>OY755058.1:0-2500000 GCA_963576755.1 Noctua janthina
CCGCCTGGACTCGATTTTGGGTGCTGCGCCGTCGGCTCCGCGCGTAGGCCCTTCTGGCCGCCACGCAGGCGGCCCGGAGCCCCGCCAGCTCCTCCGTCCACCAATAGACGGCACGACGGGGAGGCGGACGGCGAGACCGAGGCATGCTGGAGTTGCACACCTCTGTCAGGGACCCCCTGAGCCGGACCGCTGCGGCGTCCACGTCCAGGACCTCGACAGGGGGCGACAGCCAGTCCTGGAGAAAGGCCGCCTCCTTGGCTGCCTCCCGGTCCAGGCGGGTGAGTGCCCACCGTGGGAAGGGAGATTGCCCAGCGCGAGCCATCCCCCCCCCCTGGGTGGAGATGTCGAACCGCACGTATCGGTGGTCCGACAAGGTCTCCATCATCTCCACCCGCCAGCTGACGATGCGGGCGGCTAGGGCGGGGGTGGCAAACGAGACGTCCACCACCGACCCACCCCGTTGACGCACACACGTGTGGACCGCCCCCCTGTTGAGGAGGGACACACCGCATGAGGCCGCCCAAAACTCGACGGCGCGTCCCCGGACGTTGCAACCGGCGGCCGGGTTGCCCCAGGCCACCGACTTGGCGTTCAGGTCGCCCAACACCACGACCTGGCGTGGCGCCGCCCTCCCTACGACTGCGGTGAGGACCTCGAGGAAGTCCTCAAAGTCCGAGAGAGGGCGGTTTGGGGAGAAATAGACCCCCACCAGGGCCATGTCCCCCCACGCGGCGGCCACGTATCCCGGTCCCCTCTCTAAGAGCGAGAGGGGAGGGGAGTCTGTGGAAGGCCGCGACACCAACGCCACCGAGCCGTCCCGGTCGCCCAGCCAACGGTCGGGGACCGAGTAAGGCTCGGCGACCACCGCCAAGTCCACCAACCACTCAGCCATGGTCTGCATCAGCAGATCCTGGGCCGCCCTGCAGTGGTTGGTGTTCGCCTGAAGGATGCGATGTTCGACCCTATCCATCAGTCGGACATCGCACCCCCCTCCGCAGCCGCCGCAGGAACGACGGTGCTAGCGGCAGCAGCAGGCCCGGTCGGCGCCTGCGCTTTGCCTCGCCTAGGGGGAGGATTGCAGTTCCTCCCTCTCATGACGTGGCCCGCCAGGCGGCCACTGGCAGCACACACCGCGCAGTGCGGCGTGGCGGCCTTGCAGGCAGCGGCTTTGTGGCCTTCCTTGCCGCAGCGGAGGCACATGTCCGTCCTGTCTACCGCGGACGGACACAGGGGCCGGGTGTGTCCGATGCCGAAGCACCGGAAACACCGCAGAGGCTGGTCCTCGAGTGCCCGGACTGCACCCGAGCTGAACCCGACCATGAGCCGTCCCTTGGCAAGGACGGCTTTGGCAGAGGCGACCGGGCACTCGAGGCGAATGGTGCCCATGCCGCCGCGGCCGGGCCTTATGTCCCGGCCTTGGACTGCCGCCACGCCACAGCCCCCCATCGCTGCGACCGCCGCCACCACCTCCTCCTTGGTGACGGAGTCGTCGAGGCCCATCACCTCTATGGCCGCCGACTTGACCGGTCGGGCCACCTTGGCCGAATCCGCGATGACCTCCTGCAGCTTGGCTGCAAAGAGGTCCGCATGGGCACTCCCCTCTGCCCCCGGGAACTCGAATATTCGAGCCCCGGCTTGGGTCCGCCGGCAAGCCACACTGCCGATCCCAAGTTGGGTGGGATCGGCATTTGCACGCGCCCGCACCAAAATGGACGCGTACGTCTCCCCTCGCCCCGCAGCCTCCGCGGTGAGCGTCACCACGACGGCCGCGGTTTTTGGGGGGACCAGCCGCCCCCCTCCCCTCCCCCTTCCCTTCCCCTTTCCCTTGCCGGTCGTCTGCGACCGGCTGGGAGCGGTGGTGGCGGGGACGACAGGGACCGTCGCCGTCCTTTTGGCTTTGCCCTTCCCCTTACGGACCACTTCCGTCCACTCGTTGGACGGGGTGGTGGAAGGGAGAAGGGCGTCTTCCGCCTGAGACGAGGACGGCCCCGGCCCACACCGCCTCTTATCCGCCGCAAGCGGCGGTCGGAGGCGCTTCTCTGGCAAGAGCCGGTCCTCTATACCTGCCAAGCAGGCTCTTGTGAAGGCCCTCTCCTCCATTACCACCTTGCGGATGATATCCTCAAGGTTGGAGGCGGGGCCCTCTGCCGTATGGCCCGTGTTGGCCTGTTGAGGCGGGGCCGTGGCTTCAGCCAGCTTCTGATGAAGCTGGCTGACCTCCGACTGCAGGCGATCTATCCTCGCCTGCAGTTGTTGCGTCTCGTCGGTGGTCCTGCGCTGGACCAGCTCCGCGACGATACCGCGCATGCTCGCGGCCCTGCATTTTAGGGCCTTTTGAAGGGTCCCCTTCAAGTTGGAGGACTTAGAGGCGACCTCTACAATCTCCTCCTCGTCCTCCTCCGCCATTTTTTGCAGCTCGGCCAGGGAGTGGTCCGAGTACAGAACGCGGGACGCACCGTACCCGGACTTGGCCCGGGCAGCGTGCGCCCGCTTCTCCCTGGAAGCCACCCGCTCCTCCAGCTCTTGCTGGAGCTGCGCCCGCCGAGCCAGGTCCAACCGGCGTTGGGCGTCCGCGAGCCCAACGACATGGGTGTCCGCGGCCGCCGTCGGCTTTTTCGCCTTCGACAACCCCGTCGACCCCGAGGCCGAGGAGCCCCCGGACCCACCGCTCAGGTGGACCCGCTTCCGCGACCGACAATCGTCCGAATCCGACACACAAACGAGTGAGTCGTTGTCGGACGACTCGTCCGCCCCTCCGAACAAGCTAGCCGCAGATGGCGCGCGGCTAGCCTCTGACGCCTGAGCGTCGGAGTGGCCCTGAGAAGGGCCTTTTGGTTGGCCCTGAGAAGGGCCTTTGGGTTGGCCCTGAGAAGGGCCTTTTGGGTGGCCCTGAGAAGGGCCTTTGGGTTGGCCCTGAGAAGGGCCTTTTTGTTTTAAAAACCGCCCGCAGGCGTCCCTCGTGGGTTTAAGCATTCCAAACTATTCGTACTTCACAAGACAATAAGATAAAATAAGCTACGAGAGCACAGTGCACTTTGGCCAACCCAGTCTGCCACTCCGTTACGGTGGTCAGAACTGGGTCGTTTCCAGGGGACGCGACGTGGACGCAAGCACTGTGGGGTGGTCCCCCAACCTAACCTAACCTAACCTAACCTAACCTAACCTAACCTAACCTAACCTAACCTAACCTAACCTAACCTAACCTAACCTAACCTAACCTAACCTAACCTAACCTAACCTAACCTAACCTAACCTAACCTAACCTAACCTAACCTAACCTAACCTAACCTAACCTAACCTAACCTAACCTAACCTAACCTAACCTAACCTAACCTAACCTAACCTAACCTAACCTAACCTAACCTAACCTAACCTAACCTAACCTAACCTAACCTAACCTAACCTAACCTAACCTAACCTAACCTAACCTAACCTAACCTAACCTAACCTAACCTAACCTAACCTAACCTAACCTAACCTAACCTAACCTAACCTAACCTAACCTAACCTAACCTAACCTAACCTAACCTAACCTAACCTAACCTAACCTAACCTAACCTAACCTAACCTAACCTAACCTAACCTAACCTAACCTAACCTAACCTAACCTAACCTAACCTAACCTAACCTAACCTAACCTAACCTAACCTAACCTAACCTAACCTAACCTAACCTAACCTAACCTAACCTAACCTAACCTAACCTAACCTAACCTAACCTAACCTAACCTAACCTAACCTAACCTAACCTAACCTAACCTAACCTAACCTAACCTAACCTAACCTAACCTAACCTAACCTAACCTAACCTAACCTAACCTAACCTAACCTAACCTAACCTAACCTAACCTAACCTAACCTAACCTAACCTAACCTAACCTAACCTAACCTAACCTAACCTAACCTAACCTAACCTAACCTAACCTAACCTAACCTAACCTAACCTAACCTAACCTAACCTAACCTAACCTAACCTAACCTAACCTAACCTAACCTAACCTAACCTAACCTAACCTAACCTAACCTAACCTAACCTAACCTAACCTAACCTAACCTAACCTAACCTAACCTAACCTAACCTAACCTAACCTAACCTAACCTAACCTAACCTAACCTAACCTAACCTAACCTAACCTAACCTAACCTAACCTAACCTAACCTAACCTAACCTAACCTAACCTAACCTAACCTAACCTAACCTAACCTAACCTAACCTAACCTAACCTAACCTAACCTAACCTAACCTAACCTAACCTAACCTAACCTAACCTAACCTAACCTAACCTAACCTAACCTAACCTAACCTAACCTAACCTAACCTAACCTAACCTAACCTAACCTAACCTAACCTAACCTAACCTAACCTAACCTAACCTAACCTAACCTAACCTAACCTAACCTAACCTAACCTAACCTAACCTAACCTAACCTAACCTAACCTAACCTAACCTAACCTAACCTAACCTAACCTAACCTAACCTAACCTAACCTAACCTAACCTAACCTAACCTAACCTAACCTAACCTAACCTAACCTAACCTAACCTAACCTAACCTAACCTAACCTAACCTAACCTAACCTAACCTAACCTAACCTAACCTAACCTAACCTAACCTAACCTAACCTAACCTAACCTAACCTAACCTAACCTAACCTAACCTAACCTAACCTAACCTAACCTAACCTAACCTAACCTAACCTAACCTAACCTAACCTAACCTAACCTAACCTCACCTAACCTAACCTAACCTAACCTAACTGAGTATGAGTGCCTCGAGAACATGGATCCTGAAACCCTGAGTGACCACCAAGTAACCGGACCCCATATTTACACCGATGGCAGCAAAATAGAGGGGAAAGTCGGTGCGGCCTTTACTTGGTGGAACGAAGGCAGGGAATCCAAGTACTCAACCTTCCGTCTGGAGCCGCACAACACAGTCTTTCAATCGGAAATGTACGCGTTATATCGAGCAGTCAGGACGGTGAGAACGGCTAGGATGGCCACCGCCAACATATTAAGCGACTCAAGATCTTCGCTTGATTTGTTGAGAAGCCCGTCTGTCACTCACCCGTTGGCACTCGGTATAAAAAGGCTAGTACGTGAAATCCGAGAAGAGGGCAGAGACGTGAGGCTGTTTTGGTTGAGAGCACACGTGGGTACTCCTGGGAACGAGAGAGCGGACGAGTTAGCAAAGAAAGCGGCTCTTACAAAGAAAACAGCCCCCGACTACGACAAGGTACCAATATCCTTCATCAAGAGGCAGATTCGTGAGGAAACTGTAAAGAAATGGCAGCAGCGGTACGAATCCTCCAGCACAGGTTCGGTCACTAAAGTGTTTTTCCCCACCGTTCAGGCGGCAAGGAAGATCCTTAAAGGCATGGCACTGTCACCTACCCATGTCCAAATTTTGACCGGTCACGGAGGGTTCGGGGCCTATCTCCATCGCTTCCACCTCAAAGACAGTCCCTCATGCGTCTGCGACCCCAATTATGAAGAGACAGTATGGCACGTGCTTACCGAGTGCCCAAGATTTGGTCGTGAGCGAATGGACCTAGAAACTGAAATCCAGATCTCAGTTATTCAGTCCACACTCCATTCCATCATGGAGAACAAAGCCACCAGAACACCATTCTTGGAATTCGCGAGCAGAATCGTGCAAGTCGTAGCAAATGCAAATGGTTCAACACAGAAAAAAAACCTAACCTAACCTAACCTTTTTTTTTTTTTTTTTTTTTTTTTTTTTTTTTTTTTTGACGCTGGGAAAAAATGCATTACGCATACCCTCCCATCGGGGGATGGGGGGGCTATGTGGGACTCCCCGGTGTGACCCGGTATACCCACTAAAACGACCCAGCGGCACTCCCGCTTCGTCCGAGTGGCGGGGGACTGGGAAACCGGCACAGCCTTTACTTCCAGTCCACCGCCGACGAATTCCCGACAAGGCGGGCCCCTCATGTCCCCCCCGTGGGTAGGGACACGGGCCCGGGAATGACCGACGAAGGTGGTGACGGGTGCAATGCGGGCGAAGGCACCCCCGCGCCTGTCGCCCGCCCGTCGCCACCGTGAGGAGGGAGAGGAGCTCGCCTTCTCCGACCCCTTCTTCGTCTGCGGAGCGGCGCAGCGAGAGGGTCGTCCTCCCGCGCGCGCTCCGCCTCTCGGACCTCAAAGTCCGGGAGAGGGCGGTTTGGGGAGAAATAGACCCCCACCAGGGCCATGTCCCCCCACGCGGCGGCCACGTATCCCGGTCCCCTCTCTAAGCGCGAGAGGGGAGGGGAGTCTGTGGAAGGCCGCGACACCAACGCCACCAAGCCGTCCCGGTCGCCCAGCCAACGGCCAGGGACCGAGTAAGGCTCGGCGACCACCGCCAAGTCCATCAGTCGGACATCGCTCCCCCCTCCGCAGCCGCCGCAGGAACGACGGCGCTAGCGGCAGCAGCAGGCCCGGTCGGCGCCTGCGCTTTGCCTCGCTTAGGGGGAGGATTGCAGTTCCTCCCCCTCATAACGTGGCCCGCCAGGCGGCCACTAGCAGCACACACCGCGCAGTGCGGCGTGGCGGCCTTGCAGGCAGCGGCTTTGTGGCCTTCCTTGCCGCAGCGGAGGCACATGTCCGTCCTGTCTACCGCGGACGGACACAGGGGCCGGGTGTGTCCGATGCCGAAGCACCGGAAACACCGCAGAGGCTGGTCCTCGAGTGCCCGGACTGCACCCGAGCTGAACCCGACTATGAGCCGTCCCTTGGCAAGGACGGCTTTGGCAGAGGCGACCGGGCACTCGAGGCGAATGGTGCCCATGCCGCCGCGGCCGGGCCTTATGTCCCGGCCTTGGACCGCCGCGACGCCACAGCCCCCCATCACTGCGACCGCCGCCACCACCTCCTCCTTGGTGACGGAGTCGTCGAGGCCCATCACCTCTATGGCTGCCGACTTGACCGGTCGGGCCACCTTGGCCGAATCCGCGATGACCTCTTGCAGCTTGGCTGCAAAGAGGTCCGCATGGGCACTCCCCTCTTGGCCCGGGAACTCGAATATTCGAGCCCCGGCTTGGGTCCGCCGGCAAGTCACACTGCCGATCCCAAGCTGTGCAGGATCGGCATTTGCACGCGCCCGCACCAAAATTGACGCGTACGTCTCTCCTCGCCCCGCAGCCTCCGCGGTGAGCGTCACCACGACGGCCGCGGTTTTTGGGGGGACTAGCCGTCCCCCTCCCCTCCCCCTTCCCTTCCCCTTTTCCTTGCCGGTCGTCTGCAGCCGGCTGGGAGCAGTGGTGGCAGGGACGACAGGGACCGTCGCCGTCTTTTTCGCTTTGCCCTTCCCCTTACGGACCACTTCCGTCCACTCGTTGGACGGGGTGGTGGAAGGGAGAAGGGCGTCTTCCGCCTGAGATGAGGACGGCCCCGGCCCACACTGCCTCTTATCCACCGCAAGCGGCGGTCGGAGGCGCTTCTCTGGCAAGAGCCGGTCCTCTATTCCTGCCAAGCAGGCTCTTGTGAAGGCCCTCTCCTCCATTACTACCTTGCGGATGATATCCTCTAGGTTGGAGGCGGGGCCCTCTGCCGCATGGCCCGTGTTGGCCTGTTGAGGCCGGGCCGTGGCTTCAGCCAGCTTCTGATGAAGCTGGCTGACCTCCGACTGCAGGCGATCTATCCTCGCCTGCAGTTGTTGCGTCTCGTCGGTGGTCTTACGCTGGACCAGCTCCGCGACGATACCGCGCATGCTCGCGGCCCTGCATTTGAGGGCCTTTTGCAAGGTCCCCTTCATGTTGGAGGACTTAGAGGCGACCTCCACAATCTCCTCCTCGTCCTCCTCCGCCATTTTCTCCAGCTCGGCCAGGGAGTGGTCCGAGTAAAGAACGCGGGACGCACCGTACCCGGACTTGGCCCGGGCAGCGTGCGCCCGTTTCTCCCCGGCAACCACCCGCTCCTCCAGCTCTTGCTGGAGCTGTGCCCGCCGAGCCAGGTCCAACCGGCGTTGGGCGTCCGCGAGCCCAACGACATGGGTGTCCGCGGCCACCGTCGGCTGTTTCGCCTTCGACAACCCCGTCGACCCCGAGGCCGAGGAGCCCCCGGACCCACCGCTCATGTGGACCCGCTTCCGCGACCGACAATCGTCCGCATCCGACACACAAATAAGTGAGTCGTTGTCGGACGACTCGTCCGCCCCTCCGAACAAGCTAGCCGCAGATGGCGCGCGGCTAGCCTCTGACGCCTGAGCGTCGGAGTGGCCCTGAGAAGGGCCTTTTGGTTGGCCCTGAGAAGGGCCTTTGGGTTGGCCCTGAGAAGGGCCTTTCGGGTGGCCCTGAGAAGGGCCTTTGGGTTGGCCCTGAGAAGGGCCTTTTTGTTTTAAAAACCGCCCGCAGGCGTCCCTCGTGGGTTTAGACATTCCGACAAATTCGTAGACACAAGACAATAAAATAAAATAGCTACGAAAGCACAGTGCACTTTGGCCAACCCAGTCTGCCACTCCGTTACGGTGGTCAGAACTGGGTCGTTTCCAGGGGACGCGACGTGGACGCAAGCACTGTGGGGTGGTCCCCCAACCTAACCTAACCTAACCTAACCTAACCTAACCTAACCTAACCTAACCTAACCTAACCTAACCTAACCTAACCTAACCTAACCTAACCTAACCTAACCTAACCTAACCTAACCTAACCTAACCTAACCTAACCTAACCTAACCTAACCTAACCTAACCTAACCTAACCTAACCTAACCTAACCTAACCTAACCTAACCTAACCTAACCTAACCTAACCTAACCTAACCTAACCTAACCTAACCTAACCTAACCTAACCTAACCTAACCTAACCTAACCTAACCTAACCTAACCTAACCTAACCTAACCTAACCTAACCTAACCTAACCTAACCTAACCTAACCTAACCTAACCTAACCTAACCTAACCTAACCTAACCTAACCTAACCTAACCTAACCTAACCTAACCTAACCTAACCTAACCTAACCTAACCTAACCTAACCTAACCTAACCTAACCTAACCTAACCTAACCTAACCTAACCTAACCTAACCTAACCTAACCTAACCTAACCTAACCTAACCTAACCTAACCTAACCTAACCTAACCTAACCTAACCTAACCTAACCTAACCTAACCTAACCTAACCTAACCTAACCTAACCTAACCTAACCTAACCTAACCTAACCTAACCTAACCTAACCTAACCTAACCTAACCTAACCTAACCTAACCTAACCTAACCTAACCTAACCTAACCTAACCTAACCTAACCTAACCTAACCTAACCTAACCTAACCTAACCTAACCTAACCTAACCTAACCTAACCTAACCTAACCTAACCTAACCTAACCTAACCTAACCTAACCTAACCTAACCTAACCTAACCTAACCTAACCTAACCTAACCTAACCTAACCTAACCTAACCTAACCTAACCTAACCTAACCTAACCTAACCTAACCTAACCTAACCTAACCTAACCTAACCTAACCTAACCTAACCTAACCTAACCTAACCTAACCTAACCTAACCTAACCTAACCTAACCTAACCTAACCTAACCTAACCTAACCTAACCTAACCTAACCTAACCTAACCTAACCTAACCTAACCTAACCTAACCTAACCTAACCTAACCTAACCTAACCTAACCTAACCTAACCTAACCTAACCTAACCTAACCTAACCTAACCTAACCTAACCTAACCTAACCTAACCTAACCTAACCTAACCTAACCTAACCTAACCTAACCTAACCTAACCTAACCTAACCTAACCTAACCTAACCTAACCTAACCTAACCTAACCTAACCTAACCTAACCTAACCTAACCTAACCTAACCTAACCTAACCTAACCTAACCTAACCTAACCTAACCTAACCTAACCTAACCTAACCTAACCTAACCTAACCTAACCTAACCTAACCTAACCTAACCTAACCTAACCTAACCTAACCTAACCTAACCTAACCTAACCTAACCTAACCTAACCTAACCTAACCTAACCTAACCTAACCTAACCTAACCTAACCTAACCTAACCTAACCTAACCTAACCTAACCTAACCTAACCTAACCTAACCTAACCTAACCTAACCTAACCTAACCTAACCTAACCTAACCTAACCTAACCTAACCTAACCTAACCTAACCTAACCTAACCTAACCTAACCTAACCTAACCTAACCTAACCTAACCTAACCTAACCTAACCTCACCTAACCTAACCTAACCTAACCTAACTGAGTATGAGTGCCTCGAGAACATGGATCCTGAAACCCTGAGTGACCACCAAGTAACCGGACCCCATATTTACACCGATGGCAGCAAAATAGAGGGGAAAGTCGGTGCGGCCTTTACTTGGTGGAACGAAGGCAGGGAATCCAAGTACTCAACCTTCCGTCTGGAGCCGCACAACACAGTCTTTCAATCGGAAATGTACGCGTTATATCGAGCAGTCAGGACGGTGAGAACGGCTAGGATGGCCACCGCCAACATATTAAGCGACTCAAGATCTTCGCTTGATTTGTTGAGAAGCCCGTCTGTCACTCACCCGTTGGCACTCGGTATAAAAAGGCTAGTACGTGAAATCCGAGAAGAGGGCAGAGACGTGAGGCTGTTTTGGTTGAGAGCACACGTGGGTACTCCTGGGAACGAGAGAGCGGACGAGTTAGCAAAGAAAGCGGCTCTTACAAAGAAAACAGCCCCCGACTACGACAAGGTACCAATATCCTTCATCAAGAGGCAGATTCGTGAGGAAACTGTAAAGAAATGGCAGCAGCGGTACGAATCCTCCAGCACAGGTTCGGTCACTAAAGTGTTTTTCCCCACCGTTCAGGCGGCAAGGAAGATCCTTAAAGGCATGGCACTGTCACCTACCCATGTCCAAATTTTGACCGGTCACGGAGGGTTCGGGGCCTATCTCCATCGCTTCCACCTCAAAGACAGTCCCTCATGCGTCTGCGACCCCAATTATGAAGAGACAGTATGGCACGTGCTTACCGAGTGCCCAAGATTTGGTCGTGAGCGAATGGACCTAGAAACTGAAATCCAGATCTCAGTTATTCAGTCCACACTCCATTCCATCATGGAGAACAAAGCCACCAGAACACCATTCTTGGAATTCGCGAGCAGAATCGTGCAAGTCGTAGCAAATGCAAATGGTTCAACACAGAAAAAAAACCTAACCTAACCTAACCTAACCTAACCTAACCTAACCTAACCTAACCTAACCTAACCTAACCTAACCTAACCTAACCTTTTTTTTTTTTTTTTTTTTTTTTTTTGTTTTGGGGTGGAAAATCCTCACGGATGTCCTCCGCCCTGGGGCGGGCGGAGGGGTCTGTCAGACTCAAACTGACTAAAAACCACCCCGGTGTTCCCTTCCCACACTTGCACCGGGGATCATGGGAACTAGTGCGCCTTCCACGATCCCCGGCTAGTGCCGGCCCGCGTCTGCGGGCCTCCTCAAATCCACGGGGGGAGTGAAGTGAACACCCCCCGCGACTTTCATTAGGGGCGCGCGTGGAACACTACGCGCCACCGCCTCGGGTCCAGTTATATGGGGGGCGGCGGACGTCCCCAAGTCCGCCGTCCCTCTGAACCCGTTTAGGGGGGCTGGAAGAGGGCATTGTCCGCCCTCCGCCGACGCCCAGTACGTCTACTGCGGGTCCGGAGAGTGGTCTCGACCTCCCTTATCCTTTCCGCAGCCTCCTTCTGTGAGATGACGGTTTCACAGAAGGAGATCACCGCATCCCACGACTCTGCGCTCCCGACCATCGAGCGAGCGACGGCCAGCAGCGACAGGTCGGTTCCGACTTCTGTTATAAGGGCACGGCGCGGTTCCTCCCATGCGGCACACTCTGCCAGCGTATGCCGCGCCGTGTCCTCCAGACAGTGGACGCAGTGATGACACCGGGCGTCCGGCTCCCTGTTTATGCGACACAGGTACTTCCCGAAGCAACCATGCCCCGAGAAAACCTGCGTCGCCCGAAACGACAGGGAGCCGTGCCTCCTCTCGAGCCATTCCTCGAGCACTGGTCGGATCGCCTCGATGGTAGCGAGACCGGCGGTAGGGCGCGATAGCTTGTCCCGCCATTCCGCTACCAGGACCTCGCGGAGCTGGGACCGACGCAGATCGATCTCTCGCTGCATCGGCTCACCGCCCCGCGTCCGCGCCTCCTCGCGCCACCGGTACAGTGACGCGAGGACTCTCGCCTCTAGGTCCCAGGGTGGCGACCCGGCCAGTACACAAGCCGCCTCGTAGGAGATTGTGCGATACCCCCTGATAGACCTAACGGCCATCGCCCTCTGTGGTTTTCGCAGTATTGCGATGCTTCCGGCCGTCAGGTCAGAGGCCCACACCGGGGCCCCGTACAGGGCCATGGATCGCAAGACCCCTAGGTACAATCTCCTACAGGCGGTGCTCGGGCCCCCCAGATTGGGAAGCAGCGTTGCGAGCGCGCCCGCCGCGCCCATCAACTTGGGCACCAGCCGCCGGAAGTGGGGGCCGAAGTCCCAACGGCTGTCGAGCACCAATCCCAGATACTTCATGGTGGACTCGACAGCAATCTGGGTACCCCCGACCACAATATGTGATCCCGGCGGCGGCGCCCGCCGGGGGCCATGGAAGACCATGGCTTCCGACTTGTTGAGGGCCACCTCCAAGCCCAGGCGCCGTATGCGGCTCACGACCTGCGAGACCGCAGCTGTCGCTAGCAACGCTGCCTCCCTGTACGAGCTCCCCCGGGCAGTGACCAGCGTGTCGTCGGCGTAACACACCAGGGCCACCCCCGGTTGGAGCTCGCCTCTCAGCACCCAGTCGTACCCGATGTTCCACAGGGGTGGGCCAACGACCGAACCCTGTGGGACACCGCACGACATTTCGCGCCGGCCTCCGCCGTCGCGTCCCCTGTAGGTGACACATCTTTCCGCTAAATAAGCCCCTACGACGCGACGGAGGTACGGGGGCACCCTGTGGTAGCACAGCGCCTCCCGAATACAGCTCCAGGGCAGGGTGTTGAAAGCGTTGGAGATGTCCAAGGACACCGCCAACATCACCCCACCCCGGGACACCGCTTCCTCCGCCAGGACTCTTACCCGCATTATGGCGTCCACAGTGGAGCGCCCATGCCGAAAGCCGAACTGGCTATCGTCCAGATCCGGCCCCTCTCTGTACAAGTGGCCGGCGAGGCGGGCAGCAATGATCCGTTCGAAAAGCTACCCACCTCGTCCAGCAGCACTATGGGCCGGTATGCGGACGGCGAGTCCGCTGGGCGCCCCGCCTTCCTGAGCAGGACCAAACGACCCGTTTTCCACTGACTAGGGAATTGGCCCCGCTCAAGACAAGCTGAGTAGAGTCCTCTCAGCTGGGGCTCTAACTCTTTCAGAGCGAGGGCAAGCGCGCCGCCGGGAACTCCGTCGGGTCCCGGGGCAACGGTTTTGGCCCGAAGCCGCGTTATTGCCGCCCTCATCTCTGCTTGTGTCACCTCAGGGACGCTGACGTCATCGTCATCCTCTGACTCCGTGGCTGTGGGCAAAGCCATCGGCGGCGGTATGTGCTCCTCTCTAGCAGGAAAGAGAGTTGCGACCACTTCCTCCAGCAGCTGAGGCTGCAGACTCTCAGTGAGTGGGGGCGCCCAGGAACGAAGTTTCCCTCGGACCGCACGATAAGGGCGCCCCCACGGATTTACGTCTAGTGTCGACAACATCTCTTCCCTAGCACGGGTCTTCGCCTCGCCGACGGCTAGCCACAGAGCCTCCTTCGCCGCGCGGTACACCTCATACAGCGCGGCCTCTTCTTCCGGAACCCGACGACGTCTCCTCCGGTATCGGGTGTACTGGCGTCTCACCTCCACGCACGCCACGCGCAACTGCGCGATGACAGCGGACCACCAGTACAGCTGGCGCCTTGTGGGTTGGGTGACACGGGGCATAGACGCATCGCAAATTTGCGCCATCGCCCCGCGGAACCACTGCGCCTCCGCTTCGATGTCGACGGGTTCGTTCGACGGCGTTTCCCGAACCCAGGCCTGGAGGATTGCGGCCTCCTCGAGAAGTTCCCTGTCGATTCTCTTGTACGACCAGCGAGGACCGTCCATTTGCGGGGCCGACGGGCGACCACCGCCCGCAGCCTGGGTGGAGACGTCAAATCGAATGTATCGATGGTCCGACAGCGTCTCCACCCCTACGGCAACTCGCCAGTCGCGTACACGGCCCGCAACAGCGGAGCTTGCGAACGACACGTCCACTATGGACCCGCCCCGCTGCCGCACGCACGTGTACACCGAGCCTCGGTTTAGGACGGTCAGGCCGGTCTCGACCGCCCACTCCTCCAAAACCTCACCCCTAGAATCGGTGATCGGAGATCCCCAAGCCGCAGACTTGGCGTTGAGATCCCCGAGCAATAGCACCGGGCGAGGGTGGAACCGGCTCACGACGGCACCTAGCTCGACAAGGAAGTCCTCGAAGTCAGCGAGACTCTTGTTGGGAGAGAAATACGCCCCAATTGTGACTATGCCGTCCACGAAGGCGGCCACCCAACCATGTCCTCGGGACGGACAGACAAGAGTCGCGCCAATGATGGCCACCAAACCATCCAGGTCCCCCGCCCAGTTATCGCGGGAGGGGACAAAATACGGCTCGGCGACCACAGCCACGTGGATCAACCACTCCGCCATGCTCTGGAGCAATAGATCCTGAGCTCTGGCGGCGTGGTTGATGTTAGCTTGGAGGAAACGGAATTGTGCCATCAATGACATTCCATTTCCTCGGCTCCTTCTTCCCTGGGTCGGGAGTCAGGCTTTGGGAGAGGCGCAGGCACTCCGAAAGCCCTAGACCTTCTTTTTTTGGACTTGGGTGCCTTGCAGGCCTTCCCGCCAAGTCTGTGCTCCGTGGGCATTCCTGCAGCTGCGCATAGGCTGCAGTTTGGCACTCCGGAGCACTGGGCCGCCTTGTGGCCGGCTTGACCGCAGCGGAAACACAGTTCGCTGCGATCAATTTGTGCAGTGCACTGTGCCCGGACATGCCCATTTTCCAGGCACCGGAAACACTGCACAGCCCGCCTTGGCAGGAGTTTGACCCTGGCAGACACCCAACCCACCAGAAGCCGTCCGCCGTCTGCAGCCTTGTTCGCAGCCGCTACCGGGCACCGCACCCAGACTGTGCCCAGCCCGTCCGCGCCGCTGTGAATTTCGCCTGCCACCACACTCTCTGGCGGACATTCACCGATTCGGGCAATGGCCGCCACTACTTCCTGTGCGGTCACCGAGTCGTCCAGCCCACCTACGCGCAATTCAGCCGTGACAGTGGGCCTGGACACTCGGGCGTCCTCTGGCTTGAGGACTTCCCGGAGCTTGGCGGATAAATTGTCCGCCCTCTCTTGTCTTGCAGCACCCGACACTTCAAGCACCTTGGCACCCGTGGCTGCCGTTCTGAAAACGAAGCCAGCCGGGGTGCCAAATTCGCTAAATTTCAGCTTCTGCCTCATTTCCGCCAGGACTGACTTGTAGGTCACTCCCCTGTTTGCGGCTTCGGGCTGCAGTGTAATAACTACAGCCTCGGAGCGTGGGGTAGTGACCTTGGGCGGCCTCGTGGTCTCTGGTCGAGTCGGTCCCTGGCGGGGTGTCGGCTGCGACGCCCTCTTTTTGCGGCCCCTCTTCACCACCGTCGTCCACGCCTCCCGAGTGGGAGGTGCGGTCGCCGGGAGCGCTGTCTCTTTTGAGGTAGGGGGCGCGGTCGCACCCGCCGCCTTCTTCTTGCGGAGGCCCCCTCCACCCACCGTCACATTGGTGGGAGAAGCGGTCGCTGGAGGCTGGGAGGTTTGGAGGAGAGGCACGGACGCACCCTGCACTGGCTTCCTGGGTCCCGCCGCGGACTTATTGCCCCCCTCTGCAGGTTTCTGAGCCACCTGCGTGGGCTTCGTCTTAGCGGACTCTTCCGTCCTCCGCCCATCCGCCGCAAGCGGGGGCCGAAGGATTTCAGCTGGGGGGAGTCGAGACTCAATTGCCTCCAGGCGGGCACTCACCATACCACCACACTGCACCATGCAGATTCTCGCCACCCTCTCTATGTCGTAGTCCGACAAGCTTAGAGATGATGGTGCAGCAGGTGCAGGCGCCGACGTGGGAGCTGCCTGCTGCTGTCCGACACTCCGCTGAGCGGCAAACTCTCGCCTGAGGTCCTCCAGCTCGGATCGAAGACGGCTGTTCTCCCTCCACAACCTCGCCGTCTCCTCCGAGGTCGTGCGGCCATGAAGAGCCTCCACTGCCTCCCTGATCCCCTCTGCCGCTTCTTTGAGGGCGCGCATGAACGAGCCCTTCAGGTTGCCGGACTTGGTCGCAACCTTCAGGACAACGTCCACGCCGTCCATCACCTGGCGGTTGAGAGCCTCTGCCGTCAGGCTCTCCCCATTGGCCGCCTGAGCAGACCGCCGCTCTCGGGCCTGACGGGCCATTTCGGCGACCTCATCAGCCGCGACCGCTCTGCTCTGCGCACGCTTCGCGGCGTTGGCCTCCGCCTTTGTGCCCACCAGAGAGACGGTGACCCCTCCCAGCTCGTCGATCGCGGATGAGACGCGATCCGAATCACTCGCTCCGCTGGCCATCGGCGTATCGGGGCGCTTCAGGAAGCGGCCCCGGGTGTCACGTGACGCTGCCGGAGCGTTTGTTCCGGAAGCTGTCCCGCGACCTCTGCCCCTCCTGGCTGCCGGCACCTTCGCGGCCGGCAGGTTCTCCTCGCTTGAGGACAGACCCGCCGTGCACGCGTCCGACTCACAGACACGGGGCCGCTTCCCCCAAAACCTTGAGGGAGTGACCGCAACTGTTTGCGGTATGTCGTCAACCTCCAACAACACATCCACCCTTTCTAAAACCACGCGAGGCTCCGCTGGAGCCTCCGTTCCCGGCCTCAGTGACGCAGCGCGAGAGTTTGACACTGCGTCCGCCGCGTGGCGCTCGACCAGTCCTCGTTCATTGTTTTTAAAACTAAAAGAGATGAGGTCTTCAAAAGACCTCGATCTCGAGGAGCCTCCTCGGCTCTCGTTGCCATTGGCAAGTGGTAAACGACTGGTGCCCTCCCCAGAATACGAGGGGCTTGACGATCCCGAAGGGACCGTGGCGGATTCTCCAGCTGCTATGCAGCTGGTACCGCCCTGGGGTATGTTTTTCCAAATCGTCTCTTCCATGATTTTATTTTTTTTTTTTCCTTTGAAGGGTGTGGTCCCTTTCACCCACCTTCTCATCATTCCCCCCCCCCCCCACCCCCCTTATGACCAGTCCATCACCCTCACAGTCACGTCTGATGGGCAGACGCGTACCAGAGGGCGACGAATGTCACATCCCAGCACATGCCCCGCAACGATGTCCCGTCGCGTGGCATATGATGGAAGATCAACGACCCTGATTCACTCCCCGAGAACTTCGAGGAGTGAATCACTAATCACGTACCGTGCTATAGCCTGCTCCGTGAACTATCGCACGGTACACGACGAATTAACCCCACCCTGATTCACTCCCCGAGAACCTCGAGGAGTGAATCACTAATCACGTACCGTCCGATAGCCCGCTCCGTGAGCCATCGCACGGTACACGACGAAATATCCCCGACCCCTGATTCACTCCCCGAGGAACTCGAGGAGCGAATCGCGAATCTCACAGCGCCCGATGGACTCGCTCCGTGTGTCACCGCACGGCTGTGAGACCCCTCCCCATATTCACACTCCAATGACTTGGAGCGTGAATCGCGCACTGTCCGGAACGGACAGGGCACCCCTCGCAGAAGTCTGAGGCGACTCCGGCGTGTGTGTCTCTCTTAGTCTGGCCTCTCACTTGAAATATAAAAAACTCCAAGATCACTGAGACACTCAAGCCCCACCACGACGACAACGTGGAGACACCCTCGGTGGGGAACCTAACCTAACCTAACCTAACCTTTTTTTTTTTTTTTTTTGTTTCGGGTTGGAAAATCCTCACGGATGTCCTCCGCCCTGGGGCGGGCGGAGGGGTCTGTCAGACTCAAACTGACTAAAAACCACCCCGGTGTTCCCTTCCCACACTTGCACCGGGGATCATGGGAACTAGTGCGCCTTCCACGATCCCCGGCTAGTGCCGGCCCGCGTCTGCGGGCCTCCTCAAATCCACGGGGGGAGTGAAGTGAACACCCCCCGCGACTTTCATTAGGGGCGCGCGTGGAACACTACGCGCCACCGCCTCGGGTCCAGTTATATGGGGGGCGGCGGACGTCCCCAAGTCCGCCGTCCCTCTGAACCCGTTTAGGGGGGCTGGAAGAGGGCATTGTCCGCCCTCCGCCGACGCCCAGTACGTCTACTGCGGGTCCGGAGAGTGGTCTCGACCTCCCTTATCCTTTCCGCAGCCTCCTTCTGTGAGATGACGGTTTCACAGAACCTAACCTAACCTAACCTTTTTTTTTTTTTTTTTTTTTTTTTTTTTTTTTTTTTTTTTTTTTGACGCTGGGAAAAAATGCATTACGCATACCCTCCCATCGGGGGATGGGGGGGCTATGTGGGACTCCCCGGTGTGACCCGGTATACCCACTAAAACGACCCAGCGGCACTCCCGCTTCGTCCGAGTGGCGGGGGACTGGGAAACCGGCACAGCCTTTACTTCCAGTCCACCGCCGACGAATTCCCGACAAGGCGGGCCCCTCATGTCCCCCCCGAGGGGAGGGACACGGGCCCGGGAATGACCGACGAAGGTGGTGACGGGTGCAATGCGGGCGAAGGCACCCCCGCGCCTGTCGCCCGCCCGTCGCCACCGTGAGGAGGGATAGGACCTCGCCTTCTCCGACCCCTTCTTCGTCTGCGGAGCGGCGCAGCGAGAGGGTCGTCCTCCCGCGCGCGCTCCGCCTCCTCCTTTTGCGAGATTACGTCCTCGCAAAAGGAGGCGACCGCTGCCCAGGCCTCCTCGCTCCCCAGCATGGCGTTGACCACGCCAGGAAGCGAGAGATCCTGTCCGATCACAGCGATCAGACCGCGGCGCAGCTCGGACCAAGCCGGGCACACATCGAGGGTGTGCTGCGCTGTGTCCTCCGCCGCGCCGCAGTCGTGGCACGCCGGGGTCTCCTCCCTCCCGATCCGGTGCAGGTGCGATCCGAAACAGCCATGGCCGGACAACACCTGCACCAAACGGAACGAGAGGAAACCGTGGGACCGCTCGAGCCAGCTCCGCAGGACCGGACCGAGCGCGTCCAACGTACGGCGGCCAAAGGCGGCGTTGGCGAGGTCCTCCGCCCAGTGGAGGACGATGGCGTCCTTCGCCTCCCGCCGCACGGCCTCCCGCTCTTCGGCAATCGGGCGCTCCCCGAGCGCCTTCCGGCGCGCCGTCCACTCATACACTCTGGCGAGCACCCAAGCCTCCAACTCCCAAGGAGGGGTGCCGGCCAGAGCGCACGCCGCCGAGAAGCCTACCGAGCGGTAGGCCCTCGCCACCCGCAGTGCAATAGCCCTTTGGGGCCTGCGGATGGCGGTCGCATTCTCCCTCCTGTTGAGGGAGTCCGCCCAGATTGGAGCCCCGTAAAGGGCCATGCTCCGCAAAATGCCGGCATACAGGCGCCGGCATTTCGCCTTGGGCCCCCCCAGGTTCGGGAGGAGCCACGAGAGGGCGTCGGCGGTCTTCAACAGGCGCGTCGACAGCCCGCTGAAGTGCGGGCCGAAGCGCCACCTGTCGTCCAGGACCAGGCCCAGGTACTTCATCTGGGCCCGGACCCCTATCCTGACGCCCTCTACGACAATGTGGGCGTCGGGAGGGCAGCGCTGCCGAGGCCCACGAAAGAACACGGCCTCGGTCTTGTGCAGCGCCACCCTCAATCCTAGGCGGCGGATCCTCTCTGCGACCAAGGATCCGCCAGCCGAGGCCAGACAGGCCGCGTCTGCGAAATTCCTCCCCCGGGCAGTGAGGAGAGTGTCATCCGCGTAGCAGATGACACTCGTGCCCTGGAGGAGGGCTCCCCGCAGGAGCCAGTCGAACCCGATGTTCCAAAGGGGCGGCCCAAGCACCGACCCCTGCGGAACACCGGACTCTGCGCCGTACCGCCTCACCGTGGCCGTCTTGTCCACGAGGAGGACCTCTCGGTCCTCCAAGTAGCTGGCCAGGAGGTTTCGAAGGTATTGGGGCACTCCGTGATACCGGAGCGCCTCCAATATCGTCGAGTGGGGCACGGAGTTGAAGGCGTTGGCAATGTCGAACGACACCGCCAGCACTCCGCCCCCCGCCTCCACCGCCTCCTTCACCTGGCCCTTGAGTAGGGCCAGCGCATCGATCGTCGAACGCCCTCGACGGAAACCGAATTGGGCGTCCGACAGGTCCGGCCCTACCCCCCGCAAAAGGCTATCAAGCCGGGAGGCGACAATCCCCTCGAACAATTTACCGACCTCATCGAGCAGAACGATGGGCCGGTATGCCGAGGGGGAGTCCACCGGGCGTCCCTCCTTTCGGAGGAGGCATAGCTGCCCCTCCTTCCACAGTTTCGGGAACCTCCCAGCCGTTAAGCACGCGCTGAAGAGGTCCCGAAACCTGTCCTCCATTTCGGAGGCGGCGATCGCCACCACCCGTGCGGGGACGCCGTCCGGTCCGGGGGCCGTCTTCTTCGCGCGGAGGCTGAGAACCCCAGCGTAGAACTCCGCCGCCGTCACCGGGGGGACCTCCTCCTCCGGCGAAGCCGACCCTTGCGGGGGATCCATCGTTGGTGGGGTGAAGTCGGTCCTGCGCGGAAACAGGGACCGGACCACCCCATCCAGCAACGCTGGCTCGAGGGACTCCGTCAGTGGGGGACCACAGGGGCGCAGCTGGTTCCGCGCCGCCTTGTATGGTCTCCCATAAGGATCCCTGTCGAGTTCCTCCAGCATCTCGGCCCTCGCCGAGTCTTTCGCAGCACCCATCGCGTATTTGAGGACCGTCGTCGCCTCTCGATAAGAGGCGTATAGGCGGTCCTCTTCCGCCTGGACTCGATTTTGGGTGCTGCGCCGTCGGCTCCGCGCGTAGGCCCTTCTGGCCGCCACGCAGGCGGCCCGGAGCCCCGCCAGCTCCTCCGTCCACCAATAGACGGCACGACGGGGAGGCGGACGGCGAGACCGAGGCATGCTGGAGTTGCACACCTCTGTCAGGGACCCCCTGAGCCGGACCGCTGCGGCGTCCACGTCCAGGACCTCGACAGGGGGCGACAGCCAGTCCTGGAGAAAGGCCGCCTCCTTGGCTGCCTCCCGGTCCAGGCGGGTGAGTGCCCACCGTGGGAAGGGAGATTGCCCAGCGCGAGCCATCCCCCCCCCCTGGGTGGAGATGTCGAACCGCACGTATCGGTGGTCCGACAAGGTCTCCACCATCTCCACCCGCCAGCTGACGACGCGGGCGGCTAGGGCGGGGGTGGCAAACGAGACGTCCACCACCGACCCACCCCGTTGCCGCACACACGTGTGGACCGCCCCCCTGTTGAGGAGGGACACACCGCATGAGGCCGCCCAAAACTCGACGGCGCGCCCCCGGACGTTGCAACCGGCGGCCGGGCTGCCCCAGGCCACCGACTTGGCGTTCAGGTCGCCCAACACCACGGCCTGGCGTGGCGCCGCCCTCCCTACGACTGCGGTGAGGACCTCGAGGAAATCCTCAAAGTCCGAGAGAGGGCGGTTTGGGGAGAAATAGACCCCCACCAGGGCCATGTCCCCCCACGCGGCGGCCACGTATCCCGGTCCCCTCTCTAAGAGCGAGAGGGGAGGGGAGTCTGTGGAAGGCCGCGACACCAACGCCACCGAGCCGTCCCGGTCGCCCAGCCAGCGGTCAGGGACCGAGTAAGGCTCGGCGACCACCGCCAAATCCACCAACCACTCAGCCATGGTCTGCATCAGCAGATCCTGGGCTGCCCTGCAGTGGTTGGTGTTCGCCTGAAGGATGCGATGTTCGACCCTATCCATCAGTCGGACATCGCACCCCCCTCCGCAGCCGCCGCAGGAACGACGGTGCTAGCGGCAGCAGCAGGCCCGGTCGGCACCTGCGCTTTGCCTCGCCTAGGGGGAGGATTGCAGTTCCTCCCCCTCATAACGTGGCCCGCCAGGCGGCCACTGGCAGCACACACCGCGCAGTGCGGCGTGGCGGCCTTGCAGGCAGCGGCTTTGTGGCCTTCCTTGCCGCAGCGGAGGCACATGTCCGTCCTGTCTACTGCGGACGGACACAGGGGCCGGGTGTGTCCGATGCCGAAGCACCGGAAACACCGCAGAGGCTGGTCCTCGAGTGCCCGGACTGCACCCGAGCTGAACCCGACTTTGAGCCGTCCCTTGGCAAGGACGGCTTTGGCAGAGGCGACCGGGCACTCGAGGCGAATGGTGCCCATGCCGCCGCGGCCGGGCCTTATGTCCCGGCCTTGGACCGCCGCGACGCCACAGCCCCCCATCGCTGCGACCGCCGCCACCACCTCCTCCTTGGTGACGGAGTCGTCGAGGCCCATCACCTCTATGGCCGCCGACTTGACCGGTCGGGCCACCTTGGCCGAATCCGCGATGACCTCCTGCAGCTTGGCTGCGAAGAGGTCCGCATGGGCACTCCCCTCTGCCCCCGGGAACTCGAATATTCGAGCCCCGGCTTGGGTCCGCCGGCAAGCCACACTGCCGATCCCAAGTTGGGTGGGATCGGCATTTGCACGCGCCCGCACCAAAATGGACGCGTACGTCTCCCCTCGCCCCGCAGCCTCCGCGGTGAGCGTCACCACGACGGCCGCGGTTTTTGGGGGGACCAGTTGTCCCTTTCCCCTCCCTTTCCCCTTCCCCTTTCCCTTGCCGGTCGTCTGCGACCGGCTGGGAGCGGTGGTGGCGGGGACGACAGGGACCGTCGCCGTCCTTTTGGCTTTGCCCTTCCCCTTACGGACCACTTCCGTCCACTCGTTGGACGGGGTGGTGGAAGGGAGAAGGGCGTCTTCCGCCTGGAATGAGGACGGCCCCGGCCCGCACCGCCTCTTATCCGCCGCAAGCGGCGGTCGGAGGCGCTTCTCTGGCAAGAGCCGGTCCTCTATTCCTGCCAAGCAGGCTCTTGTGAAGGCCCTCTCCTCCATTACCACCTTGCGGATGATATCCTCAAGGTTGGAGGCGGGGCCCTCTGCCGCATGGCCCGTGTTGGCCTGTTGAGGCGGGGCCGTGGCTTCAGCCAGCTTCTGATGAAGCTGGCTGACCTCCGACTGCAGGCGATCTATCCTCGCCTGCAGTTGTTGCGTCTCGTCGGTGGTCCTGCGCTGGACCAGCTCCGCGACGATTCCGCGCATGCTCGCGGCCCTGCATTTGAGGGCCTTTTGAAGGGTCCCCTTCATGTTGGAGGACTTAGAGGCGACCTCCACAATCTCCTCCTCGTCCTCCTCCGCCATTTTCTCCAGCTCGGCCAGGGAGTGGTCCGAGTAAAGAACGCGAGACGCACCGTACCCGGACTTGGCCCGGGCAGCGTGCGCCCGCTTCTCCCTGGAAGCCACCCGCTCCTCCAGCTCTTGCTGAAGCTGCGCCCGCCGAGCCAGGTCCAACCGGCGTTGGGCGTCCGCGAGCCCAACGACATGGGTGTCCGCGGCCGCCGTCGGCTTTTTCGCCTTCGACAACCCCGTCGACCCCGAGGCCGAGGAGCCCCCGGACCCACCGCTCAGGTGGACCCGCTTCCGCGACCGACAATCGTCCGAATCCGACACACAAACAAGTGAGTCGTTGTCGGACGACTCGTCCGCCCCTCCGAACAAGCTAGCCGCAGATGGCGCGCGGCTAGCCTCTGACGCCTGAGCGTCGGAGTGGCCCTGAGAAGGGCCTTTTGGTTGGCCCTGAGAAGGGCCTTTTGGTTGGCCCTGAGAAGGGCCTTTGGGTTGGCCCTGAGAAGGGCCTTTTGGGTGGCCCTGAGAACGGCCTTTGGGTTGGCCCTGAGAAGGGCCTTTTTGTTTTAAAAACCGCCCGCAGGCGTCCCTCGTGGGTTTAAGCATTCCAAACTATTCGTACTTCACAAGACAATAAGATAAAATAAGCTACGAGAGCACAGTGCACTTTGGCCAACCCAGTCTGCCACTCCGTTACGGTGGTCAGAACTGGGTCGTTTCCAGGGGACGCGACGTGGACGCAAGCACTGTGGGGTGGTCCCCCAACCTAACCTTTTTTTTTTTTTTTTTTTTTTTTTTTTTTTTGACGCTGGGAAAAAATGCATTACGCATACCCTCCCATCGGGGGATGGGGGGGCTATGTGGGACTCCCCGGTGTGACCCGGTATACCCACTAAAACGACCCAGCGGCACTCCCGCTTCGTCCGAGTGGCGGGGGACTGGGAAACCGGCACAGCCTTTACTTCCAGTCCACCGCCGACGAATTCCCGACAAGGCGGGCCCCTCATGTCCCCCCCGTGGGGAGGGACACGGGCCCGGGAATGACCGACGAAGGTGGTGACGGGTGCAATGCGGGCGAAGGCACCCCCGCGCCTGTCGCCCGCCCGTCGCCACCATGAGGAGGGAGAGGACCTCGCCTTCTCCGACCCCTTCTTCGTCTGCGGAGCGGCGCAGCGAGAGGGTCGTCCTCCCGCGCGCGCTCCGCCTCTCGGACCTCAAAGTCCGGGAGAGGGCGGTTTGGGGAGAAATAGACCCCCACCAGGGTCATGTCCCCCCACGCGGCGGCCACGTATCCCGGTCCCCTCTCTAAGCGCGAGAGGGGAGGGGAGTCTGTGGAAGGCCGCGACACCAACGCCACCAAGCCGTCCCGGTCGCCCAGCCAACGGCCAGGGACCGAGTAAGGCTCGGCGACCACCGCCAAGTCCATTAGTCGGACATCGCTCCCCCCTCCGCAGCCGCCGCAGGAACGACGGTGCTAGCGGCTACAGCAGGCACGATCGGCGCCTGCGCTTTGCCTCGCTTAGGGGGAGGATTGCAGTTCCTCCCCCTCATAACGTGGCCCGCCAGGCGGCCACTAGCAGCACACACCGCGCAGTGCGGCGTGGCGGCCTTGCAGGCAGCGGCTTTGTGGCCTTCCTTGCCGCAGCGGAGGCACATGTCCGTCCTGTCTACCGCGGACGGACACAGGGGCCGGGTGTGTCCGATGCCGAAGCACCGGAAACACCGCAGAGGCTGGTCCTCGAGTGCCCGGACTGCACCCGAGCTGAACCCGACTATGAGCCGTCCCTTGGCAAGGACGGCTTTGGCAGAGGCGACCGGGCACTCGAGGCGAATGGTGCCCATGCCGCCGCGGCCGGGCCTTATGTCCCGGCCTTGGACCGCCGCGACGCCACAGCCCCCCATCACTGCGACCGCCGCCACCACCTCCTCCTTGGTGACGGAGTCGTCGAGGCCCATCACCTCTATGGCCGCCGACTTGACCGGTCGGGCCACCTTGGCCGAATCCGCGATGACCTCCTGCAGCTTGGCTGCGAAGAGGTCCGCATGGGCACTCCCCTCTGTCCCCGGGAACTCGAATATTCGAGCCCCGGCTTGGGTCCGCCGGCAAGCCACACTGCCGATCCCAAGTTGGGTGGGATCGGCATTTGCACGCGCCCGCACCAAAATGGACGCGTACGTCTCCCCTCGCCCCGCAGCCTCCGCGGTGAGCGTCACCACGACGGCCGCGGTTTTTGGGGGGACCAGTTGTCCCTTTCCCCTCCCTTTCCCCTTCCCCTTTCCCTTGCCGGTCGTCTGCGACCGGCTGGGAGCGGTGGTGGCGGGGACGACAGGGACCGTCGCCGTCCTTTTGGCTTTGCCCTTCCCCTTACGGACCACTTCCGTCCACTCGTTGGACGGGGTGGTGGAAGGGAGAAGGGCGTCTTCCGCCTGGAATGAGGACGGCCCCGGCCCGCACCGCCTCTTATCCGCCGCAAGCGGCGGTCGGAGGCGCTTCTCTGGCAAGAGCCGGTCCTCTATTCCTGCCAAGCAGGCTCTTGTGAAGGCCCTCTCCTCCATTACCACCTTGCGGATGATATCCTCAAGGTTGGAGGCGGGGCCCTCTGCCGCATGGCCCGTGTTGGCCTGTTGAGGCGGGGCCGTGGCTTCAGCCAGCTTCTGATGAAGCTGGCTGACCTCCGACTGCAGGCGATCTATCCTCGCCTGCAGTTGTTGCGTCTCGTCGGTGGTCCTGCGCTGGACCAGCTCCGCGACGATACCGCGCATGCTCGCGGCCCTGCATTTTAGGGCCTTTTGAAGGGTCCCCTTCAAGTTGGAGGACTTAGAGGCGACCTCCACAATCTCCTCCTCGTCCTCCTCCGCCATTTTCTCCAGCTCGGCCAGGGAGTGGTCCGAGTAAAGAACGCGGGACGCACCGTACCCGGACTTGGCCCGGGCAGCGTGCGCCCGTTTCTCCCCGGCAACCACCCGCTCCTCCAGCTCTTGCTGGAGCTGTGCCCGCCGAGCCAGGTCCAACCGGCGTTGGGCGTCCGCGAGCCCAACGACATGGGTGTCCGCGGCCACCGTCGGCTGTTTCGCCTTCGACAACCCCGTCGACCCCGAGGCCGAGGAGCCCCCGGACCCACCGCTCATGTGGACCCGCTTCCGCGACCGACAATCGTCCGCATCCGACACACAAATAAGTGAGTCGTTGTCGGACGACTCGTCCGCCCCTCCGAACAAGCTAGCCGCAGATGGCGCGCGGCTAGCCTCTGACGCCTGAGCGTCGGAGTGGCCCTGAGAAGGGCCTTTTGGTTGGCCCTGAGAAGGGCCTTTGGGTTGGCCCTGAGAAGGGCCTTTCGGGTGGCCCTGAGAAGGGCCTTTGGGTTGGCCCTGAGAAGGGCCTTTTTGTTTTAAAAACCGCCCGCAGGCGTCCCTCGTGGGTTTAGACATCCCGACAAATTCGTAGACACAAGACAATAAAATAAAATAGCTACGAAAGCACAGTGCACTTTGGCCAACCCAGTCTGCCACTCCGTTACGGTGGTCAGAACTGGGTCGTTTCCAGGGGACGCGACGTGGACGCAAGCACTGTGGGGTGGTCCCCCCCCCCAACCTAACCTAACCTAACCTAACCTAACCTAACCTAACCTTTTTTTTTTTTTTTTTTTTTTTTTTTTGACGCTGGGAAAAAATGCATTACGCATACCCTCCCATCGGGGGATGGGGGGGCTATGTGGGACTCCCCGGTGTGACCCGGTATACCCACTAAAACGACCCAGCGGCACTCCCGCTTCGTCCGAGTGGCGGGGGACTGGGAAACCGGCACAGCCTTTACTTCCAGTCCACCGCCGACGAATTCCCGACAAGGCGGGCCCCTCATGTCCCCCCCGAGGGGAGGGACACGGGCCCGGGAATGACCGATGAAGGTGGTGACGGGTGCAATGCGGGCGAAGGCACCCCCGCGCCTGTCGCCCGCCCGTCGCCACCGTGAGGAGGGATAGGACCTCGCCTTCTCCGACCCCTTCTTCGTCTGCGGAGCGGCGCAGCGAGAGGGTCGTCCTCCCGCGCGCGCTCCGCCTCCTCCTTTTGCGAGATTACGTCCTCGCAAAAGGAGGCGACCGCTGCCCAGGCCTCCTCGCTCCCCAGCATGGCGTTGACCACGCCAGGAAGCGAGAGATCCTGTCCGATCACAGCGATCAGACCGCGGCGCAGCTCGGACCAAGCCGGGCACACATCGAGGGTGTGCTGCGCTGTGTCCTCCGCCGCGCCGCAGTCGTGGCACGCCGGGGTCTCCTCCCTCCCGATCCGGTGCAGGTGCGATCCGAAACAGCCATGGCCGGACAACACCTGCACCAAACGGAACGAGAGGAAACCGTGGGACCGCTCGAGCCAGCTCCGCAGGACCGGACCGAGCGCGTCCAACGTACGGCGGCCAAAGGCGGCGTTGGCGAGGTCCTCCGCCCAGTGGAGGACGATGGCGTCCTTCGCCTCCCGCCGCACGGCCTCCCGCTCTTCGGCAATCGGGCGCTCCCCGAGCGCCTTCCGGCGCGCCGTCCACTCATACACTCTGGCGAGCACCCAAGCCTCCAACTCCCAAGGAGGGGTGCCGGCCAGAGCGCACGCCGCCGAGAAGCCTACCGAGCGGTAGGCCCTCGCCACCCGCAGTGCAATAGCCCTTTGGGGCCTGCGGATGGCGGTCGCATTCTCCCTCCTGTTGAGGGAGTCCGCCCAGATTGGAGCCCCGTAAAGGGCCATGCTCCGCAAAATGCCGGCATACAGGCGCCGGCATTTCGCCTTGGGCCCCCCCAGGTTCGGGAGGAGCCACGAGAGGGCGTCGGCGGTCTTCAACAGGCGCGTCGACAGCCCGCTGAAGTGCGGGCCGAAGCGCCACCTGTCGTCCAGGACCAGGCCCAGGTACTTCATCTGGGCCCGGACCCCTATCCTGACGCCCTCTACGACAATGTGGGCGTCGGGAGGGCAGCGCTGCCGAGGCCCACGAAAGAACACGGCCTCGGTCTTGTGCAGCGCCACCCTCAATCCTAGGCGGCGGATCCTCTCTGCGACCAAGGATCCGCCAGCCGAGGCCAGACAGGCCGCGTCTGCGAAATTCCTCCCCCGGGCAGTGAGGAGAGTGTCATCCGCGTAGCAGATGACACTCGTGCCCTGGAGGAGGGCTCCCCGCAGGAGCCAGTCGAACCCGATGTTCCAAAGGGGCGGCCCAAGCACCGACCCCTGCGGAACACCGGACTCTGCGCCGTACCGCCTCACCGTGGCCGTCTTGTCCACGAGGAGGACCTCTCGGTCCTCCAAGTAGCTGGCCAGGAGGTTTCGAAGGTATTGGGGCACTCCGTGATACCGGAGCGCCTCCAATATCGTCGAGTGGGGCACGGAGTTGAAGGCGTTGGCAATGTCGAACGACACCGCCAGCACTCCGCCCCCCGCCTCCACCGCCTCCTTCACCTGGCCCTTGAGTAGGGCCAGCGCATCGATCGTCGAACGCCCTCGACGGAAACCGAATTGGGCGTCCGACAGGTCCGGCCCTACCCCCCGCAAAAGGCTATCAAGCCGGGAGGCGACAATCCCCTCGAACAATTTACCGACCTCATCGAGCAGAACGATGGGCCGGTATGCCGAGGGGGAGTCCACCGGGCGTCCCTCCTTTCGGAGGAGGCATAGCTGCCCCTCCTTCCACAGTTTCGGGAACCTCCCAGCCGTTAAGCACGCGCTGAAGAGGTCCCGAAACCTGTCCTCCATTTCGGAGGCGGCGATCGCCACCACCCGTGCGGGGACGCCGTCCGGTCCGGGGGCCGTCTTCTTCGCGCGGAGGCTGAGAACCCCAGCGTAGAACTCCGCCGCCGTCACCGGGGGGACCTCCTCCTCCGGCGAAGCCGACCCTTGCGGGGGATCCATCGTTGGTGGGGTGAAGTCGGTCCTGCGCGGAAACAGGGACCGGACCACCCCATCCAGCAACGCTGGCTCGAGGGTCTCCGTCAGTGGGGGACCACAGGGGCGCAGCTGGTTCCGCGCCGCCTTGTATGGTCTCCCATAAGGATCCCTGTCGAGTTCCTCCAGCATCTCGGCCCTCGCCGAGTCTTTCGCAGCACCCATCGCGGATTTGAGGACCGTCGTCGCCTCTCGGTAAGAGGCGTATAGGCGGTCCTCTTCCGCCTGGACTCGATTTTGGGTGCTGCGCCGTCGGCTCCGCGCGTAGGCCCTTCTGGCCGCCACGCAGGCGGCCCGGAGCCCCGCCAGCTCCTCCGTCCACCAATAGACGGCACGACGGGGAGGCGGACGGCGAGACCGAGGCATGCTGGAGTTGCACACCTCTGTCAGGGACCCCCTGAGCCGGACCGCTGCGGCGTCCACGTCCAGGACCTCGACAGGGGGCGACAGCCAGTCCTGGAGAAAGGCCGCCTCCTTGGCTGCCTCCCGGTCCAGGCGGGTGAGTGCCCACCGTGGAAAGGGAGATTGCCCAGCGCGAGCCATCCCCCCCCCCTGGGTGGAGATGTCGAACCGCACGTATCGGTGGTCCGACAAGGTCTCCACCATCTCCACCCGCCAGCTGACGACGCGGGCGGCTAGGGCGGGGGTGGCAAACGAGACGTCGACCACCGACCCACCCCGTTGCCGCACACACGTGTGGACCGCCCCCCTGTTGAGGAGGGACACACCGCATGAGGCCGCCCAAAACTCGACGGCGCGTCCCCGGACGTTGCAACCGGCGGCCGGGTTGCCCCAGGCCACCGACTTGGCGTTCAGGTCGCCCAACACCACGACCTGGCGTGGCGCCGCCCTCCCTACGACTGCGGTGAGGACCTCGAGGAAGTCCTCAAAGTCCGAGAGAGGGCGGTTTGGGGAGAAATAGACCCCCACCAGGGCCATGTCCCCCCACGCGGCGGCCACGTATCCCGGTCCCCTCTCTAAGAGCGAGAGGGGAGGGGAGTCTGTGGAAGGCCGCGACACCAACGCCACCGAGCCGTCCCGGTCGCCCAGCCAACGGTCGGGGACCGAGTAAGGCTCGGCGACCACCGCCAAGTCCACCAACCACTCAGCCATGGTCTGCATCAGCAGATCCTGGGCCGCCCTGCAGTGGTTGGTGTTCGCCTGAAGGATGCGATGTTCGACCCTATCCATCAGTCGGACATTGCACCCTCCTCCGCAGCCGCCGCAGGAACGACGGTGCTAGCGGCAGCAGCAGGCCCGGTCGGCGCCTGCGCTTTGCCTCGCCTAGGGGGAGGATTGCAGTTCCTCCCTCTCATAACGTGGCCCGCCAGGCGGCCACTAGCAGCACACACCGCGCAGTGCGGCGTGGCGGCCTTGCAGGCAGCGGCTTTGTGGCCTTCCTTGCCGCAGCGGAGGCACATGTCCGTCCTGTCTACCGCGGACGGACACAGGGGCCGGGTGTGTCCGATGCCGAAGCACCGGAAACACCGCAGAGGCTGGTCCTCGAGTGCCCGGACTGCACCCGAGCTGAACCCGACTTTGAGCCGTCCCTTGGCAAGGACGGCTTTGGCAGAGGCGACCGGGCACTCGAGGCGAATGGTGCCCATGCCGCCGCGGCCGGGCCTTATGTCCCGGCCTTGGACCGCCGCGACGCCACAGCCCCCCATCGCTGCGACCGCCGCCACCACCTCCTCCTTGGTGACGGAGTCGTCGAGGCCCATCACCTCTATGGCCGCCGACTTGACCGGTCGGGCCACCTTGGCCGAATCCGCGATGACCTCCTGCAGCTTGGCTGCGAAGAGGTCCGCATGGGCACTCCCCTCTGCCCCCGGGAACTCGAATATTCGAGCCCCGGCTTGGGTCCGCCGGCAAGCCACACTGCCGATCCCAAGTTGGGTGGGATCGGCATTTGCACGCGCCCGCACCAAAATGGACGCGTACGTCTCCCCTCGCCCCGCAGCCTCCGCGGTGAGCGTCACCACGACGGCCGCGGTTTTTGGGGGGACCAGCCGTCCCCCTCCCCTCCCCCTTCCCTTCCCCTTTCCCTTGCCGGTCGTCTGCGACCGGCTGGGAGCGGTGGTGGCGGGGACGACAGGAACCGTCGCCGTCTTTTTGGCTTTCCCCTTTCCCTTACGGACCACTTCCGTCCACTCGTTGGACGGGGTGGTGGAAGGGAGAAGGGCGTCTTCCGCCTGAGACGAGGACGGCCCCGGCCCACACCGCCTCTTATCCGCCGCAAGCGGCGGTCGGAGGCGCTTCTCTGGCAAGAGCCGGTCCTCAATTCCTGCCAAGCAGGCTCTTGTGAAGGCCCTCTCCTCCATTACCACCTTGCGGATGATATCCTCAAGGTTGGAGGCGGGGCCCTCTGCCGCATGGCCCGTGTTGGCCTGTTGAGGCGGGGCCGTGGCTTCAGCCAGCTTCTGATGAAGCTGGCTGACCTCCGACTGCAGGCGATCTATCCTCGCCTGCAGTTGTTGCGTCTCGTCGGTGGTCCTGCGCTGGACCAGCTCCGCGACGATACCGCGCATGCTCGCGGCCCTGCATTTTAGGGCCTTTTGAAGGGTCCCCTTCAAGTTGGAGGACTTAGAGGCGACCTCTACAATCTCCTCCTCGTCCTCCTCCGCCATTTTTTGCAGCTCGGCCAGGGAGTGGTCCGAGTACAGAACGCGGGACGCACCGTACCCGGACTTGGCCCGGGCAGCGTGCGCCCGCTTCTCCCTGGAAGCCACCCGCTCCTCCAGCTCTTGCTGGAGCTGTGCCCGCCGAGCCAGGTCCAACCGGCGTTGGGCGTCCGCGAGCCCAACGACATGGGTGTCCGCGGCCGCCGTCGGCTTTTTCGCCTTCGACAACCCCGTCGACCCCGAGGCCGAGGAGCCCCCGGACCCACCGCTCAGGTGGACCCGCTTCCGCGACCGACAATCGTCCGAATCCGACACACAAACGAGTGAGTCGTTGTCGGACGACTCGTCCGCCCCTCCGAACAAGCTAGCCGCAGATGGCGCGCGGCTAGCCTCTGACGCCTGAGCGTCGGAGTGGCCCTGAGAAGGGCCTTTTGGTTGGCCCTGAGAAGGGCCTTTGGGTTGGCCCTGAGAAGGGCCTTTCGGGTGGCCCTGAGAAGGGCCTTTGGGTTGGCCCTGAGAAGGGCCTTTTTGTTTTAAAAACCGCCCGCAGGCGTCCCTCGTGGCTTTAGGCATTAAAAACGATTCGTACTTCACAAGACAAGGATAAAATAAGCTACGAGAGCACAGTGCACTTTGGCCAACCCAGTCTGCCACTCCGTTACGGTGGTCAGAACTGGGTCGTTTCCAGGGGACGCGACGTGGACGCAAGCACTGTGGGGTGGTCCCCCAACCTAACCTAACCTAACCTAACCTTTTTTTTTTTTTTTTTTTTTTTTTTTTTTTTTTTTTTTTTGACGCTGGGAAAAAATGCATTACGCATACCCTCCCATCGGGGGATGGGGGGGCTATGTGGGACTCCCCGGTGTGACCCGGTATACCCACTAAAACGACCCAGCGGCACTCCCGCTTCGTCCGAGTGGCGGGGGACTGGGAAACCGGCACAGCCTTTACTTCCAGTCCACCGCCGACGAATCCCTGACAAGGCGGGCCCCTCACGTCCCCCCCGTGGGGAGGGACACGGGCCCGGGAATGACCGACGAAGGTGGTGACGGGTGCAATGCGGGCGAAGGCACCCCCGCGCCTGTCGCCCGCCCGTCGCCACCATGAGGAGGGAGAGGACCTCGCCTTCTCCGACCCCTTCTTCGTCTGCGGAGCGGCGCAGCGAGAGGGTCGTCCTCCCGCGCGCGCTCCGCCTCCTCCTTCTGCGAGATTACGTCCTCGCAAAAGGAGGCGACCGCTGCCCAGGCCTCCTCGCTCCCCAGCATGGCGTTGACCACGCCAGGAAGCGAGAGATCCTGTCCGATCACAGCGATCAGACCGCGGCGCAGCTCGGACCAAGCCGGGCACACCTCGAGGGTGTGCTGCGCCGTGTCCTCCGCCGCGCCGCAGTCGTGGCACGCCGGGGTCTCCTCCCTCCCGATCCGGTGCAGGTGCGATCCGAAACAGCCATGGCCGGACAACACCTGCACCAAACGGAACGAGAGGAAACCGTGGGACCGCTCGAGCCAGCTCCGCAGGACCGGACCGAGCGCGTCCAACGTACGGCGGCCAAAGGCGGCGTTGGCGAGGTCCTCCGTCCAGTGGAGGACGATGGCGTCCTTCGCCTCCCGCCGCACGGCCTCCCGCTCTTCGGCAATCGGGCGCTCCCCGAGCGCCTTCCGGCGCGCCGTCCACTCATACACTCTGGCGAGCACCCAAGCCTCCAACTCCCAAGGAGGGGTGCCGGCCAGAGCGCACGCCGCCGAGAAGCCTACCGAGCGGTAGGCCCTCGCCACCCGCAGTGCAATAGCCCTTTGGGGCCTGCGGATGGCGGTCGCATTCTCCCTCCTGTTGAGGGAGTCCGCCCAGATTGGGGCCCCGTAAAGGGCCATGCTCCGCAGAATGCCGGCATACAGGCGCCGGCATTTCGCCTTGGGCCCCCCCAGGTTCGGGAGGAGCCACGAGAGGGCGTCGGCGGTTTTCAACAGGCGCGTCGACAGCCCGCTGAAGTGCGGGCCGAAGCGCCACCTGTCGTCCAGGACCAGGCCCAGGTACTTCATCTGGGCCCGGACCCCTATCCTGACGCCCTCTACGACAATGTGGGCGTCGGGAGGGCAGCGCTGCCGAGGCCCACGAAAGAACACGGCCTCGGTCTTGTGCAGCGCCACCCTCAATCCTAGGCGGCGGATCCTCTCTGCGACCAAGGATCCGCCAGCCGAGGCCAGACAGGCCGCGTCCGCAAAATTCCTCCCCCGGGCAGTAAGGAGAGTGTCATCCGCGTAGCAGATGACACTCGTGCCCTGGAGGAGGGCCAACCTAACCTAACCTTTTTTTTTTTTTTTTTTTTTTTTTTTGACGCTGGGAAAAAATGCATTACGCATACCCTCCCATCGGGGGATGGGGGGGCTATGTGGGACTCCCCGGTGTGACCCGGTATACCCACTAAAACGACCCAGCGGCACTCCCGCTTCGTCCGAGTGGCGGGGGACTGGGAAACCGGCACAGCCTTTACTTCCAGTCCACCGCCGACGAATCCCTGACAAGGCGGGCCCCTCACGTCCCCCCCGTGGGGAGGGACACGGGCCCGGGAATGACCGACGAAGGTGGTGACGGGTGCAATGCGGGCGAAGGCACCCCCGCGCCTGTCGCCCGCCCGTCGCCACCATGAGGAGGGAGAGGACCTCGCGTTCTCCGACCCCTTCTTCGTCTGCGGAGCGGCGCAGCGAGAGGGTCGTCCTCCCGCGCGCGCTCCGCCTCCTCCTTCTGCGAGATTACGTCCTCGCAAAAGGAGGCGACCGCTGCCCAGGCCTCCTCGCTCCCCAGCATGGCGTTGACCACGCCAGGAAGCGAGAGATCCTGTCCGATCACAGCGATCAGACCGCGGCGCAGCTCGGACCAAGCCGGGCACACCTCGAGGGTGTGCTGCGCCGTGTCCTCCGCCGCGCCGCAGTCGTGGCACGCCGGGGTCTCCTCCCTCCCGATCCGGTGCAGGTGCGATCCGAAACAGCCATGGCCGGACAACACCTGCACCAAACGGAACGAGAGGAAACCGTGGGACCGCTCGAGCCAGCTCCGCAGGACCGGACCGAGCGCGTCCAACGTACGGCGGCCAAAGGCGGCGTTGGCGAGGTCCTCCGTCCAGTGGAGGACGATGGCGTCCTTCGCCTCCCGCCGCACGGCCTCCCGCTCTTCGGCAATCGGGCGCTCCCCGAGCGCCTTCCGGCGCGCCGTCCACTCATACACTCTGGCGAGCACCCAAGCCTCCAACTCCCAAGGAGGGGTGCCGGCCAGAGCGCACGCCGCCGAGAAGCCTACCGAGCGGTAGGCCCTCGCCACCCGCAGTGCAATAGCCCTTTGGGGCCTGCGGATGGCGGTCGCATTCTCCCTCCTGTTGAGGGAGTCCGCCCAGATTGGGGCCCCGTACAGGGCCATGCTCCGCAAAATGCCGGCATACAGGCGCCGGCATTTCGCCTTGGGCCCCCCCAGGTTCGGGAGGAGCCACGAGAGGGCGTCGGCGGTTTTCAACAGGCGCGTCGACAGCCCGCTGAAGTGCGGGCCGAAGCGCCACCTGTCGTCCAGGACCAGGCCCAGGTACTTCATCTGGCCCCGGACCCCTATCCTGACGCCCTCTACGACAATGTGGGCGTCGGGAGGGCAGCGCTGCCGAGGCCCACGAAAGAACACGGCCTCGGTCTTGTGCAGCGCCACCCTCAATCCTAGGCGGCGGATCCTCTCTGCGACCAAGGATCCGCCGGCCGAGGCCAAACAGGCCGCGTCCGCAAAGTTCCTCCCCCGGGCAGTGAGGAGAGTGTCATCCGCGTAGCAGATGACACTCGTGCCCTGGAGGAGCGCTCCCCGCAGGAGCCAGTCGAACCCGATGTTCCAAAGGGGCGGTCCAAGCACCGACCCCTGCGGAACACCGGACTCTGCGCCGTACCGCCTCACCGTGGCCGTCTTGTCCACGAAGAGGACCTCTCGGTCCTCCAAGTAGCTGGCCAGGAGGTTTCGCAGGTATTGGGGCACTCCATGATACCGGAGCGCCTCCAATATCGTCGAGTGGGGCACGGAGTTGAAGGCGTTGGCAATGTCGAACGACACTGCCAGCACTCCGCCCCCCGCCTCCACCGCCTCCTTCACCTGGCCCTTGAGTAGGGCCAGCGCATCGATCGTCGAACGCCCTCGACGGAAACCGAATTGGGCGTCCGACAGGTCCGGCCCTACCCCCCGCAAAAGGCTATCAAGCCGGGAGGCGACAATCCCCTCGAACAATTTACCGACCTCATCGAGCAGAACGATGGGCCGGTATGCCGAGGGGGAGTCCACCGGGCATCCCTCCTTTCGGAGGAGGCACAGCTGCCCCTCCTTCCACAGTTTCGGGAACCTCCCAGCCGTTAAGCACGCGCTGAAGAGGTCCCGAAACCTGTCCTCCATTTCGGAGGCGGCGATCGCCACCACCCGTGCGGGGACGCCGTCCGGTCCGGGGGCCGTCTTCTTCGCGCGGAGGCTGAGAACCCCAGCGTAAAACTCCGCCGCCGTCACCGGGGGGACCTCCTCCTCCGGCGAAGCCGACCCTTGCGGGGGATCCATCGTTGGTGGGGCGAAGTCGGTCCTGCGCGGAAACAGGGACCGGACCACCCCATCCAGCAACGCTGGCTCGAGGGTCTCCGTCAGTGGGGGACCACAGGGGCGCAGCTGGTTCCGCGCCGCCTTGTATGGTCTCCCATAAGGATCCCTGTCGAGTTCCTCCAGCATCTCGGCCCTCGCCGAGTCTTTCGCAGCACCCATCGCGGATTTGAGGACCGTCGTCGCCTCTCGGTAAGAGGCGTATAGGCGGTCCTCCTCCGCCTGGACTCGATTTTGGGTGCTGCGCCGTCGGCTCCGCGCGTAGGCCCTTCTGGCCGCCACGCAGGCGGCCCGGAGCCCCGCCAGCTCCTCCGTCCACCAATAGACGGCACGACGGGGAGGCGGACGGCGAGACCGAGGCATGCTGGAGTTGCACACCTCTGTCAGGGACCCCCTGAGCCGGATCGCTGCGGCGTCCACGTCCAGGACCTCGACAGGGGGCGACAGCCAGTCCTGGAGAAAGGCCGCCTCCTTGGCTGCCTCCCGGTCCAGGCGGGTGAGTGCCCACCGTGGGAAGGGAGATTGCCCAGCGCGAGCCATCCCCCCCCCCTGGGTGGAGATGTCGAACCGCACGTATCGGTGGTCCGACAAGGTCTCCATCATCTCCACCCGCCAGCTGACGATGCGGGCGGCTAGGGCGGGGGTGGCAAACGAGACGTCCACCACCGACCCACCCCGTTGCCGCACACACGTGTGGACCGCCCCCCTGTTGAGGAGGGACACACCGCATGAGGCCGCCCAAAACTCGACGGCGCGTCCCCGGACGTTGCAACCGGCGGCCGGGTTGCCCCAGGCCACCGACTTGGCGTTCAGGTCGCCCAACACCACGACCTGGCGTGGCGCCGCCCTCCCTACGACTGCGGTGAGGACCTCGAGGAAGTCCTCAAAGTCCGAGAGAGGGCGGTTTGGGGAGAAATAGACCCCCACCAGGGCCATGTCCCCCCACGCGGCGGCCACGTATCCCGGTCCCCTCTCTAAGAGCGAGAGGGGAGGGGAGTCTGTGGAAGGCCGCGACACCAACGCCACTGAGCCGTCCCGGTCGCCCAGCCAACGGTCGGGGACCGAGTAAGGCTCGGCGACCACCGCCAAGTCCACCAACCACTCAGCCATGGTCTGCATCAGCAGATCCTGGGCTGCCCTGCAGTGGTTGGTGTTCGCCTGAAGGATGCGATGTTCGACCCTATCCATCAGTCGGACATCGCACCCCCCTCCGCAGCCGCCGCAGGAACGACGGTGCTAGCGGCAGCAGCAGGCCCGGTCGGCGCCTGCGCTTTGCCTCGCTTAGGGGGAGGATTGCAGTTCCTCCCCCTCATAACGTGGCCCGCCAGGCGGCCACTAGCAGCACACACCGCGCAGTGCGGCGTGGCGGCCTTGCAGGCAGCGGCTTTGTGGCCTTCCTTGCCGCAGCGGAGGCACATGTCCGTCCTGTCTACCGCGGACGGACACAGGGGCCGGGTGTGTCCGATGCCGAAGCACCGGAAACACCGCAGAGGCTGGTCCTCGAGTGCCCGGACTGCACCCGAGCTGAACCCGACTTTGAGCCGTCCCTTGGCAAGGACGGCTCTGGCAGAGGCGACCGGGCACTCGAGGCGAATGGTGCCCATGCCGCCGCGGCCGGGCCTTATGTCCCGGCCTTGGACCGCCGCGACGCCACAGCCCCCCATCGCTGCGACCGCCGCCACCACCTCCTCCTTGGTGACGGAGTCGTCGAGGCCCATCACCTCTATGGCCGCCGACTTGACCGGTCGGGCCACCTTGGCCGAATCCGCGATGACCTCCTGCAGCTTGGCTGCAAAGAGGTCCGCATGGGCACTCCCCTCTGCCCCCGGGAACTCGAATATTCGAGCCCCGGCTTGGGTCCGCCGGCAAGCCACACTGCCGATCCCAAGTTGGGTGGGATCGGCATTTGCACGCGCCCGCACCAAAATGGACGCGTACGTCTCCCCTCGCCCCGCAGCCTCCGCGGTGAGCGTCACCACGACGGCCGCGGTTTTTGGGGGGACCAGTTGTCCCTTTCCCCTCCCTTTCCCCTTCCCCTTTCCCTTGCCGGTCGTCTGCGACCGGCTGGGAGCGGTGGTGGCGGGGACGACAGGGACCGTCGCCGTCCTTTTGGCTTTGCCCTTCCCCTTACGGACCACTTCCGTCCACTCGTTGGACGGGGTGGTGGAAGGGAGAAGGGCATCTTCCGCCTGAGACGAGGACGGCCCCGGCCCACACCGCCTCTTATCCGCCGCAAGCGGCGGTCGGAGGCGCTTCTCCGGCAAGAGCCGGTCCTCAATTCCTGCCAAGCAGGCTCTTGTGAAGGCCCTCTCCTCCATTACCACCTTGCGGATGATATCCTCAAGGTTGGAGGCGGGGCCCTCTGCCGCATGGCCCGTGTTGGCCTGTTGAGGCGGGGCCGTGGCTTCAGCCAGCTTCTGATGAAGCTGGCTGACCTCCGACTGCAGGCGATCTATCCTCGCCTGCAGTTGTTGCGTCTCGTCGGTGGTCCTGCGCTGGACCAGCTCCGCGACGATACCGCGCATGCTCGCGGCCCTGCATTTTAGGGCCTTTTGAAGGGTCCCCTTCATGTTGGAGGACTTAGAGGCGACCTCTACAATCTCCTCCTCGTCCTCCTCCGCCATTTTTTGCAGCTCGGCCAGGGAGTGGTCCGAGTACAGAACGCGGGACGCACCGTACCCGGACTTGGCCCGGGCAGCGTGCGCCCGCTTCTCCCTGGAAGCCACCCGCTCCTCCAGCTCTTGCTGGAGCTGCGCCCGCCGAGCCAGGTCCAACCGGCGTTGGGCGTCCGCGAGCCCAACGACATGGGTGTCCGCGGCCGCCGTCGGCTTTTTCGCCTTCGACAACCCCGTCGACCCCGAGGCCGAGGAGCCCCCGGACCCACCGCTCATGTGGACCCGCTTCCGCGACCGACAATCGTCCGCATCCGACACACAAATAAGTGAGTCGTTGTCGGACGACTCGTCCGCCCCTCCGAACAAGCTAGCCGCAGATGGCGCGCGGCTAGCCTCTGACGCCTGAGCGTCGGAGTGGCCCTGAGAAGGGCCTTTTGGTTGGCCCTGAGAAGGGCCTTTGGGTTGGCCCTGAGAAGGGCCTTTCGGGTGGCCCTGAGAAGGGCCTTTGGGTTGGCCCTGAGAAGGGCCTTTTTGTTTTAAAAACCGCCCGCAGGCGTCCCTCGTGGGTTTAAGCATTCCAAACGATTCGTACTTCACAAGACAATAATAAGATAAAATAAGCTACGAGAGCACAGTGCACTTTGGCCAACCCAGTCTGCCACTCCGTTACGGTGGTCAGAACTGGGTCGTTTCCAGGGGACGCGACGTGGACGCAAGCACTGTGGGGTGGTCCCCCAACCTAACCTAACCTTTTTTTTTTTTTTTTTTTTTTTTTTTTTTTTTTTTTTTTTTTGACGCTGGGAAAAAATGCATTACGCATACCCTCCCATCGGGGGATGGGGGGGCTATGTGGGACTCCCCGGTGTGACCCGGTATACCCACTAAAACGACCCAGCGGCACTCCCACTTCGTCCGAGTGGCGGGGGACTGGGAAACCGGCACAGCCTTTACTTCCAGTCCACCGCCGACGAATTCCTCACAAGGCGGGCCCCTCACGTCCCCCCCGTGGGGAGGGACACGGGCCCGGGAATGACCGACGAAGGTGGTGACGGGTGCAATGCGGGCGAAGGCACCCCCGCGCCTGTCGCCCGCCCGTTGCCACCGTGAGGAGGGAGAGGACCTCGCCTTCTCCGACCCCTTCTTCGTCTGCGGAGCGGCGCAGCGAGAGGGTCGTCCTCCCGCGCGCGCTCCGCCTCCTCCTTTTGCGAGATTACGTCCTCGCAAAAGGAGGCGACCGCTGCCCAGGCCTCCTCGCTCCCCAGCATGGCGTTGACCACGCCAGGAAGCGAGAGATCCTGTCCGATCACAGCGATCAGACCGCGGCGCAGCTCGGACCAAGCCGGGCACACATCGAGGGTGTGCTGCGCTGTGTCCTCCGCCGCGCCGCAGTCGTGGCACGCCGGGGTCTCCTCCCTCCCGATCCGGTGCAGGTGCGATCCGAAACAGCCATGGCCGGACAACACCTGCACCAAACGGAACGAGAGGAAACCGTGGGACCGCTCGAGCCAGCTCCGCAGGACCGGACCGAGCGCGTCCAACGTACGGCGGCCAAAGGCGGCGTTGGCGAGGTCCTCCGCCCAGTGGAGGACGATGGCGTCCTTCGCCTCCCGCCGCACGGCCTCCCGCTCTTCGGCAATCGGGCGCTCCCCGAGCGCCTTCCGGCGCGCCGTCCACTCATACACTCTGGCGAGCACCCAAGCCTCCAACTCCCAAGGAGGGGTGCCGGCCAGAGCGCACGCCGCCGAGAAGCCTACCGAGCGGTAGGCCCTCGCCACCCGCAGTGCAATAGCCCTTTGGGGCCTGCGGATGGCGGTCGCATTCTCCCTCCTGTTGAGGGAGTCCGCCCAGATTGGAGCCCCGTAAAGGGCCATGCTCCGCAAAATGCCGGCATACAGGCGCCGGCATTTCGCCTTGGGCCCCCCCAGGTTCGGGAGGAGCCACGAGAGGGCGTCGGCGGTTTTCAACAGGCGCGTCGACAGCCCGCTGAAGTGCGGGCCGAAGCGCCACCTGTCGTCCAGGACCAGGCCCAGGTACTTCATCTGGGCCCGGACCCCTATCCTGACGCCCTCTACGACAATGTGGGCGTCGGGAGGGCAGCGCTGCCGAGGCCCACGAAAGAACACGGCCTCGGTCTTGTGCAGCGCCACCCTCAATCCTAGGCGGCGGATCCTCTCTGCGACCAAGGATCCGCCAGCCGAGGCCAGACAGGCCGCGTCTGCGAAATTCCTCCCCCGGGCAGTGAGGAGAGTGTCATCCGCGTAGCAGATGACACTCGTGCCCTGGAGGAGGGCTCCCCGCAGGAGCCAGTCGAACCCGATGTTCCAAAGGGGCGGCCCAAGCACCGACCCCTGCGGAACACCGGACTCTGCGCCGTACCGCCTCACCGTGGCCGTCTTGTCTACGAGGAGGACCTCTCGGTCCTCCAAGTAGCTGGCCAGGAGGTTTCGAAGGTATTGGGGCACTCCGTGATACCGGAGCGCCTCCAATATCGTCGAGTGGGGCACGGAGTTGAAGGCGTTGGCAATGTCGAACGACACCGCCAGCACTCCGCCCCCCGCCTCCACCGCCTCCTTCACCTGGCCCTTGAGTAGGGCCAGCGCATCGATCGTCGAACGCCCTCGACGGAAACCGAATTGGGCGTCCGACAGGTCCGGCCCTACCCCCCGCAAAAGGCTATCAAGCCGGGAGGCGACGATCCCCTCGAACAATTTACCGACCTCATCGAGCAGAACGATGGGCCGGTATGCCGAGGGGGAGTCCACCGGGCGTCCCTCCTTTCGGAGGAGGCATAGCTGCCCCTCCTTCCACAGTTTCGGGAACCTCCCAGCCGTTAAGCACGCGCTGAAGAGGTCCCGAAACCTGTCCTCCATTTCGGAGGCGGCGATCGCCACCACCCGTGCGGGGACGCCGTCCGGTCCGGGGGCCGTCTTCTTCGCGCGGAGGCTGAGAACCCCAGCGTAGAACTCCGCCGCCGTCACCGGGGGGACCTCCTCCTCCGGCGAAGCCGACCCTTGCGGGGGATCCATCGTTGGTGGGGTGAAGTCGGTCCTGCGCGGAAACAGGGACCGGACCACCCCATCCAGCAACGCTGGCTCGAGGGACTCCGTCAGTGGGGGACCACAGGGGCGCAGCTGGTTCCGCGCCGCCTTGTATGGTCTCCCATAAGGATCCCTGTCGAGTTCCTCCAGCATCTCGGCCCTCGCCGAGTCTTTCGCAGCACCCATCGCGTATTTGAGGACCGTCGTCGCCTCTCGATAAGAGGCGTATAGGCGGTCCTCTTCCGCCTGGACTCGATTTTGGGTGCTGCGCCGTCGGCTCCGCGCGTAGGCCCTTCTGGCCGCCACGCAGGCGGCCCGGAGCCCCGCCAGCTCCTCCGTCCACCAATAGACGGCACGACGGGGAGGCGGACGGCGAGACCGAGGCATGCTGGAGTTGCACACCTCTGTCAGGGACCCCCTGAGCCGGACCGCTGCGGCGTCCACGTCCAGGACCTCGACAGGGGGCGACAGCCAGTCCTGGAGAAAGGCCGCCTCCTTGGCTGCCTCCCGGTCCAGGCGGGTGAGTGCCCACCGTGGGAAGGGAGATTGCCCAGCGCGAGCCATCCCCCCCCCCTGGGTGGAGATGTCGAACCGCACGTATCGGTGGTCCGACAAGGTCTCCACCATCTCCACCCGCCAGCTGACGACGCGGGCGGCTAGGGCGGGGGTGGCAAACGAGACGTCCACCACCGACCCACCCCGTTGCCGCACACACGTGTGGACCGCCCCCCTGTTGAGGAGGGACACACCGCATGAGGCCGCCCAAAACTCGACGGCGCGCCCCCGGACGTTGCAACCGGCGGCCGGGCTGCCCCAGGCCACCGACTTGGCGTTCAGGTCGCCCAACACCACGACCTGGCGTGGCGCCGCCCTCCCTACGACTGCGGTGAGGACCTCGAGGAAATCCTCAAAGTCCGAGAGAGGGCGGTTTGGGGAGAAATAGACCCCCACCAGGGCCATGTCCCCCCACGCGGCGGCCACGTATCCCGGTCCCCTCTCTAAGAGCGAGAGGGGAGGGGAGTCTGTGGAAGGCCGCGACACCAACGCCACCGAGCCGTCCCGGTCGCCCAGCCAGCGGTCAGGGACCGAGTAAGGCTCGGCGACCACCGCCAAATCCACCAACCACTCAGCCATGGTCTGCATCAGCAGATCCTGGGCTGCCCTGCAGTGGTTGGTGTTCGCCTGAAGGATGCGATGTTCGACCCTATCCATCAGTCGGACATCGCACCCCCCTCCGCAGCCGCCGCAGGAACGACGGTGCTAGCGGCAGCAGCAGGCCCGGTCGGCACCTGCGCTTTGCCTCGCCTAGGGGGAGGATTGCAGTTCCTCCCCCTCATAACGTGGCCCGCCAGGCGGCCACTGGCAGCACACACCGCGCAGTGCGGCGTGGCGGCCTTGCAGGCAGCGGCTTTGTGGCCTTCCTTGCCGCAGCGGAGGCACATGTCCGTCCTGTCTACTGCGGACGGACACAGGGGCCGGGTGTGTCCGATGCCGAAGCACCGGAAACACCGCAGAGGCTGGTCCTCGAGTGCCCGGACTGCACCCGAGCTGAACCCGACTTTGAGCCGTCCCTTGGCAAGGACGGCTTTGGCAGAGGCGACCGGGCACTCGAGGCGAATGGTGCCCATGCCGCCGCGGCCAGGCCTTATGTCCCGGCCTTGGACCGCCGCGACGCCACAGCCCCCCATCGCTGCGACCGCCGCCACCACCTCCTCCTTGGTGACGGAGTCGTCGAGGCCCATCACCTCTATGGCCGCCGACTTGACCGGTCGGGCCACCTTGGCCGAATCCGCGATGACCTCCTGCAGCTTGGCTGCGAAGAGGTCCGCATGGGCACTCCCCTCTGCCCCCGGGAACTCGAATATTCGAGCCCCGGCTTGGGTCCGCCGGCAAGCCACACTGCCGATCCCAAGTTGGGTGGGATCGGCATTTGCACGCGCCCGCACCAAAATGGACGCGTACGTCTCCCCTCGCCCCGCAGCCTCCGCGGTGAGCGTCACCACGACGGCCGCGGTTTTTGGGGGGACCAGTTGTCCCTTTCCCCTCCCTTTCCCCTTCCCCTTTCCCTTGCCGGTCGTCTGCGACCGGCTGGGAGCGGTGGTGGCGGGGACGACAGGGACCGTCGCCGTCCTTTTGGCTTTGCCCTTCCCCTTACGGACCACTTCCGTCCACTCGTTGGACGGGGTGGTGGAAGGGAGAAGGGCGTCTTCCGCCTGGAATGAGGACGGCCCCGGCCCGCACCGCCTCTTATCCGCCGCAAGCGGCGGTCGGAGGCGCTTCTCTGGCAAGAGCCGGTCCTCTATTCCTGCCAAGCAGGCTCTTGTGAAGGCCCTCTCCTCCATTACCACCTTGCGGATGATATCCTCAAGGTTGGAGGCGGGGCCCTCTGCCGCATGGCCCGTGTTGGCCTGTTGAGGCGGGGCCGTGGCTTCAGCCAGCTTCTGATGAAGCTGGCTGACCTCCGACTGCAGGCGATCTATCCTCGCCTGCAGTTGTTGCGTCTCGTCGGTGGTCCTGCGCTGGACCAGCTCCGCGACGATACCGCGCATGCTCGCGGCCCTGCATTTTAGGGCCTTTTGAAGGGTCCCCTTCATGTTGGAGGACTTAGAGGCGACCTCTACAATCTCCTCCTCGTCCTCCTCCGCCATTTTTTCCAGCTCGGCCAGGGAGTGGTCCGAGTACAGAACGCGGGACGCACCGTACCCGGACTTGGCCCGGGCAGCGTGCGCCCGCTTCTCCCTGGAAGCCACCCGCTCCTCCAGCTCTTGCTGGAGCTGCGCCCGCCGAGCCAGGTCCAACCGGCGTTGGGCGTCCGCAAGCCCAACGACATGGGTGTCCGCGGCCGCCGTCGGCTTTTTCGCCTTCGACAACCCCGTCGACCCCGAGGCCGAGGAGCCCCCGGACCCACCGCTCAGGTGGACCCGCTTCCGCGACCGACAATCGTCCGAATCCGACACACAAACGAGTGAGTCGTTGTCGGACGACTCGTCCGCCCCTCCGAACAAGCTAGCCGCAGATGGCGCGCGGCTAGCCTCTGACGCCTGAGCGTCGGAGTGGCCCTGAGAAGGGCCTTTTGGTTGGCCCTGAGAAGGGCCTTTGGGTTGGCCCTGAGAAGGGCCTTTTGGGTGGCCCTGAGAAGGGCCTTTGGGTTGGCCCTGAGAAGGGCCTTTTTGTTTTAAAAACCGCCCGCAGGCGTCCCTCGTGGCTTTAGGCATTAAAAACGATTCGTACTTCACAAGACAAGGATAAAATAAGCTACGAGAGCACAGTGCACTTTGGCCAACCCAGTCTGCCACTCCGTTACGGTGGTCAGAACTGGGTCGTTTCCAGGGGACGCGACGTGGACGCAAGCACTGTGGGGTGGTCCCCCAACCTAACCTTTTTTTTTTTTTTTTTTTTTTTTTTTTTGACGCTGGGAAAAAATGCATTACGCATACCCTCCCATCGGGGGATGGGGGGGTTATGTGGGACTCCCCGGTGTGACCCGGTATACCCACTAAAACGACCCAGCGGCACTCCCGCTTCGTCCGAGTGGCGGGGGACTGGGAAACCGGCACAGCCTTTACTTCCAGTCCACCGCCGACGAATTCCTAACAAGGCGGGCCCCTCACGTCCCTCCCGTGGGGAGGGACACGGGCCCGGGAATGACCGACGAAGGTGGTGACGGGTGCAACGCGGGCGAAGGCACCCCCGCGCCTGTCGCCCGCCCGTCGCCACCGTGAGGAGGGAGAGGACCTCGCCTTCTCCGACCCCTTCTTCGTCTGCGGAGCGGCGCAGCGAGAGGGTCGTCCTCCCGCGCGCGCTCCGCCTCCTCCTTTTGCGAGATTACGTCCTCGCAAAAGGAGGCGACCGCTGCCCAGGCCTCCTCGCTCCCCAGCATGGCGTTGACCGCGCCAGGAAGCGAGAGATCCTGTCCGATCACAGCGATCAGACCGCGGCGCAGCTCGAACCAAGCCGGGCACACCTCGAGGGTGTGCTGCGCCGTGTCCTCCGCCGCGCCGCAGTCGTGGCACGCCGGGGTCTCCCCCCTCCCGATCCGGTGCAGGTGCGATCCGAAACAGCCATGGCCGGACAACACCTGCACCAAACGGAACGAGAGGAAACCGTGGGACCGCTCGAGCCAGCTCCGCAGGACCGGACCGAGCGCGTCCAACGTACGGCGGCCAAAGGCGGCGTTGGCGAGGTCCTCCGCCCAGTGGAGGACGATGGCGTCCTTCGCCTCCCGCCGCACGGCCTCCCGCTCTTCGGCGATCGGGCGCTCCCCGAGCGCCTTCCGGCGCGCCGTCCACTCATACACTCTGGCGAGCACCCAAGCCTCCAACTCCCAAGGAGGGGTGCCGGCCAGAGCGCACGCCGCCGAGAAGCCTACCGAGCGGTAGGCCCTCGCCACCCGCAGTGCAATAGCCCTTTGGGGCCTGCGGATGGCGGTCGCATTCTCCCTCCTGTTGAGGGAGTCCGCCCAGATTGGAGCCCCGTAAAGGGCCATGCTCCGCAAAATGCCGGCATACAGGCGCCGGCATTTCGCCTTGGGCCCCCCCAGGTTCGGGAGGAGCCACGAGAGGGCGTCGGCGGTCTTCAACAGGCGCGTCGACAGCCCGCTGAAGTGCGGGCCGAAGCGCCACCTGTCGTCCAGGACCAGGCCCAGGTACTTCATCTGGGCCCGGACCCCTATCCTGACGCCCTCTACGACAATGTGGGCGTCGGGAGGGCAGCGCTGCCGAGGCCCACGAAAGAACACGGCCTCGGTCTTGTGCAGCGCCACCCTCAATCCTAGGCGGCGGATCCTCTCTGCGACCAAGGATCCGCCAGCCGAGGCCAGACAGGCCGCGTCCGCAAAGTTCCTCCCCCGGGCAGTGAGGAGAGTGTCATCCGCGTAGCAGATGACACTCGTGCCCTGGAGGAGGGCTCCCCGCAGGAGCCAGTCGAACCCGATGTTCCAAAGGGGCGGTCCAAGTACCGACCCCTGCGGAACACCGGACTCTGCGCCGTACCGCCTCACCGTGGCCGTCTTGTCCACGAGGAGGACCTCTCGGTCCTCCAAGTAGCTGGCCAGGAGGTTTCGCAGGTATTGGGGCACTCCGTGATACCGGAGCGCCTCCAATATCGTCGAGTGGGGCACGGAGTTGAAGGCGTTGGCAATGTCGAACGACACCGCCAGCACTCCGCCCCCCGCCTCCACCGCCTCCTTCACCTGGCCCTTGAGTAGGGCCAGCGCATCGATCGTCGAACGCCCTCGACGGAAACCGAATTGGGCGTCCGACAGGTCCGGCCCTACCCCCCGCAAAAGGCTATCAAGCCGGGAGGCGATAATCCCCTCGAACAATTTACCGACCTCATCGAGCAGAACGATGGGCCGGTATGCCGAGGGGGAGTCCACCGGGCGTCCCTCCTTTCGGAGGAGGCACAGCTGCCCCTCCTTCCACAGTTTCGGGAACCTCCCAGCCGTTAAGCACGCGCTGAAGAGGTCCCGAAACCTGTCCTCCATTTCGGAGGCGGCGATCGCCACCACCCGTGCGGGGACGCCGTCCGGTCCGGGGGCCGTCTTCTTCGCGCGGAGGCTGAGAACCCCAGCGTAAAACTCCGCCGCCGTCACCGGGGGGACCTCCTCCTCCGGCGAAGCCGACCCTTGCGGGGGATCCATCGTTGGTGGGGCGAAGTCGGTCCTGCGCGGAAACAGGGACCGGACCACCCCATCCAGCAACGCTGGCTCGAGGGTCTCCGTCAGTGGGGGACCACAGGGGCGCAGCTGGTTCCGCGCCGCCTTGTATGGTCTCCCATACGGATCCCTGTCGAGTTCCTCCAGCATCTCGGCCCTCGCCGAGTCTTTCGCAGCACCCATCGCGGATTTGAGGACCGTCGTCGCCTCTCGGTAAGAGGCGTATAGGCGGTCCTCTTCCGCCTGGACTCGATTTTGGGTGCTGCGCCGTCGGCTCCGCGCGTAGGCCCTTCTGGCCGCCACGCAGGCGGCCCGGAGCCCCGCCAGCTCCTCCGTCCACCAATAGACGGCACGACGGGGAGGCGGACGGCGAGACCGAGGCATGCTGGAGTTGCACACCTCTGTCAGGGACCCCCTGAGCCGGACCGCTGCGGCGTCCACGTCCAGGACCTCGACAGGGGGCGACAGCCAGTCCTGGAGAAAGGCCGCCTCCTTGGCTGCCTCCCGGTCCAGGCGGGTGAGTGCCCACCGTGGGAAGGGGGATTGCCCAGCGCGAGCCATCCCCCCCCCCTGGGTGGAGATGTCGAACCGCACGTATCGGTGGTCCGACAAGGTCTCCACCATCTCCACCCGCCAGCTGACGACGCGGGCGGCTAGGGCGGGGGTGGCAAACGAGACGTCCACCACCGACCCACCCCGTTGCCGCACGCACGTGTGGACCGCCCCCCTGTTGAGGAGGGACACACCGCATGAGGCCGCCCAAAACTCGACGGCGCGCCCCCGGACGTTGCAACCGGCGGCCGGGCTGCCCCAGGCCACCGACTTGGCGTTCAGGTCGCCCAACACCACGACCTGGCGTGGCGCCGCCCTCCCTACGACTGCGGTGAGGACCTCGAGGAAATCCTCAAAGTCCGAGAGAGGGCGGTTTGGGGAGAAATAGACCCCCACCAGGGCCATGTCCCCCCACGCGGCGGCCACGTATCCCGGTCCCCTCTCTAAGAGCGAGAGGGGAGGGGAGTCTGTGGAAGGCCGCGACACCAACGCCACCGAGCCGTCCCGGTCGCCCAGCCAGCGGTCAGGGACCGAGTAAGGCTCGGCGACCACCGCCAAATCCACCAACCACTCAGCCATGGTCTGCATCAGCAGATCCTGGGCTGCCCTGCAGTGGTTGGTGTTCGCCTGAAGGATGCGATGTTCGACCCTATCCATCAGTCGGACATCGCACCCCCCTCCGCAGCCGCCGCAGGAACGACGGTGCTAGCGGCAGCAGCAGGCCCGGTCGGCACCTGCGCTTTGCCTCGCCTAGGGGGAGGATTGCAGTTCCTCCCCCTCATAACGTGGCCCGCCAGGCGGCCACTGGCAGCACACACCGCGCAGTGCGGCGTGGCGGCCTTGCAGGCAGCGGCTTTGTGGCCTTCCTTGCCGCAGCGGAGGCACATGTCCGTCCTGTCTACTGCGGACGGACACAGGGGCCGGGTGTGTCCGATGCCGAAGCACCGGAAACACCGCAGAGGCTGGTCCTCGAGTGCCCGGACTGCACCCGAGCTGAACCCGACTTTGAGCCGTCCCTTGGCAAGGACGGCTTTGGCAGAGGCGACCGGGCACTCGAGGCGAATGGTGCCCATGCCGCCGCGGCCGGGCCTTATGTCCCGGCCTTGGACCGCCGCGACGCCACAGCCCCCCATCGCTGCGACCGCCGCCACCACCTCCTCCTTGGTGACGGAGTCGTCGAGGCCCATCACCTCTATGGCCGCCGACTTGACCGGTCGGGCCACCTTGGCCGAATCCGCGATGACCTCCTGCAGCTTGGCTGCGAAGAGGTCCGCATGGGCACTCCCCTCTGCCCCCGGGAACTCGAATATTCGAGCCCCGGCTTGGGTCCGCCGGCAAGCCACACTGCCGATCCCAAGTTGGGTGGGATCGGCATTTGCACGCGCCCGCACCAAAATGGACGCGTACGTCTCCCCTCGCCCCGCAGCCTCCGCGGTGAGCGTCACCACGACGGCCGCGGTTTTTGGGGGGACCAGTTGTCCCTTTCCCCTCCCTTTCCCCTTCCCCTTTCCCTTGCCGGTCGTCTGCGACCGGCTGGGAGCGGTGGTGGCGGGGACGACAGGGACCGTCGCCGTCCTTTTGGCTTTGCCCTTCCCCTTACGGACCACTTCCGTCCACTCGTTGGACGGGGTGGTGGAAGGGAGAAGGGCGTCTTCCGCCTGGAATGAGGACGGCCCCGGCCCGCACCGCCTCTTATCCGCCGCAAGCGGCGGTCGGAGGCGCTTCTCTGGCAAGAGCCGGTCCTCTATACCTGCCAAGCAGGCTCTTGTGAAGGCCCTCTCCTCCATTACCACCTTGCGGATGATATCCTCAAGGTTGGAGGCGGGGCCCTCTGCCGCATGGCCCGTGTTGGCCTGTTGAGGCGGGGCCGTGGCTTCAGCCAGCTTCTGATGAAGCTGGCTGACCTCCGACTGCAGGCGATCTATCCTCGCCTGCAGTTGTTGCGTCTCGTCGGTGGTCCTGCGCTGGACCAGCTCCGCGACGATACCGCGCATGCTCGCGGCCCTGCATTTTAGGGCCTTTTGAAGGGTCCCCTTCAAGTTGGAGGACTTAGAGGCGACCTCTACAATCTCCTCCTCGTCCTCCTCCGCCATTTTTTGCAGCTCGGCCAGGGAGTGGTCCGAGTACAGAACGCGGGACGCACCGTACCCGGACTTGGCCCGGGCAGCGTGCGCCCGCTTCTCCCTGGAAGCCACCCGCTCCTCCAGCTCTTGCTGGAGCTGTGCCCGCCGAGCCAGGTCCAACCGGCGTTGGGCGTCCGCGAGCCCAACGACATGGGTGTCCGCGGCCGCCGTCGGCTTTTTCGCCTTCGACAACCCCGTCGACCCCGAGGCCGAGGAGCCCCCGGACCCACCGCTCAGGTGGACCCGCTTCCGCGACCGACAATCGTCCGAATCCGACACACAAACGAGTGAGTCGTTGTCGGACGACTCGTCCGCCCCTCCGAACAAGCTAGCCGCAGATGGCGCGCGGCTAGCCTCTGACGCCTGAGCGTCGGAGTGGCCCTGAGAAGGGCCTTTTGGTTGGCCCTGAGAAGGGCCTTTGGGTTGGCCCTGAGAAGGGCCTTTCGGGTGGCCCTGAGAAGGGCCTTTGGGTTGGCCCTGAGAAGGGCCTTTTTGTTTTAAAAACCGCCCGCAGGCGTCCCTCGTGGCTTTAGGCATTAAAAACGATTCGTACTTCACAAGACAAGGATAAAATAAGCTACGAGAGCACAGTGCACTTTGGCCAACCCAGTCTGCCACTCCGTTACGGTGGTCAGAACTGGGTCGTTTCCAGGGGACGCGACGTGGACGCAAGCACTGTGGGGTGGTCCCCCCCCCCAACCTAACCTAACCTAACCTTTTTTTTTTTTTTTTATTAAGCGGTGAAAAATGCCTAACGCATACCTCACCGTCCGGGGAGACGATTTGGTTATGTGGGGCTTGCACCCACTAAAAAAACACCGCCGTGAGCCTACTCTCGCCTTGACGAATGGGCCGCGAGAACTGCTACGCATGACGTTCGCGGCCCATCCAGCGCAACCCGCCTCCGTGCACCAAACTCCTTTGGCGATGTCCAGGCTCAACTGAGACATCGCCACCACTCGTGAGGGCCGTTCGATGCGACGACGATAGACTCCCCGATCTATCGCCCGCTGGCACCTCCTAGGGCGGCATTAAATCGCCATGGCGCCTCCTCCGCCGCCCTGTCCTCCTGCGACGAATCGCGTCTGCGAGGGAGTCCTCCTCTCTGACGCGCTCCGCCACCTCCTTCTGCGAGATGACGTCCTCGCAGAAGGACGCCACTGCCTCCCATGCCTCCCCGCTGTCGACCATGGCCTTGGCCACGGCCGGTAAGGAGAGGTCTGCCCCGATTGCTGCTGCGAGAGCACGGCGCTGCACCGCCCAAGCAGGACAATGCTCGAGGGTGTGAAGCGCCGTGTCCTCGCTGCAGCCGCACTGGTGACACACGGGAGTCGCCTCCCGTCTGGCCACTTTGTGCAGGTATTTGCCAAAGCAGCCATGCCCTGACAATACCTGCACCAGACGGAAGGACAACGTCCCGTGTCGCCTCCGTGTCCACTCTTCCAGGATCGGCCGGATCGCCCCCACGGTCCAGTGACCTGCACTGGGCGTCTCCAGCCTCACCCTCCAAATCCGTAGGGTTTGGGATTGGGCCTCTCTACGCCACCTCGTGACCAGCTCAGGTGGCGGGCGCGTGCCACTCTCCGCCTGCAGGTCTGCGCCACGTCGGTAGACCTCGGCGAGCACCTGCGCCTCTAGATCCCACGGGGGTGTACCCGCGAGGGCGCACGCCGCTTCCACTGATACGGTGCGGTATCCGCGTATGACCCTGACTGCCATGACTCTCTGTGGCCTCCGCAGTAGAGCCTTGTTCTGGACAGACAGGGACTCCGCCCACACCGGGGCCCCATAGAGCGCCATCGAGCGAACCACCCCCGTGTACAGCCGCCGGCAAACCACGTTTGGTCCGCCCAGGTTTGGCAACAGCCGGCTGAGGGCGGAAGCCGTGCCGATCAGCTTCGGCGCAAGCTGAGCAAAGTGCTCGCCGAAGTTCCACCTCCGGTCCAAAACCAGGCCCAAGTATTTCATGCTTGCCCGTACCGCTATTGGTGCACCACCAATAGTGAGGTGTGCGCCGGCCGGTGGCCGTCGTCGGGGCGCATGAAACACCAGGGCCTCCGTCTTTTCGAGGGCCACCTTGAGGCCCATCGCCTCGATTCGCCCCACGACGAGGGACGTGCCCTCAACGGCGGAGCCTGCCGCTTCCTCGTAGCTCCCTCCCCGGGCCGTGACGAGAGTGTCGTCAGCGTAGCAAATGACGCCCTGCCCGGGGGAGAGCAAACAGCGCAAGGACCAGTCGTAGCCTATGTTCCACAAGAGCGGACCCAAAACCGACCCCTGTGGAACACCGCACACGATGGCCCTGCGCACAACTTGGCCGTCGCGTCCCTCGTAGGAGACAAACCGCTCCTGCAGGTAGTCTGCTACTAGCAGCCTCAGGTAGGCGGGCACCTGATGGTAGCGGAGCGCCTCCTCGATGCAGCTGAATGGCAGAGTGTTGAACGCGTTGGCGATGTCTAAAGACACCGCCAACAACACCCCGCCCTGGGCGACTGCATCTTTCGCCTCGGCCTTGAGGCGCAAGATGGCGTCTATTGTCGAACGCCCTGCCCGGAAACCGAACTGGGCGTCCGACAAGTTCGGGCCTACTGCATCTAAGTGCCGGACGATGCGGGTAGCGAGAATTTTCTCTAGCATCTTCCCCGCCTCGTCCAGCAAGACAATCGGCCTATACGCCGATGGAGACTCCGGGGGCCGCCCTGCCTTCTGGAGCAGCACCAGTCGACCCTCCTTCCAGGCCTTAGGGAACCGTCCCGACGTTAGACAGGCGTCAAACAGCTCCCTAAGCCTATCTTCCAGGGCCACTTCAAGAGAGAGGGCCAGCACCCTTGCAGGCACTCCATCCGGTCCGGGGGCAGTCCTCTTGGACCGCGCCCTCAGAATTGCTGCCCCCATCTCCGCATCAGATATTGGGGGAGTCTCCGCCTCCGCATCTTGGTCGGCCTCCGCTTCGGCCATTGGCGGGGAAAGGTGATCCGCCCGATCCGGGAAGAGTGTCTCCACGACCCTGACGAGGAACTGAGGCTGGAGGATTTCCGTCAGTGGCGGGCCTTGGGCACGGAGTTTTTTCCGCGCCGCACGGTACGGACGCCCCCAGGGATCACGGTTTAGATCCTCCAGTGCCTCAGCTCTCGATTGCTCCTTCCCTCGACAGATCGCCAACTGCAGAGCCCCCCGAGCGTTGCGATATGACTCATACAATTGGGTCTGTAGGATCTCCAGCTCTTCATCACGGCGGCGTAACCTGCGAACCTGTGAGTAGGTCCTCCGGGCAGTTATACAGGCCGCGCGGAGGTCTGCTATCTCCTGGGACCACCAGTAGACCGCCCTCTTTGGAGGTTGTCTTCGGGAGCGAGGCATGGCTGCATCGCACACAGCCGTCATGGCTTCGCGAAAGTGGTCAGCCTCGACGTCGACTCCCTCTGCTGCAGGTGGCGAGGACAGCCAAGCCTGGACAATGGCTGCTTCCTCTAGGAGTTCCCCGTCAAGCCGCTTCAACGCCCACCGTGGGAACTGCCGAGCGTCAGGTCGTGGATACACTGTTGGGCCCGAAGAGACGGAGACATCCATACAGATATACAGGTGATCCGATAGAGTCTCCACACTCTCTAGGACCCGCCAACCCTGAACCCGTGCGGCGACAGCAGGGGTAGCGAACGAGAGGTCCACTATTGACCCCCCGTGCTGCCGAACGCATGTGTTAACGGAGCCCCTGTTTAAAAGACAGAGGCCCGCAGCCGTTGCCCATTCCTCGACCGCATCCCCCCTGACGTCCGTCGTGGGGGACCCCCACGCGGTGGATTTCGCGTTGAAGTCCCCCACGACGATGGCGTGAGACGGCATCACTCGTCGAACCGAGGTCCCCAGGCGGTCCAGGAAGTCCTCGAACTCCGCTAGGCTCCTGTTTGGGGAGAAATAAACCCCGAAGAGAATTATGTCTCCCCAGGTGGCCGCAACAAATCCTCGACTCCTCTCTCTGATGGAAAGTGGCGCCAAGGAGCTTATAATAGCAACGGAGCCGTCAATGTCACCTACCCAGTCAGGGCGAGCCGGGACGAAGTATGGCTCCGCCACTACGGCCACACCTATCGTCCGCTCCGCCATGGTTTGGAGGACCAAGTCCTGCGCACCAGCACAGTGGTTCAGGTTCGCCTGGAGGAGAGAATGAAAACGAACCGGGTCCATAGTTAGTCCGTAATCATTATCGCCCCCTGCGATGGCTCCTCCAATCGCACTGCGCCGGAAGCAGTCGGGCGCAGAGTTGTCATCCCGTTCCTGCCAGAACGGACTGGCGGCCTGCAGTCCTTTCTGCCAGCGACGTGGCCGGTCGGTCGTCCTGCCGCTGCGCACAGTAAGCAGTGCGGGTCGGCAGCGCACGCGGACGCCGGATGCCCCGGCTCACCGCAGCGGAAACAGTGTCCACTGAGGTCGACGCCAGAGTCGCACCTCCGGCCCACGTGTCCTAATCCCCAGCACCTGTAGCACCTCATGGGCCGAGCGTCCAGAACCACGACTCTGGCAGAGCTCCAACCCACCAAGAGCCGGCCGGCGTCGGCCAGCTGTTTTGCCACTGTAACGGGGCAACAGATCCACACAGAGCTCGCGCCTCCCGGGCCAGATCGAATTGGACCGACTCGGACAGCGTCTGATGAGCAGCCAGTCTTACGCGCAATCGCGTCCTGCACGTCCTGCCCGGACACGGAATCGTCAAGCCCCGAGATGCGCAGTTCAGCGCACTTCGTCGGCCTGGAGACCTTGACCTCCTCTGCGAAGACCGCTCGCAATTTCTCTGCAACGCGGTCTGCCCCCGCAGTGCCTTCGGCCCCTGGGAACTCCAGCATGCGGGCCCCGGTTAAGGCTTGTCGGAACCTGACATCTGTTATGCCAAGCTCCTCCAGGTTTACGGCTTGCCTGGCCTTGGTGAGGACGGCCGCGTACGTGACGCCCCTGTCCGCTGCTTCAGGCTGCAGGGTGAGTACTACCGCAGCAGACCTGGGTGCACGAAGCTCTCTCTTGGCGTTCTTGCCCTTTTTGGGCCCGGAAGACTTGTTGCCCTGAGCGGTGGAGGCCGCCACAGTCTTTTGGGGCAAGGAAGACGAAGGTCCTTTGTTCTTTTTATTCTTCTTCTTCCTGTTCTGCCTCCTCCCTGCGGTCTGCCAGCCGTCACTGGCAGACGCCGATTGGTCTGCAGTGGGGGCTCGCGTAGTGGCCGTTGGAACGGACCTACTCGGAGGAGCACCACTCTGCGTCTTAGGCACCGCAGACGGCACCTGAGGAGCCACGGAAGGCTGTTTCGGTCTGTTGCCAGTGCCGCCAGCGCTGCTAGCAGGAACCGCCACACTCCTGCGGTCCGCTGCCAGAGGCGGACGAACGGTCCTGGCCGGCAGAAGTCGGTCCTCGATGCCTGCAAACCGGGCATCCATCATTTTCCCGATCTGGGAAACGATGGCTTGCGCCTGCATCTCGCTCGTAGATGGTCCCTGTGGGAGCGACTTATCTGGAGCAGAATTACACCTTTGATCTACGGGCCCCGACTGCGGCGGACCTTCCGGCCGTACCCGGAGACCCACGACTTCCTCCCGCAGAGCCACCATCTCTCGACGGAGGGCTTCGACCTCCATCCGCAGTCGGTCGTTCAGCAGGTGAAGCCTTCGGGTCTCCTCACTGGAGCTCCTGCTGGCGAGCCCCTCTATGGCCAGTCTGACCCGCTCTGCTGCCTCTCTAATTGCTCGCTGACTCGTGCCCTTTAAGTTTTTGGACTTTCGAGTGGTGTCCAAAACCACCTCGATGTCCAGTAGGGCTCTTTGCTCAAGTTCCTCTGCTGTGATGGAGGAACTCTGCCCGTTTAGCGGAAACCCAGCGCTGACAGGCGTATCCGTACTTTCCTCTACAGTCGCGTTGACGGCCACTTGGCACGCCGGCGACACGCTCATTGACTCGTCGGAGCCGCACACTCTGGCCACCGGCGTATCGGGGAGCTTCAAAAAGCGGCCCCGGGAGTCGCGTGACGCCACCGGGGTACTTGCACCGGAAGGCAAACCGCGTCCTCTGCCCCTCTTGGTTGTCGACACCTTGGGGGCCGGCAGATTCTCCTCGCTAGAGGACAAACCTGCCGAACCTGCATTAAACTCACAGACACGCGACCGCTTCCCCCAAAACTTGGAAGGAGCGGCCGCAACTGCCTGCGGTGTGTCGTCAACCACCGACAACACGCTCACTCTCTCCAGAACCACGCGTGGTTCCACTGGAGCCTCTGTTCCTGGAGTCAGTGACGCAGCGCCAGAATCTGACACTGCGTCCATCATGCAGAGATCATCCGTTCCTCGGTCGGGTTTCTTTTGACTAAAAGAGATGAGGTCTTCAAAAGACCTCGATCTCGGGGAGCCTCCTCGGCTCTTGTTGCCACAGGCAAGTGGTAGACGTTTGTTGCCCCCCCCAGAATACGAAGGGCTTGACGACCCCGAAGGGGCCGTGGCGGATTCTCCAGCTGCTGTGCAGCTGGTACCGCCCTGGGGTATAATCTTCCAAGACGTCTTTTTCATATTTTGTTTTGTTTCCTTTTAAGGGTGTGGTCCCTATCTCCCTACTTTCCATCGTTTCCCCCCCCCCCCTTTTTTTGTTACCTTATGACCATTCTATCACCCTCACGGTCACGTCTGATGGGCAGACGCGTACCAGAGGGCGATGAATGTCATGATCCCAGAACGAGGGAATATCCCCAACCCTGATTCACTCCCCGAGGACCCCGAGGAGTGAATCACTAATCCCGTACCGTCCGATGACCCGCTCCGTGAGCCATCGCACGGCACACGACGAAATATTCCCGACCCCTGATTCACTCCCCGAGGAACTCGAGGAGCGAATCACGAATGTCACAGCGCCCGATAGACTCGCTCCGTGAGTCACCGCACGGCTGTGAGACCCCTCCCCATATTCACACTCCAATGACTTGGAGCGTGAATCGCGCACTGTCCAGAACGGACAGGGCACCCCTCGCAGAAGTCTGAGGTGACTCCGGCGTGTGTGTCTCTCTTAGTCTGGCCTCTCACTTGGAATATAAAAACTCCAAGATCATTGAGACACTCAAGCCCCACCACGACGACAACGTGGAGACACCTTCGGTGGGGAACCTAACCTAACCTAACCTTTTTTTTTTTTTTTTTTTTTTTTTTTTTTTTTTTTTTTTTTTTTTTTGACGCTGGGAAAAAATGCATTACGCATACCCTCCCATCGGGGGATGGGGGGGCTATGTGGGACTCCCCGGTGTGACCCGGTATACCCACTAAAACGACCCAGCGGCACTCCCGCTTCGTCCGAGTGGCGGGGGACTGGGAAACCGGCACAGCCTTTACTTCCAGTCCACCGCCGACGAATTCCCGACAAGGCGGGCCCCTCATGTCCCCCCCGTGGGGAGGGACACGGGCCCGGGAATGGCCGACGAAGGTGGTGACGGGTGCAATGCGGGCGAAGGCACCCCCGCGCCTGTCGCCCGCCCGTCGCCACCGTGAGGAGGGAGAGGACCTCGCCTTCTCCGACCCCTTCTTCGTCTGCGGAGCGGCGCAGCGAGAGGGTCGTCCTCCCGCGCGCGCTCCGCCTCTCGGACCTCAAAGTCCGGGAGAGGGCGGTTTGGGGAGAAATAGACCCCCACCAGGGCCATGTCCCCCCACGCGGCGGCCACGTATCCCGGTCCCCTCTCTAAGAGCGAGAGGGGAGGGGAGTCTGTGGAAGGCCGCGAAACCAACGCCACCAAGCCGTCCCGGTCGCCCAGCCAACGGCCAGGGACCGAGTAAGGCTCGGCGACCACCGCCAAGTCCATCAGTCGGACATCGCTCCCCCCTCCGCAGCCGCCGCAGGAACGACGGTGCTAGCGGCTACAGCAGGCCCGATCGGCGCCTGCGCTTTGCCTCGCTTAGGGGGAGGATTGCAGTTCCTCCCCCTCATAACGTGGCCCGCCAGGCGGCCACTAGCAGCACACACCGCGCAGTGCGGCGTGGCGGCCTTGCAGGCAGCGGCTTTGTGGCCTTCCTTGCCGCAGCGGAGGCACATGTCCGTCCTGTCTACCGCGGACGGACACAAGGGCCGGGTGTGTCCGATGCCGAAGCACCGGAAACACCGCAGAGGCTGGTCCTCGAGTGCCCGGACTGCACCCGAGCTGAACCCGACTATGAGCCGTCCCTTGGCAAGGACGGCTTTGGCAGAGGCGACCGGGCACTCGAGGCGAATGGTGCCCATGCCGCCGCGGCCGGGCCTTATGTCCCGGCCTTGGACCGCCGCGACGCCACAGCCCCCCATCACTGCGACCGCCGCCACCACCTCTTCCTTGGTGACGGAGTCGTCGAGGCCCATCACCTCTATGGCTGCCGACTTTACCGGTCGGGCCACCTTGGCCGAATCCGCGATGACCTCTTGCAGCTTTGCTGCAAAGAGGTCCGCATGGGCACTCCCCTCTTGGCCCGGGAACTCGAATATTCGAGCCCCGGCTTGGGTCCGCCGGCAAGTCACACTGCCGATCCCAAGCTGTGCAGGATCGGCATTTGCACGCGCCCGCACCAAAATTGACGCGTACGTCTCTCCTCGCCCCGCAGCCTCCGCGGTGAGCGTCACCACGACGGCCGCGGTTTTTGGGGGGACCAGCCGTCCCCCTCCCCTCCCCCTTCCCTTCCCCTTTTCCTTGCCGGTCGTCTGCAACCGGCTGGGAGCAGTGGTGGCGGGGACGACAGGGACCGTCGCCGTCTTTTTCGCTTTGCCCTTCCCCTTACGGACCACTTCCGTCCACTCATTGGACGGGGTGGTGGAAGGGAGAAGGGCATCTTCCGCCTGAGATGAGGACGGCCCCGGACCACACTGCCTCTTATCAGCCGCAAGCGGCGGTCGGAGGCGCTTCTCTGGCAAGAGCCGGTCCTCTATTCCTGCCAAGCAGGCTCTTGTGAAGGCCCTCTCCTCCATTACTACCTTGCGGATGATATCCTCAAGGTTGGAGGCGGGGCCCTCTGCCGCATGGCCCGTGTTGGCCTGTTGAGGCGGGGCCGTGGCTTCAGCCAGCTTCTGATGAAGCTGGCTGACCTCCGACTGCAGGCGATCTATCCTCGCCTGCAGTTGTTGCGTCTCGTCGGTGGTCCTGCGCTGGACCAGCTCCGCGACGATACCGCGCATGCTCGCGGCCCTGCATTTGAGGGCCTTTTGCAAGGTCCCCTTCATGTTGGAGGACTTAGAGGCGACCTCCACAATCTCCTCCTCGTCCTCCTCCGCCATTTTCTCCAGCTCGGCCAGGGAGTGGTCCGAGTACAGAACGCGGGACGCACCGTACCCGGACTTGGCCCGGGCAGCGTGCGCCCGTTTCTCCCCGGCAACCACCCGCTCCTCCAGCTCTTGCTGGAGCTGTGCCCGCCGAGCCAGGTCCAACCGGCGTTGGGCGTCCGCGAGCCCAACGACATGGGTGTCCGCGGCCACCGTCGGCTGTTTCGCCTTCGACAACCCCGTCGACCCCGAGGCCGAGGAGCCCCCGGACCCACCGCTCATGTGGACCCGCTTCCGCGACCGACAATCGTCCGCATCCGACACACAAATAAGTGAGTCGTTGTCAGACGACTCGTCCGCCCCTCCGAACAAGCTAGCCGCAGATGGCGCGCGGCTAGCCTCTGACGCCTGAGCGTCGGAGTGGCCCTGAGAAGGGCCTTTTGGTTGGCCCTGAGAAGGGCCTTTGGGTTGGCCCTGAGAAGGGCCTTTCGGGTGGCCCTGAGAAGGGCCTTTGGGTTGGCCCTTAGAAGGGCCTTTTTGTTTTAAAAACCGCCCGCAGGCGTCCCTCGTGGCTTTAGGCATTAAAAACGATTCGTACTTCACAAGACAAGGATAAAATAAGCTACGAGAGCACAGTGCACTTTGGCCAACCCAGTCTGCCACTCCGTTACGGTGGTCAGAACTGGGTCGTTTCCAGGGGACGCGACGTGGACGCAAGCACTGTGGGGTGGTCCCCCAACCTAACCTTTTTTTTTTTTTTTTTTTTTTTTTTTTTTTTTTTTTTTTTTTTTTTTTTTTTTTTTGACGCTGGGAAAAAATGCATTACGCATACCCTCCCATCGGGGGATGGGGGGGCTATGTGGGACTCCCCGGTGTGACCCGGTATACCCACTAAAACGACCCAGCGGCACTCCCGCTTCGTCCGAGTGGCGGGGGACTGGGAAACCGGCACAGCCTTTACTTCCAGTCCACCGCCGACGAATTCCTAACAAGGCGGGCCCCTCACGTCCCTCCCGTGGGGAGGGACACGGGCCCGGGAATGACCGACGAAGGTGGTGACGGGTGCAATGCGGGCGAAGGCACCCCCGCGCCTGTCGCCCGCCCGTCGCCACCGTGAGGAGGGAGAGGACCTCGCCTTCTCCGACCCCTTCTTCGTCTGCGGAGCGGCGCAGCGAGAGGGTCGTCCTCCCGCGCGCGCTCCGCCTCTCGGACCTCAAAGTCCGGGAGAGGGCGGTTTGGGGAGAAATAGACCCCCACCAGGGCCATGTCCCCCCACGCGGCGGCCACGTATCCCGGTCCCCTCTCTAAGCGCGAGAGGGGAGGGGAGTCTGTGGAAGGCCGCGACACCAACGCCACCAAGCCGTCCCGGTCGCCCAGCCAACGGCCAGGGACCGAGTAAGGCTCGGCGACCACCGCCAAGTCCATCAGTCGGACATCGCTCCCCCCTCCGCAGCCGCCGCAGGAACGACGGTGCTAGCGGCTACAGCAGGCCCGATCGGCGCCTGCGCTTTGCCTCGCTTAGGGGGAGGATTGCAGTTCCTCCCCCTCATAACGTGGCCCGCCAGGCGGCCACTAGCAGCACACACCGCACAGTGCGGCGTGGCGGCCTTGCAGGCAGCGGCTTTGTGGCCTTCCTTGCCGCAGCGGAGGCACATGTCCGTCCTGTCTACCGCGGACGGACACAGGGGCCGGGTGTGTCCGATGCCGAAGCACCGGAAACACCGCAGAGGCTGGTCCTCGAGTGCCCGGACTGCACCCGAGCTGAACCCGACTATGAGCCGTCCCTTGGCAAGGACGGCTTTGGCAGAGGCGACCGGGCACTCGAGGCGAATGGTGCCCATGCCGCCGCGGCCGGGCCTTATGTCCCGGCCTTGGACCGCCGCGACGCCACAGCCCCCCATCACTGCGACCGCCGCCACCACCTCCTCCTTGGTGACGGAGTCGTCGAGGCCCATCACCTCTATTGCTGCCGACTTGACCGGTCGGGCCACCTTGGCCGAATCCGCGATGACCTCTTGCAGCTTGGCTGCAAAGAGGTCCGCATGGGCACTCCCCTCTTGGCCCGGGAACTCGAATATTCGAGCCCCGGCTTGGGTCCGCCGGCAAGTCACACTGCCGATCCCAAGCTGTGCAGGATCGGCATTTGCACGCGCCCGCACCAAAATGGACGCGTACGTCTCCCCTCGCCCCGCAGCCTCCGCGGTGAGCGTCACCACGACGGCCGCGGTTTTTGGAGGGACCAGCCGTCCCCCTCCCCTCCCCCTTCCCTTCCCCTTTCCCTTGCCGGTCATCTGCGACCGGCTGGGAGCGGTGGTGGCGGGGACGACAGGGACCGTCGCCGTCCTTTTGGCTTTGCCCTTCCCCTTACGGACCACTTCCGTCCACTCGTTGGACGGGGTGGTGGAAGGGAGAAGGGCGTCTTCCGCCTGGAATGAGGACGGCCCCGGCCCGCACCGCCTCTTATCCGCCGCAAGCGGCGGTCGGAGGCGCTTCTCTGGCAAGAGCCGGTCCTCTATTCCTGCCAAGCAGGCTCTTGTGAAGGCCCTCTCCTCCATTACCACCTTGCGGATGATATCCTCAAGGTTGGAGGCGGGGCCCTCTGCCGCATGGCCCGTGTTGGCCTGTTGAGGCGGGGCCGTGGCTTCAGCCAGCTTCTGATGAAGCTGGCTGACCTCCGACTGCAGGCGATCTATCCTCGCCTGCAGTTGTTGCGTCTCGTCGGTGGTCTTACGCTGGACCAGCTCCGCGACGATACCGCGCATGCTCGCGGCCCTGCATTTGAGGGCCTTTTGCAAGGTCCCCTTCATGTTGGAGGACTTAGAGGCGACCTCCACAATCTCCTCCTCGTCCTCCTCCGCCATTTTCTCCAGCTCGGCCAGGGAGTGGTCCGAGTAAAGAACGCGGGACGCACCGTACCCGGACTTGGCCCGGGCAGCGTGCGCCCGTTTCTCCCCGGCAACCACCCGCTCCTCCAGCTCTTGCTGGAGCTGTGCCCGCCGAGCCAGGTCCAACCGGCGTTGGGCGTCCGCGAGCCCAACGACATGGGTGTCCGCGGCCACCGTCGGCTGTTTCGCCTTCGACAACCCCGTCGACCCCGAGGCCGAGGAGCCCCCGGACCCACCGCTCATGTGGACCCGCTTCCGCGACCGACAATCGTCCGCATCCGACACACAAATAAGTGAGTCGTTGTCGGACGACTCGTCCGCCCCTCCGAACAAGCTAGCCGCAGATGGCGCGCGGCTAGCCTCTGACGCCTGAGCGTCGGAGTGGCCCTGAGAAGGGCCTTTTGGTTGGCCCTGAGAAGGGCCTTTGGGTTGGCCCTGAGAAGGGCCTTTCGGGTGGCCCTGAGAAGGGCCTTTGGGTTGGCCCTGAGAAGGGCCTTTTTGTTTTAAAAACCGCCCGCAGGCGTCCCTCGTGGGTTTAGACATTCCGACAAATTCGTAGACACAAGACAATAAAATAAAATAGCTACGAAAGCACAGTGCACTTTGGCCAACCCAGTCTGCCACTCCGTTACGGTGGTCAGAACTGGGTCGTTTCCAGGGGACGCGACGTGGACGCAAGCACTGTGGGGTGGTCCCCCAACCTAACCTAACCTAACCTAACCTAACCTTGACGCTGGGAAAAAATGCATTACGCATACCCTCCCATCGGGGGATGGGGGGGCTATGTGGGACTCCCCGGTGTGACCCGGTATACCCACTAAAACGACCCAGCGGCACTCCCGCTTCGTCCGAGTGGCGGGGGACTGGGAAACCGGCACAGCCTTTACTTCCAGTCCACCGCCGACGAATTCCTCACAAGGCGGGCCCCTCACGTCCCCCCCGTGGGGAGGGACACGGGCCCGGGAATGACCGACGAAGGTGGTGACGGGTGCAATGCGGGCGAAGGCACCCCCGCGCCTGTCGCCCGCCCGTCGCCACCGTGAGGAGGGAGAGGACCTCGCCTTCTCCGACCCCTTCTTCGTCTGCGGAGCGGCGCAGCGAGAGGGTCGTCCTCCCGCGCGCGCTCCGCCTCCTCCTTTTGCGAGATTACGTCCTCGCAAAAGGAGGCGACCGCTGCCCAGGCCTCCTCGCTCCCCAGCATGGCGTTGACCACGCCAGGAAGCGAGAGATCCTGTCCGATCACAGCGATCAGACCGCGGCGCAGCTCGGACCAAGCCGGGCACACCTCGAGGGTGTGCTGCGCCGTGTCCTCCGCCGCGCCGCAGTCGTGGCACGCCGGGGTCTCCTCCCTCCCGATCCGGTGCAGGTGCGATCCGAAACAGCCATGGCCGGACAACACCTGCACCAAACGGAACGAGAGGAAACCGTGGGACCGCTCGAGCCAGCTCCGCAGGACCGGACCGAGCGCGTCCAACGTACGGCGGCCAAAGGCGGCGTTGGCGAGGTCCTCCGTCCAGTGGAGGACGATGGCGTCCTTCGCCTCCCGCCGCACGGCCTCCCGCTCTTCGGCAATCGGGCGCTCCCCGAGCGCCTTCCGGCGCGCCGTCCACTCATACACTCTGGCGAGCACCCAAGCCTCCAACTCCCAAGGAGGGGTGCCGGCCAGAGCGCACGCCGCCGAGAAGCCTACCGAGCGGTAGGCCCTCGCCACCCGCAGTGCAATAGCCCTTTGGGGCCTGCGGATGGCGGTCGCATTCTCCCTCCTGTTGAGGGAGTCCGCCCAGATTGGAGCCCCGTAAAGGGCCATGCTCCGCAAAATGCCGGCATACAGGCGCCGGCATTTCGCCTTGGGCCCCCCCAGGTTCGGGAGGAGCCACGAGAGGGCGTCGGCGGTTTTCAACAGGCGCGTCGACAGCCCGCTGAAGTGCGGGCCGAAGCGCCACCTGTCGTCCAGGACCAGGCCCAGGTACTTCATCTGGGCCCGGACCCCTATCCTGACGCCCTCTACGACAATGTAGGCGTCGGGAGGGCAGCGCTGCCGAGGCCCACGAAAGAACACGGCCTCGGTCTTGTGCAGCGCCACCCTCAATCCTAGGCGGCGGATCCTCTCTGCGACCAAGGATCCGCCAGCCGAGGCCAGACAGGCCGCGTCCGCAAAGTTCCTCCCCCGGGCAGTGAGGAGAGTGTCATCCGCGTAGCAGATGACACTCGTGCCCTGGAGGAGGGCTCCCCGCAGGAGCCAGTCGAACCCGATGTTCCAAAGGGGCGGTCCAAGCACCGACCCCTGCGGAACACCGGACTCTGCGCCGTACCGCCTCACCGTGGCCGTCTTGTCCACGAGGAGGACCTCTCGGTCCTCCAAGTAGCTGGCCAGGAGGTTTCGCAGGTATTGGGGCACTCCGTGATACCGGAGCGCCTCCAATATCGTTGAGTGGGGCACGGAGTTGAAGGCGTTGGCAATGTCGAACGACACCGCCAGCACTCCGCCCCCCGCCTCCACCGCCTCCTTCACCTGGCCCTTGAGTAGGGCCAGCGCATCGATCGTCGAACGCCCTCGACGGAAACCGAATTGGGCGTCCGACAGGTCCGGCCCTACCCCCCGCAAAAGGCTATCAAGCCGGGAGGCGACGATCCCCTCGAACAATTTACCGACCTCATCGAGCAGAACGATGGGCCGGTATGCCGAGGGGGAGTCCACCGGGCGTCCCTCCTTTCGGAGGAGGCATAGCTGCCCCTCCTTCCACAGTTTCGGGAACCTCCCAGCCGTTAAGCACGCGCTGAAGAGGTCCCGAAACCTGTCCTCCATTTCGGAGGCAGCGATCGCCACCACCCGTGCGGGGACGCCGTCCGGTCCGGGGGCCGTCTTCTTCGCGCGGAGGCTGAGAACCCCAGCGTAGAACTCCGCCGCCGTCACCGGGGGGACCTCGTCCTCCGGCGAAGCCGACCCTTGCGGGGGATCCATCGTTGGTGGGGTGAAGTCGGTCCTGCGCGGAAACAGGGACCGGACCACCCCATCCAGCAACGCTGGCTCGAGGGTCTCCGTCAGTGGGGGACCACAGGGGCGCAGCTGGTTCCGCGCCACCTTGTATGGTCTCCCATAAGGATCCCCGTCGAGTTCCTCCAGCATCTCGGCCCTCGCCGAGTCTTTCGCAGCACCCATCGCGGATTTGAGGACCGTCGTCGCCTCTCGGTAAGAGGCGTATAGGCGGTCCTCTTCTGCCTGGACTCGATTTTGGGTGCTGCGCCGTCGGCTCCGCGCGTAGGCCCTTCTGGCCGCCACGCAGGCGGCCCGGAGCCCCGCCAGCTCCTCCGTCCACCAATAGACGGCACGACGGGGAGGCGGACGGCGAGACCGAGGCATGCTGGAGTTGCACACCTCGGTCAGGGACCCCCTGAGCCGGACCGCTGCGGCGTCCACGTCCAGGACCTCGACAGGGGGCGACAGCCAGTCCTGGAGAAAGGCCGCCTCCTTGGCTGCCTCCCGGTCCAGGCGGGTGAGTGCCCACCGTGGGAAGGGAGATTGCCCAGCGCGAGCCATCCCCCCCCCCTGGGTGGAGATGTCGAACCGCACGTATCGGTGGTCCGACAAGGTCTCCACCATCTCCACCCGCCAGCTGACGACGCGGGCGGCTAGGGCGGGGGTGGCAAACGAGACGTCCACCACCGACCCACCCCGTTGCCGCACGCACGTGTGGACCGCCCCCCTGTTGAGGAGGGACACACCGCATGAGGCCGCCCAAAACTCGACGGCGCGTCCCCGGACGTTGCAACCGGCGGCCGGGTTGCCCCAGGCCACCGACTTGGCGTTCAGGTCGCCCAACACCACGACCTGGCGTGGCGCCGCCCTCCCTACGACTGCGGTGAGGACCTCGAGGAAATCCTCAAAGTCCGAGAGAGGGCGGTTTGGGGAGAAATAGACCCCCACCAGGGCCATGTCCCCCCACGCGGCGGCCACGTATCCCGGTCCCCTCTCTAAGAGCGAGAGGGGAGGGGAGTCTGTGGAAGGCCGCGACACCAACGCCACCGAGCCGTCCCGGTCGCCCAGCCAACGGTCAGGTACCGAGTAAGGCTCGGCGACCACCGCCAAGTCCACCAACCACTCAGCCATGGTCTGCATCAGCAGATCCTGGGCTGCCCTGCAGTGGTTGGTGTTCGCCTGAAGGATGCGATGTTCGACCCTATCCATCAGTCGGACATCGCACCCCCCTCCGCAGCCGCCGCAGGAACGACGGTGCTAGCGGCAGCAGCAGGCCCGGTCGGCACCTGCGCCTTGCCTCGCCTAGGGGGAGGATTGCAGTTCCTCCCCCTCATAACGTGGCCCGCCAGGCGGCCACTGGCAGCACACACCGCGCAGTGCGGCGTGGCGGCCTTGCAGGCAGCGGCTTTGTGGCCTTCCTTGCCGCAGCGGAGGCACATGTCCGTCCTGTCTACCGCGGACGGACACAGGGGCCGGGTGTGTCCGATGCCGAAGCACCGGAAACACCGCAGAGGCTGGTCCTCGAGTGCCCGGACTGCACCCGAGCTGAACCCGACTTTGAGCCGTCCCTTGGCAAGGACGGCTTTGGCAGAGGCGACCGGGCACTCGAGGCGAATGGTGCCCATGCCGCCGCGGCCGGGCCTTATGTCCCGGCCTTGGACCGCCGCGACGCCACAGCCCCCCATCGCTGCGACCGCCGCCACCACCTCCTCCTTGGTGACGGAGTCGTCGAGGCCCATCACCTCTATGGCCGCCGACTTGACCGGTCGGGCCACCTTGGCCGAATCCGCGATGACCTCCTGCAGCTTGGCTGCAAAGAGGTCCGCATGGGCACTCCCCTCTGCCCCCGGGAACTCGAATATTCGAGCCCCGGCTTGGGTCCGCCGGCAAGCCACACTGCCGATCCCAAGTTGGGTGGGATCGGCATTTGCACGCGCCCGCACCAAAATGGACGCGTACGTCTCCCCTCGCCCCGCAGCCTCCGCGGTGAGCGTCACCACGACGGCCGCGGTTTTTGGGGGGACCAGTTGTCCCTTTCCCCTCCCTTTCCCCTTCCCCTTTCCCTTGCCGGTCGTCTGCGACCGGCTGGGAGCGGTGGTGGCGGGGACGACAGGGACCGTCGCCGTCCTTTTGGCTTTGCCCTTCCCCTTACGGACCACTTCCGTCCACTCGTTGGACGGGGTGGTGGAAGGGAGAAGGGCATCTTCCGCCTGAGACGAGGACGGCCCCGGCCCACACCGCCTCTTATCCGCCGCAAGCGGCGGTCGGAGGCGCTTCTCTGGCAAGAGCCGGTCCTCAATTCCTGCCAAGCAGGCTCTTGTGAAGGCCCTCTCCTCCATTACCACCTTGCGGATGATATCCTCAAGGTTGGAGGCGGGGCCCTCTGCCGCATGGCCCGTGTTGGCCTGTTGAGGCGGGGCCGTGGCTTCAGCCAGCTTCTGATGAAGCTGGCTGACCTCCGACTGCAGGCGATCTATCCTCGCCTGCAGTTGTTGCGTCTCGTCGGTGGTCCTGCGCTGGACCAGCTCCGCGACGATACCGCGCATGCTCGCGGCCCTGCATTTGAGGGCCTTTTGAAGGGTCCCCTTCATGTTGGAGGACTTAGAGGCGACCTCCACAATCTCCTCCTCGTCCTCCTCCGCCATTTTCTCCAGCTCGGCCAGGGAGTGGTCCGAGTACAGAACGCGGGACGCACCGTACCCGGACTTGGCCCGGGCAGCGTGCGCCCGCTTCTCCCTGGAAGCCACCCGCTCCTCCAGCTCTAGCTGGAGCTGCGCCCGCCGAGCCAGGTCCAACCGGCGTTGGGCGTCCGCGAGCCCAACGACATGGGTGTCCGCGGCCGCCGTCGGCTTTTTCGCCTTCGACAACCCCGTCGACCCCGAGGCCGAGGAGCCCCCGGACCCACCGCTCATGTGGACCCGCTTCCGCGACCGACAATCGTCCGCATCCGACACACAAATAAGTGAGTCGTTGTCGGACGACTCGTCCGCCCCTCCGAACAAGCTAGCCGCAGATGGCGCGCGGCTAGCCTCTGACGCCTGAGCGTCGGAGTGGCCCTGAGAAGGGCCTTTTGGTTGGCCCTGAGAAGGGCCTTTGGGTTGGCCCTGAGAAGGGCCTTTCGGGTGGCCCTGAGAAGGGCCTTTGGGTTGGCCCTGAGAAGGGCCTTTTTGTTTTAAAAACCGCCCGCAGGCGTCCCTCGTGGGTTTTGACATTCCGACAAATTCGTAGACACAAGACAATAAAATAAAATAGCTACGAAAGCACAGTGCACTTTGGCCAACCCAGTCTGCCACTCCGTTACGGTGGTCAGAACTGGGTCGTTTCCAGGGGACGCGACGTGGACGCAAGCACTGTGGGGTGGTCCCCCAACCTAACCTTTTTTTTTTTTTTTTTTTTTTTTTTTTTGACGCTGGGAAAAAATGCATTACGCATACCCTCCCATCGGGGGATGGGGGGGCTATGTGGGACTCCCCGGTGTGACCCGGTATACCCACTAAAACGACCCAGCGGCACTCCCGCTTCGTCCGAGTGGCGGGGGACTGGGAAACCGGCACAGCCTTTACTTCCAGTCCACCGCCGACGAATTCCCGACAAGGCGGGCCCCTCATGTCCCCCCCGTGGGGAGGGACACGGGCCCGGGAATGACCGACGAAGGTGGTGACGGGTGCAATGCGGGCGAAGGCACCCCCGCGCCTGTCGCCCGCCCGTCGCCACCATGAGGAGGGAGAGGACTTCGCCTTCTCCGACCCCTTCTTCGTCTGCGGAGCGGCGTCGCGAGAGGGTCGTCCTCCCGCGCGCGCTCCGCCTCTCGGACCTCAAAGTCCGGGAGAGGGCGGTTTGGGGAGAAATAGACCCCCACCAGGGCCATGTCCCCCCACGCGGCGGCCACGTATCCCGGTCCCCTCTCTAAGCGCGAGAGGGGAGGGGAGTCTGTGGAAGGCCGCGACACCAACGCCACCAAGCCGTCCCGGTCGCCCAGCCAACGGCCAGGGACCGAGTAAGGCTCGGCGACCACCGCCAAGTCCATTAGTCGGACATCGCTCCCCCCTCCGCAGCCGCCGCAGGAACGACGGTGCTAGCGGCTACAGCAGGCCCGATCGGCGCCTGCGCTTTGCCTCGCTTAGGGGGAGGATTGCAGTTCCTCCCCCTCATAACGTGGCCCGCCAGGCGGCCACTAGCAGCACACACCGCGCAGTGCGGCGTGGCGGCCTTGCAGGCAGCGGCTTTGTGGCCTTCCTTGCCGCAGCGGAGGCACATGTCCGTCCTGTCTACCGCGGACGGACACAGGGGCCGGGTGTGTCCGATGCCGAAGCACCGGAAACACCGCAGAGGCTGGTCCTCGAGTGCCCGGACTGCACCCGAGCTGAACCCGACTATGAGCCGTCCCTTGGCAAGGACGGCTTTGGCAGAGGCGACCGGGCACTCGAGGCGAATGGTGCCCATGCCGCCGCGGCCGGGCCTTATGTCCCGGCCTTGGACCGCCGCGACGCCACAGCCCCCCATCACTGCGACCGCCGCCACCACCTCCTCCTTGGTGACGGAGTCGTCGAGGCCCATCACCTCTATGGCCGCCGACTTGACCGGTCGGGCCACCTTGGCCGAATCCGCGATGACCTCCTGCAGCTTGGCTGCGAAGAGGTCCGCATGGGCACTCCCCTCTGTCCCCGGGAACTCGAATATTCGAGCCCCGGCTTGGGTCCGCCGGCAAGCCACACTGCCGATCCCAAGTTGGGTGGGATCGGCATTTGCACGCGCCCGCACCAAAATGGACGCGTACGTCTCCCCTCGCCCCGCAGCCTCCGCGGTGAGCGTCACCACGACGGCCGCGGTTTTTGGGGGGACCAGTTGTCCCTTTCCCCTCCTTTTCCCCTTCCCCTTTCCCTTGCCGGTCGTCTGCGACCGGCTGGGAGCGGTGGTGGCGGGGACGACAGGGACCGTCGCCGTCCTTTTGGCTTTGCCCTTCCCCTTACGGACCACTTCCGTCCACTCGTTGGACGGGGTGGTGGAAGGGAGAAGGGCGTCTTCCGCCTGGAATGAGGACGGCCCCGGCCCGCACCGCCTCTTATCCGCCGCAAGCGGCGGTCGGAGGCGCTTCTCTGGCAAGAGCCGGTCCTCTATTCCTGCCAAGCAGGCTCTTGTGAAGGCCCTCTCCTCCATTACCACCTTGCGGATGATATCCTCAAGGTTGGAGGCGGGGCCCTCTGCCGCATGGCCCGTGTTGGCCTGTTGAGGCGGGGCCGTGGCTTCAGCCAGCTTCTGATGAAGCTGGCTGACCTCCGACTGCAGGCGATCTATCCTCGCCTGCAGTTGTTGCGTCTCGTCGGTGGTCTTACGCTGGACCAGCTCCGCGACGATACCGCGCATGCTCGCGGCCCTGCATTTGAGGGCCTTTTGCAAGGTCCCCTTCATGTTGGAGGACTTAGAGGCGACCTCCACAATCTCCTCCTCGTCCTCCTCCGCCATTTTCTCCAGCTCGGCCAGGGAGTGGTCCGAGTAAAGAACGCGGGACGCACCGTACCCGGACTTGGCCCGGGCAGCGTGCGCCCGTTTCTCCCCGGCAACCACCCGCTCCTCCAGCTCTTGCTGGAGCTGTGCCCGCCGAGCCAGGTCCAACCGGCGTTGGGCGTCCGCGAGCCCAACGACATGGGTGTCCGCGGCCACCGTCGGCTGTTTCGCCTTCGACAACCCCGTCGACCCCGAGGCCGAGGAGCCCCCGGACCCACCGCTCATGTGGACCCGCTTCCGCGACCGACAATCGTCCGCATCCGACACACAAATAAGTGAGTCGTTGTCGGACGACTCGTCCGCCCCTCCGAACAAGCTAGCCGCAGATGGCGCGCGGCTAGCCTCTGACGCCTGAGCGTCGAAGTGGCCCTGAGAAGGGCCTTTTGGTTGGCCCTGAGAAGGGCCTTTGGGTTGGCCCTGAGAAGGGCCTTTCGGGTGGCCCTGAGAAGGGCCTTTGGGTTGGCCCTGAGAAGGGCCTTTTTGTTTTAAAAACCGCCCGCAGGCGTCCCTCGTGGGTTTGGACATTCCGACAAATTCGTAGACACAAGACAATAAAATAAAATAGCTACGAAAGCACAGTGCACTTTGGCCAACCCAGTCTGCCACTCCGTTACGGTGGTCAGAACTGGGTCGTTTCCAGGGGACGCGACGTGGACGCAAGCACTGTGGGGTGGTCCCCCAACCTAACCTTTTTTTTTTTTTTTTTTTTTTTTTTTTTTTTTGACGCTGGGAAAAAATGCATTACGCATACCCTCCCATCGGGGGATGGGGGGGCTATGTGGGACTCCCCGGTGTGACCCGGTATACCCACTAAAACGACCCAGCGGCACTCCCGCTTCGTCCGAGTGGCGGGGGACTGGGAAACCGGCACAGCCTTTACTTCCAGTCCACCGCCGACGAATCCCTGACAAGGCGGGCCCCTCACGTCCCCCCCGTGGGGAGGGACACGGGCCCGGGAATGACCGACGAAGGTGGTGACGGGTGCAATGCGGGCGAAGGCACCCCCGCGCCTGTCGCCCGCCCGTCGCCACCATGAGGAGGGAGAGGACCTCGCCTTCTCCGACCCCTTCTTCGTCTGCGGAGCGGCGCAGCGAGAGGGTCGTCCTCCCGCGCGCGCTCCGCCTCCTCCTTCTGCGAGATTACGTCCTCGCAAAAGGAGGCGACCGCTGCCCAGGCCTCCTCGCTCCCCAGCATGGCGTTGACCACGCCAGGAAGCGAGAGATCCTGTCCGATCACAGCGATCAGACCGCGGCGCAGCTCGGACCAAGCCGGGCACACCTCGAGGGTGTGCTGCGCCGTGTCCTCCGCCGCGCCGCAGTCGTGGCACGCCGGGGTCTCCTCCCTCCCGATCCGGTGCAGGTGCGATCCGAAACAGCCATGGCCGGACAACACCTGCACCAAACGGAACGAGAGGAAACCGTGGGACCGCTCGAGCCAGCTCCGCAGGACCGGACCGAGCGCGTCCAACGTACGGCGGCCAAAGGCGGCGTTGGCGAGGTCCTCCGTCCAGTGGAGGACGATGGCGTCCTTCGCCTCCCGCCGCACGGCCTCCCGCTCTTCGGCAATCGGGCGCTCCCCGAGCGCCTTCCGGCGCGCCGTCCACTCATACACTCTGGCGAGCACCCAAGCCTCCAACTCCCAAGGAGGGGTGCCGGCCAGAGCGCACGCCGCCGAGAAGCCTACGGAGCGGTAGGCCCTCGCCACCCGCAGTGCAATAGCCCTTTGGGGCCTGCGGATGGCGGTCGCATTCTCCCTCCTGTTGAGGGAGTCCGCCCAGATTGGGGCCCCGTAAAGGGCCATGCTCCGCAGAATGCCGGCATACAGGCGCCGGCATTTCGCCTTGGGCCCCCCCAGGTTCGGGAGGAGCCACGAGAGGGCGTCGGCGGTTTTCAACAGGCGCGTCGACAGCCCGCTGAAGTGCGGGCCGAAGCGCCACCTGTCGTCCAGGACCAGGCCCAGGTACTTCATCTGGGCCCGGACCCCTATCCTGACGCCCTCTACGACAATGTGGGCGTCGGGAGGGCAGCGCTGCCGAGGCCCACGAAAGAACACGGCCTCGGTCTTGTGCAGCGCCACCCTCAATCCTAGGCGGCGGATCCTCTCTGCGACCAAGGATCCGCCGGCCGAGGCCAAACAGGCCGCGTCCGCAAAGTTCCTCCCCCGGGCAGTGAGGAGAGTGTCATCCGCGTAGCAGATGACACTCGTGCCCTGGAGGAGGGCTCCCCGCAGGAGCCAGTCGAACCCGATGTTCCAAAGGGGCGGTCCAAGCACCGACCCCTGCGGAACACCGGACTCTGCGCCGTACCGCCTCACCGTGGCCGTCTTGTCCACGAAGAGGACCTCTCGGTCCTCCAAGTAGCTGGTCAGGAGGTTTCGTAGGTATTGGGGCACTCCGTGATACCGGAGCGCCTCCAATATCGTCGAGTGGGGCACGGAGTTGAAGGCGTTGGCAATGTCGAACGACACCGCCAGCACTCCGCCCCCCGCCTCCACCGCCTCCTTCACCTGGCCCTTGAGGAGGGCCAGCGCATCGATCGTCGAACGCCCTCGACGGAAACCGAATTGGGCGTCCGACAGGTCCGGCCCTACCCCCCGCAAAAGGCTATCAAGCCGGGAGGCGACAATCCCCTCGAACAATTTACCGACCTCATCGAGCAGAACGATGGGCCGGTATGCCGAGGGGGAGTCCACCGGGCGTCCCTCCTTTCGGAGGAGGCATAGCTGCCCCTCCTTCCACAGTTTCGGGAACCTCCCAGCCGTTAAGCACGCGCTGAAGAGGTCCCGAAACCTGTCCTCCATTTCGGAGGCGGCGATCGCCACCACCCGTGCGGGGACGCCGTCCGGTCCGGGGGCCGTCTTCTTCGCGCGGAGGCTGAGAACCCCAGCGTAGAACTCCGCCGCCGTCACCGGGGGGACCTCCTCCTCCGGCGAAGCCGACCCTTGCGGGGGATCCATCGTTGGTGGGGCGAAGTCGGTCCTGCGCGGAAACAGGGACCGGACCACCCCATCCAGCAACGCTGGCTCGAGGGTCTCCGTCAGTGGGGGACCACAGGGGCGCAGCTGGTTCCGCGCCGCCTTGTATGGTCTCCCATAAGGATCCCTGTCGAGTTCCTCCAGCATCTCGGCCCTCGCCGAGTCTTTCGCAGCACCCATCGCGGATTTGAGGACCGTCGTCGCCTCTCGATAAGAGGCGTATAGGCGGTCCCCCTCCGCCTGGACTCGATTTTGGGTGCTGCGCCGTCGGCTCCGCGCGTAGGCCCTTCTGGCCGCCACGCAGGCGGCCCGGAGCCCCGCCAGCTCCTCCGTCCACCAATAGACGGCACGACGGGGAGGCGGACGGCGAGACCGAGGCATGCTGGAGTTGCACACCTCTGTCAGGGACCCCCTGAGCCGGACCGCTGCGGCGTCCACGTCCAGGACCTCGACAGGGGGCGACAGCCAGTCCTGGAGAAAGGCCGCCTCCTTGGCTGCCTCCCGGTCCAGGCGGGTGAGTGCCCACCGTGGGAAGGGAGATTGCCCAGCGCGAGCCATCCCCCCCCCCTGGGTGGAGATGTCGAACCGCACGTATCGGTGGTCCGACAAGGTCTCCACCATCTCCACCCGCCAGCTGACGACGCGGGCGGCTAGGGCGGGGGTGGCAAACGAGACGTCCACCACCGACCCACCCCGTTGCCGCACGCACGTGTGGACCGCCCCCCTGTTGAGGAGGGACACACCGCATGAGGCCGCCCAAAACTCGACGACGCGTCCCCGGACGTTGCAACCGGCGGCCGGGTTGCCCCAGGCCGCCGACTTGGCGTTCAGGTCGCCCAACACCACGACCTGGCGTGGCGCCGCCCTCCCTACGACTGCGGTGAGGACCTCGAGGAAATCCTCAAAGTCCGAGAGAGGGCGGTTTGGGGAGAAATAGACCCCCACCAGGGCCATGTCCCCCCACGCGGCGGCCACGTATCCCGGTCCCCTCTCTAAGAGCGAGAGGGGAGGGGAGTCTGTGGAAGGCCGCGACACCAACGCCACCGAGCCGTCCCGGTCGCCCAGCCAACGGTCGGGGACCGAGTAAGGCTCGGCGACCACCGCCAAGTCCACCAACCACTCAGCCATGGTCTGCATCAGCAGATCCTGGGCTGCCCTGCAGTGGTTGGTGTTCGCCTGAAGGATGCGATGTTCGACCCTATCCATCAGTCGGACATCGCACCCCCCTCCGCAACCGCCGCAGGAACGACGGTGCTAGCGGCAGCAGCAGGCCCGGTCGGCGCCTGCGCTTTGCCTCGCCTAGGGGGAGGGTTGCAGTTCCTCCCCCTCATAACGTGGCCCGCCAGGCGGCCACTAGCAGCACACACCGCGCAGTGCGGCGTGGCGGCCTTGCAGGCAGCGGCTTTGTGGCCTTCCTTGCCGCAGCGGAGGCACATGTCCGTCCTGTCTATCGCGGACGGACACAGGGGCCGGGTGTGTCCGATGCCGAAGCACCGGAAACACCGCAGAGGCTGGTCCTCGAGTGCCCGGACTGCACCCGAGCTGAACCCGACTTTGAGCCGTCCCTTGGCAAGGACGGCTTTGGCAGAGGCGACCGGGCACTCGAGGCGAATGGTGCCCATGCCGCCGCGGCCGGGCCTTATGTCCCGGCCTTGGACCGCCGCGACGCCACAGCCCCCCATCGCTGCGACCGCCGCCACCACCTCCTCCTTGGTGACGGAGTCGTCGAGGCCCATCACCTCTATGGCCGCCGACTTGACCGGTCGGGCCACCTTGGCCGAATCCGCGATGACCTCCTGCAGCTTGGCTGCAAAGAGGTCCGCATGGGCACTCCCCTCTGCCCCCGGGAACTCGAATATTCGAGCCCCGGCTTGGGTCCGCCGGCAAGCCACACTGCCGATCCCAAGTTGGGTGGGATCGGCATTTGCACGCGCCCGCACCAAAATGGACGCGTACGTCTCCCCTCGCCCCGCAGCCTCCGCGGTGAGCGTCACCACGACGGCCGCGGTTTTTGGGGGGACCAGTTGTCCCTTTCCACTCCCTTTCCCCTTCCCCTTTCCCTTGCCGGTCGTCTGCGACCGGCTGGGAGCGGTGGTGGCGGGGACGACAGGGACCGTCGCCGTCCTTTTGGCTTTGCCCTTCCCCTTACGGACCACTTCCGTCCACTCGTTGGACGGGGTGGTAGAAGGGAGAAGGGCATCTTCCGCCTGAGACGAGGACGGCCCCGGCCCACACCGCCTCTTATCCGCCGCAAGCGGCGGTCGGAGGCGCTTCTCCGGCAAGAGCCGGTCCTCAATTCCTGCCAAGCAGGCTCTTGTGAAGGCCCTCTCCTCCATTACCACCTTGCGGATGATATCCTCAAGGTTGGAGGCGGGGCCCTCTGCCGCATGGCCCGTGTTGGCCTGTTGAGGCGGGGCCGTGGCTTCAGCCAGCTTCTGATGAAGCTGGCTGACCTCCGACTGCAGGCGATCTATCCTCGCCTGCAGTTGTTGCGTCTCGTCGGTGGTCCTGCGCTGGACCAGCTCGGCGACGATACCGCGCATGCTCGCGGCCCTGCATTTTAGGGCCTTTTGAAGGGTCCCCTTCATGTTGGAGGACTTAGAGGCGACCTCTACAATCTCCTCCTCGTCCTCCTCCGCCATTTTTTGCAGCTCGGCCAGGGAGTGGTCCGAGTACAGAACGCGGGACGCACCGTACCCGGACTTGGCCCGGGCAGCGTGCGCCCGCTTCTCCCTGGAAGCCACCCGCTCCTCCAGCTCTTGCTGGAGCTGCGCCCGCCGAGCCAGGTCCAACCGGCGTTGGGCGTCCGCGAGCCCAACGACATGGGTGTCCGCGGCCGCCGTCGGCTTTTTCGCCTTCGACAACCCCGTCGACCCCGAGGCCGAGGAGCCCCCGGACCCACCGCTCATGTGGACCCGCTTCCGCGACCGACAATCGTCCGCATCCGACACACAAATAAGTGAGTCGTTGTCGGACGACTCGTCCGCCCCTCCGAACAAGCTAGCCGCAGATGGCGCGCGGCTAGCCTCTGACGCCTGAGCGTCGGAGTGGCCCTGAGAAGGGCCTTTTGGTTGGCCCTGAGAAGGGCCTTTGGGTTGGCCCTGAGAAGGGCCTTTCGGGTGGCCCTGAGAAGGGCCTTTGGGTTGGCCCTGAGAAGGGCCTTTTTGTTTTAAAAACCGCCCGCAGGCGTCCCTCGTGGGTTTGGACATTCCGACAAATTCGTAGACACAAGACAATAAAATAAAATAGCTACGAAAGCACAGTGCACTTTGGCCAACCCAGTCTGCCACTCCGTTACGGTGGTCAGAACTGGGTCGTTTCCAGGGGACGCGACGTGGACGCAAGCACTGTGGGGTGGTCCCCCGTCCCCCAACCTAACCTAACCTTTTTTTTTTTTTTTTTTTTTTTTTTTTTTTTTTTTTTTTTTTTTTTTTTTTTTTGACGCTGGGAAAAAATGCATTACGCATACCCTCCCATCGGGGGATGGGGGGGCTATGTGGGACTCCCCGGTGTGACCCGGTATACCCACTAAAACGACCCAGCGGCACTCCCGCTTCGTCCGAGTGGCGGGGGACTGGGAAACCGGCACAGCCTTTACTTCCAGTCCACCGCCGACGAATTCCCGACAAGGCGGGCCCCTCATGTCCCCCCCGTGGGGAGGGACACGGGCCCGGGAATGACCGACGAAGGTGGTGACGGGTGCAATGCGGGCGAAGGCACCCCCGCGCCTGTCGCCCGCCCGTCGCCACCGTGAGGAGGGAGAGGACCTCGCCTTCTCCGACCCCTTCTTCGTCTGCGGAGCGGCGCAGCGAGAGGGTCGTCCTCCCGCGCGCGCTCCGCCTCTCGGACCTCAAAGTCCGGGAGAGGGCGGTTTGGGGAGAAATAGACCCCCACCAGGGCCATGTCCCCCCACGCGGCGGCCACGTATCCCGGTCCCCTCTCTAAGCGCGAGAGGGGAGGGGAGTCTGTGGAAGGCCGCGACACCAACGCCACCAAGCCGTCCCGGTCGCCCAGCCAACGGCCAGGGACCGAGTAAGGCTCGGCGACCACCGCCAAGTCCATTAGTCGGACATCGCTCCCCCCTCCGCAGCCGCCGCAGGAACGACGGTGCTAGCGGCTACAGCAGGCCCGATCGGCGCCTGCGCTTTGCCTCGCTTAGGGGGAGGATTGCAGTTCCTCCCCCTCATAACGTGGCCCGCCAGGCGGCCACTAGCAGCACACACCGCGCAGTGCGGCGTGGCGGCCTTGCAGGCAGCGGCTTTGTGGCCTTCCTTGCCGCAGCGGAGGCACATGTCCGTCCTGTCTACCGCGGACGGACACAGGGGCCGGGTGTGTCCGATGCCGAAGCACCGGAAACACCGCAGAGGCTGGTCCTCGAGTGCCCGGACTGCACCCGAGCTGAACCCGACTATGAGCCGTCCCTTGGCAAGGACGGCTTTGGCAGAGGCGACCGGGCACTCGAGGCGAATGGTGCCCATGCCGCCGCGGCCGGGCCTTATGTCCCGGCCTTGGACCGCCGCGACGCCACAGCCCCCCATCACTGCGACCGCCGCCACCACCTCCTCCTTGGTGACGGAGTCGTCGAGGCCCATCACCTCTATGACCGCCGACTTGACCGGTCGGGCCACCTTGGCCGAATCCGCGATGACCTCCTGCAGCTTGGCTGCGAAGAGGTCCGCATGGGCACTCCCCTCTGTCCCCGGGAACTCGAATATTCGAGCCCCGGCTTGGGTCCGCCGGCAAGCCACACTGCCGATCCCAAGTTGGGTGGGATCGGCATTTGCACGCGCCCGCACCAAAATGGACGCGTACGTCTCCCCTCGCCCCGCAGCCTCCGCGGTGAGCGTCACCACGACGGCCGCGGTTTTTGGGGGGACCAGTTGTCCCTTTCCCCTCCCTTTCCCCTTCCCCTTTCCCTTGCCGGTCGTCTGCGACCGGCTGGGAGCGGTGGTGGCGGGGACGACAGGGACCGTCGCCGTCCTTTTGGCTTTGCCCTTCCCCTTACGGACCACTTCCGTCCACTCGTTGGACGGGGTGGTGGAAGGGAGAAGGGCGTCTTCCGCCTGGAATGAGGACGGCCCCGGCCCGCACCGCCTCTTATCCGCCGCAAGCGGCGGTCGGAGGCGCTTCTCTGGCAAGAGCCGGTCCTCTATTCCTGCCAAGCAGGCTCTTGTGAAGGCCCTCTCCTCCATTACCACCTTGCGGATGATATCCTCAAGGTTGGAGGCGGGGCCCTCTGCCGCATGGCCCGTGTTGGCCTGTTGAGGCGGGGCCGTGGCTTCAGCCAGCTTCTGATGAAGCTGGCTGACCTCCGACTGCAGGCGATCTATCCTCGCCTGCAGTTGTTGCGTCTCGTCGGTGGTCTTACGCTGGACCAGCTCCGCGACGATACCGCGCATGCTCGCGGCCCTGCATTTGAGGGCCTTTTGCAAGGTCCCCTTCATGTTGGAGGACTTAGAGGCGACCTCCACAATCTCCTCCTCGTCCTCCTCCGCCATTTTCTCCAGCTCGGCCAGGGAGTGGTCCGAGTAAAGAACGCGGGACGCACCGTACCCGGACTTGGCCCGGGCAGCGTGCGCCCGTTTTTCCCCGGCAACCACCCGCTCCTCCAGCTCTTGCTGGAGCTGTGCCCGCCGAGCCAGGTCCAACCGGCGTTGGGCGTCCGCGAGCCCAACGACATGGGTGTCCGCGGCCACCGTCGGCTGTTTCGCCTTCGACAACCCCGTCGACCCCGAGGCCGAGGAGCCCCCGGACCCACCGCTCATGTGGACCCGCTTCCGCGACCGACAATCGTCCGCATCCGACACACAAATAAGTGAGTCGTTGTCGGACGACTCGTCCGCCCCTCCGAACAAGCTAGCCGCAGATGGCGCGCGGCTAGCCTCTGACGCCTGAGCGTCGGAGTGGCCCTGAGAAGGGCCTTTTGGTTGGCCCTGAGAAGGGCCTTTGGGTTGGCCCTGAGAAGGGCCTTTCGGGTGGCCCTGAGAAGGGCCTTTGGGTTGGCCCTGAGAAGGGCCTTTTTGTTTTAAAAACCGCCCGCAGGCGTCCCTCGTGGGTTTAGACATTCCGACAAATTCGTAGACACAAGACAATAAAATAAAATAGCTACGAAAGCACAGTGCACTTTGGCCAACCCAGTCTGCCACTCCGTTACGGTGGTCAGAACTGGGTCGTTTCCAGGGGACGCGACGTGGACGCAAGCACTGTGGGGTGGTCCCCCAACCTAACCTAACCTAACCTTTTTTTTTTTTTTTTTTTTTTTTTTTTGACGCTGGGAAAAAATGCATTACGCATACCCTCCCATCGGGGGATGGGGGGGCTATGTGGGACTCCCCGGTGTGACCCGGTATACCCACTAAAACGACCCAGCGGCACTCCCGCTTCGTCCGAGTGGCGGGGGACTGGGAAACCGGCACAGCCTTTACTTCCAGTCCACCGCCGACGAATCCCTGACAAGGCGGGCCCCTCACGTCCCCCCCGTGGGGAGGGACACGGGCCCGGGAATGACCGACGAAGGTGGTGACGGGTGCAATGCGGGCGAAGGCACCCCCGCGCCTGTCGCCCGCCCGTCGCCACCATGAGGAGGGAGAGGACCTCGCCTTCTCCGACCCCTTCTTCGTCTGCGGAGCGGCGCAGCGAGAGGGTCGTCCTCCCGCGCGCGCTCCGCCTCTCGGACCTCAAAGTCCGGGAGAGGGCGGTTTGGGGAGAAATAGACCCCCACCAGGGCCATGTCCCCCCACGCGGCGGCCACGTATCCCGGTCCCCTCTCTAAGAGCGAGAGGGGAGGGGAGTCTGTGGAAGGCCGCGACACCAACGCCACCAAGCCGTCCCGGTCGCCCAGCCAACGGCCAGGGACCGAGTAAGGCTCGGCGACCACCGCCAAGTCCATCAGTCGGACATCGCTCCCCCCTCCGCAGCCGCCGCAAGAACGACGGTGCTAGCGGCTACAGCAGGCCCGATCGGCGCCTGCGCTTTGCCTCGCTTAGGGGGAGGATTGCAGTTCCTCCCCCTCATAACGTGGCCCGCCAGGCGGCCACTAGCAGCACACACCGCGCAGTGCGGCGTGGCGGCCTTGCAGGCAGCGGCTTTGTGGCCTTCCTTGCCGCAGCGGAGGCACATGTCCGTCCTGTCTACCGCGGACGGACACAGGGGCCGGGTGTGTCCGATGCCGAAGCACCGGAAACACCGCAGAGGCTGGTCCTCGAGTGCCCGGACTGCACCCGAGCTGAACCCGACTATGAGCCGTCCCTTGGCAAGGACGGCTTTGGCAGAGGCGACCGGGCACTCGAGGCGAATGGTGCCCATGCCGCCGCGGCCGGGCCTTATGTCCCGGCCTTGGACCGCCGCGATGCCACAGCCCCCCATCACTGCGACCGCCGCCACCACCTCCTCCTTGGTGACGGAGTCGTCGAGGCCCATCACCTCTATGGCTGCCGACTTGACCGGTCGGGCCACCTTGGCCGAATCCGCGATGACCTCTTGCAGCTTGGCTGCAAAGAGGTCCGCATGGGCACTCCCCTCTTGGCCCGGGAACTCGAATATTCGAGCCCCGGCTTGGGTCCGCCGGCAAGTCACACTGCCGATCCCAAGCTGTGCAGGATCGGCATTTGCACGCGCCCGCACCAAAATTGACGCGTACGTCTCTCCTCGCCCCGCAGCCTCCGCGGTGAGCGTCACCACGACGGCCGCGGTTTTTGGGGGGACTAGCCGTCCCCCTCCCCTCCCCCTTCCCTTCCCCTTTTCCTTGCCGGTCGTCTGCAACCGGCTGGGAGCAGTGGTAGCGGGGACGACAGGGACCGTCGCCGTCTTTTTCGCTTTGCCCTTCCCCTTACGGACCACTTCCGTCCACTCGTTGGACGGGGTGGTGGAAGGGAGAAGGGCGTCTTCCGCCTGAGATGAGGACGGCCCCGGCCCACACTGCCTCTTATCCACCGCAAGCGGCGGTCGGAGGCGCTTCTCTGGCAAGAGCCGGTCCTCTATTCCTGCCAAGCAGGCTCTTGTGAAGGCCCTCTCCTCCATTACTACCTTGCGGATGATATCCTCAAGGTTGGAGGCGGGGCCCTCTGCCGCATGGCCCGTGTTGGCCTGTTGAGGCCGGGCCGTGGCTTCAGCCAGCTTCTGATGAAGCTGGCTGACCTCCGACTGCAGGCGATCTATCCTCGCCTGCAGTTGTTGCGTCTCGTCGGTGGTCTTACGCTGGACCAGCTCCGCGACGATACCGCGCATGCTCGCGGCCCTGCATTTGAGGGCCTTTTGCAAGGTCCCCTTCATGTTGGAGGACTTAGAGGCGACCTCCACAATCTCCTCCTCGTCCTCCTCCGCCATTTTCTCCAGCTCGGCCAGGGAGTGGTCCGAGTAAAGAACGCGGGACGCACCGTACCCGGACTTGGCCCGGGCAGCGTGCGCCCGTTTCTCCCCGGCAACCACCCGCTCCTCCAGCTCTTGCTGGAGCTGTGCCCGCCGAGCCAGGTCCAACCGGCGTTGGGCGTCCGCGAGCCCAACGACATGGGTGTCCGCGGCCACCGTCGGCTGTTTCGCCTTCGACAACCCCGTCGACCCCGAGGCCGAGGAGCCCCCGGACCCACCGCTCATGTGGACCCGCTTCCGCGACCGACAATCGTCCGCATCCGACACACAAATAAGTGAGTCGTTGTCGGACGACTCGTCCGCCCCTCCGAACAAGCTAGCCGCAGATGGCGCGCGGCTAGCCTCTGACGCCTGAGCGTCGGAGTGGCCCTGAGAAGGGCCTTTTGGTTGGCCCTGAGAAGGGCCTTTGGGTTGGCCCTGAGAAGGGCCTTTCGGGTGGCCCTGAGAAGGGCCTTTGGGTTGGCCCTGAGAAGGGCCTTTTTGTTTTAAAAACCGCCCGCAGGCGTCCCTCGTGGGTTTTGACATTCCGACAAATTCGTAGACACAAGACAATAAAATAAAATAGCTACGAAAGCACAGTGCACTTTGGCCAACCCAGTCTGCCACTCCGTTACGGTGGTCAGAACTGGGTCGTTTCCAGGGGACGCGACGTGGACGCAAGCACTGTGGGGTGGTCCCCCAACCTAACCTTTTTTTTTTTTTTTTTTTTTTTTTTTTTGACGCTGGGAAAAAATGCATTACGCATACCCTCCCATCGGGGGATGGGGGGGCTATGTGGGACTCCCCGGTGTGACCCGGTATACCCACTAAAACGACCCAGCGGCACTCCCGCTTCGTCCGAGTGGCGGGGGACTGGGAAACCGGCACAGCCTTTACTTCCAGTCCACCGCCGACGAATTCCTCACAAGGCGGGCCCCTCACGTCCCCCCCGTGGGGAGGGACACGGGCCCGGGAATGACCGACAAAGGTGGTGACGGGTGCAATGCGGGCGAAGGCACCCCCGCGCCTGTCGCCCGCCCGTCGCCACCGTGAGGAGGGAGAGGACCTCGCCTTCTCCGACCCCTTCTTCGTCTGCGGAGCGGCGCAGCGAGAGGGTCGTCCTCCCGCGCGCGCTCCGCCTCCTCCTTTTGCGAGATTACTTCCTCGCAAAAGGAGGCGACCGCTGCCCAGGCCTCCTCGCTCCCCAGCATGGCGTTGACCACGCCAGGAAGCGAGAGATCCTGTCCGATCACAGCGATCAGACCGCGGCGCAGCTCGGACCAAGCCGGGCACACCTCGAGGGTGTGCTGCGCCGTGTCCTCCGCCGCGCCGCAGTCGTGGCACGCCGGGGTCTCCTCCCTCCCGATCCGGTGCAGGTGCGATCCGAAACAGCCATGGCCGGACAACACCTGCACCAAACGGAACGAGAGGAAACCGTGGGACCGCTCGAGCCAGCTCCGCAGGACCGGACCGAGCGCGTCCAACGTACGGCGGCCAAAGGCGGCGTTGGCGAGGTCCTCCGTCCAGTGGAGGACGATGGCGTCCTTCGCCTCCCGCCGCACGGCCTCCCGCTCTTCGGCAATCGGGCGCTCCCCGAGCGCCTTCCGGCGCGCCGTCCACTCATACACTCTGGCGAGCACCCAAGCCTCCAACTCCCAAGGAGGGGTGCCGGCCAGAGCGCACGCCGCCGAGAAGCCTACCGAGCGGTAGGCCCTCGCCACCCGCAGTGCAATAGCCCTTTGGGGCCTGCGGATGGCGGTCGCATTCTCCCTCCTCTTGAGGGAGTCCGCCCAGATTGGGGCCCCGTAAAGGGCCATGCTCCGCAGAATGCCGGCATACAGGCGCCGGCATTTCGCCTTGGGCCCCCCCAGGTTCGGGAGGAGCCACGAGAGGGCGTCGGCGGTTTTCAACAGGCGCGTCGACAGCCCGCTGAAGTGCGGGCCGAAGCGCCACCTGTCGTCCAGGACCAGGCCCAGGTACTTCATCTGGGCCCGGACCCCTATCCTGACGCCCTCCACGACAATGTGGGCGTCGGGAGCGCAGCGCTGCCGAGGCCCACGAAAGAACACGGCCTCGGTCTTGTGCAGCGCCACCCCCAACCTAACCTTTTTTTTTTTTTTTTTTTTTTTTTTTTTTTTTGACGCTGGGAAAAAATGCATTACGCATACCCTCCCATCGGGGGATGGGGGGGCTATGTGGGACTCCCCGGTGTGACCCGGTATACCCACTAAAACGACCCAGCGGCACTCCCGCTTCGTCCGAGTGGCGGGGGACTGGGAAACCGGCACAGCCTTTACTTCCAGTCCACCGCCGACGAATTCCCGACAAGGCGGGCCCCTCATGTCCCCCCCGTGGGGAGGGACACGGGCCCGGGAATGACCGACGAAGGTGGTGACGGGTGCAATGCGGGCGAAGGCACCCCCGCGCCTGTCGCCCGCCCGTCGCCACCGTGAGGAGGGAGAGGACCTCGCCTTCTCCGACCCCTTCTTCGTCTGCGGAGCGGCGCAGCGAGAGGGTCGTCCTCCCGCGCGCGCTCCGCCTCCTCCTTTTGCGAGATTACGTCCTCGCAAAAGGAGGCGACCGCTGCCCAGGCCTCCTCGCTCCCCAGCATGGCGTTGACCACGCCAGGAAGCGAGAGATCCTGTCCAATCACAGCGATCAGACCGCGGCGCAGCTCGGACCAAGCCGAGCACACCTCGAGGGTGTGCTGCGCCGTGTCCTCCGCCGCGCCGCAGTCGTGGCACGCCGGGGTCTCCTCCCTCCCGATCCGGTGCAGGTGCGATCCGAAACAGCCATGGCCGGACAACACCTGCACCAAACGGAACGAGAGGAAACCGTGGGACCGCTCGAGCCAGCTCCGCAGGACCGGACCGAGCGCGTCCAACGTACGGCGGCCAAAGGCGGCGTTGGCGAGGTCCTCCGCCCAGTGGAGGACGATGGCGTCCTTCGCCTCCCGCCGCACGGCCTCCCGCTCTTCGGCAATCGGGCGCTCCCCGAGCGCCTTCCGGCGCGCCGTCCACTCATACACTCTGGCGAGCACCCAAGCCTCCAACTCCCAAGGAGGGGTGCCGGCCAGAGCGCACGCCGCCGAGAAGCCTACCGAGCGGTAGGCCCTCGCCACCCGCAGTGCAATAGCCCTTTGGGGCCTGCGGATGGCGGTCGCATTCTCCCTCCTGTTGAGGGAGTCCGCCCAGATTGGGGCCCCGTAAAGGGCCATGCTCCGCAGAATGCCGGCATACAGGCGCCGGCATTTCGCCTTGGGCCCCCCCAGGTTCGGGAGGAGCCACGAGAGGGCGTCGGCGGTTTTCAACAGGCGCGTCGACAGCCCGCTGAAGTGCGGGCCGAAGCGCCACCTGTCGTCCAGGACCAGGCCCAGGTACTTCATCTGGGCCCGGACCCCTATCCTGACGCCCTCCACGACAATGTGGGCGTCGGGAGGGCAGCGCTGCCGAGGCCCACGAAAGAACACGGCCTCGGTCTTGTGCAGCGCCACCCTCAATCCTAGGCGGCGGATCCTCTCTGCGACCAAGGATCCGCCAGCCGAGGCCAGGCAGGCCGCGTCCGCAAAATTCCTCCCCCGGGCAGTGAGGAGAGTGTCATCCGCGTAGCAGATGACACTCGTGCCCTGGAGGAGGGCTCCCCGCAGGAGCCAGTCGAACCCGATGTTCCAAAGGGGCGGTCCGAGCACCGACCCCTGCGGAACACCGGACTCTGCGCCGTACCGCCTCACCGTGGCCGTCTTGTCCACGAGGAGGACCTCTCGGTCCTCCAAGTAGCTGGCCAGGAGGTTTCGCAGGTATTGGGGCACTCCGTGATACCGGAGCGCCTCCAATATCGTCGAGTGGGGCACGGAGTTGAAGGCGTTGGCAATGTCGAACGACACCGCCAGCACTCCGCCCCCCGCCTCCACCGCCTCCTTCACCTGGCCCTTGAGTAGGGCCAGCGCATCGATCGTCGAACGCCCTCGACGGAAACCGAATTGGGCGTCCGACAGGTCCGGCCCTACCCCCCGCAAAAGGCTATCAAGCCGGGAGGCGACGATCCCCTCGAACAATTTACCGACCTCATCGAGCAGAACGATGGGCCGGTATGCCGAGGGGGAGTCCACCGGGCGTCCCTCCTTTCGGAGGAGGCATAGCTGCCCCTCCTTCCACAGTTTCGGGAACCTCCCAGCCGTTAAGCACGCGCTGAAGAGGTCCCGAAACCTGTCCTCCATTTCGGAGGCGGCGATCGCCACAACCCGTGCGGGAACGCCGTCCGGTCCGGGGGCCGTCTTCTTCGCGCGGAGGCTGAGGACCCCAGCGTAGAACTCCGCCGCCGTCACCGGGGGGACCTCCTCCTCCGGCGAAGCCGACCCTTGCGGGGGATCCATCGTTGGTGGGGTGAAGTCGGTCCTGCGCGGAAACAGGGACCGGACCACCCCATCCAGCAACGCAGGCTCGAGGGTCTCCGTCAGTGGGGGACCAAAGGGGCGCAGCTGGTTCCGCGCCGCCTTGTATGGTCTCCCATACGGATCCCTGTCGAGTTCCTCCAGCATCTCGGCCCTCGCCGAGTCTTTCGCAGCACCCATCGCGGATTTGAGGACCGTCGTCGCCTCTCGGTAAGAGGCGTATAGGCGGTCCTCTTCCGCCTGGACTCGATTTTGGGTGCTGCGCCGTCGGCTCCGCGCGTAGGCCCTTCTGGCCGCCACGCAGGCGGCCCGGAGCCCCGCCAGCTCCTCCGTCCACCAATAGACGGCACGACGGGGAGGCGGACGGCGAGACCGAGGCATGCTGGAGTTGCACACCTCGGTCAGGGACCCCCTGAGCCGGACCGCTGCGGCGTCCACGTCCAGGACCTCGACAGGGGGCGACAGCCAGTCCTGGAGAAAGGCCGCCTCCTTGGCTGCCTCCCGGTCTAGGCGGGTGAGTGCCCACCGTGGGAAGGGAGATTGCCCAGCGCGAGCCATCCCCCCCCCCTGGGTGGAGATGTCGAACCGCACGTATCGGTGGTCCGACAAGGTCTCCACCATCTCCACCCGCCAGCTGACGACGCGGGCGGCTAGGGCGGGGGTGGCAAACGAGACGTCCACCACCGACCCACCCCGTTGCCGCACACACGTGTGGACCGCCCCCCTGTTGAGGAGGGACACACCGCATGAGGCCGCCCAAAACTCGACGGCGCGCCCCCGGACGTTGCAACCGGCGGCCGGGCTGCCCCAGGCCACCGACTTGGCGTTCAGGTCGCCCAACACCACGACCTGGCGTGGCGCCGCCCTCCCTACGACTGCGGTGAGGACCTCGAGGAAATCCTCAAAGTCCGAGAGAGGGCGGTTTGGGGAGAAATAGACCCCCACCAGGGCCATGTCCCCCCACGCGGCGGCCACGTATCCCGGTCCCCTCTCTAAGAGCGAGAGGGGAGGGGAGTCTGTGGAAGGCCGCGACACCAACGCCACCGAGCCGTCCCGGTCGCCCAGCCAGCGGTCAGGGACCGAGTAAGGCTCGGCGACCACCGCCAAATCCACCAACCACTCAGCCATGGTCTGCATCAGCAGATCCTGGGCTGCCCTGCAGTGGTTGGTGTTCGCCTGAAGGATGCGATGTTCGACCCTATCCATCAGTCGGACATCGCACCCCCCTCCGCAGCCGCCGCAGGAACGACGGTGCTAGCGGCAGCAGCAGGCCCGGTCGGCACCTGCGCTTTGCCTCGCCTAGGGGGAGGATTGCAGTTCCTCCCCCTCATAACGTGGCCCGCCAGGCGGCCACTGGCAGCACACACCGCGCAGTGCGGCGTGGCGGCCTTGCAGGCAGCGGCTTTGTGGCCTTCCTTGCCGCAGCGGAGGCACATGTCCGTCCTGTCTACTGCGGACGGACACAGGGGCCGGGTGTGTCCGATGCCGAAGCACCGGAAACACCGCAGAGGCTGGTCCTCGAGTGCCCGGACTGCACCCGAGCTGAACCCGACTTTGAGCCGTCCCTTGGCAAGGACGGCTTTGGCAGAGGCGACCGGGCACTCGAGGCGAATGGTGCCCATGCCGCCGCGGCCAGGCCTTATGTCCCGGCCTTGGACCGCCGCGACGCCACAGCCCCCCATCGCTGCGACCGCCGCCACCACCTCCTCCTTGGTGACGGAGTCGTCGAGGCCCATCACCTCTATGGCCGCCGACTTGACCGGTCGGGCCACCTTGGCCGAATCCGCGATGACCTCCTGCAGCTTGGCTGCGAAGAGGTCCGCATGGGCACTCCCCTCTGCCCCCGGGAACTCGAATATTCGAGCCCCGGCTTGGGTCCGCCGGCAAGCCACACTGCCGATCCCAAGTTGGGTGGGATCGGCATTTGCACGCGCCCGCACCAAAATGGACGCGTACGTCTCCCCTCGCCCCGCAGCCTCCGCGGTGAGCGTCACCACGACGGCCGCGGTTTTTGGGGGGACCAGTTGTCCCTTTCCCCTCCCTTTCCCCTTCCCCTTTCCCTTGCCGGTCGTCTGCGACCGGCTGGGAGCGGTGGTGGCGGGGACGACAGGGACCGTCGCCGTCCTTTTGGCTTTGCCCTTCCCCTTACGGACCACTTCCGTCCACTCGTTGGACGGGGTGGTGGAAGGGAGAAGGGCGTCTTCCGCCTGGAATGAGGACGGCCCCGGCCCGCACCGCCTCTTATCCGCCGCAAGCGGCGGTCGGAGGCGCTTCTCTGGCAAGAGCCGGTCCTCTATTCCTGCCAAGCAGGCTCTTGTGAAGGCCCTCTCCTCCATTACCACCTTGCGGATGATATCCTCAAGGTTGGAGGCGGGGCCCTCTGCCGCATGGCCCGTGTTGGCCTGTTGAGGCGGGGCCGTGGCTTCAGCCAGCTTCTGATGAAGCTGGCTGACCTCCGACTGCAGGCGATCTATCCTCGCCTGCAGTTGTTGCGTCTCGTCGGTGGTCCTGCGCTGGACCAGCTCCGCGACGATACCGCGCATGCTCGCGGCCCTGCATTTTAGGGCCTTTTGAAGGGTCCCCTTCATGTTGGAGGACTTAGAGGCGACCTCCACAATCTCCTCCTCGTCCTCCTCCGCCATTTTCTCCAGCTCGGCCAGGGAGTGGTCCGAGTACAGAACGCGGGACGCACCGTACCCGGACTTGGCCCGGGCAGCGTGCGCCCGCTTCTCCCTGGAAGCCACCCGCTCCTCCAGCTCTTGCTGGAGCTGCGCCCGCCGAGCCAGGTCCAACCGGCGTTGGGCGTCCGCGAGCCCAACGACATGGGTGTCCGCGGCCGCCGTCGGCTTTTTCGCCTTCGACAACCCCGTCGACCCCGAGGCCGAGGAGCCCCCGGACCCACCGCTCAGGTGGACCCGCTTCCGCGACCGACAATCGTCCGAATCCGACACACAAACGAGTGAGTCGTTGTCGGACGACTCGTCCGCCCCTCCGAACAAGCTAGCCGCAGATGGCGCGCGGCTAGCCTCTGACGCCTGAGCGTCGGAGTGGCCCTGAGAAGGGCCTTTTGGTTGGCCCTGAGAAGGGCCTTTTGGTTGGCCCTGAGAAGGGCCTTTGGGTTGGCCCTGAGAAGGGCCTTTTGGGTGGCCCTGAGAAGGGCCTTTGGGTTGGCCCTGAGAAGGGCCTTTTTGTTTTAAAAACCGCCCGCAGGCGTCCCTCGTGGGTTTAAACATTTCCAACGATTCGTAGTTCACAAGACAATAATAAGATAAAATAAGCTACGAGAGCACAGTGCACTTTGGCCAACCCAGTCTGCCACTCCGTTACGGTGGTCAGAACTGGGTCGTTTCCAGGGGACGCGACGTGGACGCAAGCACTGTGGGGTGGTCCCCCACCCCCAACCTAACCTTTTTTTTTTTTTTTTTTTTTTTTTTTTTTTTTTTTGACGCTGGGAAAAAATGCATTACGCATACCCTCCCATCGGGGGATGGGGGGGCTATGTGGGACTCCCCGGTGTGACCCGGTATACCCACTAAAACGACCCAGCGGCACTCCCGCTTCGTCCGAGTGGCGGGGGACTGGGAAACCGGCACAGCCTTTACTTCCAGTCCACCGCCGACGAATTCCTCACAAGGCGGGCCCGTCACGTCCCCCCCGTGGGGAGGGACACGGGCCCGGGAATGACCGACGAAGGTGGTGACGGGTGCAATGCGGGCGAAGGCACCCCCGCGCCTGTCGCCCGCCCGTCGCCACCGTGAGGAGGGAGAGGACCTCGCCTTCTCCGACCCCTTCTTCGTCTGCGGAGCGGCGCAGCGAGAGGGTCGTCCTCCCGCGCGCGCTCCGCCTCCTCCTTTTGCGAGATTACGTCCTCGCAAAAGGAGGCGACCGCTGCCCAGGCCTCCTCGCTCCCCAGCATGGCGTTGACCACGCCAGGAAGCGAGAGATCCTGTCCGATCACAGCGATCAGACCGCGGCGCAGCTCGGACCAAGCCGGGCACACCTCGAGGGTGTGCTGCGCCGTGTCCTCCGCCGCGCCGCAGTCGTGGCACGCCGGGGTCTCCTCCCTCCCGATCCGGTGCAGGTGCGATCCGAAACAGCCATGGCCGGACAACACCTGCACCAAACGGAACGAGAGGAAACCGTGGGACCGCTCGAGCCAGCTCCGCAGGACCGGACCGAGCGCGTCCAACGTACGGCGGCCAAAGGCGGCGTTGGCGAGGTCCTCCGTCCAGTGGAGGACGATGGCGTCCTTCGCCTCCCGCCGCACGGCCTCCCGCTCTTCGGCAATCGGGCGCTCCCCGAGCGCCTTCCGGCGCGCCGTCCACTCATACACTCTGGCGAGCACCCAAGCCTCCAACTCCCAAGGAGGGGTGCCGGCCAGAGCGCACGCCGCCGAGAAGCCTACCGAGCGGTAGGCCCTCGCCACCCGCAGTGCAATAGCCCTTTGGGGCCTGCGGATGGCGGTCGCATTCTCCCTCCTGTTGAGGGAGTCCGCCCAGATTGGAGCCCCGTAAAGGGCCATGCTCCGCAAAATGCCGGCATACAGGCGCCGGCATTTCGCCTTGGGCCCCCCCAGGTTCGGGAGGAGCCACGAGAGGGCGTCGGCGGTTTTCAACAGGCGCGTCGACAGCCCGCTGAAGTGCGGGCCGAAGCGCCACCTGTCGTCCAGGACCAGGCCCAGGTACTTCATCTGGGCCCGGACCCCTATCCTGACGCCCTCTACGACAATGTGGGCGTCGGGAGGGCAGCGCTGCCGAGGCCCACGAAAGAACACGGCCTCGGTCTTGTGCAGCGCCACCCTCAATCCTAGGCGGCGGATCCTCTCTGCGACCAAGGATCCGCCAGCCGAGGCCAGACAGGCCGCGTCCGCAAAGTTCCTCCCCCGGGCAGTGAGGAGAGTGTCATCCGCGTAGCAGATGACACTCGTGCCCTGGAGGAGGGCTCCCCGCAGGAGCCAGTCGAACCCGATGCTCCAAAGGGGCGGTCCAAGCACCGACCCCTGCGGAACACCGGACTCTGCGCCGTACCGCCTCACCGTGGCCGTCTTGTCCACGAGGAGGACCTCTCGGTCCTCCAAGTAGCTGGCCAGGAGGTTTCGCAGGTATTGGGGCACTCCGTGATACCGGAGCGCCTCCAATATCGTCGAGTGGGGCACGGAGTTGAAGGCGTTGGCAATGTCGAACGACACCGCCAGCACTCCGCCCCCCGCCTCCACCGCCTCCTTCACCTGGCCCTTGAGTAGGGCCAGCGCATCGATCGTCGAACGCCCTCGACGGAAACCGAATTGGGCGTCCGACAGGTCCGGCCCTACCCCCCGCAAAAGGCTATCAAGCCGGGAGGCGACGATCCCCTCGAACAATTTACCGACCTCATCGAGCAGAACGATGGGCCGGTATGCCGAGGGGGAGTCCACCGGGCGTCCCTCCTTTCGGAGGAGGCATAGCTGCCCCTCCTTCCACAGTTTCGGGAACCTCCCAGCCGTTAAGCACGCGCTGAAGAGGTCCCGAAACCTGTCCTCCATTTCGGAGGCGGCGATCGCCACCACCCGTGCGGGGACGCCGTCCGGTCCGGGGGCCGTCCTCTTCGCGCGGAGGCTGAGAACCCCACCCCCAACCTAACCTTTTTTTTTTTTTTTTTTTTTTTTTTTTTTTTTGACGCTGGGAAAAAATGCATTACGCATACCCTCCCATCGGGGGATGGGGGGGCTATGTGGGACTCCCCGGTGTGACCCGGTATACCCACTAAAACGACCCAGCGGCACTCCCGCTTCGTCCGAGTGGCGGGGGACTGGGAAACCGGCACAGCCTTTACTTCCAGTCCACCGCCGACGAATTCCTAACAAGGCGGGCCCCTCACGTCCCCCCCGTGGGGAGGGACACGGGCCCGGGAATGACCGACGAAGGTGGTGACGGGTGCAATGCGGGCGAAGGCACCCCCGCGCCTGTCGCCCGCCCGTCGCCACCATCCGGAGGGAGAGGACCTCGCCTTCTCCGACCCCTTCTTCGTCTGCGGAGCGGCGCAGCGAGAAGGTCGTCCTCCCGCGCGCGCTCCGCCTCTCGGACCTCAAAGTCCGGGAGAGGGCGGTTTGGGGAGAAATAGACCCCCACCAGGGCCATGTCCCCCCACGCGGCGGCCACGTATCCCGGTCCCCTCTCTAAGCGCGAGAGGGGAGGGGAGTCTGTGGAAGGCCGCGACACCAACGCCACCAAGCCGTCCCGGTCGCCCAGCCAACGGCCAGGGACCGAGTAAGGCTCGGCGACCACCGCCAAGTCCATTAGTCGGACATCGCTCCCCCCTCCGCAGCCGCCGCAGGAACGACGGTGCTAGCGGCTACAGCAGGCCCGATCGGCGCCTGCGCTTTGCCTCGCTTAGGGGGAGGATTGCAGTTCCTCCCCCTCATAACGTGGCCCGCCAGGCGGCCACTAGCAGCACACACCGCGCAGTGCGGCGTGGCGGCCTTGCAGGCAGCGGCTTTGTGGCCTTCCTTGCCGCAGCGGAGGCACATGTCCGTCCTGTCTACCGCGGACGGACACAGGGGCCGGGTGTGTCCGATGCCGAAGCACCGGAAACACCGCAGAGGCTGGTCCTCGAGTGCCCGGACTGCACCCGAGCTGAACCCGACTATGAGCCGTCCCTTGGCAAGGACGGCTTTGGCAGAGGCGACCGGGCACTCGAGGCGAATGGTGCCCATGCCGCCGCGGCCGGGCCTTATGTCCCGGCCTTGGACCGCCGCGACGCCACAGCCCCCCATCACTGCGACCGCCGCCACCACCTCCTCCTTGGTGACGGAGTCGTCGAGGCCCATCACCTCTATGGCTGCCGACTTGACCGGTCGGGCCACCTTGGCCGAATCCGCGATGACCTCTTGCAGCTTGGCTGCAAAGAGGTCCGCATGGGCACTCCCCTCTTGGCCCGGGAACTCGAATATTCGAGCCCCGGCTTGGGTCCGCCGGCAAGTCACACTGCCGATCCCAAGCTGTGCAGGATCGGCATTTGCACGCGCCCGCACCAAAATTGACGCGTACGTCTCTCCTCGCCCCGCAGCCTCCGCGGTGAGCGTCACCACGACGGCCGCGGTTTTTGGGGGGACTAGCCGTCCCCCTCCCCTCCCCCTTCCCTTCCCCTTTTCCTTGCCGGTCGTCTGCAGCCGGCTGGGAGCAGTGGTGGCAGGGACGACAGGGACCGTCGCCGTCTTTTTCGCTTTGCCCTTCCCCTTACGGACCACTTCCGTCCACTCGTTGGACGGGGTGGTGGAAGGGAGAAGGGCGTCTTCCGCCTGAGATGAGGACGGCCCCGGCCCACACTGCCTCTTATCCACCGCAAGCGGCGGTCGGAGGCGCTTCTCTGGCAAGAGCCGGTCCTCTATTCCTGCCAAGCAGGCTCTTGTGAAGGCCCTCTCCTCCATTACTACCTTGCGGATGATATCCTCTAGGTTGGAGGCGGGGCCCTCTGCCGCATGGCCCGTGTTGGCCTGTTGAGGCCGGGCCGTGGCTTCAGCCAGCTTCTGATGAAGCTGGCTGACCTCCGACTGCAGGCGATCTATCCTCGCCTGCAGTTGTTGCGTCTCGTCGGTGGTCTTACGCTGGACCAGCTCCGCGACGATACCGCGCATGCTCGCGGCCCTGCATTTGAGGGCCTTTTGCAAGGTCCCCTTCATGTTGGAGGACTTAGAGGCGACCTCCACAATCTCCTCCTCGTCCTCCTCCGCCATTTTCTCCAGCTCGGCCAGGGAGTGGTCCGAGTAAAGAACGCGGGACGCACCGTACCCGGACTTGGCCCGGGCAGCGTGCGCCCGTTTCTCCCCGGCAACCACCCGCTCCTCCAGCTCTTGCTGGAGCTGTGCCCGCCGAGCCAGGTCCAACCGGCGTTGGGCGTCCGCGAGCCCAACGACATGGGTGTCCGCGGCCACCGTCGGCTGTTTCGCCTTCGACAACCCCGTCGACCCCGAGGCCGAGGAGCCCCCGGACCCACCGCTCATGTGGACCCGCTTCCGCGACCGACAATCGTCCGCATCCGACACACAAATAAGTGAGTCGTTGTCGGACGACTCGTCCGCCCCTCCGAACAAGCTAGCCGCAGATGGCGCGCGGCTAGCCTCTGACGCCTGAGCGTCGGAGTGGCCCTGAGAAGGGCCTTTTGGTTGGCCCTGAGAAGGGCCTTTGGGTTGGCCCTGAGAAGGGCCTTTCGGGTGGCCCTGAGAAGGGCATTTGGGTTGGCCCTGAGAAGGGCCTTTTTGTTTTAAAAACCGCCCGCAGGCGTCCCTCGTGGGTTTAGACATTCCGACAAATTCGTAGACACAAGACAATAAAATAAAATAGCTACGAAAGCACAGTGCACTTTGGCCAACCCAGTCTGCCACTCCGTTACGGTGGTCAGAACTGGGTCGTTTCCAGGGGACGCGACGTGGACGCAAGCACTGTGGGGTGGTCCCCCACCCCCAACCTAACCTAACCTTTTTTTTTTTTTTTTTTTTTTTTGACGCTGGGAAAAAATGCATTACGCATACCCTCCCATCGGGGGATGGGGGGGTTATGTGGGACTCCCCGGTGTGACCCGGTATACCCACTAAAACGACCCAGCGGCACTCCCGCTTCGTCCGAGTGGCGGGGGACTGGGAAACCGGCACAGCCTTTACTTCCAGTCCACCGCCGACGAATTCCTAACAAGGCGGGCCCCTCACGTCCCTCCCGTGGGGAGGGACACGGGCCCGGGAATGACCGACGAAGGTGGTGACGGGTGCAACGCGGGCGAAGGCACCCCCGCGCCTGTCGCCCGCCCGTCGCCACCGTGAGGAGGGAGAGGACCTCGCCTTCTCCGACCCCTTCTTCGTCTGCGGAGCGGCGCAGCGAGAGGGTCGTCCTCCCGCGCGCGCTCCGCCTCCTCCTTTTGCGAGATTACGTCCTCGCAAAAGGAGGCGACCGCTGCCCAGGCCTCCTCGCTCCCCAGCATGGCGTTGACCGCGCCAGGAAGCGAGAGATCCTGTCCGATCACAGCGATCAGACCGCGGCGCAGCTCGAACCAAGCCGGGCACACCTCGAGGGTGTGCTGCGCCGTGTCCTCCGCCGCGCCGCAGTCGTGGCACGCCGGGGTCTCCTCCCTCCCGATCCGGTGCAGGTGCGATCCGAAACAGCCATGGCCGGACAACACCTGCACCAAACGGAACGAGAGGAAACCGTGGGACCGCTCGAGCCAGCTCCGCAGGACCGGACCGAGCGCGTCCAACGTACGGCGGCCAAAGGCGGCGTTGGCGAGGTCCTCCGCCCAGTGGAGGACGATGGCGTCCTTCGCCTCCCGCCGCACGGCCTCCCGCTCTTCGGCGATCGGGCGCTCCCCGAGCGCCTTCCGGCGCGCCGTCCACTCATACACTCTGGCGAGCACCCAAGCCTCCAACTCCCAAGGAGGGGTGCCGGCCAGAGCGCACGCCGCCGAGAAGCCTACCGAGCGGTAGGCCCTCGCCACCCGCAGTGCAATAGCCCTTTGGGGCCTGCGGATGGCGGTCGCATTCTCCCTCCTGTTGAGGGAGTCCGCCCAGATTGGAGCCCCGTAAAGGGCCATGCTCCGCAAAATGCCGGCATACAGGCGCCGGCATTTCGCCTTGGGCCCCCCCAGGTTCGGGAGGAGCCACGAGAGGGCGTCGGCGGTCTTCAACAGGCGCGTCGACAGCCCGCTGAAGTGCGGGCCGAAGCGCCACCTGTCGTCCAGGACCAGGCCCAGGTACTTCATCTGGGCCCGGACCCCTATCCTGACGCCCTCTACGACAATGTGGGCGTCGGGAGGGCAGCGCTGCCGAGGCCCACGAAAGAACACGGCCTCGGTCTTGTGCAGCGCCACCCTCAATCCTAGGCGGCGGATCCTCTCTGCGACCAAGGATCCGCCAGCCGAGGCCAGACAGGCCGCGTCCGCAAAGTTCCTCCCCCGGGCAGTGAGGAGAGTGTCATCCGCGTAGCAGATGACACTCGTGCCCTGGAGGAGGGCTCCCCGCAGGAGCCAGTCGAACCCGATGTTCCAAAGGGGCGGTCCAAGTACCGACCCCTGCGGAACACCGGACTCTGCGCCGTACCGCCTCACCGTGGCCGTCTTGTCCACGAGGAGGACCTCTCGGTCCTCCAAGTAGCTGGCCAGGAGGTTTCGCAGGTATTGGGGCACTCCGTGATACCGGAGCGCCTCCAATATCGTCGAGTGGGGCACGGAGTTGAAGGCGTTGGCAATGTCGAACGACACCGCCAGCACTCCGCCCCCCGCCTCCACCGCCTCCTTCACCTGGCCCTTGAGTAGGGCCAGCGCATCGATCGTCGAACGCCCTCGACGGAAACCGAATTGGGCGTCCGACAGGTCCGGCCCTACCCCCCGCAAAAGGCTATCAAGCCGGGAGGCGACAATCCCCTCGAACAATTTACCGACCTCATCGAGCAGAACGATGGGCCGGTATGCCGAGGGGGAGTCCACCGGGCGTCCCTCCTTTCGGAGGAGGCACAGCTGCCCCTCCTTCCACAGTTTCGGGAACCTCCCAGCCGTTAAGCACGCGCTGAAGAGGTCCCGAAACCTGTCCTCCATTTCGGAGGCGGCGATCGCCACCACCCGTGCGGGGACGCCGTCCGGTCCGGGGGCCGTCTTCTTCGCGCGGAGGCTGAGAACCCCAGCGTAAAACTCCGCCGCCGTCACCGGGGGGACCTCCTCCTCCGGCGAAGCCGACCCTTGCGGGGGATCCATCGTTGGTGGGGCGAAGTCGGTCCTGCGCGGAAACAGGGACCGGACCACCCCATCCAGCAACGCTGGCTCGAGGGTCTCCGTCAGTGGGGGACCACAGGGGCGCAGCTGGTTCCGCGCCGCCTTGTATGGTCTCCCATACGGATCCCTGTCGAGTTCCTCCAGCATCTCGGCCCTCGCCGAGTCTTTCGCAGCACCCATCGCGGATTTGAGGACCGTCGTCGCCTCTCGGTAAGAGGCGTATAGGCGGTCCTCTTCCGCCTGGACTCGATTTTGGGTGCTGCGCCGTCGGCTCCGCGCGTAGGCCCTTCTGGCCGCCACGCAGGCGGCCCGGAGCCCCGCCAGCTCCTCCGTCCACCAATAGACGGCACGACGGGGAGGCGGACGGCGAGACCGAGGCATGCTGGAGTTGCACACCTCTGTCAGGGACCCCCTGAGCCGGACCGCTGCGGCGTCCACGTCCAGGACCTCGACAGGGGGCGACAGCCAGTCCTGGAGAAAGGCCGCCTCCTTGGCTGCCTCCCGGTCCAGGCGGGTGAGTGCCCACCGTGGGAAGGGGGATTGCCCAGCGCGAGCCATCCCCCCCCCCTGGGTGGAGATGTCGAACCGCACGTATCGGTGGTCCGACAAGGTCTCCACCATCTCCACCCGCCAGCTGACGACGCGGGCGGCTAGGGCGGGGGTGGCAAACGAGACGTCCACCACCGACCCACCCCGTTGCCGCACGCACGTGTGGACCGCCCCCCTGTTGAGGAGGGACACACCGCATGAGGCCGCCCAAAACTCGACGGCGCGCCCCCGGACGTTGCAACCGGCGGCCGGGCTGCCCCAGGCCACCGACTTGGCGTTCAGGTCGCCCAACACCACGACCTGGCGTGGCGCCGCCCTCCCTACGACTGCGGTGAGGACCTCGAGGAAATCCTCAAAGTCCGAGAGAGGGCGGTTTGGGGAGAAATAGACCCCCACCAGGGCCATGTCCCCCCACGCGGCGGCCACGTATCCCGGTCCCCTCTCTAAGAGCGAGAGGGGAGGGGAGTCTGTGGAAGGCCGCGACACCAACGCCACCGAGCCGTCCCGGTCGCCCAGCCAGCGGTCAGGGACCGAGTAAGGCTCGGCGACCACCGCCAAATCCACCAACCACTCAGCCATGGTCTGCATCAGCAGATCCTGGGCTGCCCTGCAGTGGTTGGTGTTCGCCTGAAGGATGCGATGTTCGACCCTATCCATCAGTCGGACATCGCACCCCCCTCCGCAGCCGCCGCAGGAACGACGGTGCTAGCGGCAGCAGCAGGCCCGGTCGGCACCTGCGCTTTGCCTCGCCTAGGGGGAGGATTGCAGTTCCTCCCCCTCATAACGTGGCCCGCCAGGCGGCCACTGGCAGCACACACCGCGCAGTGCGGCGTGGCGGCCTTGCAGGCAGCGGCTTTGTGGCCTTCCTTGCCGCAGCGGAGGCACATGTCCGTCCTGTCTACTGCGGACGGACACAGGGGCCGGGTGTGTCCGATGCCGAAGCACCGGAAACACCGCAGAGGCTGGTCCTCGAGTGCCCGGACTGCACCCGAGCTGAACCCGACTTTGAGCCGTCCCTTGGCAAGGACGGCTTTGGCAGAGGCGACCGGGCACTCGAGGCGAATGGTGCCCATGCCGCCGCGGCCGGGCCTTATGTCCCGGCCTTGGACCGCCGCGACGCCACAGCCCCCCATCGCTGCGACCGCCGCCACCACCTCCTCCTTGGTGACGGAGTCGTCGAGGCCCATCACCTCTATGGCCGCCGACTTGACCGGTCGGGCCACCTTGGCCGAATCCGCGATGACCTCCTGCAGCTTGGCTGCGAAGAGGTCCGCATGGGCACTCCCCTCTGCCCCCGGGAACTCGAATATTCGAGCCCCGGCTTGGGTCCGCCGGCAAGCCACACTGCCGATCCCAAGTTGGGTGGGATCGGCATTTGCACGCGCCCGCACCAAAATGGACGCGTACGTCTCCCCTCGCCCCGCAGCCTCCGCGGTGAGCGTCACCACGACGGCCGCGGTTTTTGGGGGGACCAGTTGTCCCTTTCCCCTCCCTTTCCCCTTCCCCTTTCCCTTGCCGGTCGTCTGCGACCGGCTGGGAGCGGTGGTGGCGGGGACGACAGGGACCGTCGCCGTCCTTTTGGCTTTGCCCTTCCCCTTACGGACCACTTCCGTCCACTCGTTGGACGGGGTGGTGGAAGGGAGAAGGGCGTCTTCCGCCTGGAATGAGGACGGCCCCGGCCCGCACCGCCTCTTATCCGCCGCAAGCGGCGGTCGGAGGCGCTTCTCTGGCAAGAGCCGGTCCTCTATACCTGCCAAGCAGGCTCTTGTGAAGGCCCTCTCCTCCATTACCACCTTGCGGATGATATCCTCAAGGTTGGAGGCGGGGCCCTCTGCCGCATGGCCCGTGTTGGCCTGTTGAGGCGGGGCCGTGGCTTCAGCCAGCTTCTGATGAAGCTGGCTGACCTCCGACTGCAGGCGATCTATCCTCGCCTGCAGTTGTTGCGTCTCGTCGGTGGTCCTGCGCTGGACCAGCTCCGCGACGATACCGCGCATGCTCGCGGCCCTGCATTTTAGGGCCTTTTGAAGGGTCCCCTTCAAGTTGGAGGACTTAGAGGCGACCTCTACAATCTCCTCCTCGTCCTCCTCCGCCATTTTTTGCAGCTCGGCCAGGGAGTGGTCCGAGTACAGAACGCGGGACGCACCGTACCCGGACTTGGCCCGGGCAGCGTGCGCCCGCTTCTCCCTGGAAGCCACCCGCTCCTCCAGCTCTTGCTGGAGCTGTGCCCGCCGAGCCAGGTCCAACCGGCGTTGGGCGTCCGCGAGCCCAACGACATGGGTGTCCGCGGCCGCCGTCGGCTTTTTCGCCTTCGACAACCCCGTCGACCCCGAGGCCGAGGAGCCCCCGGACCCACCGCTCAGGTGGACCCGCTTCCGCGACCGACAATCGTCCGAATCCGACACACAAACGAGTGAGTCGTTGTCGGACGACTCGTCCGCCCCTCCGAACAAGCTAGCCGCAGATGGCGCGCGGCTAGCCTCTGACGCCTGAGCGTCGGAGTGGCCCTGAGAAGGGCCTTTTGGTTGGCCCTGAGAAGGGCCTTTGGGTTGGCCCTGAGAAGGGCCTTTCGGGTGGCCCTGAGAAGGGCCTTTGGGTTGGCCCTGAGAAGGGCCTTTTTGTTTTAAAAACCGCCCGCAGGCGTCCCTCGTGGGTTTAGACATCCCGACAAATTCGTAGACACAAGACAATAAAATAAAATAGCTACGAAAGCACAGTGCACTTTGGCCAACCCAGTCTGCCACTCCGTTACGGTGGTCAGAACTGGGTCGTTTCCAGGGGACGCGACGTGGACGCAAGCACTGTGGGGTGGTCCCCCAACCTAACCTTTTTTTTTTTTTTTTTTTTTTTTGACGCTGGGAAAAAATGCATTACGCATACCCTCCCATCGGGGGATGGGGGGGCTATGTGGGACTCCCCGGTGTGACCCGGTATACCCACTAAAACGACCCAGCGGCACTCCCGCTTCGTCCGAGTGGCGGGGGACTGGGAAACCGGCACAGCCTTTACTTCCAGTCCACCGCCGACGAATTCCTCACAAGGCGGGCCCCTCACGTCCCCCCCGTGGGGAGGGACACGGGCCCGGGAATGACCGACGAAGGTGGTGACGGGTGCAATGCGGGCGAAGGCACCCCCGCGCCTGTCGCCCGCCCGTCGCCACCATGAGGAGGGAGAGGACCTCGCCCTCTCCGACCCCTTCTTCGTCTGCGGAGCGGCGCAGCGAGAGGGTCGTCCTCCCGCGCGCGCTCCGCCTCCTCCTTTTGCGAGATTACGTCCTCGCAAAAGGAGGCGACCGCTGCCCAGGCCTCCTCGCTCCCCAGCATGGCGTTGACCACGCCAGGAAGCGAGAGATCCTGTCCGATCACAGCGATCAGACCGCGGCGCAGCTCGGACCAAGCCGGGCACACCTCGAGGGTGTGCTGCGCCGTGTCCTCCGCCGCGCCGCAGTCGTGGCACGCCGGGGTCTCCTCCCTCCCGATCCGGTGCAGGTGCGATCCGAAACAGCCATGGCCGGACAACACCTGCACCAAACGGAACGAGAGGAAACCGTGGGACCGCTCGAGCCAGCTCCGCAGGACCGGACCGAGCGCGTCCAACGTACGGCCCCCCAACCTAACCTAACCTAACCTTTTTTTTTTTTTTTTTTTTTTTTTTTTTTTTTTTTTTTTTTTTTTTTTTTTTTTTTTTTTTTTTTTTTTTTTTTTTTTTTTTTGACGCTGGGAAAAAATGCATTACGCATACCCTCCCATCGGGGGATGGGGGGGCTATGTGGGACTCCCCGGTGTGACCCGGTATACCCACTAAAACGACCCAGCGGCACTCCCGCTTCGTCCGAGTGGCGGGGGACTGGGAAACCGGCACAGCCTTTACTTCCAGTCCACCGCCGACGAATCCCTGACAAGGCGGGCCCCTCACGTCCCCCCCGTGGGGAGGGACACGGGCCCGGGAATGACCGACGAAGGTGGTGACGGGTGCAATGCGGGCGAAGGCACCCCCGCGCCTGTCGCCCGCCCGTCGCCACCATGAGGAGGGAGAGGACCTCGCCTTCTCCGACCCCTTCTTCGTCTGCGGAGCGGCGCAGCGAGAGGGTCGTCCTCCCGCGCGCGCTCCGCCTCCTCCTTCTGCGAGATTACGTCCTCGCAAAAGGAGGCGACCGCTGCCCAGGCCTCCTCGCTCCCCAGCATGGCGTTGACCACGCCAGGAAGCGAGAGATCCTGTCCGATCACAGCGATCAGACCGCGGCGCAGCTCGGACCAAGCCGGGCACACCTCGAGGGTGTGCTGCGCCGTGTCCTCCGCCGCGCCGCAGTCGTGGCACGCCGGGGTCTCCTCCCTCCCGATCCGGTGCAGGTGCGATCCGAAACAGCCATGGCCGGACAACACCTGCACCAAACGGAACGAGAGGAAACCGTGGGACCGCTCGAGCCAGCTCCGCAGGACCGGACCGAGCGCGTCCAACGTACGGCGGCCAAAGGCGGCGTTGGCGAGGTCCTCCGCCCAGTGGAGGACGATGGCGTCCTTCGCCTCCCGCCGCACGGCCTCCCGCTCTTCGGCAATCGGGCGCTCCCCGAGCGCCTTCCGGCGCGCCGTCCACTCATACACTCTGGCAAGCACCCAAGCCTCCAACTCCCAAGGAGGGGTGCCGGCCAGAGCGCACGCCGCCGAGAAGCCTACCGAGCGGTAGGCCCTCGCCACCCGCAGTGCAATAGCCCTTTGGGGCCTGCGGATGGCGGTCGCATTCTCCCTCCTGTTGAGGGAGTCCGCCCAGATTGGAGCCCCGTAAAGGGCCATGCTCCGCAAAATGCCGGCATACAGGCGCCGGCATTTCGCCTTGGGCCCCCCCAGGTTCGGGAGGAGCCACGAGAGGGCGTCGGCGGTCTTCAACAGGCGCGTCGACAGCCCGCTGAAGTGCGGGCCGAAGCGCCACCTGTCGTCCAGGACCAGGCCCAGGTACTTCATCTGGGCCCGGACCCCTATCCTGACGCCCTCTACGACAATGTGGGCGTCGGGAGGGCAGCGCTGCCGAGGCCCACGAAAGAACACGGCCTCGGTCTTGTGCAGCGCCACCCTCAATCCTAGGCGGCGGATCCTCTCTGCGACCAAGGATCCGCCAGCCGAGGCCAGACAGGCCGCGTCTGCGAAATTCCTCCCCCGGGCAGTGAGGAGAGTGTCATCCGCGTAGCAGATGACACTCGTGCCCTGGAGGAGGGCTCCCCGCAGGAGCCAGTCGAACCCGATGTTCCAAAGGGGCGGCCCAAGCACCGACCCCTGCGGAACACCGGACTCTGCGCCGTACCGCCTCACCGTGGCCGTCTTGTCCACGAAGAGGACCTCTCGGTCCTCCAAGTAGCTGGCCAGGAGGTTTCGTAGGTATTGGGGCACTCCGTGATACCGGAGCGCCTCCAATACCGTCGAGTGGGGCACGGAGTTGAAGGCGTTGGCAATGTCGAACGACACCGCCAGCACTCCGCCCCCCGCCTCCACCGCCTCCTTCACCTGGCCCTTGAGTAGGGCCAGCGCATCGATCGTCGAACGCCCTCGACGGAAACCGAATTGGGCGTCCGACAGGTCCGGCCCTACCCCCCGCAAAAGGCTATCAAGCCGGGAGGCGACAATCCCCTCGAACAATTTACCGACCTCATCGAGCAGAACGATGGGACGGTATGCCGAGGGGGAGTCCACCGGGCGTCCCTCCTTTCGGAGGAGGCATAGCTGCCCCTCCTTCCACAGTTTCGGGAACCTCCCAGCCGTTAAGCACGCGCTGAAGAGGTCCCGAAACCTGTCCTCCATTTCGGAGGCGGCGATAGCCACCACCCGTGCGGGGACGCCGTCCGGTCCGGGGGCCGTCTTCTTCGCGCGGAGGCTGAGAACCCCAGCGTAGAACTCCGCCGCCGTCACCGGGGGGACCTCCTCCTCCGGCGAAGCCGACCCTTGCGGGGGATCCATCGTTGGTGGGGTGAAGTCGGTCCTGCGCGGAAACAGGGACCGGACCACCCCATCCAGCAACGCTGGCTCGAGGGACTCCGTCAGTGGGGGACCACAGGGGCGCAGCTGGTTCCGCGCCGCCTTGTATGGTCTCCCATAAGGATCCCTGTCGAGTTCCTCCAGCATCTCGGCCCTCGCCGAGTCTTTCGCAGCACCCATCGCGTATTTGAGGACCGTCGTCGCCTCTCGATAAGAGGCGTATAGGCGGTCCTCTTCCGCCTGGACTCGATTTTGGGTGCTGCGCCGTCGGCTCCGCGCGTAGGCCCTTCTGGCCGCCACGCAGGCGGCCCGGAGCCCCGCCAGCTCCTGCGTCCACCAATAGACGGCACGACAGGGAGGCGGACGGCGAGACCGAGGCATGCTGGAGTTGCACACCTCTGTCAGGGACCCCCTGAGCCGGACCGCTGCGGCGTCCACGTCCAGGACCTCGACAGGGGGCGACAGCCAGTCCTGGAGAAAGGCCGCCTCCTTGGCTGCCTCCCGGTCCAGGCGGGTGAGTGCCCACCGTGGGAAGGGAGATTGCCCAGCGCGAGCCATCCCCCCCCCCTGGGTGGAGATGTCGAACCGCACGTATCGGTGGTCCGACAAGGTCTCCATCATCTCCACCCGCCAGCTGACGATGCGGGCGGCTAGGGCGGGGGTGGCAAACGAGACGTCCACCACCGACCCACCCCGTTGCCGCACACACGTGTGGACCGCCCCCCTGTTGAGGAGGGACACACCGCATGAGGCCGCCCAAAACTCGACGGCGCGTCCCCGGACGTTGCAACCGGCGGCCGGGTTGCCCCAGGCCACCGACTTGGCGTTCAGGTCGCCCAACACCACGACCTGGCGTGGCGCCGCCCTCCCTACGACTGCGGTGAGGACCTCGAGGAAATCCTCAAAGTCCGAGAGAGGGCGGTTTGGGGAGAAATAGACCCCCACCAGGGCCATGTCCCCCCACGCGGCGGCCACGTATCCCGGTCCCCTCTCTAAGAGCGAGAGGGGAGGGGAGTCTGTGGAAGGCCGCGACACCAACGCCACCGAGCCGTCCCGGTCGCCCAGCCAACGGCCAGGGACCGAGTAAGGCTCGGCGACCACCGCCAAGTCCACCAACCACTCAGCCATGGTCTGCATCAGCAGATCCTGGGCTGCCCTGCAGTGGTTGGTGTTCGCCTGAAGGATGCGATGTTCGACCCTATCCATCAGTCGGACATCGCACCCCCCTCCGCAGCCGCCGCAGGAACGACGGTGCTAGCGGCAGCAGCAGGCCCGGTCGGCGCCTGCGCTTTGCCTCGCCTAGGGGGAGGATTGCAGTTCCTCCCTCTCATGACGTGGCCCGCCAGGCGGCCACTGGCAGCACACACCGCGCAGTGCGGCGTGGCGGCCTTGCAGGCAGCGGCTTTGTGGCCTTCCTTGCCGCAGCGGAGGCACATGTCCGTCCTGTCTACCGCGGACGGACACAGGGGCCGGGTGTGTCCGATGCCGAAGCACCGGAAACACCGCAGAGGCTGGTCCTCGAGTGCCCGGACTGCACCCGAGCTGAACCCGACCATGAGCCGTCCCTTGGCAAGGACGGCTTTGGCAGAGGCGACCGGGCACTCGAGGCGAATGGTGCCCATGCCGCCGCGGCCGGGCCTTATGTCCCGGCCTTGGACTGCCGCCACGCCACAGCCCCCCATCGCTGCGACCGCCGCCACCACCTCCTCCTTGGTGACGGAGTCGTCGAGGCCCATCACCTCTATGGCCGCCGACTTGACCGGTCGGGCCACCTTGGCCGAATCCGCGATGACCTCCTGCAGCTTGGCTGCAAAGAGGTCCGCATGGGCACTCCCCTCTGCCCCCGGGAACTCGAATATTCGAGCCCCGGCTTGGGTCCGCCGGCAAGCCACACTGCCGATCCCAAGTTGGGTGGGATCGGCATTTGCACGCGCCCGCACCAAAATGGACGCGTACGTCTCCCCTCGCCCCGCAGCCTCCGCGGTGAGCGTCACCACGACGGCCGCGGTTTTTGGGGGGACCAGCCGCCCCCCTCCCCTCCCCCTTCCCTTCCCCTTTCCCTTGCCGGTCGTCTGCGACCGGCTGGGAGCGGTGGTGGCGGGGACGACAGGGACCGTCGCCGTCCTTTTGGCTTTGCCCTTCCCCTTACGGACCACTTCCGTCCACTCGTTGGACGGGGTGGTGGAAGGGAGAAGGGCGTCTTCCGCCTGAGACGAGGACGGCCCCGGCCCACACCGCCTCTTATCCGCCGCAAGCGGCGGTCGGAGGCGCTTCTCTGGCAAGAGCCGGTCCTCTATACCTGCCAAGCAGGCTCTTGTGAAGGCCCTCTCCTCCATTACCACCTTGCGGATGATATCCTCAAGGTTGGAGGCGGGGCCCTCTGCCGCATGGCCCGTGTTGGCCTGTTGAGGCGGGGCCGTGGCTTCAGCCAGCTTCTGATGAAGCTGGCTGACCTCCGACTGCAGGCGATCTATCCTCGCCTGCAGTTGTTGCGTCTCGTCGGTGGTCCTGCGCTGGACCAGCTCCGCGACGATACCGCGCATGCTCGCGGCCCTGCATTTTAGGGCCTTTTGAAGGGTCCCCTTCAAGTTGGAGGACTTAGAGGCGACCTCTACAATCTCCTCCTCGTCCTCCTCCGCCATTTTTTGCAGCTCGGCCAGGGAGTGGTCCGAGTACAGAACGCGGGACGCACCGTACCCGGACTTGGCCCGGGCAGCGTGCGCCCGCTTCTCCCTGGAAGCCACCCGCTCCTCCAGCTCTTGCTGGAGCTGCGCCCGCCGAGCCAGGTCCAACCGGCGTTGGGCGTCCGCGAGCCCAACGACATGGGTGTCCGCGGCCGCCGTCGGCTTTTTCGCCTTCGACAACCCCGTCGACCCCGAGGCCGAGGAGCCCCCGGACCCACCGCTCAGGTGGACCCGCTTCCGCGACCGACAATCGTCCGAATCCGACACACAAACGAGTGAGTCGTTGTCGGACGACTCGTCCGCCCCTCCGAACAAGCTAGCCGCAGATGGCGCGCGGCTAGCCTCTGACGCCTGAGCGTCGGAGTGGCCCTGAGAAGGGCCTTTTGGTTGGCCCTGAGAAGGGCCTTTGGGTTGGCCCTGAGAAGGGCCTTTTGGGTGGCCCTGAGAAGGGCCTTTGGGTTGGCCCTGAGAAGGGCCTTTTTGTTTTAAAAACCGCCCGCAGGCGTCCCTCGTGGGTTTAAGCATTCCAAACTATTCGTACTTCACAAGACAATAAGATAAAATAAGCTACGAGAGCACAGTGCACTTTGGCCAACCCAGTCTGCCACTCCGTTACGGTGGTCAGAACTGGGTCGTTTCCAGGGGACGCGACGTGGACGCAAGCACTGTGGGGTGGTCCCCCAACCTAACCTAACCTAACCTAACCTAACCTAACCTTTTTTTTTTTTTTTTTTTTTTTTTTTTTTTGACGCTGGGAAAAAATGCATTACGCATACCCTCCCATCGGGGGATGGGGGGGCTATGTGGGACTCCCCGGTGTGACCCGGTATACCCACTAAAACGACCCAGCGGCACTCCCGCTTCGTCCGAGTGGCGGGGGACTGGGAAACCGGCACAGCCTTTACTTCCAGTCCACCGCCGACGAATTCCTCACAAGGCGGGCCCCTCACGTCCCCCCCGTGGGGAGGGACACGGGCCCGGGAATGACCGACGAAGGTGGTGACGGGTGCAATGCGGGCGAAGGCACCCCCGCGCCTGTCGCCCGCCCGTCGCCACCGTGAGGAGGGAGAGGACCTCGCCTTCTCCGACCCCTTCTTCGTCTGCGGAGCGGCGCAGCGAGAAGGTCGTCCTCCCGCGCGCGCTCCGCCTCCTCCTTTTGCGAGATTACGTCCTCGCAAAAGGAGGCGACCGCTGCCCAGGCCTCCTCGCTCCCCAGCATGGCGTTGACCACGCCAGGAAGCGAGAGATCCTGTCCGATCACAGCGATCAGACCGCGGCGCAGCTCGGACCAAGCCGGGCACACCTCGAGGGTGTGCTGCGCCGTGTCCTCCGCCGCGCCGCAGTCGTGGCACGCCGGGGTCTCCTCCCTCCCGATCCGGTGCAGGTGCGATCCGAAACAGCCATGGCCGGACAACACCTGCACCAAACGGAACGAGAGGAAACCGTGGGACCGCTCGAGCCAGCTCCGCAGGACCGGACCGAGCGCGTCCAACGTACGGCGGCCAAAGGCGGCGTTGGCGAGGTCCTCCGTCCAGTGGAGGACGATGGCGTCCTTCGCCTCCCGCCGCACGGCCTCCCGCTCTTCGGCAATCGGGCGCTCCCCGAGCGCCTTCCGGCGCGCCGTCCACTCATACACTCTGGCGAGCACCCAAGCCTCCAACTCCCAAGGAGGGGTGCCGGCCAGAGCGCACGCCGCCGAGAAGCCTACCGAGCGGTAGGCCCTCGCCACCCGCAGTGCAATAGCCCTTTGGGGCCTGCGGATGGCGGTCGCATTCTCCCTCCTGTTGAGGGAGTCCGCCCAGATTGGGGCCCCGTAAAGGGCCATGCTCCGCAGAATGCCGGCATACAGGCGCCGGCATTTCGCCTTGGGCCCCCCCAGGTTCGGGAGGAGCCACGAGAGGGCGTCGGCGGTTTTCAACAGGCGCGTCGACAGCCCGCTGAAGTGCGGGCCGAAGCGCCACCTGTCGTCCAGGACCAGGCCCAGGTACTTCATCTGGGCCCGGACCCCTATCCTGACGCCCTCCACGACAATGTGGGCGTCGGGAGGGCAGCGCTGCCGAGGCCCACGAAAGAACACGGCCTCGGTAACCTAACCTAACCTAACCTAACCTAACCTAACCTAACCCAGTCTAGCTCCAACCACCGCCGCGAACGCCACGTTTTTTATACGTCTCCGGCTTCAAAAATTCGAAAAAAGTGGTTAAATGTTGTCCGATTCTGAAGAAAAAGGTGTCTAAGTGTGGGGAAAAGTAAAACCTACACGCCCCAGTGAAAGTTTTAAACCGTAGTGCAGTGCAGTCTTGTGTAATCCTGAAAAACCTAAATTTTTTGAGGTTAAACAGTGATGAGAAACCTTTAATTGCAAGCGCTGCTGAAACGAGATCGACGACCCTACTTTTTTATTGAAGTAGGGTGAGGGGGTCAACACCGCACACCATATGGACTAATTGGACACCTCAAAAATCCAGAGCTTCATGAAATATAAAAAAAAATAGGAAAACACGTGGTGCTGAAAACACTGAAATCGTGGAGCTAGACGCCTGAAATTTTGTAGCCGTGATCTCCTTCAAGGATACAGACGGTTACCGTTTAAAAATTTTACCTACCTACAGTAATCGATTTTTAAGAAGATATAGAATTTTCAAAATTCAGATCATTATATCTCCGGATATAATTGACAACTACAAGATTTTCAACTGCAGTCCTTGGCGCGCTCATTAGTTTAATAGAGACTTTAAGTTTTAGATTTTTAGATTGATTATTTTTAGAATTATAACGAATTTAATTAAAAACCCACATTTTCAGATTTTTTTTAACCTTGTCTTCAATTTTTTGCTTCATTGTTTTTTGTATTGTATAGCGCTATATTTTTCTTATTTTTGACATTTTTTCCAGAATTTTTCGTTCAGTGGAACCGGAGATATCGAATTTTTACTCTTTTTCAGCTTTTATTCAAAAATTAATGTTGTATTGCTATTTTTGACACTTGGACTGGCCCCAATACGTTCACTGTGACCCATATAAGCCCAAACACGGGCTGTATACCTTTAAATTTGAGCATTTTAACAAAATCTCGCCATCTTGGTTTTTAGGTTTTAAATTTATAAGTGTGATATCTCGGGAACCGCTGGGCCGAAAATCCTAGAATTTTCACTTTTATTTGTGGTATACTGTTGTCTTTGGAGGGGGTAGGTTTTTGGGACGTTTCAGGCCATCGAAATTTTTGGAGCTGAAACCGTTTTCAGGAGAAACCTAAAGTGACGCCGAGCTGTCCATCCAAAACCCTGACGTTCTGGGACGTCGGGTTCCAAAGATACAGGCCGTTAAACCCGACGTTTGACAGTTCGGCGGCCATCTTGTTTAATTTCGAACCGCAATAACTCTCGAACCGAAGGTCGTGGGAAGTTGCGGTTTTTTGCTTCGTACTAGAGTAATTGTTGCCCTGCCTCTCCTACAGTTTCAGCCGTTTTGGAGCCAAAAATTTTCGGGCTCCTGAAAACGTTTTCAGCGGATAGCGGAGTTCAGGCCAAGTTAGGAGAGCACAAACTCGAGGGTTCTGCGGCTTTCCGAAAGGGAGTTATCCGCGGTCAAAGTTTCACTTTGACAGCTCCGCGGCCATTTTGTGCAATCTTCTTAGTAACATAACTCCTGAACGGAAGGTCGTAGAGGGTCGGGACTTCCGCTGTACTTTTAAGCTGACCATAATCTACAGATTAGGGTACGTTTCAGCCGTTTTCCAGGGGCAAACTTTTTTCAGCCTGAAAGCCACGTCAGTAGATAGGTCTCATCGAGCCAAGTGTGAAAAGCCCAAACACAAGGGTTTTTGGACCAGTGGTTCCGGAGATATCCACTTGTAACCACTTTTTGGTCGCCATCTTGGCAAAAAACCAAGAACTTTAAGTAAGGATATCTCCGTCACCCTTCAGTGGATTTGTACCGAGTTTGGGTTCATTTGAGAGGGCTCGAGGAGAGCTATCGATTGAATATAAGAAAACCACTCTACATAGAGCTCATTTTTTGTTTTGCTCTACATCGACGGCTTTTGACCCTGGAAGCGAATTCTTTTCTTCTGTGGTTACTGTTTGACCCGCTCTATTGAGTTGGGCTGACCGGTGTATTTCTATATAGAGCAGCACCCACAAAATCACTCAGATTTTTACGATCTGTAGTGAGCTTTTATTTCTATTATAATTATTTTATTATTAACGTTGTGTTGTGTTATACACTTTTATACTCTGACCCTCATATATTTTGACGCATACAACCAACATGATCGGTATAAGGACCCCATTAAAGAAGGCGGCTGATGGTGAGAAATCACCGGAGAAGCCGATTATGGCGCCTCTAAATGTTAGACGCAGTGTTGGAGAATGGGAGGCTAAGCCTTCCAGCGTGGACTCAACTCCACCCATAACAACCAAGACGGCACAGGCTGGCCCTGCAAGAACTGTGACAAAGCCTCCACTATCGGTGGAGAATAGAACACTACGAACAAAACTTATTGAAGTCCATTCACCGCCGAAAGCACAGTACGCGGATCGGTCGGCAGAAGCTAGGGCCTGCCTTAACAAGGCAAAACTTCTGCTCAACAGTTCACGTAATACAAAAACCGAAATAAAAAACGGCATCATTGAGGCGCTGGATCGGCTTTTCCAATTGGTGAAGGAGGCCGAGAGACTGATCAAAGCTAAAGGCTCAGGATCGGGGAACGAACCTGCACGGCCCGAAATCGTCGCCGTCACCGACACTACCTTCTCGCTTTCTGCCGAACAGAACCAAATAGAAACACAGCTGAAAAATCACTCTATCCTGCTAGAGAAAAACACCAGAAAGATGGAAGAGTTGAAAGCGGCAATTGAGGAACATAAAGAAATACTTGAGTCCGGTTCCGCCAAAACGTATGCGAGTGTAGCTGCGATCCACAGCGGAAAGGCGAACCCAGTGCGGAGTACGCTGCATTCGATTGTGGTTACCTCAAAAGACGATACGGAATCGGGAGACGAGGTCCTCAATAAAGTTCGGCAGGCGGTGGACGCAAAGGAGGGTTGGGTAAAGGTAGAAAGGGTAAGAAAGGCGAAAGACCGGAAAATTATTATGGGATTTCAGACCACGGAGGAGCGGGACAAAATTAAAGCTAAGTTGGCAAAGGATAGACGGGACCTCAATGTCGAGGAGGTGAAAAACAAGGACCCTCTGCTGATCCTCAGGAGCGTTCTCTCTGTAAATTCAGATGAGGACATCCTAAAGGCACTGAGAAACCAGAACAGGGACGTTTTTCAAAACCTCGACAAAGAGGAGGACAGACTGTTGGTCAAATTCCGAAGAAGGACAAGAAACCCACACACGAACCACATTGTGGTCAGCGTCTCACCCACCATCTGGAGACGGGCAACAGAGGTCGGATGCCTGCACGTGGACCTCCAGCGCGTAAAGGTTGAAGACCAAACCCCATTAGTCCAGTGTACGCGCTGTTTGGGCTACGGGCATGGCAAACGTTTTTGCAAGGAACCAGCCGACTTGTGCAGTCACTGCGGCGGCCCGCACATGAGGTCGGAATGCGCCGATTGGCTTGCGGGTGTTCCGCCAAAATGCCAAAACTGCACAAGAGCCAAGCTCGGAGACGCTGACCACAACGCTTTTTACCCCGATTGCCCGACACGCCTAAAGTGGGATGCAATCGCACGATCAACAGTTGCGTACTGCTAAGGGCACCCACGGCAACCCAAACTCGTGCAAGATAGTACAGGCAAACCTCCAGCGAAAGAGACTCGCGACTAACGAGCTTCTGATGGAGGCCGTAAAGCGCGGAGTTGCTGTTGCTCTCCTCCAAGAACCATACGTAGGCGGGGCAAAGGCTATGAGGAACCACAGAGGCGTTCGGATCTTCCAGAGCACTGACACCGGAGATGGGAATGTTAAGGCCGCAATAGCGGTCTTCGATCAAAACCTGGTGGTTACACAATACCCGAAACTCACCACGAACAACATCACCGTGGTGGGAATCCGAACCAGTGCCTGGAAGATCACACTGGTCTCCTTTTACTTTGAGCCGGACCAGCCAATCGGACCATACTTGGAGCACCTCAAACGTGTTGAGGAGGAAGTAGGTTCCAAAAGGTGGATTGTTGGAGGAGACGCAAACGCAAAAAGTACCTGGTGGGGAAGCCTGTCTATCGATCGCAGAGGTGAGGAAGTGTCCGGAGTTCTCGACGAGCTGGGTCTTAACATACTCAACAGAGGGGAAATTCCGACCTTCGACACGATCAGAGGGGGCATACGCTACTGCAGCCACGTCGACATCACTGCATGCTCGACGGATATTCTGGACCTGGTAGACGACTGGAGGGTAGACGAGGGCCTCACGAGCTCGGATCATAACGGCATTGTCTTCAATATAAAACTAAAAAGATCTAAAGGCATCATAATTCAAAGAACCACTAGGATTTTTAATACTAAAAAAGCAAATTGGTCCGAGTTTCGTGTGAAACTCGGCCAATTAATGCAAGAAAACAAAATTAATAAAGTAGAAATTGAAAAACTAAATACAGTCGACCAGTTAAATACATTAACAAACACCTATACTAACGCAATAAGAGATGCATGCACTTCATCAATGCCTTTGAAGAAGAGTAGAGAAGTGCTTACTTTGCCGTGGTGGTCCGAGAAACTCGAGGGGATGAAGAAAGAGGTTGCCACCAGAAAACGTAGAGTTAGGTGTGCTGCACCGGCCCGAAGATCGAAGGTCGTCGACGAGTACCTGAAACTGAAAGTTGAGTATGAGACTGAGGCAGCTAAGGACGAAATCGAGAGTTGGAAGAACTTCTGCACAAAACAGGATAGAGAAGGGGTTTGGGAAGGGATCTATCGTGTAATAGGAAGGACCAAGGGAAGGGGAGAGGACCAGCCATTGGTAAAGGACGGGGAGGTGCTGGACACAAAACGTTCAGTCGAGCTACTGGCCGATACGTTTTACCCAGACGACCATCCGGGCACTGATAGCATCTGCCATCGCCTTATTAGAGAAAAGGCCGAGGTCGTGAATGCTGGAGGGCAAGATAATTCATGCGATCCACCATTCACGATGGCTGAGCTGATGGCAGCGTGCGGTTCCTTCAACGCCAAAAAAGCGCCAGGAGCAGACGGCTTCACAGCCGATATTTGTTGCCAAGCCATTAGAGGCGCTCCTGAGGTGGCCTTGGCACTCCTTAATGGCTGCCTGAGACACCACCTCTTCCCTGAGATCTGGAAGGAGGCGACCGTCGTCGTATTAAGGAAACCGGGGAAAACAGACTACAGCACACCCAAGGCGTACAGACCAATCGGTCTATTACCAATATTAGGTAAGATATACGAGAAGATGTTGGTGGCCCGCCTCAAGTTTCATCTGATTCCGAGGATGAGTACTCACCAGTATGGCTTCATGCCCCAGAGGAGCACCGAGGACTCCCTCTATGCACTAATGAAACATATACGCGGCAAGCTGGAACTAAAGAAAATAGTAGTCCTAGTATCATTGGACATAGAGGGAGCCTTCGACAGCGCCTGGTGGCCGGCCATAAGAGTCCGTCTGGCTGAGGAAAAGTGTCCTGTAGGCTTGAGGAGGGTCATCGACAGCTATCTCGAAAACCGAAGGGTCAGGGTCAGGTACGCAGGTGAAGAGTGCTGCAAGGCCACTAACAAGGGCTGTGTCCAGGGTTCCATAGGGGGACCAATTTTCTGGAACCTTTTACTGGACCCACTTTTAAAGAGCCTGGAAGCTAGGGAGGACTATTGCCAGGCTTTTGCTGACGACGTGGTGCTGATTTTCGATGGTGATACTTCGTTGGAGATCGAGGAACGTGCCAATGCCGCTCTCGGGCATGTTCGGGCGTGGGGGGTCCAAAACAAACTAAAATTTGCCCCACAAAAAACGAATGCGATGGTCATTACGCGCAAACTGAAATACGACACCCCACGCCTGAGCATGGGCGGGATCGACATTGCCATGTCCAATGAGATCAAAATCTTGGGTGTCATCATCGACAAACAGCTGACCTTTAACGCGCACGTCGCAAACGTGTGCAGAAAGGCAATAGGAATCCACAAGCAGCTAACCAGAGCTGCAAAGACCAGCTGGGGGCTTCACCCCGAAGTCATTAGAGTAATATATGTGGCCACCGTGGAACCAGTCATCCTGTACGCCGCCAGCGTTTGGGCTCCGGCTGTGGATAAGCTGGGCGTCAGGAAGCAGTTGGGAGCAGTCCAGCGCGGTATTGCACAAAAGCTGTGCAAGGCTTACAGGACAGTCTCCTTAAACTCCGCGCTAGTGCTGGCTGGGATACTACCTCTCGACCTACGCGTCCGTGAAGCGGCATCGTTATACGAGGCCAGGAGAGGGGTGCCTCAGCCAGCACTTGGCGATAGGAGGGTCGAGCAGATCGCCTCGGCAATGGAGGCTCCACACCCTGCGGAGCGCGCTGAGCTGGAACTCGTAAGTCTGGTAAACCAAGAGCAACTAACAAATGCCAAGAGCGAACTTGAAGTTCGTATCTTTACGGACGGGAGCAAGATTGGGGGCAAGGTTGGAGCGGCATTGTCCATGTGGAACGGTGACGCCGAAACTAAAGCTCTTAAGCTTGCTCTCCCTCACTACTCCACCGTTTACCAGGCTGAGCTTCTGGCAATATGCGTCGCAACCAGGGAAATCCTGAAGCACAGTGCGCAATCGTTTGGAATTTTCAGTGACTCCATGGCAGCTCTCCAAACCATCCAGAACTACAACCGGCACCACCCCCTAGCAGTGGAGGCAAGGGCAAACCTTGCATCTTTGTCTATCCAAAACAAGGCTGTTACCTTGTTTTGGATCAAAGCTCATGCGGGGTTGGATGGGAACGAGAGGGCCGATGAACTGGCCAAGGGAGCCGCTGAAGGTTCCAAGCGTAAACCCGACTACGACTTGGTTCCGGTTTCATACGTCAAGCGATGCATTCGTACGGCAACGCTTGACGAGTGGAACATTAGATACCGTTCCGGAGAAACTGCGTCTGTTACTAGACTGTTTTTCCCGGACGCTGTGGCGGCCTACAGGATAATCAGGAAGTGCAAAGTGGACAGTGTCACTACTCAAATAATGACGGGGCACGGTGGGTTCTCGGAATACTTGAATCGCTTCAAGTGCAAGGGGAACCCATCGTGCATCTGCGACCCTGAGATTGCTGAAACGGTGCCACATATATTATTCGAGTGTCCCGTCTTTGACAGACAAAGGCTTGAGGCCGAGCACGAACTCGACACCAAACTGAGTGCTGGTAATATGTGGCAAATAATGGCGGGAAAAAAGAGAGAGTTGTTTTTAAAGTACTGCGTGAAAATATGTGAAAGGGTAATAAAGAGAAATAAAAGTGCATAAGCAAAAATGTTTACATAATATTATATAGAATATTAATGTCAAGCATTAAAACACGGAAGATATTATACATAAGTTTTTAAACATAAAAATTGTTAAAAATATGTTGCCCATAAAACTAGCAATCGTAAGAAACGTCTGTAAATGGGAATAATTATATTATAAGCTGTAGGAACGGTTAAGCCACGATGTATTAGTATTAAGAAATAGAAATAAGATGAAGCCCGAATATGTTATTAGAAATAAAAATGGTTATATAAGATGGAAATTAAACAAATGTACTAGTATTAAGAAATAGAAATAAGAAAAAGTCCCAAAATGTTTAGAAATAATTTAAGATCTTAAAATTGTAAACACATGCCGTAGCATTAAGAAATACGCATGTTAGAATAAGAAGTACTGTAAAAGATGAATAAGAAAATGTCTCCGAGTGTTTATTTACCCAAAATAAAAAATAATAAGAAATATAGAAAAGAGTAGCCAACTAGTAGAAGGGCGTCCTACCCTTACAGACAGAAAGATGAAAGAATGCAAGAAAGATAAAGTATGCAGAATGCAAGTACGAGAGGAACAAAAGCGAGAACTGGAATGAATGTTTAGACTAGAACAGGCTCCGATTATGTTGGAGGTAGCAGTATAAAAAAAAAAAAAAAAAAAAAAAAAAAAAAAAAAAAAAAAAAAAAAAAACCTAACCTAACCTAACCTAACCTTTTTTTTTTTTTTTTTTTTGACGCTGGGAAAAAATGCATTACGCATACCCTCCCATCGGGGGATGGGGGGGCTATGTGGGACTCCCCGGTGCGACCCGGTATACCCACTAAAACGACCCAGCGGCACTCCCGCTTCGTCCGAGTGGCGGGGGACTGGGAAACCGGCACAGCCTTTACTTCCAGTCCACCGCCGACGAATTCCTCACAAGGCGGGCCCCTCACGTCCCCGTGGGGAGGGACACGGGCCCGGGAATGACCGACGAAGGTGGTGACGGGTGCAATGCGGGCGAAGGCACCCCCGCGCCTGTCGCCCGCCCGACGCCACCATCAGGAGGGAGAGGACCTCGCCTTCTCCGACCCCTTCTTCGTCTGCGGAGCGGTGCAGCGAGAGGGTCGTCCTCCCGCGCGCGCTCCGCCTCTCGGATCTCAAAGTCCGGGAGAGGGCGGTTTGGGGAGAAATAGACCCCCACCAGGGCCATGTCCCCCCACGCGGCGGCCACGTATCCCGGTCCCCTCTCTAAGAGCGAGAGGGGAGGGGAGTCTGAGGAAGGCCGCGACACCAACGCCACCAAGCCGTCCCGGTCGCCCAGCCAACGGCCAGGGACCGAGGAAGGCTCGGCGACCACCGCCAAGTCCATTAGTCGGACATCGCTCCCCCCTCCGCAGCCGCCGCAGGAACGACGGTGCTAGCGGCTGCAGCAGGCCCGATCGGCGCCTGCGCTTTGCCTCGCTTAGGGGGAGGATTGCAGTTCCTCCCCCTCATAACGTGGCCCGCCAGGCGGCCACTAGCAGCACACACCGCGCAGTGCGGTGTGGCGGCCTTGCAGGCAGCGGCTTTGTGGCCTTCCTTGCCGCAGCGGAGGCACATGTCCGTCCTGTCTACCGCGGACGGACACAGGGGCCGGGTGTGTCCGATGCCGAAGCACCGGAAACACCGCAGAGGCTGGTCCTCGAGTGCCCGGACTGCACCCGAGCTGAACCCGACTATGAGCCGTCCCTTGGCAAGGACGGCTTTGGCAGAGGCGACCGGGCACTCGAGGCGAATGGTGCCCATGCCGCCGCGGCCGGGCCTTATGTCCCGGCCTTGGACCCCCGCGACGCCACAGCCCCCCATCACTGCGACCGCCGCCACCACCTCCTCCTTGGTGACGGAGTCGTCGAGGCCCATCACCTCTATGGCCGCCGACTTTACCGGTCGGGCCACCTTGGCCGAATCCGCGATGACCTCTTGCAGCTTGGCTGCAAAGAGGTCCGCATGGGCACTCCCCTCTTGGCCCGGGAACTCGAATATTCGAGCCCCGGTTTGGGTCCGCCGGCAAGTCACACTGCCGATCCCAAGCTGTGCAGGATCGGCATTTGAACGCGCCCGCACCAAAATTGACGCGTACGTCTCTCCTCGCCCCGCAGCCTCCGCGGTGAGCGTCACCACGACGGCCGCGGTTTTTGGGGGGACCAGCCGTCCCCCTCCCCTCCCCCTTCCCTTCCCCTTTTCCTTGCCGGTCGTCTGCAACCGGCTGGGAGCAGTGGTGGCGGGGACGACAGGGACCGTCGCCGTCTTTTTCGCTTTGCCCTTCCCCTTACGGACCACTTCCGTCCACTCGTTGGACGGGGTGGTGGAAGGGAGAAGGGCGTCTTCCGCCTGAGATGAGGACGGCCCCGGCCCACACTGCCTCTTATCAGCCGCAAGCGGCGGTCGGAGGCGCTTCTCTGGCAAGAGCCGGTCCTCTATTCCTGCCAAGCAGGCTCTTGTGAAGGCCCTCTCCTCCATTACTACCTTGCGGATGATATCCTCAAGGTTGGAGGCGGGGCCCTCTGCCGCATGGCCCGTGTTGGCCTGTTGAGGCGGGGCCGTGGCTTCAGCCAGCTTCTGATGAAGCTGGCTGACCTCCGACTGCAGGCGATCTATCCTCGCCTGCAGTTGTTGCGTCTCGTCGGTGGTCCTGCGCTGGACCAGCTCCGCGACGATACCGCGCATGCTCGCGGCCCTGCATTTGAGGGCCTTTTGCAAGGTCCCCTTCATGTTGGAGGACTTAGAGGCGACATCCACAATCTCCTCCTCGTCCTCCTCCGCCATTTTCTCCAGCTCGGCCAGGGAGTGGTCCGAGTACAGAACGCGGGACGCACCGTACCCGGACTTGGCCCGGGCAGCGTGCGCCCGTTTCTCCCCGGCAACCACCCGCTCCTCCAGCTCTTGCTGGAGCTGTGCCCGCCGAGCCAGGTCCAACCGGCGTTGGGCGTCCGCGAGCCCAACGACATGGGTGTCCGCGGCCACCGTCGGCTGTTTCGCCTTCGACAACCCCGTCGACCCCGAGGCCGAGGAGCCCCCGGACCCACCGCTCATGTGGACCCGCTTCCGCGACCGACAATCGTCCGCATCCGACACACAAATAAGTGAGTCGTTGTCGGACGACTCGTCCGCCCCTCCGAACAAGCTGGCCGCAGATAGCGCGCGGCTAGCCTCTGACGCCTGAGCGTCGGAGTGGCCCTGAGAAGGGCCTTTTGGTTGGCCCTGAGAAGGGCCTTTGGGTTGGCCCTGAGAAGGGCCTTTCGGGTGGCCCTGAGAAGCGCCTTTGGGTTGGCCCTGAGAAGGGCCTTTTTGTTTTAAAAACCGCCCGCAGGCGTCCCTCGTGGCTTTAGGCATTAAAAACGATTCGTACTTCACAAGACAAGGATAAAATAAGCTACGAGAGCACAGTGCACTTTGGCCAACCCAGTCTGCCACTCCGTTACGGTGGTCAGAACTGGGTCGTTTCCAGGGGACGCGACGTGGACGCAAGCACTGTGGGGTGGTCCCCCAACCTAACCTAACCTTTTTTTTTTTTTATTAAGCGGTGAAAAATGCCTAACGCATACCTCACCGTCCGGGGAGACGATTTGGTTATGTGGGGCTTGCACCCACTAAAAAACACCGCCGTGAGCCTACTCTCGCCTTGACGAATGGGCCGCGAGAACTGCTACGCATGACGTTCGCGGCCCATCCAGCGCAACCCGCCTCCGTGCACCTAACTCCTTTGGCGATGTCCAGGCTCAACTGAGACATCGCCACCACTCGTGAGGGCCGTTCGATGCGACGACGATAGACTCCCCGATCTATCGCCCGCTGGCACCTCCTAGGGCGGCATTAAATCGCCATGGCGCCTCCTCCGCCGCCCTGTCCTCCTGCGACGAATCGCGTCTGCGAGGGAGTCCTCCTCTCTGACGCGCTCCGCCACCTCCTTCTGCGAGATGACGTCCTCGCAGAAGGACGCCACTGCCTCCCATGCCTCCCCGCTGTCGACCATGGCCTTGGCCACGGCCGGTAAGGAGAGGTCTGCCCCGATTGCTGCTGCGAGAGCACGGCGCTGCACCGCCCAAGCAGGACAATGCTCGAGGGTGTGAAGCGCCGTGTCCTCGCTGCAGCCGCACTGGTGACACACGGGAGTCGCCTCCCGTCTGGCCACTTTGTGCAGGTATTTGCCAAAGCAGCCATGCCCTGACAATACCTGCACCAGACGGAAGGACAACGTCCCGTGTCGCCTACGTGTCCACTCTTCCAGGATCGGCCGGATCGCCCCCACGGTCCAGTGACCTGCACTGGGCGTCTCCAGCCTCACCCTCCAAATCCGTAGGGTTTGGGATTGGGCCTCTCTACGCCACCTCGTGACCAGCTCAGGTGGCGGGCGCGTGCCACTCTCCGCCTGCAGGTCTGCGCCACGTCGGTAGACCTCGGCGAGCACCTGCGCCTCTAGATCCCACGGGGGTGTACCCGCGAGGGCGCACGCCGCTTCCACTGATACGGTGCGGTATCCGCGTATGACCCTGACTGCCATGACTCTCTGTGGCCTCCGCAGTAGAGCTTTGTTCTGGACAGACAGGGACTCCGCCCACACCGGGGCCCCATAGAGCGCCATCGAGCGAACCACCCCCGTGTACAGCCGCCGGCAAACCACGTTTGGTCCGCCCAGGTTTGGCAACAGCCGGCTGAGGGCGGAAGCCGTGCCGATCAGCTTCGGCGCAAGCTGAGCAAAGTGCTCGCCGAAGTTCCACCTCCGGTCCAAAACCAGGCCCAAGTATTTCATGCTTGCCCGTACCGCTATTGGTGCACCACCAATAGTGAGGTGTGCGCCGGCCGGTGGCCGTCGTCGGGGCGCATGAAACACCAGGGCCTCCGTCTTTTCGAGGGCCACCTTGAGGCCCATCGCCTCGATTCGCCCCACGACGAGGGACGTGCCCTCAACGGCGGAGCCTGCCGCTTCCTCGTAGCTCCCTCCCCGGGCCGTGACGAGAGTGTCGTCAGCGTAGCAAATGACGCCCTGCCCGGGGGAGAGCAAACAGCGCAAGGACCAGTCGTAGCCTATGTTCCACAAGAGCGGACCCAAAACCGACCCCTGTGGAACACCGCACACGATGGCCCTGCGCACAACTTGGCCGTCGCGTCCCTCGTAGGAGACAAACCGCTCCTGCAGGTAGTCTGCTACTAGCAGCCTCAGGTAGGCGGGCACCTGATGGTAGCGGAGCGCCTCCTCGATGCAGCTGAATGGCAGAGTGTTGAACGCGTTGGCGATGTCTAAAGACACCGCCAACAACACCCCGCCCTGGGCGACTGCATCTTTCGCCTCGGCCTTGAGGCGCAAGATGGCGTCTATTGTCGAACGCCCTGCCCGGAAACCGAACTGGGCGTCCGACAAGTTCGGGCCTACTGCATCTAAGTGCCGGACGATGCGGGTAGCGAGAATTTTCTCTAGCATCTTCCCCGCCTCGTCCAGCAAGACAATCGGCCTATACGCCGATGGAGACTCCGGGGGCCGCCCTGCCTTCTGGAGCAGCACCAGTCGACCCTCCTTCCAGGCCTTAGGGAACCGTCCCGACGTTAGACAGGCGTCAAACAGCTCCCTAAGCCTATCTTCCAGGGCCACTTCAAGAGAGAGGGCCAGCACCCTTGCAGGCACTCCATCCGGTCCGGGGGCAGTCCTCTTGGACCGCGCCCTCAGAATTGCTGCCCCCATCTCCGCATCAGATATTGGGGGAGTCTCCGCCTCCGCATCTTGGTCGGCCTCCGCTTCGGCCATTGGCGGGGAAAGGTGATCCGCCCGATCCGGGAAGAGTGTCTCCACGACCCTGACGAGGAACTGAGGCTGGAGGATTTCCGTCAGTGGGGGGCCTTGGGCACGGAGTTTTTTCCGCGCCGCACGGTACGGACGCCCCCAGGGATCACGGTTTAGATCCTCCAGTGCCTCAGCTCTCGATTGCTCCTTCCCTCGACAGATCGCCAACTGCAGAGCCCCCCGAGCGTTGCGATATGACTCATACAATTGGGTCTGTAGGATCTCCAGCTCTTCATCACGGCGGCGTAACCTGCGAACCTGTGAGTAGGTCCTCCGGGCAGTTATACAGGCCGCGCGGAGGTCTGCTATCTCCTGGGACCACCAGTAGACCGCCCTCTTTGGAGGTTGTCTTCGGGAGCGGGGCATGGCTGCATCGCACACAGCCGTCATGGCTTCGCGAAAGCGGTCAGCCTCGACGTCGACTCCCTCTGCTGCAGGTGGCGAGGACAGCCAAGCCTGGACAATGGCTGCTTCCTCTAGGAGTTCCCCGTCAAGCCGCTTCAACGCCCACCGTGGGAACTGCCGAGCGTCAGGTCGTGGATACACTGTTGGGCCCGAAGAGACGGAGACATCCATACAGATATACAGGTGATCCGATAGAGTCTCCACACTCTCTAGGACCCGCCAACCCTGAACCCGTGCAGCGACAGCAGGGGTAGCGAACGAGAGGTCCACTATTGACCCCCCGTGCTGCCGAACGCAAGTGTTAACGGAGCCCCTGTTTAAAAGACAGAGGCCCGCAGCCGTTGCCCATTCCTCGACCGCATCCCCCCTGACGTCCGTCGTGGGGGACCCCCACGCGGTGGATTTCGCGTTGAAGTCCCCCACGACGATGGCGTGAGACGGCATCACTCGTCGAACCGAGGTCCCCAGGCGGTCCAGGAAGTCCTCGAACTCCGCTAGGCTCCTGTTTGGGGAGAAATAAACCCCGAAGAGAATTATGTCTCCCCAGGTGGCCGCAACAAATCCTCGACTCCTCTCTCTGATGGAAAGTGGCGCCAAGGAGCTTATAATAGCAACGGAGCCGTCAATGTCACCTACCCAGTCAGGGCGAGCCGGGACGAAGTATGGCTCCGCCACTACGGCCACACCTATCGTCCGCTCCGCCATGGTTTGGAGGACCAAGTCCTGCGCACCAGCACAGTGGTTCAGGTTCGCCTGGAGGAGAGAATGAAAACGAACCGGGTCCATAGTTAGTCCGTAATCATTATCGCCCCCTGCGATGGCTCCTCCAATCGCACTGCGCCGGAAGCAGTCGGGCGCAGAGTTGTCATCCCGTTCCTGCCAGAACGGACTGGCGGCCTGCAGTCCTTTCTGCCAGCGACGTGGCCGGTCGGTCGTCCTGCCGCTGCGCACAGTAAGCAGTGCGGGTCGGCAGCGCACGCGGACGCCGGATGCCCCGGCTCACCGCAGCGGAAACAGTGTCCACTGAGGTCGACGCCAGAGTCGCACCTCCGGCCCACGTGTCCTAATCCCCAGCACCTGTAGCACCTCATGGGCCGAGCGTCCAGAACCACGACTCTGGCAGAGCTCCAACCCACCAAGAGCCGGCCGGCGTCGGCCAGCTGTTTTGCCACTGTAACGGGGCAACAGATCCACACAGAGCTCGCGCCTCCCGGGCCAGATCGAATTGGACCGACTCGGACAGTGTCTGATGAGCAGCCAGTCTTACGCGCAATCGCGTCCTGCACGTCCTGCCCGGACACGGAATCGTCAAGCCCCGAGATGCGCAGTTCAGCGCACTTCGTCGGCCTGGAGACCTTGACCTCCTCTGCGAAGACCGCTCGCAATTTCTCTGCAACGCGGTCTGCCCCCGCAGTGCCTTCGGCCCCTGGGAACTCCAGCATGCGGGCCCCGGTTAAGGCTTGTCGGAACCTGACATCTGTTATGCCAAGCTCCTCCAGGTTTACGGCTTGCCTGGCCTTGGTGAGGACGGCCGCGTACGTGACGCCCCTGTCCGCTGCTTCAGGCTGCAGGGTGAGTACTACCGCAGCAGACCTGGGCGCACGAAGCTCTCTCTTGGCGTTCTTGCCCTTTTTGGGCCCGGAAGACTTGTTGCCCTGAGCGGTGGAGGCCGCCACAGTCTTTTGGGGCAAGGAAGACGAAGGTCCTTTGTTCTTTTTATTCTTCTTCTTCCTGTTCTGCCTCCTCCCTGCGGTCTGCCAGCCGTCACTGGCAGACGCCGATTGGTCTGCAGTGGGGGCTCGCGTAGTGGCCGTTGGAACGGACCTACTCGGAGGAGCACCACTCTGCGTCTTAGGCACCGCAGACGGCACCTGAGGAGCCACGGAAGGCTGTTTCGGTCTGTTGCCAGTGCCGCCAGCGCTGCTAGCAGGAACCGCCACACTCCTGCGGTCCGCTGCCAGAGGCGGACGAACGGTCCTGGCCGGCAGAAGTCGGTCCTCGATGCCTGCAAACCGGGCATCCATCATTTTCCCGATCTGGGAAACGATGGCTTGCGCCTGCATCTCGCTCGTAGATGGTCCCTGTGGGAGCGACTTATCTGGAGCAGAATTACACCTTTGATCTACGGGCCCCGACTGCGGCGGACCTTCCGGCCGTACCCGGAGACCCACGACTTCCTCCCGCAGAGCCACCATCTCTCGACGGAGGGCTTCGACCTCCATCCGCAGTCGGTCGTTCAGCAGGTGAAGCCTTCGGGTCTCCTCACTGGAGCTCCTGCTGGCGAGCCCCTCTATGGCCAGTCTGACCCGCTCTGCTGCCTCTCTAATTGCTCGCTGACTCGTGCCCTTTAAGTTTTTGGACTTTCGAGTGGTGTCCAAAACCACCTCGATGTCCAGTAGGGCTCTTTGCTCAAGTTCCTCTGCTGTGATGGAGGAACTCTGCCCGTTTAGCGGAAACCCAGCGCTGACAGGCGTATCCGTACTTTCCTCTACAGTCGCGTTGACGGCCACTTGGCACGCCGGCGACACGCTCATTGACTCGTCGGAGCCGCACACTCTGGCCACCGGCGTATCGGGGAGCTTCAAAAAGCGGCCCCGGGAGTCGCGTGACGCCACCGGGGTACTTGCACCGGAAGGCAAACCGCGTCCTCTGCCCCTCTTGGTTGTCGACACCTTGGGGGCCGGCAGATTCTCCTCGCTAGAGGACAAACCTGCCGAACCTGCATTAAACTCACAGACACGCGACCGCTTCCCCCAAAACTTGGAAGGAGCGGCCGCAACTGCCTGCGGTGTGTCGTCAACCACCGACAACACGCTCACTCTCTCTAGAACCACGCGTGGTTCCACTGGAGCCTCTGTTCCTGGAGTCAGTGACGCAGCGCCAGAATCTGACACTGCGTCCATCATGCAGAGATCATCCGTTCCTCGGTCGGGTTTCTTTTGACTAAAAGAGATGAGGTCTTCAAAAGACCTCGATCTCGGGGAGCCTCCTCGGCTCTTGTTGCCACAGGCAAGTGGTAGACGTTTGTTGCCCCCCCCAGAATACGAAGGGCTTGACGACCCCGAAGGGGCCGTGGCGGATTCTCCAGCTGCTGTGCAGCTGGTACCGCCCTGGGGTATAATCTTCCAAGACGTCTTTTTCATATTTTGTTTTGTTTCCTTTTAAGGGTGTGGTCCCTATCTCCCTACTTTCCATCGTTTCCCCCCCCCCCCCCCTTTTTTTGTTACCTTATGACCATTCTATCACCCTCACGGTCACGTCTGATGGGCAGACGCGTACCAGAGGGCGATGAATGTCATGATCCCAGAACAAGGGAATATCCCCAACCCTGATTCACTCCCCGAGGACCCCGAGGAGTGAATCACTAATCCCGTACCGTCCGATGACCCGCTCCGTGAGCCATCGCACGGCACACGACGAAATATTCCCGACCCCTGATTCACTCCCCGAGGAACTCGAGGAGCGAATCACGAATGTCACAGCGCCCGATAGACTCGCTCCGTGAGTCACCGCACGGCTGTGGGACCCCTCCCCATATTCACACTCCAATGACTTGGAGCGTGAATCGCGCACTGTCCAGAACGGACAGGGCACCCCTCGCAGAAGTCTGAGGCGACTCCGGCGTGTGTGTCTCTCTTAGTCTGGCCTCTCACTTGGAATATAAAAACTCCAAGATCATTGAGACACTCAAGCCCCACCACGACGACAACGTGGAGACACCTTCGGTGGGGAGACACCTTCGGTGGGGCTTGTAACCTTTTTTTTTTTTTTTTTTTTTTTTTTCTCGATGTGGAAATCCTCAATGGATGTCCTCCGCCCAGGGGAGAGCGGAGGGGTCTGTCAGACTCGTACTGACTAAAACCACACCGGTGTTCCCTCGCACACTTGCGTCGGGGGGCAACGGGATCTGATGCGACTTCCGCTGCCCCAGACTAGTGCCGGCCCGCCTGACCTGCGGGCCTCGTCCTGGGGGGGAGTGAGGTGTAAGACTCTCCCCGTTACGTCTGAGAGAGGCGCGCGTGGAACACTACGCGCCGCCGTCTCGGGTCCAGTATGATCGGGGGCGACGGATGTCCCCGAATCCGTCGCCCCTGGACCTATTTAGGGGGGCCGGAAGAGGGCGTTGTCCGCCCTCTGCCGACGCCCGGTGCGTCTGCTGCGGGAGGGGCGAGAGCTCGTCATCTCCCTCTCCCTTTCCGCAGCCTCCTTCTGCGACATGACTGTTTCGCAGAAGGACATCACCGCGTCCCAGGACTCTGCGCTGCTGACCATCGAGCGAATGACGGTCGGCAACGACAGGTCTCCTCCTACCTCCGTAACGAGCGCACGGCGCGGCTCATCCCACGCGGCGCACTCGGCCAGCGTATGCCGCGCCGTGTCCTCTAGACAATGGACGCAGTGATGGCACCGGGCGTCCGGCTCCCTGCTTATGCGACACAGGTACTTCCCGAAGCAGCCGTGCCCCGAGAGCACCTGCGTCGCCCGGAACGTCAGGGAGCCGTGCTTCCTCCCGAGCCAGTCGTCGAGTACTGGCCGGATCGCCTCGACTGCGTTGAGGCCGGCGGTAGGGAGCTCTAGCCTCCCCCGCCATTCCGCCACCATGACCTGTCGGAGCTGAGACCGGTACAACGTGATCTGTCGCTGCACCAGCCTCTCGCCCCGATCATTGGCCTCCTCGCGCCACTGGTGCAGTGTGGCGAGGGTCTTCGCCTCCAGGTCCCACGGCGGGGATCCGGCCAGTACACAAGCCGCCTCGTAGGAGATCGTGCGATAACCCCGAATGACCCTGACGGCCATCGCTCTCTGCGGTCTTCGCAGAACAGCGATAGTGCGGGCCGTCAGGTCTGTCGCCCAAATCGGGGCCCCGTAAAGGGCCATCGATCGCACGATCCCCACGTACAACCGCCTACAGGCGGTACTCGGGCCCCCCAGATTGGGAAGCAGCGTTGACAGCGCGCCCGCCGCGCCCATCAACTTGGGCACCAGCCGCTGAAAGTGGGGGCCGAAGTCCCAACGGCTGTCGAGCACCAATCCTAAGTACTTCATGGTTGACTCGACAGCGATCCGGACCCCACCGACCACAATGTGTGATCCCAACGGCGGCGCCCGTCGGGGGCCATGAAAAGCAATGGCCTCCGACTTGTTGAGGGCCACTTCCAGCCCCAGGCGTCGTATGCGGCTCACCACCTGTGAGACCGCAGCCGTAGCCAGCAACGCTGCCTCCCTGTACGAGCTCCCGCGAGCCGTGACCAGCGTGTCGTCCGCATAACACGTCAGGTCCACTCCCGGCGGGAGCTCGCACCGCAAAACCCAGTCGTATCCGATGTTCCACAGGGGTGGGCCCAGAACCGAGCCATGTAGGTGACACACCGTCCAGACAGATAAGCCCCCACAATGTTGCGGAGGTAGGAAGGCACCCGATGGTAACGCAGGGCCTCCCTAATGCAACCCCAGGGCAGGGTGTTGAACGCGTTGGAGATGTCCAAGGACACCGCCAGCACCACCCCACCCCGGGACACTGCTTCCTCCGCCAGGACTCTCACCCTCATGATGGCGTCGATGGTAGAGCGCCCACGCCGAAAGCCAAACTGGCTGTCGTTCAGGTTCGGCCCCTCTGTACACAAGTGGCTGACGAGGCGATCTGCGATTACACGCTCGAGCATCTTGCCCGCCTCGTCCAGCAACACTATGGGCCGATAAGCCGACGACGAATCCGCTGGGCGCCCCGCCTTCCTGAGCAGGACCAGTCGACCAGTCTTCCACCTGCTAGGAAACTGACCCCGCTCAAGGCACGCCGAAAAGAGTCCCCTCAGCGGGGGCTCCAGCTCCTTCAGGGCGAGGACTAGAGCGCGACCATGCACTCCGTCGGGCCCCGGAGCGGTGTTTTTTGCCCGGAGCCGCATCACGGCCGCGCTCATTTCCGCCTGCGTCACCTCTGGGACGGTTTCGCTCTCCTCTTCTACTTCTTCCGACTCTGCAGCTGTGGGCAGAGCCATCGGCGGTGGCTCGTACTCGGCTCTCTCAGGGAAGAGAGCCGTGACCACTTGCTCCAGAAACTGCGGCTCGAGACCTTCCGTTAGCGGAGGGGCCCACGGCCGAAGTTTCCCTCGGACCGTGCGGTAAGGGCGCCCCCACGGATCCCCGTCTAGGGTCGCCAGCAGCTCCTCTCTGGAGCGCGTCTTCGACTCGCCGATGGCCAGCCACAGAGCCTCCTTCGCCGCGCGGTACACCTCATACAGCGCGGCTTCTTCGTCGGGATCCCGCAGACGTCTCCTCCGATATCGCGTGTACGGGCGTCTGGCGTCTGCGCACTCGACGCGCAGCCGCTCGACATCGACGCACCACCAGTACACGCGGCGTTTTGCGGATAGAGAGGAGACGCGTGGCATGGACGCGTCGCAGATTTGCGTCATCGCGTTGCTGAACCACTGCGCCTCCCGTTCGACGTCAACGGGACCGACGGTAGCCGACTCCCGGATCCAGGCTTGGACGATAGTGGCTTCCTCGAGAGCCTCCCGGGGCTTGTAACCTAACCTAACCTAACCTTTTTTTTTTTTTTTTTTTTTTTTTTTTTTTTGACGCTGGGAAAAAATGCATTACGCATACCCTCCCATCGGGGGATGGAGGGGTTATGTGGGACTCCCCGGTGTGACCCGGTATACCCACTAAAACGACCCAGCGGCACTCCCGCTTCGTCTGAGTGGCGGGGGACTGGGAAACCGGCACAGCCTTTACTTCCAGTCCACCGCCGACGAATTCCCGACAAGGCGGGCCCCTCATGTCCCCCCCGTGGGGAGGGACACGGGCCCGGGAATGACCGACGAAGGTGGTGACGGGTGCAATGCGGGCGAAGGCACCCCCGCGCCTGTCGCCCGCCCGTCGCCACCATGAGGAGGGAGAGGACCTCGCCTTCTCCGACCCCTTCTTCGTCTGCGGAGCGGCGCAGCGAGAGGGTCGTCCTCCCACGCGCGCTCCGCCTCTCGGACCTCAAAGTCCGGGAGAGGGCGGTTTGGGGAGAAATAGACCCCCACCAGGGCCATGTCCCCCCACGCGGCGGCCACGTATCCCGGTCCCCTCTCTAAGCGCGAGAGGGGAGGGGAGTCTGTGGAAGGCCGCGACACCAACGCCACCAAGCCGTCCCGGTCGCCCAGCCAACGGCCAGGGACCGAGTAAGGCTCGGCGACCACCGCCAAGTCCATCAGTCGGACATCGCTCCCCCCTCCGCAGTCGGCGCCTGCGCTTTGCCTCGCTTAGGGGGAGGATTGCAGTTCCTCCCCCTCATAACGTGGCCCGCCAGGCGGCCACTAGCAGCACACACCGCGCAGTGCGGCGTGGCGGCTTTGCAGGCAGCGGCTTTGTGGCCTTCCTTGCCGCAGCGGAGGCACATGTCCGTCCTGTCTACCGCGGACGGACACAGGGGCCGGGTGTGTCCGATGCCGAAGCACCGGAAACACCGCAGAGGCTGGTCCTCGAGTGCCCGGACTGCACCCGAGCTGAACCCGACTTTAAGCCGTCCCTTGGCAAGGACGGCTTTGGCAGAGGCGACCGGGCACTCGAGGCGAATGGTGCCCATGCCGCCGCGGCCGGGCCTTATGTCCCGGCCTTGGACCGCTGCGACGCCACAGCCCCCAATCGCTGCGACCGCCGCCACCACCTCCTCCTTGGTGACGGAGTCGTCGAGGCCCATCACCTCTATTGCCGCCGACTTGACCGGTCGGGCCACCTTGGCCGAATCCGCGATGACCTCCTGCAGCTTGGCTGCGAAGAGGTCCGCATGGGCACTCCCCTCTGCCCCCGGGAACTCGAATATTCGAGCCCCGGCTTGGGTCCGCCGGCAAGCCACACTGCCGATCCCAAGTTGGGTGGGATCGGCATTTGCACGCGCCCGCACCAAAATGGACGCGTACGTCTCCCCTCGCCCCGCAGCCTCCGCGGTGAGCGTCACCACGACGGCCGCGGTTTTTGGGGGGACCAGTTGTCCCTTTCCCCTCCCTTTCCCCTTCCCCTTTCCCTTGCCGGTCGTCTGCGACCGGCTGGGAGCGGTGGTGGCGGGGACGACAGGGACCGTCGCCGTCCTTTTGGCTTTGCCCTTCCCCTTACGGACCACTTCCGTCCACTCGTTGGACGGGGTGGTGGAAGGGAGAAGGGCGTCTTCCGCCTGGAATGAGGACGGCCCCGGCCCGCACCGCCTCTTATCCGCCGCAAGCGGCGGTCGGAGGCGCTTCTCTGGCAAGAGCCGGTCCTCTATTCCTGCCAAGCAGGCTCTTGTGAAGGCCCTCTCCTCCATTACCACCTTGCGGATGATATCCTCAAGGTTGGAGGCGGGGCCCTCTGCCGCATGGCCCGTGTTGGCCTGTTGAGGCGGGGCCGTGGCTTCAGCCAGCTTCTGATGAAGCTGGCTGACCTCCGACTGCAGGCGATCTATCCTCGCCTGCAGTTGTTGCGTCTCGTCGGTGGTCCTGCGCTGGACCAGCTCCGCGACGATACCGCGCATGCTCGCGGCCCTGCATTTTAGGGCCTTTTGAAGGGTCCCCTTCATGTTGGAGGACTTAGAGGCGACCTCTACAATCTCCTCCTCGTCCTCCTCCGCCATTCTTTCCAGCTCGGCCAGGGAGTGGTCCGAGTAAAGAACGCGGGACGCACCGTACCCGGACTTGGCCCGGGCAGCGTGCGCCCGCTTCTCCCTAGAAGCCACCCGCTCCTCCAGCTCTTGCTGAAGCTGCGCCCGCCGAGCCAGGTCCAACCGGCGTTGGGCGTCCGCGAGCCCAACGACATGGGTGTCCGCGGCCGCCGTCGGCTTTTTCGCCTTCGACAACCCCGTCGACCCCGAGGCCGAGGAGCCCCCGGACCCACCGCTCAGGTGGACCCGCTTCCGCGACCGACAATCGTCCGAATCCGACACACAAACGAGTGAGTCGTTGTCGGACGACTCGTCCGCCCCTCCGAACAAGCTAGCCGCAGATGGCGCGCGGCTAGCCTCTGACGCCTGAGCGTCGGAGTGGCCCTGAGAAGGGCCTTTTGGTTGGCCCTGAGAAGGGCCTTTTGGTTGGCCCTGAGAAGGGCCTTTGGGTTGGCCCTGAGAAGGGCCTTTTGGGTGGCCCTGAGAAGGGCCTTTGGGTTGGCCCTGAGAAGGGCCTTTTTGTTTTAAAAACCGCCCGCAGGCGTCCCTCGTGGGTTTAAGCATTTCCAACGATTCGTAGTTCACAAGACAATAATAAGATAAAATAAGCTACGAGAGCACAGTGCACTTTGGCCAACCCAGTCTGCCACTCCGTTACGGTGGTCAGAACTGGGTCGTTTCCAGGGGACGCGACGTGGACGCAAGCACTGTGGGGTGGTCCCCCAACCTAACCTAACCTAACCTAACCTTTTTTTTTGACGCTGGGAAAAAATGCATTACGCATACCCTCCCATCGGGGGATGGGGGGGCTATGTGGGACTCCCCGGTGTGACCCGGTATACCCGCTAAAACGACCCAGCGGCACTCCCGCTTCGTCCGAGTGGCGGGGGACTGGGAAACCGGCACAGCCTTTACTTCCAGTCCACCGCCGACGAATTCCTCACAAGGCGGGCCCCTCACGTCCCCCCCGTGGGGAGGGACACGGGCCCGGGAATGACCGACGAAGGTGGTGACGGGTGCAATGCGGGCGAAAGCACCCCCGCGCCTGTCGCCCGCCCGTCGCCACCGTGAGGAGGGAGAGGACCTCGCCTTCTCCGACCCCTTCTTCGTCTGCGGAGCGGCGCAGCGAGAGGGTCGTCCTCCCGCGCGCGCTCCGCCTCCTCCTTTTGCGAGATTACGTCCTCGCAAAAGGAGGCGACCGCTGCCCAGGCCTCCTCGCTCCCCAGCATGGCGTTGACCACGCCAGGAAGCGAGAGATCCTGTCCGATCACAGCGATCAGACCGCGGCGCAGCTCGGACCAAGCCGGGCACACCTCGAGGGTGTGCTGCGCCGTGTCCTCCGCCGCGCCGCAGTCGTGGCACGCCGGGGTCTCCTCCCTCCCGATCCGGTGCAGGTGCGATCCGAAACAGCCATGGCCGGACAACACCTGCACCAAACGGAACGAGAGGAAACCGTGGGACCGCTCGAGCCAGCTCCGCAGGACCGGACCGAACGCGTCCAACGTACGGCGGCCAAAGGCGGCGTTGGCGAGGTCCTCCGTCCAGTGGAGGACGATGGCGTCCTTCGCCTCCCGCCGCACGGCCTCCCGCTCTTCGGCAATCGGGCGCTCCCCGAGCGCCTTCCGGCGCACCGTCCACTCATACACTCTGGCGAGCACCCAAGCCTCCAACTCCCAAGGAGGGGTGCCGGCCAGAGCGCACGCCGCCGAGAAGCCTACCGAGCGGTAGGCCCTCGCCACCCGCAGTGCAATAGCCCTTTGGGGCCTGCGGATGGCGGTCGCATTCTCCCTCCTGTTGAGGGAGTCCGCCCAGATTGGGGCCCCGTAAAGGGCCATGGTCCGCAGAATGCCGGCATACAGGCGCCGGCATTTCGCCTTGGGCCCCCCCAGGTTCGGGAGGAGCCACGAGAGGGCGTCGGCGGTTTTCAACAGGCGCGTCGACAGCCCGCTGAAGTGCGGGCCGAAGCGCCACCTGTCGTCCAGGACCAGGCCCAGGTACTTCATCTGGGCCCGGACCCCTATCCTGACGCCCTCCACGACAATGTGGGCGTCGGGAGGGCAGCGCTGCCGAGGCCCACGAAAGAACACGGCCTCGGTCTTGTGCAGCGCCACCCTCAATCCTAGGCGGCGGATCCTCTCTGCGATCAAGGATCCGCCAGCCGAGGCCAGACAGGCCGCGTCCGCAAAATTCCTCCCCCGGGCAGTGAGGAGAGTGTCATCCGCGTAGCAGATGACACTCGTGCCCTGGAGGAGGGCTCCCCGCAGGAGCCAGTCGAACCCGATGTTCCAAAGGGGCGGTCCGAGCACCGACCCCTGCGGAACACCGGACTCTGCGCCGTACCGCCTCACCGTGGCCGTCTTGTCTACGAGGACCTCTCGGTCCTCCAAGTAACTGGCCAGGAGGTTTCGCAGGTATTGGGGCACTCCGTGATACCGGAGCGCCTCCAATATCGTCGAGTGGGGCACGGAGTTGAAGGCGTTGGCAATGTCGAACGACACTGCCAGCACTCCGCCCCCCGCCTCCACCGCCACCTTCACCTGGCCCTTGAGTAGGGCCAGCGCATCGATCGTCGAACGCCCGCTTCCCGCTTCGCGCGGAGGCTGAGAACCCCAGCGTAGAACTCCGCCGCCGTCACCGGGGGGACCTCCTCCTCCGGCGAAGCCGACCCTTGCGGGGGATCCATCGTTGGTGGGGTGAAGTCGGTCCGGTTCCGCGCTGCCTTGTATGGTCTCCCATAAGGATCCCTGTCGAGTTCCTCCAGCATCTCGGCCCTCGCCGAGTCTTTCGCAGCACCCATCGCGGATTTGAGGACCGTCGTCGCCTCTCAGTAAGAGGCGTATAGGCGGTCCTCTTCTGCCTGGACTTGATTTTGGGTGCTGCGCCGTCGGCTCCGCGCGTAGGCCCTTCTGTCCGCCACGCAGGCGGCCCGGAGCCCCGCCAGCTCCTCCGTCCACCAATAGACGGCACGACGGGGAGGCGGACGGCGAGATCGAGGCATGCTGGAGTTGCACACCTCGGTCAGGGACCCCCTGAGCCGGACCGCTGCGGCGTCCACGTCCAGGACCTCGACAGGGGGCGATAGCCAGTCCTGGAGAAAGGCCGCCTCCTTAGCTGCCTCCCGGTCCAGGCGGGTGAGTGCCCACCGTGGGAAGGGAGATTGCCCAGCGCGAGCCATCCCCCCCTCCTGGGTGGAGATGTCGAACCGCACGTATCGGTGGTCCGACAAGGTCTCCACCATCTCCACCCGCCAGCTGACGACGCGGGCAGCTAGGGCGGGGGTGGCAAACGAGACGTCCACCACCGACCCACCCCGTTGCCGCACGCACGTGTGGACCGCCCCCCTGTTGAGGAGGGACACACCGCATGAGGCCGCCCAAAACTCGACGGCGCGTCCCCGGACGTTGCAACCGGCGGCCGGGTTGCCCCAGGCCACCGACTTGGCGTTCAGGTCGCGCAACACCACGACCTGTCGTGGCGCCGCCCTCCCTACGACTGCGGTGAGGACCTCGAGGAAATCCTCAAAGTCCGAGAGAGGGCGGTTTGGGGAGAAATAGACCCCCACCAGGGCCATGTCCCCCCACGCGGCGGCCACATATCCCGGTCCCCTCTCTAAAAGCGAGAGGGGAGGGGAGTCTGTGGAAGGCCGCGACACCAACGCCACCGAGCCGTCCCGGTCGCCCAGCCAACGGTCAGGGACCGAGTAAGGCTCGGCGACCACCGCCAAGTCCACCAACCACTCAGCCATGGTCTGCATCAGCAGATCCTGGGCTGCCCTGCAGTGGTTGGTGTTCGCCTGAAGGATGCGATGTTCGACCCTATCCATCAGTCGGACATCGCACCCCCCTCCGCAGCCGCCGCAGGAACGACGGTGCTAGCGGCAGCAGCAGGCCCGGACGGCGCCTGCGCTTTGCCTCGCCTAGGGGGAGGATTGCAGTTCCTCCCCCTCATAACGTGGCCCGCCAGGCGGCCACTAGCAGCACACACCGCGCAGTGCGGCGTGGCGGCCTTGCAGGCAGCGGCTTTGTGGCCTTCCTTGCCGCAGCGGAGGCACATGTCCGTCCTGTCTACCGCGGACGGACACAGGGGTCGGGTGTGTCCGATGCCGAAGCACCGGAAACACCGCAGAGGCTGGTCCTCGAGTGCCCGGACTGCACCCGAGCTGAACCCGACTATGAGCCGTCCCTTGGCAAGGACGGCTTTGGCAGAGGCGACCGGGCACTCGAGGCGAATGGTGCCCATGCCGCTGCGGCCGGGCCTTATGTCCCGGCCTTGGTCCGCCGCGACGCCACAGCCCCCCATCGCTGCGACCGCCGCCACCACCTCCTCCTTGGTGACGGAGTCGTCGAGGCCCATCACTTCTATGGCCGCCGACTTGACCGGTCGGGCCACCTTGGCCGAATCCGCGATGACCTCCTGCAGCTTGGCTGCAAAGAGGTCCGCATGGGCACTCCCCTCTGCCCCCGGGAACTCGAATATTCGAGCCCCGGCTTGGGTCCGCCGGCAAGCCACACTGCCGATCCCAAGTTGGGTGGGATCGGCATTTGCACGCGCCCGCACCAAAATAGACGCGTACGTCTCTCCTCGCCCCGCAGCCTCCGCGGTGAGCGTCACCACGACGGCCGCGGTTTTTGGGGGGACCAGCCGTCCCCCTCCCCTCCCCCTTCCCTTCCCCTTTTCCTTGCCGGTCGTCTGCAACCGGCTGGGAGAAGTGGTGGCGGGGACGACAGGGACCGTCGCCGTCTTTTTCGCTTTGCCCTTCCCCTTACGGACCACTTCCGTCCACTCGTTGGACGGGGTGGTGGAAGGGAGAAGGGCGTCTTCCGCCTGAGATGAGGACGGCCCCGGCCCACACTGCCTCTTATCTGCCGCAAGCGGCGGTCGGAGGCGCTTCTCTGGCAAGAGCCGGTCCTCTATTCCTGCCAAGCAGGCTCTTGTGAAGGCCCTCTCCTCCATTACTACCTTGCGGATGATATCCTCAAGGTTGGAGGCGGGGCCCTCTGCCGCATGGCCCGTGTTGGCCTGTTGAGGCCGGGCCGTGGCTTCAGCCAGCTTCTGATGAAGCTGGCTGACCTCCGACTGCAGGCGATCTATCCTCGCCTGCAGTTGTTGCGTCTCGTCGGTGGTCTTACGCTGGACCAGCTCCGCGACGATACCGCGCATGCTCGCGGCCCTGCATTTGAGGGCCTTTTGCAAGGTCCCCTTAATGTTGGAGGACTTAGAGGCGACCTCCACAATCTCCTCCTCGTCCTCCTCCGCCATTTTCTCCAGCTCGGCCAGGGAGTGGTCCGAGTAGAGAACGCGGGACGCACCGTACCCGGACTTGGCCCGGGCAGCGTGCGCCCGTTTCTCCCCGGCAACCACCCGCTCCTCCAGCTCTTGCTGGAGCTGTGCCCGCCGAGCCAGGTCCAACCGGCGTTGGGCGTCCGCGAGCCCAACGACATGGGTGTCCGCGGCCACCGTCGGCTGTTTCGCCTTCGACAACCCCGTCGACCCCGAGGCCGAGGAGCCCCCGGACCCACCGCTCATGTGGACCCGCTTCCGCGACCGACAATCGTCCGCATCCGACACACAAATAAGTGAGTCGTTGTCGGACGACTCGTCCGCCCCTCCGAACAAGCTAGCCGCAGATGGCGCGCGGCTAGTCTCTGACGCCTGAGCGTCGGAGTGGCCCTGAGAAGGGCCTTTTGGTTGGCCCTGAGAAGGGCCTTTGGGTTGGCCCTGAGAAGGGCCTTTCGGATGGCCCTGAGAAGGGCCTTTGGGTTGGCCCTGAGAAGGGCCTTTTTGTTTTAAAAACCGCCCGCAGGCGTCCCTCGTGGGTTTAGACATTAAAAACGATTCGTACTTCACAAGACAAGGATAAAATAAGCTACGAGAGCACAGTGCACTTTGGCCAACCCAGTCTGCCACTCCGTTACGGTGGTCAGAACTGGGTCGTTTCCAGGGGACGCGACGTGGACGCAAGCACTGTGGGGTGGTCCCCCAACCTAACCTAACCTTTTTTTTTTTTTTTTTGACGCTGGGAAAAAATGCATTACGCATACCCTCCCATCGGGGGATGGGGGGGCTATGTGGGACTCCCCGGTGTGACCCGGTATACCCACTAAAACGACCCAGCGGCACTCCCGCTTCGTCCGAGTGGCGGAGGACTGGGAAACCGGCACAGCCTTTACTTCCAGTCCACCGCCGACGAATTCCCGACAAGGCGGGCCCCTCATGTCCCCCCCGTGGGGAGGGACACGGGCCCGGGAATGACCGACGAAGGTGGTGACGGGTGCAATGCGGGCGAAGGCACCCCCGCGCCCGTCGCCCGCCCGTCGCCACCATGAGGAGGGAGAGGACCTCGCCTTCTCCGACCCCTTCTTCGTCTGCGGAGCGGCGCAGCGAGAGGGTCGTCCTCCCGCGCGCGCTCCGCCTCCTCCTTTTGCGAGATTACGTCCTCGCAAAAGGAGGCGACCGCTGCCCAGGCCTCCTCGCTCCCCAGCATGGCGTTGACCGCGCCAGAAAGCGAGAGATCCTGTCCGATCACAGCGATCAGACCGCGGCGCAGCTCGGACCAAGCCGGGCACACCTCGAGGGTGTGCTGCGCCGTGTCCTCCGCCGCGCCGCAGTCATGGCACGCCGAAGTCTCCTCCCTCCCGATCCGGTGCAGGTGCGATCCGAAACAGCCATGGCCGGACAACACCTGCACCAAACGGAACGAGAGGAAACCGTGGGACCGCTCGAGCCAGCTCCGCAGGACCGGACCGAGCGCGTCGAAATACGAAGGGCTTGACGACCCCGAAGGGGCCGTGGCGGATTCTCCAGCTGCTGTGCAGCTGGTACCGCCCTGGGGTATAATCTTCCAAGACGTCTTTTTCATATTTTATTTTGTTTCCTTTTAAGGGTGTGGTCCCTATCTCCCTACTTTCCATCGTTTCTCCCCCCCCCCTTTTTTTGTTACCTTATGACCATTCTATCACCCTCACGGTCACGTCTGATGGGCAGACGCGTACCAGAGGGCGATGAATGTCATGATCCCAGAACAAGGGAATATCCCCAACCCTGATTCACTCCCCGAGGACCCCGAGGAGTGAATCACTAATCACGTACCGTCCGATGACCCGCTCCGTGAGCCATCGCACGGCACACGACGAAATATTCCCGACCCCTGATTCACTCCCCGAGGAACTCGAGGAGCGAATCACGAATGTCACAGCGCCCGATAGACTCGCTCCGTGAGTCACCGCACGGCTGTGAGACCCCTCCCCATATTCACACTCCAATGACTTGGAGCGTGAATCGCGCACTGTCCAGAACGGACAGGGCACCCCTCGCAGAAGTCTGAGGCGACTCCGGCGTGTGTGTCTCTCTTAGTCTGGCCTCTCACTTGGAATATAAAAACTCCAAGATCATTGAGACACTCAAGCCCCACCACGACGACAACGTGGAGACACCTTCGGTGGGGAAGACAATCAACCTAACCTTTTTTTTTTTTTTTTTTTTTTGACGCTGGGAAAAAATGCATTACGCATACCCTCCCATCGGGGGATGGGGGGGCTATGTGGGACTCCCCGGTGTGACCCGGTATACCCACTAAAACGACCCAGCGGCACTCCCGCTTCGTCCGAGTGGCGGGGGACTGGGAAACCGGCACAGCCTTTACTTCCAGTCCACCGCCGACGAATTCCTCACAAGGCGGGCCCCTCACGTCCCCCCCGTGGGGAGGGACACGGGCCCGGGAATGACCGACGAAGGTGGTGACGGGTGCAATGCGGGCGAAGGCACCCCCGCGCCTGTCGCCCGCCCGTCGCCACCGTGAGGAGGGAGAGGACCTCGCCTTCTCCGACCCCTTCTTCGTCTGCGGAGCGGCGCAGCGAGAGGGTCGTCCTCCCGCGCGCGCTCCGCCTCCTCCTTTTGCGAGATTACGTCCTCGCAAAAGGAGGCGACCGCTGCCCAGGCCTCCTCGCTCCCCAGCATGGCGTTGACCACGCCAGGAAGCGAGAGATCCTGTCCGATCACAGCGATCAGACCGCGGCGCAGCTCGGACCAAGCCGGGCACACCTCGAGGGTGTGCTGCGCCGTGTCCTCCGCCGCGCCGCAGTCGTGGCACGCCGGGGTCTCCTCCCTCCCGATCCGGTGCAGGTGCGATCCGAAACAGCCATGGCCGGACAACACCTGCACCAAACGGAACGAGAGGAAACCGTGGGACCGCTCGAGCCAGCTCCGCAGGACCGGACCGAGCGCGTCCAACGTACGGCGGCCAAAGGCGGCGTTGGCGAGGTCCTCCGCCCAGTGGAGGACGATGGCGTCCTTCGCCTCCCGCCGCACGGCCTCCCGCTCTTCGGCAATCGGGCGCTCCCCGAGTGCCTTCCGGCGCGCCGTCCACTCATACACTCTGGCGAGCACCCAAGCCTCCAACTCCCAAGGAGGGGTGCCGGCCAGAGCGCACGCCGCCGAGAAGCCTACCGAGCGGTAGGCCCTCGCCACCCGCAGTGCAATAGCCCTTTGGGGCCTGCGGATGGCGGTCGCATTCTCCCTCCTGTTGAGGGAGTCCGCCCAGATTGGAGCCCCGTAAAGGGCCATGCTCCGCAAAATGCCGGCATACAGGCGCCGGCATTTCGCCTTGGGCCCCCCCAGGTTCGGGAGGAGCCACGAGAGGGCGTCGGCGGTCTTCAACAGGCGCGTCGACAGCCCGCTGAAGTGCGGGCCGAAGCGCCACCTGTCGTCCAGGACCAGGCCCAGGTACTTCATCTGGGCCCGGACCCCTATCCTGACGCCCTCTACGACAATGTGGGCGTCGGGAGGGCAGCGCTGCCGAGGCCCACGAAAGAACACGGCCTCGGTCTTGTGCAGCGCCACCCTCAATCCTAGGCGGCGGATCCTCTCTGCGACCAAGGATCCGCCAGCCGAGGCCAGACAGGCCGCGTCTGCGAAATTCCTCCCCCGGGCAGTGAGGAGAGTGTCATCCGCGTAGCAGATGACACTCGTGCCCTGGAGGAGGGCTCCCCGCAGGAGCCAGTCGAACCCGATGTTCCAAAGGGGCGGCCCAAGCACCGACCCCTGCGGAACACCGGACTCTGCGCCATACCGCCTCACCGTGGCCGTCTTGTCCACGAGAAGGACCTCTCGGTCCTCTAAGTAGCTGGCCAGGAGGTTTCGCAGGTATTGGGGCACTCCGTGATACCGGAGCGCCTCCAATATCGTCGAGTGGGGCACGGAGTTGAAGGCGTTGGCAATGTCGAACGACACCGCCAGCACTCCGCCCCCCGCCTCCACCGCCTCCTTCACCTGGCCCTTGAGTAGGGCCAGCGCATCAATCGTCGAACGCCCTCGACGGAAACCGAATTGGGCGTCCGACAGGTCCGGCCCTACCCCCCGCAAAAGGCTATCAAGCCGGGAGGCGACAATCCCCTCGAACAATTTACCGACCTCATCGAGCAGAACGATGGGCCGGTATGCCGAGGGGGAGTCCACCGGGCGTCCCTCCTTTCGGAGGAGGCATAGCTGCCCCTCCTTCCACAGTTTCGGGAACCTCCCAGCCGTTAAGCACGCGCTGAAGAGGTCCCGAAACCTGTCCTCCATTTCGGAGGCGGCGATCGCCACCACCCGTGCGGGGACGCCGTCCGGTCCGGGGGCCGTCTTCTTCGCGCGGAGGCTGAGAACCCCAGCGTAGAACTCCGCCGCCGTCACCGGGGGGACCTCCTCCTCCGGCGAAGCCGACCCTTGCGGGGGATCCATCGTTGGTGGGGTGAAGTCGGTCCTGCGCGGAAACAGGGACCGGACCACCCCATCCAGCAACGCTGGCTCGAGGGTCTCCGTCAGTGGGGGACCACAGGGGCGCAGCTGGTTCCGCGCCGCCTTGTATGGTCTCCCATAAGGATCCCTGTCGAGTTCCTCCAGCATCTCGGCCCTCGCCGAGTCTTTCGCAGCACCCATCGCGGATTTGAGGACCGTCGTCGCGTCTCGGTAAGAGGCGTATAGGCGGTCCTCTTCCGCCTGGACTCGATTTTGGGTGCTGCGCCGTCGGCTCCGCGCGTAGGCCCTCCTGGCCGCCACGCAGGCGGCCCGGAGCCCCGCCAGCTCCTCCGTCCACCAATAGACGGCACGACGGGGAGGCGGACGGCGAGACCGAGGCATGCTGGAGTTGCACACCTCTGTCAGGGACCCCCTGAGCCGGACCGCTGCGGCGTCCACGTCCAGGACCTCGACAGGGGACGACAGCCAGTCCTGGAGAAAGGCCGCCTCCTTGGCTGCCTCCCGGTCCAGGCGGGTGAGTGCCCACCGTGGGAAGGGAGATTGCCCAGCGCGAGCCATCCCCCCCCCCTGGGTGGAGATGTCGAACCGCACGTATCGGTGGTCCGACAAGGTCTCCACCATCTCCACCCGCCAGCTGACGACGCGGGCGGCTAGGGCGGGGGTGGCAAACGAGACGTCCACCACCGACCCACCCCGTTGCCGCACACACGTGTGGACCGCCCCCCTGTTGAGGAGGGACACACCGCATGAGGCCGCCCAAAACTCGACGGCGCGTCCCCGGACGTTGCAACCGGCGGCCGGGTTGCCCCAGGCCACCGACTTGGCGTTCAGGTCGCCCAACACCACGACCTGGCGTGGCGCCGCCCTCCCTACGACCGCGGTGAGGACCTCGAGGAAATCCTCAAAGTCCGAGAGAGGGCGGTTTGGGGAGAAATAGACCCCCACCAGGGCCATGTCCCCCCACGCGGCGGCCACGTATCCCGGTCCCCTCTCTAAGAGCGAGAGGGGAGGGGAGTCTGTGGAAGGCCGCGACACCAACGCCACCGAGCCGTCCCGGTCGCCCAGCCAACGGCCAGGGACCGAGTAAGGCTCGGCGACCACCGCCAAGTCCACCAACCACTCAGCCATGGTCTGCATCAGCAGATCCTGGGCTGCCCTGCAGTGGTTGGTGTTCGCCTGAAGGATGCGATGTTCGACCCTATCCATCAGTCGGACATCGCACCCCCCTCCGCAGCCGCCGCAGGAACGACGGTGCTAGCGGCAGCAGCAGGCCCGGTCGGCACCTGCGCTTTGCCTCGCCTAGGGGGAGGATTGCAGTTCCTCCCCCTCATAACGTGGCCCGCCAGGCGGCCACTGGCAGCACACACCGCGCAGTGCGGCGTGGCGGCCTTGCAGGCAGCGGCTTTGTGGCCTTCCTTGCCGCAGCGGAGGCACATGTCCGTCCTGTCTACTGCGGACGGACACAGGGGCCGGGTGTGTCCGATGCCGAAGCACCGGAAACACCGCAGAGGCTGGTCCTCGAGTGCCCGGACTGCACCCGAGCTGAACCCGACTTTGAGCCGTCCCTTGGCAAGGACGGCTTTGGCAGAGGCGACCGGGCACTCGAGGCGAATGGTGCCCATGCCGCCGCGGCCGGGCCTTATGTCCCGGCCTTGGACCGCCGCGACGCCACAGCCCCCCATCGCTGCGACCGCCGCCACCACCTCCTCCTTGGTGACGGAGTCGTCGAGGCCCATCACCTCTATGGCCGCCGACTTGACCGGTCGGGCCACCTTGGCCGAATCCGCGATGACCTCCTGCAGCTTGGCTGCGAAGAGGTCCGCATGGGCACTCCCCTCTGCCCCCGGGAACTCGAATATTCGAGCCCCGGCTTGGGTCCGCCGGCAAGCCACACTGCCGATCCCAAGTTGGGTGGGATCGGCATTTGCACGCGCCCGCACCAAAATGGACGCGTACGTCTCCCCTCGCCCCGCAGCCTCCGCGGTGAGCGTCACCACGACGGCCGCGGTTTTTGGGGGGACCAGTTGTCCCTTTCCCCTCCCTTTCCCCTTCCCCTTTCCCTTGCCGGTCGTCTGCGACCGGCTGGGAGCGGTGGTGGCGGGGACGACAGGGACCGTCGCCGTCCTTTTGGCTTTGCCCTTCCCCTTACGGACCACTTCCGTCCACTCGTTGGACGGGGTGGTGGAAGGGAGAAGGGCGTCTTCCGCCTGGAATGAGGACGGCCCCGGCCCGCACCGCCTCTTATCCGCCGCAAGCGGCGGTCGGAGGCGCTTCTCTGGCAAGAGCCGGTCCTCTATTCCTGCCAAGCAGGCTCTTGTGAAGGCCCTCTCCTCCATTACCACCTTGCGGATGATATCCTCAAGGTTGGAGGCGGGGCCCTCTGCCGCATGGCCCGTGTTGGCCTGTTGAGGCGGGGCCGTGGCTTCAGCCAGCTTCTGATGAAGCTGGCTGACCTCCGACTGCAGGCGATCTATCCTCGCCTGCAGTTGTTGCGTCTCGTCGGTGGTCCTGCGCTGGACCAGCTCCGCGACGATTCCGCGCATGCTCGCGGCCCTGCATTTGAGGGCCTTTTGAAGGGTCCCCTTCATGTTGGAGGACTTAGAGGCGACCTCCACAATCTCCTCCTCGTCCTCCTCCGCCATTTTTCTCCAGCTCGGCCAGGGAGTGGTCCGAGTAAAGAACGCGAGACGCACCGTACCCGGACTTGGCCCGGGCAGCGTGCGCCCGCTTCTCCCTGGAAGCCACCCGCTCCTCCAGCTCTTGCTGAAGCTGCGCCCGCCGAGCCAGGTCCAACCGGCGTTGGGCGTCCGCGAGCCCAACGACATGGGTGTCCGCGGCCGCCGTCGGCTTTTTCGCCTTCGACAACCCCGTCGACCCCGAGGCCGAGGAGCCCCCGGACCCACCGCTCAGGTGGACCCGCTTCCGCGACCGACAATCGTCCGAATCCGACACACAAACAAGTGAGTCGTTGTCGGACGACTCGTCCGCCCCTCCGAACAAGCTAGCCGCAGATGGCGCGCGGCTAGCCTCTGACGCCTGAGCGTCGGAGTGGCCCTGAGAAGGGCCTTTTGGTTGGCCCTGAGAAGGGCCTTTTGGTTGGCCCTGAGAAGGGCCTTTGGGTTGGCCCTGAGAAGGGCCTTTTGGGTGGCCCTGAGAAGGGCCTTTGGGTTGGCCCTGAGAAGGGCCTTTTTGTTTTAAAAACCGCCCGCAGGCGTCCCTCGTGGGTTTAAGCATTTCCAACGATTCGTAGTTCACAAGACAATAATAAGATAAAATAAGCTACGAGAGCACAGTGCACTTTGGCCAACCCAGTCTGCCACTCCGTTACGGTGGTCAGAACTGGGTCGTTTCCAGGGGACGCGACGTGGACGCAAGCACTGTGGGGTGGTCCCCCAACCTAACCTTTTTTTTTTTTTTTTTTTTTTGACGCTGGGAAAAAATGCATTACGCATACCCTCCCATCGGGGGATGGAGGGGCTATGTGGGACTCCCCGGTGTGATCCGGTATACCCACTAAAACGACCCAGCGGCACTCCCGCTTCGTCCGAGTGGCGGGGGACTGGGAAACCGGCACAGCCTTTACTTCCAGTCCACCGCCGACGAATTCCCGACAAGGCAGGCCCCTCACGTCCCCCCCGTGGGGAGGGACACGGGCCCGGGAATGACCGACGAAGGTGGTGACGGGTGCAATGCGGGCGAAGGCACCCCCGCGCCTGTCGCCCGCCCGTCGCCACCATGAGGAGGGAGAGGACCTCGCCTTCTCCGACCCCTTCTTCGTCTGCGGAGCGGCGCAGCGAGAGGGTCGTCCTCCCGCCCGCGCTCCGCCTCCTCCTTTTGCGAGATTACGTCCTCGCAAAAGGAGGCGACCGCTGCCCAGGCCTCCTCGCTCCCCAGCATGGCGTTGACCGCGCCAGGAAGCGAGAGATCCTGTCCGATCACAGCGATCAGACCGCGGCGCAGCTCGGACCAAGCCGGGCACACCTCGAGGGTGTGCTGCGCCGTGTCCTCCGCCGCGCCGCAGTCGTGGCACGCCGGGGTCTCCTCCCTCCCGATCCGGTGCAGGTGCGATCCGAAACAGCCATGGCCGGACAACACCTGCACCAAACGGAACGAGAGGAAACCGTGGGACCGCTCGAGCCAGCTCCGCAGGACCGGACCGAGCGCGTCCAACGTACGGCGGCCAAAGGCGGCGTTGGCGAGGTCCTCCGCCCAGTGGAGGACGATGGCGTCCTTCGCCTCCCGCCGCACGGCCTCCCGCTCTTCGGCAATCGGGCGCTCCCCGAGCGCCTTCCGGCGCGCCGTCCACTCATACACTCTGGCGAGCACCCAAGCCTCCAACTCCCAAGGAGGGGTGCCGGCCAGAGCGCACGCCGCCGAGAAGCCTACCGAGCGGTAGGCCCTCGCCACCCGCAGTGCAATAGCCCTTTGGGGCCTGCGGATGGCGGTCGCATTCTCCCTCCTGTTGAGGGAGTCCGCCCAGATTGGAGCCCCGTAAAGGGCCATGCTCCGCAAAATGCCGGCATACAGGCGCCGGCATTTCGCCTTGGGCCCCCCCAGGTTCGGGAGGAGCCACGAGAGGGCGTCGGCGGTCTTCAACAGGCGCGTCGACAGCCCGCTGAAGTGCGGGCCGAAGCGCCACCTGTCGTCCAGGACCAGGCCCAGGTACTTCATCTGGGCCCGGACCCCTATCCTGACGCCCTCTACGATAATGTGGGCGTCGGGAGGGCAGCGCTGCCGAGGCCCACGAAAGAACACGGCCTCGGTCTTGTGCAGCGCCACCCTCAATCCTAGGCGGCGGATCCTCTCTGCGACCAAGGATCCGCCAGCCGAGGCCAGACAGGCCGCGTCTGCGAAATTCCTCCCCCGGGCAGTGAGGAGAGTGTCATCCGCGTAGCAGATGACACTCGTGCCCTGGAGGAGGGCTCCCCGCAGGAGCCAGTCGAACCCGATGTTCCAAAGGAGCGGCCCAAGCACCGACCCCTGCGGAACACCGGACTCTGCGCCATACCGCCTCACCGTGGCCGTCTTGTCCACGAGGAGGACCTCTCGGTCCTCCAAGTAGCTGGCCAGGAGGTTTCGCAGGTATTGGGGCACTCCGTGATACCGGAGCGCCTCCAATATCGTCGAGTGGGGCACGGAGTTGAAGGCGTTGGCAATGTCGAACGACACCGCCAGCACTCCGCCCCCCGCCTCCACCGCCTCCTTCACCTGGCCCTTGAGTAAGGCCAGCGCATCAATCGTCGAACGCCCTCGACGGAAACCGAATTGGGCGTCCGACAGGTCCGGCCCTAACCCCTGCAAAAGGCTATCAAGCCGGGAGGCGACAATCCCCTCGAACAATTTACCGACCTCATCGAGCAGAACGATGGGCCGGTATGCCGAGGGGGAGTCCACCGGGCGTCCCTCCTTTCGGAGGAGGCATAGCTGCCCCTCCTTCCACAGTTTCGGGAACCTCCCAGCCGTTAAGCACGCGCTGAAGAGGTCCCGAAACCTGTCCTCCATTTCGGAGGCGGCGATCGCCACCACCCGTGCGGGGACGCCGTCCGGTCCGGGGGCCGTCTTCTTCGCGCGGAGGCTGAGAACCCCAGCGTAGAACTCCGCCGCCGTCACCGGGGGGACCTCCTCCTCCGGCGAAGCCGACCCTTGCGGGGGATCCATCGTTGGTGGGGTGAAGTCGGTCCTGCGCGGAAACAGGGACCGGACCACCCCATCCAGCAACGCTGGCTCGAGGGTCTCCGTCAGTGGGGGACCACAGGGGCGCAGCTGGTTCCGCGCCGCCTTGTATGGTCTCCCATAAGGATCCCTGTCGAGTTCCTCCAGCATCTCGGCCCTCGCCGAGTCTTTCGCAGCACCCATCGCGGATTTGAGGACCGTCGTCGCGTCTCGGTAAGAGGCGTATAGGCGGTCCTCTTCTGCCTGGACTCGATTTTGGGTGCTGCGCCGTCGGCTCCGCGCGTAGGCCCTCCTGGCCGCCACGCAGGCGGCCCGGAGCCCCGCCAGCTCCTCCGTCCACCAATAGACGGCACGACGGGGAGGCGGACGGCGAGACCGAGGCATGCTGGAGTTGCACACCTCTGTCAGGGACCCCCTGAGCCGGACCGCTGCGGCGTCCACGTCCAGGACCTCGACAGGGGGCGACAGCCAGTCCTGGAGAAAGGCCGCCTCCTTGGCTGCCTCCCGGTCCAGGCGGGTGAGTGCCCACCGTGGGAAGGGAGATTGCCCAGCGCGGGCCATCCCCCCCCCCTGGGTGGAGATGTCGAACCGCACGTATCGGTGGTCCGACAAGGTCTCCACCATCTCCACCCGCCAGCTGACGACGCGGGCGGCTAGGGCGGGGGTGGCAAACGAGACGTCCACCACCGACCCACCCCGTTGCCGCACACACGTGTGGACCGCCCCCCTGTTGAGGAGGGACACACCGCATGAGGCCGCCCAAAACTCGACGGCGCGTCCCCGGACGTTGCAACCGGCGGCCGGGTTGCCCCAGGCCACCGACTTGGCGTTCAGGTCGCCCAACACCACGACCTGGCGTGGCGCCGCCCTCCCTACGACTGCGGTGAGGACCTCGAGGAAATCCTCAAAGTCCGAGAGAGGGCGGTTTGGGGAGAAATAGACCCCCACAAGGGCCATGTCCCCCCACGCGGCGGCCACGTATCCCGGTCCCCTCTCTAAGAGCGAGAGGGGAGGGGAGTCTGTGGAAGGCCGCGACACCAACGCCACCGAGCCGTCCCGGTCGCCCAGCCAACGGTCGGGGACCGAGTAAGGCTCGGCGACCACCGCCAAGTCCACCAACCACTCAGCCATGGTCTGCATCAGCAGATCCTGGGCCGCCCTGCAGTGGTTGGTGTTCGCCTGAAGGATGCGATGTTCGACCCTATCCATCAGTCGGACATCGCACCCCCCTCCGCAGCCGCCGCAGGAACGACGGTGCTAGCGGCAGCAGCAGGCCCGGTCGGCGCCTGCGCTTTGCCTCGCCTAGGGGGAGGATTGCAGTTCCTCCCTCTCATGACGTGGCCCGCCAGGCGGCCACTGGCAGCACACACCGCGCAGTGCGGCGTGGCGGCCTTGCAGGCAGCGGCTTTGTGGCCTTCCTTGCCGCAGCGGAGGCACATGTCCGTCCTGTCTACCGCGGACGGACACAGGGGCCGGGTGTGTCCGATGCCGAAGCACCGGAAACACCGCAGAGGCTGGTCCTCGAGTGCCCGGACTGCACCCGAGCTGAACCCGACCATGAGCCGTCCCTTGGCAAGGACGGCTTTGGCAGAGGCGACCGGGCACTCGAGGCGAATGGTGCCCATGCCGCCGCGGCCGGGCCTTATGTCCCGGCCTTGGACTGCCGCCACGCCACAGCCCCCCATCGCTGCGACCGCCGCCACCACCTCCTCCTTGGTGACGGAGTCGTCGAGGCCCATCACCTCTATGGCCGCCGACTTGACCGGTCGGGCCACCTTGGCCGAATCCGCGATGACCTCCTGCAGCTTGGCTGCAAAGAGGTCCGCATGGGCACTCCCCTCTGCCCCCGGGAACTCGAATATTCGAGCCCCGGCTTGGGTCCGCCGGCAAGCCACACTGCCGATCCCAAGTTGGGTGGGATCGGCATTTGCACGCGCCCGCACCAAAATGGACGCGTACGTCTCCCCTCGCCCCGCAGCCTCCGCGGTGAGCGTCACCACGACGGCCGCGGTTTTTGGGGGGACCAGCCGCCCCCCTCCCCTCCCCCTTCCCTTCCCCTTTCCCTTGCCGGTCGTCTGCGACCGGCTGGGAGCGGTGGTGGCGGGGACGACAGGGACCGTCGCCGTCCTTTTGGCTTTGCCCTTCCCCTTACGGACCACTTCCGTCCACTCGTTGGACGGGGTGGTGGAAGGGAGAAGGGCGTCTTCCGCCTGAGACGAGGACGGCCCCGGCCCACACCGCCTCTTATCCGCCGCAAGCGGCGGTCGGAGGCGCTTCTCTGGCAAGAGCCGGTCCTCTATACCTGCCAAGCAGGCTCTTGTGAAGGCCCTCTCCTCCATTACCACCTTGCGGATGATATCCTCAAGGTTGGAGGCGGGGCCCTCTGCCGTATGGCCCGTGTTGGCCTGTTGAGGCGGGGCCGTGGCTTCAGCCAGCTTCTGATGAAGCTGGCTGACCTCCGACTGCAGGCGATCTATCCTCGCCTGCAGTTGTTGCGTCTCGTCGGTGGTCCTGCGCTGGACCAGCTCCGCGACGATACCGCGCATGCTCGCGGCCCTGCATTTTAGGGCCTTTTGAAGGGTCCCCTTCAAGTTGGAGGACTTAGAGGCGACCTCTACAATCTCCTCCTCGTCCTCCTCCGCCATTTTTTGCAGCTCGGCCAGGGAGTGGTCCGAGTACAGAACGCGGGACGCACCGTACCCGGACTTGGCCCGGGCAGCGTGCGCCCGCTTCTCCCTGGAAGCCACCCGCTCCTCCAGCTCTTGCTGGAGCTGCGCCCGCCGAGCCAGGTCCAACTGGCGTTGGGCGTCCGCGAGCCCAACGACATGGGTATCCGCGGCCGCCGTCGGCTTTTTCGCCTTCGACAACCCCGTCGACCCCGAGGCCGAGGAGCCCCCGGACCCACCGCTCAGGTGGACCCGCTTCCGCGACCGACAATCGTCCGAATCCGACACACAAACGAGTGAGTCGTTGTCGGACGACTCGTCCGCCCCTCCGAACAAGCTAGCCGCAGATGGCGCGCGGCTAGCCTCTGACGCCTGAGCGTCGGAGTGGCCCTGAGAAGGGCCTTTTGGTTGGCCCTGAGAAGGGCCTTTGGGTTGGCCCTGAGAAGGGCCTTTTGGGTGGCCCTGAGAAGGGCCTTTGGGTTGGCCCTGAGAAGGGCCTTTTTGTTTTAAAAACCGCCCGCAGGCGTCCCTCGTGGGTTTAAGCATTCCAAACTATTCGTACTTCACAAGACAATAAGATAAAATAAGCTACGAGAGCACAGTGCACTTTGGCCAACCCAGTCTGCCACTCCGTTACGGTGGTCAGAACTGGGTCGTTTCCAGGGGACGCGACGTGGACGCAAGCACTGTGGGGTGGTCCCCCCCCCCAACCTAACCTAACCTAACCTAACCTAACCTAACCATTTTTATCATTGGGTAGTTAATACGATGAAAAAAAACGTTAAAGTAATAAAAAAGGTAGGTAATGGGGGTCTTATAGAGAAATTTAACGAATAGTGTAAAAATTGATAAAAAAAAATGTTTTTTTTTTGCTAAAATAACACGTTTATTTTCAATTGAGGGTAGTTTTTTTTGCACTATTTTCATTTTATGAGGACGACTAATTGCTTCCAATCATTATGGAGTGTGTTTCATCGCGATAGATAATTAAGTTTAAAAGTTACACCGTTTTGTTTACTCTGGGGTCACAGTAGCGGACAATTTTTTTAAGAATTCCATGAAAAATATAAAAAAATATTTAGATTTTTTTAAATATTTTTTCCGTCGATAAAATTAAGCATAGATTCCCTCATTTCGATATGTGCACATTATAAAGACTCACACTTTATAATAGTTAATATATTAGTTAATAATCAATTTAAATTAGTTTAAGGCACACCTAAACTACTGTATGTAAAACTAGAAAAATAACAACCTCCTTTAGATTTTGACTTTTATCATAACACATGACGAGACAGACATGCGACCAAGGAACTTATATACTAACTGGAATGATGACGCAACTCATATGCCTTCCGAGCAAGAGAACTTCTTGATTGGATGTCATCTCTTTCTGATAGGGTATCCAATATTTGTACTTACATTTGGGACAGTTATTCTGTTGTAATTTACTAGCACCCCGCTAACTGCTTTGCATGGGTAGCAGTTTCTATAACCTTTAGTTTTCCAAGGGTGCTACAGTTAAAAAAAAATGTGTAATGGGATAGGTTTATGATGTGAGAGTTCGTGACACTTATTTTCTTTCACGGTGGTCTACATGTTAGGTTACATCCTTCATTTGTCAAGAGATTTTAAAGCATACAGGGCTGCAATATTCACATAGACATAGCTTGTTTTTTTTTTAATCTCGGCAAAGAGATAATTATGCGTCTTTATTACTAACATACTTATTACTAACACTCTATGGACCGAAAAACTGAAATAAATGTTTTCAATTGAATTGAATTGAATTGAATTGAATTTAGTTTACGGTGTAATTATTTTTGAGTATTTAAATTGTGTTTATAAATAGAATATCATAGAGATACATGATTATTAAACAAATATTTACTTTTGTGAACAAATTAACATTCATTTGTGTTCTAAATTCAAAAATATTTGAATTTTCTATTTTTCATATTAGGCTGTTTAGCGGCATCGTACCTTTGCTTCTTCTTCAACCTGGCGAAAGCAAAGCGCGGAAAAAAAGCAAATTAAATCATAGTTTCGTAATCATTCCTGACAAAAATACTTTCCGTTCTAACATTCTATTTCTTCAAAAGTGTATTGAAAAACGTCGTTTGATACGCGTGGAGATTTGTTACTACAGTTCTCGGCTTGCAGCTCGGGTGTTAATTCCGCCTCGAATGAAATAACAAAGTTTCCCCACATAAATCAAAATTTTATTACAAGACAAGGACACACTCCACCGTGAAGCTTTTTCGCTCTGAAGGTGGTCCCCCCTTTGAATTAATTAAAGTAAAACGAATTATATGTGTTTGAGATAAACTTAATTTTTAAACGATTTTTTGATATCAAGATTTTGTTTGTAATCATTCCAGTTAGTATAAAAGTTCCTTGTGTGCGACTTTATGGTCTGACACGTCATAGTGATTAGTATGATGCAGGGGGGTCATGCTTCCATACAAGCAATTTTTGTGCGGACGTCGCGACATCTCGTGTTCTGTACCAAAACGCAGGTAAAAAGTCTTAACAAACCTCACTAGATTGCAGGTATCAAATAGAATTGATAAAATCGAATTGACAAAATTATCTAGAAATAAATAGTTAACTCACTATATTTATTTAAAGTTATAATTATAAATAAGCCATTCTTATTTTAGCAAAAATAATTTGTGCATTGGTGTTAAAAAACGAAATATTGAATTAATTTTAAATTTACTATTGCACAATAATTCATCTAAATTATGAATACTGATAGGATTTTTATTAAAACATTACAAAACATAAACATTATATTAAATCATCATCAAAAAAAGAAGAAAACTTCACCTCCATGTAGTGTGCAAAGACGATTTAGGATGATACAGACCAAAAATTACATACATTTTCTCAAATAATCAATTAGTTTATCTAATTGATATTATTTCATGATTACACATGAAATAAAGTTCCTAAAAACGCAAAAAAAATATATGAAAAAGTATTAATTTTATATATTAGAAACCATTTGTTTAGTCACCTCCATGGATAAACTTATAGAACACAGCCATAATTCATTAAATCAGTGGACACAATTTCTGACAACCAACACAACGACATCTTGAAAGTTTTTGACAGTTTGACATTTCCTGGACAATAATGCAAGTCTTGGGGGGCCCGGTGACCCGTAACACAGGTAGTGTATGCCTATTTCGGGCCATTATATACGTCTCTCACAAATGTTTACATGTGTGAGAGTTTGTGATGAGAAAATAAACGTATTACTTATTTATTAATAATTTTGAAGCACGGACCTCTAAGGTGTCTTTTTAAAAATGGCATGCTACACTATTGTATTTTGGTCACTTTTGTGGATTACGTATGAGAGAGTAGATATTATAAAATAATGAGCTATTGTAACCGTTATCCAAGTAAGTCATCGTATTTTATAATCAGAAATTGATGTTATGAATAAACGGCATTTACGTTTAAAATGAAACTTCCATGGATGTCACCCACGAGGATTCCATAGATTCATGGAGGTTTTTTAAACAATTTTGCAACGTAGTGATACTAAGTGTTTAAAAAGTAACGATTATGACTAATTAATATTATCAAAATAATTTAAAAGTAGTAAATTAATTACACGTAGTTAGGTAATAAGTTATACCACCTAAATAAAAGCAAAGGTTTAATAAACAACTAAATTTTCTCGAAGGCGTTCGACACCGTTTCTGTCCCCAAATTGATTGATAAGCTGGAACAGATTGGCATACGTGGCATTGCCCTCGAAGTCTTTCGTAGCTACCTATCGGATCGTAAACAGTTTGTGATGGTTGGATCGTTTGTAAGTGATGAAGAATATTTCCCTATGACTGGGAATGTACTGAAGAGAAAAGTGACCAACTGGCTTAAGTGCCTGTCCTATGATGAGACTGAGCAACTTATGGTGTCATAAACGCGGTATACACTCACACACACTATCACACACCTCATCCCCACCTCCACTCTACATATACACAACACAGTAACCACGTAAACAGTGTAAATCATCATATTTTTTGTATTATTTTCATTCCCTTTATTTTGTTAATTTATAATTTAACTTCTTTTAGATTAATCTGGAACAATGTCTATTCTACGTATTTTGAATTGGGCGTTGACAGCTGCGCCACAGTATTTTACTTTTGTAGCTATCTTCGTTTTTCCTGTGTAACCTGTATAACTTAAGTTGTTCCAAATAAACTTTTATTATTTATTATTATTATTAAATGATTACATAAATAAAAATATAATTTGTTTTATTCAATATTACTTCAGTAAAATTGTAAAATTATGTAACTGCCATGGATTGGTGTCACATCCGTGGAGGTGCGTTTATTTTTTTTTTCACGAAAACGGCAGTGAAAATAGCTCGGCTCGTGCTTGATACGCGTTGTAGGATATGGTACCTTTCATTTGAGACTACTTTGGATCATCTCAAATAACATTTTTTTTTAAATTAATTTCGAGTCACATTTTGAGATGGCCCGAATAATATTTAGAGTCTGTCAAGCGAGTCTAGTCCCATGAAAAAGGCGGCAAATTCAAAAATCTTTCAGGTGTCAACACTGATATAGCACGCTGAAAACTTGTTGATACTTGAATTTTGATAAAAAAATTACTTGGGATAAATTTAAAAAAAAGCATTTCAATGTACGTATTTATTCATCAGAACTAAAATCAGAATCAAGAAATTCAATGCCTTCAAATGAGAAATCACTGTCAGTAGAATCATTACGCACAGAAATGATGAAGGGTTCCAACTCGGTTTCGGATATCCTGTCTCTTACTTTATACTTATTTTCGACACTAATAGTGTGATCTGTGCATTTTTTCCAATCATTGGCTGTGACACTATTAAAGCATTCTTTTATAAGGTTCTCCATTTCTTTACCTGGAATCCCTAAGTTTTTGCTGGCTATTTTTCTTTTAGCCAAACTCCATATGAGTTCAATTGCGTTCAGGTCACAATGATATGGCGGAAGTTTCAAAACCTCATGGCCATGTTGTTTCAAAAATTCTTCAGCTTCATACATTGGAGTTGTTTTATGTTCATTCACAAGGCACATAAGCTCAGCCTTTGTAAAGAATTCTTCATAATGAATTCCATTTTCAGTTAGCCATTTCTGAATGTCAGCCTTTAAATCATTCATAGATGGTGGCTTATTTATTTGTGTTACATGGTAGCTAGCGTTGTCCATAACAATGACACTGGGCTGACTTAAATTGGGTATTAATTTTTCACGTAACCATTTAATAAAATTATTTCTGTTCATATCATCATGATAATCTGTCATTTTTGATTTAGTACTGAATACCAATAATGCATTGGGAACAAAACCTTTTTCGGATCCAGCATGAACAACAATATGTCTTTTGCCTGACGATATTTTGTCAATTACACCGCTTGTTGATGGCCCTTGCCATGATTTTTTAACTTTATAATTTTGGTGGACATAGGTCTCATCAAGATAAACTATTAATTTTCCTTGTTTCCGCTTTTCATCAATAGCTCTGAGATACCTATGTCGCCATGCAGCTAGTTCATACTTTTCAATAAGAAGAGATCTCTCATTTTTATTTTTTTTGAATTCAAATCCATTTTTGAGTAATAATTGTCTCAATGTTTCATGACATCCAGTAAATTCAATTGACTCTCTTAAATCTGCAAGCAAACTTCGTAGAGTTGGAACTTGCTTTTTCACACAGTAAAATTCATTAATTTTATTGCGTATGGCTGATAAGTCAAAATTATCCAGATTGGCTACAGTTGGCTGTCGTGGACGTTTTTTCCCCGGTGTGTTCCACTCGCCTTGGTTAATAGCACCTTCTTTTTTCATTCTTCGCAGTGTTTTCACACTTAAATCTGAAAGTTCAATATGTCAGTTCAGTATCAAACGCACAAATTTTATGATAATATTTGTAGAAAATGCAAACAATGTAAACAAATAAATCTGTACTAACCTGTCATAGCAGCAATTTTTGTCAAATAGTCTGTTTCAGATTTCATTTTTTTATTCTCATCTATGGCTATGACTTTCTTAACTAAATTATCAATTGTGCTTTTTATTAATTCATCATCCAAGGTGGCTGAAAAAAGATGACAACAATCTCTTATAATACTTTTCACTTATAGGTGCCCCATTGAGATTCAATGTCATGTATACGACGTCTGAATCTAAACCAAAACCGAAATCGTGATCACATCATAGTAAAATAAACAAAATTAGACAATTGTGCTAAAAGTATCAACATTTTGTAGCCAACCTACCTGTTGTTGAAACAATTTCATCCAAAAGTCGTCGTTTTTCTGTTAACACGTCATCAGATTCAATCTTTACATGATTATATTTATTAATCATTGTAAACAGCAGGCTCCTGACACTACTTTTAATAGGTTTTGGCATTATAACATTAAAAAATTCAACAAAAACCGGAATGCTTCGAGGTTAGAACAGAAATTATGACAATCTGTTTGACAGATAATAGTATTGCCATTATAAGAAATCAGTAAAATGGTTGTGGACTCGACTCGCTTGACAGACTCTAACTAGATACATTTTTCAACAATCGAACAATGTAATATGACTTCAGAACGAAAACGAAACAATGAAACGTCAATATCCAACATTGTTGATCTCGGAGGACCAGTTTTGAGAATATAAACAGTTGATGTAGTGTTGTATCAACCGACGACGAATTGTAAAAAGTATATTTTAATAAAACTAACACAACAAGAATGAAATATATGACAGTGTACTCCTTTAAAATTGTTTTATTTTATTTAATGTCCCAAGTATTTGAGATTAATCGAAATCATATAGCTAAATTATAATACCTGCCTACCTAAACGTTGTTGCAAATAATAATAGATTTTAAATATGTATAGGTATTACGTAGTGTAATGATGTTGGTACAGAATTATAGATGTCACCACAATTCAATGTTAGCAATCAAACTATTCTGCGACACAGCCCTCTTTTCTTTTTGGTATAAGTATATAAGTATTCTACTCTTTGCAATAACTGTTAGATTGTGTTTTAATCAATCGAATTAATAAAAGTGTACCTACAATGACCCTGTCGCCAAAAAAATACGTGTCTAATTACACAAGTAACACAGCGCAGAGAGGAGTAGAAGCTAAAGAAATCGAATTGGCAAACACGCACTTGGGTAACAAGTCACTAACATCTTATCACCAATTCCCATGATGCATACTGCGTAGAGTCTAGCTCTTTTGTAATCCTACCTCCTAATAATCATAATACCTGAGAGATATTTCTCGACGGCATGTAAAGCTAAGTCAGAGGCCCATGGGCAGCACAAAAACTTTTGACACCAGTTTAGGCACTAACCACACGATAAAGAAAGACTAATCCTATTATATCCTACTAATAGTATAAATGTGAAAGTTTGTGAGGATGGATAAATGGATGTTTGTTACTCTTTCACGCAAAAACTACTGACCGGATTTGGATGAAATCTGGCACACAGATAGTTTATAACCCGTATACTTTTTATCCCGGTAGTATGATCCCGTGGGGCAATTATCGAAATTCATGCGGGTGAAGCCGCGGGCATAAGCTAGTTAATAATCATCCGTATTTAGATGAATATCATAATTTGGTGGATTGTATTTGAATGTCGGCAGAGCTGGACATGTCCGTGTCGACTCACTTCCCGGCGCAGAGCAGCGCGGCGTCGGGGGGGGCGCCCCCGCTCCTTGGCTCCAACGACAACAGCGGTTCCTACTTGCAGGTCACCACACTCACCACGCGTACAGACGATGCAGAGCTTTAACGCACACTGAACTGAGAATGTTGAGGGCATAAGCCACAAATTCAGAGAGGCGTTTCTTACAGCTGGGCGTTACATAAACGCTGCACGCAGCAAGAGACGCCCCTCCGAGTGCACGGCCTATTCTATACAGATAGATAGTATAGATATAGTCTATAATTTTATTACAAAGAGATGAAACTTGTATATAAGTTTGTATGCAGGGGTAATCTCCGGAACTTATGATCCAATTCTAAAAATGTTTTTACTAACAGAAAGCTACATAATTCGTGGTAGGCTATAAATAATACAGGGTGATTGGTAATTGGGTGTATTCCTTGATATGAGTGAAAACCTAATTTGGAACAATTTCGATAACTTGGGGTCCAAACTGGCTTATTTTTGACATATCGAACTTTGAAGTTTTTTGGAAATTTTTCACTTCTCCAGCCTAAACTGCTGATTATGAGAAATCTACGCCGTTCAAGATGTTACTCTGATACTTTTCTATAGCTATGTAGCTCATGAACGAATGAATCCTTCGAAACCAATTTGTCAAAAAGGTACATCTGCCTTTGAAAATTTAGCCCTATGAAGGTCATGTTCTGATTTTTTTTAGAAACTTTCCTTGTTTTTCGAAGCAGTTTTCTCAAATAAATGTGTGGCACTTGTCGTGCAAGCTAACTAATAACCGAGTTTTTTATTTCATTAGCTTTGTAAAATGGTGGCACTGTACCCACTTTTAACAAGTGAATGACCAGAAAACCACGGTTGTTCCTGACAAGGTAGTATTTTAATAAAACTGTGTAGTACAGTTTTTTCAATGCACGTCTTCCTTGTTGCAAATTTTCTTGTTACCACTATGTCATGTTGGCTTTTGACTTAATGCGCCAGGTCCTGGTCGATCAGATCAGGTAAGATCTGTGTCTATCTGGTGTTTTTTAACCTATCGCATCAGACAGTCAAAGCAGTAATTTTCTTCTGTTCGATTTCTCGTATCAGATCAAATATCGTTTAACAAACTGCCGTGCATGAAAGCTAGGCGACTGAAACAACAGTGTGATAAGACAATCGTGGTAACAAGAAAATTTCCAAAATCGGTCCAGCCCTTTCGGAGATTATCCGGAACAAACAGATAGACAGACAAAGACAAATATTAAAAAAAAAATGTGTTTTTGTTATAATAAATGCTGTTTATATTTTCATATGCATTCAGTAAAAAGCAAAGTAAAGTAAAGTTTGATTTTACAAACTGACTTCAATTTTATTTATTTGTATAGGTAAGCAAGAACGACCAAAAAAAAAGTTCATTTATCCCCATTAAATGACTTTTTCATGAAATAATTATTAAAAGGGGTAAAAAAAAAATAACTAAGAGCGTTGTATTAATGATTATAATTCATTTTTCATCAACACACAATCTGACACTGACCTAGAAATTGCAAAAAACGAAAGAAAATGAGCATTTAGCTCTACCCTGGCGCTTCCACCTTAAAATAGTTTTTTCGTAAACAATTAAATCTCGAAATTATTAGCATTACGACGGCTCTTACGTTTGGTCGACATTGAAGAGGATACATAACTACTAAATATATGTAGATCTGTATTAATAATATTAGGTAACATTCACAACAGTACTAGACGATATTAGTTCTTACATAGACTGATGGTAGGTATGTATTCCGAATTTATAGGAATAACTTGCGTTACAGGGAAATCTACGAAATATTTGTTGTATTTGACTGTCGAGGTACGTCCGATCCGTGAAGATGCACCACTATCAATGATGTGTTAACTCGATACTCGAAAATCGCTACTAAAATTACGCAAGTGATTGCCCTTACGCAAACTAGGGGTTGTATTGCCGAGCGCATCGAAGATGGCACTGCCGCTTGAGATAACATTCCCGCTCGTTTCTTGCTCTAGCAAATGACGGTTCTGAGCGACAGAAAAGAATAGGAGTAGCAACATGGAAAAGTGCGATTCCGTGCATCTATATATGGTTCAACCCTAAGCGTTTTTAAACGCCACGCCGCGGCCCGCTCCTCCCGATTCCCCGCGAGTTCCTGTTTGTCTAATAAAGATATTTTATCTAATATCTAATAGCGTGCCAGCTTTTTTATTCTATTAAAATAGGCCCTGGTAATTACATCCCGGCAGGTGGTGGTGGAGAAGCACCGGCGTAAGCGCTCACCGGCGGCGCGCGCGCACGTCCGCACGGGCGAGGCGCCCGTTTCATCGACCTCGCCGCGCCTGCCCGCAGCCTCCAGCCCGCTCACGCACAACCAGGTTTTGTCTGTCGTTTCGGTTTCAGTCACTCAAAATACATATACATAAACCTATCATCGGTTTTATGATCAAGGTCAAACGATACTGCAATAAAAAAATCTTTTTTGCAAAAAATAAAACCGACTTCAAAAACACAGAAAAGTGAAAAATAACTTTAGCTTCTGAAGTCGGTGACTTTTGTTTGTTTGATTTAATTTTTTTGTCACCGACTTCTGAAGCTAAAGTAATTTTTCACTTTTCTGTGTATTTGAAGTCGGTTTTATTTTTTCCAAAAAAGCTTTTTTTATTTTTCCATTTTTAGTTGTAATATCCTATACAAATAATTGCTATACATTTATTTTACATTGTCAAGAATACATTTCATGGTAATAGGCTTATCACCAATAAAATGGATGTTAAGATACCTAACTGTCGCAACCTGGGTACCCCTCAGAGCATACAGCCGTTATGTTATGTTATGATATTGTGTAAACAATAAACATCCAAGCGATTGCAGCAATCACAATAGATTTGCTAGGTTCACAATTGTTGAAGTTATCGATAATATAAAATTTGGAGAGTCTCCCTTTATTTCTCCAGAATCCCATCATTAGATCCTGACCTGATGACCATGGGACCACATGGAAAGTATAGTGTTTCAAACAATGCCCATAAAATTTGACGATTGCCCTTAATTTTACTGGGATTCCATCATCTGATCCTGACTTATACCTTCCATCATCAGCTCAGCAACATGAGATGATGCTTACCAGGCACAAATATCTAAATTGCGTTAGAGAGTATATGAAAAACATTGTATGTTCCTATAAAATTTGAGGGTTGCCCTCGATTTCCCTGGGATTCCATCATTAGATTCTGATTTGGTGACAATGGGACTACCTTATTAGATAGGCTTTCGAATAAAAAAAAAAATATGAAAATCGGTCTACAATTTGCGGAGAAATCGGTGAACCTTTACATGAAAAAAAAATACATACAGTCGAAAATAGAAACTCCTCCTTTTTTTAAGTCGGTTAAAAATTGTCAAAGGAGTTTTGGTGAAACATTAGTGAACCGTGAACAATACATGTCATGGTAATAAGCTTATCCCCAATGAAATGGAACTTAACATACCTGACTGTTGAAATGTGGGTTTACTGTAAAGTGTACTCATCTCAGAGCATTCTAGCGTGATGTTATGTTATGTTGTTGTGTAAACAATGAACATCCAAGCGATTGTAGCCATCGCGACAGATTTGCTGTCTGTTATTGAAGAGTTCCTTTGCAAATCTCCAAAGATCAGCATTAGATCTCCACCAAATTTAAATGGGACCACCGCGTAATAATATTCTTCCAAACAAAAAAAAAATCATCAATATCGGTTCACAATTGGCGAAGATATCGCTGAACATACTACTTATGCCTATTCCGACCATTTGTTGCTATTGAAGTATTATCCATGTTATTACTACAGGTACATATGTCTGCTGTTAGTAAAATTATTACCAGAGTATTGAGTCCGTCCCTGCTCGTCCTGACTTAACCAGCTGACATTTTAATTACCGTGCCGTCGCTTCGTTTTGATGAAAATATGAGACATAGAGAGCAGTTATACATATAGAGGTTATAACATTAAATTGAAACAAATCTGGGGACACTAACAATGAATTTATTAGGTCCCTACACTAAAAAATGTATCGTCACGCAACACGTGTCGAGTAGGTACCTATATTTTATACTTACAATCACTAATGAATAAACCTACACACAAAAAAAAAAAATCATTTATACCGGTTTATTTTTATATTATATTTTTTTTAATTTTTTTTTTGACTGTCATTATCATAATTCGATGTAACATCTTGCATGCTATGTGTGTGTGTGTGTACTCATGTTTTGAACAAATAAAATGATCTCTATTTCTCTCTATCTCTCTCTATCTCTCTCTATCTCTCTCTATCTCTATTTCTCTCTTTATAATATTGGTTAGGTTTAGGATTTCAAATCAAATTAAATAATTTATTTGTGATACATGGGTTACATGCAGGTGTCCATTACATAATTATATAATAATGATGTTCATTCCATGATCAGCCACTTGGGCATACAAATTATTAAATAATATATTGAAAATATGAGTCTAAAATTCCAATTATTTCATATAAATTCCATTTTAGTTTAATTATAAATTATATTACTACTATTGGTCATGTATGACAGACACAAGACAAACAACAACAATAAATTAACGTCAAACGGACATGAAACATTTAAAAAGTTCTAGTAGCTAAAAATTCAGCAACAAAGTAGTAACAATTTTCTATAAGAAATTGGAACAATTACTTTTTAAAGACCTTAATATTGCTACATTCTTTTATGTTATTAGGAATCTTATTGTCGATCTTTGTGACCATAGCAACACACTTTTCCCAAAGAGGGTAGTTCTATATTGAATTTAAAGGTTATTATACAAATGACTTCTATTTCCCGATCTGAGCTCTAATGTAAATAGTGATGGATGATGTCTAATAAACAAGGCCATTCCAAAAATATATAAAGATGGAACGGTTACTATTTTGATTTTTTTAAAGTATTCCTTGCATCTGTCAGTTCTGTTGAGGCCACACATTGCTCGCACGCAACTTCTTTGACATTTAAAAAAACTTTATCCCAGTTGGTAGTATTTCCCCAGAATATGATCGCATATCCGAGTCTAGAAGCAACATTACTATGATAAGCTACGAGCAATGTGTTAAGATTGACCTTCTTCGCTAGCATGTACAAACTATAAGATGACTGTGAAACATTTTTGGAAACAAACTCTATATGACTTTGCCATTTCAAATTGTCATCTATGTGTACGCCGAGAAATTTTGTTGTTGTCGTTAATTCAACTTTTTCACCGTTAAATTCTATTCGAGTATACAACATTATTTTTAGTATATGCGAAACCTGAATACAGTTTGTTCAGAATAAGTAACTGAATCGATTCCAATAATTTTTAAACCATGTTATATTTTTTCCCTAAAATATTTTAAAAAAAGTTAAAAGTTGGACACCGAGCGACTTTAAGTACCTATCGCAATAATTTAGGTACCTACTGCCAAATTATTATTATCAATGAGCTCAAGACGACGCTGGGGGCGCTCGCTGCGTGATGACCACGTTTTTGAACGGACAACTAGGTAACAGAACAAGTTTCTAACTTTGTGATTATTCAAGATACAGTTTTGAAATTTTGTACATAGATTCTTTACGTAAAAATACTAGACACGTGTTTCAGGTTTCGCATATACTAAAACTAATGTTGTATACAACGTGTAACAGATTAAGCGCAATACCTCAACCCAATTAGAATATTAAATTATAAATCTAAAACAACATCCGTAATTAAATAAATTTAAACCAAACCTAGTCATTTTTTTATAAAATAGTTATCCTTACTAAACGCAAAACGTATGTGCATCGCACACACACTACATGCAATGTTAGCGACCATAGCTGTAGGCATTAGATGTGCGTTCAATGAACGAAATTTTCTAGTAAGTGAAATTATCAACACGAATCTAAGACTTTAGGATTAGTAACGGGGATGCATTTAAAACAGAGACTTTATCTTTCGAGATTGCAAGCCGCGAATCCCTCGATCCCTCTGATAAGTTGTGTTTAGGTACAGTTTATTGTTTGTACTACAAAAATATTCAAACACGGCGTGTTTAAAAGATTTGAATCATAATATTTACAGTGATAAGAATACAATCGTATTGATAGGTAGAAGTAGGTAGGTACTTACAGAACTGGACTATTTACACTTTACACTTAGGTTATTAATTTGCACTATTTCTGCGCTTTCATTAAAGTTTCAAAATCACCACCGCCTTGTTCTATGCAATTATTTGCACGCTTTCTTAAATTGTATTTCAATTTTGTAAGCACTTCAGTATCACTTTTCACCGTCACAAATGCTTGTTCAATTTTTTTTTAGTTCCTCGACACTTGTAGATTGACTGACGTACACGAGCGATTTTATGCGACCCCACAAATAAAAGTCTAATAGTGTTAAGTCAAGCGATCTGGGAGGCCACGGCACAGGTCCTCCGCGACCTATCCAACGACTGCCTTACTCCGCAGCCAGATGCCTCAGTCGCTGAGTTGCAGCCACCATCGTCCTAGCGCTCACACTGCAGCCAAAACGGTCATTGAACTCCCGACAAGCTAACGTGATATATCAAGACAGCGAGCCAGTATCCTCACCATCTCCGTGTATTGTAGTATTTCCTTCACTTTTCCGATGTTAACTTCAGTTAAAAACGTTGATGGCCTATCAGAGCGAGGTAAATCTTCCGTCACATCTCAACCGCTTTTTAACGCTTTGTACCACTCATAAGCACGTGTTCTTGATAAAGTAGATTGACCGTAAGCCTTCTGTAACATTTTCAGGGACTCCGTACACGAAATTCCATTGGCGCATTTACTATGTTTCGCTGATGATATGCAGGTTCTCACGAGGAACCTGTAATTGGCTCTGTGTTGCTCATACAATTGTTATACATTTTTTTATAGCTGTTGGTTCTCCTATTTATAAACAAATATAAATATGTCGGTTATATCAGGTTTTAGTCCGTTAGGCTCGTACATCATGTGGGCAGACGATGGGTTTCGTGCTATGAAAACACACTGGGTGCTATACACTGTTTCTACCAAACTAACGAATTACTTGAGGTTACAACATAACACAATAACACGGGGCATAATGTATCAGATACATTTCCAAGATGTCTCAACTCCGCCGCGATCAGACATTGACTGTCGCCCTCCCCTCCAGCTGAACATCAGGGCTCTGTAGAAACACGCTGTGGTGTGGGTAGACTGGTAAGAAGGTAGCGTCATGTCACCACTGGCGCGTTTGCCGATTCATTTTATATCCGTACTAACGACCGGATCCAACAAGTATAATAATAAAACTGTTTTGAAAAAAAATAAAACCCGACTTCAAAACCACAAAAAAGTGAAAAACAACTTTAGCTTCAGAAGTCGATGACATTTGTTTGTTTGATTCAGTTTTTCTTTTTCTCTTTCAAAGAACAATTTTCAAAATCGATCCACAATTGACCGAGGAATCGGTGAACATACATAAAAAAATATACAGGGTGTTTGGTGCATCGTTTGCCAAATTGAATTGGCCGAATGAAGAGGTCATTTGCTATCTCTTCAGTCCCAAGAACTCGCTCTTGGCCACACTAGTTTTTTTATTAGGACTTTCTAATTTTTATTTTGAAAAATTCCCAAACTCAACATTAAAGCTTAAATTAAAAAAAGGTATTATTATAGTATTTAAATTTAATTTTAATTTTTATATCTATGTACTGTTGTATGGTTCTATAAAATTCAAAACTACTCGCTAATAACATCTAGTTTTTTTTAGTATCTCTCAAAGCTTTTGGAAAAAGAAAAAAGAAACATAAAAGCCAACTTTAAATTGCTATAAAAAAAATAAAAGCGATCGAGATCTTCGAATTCGTTTAAAAAGTTCTCTAGTCCGTCTTTTTTCCAACGGTAAACAACATGCTAAAAAAATCTTTTCAGGGCATTAAATGGCCCAAATCCAAAAAACAGCGTATGTTTAAAGAAATTTATTGATGATCCCCTTCGTGCGTTTTCCGTGTAAAAAATATATGTTATAGTTCAAAGTCATCACAAATAAATTGTATTGTTTAAAATTTTAACAAACCTTCTCATTATTTTTTTGTTAATCGTAGAAAATAGGTCCTTTTTCAACATTAATTGTAATAATTCTCTGTAACGGCTGAATAGATCGGTATGAATTTTGTAACAAAAAATGCATAATGATATACTAAACAATCTGTATTGTTTTTTTTTCTCTTATATCTTTTTATATTTTAAATAATAAATAAAATCCCCAAATTTCGCGAGAAGTGTGATGCATACTCGGGACCGCGATACGTCAGTGTCTTGACGACTCTTGTGAAGGGTGGACTGCACGCGTGTTATTTTTTCCAAATAAAATTCAAAACTGGTTGATTTAAATGATTTCTGAACGAAATAATAGTGTAAAGAGTACAGTTATAAATATGTTATAAAATTCCCTTCGAGTAAAAGTGCTTTATCTTATCCCACTGAATTTTTAGGTTTAGATTTTATGGTTTTCCTTTCATTTAATTTATCATGTTTGTTAGAGAGATTTTATTCATAAAGGATCGATTCATGTCATAAAAGTTCAGGAGGTTATTTTTTAGAATTTTACTCGGTTCGATTCCCGAGTGTGGCAAGCGAAATTTCGAAAATCTATGAATTCAGATTTGTTTCTTTTTAAAAATTAAGGAATATTTCCTTTGAGTAAAATTTGCTATCTCCGGTATTTACAGTACTTTCCCTCCAGGTGAGGTTGTCAAATTCCATCCTCTATATTACAAGCAATTCCGTGTGGTCCTGGAATTAAAGAATACGACATCCCCATCCTCATCCCGAGGGTCTCATAAAAGGCGACTAAGGGAAAATAAAACCCACAACAACGACAGCTCTATGATACACTGGATAGTCCAGCAGGTCAAAAACACCTTTAAAGGCTTGCTAGAGCTAGATAGAGAAAGGCGAAGGATGTTTGTCAGGCTAAATACGTAAAAGACGAAACTGGAATAGTTATTTCGGATAGTGAGAAAATTAAAGATAGGTGGAAGGGTTACTTTGAAAGAGTGATGTATGAGGAGAATGACTGGAGTGGTGTGCTTGAAAATAAACCACCGAATGAGGGTCTAGTAAGATAGGTTAGTTTGGATGAAGTGAGGATTGCAGTAAATGGAATTAAGAATGGTAAGGCATTAGGACCAGACTGAATACCGGTTAGGGTAGGTACCGGAAGTTATTTCGGCTGGACGGGTGGACGTGGTTAGCTTTATTCTTCAGTAAACTGTTGCCGGAAGAAGCGATTCCTGACGAATGGAATAACAGTTAGCTGGTGCCCATGTTTAAAAACAAAAGTGTTGTGGTGGATTGAACAATTATAGAATAGAGGAATAGAGCTAATGTCACTTAGTATGAAAGGAGCTCTTGGCTAAATAATAACAGCCACTCGGATCGATTTTTAGGTTAAGCCGTCTTTACCTAGGTTGGTCTGTGGATAGGTGACCATCACATAACAAGTTTCCTTCGTGCCTCGAAAAGCAACTTAAGCCGTTGGTCCCGACTGTCATTTGTAGATCTTTGACAGTCGTTACAGGTAGTCAGTGGCCCAAACAGTCTGAGTCTTACCAAGGGGTATCGTATTACCTAGCACTAACTGGGTTGTGGAAGTCAGATAGGCAGTCGCTCCATGTAAAATACTGGTATTCAGCTGCATCCGGTTAGACTGAAAGCTGAGCCTAACATAGTTGGGAAAAGGCTAGGCAGATGATGATGTCACATAGTATGAAAGTTTGGGACAAAGTTATTGAAAGGCGACTGAGAGAAGAGAGCGAAATTTCGTAGAACTAATTCGGTTTTATGCCTGGTCAGGGAAAGACAGATGCCATTTTCGGTATCCGCCAGTTGTTCGAGAAATACAGATGTGCACATAAAAATTTGCTCTGGGCGGAGCGGAAGAGAGTGTCAAACTTTTACTGACTAAAACTCATCTATGTTCCTTCTTTGCCGTTTGTGCTCCAGGGGCTCGGTATCTCTTTCGAACAGTCCCGCAGCCCTGGCAGGCATCGGCCCTTGCGGACCCCTTCATTGTTTCTGACATCTCTTTGAGGCGCGCGTGGAATACGAACGCGCCGTCGACGCGGCCTGTCGTCATAAGACGGCCGAACGGCGATCTAGCTCATTACTTACCGTCCACAGGCCGAAGAGGCACCGTGGTGTATGCTGTTCGCCGGTGAAATTGTGCTGGTTTCTAAGAGCGGCCAAGAGGTCCAGAGCAGATTGGAGGTATGGTGGCAAAGACTGGAGTGGAGAATGTTGGTCTGAAATTGAGTAGAACCAAAACGGAATACTTGTTTTGCGATTTCGTCGGTCTCTCCAGTCTAGTGCCTACAACTCTTGCCGGACCTCCCATACCGATCTGCTTCGTCTTCCGGTACCTCGGATGCTTGTCCAAGGGGATGCCGAAGTAGACCGGGACGTTACGCACCGGATCAACTCAGGATGGATGATATGGCGACAGGTCACTGGAACAGCAACTTGTGACCCACGGATGCTTCTCAAGTTAAAGAGGAAAGTATACAATTCCGTGATTACACCTGTCGTACTGTATGGTTCAGAATGCTGGGCTGTAAAAAAGATGGATGAAAAAAGATTGCACGTAGCGGAGATGAGAATGTGTGTGGTGCTTACTTCAAGAAAGTCTACATGCACCATTAACACCAACATCAATTCCAATAAACGACCAACCGACCTGTTCAAGATATTTGAATTTTAATGACTTTGAACGGAAATTCAGAATTTAATATTTATTGTGAATGGAAACATTTTGTACTTATCAGAGCGTGGCAATATTAAAACAAAGCTATATTTGATTTATTCCACTCATCATCAGACATCCAACTTTATTTCTACACGATGTTATACACAGTCAAGTTAAATTAGCTGGCGATACCCATCATGCATGTGAAGTTTACCTATCAAAATTAGATCTTGTAAACCTATAAGGTGTAAATCTCAATCATGAAGGTCATCATCAGACCTTCAGAATGTGAAATGTAGAAGCCCGTGCTCAATTAGATAAAAGTTGAAAGCTACGTCATTCTAACTATTTCTGTTACTGAGAACCGATAAGCACTTACCTGGTCATCATCAGACTTTCAGAATGTATCAATAGGGGTACCCGTGCTCAATAAAATACCTGATGAAAGCTAGCTCATTAGTCAAACTGCACAATTTATCTCAAAATAAACATAAATTATGATATAGGTACTCCTAGAGGAACAAAATGTATTTAGGTCTCTCAGAGAATGAATAAATTTTGCAAAAACGATGACAACAGTGAACACATCTGTGTTCTTGCTTAATCTTTATTGTAGTAATGGTCGTTTGCCCGTAGGGGCGCTAAATAAACAAAAACCAGTATAGGGTCAAATCATCAAGGTCATCGAGCAATATAATGCCCGTAATAACTTCGCTAATTTGTTAAATTTGTGTATTCCGACGCACCATCAAGCTATTTCATATTCGGAATAAAACACTAGTTTTCGCATAAATAGCATGCTGTAAGTAGATAGATAGTTACTAGTTTTTTATTTTGTTGACTTATTTACATATTTAAGATAAAATCACTTCAAAATTAAAATTCAAGATGATGCCTAAGAAAATTTGCGGTTGTTTCTTCATGAGTGTCATTTTCGTGCTTTTCGAGGTCGCTGTTAACGAAAAAGAGGTCAAAATTAAAATCCATGATGGCGCCGAAGAAAATTTTCAGTTTTGACGTCATGGGTGTCATTTTCGTGCTTGTCGTGGTCGCTGATAACGAAAAAGAGGTCAAAATTAAAATTCAAGATGGTGCCGTTGAATATTTTCGGTTTTTTCGTCATGGGTGTCATTTTCGTGGTTTTTGGGCTCTCTGATAACAAAAATGAGGTCAAAATTAAAATTCGACACCAACATTTTTTTTTGGTTTTTCCGTCATGGGTATCATTTTCATGGTTTTCGGGGTCACTGATAACGAATATAAGGTAAAAAAAAACTAAAAAAAAATCCAATAAATAATTAATTCTCATTTTTTTTCTTCGGCTTCCCCTGACTTAATTTTCACCCTGCCACTGCAAGGGGTAAACGGACCCTTCACGAAGCCGTCAACCAAGCATTCGGTACATCAAACTAAATATCCCTACACAAAAATTATTGATGGGAAACAACTTTTATTTTTGGGGTTTTATTACGTTTTACGGTAAAATACAATATAACGCACTCAAAACATTATGCTGATGGATGCATTGAATAGTACGGAATTCGTGGAGGTATTTTAAGTAAATTTATAACATTAAAATTTGTATTTAAACAAAAACTTGTGAAAAAGACCCCCAATATCTCCGTAACTAGAAGGTAAGCAAGAAAGCGGAGAACAAATGTTTTTCGGCTTCGTTAAGGGTTTATTTACACCCTTTATTAACTGATCATTTTCTATACATCTATACAAGTAAATAAAATTGAATTGTCTGTTTGTAATATCAAAATAACAGTTTTTTACTGAATGTATATGAAAATATATTCAGCACTTATAACAAAAACACATTTTTTTTTAAAGTTTTGTCTGTCTGTCGGTCTGTCTGTTTTATCCGTCTAATCTCCGAAACGGCTGAACCGCTTTGACGGGACTTGTACTGGTAGATAGCTGATGTTATAAGTTCTAACATAATTATGCTACTTTTATTTTAGATAATTAATTAGGGTTTCGTGCAAAAAAAATTAAACCCTTGAATTTGTTAACAAAGTCCGATTCAAACGGCTAATCTCCGAACCGGCTAGACCGATTTTAACGAGACTTTTACTGGTATCAAATAAAATTATAGATTCAATTGTTATATCTTATAAATATAAGAAATATTGTAATTATAATTTCATACAATTACTTACCCGTTTATCAGACTTTCGCGATTGTGAACGTCCATAGTGACTGTCCGCACTGTGCAGGGAGGGCGCGGCGACGGCGCGGGAGGCGGCGGCGAGCACGGCGTGTACGTGCTGCCGCACCCGGTGCTGCTGGCTTGTCCTACCGGCTCGCCCTTGTGCTCCGCGTTACAGGCACACACATACTTCACGTAAGCTGCCATTTACTTGTTGTATTTATCCACTGCGATGGGGGAGGCACTTAGAAGTCTGAAATACATGCGTGTTACTTGCGCGAATCATATTTTCATAAATATGTTATGAAAATATGATATGCTAAATATTATTATAACTAGAAGACGGGATATTTACCATGTTTATTGTTTTCTTTGAGTTCCCGATGTTTCGAAAGTTTAAAATCTTATATGCTAAATATGTTAGCTTATCATATTTTGTTCAACACCTGACACTGACGTGCAAATTGCAATTCGCAATCGCGGGCTACCCGACGTTTCCACCTTAATGGCTGCTACACACGTTACGAAAATTCGTTACGATTGGACGGTACAGTTCAAACTGCAACGATAAATCTACATGTGTGTTTGAGAAAAACTGCACAGTTTGTCCGATTTTATAAAACTGTACAGTTGAACGGAGCAGTATGAAATCTATATACATATACAACGTGTAACAGAATAAACGCAATTCCTGAAAGTAGTTGGTTCATAATCGACTTTTGAATCGATTTCCGTCATAAAAAATAGGTGTTAAATTTTGACAGAAAAATCTTTAAAATAACTTAAATTAGAAACACAGTGTCATGACAAATTAATACAATCCTTAATTCAAGGAAATTGAAACCTTAACTCAGAGCGATAAAGGCCACTAAAACGCACGACATTATTTGTAGTTCGCTCATAGCTCGTAATACACACACGTAAACAATATCAATGCATTTTACATTAAAAGTAGTGTGCGTCAAATAAAGTGGTAATTTAAAGGAATTCCAACTTTATCTCCAATGAGTAAAGCTTATTTGAATACACGACCTAACTTAGTTGGTCATCAGAGTATCCCTACAAACAATTTTTAGGCATTTGTACAAAGTAAAATTATTTAATTTGATGAAATTTAGAACTTATTGCAAAGAGATAAAGCATTTGTCGGCACGGTTGGCTTAGTGGCTGAGCGATTGACTGCTGCGCTTCGTGACGCGGGTTCGATTCCCGCACGGAACAAATATTTGTATGGCCTACAGGTAGTTGTTCCGGGTCTGGCTGTTTGTGTATGTGAATTTAAATGTTTGTAAACGCACCCACGACACAGGAGAAATTCCTAGTGTGGGGCAAGGTTCTTTAAAAAAAAAAAAAACCTCTTTGACGGTTATGCGAAATGCCGACAAACACGCCGCGGCTACCGCCGAAAACCACGAGTACCTGACATTGCATTACTAGTCATCCGCCGGTAGCGATCTAGTGTAGATGTTCTTAATTTACTTCCGTGGCAGTTTTTTCCGCGCGCTATGGCTTTCCGGTATACCAACATACAATACACAATACACGGAGATGGTGAGGACACTGGCTCGCTGTCTTGAAAATGTCACGTTAGCTTGTCGGGAGTTCAATGACCGTTTTGGCTGCAGTGTGAGCGCCAGGACGATGCTGGCTGCAACTCAGCGACTGAGGCATCTGGAAGCGGATGCATCATGCGGATGTGACTGATCGTAAATTACCCTAAGCTGATAAAATTTTCGTTTTTCCTAAATCATGTACATATTAGTATTAATGTCGGCTCCCCCCGAAGGGGGAGAGGCCGCGCACCGCCATCCCCACGGCCTTGTAAGACTCGGCACCAAACTGGTCATCTTTCCACCGACTACTAAACTGAAATCCTGCCCTGTCCCGACTTTAGAAGCTAGGGGACAGGGAGGGGTACAAGGTGTAGTTAATATTGGGGGGTCACAGTTAAGACATATACATGGATAATATCAAAACTTATAAAACTAAATCAGTAATAAAGTATGAAGCTAATAAGACAAGAGGGCGCAAAGATGATATATATGATGAAAGTTTGGTAAAGGAAACGTTACGCTTGCGCTTAAGAGATTCATTATTTACAGTTACATTAATTTAATGATTAAAACGTACTACGAACCCAACTCTATGGCATGTAACCGGTTACAATAACTGCCTCAGTACGTGACTGTTAGACCTAAGCGCATAGGCCCACTAAGGACCCTGCTACGAATTCTAACAGATCACGCTCCCTAAGCATTATTCACTAGTCTTTCTCAATCCTAAGACTGAGTACTGTACTGTAAGTACTGAGAAGTCCTACTGCCATTGAAGAAGGCACGTTTTAGTAGTTCTCCCTACACGCGTATTCATGTTAGTAACACCCTTTACGGCAATCTACCCCTTGTCTAAGATAACATACAACTTGCACAAGCGCACCGTAGACTCAGTCTGTAGCAGAACATATTGCGTTTGTTATTGGTGGACGCTGAAGTGGTGATAGATTCCCCATGTAGTGATTGCGTATCTCGTTAATAGTGTCGATTCAGTAATAGGCCAACCAGTGGCCGTGTTTGGGTTTAACGAGATAAACAGCCGGGGTTTGACTTTCTGTCCCTAGCGTTCCTTAGAACGGAGTTATCGATGTACTTTGAGATATTTCGTGATGCCTACCCCCGCTCCCTGAAATGTGCGCCAACAATCCCCACGCAATGTTTCTGAGCTAGACCTTTACAGGAAGCAGTATTCATCAGCAGCGTTTGGTTGATTTGTACCACAAGTACAGGTCGGCATTATATTATTACTGAACTATTTAATTTGTTTTAGTCAATCCGTGAATATTACGATGCTGCCACCATCACTGAACAATATATTTTATTCCAATTGGAATGCGAATTATTACGGTTCTGCCTTTCGTTTGTGGTGAGTCAGATAAAAGTCAACATTTGTCAATAGTCGGATGTGTTGGTGTTTAGTGTACATGTCGTATGCATGAAATGTGTGTATAGTGTAGCGAAAGGCGGTCTCCGTTCCCTTTGTTTTAAGTGCCCTTCGAACGCCCAAGACCGGAGTAAATTGCAACCACATGTCGCACTAGCATTCAGAACTACGTATAGAAATTAGATATTTTTTTTTATATTTGGCCTGTCAGTCCCTAGTCCCTTTACCATTAAGTAAAGAATTTATGCGAGGATGATCCAAGGGATGCAATATTGTTTTACAAGTCAAATGACGAAAGGACACTTCGTTATTAATTACGGTAACTTGTCAGCCTGTCAAGCCATAAAATAGAAGTTTAATGTGTTTGTAAGTGGCCCATACCGTGTGATGATTTTAAATAAAAATCAATACTAAAATCAAAGTCAAAGTCAAAGTTTTTATTTGTTAAACATAGGTGTAAAAGATGTAAGTAAATATAAAGAGATCGCTATGTTTTGCCGACAACGGCGTACAAATATTAAAATTATACTATAAATTATTCTTAAAAACTATGCTAACTTAATATTATGAGCTGAATTTGTTTTTTAAACATACAAAATTATGAAAAAAGGATAAAAAAGGAACATTTTCTATTACAAAAATAAAATTTTCTTAATTACTATCTAATCTACTTAGTTTGCATTCTCGTCTAGGTATTCTTTGATAGAGTAAAATGCTTCTTGTGTTAAATATTTGTTTAGGTACTTTTTGAAATCATTAATATCACTTTTTTCTCTTATGGGTTTCGGAATTTTGTTGTATATTCTGGGTGCCATGCCCTTAAGACTTTTTGAATAAAGTGACGTGTTGTGTGCATTGGCACAAATCTCATTATTACGGCGTTTCGACTTCAATGTCTCAAATAAATGTAAGTTACATTTTACGAACACTGCAGTCTCATAAATATACATACACGGTAGGGTAAGTAACTTATACTTTTTGAATAATGGCAAGCAACTATCAGTTGATTTCAGCTTGAAAACAGATCTTAAGCATTTTTTCTGCGCTTTGAAAGCGATAAATCTATCTGTAGAATTTCCCCAGTATAGTACTCCGAAGCGTAAAGTGGATGTTACGTAAGCATTGTAAGCTACTAGGACAATGGATTCAGTTACTATTTTTCTTAAGTTATAGAGAGCATAAGCGTATTGATTGAGTTTTTTACAGATAATTTCTATGTGTGATTTCCATGATAGATGACTATCTAGGTGTAGGCCCAAGAACCTGGCATTGTTGGTGTCGGCTATTTTTATATTTCATAAACTATATTTGATTGTGATTGGTTTGTACGTTGATAAAAAGACGTCGTTTTAGTTTTTTCTAAGTTTATTTTTAATTTGTTATCATCTTTCTTATGTAGTGGTTACATTGATTAAATGTCATTTTTAACCTACTAGGAAAGTGTCCATTTTCAATACATAAATTAATAACATAGCTTAGTACGGGAGCGATAATGTTAGCCACACGAAATTTAAGAATTTTTGTTGCAATGCCGTCATATCCGGTGCTATTCGTGTTTTTTAATGAATTGATTATTTTAAATATTTCGATCGGGATCAATAGGTGCCATAAATATGGATTTTGGATATAGTAGTTATGTTTGAGAAACTATTACAATTTTGATTTATTTATTTTTATACATATTAAATACATTTTTAAATATTCTAATATAAAACAATATAAAAAAAACATTTAAAAATATAAAAAATAGTGGTCCGCCGGTATCGGGAGCAGGGTCCAAGCTACCGGTGGTTAGGGCTCCAGAGACAGGAACCTCCTCACAATGCGAGCCGTATCGAGGAGTACTGCCTTCTGAATCAGGCCCTTGATCCAACCGCCTAACGAGAGCCTCGAAAGATGGTCGTCGAGGCTCTTGGCTATAAGGCCATTGGCCGTCACGACGATCGGCACAATGATAGCCGAGTTCACATTCCACATGTCGACAACCTCGTGTGCTAAGTCGAGATATTTAATTTGTTTCTCTTTCTCAGCTTTCACGAGGTTCTCGTCATGCGGAATGGTAACATCGACTAACATTACACGGCGCGCTAATCGGTCTATCACTACTATGTCAGGTTTATTGGCGACAATAGTCCTGTCAGTAATGATAGACCGATCCCAGTACAACGTGACATGGTCTTTCTCGAGAACTGGGTCGGGCACATACTTGTAGTACGGTACCTCAGATTCCACAAGTTTATATTTCAAGGCAAGTTGTTGGTGAATAATCCTGGCTACTTGGTTGTGCCTGTGCAAGTACTCGCCGTTAGCCAGACGAGAACAACCAGAAATAATATGTCTGATGGACTCACCCGGACGGTGACATGCCCGACACACGTCAACCGTCCCGTCCTTCATAATATATTTCCGGTAGTTGTTCGTCAACATAACTTCGTCCATAATTGCACAGACAAAACCTTCAGTTTCCCCAAAGAGGTCGCCGAAACGTAACCAGGACACGGACGCTAGAAAATCTACATCGGGCCCATGAAGAGCCCGGTAGAAGCGTCCATGAAGCTCCTTGCCTTGCCATACTTCCTTGCGGTCATCGGTAGTAAGTACTACAGGTTTGCGCCAGTTCTCTTTAGCCATGGACAGCGGGGTGAGTCCCTTGTCCACTGCGACCACATCTCGGTGCATACCCACCTCGGTTTTTAAAAAATATTCTCTGAGACTGCATATCTCGCGGTTGTGAAGGGTCTTCGCGTTTAAAAAACCTCGACCCCCGCACTTCCGCGGGATGTACAGCCTCATTACCGATGATCGTGGGTGATGCATCCGGTTTGCGGTTAACAGTGTACGAACTCTTCTATCCAGGGCATCGAGTTCGGTCTGAGTCCATTTGAGTACGCCGAAAGAGTACATTAAAACCGGCATGACCCAACCGTTGAAGGCGCGCACCTTGTTCCCGCCTGAAAGAAGGCTATTTAATACCTTGTTCAGGCGTCCAAAGAAGCGCTCCCTCAACGATTGCTTCATGTCAGTTACGTTAATGCCTAACGATTCCGACATACCCAAATACTTATAGCTTTCGGATGAGGAGAGGGATCTCAGGTGTATGGAATCCGAGAGCTGAATTCCCTCGGATTCCATAATCTCCCCTCGCTTTACATACATGACTGCACATTTGTCCACACCAAATTCCATCCTAATGGCGTTACTGAAAGTTTCAGTTACTTTCAGTAGCTCCATCAGTCGCAATTTGTTGGGGGCAAAGAGTTTCAGATCATCCATGTAAAGAAGGTGAGATATGACCTGACCACCTCTCCTCAACCGGTAGCCTAGACCTGAATCCTCCAGCAATGTGCTCAGAGGATTCAGGGCTAGACAGAACCAAAGTGGGCTCAGACTGTCGCCCTGGAATATTCCCCGTTTAATCCATACAGGTTCATCATTCCCCTGGATTTGTCGACATCCTGGATATCGAAGGACCGTCCTCCATTGCCCCATACATGACTCAAGGAAGGCACGTAGAGTTGCATTTATCTTGTACAACTCCAGTACCCTCATGAGCCATGTATGTGGCACCGAGTCGTAGGCCTTCTTATAATCTATCCAACATGTCGACAGATCCTTGCGGGATCGACGAACCTGTTGGCTAATGGCCATGTCGATGAGGAGTAGCTCCTTCGTACCGCGGGACCCATTCCTACATCCATTTTGAGAGGCAGACATAATGAAGTTTTTGTCAATGTGTGTATTAATTTTCACTCTCAAAATGGATGTAAGAAGTTTATAGACCGTCGACAAACACGTGATCGGTCTATAATTTTTGGGTTCCGCGGGACTACCTGACTTATGGAGCAGGTGGGTAACGCCTGTTGTTAAAAACTGCGGTAGGGACCCAGACTCTAAGGATGACTGGAATTGGGATGCCAGGCAAGTGTGTGAACTACTAAGCCATTTGAGCCAGAAGTTGTGCAGTCCGTCCGGTCCCGGGGATTTCCAATTCGGTAACGGACGAACTGCTCTGGCTATATCTATAGGTGTTATTAAAATTGGCTCCATTTCTGGGATAGGTTCACAGGCTCGCTCGACATCACGCATCCAGTCAGCCTCAGTATGACAGACGGGCACCGACCAGATGCTACGCCAGAAAGAACTCGTGGCAGCATCATCCGGGCGGCACACGTCTGTCATATTTTGCTCGGGTCGCTCCCAAGCTCTGTATACCCACCTCTCATCGTTCTGGAATATGCGATTCTGCGAGTACCGATCAACCCGCCGCTTATACCGCCGAATACGGTTCGCCCATGCATAAACTTTCTGCTTCAGGAAGTCGATGCGCTCTGTGACACGGGACATGTATTCTTGAGGACTGATTCCAGTCCCCGAGAATGCCCGCCTCACAAAGCGCATCACACGTGGTCGTGTATTGCCTTCCCTGAAGCAGTGTAGTTTGCCGATGAGTACCCTGGCCTCGTCGATGCGGCACTCGATCCTGCGCTGCCAGGTTGGTACGGCTGGTTTTGGTCGAATAGCTACGTCATAATTTGGGAATTTGACATTAGCTAAACGACATGCCGCAACAGCCCCACAGTACAGGATCGAGTGTGTATCAACGAGGTTCTCGCTACTCTCGAAAATATTCTTGAGTTGCGAGTCCAAGGCACACACCAGCGCCCTATTTTTATTATGCATGGGTAACCGTGGTAATCGGGGTCTAAGTTTGGTAGGAGTAGATCGATATTCGCGAAGCGCATCTTCCAGAGCGCTCCTCAATCGGTCGTTGCACTGGCTACTTACCATGGCAACCCTATCATCTTCCTCTACAACAGCTGGGTTGGACCGCGGCGGGGTTGCGTCAATAGCTGACGGTTGCACCGCGGTTTGTGCCGGAGCTAAGACGATACGGTTGCTCAGTACCTCTGAGCGCAGCCTATCAAGTGCGGCATCGTCCAACATGTGATTGCGTTGGATGACCCGCACCTGATCCGACAGTCGTTGGGCCGAGACGTTGACGATTGGTTTAAGTACCTGGAATAGAGACAGCATCCTAACACGGTACGCAGTGAGGTTAGTTCCCCCCTCTGTAGACCCGTAGTATGCGCGCATGACGTTCTCGTTTATTGTTTGAGTCCATCTCATGCGCTGCACACAACCACCGGCAGCGGGGACCCGGCTCGGGGCCGGATGGCCCCTAAGTCCCAAGCTCTTCGGTGGCCGGCCTCTCCCCTGCCGACGTACAGGTGTTGGCGACGTCGGCGGAGAGAAATATTCGTCGCTCGAGCTCGACGCAACTGCCGCTGCCGGTGACACAGGGGATCCAGGGTCCGGCGGTGGCGAGGCGGAGCTGAGCGACGAGTCCGGGGTTGTAAGGCGTGCGCGTCGGTAGGCAGCTCTCGTAATCATGTTATCACATCATGCTTTCTTCTCTGTTTTTTGTATTTTTGATTTTCTATTGACGTTGACATAATGTCATTGTAGTTGAAGGGTTTTTAAAATTTTTCACTTTCTGATTTTATTGTATTTTTCCAATGTTCTATTATTTACTTTGTTAAAAAGGTATGTATTGACTGTTTTTAGGTAACTATTGTAAAGACCTTTTTATTTAAACCAACAACCAACAACCACAACCTTTTAATTTTGATTATTATTACAATTTTTTTGATCTGCTACATCTACATAATAATTATTAAATGCTGTAGCAATTTTTATAGGATCATCAATTACTTTATTATCAAAATGTATTTTTTGCAAGGTTTCAGAAGGAAAGTTTGATTTGTTTTGTTTTATAACTTTCCAGGTAGCTTTAGTTTTGTTGTTGGCATTATTTATAAGATAATTATTTTGAGAGATTTGGGTCAAGTAGATGACTTTTTTGAGTCGTTTCGAGTACTGTTTTAACAATTGTTTGTTATCATTCGTAGGCAATCTTCGAAATTGCCAGAGTATTTCCGTTTTCCGTTTGCTGCAAGTTTTTATACCTTTGGACATCCATTTGGGAGATTTTCGAATAGAGATCTTTTTCTTTATAACAGGAAAACATAGGTCGTATAAAAGTGTAAATAAATCATGGAACAGATTAAATGCTGTTTCGGGATTGGTATTATTGAAGACCTCATCAAAGGAAAGTTTACGCATACAATCTAAAAACTTTTCTCTGTTTTCAGAGCTGTAATCCCGATTAGTAACATACCAATGGTCAATCGTACAAGTCTTTTTGACTAGACATTTAAAGATCTGGGCTGTGTGATCTGAAATAGCTAGGTCTAAAATCTCTCCTCGTCCACCTCGGACGTTATGCATGATATTGTCAATGCATTTACCGCTACATATACGTGTAGGTTTATTTATACTTGGTCTAATATTGTAGTTTAAAAGTAGATGCTGGAATTCTACAGATAATCTTGTTTTTTGAAGTATATCAATATTGAAGTCACCGCATAATAATATTTTTTTACCAATCTTCCGGCTACATAAGGCAAGTATGCAATCTAGTTTTTCCAGGAACACGTCTGTAGCATTTTTACTGTATTTTGGAGGCCTATAAATGCAAATAACAATCACTTGATGAATTATTAGCTCAATCGCACAACATTCTATTATATTGGAGACAAAACATTCTTTTAAATCTATAATTTTGTGCTCATGAATAGGGTTTATCAGTATGCAAGAACCCCCGTTCCTGGTGTTTCTTGATGAGTATGTAGCAAGTTTATAGTTTAGTAAATGTAATTCCGTGATATCATCTTCTTTCATATTATGTTCCGTGATACAAATGATATCTACTGCTTTCTCGTCATGTACAAGTTCATCTAAATGAATGCCTAATCGGTCTGACTTACCTATTAGAACATTAGTGTTCTGATATAAAATATATATGTGCTTATACACGAAAAAAATCTTTATGACATTTTTTTACATTGTATTCCATTTCAGTATTTTCATTTAAACAGCTAGTCTTTGGAGTAATACAATAATATTCAGACTGATCTTTTCTAACTTGGGTATCAGTATTGTTTGCATTAGTTTTTACACAATAATCAATTTCTTCTATTAATGATTTTACATTTTCAAAAATAGTTTTCAGTCCTTTGTCATTTATTTGACCTGAATGTCTATGAAACATATTATAATCTGTTGTTAAATTTAGGTTCGAATCTAAGTGATGTGCATATTTATGGTTCATTAAATCAAGAAATATTAAATTATTAAATGTTTCAATTCTACAATTAAACATATTAAAGTGATAACCCAGTTTATACGTAGGAAAGCAGACAATTATGTTTGTGTGTTCAATATTTTGTAGGATGTTCCGTATATAAAATAATATCTGAAAGTAATCCTTTGTAATGTTAGTCTTCTTCCCCTATTAATATTATACAAAAGTCTTTCATAGTAAAGTCACTTAGCTTTGTTTCCAAATCCCAGAGCAGATGTTCTATATCTCCGTTAGTTTTGAGATAATGACAGATGTCATATTTTTCCTCTAAGACATTTTGTGCCTCCGCTAAAACCTTGTTCTTGCTGTCGGTGCTCAGTAGGCATATTTTATTCTTGGTGGTAGAACCTGATTGCTGTTTGTTTGTCCTGACTTCATTTGCTTGACTCATGGTTAGGATCTTGTCACGAGTCTCTTGTCGATTATGTACAGTAGACGCTCAAAAGTGCACTACCATGCTAAAGATTATATTGCTATGAACTGTGCGAGCGCGATACAGCAGTGTGTGTGCGTGTGCGTGTATGAGTGATGTCTCAACTTTCCACACAAAACACACACTAATGAACTGTCGTCACACTACGCGAAATAGCATTATATTTCTGTTACATTTAGAATACACATCATAGTGATGACCTGTTCTTACCATTGCATTGTTAAAATTCGCGTAGTATTAACATGGGTTGGTAGCTGTTTGGGCTGAGCATGGGTTCACGATCAATGAAGTCCAAATTCGAATCCATGTTATTACAATGTGTGGCTGTTTTTTGTTTCTTTAAAACCTTAATAATATTTGTATTTTAAGCAGAAAGTCGTTAGGTATTTATGTTTATTTATAATGTAGTCATGCTTATTATTTATTTTTTATAAGAAGTTAAATATTAGATAGTTATTATATTATTATTTAACCTCATTAATTGATTTTTATTTTATGTTTTCGGTGTTGGAAGGTGGAAATAAAAAAATCGTGCTGAATGATAACAAAAATGTTTATTCGTTTTATTTATTTATAAAATTAACAAACTTTTATGAGAATTGTGACGTCACATTCCTATCTAGGCAATGTTAATAATAAGTTCCAACTAATATTTAGAAAAACATATCTCATCGGGTCTAACGTATCATTTATAATTAAAACACAAAAAGTGTAATGTCACTTGGGTTCGAACGCAAGCTACACCGTGCGAGACATTTTATCCATAGCGTTAACCGCTAAGCCTGAGAGACACGTAATTGTTAGTTTGAAATTAAATATCTGTCCGCTCATAGTGAGATTGATAACATGCAGTTATCAATCTCACTATGAGCGGACAGAAGTTTGGAGTTCAATGCTCCTATTTGTCCCTGCATTTCTTCGCAGCAACTATTAGCGCCATCTAGTGACGTATTGGCTAAGCTGAACACTGTTGTGTCAAGAGATCCAATGTGCTAAACTGCTTGGTAAGAGTAGTAATGAAATTAGTGTTCTGTTTGCTATAGAAATAGAAAAGTTCGTTGTGATGCGTCTAAATTCAAATTCAAATTTTTATATACGCGCGCAATTGTTTGTATAGTTCAGTTTTTTAGTTTTTTTTTATCTTGAATTAACACTAAATTAGCACTTGGTAGCACTTTTATACGAACACTAAAATTAAACAATTGTTATTGTATGTTGTTTTTTGAGTTTTTGGAGATGTAACACTTATTGAACATAGTTTTAGTACTGTTTGGGATTAGAACTTATAACACACTATAACTTTGTTAAATTCGTAAATTAGGTTTTGATAACACTTCCACTTAATGTTTACACTTTATAGTTCATCATAATACAAAAATATCACTGTTAAATTTACTTTTTTCATTTTTTTTAAATAAATAATACGGAGCTCAATATTGGCATGACGGCAGCGCCATCTCATATAAATATCTACTTAATAATTAGGAGTACGTGACAGACAGTCGCACGGGGTAAGGCAGTCGTTGGATAGGTCGCGGAGGACCTGTGCCGTGGCCTCCCAGATCGCCTGACTTAACACCATTAGACTTTTATTTGTGGGGTCGCATAAAATCGCTCGTGTACGTCAGTCAATCTACAAGTGTCGAGGAGCTAAAAAAAATTGAACAAGCATTTGTGACGGTGAAAAGTGATACTGAAGTGCTTACAAAATTGAAATACAATTTAAGAAAGCGTGCAAATAAGTGCATAGAACAAGGTGGTGGTCATTTTGAAACTTTAATGAAAGTGGATCCCAGAAATAGTGCAAATTAATAACCTAAGTGTAAAGTGTAAATAGTCCAGTTCTGTAAGTAAGTACCTACCTACTTCTACCTATCAATACGATTGTATTCTTATCACTGTAAATATTATGATTCAAATCTTTTAAACACGCCGTCTTTGAATATTTTTGTAGTACAAACAATAAACTGTACCTAAACACAACTTATCAGAGGAATCGAAGGATTCGCGGAGGTGCAATCTCGAAAGATAAAATCGCTGTTTTAAATGCATCCCCGTTACTAAGCCTAAAGTCTTAGATTCGTGTTGATAATTTCAATTATTAAAAAATTTCGTTCATTGAACGCACATCTAATGCCTACAGCTATTGGTTAGCTGGCGGGCTCTCGAGTGTGCGTGTCGCGTCGGCCGCTAACATTGCATGAGTATGTGTGCGATGCACATACGTTTTGCGTTTAGTAAGGATAACTATTTTATAAAAAATGACTAGGTTTGGTTTAAATTTATCTAATTACGGATGTTGTTTTAGACTTATAATTTAATATTCTAATTGGTGTGTCTGAGGTATTGCGCTTAATCTGTTACACGTTGTATAAAATGGTAAACTGATTGACTGGCTGACTGGGTGATTATATAACTCACAGCCCAAACCGATGGTCCTAGAGACATGAAACTTGGAGGGTATGTTCTTTGTGAAGAGTAAGTATCCACTAAGAAAGGATTTTTGGGAATTCCGCCCCTAAAGGGGTCAAATAGGGGATGGATTTTTATATGAAAGTACGTCAGTTTTGAAGTTAGGATCTTCAAATTTTGTGTTTAGGCTGACGATTGAAAATTAATTTATACGTGTGGCAGCGTTTTTGAAATTTTACCCTCGAAGGGTAAAAAGGGGGATGAAGATTAGTAAGTAATATGTTTGCTCCGGTAGAGTACAACTTAATTTTGTACAACCGATTGAGCTGAAATTTTGCACACACTATTGGTTCTGATGACAATATATTTTTATGACAGACGTTCCTTAATCCTGCAGCCAGAATCGTCTCCTCAAGAGAGAACTCTTCCACGGTTAGTAGCACGGTCACGAAACTTTGAAACGAAATTTTTATTCTCTAAAAAAAAAAAAAAAAATATTTTATCATGACCTCATCCTGCCTCCAAGCAGACAGTGAAGGACGCAGTCATTCACTGTCCCCGTCGATATCGTAATCCCACCGTCGAAGTGTCGAGGAACACGTCTCGCGGCTTCGATTGGGACCGAGGGTCTTAGCTTAACCACCCGGACCACGAGGTAGAAAACCTCTATAAAAGTTACCCCGAATCTCAAGCGGCGGCGCGCCGCGTGGAGATGTATGGCCGACGGGTTCCTTTGAAAAATCAGTCTCTAGTGCGAACCACTGCCGGGCCTGGCTATGGCTTATCTGGGTACAGGGGGCACTACCCAGATGGACTTTTTATTTCCCCCATACTCGTGGGAACTGTATGCGTAAAATTAATACAACCTAGAACACGGCCGATAACGGCGAAGGAAGGGAGGAGAGGGATGCGGGGTCGGAGTCCGGCGCTGTATCCAGCGCGGGAGGCCCGGGGCTGCTGAGGGAAACAGGGAGTTCCTACGCAAGCGGTCCAGGCCGGTAGGCGACCGAGAGTCGTCGTCAGATGGGGAGCTGGCTTCGGCTCACAAGATCCCCACCAGCAAGTGCGGCGGGATCCGCGGCAAGGGGAGAGGCCTCTTTGCCACCGAGAGGTCGGCGCGGCTTGCCGAGGAGGGGCGCCACCCAGGGGTGGCAACCGGTCATGGGGTGGCCTGTTCGGGCTCCTCTGGCAACGAGGCGGGCGCAGACGGCGGTTCCGATGCGGAGCATAAGGCCAGGCTTGCGAAGGAGGTGGAGGCGGTGCTGACGGCTGTCTCCTACAAACAAAAGCCCTCCACCAGGCAAAGGGCTATACCTGTAGCGGTCGCCTCCATTATGGCGGCAGCGGAGGCCAGATTTGCGGGGCCCCCAACAGATGGCGTGGTCAAATTGCGGGCGGAAGTCGCTCGACTGACGGCCGCCACGGAGCTTCTCCAAGAGGAGAACAAGAAGCTCCGAGCAGACCTAGCCAGTCTGTGCGAGTCCGGCTCTCGCGAGGCGTCCCAAAATGGGGGCCAGCAGCGACCAAACCAGCCCGTGCCGGTGGAGAACCAGGTCCTGAACCTGGTTCGGCAGGAGCTGGCTGCATTCCAGGCGCGGTTCTCCGTCCGAGTGCGGCCTCATAAGCGCCTGCTGCGGCCTCCACACCGGTGCCGTCCCGCCAGCCCTCTGTCAGGGTTACGTCGGACCCCGAAATGCCGGCCCCTGCGAAACCGGCTCCGGTTAGGAAGGCGGCGGCCCTGAAACAGGGTAAGACGGCGGCCCAAAAGAAGGGCAAGGCGGCGAATGTGCCAGCGCCAGCCGCAAGACAGCCGCCACCGCTGCCCCCCCCCCCCCCCCCGATCTCTAAGCTTTCCGCGGCCGAGACCGGTAGCCGGAGAGAGAGCGAGGGAGCGATGGGTGGCCAAAAAGGCCAGGAGGCGGGAGTGGAAGCGCCGGTAAAAGGAGCTGGGCGTCGCGGTTAGGTTCAGCGCCCCGAAGACCGCAGCTGTAGTAATTACACCACAGCCGGACGCGGAAAAGAGGGGCGTGACCTACCGCGACGTGCTCGCTAAGGCGAAGGCGGCGGTGGATCTCGGAGAGCTCGGGATCGCCGGGGGCCTCCGGCTTAGAGTCACCGCAACAGGGGCTCGAGTGCTGGAGATCCCTGGCGAAACCCGTGGCTCGTCCACTGACGCTCTGGCTGAAAAGCGTCCCTAAATGCGGACGAGGCCCGAGTGTCCAGGCCCGTCAAATGCGCAGACCTGCGCATCCTGGGTCTGGATGACTCGGTGACCGAGGAGGAGGTGGTGGCCGCCGTCACCAGGACCGGTGGGTGCCCTGCCGAGCAGGTCATGGCAGGCACCTTACGTTCGGACCTGTCGGGCATGCGAACTATAACGGTAAGCTGCCCTGTGGCGGCGGCGAAAGCCATTGTGGAGGGCCGAAGGCTCTTGGTGGGCTGGGTTTCGGCGCAGGTGAAACTGCTGGAACCCAGACCTCTGAGGTGCTTCTGCTGCCATGTGGGGCAACACGTGTCGGTCCGGTGCACCTCAGAGGTGTACCGCAGTGACCTGTGCTTCCGCTGTGGCCAGCCCGGTCACATGGCCGCGGTTTGCTCCGCCGCGCCGCACTGCGCCGCATGTGCGGCAGCTGGCAAGCCGGCCGATCACCGGGCAGGGAGCAAGGCCTGCGGTACACCCGCCAAGGCCAGGGGCAAGGGAAGGCCCTCCGTCACCACCGCCAAAACTTCCACCATCGCCACCACCACAGCCGTCGTCACTGTCACCGCCGCTGCCGCTACTGCTGCTACTTCTGCAGCGGGGCCCTCGCAGGGGGCCCGGGAGGGGGCTGAAATGGAGTGCCAATAACGGCCCCATTACGCCTTCTCCAGGCGAACATCAACCAATGCGCCTGCGCTCAGGATCTGTTGCTCCAGAGCATGGCGCAGTGGTCGATTAACATCGCCGTGGTCGCTGAGCCGTACTTTGTCCCGCCAAGGGATGACTGGGTGGAGGACCTTAGCGGTTCAGTGACCATAAATGCGTCGGCCGCCGCCGGTACCCCAACCCTTGAGAGTGTCAGGGTCAGGGGTGCGTAGCAGCACGGTTCGGGGAGATAGTTGTAGTGGGAGTCTACTTCTCCCCGAGCCGAACTCTCGCCGAGTTCCACAACTCCCTCACGGAGTTGAGTGCCGTCATCGGAAGTCATTCCCTCCCCGTGCTTGTGCTCAGGGGCTTCAATGCCAAGAACTTGCCTTGGGGTACTCGTTACACGGACGTGCGGGGTAGGATGGTGGAGGACTGGGCTCTGGAGACAGGCCTGGTTGTCCTAAATCGGGGTTCTGTCCCCACGTGCGTGCGAATGTGGGGAGAGTCGGTGGTGGACATCTCGTTCGCCAGCCCCGCTCTGTCGCCGCGTGTCGTCGACTGGCGCGTCACGAGGGGGTGGAGACCTATTCCGACCACCGGTACATCCGGTTCGACGTCTCCACCCAGACCCCAAGCGCGCCGGTCCTACAGGCTCCGAGTGGTCTGCGTTGGGCACTGAAGCAGCTGGGCCGGGAGCTCCTCCTGGAAGCCTCGATCGTGCAGGCCTGGGTGTCATCACCGGTCAGGCCTGCCGACATCAACAACGAGGCGGGTTCGTTCCAGGAGGCCATGTCCGAGTTTTGCAACGTGGCAATGCATCGAGTTCGGCCAGGAAGCGCCCGGTGTCAGGTGTACTGGTGGTCGCGAGAGCTGACGTCTCTGCGCGAGGCGTGCGTTGCCGCGTGGCACCTGTACGCCAGGCATGGCAGGCTCTGCATTTTCCCTCCGTATGCGGCAGCCATTGAGGCGGAGCTGTACGAGGGGTACAGAGCGGCGAAGACCGCCCTCCAAGATGCTGTCCGGCGGGCCAAACATCTGGCCCGTGAGGAGATGCTGGAGGTAGCGACAACCCCCGTTAACGGTCCCCCGACAAACTACATCCCGTTCTCTATTCATGCTAAAACGAAACCCCCAAACATATACTCAATTAGAGCTCACAACTGTAAGAACAACTCGACCTGCTCTTGCCCAACGCTGCCTCTAGTAACTTCTGTCAAATATTTGGGTGTGATGATCGATAATGGACTGAGATGGAACAAGCATATAGAGACAACTGCCAGTACCGTCAGGAAAACAATTCACCTCTTCAAGTCGTTAAGGCATTCTGCGGAACCAGAGACCCTAAAAATGGTTTACACAGCACTTTGTCAGTCCATCATCGGCTATTGTATTTTGGCTTGGGGTGGATCGGCCAAAACTAAATTCCTCGAGTTGGAGCGTGCGCAAAGGGCACTACTTAAGGTTATGATGCAAAAACCCTTTCGCTATCCAACTCACCAGCTTTACACCGAGCTCCAACTTTTAACTGTGAGACAGCTATTTGTGCTAAGAACCACTCTCTGGAAACATAAACAAGTACCACCCCCAGACTCAAACAAAAAAAGTATGCCCAACCCCAAATCACAGAACTTCCTTCGCCAGAAGACAGGTGTGTGTGTTGAGTCCTCTTGTTTAGAAAAATATTAATAAGACCACACAAATAGCAAGGCTAAGAAACAAGATGCAAAGGCTAAGCTGAAGAACATGCTGTACCTCCTAGACTATGCTCAAACTGAGGAAGTACTCACCACTCTGATATAACTCACAAAATTCCATGCAAAACACGTAATGCAGTCACCCACATCTTTAAAATAAAAGTAGACACCAAGCTCGTAATAACTCAAACACAGTCTTACACCCGACACCAATACATTCACAATCTTAGGCTCCTGATATTACACTCACACAACACAAAATACACGCGTTTCCCAGTTACACACACACACAATTACACCTCGCAAACAATACACACGACTCCCAGTCACACATAAAGATCAACCACACAGTCATTTTACTTTTTAATTTTTATTATTTTTTTTTACTTTTATTTGTTTTTCATTATTTTTTTTAAATCACTACATAATAATATATTCTTTTTGTATAACATCACCTTACCAGCACTTAATTTTCATAAGGGTTTATAGTGTCCAAGTCGCAGTAGAACACTGACTCCTAAGTCACAGGTATTCCTAGTTTAGGAGTCAGGGTTTCAACGTCTGTGCGCCTTTAAATATTGTGTGCTTACTATTTAGCTAAACTAAATAGTAAGCATATTGTAAGGAATTGTATCGATAAAGTATATTATTTCCTTTATTTATTTTTATACATATAATTTACATTTTTAAATATTTCTATACAAAGTAATATAAAAAAAACATTTAAAAATATAAAAATAGTAGCCCACCGGTATCGGGAACAGGGTCCGAAATACCAGTGGTCAGGGCTCTTGAGAGAGGAACCTCCTAACGATAAGCGCCGTGTCCAAAAGTACTGCTTTCTGAATCAAGCCCTTGATCCAGCTGCCAAGCGAGAGCCTCCTCAGATGTTGGTCGAGGCTATTGGCTATTAAGCCATTGGCCGACTCGACTATCGGCACAATGACTGCTGTACTCACGTCCCACATGTCGACAACCTCGCGAGCCAGATCTAGATATTTGAATTGTTTATCTTTCTCTGCTTTCTCGTCATGCGGAACCGTTATATCAACAATCATTGCGCGACACTCCAATCGATCTATCACCAGAATGTCAGGTTTATTGGCAACAATAGTCCTGTCAGTGACGATAGATCGATCCCAATACAACGTGATATTACCATTAGCGAGAACTGGGTCGGGCGCACACTTATAGTATGGTACTTCTGGTTCCACAAGGTTGTACTTCAAAGTAAGTTGCTGGTGGTTAATCCTGGCAACGAGGTTGTGTCTATGCAAGTACTCTCCGTTAGCCAGACGAGAACACCCAGAAATAATGTGTCGGATCGATTCTCCCGGACGTTGGTATGCCCGACATATGTCAACCGTGCCATCCTTCACAATATATTTCCGGTAGTTATTCGTCATCATAACTTCGTCCATTATTGCACAGACAAAACCTTCGGTTTCCCCGAATAGGTCACCGAAGCGCAGCCAAGATACGGACGCTAAGAAGTCTACATCGGGTCCATGTAGGGCCCGGTAAAAGCGTCCGTGAAGCTCCTTGCCCTGCCATACCTCCTTGCGATCATTAGTGTCTAATACTCTAGGTTTGCGCCAGTTCTCGTTAGGCAGAGAGAGCGGTGTGAGGCCCTTGTCCACTGAGACCACATCTCTGTGCATCCCCACGTCGACTTCTAGGAAGTATTCCCTGAGGCTGCATATCTCACGGTTGTGCAGGGTCTTAGCATTTAAGAAGCCACGACCCCCGCACTTCCGCGGGATATACAGTCTCATCACCGACGACCGCGGGTGATGCATTCGATTTGCGGTCAGCAGTGCGCGGACCCTCCTATCCAGGGCATCAAGTTCCGTCTGAGTCCATTTGAGCATGCCGAAATAATACATCAAAACCGGCATGACCCAACCATTGAAGGCGCGCACCTTGTTTCCACCTGACAAAAGACTGCTTAGTACTTTATTCAGGTGACCGAAGAAGCGGTCCCTCAATGATTGTTTCATGTCGGCAGTATTGATACCTAATGCTTCCGACATACCCAAGTACTTGTAGGTTTCTGTTGAGGAGAGGGATCTAAGGTGTTGAGTTCCCACGGATTTCATAATCTCCCCTCGCTTCACATGCATGACTGCACATTTGTCAACACCAAATTCCATCCTGATGGCGCCACTGAAAGTTTCCGTTACCTCCAGTAGCTTCATCAGTTGCAAATTGTTGGGGGCAAAGAGTTTCAGATCATCCGTGTGAGATATGACCTGACCAACTCTCCTCAACCGATAGCCTAGACCTGAACCCTCCAACAGTGTGCTGAGAGGGTTTAAGGCTAGACAAAACCACAATGGACTCAGACTATCACCCTGGAATATACCGCGCTCAATCTTTATCGGTTCGTTGTTCCCCTGGATCTGTCGACATCCTGAATAGCGAAGAACCGTTTTCCAGTGCCCCATACATGACATTAGGAAGGTACGCAGAGTTGCATCAACTTTATACAACTCCAGCACCTTCATGAGCCATGTATGAGGCACAGAATCATAGGCCTTCTTGAGCAACGAACCTGTTGGCTAATGGCGGAGCAGTTCCTTAGTACCGCGGGACCCATTCCTACATCCATTCTGAGAGGCAGACATGATAGAATTACTATCAATATGATGGTTGATTTTAGCATTCAAAATGGATGTAAGAACTTTATAGACCGTTGGTAAACAAGTGATTGGTCTATAATTTTTGGGCTCCGCAGTACTACTGATTTATGGAGCAGGTGGGTAATTCCAGTCGTTAAGAACTGGGGCAGCGACCCTGACTCTAAAGCTGACTGAAACTGGGATGCCAAGCGAACGTGTGATCTCTGGAACCATTTAATCCAGAAGTTGTGCAGTCCATCCGGCCCTGGAGATTTCCAGTTGGGCAACGGACGGACTGCACGAGCTACATCTTGGGGGCTGATGATGATTGCCCCTATTTCAGGTATCGGATCACACGCTCGTTCAACCTCCCGGGTCCAATCACCCTCAGTGTGACTGACAGGCACCGACCAGATGCTGCGCCAGAACGAACACATGGCGTCATCATCCGGTAGACGCGTGTCAGTCACACCTTGGTCCGGTCGTTCCCTAGCCCTATATACCCACCCTTCATCACTTTGAAATGTGCGATTCTGAGTGTATCGCTCCACTCGCCGCTTGTACTGACGAATACGGCTTGCCCATGCACAGATCTTCTGCTTCAGGAAGTCGATACGCTCTGTGACGCGGGCCAAGTAGTCTCGAAAACTAACATCAGTTCCCGAGAACGCCCGCTTTACAAAGCGCATCACTCTAGGTCGAGTATTGCCCTCCCTGAAGCAGATTAACTTGCCGATGTGTGCTCTAGCCTCACCGATATGCCGCTCAATCCTGCTGGCAGTGCAGGATTGAGCTGGAACAGCAAATTTTGGTCGTGTAACTCTGTCGTTGTTGGAAAATTTGACGTGAGCTACACGACATGCCGCTACAGCTCCACAGTACAATATTGAGTGGGTATCGGTGAGGTCTTTGCTGTTGTCAAAGCTGCGAATCTAGAGCACAGACCAGCGCCTTGCTTTTCGCCTTGCTTTTTCCAGCCCTTGTTTTTCTTTTGCATAGGCAAACGAGGTAGACGTGGCCTAAGTTCAGGCGGTGTGGAACGGTACTCCCGGAATGCACCCTCCAAAGCTCTCCTCAATTGTGCGTTGCACTGGGTACTCACGGATATAACTTCGTCATCATCCTCTTCACTATCGTATTCGGATCGCGGTGGAGCACTGGATACATTTTGCAGCTGCACTGCTATCATTGGCGAAGCAGGCATAACTAGGTTACTCCGTGAATCGAAGCGTAGTCGATCAAGTACGGTGTCATCCAACATATGGTTACGCTGGATGAACCGCACCTGATCCGACAGTCGTTGCGCCGACACGCTGACACCTGGCTCAAGCACCTGAAACATAGAGAGCATCCGACCACGGTACGCAGTCAAGTTGCTTCCCCCCTCAGTAGCCCCATAATATGCGCGCATGACGTTCTCATTAATGGACTGAGTCCATCGCATGCGCGACACATTTCCACCGGCAGCGGGGACCCTGTTCGGGGCCTGTTGGCCTCGAGGTCCCAAGCCCGCTGGTGGCCGTCCTCTTCCTCGTCGTCGTGGTGGTGATGGGGTCGACGGCGGGGAGAAAAACTCGTCGCTCGAGCTCGACGCAACTCCAGCGATCGGAGACACAGCACTCACGATTGAGGCGCGTCCCGGTGGCTGCGAGGCGGAGCTGAGCGACGAATCCGGAGATGGGGGTGTGCCTGTTGTTTTGCCCGGGTTCTTGTCAGCATTCATGCATATTTTCAAATATATTCCAAAAATTTAGGGTCCAGTTTTGTAAAATAGGTTATCTGTTTTTTTTTTCTTATCATTATTATTGATGTAATTAGTATATTATGGTTTAAATATAGATTAAATCTATAAAACATTAAATTAAAATTCGGTATCATAAAAATTCGTGCTGTCAATTTGACACTCGGACCACAGATTATTGGATTATTACCACATATTATTTGGCATGTGTGCCAAATAATAATAACAGAACTAGACGCCCTGGATAGGAGGGTCCGTAGATTGTTGACGGCATATCGAATGCATCACTCGCGTTCTTCGGTTATGAGACTGTATATCCCGCGGAGGTGTGGGGGTCGAGGCTTTTTAAACGCTATGACTCTCCACAATCGCGAGATATGCAGTCCCAGGGAATATTTCCTTGAAACCGACGTGGGGATGCATCGAGATGTGGTCGCGGTGGACAAGGGCCTTACCCCGCTCTCCTTGGCTAAAGAGAACTGGCGCTAACCTGTAGTGCTTGACACTAACGACCACATGGAGGTATGGCAGAGTAAGGAGCTTCACGGACGCCTTTTCCGGGCCCTGCATGGACCTGATGTAGACCTATCAGCGTCCGTAGCCCGGCTACGTTACGGGGACGTCTTCGGAGAAACCGAAGGTTTTGTCTGTGCAATTATGAAGGAATTTAAACTTTCATGGTCACTAAAATTATTATAACTAGAAGACGGGATATTTACCATGTTTATTGTTTTCTTTGAGTTCCCGATATTTCGGCGCTGTTGCAAGCACCATGATCACGGATAAACTGAAGTTATTGCGGGTGGGTGTTTATGAGCAGACAAATCGGTCTACCCTCTTTCTTGTTCGTTTTCTGCACTCAGTACCGCTACCACTGTCACTCACAACTCGATTCTGTTCCCGACACACGAAACTCACTGTGTCTGCTCGCGAACTTTTTTCGGCACTATCACGGTAAATATCCACGGTAATATCACTAACATGGTAAATATCCCGTCTTCTAGTTATAATAATTATGAAGGAAGTTATGATGACGAATAACTACAGGAGATTTATTGTGTAGGACGGTACGGTTGACATATGTCGGGCATGCCACCGTCCAGGCGAATCAATCTTTCACATTATCTCCGGGTGTTCTCGTCTGGCTAACGGAGAGTACTTTCATAGACACAACCTTGTAGCCAGGATTATCCATCAGCAACTTGCTCTAAAATAGAACCTTGTGGAATCGGAAGTACCGTACTATAAGTATGTGCCCGACCCAGTTCTCGAAAATGGCAGTATCACATTGTACTGGGATCGATCCATCATTACTGGTACACATCAGCCTGATATAGTGGTGGTGGATCGGTCAGAGCGGCGCGCAATGATTGTTGACATAACGGTCCCGCATGATGAGAACCTCGTGAAAGCCGAGAAAGATAAGCAAATCAAGTATCTTGACTTGGCTCACGAGGTTGTCGACATGTGGGATGTGGACTCAGCGATCATTGTGCCGATAGTTGTATCAGCCCATGGCTTAATTGCCAAGAGCCTCGACCAATACCTGAAGAAGCTCTCGTTAGGCGGCTGGATCAAGGGTTTGTTACAGAAAGCGGTACTCCTGGACACGGCTCGTATTGTTAGGAGGTTCCTCTCTCTGGAGCCCTGACCGCCGGTAGCTTGGACCCTGTTCCCGACACCGGTGGGCTACAATTTTTTATATTGTTAATTTTTTTTTATATGGTTTTTAGTTTAAGAAATATTTAAAAATGTATAAGATTTGTATAAAAATAAATAAAGGATAATAATAATAATATATTTTAGTTTAATTTAATATACTCTAAGTGGCTCAAGTGTCACTTGCTATCCTACTAATATTACTTATAAACTTGTGAAGATAAATGGATGGATGCTGTGGTGTGGGTAGACTGGTAAACAGGTCGCGTGATATCACCACTGGCGCACTTGCGATTCCTTTTATGTCCGTACTAAAGACCAGATCCGACATGTAGATACAATAAAAAAAGTAAAATTGTCTGCGAAATCCTTCACGTGAATAAACTAAAAAGCTGGAAATAAAAAATGTTGTTAAAAAAACCCCAGTTTTTGCTTTTCAGTTTTTTCAGTCGGGTTTTTTAGTTTATTTAGGTAGTCTACAATAAAAGTAGGTTAGTCCTTATAACATCAGCTATCTGCGAGAAAAAGTCCCGTCAAAATGGATCCAGCCGTTTCGGAGATTAGCCGGGACAAACAGACAGACAAAAATTTTAAGAATGTTTTTTATTATAAGTAGCGTATAATATACCTTCATATTATGTATTCAATAAAAAGCTGTTATTTTGAAATTACAGACAGACACTTCAATTCTTTCATTCATTTATTTTTGTGAATGTACGTATGTATAGATTGTTTACCTACACAAAAATAAATGAATGAAAGAATTGAAGTGTCTGTCTGTAATTTCAAAATAACAGCTTTGAATGTACGTATGTATAGATTGTTTACCTACTTTTAATTTGGTGATGGAAATTGTTGGGTTGTGCTTTGAGTCAAAAGTCAAAATTATTTATTTACTGTAAACGTGAATTACAATGACACATTTCGCCATATAAATAGTATGCAAATATTATCAAACACAAACATTAAATTAGGTAGGTAAATTACGATGGGTGCAACCGGAGGATCCAAAAAAATGCAAATTTATTTTTAATAAACTAATTTATTACCGTATTACAAAGTATTGAAATTACGACTAATTATACTAAAGTGTCAATTGGTCGATGTCAGATCCAAAAGTGCCGCTCCACGTTTTTATGTTTCTATGGAAAGGTTCGATTGACGTCAATTGGTCACGTTATGCTGAGCTTGCGTTTCGTGCCCGTAGGTGCCGTGTGCAATGTATATGCAGGTATGCCGATGCGGCGATCTATTAAGGTTGACCATGCGTAACACCTCCCCCCGTAGAACAGCGAGTATCGATGGACTTGTTCAAGATGGTCGCTGGTAGACATCCAGGGTCAATCCTTATTTGGCTTGGGTTGATAGTGCGTGGTGATGGGATTGCATAGACGACTTCAGGGTTGCTGTTGAAGTTTTCTGTGATTTCTCTGGATGCTTTTCTTATGCGTAGCCGACGATAGATTAGAGTGGCGATGAGTGCGCATGTACCGGATAGTGCGAGGTACATGGGTATAGTAGTGTGGTAAATGACGGGATCGGTGACGTCATCTAAATGTACAGGCAGTTGCGTCGCTATCTCGTTGCTAAGCGTGTGAAGTTTTTGTAGATTTGGCGAATTTAGGATGAGCTTCGGATAATTTTCAGGCCTCGACTCGTTGTATAGGGGCATCTCAATGATCTTCACGACATGTCCTTTGATGTGGTCGTCAGTGTTGGAGATAGTGAAGGCGGGTGTTCTCAGGTTACAGTTGAGGGGAATGATTGCCAAATAGCTGCCTCGTAGGGTCCGGTACTGTTCTTGACCGCAAGACATCTTCACTTTTGTTGGTACAGGAAAACTTAAGGTATAATGCTTGTCGTCCAGGGTTTCCAGGGCTTCGGTGGTGAGAGCTACGGGTGTCAGCTTGCAGCTGGGTTGAAGTTCTTGATGGACTATGAGATGCTGGATGCAATCTGGTTTGCTCTGGATTTGTAGGTTGGCTGTTGACTCACAGAGATATATGGAGTTTACCTTCGGACATTCTGTCTCTATGTACCTAGAGTCTGAGCTAGAGAGTGCTACGAAAGGTGAGGGTGGTATAAGAGTTTCGTGGTTCCTGTTAGGAACAAGGGAAAGTTTATACAAATTATATGTGGAGGAAACAACTATCGGGACTTTTATAACTACTACTATCTGCTTATTAGAATAGAAGTAACCTAGTTTAATTATTTCATAAAAATGCCTAATTTCTACGTCAAGGATTTCGTCATTAGCATATAAAATCCTTAATTTACCTAACATATACTTAATTTCATCTAAATTAAATAAAGAGTACGGGGTACTCGACGCACGAATAAATGTTAGGGTGTTCTCTAAACTTCGTAATTCTTCATAAAGATCTTCTACATTATCTCCTAAGATTAACAGATGTTGGGCCAGATGGGCGTATTTAATTAAATCTGTATCCCTATTAGCGTTACTTTCCAAAATTAAGTTTAGTGCTTTACTCATCTTATCTTGATTTGAAATTATACTATCTATTATTTGAGAGCTACGTGAAATAAATTTACTATTTAAACTAACATGGTTATTAATTTCTAATTCTAATTTATGCTCATTATTACGTAAGGTGTTTATGGCGTTTTCGTATTTAAGTGCATCGGTGTAGTCTAAATTACCAGAAATTGATTTTATTACAGAACCCAAACCGTCGATAAGGCCTCTTTTACTACGAGTTGATTCAAACATACTAATTTTACTAGTAATTAAATTGATTTTACTATTGAGATGTTTCAGATGAGGGTCGAATAGGAATAAGGTTTTATTGTTAACTAAGGGACTTAATTCAGCCATCTGTGTTTTTACCACTTCAATTTGAAGATGGATATTCTCTAAATCTATATGACTTAGGAAAGAATGGAAATGGGAAACGATCTTTGCCGCTCCTAATTTGAAGGGAAGTAGTCCTGGTCCATTGTCAAGTGATTCAACTGTTATCTCTTGTCCTTGGGCCGGATGTAGGGTCATCAGCCATAGTATTATCCTGTAACAAAGTGGGATCTTTAGGACTTCGCTTAAGGCGAGATTTTGCTACTGGACCGCGTTTCTTCTTCGTATAGATGTGGATTGGAAGATCTGCGAGTACAGTATCTTGCGTATAACGCGGGGCTAACTTCTGTCGAGACGCCATGGGATTGCGTACAAAGATTTGCTGGTCGGGGGTATAGTCCTTCTCGGGTTCTCTGTCCCTGTTACGGGTTTCAGTCAGTTGTGTCCTGTCATGTAAGGATGTCTGGTTAATAAGGTCGTATACTTGACTCATTCGTTTCCTATGGTCTTGTGAGTACTGTTGCAGTAAGTGTTCAGATAGGTCAATATCTATTGGGTCTCGAGGGTCAAAGTGTCCAGTTATCAAGTCCAAGGGTCTACATTTTGTGAAGCTATGGATCGAACTATTGTACGCTAAGATGGCATAAGGCATAAGATTAACGACTGGTTCATTTCGTCTCTCTAATTTCAATAACCTAAGATGTTCTAAAATGGTAGAATGGAACCTTTCTACTATGCCATTGTCGTTAGGGGAATGCGCTAATATTTTATGGTGAATAATTTTATGAGTTCGGTTGAATTCTAAGAAAATCTGATTTGTGAATTCAGGGCCTCCGTCCGTGACAATAGTCAATGGGACCCCATGGTGGGTGCAAAATACAAGTAGAGCTTGTACTACACTTAAAGCGGTGCTATCTCTAAGGTGATAAGCTTGTGCATACTTAGAGAAAGCGTCTACAATGGTAAGGAATTTCTCTGTTTGAGCTGTGAACAGATCTAGATGGATAATTTCAAAAGGTTTACTAGGGGGTGGTACAATGTTAAATCTTTGCTTGATGGGGTGACGGTCGTACTTAGCCTGACCACAGATAGTACACTCATTTATGTACTTGGAGATGTGTTCTTTCATCTTAGGCCAGTAGAATTTAGAAGATAAGGCTAAGTAACATTCACACACACACATACACACACACTCTTTTCTTAATTACGTAATTGTATATTTATATTGTAAGGGAATGAGCGGAGCCTTCAACTACAGGCATTTCTATGCCTAAATGGAGACTCCTCGTTATGCAATGTAAGCCAAATTGATATGAAATAAACTTATTTTATTTTATTTTATTTTATTTAACATTCAGTGATACCGCGATGATTTGTTTTACCTTCGTGGTATTTCTTTATGATGTCTTGTTGACGCAGGTAGTCTTTAACATTCTCTAATTCAACTTTAGTTAGAACCATGTTCATTGAAGAGCTTTTGAAGTTGTCTTGAATTATGGGGATTATTTTATACATGGCAAGAGGAGGATGGATGATTAAACCGGTTTTGACTTTAGGGTTCACATATTCTTTAACTGCATTAATAACGTCGTTAGTCAGGTTAGACTCAGATAGTTGAATGGTAGTTCGGGTATGCGTTTCAAATGGCTTACTCACTGTCGGTCGTTTTTTAATATCGCCTACAAGTACAAAACAGATTTGTCTACTGAATTTATTTAAGGGTTCGTCTGATATTGGCACTTCTAGAATAGGGGCTTCGTTACTAGTGTGAACAGTTGCTGTGTCAGAGTTGTCGAGTATGTCAGGGTTGTTTGTAGGGGCTGTCAGTGTTTCAGAACCTACTGTTGAGTGAGACTTTTCAGATACATTTACCGCTATAGACATAGCGTCCTCGTTGTTGATTTCAATGCGGGACAATGCGTCGGCGTTAGTGTTCTTTTTGCCTTGCTTGTATACTGTAGTAAAATTGTATTCACTCAACTTAAGTCTCCAACGTGTGAGTCTGGAGCCTGGTTCTTTAAGGCTCATAACCCATTGTAAGGGTTTATGGTCTGTAACTATCTTAAACTTTCTCCCAAACAAGTATGGACGAAAGTATTTAGTAGCCCAAACTATGGCTAATAACTCCTTCTCGATTACACTATAGTTAATCTCACTGGAGTTTAATGTCCTAGACGCGTATGCTAAGGGCTTATCTTGTCCTATAGGTCCTTGAGAAAGGACAGCTCCTATGGCAAAGTTAGATGCGTCAGTCGTAAGCACAAATTCCTTAGAAAAGTCAGGGTACTGCAGTATAGGGTCGTTAGTCAGTAGTAATTTGCACTTTTCAAAACAGTCGATGTAGTTAGGGTCATTGAAGGTGATCTTAGAACCTTTCTTGAGACATTGCGTCATGGGTTTCGTAATGCGCGCAAAGTCAGGAATAAATTTCCTATAGTATCCTAACAGGCCTAAAAAGCGTTTGATCTCGGTAGCTGTCTTAGGAATAGGGAATTTCTGGATGGCAATGATCTTATCGGGGTTAGGCTTAATACCGTCCTTACTTATTACGTGACCTAAGTATGAAGTTTCAAGCTTTAAAAATTCCGACTTATCCATCTGGATCTTAAAGTTTGATTCCCTTAATCTCTTGAATACTTTTTCTAAATTTACCATGTGTTCCTGTAAGGAAACACTAAAAACGACTATGTCATCGAGATATACGAGACATATGACATTTTGGAGGTCCCTGAGGACATTATCCATCACGCGTTGAAACGTGGATGGAGAATTTTTGAGACCCATGGGCATGCGTAAAAATTCAAAGTGCCCATGTTCTACATTGAAGGCCGTTTTGTGAATATCGGCTGGGTCCATTTCTACCTGGTAAAATCCACTTGCAAGGTCTAGAGTTGTGAAGTAATGACAGTTACCAAGTTTATCTAAGATGTCATTAATATTGGGGATTGGGTACTTGTCATCGAGGGTTTTCTCGTTGACTTTACGAAAATCAATGACTATGCGCCATTTAGTCTTTCCGGACGCATCAGATTTTTTTGGAACTACCCAGATGGGTGAGCTCCAGGCTGACTGCGAGGGACGGATTATCCCTTGGTCTAACATTTTGCTAATCTGATCCTGAACTTCCTGTCTGTGAACAAAGGGATATCTATAGGTCTTAGTATAGACAGGTAATTCGTCGGTGGTATGAATACTATGCTTTATCTTATTGGTGAAAGTTAGAGGTTCACCATCGATATAGAAAACGTCAGCATATTGTGCACAAAGAGATTCTAAGTTGGCTCGTTCTTCAGGATTCAGATGGTCAGTGCGTAGTTTTGATAATACCTCGGATACGCGATCGCTAGGCTGATAGATAGTCGCGCTTTGCTCGTTAAAAAGTTCCGCGGTAACTGGCCTGTCCATTGAGAAAACTACATCATGTTTAGTTGGATTAATTATTTCTATGATGCCACGGTTATTTTTAGCAGAAGTAACACAGTCGCGAATAGTGCAATTGGAAATAGTCTGCTCTGATATTATTACGTCACCATCATGAAGATTAATGGGGACTCTAGCTAATTTGGATGAATTAGCGGGTACTATGTCCTCGTAAAGATTACAATTACGTGAATCATACATTCGCAAGGGATTAGATGAATTACGTGTAACAAGAACCTTATTCTTTAAATCTATATTAGACTCTAACTTTTCTAGTAAGTCTAAGCCTATTAAGCCGTCAAAATAATTGTGGACTTGTAAATGTATAGGGTAATGTCACAGGTTTCTTTAAATTCCGGGAAGCACGGTATAGTAATGGAATAATTATTACGAGTTGTCGCGTGGATGTTAGTGACTTCGAAAGGCTCATAATTACACTGGATATGATGATAAAATCTTTCTACAACGTTCGGGCTAATAAAAGATAGGTTCGCACCGGTATCTACTAATAGTTTAATGGGTGGATTAGCAATCTGAATGAATGGAAGTTGTCTCTGGGTTTGTAAGTTAATCTCTATTTTGGTTTGTCTGATTTCGGGGCTGTATGAAAATCCTGGCCTTCAGCAGACGTTCCTTGGGCAGATGTTCCTTCAGGCACATTCTGATGTTCCTCTACGTGCACAGGAACATAATCACTATGAGCTAGTGGCTCATACACAGGTTCGTAATTGTAAGGTACAGGGTAGAACTGGTAGTAATAGTCATTATAGGCATAGTCGGGGTATTCATAATAGTCGTAAAAGTCTACTTCGTTAACATTCATCTCACGAGTCTTAAAGTAGTTACTGGGAGGTGGATTCCCTTGTTGAGTCCAGTCATGTCCTGTCGAAGGTCTCGGCATAGGTTTAGGAACAAAGTGGCTTACACCACTCATGGGCTTAGGGCCATTATTAATGGGCGTGTAACTAGGCCTTTGTTGAGGCAATCGGAACACGTTGCTCTGGGGTCTATGGTTAGGCGGGGGTGCGCTTAACATTTGTTGGGTTCGCGTGGGACCGCGATTGAAAGGCACTTGGGGTCTCCAAGCTTGCATTGGCCTTGGCGGTTGTGGCTGATAAAAACTTTTGGAGGGACCGGGCTGATTAAACGGCGCTGAAAAAGTGACTGGCTGTGGAGTATGCAAATTAAATGGCTTAATCTGATACGTACTGGGATTAAATGAAGACGTAGACTGCACAGGTCTCCGCTCCGGCAAATGGTCATTACGCTGCTGTAAGTACATGGTGTTAATTTCCTCGTGCACAAACTCGAGAGCCTTTTCGATGGTGTCGGGTCGCATGCACCTAATACGCGAGCCTAAAGGTTCTTTTAGGCCACGAACGAATGCCTGTAGGGTTAATTTTTTATATAGTGCCCGTTTGGCCTCGATGGTAGTAGATATGGACTCATGCAAGGTCACATACGTCATAATTGTACTAAATAAAGTTTGGCACTTTTCGTAAAATTCCGGTGGTGATAAATTCTTTTGCGTTAACAGGGCCAAATCATTGTATAAGGCGGTCTCGTCCCGCTGGTCCGAGAAGTTATTAATCAGGGCGTTTCTAATACCCTGCCAGGTTTCGGGAATGCCGTTTGAATTTATTGTGCGGGCGGCATTTCCGGTAACCTTATTAAGTATGCCGTTCAACAAGGATAAATTACTTAGTTCGTAACCTGGCTCTGCCTTAACAAATTGCGCGACAAGTTGGTCACATAAACGTACAAACCGCGTGAGCACGTTCGGGTTCCCGTCGAATTCGGGAACGAGGCGTAAGGCCTTGTAAACTTGATCTACCAAATCGGTACTCATTTTGTTAGTTAAATTATTCTCTATAATTAAGTAAGATTCTACACTTTCACTATCTTCTAATATAGTATCTAAATTCCTATTCGCATCGATTTGCGAGTTCCTATTAGAAATACTCGACTTAGGAGTCCGTGATATACGTGGGTGAAAAATTTTGAAAGTTTAATAGAAACACTTGAGGAAATTAACACAAAGGAAACACAGAAAAAAAAAAGGAAATTACACAAAGGATACTAAAATATAGGAAGGCGAGCAACTCTAGTAGATCTAGGTACTTACCAAATCTGCATCTCTCTGTGGTATCGATATTCGGATACTCCTCCGTAGCCGCACACCCGTAGGTTCGAATAGCCCGTTGTCGGTGATCGATTCACTGAATTTACTGGACTATCCTACCGACTGCGCCAATTACGATGGGTGCAACCGGAGGATCCAAAAAAATGCAAATTTATTTTTAATAAACTAATTTATTACCGTATTACAAAGTATTGAAATTACGACTAATTATACTAAAGTGTCAATTGGTCGATGTCAGATCCAAAAGTGCCGCTCCACGTTTTTATGTTTCTATGGAAAGGTTCGATTGACGTCAATTGGTCACGTTATGCTGAGCTTGCGTTTCGTGCCCGTAGGTGCCGTGTGCAATGTATATGCAGGTATGCCGATGCGGCGATCTATTAAGGTTGACCATGCGTAACAGGTAACTAAATAAAGTATTTATTTATTTATAAGAGTTTAGTTAGACTATACTATACTATGACTATACTATGTTTAATTAACTAACATAAAACAAAATTTTGCTATTAAATACTAAAAACGAATGATGTTAACATATTAAAGTATTTTTAACATACAACGCATTCTTAGCCAAATAAAATTGTTTAAATATACAAATACACAATTCGGTAGTGATATGAGTGACATTAGATTTTTTGAGAAATTCCGCTATGAAATAAAATCTATGTGAAATTAACCATTTTTTCAGAACTTTACAGAATTATCTGTACGGAAGATCAGTGATAAAGTTTGGTAGAGAGTTACGATTACGTCTGAATAATTCAATTCTAGGTACAGGCATTGTTAATAGATACTGTGTAACTGTACGTTTATTAAAATTGTTTTTAAATTCAAAAAGTGAAGAGTTAGTTTTGACAAATTTTGCGATTTCATATAATTATGTCGGGTATATCAAGATTCATTCCGTTAGGCTTGTACATCATATGGGCAGACGACGGGTTTCGTGCTATGAAAACACACTGGGTGCGATACACAGTTTCTATCAAACAACGAATTACTTGAGATTACAACTTAACATTCATTAACATTCAATAACACGGGGCACAATGAATCGGGTACAGTTCCAAGATGTCTCAACTCCGCTGCGATCAGACACTTAATGTCTCAGGGCTCTGTACAAGCACGCTGTGTTGTGTCTGGTAAGGTGGTTGCGTGATGTCACCACTGCACACAGGCGCGCTTTCCAATTAATTCCATGTCCGTACTAATAATCGGATCCGATGTATATAAATACAAGGAACTGTGAGAAGGTTATGTGATTTTGAAAACCACCAAAATTGAGCCACCAAAGTTGGAACCAGGCATAAAAATTCTTTAAAAATAAGGGTTTTAAGTTAAAATTAAATTAATGTCATTGATTTATAGGTCACCCAAATCATTAGCTATAGCATGTAGCTTACTATTATAACACTTTAAAATCAACAGTAAATCGATTCACCAAAAATTGAACAATTCTTGTCCTCCGTTCCACCCAAGGCGAGTACTTACGTTTTTGGAGGGTAATCACAGCACTAATCGCACACCTGACATTAATCGCACTAATCGCACGACTGACAGATGCAAAATAAATAACGCGATTGATCGCACACGCACGAAACTTCATGTTATAGTAAGTTCAAAAATTGCTAACAAAATTTTGATTTTTGCTTGGACAAACTTTGATCGAGTGTCCTGTGCTAATAAGATTTTATGATATGGTTTAATTGTTTTTAGATAATATGTCTAATGCATATACACGAATACTTTTAGGTCGTTCTGGAACCGAAACACAGTAACTCCAGTCGAGTAATAGTTACTATTGGCATATTATTATTTTTTATGACGTCTAATATAGAAGTTAGAAATTTATCACATTGTTTCTGTGATTCGAGTTAAATCTTAGTATTTCATTCATAAACCCAATATCGTACGACATCCGCTCGATGATGACGTAGCGCGGCACAGTTGTGCGTGTGCGAGTCAGTTGAGTGGGTCAATGGACGTCGGACGAATTTATTAACCGACTGCAAGTAGGTACCATTTCATTTCAGGTCCGATTTAGGTTGGTGTAAGTTCATTTACCTACATCATTTCTCGTTCGTATCAGAAGCACGGCACGGTGTTTACCACTATCACATCTCATCGTTAACGAGAGAAATTAATTGGCATTTAATTCACCACTCTTACAACACGAAATCACTACTACTCGTACCTATTCAACTAGACTCCAATACGACGACAGTACGCTTGGGAATTAGGCCCTAAATCGAGTGTCGACCAATCGAACCTACCTACCTGATTCATAAAATAATACTGCCTAAAACATTTTTCTTTTGCGGTAATGCAATAAAAAAAAAATTAAACGGCTGTTACAAACGCAGGCAATTAGCACAGAAAAATGAATCGTTTCGTCTGTCGAATAGAGTTCATTATTAGTTGGAGGTATTATTAGGTTGGAATTTAGACCTTATTTTAATAAAGTTAACCGTGTAATTCGGTTGTGCATCTTTGTAACAGTCAGGTCGGACATGAGACAATAGGTTTCTCAGAATAATTTTAGTAAACTGCGTACTTTACTTAGGTACCTAGTTTGGGTAAAATTTCTAATTTTCACCGTTTGCGGTTAAGGACGCGTTTGCAAAATTGATAGGTATAGAATCGAACTACTACATTGACACGGGTTATACATACAAGTGTACGCACAGCTAACGGCGAGAATAGTAGTCAAGTGATCTCATTTTGATACTTTGAAAGATTATTTTTTTTTACGTATTTCTCTGTAATAAAATTATGGTACCTACAACAAATATTTATTATTGCTGTTTATAATTTACGAATTACGTCCGGACTTGATGGAGTGACCTGAAGGTGTACTTCGGTGACTGCTACTGGAACTCCTCGACGAGTAGAGCTAGGTGAGCCTAGTTTGGGCTCGTTTTGTTAGTTATGATAAGACCTTACCTCCGGACTTGATGGAGTGACCTGAAGGTGTATATCGGTGACTGCTACTGGAACTCCTCGACGAGTAGAACTAGGTGAGCCGAGTTTTGGCGCGTTTTGTTAGTTATAATAAGACCTTACCTACGGACTTGATGGAGTGACCTGAAGGTGTACTTCGGTGACTGCTACTGGAACTCCTCGACGATTAGAACTAGGTGAGTCGAATCTGCGGTCGTTTTGTAAGTTATGATGAGACCTTACCCCCGGACTTGATGGAGTGACCTGAACGTGTACTTCGGTGACTGCTACTGGAACTCCTCGACGAGTAGAACTAGGTGAGCCGAATTTGGGCTCGTTTTGTAAGTTATGATGAGACCTTACCCCCGGACTTGATGGAGTGACCTGAACGTGTACTTCGGTGACTGCTACTGGAACTCCTCGACGAGTAGAACTAGGTGAGCCGAGTTTGGGCTCGTTTTGTAAGTTATGATAAGACCTTACCGCCTGACTTGATGAAGTGACCTGAAGGTGTACTTCGGTGACTGCTACTGGAACTCCTCGACAATTAGAACTAGGTGAGCCGAATCTGCGGTCGTTTTGTTAGTTATGATGAGACCTTACCTCCGGAGTTTGATGTAGCGACCTGAAGGTGTAGGTACTTTCGTAACTATTAAAACAACAAATCAAACGTTATCAATTCTTTATTGTTAGAATATTTTGGGTATGTGAAAAATGCACTCTTTGCTCCATATTTCTTGCCTGTTTGGATCAATCAATTCTGGGAGGAGAAAGTTTTTATAAAATCGAGTTAAATATGTTTCCATTTTCTCCTTCCAAAATTGTGGATCTTTTTCTATGCACTTGTACTTTATTTTGCCAGGGCCTGTCCAAATAGCAAACACACAAGTGTCTTCCCTAGTAATGCGCAGCTGTCCTTGAACTTGGTACTACCATTTTATTATGAATGTATTATTTGCCGCAGGCAACCAAAAATTAACTTTTTTAAGTTTAATGGCGTCGTCTGGCTCCATCTTATATGCCGAAGATGGGCATTTAATTTCAATAATGCCAAGCTCACATTTTCCATCTGGGGTTGCTCCTAGATAGGGAAATTCTTGGTCTATGAATAACTCGCACTGTTCTATCCGGGTATTCCAAGCCTTTTCTAAATCTCGAATTGCTGCCTCTTCGTTACTTCTGCCATGTTTGAAGGACGGCACATTGCTTAGATCTTTTCCATACAGTATTTGTTTTATCAGTGGACCACATTCAGTTGTTGGGCGACGTTTGCAGACTGTCGCGAACCAAGACGCTGTCAGAAGCTTTCTCCGCGTTTCTAACCATAACCGACTACCGCTCTGTAGAAGTCAAGTAAAGTAAAGTCTTGTCATAACTAACAAAACGTGCCCAAACTCGACACATCTAGTTCTACTCGTCGAGGAGTTCCAGTAGCAGACACCGAAGTACACCTTCAGGACACTCCATCGAGCCCGGAGGTAAGGTCTTATCATAACTAACAAAACGAGCTCAGACTCGGCTCACCTAGTTCTACTCGTCGAGGAGTTCCAGTAGCAGTCACCGAAGTACACCTTCAGGTCACTCCATCAAGTCAGGCGGTAAAGTCTTGTCATAACTAACAAAACGAGCCCAAACTTGGCTCACCTATTTCTACTCGTGGAGGAGTTCCAGTAGCAGTCACCGAAGTACACCTTCAGGACACTCCATCGAGCCCGGAGGTAAGGTCTTATCATAACTAACAAAACGAGCCCAGACTCGGCTCACCTAGTCCTACTCGTCGAGGAGTTCTAGTAGCAGTCACCGAAATACACCTTCAGGTCACTCCATCGAGTCGGGAGGTAAGGTCTCATCATAACTAACAAAACGAGCCCAAACTCGGCTCACCTAGTTCAACACGTCGAGGAGTTCCAGTAGCAGTCACCGAAGTACTCCTTCTCTTCAGGTAACTCCATCAAGTCCAGAACGAATAGGTATTTATAAACTCTACTTACCTTTCCATAGCGAAATAAAATAGAATAAAAATCTTACCTCGTCAAGTATCAAATTTGGTTTATCGAATATTTTGTGTGTGTACAGCGATCTTTTTCAATTCGAGCCGCTCCAAACATGCGATACGTGTCCTCTCTCGACGGCGGCCGCGCGCAGACTGTAGTTTCACTCGAAATGCATGTGCAATAAATCAAGACGGGGTCCAAAAATAAAATAACCCTTATTGCAATCGATTAAGATTCATCCGGAAATAGCAAAAAATGGGAAAACATTAGTTTTGGTTTTCATTTTTTCTGCGACTATTTATAGCATTTAGATAAAAAAAATACTAAAATTAAGAACTGGATATGTTTGCCTACATACAGTATTTTTAGAAATAGTAGAATATGTTAGTAATAGCACAAAAAATGTACCTAAACTGAACCCGGTATTGATAATTTTGTGTAAAATGGCAACGTAAGATCGATTTTACATTATAAAAAACTAAAATTTTCAATAGTAAAGTTCCTTTCATTTTAAGATGAAGAACCAATCTATACGAGGTAGTTATTAGTTACTTTGGATTTTGTTTAGTTATGTCATAAAATGTACTGAAAAACAGCATATTTTTGTCTGATTTGCAAACGCGCACTTAATAAATAAAGTCTAAATTCGCTTTTCGTATTTTTTTTTTGTATTAATTTATCTATCGCGTAGGTACCTATTTGCGCGACCGATCCCTTTGGTTAGAACGCGGAGTGCTACAGTAGTATAACGTAAACATAACATCATGCCTGTAATGCCCGAAGGGTTTGGCAGAGGTGTACCTAATGGTACATCCACATTTTTCGCCAGTTATGTTTAATTCCCATGTAATAGGGTGCGAGCTTATTGCCATCAACCGGGCACAAATTCGCACTAAATATTTTATTTTTGTTTAAGTAGGTATCGAACGCAGCGGCATCTTTTGTTTTCGAGACGGTGAAGTCACACTTGCGGATGAACTAATTAGATAGATACTTACATCTTACATACCTATTAATAGCAATTTAATTCGTTATTCAAGCCATAGATACTTCTCTAGCTTTGTATTGAAGGTTTGCTAATCATGAGTTTGCTATAGGTTGCAGTGGTCAGTACTACCAACCACGTTGTTGCTACAGTGGATACCTACCCGCGACAATAATAAATCGTTTGATTCCGCATTCATGACCATTGTGTTGTTTTTAATATTTTATACGCAAACCCTGCGTAGGGAACATAGCTGTTTTTGACATGGAAAGAAAAATTCAAGTGCGAGCAGGGTTTGAACCTGCGACCTTCCGATTCAGTACACCGGATGTCTTAACCATCTAGACCATCGCACCCCGCTCACAGATCCCGAAATTTTTCGTTCCATTAATAACGTCTTACGGTGACGTTAGCGCCATCTATTTAAGAAAGTATCGAACTAACTTAAACCAACACGTTGACATTGCAGTCAAATCAATGTTATGTTAAAAATTAGTTTGGTATGGCGACTTCTATACAACATTGATTTGACTGCAATGTCAACGTGTTGGTTTAAGTTAGTTCGATACTTTCTTAAATAGATGGCGCTAACGTCACCGTAAGACGTTATTAATGGAACGAAAAATTTCGGGATCTGTGAGCGGGGTGCGATGGTCTAGTTGGTTAAGACATCCGGTGTACTGAATCGGAAGGTCGCAGGTTCAAACCCTGCTCGCACTTGAATTTTTCTTTCCATGTCAAAAACAGCTATTGTGTTGTTTGTTTTGTTTGATCTAAATTGCGTTTATGTTTACGTACTTAACAGTTAAATAACTTAAATTTCTCCTTCATACTTTTTACGAAAATGTTATGGATGTAATCCATTCGTATTTAATCATTTCCTTACGTAATATTGGCTAACATTGAATCGCCTGGCCACCAGTGGTACTTCGACGTGGGTCGCGTTCGAAGTACTCAGTATGTCTTCCTCTAATTCCGCCGAGTATGGTAGTCTACCTCGGCCCTGCGCGTGTGTGGGTGCTCGAAACTGTCCGTGATCGAGGAGGCGCTGGGTTACAGCCAGGATGGTGGAGGTGAAGGGAACTTGAGGGTCGGTGATTCCTAGTGCGCGCAGTGAGTTCAGGTGTTCCGGCTGAGCATAAAATCGTCTAGCCTCTTCCAGGTTATGGTGCACCATCCCATAAAAATCCACCATTGCCCAATTCTCCACGTTGGAGTACGCGTATTGCCGACTCATTTTTAGCACGTGATTAGGTTGCGCGTGAGTGACCTAACACAGCGAACTGCGCGACACTACTAGGAGGAAGGAAGGGCGGGCGGGCCGGTCGGCTAGACTGTGTAAGCGTGGGGTGGGGGCGTGGCTTACGGATCATGCTGTCTGATCGATGAATGGATTTTTTCAATGGGTACCGTTCGCATGTGTTGCCGATCGTGAATACGTTTTACACACACATATGCATTTACCGCAAGGAAGCGTTACTTCGAGTTCTCATTATTTCACAAAAATAACATTAAATTATTTTTTTCTAGTCCCAATCGTTTCGAAATCGATGATTGAGTTTATGGGTTTCGGTATAATAACCGTGTATACTAACTAAATTGTTTATTTTTTATTGTACCTCAAATTGTTACTAGGGTGAACGCAATTACCTCAAAAAATAGAGCTGGGACAAGCCACAAAAAAAAAGTGGCCCTAATTGAACCAAGTTATGTAGTTCACTACAAAAAAAATAAGAAACATCCTATCATTTTACACCTCGATTCTCAACGTGGACACACCATTAACGCAGTTTGTCTGGAAGTTTCATCTTTAAGTTTTTTTAAGGCAAAAACAAATGCTGTTATTTTAATACATGTATTACATCAATATGATCCTTCCAGGTTAAATGTTCATCAATTGTAATAGCAACAAAATTTTGTTTTATGAATTTGTTCAACTGTTTGATGTTTGTGTTTGATCTTTGAGCTATTGATTTGTTAAGTGATGCTTTTATTTTATTATTATTTTGAGCATGTCTGTGTAAGATGTATATATTTTTTTAACTATTTGGATTATTTAGTCCAGTTACTTAATAAATTAGCTATGAAAGTGACCGTGTGTTTCGTGTGCGCAGAAGGCGCGCGCTGGTGGACGCGGGAACGGGCGCGCGCAGCCCCGTGGCGCCGGCCGAGCGCGCCGAGCCCGCGCCGCCCGCGCCTCCGCCGCCGCCCCGCACGGTACGTGGCTAACGTGGCACTTTGGCGCCCAGCAGCCCCACACCCATGTTGTAAATATATTTACTGTAATTTATCATTTTACAGAAAAAAAATAAACCTTGGAAGTTATTTCGAGGCATCGGTTCGGACAAATTGTGTGACAATGGTACTTAAATTCATAATATAATATAATAATACATATTAAGAGGGAACAGGGGCTGCGATTCTCCAAACAAATGTATTCCCTTTTTTTCTTCCTGAATAATGCCTCCAGACTCTCTGCTCTGGAGTCCAGAGCAATCATTTTTTTTCATATAATCAAGGTGTGCTGTAAACACGTCCCTTGTTTCCTTTTCTTCAGCAACTTATAAGGAAAGTAAATATATGACCCTCCAAAACTGATAAAAAAATGCCCCATATTTACGGCCATGATTAGAGGACCACCAAACAAATCCGAAAAGTTTTTAACACACAAGAAATTGACAGAAACCTAGACATACTCTTTCTTAAAATTTTAATGTCTAAAATAATTGAATCCGCTCAGTTTTCGAGGAGAAAAAAAGGGAATACGAATCGTCGATCTCCTCAAAATTGTTGTAATATAATCGGTCTGAGCTGCAGCTGTCCCTATCGCACTCTACGGGGGCAGGCTTGACGCAACGCGACTGCAATAGTTTCTTCAAATACCTATTTCTCAAATTCCTCGCAGGCCCTGTTCTCTTTTAAGACAGTAGAGTTGATTTGGCTGTAGATTTATCACCACACATCAGAACGTCATAATACATAAACAGGGCGGAATTTTTCAACGCCACCAGGAGGGAAAGTACTCTAAATATTGGAGATAGAAAAATTTTCTCAAAGGAAACATTCCTTTAATTTTTAAAAAGAAATAAATATGCATTCAAAGATTTTCGAAAATTCTATTAGGTATCACTTAGTAAAATGGCACCTAAGCACATAAGTGACACACCTAAATGAGCGCCAATTGTCGATAATTCAACTAGTCTGGTGCTTTCGCCTTATGTAGGCAATCTAACTAATTAAGAAATTAGTTTTTATCCTACTAGCAGCGAAGATACTGCTTGCTCGATTTTTACTTTTCTTTTATTATATTCACTAACCGTCCAAATATGGTCAGCCGCCGCCGCTGGGTCAAGGGGTCTCCCCCTTGGGTGCAGCGATCCTGATTCGAACTTGTAAAAAAAACTTAAAAAAGGAGTTTAAACCCGAAAATAAAATTGTCAGGAATTAAGGGGTTACGTCAGTTGCGTAAATGAACCAGTATTTTTAATAGTACATTAGCCTAAATTCGAAACTACAAGACAAAGCGGTTAAAGAAACGCCAGCCACAAGCTGTTCTTTTTTAATTTTTGAAATAGATTGTGGCTTTTTTTTTTTTTTTTTTTTCGGTTGGGAAGTCATCAAATGACCCCCCCCACTCTGGGCGGAGCGGAAGGGAGTGTCAGACTTGTACTGACTAAAACCCATCCATGTTCCTTCTTTGCCCTTTGTGTTCCAGGGCCACGGTATCTCTTTCGAACAGTCCCGCAGCCCTGGCAGGCATCGGCCCATGCGGACCCCTACGTGGTTGCTGACATCTCTTTGAGGCGCGCGTGGAACACGAACGCGCGGTCGACGCGGCCTGTCGTCATAAGACGGCCGGACGGCGAGCTAGCCCATAACTCGCCGTCCACAGGCCCGCGCCTACGGTTGGCCGGGAGCCACCACGTGACCCCGACGCCCAGGGCGTCTCCCGCGGCGGCTGGGACGTGAGGTTCTTTCCCTCTCACGTCCCGCCACCTCCTTCACTAGCATGACTGCTTCGCAGAAGGAGGTGACGGCTTCCCATTCCCTCTCGCTCCGGACCATGGCTTGAACCAAGGCCGGACGCGAGAGATCGCCGCCGCCAATCGCCGCTACGAGGACACGGCGGTGCTCCGCCCAAGCGGGGCAGACCTCCACGGTGTGCTTCACCGTGTCCTCCGGACGATCTTCGCAGTGGAAACACCCGGGCGTTTCCTCCCGCCCGATTCGGTGCAGGAACCTCCCGAAACAACCGTGTCCGGTGAGGACCTGCGTCAGGCGGTAGGTGAGGGCGCCGTGGCGCCTCTCTAGCCACTCCTCAAAGAGGGGACTTATCGCCACTATGGTGGCGTGCCCTGCACGGGGCTGCGACAGTCGCTCTCTCCATGTCGCCATGAGATCACGCCGGAGGTCTGTCCGCTGAGCGGCAATTTGTCGCGGCGCGTTTAGGTAGTGGGCGGCTTGCCGCCTCAAAGAACGCGCCCACACCGGGGCCCCGTAAAGGGCCATGGACCGCATGACCCCCGCGTAGAGCCTCCGGCAGGAGGCGTTTGGACCCCTCAGGTTGGGCAAGAGCCGCTTGAAGGCAGCCCCTATCCGTTCCAGTTTGGGAGCCAAACGTCGGAAGTGCTCCACGAAGTTCCACCGGCTGTCGAGGACGAGTCCTAGGTACTTCAACGTCGACCCGACGCCGATGGAAACCCCTCCTGCCGTCAGTAGGGATCCCGACGGTGGCGCATTCCGAGGCCCATGAAAACACATGGCCTCGGACTTGTGCAGTGCCACCTCGAGACCCAATTGCCGGATCCTCTCCACGACTATCGCAACCCCGCATGTCATGTTTTCGGCCGCCGCCTCGTGCGACCTCCCTTGTGCTAGTACCAGCGTGTCGTCAGCGTAGCAAACTACGCTGACGCCGGTAGGGAGGTCGGCGCGCAGCACCCAGTCGTAACCGATGTTCCTCAAGGCCGGCCCCAGAACCGATCCCTGTGGAACACCGCACGACATCTCTCGCCGGTTCCATTCTCCGCTTCGACCAGGGTAGATGACGGCTCTATCCGTCAAGTAGTCCCCGACCACACAACGAAGGTAGGTCGGCACCCGGTGATACCGGAGTGCCTCCCTAATGCAGCTCCAGGGCATGGAGTTGAAGGCGTTGGCGATGTCAAGAGACACCGCCAAGACGACCCCGCCCCGGGACACCGCGTCCCCCGTCGTGAGGGCTCTCACGCGCATGATGGCGTCCACCGTCGAGCGCCCCTTGCGGAAACCAAACTGGTGTTCCGCAAGATCCGGCCCCACCCCCGCAAGGTGCCCGGCGAGGCGGTTGGCAATGACTCTTTCAAAGAGCTTGCCCACCTCGTCGAGCAACACGATGGGCCGGTATGCGGACGAAGAGTCCGCAGGGCGCCCTGGTTTCCGGATGAGGACCAGCTTCCCCGTCTTCCAACGAAGCGGAAACTGGCCTCTCTCCAAGCATGCGCTTAGGAGCCCTTTCAGTCGGGGCCCGAGAGCCTCAGAGGCCAGGACCTAGGCTTTGCCAGGCAAGCCATCGGGTCCCGGGGCGGTGTTTCTGGCTTTCAGCCTGCGTACCGCCACTCTCAGGTCTACCCCAGTCACCTCCGGAACGTCGTCATCGGTGTGGTCCGCTTTAGGCACCGCACGCGGCGGCGGAGATCTCATGGCGACATGGCGAGAGCGACTGTCGCAACCCCGTGCAAGGCACGCCACCATAGGGGCGATAAGTCCCCTCTTTGAGGAGTGGCTAGAGAGGCGCCACGGCGCCCTCACCTACCGCCTGCGCAGGTCCTCACTGGGCACGGTTATTTCGGGAGGTTCCTGCACCGAATTGAACGGGAGGAAACGCCCGGGTGTTTTCACTGCGAGGATCGTCTGGAGGATAAGGTGGAACACGCCTTGGAGGTCTGCCCCGTTTGGGCGGATCACCGCCGTGTCCTCGTAGCAGCGATTGGCGGCGGCGATCTCTCGCGTCCGTCCCTGGTTCAAGCCATGGTCCGGAGCGAGAGAACGATCCGTTTCGGTCCAATCACATAACCAAGAGCGAGATTCACCCTTCAGACAAAAACCGATACGGACCAGACATTCTTTATCGTCCCTCCTATTTTAAGCAAAGCTGGACTGGTTTCATCAGGAAGTATGTAAAATTTAGTCTCCATTTCCACACCGTCTACAGTCAGTGAAGCAGTGGTAACACCCAGTGGTAGAGTTAATGCATTCCCATATCCTTTGATGATGATGTTGTCGCTAATTGTTGGATTCAGTTGAAGTTTAGAACAGAAGCTTTGTCTCATCGTGTTGCACGAACTGCCAAAATCTCTCTCTAGTTACTAAGTATTTAAAGTAATCTGTGGACACCGTAGTAGGTAGCATATTTATCATAGTTAAGTATGTAAACCTTATTATAGACCTGTAATATGTTTGATCCGTAATTGCATTACTAGATTTGGGTGCTACTCATATCTTGCCATACACCGAGTTAAAATGTTGTGCGAACAGTTCACATATTTGCTTGTTTATTCAATTCAATTCAATTCAATTTTATTCACAAAGCAATTAAAGTAACACAATTAAAAATTAGCAACATTATTATTATCTCACATCAAAATCCAATAAAACAATACGAATAATAATGTTATGTAATGTACTAATGTCATACGGTTGGGTAGTGAATTGCTATTAGACTTCAAACCATTAACATATGACCAGACCAGGAATAGATAGATCAGATGACATGCTGCGCCGAACCCAAATAAATTGAGCTATGATGAGTTCCAAAAGATAGCAAGAATGAAGACGACGTAAAAGTAAATCGTATTTCAATGTCTCAAAACTCGAAATGAACAGGCGACATGCTTTCTTCTTGTTCGGAGCTTTTGCAGCCGGTCGTCAGGTAAGTCGTAGTCGAAGCCACGTAGTGCTCGAAATCCCTTCATGAATGTGTTCAAAGCACAAAAAGCGACAACAGTGGGCAGGTAGACGTGTAATATCCAGGTAATCGAGACGTGTGTGGTGGTGTCCGGTAGAGCCGGACCGCGTGGAGCTGTATTACTTCGAGCACGGCTCGGGCGACTTCCTATCGGCGTGCGGCGGCGGCCGCCCCACGCGCGTAGAGCGAGCGGCGCGGCGCGGCGCGAGCGCAGCCGGCGCGCTGCTGGCCGAGCTGTTGGCGGCGCCACAGCTGCTGCTGGCGCTGCCAGTGGCGCTGCTGCTGCACGTGCAGCGCTGCGTGCTGCTGGCGCTGCGCGGCGCCGCATCGGGACTGCTGCAGACGGCGTCGGACTACGCGCTGAAGCCGGCGCTGGCGCTGACTTTCAACGCGCTACTGCAGCCGCTGCTGGTGTTCTGCAGCAACGTGGCACGCGGCGTGCGCGCGGCGCTGCGGCCGCTGGCGGGGGCGCTGGGAGACGCGCTGGAACCGCTGGTGCGCCTGCTGGGCGCTGTGCGCCTGGTGGACGTGCACGTCGCATGCACGCACCGCGCCGCGCACGTATAGCGTACACTCCATCACTAGGTCCTTTATCTACCTCCAACAATAATTGCCCCTGATCTGTTAGCCTGTGATACTACGTACTTTAATTCTAGATATACCTATAAATACTAATGATCTATGCCGAGTCATCTTTCAATGCAATTAATATTTTATTGTTTAAACTTTATGTACATAACTAGTACATAGGCGGACTTAATGCCACTAGATATATATATTGTGCGCGCAAGCAGAAATTTCCATGAAATATGCAGGGAATATGATTTAGATCCATTCACAATTAGTGTGAATTCGGCCAGAAGGCGCTTAAGCCTCAAATTTTTCAAGTAGCGGTAGGTTATATATTATTGTTTTTATTATTTTACTTTTTTCTCTATTATTTTAGTCATTTAATTGCAAGCCAAGTATGTATATTCTTCTTACTTTGGTTAAAGCGGTGTATTTTCTTTTTTTGTGCTCACACCTTAAATTTTTTATTCAAAGTCTATACGTGAGGATTTGTAATTTTCTTTCTGGTGAGTATGGTTTCCTTTTTTGTTTGTTTTTATTAGCTGTACGTCTTCCATATACTAAAATAAAATAAAAATAAGACATTCTCTATTCTCTACTATTCAGTAGTTGTATTTCCAATACACCTTCCATCAAAACTTCCATCGTTAGGAGAAGGTTGTTATCACATAAAAAAACAATAATGTGAAAATGGAAGGCAAGTTCAATATTAAGAATTTGCGTGGTTGTTGACTTCGCCGACAAAATAATTGAGGTCTAAATGGGTGCCAAGCTCTGTAGAGATTTCTTAAAAATGTGTGAGAACTTATAACATTAATAAATAAATTTTAAACACAATTTCTTGTTTTTCTGCTACAACAAGGTTTGCTATTAAAAAATATATTCACCCAGCCTACATACATTATTGTTGGACTATTTTCAAAAGTGCCAACAAAAGTAAACTCATTAAGTATTTAAATAAAGAATAACACAATTATCATTTGTTTTATTAATACACCTAAGCCGTAAGTCAATTCACCGAGATGTCATTCAACCACACAAAATATCTATTCTGTCTGCGTACTTAGAGGTCGAATCCAATCCAAATAATGTTTGTCGGATATGTCAGAATTTCTTCCGTTATGCTCGTACATCATGTGGGCAGACGATGGGTTTCATGCTATGAAAACACACTGGATGCGATAAACTGTTTCTAGCAAACTTGAGATTACAACTTAACACAATAACGCGGGGCACACACAATGAAAAGGGTACAGTTTCAAGACGTCTCAACTCCGCCACGATCAGACATTGAATGTCGCCCTCGCCTCGAGCTGAACATCAGGGCTCTGTAGAAACACGCTGTGGTGTGGGTGGACTGGTAAGTAGGTCGCGTCATGTCACCAGTGCCCACTGGCACGTTTGCCGATTCATTTTATGGTCTAACGACCGGATCCGACATGTTTATATCGGCATTTATTCATTACGGCCTTCGAAGGTCGACAAGCTATTATGCATCATTGCACCTGCAATATTGGCAGAAGAACCATCGGCTGCTGCTTCCATGTAGTGTGCATTGGGATACATTTTGGATAACATATATAATATTAAATATTAATTTTCAATGTGTATAAAATAATATTTATTATACACATTGAAAATTAAAAAGTTTTGTCCATTAAAAAATCATTAATCGAATAATAACATTTTTCTATTAGGAAGTCCACTAATTTCTTTTTAAAGTTTTTAATTGTATCATTTTTCATTGCATCTGGCAATTTATTGTATATGGTAGGACCCATACAAATAACACTTTTCTTCAATAATGCTGTGTTACAGGACTCGATGTGTAATAAATTTTTGTACTGATTTCTAATAGGACGTTTTCTAGTTTCTGTCATCGTGGGAAATAGGTTTTTATTGGTCTTTACAAACATGGCCATTTCCAGGATATACAATGACGGAAATGTAAGCACTTTTAGGGACTTAAACTTTGGTTCGCAACTGTCTGTGGTCTTCAAACCACACATCGCTCTAATGCAACGTTTTTGCGCCTTGAATATGTACTCCCTTGAGCTGTAATTGCCCCAGAAAATAATACCAAATCTTAGAACTGATGCAACCAGGCCATGATAAGCTACTAATATAGTTTGAATGTTAACTTTCTTGGACAACTTTTAAAGGACATATGCCGCTGTATTCATCGTTTTCCAAATCCAATCATGCAATATAATTTGGGAAATTGGGTCGTAAGTGTGTGTTTTGTTATGTATAACTTGCCACGATGCTTTTGACTTATTACTTGAAGTTCGTATGTAATAGTTGTTCTGTGATTTTTGAGTTAATTTGATAATCTTTCGAAATTTTTTTGAGTAGTCTTAGAATTTATTTTTATTTTCATTAGTTGTCTTATGTCTGTATCGCAATAATAGGTGACGTTGCTTTTTACTGCACACACGTATTCCTCGAGAGACCCATTGTAACTTTTTTTATACGGTTGTATAGTAACAAATTTATAGGGAAAGCAAAGGTAATAAATAAAAAATAAATAAATCTAATAAATAATCTAATCTCAATAAACGGAAATCTTCCAAGAAAATATCATATGCTACATTCACATTCTCCGTATTGTATATTTCGGAGAACGACATGCAGCTAAGATGATTATTAAATTTAACTAGGTTTTCTAACGAAAAATCGTGTTTCCTGATTCGCCAAGATTTTAATCTAAATGTTTTATTTATTTAATTTGCAGAATTTGTGCCGTGTGATCTGAAAGAGCCAATTCGATTAGATTACATCACATTTATATTTTTGACGAGAATTGTGAGCAAAGTTATCAATGCAACTATTACTGCTCAATCTAGTTGGTTGCCTGAGTTCCAGCTTAAGATTGCAGCCCAAAAGAAAACATTCAAAGTCTAGGGACATTCTATTCTTTTTTAAGGTATCAATGTTTTTTTTTTTTTTTTTTTTTTTTCCGGATGGGAAATCATCAAATGACCCCCCCCACTCTGGGCGGAGCGGAAGGGAGTGTCAGACTTGTACTGACTAAAACCCATCCATGTTCCTTCTTTGCCCTTTGTGTTCCAGGGCCACGGTATCTCTTTCGAACAGTCCCGCAGCCCTGGCAGGCATCGGCCCTTGCGGACCCCTACTTATTTGCTGACATCTCTTTGAGGCGCGCGTGGAACACGAACGCGCCGTCGACACGGCCTGTCGTCATAAGACGGCCGGACGGCGAGCTGGCCCATAACTCGCCGTCCACAGGCCCGCGCCTACGGTGGCCGGGAGCCACCACGTGACCCCCGACGCCCAGGGCGTCTCCCGCGGCGACTGGGACGTGAGGTTCTTTCCCTCTCACGTCCGGCCACCTCCTTCACTAGCATGACTGCTTCGCAGAAGGAGGTGACGGCTTCCCATTCCCTCTCGCTCCGGACCATGGCTTGAACCAAGGCCGGACGCGAGAGATCGCCGCCGCCTATCGCCGCTACGAGGACACGGCGGTGCTCCGCCCAAGCGGGGCAGACCTCCACGGTGTGCTCCACCGTGTAGGTATCAATGTTAAAGTCCCCGCATAGAACAACTGTTTTAAAGAAAGAAAGAAAACATATTTATTTGACCCATGCCACAAGTGCACACAACAAGCACAAAACAAATATTAAAAAAATTAAAAATCTTAAATTTATACAATAAAAATGTTAAAACAAAACAACAAAAAAAAAAAAGGAGATAATATTGTGTGTCTCACGGCTGCGCCAAATAGGCCCAGTTCAGCAAACTGCCGAGCAGATAGTGCCCGACGCTGGTTTTCAACTGGACCTGAGATGGTGATGTGACGGACATAAAACAGTTTTGTTTCTAGTTATGTATGTGTAGGTATGCATGAATAGGTACTAAACTGTGTATAGAATAATAAATAATAATACGTAGGTACTTATTAAAAAAAATAAAAAAAAAATACAAGAAGAGTGCAAGACAAAACAAAAAACTCAAGGTACATTATAAATAAATAAAAACGGACGCATAGAAACATAAACCTGTTTCGCACGTTCCCACTTTGTAAATGAATAATACTCGTAATAATTATATAATCGTCAACTATCGGAAATATATTATCAAGGACGGTACGGTTGACATCTGTCGGGCATGCCACCGTCCCGGTGAATCCATCCGACATATTGTTTCTGGTTGTTCTCGTCTTGCTAACGGTGAGTACTTGCACAGACACAATCTAGTAGCTAGGATTATTCACCAGCAACTTGCCTTGCAATACAACCTTGTGAGTTCTGAAGTACCATACTACAAGTATGTGCCCGACCCAGTTTTCGAGAATGGTCATCCCACATTGTATTGGGATCGATCTATCATCACAGACAGGACTATTTTAGCAAATAAACCTGATATTGTGGTGATAGATCGCCGAGAGCGCCGTGCAATGATTGTTGATATCACTGTCCCTCATGACGAGAATCTCGTGAAAGCTGAGAATGATAAAAAAATTAAGTATCTTGATTTAGCACACGAGGTTGTCGACATGTGGGACGTGGACTCTGCAATCATTGTACCGATAGTCGTTACGGTTAATGGACTAATAGCAGAGAGCCTTGACCAACACCTTAGGAGGCTCTCATTGCGCGGCTGGGTCAAGGGCTTGATTCAGAAAGCAGTACTCCTGGACACGGCACGCATAGTGAGGCGGTTCTTCTCTCTGGAGCCCTGACCACCGGCAGCCTGGACCTTGTTCCTGATGCCGATGGGCCATCTATTTTTTATATTTTTAAATGTTTTGTTTACTTTTCTTTGTAAAAATATTTAAAAATGTATTAGATAAGAGAAAGAATGAATAAAGGATATAATGTAATCGTAATAAGTATATTGTTTTACTCCAGTTAATTCAGTAAGTTTTCATAACAATTTCGAGTTTTTCATAGAACATATTTAGGTTGTTAGTTTTCGGCGGCCTGTATATACAAATAACGATTAATTTTTGCCGGACTAGTTCGATTCCGCAGCATTCAAAAGTGTTTGTTATTGAATGGCGTGAGATCTCTGATAGTTCCTTATACTCTAGGCCTATTTTAACTAGAACGCAAGATCCCCCGCGCTTTTTTGCACGCCTTGCATAACACGCAGCTAATTTATAATTTGGAATATTTAATGCCTTTTCTGAGCCCCGCATAATCAAGTGTTCAGTTATGCAGACCACTTCTATGTTTTTTTGTTCGTTAGATAGTTCCTGAAGATGGACTGTCAGGAGGTCAACCTTATTTAAAAGACCAGCAACGTTTTGATGCAAGATATTAATACTGTTATAGGCGAAAAAAACAATTTGAGTAGGACGACTCACTTGTCTCATTAATATTACTTGGTGCGCTTTTTCATCGATTAATATTTGAATTAGTGTAGTCATCAGAAATTTCATCTCTTAAAAGTCTTACGTTAGAAGTAACTTTCGAGAATCAATATCTTCTTGCTGTGCGCTGTGAGTAATTTTCATACTTTCTGATGTCAGCGTCTGTGTTGTGTTTGTACGAACAGATGCTTTCTTCTTCGGTGTTTGAGCTTTGGACTTAAGGGGACACGCTATTACTTTGTACATTTTATTTGTTTCTGTTTAATCAGCATTCATTTTGTTCAGGTTGCTATTTTCTAATGATAATAATTCAATTTCCTTGTGTGCGCTTTGTGTTCTAAGCTCTTCTAACTCTTTCTTATAGATGTTTATTTGGTTTCATTGAGCTCGTGGCTAAATAATAACAGCCGCTTGGATCGATCTTTAGGTTAAGCCGTGCTTGCTAGGCAAGCACGGCTTAACCTAAAGATCGATCCGTTGGTCTGTGGATGGGTGACCACCCATTACATACCGAGTTTCCTCCGTGCCTCGGAAAGCACGTTAAGAAGTTGGTCCTGGGTGTAATTTGTAGATCTTTGACAGTCGTTAGGTAGTCAGTGACCCAAAAAGTCTGACAACCAGTCTTACCAAGGGGTATCGTATTACCCAGTACTAACTGGGTTGTATAGGTCAGATAGGCAGTCGCTCCATGTAAAATACTGGTATTCAGCTGCATCCGGTTAGACTGGAAGCCGACCCCAATATAGTTGGGAAAAGGCTAGGCAGATGATAATGATGCTTATTTGGTTTCATCTCCATATATACGTCATGTTTGTCTGTCTGTTCGTCCGTATGTCACAGCTTCTTTTTTCCGAAACTATTAGGACTACACAGTTGAAACTTGGTAGGTAAGATATATTCTGTGAATCGCTTTACGATTTTTATCCAAAAAAGACTAAAGTTGATTAAGGTTCCTAAAACCATTTTTTCTTAAAATCTATCGTTAGGAATATAATACACTTCCAAAGTGGTAAAAAGTGTCCCGACCCCCCTCTAATTTTTAAAGTAAGAGGAGCAAAATTCTGAAAAAAATGTAGGTAAAAAAAACATTCAATGAAAATTGGTTTGAATAAGACTTGATGTTTAGTTTTTGAGATATGGGACTTTTTCATCAAACTGCAGGAGCAACTTTGTTTTTCATTAACATACTATAAAAAACAAATTTAGTTTTGCTGTTGAATTTGATGATGTGTGATGTGATGTGATGAGTCGTCAAAATATTTTATTATATTGTTTGGTCGCAGCACTTGGCCGATATTTTTAGAATTCATTTATACGTTTACTTTCATGAATACTTTAGTTTCTTATTTTATTTGGTAACTAGCACTTCGCCCGCCACTTCGTCCGCGAAAAGTGTGATAGCTCGGCCAATATGCATGATATAAAAATAATTTATAGCCTATAGCACCCACGAATAAAGTAGCTTTCTATCAGTGATAAAAATTTTGAATTCGATCATTAGTTCCGGAGATTATATTTTTTTTTTTCGGAAAACTTACAGCTTGGCAGACAGAATAGTTTCGTTAATAACAACAATGTGACCAATTACAGGCTTTCACAAATAGCTATACAATAGTTCAATAAAACAAAAAGAATTAAACTAAAAGACAGTGGTAAGGATTAGTACACATAAAAACATTAAAGAAATTTTTTTCGCAGAATGTTTTTTATTTTACCCTTTTTAGTTGTAGTACACACGGCCGCTCATCAAGCTGGACTGTTTGGACTTTGAACTATTAGAAGTTGAACGCTGCGAATCGTGCGAGAGCGTCTGATATCTTGTTGTTATTTAGTCTCTCTAACGCGCAGACCGTATGCTATGGAATCGCCGCCGCGCCGCATTCTATCTAACCATACCATACCTATACGTAGGTATCATGTAGGTAATTTAATAATATTATTTTGTAAGCGAGTTGAGTTTGTCGCATAATGATTGTTATGGTTAGATTATTTTTCTATTTGCGCTGCATTTGTGCACTAATATGTACGTCTATTATTAAAAGTTATTTAATAGCGTTTTTAACAACGATAACTATTGAAGAAAATGTATGTTTAAGAGTATAAAAGTAATGTTTCAGATTTTACTCATAAAATTAATAAAAAAGTTGAAACTAGGTAATAAAATTAAAATTTTGAAAACAAAAATTAAGCCACAAATTTTTTCTTCCATTCGCACTGGCATATAGACTACAGAAACTGATAGCGCTCCTTATCTCACTCTGATACACACACGCACACACATACATACACGCTCACACAAACCCACGCAAACACACATTTAAGTTGAATCTTGTTTGTGAATAAGTATTGTTCCTAAGTTTTTGTTTTTTACTCTCTTAATTATATTTTCCTTATTTTTACTTCAATTTATTAATTTTACTTTTAGTTTAATTTTGTTAATAATCACCGTATACGACCTTTTTGTATAATAAAACGAAAATGTACAACTCTGATCTCCAAGATACGGACCAACGTCTAGTTTGGGGATCACCGTTCAAATTTCTATGTTTAATGTGCATGATTATTAATAAATAATTTGAATTTTGAATAATATAAGTGTCTACTTTTTCAGTTTCACAATTTCGTGAGGCACATTGATTGGTGCCAAGCAGCTTAGACAAAATAGATAGCTAGAGCTGCCTATAAACTGGATGAAAAGACGGCAAGGTTGGCGCAGTGGTTGAGCGTTTAAAATTGCTAAACCGTGTTTGTTTGTGACTTCTTTTCGTCACAACAATCGACGATTTTCAACAGGCGTAGTTGAAAGCCTGGGAAAATATATTATTTCTCTTCACTAATATTAAAAATGTATATTTGTCAAAGGCTCCGTTTTCACCAACCGGAAAAACCCTCTCGCACTTTATTGATGTCACTGAATAGACTATCTGTGTTGCCTTTAAAGTATATAATTTAGCGTTTGCGCATCCTTGAGCACGCGCGAGGAGACGCTTTGTCTGCGTAGAATTCCTTTATTCAGTGACATCAAAAAAGTGCGCGAGGATTGCTCAGATCAGACCGATTTTGACGGGACATTTACTGGCAGATAGCTAATGTTATAAGGTCTAAAATAGGTTACTTTTATTTCAAAAAATAAATTAGGTTTGCGTGCAAAAAAAATGTTGAAATTGGTAACAAAATCCGATTAAAAAAGGGAATAATATTTTTTATAATAATTTCAATCGGAAAAAATGTTTCTGAAACTAACCGACACGAAACGAAATCAGTCTTAAGTGTAAAGAGACCTACTTATCAAAATCTGAACAAAATTATAAGTTGTCTTAGGGCCTAAGAACAGTTTAAAATCATAAACTTCCTATAATCAACTACGGTAAATAAAACTTATCTACTACTTAAAGAGAAATTTGCTCAAGCTAGAGTCATTTTGTGTAAATAGTTAGATCTGTAAACAGTAACTAACCTACAACATTGTAAAATATTAACAATCACATATACAATAATTATCTTTAAGGCGACTCCATGAGCTAAAAGCATATTTTACAATGCCTTAAAGTATATGATCCCCTGCAGTAAAGAAAACCAGAAAAATATATGATATTCTTCAGGATATATGCTAGTACGATAGTGTTTTGAAAACAATACTACAAATTTGATACGATAGAAAAAAAACTCAAAGATGCCTCCAAACATTTCTATTAACGAGTAAAAACCATACTAATATACATGCAATCATTCTGATTTTTTGTCAAATTATTTTTCACGCAACATACTAACGTGATAGTGTTTTAGTTTTTAATCCAATCTATAGATTTTTTGTAAATCGCAATCGCGAATATTCATATCTCTGAGCAAAATACGTGCGCATGTGTGCGTAAACGCCTGTGTACAGACAGTGCCCTTAGATTAATATACCTTTCACAGTGCCAGCCGAGGCCTGATGCTATACGGATGTATCGCTCGTTTTGCCGCATTTTTCGCCGCATTATTACGCCAAGATTGTTTACTGTTTGTGTAATTTTATTCATAAATTCATTGCTTTATGTCTTCTTTCCGTAAATATTGTAGTTTCGTGTAAATATAAAATATTTTAACTTAAAATAGCGTAATAAATAAGGTACTTCTTGTCATTTGTAAATATGGGAAATAAAGTGAAACCCGTTTACGAGAACTAAAAAACGTTCATATAAATCAAACGCCCAACATTATGAACTATATTTAGTAATGATAAAACGTAAGAACATTTTATTATTACTGAATATTTATTTTTAAAACAATTTAAAACTATGAATTTTGAAAAAGTCCTGTACGTTTGACGGACGGATGTCAGTTATTTGCATACAGTCAGTTATTTCGATCAGTAGCGTAACTCTTACAATAGTGTATTTGGAAGAGGTACGGATTTGCAATCTAGAGTATCCGAGTTCGGTTCCAGGAATGTGATGTTGTTTTTTCTTTTTGCTTTATGATCTAAAACACTACGGAGTATATTAATATATAATTAAATATTCAATAATAAGTAACTAAAAAAACATTTGAAATGTAATTATTTTTTACTGGAGAAAGTTGAAAATGTCGACACTGAAGTTATTTTCACTGCGTATGTACCTACAACTTTTCTAAGCTATAACGGGCCAGGCGCACTGCGCAGTATATGTATGAAGCTACAAGTACGCGGCGGGTCCGTCTTCTGGACTAGCCGCGCCGGCCGAATCGCCAGTTTATGCCGATCTCTGTTTGTACGGGAAATGTATACAGAGCGAGGCCATGTTATACTGGAAATTTACAGCTTGGTGTGTCGCTGTGTTTACATCCTTTTACTATTTTGTATTATGTGACTAGAATAACCAAAGTATAATTTAATCTATTTGAGAATAACAATAAAAAACATAAATACCTAATATTTTTTTAAAAAGACTGCGGCGACAGATTCATCTGAAAATTGCGATGTAACTTATCACAAATAAGAGTTTTATTTTATTGATTTTGTTTTTAATAAATAAGAATTATAATATTGTAAGAATGTTAGGCACACAGGTTAGGTAGCTAATCTTTTACTTGTGGCCAACAATTTTTCAGTCTTACAAAAAATAAACGAAATGCAATTACCTATTGCTGTGAACCATAGAACTAGAATATTTAGAATTGACATTTCTTCGTAATTTGAAGTCTTCTAGTTAACCGACTTCCAAAAAGAGGAGGTTATAAAGTCGACTGAATTTTTTTTTTCTTTTTTTTTTATGTTCAGCGATATCTTCGCCAATTGTGAACCGATTTAGATGATTCTTTTTTTGTTTGGAAAAATATTATTCCGCGGTGGTCCCATTTAAATTTGGTGAATATCTGATGCTGATGTTCGGAGATTTGAAATGGAACTCTTAAATAATAGACAGCAAAACTGTCGCGATGGCTGCAATCGCTTGGATGTTCATTGTTTACACAAGATCATAACATAACATCACGCCTGAATGCTCTGAGATGAGTACAGTCTACAGTACACCCACATCTCAACAGTTAGGTATGTTAAGTCCCATTTCATTGAGGATAAGCCTATTACCATGACATGTATTGTTAACGGTTCAATAATGTTTCACCAAAACTCCTTTGACAATTTTTAACCAACTTAAAAGAAAGGAGGAGTTTCTATGTTCGACTGTATGTATTTTTTTTCATGTACCTATGTTCACCGATTTCTCCGCCAATTGTAGACCGATTTTCATAATTCTTTTTTTATTCGAAAGCCTGTACTAATGAGGTAGTCTCATTGTCAAAAAATCAGAATCCGATAATGGAATCTCAGGGAAATCGAGGGCACCCCTCAAATTTTATAGGCACATACAATATTTTTCATATACTCTCTAACGCAATTCAGATATTTGTGCCTGGTAATCATCATCTCATGTTGATGAGCTGATGATGGAAGGTATAAGTCAGGATCAGATGACGGAATCCCAGTAAAATTAAGGGCAACCCCCAAATTTTATGGGCATTGTTTGAAACAGTATACTTTCCATGTGGTCCTATGGTCATCAGGTCAGGATCTAATGATGGGATCCTGGAGAAATCGAGGGGACTCTCCAAATTTTATATTATCGATATCTTCGACAATTGTGAACATATTTCGACGATTTTTGTTTAGTTTAGAAGAATTTTAATCCGCGGTGGTCCCGTTTAAATTAGTTGAAGCTGATCTTCGAAGTTATACAATGGAGCTCTTCAATAGTAGACAGCAAATCTGTTGTGATTACTGCAATCGCTTGGATGTTTATTGTTTACACAATATCATAACATAACATAACAGCTGTATGCTCTGAGGAGTACGCAGATGCGTACAGTACACCCAGATTGCGGCAGTTAGGTATATTAACTTCCATTTTATTGGTGATAAGCCTATTACCATGAAATGTATTGTTGACAATGAAAAATAAATGATTACAACTAAAAAAGGAAAAATAAAAAATCTTTTTTGCAAAAAATAAAACCGACTTCAAAAACACAGAAAAGTGAAAAATAACTTTAGTTTCAGAAGTCGGTGACAAAAAATATAAATCAAACAAACACTCAGTCACCGACTTCAGAATCTAGTTATTATTCACTTTTGTTTTTTGTGTGAAGTCGGTTTTATTTTTTGCAAAAAAGATTTTTTATTTTATTATAGATTGGAAACAGTGGTACGGACGACGGCCAATCGAGCTATTCAAAACCAGTTTATGCGAATCCCTCATTGTATAGGAAATCTGTACAAAGCGAGGCCAAGTTATACTGGAAATGTACAGCTTCATGTGCCGCCGTGAGTACCACACGACGATCACGATTGTGAAGTTATTGACAAAAGTACATATTCATCTAAACATTTAGGTACTAGAAGAAGCCTTTAGTACACAGGTAATATTCATAACATCAGCGAAAGCAAAGATGATGATAACAACAATGAAGAACGTTTTAATTATGAGGAAATTTATTCACAACAAAATATCAACTACTACACATTACATAGATTTTAAAATAAAAAATAACAGAAAATAATTTTATAACATACCGTTGCGTTGCGTAGCAAATATTGCAATGCACTTTTTCCTACCTATTATCTACCTACCTACTGCCTACCTATATACTACTTACTAGGGCATTAAAAACGCCATTTTTCCGAACCGATTTTTCCGGTTTCGGGTTTTATGCAAAACCGGGTACCCGGGATTTTCGTTTTTTTTTTTTATTAATTTACGATATGCTTTAGCTCTATTTATTAATTAACAACTGCAAAGACTAATATTGGCCAGGCTCTCGATCAAATGGTGGGAATTCTCAGGGATGAAGGGACGCGTTTTTTTTGTAAAATTCGGCATACGGGCAGGAAGTCCAAACTTTTCGAGGAGACTCTGGAGCTTATGACGGAATGACGTGAAAACCCATCCATCACTTCGGCAGAACTACAGGCACTCAACATGACAATTAGAAAACTGGTACGACGCGACCTTCGATGCTCCAGCACACGCTTAATGGAAAAATATATTCTTTCGGAAGTCGAAAACTTCTACAGCAGTAGTACGAAACTCATGCATCTCACCTGATCTCTAAAATGAGGATTCCAGACCCACCTTAACCCACCATTTTACAGAAGACCTGCCAGAAGTCAGTCAAGGTGAAGAGGTTAAAAAGAGCCTGTTAAAAACATCTTCGTTGCAGGCTACCCGGGCCAATTTTCGGGCGTAGTTGAGCCGGAACATTCTAATATGTTTGTTGCGGGCTACTGCCGCTTTTTCGGTTGTCCAAGGGGAAGAATTGCATCCCTTACTACTTCAGCCCCCTGACGCAATACTTTATGTAATGTCGGAGACCTTAGGTTAAAGTTGTACAAAGAAACGTATAACTTTGCCGTTAAATTGATAGCATTAAATAGTATTGTTGGAGCTGCTGAAGATTGTATAACTATCTTTGCATTGTATAAATTCAATCTCTTTAGTATTATATAGCCGCATAGCCCATATTGTGTGAGTACTATGTACTAGAAAGCTGTCATTCGCTGGAAACCTGCGTCTTTTCTTGACTTGAATGTGCCCTGGCGGTTAGAAGTATGTCATGCTCACTCAAATGCTCGATGATGGTGGCACGTGTGTCGGATCATTTAGTTCCCTTCAAAATGGTTGAGTTGAATAGTGCTGATACATGCGTTATGTTCGTGAACGGGCGCTGTCAGTTGTGACTGGTCATCTCTTATTTGCCACGGCTTATTTGAATTAATTATTTTATTTTTGAATTGTTTTTACTATGGACACTTTTAACGTACACATCTTGCTGCATCGTTCTCACATAATGTACGATCTCAACATGAAGGATGTAACCAAGGTTTTGTTAAAGTATTCTGATTTAAAAGAGTGTCCATGGAGTTTCTTGCCCGTTCTTCTCCATAGAGATCTACGTTAGGGAATGGGCAACTACAGTACTTTCACAGTTTTTGTACTTTGTGACTGGGACTGTAGCTATATTACACTGTTGTCTTTGTTTCGACTATTCAAAAGTGCCTGTAACTGGCCTACTTGAAATAAATGCTTTGATTTTGATTTTGATTTTGTTTCTAGGCAATATCTTTCAAACACTTCCACGTTTATTTTTAAACCACAGCTCAATGTGTCCACAATCACTTTCATTCTATAAATTAAATTTACCTCTATCCCCTTAATTGCCGCCGATATTTCGAAGTTCTCAAAAAAGCGTCTACTGGTGTTTTCGTCATTGGTATTGCCAAAGTTGGCTTTTGGTATATCCACCAACAGACCAAGTTTCTCCCGGAACTTATCTTGGATTTCTTTTTTTTTATTTTACACTGCTTTTTTTTTTTTTTTTTTTTTTTTTGGATGGGAAATCATCAAATGACCCCCCCCACTCTGGGCGGAGCGGAAGGGAGTGTCAGACTTGTACTGACTAAAACCCATCCATGCTCCTTCTTTGCCCTTTGTGTTCCAGGGCCACGGTGTCTCTTTCGAACAGTCCCGCAGCTCTGGCAGGCATCGGCCCATGCGGACCCCTACTCGGTTGCTGACATCTCTTTGAGGCGCGCGTGGAACACGAACGCGCCGTCGACACGGCCTGTCGTCATAAGACGGCCGGACGGCGAGCTAGCCCATAACTCGCCGTCCACAGGCCCGCGCCTACGGTGGCCGGGAGCCACCACGTGACCCCCGACGCCCAGGGCGTCTCCCGCGGCGGCTGGGACGTGAGGTTCTTTCCCTCTCACGTCCCGCCACCTCCTTCACTAGCATGACTGCTTCACAGAAGGAGGTGACGGCTTCCCATTCCCTCTCGCTCCGGACCATGGCTTGAACCAGGGCCGGACGCGAGAGATCGCCGCCGCCAATCGCCGCTACAAGGACACGGCGGTGCTCCGCCCAAGCGGGGCAGACCTCTACGGTGTGCTCCACCGTGTCCTCCGGGCGATCCTCGCAGTGGAAACACCCGGGCATTTTACACTGCTTTGGTTTTCTTCGGCAGTATGGCGAACATTCCATTTTTTTACGGGCAATCTATAGGCCACATGTAAAATGCTCTCAAAAATCTTATCCGAACATGCAACAAAGATAAGCCGAATTCTAGATTTCCCTTTTTGCATGGTCTCTCCTTCTCCAGATCATTAAACTGTAATGATGTGGCGCCGCATAAGTAGCATCTCATGGTTGATTTAGTATGCTTAGCAGCATTGCATACTATTCCATCAATAATAGTGAAAAGCATTTTATGCTTGATAGAAAAGCTGTTGACTTCACTTTTAGTGAGCGCTGTTATTTGAGATTTAATAAAGTTAATCTCTTCATTTACCACATCTGTATTTTCTTTTATGAATCGTATTCTTACTGGCCGACAACACCGTGGTGAAGATGGGGTAGGATTTTGCCCAAATTTGGGTATCTACTTTTGATAGCGATATGCATGCTTTAAGCCACTCGGCATTGTTTTCCAGGAATCTGGCCTTTGTGTTCCGAGCAGCTAGACATTTTTGTTTAAATTGATGTCTGACGATCGACAGTATTTGCTGTAAATCAGCAATATTTTGGTCATTTTCGGCATATTGATTGAGCAGTTCCCGCTCCATAAATTGCAACTTTTCATTAAAAGTTGAGGTATTTGAACGTTCCATTATATTAAACAAATCATTTCGAGTCATAACTCTCAATCCAGAAGAGCCTATAAAAAAAATACACAAAACATAAGTAAAACTTCATTTACTGTGTAGCGAATGTGCCTACGGAAAAAAATCACTTATATACTATCTTAAACGGATACTTTGGGGTGGCTGTTTTGAGCTTAATTATATCCTAAAAGGTTTACTCTATAACTAACCATTACAATTTTGGCTTGGATTTGATGAAAAATATATTCAAACTTCCTTTCCTTTCTTTCCTTTTTTAGCAGTTTCTTGGTGTTTACTTCTCAAGGATATTAATAAAGAAACGCTTTAGATTAGTTGTTAAAAGTAAGTGCCAAATAAAATACATACCTGGTTGTGCACAATCCATAGTGAAAACCAACACAAAATCGTTCAGTCACAAGATAGCAAATATTTTAAAATAACGAAATCTGAGCGCATCGAACAATCTCATGAACACTTTTGGCGAACACTGACTTCAGACTGAGCCCACGGCGTGCTTGAAGGGGCTAGCGATTTGTTTTTTTTTTTGCTATTATTTGGAGCGGTTATCCTTGTTTTTGAAAACAATGGCTTAGAGGGAGTAGAATCAATATAAAAAAATCGATTTTGACCAACTTTTAGGATCAAATACCTGTCTGTGCACCGGAGCAAGTCGGGTTTCGAAGAGGAAACACGCGTTGCGGCAAATTCTATAGAAGTCCGAAGAGTAAAACCGGCCTCTAGCTGTGTCTTGCATTTGTGAACTATGAGGAGGCTTTTGACTTTATCGAGATCTGGTCAGTTCTGGAGTTTCTGCAGCAATGCCAAGAAGACTGGCGATACATCCAAGTGCTTAAAAGTCTTTATGAAAACGCCACAATGATCGTCCAAACTTAGAACCAGCAAACGGAGCATATCCCATTGCGTCGGGGGTGAGGCAATAGGACGTAATTTTCCAAACAAAAAGGCAAACTCTGCAGTTTATAAGAACAACTTTGAGAGGGAGGCCAACAGAACAATCCAGCTGGGCTGGGCAGCATTTGGGAAGCTTCGACGGGCCTTTTCGTCACGTATTCCACAGAGCCTAAAGACTAAGGTCTTCAATCAGTGTGTCCTGCCTGTTATGACTTACGTGGATACCCACGGTACGGTTGGTCCATAAATTCAACGTCGCTCAGCGAGCTATGGAGCGGGCTATGCTTGGAGTCTCTATCCAGGATACGTTCTGATTTTATTTTCGTTTCTGAATAACTTGTATTTGGACACATTTATGTAGTGGCTGTGGTCCTGGCTTAATAGTGTGAGCTGTGTGCAGCTATTTAGCACCTAATTTGGACTCTCTATCTTTTAATTTTTTTCGGAGAAATGCAATTTTTTACATTTTTGTATTTAGAAGTCATCGTTTTCTTAAATTTAGTTCAATTTATTTCTAAAAAACCGAATTTTAAAGCTGATATATTTTCACAGATAAATAGGCATAAAAATGTTCTAGAAAACCATTGTGAATTATTTTTTTGTCTCTACAATTATTAATTATGAATGTAAGCTACCGGCTTATGTATTTTTTTTTTTCACTTTTGTTTTTTAGTAATATTTAAAAATATAAAATTATATCTCCGAATAATATATACACAAAAAATTATACAATAAGTAATTTCGAATGAGAATTGTACAAAAATCACAACCCAAGAAAAACGTATTATTGAGAATAAGGTAGACTGGTAGAAAATGCCTATGGCATTAAGTCCGTCTTTGTACAGTTTTTACTTGTGCTTAAGCTTTAATAATTAAATAAATAAATAAACTTCAGATGAATAAGTCGTGGGAGGCAATTATACAATAAATTGACTTAAATTTCTACATTTTAAATGATGTGTTGTGTGTCTTCACAGATCAATTATAATGGATTTAAAAAAGAAACGAAATAACCGAAAACCCGAAAAAAGTCGGTTTATACGGCAGAACCGGCTTTTTTACATAGCTAAGAACCGGGAATTTCCGGTAAAACCCGGTTCGTATGCACTACTATATGTAGTAGGTAGGTGGGTAGGTAATAGGTGGGTATGCCTACCTACCTATTACCTACCTACTACCAGCCTTAAATAAAAATGTTTCAAGTTTCATTGAATCAGTTTTATTTCAAAATCACCCACATCCATAAGAGCGCTTGTACAGAAAGTAGGCAACGTCGCAAATAGCTGTAAAATATTTCGCTGTTTTGATTAATTTGGTAATATTACTATATGGAAATAAGAAATATGGCTAACTAGTGAACTAAAGTATTAATTATGAAATGCAATAATTATTGTAACACCGAATATTTAGTTTAAGATGTAAAAAAAAGTATTTGGATACTTATAACGGTTACAACCTCAAATTCAGTGTTTTAATTGCAATTCATTATTAAAATTCATTTTTATTTGTCTGTTCTTATTTGCGCGCCATCTATTAGAAACTCGGGCGTAATCTCGTGTAGTGTACTAATTTTGCATACATATATTCGTGTACTTAAATACTAATCCTTATTAATAAATGAGTCAGTTATCAACGAGCAGTCAGAGCGTTTTACTCTTCTCCAATACCCAACCTTACATGGCGACCCTGCCAGGATTGGTGATGGGGTGTCGGGTCGCAATACAGGCGCACGGTGCGTGTTGTAAAGACTCTCGTTCTAAGTGTACGTTGCGCTATTAAACATATTTCGAGAACTTTCATAAACTTTGCAATGTGCAATTCTAACACTCCAAAATGTGAAGAAGTGATAATAAACCAGAATGGTATTGGAGCTTCCAATGTGGCTAGTACCGACCAGCTACAATTTCATCTTTCTGCAATAAGTATTGTGATGATGATAATTTTGGGTTTGTTGCTGATATTGGTAGCCTATTTCCTATACAAATGTTATAAGAACCGCCATCATACGTGGATTAATGACCAAATCGTTCGTCAAACTTTGAGGAATTCGTTATCTCGGCGTGGTCGCAGAGGAACTGCAGAAGGAAATAGATGTTCGTCGTGTGGGACGCGATTTTCGGCGTTTGATACCAGGTGTTCGTCGTGTTCAAACAGTCCAGGGTTGAGACCTTTCACTTCCTAAAGAAGATTTTGTGCTTAAACCAAATGTGTGATAAGTGTTAACGTAAGGATAATGTGAAAGTGAAGTGTCAAGAGTGCATTTTGTGCTTAAAAACAAACGAAAACCGATGATAAAGCGTTGAATTATGGTAACCCGATTTGTATAACCATTTATTAGTTAATAAGTATTCTAGTTACTCTATTTACCATAAAAATGTCAAATTATGGCTCATGAGCTCAATGATATATATTGAAAGTTGAGAAAAATAAAAGAAAAATTATTTAAATTGAGTATTGAAAGGAGGACACCAGAGCGGTTGAAAGAAAAGTTGAATGAAGCAACTACTAGTTATTCTGTGTTACTTCCAAGCATTAGAAAACAAATAGATGATAAGACATTTAGTGGCGAAATTTTGTTGTAACTGATAAGAGTAGTTGTGAACTATTTGGCTCAACATCGAATCTCGAGTCCAAAATGGAGTTTAATTTAATTGATGGTATCGATTACTATAGCTCTACTTTAAAAACCGAATAGTGTAAATTAAAGTTAGTTAACTTTGTCTTAAAGAGTCCTCTCTCAAGAAGCAAAATTAAGACTTGAATCTGATTATCCATCCATTGATGCATTACTTACTGATATGCGAATGACTCTTTTACCTAAAAAGAGTGCCGTCGCCTTGCAAAGTAAACTTCAGACTTCGCGACAAGATCAAAGGTCGATTAATGATTATGGTAAAGAGTTGACTGAATTATTTATAGATTTATCTATAGCGCAAGCCGAGGGCAAAACGGAAAATCTCAAGATTTTACAACCGTTAAACGAAAAACAAGCCATTAAACGTTTTGCCGACGGATTACGCAATAGACGACTCAGTACTATAATAGCTGCACAAAAATTTGAAACCTTAAAGGATGCAGTGCAAGCAGCTATAGATGAAGAGACCATTGCAATGCCGTCTCAGTCTGAAAATATTTTAACTTTTAGGAGACGTAATAATTATTTTCAAGGTCAGCATAATCGAGGAGCCACCCGCCAGTCTCGAGGTGCCTCCACATATAACAATTTTAGCCGGTCTACGGGCCATCGTAGTGCGACTTTCTACCGAGGCCGTGGACGCCCGTTCCAGAACTATAGTCGAGGTCAGCCTAAACAGAATCGAGGTACCTACGTACCATAATTCACATAATAGGTACAACAACTCCAGAGGCCATCAACGGAACGTGCTACGTTGTGATGCAAATATTCATGTTCTAAAAAACGAAGAGTCCTCAAAAACTAATTCTACCGAGGAGCAGATCAAGTTTTTTTCGTGAATAAGGGGTTTGTATTTCCGGCGGGCCAAGAATTTGGCCCGCGAGGAGATGCTGGAGTCTCTGAACGGAGATCCGTGGGGGCGCCCTTACAAGATGGTGCGGGACAAACTCCGCACCCGGGCCCCCCCGCTAACGCAGAGTCTCCGGCCTGAGCTCGTGGAGGACGTGGTGAGCGTTCTGTTCCCTTCGCGAGGGGAGCATCCTCCCCCGCCTATGGCTCCGTCACCGCGTGCGGTGCCGGAAGCGAACCACACCGATGACGACGATGACGTTCCGGAGGTGACTGGGGTAGACCTGAGAGTGGCGGTACGCAGGCTGAAAGCCAGAAATACCGCCCCGGGACCCGATGGCTTGCCTGGCAAAGCCTGGGTCCTGGCCTTTGAGGCTCTCGGGCCCCGACTGGAAGGGCTCCTAAGCGCATGCTTGGAGAGAGGCCAGTTCCCGCTTCGTTGGAAGACGGGGAAGCTGGTCCTAATCCGGAAGCCAGGGCGCCCTGCGGACTCTCCGTCCGCATACCGGCCCATCGTGTTGCTCGACGAGGTGGGCAAGCTCTTTGAAAGAGTCATTGCCAACCGCCTCGCCGGGCACCTTGCAGGGATGGGGCCGGATCTTGCGGAACACCAGTTTGGTTTCCGCAAGGGGCGCTCGACGGTGGAAGCCATCATGCGCGTGAGAGCCCTCACGACGGGGGACGCGGTGTCCCGGGGCGGGGTTGTCTTGGCGGTGTCTCTTGACATCGCCAACGCCTTCAACTCCATGCCCTGGACCTGCATTGCGGAGGCACTCCGGTATCACGGGGTGCCGACCTACCTTCGTCGCGTGGTCGGGGACTACCTGACGGATAGAGCCGTCATCTACCCCAGTCGGAGCGGAGAATGGAACCGGCGAGAGATGTCGTGCGGTGTTCCACAGGGTTCGGTTCTGGGGCCGGCCTTGTGGAACATCGGTTACGACTGGGTGCTGCGCGCCGACCTCCCTACCGGCGTCAGTGTAGTTTGCTACGCTGACGACACGCTGGTACTGGCGCAAGGGAGGTCGCACGAGGCGGCGGCCGAAAACATGACACGCGGGGTTGCGATAGTTGTGGAGAGGATCCGGCAATTGGGACTCGAGGTGGCATTGCACAAGTCCGAGGCCATGTGTTTTCATGGGCCTTGAAATGCGCCACCGTCGGGATCCCTACTGATGGCAGGAGGGGTTCCCATCGGCGTCGGGTCGACGTTGAAATACCTAGGACTCGTCCTCGACAGTCGGTGGAACTTCGTGGAGCACTTCCGACGTTTGGCTCCCAAACTGGAACGGACGGGGGCTGCTTTCAAGCGGCTCTTGCCCAACCTGAGGGGTCCAAACGCCTCCTGCCGGAAGCTTTACGCGGGGGTCGTGCGGTCCATGGCCCTTTACGGGGCCCCGGTGTGGGCGCGTTCTTTGAGGCGGCAAGCCGCCCACTACCTGAACGCGCCCCAAAAGGTGATAGCCATAAGGCTAATCCGGGGGTACCGCACGATCTCTGGCGAGGCGGCTAGCCTCCTTGCCGGATTGCCGCCATGGGATCTGGAGGCGATAGTCCTCGCGCGCCTGCATGAATGGCGCGCGGAAGCACTATATAGGGGGGAAACTCCGCTGCCGCGACAAATTACCGCTCAGCGGACAGACCTCCGGCGTGATCTCATGGCGACATGGAGAGAGCGACTGTCGCAACCCCGTGCAGGGCACGCCACCATAGTGGCGATAAGTCCCCTCTTTGAGGAGTGGCTAGAGAGGCGCCACGGCGCCCTCACCTACCGTCTGACGCAGGTCCTCACCGGACACGGTTGTTTCGGGAGGTTCCTGCACCGAATCGGGCGGGAGGAAACGCCCGGGTGTTTCCACTGCGAGGATCGTCCGGAGGACACGGTGGAACACACCGTGGAGGTCTGCCCCGCTTGGGCGGAGCACCGCCGTGTCCTCATAGCGGCGATTGGCGGCGGCAATCTCTCGCGTCCGGCCTTGGTTCAAGCCATGGTCCGGAGCGAGAGAGAATGGGAAGCCGTCACCTCCTTCTGCGAAGCAGTCATGCTAGTGAAGGAGGTGGCAGGACGTGAGAGGGAAAGAACCTCACGTCCCAGCCGCCGCGGGAGACGCCCTGGGCGTCGGGGGTCACGTGGTGGCTTCCGACCACCGTAGGCGCTGGCCTGTGGACGGCGAGTTATGGGCTAGCTCGCCGTCCGGCCGTCTTATGACGACAGGCTGTGTCGACGGCGCGTTCGTGTTCCACGCGCGCCTCAAAGAGATGTGAGCAATCAAGTAGGGGTCCGCATGGGCCGATGCCTGCCAGGGCTGCGGGACTGTTCGAAAGAGATACCGTGGCCCTGGAACACAAAGGGCAGAGAAGGAACATGGATGGGTTTTAGTCAGTACAAGTCTGACACTCCCCTCCGCTCCGCCCAGAGTGGGGGGGGTCATTTGATGATTTCCCATCCGGAAAAAAAAAAAAAAAAAAAAAAAAAAAAGGGTTTTGTATTTGCAAGTAACAGTCATTGTTGCATAGAATTATACGTAGATTAATATAACTACTTATTTTTAATCGACACCGGCGCTTCAATTTAGTCTATTAAATATAAACATGTTATTGAATTAAACATACCGATCCATAAAGAGAGCATAAAGATAAGCGGAATCGGTGGTACAATAGAAGCAATCGGATATGTTTATTTAACTATGAGCAATTGTTATGATTCAGGGGGATTCAGGGGGGGCTATTTTAGGGCAGGATTTTCTTACGGAATTCAATGTTCTATTAAATTACAGTTGTAGAACTATAACATTAAATAATAATATCATAAAAGAAAAAGTAATATTACCGTTGAAATCAAATAATTCAAGTTATTATTATAATTTAAAGTTGCCGCCAAGGTCCGAATCAATACATTACATAGGTACCTACTAACATTACCGAAGAGAGTCTTGTTTGTTCGTCTGAATTACGAACAGGAATATTCATTGCTAGCGTATTAGTTAAACCAACGAATGGTATGATACCCATTAAAATCCTTAATACAAACGAGACTGAGGTTCACTTAGACACTGAACCAACTTTACATAAACTTAGTGATTATAATTTTGTGTACTTTTGAACAGTGTAGAAATGCCAGCGCAGACCGTGTTAAAAAATTGTTTAACTTATTAAATTTAAAACATTTGAACGACGAAGAGCAAATAACGATTGAAAATATTTGTGCGAAATTTTCCGATATATTTTTATTGCCTGGTGATAAGTTAACAACCACAAACATTTACAAACATCAAATTAGTTTACAAGCCAATGCTCAACCTTTTAGTAAACCGTACAGAATACCATATTCGCAAAAACAAGAAGTAAACAAGCAGATTAGTAACATGTTACGAGAAGGTATAATTGAACCTTGTCAATCAGAATGGTCAAGTCCATTGTTATTGGTTCCAAAAAAGGTAGATAATGAATTTAGTTTATAATGAAGACCAAATAAAAATGGATATTTTGGCTTCAAAACATTCAAGCAATGATTTTCGATCGTTTTGGAAACACACAAATAAGCTGAGCAGTAAGCCAGGCCTCCCTGTGTCTCTCTATGGGGAGAGCGATCCCGTAGGCATTGCTGATCTCTTTAAGGAACATTTTAGAATAAAGTCTCCACTGGGTCCCTGCGTTTCCGGGCCTGATGTTGTTGACCTTGGTGACCTTGGAACGAGATTCACTGCTAGGGACGTTAAATGTGTTATTAACAGTATGTCAAGAGGCAAGTCTCCAGGTCATGATAGTCTCAGCATTGAGCACCTCAAGTTCGCGGGCCCTCATTTACCAAGAGTGTTAGCAATGTTTTATAACTTTTGTGTGAGTCATGCGTATTTACCTTGCCATATGACTAAAACTATCGTAGTGCCCATTATTAAAAATAAAACGGGTGATATTGCTGACATAAAGAACTATAGGCCCATTTCTCTGGCAACAGTGATCGCGAAAGTGCTTGACAGCCTGCTTAACAGACAACTTAATAACTTTGTTCAGCTGCACGACAATCAGTTCGGATTTCGATCTGGACTATCTACTGAAAGTGCTATCTTGTGTCTAAAGTGGGCTGTGAGGTACTACTCGGATAGGAAAACTCCTACGTATGCTTGCTTCCTCGAAAGCTTTTGATCTGGTCTCCTACAATATCCTCTGGAGGAAGTTAGAAGAATCTGGTGTTCCTCCAGAGTTGATTAACACTTTTAAATGCTGGTATAGAGGCCAGATCAATCAGGTACGCTGGGCCGGGGCTTTTTCGGAACCGTATAGGTTGGAGTGTGGGGTAAGGCAGGGGGGGTTGACTTCCCCCACGCTCTTCAACCTCTATGTCAATGGGCTGATCGAGGTGCTCAGCAGAGAGCGTGCCGGCTGTTACATTGATGGAGTATGTGTAAACAACATTAGTTATGCCGATGATATGGCGCTGCTGAGCGCCTCGGTTTGTGGTCTTAGGAGATTGGTGACCATCTGTGAAGAATATGCTTTACTTCATGGATTGGTCTACAACGTCACTAAAAGTGAAGTCATGGTCTTTGGTGCCGGTGGTCGATGTCCTGATGCTATCCCTCCGGTCAAGTTGAACGGAATATCGCTTGTGAGGGTATATAAAATGAAATACTTGGGACATCTCTTGACCGCTGACCTCAGAGACGATGATGATATTGAGAGAGAAAGAAGGGCGCTGTCGGTAAGAGCTAATATGATCGCTCGCAGGTTTGCACGTTGTTCTGTCGTTGTAAAAAGAACCTTATTTCGTGCATATTGCACCTCATTTTACACGTGCAGCCTGTGGGTAGATTACACTCAAAAATCGTACAGCGCCCTTCGCGTTCAATATAATAACGCGTTCCGGGTATTGATGGGGCTGTTCCGCTTCTGTAGCGCATCAGGGATGTTTGCTGATGCGCGTGTCGATTGTTTCTACACCACGATGCGTAAAAGATGCGCTTCCCTGGTGCGCCGGGTGCGGGCCAGCCCCAACATTATACTGCAGTGTGTGGCGAGCAGACTGGACTGTTTGTGTGTGAATCGTTGCTGCAAGCTTTCTACTTCGGTGTTAAGCTTGTAGCAGGGATTCGCATAAATCTATAATGTGAGACAGTGTTAGGTTAAGTGTGTAGGTTAAGTTTACTAACATAGTTGTAAGGAAATATTGTTACTAACTTTGTGAGTCCTGTTACTTGAATTAAATATAATAATAATAATACGGGCAATAAGAATTGGCGCTTAGTAATTGATTATAGGAAATTAAATAACCGTACTTATACAAGATGACAAATTCCCTGTCCCGAATATTACTGAAATATTGGATTCCCTTTCGGGTTCTGTATACTTTACTACTCTTGACCTTTCCAATGGATATTACCAATGTGACCTTGACCCAGAAAGTCGAAAATACACAGCATTTTGTTCTGGACAGTATAAAGTTTCGAATACCGAAGATAAAAGTACTGCTTCCGTCTCAGGACAATATCAGATGATGAGAATGCCAGTCCTAATGCGTTTTCAAAAATGATGACTGTCGCAATGTCGGGTTTGACGTAGGTACGAAAAGTGCTTAATATATTTAGATGACCTTATTGTTTTTGGAAATTCGTTACCATACCAAAAATCTCATAGATGTTTTTACTAGATTGCGTCAGGTCATCATCATCATCTGCCTAGCCTTTTTCCCAACTATATTGGGGTCGGCTTCCAGTCTAACCGGATGCAGCTGAATACCAGTATTTTACATGGAGCGACTGCCTATCTGACCTCCACAACCCAGTTAGTACTGGGTAATACGATACCCCTTGGTAAGACTGGTTGTCAGTATTTTTGGGCCACTGACTGCCTAACGACTGTCAAAGATCTACAAATGACAGCCGGGACCAACGGCTTAACGTGCTTTCCGAGGCACGGAGGAAACTCGCTATGTAATGGGCGGTCACCCATCCACAGACCAACCTAGGCAAGCACGGCACTAGATTGCGTCAGGTAACTTTCTTAAAAAGGATGTATTATGTATTTAGGACATGTTATAACGAGCGAAGGTGTTTTGCCCGATCCTGAGAAAATACGTGCTTTGAGTAACTGGCCAGTACCGAAAAATGTAGAAGAATTAATTAGATTTGTAGCGTGTGCCAACTATTACAGAAAGTTTATCAAAAGCTTTGCCAATATAGCGCATCCCTTAACGCAATTAACAAAGAAAAATGCATTATTCATATGGGATCAAAAATTTCTACTTTAAAGTCTATAATTTCGAGCCCACCTATACTTCAATACCCTAACTTTTCTAGTAACTGTAAATTCATACTACAAACCGACGCTTCCAAATATTCATTAGGCGCAGTTTTGTGCAATGACAATAGAAAACCAATAGCATTCGCGAGTAGAAATTTAAATAAGGCCGAAATTAACTATCCAACCGTAAAAAAAAGAACTGTTAGCGATAGTATGGGCGGTGAAACATTTTCGTCCCTATTTGTATGGCCGCACATTTGTAATTGAAACCGACCATAAACCACTAATTTATTTATTTGGCATGCGAGACCCATCTAGTCGTCTTGAAATTCAGACTTCTACTAGAAGAGTACGATTTTATCGTAGAATATATCAAAGGATCCACAAATATTCCAGCAGATTCAATGTCACGACTACCTATCACATCAACGGACTTAAAAAATATGCATGAAAGCATAATCACGGTTATGACGCGTTCGCAATATAAAAAGTGCAGGAGTCGCAACATTCTCCAAGTGCTATGGCTTCTACTGACGATTGGCCTGCGCAACCAAGAGTCGTGGAGATCTATAGTAAATCGAGGATGTCTGTAGAACTTAAATTTATAGAATATAATGAGTTAAATAACCTACGTAGGTCTAATGAGATAGAAATAGAGAATAAAGTGTTATGATATTCGTCATCGAGAATGCGTTATTTATAAATCCAGTTTCCCAATCACAATTGACGCCAGCCGCATTTGTGGGAGAACTGAAATATTTTTGTGAAAGAATTAACGTGCACGAATTAATTTTTGTAAGAAGACAAATTTACGATGAATTTATAAAAAAAAGTATTGACAGAAATTAAGTCGTATACAAACTGGACCGGTCCGTCATTGTGTATTCTAAATGACATAAGAATAATTGAAAATAACGACGACCAAAAAGTAATATTAAATGATTTTCATCTTCTACCAACAAGTGGCCACGCTGGTATAAGACGAATGTATAATAACATCAAGAAATATTACTTTTAGCCAGGTCTAGAAAGAGACGTAAAACAATTTGTTAGGAATGTGATAAGTGTCAAAAACAAAAACATACTTCTCATTATGTTAGAGAGCCGTTGGTTGTTACAACAACAGCTAATTTTCGGCAATGGAAAAAGTTTTTCTCGACGTAGTAGGTTCGTTAGATCGCGACGATTATAATAATTTATATATTCTTACTATCCAATGCGAGCTAAGTAAATACCTATATAGAAGCTTATCCTATGACAACTAAAAGTTCTGAAGAGATACCGAAAATTTTTGTTAATAATTTTATACTTAGATTTGGTATTCCCGCTAGAGTAGCTACTGATAGAGGAACTGAATTTTTGTCATCTGTTTTCAAAGAAACATGTAAACTTCTCAATATAACTACTCTAAATTCTACTGCTTACCATTACGAAACAATAGGTTCTCTGGAAAACACTCATAAAAGTTTGGGTAATTGAAATTCAAACTAACAACCATGCGAGTTCATGGATTACATGGCTACCCTTTTGGTGCTTTTCCTATATTACTTCAGTTCACACACCGCTACCAAATTTACGCCTTTCGAACTTGTATTCGGAAAAAGATGCAATATACCATCCAATCTAAGGCAAAAATCAGTAGATCCAATTTATAACTATGATAATTATCCCTTAGAATTGAAATACAGATTGCAAACATCGCAAAAAGAAGCATAATTATGATAATTTATTGGAAAGTAAATCACTAAGAAAACGAAGGCATGATCTAAAGTGCAATCCTATTATGTATAAACAAAATGACTTGGTACTAGTGAAAAACGAGACAGGAAACAAACTCCTAAGTATTTATAATGGACCATATTTAGTTATCAAAGATGTTTCGCCAAATGTTGAAATATTGAAACATAATGGAAAAACTGATTTAGTTCATAAGAATAGGACTTAGTTATATTAATATAACTAGAAGACGGGATATTTACCATGTTTTTTATCGGGAACTCAAAGAAAACAATAAACATGGTAAATATCCCGTCTTCTAGTTATAATAATTTTAGTGACCATGAAAGTTTAAAATCTTAGTTATATTATTCATAATATTCTTATTTTATACACCCATGTATTATTTTTGATTTTAGTAAGTAGGTACTAATATTTAACATTGAGAACATTTTATTTGTTAAAACTATACCTTTGTAATATTATCTTGTTACCTATTTTATCCATGTTAATCTTGTACTTCACTACTTCACCGTATATACTTTTGTATAATTTTATTTACTTAAATAAATAAAAAGGTAAACTTACATTAGGTAGGTACCAAAATGTTTATTAAATGTTTACTCATAAAAATAAAATAATCTAACATAATATTTTATTTCATCGTTCCCGGGAAAGGTGTAGTGTATAACCTATGTATTAAGTTTGCATACATATACTCGTGTACTTAAATACTAATCCTTATTAATAAATGAGTCAGTTATCAACGAGCAGTCAGAGCGTTTTACTCTTCTCCAATACCCAACTTACACCCGTAGTTTTAGTCGTGGACTGAACTTAAGTCGGACTTGACACGCCTACTTTCCACCCCATTAGACAAATTGACAGCTAGGTACAGTTTGTTTATAATTTGACATAAACGCCCACTTTTCAAGAGTTTTGTAGTACAAGAATCTTTTGGCGCTCGAATGAAGGTGACAGGGGGCGCTGTTGGTAAACCTTTTGTTAATTGTTTTGTAAAAAATATTGAGAAAAGAAAGAGATGGCTGCGTTAGTTCCGATGTTTGCCCGCGCCAGAAGATCCTTGAAACCGTGAAACTTACGTTATGGCTGATATATATATATACCTACTGAAATTCAAGTGAATCGACGTGTGTAAAATTGTTTTCTTTTTATAGCCAAAGCAAGATGGATTTTGAGGAATATGTCGATTATGTATACGATACGCCATACAATTATTTATCGTGACCCCAGTTCCAAAAACACTTTCGATTTCAGAAGGAAACCGTACATAAATTGGAAAGCCATGCGAGAGGTCTTTGCCCAGCAGAGGGACATAGAGGGCTGATATTAAATAAAATAGGGAAGATACTGTAGAAGAAAACACGGTTCGTTTTTGGTTCCAACGTTTTCGTTCTGGAAATTTTGACCTACAGCCCGTGGACGGCCATCGACCCTTATTGATAAAAACTATTTTCCATCGCCTTTAATTTCGAAGCCAGCTAGTCTGTAGTCGGGATTATTAATGAACTATTATTAATATTGCGAGCACTTGCATTATCCGTGGTAAATATATATTTAGGGAACTGATTCCTACTCTAGAACGATGCCTATAAAAGGCGGTGCGCGCTCAGAAAAAGGTCATTTGCTCCTGGGCTTCGGTACGGAGAGGTAGTTGTCGACGCGATTTGTGAGTAGTTACAATTGTATTTTAAGTTGTTAGAAGTCTTGTAAAACTCTGTAAGTACATAATGTTTTGCTTGTATATGTGATTGGTGTTTTATTTTTGCGTTAAGATTATGTAAAAGTTCAATAAAGTGAGGTTATTAATTTGTATTTTTGTTTTGTTATTAAATGTTTTTCTACGTGTAAGATAATTGTTTTTTTTTAATGATCTCTGCTGCTGAATCCTAAATTCAGAAGTGGGATTCTTTCGTAAAAACACGCTCACGGTTTTATTTTCGTAGTACCCTCTCGATTTGTAAAAAGAAAACACCAATCAACCTTTTATTTCCTTGTATCTAATCGTTGGTTGTCTGTAATTATGGCTGATACACAGCATAATTCTCGCAACAAGTCGCGTCGACACGATAGGGATCGTAGTCATAGGCATAGATCTCGCTCTCGGAACAGAGCTCGCTCTAAGAGTCGAACTTATTCACCTCGCGGGTCGCGATCAAGAAGTAGAATGCGCTCACGGTCAAACCATTATCCTCGCGATCAAAACGGGGCTATGCAGCTAGCATTACAATCGATTCTGTCTCGTTTAAATACACTAGAAACTGAACGATCTCCCTTATGTAACGCGACTAATAACCAGCTTGTTCAAAATAGTACGACCCTAAGATCATACACGCCCCCGCTAGGCCAGCCGCAGAATGATCAGGCCCCTCAGGCGCCATTGTCTGAAACACCACTACCTAGTTCTATCACCGCGTTAAATATACCCGTGTCTGAGATTACAGCCCCCGAAGGATCGAGTGCTAATGCAAATGGCCACGATGTACAAGTAGTATCGGAGTCGGCACGAATATTAGCTGAAGCAATTAGGTCCATAAACTCGGATAGAACTCAAAAGTATTTCGTATCTAACTTTGACCCAACTATTCATGATATAGACGTGTGGTGTGAGGAAGTCGAACGGGCTAGGTCTTCTAATAACTGGGGCGATTCAGAATGTCTATCACGCGTATCAATATGCCTCAAAGGAGACGCGCGTTCTTGGTTAAACGACTGGGTAACTAGTGACCGAACATGGAGCAATTTCATTAAGGAATTCAAACCTTTGTGTCCACGAAAGCTCGATTACGCGAATATCCTATATGATACGATGCACACTACCTCTGATAAATATAGCACGTACGCCGAATATGCGCGAAGGACATTATTGCGTCTTAAAATTGTTAAGGGATTAAGTGACGAACTGAGAACTCTGATAGTTATTCGTGGCATTACAGATCCTCAAGTTAGGGCGGCCGCCGCCAACGCTAACTTACAAATTTACGACTTGGTTTCATTTTTATCTATTTATGTGAAACCTACCCGCACTAAACTTGAGAATCGAAATTCTACGTCTAAACCGGTGCCTCCTAGTCGTTCGTTGCAACTGAGATGTTTTATCTGCCGACAACACGGGCATAAGGCTCACCATTGCCCCAAAAAGCCAAAAACCGATCAAACTTCTAAAGTTAATCCCACTATAACTAACGATGCCAATAAAGTAGTCTGCAATTTTTGTAAAAAACCGGGACATAGCGAAGACGTGTGTTTTGCTAAGGAAAGGTCAGGCTCCCGTAATAAGAAAAATATTAATTTATGTAGCAAGCACGTGGCTGGTTCCCCGCAAAATAATGACCTTAAAACTGCCATTATACAAGGCATCCCTGTGGATGTTCTAATTGACAGTGGCGCCTTAAACATCTCACTGGTTTCCTCTGAGGCATTGAAACATTTTACATGTGAACGAAAGCCCAAGCATTGTATTTTGAAGGGAATTAGCGACACTACTATACTTGCCGACTCTTTTGTCACGTTAACGATTGAGTTCGATAATATCTCTATTGAGGCCGATTTTGTAGTCGTACCGGGGTCTTGTATGACTACGCCCGTCATCATAGGAACTGATATTCTAAACCGGGATGGTATCACATACGTGCGGACTAAGGATAAACAGTATCTAACTCGAGCCGTCGGGCAGGACGTTTATGCAGCATCTGTTGATGAGATCTCGCAGATCAATACACCCCTTAAGGGTGCTCAACTTGAATGTCTAACAACATTAATAAAACAATTCTCTAGTTACTTCATTTCGGGTACTGCATCGACTACTGTTACCACCGGCAAGATGTCCATCAAAGTAACGGACAATACACCCGTCGCTTACCGACCTTACAAGCTGTCACACTCGGAAAAACTTAAAGTCCGAGAAATCGTGCGCGACCTAAAAGATAAAGGTATTATTCGCGAGTCTAGTTCCGAGTATGCAAGTCCCATAATACTGGTTAAGAAAAAGGACGGAAGTGATAGGATGTGCGTCGATTATAGAGCACTTAATCGGTTGACTGTTAGGGACCGGTATCCCCTGCCACTTATAGACGATCACATAGATAGGTTAGGCAACTATAAATACTTCACCAGCCTTGATATGGCCACAGGGTTCCACCAGATTGCCATTGAAGACAGTTCAATCCATAAAACGGCATTCGTCACACCGGAGGGACATTTTGAGTACCTTCGGATGCCCTATGGTTTAACGAACTCGCCCATAGTTTATCAGCGAATTATTAACGACACCCTTCGCAGTCACATTGAGGCTGGTAACGTCCTAGTTTACGTTGATGATGTCTTATGTATGAGTAACAGCGTAGACGAAGGTATTTGTTTGTTAAAAAGGGTGTTAAAAACATTAACTATTTCGGGTTTTTCGATAAATTTACGAAAATGCTCATTTCTATCAATTGAGGTCGAGTACTTGGGCCGCGTAGTTAGTCAGGGTCAGGTTAGACCGAGCCCACATAAAATTCAAGCCCTAGTTGATGCGCCGGTACCTCGTAATGTTAAAGAAATACGACAATTTCTGGGTTTGGCGGGATATTTTAGGAGGTATATTCGAGACTATGCAACAAAGACCGCTTGCATAGCACGTTTGATGAAAAAGGACGTAAGTTTTTGTTGGGGTATGGAACAAGAGAAAGCTAGGCAAGAGATAATAAGTTGCCTAACTAGTTCACCTATATTGTCCATTTTCGACCAGTCCTTACCTGCAGAGGTACACACCGACGCTAGCAGCATTGGCTATGGTGCTGTACTGATGCAAAAGAAGGCTGATGGTACGAAGCACGTGGTTGCCTACTTTAGTAAAGCCACTCAGGGCGCTGAGAGTAGGTACCACTCTTATGAGTTGGAAACTTTGGCGGTTGTAAGGGCATTGCAAAATTTTCGTCACTATCTAGTAGGGAAAAATTTTAAAGTAGTCACCGATTGCAATGCTCTCAAGGCCACTGAAAAGAAGAAGGACCTGCTCCCACGCGTTGCCAGGTGGTGGATCTATTTACAAGACTTTAACTTCAGTATTGATTATAGAAAAGGCACCATGATGGCACATGCGGACTACCTAAGTCGAAACCCAGTCATTACCAAAGTACATCAGATATCTAGGCCACGCAATTGGGCTCAAATTGCTCAGTCGGCAGACGATGAGACCCAAGGCATTTTACAGAAATTACAGGACGGAGAATTAGATTCTAGTCGATATGTCCGTCAAAATGAGGTACTTTATTATCGGTATACACCAGTGGGTGAGGAGGTCAGGCTTCTTTGCTTTATACCCAAGGGACATCGGTTAAGTTTATTAAGAATCTTTCACGATGAACACGATCACATTTGTGCGGAGAAAACTGTAGACTTAATCCTCAAATATTTTTGGTTTCCCGGGCTTCGCCAATTCGTAGCAAAATATATAAAACACTGCCTCGTGTGTGTGTCCAATAAACGTGTACCTAGAGCCCCTCATCAACCGATCACATCTTGGGAAAAACCTAGTCTCCCTTTCCAGACATTGCATATAGATGCACTTGGTCCACTACCCGAATCTAACGGCTACAAATTTGTTTTGATAATAGTAGACGCGTTTACAAAGTTCTGTTTGCTATATCCAATTCGTAAGCAAGATGTAAGTGAGCTTAAACGCACGTTTACAAACGCTATCTCGCTCTTTGGCGTTCCTAAGCTTTTAGTAGCTGACCGCGGGCGAATGTTCGAATCCTCCGAGTTCTCTACTCTGTTAACTGAGTTCGGTTGTGATATTCATTTTATAACACCCGAAATGCACAATGCCAACGGACAAGTCGAAAGATATGTCAGAACCGTTCTGAATATGATCCGTATTGAAACAAATCATAAACATGCGGAATGGTCAGCAAAACTATGGAGACTTCAACTCATCCTTAACATTACTAAGCAGAAGACCACACAAGCCTCAGCGCTGAAGCTCCTAGTGGGCACTGACGCCACGATACCTATCGTTCGTACACTAATTCGTGACGTCGCCATCGAGATGTCCGACAACCACGAAGGTTGGCGAGAGCAGTGCAGAACAAGAGCTCATCAACTGCTGGCACAAAATCAAGCCAAACAAGATTTTCATGTCAATCGGCAGCGGCGAACACCACGCGCATATAACGTTAATGATCTAGTTTTCGTAATCAAATATTCCCAGTCTACAGGAAAATTAGACCCTGGCATGCGCGGACCGTATCGGGTGATTAAAGTGTTACCCAGTGGTCGCTACCAGCTGAAACTCATCAGTGGCTCATATGGTAAAACCACACAAGCAGCTGCCGAGTACATGGTACCCTGGAACGGAGAGTGGTGTCCAGATTCATGTGCGGCCCTTTTCGAGGGTGAGTAATGAATTAGTTTTATGCTGCGAATGGGCGTGTTGCTTTGCCATATACTTTCCACATGCACATTGTTTTTATTTTCTTCGTTGTTTTTCTTTTTTTTTTATTATTTAAAAACTGTTACATATAGACTTATTTCAAATTAACTTTCTTACGCATAACTTCTATTTAAATGAGTAAGTTGTGGCGGATCAGCTCGCTGATCGATAAGGGCATTTAACTAAATGAGGAACTTTTGTGTTGGATGTGCGATTCAGTGATGCCTCCATCCCCACAAACATGTTAGTGGGTACTAACTTAACATAAAGGACGCGCGATTCAGAGATGCCTCCGTCCACACTTATGAAACCATTTATGCACTAATAACTGATATGTGATTATTATTTTGTGGTTTTGCATAATGGACGCGCGATTCAGAGATGCCTCCGTCCAGATAGACGTACCTATAGTGAGAGGTAATGGTCTATGAACTGTAGCGTTGACGTGCGATTCAGAGATGCCTCCGTCAACCGCAGACAGAGGGGACGCCTTCTGTCTGATCTGTTCACAGGTGCAGCTTCGGATCGGTGAAAGCCCGCTGCGCATAGTTCTTCGAAGACAGGAACAATCATGAGAGCTCTCACGAAGATTAACGTTTGCTTATATTAAAATTGCATGTTGTGTGTGTGAGATAAACACTGTTGAAACTGTTATAGCAATTTCTAAGACGTGTTCATATTTCAGATGACGAAGTATGTGACCCCAGCACAGGGCCATCATCCAGATCCCTCGAACCCGGTACTGAGATGGCTGGGCCCAGTGGCGACTCTCCAGCTGTAGAGTTGGCTCCATCACCAGCCAAACACCATGAAGACCGCGTCGAGGACGACGCTTCGTCGGGATAGGCCGATTTAGGGAACTGATTCCTACTCTAGAACGATGCCTATAAAAGGCGGTGCGCGCTCAGAAAAAGGTCATTTGCTCCTGGGCTTCGGTACGGAGAGGTAGTTGTCGACGCGATTTGTGAGTAGTTACAATTGTATTTTAAGTTGTTAGAAGTCTTGTAAAACTCTGTAAGTACATAATGTTTTGCTTGTATATGTGATTGGTGTTTTATTTTTGCGTTAAGATTATGTAAAAGTTCAATAAAGTGAGGTTATTAATTTGTATTTTTGTTTTGTTATTAAATGTTTTTCTACGTGTAAGATAATTGTTTTTTTTTAATGATCTCTGCTGCTGAATCCTAAATATATATTAAGCACGGTTTCTTTTTCAAATCGGTAGGTATTTGGAAATGTTCATTATCGTGGGTTTGTTTGAATTAGTAATCAAGATCGCGTAAATAATAAATTATAGTCGTGACAAATAGTCGTAATATGGAGTATCGTACACATAAAAGATAATACAAGCTACGTGATATTTCTAAAGCATGAGAAAACTAACGAACCATTTTGAATCTCAGACATTAAAAATGGTGCGAATGGTGCTTATGAGCGAGCTTGCCCATACTCGTGTTGTTTTGTTTATACCTACGATACCACCAAGTCGCTCTTATCATCTATCTTTACTTAAAAAATTCAAAGTCCTGACTGACTGACTGATATATCAACGCACAGCCCAAACCGCTGGACCTAGAGACATGAAATTCGGAGGGTATATTCTTTTCTTTATGAAAAGTATGTATCCACTAAGAAAGGGTTTTTTGAAATTTCACCCCCAAGAGGGTGAAATGGGGTGTTGAATTTTCTGTGAAACTTTTTATTCTCGGAATCGATTGATTTGGAAATTGGTGTACACACTCTTTAATTAAAATTATGAGACAATTATGTATCACAGTTTTTCAAAATTATCCCCCAACAGAGTCAAATAGGGCTTCGAAACTCAGGTAGACAGGCCATGGCGCACAGTGTTGCGCAGGGCGTGCGGGGCGCATTTACCAATTAGTAAGTAGGAGGAATATTTTTGAGGTAGTCGTGTCTGTAAATATATGTGAAAACCCGATTTTCGCGTTGGCTCGTGATACGCGACATTGATATTAAATATTATGTAAAAGTATTATGTCTATATAGATTCCTAATGAATCATTTGATTGTCGTCACCGGTGTCCAATCTCAAACCAGGTTATCAATATTTCTCATATGTAATGTAATTAATATTACAATGAACAAGTTATACGTAAGTACATGTAAGAAAAACGCAAGTGTGTCTGTATAGCTCAAATAAAATGAAATACTTACATTAACTATTATTTATTACCTATTCAACTTTTAAAAGTTAAAACTTATAAATCTTACATAACTATTATAAATGCTAAAGTTTGAATGGATAGATGTTTGTTACTCAATCGCCAGAACGGCTGAACAGATCTGGATGAAACTTGGTACAGATATAGATTATAGTCTGGTATAGGACATAGATAACTTATTATCTCAGAAGTAAGATCCCGTTGGCATTTCCCGACCTCCACGAAGCCGCGGGCATAAACTAGTTGCCAATAAAGCGATAGTAGGGTGACTTACCCGTGTTACTACCAATCCTACTACCTGTAATAATACGGGTAATCCCAATGCCTTTGCGGTACTATCGCAGTTGTATAGATCTTAAATAGAAAGAGAAAGAAAAAAATACAAATTTGATGCAACCAACTTGGATGTAGCGCTCGCCGGCAACTGTAGTAGCCAGTTTCTGTTAATTGCAATAATAAAATAATCAAATCGAATTCTTATTCGCCGTTGCGTTAGGGGTTTAGCCGGCTGATCTTAGGTTTTTTTTTCAAATGATATGGGTAAGGATAGGTGTAAGCTAGGGCATCCCCATCAAATGAGTTACGTTATGTTAGAACTGGGACCAAAACGCGCTTAAAACATGAGCAGGCGGCTTTCTACTGTTAAACGGAGGAAGAGAAAGGCCGATATGAAACACACCATTAGGTTGGGTGAACGAATCCAAAGAAATTCAAGACTACTCGGTTCATCGTCCAACTGAATTCTTCCCTCAACTCTGGACGACCGGAACCTTCTAATAGAGCGAACTGGCGAAGAAAAGCTCGAAGCTTACTGAGCTCTTTTATCACCGCTGGGTTGGAGAGACCACCATGTACTCGCGACGGATTAGAGGCAGCAGGGTACAATTTATTAAACATTGCCACGCGACCACAGTCATTCATCCTTGGCAATCATCCCTGGCAAAAATGGAATAATAACGGTAGTGACGTAGCCACTTCGGATGCCTTATTTCTTCAACAAACCATGTAGCTTGTCAGCTTTCAATAATCGCGGACAAAGGTCATGGGCAACAGCTAGTATGTTGTTTATAATTGTGTGATGTTCATATTTATATTTTTGCTCTCTCGTTGGTCAACTAGTTATAAGCGCAACTGCATGGTGTGAGGTTATGGGTTCGATTCCCAGGCCATGCAGTGTTGTTGGGTTTTACTAACCAAGAGACTGGATCCAGTCTAACGTAGTCCTACGTGAATGAAAATTAAAAATTTCCTTTGCTTGTCAATAAATGTGTAATTTAGATAATTTTGTTATTTGTTATACGTGATACTACTTTTAAATAAAATAAAAACCAGTTGGCTTGTATAATAATAATTTAATTTATTTTTTCGGCCTCGTCCCTTGTAACCTCGCTGAATCGAAGTAGCTGGGCGGCACTTCGAAAACGTTCGAGTTTTGCCTTTTGGTATGCTTCTTCTGTTGCCTTCACCAGCCACTTTTGCTCCTCCATTTTCAGCAGATGTAACTGGTGCTTGGGCTCTCTGGGTTAGGCGAGCCCAAGCACATTTTTTCGCTGATGGGCTGCCCGACAACGTGGTATTTTGATGGAGCTTGTACTTGCGGACAAGTTTCTGTACGCACGACTTTTCACCAGCCGAAAAGAAAATTCTTGATGCCATTATTTTAAGTGAAAATCTTATAAATGAACCAATAAATATTTATTTTCAAGTAAATCCGTTTTAAGGTTTTAAGTTCTTTGACAAATGATGTCAACCAAGAGCATTCGGTAGAACAACAATTTATGATAACTCTAGCATTGTGACGTATTTTAATATAACATTTTTAGCATACAAAGCAGCTTGCAACCTTCATGCAACATACTTTTTTGGGTTTGAAATGGACAGCATGTTTTTGAGGTAGATTAAGATGAGTACTCATATGAGCATTTCCACGTATTGTAACATTGGTTGATAAATTGAGGAATGTTATAATGCAAGGTTGCGGTTGAAAAGAAGCTGTAGAGACAAAAAATTAAAAGAATATGTTTGGATGGCTTGGTCATGTTGAGAGGACGAGTAAAAGGCGACTAACAAAACCCGAAAGAGAACACCCTAGAAGGACAAACTTTATTAGTATTGTTCTTCAAAAAGTTCAGGTGGCAGTGACCAGATGTATGAACGTGAACGAAGCAAAAGGAGTAAGCCGGTGATGTTCTTTAGTGACTGTCCTTACTGTGTGGTATTTACTCTTCGTTTAAATGTTGGACTTGCAAGTCGCGTTTGCTGCAATTTATCTTGATGAGTTATATTAAAAAAAAAAACATTGACCGAATTAGGAGAAGAAACGACCAGCAGACCCCTCAGTCCACGCACCTCATTGCATGTTGTACGATTGGCCCGCGCTTGTGTTTTTGCTCGATGAAATGTTACAAGCAAATCAAAATCAAGTTTTAACAAAGTGTCAAGTGGCTCGATGTCTTGTTACAAATGCAACTTCTAGCTAGTCTGTCCTCACCTTATGAACATCATTGAGTGGGTGTTGCTGATGCCGTGGTGGGCGTTCTTCACCTGTTGCCATGACAACAAATGTCGACTTAAGTTCAAAAATGGACTTAAGTCGGCTTCTGGAATACGGGTGTTACACTCGAGAGTCTTGAGAGTTAATTGTTATATGCGTCGTCGTAAGATGGCGTTCACGTTTATTTAGTAAATGTGTGCGTGCGTCACTCAAGGTCACTTAGCTCATATATAATCCTCTTAATCAATAAATATAAGGAGCTAACAATAGTAACAAATATTTAAAAATTACAAAAAAAAAATAGTGTAACAACAATATCAGCTGCCACTGTTGTGGCGATAATTATGGCGCCATAAATATTACTTCACACTTCGACAGCGAAAAAATATTCGTAATGATCTTGAATCCTAGCCGAGCGATATTTGGGAACAACACGATACAAAAAAGTGCGTCTGTAGGTGTAAGTGCGACTGTGTGTGTAAGTGCAAAGCATTAAACACTACCGCACTGTGATTGGCTGATGCCACGATGCTTAGTCCCTTTCCGACGACTCTCTGTATTGAATGTAGCGTAGTTATGGGTATGTTGGGTGTCGAACTTAATGTGCTGGCGTGTGTACCACACAAATTCATGTCATGAATTAATTTTTAAATTGTAACAAGTTATTAAGAGATCATCATGTCATCAACATAGCCCAAGAAAAAAAAAAAGTATTTAGTTTTAAATACGTTTTTTTCCCTTCATTATTTTTTTTATATTCATTGCCAAGCTAAAACGCTGAACTTATCTAGATGGCCAAACTAAATACCAGAATCCAATATGCTGCTGCTGCCGCTACTTTATGGCGTCGCGTGAGCTATAACATACAGACCACTTCACGCGACGTCGCGTGAAGTGGTAACTAACGTGACGAAAAAACAAAATTGCTGAACCGATTTTGATAAAATTTCTATGGGACCAATCGGGAAGGAATCGGTTTAGAAATGACGGAGTGATGACGTAACAAACAAAAAAAATCGAATTGAGAACCACCTCCTTTTTTAAGAAAGTCGGTTAAAAAGAACAAATTGACACAATACAGTGGTTATGGGTTGTCGAAGAAGTGGTTGGAAAGAGTCCTCTTCAATTAAGACCCGCATGTATTAAAGATATCGAAGTCGACCTCCTGACGCCGTGTACCCACCAATGCGGCGGAGTCTTGCCGAGCCGCCGCTGCTACGCAGTGTGCATAGGCTCTTATGTGGGCTATTTCGACAACTTTGGTTCTCTGTCGGATCACTTCGTTCCGGATTCGACCCCTCAGAGAGACTCCAAGAATAGCCAGGGCCGTAGCTAGAGTTGAATTTAAGGTCGGTAAGGACATCGTCGGTTGAAGGTAGGGCTAGGTTCATTGACCAATATCATAGCACTCATAGTAATTTATAGTAATGCGTACAATGAAATCAAATCATTTATTTCTTTACAAACATGGATTATCGGTACAATATGACAAATGAATGGAAGTTCTGGTCAGCAGCGATGAAATGATAGTCGTGTGTTTCACTAGTAGCATTAATTATTGTCTCGGGTCCGGCGCGCGCGGAGCCGCCAAGTGCGCCACCACCACGTGCGAGTGCGGGTGCCGGGCCGTCAGCAGGCGCGGGCCGGCCGCCGGGCCCGGCCGCCGCACTGCCACCTGCTGCAGCTGCAGCTTGCGCACCGTGGGCGCGCCCTCGCCGCCGCTCTGCTGACCACACCAAATTATTAACAATTAAATCGATCGCTGTTCATACTGTAATAGATTCGGGAATTTTCAATCATCACAGAAAAAAAACCCCACCTGAGCGTGGGTCGCGGCCGTCTGGTGAAGGATCTTAAGATGTCTCGCTGGGAAAGACTGCTGCCGATAGAGCAGCTGCGCGGCTCCGGGCGTGCCGGCGGGCGCGGCGGGCGCGGGCTGCGGGCGCGCCGGGTCCTGCGCCGGGCGCACGCGCCGCACGGCGTCCACCTTGCCGGGCGCCGCCGCCGCGTGCGCCGCCACCACGATGCGCTGCGGCGCGGGCGCGGCCGGCGCGGCGCTGGGCCCGGGCGCGGCCGGGGCGGCGCCGGCCTTGAGCTTCTCCTTGGCGATGCGCTCGGCGCGGCGCGAGGCCACCTCCATGGGCGAGGGCGGCGCGTCCAAGTCTACTCCGTGCTCCAGCAGCAGCGCGGCGTGCTTGGGGTTGTGCTGCGCCTGCTCGTCGTGGCGGCGCTTGGGCATGGCGCGGCGGCGCTCGGCTGCGTCGCGCATGGCGTCCAGGCGCGCCAGCGGCGGGCGCGGCGCGTCGTCGTCCAGGCGGCGGCGCGCGGCAGGCGGGCGGCGGTGGCGCCGGCGCGCGCGCTCCGGGTCGGCGAGCGCGTCGTGCCGGTCGCGGCAGGCGCGCGGCGAGCGGTAGGCGCGCGCGGCGGAACCCACGAGCTCGGCGGCCCACTCCCAGTTGGGCGCCAACGCGGCGGGCGGCTCGGCGGGCAGGCGCTGCAGGCGCAGCGCGCGTCGTAGCGCGGCGTCCTCGCTGGGCGCCCAGTCGGGCTGCGGCGCGTGCGGGTGCGGGTGCGGGTGCGCGTGCGGCGGCGCGCGGGAGCGCGGGCGCGGGCGCGGGCCGGCGCGCTCGAACAGCGAGAGCGGCGCGTGCGAGGGCCGCGGCAGGGCGCGCGCGCGGCGCGGCTCGCGGGCGGCGCGCGGCTCGCGACGGTGCACGGGCGGCAGCAGCGCGTCGGGCGCGGGCCCGCGGCGGTAGAGGGGGCGCGCCCAGCTGTCGCAGTACACGTCGCCGTCGCCGGAGGGCGGGGTTGGCGGGCACCACATCTGTAACGGAAGGCACGTGAGCGTGCGGCGACAGTGGGGGAGGGAGAGAGATGGGAATACATTCGTTTTTACTACTCACTGGCATTCGTTCCACTGTACCGGAGCTGCTGCTCACCCATATCTGGAAAAACAACCTTTATGTTGAATGGAAATCGTTTCAAAATATTGGTAATCTTGTGTTGAACATAAACGGAAGTTTTTTTATGGCTAAATAAAACACATTCTAACCCTTAAATTCATGTACTATACAGGCTATAAGGCACAGCCCTTCGCAAACTGACAAGGTGCATTCATCTCCATATTTTGAATCATATTCCACCGGAATTATTATCAGGAATATTTACATTTTTTTTATTTATTTTTTCTGTTACTATTCCTTTATTTCAATGTAAATTTACATTCTCTGTACGCAGGACTCCATTTATATAAATAATACGGCTAAAATGAAAAAAACCAACAAAGAATGTTGAAATACTGTAACTAACGACGCGTGAAATCAGTTGTTCAGTTTCTGCCTAGCTACAGAGTTCATCGAACTCGTCTTCCCGCTTGCCGTTCACTACATGCGCACGGTAACGATACATTGCGTGTGAGAAAATAAAACGAATCAAATTTATTGGATTCCCGTATCGTTCCTGAAATAATTTCTTGTACCGGTAATCTTAGTATGATATACTGAATTCAGCCCATCAGTCTGCGGAGGGCTGTCCCTTACACCCTGTATATTCATCCTGAAAAAATTGTTTGGTCCACGGCACCGGATCATCATGGCCTCCACTCGAGCCATTTCGGATAACGCACGCTTATAAACATGTTAACTGCTCAGCTCGGAAACAGCTGCACAAATGAGGTGAAGTAATGCAGATCCGGTACAGTGCTTACTTGTGTTTGTCCTTTATTCGGCGCATTCGATTCAGCAGCATTTGTTAAACGACGTCGACCCAAAACAATTACTAATATTATATACAGCCTTCAGTCGTCCCGTGTCGATCAGCAAGTTCCTTTGCGCATTAACCTTTTATTACCTACGGGAGGCAACGCGCAATTTTATACCGAAATCATTTCTAACCATTGTTTAATTTAATTTGGGGGAACAACTTTGATGAAATACCTAAAGCGAAAGGAATTTGGTATAAAGTAATTAAGCCTGCTCGCGTGCCCTGGTTCGAGGATACAAGTTTGAGTAGAAATTATGTTAAGTTAGCGCTAACGCTATCCACCGGCAAAGTTTGCTTTCGTAATGCGAAAGGTCGCATCCCCTAATTGTGAAATATGCAACAAAATTGAAGATGTGCAACATTTGCTGATGGAGTGTGTTAGGAGCAAGAATTAAAGCAGTGGTTCCCAACCTTCCTTGGACCACGGACCACTTTGGTGTCTTTATTGTTAGCAGGGGCCATAAGGTCCTAGATGAACGTGGACACCGACAAGATTATATAGTGGGGTGAATCTTTAACACACAGTATATGCAAAAATTGGAAAATGAGATGAAAACCTTTAGAATTGAGATAGTGAAGGATACAAGAGCGATCGAAGTGAGTTCGAAAAATTTAGCAATCATTGATACAGAAATAGGAATATTTAGTAGATTTTTGTAGAAATGCTTATGAATCTTGCAAGTGCGAGCAGGCAAGCTCAAAAAATTTTAGCACCTCGCCTCTGATAGGTTTTTAATTAGGTTGGGTTGAGCTTGCATCTTCTGTGCAATTTAAAAAAGTACGAATAACATTTTAACCTTTCGCGGACCATATACGAAGATCCTGCGGACCACCGCTGGTCCGCGGAACATAGGTTGGGAACCAATGAATTAAAGGGACTCATTGATTAGAGAGTTTAAGTCAGAAGGTGCTTAAGCCTCAAACCCCACATCAACGATTGCAAAGAGGTTGTGTGGCTTGGTGATGATATCTAGTCAATGATTCTTCTTATAATATGTACATAGTGAGTTAATATTCCACATTTGTAAATAGTTTATAAGGTACGATGGGGTTGGCGTTTCCATTTGAATAAATCCCCCTTTTTGATAACAAAGAATAAAAAATATGTACCACCATCCAAATGAAAATCAGCTGCCGGACCCTTGGGAGAATGCGAAATTATGTACAGCATGCCAGTTATAAAAAAAAACTTAAAAAAAATTGCCTACCGCACCAAAACTTTATAGGACGACGATTGAGGTCACCTTAAACCTAAAAAAAAAGTCATAGACCCTTAACGCAGCCGAAAGGGACTTGTTGTCCCCGTCTTTGCGATCATTTTTTTTTGTTCTAGACCATACCTGGGAACCTTCTAGTTAGGGAGATATTGGGGGTCAAAGTTCCAACTTTTTCACAAGTTTTTTTTTTTAAATACATGTTTTTAATGTTAGATTAATTTTTACTTTAAACAAATCCAGGACCCCGTACTATTCAATCCATCCATCAGCACAATGCTTTCAGTGCGTTCCATCGAGTCCTACCGTAAAACGTGATATTTCACCCAAAAAAAAAGTCGTTTCCCAGCAATAATATTTGCGTAAAGTTACTTAGTTTGATGTATATTGAAACGTATATTAGGCTAAATTCGAAACTAGCCAGCTAGCTAGCTAGGTACGCAATACAACAAGGATAGGTTCAACACGCAATGTATTTAACACTAGTGGATTTTTTTTTCATTTATGTCTAGTGTTTAATTTCCATAGATAAACTACTAGCACTAGGCGATAGTGTAGGTGATATAGATCAAATAATGGGAACAAATATTATGTAACAAATCAAGGAGAATGCCTATATTTTCACTTTTCAGTAATTAATAAAAATCTCAATTACTGAAAAAACTGACACTTCCATTGATTTTACTCCAACTATTCCTCCGCAGTATTTGATTCTTATCAGTGACACTTTCGCTCAGTGTAAATAATACAGGATGTTTTTTACAAAAGGGATCGGGTTCTATTTCTGTTTAAGGCAGATTTTTCTTCAGATTTGCGGTCATGGTTTCTTTTACAGTTTGTCGTAATATAGTTTCGAATTCAGCCAAATGTGCCATTACATCGAAAATTCTAAGTTCACTTTATGCAGCTATTTTCTTTTTAGGTTGAAAGTGACCGCAAAACTCATCCCATAAGGTTTCATCGCGGTATGAAATTACTTTTTTCTCATTTTTTTAAAGTTTGACATGCTTTTTGGATTCCCCCACTTCCGGAGCAGCTGACGCGAATTAGTAGTTTTTATTATTTCGTGTTTCGACAATTTAGAAGTTAAATCTAAGCGAAGTTACCCACATATACACAAAGAAACATTGCTATACGGGGTGAAAGGGACACCGACGCGAAAACGGTTACCATGTATTCAGTAAATCATTCTGAGCTTTAGAAAATTTCCATGCGGTATAGCCGTGGGACGCCCTGTTTAAGATTTTCTCCCTTTTTTATACGATTTGTCACCTTTTAAACCTTTTAAACTCCTTCATTTTGTTACCCCACTCGACTCGTTTGTTACAGGAAGAAAAAGAAACCTTGAATTCCACGATATGACACCCGAAATCCGTCATTTTTCTTTGTCTTTTTATTTCGTAGCCAGTGACACTCGCGCTATGTTTACTTTCATGAATATTTTAAGTTTCTTATTTTATTTGGTAACATCATTGCTATACATAATGATGCCCCTTTCGGATCTTACAGTTTTTTCTTAACATATTGTATAAGTGTATGAGGTGTTTTCGATAGGTGCTCTCGTTTTCTAAAATACTTTGCGTTCTCTAAAATACTTTTTCTTAAGTCAATGGTTGCCGAGATACCCCCTCTAATTTCTAAAGTATGACCCATGGACCCAGTCTATCATCGGACGAGCAGAGATTCGGCGAAGCGTCACCGTTATATGGTTAAAGATCCACAGACTCGAACAAAGCGCTATGGTTTCACATTTATTGTACCAACCGCCAGTCTGTGGAATTCACTGCCGGGTTCTGTTCCCCGATCATTATAATCTGGATTTATTCAAGTTCGAGTGAATTAAAAAGTAAAATCTCATTTTGAGGTTATGTTTTCGTTTTGTTTTTGATATTATAAACCTGATGTATGGGGGAAAGAGTTGGGTGAGGGAATGCCACTCAACGTGGTGTAGTCGACGGAGGCCCGGTCTACGGTGCCCACGTCGCGGGGCTCCTATTTCTGAGTGGTTTAAAAAATTGTATTTCTTTTCAGCAGGATCTAAAGTAACCTAACACGAAGGGGATGGCGAGATCTTAGTTCGCTCGCTCTCTAACCCCACCATCCCCTTCGAACCTATCCTGTTCTTTGCGGGGTGCCCCAAGCCCCGAGCTCGCTGCGCTCGCTCTTGCTTCCTAAGTTAGCATTCGACTCAACAGAGTCCAAAACACGCGTCACTGCACTTGCACTACTCGATGCTCGCACCGGACTTGATCCCGAGGATGAAGACATGGTAGAAGGGTATCTAAAGTTGTTCTCTGGCGTGATGGCAGATTCTCTCAAACGTGAGTACAAACATTAAATGACATGAAACAAAAAATCACAAAATGGCTGTCAATGAGTTTGCGTTTCGTTTCAAATTTAGCAGATACCATCAAGAAAAAACAATAATTTTAGATCTACACCAAACCAAATTTTTCATAGTTATTCAACCAAAATAAGCTCAAATCTCTGTGAAATTGTTCAACACTAATAAAATAACAAAAACTAATGTGAATTAAAAAAATAGTGCGCGTTAACTTATTATTTACAACTTTACATATTTGCAAAATCAAAACACATTATTAACTCCCTAAAATAGCAACACCGGCTGCCAAAATTACATCAAAACCAATAAAATAGTACAATATTTGAGCTTAATTTAGCAAAATTTGATATTTTTCAGAAAGTATTTGTTTCCTAAGCCTGAAACTTCGTGAGATTGTTCAAGATAATACGTACTTTACCCAAAAAATATTGAGACTTTAAAGTAGACTTAAAAGACGAGCTAGGAGTTACGCCGAAAAAAAAACAAATGCATCGGGGAAACATTTGTTTTTCTCGGAGTATTCTGCTCAATCTTGTAATAATTACTTATTAAGTAGGGTTAAATATTGTACAATGATACGGAAACCTTCCGAGTGCGAGTCCAACTCGTACTTGGTAAGTTTTTTTATACACTCCATTTAAGTGGAATGATCCCTTTGTCTTACCAACGACTTCTTCGTACTTGTTGATTTCGTTTCTAAATTTCTGACATTAGCATTTCAACTTCTAACAGGAAACTTGGCCTAGCAGAGATGACCGAGTCGGTTATAATTGCTCTGTTTACTGAAGAGTATCACCGTGATACCTACCGATAATTGTAGTTGTTAGTCCGCTACTACATTATGTCGTTTATAATCATGGCTTATTAAAATGTGAAATAACTATCAACAGTAGTGTAGTTATTGCATAGTTATTATTGCTATCATCTGTAAGGCATGAAGTAGCCGACATAATGACAGATTACTGTTGTCAATGTAACAACGGTTTTTAATGAATGAATGTTGTAGAAGGGATGGAGGGTCGACACCGAGGCGACCCTGGCATGTACGGGAGTGATCAGTTCTCGGGCCGGGCCGACTCGGTTCGCCCGTAAATGCTTGTACGCCGTACATCCCTGACGTTCAGATCGGTGCCGCAGTGTCGCCGATCACGAGGAAACACTGCCGTCTCGGGGACAGTTCAAGCATTTACGGACGAACATCGAGCGGCACCGAAACGTCGAACGTCAGAAATATAAAACGCACGAGCAGTATGTCAAAATCATTTATTATCGTTATCTTTTCGGTCGCGGTCGGGCGCGTTGGCGAGCCACGCATCCAGCGTCCCGTTGCGTAGGGGCCGACGTCGAGCCCCCGCCGCGCCCCCCGCGCCCCCGGCGCGGCCCTCGTCCAGCGTCCACAGGTTGATGTGCACCGTGCCGCGCGAGCGCGTGCGTGCGGGCGGGGCCGAGGGCGGGGCCGCGGGCGGCGAGGGCGGCGGCGAGGGCGGCGGCGGCGGCGCGGCGCGGCGCCGGCGTGAACGCACCTTGGCGCGCGCGTCGGCGCGGCTGTAGGTCAGCTCGATGTCGTCGCGCTCGGGCGTGCGCGCGCGCTCGTCGCTCTCGGTGCGCAGCTGTCGCCGCGCCTCCTCCCACTCGCGCAGCTGGCGCCGCATCTCGCCTAGTGCGGCGCGCTCCGCAGATGTGGCTGCCTCGCTGCTCTCCACCAGCCGCATGGCGTACTTCTCGATTGGCGTGAGCTGCGGACAGAGGCGGCAGGTGAGCGCGGTGAGCGGGGTGAGCGGAGGTGGGCGGGCGCGGGCGCGGACTCACCTGGCTCATGAGCGTGGCGAGGTCGTCTGGGTCGGCGCGCGGGGCAGCGGCGCGCGGCTCTTCGTCGAGCGGGAGTGTCTCGTCGAACTCGGCGAGGTCGCCCTGCGCCTCGGCGCGCGCGGCTGTGGCGGCGGCGGCGTCGGCCTCGTCCTCGGCGGCGGCGAGCGCGGACTCGAGCTCTCCGCCGACGGCGGGTTCGGCATCTCCGGCACCGGTCTCGTTGTTTTCCGCTTCCGAGCCGAATAACTCCTTAATGTTCGCCTGCACCAATAAAATGAATGGGTTATTTGGCATAACACATAAACAGGAGACTAGGACTCCCTTGCAAAACTGAAGCACACTGACCCCGCGAAGATAGGAGGTGGTGAAGTGGCCGTCCTCGATGGCCAGGTGGCCGAGCGCGCGCTTCTGCTCAGCCTTGCGCAGAATGTTCTCCTCGACGGTGGCGGCGGTGACAAGTCGGTACACGTGCACGTCGCGCGTCTGACCGATGCGGTGGCAGCGGTCCTGTGCCTGCGCGTCCATAGTGGGGTTCCAGTCGGAGTCGTAGAACACGACGGAGTCGGCGCCGGTGAGGTTGAGGCCCACGCCGCCGCTGCGCGTGGACAGGATAAAGGCGAATACGCGCGGGTCGGCGTTGAAGCGGTCCACGAGCGGCTGGCGCCGGTCCACGCGCGTTGCGCCGTCCAAGCGCAGGTAGGCGTGGCCGTGCATGGACAGGAAGGCCTCCAGCACGTCCAACACGCGCGTCATTTGCGTGAAGATGAGCACGCGGTGGCCGCCGGCCTTCAGGCGTCGCAGCAGCCCGTCCAGCGTTTGCAGCTTGCCTGCACACACACAGCGTCAGCGTCAGACATAGTAGGTATGATATTATACAGTGTGCATTTTTCAAGTGGGCGTGGTTGGCCAAATCTGAAGAAACTATAAAGTTTCGGATTTGGTCATCCAAGCCCGCTTGAGAAATTCACCCTCTATATTTGATTATTAAGACATACGCAATCAATGAAAACTTAAATAACAAATGAAAATCAAACGAAATTTATTCAAGCTAGGCCCTTCGCGACAGTTACGCGATCTGCAATGATTTGCCATTCATAATAATGTTCAAAGCGAGTATCTAGCAATAAGAGTATTCTCGCAATGAGTGGTACGTACCGCAGTCGTACTGCAGCAGCTCGGGGTGCGGGAACGCGACGGCGTGGCGCGAGGCGGGCGCGTGGAACAGCTGCAGCAGGCGGCGCGCGGGCGGCAGGGCGGCGCGCTCCAGCAGCGCCGCGCCGCGCCGCCAGCCGCGCGCCGCCGCGCCGCCGCCCAGCGCCAGGCTCGGCGCCGGCGCGCGCGCGCTCGCCCAGCACACGCAGAACCTGCGACATGACCACGATTTAAACCCGTTGCCCGAGGCGACATTTGGCAACAACGCTCTTATACATTGCTGCTATCGATAGTCGCATTCGCAACGTGCTACGGAAGCGATTTAATGGCGCGTCAGCATCGCTACTGTTTCTGATGACATCGGACGACCCTAGACTCAGCATGTTCATTTTGAATCGCGTTTACATAGCGAGTTTCAGCTTTGCTTATAATACGAGAACCCTTGACCAAAGATTTTGTCTATTGGCTCGACCAAAACCGTATAAAATCGATAGACTTGGTTATTCAGGTTGCAAAAATACTAATTAAATTTTTCACCGAACATGAAAATACAGTTTGCATTTTCAAATATGTAAAATAAAAGTATTCAACAGATTCGTAGCAATCAGTCTGATTTTTAGAATGTCGTCTAGCGCGAAGACTCGACCACTTTCGGTCACCGGAGCAGGCCGGGTTCGAGGAGGATACAGCACCATAGGCCACATCCACTCAGTGCGACAGATTATACTGAAGTCCAAAGCAGTACCTTTTTTAAAGAAGAAAAAGAAGTATAATCGGCCGCTATGTCTTGCATTTGTGGACTATGAGAAGGCTCTTGACTCTGTCGAGACCTACCATGCGTATCACGTCCACCGTAGAAACGGGTTTTTTCGACGGTAGAATCGACAAAATGACAGATCAACAAAAGAACTCTGTCATTTTGTCACACACGGAAATATCGACTACACACTTGAGATTTGCAGATGACATCTTCATACTGGCTGTTGTGGCGTAACTACCAACAGTGAAAATGTTATGTTGATCATAAATCATATTTATTTCTGTAAATTGGTTTTACAAAACACTTTTACATATCATCATGTTATGTTTTAAAACTAGATGGGGCCGGTGTTTCGTACCTGACTACTCTGAGAAGAAACATCTGAAACAAACTCAGAGGTCACAGTCTCTTTTAAAGTCCAGACATTACTGAAGTCATATGAGGACATTGCAGATTAATGTCTGAGATGGTCTTTTGAAGAAATAACCACACAGGTTTGAGCGGATCTGTCCAGTCAGTGCAAGCATTTGTCAGTGATCGTGTAGCTTGACTCATAATCCAAAGAGCTCAACGACACGACGAACAATACCAAAGAAAGGACATTTGGGTAGGGCGCATAAAGTACTCAAACTGCCAGATAATTGTGGACATAAATAAACAAATAAAAAAAAACAAAAAATTGACCCACGTAGTCCTCATATTCACAGTAATAAACACAAAAAAATACGACACTTGAAAAAGTAAATAAACTCAAGAAAAATAAAAATAATACAAAATAATAATAATAACTTGAAAAACTAAATAATGTCAAGTAAATCGAACAAATTAATAAAAAATAAATGTCAAACTGTAATAAAAAATAAAACAAAATGGGTACAAATTCAATTCAATATCGATTCAAATTGAAGCAGATCAAGCCCAATCTTTTTTGTCCTCGATAAAATCTTTAACGGCAGGGCTTTTTTTTTTTTTTCCGGATGGCAATCATCAAATGACCCCCCACTCTGGGCGGAGCGGAGGGGAGTGTCAGACTTGTACTGACTAAAACCCATCCATGTTCCTTCTTTGCCCTTTATATTCCAGGGCCACGGTATCTCTTTCGAACAGTCCCGCAGCCCTGGCAGGCATCGGCCCATGCGGACCCCTACTTGATTGCTGACATCTCTTTGAGGCGCGCGTGGAACACGAACGCGCCGTCGACACGGCCCGTCGTCATAAGACGGCCGGACGGCGAGCTAGCCCATAACTCGCCGTCCACAGGCCAGCGCCGGTGGTCGGAAGCCACCACGTGACCCCCGACGCCCAGGGCGTCTCCCGCGGCGGCTGGGACGTGAGGTTCTTTCCCTCTCACGTCCTGCCACCTCCTTCACTAGCATGACTGCTTCGCAGAAGGAGGTGACGGCTTCCCATTCCCTCTCGCTCCGGACCATGGCTTGAACCAAGGCCGGACGCGAGAGATCGCCGCCGCCAATCGCCGCTATGAGGACACGGCGGTGCTCCGCCCAAGCGGGGCAGACCTCCACGGTGTGTTCCACCGTGTCCTCCGGACGATCCTCGCAGTGGAAACACCCGGGCGTTTCCTCCCGCCCGATTCGGTGCAGGAACCTCCCGAAACAACCGTGTCCGGTGAGGATCTGCGTCAGGCGGTAGGTGAGGGCGCCGTGGCGCCTCTCTAGCCACTCCTCAAAGAGGGGACTTATCGCCACTATGGTGGCGTGCCCTGCACGGGGTTGCGACAGTCGCTCTCTCCATGTCGCCATGAGATCACGCCGCAGGTCTGTCCGCTGAGCGGCAATTTGTCGCGGCAGCGGAGTTTCCCCCCGACATAGTGCTTCTGCGCGCCATTCATGCAGGCGCGCGAGGACTATCGCCTCCAGATCCCATGGCGGCAATCCGGCAAGGAGGCTAGCCGCCTCGCCGGAGATCGTGCGGTACCCCCGGATTAGCCTTATGGCTATCACCTTTTGGGGCGCTAGAAAGCACTGAGAACATCCAATGTAAAATGCTCCAAATGCGATCTGCTGTTTCATGTCTTATGTGCTAATGCTGGGAATCAGACCAACTTAACAGGAGAAGCGAAATCGAGCTGGATTTGCCCATCCTGCCAAAGCAAGGCAACAAAGAGAGCCACCACCCCCGTGAGCACCACGGTACCCGAAGTGACGATGCCGCCCGTCATCACGACGCCTAACTCAACGGATCGCTACCGCTCTGCTTCACCACTTGACCCATATTCCACCACACTAACTGACTCAGAGATTTTACGCACTCTCAGCTCCGAAATAAAATTACTTCGAGGTGACGTGGTAGATATTAAGTCTCATATTACATCGCTAACCGAACACCTGACACAATGCTACACGCGTCTCGATGATTACGACACAAGAATAAAATCGTTAGAGAAACGAGAAGAAGAAATAATTGTCCTCAACAACACCATAGTAAATCTCCGCGAACAGCTGAACACACAAGCGCAATCGTCACTGAAGAATGATCTAGAAATATATGGCATCAACGAGTTCAAAAATGAAAACCCTCTGCATATCGTGCGCGTGTTAGCTCACAAAATAGGCGTCCCCATTGAGGAACAAGATTTAGACTACGTGACCAGAGCGGGACCACGCCGACAACAACCCAATGATTCTGCTGATACTCCACCGCGCATACTTGCTGTCCGCTTTGTGAGGCGCTTCAAGCGAGACGAATTCCTGAAGGCCGCGAAAGTCAGAAGGTCGCTCACCTCAACTGACATCGAGATAGCTGGTGCAATGAGAAATATCTACGTAAACGAGCGCCTTACCTACGAAAACAGAAAGTTATTTCGTGCAACGAAATTGTCTGCGAAGGAACGTGGATACAAGTTTTGTTGGATTAAATATGGCGCTATTCTCATCCGTAAGCAAGAGGGTAACCCTCCCATCCACATACGCAACACCGAACACTTGGAAAGACAGCTGGGTTCAGCGACCCCTATGTGACGTCCTGTGTCCGCGTCACAAGATCCTGAAAGAAACGACAAAATTGGCAAACAATGAAAAGTACAACATTTTTATTATTCTTATTTTTCTCATTTTTAGATCTCACAGCAATTTTAGATTTTATTATAATTCTAGATCTCATTATAATTTTAGTTTTTACCCTATTTTAAGATTTTATATTATTTCTACATTCGACTTTTTTGCTGTATTTTTGCAATTCATATACATACTGTGTCACACCTTAAAAAACTTGCACTCAAACATTCGCCACTATTTATGACAATAATCGCCTCTTTGAATCTGCGCATCTATCAGACAGCACCGCTGAAGGACTGTTGCAAAGCGACTTCAGCGACTAAAATATTGACAGATCAGAACAAATCTTATTTGAATTTCTTTCACCTAACGATTTATTGTCATGATATTATTTTCTTAGTTAAGCATTTAATGATTCTTACTTTATTTTTAATTAGGTTGAATACTCTCGTTACGTTAGCACTAGCCCTCTACTCACAAATAACACATAACAACTCACTTATACTTTCAAATCACCATATTACACCTTTTACGAAAACCGAACAAAAATTAACAACACACCCCTCACGCACACTCATGCACACACCTACTATTTTCCTGCCAGCAATCTCCTTCAGTCGATTAGTGACATTCCATAAAACGATTTTTACTACAATACCAGCTTTTCGTCCCTATACAGATGGCTTTATTTAATATAATCCAAGATATTGATGTAAGTCTCCAAATTAAGTGTCACTCTTACGATCTGATAGAAAGCTGCAGGGATCAGCTACTGCATACTGACTACAACTTTAAAATACTAACATTCAATATTAGGAGTTACCAACACAACTTTGACAATTTCTATGCGGTTCTACAACGTCTCGATTGCGGATTCGATGTCATCGTCTTAACTGAGTGTTGGCTAAGCGACGGGTTGTTGCTAGAACTATTACCAGGCTATACAGGCTCTAGGACGCACTTACAGTCAAATAAAAATGGTGGTGTAGTCATTTATACAAAATCTTCTTGGAATTTTACCGTCAGTGAACCAACAATAGCAGACGCAGACAGTCTCTTAGTCAAAATTAACAGCGATATTGCTATTTTAGGTATCTATCGATCTCCATCCTATACTAATCCGGACAACTTTACCACATCTTTAGATGCCACACTGAACCAGTTAAATAATTATGACAAAATATTTGTAACAGGAGATATAAATATTGACATATGCAATGAAATTAACAACAAAAATGCGGATTATCTACGGATGATGGCCACACACGGTCTTCTACCAGCAATCACCATGCCAACGAGAAACAATACTTGTCTGGACCATATTTTTATTAAATCAGGAAATAAATCTACTGGAGCAGTTTCTAAATGTTCTGTCACTGATCATGACATAGCGATGGCTGCTACCTGCCTAAAAAATAATAAATTCTGCTCCATCAGACCAAAATGGAAAATTAAAATAGATGAGAAAGCCGTTGTCGCCGAGTTAAATAGTATTTCATGGACTGAAGTCCTGAACCAACACTGCACCAACTCTGCCGTTAATATTTTTATTGAAATCATTACGACATCACTAAAAAAGCACTCACGCAAAGTCAAAATAAGCAGAAGTAATTATAACATCAAGCCCTGGATTACTCCAGGCTTAATGAGATGCATACGCCACCGCGACAAACTGCACCTAGCCTCACGTGCGCACCAAGATGATCAAATGAAAAGACTAATGTACACGCGATACAGAAACTTTTGCAACAGCCTGCTGCATAAGTTAAAAACCAACTACCACAGTAAACTAATCGAAAATAGCCAAGCTGACCCGAAAAAACTTTGGAAGACAATAAAATCTACATACAGCGACAACAAAAAGACTTCAAATGACTCCGATAAATTAGTTACCAGTAACAACCCTACAGAATCACTTGACAAATGCAATTCTAACTTCACTACACTGGGAAACAAACTGTCTGACTTAATTCTCTCAAGACTCTCGGAAACACAAGCTTCTCTTGCCAATAAATATACCCCAAATATAACCTGTCCACACACATTCTTCTTACACCCCACAGACGAAACTGAAATAGAAAGCCTTATTACTCAACTCAACAACGACAGCGCTCCTGGGCCCGATAATCTTAATGTAAGACTAATAAAAAAAATCAAAACCGCCATTATTCACCCACTAACTCTTATATTTAACCTTAGCTTAGAATCTGGAATATTCCCGGACATATGGAAAGTTGCAGCTGTCAGCCCAATCCACAAAAGTGGTGCAACAGATATCCCAGATAACTATCGACCTATTGCCCTATTGCCTATTCTATCTAAACTACTCGAAAAAGTTGTAAGCAAACGACTTACGAATTTTTTCGAGAAACACAACATTATTTCCAATAGGCAGTTCGGGTTTAGGAGGGGTAGGTCAACTGAAGATGCAGCCAGGCTTCTAACAAATATTGTGTCAACGACTGTCGACAAAGGAGAACGTACTTTGTGCGCTTTCCTAGACTTGGCTAAAGCTTTCTAAAGAAGCTGGATGCAGCAGGTATACGCGGTACTCCCCTAGAATGGCTTAAAAGCTACCAGTCCAATAGAAGGCAATTTGTTAAACTCGGTGATATCTCTAGCAGCCTACTTCCTATCAACTATGGAATCCCGCAAGGTAGTACGCTTGGTCCGACGCTTTTCTTACTTTATATGAATGATATCTTAAATATATCTCTCGCCAGCGCTGAAATAACAGCTTATGCAGACGATACAGCGGTCATATTTCATGGCAAAAATTGGGACCAGGTGTACAGCATTGCCGAAGAGGGACTACTCGCAATAGCTAATGCTCTTGATAGGAACTTACTAACCTTAAACGTTAAAAAGACTAAGATAATTACTTTCTATAAGACCACGACATCAAGACCCCCCAACACCTAACTCTCACATTTCATTCTTGCTCCCATAACCCTAACTCTCGAACTGCGGGATGTTCGTGCACTGTGATTGAGCGTATACAATCAATGAAATATTTAGGAATTACTTTAGATGAGAACTTATCTTTTAAACCACAAATACACGCACTATCCGGCAGAGTCAGGAAACTTATCTACATCATGAAAAAATTACGTGAGTGCACACCCCCTCCTATACTGCATACTGTTTACTTTGGTCTCTGCCAGTCCGTCCTTCAATATGGTATTTCTGTCTGGGGAGGTGCAGGTAAGGCCACATTTATTGAAGTCGAGAGAGCACAAAGAGCGGTCATTAAAGTAATGCTCAAGAAACCTTTACTCTATTCAACTGACAATCTCTATAAGGAATTCCCGATCCTCCGTGTCCGACAGCTTTTTATCCTAAATGCAGTACTACAAACACACAGAAAATTAAAATCCAGACCAGATTACACAGAGATAATCTCAAAACGTACGTTTAGGATACCCATCCCCCAAACAAACTCTCTTATGGCAAGACGCTCTCCAAACTATTTATATCCACGCATATACAACGAAGCTGTTATGAACTATAACATAATAGACCTCAAAATATCCCTGTGTAAAAAAGTCATAAAGGACTGGCTCCTAACAATCTCCCACGACGAAACAGAAAGGATTATTTACAAATAGCTACATAAGAAGTAAGACTACACAAACTGATAGCGCTCCTTATCTTACTCTGATACACTCACGCACACACATACATACACACACACACGAACGTACACGCCCACACAAACCCACGCACACACACATTTAAGTTGAATCTTGTTTGTGAATAAGTATTGTTCCTAAGTTTTTGTTTTTACTCTCTTAATTATATTTTCCTTATTTTTACTTCAATTTATTAATTTTACTTTTAGTTTAATTTTGTTAATAATCACCGTATAATAAAACCTTTTTGTATAATAAAACCAAAATGTACAACTCTGATCCCCAAGATACAGACTAACGTCTAGTTTGGGGATCACCGTTCAAATTTCTATGTTTAATGTACATGATTATTAATAAATAATAAATAATAAAATATAAAATGGCTTTATACCTAAACTAGGATTGGAATGCAACAAATTGACCAAGATACTATTATTAGATACACTAAAAAGTTTTAATATAAATCTTTCTTTCAAGTAATTGAATAAATTACTTAATGGTGGAACATTACATTCAATCTGCATTGCATTTATAGGAGTACTTCTGAATGCCCCAGTGATAACACGCAAGGATTTGTTTTGCAGAACATCTAAACTATTTACAGTTTTGGTATCTGCAGCAAAACAGTAAAAACCATATTCAAAGTGACTACGAACTAAAGATTTGTACAACAATAGCAAAATTTTTGGGTCTGCACCCCAGTATGAACCAGCCAATGATTTCAATATATTATAAGCTTTATTTGCTTTACTAATTATTTGTTTGGTATAATTGTTCCAGGTTAAATTATATGAAAAAAGGACCCCTAAAAATTTGACTTCATGTGAATTGGGCAATGCACAATTGTTATATTGCACATATTATGACACTGTTTACCAAACACAACCACTTTGGAGTTTGATGGATTGACATTGAGATCAAGGTACGAGAAATATTTACACAGATTTGACAAGGCATCGTTGACTATATGAACAACCTGTGATAAATTGGTTCCAGAAGAATAAACAACTAAATCATCTGCGAATTGTAAATTTTTTACTTGAGACCCTAAAATTAAATTTAATCTACGTATCATCATCATCTGCCTAGCCTTTTCCCAACTATGTTGGGGTCGGCTTCCAGTCTAACCGGATGCAGCTGAATACCAGTATTTTACATGGAGCGACTGCCTATCTGACCTCCACAACCCAGTTAGTACTGGGTAATACGATACTCCTTGGTAAGACTGGTTGTCAGACTTTTTGGGCCATTGACTACCTATAACGGCTGTCAAAGATCTACAAATGACACCCGGGACCAACGGCTTAACGTGCTTTCCGAGGCACGGAGGAAACTCGGTATGTAATGGGTGGACCCATCCACAGACCAACCTAGGCAAGCGCGGCTTAACCTAAAGATCGATCCGAGCGGCTGTTATTACTTAGCCACCATTTAATCTACGTATATACAGTATAAATAATAAAGGTGATAATATACCTCCTTGACAAACTCCTTTTGAAGTAAATCTAGGACCATAAAGATGTCTATTAAATTTAGCATACACTTCTCTATTGTTCAGAAAGTTTCTGATCCAAATGATTAATTTTTCAGGGATCCCTATTTGTAATAGTTCATGGCATAAAATATCTATATTTACACTATTAAAAGCCCCAGCTACATCAAAGAAAACTCCAACCAAATTATTATTGGCCAATAAAGAGTAATGTATATCAAGCTGAAGTTGACATACACTTTCCCTAGCAGAACGATTTCTACGAAAACCAAATTGATTACAAGGTAAAATATGTTTTTTTTATCATAAAACTCTAGACGCTGCTTCAACAATTGCTGAAATAGTTTGCCAACACAAGAAGTAAGTGCTATGGGACGATAAGAATCGGGACAGAATTTGGGTTTATCTGGTTTTAAAATTGGTACAAGGCAATCCACTTTCCAATCTTGAGGTATAATATTATTTTCCCATAACAAATTCAGAACTTTTGTGAATGTTTGTATACTGGTAATGCTGAGTTTTTTAAATAATATGTAGGGCATTCCATCAAGACCATAAGTAGTGTCTCTTCGAGAGGAGATGGCGGATATTAATTCACTGATTGTAAAAGAATTAAGTAGATAGCTATGGCTGGAGTTGGTACTATTATTTAAAAAGGAACTTGGGGCATGTGACACAAAATCTGGAGTGTATTTCTTCAAAAAATCGAAAATCCATGCGTCGTTTTCTTGATTATTACAATTAAACGTTTTGTTGTATTTGCGCATGAATTTCCATATGGTAGATATAGGCGTGCATCTGTTAAATGTTTCACATAGGGACATCCAACTTTTTTGTCGTTCTGTTTTTATAGTCAATTTTTTAAGTGCTCGAAGTCTTTTAAATTGTATATAAGTTTCTTCTGATGGATTATTTTTAAAATTTATGTAGACCATTTTGAAATTTGATACAGCCTCTGTACACTTTTGATTCCACCAAGGAAGGGAAGTTCTTCTAATCCTATTTGTAGGACATGAGCGATTGTTGCTATTTATATTGGCCTTACAATTTGGGATGGAATTAGCAGCAGCTGTACGTAAAATTGTACAAAAATGATGATATGAATCGAGAGGACATATTTTAATTGTTTCGAAATCAACTAATAATTCATCCACATAATTACTATACATTTGCCAGTCTACCATTTTGTAATTTGGGTAGGTAGGCAAATGTTCAGAATTTGAACAATTTCCACAAGAATCATTATTTTTACTGTTACTACTAATCACTACTTTTATAATTACAGGGATGTGATAACTACTACCAAGAGGACGTGCCAATGATGAAGAAACCAAAGACAAATCCAGTGCATTAGGACGCCATGTTAGAGAGCCAACTGTTGTTGCCTGACCATTATTTAGCAGAATTAGATTATTTTCGTCAATGACCTCTAAGATATTTCGACCGCGTGGAGAGTCAAAACCACAACCCCAAGATGTGTGATGAGCATTAGTCCCCAGCAAATATAAATGGACCAGGAATAGACTTCACCAATGAATCAAAATTATCTTTATTGAAAACTGGATTAGAATGCAAGGGACTGTAAAAACTGACTATACTGATCTCCTTATTATTAACTGTAATTTTTACACAAATATTTTGTAAAGAATTGTCAAAATAGGTGTTAATTTTAGTGTAAATGATACTTTTATGAATTATAATGGCAACTCCATTGTGTTTGTTACCACAATCATTCCTTTCAATGTTGTAATTTTTTATTTTAAAATTTTGTTCAGGTTTGAACCATGTTTCACTAATTATAGCAATGTGAATATTATGTGTATAGAGGAAATTGAAAAAAAAGTGTGTTTGTTACTATTAAGACTTTGTGCATTCCATTGCATTATATTTTAAATTTGTTACATCCATTATGGAGGTGAAGATATTTTATTACTTAAACTTTTTTTTTTAAAACCTCTTTAATTGATGATGAGTTTATAGGGACATCTTTATTACTAATTATTTTTGTAATTGTCTCTACTAATATATTTATAAATTTATCTGATTTCATTAAATTATTAATTTGTATATATAGATATGTCCATACCGAAGACACTTAAGGCATTGTTTTACAGGTGGAATATATTTGCTTACCTCGTGGCGCCATGAGTCTAGATATATATAACCAGGAAGAATGGTGGAGGCAAAGGTAACAGCAACTGCCTGTGTTGGTACAAATTCAACACCGCCGAAACCCTTTACCCTGCGCATGAAGCGCCTGACCTGAACGACATTTTTGGAGCTGCCGATTAATGAAAAAATTTCCTTGTTGGACATGTCTACAGGGACTGAAGTGAGGACCCCAGTTATCTCTGTGTCTGCGGCAGGGATGGATGCTTTTAACGTCAACTGATCCAATATTTTTTTTATTTTTCAAAAACATATTTGCATTGTTAGGCAAATCAAATGCCAACCTTGTATTTATTTAAGGAACTCAAGTGCATGACGCCTGAAACGCCATGCTCTCGAATACCTTTAAAAAGGGCCATGCGATCCCTATCACTGAATGGCTTGTTTTCTTCGCAGTGATTGAGAAATACAACCAGCTCTTTTTGTTTAGTATCTTCTGGGTACTTACGGGTGTAACCTTTAACTTTAAAAATACTGTACTTGTCTTTTGGGTCCTTATCTGTAGTAGTAGAGTACGAGAGGCATGTTACCGCCGATTCCGCTGAGTCGGAATCAGAGGATACCTGCTGAGAATCCGGAGGTGGTTCCCCCTCCTTCCTCTTTCTCTTTTTGGCCATAATTAAAAACACACTAACTATACGACTTAACACTAACTATTTATATGAGTATTTAAAAAGATATTGTGCAAAATGTACAAATAAATATTTTGCAATCAAAAAAGCGCGCCTTTTCTCCTATACGTTTTCTCGCCTTTTTTCTGACGTCAAATAAGGCGTAATCCACGATGCTCGCTCTCGACCTTCTTAGGGGCATCGGGTTGGGAACAGATGGAGCTTCTGGTTTCCGTCGACTTGCCCAATGCTTGCGTAGACGGTTGTAAGCATATATTAGATCCACGAATGCTGCTGCGGCAATCTAATAGGTAGATGACAACGTATTGGTGGATATCGTGGTATGTTGCATGATCTGACAGAATGTCTTCTGATGTTGCAGCTTCCAGTTGCTCTACTTGTTTGCCAAGCTCTTGCAGTAATGCTCTCTGCTCAGATACCGTCTCATTCTCTTGAAGATGTTTTAAAACCGGTACAGGTAAGTTTATGATGTTGTTGATTGAAGGAATTTCTGCAGAACCTGCGTCGGCGTGAGGACACAGCGATCTGGAATTCAAACAGGCCTCCAGTTTTGTTAGAATGGTAGTAAACTCCTCAAATAATAGTTTTTATTCTCCCACTACTCTTTTTAAGTGGTGTTTTAGGCTTCCGATTGCTCTTTCCCACAATCCTCCCGCTGATAACCAAGCGGAAGCATTAAAATGCCACTCAAGCCTCATCTCCGCGATTTCCCTTTGTAGTTAGTCGCTTTTGTACGTATGTTCGATTTCCTCGTATTGCTCCACGAGTTGGGGGTTTGCGCTGACAAAGTTTGTTCCGTTGTCACTGTATAAGTGACTAGGGGCGCCTCTTCTTGCTACCGTCCTGTTGAGGGCTGCCAAAAATGCTAAACTGGTGAGATCTGATACCAGTTCAATATGCACAGCTTTGGTCACCATGCATATGCAGACTGCTATGTAGCCCTTCGTTGTTTTCGCTCCTCTGCCTTTGTTCATTTTGACGTCCACAAATCCAGTGTAATCCACCCTTGTATGGTAAAAGGGCGGCGCTTTATTTGCTCTTGCGCTCGGTAGGTTACCAATCAGCTGGTGTTCTGCTTTTGGGTTATTTTTGCGGCACTTGACACATTTTCTGATTTGTATCGTCGTTTTCCGCCGACGATCCAATATTTCTCACGTAAGTGTGATAGGGTCAGTCTCGGGCCGCCCTGAAACATCATTCGATGAGCTTGGTGGATGAAAAGATGTGTTAATCGACTGGGAGGCGTCACTGAATCCATGTAGCTCCATTGTCTGTTTTTCGCGCACACTGAAGCCATCTAGGTATTTCGCAAGAGTTTATCGTCCTTATGTGAGCTTGTATCTTGCACCACTCCGCATGTATGTTGTCGGACACTTCGTCGTCTCATTGTAAGTTTCCATCCCAGTTTTTGAAATAATAATTTTAATTTTGTTGACACGGGAGCCGGCCAGCCAGCCGAGTTGATCAAATAGTTTAGATATTTCGGCTAGTAGGCTGCGTTTGGTCTGTTTCTTGTTCACATTCGAAATTGTGCATTGAAAGGTGAATTTATCCTCTCTTGACTTCCAGCACAAGCCTAACGTTTTTAGTGTATTTTGCGTTCTGAAGTTGAAGACAATCTTACCGTGTTGTTGTGTTGTTTGGAGATGTCTTCCAAAAGTTCTTGATTGTGTTGTTGTTGTATTTTCGAAGGTTAAACCCTCCATTTTTTAATAATTGTTTCAGTTCAGAAATCAATTTCTTTCCTTTTTTTATCGTATGTGTCTCATGAACGAGGTCATCCATGAAGAATGATTCTTCAAGCACTTTTGAGGCCTCCTTGAGCTGTTCACGTTCATCTGTCGCCAATCACCTGAGTGTCATCATGGCTAGGAACAGCGCTGCCTTGGTACCGTATGTTATGGTTGTTAGTTAATATGAGCGGATAGGTTGTTCTAGCGACTCCCGCCATACTATTTGTTGCAGTTGTTGGTCAAGAAGGGGCCTTTTACGTGGGGTCGTTTAAACTGCATCCTGAGATGTTTTTGCTGACGCATTGGACACCACTCTGTACTCTGTTGTTGTTGATGCAGCGCGTTGCACGCCGTGGTGAGGTAAGTAACACTCGAGTATTATGTTACTGACTGCTAGATGGATGTTCTGTAGGTGGGACCAAGATGGTTTTGCAAAGGTCTTATTTGGCAGGTTCTTAATCAGAAACAGACGTTTGGAACTTGTCATTCCTTTGCAGTGGTTTTCTTTCTGTGCAACTGCAAAGATATCTCCTTTGCATCTCTCGCGGTTGACACCGAGAAGTTGAGCGGCGTGTTCCGTGTTCAAAGATATCTGAGACCCTTGACCGATGAGGGCTCGCAACTTGATTTGGGTCCCATCAGCTGTTTTTATGTTTACTACAGCAGTTGCTAGTAGTATCTGCGAAGCATCATCATCCTTTAATACATGGAAAGAATTAGTTTGTTTTTCTGTTTTGTTCTTAACACATGTATCGTGTATCTGTGTTATGTTGACCCGCGCATTTGCGACATCGCTGACGTACATGTTTTTCCGTTATGGCTGAACAGGCAGTTTACGCAAAGATTCACTTTATTTACTGTGCTAATTTTTAAGTGATTCGGCATTTCTAAAAACTTTGCACAATAGGGTAGATGACCAAAAAAATCTAATTAGTCCGTCAGATAGATTTCCAAAAAATATTGGACACGTATTTTTTCTTTTTTTACGTACACAAAAAATGAAGACGATACGTTGCGTCGAAAACTCGTATGACGTCACATTTCAGTACACTTTTGAACGGAAAGTGACGTCACAAGCCCCCACTCATGATCTTTGATGCGTTTTATCTTCGTCAATTTTTAAGGATTTGATAAAACAAAAAATACGTATCCAATATTTTTCAATAACTGTTCGTCATCGCAAAGAGAGCAGAGAAATGTTGACACATGGAACGATTTCGTAATTTTCTTGTTGCTAGTTGTTTGATTACTGCTCTATTGTTTTTTACAGTACGAAGAATTTTAATTTGAGAATTAACAAATAAACAGACAAGCACTCGCGATTTTTGGTATTAGAAAATACCATCAGTATTTACGGGCTTAAGTTTGTTTAAAGGACGGATCATAAACCATTAACATACATTTTCGGTGATAAGGTAGGCATTCCCGTAATGACAGCATCTCGGTTACAGCGGTGGGCAATACTATTGTCAGGTTACAATTATGAAATAGAATGTGTCATCAAAGAAAAATAGCGCCAATGCCTTATCAAGACTACCACAAGGTAAACAGCAGAGTGTAAGTACGTGAGCACATATGTTAACTTTGTGGAGGATTTTCTTTCAGTGACACATAGCGAAGTTAGGAAACAGACTACTAAAGATTTTTTGTTAAGTAGAATACTTCTAAACGCGCAATCCGGTTGTCGTGTTCAGATTCGACACTAAAGAGAATAAATACGAGCATCAAGTTATATTTGTGCTAACGCATGGATATGCGGAGCGCATAAGTTGTCTTCTATACGGAATCTAGAGGAGGTTATCTGTGTTTATTTTTATTTATTAATTATTTAACAATTTATGTACACACTAAATACAGAAAAGAAGAAAGGAACAGAAAATAGTACAAAGGTGATGAGACTCACCTGTCGATGATCGGGCGCAGGTCGGCCAGCACGTCGGCCACGTCGCGCGGCGGCAGCGCCGGGCCACCCACGTGCACGGCCGCGCGCAGGTCCGCGCCGAACAGCGGCAGGCGCCAGCAGCGCCGCTCGTTGCACGCCGCCAGGCGCCGCAGGCACGCGCGCCGCCGGGCCTCCAGCCGCGCGCCCGCGCCCGCCACGGGCAGCGCGGCGGGTGCGGGCGCGGGCGTCGGCCGGCCGCGCGGCGCCAGCGCGACGGCGGGCGGCGCGGGGCCCGGCGCGGCGTCCGGCGGCGCGGCGCGCGGCACCAGGCGCAGGTGCAGGCGCAGGCCGGCGGGCGGCGGGCGCGGCGGGGCGGGGCGCGCGGGCGCGGCGCCCAGCTCCTCCACGAGGCGGCGAGGTGGCGCCAGGTGGCGCGCGCGGTGCGCGGCGAAGGCGCCGGCGCCGCGAGCCTCGAGCGAGGCGAGGTCGCCGCCGAGGCGCGCGGCGAGCTCGGCGCGCTCGACCAAGCCGACGGCCAGCGCCAGCGCGGGCGCGGCTAGGCGCAGGCCCGGTAGCTGCAGCGGCGAGGACACGGGGCGCGGCTCGAACAGGTCGGGGTGGTTGCACACCTTGCGCAGCTGCATGAGCACGTTGATGACGCTGAGCAGATGGCCGGACGCCAGGCTCTCCTTGGTCCTGCGACAGCGAGGCGGGTGAGCTTGCGGTGCGGCGGGTGTGGGTTTGTGGAGTGTATGTACGGCGGTGCGGTGCGATACTCACTTGGCGCGCGACATGAAGTCGTCGTAGAGGAAGCGCTGGCGCTTGGACAGGCGGCACAGCAGCACGTGCTCGTACTTGCGCGGCATCTGGCGCTCCACGTCGGCCTTGAGGCGCCGCAGCAGGAAGGGCCGCAGCACCTCGTGCAGGCGCCGCACTAGCGCCTCGTTGTACCGGTTGGAGCCGTCGGCGATGCCGGCCACCTCGCTGAACCACTCGCGAAACTCCGAGTGCGACGCGAACACGTCGGGCATGAGGAAGTGCATGAGTGACCACAGCTCCAGCAGACTGTTTTGAAGCGGCGTGCCCGTCAGCAACAGGCGCCTGCGACACGCGATACATGAGCGACCCGACACATTGTTAAAGTCTCATCAAATCACTCAACTATAACATTAAACTGGGTGTTATCGTGTTTATACATACAGAACGAAATCTGACAAGAAGTATACTGACAAGCAATACTCAACTACGTCAGTCTAACGAACAAATATGCCATAAATAGCGCTTTTAAATATTTATCATATAAAACTGCACAATGAGCACTCACCTTTCAGTTTGAAAATTTAATAGCATCTGCCACCTTTGAGATTTGAAGTTTTTAATGTTCTGTGCCTCATCGAGGATAAGGTATTTCCATCGTTTTCTTCGGAAACTTTGATGGTCTTGCACTACGAGTTTATACGAGGTTATACACACATGGAAAGAGTTAGCTTTAGTCCACCCGACACGTTTCATTTTGCGTTCCTTGATGGTGCCGTAGTAGGTGAGGATCTTAAAAGCGGGGCACCACTTCTTGAACTCCATCTCCCAGTTTAGCACCACCGACGTCGGCGCCACCACGAGGTGCGGGCCCCAGTCGCGCCGCTCCAGCGCCAAGTGCGCCAGCAGCGCGATGGTCTGCACCGTCTTGCCCAGCCCCATCTCGTCCGCCAGGATGCCGTTGAGGCCGCGCGCGTACATCGTGGCCAGCCAGTGCAGGCCCACGTGCTGGTACTCGCGCAGCACGTGGCGCAGCAGGCGCGGCACCGGCGTGCCCACGGCCGTCTCCGACAGCGTGGTGCCCGTAGGCTGTAGCGACGCCGCCAGCACGGCCGCCGCCTCCACGCGCCGCTCCGAGCCGTCCGGCGCCGCCTCCGCCGCCTGCCGAGCGTCTGCCGTCTCCGCCACGTGTCCCGCTTCTCCCGCCGCGCCGTCCATGAGCGCCTCCAGCGCTTCCGACGCCGCCGACGAGACGCTGGCGGACGAGTCGTCGGACGAGTCGTCCGAGTCCCGCTCAGAGGGTGAGGCGGAGCGCCTGTCGGCTGGGCGCGCGTAGCGCCGGCGCAGCTCGTCTAGGCCCAGATCGGCGTCGCGTTGCAGCGCTGCCAGCTCGGCCTCAGCGTCCGTGGGCTCAGCGCGCTCTTGCTCGGCGATTGTGCGCTCGTCGTCAGCCGAGTCCTCGTCGGGCCCGTAGTCGGATGGCGGCGGCGAGTGCGCGGGTAGGTAGCCGGGCGGCAGCAGGTCGCCCAGGGGCGCGCGCAGGTCGCGGCGCAGCGCCTCCAGCTCGTCGCGGTGGTCGCGGCGCGGCTCGTCGCGCTCTGCGGCAGCGATGGTGGACTCGTCGTCGTCAGAGCAGCCGCGCGGCGTGAACTCGGCGTCGTCATCGGCGGGCGGGGCGTGAAGGTTGGCGGCGAGCTGGCGCGAGTAGCGCTCGGTCTTGTCCACGATGTAGCTGAGCTGCTCGTCCAACGCCTCTTTGCGCGCGCGCTCCACTCGCCGGACGCGTTTCCACTCCACCAGCTAAAAAAACACATGTCATTTTCAGCTTTAGTATTTCAAAAGATTCTAAAACCTTCAAAAAACCCTAAAAACCCGCAACCGGACTATATCTGAATCATAAATATTAAATTACCTATTAGTTTTAGTATATGCGAAACCTGAAACACTGTTGAACTAGTATTTTTATGTAAAGAATCTATGTACAAAATTTCAAAACTGTGTCATGAAAAATCACAAAGTTATAAGCTTGTTCTGTTACCTGGTTGTCCGCACAAAAACGTGGTCACCATGCGGCCCGCCCGCGCACGCCCCTCCAGCGTCGTCTTAAGCTCATTGATAATAATAATTTGGCAGTAGGTAACTACTTACATGCGTGTACTTAGTGTCGCTGGGTGTCCAACTTGTAGCCTTTTTTAAATATTTTTGGTACAAAATATAACATTGTTTAAAAATTATTGGAATCGATTCAGTTACTTATTCTGAACAAACTATATTCAGGTTTCGCATATACTAAAAATAATGTTGTTTACAAATAAATAAAATTGTAGTGTCTGTAATTTCAAAACAGCTCTTTACTGAATGCATATGAAAATATATAGAGCACTTATTTAGCACTTATATTTAGCAATTTTTGTATGTCTCTTTGTTCCGGCTACTTTCCGAAAAGGCTGGACCGATTTTGACGGGACTTTACAAGCACATAGCTGTTGTTATAAGGTCTAACTTAGGCTACTTTTATTTCAGAATAAGAATGAGGTTACCAGCAAAATACTCGAAATATACAACAATTGTCCCAAAATATGAAACATTAAATTGAAATCAGTTAAACAAAATAATGCTGTATCAAATCAAATCAAAAGTCATTTATTCAAAGGGGTTTGAATTAAATGGCAGGCCTAAATAAAATTAATCAGTACTCATATGCTTTGTATAAATTATCCAAAATTGTTGATAAATCAGTTCTTTTGATCGCATACCATGCTTATGTTTCGTCGACACTGAGATATGCAGTCATATACTGGGGCAATGCCACTAATAGGGATTTAGTGTTTAAAGCGCAAAAAAGGTGTATACGTGCGATTGCCGGAATCCGTGTTCCTGATTCATGTGAACCATACCATATTTCCAAGAATATAAAATTTTGACCTTTCCTGCAATTTACATTTATGAAGTAGCCGTATTTATAAAAACAAATGAAAATCTATTTGATAAACTTAAATCGAGAAGATACAAGTTAAAAATTTCTAATATACCACATAAAACGGCTCTATTTAACAAAAGCTTCTTTGGCATGGCATCAAAAATATACAACAAGATACCTATTGACATTCTGAGCACTAAGGAACTTCCAGTATTTAAAAATAAACTGCGTAAATTTTTAATTGAGAAACCATACTACACGATCCAAGATTTCTTAAACCATTGAATGAATTGTTGATCATGTAATAATTTGACTGTATATTCATATTTTGACATTTATAATAACCAAATTTGACATGTAAAATAATTTTAAATGTAATGGCACTACATAATTATTGTATGCCTATTAGGCAGGACATATTGGAACTTAAATTTATTGTTTAGACCTGTAACTAAAATATGCCCACAATAAAATATTTTGAATTTGAATTTGAATTTGCCTAACTTTCGCCATTTTAATTTATTTTTTCAAAGTAGCGGCCAGGCATACAACCTATATTAATCGATAGCTGGTATTAATACAAACAAGTTTTGTATGAGACAAAATGTTCTAAAGTGTCACGTTTCCAAGATATGAGCCATCAAAGTTAAAGTCCATTCACTGATGGCATCTTCACCACAACTTTGATTTGATTAGCCACGCACGCATAAAACCTGTATCAATCGAAAGTAAGCATCAATACCAACAAGTTTTGTATGAGACACCTATACTCATGTTTTGACAAATAAAAATATTTTTTTCTTAACAAAAATTAAAAAGTGGTTAATTCCGACAATTATTAAAACAAAATAAAAAAACCTATGGCATTAAGTCCGCCTCTGTACTTCTATTTTTTTTTTTTTTCTGTGCTTGAAGTGTTAAATAAAGAAATAAATAAAATAAAATTACTCCAAAACAATTTATAAAAAAAATGTTTTCGCAAGGTTATTTAAGACAATGTATGGACGATTAAGTATTTTTTAAAGGGAGACCCTTACCATGTGTTATTGTTGATTTGATTATTTGAAATTGTTGATTTATACTAATTAATAAAGAACTTTATTAATAATCATTACTTTATGATTTTTATTTAATTCGAGATTGAGAATGACAATTCTGCGAATCTGTCATTACGCGAATCTGTCATCACGTGAATCTGTCAATATCAGATCTTGTCAATTTGCGACACCTGGCATTATGCGTTTCTGACAATTCGCTAATCTGTCATTTTGCGTTTCTGACGTTCTTCGCCCAAACCCGTGGGGTGTCTATAGATAGGTCTTTAAAAATGATATTGAGGTTCCAAAAATCATTCTTTCTCAAAGTTAATCGTTTGAAAGATAAACAGTTAATAATTATAACAAATAAATAAATTCATAGAATTACCTTTTCCACATTGGACCAAAATGTTCGTATTTCTTTTGCTGCAAAGGCGGCAATTTTTTTCAACTGTAATTCTTGAGCTTTTTCCGCCTTCTGTGCTGCTAGAGCTTTATCTTGAAAATATTTTTGGACCGCCCGAGCACACTGTAACAGCATAAGCTTAGGGTAAGGCTGCGCAGTCACGAGCACTAATAGGTATACGTAGAGCAGGTTTTAAAAGTTATGATTTTCTCCTACTGTATTGATTAACGTTTTACTTTTTCACGATCATACTATTGTGGAAGCCAATATTACAAATAGGTCTTATCTCAAAGTAAAAACCGTTATTTTACTAGTTAATCTCTTTTAGTGCTCGTGACTGTACATTACAATGCATACTAGCAAGCAAATAGAGGTCATTGACCCATATACATTTTATTTTTACATTTTTAATTAGAAAATGGAATTGACCATATTTGTAAAAAAAAAATCGATACAATTTTTTTTTGATTTCTGTAAAAAGATAAAGTAAAAGGGCCTAACCCGATAAGGTCTCATTCTGTGCACACTCAGCTGAACACTGACTTTCAAGTGCATAGTGCTTAATGTACTTAGCTGTTGGTTCCCCTATAAATAAATAATTAAGCGAAAATGCTGAAGATAAAGGTAAGCAGTATTTTTTTTGCTGCAGTCGGTTCACGTACCTTCTTAGCGGCCTGCTTCTTCCACTTGCGCTCGTGCGCGAAATCCTGCGCGAGCCACGCCATCTCTTCCAGCAGGTAGTCCCAGTGCGACTTGCCGCGCGGCGGCTCCAGCACGCGCGGCAGGCGCCGCTCCGCCCACAGCCCCGCGCGCGCCAGCTCCGCCACGCGGCCCGCTACGTACGCCTCCTGCTTGGCCTTCTCCACCATCTCGTCCGCCGGCGACGCAGCGGGCACCGGGCGCGCGGCCGGTGGCGAGGGCGGTGCGGCCACGGGCGGCGGCCGCCGCGCCTCTAGGAAGGCCACCAGCTGCGGCGCCGGCGGCCTCTTGCGCCACACCGCGTAGTCCATCATGTTGCCGCCCGCCTGAAGAAAGTACAGCTCGCTGAGCTGCTCCGTGAAGCGCTCGCGCAGGTTTCTCAGGCGCTGCAGCTCGCCCTCGAGGATGCGGCGGCGCAGCGCGGCGGCGTCGTCGGGCAGCTTGGCGCGCTTGCGCGGCGGCTCGTCGCGCTCGGATGGCGCGCCGGATGCCACCGGCGGGCCTCCATTGAGCGCGCCCGCGCCGCCGCCGCCCGGGGCGGCCCCGCGCTCCACACCCTGCCATTATAATAATTTTATTATAAAATATATTACTGCTAATTATCAGTTCAAAGTCGAAGTCAGTCAGATGTCTTCACTTTGTCCTATCAATTAAAGGCTATTTGATTTGGAGTGTAATATTGGAGATGACTTTTTCCTGTACGAAGTACCAAAATCACATCAAAGTCATAACGTGTCGAATTAATAACCTCATTTTGTTTCGTCGGTTAAAAAACCAAACTTGAGGCGACTGACATGGGCCACGGTCAATCTTTCACAGAAAATCTTAACATAGAATATGAAGTCAAATAAACAACGCCATTTATCGAGTACGAAATTAAACTGCTAAAATATAACGTATGGCTTTCCATACGTTAGCTATCAAACACAAATTCAAATATGTTTATTTATGACACATAAGTACATTATGTTATAAAAAGTTATGTCTCACTATGTGCCGCCTTGCAAGGCGTACAAATAATGTTTACACATTTATTAGTGTAGGTTGTAGTTTTAATGAGTCTAAAAATGTTAACTGAAACTTAAATACCTTTTGCTATCATAACTTTAAAAAAAACCAGTCAGTCAGTCAGTCGATTTAAAAGTTATCTTGTGAGCACATTTTTATTCATTAGTACCATTTTAGTTCAATATATGTTGATGCATGTATCTTACATGGCATAATGATGATAAGTTTATCTTGAACACTTTAAATTCATATATCTTTTGATAGAGTGCACCAATTACAATGAATAAAAATTCAAATGAATCAGCGTTTTGTATGAAATTAAAAAAAAAAAAAACAGAAAATAGCAAAATAGTTACCTCAAACAAAATATTATTTTATCAACAATCGTTCGTAACCCATAGCGGTGATTTTGTATTTTGTAATTCATTTTTGTTAAAACAAACTTATAATTTTTTAACAAAATATATTTAAGTGATACCGAGTCGACTTAGCCCCGCTGCACGGGGCTATTTCTGTCTATTCTAGGGTTTAAAGTAACCTAACACGAAGAACCTAACCTGTCCGAGTTGGGGTGCCACAAGTCACGAGCTCACTTTGCTCGCTCTTGCATCCTGTTGTCCTAGCTGCAATGCCTTTTTAACGATGAAAACATGTTGCAAAAATATTTTGTGTGCAATCAGTATATTTGACATGAAAATGATGTTTTTGTACATTTGACAATTTTTTTGTTCCTGCATTGGGAGCAAAAAAAAAAAAAAATAGTATAAAATAAAATATAGTATTGATGCATATTTTCTGATTATTTTTAGTACTAGTTTTGTTAAAGATTTGTTAAAGATTTGGTTTAATTTTTGTAATGCAAACATGCATTACAATAATTACACAGGGTTTTAGTGTAAACACCGTTATCCTTGAAACCAGTGGTTCGGTTTCACTTATAGAACGTAAAATCAATAAAAAAGCAACCTTTTGAAGAAAATCTACTATTTCCCACAAGATCATTTCACCCTAATGCGCGCTAACAGCTGATTGGACGGCGCGGCAGCGGCGGTCACAAGCGGTCATTAGAAGTGTTCACAACGGCTATATATTAAAAACGCGTTATAACGATATGCTATTTTTAAAACGCCTAATATTTTTTCAGCTATAATATATTAGTATTCGATCTTTCGATGTTATAAAACGTCGTCGAGCGCCGCGTTATTTCAACGCATGCGCTGTTAGTTTTATGTACGTAAAGCCACGTAACGCTTATGGACCTATTTTAATACCTATATTTCTTAAAATTGCGAAAATTTGGAAGCATTTTTTAAACGACAGACACTTTTTGCAATAATTGCATTCCGCCTTCTTTGCACTTTCGTCCACCACGGCAAAATAGTTCCACAATTTACCTCTTCGGGGCATTTTGATCGTTAATTCTACTCGATCGTTATTCTAAACTAACTATATTTACACAAAACTAACTTCCACCAAAGTACACCACCAAAGCAAGCCAAGCTCCACCAAAGTAGTTCAATAATAAAAAATAATAATTACAATTAACACACAAATCGCTTAAATTGTAAATAACTCACGTCTAAAAACAACATAAAACGACAAGCAAGTCGTCCGCACTGATAAATAACATTGAACCTAATATCCAATAAAACGAAATAAATAATAGTTTGATAGGTTATTTATTTGGAATCTATCAATCTAGTTCTTATTCAGTTTCGCTAGAGCATATTTTCGCATAATATACATAAAATAACTTCGGGACTAATATTTTAGCTAAAGATGAAATTCTAGCTCTTACATAGTTATAATAGAACATAATTTGGCATGTGACATGAAATATTAAATATCGTTTTGCCGTTCGGCGCCAGAGGCGCTGCGTTCAAAGTACTAAATTTAACCTTGTCGTGGCGTTTGACGCTTCATTCACTTGAGAAAGTTGGACTGGAGTAAATCTAAGAGATGGCGCTATTAGAAATTAATACTATCGTGTTCGTTCATAAAAATAATAGGTTGACGTAAATAGCTTTATTACCTAGTTTAATAAATAATAGGTTATATGAATATATTTTTTTAATAGGTTATTTATTTAGCTACCTAATATAACGAACACCTTTAGCGGTCATACGCTACGCGCGTGCAAAGAACGATGACTCATGACCTCAGTCAGTCAGCTGTCGCGCTAGCGAGCGCACGTAACTCGTCACAGAGTCGCGCGCCGCTCCGCTTGCTTCTCGCGCGTAAATTGTGTTTACTTAGATCTGTCTTACAGTCTTACACAATTGAATAGTGGACCAAAGTGGTACGGCTTTACGCCATCGCGGGTAAAGCGAACGACGAACGTAGGATGTATGCAGAAGTTAGATTCTCGAGTGCGAATCAACCTACGAAGCGGAGGCATGTGTGGCCGTAAATGGATCCCATTTTGAGCTGTTGTTGAGATTAATTTAGGTAAGTAGAGATATTCAATCAGTGTAAATTTAATCGGGGATTTTTAACTGTACATAAAATTTTCATGAACTTTTTAAATGCGCAAAAATACCTACCCAATGATTTGGATTACTTTTTCATTTTTTTTGTTGTCAAATCAAATTTACATTTAGACTCGTCTCGCAACACCTAAGGTAGGTATTTTTTCCTGTCTTAAGCCAGGAAAAGTATGAAGGAAAAGTTGCATCACAGGTTATGTTACGAGTATTAGGACGTGTATTAGGCTGTAGGTAGTTAGGACGGGCGGCGGTTACGTCACTCGGGCGCATACCATGAATTCGCGGACGGGGTGGGATAACTTATTGTTATTTATTTTTAAAGTAAATTACTTATTCTGTTTTTTTTTAACTCGGTCCTATATTTTTTTTATTTATTCAACTTCCGACCCATGGTTTGAGTGACAACGGTGTTTACCCTTACACCCTGTATATTGTATAACGGGCTGGTGTCCGCAACTCCAAAGCGCGTATTTTGCTTGCGGTAATTATAATAATTATTTTGATGTAAAATAAGTTCTTTGATGTGTATTTTAAAATAAGTCTTTTAATATTTGGTCAAAAATAATGCTTTATTTGCGAAGGTGTTTTTACCGACATAGTATTAATGCTTATCTAAAATTGCCCTTTATGCCACTTAATTTAAATGAGTATCTTAGGAAATATCATAGAATGCAAAAAACACACGCAACAAAATAATATCATGACGACGAGGGTCCATTAAAAGATGACTCTGAATGGGAAATTATGCTATATGAAGCTGCAATATGATGTACAGCACAATCAACAACATATTATGATACTGTATAACATGACACTTCGCCTGTATTTCTCAGAAGGGTTAGTCAGAGGTGTACCATTAATAGTAGACCCACATTATGCCAGTAATGTTTAAGTCCCATGTAATAAGGGACGAGCCTATTACCATCAATCGGTATCAAGAGGTTTGGTAATTTCATCAATTCACAATAACCAACCCATACTATTAGATATTACTTATCCACGAACAAAGCCATGTGTCCTAACCTACGGCGCTCACACCTAGTCGCCTAGCCAATGGCAGGACGAAGAATAGCCTTATGGGTGGCTATTTGTATGGTTTAATTTACTGAAGACTTTCGTCAAATCTTGCCAGTTGTACCAGAGCTCCCTTGCGGATAGGCAAATTCAATTTTATTCCCTGATCAATTCAATTTGATGTTCAAAAGTGTCTCCTTTTACTTTGACTTTCATCAGACGACGTCAATGCATCTTTGAATAGATAACAAAATTGGTACTCAAAACTGTTGTGAGAGTTCCTTCCACAGGAGAAAACATACAATTGGCCAATGAATTACTTTAAATAGGGACTGGGGAATCACATGCAAGATCATCACCATTTGTCTGCATGTTCCCAACTAAATTGGGGTACGCTTTAAGTCGCATGTAGTGAATGCCAGCATTTTACATCGAGCGTATCTGACCTCCTCAACTCGGGTACTGGGTAAAACGATACGCCTTAATACAGTTGATAATGGCTGTTAGACTTTCGGACTTCTACCCGTACTTACTGTTAAAGATCTTCAAACGACAGCTGAGACCAATAACGTAACGTATTATACTTCCGAGATACGGAGGGACCTCGATATGAAATGTATGGCCACCCATGCGCGGACTGCACCTCAGAAATCGTTGCTTAATTTCGAAGTTCGATCTGTGTGGCTATTATTATTTAGCCACGAGTCCTAACCTACGGCACGGTCAGACCTGGTCGCCCACCGAGTTGCAAAGTTTCGCCTCGGGAAATTCATTGAAATCTTTCCAACCGTTTCATTCATCATGAAGGAGTACCAAATAGGAACAAACACAGATTCAAACAATCGCATTTATCTTAGCAGTGGGATTAAAAGTTGACATTGGTTTGTTGAGTGTTGAATGACTTTAGGTACTCATTCATATTTGACATTCAAAAGTCCCTGTGTTGGTCTAATTGAAACAAATGCTTTGAGTTTGAATTTGATTCATGGAAAAAACTACTCGGGTTAACTAATGACTGGTCACCTCTAACCTAAGATGATCTGATCCTATCTTTAATTACTTAGTGCCACAAATGGATTGCTTCAGTACTAACCACAATCAGGAAACTTTAAGCCCACATCAAACCTGTCCAGAAAAGTATATTGTTATAAAGGGTAAGATATAGTAGGGTAGGTTATATTATTTGTTTTTATTATTTTACTATTTTCTCTATTATTTTAGTCATATAATTGCAAACCAAGTATTTATATTTTTCTTACTTTGATTAAAGTGGTGTGTTTTCTCTTTTTGTGCTCATACCATTTTTTTTTTTTTCTATTGTTTGTCTATGCGTGAGGATTTGTAATTGGCTTTCTGGTGATTATGGTTTCCTTTTTTGTTTGTTTTTATTAGCTGTAAGTGCTCCATGTACTAAAATACATTATATTAAAGACTATGTTAAAGACTGAAGGATGTTTGGCAATAATTAATTCTGCACATGCAGCTAAACTGGTTGCTCATTAACCGCATAATTGTTTGAATGTCCATTAAATGCTTTTATTTAACTACAATATTAGTATTACAATGCTTTTACATACAATCAGTGAACAACAGTGTTTTAGTTACAGTTCTGATAATTATATTTTTGTTATTTGGTTCATACAGCTTTCTTTTATTTTCTCTTATAAGTAGCATCTTTTTAGGGTTCCGTAGTCAACAAGGAACCCTTATATTTCGCCACGTCCATTCGTCTGTCCACAGCTTAGTACAAATACTCTTAGTAATAGAAAGCTGTAATTTGGCATGAATATACAGATTAGTTATGCCAACAAAGTCTTTTTTTTAGGGTCTGCACACGTAATATGGGGATTATTTTTTTCTTACACAACCCATGTTTTGGGATGTGGTTAAATAGGTCTTTAAAAAAAATCGCGAGGTTGTTCAAATAGTTTTTCGATTAAGGGATTCGTTTGTGAAATATTAAGCTTTAAATTGCTAAATGTTAAGTAATATGTTAATATTGGACTTAGATTTCTGAATGTGATGTAAATATTAGTATGGTAAAGGCAAAATTTTATGTATTTTCACATTTAAAATAAATTTCCTCGATTGATGACGCCCGCAGTGCAGTCATGTTCATAACATTCGTTCCGATTTCAAATTTTTACTAACTCTTCACGGTTGAAGGTGAAAAAAAAAGTAAACAATTGAAATTAAAAGCTTTAAGTGAGTTGGCGCCAATAATGATTTTATTCGACGTTTCGTTGATTACTTCTATTTGCATACTGTACATATTTTATCAAAAATTAACAGTCACAACTAAAGCGGAAGAGATGACCAATAGAGTTATAGGTTAGGTAGGAAAAAAACATCTTCGAAAACCACCGACTCAAAACATTGAACGAAAAGCACCAAATAGGGAAAGACCTAAGCCCTCATACACCTAGTCTGCATAATATTTAGATGGGCATCTACGGAACCCTACACTGTGCGTGGCCCGACACGCAATTGGCTGGTTTTTAAGTTGTTATAAGTTTGACCGCAATGAGCGTCTGGCACCATAGCTCTTAAACAAGTGAAACAATTTGGATGCATTTTTTTTCTGAAAGCTAGTTTCTTGGCGATGGTTCTTAGATACGTATTATCAAAATCAGTGTAGCCATTAACTAGATACGGGGGGTGAAAGTGGGTATGAAAAATCGAATATTTTCAAATATACCCAAGTGGGGTATCAAATTAAAGGGCATGATGTGTATATTATAATTAGACATGTTTTATCAAAATCCGTGCAGCCATTTTCTACATATGGGGGATGAAAGTGGGTATGAATAATCATTTATTTTTAAATATACCTAAGTGGGGTATCAAATGAATGTGAATGATGTGTATATTACAATTAGACTTGTATTATACAAGTCTAATTGTAATATATACATCATTCAAAATCAGTTCAGCCATTTTAGACATGGGGGAATATTTTCAAATATACCCAAGTGGGGTATCAAGTGAAAGGGTATGATGTGTATATGAAAAAATTAGACATGTTTTATCAAACCGGCTCAGCCTTTTTATTGACTTTTCAAATGTTTGTTCGCTTTTCTTTGTTGCGATGGGGGCTTTTTAAATTTTAAATTTAATTTTGTTATTTTTTACTTCTTGCTTATGAATGTGAAAAATGTCTTATGAAAAATAAGTCTCTTATATTATAATGTGAGAATGTTGTAGGCCTTTTAGATGCTTTGTTGACCTTTTCATATCTTATTTTAAAGTTTTGTTAGGTACTAAATTGATTTCTGGCCTACACTGTTCTTTCATACTTAAGTATCACTGTAATATTGCAAGATGCTAAAAACTACATATTCAGAAGAGATGAAGAAACCATGTAGTTTCATTGTGTTCTTTCAGACAACAACATGAATAAAATTCTGACAATAAATTATGCCCCCATGTTTATTTGTTGAATTAAATTATTTGAATTTAATACCTACTGGATTGGTAATGAATGAAACAAACAGTATACTGTTTTGTAAGTCGCTGGAATCCTATGTTTATGAGACTCGATATATGGACATATACATAAAACAGACAGAGTGACTGCACTAATTTTATAATATCTATTCAGAATATAATAACTACCATGGTAGAAAAAGGTTATGAATATTAATATGAATATAATATGATCCAAATAATTATCAGAATGACGTCACTAATTGCTTAAATGACATCATAAATTGGTAAATAATAATAATTTGCTTATAAACCTCACTAAAACAAAAGTCATGCATTTTTATCAACAATGTCCAAACCCAAAGGTTAACATTTCCTACAATGGCTGTGATATTGAAGAAGCTAATAAAGCTAAGTTCTTAGGCATTATGATTGATAACCAACTTACATGGAAGCCTCATGTTGAAGAATTATGTAAAAAACTCAGCAAATCCGCATATGCTCTATTTCAACTCTCAAAGAAGGTTAACAGTTAGGCTCTTTTAGCTGCATACCATGGACTGGTTGCCTCTGTATTGCGGTATGGCATTATTTTCTGGGGTCAGTCCACTGATAGGGAGCTGGTATTTAGATTGCAAAAGTGATGTATCAGGTCAATCTGCGGTCTTAAGACAACTGCTAGCTGTGTGCCCTATTTTTAAATGATTAAAAATTTTAACTTTGCCCTCTTTGTTTATAATAAAAACGGCTTTATTTGTTAAATGTAATCCAAATCTATTTAAAAAATTATCAGAGGTCAGGAAAAATCCAATACGGACTCAATACGTCAATAAATTATGTCAAGTGAAAAACTGCACTAATGCAAAAAAGTTTATTTGGTATCGCCTCACGCATATATAATAGATTACCCAATGTTATAAAACACACGACTGTATTAAAATTTAAAAGGGCTATAGGAAATTTTAATTATGAAAAGCTATTACTCAATTGACGACTTTCTAAATGACGATTCACTGACTGATTGATATATACCTATTGTTATTGACCGATTTATAATATATACCTACTTTTACTCTAATTGACATATTGTTATTCAAGTTGGCATAATACTATTCTGTTTGACATTATTGATAATATTTTAATTTTTTTATTACTTTGACCATATCAACATTTTTTATTTTTTTTTCTTTTTATTGTATACAATTCCAATGCATGCCACTTATTTAAATTTATATTTGTGAACAAATTATTTGCATGCCCATGTGACGGCAAAATGTGGAGAACCTCATTATAAAAGAACATCTATGCCCTTAATACCCATGTTTGCAAAGAAATAAATGATTTGATTTGATTACACCGATCATCTAAAACAAATCATAACAGCTAAACATGATAAAAATGTATAGCTGTAACATACAGAATTAAACTAATCTAACTAATGCAAAGTCAAAGTCAAAGTTTTTATTTGTTTAACATAGGTGTAAAAGATGTAAGTAAATATAAAGAGATTGCTATGTTTTGCCGACAACGGCGTACAAATATTAAAATTATACTATAAATTATTCTAAAAAACTATGCTAACTAAATATTATGAGCCGAATTTGTTTTTTAAACATACAAAATTATGAAAAAAAGGATAAAAAAGGACCATTTCCTATTACAAAATAAATTTTTCTTAATTACTATCTAATCTACTTAGTTTGCATTCTCATCTAGGTATTCTTTGATAGAGTAAAATGCTTTTTGTGTTAAATATTTGTTTAGGTACTTTTTGAAATCATTTATATCACTTTTTTCTCTTATGGGTTTCGGAATTTTGTTGTATATTCTGAGTGCCATGCCCTTAAGACTTTTTGAATACAGTGCTGTGTTGTGTGCATTGGCACAAATCTCATTATTGACGTTTCGACTTCAGTGACTCAAATAAATGTAAGTTACATTTTACGAACACTGCAGTCTCATAAATATACATACACGGTAGGGTAAGTAACATACACTTTTGGAATAATGGCAAGTAGGTAGGTACTGCTTACAAAAACTACTATACTAATATGAACTCTGTCTGTAATGAGCATTGCTATCTTCGAATTAGCGAATAGCTGTATTAATAAAGAGCGCTTACTTACCATGAGTTGCAGCGCGATGCCGAGGGCGGGAGGCGCGGCGGACTCATCGTGACCGCTCATATTGTGACATCGCGGGTGAGAATGCTACTGACGTAATGTCTCCACAATAAAACATATAATGTGAACTGCACTCAATCCCACTGTCTGCGACACCGAAAACACTTCAAATAACGAGTGTAATTTTCTGAAATGTAAGGTTCCTTTTCATTTGACGATTCACAAAACGCACTCGACATAATCTCTTCAAATAACTTAACACTAAATTATTCTGGATACTTGTGAGTCTTTATAAATAATAAACATTACAGCCGCAAACACCCTAGTAAACAACATTTGAAAAATCTAATGAAGCCGCCATATTGGATAAAATCAATCCGTACCTAACGCGTCTTGTACAGAAGCAACATGTAATCTCTAATTATTTCTACACTGAAATAACATCATATTATGATGATCATATTTTTCGATTCACTATTCGTGAAACAATTATAAAAACGTTATATTTTTATTTTTTAAACGTAATATCGGCAATTTTTTTTGTCACTAGTGTTGCCAGTACAGCTATCACAGAATATTATATTCTTTATTCTATCGTATATTTATTTGTCGTTTTATTGTTACAATCGTTGTCAGGGCATTGGTTATGGTAAGGTTACATAAATTACAATATTTTCTCATTTATTTCTTATTATTAATTTTCATTACAACTAGAATACTGCAATATGTAATGCGCTGAAATACACAAATGTATTAAGCCAGCTCAGAAACTTGGCAAACTTTGAATGTTGATGGAGAACTTTGAATGTTGATGGTGAACATTCAAAGTTTGCATGTGCCACTTTGACATATGGTCAGTTTTCAAGCAAGACTTGCTACTGATTCGATCGAATGTTTATTTATGTGCTCATATTTGAATAGAAGCTTTTGGAAAGTATTTTTCAAGGAAGGATTTTTTTGTTTTAACAATTTCAAGGGTTTTAACTTTTTTTGCAAGGAACCCTAATCCTTTTTCTAAAATAAAATTAGTCTAAATGAAACTCCTTATAACATCAGCCAGTAAATGTCTCATCAAAATTGATCCAGCCATTTCGGAGATTAAACTAAACAAACGGACAGACAGACATATATTTTTTTTTTCAATACTTCAAAACTGGTTCTTCTTATCCGACTACGATTAGGTTCAACATGCAATAATATAGCAAAAATATTTCATTTTTCCGCACGTGCGGAAATAAAAATTTCCACAGACTATACTTACCTATACTAGTCCAAATGGGTTCAATGACTATAGTCGGCGGTATTTTTTTATTTTAATTTCGGCAAAGAGATATACGTCTTTACGGCGTAATTATTTTTAGTATTTAAATTGTGTTTATAAATAAAATATCATAGATAAACATGACTATTTAAAACAAATATTTACTTTTATGACCAAATTAGCATTTATTTGTGTTCTAAATTCAAAACTATTTGAATTTTGGGTCCAACATGTTGTTGTTATTTCGTCTCTCTCACGCGTAGACCGTATGGTATAGAAGCGCCGCTCCGCCGCCGCATTCTAACCATACCATACCTATACGTAGGTATCATCATGTAGAAAATTTAATAATATTATTTTGTAAGCGAGTTGTGTTCGTCGCATAAAGATTGTTATGGGTAGATTATTTTTCTATTTGCGCTGCACCTGTGCACTATTATTAAAATTTATTATTCTATTAGCGATTTTAACAACTATAACTATTGATGAAAATGTATGTTTATAAGAGTATAAAAGTAATTATGTTTTAGATTTTACTCATAAAATTAAATAAAAAAATTTAAGTAGCTAGATAATAATTTAAAAAAAAATAAGCCATAAATGTTTTCTTCTGTTCGCACTGGTATACAATGTGGATCGGGAACTACGATATTAAATTAATACGGGCACAGTACTATTCCATCTAAACAGTTTAAAACACGAAAATTAGTAGTTAATGGAAAATTAAAAACTTGCAATTTTCAAACAAAATAAATAGCTGAATCAATTGCATGAAATGCAAACACGCTTTGTCTACGAAAAGTTACTGACCGGTTGCGCGGCGTGGTGCGGGGCGTACCGGGCAGCGGCGCGCGGCTGTGCGGGGCTTAGTTGAACTTAGGGTAGGTACTTTAGTTGCAAAACAACAAATCAGAGGCATAAACTCACTAAATTGTGAATTGTTAATTAAAAGATCACCGATTGAATAATGAATCACATAATATCACAACATAATCAGAATTTACACCATCAAACGTTCGTGTGTCACCACATCTCTCCCGATATGTATGCCGCATTTTGGTTACATTCTCCTTACGTAAGTACCACGTCGGTGTACTCGGCAGCTGGGTACCTTATTAGAGACATAATTAAACTACAAAACTAACAAACCTAACATACATCACGAACCTAGCTACCTATTAAATGCCTTATTAACTAACTAATATTACACTGACACTTAACAATAAGTCTCACTAACCTATGCACTAATTCAACTATAATAAATCGTCTTTAATCACAATAACAATTAAAACATTTCATAAAATCACGACAACGCACGCGCGGCTCGTTTCGTGATAAAAAAATGTAGGCGTGTGTCTCCTCAAAGGGCCTAAGCACTGACTGACATAGTGCGAGACTTTTTGCCAAAAAATTCCGCTCACACACACATACGCAATGGTCTATGCACCACTAATGCATAATTTGCATAAGTAATATTTCTTTTCCTTTCTAATTGTAGTATTTTGTGTCACTGGGCGGTGCACGTCAGAGTGGAAGAGACAATGTCACATCACATTTCTCTGTCTTTCAAGCATATTGAGACGTAGAGAATAGAATCGTACGTTTTGCACAGGTTCTTGACCTTACAATGTTTACCTATTATTACGGACTCAGATCTACTTCATGTTGTAAAATAAGAAAATGAAAAATTATTTTCCTGTGGCTAAAGTATTCATTGGATTTGATTGATTTTTTGTATACGGGTAAAGAACATGACACTCTTTACGTGGTTTGAAGGAATGTCGTACGTCCTGCTCCACTTTGTATAAGTGTCTACTGTGTTATTTAATCATATTACTATTAGATATGGTTTTATAAAATAGTAAAAGGCATTTCAGTTTTACAATTTCGTGAGGCACATTGATTGGTGCCAAGCAGCTTAAACAAAATATATAGCTAGAGCTACCTACCTATAAACTGGATGAAAAGACGGCAAGGTTGGCGCAGTGGCTGAGCGATTTGTTGCTGCGCTATGTGTCGCGGGTTTGTTCCTGTAGAAAACAAATATTTGTCCAACTGTTCCGGGTCTGGCCGCTTGTGCATGTAAAATTAAAGTTAGTAAACGCACGCATCATCCATGAGAATTCCTAATTGTCCTCGAATGCTGCCTTTGCCTTTTTGATTCTCATCTAACTATGCAGGTCTGCATTGTGAAATCATTTAAATCCTAATACTTGTCTTAATAAATTGTTAAACTGTGGTTGTTTGTGACTTCTTTTCGTCACAACTATCGACGTGATTATTCGTAATGACCGTGAATTCCGTGTGCGTCAGAATGGCTGTCGCGTCATGGTGACCAAATATTGCTATGTATTTGCTACTTTTTACTACCCAGAGTAAATTAATGGCTAGATAACTTGGAAACAAAATAAAGGGACTTCAAAATGACAAGCCATTCTGATATCAGGAACAACTCAACTCTCCGTTGGTGTAAACTATCCAAATTCGAGTTATTATTTTTACTTCAGTAATTGCTACCTGATTGCAACCCTTACGTCTTTTAATGTCCACCTTATAGCTTTAACAAGTAAAAAGTTATGATCATTTGAAATTTTTACAGGGAATATATTAATTGATTGGATTGTGTAATCGTTATTACAACAATGTTTCAATTTTTTACAATTTTTCTCCTATTTGCCACGGCTTATTTGAATTAATTATTTTATTTTTGAATTGTTTTTACTATGGACACTTTTAACGTACACATCTTGCTGCATCGTTCTCACATAATGTACCATCTCAAAATGAATGATGTAACCAAGGTTTTGTTAAAGTATTCTGATTTAAAAGAGTGTCCATGGAGTTTCTTGCCCGTTCTTCTCCATAGAGATCTACCTTAGGGAATGGGCAACTACAGTACTTTCACAGTTTTTGTGCCTTGTGACTGGGAATGTAGATATTTTTTACTGTTGTCTTTGTTTCGACAATTCAAAAGTACCTGTAACTGGCCTACTTGAAATAAATGCTTTCATTTTTGATTTTTTTTTTTGTTTCTTTTTATTCGTCATTTAGAAGTCCCTGTAGTAAAAAGTAGCAAATAGGTAGCAATTTTTAGTCTCTAGTCTGACGCGATCCGATGCAGACCACCAGCCATTCTGACGCACACTGAATCGCAGCCGAGCGATATTTGAAAACTGTGGTGACCTGAAACGTTTGGCGGATGACACAACACGATGCAAAAAAGTGCGTCTGTGTGTAAGTGCGACTGTGTGTGTAAGTGCAAAGCATTAAACGCTACCGCACTGTGATTGGCCGATGCCACGATGCTTAGTCCCTTTCCGACGATTCTCTATACTGAATGTAGCATAGTTATGGGTATGTTGGGGGACGAGCTTAATGTTGTACATGCTAATTTGTCAATGTTGTGAATTAGTTTATTGTGTGGTTGCTTATGCTTCGCGTGCCTTTGTAGCAATAGGAAGCATGTCTCTGTGTGTGAAAGTCAATTCCCGTAGTGTGCTGTATGTATTTACCTCGCCCCCCTAATAAGTGGGTAAAAAAACCTTAGTAAAACCAAGTACATAAATTTTCAAAATTACAACTCAAAACCAAAAACATTCAAAGTTAATTGTCAAGGTCAACAAATTAGCGAAGTTAGTGAATACAAATTTCTTGGACTCATTCTTGATCAGCATTGTAACTGGAAATTACATACAGAACAAGTGTGCAAGAAACTCAATCAATTTGTGTTTGCTCTTAAACGTTTAAGACGTACCGCTAGTGAAGCAGTCGCCCTTACTGCTTACCATGGGTATGTATCCTCTGTACTCAGGTATGAACTCCTACTCTGAGGGGGAACTCCACAAATGTAAGTGAAGCATTTATTGTTAAAAAAAAAATGCCCAAGAGCAATTTGTGGTATCAGCCCAATAACATCCTGTAGACCACTGTTTAAAAAATTAAAACTATTAACCTTAACAGGTCTTTTCTTAATGCAGTCTGGTATTTTTGTGAAGGAACACTAAATTTTTTATAGCATATGATTTGCATTCGAAATACACTCGTCGAGATCCCACAAGATTGTGAATACCTTCACATCACAGCACATTATGCCAAAAAAATAGTTTAATCACTGCAATATAAATTTTTAACAACATACCAAAAAAATTAAGAGAACTTCCTTTAAAATATTTTAAATCCAAATTACATAAATGGCTTGTTGACAATTGTTTTTATATTATTAAAGAATTTCTTGATAAAAAAGTATCCGATAGAAATGACTTCTGAGTTCTTTAAGTTGTTTTTAATTTTTAATTTTTCTCTCATTAAAAAAAAAAAAAATGTTATTTTTATTACCTAGACATATAATTATATAAATATTTACACTAATTATTATTGTAATAGAATTCTATGTTTAAGATGTTCTAATATTTGTATGCCATTTTATGGCGAAACATGTAAGTTCACAAACCTATTTATAAGACCTTAATGTACCATGTTTTTACAGGGTGCGTACCATTTAACATAATAACAAAAGTTCTAACGATCACATGACCTAATTTTATTTAATATAATTTTTTTTGTATAACTATGAAATGATATAATGAATTATTGATATAATTTCAGTTTACCTAATATTATATGGTTTAATAAACATTTTCAATAATGCACATTTGAACTAATATTTAGTTAGTATAATATTCAAATTCACTTATAACATTGTTGTATGAATAAATAACTACGAATTAATATGTTTTTTTGTTCTTTCATATCCCCCTTATATATACCTGCGTCAGTCCCCTCTATGGTTGGTGAATCATGTGGGTTAGGTTAGGTTAGAACCATGACCACTAGCGCGCGAAGGCGAGCGAGCGCAGCGAGCGTGCCGCGGCAGCGGCGGCCGAGTGCCAGATCCCTTCTATTGTTGGTGAATCATTTGGGTTAGATGAGGTTATAACAGTATGATGTTTTCTGATATTTACTTATTCACTATAGAATTTGGGCAGAAAATGAGTAAATATGAAAATTAGGTCAACTGAAGCTTATATAAAAAGAGCAATATACTAATTGAAAATTATATGAGATGAACGTTATATTAAATGTTAATAGAGCAAAAGAAGTTTATATGAAATATAATATTAGATCACAATGAAATTAGGTTATTTGTTTTTATAGCATATGAAAATTATATCATGTGAACGTTATTTCAAGTGATAATATATTATCTGTTATTATGGCATATATTACACACCCGTTTTTACGAATTCTGAGAAATGCAAATAAACAGCATGGTTGTTTTAGCGCTAGAATGGCGTGAATAGGAGGATGCTGTCGGTAAATATTTTTGGAATTGTCTGTTGAAATTGTATAGAACTATGATAAAACTAAAAATTATTGCAAGGAAACAACTATTTTATTTTATTTTATTTATGAGAAATATAAAACAGTTACGTCCTACAGAAAATAACAATCTATGATTTGTGGTTCGATAAATCTTTTTGTTTAACGAAGCGTGCAATGTAATGAACACAAAATATTGTGCTAAGCGCCAGGTAACTCATCATCGTCATCACCATTTCAGCTGAAAAACACCCACATTCACTGGTCCCGTGCGACTCGCATCCAGCGGATCCCTGCAACCTTCACCAAATAACACAACAAAATTTATTTTTCTTTTGTTTTTAACACGCAACTTTTTTGAACAGGCTTAGCCATGTGTCTGCGTCACTGTACTCAAGTCTTAATAAATACGATCGAGCCTTAAACAAAATGTACATACTATGTATCTAAAAAGAGCCGTATTTGAGTTTTTACCAAGCGCACGAATTTGGGTGTGTTATAAGGTGTATCACATTGGTGTTTGTGCATTGGAATAAAGTACTACCATTTGACTGCCTTCTTTTACTACATCTCAAAAGTCTCTTTTCCAAGTTACTAAAAAATCTAACATTTCTGTCACGTTGTATCAATTTGACATATAACGTCACTTTAAAATTACAGAAGTTCTGAAATTGGAAGGAACTCTGCTCTGAATCTACTCAATAATTAGAAACGATTTTAACAAATTGATATATCTGTTAAATAGTCAAAATTATTTTATTGATGACATTTAATTTCAAAACTACTAAATGAGAACTCATTACAAATATTGCGCCAAGTGATCTCGTACTTATTTGAAATAAAAATTAAGCAGTTCGAATCATCATAGTGCTTGCCTTCCTCGGTTACTTAGAAATTAAATTATTGATATTTTGTGCAAACAGATGAGTTGGCACGAAAGAAATTTATAAACCTGTCTTTAAAACACGTCTTATTGATGTAGGTAAGTGTAATACTAGCTCTTACAAATTGCACAGGTAAGTAAAAACATAAGATTACAACTCGATTTTATTTTTACTGGATGTATAGTGCCCTATAGTTTCAAAAGTACTGCCTAATTCCAGCGTCTGTATTTGACAACAATTAAGTAAATTATAATGTATTTTTTTCCCACAAACCCCAAATTGCAACTTAAAAAATTATCAACTGTTATTCAAACTACTACATGGTTGAAATAAGCAGTAAATATATAAGCATTTGGTACTTGTATGTGCAATAAACACATTTTGATAAGGAATTTTATGATTGTGTAGTTTTTATGGCTGGCATCATCACAGTAGTTCTTATTACAAAGCATGCTGTTATATTAATCTGTGCATTCACTGTTAACTTGCACAGCCAGGAGCTGGAGCGTGGGCACAATGTCCAATGTTGACCCAAGTGCCACATGCCACAGCAACCTTGGTGTTATATGCAAAAACGAAGTTACCTATAAATTGTTGCAGGGTCTGTTTATAAATCATATCAGGAACTGCTAATAATAATCGTAAGTCACCTTGTCATTTATAGTCACTTATTTGAGGCACCACACTTTACCCACTCACAGCGGGACTATTGCTTGGAACATTACTTTTTTGGTTTAAAACTTTTGTTTTGTTCCAATCTGGTCTCCAAAAACTCTAAATTATGAAATTTCTGAACAATAGTCAAATAATAAAATTGTAATGAAAGCATAACATAAGCAAAGAAGACATCTCAGTTTGTCTTTTTGAATGGCTGGATGAATGGTTGATTTGAGGATGATAACAGGAACAAATGGATTAGATTCAATACAGGTGAATAGTGAATTTCTCTTTATAGGTGATACACACTTATTTTGTATTTTATCAATGTTCTTAAAAGAAAATATACTGTTTAGATGGTCAAAACATATTCCACATTTCTGTGTAATAAAAGTAGTACATTTCCAAAATTCTACTTTAAGATGTAACTGGCATTCCCATTTTATGTCACCTTTTCAGGTAGTCCCAGAATAATTTCAAAGTCAGTGAAAATTGCAATTTTTTTTTTACTGAAAACCGTGTGACTTCTAAGACAAAGTATTCTAAAATGATGTAGTGTCTACACCAGTATTCATTCATATAAAGTTATTATTCTCTATTTTCGGCCCCCAACCAAAAAAGAGGGGTGTTATAACTTTGAAGTGTGTATCTGTCTGTGGCATCATAGCTCCTGAGTTTTTTTTTTGTTTGAACGTTGTTTTAATAGAGAGTGTTCTTAGCTATGTCTGAAGAAATTCTGCTCAGCCATTTGAAGATCATCACCTCTTTTCTAATTGATGAAAAATATATTATTTTGGAATCTTGCCACTTGTCAATGATATTACAAAACAATGATATCCTTGCCCTGACATGCAAGCATCACCAGGATCATTCAGGATACCCAACCCATCAGAAGAACTCGTCAACGGTGTCCACCTTGTGTTTGTGCTCATACAATGTTTTTTGACGTGAAGAAACATTCGCGTGAATGTGGGATAGAGTTCATGATACTTAGCGTATCTACCAGTAATATAAGTTTAAAAAGCAAAACATTAAAAAAAAAAAACTATTTAAAATTCAGTAAATCTTAATTTTTATGATAAAAAGCATTTTCAATAGATTTTTTTTTTAAATGTGCTGAATACATTGACATGAAAAACATAGATTAAATGATGAATTTATTTTGTTAAAAAGGAACGAGGTTATGTATTCCACCAGCATCACATCGTTTCTTTTTTTCTGTATTTGCTCTGTGATTTATGGGCTGATATAAGCACGTGATTCTTTTTTCATTTCTACAACTAAAAGGGTAAAATAAAAAACAAACACAAATTAATTTCCTGGCAAAAAAGTCGATGAAACAAACAAACTCACTTCCGAAAGTAAAGTTATTTATCTAAAATTTAATGTTTTTTTTTTGGAAGTCGGTCTTTTTTTTAAAAAAAGTATTGGTGTATAGGTAGTAAACTATTATAATCGACTTTAAAAATGGAATATATTACGTATTTGGCAAATATCTTTTTTTCATTTACACCAATTTATCCCTGATAATTGCAATAATTTCCATAATTTTTAAAGGTTGAAAAAAATTTCACAGAGTGTATTACTGTGCTACTAAAACAACAATCATGTGTTGAATGATTGTCCAGGTCTATTGTGTATTTCACAATACGCAAATATAAAACTGCTAGTAGGTACTATGTATGTGATGCCTTGCACGCGGGCATGTGTGTAATGTGTTTAGCCTGTGCAGGCTCAGGGGCGGGTAGTGCAGGGTGATGCGTTTGCGTCGTGTGTACGTGGGTATATGTGTGCAGACAGGAGGTGCTTGTGATGGGGCGCGGCGCGCGCTGGCGCGTTGCGGCGGCGTTGCTGGCGGGCGCGCTGCTGGTGTGGCTGTGGCGCGGGGGCGCGCGCTCAGCGGGCGCGCAGCGGCGCCGCGAGCTGAACGTGCCGGTGGAGGGCCGCGAGCTGCCGCTCATCTTCATCGGCGGCGTGCCGCGCTCCGGCACCACGCTTATGCGTGCCATGCTGGACGCGCACCCCGACGTGCGCTGCGGCCAGGAGACGCGCGTGGTGCCGCGCATCCTGCAGATGCGCCAGCACTGGACGCACTCACAGAAGGAGAACGTGCGTCTGGAGCAGGCGGGCGTGTCCAAAGCGGTGCTGGACAACGCCATCGCCGCCTTCTGCCTAGAGGTGATAGTACGCCACGGCGACTCTGCGCCGCGGCTCTGCAACAAGGACCCGCTCGTGCTCAAGATGGGCACCTACGTGCTGGAGCTGTTCCCCAACGCGAAGTTCTTGTTCATGGTGCGCGATGGCCGCGCCACCGTGCACTCGATCATCACGCGCAAGGTAAGTCGCCGACACGCCGCGATCTACCTCTCGTTCACTTCACTCATAGCCGCTACATGTAGGGTTCGCTATGCTATCGCGTGCACAAAGATGTATGACCGCATGCGCAATCACGCAAGCGAGATAGACATAAGTTTGACAAGGCTGTCATGTTTTTAGCTTTCCGTACATCTGAATGAAAAAACGGAACCTTTGAGATCACTCGTATGTCTATTAGTCCAGTCAAATAAGCCAAAAAAGTGGTCAATCTCGGAATGAGAGATAATAAGCTGTAAACTTGTATACACCTTCATTTTGGTGTTCTAAAAGATGTCTCAAAAGTCTCATAAAATCTCGTGTCTGCGTCGTAAGTTATTCAAGGTCAAACGTCACAAAAATCAGTTTTTCGCGATTATCTCAGTTTCTACAGCTCCAATGACGTTAACTTGTTCGATAAAAATTGTAGACCATAAAATTTGCAAGTAATTGTGTTTTGAAAAATTTTTCATACGCGCAACCGTTTTTGAGATAGAGGGGAGAGAGCAACGCTCAGCCATAGTCACTGTAATACAAGGTCAACCGTGAATCTCAGTGAATAATACGTCTTCATATAAGATCTACAAAATATTTTTAAATTTAAATACTGACAGTATACCGGAAGATTTAAATCATACCTACCACATTTCATAATATCAATTTTTATTACAATAATCAATGAAGAAACAATATGAAAATGCAAAAGTAAATAGAATAAGAAAAAACCACACCACCACCATTGATTTGACACAATGTCTGTCAATGTCTATCAAAAAATTTTAGTAAAGATTAAAGAAATGAAGAAATGTTGACGAGATCAGCGGCACGACGCGCACGCCTATCGCCTCCGGACCCGTCGCTCAGCTCCGCTTCGCCGCCGCCGGAATCCAGCCCCGTCGTGAGTGCTGTGACACCGGCCGTGGCAGTTGCGTCGAGCTCGAGCGACGAGTATTTCTCTTCGCCGACGACGCCACCACCTGTTCGTCGACGAGGAGGACGCCGGCCGCCGGACGGTTTAGGACCTCGAGGCCCACCGGCCTCTGATAGGGTCCCAGCTCCCGGCGGGAGTGTGCCGCGCATGCGATTAACGCAATCCATTAATGCAAATGTCATGCGCGCATACTATTGGGCTACAGAGGGGGGTAACAACCTGACCGCGTACCGTGTTCGGATGCTCTCTCTCTGTTTCAGGTGCTTGAGCCAGCTGTCAACGTGTCGGCGCAACGACTATCGGATCAGGTGCGAGTCATCCAGCGTAATCGTATGTTGGATGACACTGTACTTGATCGCCTGCGAACTGAGATGCAGAGTAGCCATGTCATTACCCCGTCGGTGCAGGCTGTGGTTCTACCACAGTCTAGTACAATATCTAATCGCGCTAATGACGTGAATGACATGGTTACTAATGTAAGTACCCAGTGCAATGAGGAAATGAGGAGTGCTTTGGAAGGTGCGATTCGAGAGTATCGGTTCATGCAACCTTAGACCACGCATATCTCGTTTGCCCATGCATAACAAAAATAGGGCGCTGGTGGCTGTACTGGATTCGCAGTTGTCAAACTATTTTGACAACTGCGAAAACCTCACCGATGCTCACTCAATCCTGTATTGTGCGGCTGTAGCGGCATGTCGTGTAGCTCGTGTCAAATTTTCTGATGACAGAGCTATACGACCTAAACCAGCCGTACCAGCATGGCAGTACAGGACTGAACGACGTATTGGTGGGGCCAGAGCACTCATCGGCAAACTGATCTGCTTCAGGGAGGGCAATACTCGCCCTAGAGTGATGCGTTTTGTGAGGCGGGCATTCTCGGGGACTGATATTAGTCCTCGAGACTACATGTCCCGTGTCACAGAGCGCATCGACTTCCTGAAGCAGAAAGTGTATGCATGGGCAAACCGTATTCGTAGGTATAAGCGGCGGGTGGACCGATACACTCAGAATCACACATTCCAAAGAGATGAAAGGTGGGTTTATAGGGCTTGGGAGCGACCGGACCAAGGTGTGGCTGACACGCGCCTACCGGATGATGATGCCATGTGTTCATTCTGGCGCAGCATCTGGTTGGTGCCTGTTAGCCATACCGAGGGTGAATGGACTCGGGGGGTCAAGCGAGCGTGCGATCTAGTTCCAGAAATGGGGGCAATCAATATCAGCCCCCAAGACGTAGTTCGTGCAGTCCGTCCGTTGCCTAACTGGAAATCTCCAGGGCCGGATGGGCTGCACAACTTCTGGATTAAATGGTTTACAAGATCGCACGCTCGCCTGGCGATCCTGTTCCAGTCAGCCTTAGAGTCAGGGTCGCTGCCAGAGTTCCTGACAACAGGTATAACCCACCTGCTCCATAAATCGGGTAGTACTGCGGAACCCAAAAATTATAGACCGATTACCTGTCTTCCGACGGTCTATACAGTTCTTACATCTATTTTGAGACCTAAAATTAACAAACACATTGATGACAATTCTGTAATGTCCGCTTCTCAAAATGGATGTAGGAACGGGTCCCGCGGTACTAAGGAGCTACTCCTCATTGATATGGCCATTAGTCGCCAGACAGGTTCGCCGTTCCCGAAAGGATCAAGACTATAAGAAAGCCTATGACTCGGTGCCACATACATGGCTCATGAGGGTGCTAGAGTTGTATAAAATTGATGCAACTCTGCGCACCTTCCTGATGTCATGTATTGGGCAATGGAGGACAGTCCTTCGCTATCCAGGATGTCGGCAAATCCAGAGGAATAGCGAGCCGATAAGGATAGAGCGAGGTATATTTCAGGGCGATAGTTTAAATCCGCTTTGGTTCTGCTTAGCCTTGAATCCTCTTAGCACGCTGCTGGAGGATTCAGGTCTAGGCTATCGGTTGAGGAGAGGTGGTCAAGTTATATCTCACCTCCTTTACATGGATGACCTGAAACTCTTTGCCCCCAACGATTTGCAACTTATGGAGCTACTGAAAGCAACTGAAACTTTCAGTAGCGACATCAGGATGGAATTTGGTGTGGACAAATGTGCGGTCATGCATGTAAAGCGAGGGGAGATTGTGGAATCTGTGGGAACCCAGCTCTCGGATTCCATAAATCTTAGATCCCTCTCAGCAACTGAAACCTATAAGTATTTGGGTATGTCGGAAGCGCTGGGCATCAATGTTGCTGACATGAAGCAATCGTTGAAGGAGCGCTTCTTTGGCCGTCTGAAGAAAGTATTTAATAGTCTTTTATCAGGCGGCAATAAGGTGCGTGCCTTCAACGGTTGGGTCATGCCGGTTTTGATGTATTCTTTCGGCATACTCAAATGGACTCAGACAGAACTAGACGCCCTGGATAGGAGGGTCCGTACATTGTTGACGGCGTATCGAATGCATCACCCGCGTTCTTCTGTTATGAGACTGTATATCCCGCGGAGGTGTGGGGGTCGAGGCTTTTTAAACGCTAAGACACTCCACAATCGCGAGATATGCAGTCTCAGGGAATATTTCCTTGAAACCGACGTGGGGATGCATCGAGATGTGGTCGCGGTGGACAAGGGGCTCACCCCGCTCTCCCTGGCTAAAGAGAACTGGCGCAAACCTGTAGTGCTTGACACTAACGACCGCATGGAGGTATGGCAGAGTAAGGAGCTTCACGGACGCTTTTTCCGGGCCCTGCATGGGCCCGATGTAGACCTATCAGCGTCCGTAGCCTGGCTACGTTCCGGGGACCTCTTCGGAGAAACCGAAGGTTTTGTCTGTGCAATTATGGATGAAGTTATGATGACAAAAAACTACCGGAGATTTATTATGAAGGACGGTACGGTTGACATATGTCGGGCATGCCACCGTCCAGGCGAATCAATGCGTCACATTATCTCCGGGTGTTCTTGTCTGGCTAACGGAGAGTACTTGCATAGACACAACCTTGTAGCCAGGATTATCCATCAGCAACTTGCTCTAAAATACAACCTTGTGGAATCGGAAGTACCGTACTATAAGTATGTGCTCCACCCAGTTCTCGAAAATGGCAGTATCACATTGTACTGGGATCGATCCATCATCACTGACAGGACTATTGTAGCCAATAAACCTGATATAGTGGTGATGGATCGGTCAGAGCGGCGCGCAATGATTGTAGACATAACGGTCCCGCATGATGAGAACCTCGTGAAAGCCGAGAAAGATAAGCAAATCAAGTATCTTGACTTGGCTCGCGAGGTTGTCGACATGTGGGATGTGGACTCAGCGATCATTGTGCCGATAGTTGTATCAGCCCATGGCTTAATTGCCAAGAGCCTCGACCAATACCTGAGGAGGCTCTCGTTAGGCAGCTGGATCAAGGGTTTGATTCAGAAAGCGGTACTCCTGGACACGGCTCGTATTATTAGGAGGTTCCTCTCTCTGGAGCCCTGACCGCCGGTAGCTTGGACCCTGTTCCCGATACCGGTAGGCTACAATTTTTTATATGTTTTTTATATTGTTTTTAGTTTATGAAATATTAAAAAATGTAGAAGATTTGTATAAAAATAAATAAAGAAAATAATAATATTTTGTATTATTTCTTAGCTAATACATTATATTTAATAACACAATATATCTAATATATTCATTTAATAATACTTAGGTACAGGACCTACTTTGTGTAATTAAAAACTCATTAGGTGAAATACTTATTGTATATCCTAATTTTATATTAATTTATTTAAAACGATTTTAACAACTTTTAGAACACCAAAATAGAAGGTGGATACGAGTTTACAGCTTATTATCTCTCATCCCGAGGTGAAACCCTAATATGACTGGACTATATCTGTCATATTAACAACCGATTTGCTCCTAATCTACTGCACCGATGAAGTTGAAAGGTACTCATATACATTTCTGTGACCCAAAAACGGACGTTTAAAGTAAATTAATTAATTTTGACTATTCAAAATTAAATTATTTACGTTTCACGTTCTTTCACTCGGGCGGTGACTAAATTTAAAACAGTCAAAGTCTAAAGCATTTCTTTCAATTAGACCATCACAGGCACTTTTGAATGTCAAAAAAACAAAGAGAAGCGAAGCTACAGTTACAGTCACAAGGCATAATAACTTGAAAAAGTATTGTAGTTGCACATTCCAAAGCGTAGATCTCTATGGAGAAGAATGGGCAAGAAACTCCATGGACGCTCTTGTAAATCAAAATATTTTTTACAAAATCTTGGTTACATCATTCATGTTGAGATTATACATATGTGAGAACGACGTAGAAAGACGTGCACATTAAGAGCGTCCAGAGTAAAAGATTAAATCAACAAAGAAAAAAAAATAAAGTAATTAAAATAAACCGTGGCAGCTAAGAGATGATCAGTCCCAACTGACAGCGCCCATTCACGAACATGACGCATGGATCAGCGCCATTCAACTCAACCATATTGAAGCGAACTAAATGATCCGACACACCCGCCACCATCAGCGAGACATTTGAGTGCGCATGACATTCTCTCAGCCACCAAGGCACATTCAAGTCAATGGAAGATAACAAAATTTAAGTTGTAGCCTGTACAGTACATAGTACTCACACATGTGATATGCATTTATACAACGTGTAACAAAATAAACGCAATTCCTGAAAGTAGTTGGTTCAGAATCGGCTTAAGAATCGATTCCCGTCATAAAAAATAGATGTTAAATTTTGACGGAAAAATCTTTTAAATAACTTAAATTAGAAACACAGTATGGAGGAAATTGAAACCTTAACTCAGAGCAATAAAGGCTACTAAAACGCACGACATTATTTGTAGTTCGCTCATAGCTCGTAATACACACACGTAAATAATATCAATGCATTTTACATTAAAAGTAGTGTGCGTCAAATAAATAGGTAATTTAAAGGAATTCCAACTTTATCTCCAATGAGTAAGGCTTATTTGAATGCACGACCAAACTTAGTTGGTCATCAGAGTAGCCCTACACACTAACAAACAATTTTTAGGAATTTTTACAAAATAAAATTATTAGAAATTTAGAACTTATTGCAAAGAGATAAAGCATTTGTCGGCAACCTCTTTGACGTTTATGCGAAATGCCGACACACACGCCGCCGCTACCGCCGAATAACATAACATCAAAAGCACCAAAGCTAGTCATCCGCCGGTAGTGATCTAGTGTAGTTGTTCATTTATTTACTTCCGTGACATTTTTGTTTCCGCACGCGATGGCTTTCCCGGAGGACCCTGACTCGCTGTCTTGATAATGTCGCGTTAGCTTGTCGGGAGTTCAATGACCGTTTTGGCTGCAGTGTGACCGCCAGGACGATGCTGGCTGCAACTCAGCGACTGAAGCATCTGGATGCGGAGTATGGCAGTCGTTGGATAGGTCGCGGAGGACCTGTGCCGTGGCCTCCCAGATCGCCTGACTTAGCACCATTAGACTTTTATTTGTGGGATCGCATAAAATCGCTCGTGGACGTCAGTCAATCTGCAAGTGTCGAGGAACTAAAAACAAAAATTGAACAAGCATTTGTGACGGTGAAAAGTGATACTGAAGTGCTTACAAAATTGTAAAACAATTTAAGAAAGCGTGCAAATAAGTGCATAGAACAAGGCGGTGGTCATTTTGAACCTTTAATGAAAGTGGATCGCAGAAATAGTGCAAATTAATAACCTAAGTGTAAAGTGTAAATTGTCCAGTTCTGTAAGCACCTATCAATACGATTGAATTCTTATCACTGTAAATATTATGATTCAAATCTTTTAAACACGCCGTCTTTGAATATTTTTGTAGTACAAACAATAAACTGTACCTAAACACAACTTATCAGACTGATCACGTGATTCGCGTGAGTGCAATCTCGATAGATAAAGTCGCTATTTTAAATGCATCCCCGTTACTAAGCCTAAAGTCTTAGATTCGTGTTGATAATTTGACTTTACTAGAAAATTATCAATTATCAAAAGTTATTCATAATATCAGTCTGACATTTTAGTTACGTAAAATTCGTTCATTGAACTAACGCACATCTAATACCTACAGCTATGGTCAGCTGGGGGGCGCTCGAGTGTGCGTGTCGCGTCGGCCGCTAACATTGCATGAGTGTGTGTGCAGGGATGTTGATGTACATACGTTTTGCGTTTAGTAAGGATAACTATTTTATAAAAAATGACTAGGTTTGGTTTAAATTTATTTAATTACGGATGTTGTTTTAGACTTATAATTTAATATTCTAATTGGGGTGTCTGAGGTATTGCGCTTAATCTGTTACACATTGTATAATACTAATTAATGGAATCTATACAAAGCAAGGATATTTTACAATCTTCTGTAGCTTCCACATTAATTTAACGTGGTAATCAATTAGTTTGCCCCTATGGTTGTGAAGTACCAAATTATTGCTTCTATATGTGAACACAACGTAGAGTTATAAAGGAAAAAGAAAAAAAAACACAATAAAGACCTTAAAGATTAGGATAAGCCCTACTAACAATAATGAAGAGTTTACATGGTGGTACTCACACTTACAAAAAAAATATAAATAATGCTTCTAATTTATATAACATTACCATTGGGTAATCAAAGTAACTAAGTTTCCAAACGAAAAAATAAATAAATTAAAGAACTAGAGGGGGAGCATCTCTTCCAAACATTAAAATCTTAGTTCGTGAGCCCGAGTAGCTGTGGAGCAGGACCAGCATTAAGCCAAGCATTTTTATCTACAATATAGTCTTCCAACTTATAATGTGCTCGCTTACATAGTGTGCGTTTTATGCATGTTTTAAATCTCTTTTCATTAAGTTGTAGAAGAATGTCAAGTGGTATTTTATTGTAACATTTTACACAGTACCCCATAAAAGAAGTGCGTACTTTTGACAATCTGAAACGTGGCTGATCTAATTTGTCCTTATTTCTAGTATCAACATTATGTCTGTCGCTTATTTTACTAAAACGAAGTATGTTTTTCCGAACATACATAAAGTTTTCATAAATATATTGACCGCAGAATAAATATTGAGTCAATATCTGCAGCCCGTCCCCACAGCAGAATACCGTAAGACATGATGTTATGGAAGCAACTAAAATAGACTAGTCTCGCGGTATACACGTCTGTTATTTGCCGGATTTTACGGTCAGCGTAAGCGGCTGAACTTAGCCGCCCTGCAAGTGCTATTAAGTGAGGACTCCATTGCAGTTTCAAGTCAAGCGTAATCCCCAGGAAAACCGTCTGTTCGACGAATTCTAGTATCTCCCTGTTCAATACAATTCAATTCACTACTTCTTATATTCGGTAACGCGAATCTTATGCATTTAGTTTTCTTCTCATTTAACACCAAATTATTTACAGTGAACCAGTTATGAATCTTACGTATAGCGTAATTTACGTCGTCAAACTCTTGTGCACGTCTGTTAACATTAAAAATCAGTGATTTGTCATCAGCAAATAACACCATTTGAGGTCGACTTTTCAGTAAATGAGGTAAATCATTAATAAATAATTATAAGGCCTAACTATTCATACACGAAACATTTTCAGGGAATCATCTAACGGCTATAACAAAGCCATTTCAAGGGATTTTTTTTTATCAGTTTATATTTTTTTATAAAAAATAAATAATTTAAAATTACCCGTTCATTTTTGTTTTATTATATTTGATTTATACTACTGTTGTTTAATAAATAGTCGAGCTGATTTGCCAGGGTAAGTGATATTTTTACCCGACTGCGGCGAAGCCCAAAAGGAGGGTTATGTTTTTTACCTGTATGTATGTATGTATGTCCGTTTCTATGTTCCCTCGTAACTCTTAAACGGATGAACGGATTTGGATAAATTATACGTCGTTAGGTTTGTCTTGGGAGCGCGAGTGTCACTGGCTACATTGAAATAAAAAACAAAGAAAAATGGCGGATTTCGGGTGCCATATAGTGGTATTCAAATTTTTTTTTTCTTCCCATGCCATCGAGTGGGGTATCAAAATGAAGAGGCTTAAAAGGTGATTACAAAAATATACATAACTTACATGTTTAAAGGTTATTCGAAGTGGCAAATGGTATAAAAAGGGAGAAAATCGTATACAGGCTGTCCCACGGCGATGCCATACGGAAGGACCTTAAATATTGTATATAGGAAGTTTTACTAAACAAAGACTTTTCATTTTTAAAATAACCAGAACTGCGTTCAAAGATTTTTAAATAATCACTTCCCTAAACCGGGAAGCGAACCCGCCACTAATGTGAAAAAACACAAGTAATTTATAAGAACGGTCGACAGAGTTAATCATAAGGATTATTTTTTCCATTCCATCTAAAAAAACATAACCCTCCTTTTGGGGTTCGCCACAGTCGGGTAATAAAAGGAAACCATGAAATTTTACATGTTATGTTAAACTGGCTTATGCCCGCGGCTTCTCCCGCGTGGAGTTCGGGAATTGTCTACAGGATTTACTTCTGGGATAATAAGTAATCTATGTGCTATACCAGACTATAATCTATCTCTATACCAAGTTTCATCTAGATATGTTCAGCCGTTCTGGCGTGATTGAGTAACAAACATTTATCCATCCAGACTTTTAAATTTATAATAGTTTATTATGCAAGATATATGTGTAATATTAGTTTTACTTTTAAAGTTGAATAGGTAATAAAGATTAGTTAGTGTAACTATTTCAAGTTGTGGTGGAATTTTGAAAAAATGTTTCTTAGTAGATACCTACTCTTCATCTTATACGGGGCGTGCCACGGCTATGCCACACTAAAGGAAAAATATTGTTTATTTTAGAAGACTTGATTTGCTTATCGTTGCATGGTGAATGTCTGAAATAATAGGTACGTCTTAGTTCAGTTTGTCTATAATTCATTTTCCTGAACAAAATCTATACATATAAAATCAAATCAAAGTCCTCACTGACTGACTGATTGATACATCAACGCACAGCCCAAACCGCTGGTCCTAGAGACGTGAAATTACATGGAATGGGGTGTTGAATTTTCTGTGAAACTTTTTATTTTCGGTGTTGAAAATTTGTGTACATACTCTTCAGTTAAAATTATGACGAAAGTGTATCACAGTTTTTCTAAAGTCATCCACCAATATAACATTCAAAGTCCTGACTGACAGACCGATATATTAACGCACAGCGTAAACCGCTGTTCTTAAAGACATGAAATTTGAAGAGTAGGTATCCACTAAGAAACATTTTTTCAAAATTCCACCACAACTTGAAATAGTTACACTAACTAATCTTTATTACCTATTCAACTTTAAAAGTAAAACTAATATTACACATATATCTTGCATAATAAACTATTATAAATTTAAAAGTCTGGATGGATAAATGTTTGTTACTCAATCACGCCAGAACGGCTGAACATATCTAGATGAAACTTGGTATAGAGATAGATTATAGTCTGGTATAGCACATAGATTACTTATTATCCCAGAAGTAAATCCTGTAGACAATTCCCGAACTCCACGCGGGAGAAGCCGCGGGCATAAGCCAGTTTAACATAACATGTAAAATTTCATGGTTTCCTTTTATTACCCGACTGTGGCGAACCCCAAAAGGAGGGTTATGTTTTTTTAGATGGAATGGAAAAAATAATCCTTATGATTAACTCTGTCGACCGTTCTTATAAATTACTTGTGTTTTTTCACATTAGTGGCGGGTTCGCTTCCCGGTTTAGGCAAGTGATTATTTAAAAATCTTTGAACGCAGTTCTGGTTATTTTAAAAATGAAAAGTCTTTGTTTAGTAAAACTTCCTATATACAATATTTAAGGTCCTTCCGTATGGCATCGCCGTGGGACAGCCTGTATACGATTTTCTCCCTTTTTATACCATTTGTCACTTCGAATAACCTTGAAACATGTAAGTTATGTATATTTTTGTAATCACCTTTTAAGCCTCTTCATTTTGATACCCCACTCGATGGCATGGGAAGAAAAAAAAAATTTGAATACCACTATATGGCACCCGAAATCCGCCATTTTTCTTTGTTTTTTATTTCAATGTAGCCAGTGACACTCGCGCTCCCAAGACAAACCTAACGACGTATAATTTATCCAAATCCGTTCATTCGTTTAAGAGTTACGAGGGAACATAGAAACGGACATACATACATACATACAGGTAAAAAAAATAACCCTCCTTTTGGGCTTCGCCGCAGTCGGGTAAAAATATCACTTACCCTGGCAAATCAGCTCTAATATTTATTAAACAACAGTAGTATAAATCAAATATAATAAAAACAAAAATGAACAAAATATCTCAAAATAATCAAATAACCCGTTATAATTTAATATTATGTAATTCTTAAATTATTTTTATCCAAATTCTGGTAATATGATCTTAAAAAGCTTAAACTATCTAATGAATCTTCTTTCATGGAAGTTTTTAAATGGTTACATAAATATCCTGTAGCAGAGAACACTCTTTCTGCTTCAACGCTGGTCGCTGGTATTGATAAAAGTAGATTGTAAACCCTTTCTAAATTCCTGCTTCTCTGACCATTCTCATCAAATAGTGCCATCTCTACTCGAATTGTGGTGTCTAAATCATTTGTTGAAGAAGTCGGTCACTGCGCAGAAGATGGTTGACTCATAAACCGTCTTGCTCTAAAATACAATCTTGTGGAATCGGAAGTGCCGTACTATAAGTATGTGCCCGACCCAGTTCTCGAAAATGGCGGTATCACATTGTACTGGGATCAATCCATCATCACTGACAGGACTATTGTAGCTAATAAGCCTGATATAGTGGTGGTGGATCGACGGAGCGGCGCGCAATGATTTTTGACATAACGGTCCTGCATGAGAACCTCGTGAAAGCTGAGAAAGATAAGCAAAGAAAGAGTTCCGTTCCATATCTCCGAAGTCCATGATCAGATCATGACAGTACACACTCTTTCAAACAAAAAAATATTTTTTAAAATAAAAAAGATTCCGACGATTTGAGAACCTCTCCTCCTTTTTTGAAGTCGGTTAAAAAGTGAACGAGTAGGTATAAAAAAAAAAATCTTAGGTGAAGTTATTTGTTATCATGAGTATAATCAAGTGTTAAAGTATCGGTCATTACCAGTCACCCTATGCAACGTGTAACATAATAAACGCAATTCCTGAAAGTAGTTGGTTCAGAATCGGCTTCTAAATCGATTTCCATCATAAAAAATAGGTGTTAAATTTTGACGGAAAAATCTTTTAAATAACTTAAATTAGAAACACAGTATCATGACAAATTAATACAATCCTTAATTCAAGGAAATTGAAACCTTAACTCAGAGCAATAAAGGCTAATAAAACGCACGATATTATTTTTAGTTCGCTCATAGCTCGTAATACACACACGTAAATAATATCAATGCATTTTACATTAAAAGTAGTGTGCGTCAAATAAAAGAGGTAATTTAAAGGAATTCCAACTTTATCTCTAATGAGTAAGGCTTATTTGAATACACGACCTAACTTAGTTGGTCATCAGAGTATCCCTACAAACAATTTTTAGGCATTTTTACAAAATAAAATTATTTAATTTGAAGAAATTTAGAACTTAGTGCAAAGAGATAAAGCATTTGTCGGCAACCTCTTTGACGGTTATGCGAAATGCCGACACACACGCCGCCGCTACGAATACCACGAGTACCTAACATAGCTAGTCATCCCTAACATAGTTAGTGATCTAGTGTAGTTGTTCTTTAATTTACTTCCGTGACATTTTTGTTTCCGCGCGCGATGGCTTTCCGGTATACCAACATACAATACACGGAGATGGTGAGGACACTGGCTCGCTGTCCTGATAATGTCGCGTTAGCTTGTCGGGAGTTCAATGACCGTTTTGGTTGCAGTGTGAGCGTCAGGACGATGCTGGCTGCAACTCAGCGACTGAGGCATCTGGATGCGGAGTAAGGCAGTCGTTGGATAGGTCGCGGAGGACCTGTGCCGTGGCCTCCCAGATCGCCTTTTTTTTTTTTTTTTTTTTTTTTTTTTTTTTTCTCGATTTGGAAATCCTCAATGGATGTCCTCCGCCCAGGGGAGAGCGGAGGGGTCTGTCAGACTCGTACTGACTAAAACCACACCGGTGTTCCCTCGCACACTTGCGTCGGGGGGCAACGGGATCTGATGCGACTTCCGCTGCCCCAGACTAGTGCCGGCCCGCCTAACCTGCGGGCCTCGTCCCGGGGGGGAGTGAGGTGTAAGACTCCCCCCGTTACGTCTGAGAGAGGCGCGCGTGGAACACTACGCGCCGCCGTCTCGGGTCCAGTATGATCGGGGGCGACGGATGTCCCCGAATCCGTCGCCCCTGGACCTATTTAGGGGGGCCGGAAGAGGGCGTTGTCCGTCCTCTGCCGACGCCCGGTGCGTCTGCTGCGGGAGGGGCGAGAGCTCGTCATCTCCCTCTCCCTTTCCGCAGCCTCCTTCTGCGACATGACGGTTTCGCAGAAGGACATCACCGCGTCCCAGGACTCTGCGCTGCCGACCATCGAGCGAATGACGGTCGGCAACGACAGGTCTCCTCCTACCTCCGTAACGAGCGCACGGCGCGGCTCATCCCACGCGGCGCACTCGGCCAGCGTATGCCGCGCCGTGTCCTCTAGACAATGGACGCAGTGATGGCACCGGGCGTCCGGCTCCCTGCTTATGCGACACAGGTACTTCCCGAAGCAGCCGTGCCCCGAGAGCACCTGCGTCGCCCGGAACGTCAGGGAGCCGTGCTTCCTCCCGAGCCAGTCGTCGAGTACTGGCCGGATCGCCTCGACTGTGTCGAGGCCGGCGGTAGGGAGCTCTAGCCTCCCCCGCCATTCCGCCACCATGACCTGTCGGAGCTGAGACCGGTACAACGTGATCTGTCGCTGCACCAGCCTCTCGCCCCGATCATTGGCCTCCTCGCGCCACTGGTGCAGTGTGGCGAGGGTCTTCGCCTCCAGGTCCCACGGCGGGGATCCGGCCAGTACACAAGCCGCCTCGTAGGAGATCGTGCGATAACCCCGAATGACCCTGACGGCCATCGCTCTCTGCGGTCTTCGCAGAACCGCGATAGTGCGGGCCGTCAGGTCTGTCGCCCAAATCGGGGCCCCGTAAAGGGCCATCGATCGCACGATCCCCACGTACAACCGCCTACAGGCGGTACTCGGGCCCCCCAGATTGGGAAGCAGCGTTGACAGCGCGCCCGCCGCGCCCATCAACTTGGGCACCAGCCGCTGAAAGTGGGGGCCGAAGTCCCAACGGCTGTCGAGCACCAATCCTAAGTACTTCATGGTTGACTCGACAGCGATCCGGACCCCACCGACCACAATATGTGATCCCAACGGCGGCGCCCGTCGGGGGCCATGAAAAGCAATGGCCTCCGACTTGTTGAGGGCCACTTCCAGCCCCAGGCGTCGTATGCGGCTCACCACCTGTGAGACCGCAGCCGTAGCCAGCAACGCTGCCTCCCTGTACGAGCTCCCGCGAGCCGTGACCAGCGTGTCGTCCGCATAACACGTCAGGTCCACTCCCGGCGGGAGCTCGCACCGCAAAACCCAGTCGTATCCGATGTTCCACAGGGGTGGGCCCAGAACCGAGCCCTGCGGAACACCGCACGACATCTCGCGACGGTCCGTGCCGTCGCGTCCCATGTAGGTGACACACCGTCCAGACAGATAAGCCCCCACAATGTTGCGGAGGTAGGAAGGCACCCGATGGTAACGCAGGGCCTCCCTAATGCAACCCCAGGGCAGGGTGTTGAACGCGTTGGAGATGTCCAAGGACACCGCCAGCACCACCCCACCCCGGGACACTGCTTCCTCCGCCAGGACTCTCACCCTCATGATGGCGTCGATGGTAGAGCGCCCACGCCGAAAGCCAAACTGGCTGTCGTTCAGGTTCGGCCCCTCTGTACACAAGTGGCTGACGAGGCGATCTGCGATTACACGCTCGAGCATCTTGCCCGCCTCGTCCAGCAACACTATGGGCCGATAAGCCGACGACGAATCCGCTGGGCGCCCCGCCTTCCTGAGCAGGACCAGTCGACCAGTCTTCCACCTGCTAGGAAACTGACCCCGCTCAAGGCACGCCGAAAAGAGTCCCCTCAGCGGGGGCTCCAGCTCCTTCAGGGCGAGGACTAGAGCGCGACCATGCACTCCGTCGGGCCCCGGAGCGGTGTTTTTTGCCCGGAGCCGCATCACGGCCGCGCTCATTTCCGCCTGTGTCACCTCTGGGACGGTTTCGCTCTCCTCTTCTACTTCTTCCGACTCTGCAGCTGTGGGCAGAGCCATCGGCGGTGGCTCGTACTCTGCTCTCTCAGGGAAGAGAGCCGTGACCACTTGCTCCAGAAACTGCGGCTCGAGACCTTCCGTTAGCGGAGGGGCCCACGGCCGAAGTTTCCCTCGGACCGTGCGGTAAGGGCGCCCCCACGGATCCCCGTCTAGGGTCGCCAGCAGCTCCTCTCTGGAGCGTGTCTTCGACTCGCCGATGGCCAGCCACAGAGCCTCCTTCGCCGCGCGGTACACCTCATACAGCGCGGCTTCTTCGTCGGGATCCCGCAGACGTCTCCTCCGATATCGCGTGTACGGGCGTCTGGCGTCTGCGCACTCGACGCGCAGCTGCTCGACCTCGACGCACCACCAGTACACGCGGCGTTTTGCGGATAGAGAGGAGACGCGTGGCATGGACGCGTCGCAGATTTGCGTCATCGCGTCGCTGAACCACTGCGCCTCCCGTTCGACGTCAACGGGACCGACGGTAGCCGACTCCCGGACTCCCAGATCGCCTGACTTAACACCATATGCCTTTTATTTGTGGGGTCGCATAAAATCGCTCGTGTACGTCAGTCAATCTACAAGTGTCGAGGAACTAAAACAAAAATTGAACAAGCATTTGTGACGGTGAAAAATGATACTGAAGTGCTTACAAAATTGAAATACAATTTAAGAAAGCGTGCAAATAAGTGCATAGAACAAGGTGGTGGTAATTTTTTAATGAAAGTGGATCGCAGAAATAGTGCAAATTAATAACCTAAGTGTAAAGTGTAAATAGTTCAGTTCTGTAAGTACCTACCTACTTCTACCTATCAATACGATTGTATTCTTATCTTTTAAACACGCCGTCTTTAAATATATTTGTAGTACAAACAATAAACTGTACCTAAACACAACTTATCAGAGGGATCGAGGGATTCGCGGGAGTGCAATCTCGAAAGATAAAGTCGCTGTTTTAAATGCATCTCCGTTACTAAGTCTTAGATTCGTGTGGATAATTTCACTTACTAGAAAATTTCGTTCATTGAACTAACGCACATCTAATGCCTACAGCTATGGTCAGCTGGCGGGCGCTCGAGTGTGCGTGTCGCGTCGGCCGCTAACATTGCATGAGTGTGTGTGCGACGCACATACGTTTTGCGTTTAGTAAGGATAACTATTTTATAAAAAATGACTAGGTTTGGTTTAAATTTATTTAATTACGGATGTTGTTTTAGACTTATAATTTAATATTCTAATTGGGGTGTCTGAGGTATTGCGCTTAATCTGTTACACGTTGTATAAGATCTATCTTTTCATTCGCGAAATATTTTAAGAGTAACTTGTGTATGTCGTAGTCGCCACAGCCACAAAAAAAAAAAAATATCTGAGTGTTTTTGCTTTTACGAAATTATTATAATTCTAGAATTTTTTGAGACTTTTTGTATAAAACCTTTACTCTCAATTCTGATAGGTAAATATGACGTGGTAAGTTAGCGTAATGGATGTTGAAAAATAGGGAGCCAGTATTTATTTTGTGGGTCAAGTAATATTTTTTTTTAACACTCCATTACACGCGCCCCTGTTTGGGACGCGAGCGCTCGCGCGCTCTACATATGTAGAACTATTTTGAGTGTTTTTTTAAAAAGCCAATTAAAAAAAAAATAAAAACTTCAATATCATATGAAAATAAACTTTAATAAGAAACTAAAACAGACAAAATATAACTGTTAACATTTATTAGGAACTTAATATGAGACTTCTTGTGAATTTTGAGAAAAATCTATTATTTTTTGACATCAAACCTTCACAGTATTCTTTTTTTACTCGCTCATATCCTCCACACAGTCTTCATCATTTTTACAACAGTCAGGACATTGAAGAACTTGATGTTGAGGACAAATCCACTTGTTACACTGACTTATTGCGCGCCCTGCCCAAAAGGAACATTTCCCAACGCGACCAGTATTGGGGTATCTCGAAATATTCAAATTCAAATTCTTTATTGACATAATAGGTTACAGAAACTTGTTTGAAGCCTCTAACTCCTGAACTAGGTGTACCTGTATGTCAGGAGTCAGCGCCCTCTCCCATTTTATTTGCCTTAGATACTAATGTCAACATAGGAATAGACAAACATGTGCTACAAAAACACAATTTTAAAAGAAGAAAAATTAAAATAAAGTAAAATACAGAAACAGATATGAAGAGTATGATAAAATATGAAAAAACACCAAAAATATTATTTATGCGCTGTGTGTGTGTGTGTGTGTGTGTGTGTGTGTCTGTGTGTGTGTGTGTGGGAGGTGTGTACGTGTGTGTGTGCGTGGGTTCCCGTTCGTGTTTGTGTATAAGAGGTGTATGATATTATTTCTCTACATCCTCTATCAAGAGTAAAGAGCCAGTTCTTTACTATAGGTTTACATTCGTGTAGTGTTAGCGGATAAAAATTTAGGATTCTATTAATTTTGTTGTATAAATATATAGAAAGATAAGCATTTTGTCGTCTTGCAAAAGCCGTGCGACACCTAACAGATTCGATTACGTTTGGAGTTGTTCGCTTATTTTGAAGTTTACCTGAATCATATGGGGTAGACACGTGTTTTTTAGTAATAATCTGGGAAATAAAGAGTTGTCTTACTGTAAATACCCGGCACAAATCGTAGAACGTCTTCGTGGGAAATCAGTATGGTTGGTTGTTCTGTATATTGGTGAATGACATTGTTTTAAGCAGGGTCCGTTGTGCTCTTTCCAGGTGTAAGAGATGCGTTTTACATGCTCCTCCCCAAACCCCAATACAGTAACCAATAACCGATTATGCATAATAAACTGAACGAAGGAGATCACTGTCAGCTACATGCCTCAGATTTCTAAAAACCCATGTAAGTTTTCTGACTCTTGCTGAAACCATCTCGATATGTGGTTGCCACGTTATTTTTTCGTCTAAGAGAACCCCAAGTATCTAACTGTCTTATATTTGCTCAGAGTTGTACACTAGCACTGTTGAGTGAAAGGTGATTTGCATGTGTGAATCCGGACAGCCACGTTGGGCTGTTTTATGCGAGCGTTAGTGAATTGTATATATGAAGTTTTCGATATATTAAGCGTCAACACGTTATGCTTTAACCACAAGCAGACTTTATGGAGGCCTATCTCCGCATTTTGTTGAACTGTATCCCAAGTCTCTCCCTGAAACACCAAGGCTGTGTCATCGGCATAGGTAAATATTTTGCCTTTATTCAGTGTCATTTGACACAAGTCGTTAATGTAAATCAGGAAGAGACTGGGACCGAGAATGCTACCCTGTGGGACTCCATAGATGACTGCGACATCCGAACTAATAGCACTACCCATTTTAACCTTCTGCAACCGGCCAGTAAGAAAGTTTTGTAGATTTTAAGTACCGTTCCCCTTATTTCACACCTTTCCAGCTTGTCAACAAGAGCAGAGATCGAGACAGTGTCAAAGACCTTGGCCAGATGAATAAAGACTCCAACACACTTTTGTTTATTATCTAGACAGGCTGTAACATCATCTACTAACGAGCTAACGGCTGCATCAGTACTTTTTCCTACCCTAAAACCAAATTGGGATTCAGAAAATATGTTATTTTTTTTTAAGAATTTTGTGAGTTGGTTATTCAATACTTTTTCTAGTACTTTAGAGAGCGCTGGTAGCACAGAAATCAGTCTGTAGTTTGTCACGCTGTCTCGACCTCCACTCTTGCAGACAGGAGTGATGAGCGCCCTTTTAAATGCACTAGGAAAAACGCCCTGCTCTATACATAGCCCAACGATCGTGGTAAAGTGTGGGACGATGATATGTTTTGACATTTTTAGAAATTTGTTCGAAATAGAGTCCCAACCCGTTGCAGAGTCGTTTTTAAGATTCATGATAAGAGATTCAATTTCTGATTCGTTTGGTGGGAGCAGTACCATAGAATTCCGGACCCGAGGTCTACTGAAATCATTTAAAGTAGGCAAGGTGATTTCGGGATTGTCAGAGTATTTTATCTTGTCGGCAAGAAGCTTTCCGGCATTCGCAAAAAATTGTTCACAGTCTCACTCAACGGCTTCGTGGGGGCTTTTTCTGTTCTTTAGTAGATCATCAGTAGAAGATTTTTGCTTAGCAGTACCAGTGATCAATTTTATACCTGACCACGTTTCCTTACTACTACTTGCATTTTGTAAAAGAGTTTTTTCATAATTTCCTTTAAGCTTCCGCAATAGAGCGTTACAGAAATTTCTGTAGCGCTTGTAAGTGACTTCGAGAATCGAGTTATTGGAATTTTTCCTAACCTTAACATGTAGCCTATCACGGTGTCGGATACACCGAATCAAGCCAGGTGTAAGCCATGGTTTTATATTTCTTTTACGACCAGAAACAGTACTAGAAGTTGTGTTTGATTTGATTGCAGAAGTCAAGTTTTCAGTAAAAAGTGTTGCAGCTTCTTCAGCGTTAGCTGAAGGAGAAACGAAAGAGAAATCCATAGATTCAAATTGTTTTACTGTTGCATTAAAATCTGTCTTAATAATTATATTTGATTTCCTTATAAGTTCACGCCTACACGATAAACTAACAAGAACCGCGTCGTGATCTGTAACTGTGGACTCTATGACAGTGACTATGGCTGCGCCATTTTTGTACGATAGTAACTTTGGTTACAAATACTATTAAACTAAAAAAAAACTCATAATAACAATATTTATACATAATATAAACACTTACATAAAATAAACACGAAAGGTAAACTCCCGACAAAATTGTCACGCGAATGCTCGCGCGCTCTACTATTGTAGAATTTTAGTTTTGACGCGAGTTTTCTAACACCTGCGATCGCGCAGGTCGCCGCAAGGATACTAATAGTGACCACCAGTTAGTAATTTTATTTTTATTTTATTTATTTAGCTCACCAACAATTGAATACACTGCTTCAAACATATGAGATACATTGAATAGAGTCACAGACAAGTGTATCAACCTCTTACAGGTAAGCACATCATGCACTTCTTATTTGTCGTTGAGTGCCTACTTTAAATCAGAACTACTCACCGCACACAACTATGGTTTTTAAATACATAATTTAAATTAAATTAAAATCAAATAAAATGAAAATGAAAATCACAATCAGTATCAGAATTAAAATCAAAATTAAAATAAAAATCAAAATTAAAATTAAAATCAAAAATAAAATTAAAATTAAAATCAAAATTAAAATCAACATCCAAATCAAAATTAAAATTAAAATCAAAATTAAAATCAAAGTTTAAATTTAAATAAAATAAAATCCAAATTAAAATCAAGAAACAAAAAATAAAAATTAATTAAATTAAACATACATGCAAGCCTCAACACTAAAAATAAAAAATAAAATATTTTACAAGTTTTTATAAATAATGCTTTTGAACCTACCAAGTGAGTCAGAGTGCACATCTACGGGATCACTGCAGCTGTTTAATAGTTTACATAGGCGGGGGATAGGCGAATTAGCACCAAGTACGGTTCTGCGAAGAGGAGGACGCAAGGGGGTAATAGGAACTCGTGGGCTTTTCGTGGGCACACGGAATTTGATCCTGCTCAATAATTGGGGACAGTCAATTTTATGTCGCAAAATTTTAAATAAAAATGATGAATCTAGCAAATCTCTCCTATTCTGTAGGGAAATCATTTTGAAATGCAAAAGTCTCTCTTTATATGATACTTTCTTTTTAGCTATCCCGGAAGAGTATGCGAAATGCCACAGAAATCGTTTTTGAACCCTTTCCAATCTTAGTGCGTGGGTGGCATAGTGAGGTCTCCACACTGTGCTGCAATATTCTAACGAGCTACGGACCAGACTATTATAAAGCAGAATTTTAGTTTTATTCCGTCGAAAACAGGTTACATTTCTAATGACAAACCCAAGCATTCTTGAGGCTTTTTTAACTACATTTTCAATGTGGGGTACAAATGTTAACTGCCCATCGAACAGAACTCCCAAGTCTCTTATCTGTTCCACCTCCTGCACTAAGTTACCACTAATGTAATAATCAGATCGTGTTAATTTTGTTTTTCTAGTGAATTTCATGTGGTATCACTTGTTAATATTTAAGCTCATGCCATTTTCATCACACCACTTCACTAATATGTCGATATCTTTCTGTAGCAACTTAACATCAAGGTCTGATTCGATTATTCTCATTTAAATCGTCGGCATACATGTAACACTCAGAGAATTTCAACTCGTTGACGAGATCATTACCAAATAGGTTAAATAAAACTGGGCCAACATGTGATCCTTGTGGGACGCCCGATGTAACCTTGTGGGAGCTTGATTGGTAGCCATTGAGGGCAACAAAGAAGGAACGACCGTCGAGATAAGAATTAAACCAATTAAGGAGCGAGCCAGTGATGCCGTAAGCAGCTAACTTATGAAGAAGAATATTATGAGGGACGCGATCACCGTCATCTACCCCAATCGGAGCGGAGAATGGAACCGGCGAGAGATGTCGTGCGGTGTTCCACAGGGTTCGGTTCTGGGGCCGGCCTTGTGGAACATCGGTTACGACTGGGTGCTGCGCGCCGACCTCCCTACCGGCGTCAGTGTAGTTTGCTACGCTGACGACACGCTGGTACTGGCACAAGGGAGGTCGCACGAGGCGGCGGCCGAAAACATGACACGCGGGGTTGCGATAGTTGTGGAGAGGATCCGGCAATTGGGTCTCGAGGTGGCATTGCAGAAGTCCGAGGCCATGTGTTTTCATGGGCCTCGGAATGCACCACCGTCGGGATCCCTACTGATGGCAGGAGGGGTTTCCATCGGCGTCGGGTCGACGTTGAAGTACCTAGGACTCGTCCTCGACAGCCGGTCGAACTTCGTGGAGCACTTCCGACGTTTGGCTCCCAAACTGGAACGGACAGGGGCTGCCTTCAAGCGGCTCTTGCCTAACCTGAGGGGTCCAAACGCCTCCTGCCGGAAGCTTTACGCGGGGGTCGTGCGGTCCATGGCCTTTTACGGGGCCCCGGTGTGGGCGCGTTCTTTGAGGCGGCAAACCGCCCACTACCTGAACGCGCCCCAAAAGGTGATAGCCATAAGGCTAATCCGGGGGTACCGCACGATCTCCGGCGAGGCGACTAGCCTCCTTGCCGGATTGCCGCCATGGAATCTGGAGGCGATAGTCCTCGCGCGCCTGCATGAATGGCGCGCAGAAGCACTATGTCGGGGGGAAACTCCGCTGCCGCGACAAATTGCCGCTCAGCGGACAAACCTCCGGCGTGATCTCACGGCGACATGGAGAGAGCGACTGTTGCAACCCCGTGCAGGGCACGCCACCATAGTGGCGATAAGTCCCCTCTTTGAGGAGTGGCTAGAGAGGCGCCACGGCGCCCTCACCTACCGCCTGACGCAGGTCCTCACCGGACACGGTTGTTTCGGGAGGTTCCTGCACCGAATCGGGCGGGAGGAAACGCCCGGGTGTTTCCACTGCGAGGATCGTCCGGAGGACACAATGGAACACACCGTGGAGGTCTGCCCCGCTTGGGCGGAGCACCGCCGTGTCCTCATAGCGGCGATTGGCGGCGGCGATCTCTCGCGTCCGGCCTTGGTTCAAGCCATGGTCCGGAGCGAGAGGGAATGGGAAGCCGTCACCTCCTTCTGCGAAGCAGTCATGCTAGTGAAGGAGGTGGCAGGACGTGAGAGGGAAAGAACCTCACGTCCCAGCCGACGCGGGAGACGCCCTGGGCGTCGGGGGTCACGTGGTGGCTTCCGACCACCGTAGGCGCTGGCCTGTGGACGGCGAGTTATGGGCTAGCTCGCCGTCCGGCCGTCTTATGACGACAGGCCGTGTCGACGGCGCGTTCGTGTTCCACGCGCGCCTCAAAGAGATGTCAGCAATCAAGTAGGGGTCCGCATGGACCGATGCCTGCCAGGGCTGCGGGACTGTTCGAAAGAGATACCGTGGCCCTGGAACATAAAGGGCAAAGAAGGAACATGGATGGGTTTTAGTCAGTACAAGTCTGACACTCCCCTCCGCTCCGCCCAGAGTGGGGAGGGTCATTTGATGATTTCCCATCCGGAAAAAAAAAAAAAAAAAAGGGACGCGATCAAAGGCTCTGCTAAAATCGTATATATCACGTCAACTTGTTTCCCAGAGTCAATGGCACTCGTTAGGGTCTCCACGAAAGTCACTAGGTTTGTGCACGTAGATCTTGAACTCACAAAGCCATGCTGGGTATCACTAAGGTAAAGCTTTGAACTGTTCAAAAACAAACAGCAACAGACTGGCGATCGCAGTGATCGTCTAACTACCTTACTTATATTATAAATGCGAAAGTTTGTGCTGATGAATGGATGGTTGTTTGTTACTCTTTCACGCAAAAACAATTTTGAACGAATTTGGATAAAATTTGGTACACAGATAGTTTATAACCTGGATTAACACACAACATACTTTTTATTCCTGTATGACGTTCCCGTGGGATAATACTCGAACATCACGCCGGCAATGCCGCGGGCATAATCTAGTATATATGCATCTTGGATTTTGGTTAAGACCCCATGTTCGATATAAGCGACCCCAAAAACCATAAAAATGTCACCCATGAAGAAAAGTTATCAAATTTTTGTCGGCACCATTTTGAACTTTGGTTATTATCATATATCCGATACTTGCGACCCCAAAAACCATGAAAATAACACTCATGACAAAAAATTGACAAATTTTTATAAGCACCATCTTGTATTTTGATTTTGTCTCCATATTCGTCATACACACATACATACAAACCGGTTAACATCATAACCCTCCTCGCGCCCATCCAGTTCCAAACCTCCTAACTGGATCGTTTGTCCCATATAGACATAATCGTCTACAACTTCGAGTGTAGAGTCTCCAATCTTGATAGGAGTGGGTGTTACATGGGCATTCAACATGACTTTGGTTTTGTCCATGTTCATTTTAAGACCCACTCTTCCCGAAGCTCTACTGAGGCCATCGAGCATAATACTGAGGTCCTCCATGGTCTCAGCCATGACCACTATATCGTCGGCAAACCAAAGGTGAGAGATGTACTCGCCATTGACGTTGATACCTAGCCCTCTCCAGTCCAGAACCTTGAAGACATCCTCCAGTGCAGCGGTGAACAGTTTCGGAGATATGACGTCTCCCTGTCTCACAACTCGCCGCAGAAGGATAGGTTCCGAGGTCTGGTCCTGAAGTCGGATTGACATGGTGGCGTTTTTGTACAAACTCTTCAACACCTTGATGTACCGATAGTCAATTTGGCACCGTTGGAGAGACTGCAGTACAGCCCAAGTCTCAATCGAATCGAAGGCTTTCTCGTAGTCCACAAACGCCAAACAGAGATTCAGGTTATACTCTTCGGTCTTCTGTATAACCTGCCGCAGCGTATGTATGTGGTCTACGGTGCTAAAGCCTTTTCGGAATCCGGCTTGTTCGGGAGGCTGAAAATCGTCAAACCTGCGCGCGAGACGATTCGTGATGACTCTTGAAAACAACTTGTAGACATGGCTTAGAAGTGAGATGGGCCTATAGTTCTTCAGCCGGGCATTGTCGCCCTTTTTGAAGAAGAGTACCACCACACCCCTGCACCATGCCTGCGGCGTTTTCCCCTCGAGTATGACGGAATCAAACAGCTTCTGAAGGGCCTTAAGTACCGGTTTTCCACCTGCCTTCAGGAGTTCGGCCGTAATTCCGTCATCACCCGGTGCCATGTTGTTTTTAGTTGTTTTAGAGCCATCCTAATCGCGTACAGGCTGAAATCCGGAATGTCTTCGGTATAGTGTCGGGTCAGTCTAGCTCTTGGGTCGTTAGCTAGATTTGCAACGGGTTTACTGGTTGAAGTGTACAACTGCCCATAAAAACTCGATCTCCCTCAGCAGCTCCGGTTTGTCGGATACGATCCTGCCATCGTCGGTCTTCAGTTTCGTGAGCTGGCTCTGCCCAATAGCCAGATCTCTTGAAAATACCTTGGAGCCTTTATTCCGCTCAATAGCGTCTTTAATACGCTCGGTATTAAAGCGACGGAGGTTGCTCTTCAAGGATTTAGAGATCCGTCTATTGAGCTGCCGGTATTTTCACGCCTCGTCTGAAGACTGGAGGATCATCTCACGCCGCTCCTTCATGAGCTCGAGAGTATGATCAGAGAGTTTTTTGTTCTTGTCTGCACGACGTGTCTTGAAGAACTTAGACCCAGTCGTATGGACGAACGTTTCCACGAACCCATAGTTGTAATCGTCCGCCGAGCTTCCTAGGCACTCGAAACGATTCTGGAGTTCAAGCTGAAAGCTCTCGGGGTTTTGGATCTGGATCTGTGCTGGACGGAGCGTAGACTTCATCAGTCGAGACCTTTCAAGCTTGAGATTGATGTTCAATGTGCCTCTTACCGTGCGGTGATCGCTCCCGGTTTTTACCGAATTGATCACAGAGACATCACTGAACATTTGCTTCTTGGTTGACATGATGAAGTCAATCTCATTTTTAGTTGCACCATCGGGACTCTGCCAGGTCCACTTCCTGTGCTCACGCTTTTTTATGTAATGGCTTTATTATAGAAATCTTTAACTTATCGGGAAAAGTGCCTTTCTGAATACTTTTATTTATAATGTCTTTTGAACAGCATTCATTTTATTTTAGTAATTTATCTTTGTGCCGTGTCTTACTATTTATTTTGTAACTGCTTTTTTCGAATAAATTATGTTTTTTTACAAAACTGCATATTTCAAAAATATCAAGACTTGGTAAAGACAGTATGTTAAGCTTTTGAAATAATGGTTTACAGTTATATAAAAAGTGGAGTCCACACATTGCCCGGATGCATTTGTTTTGTTCTTTAAAACTCTTTGCACGTCTACTGTGTTCCCCTAAATTATAAGACTATATGTGAGTACATATGCTACATAAGCATGGTATGCAACAATTGCGGTATTTAGATTAACCGTTTGTCTTATTCTTTTCAGGACATACACAAAGCGGTTTCCAACTGCAATTTTTGTCCACGGTTATACCCAAGAATTCACTTTCATTCTTCTTTTTAGCGTGTCGATGGCAATCTAAATTGTGTCAGCCCAGAACTGAGCTACTTGTTTGGCGCTTTCGGTAGCATCCATCAGTTCCTGTAGTGAACAAACAACAGGACACGCAGGACACGATATTAAGCGCCCCATCGTTTGTAGAGCAGCACCACATTTACACTCCAGGGCAGAGTCATTAATGAATCTCCACCTGAGCAGGTTTTCCTTGCTGCGACCAACCTGGGTCCGGAGTCTATTTAAAGACTTCCAGGTCAGCCATGGCAACTCATGTCCAGTTGGGAGATTTTCAGCAGGTGGAACGAATGGGTTAGGTAAGGACGCACTAACTCGTCACAGCTTTAGTTTTTCCATAGACCGCTCGCTATTGAGTAGGGTGACACACTTCAGAAAGCTGTTTCGGCTTTTCAGCTTTTGCGACACGAGGGTATTTAGATGTAAAGGGTGTCGTGTGTCTGAAAGCATTTTGACTCTTTCGCTAGAGCTTGCCACTGTTCTGCGAACTTCTGGTGGCGCTATTCCTGCCACTGTGTACAGAATCTGTACCGAGGTCGGTTTAAGGCAACCAGTCATGATCCGGCACGTTTTATTCAGAGCTGTATCCACTAACTTTGCATGGGCTGAACGGCCCCACACGGGGCACGTAAATTCGCCCGCTGAAAAGATAGCGCCAGCGCAGTAGTCCGCAAGACATGAGGCGAAGCACCCCGCTTTGAAGAGAGTAGTCGCCGTGAAAGACTGTTGCGAGTGTGCACCTTATGCTTGATGTTATGGCAGTTTTTGCTGAAAGTCAACGATCTGTCCAGAGAAACCCTAAGATACTTTTGGAAAGTTGCTGTGCTCGATAGACACCCCATTCCAAACGACATTAAGTCTGCGCCCAGCCTCTCTGTTTCGAAGGTGGAAAATGCAAGACTGTGATTTGCTCGGATTGGGTTTGAGTGAATTAGCGAGCATCTGACGGGCGGACCTCGACCTCCTCAAAGGAGGTAACTTGGGAGGTGAGGCCAAGATCGTCTGCGTAGAGGAAGCGGGACTTGTTCGGGCTGGATGGTTGGTCGTTGGTGTAAATATTAAATAGAAGCGGTGCCAAGACACTACCTTGGGGCAGGTCGTTCTTTTGTGCCCTCCAGCGACTCTTGTCTGAGAGAAGGTGGAGCTGGAAACGGCGGTTGTGGAGAAGTTCCCGGAGTATTCGAACAAACCTCTGATCGCTGATCAAGGTGTCCACCTTCCACAGTAGCCGTTTGAGGTTGACTGTATCGTAGGCAGCTGAAAGGTCCACGAACACTGCGCTTATGACCATTCCCTCCTCGCAACCATCTTCAAGGTGTTGAACGAGTTTGAGGGTCTGGTTACTGCAAGACTTGACGGGTCTGAAACCAGCTTGCTCTGGGATTAATATCGGGTCAATAACGCTCGTAAGACGGTTCAGCAACAGTCTCTCGAAAAGCTTGTATGTATGGCACAGTAGAGAGATAAGACGGATACTTTTTGGGTCGTCTGCTGCTTTACCTGGCTTGGGTATCGCTATGACCTTAGACTTTCTCTAGAGGCGGGGTATTGAAGCTGATTCCAGATAATTGTTGATTAGTTGCAGCAACCACGACACAGCAACTGGGCCAAGTTGCTTTATTTGCTCGACTGAGATGTCGTCCATTCCGGAGGCTTTACCGCACTTAAGCCCCCTAATCGCTACGACGATATCAGTAAGGTTGAACGGTTTACTAATATCGTTGCAAGTGCCGTCAAGGTTTTGTGACTTCGGGACCTTACTGGGACGGTGTGTTGGTTTGCCATTTGCAAGCAGTTGGTGGGCTACCTGGTTGTCGGTAACTTGGCTTGGTGGTGTGGGATGAGGGGGACTCACTAGTCAGCTTTCTAATAGTGCTCCAAGCTTTTTTACTATTATGAGTCATATCTATACTGGTTACAGTGTTGATCCATCTCTCCTGCCTGTTTTCACCTAATTTCGATAGCAGCATTTCTCCAGCTAGCGTAGTTTCCTCCGAGAAAGGGTCAGTCTGATATATTGACTCATATCGGCTCAGTAGTTCACAAGATTCTGCCGACAACCCTGGAATGTAGGAAGTCCTGCAAGCCTTTGGGATGTGTCTTCGAGAAGTAGTGGACACGATATCAACAAATTTGTCGTAGTTTAGCGGCGTTGGCAAGACATTCAAGAGGGCGTCATCGATCGAACGCGTGAAGGAATCCCAGGCGGCCTTGGTGTAGTTAAATCGGCGCTTGAAGGGGAATCTTACAGGCTGGACTACGGGTTTGATGCAGCACATTACAGGTTTGTGGTGAGTGCGAGGAATAGGAGAACACGTTATTTGTTTAATTAAGGGGAAACATGCTGAAGCTGTCGAGCTCCCTTTCCTAAGTATAATATGTTATTTTTTAAGGATGTCAAATGATGTCAAAAAGTTCTCTATTTTATTACACATAACCTAATCAAATATTTTCGATAATATGGGGATTAAAGTGATTGGTCGATAGTTACTCATATGGCATCTATATTTCTTCGGAGCGCTCGCCAAACCGAATATGTGCATTTTAAGAACTTTTTATAGAAGAAGAAATCAAATGAATCTTCTGAAATAATAAAAATAGAAAAAAATATGGCAAAAAATATCTATTTTAGTCTAAGATAATAAAAAACTTATTACATTCGTGTATGAAAGCTAAAATATTTTTTTTGTTATGTACACACATATCAGGTTTGGCAAGCGCACCGACGCCACGATTTGTGACATACAAGGTGTAAACGGACCCTTCACGAAGTCATCTATCAAGCATTCTGTACATCAAACTAAGTAACTCTACGCAAAATTATTGCTTGGAAACGACTTAATTTTGGGTTATTTAAAAAAAAAAAAAAAATTACAAAACCGATGTGCAATCACAAATTCATTAAAAAAGTTACAAAACAATATTTCTGATTGACATCTACTAGATGTGAATCTAGCATGCATATTTTATGTAAAGCACTTACTATTTAAAAAGAAAAAGACAATTGTAACAACGTAATATCGCGTACGGCGACGCTCAAAACTTACTTCGTCCATGCACGCTCGAGCAAGGATAAGCGTCCCGCACCCCGCTGCCGCGCGCCGCCTGCGTCGATAGTGGTTACGAGCATAGACAGCTGTCTACGGTTACGAGGGAGTGCCCAATTTCAACTGCGTGGCGTCGGAGATACCTAAACTTTGATACGCGAGTCCCATACCGCGTTTTATAGTTTGTACAATTGTGTTGTCTGCCAGAATTATATACCTTCATTACCATCTCGTCGCTTCATTTAGTGCCCGCTAACGCTACCGCCATTATATAATTAAGTAAACGAAACATACAAAATTGTGAAATTTTCCAAAAATAATGGAAAAGTTTTGGGAAAACATATTAAACATAAGAAAAAAAAACACAACAAAAACATATTATACAATTAATAATAATAATAAAAACATTTAGTTCTCCTCCACAAAGGCACCTTAAAAATATGAAGACACTTCATTTCATAAATCCTTTGTGGGAGACTGGTATCTGCACTAGGAAAAACCTGTCACACAGATTGCCAGCCCCCCCCCCCCCCCCCCCAAAATAAAAACAGTGTTTCAGTAATAAATCTTAAGTTAATCGTAAGTTAAGTCCTAACAGGCTACAGAACCAGCAAAGACATCTATTTATTACGAATGAAATTGGCAAGAGAAAGCATGCGGTAAATGGGTTAAAAATTACCTATATTAGTTCTACTATGACACAGTACGAAAGTCCTTCGATTAATGCGATGAAACCCAATTTAGATACCCGACTAATAATTTGGTCGTAATGACTCCTAAACCTTAAACTACTATCTACTAAAACACCGAGGTCCCTAATAGTATCAACTTCTTGAAGCGGGCTGTTATTAATCGAGTAATAATATTCACATGTTTTCCTTTTTCTGCTAAATTTGATGAAGTAACATTTGTTTTGATATAATGACATTTCATTTTGTATGCACCAATTGTGTACGTTATTTAAATCTAGCTGAAGCTGAATAATATCGGACTCGTTGTATACAGTTCGATATATTTTTAAATCATCAGTAAAATTTTATATTCCGAACTAATTTTGCAACCCAAATCATTTATAAAAACTAAGAAAAATAGAGGCCCCAAGTGTGAACCCTGCGGCACCCTTAATGCTATGTAATATTGTTTGGATTTAACCCTTAAATGCATAAAGTTGTAAAACTGCAACATACCATTCAAACGACTATAAAATTAATAGTATTAGTATGAGTTCATTGCATGCTGTTGCAGGATTATCACTATCACTCCAAAATAATTTTTTTCTCGGTCTAAAAATAAAATCATGCATTTAAGGGTTAAAACCCTTGAGATACACCAGTTGTGAGCGATTTTTTAAGTACGATTCGGACCAACGCAGCAACGCCCATACTTTCTAATTTAGCAATTAATAAGCCGTGATCTACCAAATCGAAGGCCTTTTTAAAGTCTGTATATATTGCATGAACAACATCATCAACACGACCAGATTTAAAGATTGGAGTGATGTGCGCTTTTCCAAAGAATAGTTGAATATTGTAGTCAGTGGATCAGCTAGGTTCGCTCAATGTGCTGATAACATTCAATGTGCTGATACTGTTAGCCTGCGTCATCCCACTGCTGGGCAAAGGCCTCTCCCCATGACTTCCAGTTGTTTCGATCCAAGGCTATTGTGTACCACTGGTCATTGGTTTTACAAAATCATTTTAAATTTTTTCATCGATATAGTGCTAATAGTTTGAAGCCTAGAATAAAAAAATACACAAATCAATGACGTTGCTCAATAAACCGCTATGCTGAAGTGGCACTGGGCTGGCCACGTCTGCCCGTCTGACTTTAATAAACCCTGAAACAGCCAGAAGGCATCACTACAGACCTCGTAGAAGATGGAGGTATGAGCTGAACAAAACTAACGATAGTGGTGTCCGCATTAGCACTGGCTTGAAAAAACCTGGAAGTCATAGGGAGAGGCCTTTGCCCAGCAGTGGGATGACGCAGGCTACTAGTATCAGTGGCAATTGCCGATAGCCTCCAAATAAAATGGATCTGTGCAATCTGATCAGAAGTATATGCATAAGGACTTTTTATCACGTTGTAATAGAAAATGTACAGCACACATCAATGCCTACTTGAAGTTTTTCGATTTACCCTTTGTGTGATTCAGGTGACGATCACGGGGTTCGACCTGACGAGCTACCGGCAGTGCCTGACCAAGTGGAACCACGCCGTAGAACTGATGTACCAGCAGTGCAAGACGATGGGGCCGGACAAGTGCCTGGTGGTACGCTACGAAGCGCTGGTGCTGCGGCCGCGCGCCACCATGCAGCGCGTGCTAGACTTCCTGCAGCTACCGTGGCACGACGCCGTGCTGCACCACGAGCGCTACATCAACCAGCCCAACGGCGTCGCGCTCTCCAAGTACGTAGCCCCCGTCCCCCCCCTCACACGCCTCGCACCCCCATCATATATTCAACACTACAACTTGAAGCGGTCATCGGACCCGAGAATTTAAAAATTTTCGAGTATTTCCTACAAGCTTCCAATGAATAAATATTGATCTAACGAGGTCAGGGATAAAATAACCTAACCTAATCTAAGCCATAGGACCGACCAAGAGTCAGGTGGATTCGCTATATTCGGTGTCCAAAGAACTACTGAGCTTTGAACATTCGCTGGTCTGCTGTTTGTTTGTTCTGAAAAATTCTTTATTAACATAATACATAGCTGTGAACTTAAAAATAAAGCAACAGTAACACTAATATTAATAACAATCACTTTTACAGGCTAGAAGCACCTTTAAAGTGATATATAATAATAATGGTTACAAACTTCATAACAACGGTCATATGAAATTATTGTGATAATTTCATTTATAAAATGATTTGGTGGTAGCAAATACTTAACTACGCGCTCAGCGTAAGTGTGACCGGTGCAAGCGGTAGCTCAGGTGACCGCGCGTGGCCACTTGTATACGCTGAGGGCGAGGAAGCGCTGGCGCATCTTACGGGCCCAGCTACGATGCGTTATCAGTATTGTGCGCGAACAATACGTAGTGATGGGCAGCTTGTATGTACAGACGCCAGCACACCAAGCTGCCCGAAACTTTACCAATCAACCTTGAACCTAATGGTTTAGCGATAAAGTTGAAAATCTATTAAAGATTTTTGACAGATTGTAGTTGCTTGTTGTGCTAGCGTCTGCACCGTATCCATCGATATGTCGCAAGTCTTTCAACTTAATTTGACTTATGTTAACAATCAATGTATTTTGATGAAATTTATTTTTGTTGTAAAATTTACGAGCTAATTTTAAGATAAATTTTGTAATGCTAGGTAACTTTACTGTATGGTGTACCGTATGGTGTCGAACGTAAAGAATAGGACCATCCCATCGGAACCACCGGGAAACCAACTGGTTAGTTTTATGGAGAAGGACGGCCTCTATATGATGAACTCCTTCTTAAGAAAGCGGGACACAGAAAGTGGAGCAGAGCCCCGATGGTGCAACTAAAAATGAGATTGACTTCATTATATCAACCAAGAAGCAAATGTTCAATGATGTGATGTCTCTGTCATCAATTCGGTGAAAACCGGGAGGGGTCACCGCATGGTTAGAGGCACATTGAACATCAATATCGAGCTTGAAAGGTCTCAACTGATGAAGTCTACGCTCCGTCCAGCATAGATCCAGATCCAAAACCCCGAGAGGTTTCAGCTTGAAATTCAAAATCGTTTCGAGTGCCTAGGAAGCTCAGTGGACGAATACAACGATGGGTTCGTGGAAACTGTCCATACAAATCGTATTGAATACACATGTCTTGAAGAGCTTAAAACTCTCTGATCATACTCTCAAGCTCATGAAGGAGCGGCGTGAGATGATCCTGCAGTCTTCAGACGATATTTGGAAATACCGGAACCTCAATAGACGGATCTCTAAATCCTTGAAAAGCGACCTGCGCCGCTTTAATACCGAGCGTGTTAAAGACGCAATTGAGTGGAATAAAGGCTCCAAGGTAAAGATAAAAGGCTTGCAAATGCAAATAGCCAGATCTCTTGCAAATGCAAGAGATCTGGCTATTGGGCAGAGCCAGCTGACGAAACTGAAGACCGACGATGGCAAGATCGTATCCGCCGAACCGTAGCTGCTGAGGGAGATCTCGATCTCCTTCAGCAGCTACGGACAGGGACTTTAGGCAAATCGTTTATCACAATTATAAATTGCAGAGGTCCGAGGTTACTCCCTTGGCTTACATCAGACCACGTAAAGTACGGCTCTAACTTGTGTCCCTCGTACTCTACGTATTGCTGCCTATCCCTCATGTAACTGGCGAAGAAATGAAGTAGGTGCGGAGTGAAACCAACAGCTGCTTACTTCTTGAGCAACACGTCATTATCGACTAGGCCGAATGCTTTTTTGAAGTCGAAGTAAGGTGCGTCAGCTTGCCCCCCACTGTCTACAATCGGCAGAACATGAGCCATGTAACTCAGTAAGTTACTGGTGGTACTCCTCATTGGTCGAAACCCGTGCTGTTCACCTGAGAGTTGCGATCTCACTTGCATAAAAATGCTGTTATGAATAGTGATCTCCAACACTTTAGCCGGTGATGACAGTACTGCAATAGGTCTGTACTCGCTAACATTGTCATTACTTATACCTCCTTTTGGTACCGGCACGACACGAGTGGTTTTCCATCTCTCTGGAAACACGGCTGCCTTCACTCTTATTGAATATGGAGAAACGGTTCAGCCAGCACAGATCTAGTCTCTGAGTATGTAAGGCGAAATACCGTCCGGTCCCGCGGATCTCTTCGACTTAAGTTGTTCAAGCGCACTTTGGATTTCCTTTCCTACCTTCAACTGTAATTCCTGTAGATGAATTCGCGCCGCTCCATTTTTCACCACCCGCCCATTCTATCGCCGCGGCAACATTCAACTCGGCTTGTCTCGTGCTATAAACCGAGTGAAAGTATTGGGCAAACTCATTTACACATTGCTCACCAGACAAGACCTCCCCGTTTTTTAAAATCCTTTGTGGATTTCGACTACCCCTTTTGGATGTTACATAGTTCCAAAATGATTTTGGGTCTTTTTGCAGTTGATTTTGAACCCTGTTGCTATGCTGTTTGTGTGCTAATTTAATCAACTGTTTTACTTTAGCCCTACACAGAGCAAACGCCTCGAAATCATCCTGGCTCTTGGTTGCCTTGTACCGTTTATGGTGACTGGCCTTATAACGTATGTTGCGAATTATTTCAGGATTGTAAAACTCGGGGTAAATATACTTCGAGCTTACACGGCTTCGCTGTTTTCTGGGAACACAGTCATCTATTTTCGCATTAATTGTTTCATAAAAAAAAAATTAACTCATTTCTATCAGTCCACTCTATTGATGAGCACAATGTTAAAAAATCAGCTTTATTAAATTTCCAACCTGTGGGTATAGAACTCGACTCGTACGCGAATAAACTCGCAACCCGGGGCGCCCGCAATTCGAGCAATACGTTGAGCGGCGGATGGTACACATCCACAGGCACGAGCGGCGCCCCCGCCCCGCGCATATTCACACACTCTCCCTTCGGAAGCGTACTTAACACTAAATCCAAACATCGATCATTACAATATTAACGATCATGTTGTACTGAGTAAATCCACAATATGACAAAAAATATTCAAAATAATAACATACGTTTATCAAACAGGAATACATATTGAAGTCAAATATTACGACGATATCACTATATTTACTACACAGCTGTTCTATTAACCTAAACAATATCATATACTCATTCTCACAACTGTTTGGCGGAATGTAAATAACACACAATAAAAACAAAAGTCTACTTTGAAAATAAACGGTAGCACTAACGAGTTCGAACACCTTATCGGCAATGTTGATGTCACTCAGGCCGGACACTCGCCGCAATTCTAAACGCGGTGTGGCCATGAGACACGCGCCGCCCTGCTTTAGTCCGTCTGCGCGATCGCAGCGCAGTATTGTATATCCAGGTGGCACTATTTCTGCGTCATGAATATATTGGTTGCAGTTACTTTCATAGTATAATGTCTTATGGCATTTTGTTAAGGGGACAGGCTGCAGACATTGAGTCTATATTTATTCTGCAAAAAAGAGCCATCAGAGCCATATATATATAATCTTCGTAGGCGCGATTCTCTAAGGGAACTGTTTAAGGAAATTAACATCATGACGGTACATTGTCAATACATCTACGAAAACATAATGTATGTTAGAAAAAATCTACATCTTTTTAATAAAAGAGGTGACAGACACAATTATTTGCAATCTGAAATTCAGGCTCTGAATATGTCACTAAAGTCTTTGTATAATAAGTATGATAGTTCTAAAAAGCAAATTAAGGAGCATATTCTTGCCACAAACGAGTTGATAGACACTTGTACTTGTCGGAGTGAACCCAGTTTTGATGCTCTCCAGCCTGAAGCAACGGAGGACCCGTCCCAGGCTGTGAGTGCTCAGGATGGTATCATCATCAACCAAGATATAATACCTGACATTACACTTCATGTTTCACAAGTAGTACAGCCTGAGATTGGTAATTTTGTCTCACCTAATAGTCATGATTGTAATCATTCAGTCATGTTCTCTGACAGCATAGGTAGAGGGCTAGGTAAATTAGTTAGTAATAACCTGAGTTATTGTACCCAAAACAATTGTATGCCAGGGTCAACCTACAAACAAATTATGGCATCAGTAACGAAAACTGTTTGTGATCCTAATACCACCATTACTATATGTGTTGGTAATAGTTCTAAGATTAAAAAGGAAGACATCACTGACTGGGTATCAGAGTTGTTAAAGTTAAATTGTAATAAAATCATATTGTGTGCTTTTCCATATTTTGAAAATGTATCTAATAGAAAAAACAATTACATACACATGTTAAATAAACATGTACATTTTTTAGTAGTTCACTATAGTGACAAACTTATATAGCTTGATATCAACACTTTTGTTGATAAACTTCAGTCGACTCGGGGTAAAGTGTATCTACCTATTAGATGTAGACACAAAATAGCTCAGCTATTAGCTTTTAATATTCACTCAGACATAAGTAGTATGTCGAAGTTTAGTTATATTATTAACACTGCGACCTTAAATAAATATAGCATTAGTGCTATAAATGTTGACAAAAATTGTACTGAGGAGGATCCATGTGTCACCATGGAAAATTCTCAATTAGGGTATATTAGTAATAGGATTTTATTGTCTGGTGATGGCACGGGAGTCTCGGGGCTCACTCCAGATATTAATATTAATTTAAACTAGGAAGTGAGACAACAGAAGGTACAACAACAACAACAACAAATAACAATTTTGTTAAACCTACCAACATAAAGGTGCCTTCTTGCACTCATTTAAATATTAAAAAAGGGCCTCAGCAGAACACCTTAAAATTATTCCACCAAAATATCCAAGGCATTTCTTCCAAATTATTAGAAATTGAATTATTTTTAGAAAGAAGTATGTTTGATATTATTTGTTTTACTGAACATTGGCTAAAGGATTACCAAATGCTTATTAATTGTGAGAACTATGCGGAGGTTCCCTAATATTATTAAAAAAATTGTGTTAAATATAAGCAACGTAATGACATAGTAGGTCTCTCGGCAGAACATTGCGTCGAACTGTCTTGTGTTGAGCTAGATAAGCATGTAATTGTGTGTGTGTACAGACCCCCAAACTATCAAAACTTTTCCTTATTTGAATCAATAATGGAAGATGTCCTGGCAAAACTTGCAGCTTGTGATAAACCTATAATTATTTGTGGTGATTTCAATATCAATATTTTAGAAGAAAATTCTAATAGCAGTCGATTATTAAATCTTTTCAAGTCCTTTGACTTGACTAACATTTTTATTGAGAGTCACTTCATCTTCTGCTACTTGTATAGATAATGTTTTCTGCAATTGTGATTACTTAGATAAAGCCATAGTAAATTGTTTGCCGTCTGACCATAGCGGACAAACTGTAACTTTTAGGCGTAACATACCATTGCAAAAAGTTCAGATTCAATTTAGACCTATAACTACTAATAATTTAAAGAGGTATAATATTTCCCTACAGAACAAGTTAAGTGTTATGAGCCATCATATGGACGATATTAATATAAATCAATTGTATGATAATTTCTTTTCAATAGTTCACACTGAATTTAACAAAACTTTTGAAAAGAAGACAAAATGTATTTTCCCTAAATTTATATTTAGTGATTGGGCAACTAGAGGTATCAGAAAAAGTAGGGAAAGACTATTTGAGCTTTATGGCCTTAAGCCTTATATAAACTCTGAAACTTTTAACAAGTATGTTGCTAAGTATTCAAAATTTTTTAGAAATACATGCAAGGTTGCCAAAGCCTTGCACATTAGCAACAAGATCAAAACAGCAGAAAACAAAATTAAGACAGTTTGGAAAGTCATAAATAACGAGACTAACAGGAAGAAAATACGTAACACTACACATTAGATACAGCATGTGGTCCTAAAAGCTCTAATCAGGAAGTAGCTCATGACTTTGTAAATTTCTTTACCGATATACCGTTAAAAACTACGGAGGCTCTTAATTCCTCTCCTGAAGTCTCAATTGGTTTATTAAAGGCGAATGTGTCTGACTGCCCGGCTGAATTTAAATTTAAACACATAAACCCTATGATAGTTATTAAAGCTTTCCGGCAAATAAAAGTCAAACTGACCGAAGATCTTTGGGGAATGTCTATCAAAGTTTGTACATCCATAGTTGAGACTATAGCACCATACTTAGCTTTAATTTTTAATTTGTGTGTAAATCAAGGAGTTTTCCCGGACTTAATGAAATACAGTAAAGTCATACCTCTGTTTAAGTCCGGAGATAGTAAAGATACAAATAATTATAGACCTGTATCCGTGTTGCCAGTTTTTAGCAAAGTGTTTGAAAAGGTAATGCTAAAACAAATGCTCAATCATTTTAACACCAACAGAATCTTACACGATCAACAGTATGGTTTCACCAAGGGACGTTGTACAACTGACGCCGGTGTAACCTTATTAAAGCACATATTTACTGCGTGGGAAGAGTCCCAAGACGCCATTGGAATATTTTGTGACCTCTCCAAAGCATTTGATTGCGTAAATCACGACACATTACTTTTGAAACTTGAACATTACGGACTAGGGAAACTTGCACTTAGTTTGGTAAAATCTTATTTGAGTGATAGACAACAACATGTGCAAATAAATGGTGTTAATTCACAGGGTTTAAAAGTAAAAATGGGGGTACCGCAAGGCTCAATATTGGGTCCTTTCCTCTTTCTAGTATATATAAATGATCTCCCCTATTTATTGAAAAAACCAACCTCAAAATATGGTGTTATTCGCTGATGACACTTTCCTAATTTTTAAGATAAATAGACGGGCCCAAAATCTAGATGACGTGAATAATGCCCTACTTCAGGTCCATAATTGGTTCACAGCAAACAATTTAGTGTCAAATGAAAAAAAAAACGAAATGCGTAAGATTTGCTTTACCGAATGTTAAAAGTAGAGATTGTGATATAGTATTGAATAAAGAGAAACTTGAATTTGTAGATAAAACGGTTTTCCTGGGGATTACGCTTGATTCAAGGCTACAAAGGGGTTCTCATTTAACATCTCTTGCGGGGCGGCTAAGTTCAGCAGCGTATGCTATAAGAAAAATCCGTCAATATACTGATGTAGATACCGCTAGACTGGTCTATTTTAGTTACTTTCATAATATTATGTCTTATGGCATTTTAATGTGGGGACGGGCTGCAGACATTGAGTCTATATTTATTCTGCAAAAAAGAGCCATCAGAGCCATATATAATCTTCGTAGGCGCGATTCTCTAAGGGAACTGTTTAAGGAAATTAACATCATGACGCTACATTGTCAATACATCTACGAAAACATAATGTATGTAAGAAAAAATCTACATCTTTTTAATAAAAGAGGTGACAGACACAGTTACAGTACTAGAAATAGAGACCAATTAGTTCAGCCAGGCTTCAGACTCGCTAAAGTAGACTCATCTTTCATGGGGTACTGTTTGAGATGCTATAATAAAATTCCACAAAGTATTCTTGAACTGAATGAAACGAAATTTAAAACATGCATTAAACGCACACTATGTAAGAAAGCATACTAAAAGTTAAACGATTATATCACTGATAAAAATGCTTGGCTCAATGCCGGTCCTGCTCCACAAGAACAGGGGCGCCTAAATTGATAGCATTAAATAGTATTGTTGGAGCTGCTGAAGATTGTATAACTATCTTTGCATTGTATAGATTCAATCTCTTTTGTATTATGTAGCCGCCTAGCCCATATTGTGTGAGTACTATGTACTAGAAAGCTGTCATTCGCTGGAAACCTGCGTCTTTTCTTGACTTGAATGTGCCCTGGCGGTTAGGAGTATGTCATGCTCACTCAAATGTCTCGCTGATGGTGGCACGTGTGTCGGATCATTTAGTTCCCTTCAAAATGGTGTTGAATGGTGCTGATATATGCGTCATGTTCGTGAACGGGCGCTGTCAGTTGTGACTGGTCATCTCTTATTTGCCACGGCTTATTTGAATTAATTATTTTATTGTTGAATTGTTTTTACTATGGACACTTTCAACGTACACATCTTGCTGCATCGTTCTCACATAATGTACCATCTCAAAATGAATGATGTAACCAAGGTTTTGTTAAAGTATTCTGATTTAAAAGAGTGTCCATGGAGTTTCTTGCCCGTTCTTCTCCATAGAGATCTACGTTAGGGAATAGGCAACTACAGTACTTTCACAGTTTTTGTGCCTTGTGACTGGGACTGTAGCTTTATTTTACTGTTGCCTTTGTTTCGACAATTCAAAAGTGCCTGTAACTGGCCTACTTGAAATAAATGCTTTGATTTTGATTTTGATTACAGTACTAGAAATAGAGACAACCAGACTCGCTAAAGTAGACTCATCTTTCATAGAGATCTACGTTAGGGAATGGGCAACTACTGTACTTTCACAGTTTTTATGCCTTGTGAATCGGACTGTAGCTACATTTCATTGTTGTCTTTGTTTCGACAATTCAAAGTGCTTGTAACTGGCCTACTTGAAATAAATGCTTTGATTTGAAGAACTGTAGGCCCATCTCACTTCTAAGCCATGTCTACAAGTTGTTTTCAAGAGTCATCACGAATCGTCTCGAGCGCAGGTTTGACGATTTTCAGCCTCCCGAACAAGCCGGATTTCGAAAAGGCTTTAGCACCGTAGACCATATACAAACGCTGCGGCAGCTTATACAGAAGACCGAAGCGTATAACCTGCCTCTCTGTTTAGCGTTTGTGGACTACGAGACTGCCTTCGATTCGATCGATACTTTGGCTGTACTGCAGTCTCACCAAATTGACTATCGGTACATCGAGGTGTTGAAGTGTTTGTACAAAAACGCCACCATGTCGGTCCAACTTTAGGACCAGACCTCGGAACCTATCCTTCTACAGCGAGGTGTGAGACAGGGAGACGTCATATCTCCGGAACTGTTCACCGCTGCGCTGGAGGGTCTTCAAGGTTCTGGACTGGAGAGGCCTAGGCATCAGCGTTAATGGCGATTAAATCTCTCACCTTCGGTTTTAAATTCAATTTATTCAGGAACAATTCACATTGTGTTTGAAATCATAATAAAAACACGTGCATTAAAATTATAAAACTAACACATTCATGGTACAATATATTATAGAAAATAATACAAAAAAAAAACATTACAAATTAAGAAAACAATACAATTAAAAATTCAAAATGTGGATATGCCATCGTCTACCGAACACAGACATTTCCCCAATAGGAATGCTTTGAGTCTTGACTTACTTACTTAAATGAGCTTTTGTAAATTATCGTTTTTAAGTCCAATGGCAACTTGTTTAAAATCCGCACTGCTTGATATTGAGGACTATATTGCACAATATTAAGTTGTCGACGATATAATTGTCATGGCTGAGACCATGGAGGACCTCAGTACAATGGTCGATGACCTCAGTAGAGCTTCCGAAAGGGTGGGTCTTAAAATGAACATGGACAATACCAAAGTCATGTTGATTGCCCATGTAATACCTCCTATCAAGATCGGAGACTCTACACTACACTCGAACTTGTGTAACTAAGGAGTATTATCTGAAATCGAAGACGTTGGAACTTAGAAACTCCTGGAAGTGACAGACATGAGTCTGTAAAATACCAAAGACAGAAAACACTGACACTCCCATACGATCCCAAAAAAGCCCTGAATACAACTTAACCATATCAACAGCGAGCAACAACGTTACTATTAGAAAGAAAACTATAAATTCAAATAATGACACAACTAGCTCTGAATACCTGAGCTTGTTAGGAGATACTCTTCAGACAGAGGATATTGCCAATACTGAAATAAATTCAAGTTTTCATATGAAAATATAAATTTGTTGAACAATACGCAGGTTCAATTATACAATATACATGCAAAGTTTGAGCGAATTAATAATACTACGCTTGGAAGAAAATAATAAGTCTATCATTGAAGAACTACAGAACACAATACAAACCGAGATTAATAAAGTATTTACAGAATTGAAACTAGATTTTGATTCCAAAATGAATACCTTACCGATACAGAATAAACAAAGAAAGCAAGAAATAGAAAACATTAACATTAAAGTTGCAACACTACAATTAGAAAACAAAAAGGATGATGCAAATTTTGGTCCCACCCTTCAATAGCCATGTGTTATACACGAATACTTTTAGGTCGTTCTGGAACCGAAACACAGTAACTCCAGTCGAGTAATAGTTACTATTGGCATATTCTTTTTTTTTATGACGTCTAATATAGAAGTTAGAAATTTATCACATTTTTTCTGTCATTCGAGTTAAATCTTAGTAGGGCTCCCACTATTTCATTCATAAACGCAATAACGTACGCGGTCCGCTCGATGATGACGTAGCGCGGCTCAGCTGAGCGTAAATTCGTCCGACGTCCATTGACCCGCTCAACTGCGAGTCAGTTGAGCGGGTCAATGGAATGGTAAATTTATATTTAGTGATTGGGCAACTAGAGGTATCAGAAAAAGTAGGGAAAGACTATTTGAGCTTTATGGCCTTAAGCCTTATATAAACTCTGAAACTTTTAACAAGTATGTTGCTAAGTATTCAACATTTTTTAGAAATACATGCAAGGTTGCCAAAGCCTTGCACATTAGCAACAAGATCAAAACAGCAGAAAACAAAATTAAGACAGTTTGGAAACTCATAAATAACGAGACTAACAGGAAGAAAATACGTAACACTAGCTACACATTAGATACAGCATGTGGTCCTAAAAGCTCTAATCAGGAAGTAGCTCATGACTTTGTAAATTTCTTTACCGATATACCGTTAAAAACTACGGAGGCTCTTAATTCCTCTCCTGAAGTCTCAATTGGTTTATTAAAGGCGAATGTGTCTGACTGCCCGGCTGAATTTAAATTTAAACACATAAACCCTATGATAGTTATTAAAGCTTTCCGGCAAATAAAAGTCAAACTGACCGAAGATCTTTGGGGAATGTCTATCAAAGTTTGTACATCCATAGTTGAGACTATAGCACCATACTTAGCTTTAATTTTTAATTTGTGTGTAAATCAAGGAGTTTTCCCGGACTTAATGAAATACAGTAAAGTCATACCTCTGTTTAAGTCCGGAGATAGTAAAGATACAAATAATTATAGACCTGTATCCGTGTTGCCAGTTTTTAGCAAAGTGTTTGAAAAGGTAATGCTAAAACAAATGCTCAATCATTTTAACACCAACAGAATCTTACACGATCAACAGTATGGTTTCACCAAGGGACGTTGTACAACTGACGCCGGTGTAACCTTATTAAAGCACATATTTACTGCGTGGGAAGAGTCCCAAGACGCCATTGGAATATTTTGTGACCTCTCCAAAGCATTTGATTGCGTAAATCACGACACATTACTTTTGAAACTTGAACATTACGGACTAGGGAAACTTGCACTTAGTTTGGTAAAATCTTATTTGAGTGATAGACAACAACATGTGCAAATAAATGGTGTTAATTCACAGGGTTTAAAAGTAAAAATGGGGGTACCGCAAGGCTCAATATTGGGTCCTTTCCTCTTTCTAGTATATATAAATGATCTCCCCTATTTATTGAAAAAACCAACCTCAAAATATGGTGTTATTCGCTGATGACACTTTCCTAATTTTTAAGATAAATAGACGGGCCCAAAATCTAGATGACGTGAATAATGCCCTACTTCAGGTCCATAATTGGTTCACAGCAAACAATTTAGTGTCAAATGAAAAAAAAAACGAAATGCGTAAGATTTGCTTTACCGAATGTTAAAAGTAGAGATTGTGATATAGTATTGAATAAAGAGAAACTTGAATTTGTAGATAAAACGGTTTTCCTGGGGATTACGCTTGATTCAAGGCTACAAAGGGGTTTTAACGATTATATCACTGATAAAAATGCTTGGCTCAATGCCGGTCCTGCTCCACAAGAACAGGGGCGCCTAAATTGATAGCATTAAATAGTATTGTTGGAGCTGCTGAAGATTGTATAACTATCTTTGCATTGTATAGATTCAATCTCTTTTGTATTATGTAGCCGCCTAGCCCATATTGTGTGAGTACTATGTACTAGAAAGCTGTCATTCGCTGGAAACCTGCGTCTTTTCTTGACTTGAATGTGCCCTGGCGGTTAGGAGTATGTCATGCTCACTCAAATGTCTCGCTGATGGTGGCACGTGTGTCGGATCATTTAGTTCCCTTCAAAATGGTGTTGAATGGTGCTGATATATGCGTCATGTTCGTGAACGGGCGCTGTCAGTTGTGACTGGTCATCTCTTATTTGCCACGGCTTATTTGAATTAATTATTTTATTGTTGAATTGTTTTTACTATGGACACTTTCAATGTACACATCTTGCTGCATCGTTCTCACATAATGTACCATCTCAAAATGAATGATGTAACCAAGGTTTTGTTAAAGTATTCTGATTTAAAAGAGTGTCCATGGAGTTTCTTGCCCGTTCTTCTCCATAGAGATCTACGTTAGGGAATAGGCAACTACAGTACTTTCACAGTTTTTGTGCCTTGTGACTGGGACTGTAGCTTTATTTTACTGTTGCCTTTGTTTCGACAATTCAAAAGTGCCTGTAACTGGCCTACTTGAAATAAATGCTTTGATTTTGATTTTGATTACAGTACTAGAAATAGAGACAACCAGACTCGCTAAAGTAGACTCATCTTTCATAGAGATCTACGTTAGGGAATGGGCAACTACTGTACTTTCACAGTTTTTATGCCTTGTGAATCGGACTGTAGCTACATTTCATTGTTGTCTTTGTTTCGACAATTCAAAGTGCTTGTAACTGGCCTACTTGAAATAAATGCTTTGATTTGAAGAACTGTAGGCCCATCTCACTTCTAAGCCATGTGTACAAGTTGTTTTCAAGAGTCATCACGAATCGTCTCGAGCGCAGGTTTGACGATTTTCAGCCTCCCGAACAAGCCGGATTTCGAAAAGGCTTTAGCACCGTAGACCATATACAAACGCAGCGGCAGCTTATACAGAAGACCGAAGCGTATAACCTGCCTCTCTGTTTAGCGTTTGTGGACTACGAGACTGCCTTCGATTCGATCGATACTTTGGCTGTACTGCAGTCTCACCAAATTGACTATCGGTACATCGAGGTGTTGAAGTGTTTGTACAAAAACGCCACCATGTCGGTCCAACTTTAGGACCAGACCTCGGAACCTATCCTTCTGCAGCGAGGTGTGAGACAGGGAGACGTCATATCTCCGGAACTGTTCACCGCTGCGCTGGAGGGTCTTCAAGGTTCTGGACTGGAGAGGCCTAGGCATCAGCGTCAATGGCGATTAAATCTCTCACCTTCGGTTTTAAATTCAATTTATTCAGGAACAATTCACATTGTGTTTAAAATCATAATAAAAACACGTGCATTAAAATTATAAAACTAACACATTCATGGTACAATATATTATAGAAAATAATACAAAAAAAAAAACATTACAAATTAAGAAAACAATACAATTAAAAATTCAAAATGTGGATATGCCATCGTCTACCGAACACAGACATTTCCCCAATAGGAATGCTTTGAGTCTTGACTTACTTACTTAAATGAGCTTTTGTAAATTATCGTTTTTAAGTCCAATGGCAACTTGTTTAAAATCCGCACTGCTTGATATTGAGGACTATATTGCACAATATTAAATTGTCGACGATATAATTGTCATGGCTGAGACCATGGAGGACCTCAGTACAATGGTCGATGACCTCAGTAGAGCTTCCGAAAGGGTGGGTCTTAAAATGAACATGGACAATACCAAAGTCATGTTGATTGCCCATGTAATACCTCCTATCAAGATCGGAGACTCTACACTCGAACTTGTGTAACTAAGGAGTATTATCTGAAATCGAAGACGTTGGAACTTAGAAACTCCTGGAAGTGACAGACATGAGTCTGTAAAATACCAAAGACAGAAAACACTGACACTCCCATACGATCCCAAAAAAGCCCTGAATACAACTTAACCATATCAACAGCGAGCAACAACGTTACTATTAGAAAGAAAACTATAAATTCAAATAATGACACAACTAGCTCTGAATACCTGAGCTTGTTAGGAGATACTCTTCAGACAGAGGATATTGCCAATACTGAAATAAATTCAAGTTTTCATATGAAAATATAAATTTGTTGAACAATACGCAGGTTCAATTATACAATATACATGCAAAGTTTGAGCGAATTAATAATACTACGCTTGGAAGAAAATAATAAGTCTATCATTGAAGAACTACAGAACACAATACAAACCGAGATTAATAAAGTATTTACAGAATTGAAACTAGATTTTGATTCCAAAATGAATACCTTACCGATACAGAATAAACAAAGAAAGCAAGAAATAGAAAACATTAACATTAAAGTTGCAACACTACAATTAGAAAACAAAAAGGATGATGCAAATTTTGGTCCCACCCTTCAATAGCCATGTGTTATACACGAATACTTTTAGGTCGTTCTGGAACCGAAACACAGTAACTCCAGTCGAGTAATAGTTACTATTGGCATATTCTTTTTTTTTTTATGACGTCTAATATAGAAGTTAGAAATTTATCACATTTTTTCTGTCATTCGAGTTAAATCTTAGTAGGGCTCCCACTATTTCATTCATAAACGCAATAACGTACGCGGTCCGCTCGATGATGACGTAGCGCGGCTCAGCTGAGCGTAAATTCGTCCGACGTCCATTGACCCGCTCAACTGCGAGTCAGTTGAGCGGGTCAATGGACGTCGGACGAATTTATTAACCGACTGCAAGTAGTATTTCATTTCAGGTCCGATTTAGGTTGGTGTAGGTTCATTTACCTACATCATTTCTCGTTCGTATCAGAAGCACGGCACGGTTTTTACCACTATCACATCTCTTTGTTAACGAGAGAAATTAATTGGCATTTAGGTAGGTAGTTTCGATTGGTCGACACTCGATTTAATGTCTAATTCCCAAGCGTACTGTCGTCGTGTCGGAGTCTAGTTCAATAGGTACGAGTAGTAGTGATTTCGTGATGCGAGAGTGGTGAATTAAATGCCAATTAATTTCTCTCGTTAACAAAGAGATGTGATAGTGGTAAAAACCGTGCCGTGCTTCTGATACGAACGAGAAATGATGTAGGTAAATGAACCTACACCAACCTAAATCGGACCTGAAATGAAATACTACTTGCAGTCGGTTAATAAATTCGTCCGACGTCCATTGACCCGCTCAACTGACTCGCAGTTGAGCGGGTCAATGGACGTCGGACGAATTTACGCTCAGCTGAGCCGCGCTACGTCATCATCGAGCGGACCGCGTACGTTATTGCGTTTATGAATGAAATAGTGGGAGCCCTACTAAGATTTAACTCGAATGACAGAAAAAATGTGATAAATTTCTAACTTCTATATTACACGTCATAAAAAAAAAAAGAATATGCCAATAGTAACTATTACTCGACTGGAGTTACTGTGTTTCGGTTCCAGAACGACCTAAAAGTATTCGTGTATAACACATGGCTATTGAAGGGTGGGACCAAAATTTGCATCATCCTTTTTGTTTTCTAATTGTAGTGTTGCAACTTTAATGTTAATGTTTTCTATTTCTTGCTTTCTTTGTTTATTCTGTATCGGTAAGGTATTCATTTTGGAATCAAAATCTAGTTTCAATTCTGTAAATACTTTATTAATCTCGGTTTGTATTGTGTTCTGTAGTTCTTCAATGATAGACTTATTATTTTCTTCCAAGCGTAGTATTATTAATTCGCTCAAACTTTGCATGTATATTGTATAATTGAACCTGCGTATTGTTCAACAAATTTATATTTTCATATGAAAACTTGAATTTATTTCAGTATTGGCAATATCCTCTGTCTGAAGAGTATCTCCTAACAAGCTCAGGTATTCAGAGCTAGTTGTGTCATTATTTGAATTTATAGTTTTCTTTCTAATAGTAACGTTGTTGCTCGCTGTTGATATGGTTAAGTTGTATTCAGGGCTTTTTTGGGATCGTATGGGAGTGTCAGTGTTTTCTGTCTTTGGTAATTTACAGACTCATGTCTGTCACTTCCAGGAGTTTCTAAGTTCCAACGTCTTCGATTTCAGATAATACTCCTTAGTTACACAAGTTCGAGTGTAGAGTCTCCGATCTTGATAGGAGGTATTACATGGGCAATCAACATGACTTTGGTATTGTCCATGTTCATTTTAAGACCCACCCTTTCGGAAGCTCTACTGAGGTCATCGACCATTGTACTGAGGTCCTCCATGGTCTCAGCCATGACAATTATATCGTCGACAACTTAATATTGTGCAATATAGTCCTCAATATCAAGCAGTGCGGATTTTAAACAAGTTGCCATTGGACTTAAAAACGATAATTTACAAAAGCTCATTTAAGTAAGTAAGTCAAGACTCAAAGCATTCCTATTGGGGAAATGTCTGTGTTCGGTAGACGATGGCATATCCACATTTTGAATTTTTAATTGTATTGTTTTCTTAATTTGTAATGTTTTTTTTTTGTATTATTTTCTATAATATATTGTACCATGAATGTGTTAGTTTTATAATTTTAATGCACGTGTTTTTATTATGATTTCAAACACAATGTGAATTGTTCCTGAATAAATTGAATTTAAAACCGAAGGTGAGAGATTTAATCGCCATTAACGCTGATGCCTAGGCCTCTCCAGTCCAGAACCTTGAAGACCCTCCAGCGCAGCGGTGAACAGTTCCGGAGATATGACGTCTCCCTGTCTCACACCTCGCTGTAGAAGGATAGGTTCCGAGGTCTGGTCCTAAAGTTGGACCGACATGGTGGCGTTTTTGTACAAACACTTCAACACCTCGATGTACCGATAGTCAATTTGGTGAGACTGCAGTACAGCCAAAGTATCGATCGAATCGAAGGCAGTCTCGTAGTCCACAAACGCTAAACAGAGAGGCAGGTTATACGCTTCGGTCTTCTGTATAAGCTGCCGCAGCGTTTGTATATGGTCTACGGTGCTAAAGCCTTTTCGAAATCCGGCTTGTTCGGGAGGCTGAAAATCGTCAAACCTGCGCTCGAGACGATTCGTGATGACTCTTGAAAACAACTTGTAGACATGGCTTAGAAGTGAGATGGGCCTACAGTTCTTCAAATCAAAGCATTTATTTCAAGTAGGCCAGTTACAAGCACTTTGAATTGTCGAAACAAAGACAACAATGAAATGTAGCTACAGTCCGATTCACAAGGCATAAAAACTGTGAAAGTACAGTAGTTGCCCATTCCCTAACGTAGATCTCTATGAAAGATGAGTCTACTTTAGCGAGTCTGGTTGTCTCTATTTCTAGTACTGTAATCAAAATCAAAATCAAAGCATTTATTTCAAGTAGGCCAGTTACAGGCACTTTTGAATTGTCGAAACAAAGGCAACAGTAAAATAAAGCTACAGTCCCAGTCACAAGGCACAAAAACTGTGAAAGTACTGTAGTTGCCTATTCCCTAACGTAGATCTCTATGGAGAAGAACGGGCAAGAAACTCCATGGACACTCTTTTAAATCAGAATACTTTAACAAAACCTTGGTTACATCATTCATTTTGAGATGGTACATTATGTGAGAACGATGCAGCAAGATGTGTACGTTGAAAGTGTCCATAGTAAAAACAATTCAACAATAAAATAATTAATTCAAATAAGCCGTGGCAAATAAGAGATGACCAGTCACAACTGACAGCGCCCGTTCACGAACATGACGCATATATCAGCACCATTCAACACCATTTTGAAGGGAACTAAATGATCCGACACACGTGCCACCATCAGCGAGACATTTGAGTGAGCATGACATACTCCTAACCGCCAGGGCACATTCAAGTCAAGAAAAGACGCAGGTTTCCAGCGAATGACAGCTTTCTAGTACATAGTACTCACACAATATGGGCTAGGCGGCTACATAATACAAAAGAGATTGAATCTATACAATGCAAAGATAGTTATACAATCTTCAGCAGCTCCAACAATACTATTTAATGCTATCAATTTAGGCGCCCCTGTTCTTGTGGAGCAGGACCGGCATTGAGCCAAGCATTTTTATCAGTGATATAATCGTTTAACTTTTAGTATGCTTTCTTACATAGTGTGCGTTTAATGCATGTTTTAAATTTCGTTTCATTCAGTTCAAGAATACTTTGTGGAATTTTATTATAGCATCTCAAACAGTACCCCATGAAAGATGAGTCTACTTTAGCGAGTCTGAAGCCTGGCTGAACTAATTGGTCTCTATTTCTAGTACTGTAACTGTGTCTGTCACCTCTTTTATTAAAAAGATGTAGATTTTTTCTTACATACATTATGTTTTCGTAGATGTATTGACAATGTAGCGTCATGATGTTAATTTCCTTAAACAGTTCCCTTAGAGAATCGCGCCTACGAAGATTATATATGGCTCTGATGGCTCTTTTTTGCAGAATAAATATAGACTCAATGTCTGCAGCCCGTCCCCACATTAAAATGCCATAAGACATAATATTATGAAAGTAACTAAAATAGACCAGTCTAGCGGTATCTACATCAGTATATTGACGGATTTTTCTTATAGCATACGCTGCTGAACTTAGCCGCCCCGCAAGAGATGTTAAATGAGAACCCCTTTGTAGCCTTGAATCAAGCGTAATCCCCAGGAAAACCGTTTTATCTACAAATTCAAGTTTCTCTTTATTCAATACTATATCACAATCTCTACTTTTAACATTCGGTAAAGCAAATCTTACGCATTTCGTTTTTTTTTTCATTTAACACTAAATTGTTTGCTGTGAACCAATTATGGACCTGAAGTAGGGCATTATTTACGTCATCTAGATTTTGGACCCGTCTATTTATCTTAAAAATTAGGAAAGTGTCATCAGCGAATAACACCATATTTTGAGGTTGGTTTTTTCAATAAATAGGGGAGATCATTTATATATACTAGAAAGAGGAAAGGACCCAATATTGAGCCTTGCGGTACCCCCATTTTTACTTTTAAACCCTGTGAATTAACACCATTTATTTGCACATGTTGTTGTCTATCACTCAAATAAGATTTTACCAAACTAAGTGCAAGTTTCCCTAGTCCGTAATGTTCAAGTTTCAAAAGTAATGTGTCGTGATTTACGCAATCAAATGCTTTGGAGAGGTCACAAAATATTCCAATGGCGTCTTGGGACTCTTCCCACGCAGTAAATATGTGCTTTAATAAGGTTACACCGGCGTCAGTTGTACAACGTCCCTTGGTGAAACCATACTGTTGATCGTGTAAGATTCTGTTGGTGTTAAAATGATTGAGCATTTGTTTTAGCATTACCTTTTCAAACACTTTGCTAAAAACTGGCAACACGGATACAGGTCTATAATTATTTGTATCTTTACTATCTCCGGACTTAAACAGAGGTATGACTTTACTGTATTTCATTAAGTCCGGGAAAACTCCTTGATTTACACACAAATTAAAAATTAAAGCTAAGTATGGTGCTATAGTCTCAACTATGGATGTACAAACTTTGATAGACATTCCCCAAAGATCTTCGGTCAGTTTGACTTTTATTTGCCGGAAAGCTTTAATAACTATCATAGGGTTTATGTGTTTAAATTTAAATTCAGCCGGGCAGTCAGACACATTCGCCTTTAATAAACCAATTGAGACTTCAGGAGAGGAATTAAGAGCCTCCGTAGTTTTTAACGGTATATCGGTAAAGAAATTTACAAAGTCATGAGCTACTTTCTGATTAGAGCTTTTAGGACCACATGCTGTATCTAATGTGTAGCTAGTGTTACGTATTTTCTTCCTGTTAGTCTCGTTATTTATGACTTTCCAAACTGTCTTAATTTTGTTTTCTGCTGTTTTGATCTTGTTGCTAATGTGCAAGGCTTTGGCAACCTTGCATGTATTTCTAAAAAATTTTGAATACTTAGCAACATACTTGTTAAAAGTTTCAGAGTTTATATAAGGCTTAAGGCCATAAAGCTCAAATAGTCTTTCCCTACTTTTTCTGATACCTCTAGTTGCCCAATCACTAAATATAAATTTAGGGAAAATACATTTTGTCTTCTTTTCAAAAGTTTTGTTAAATTCAGTGTGAACTATTGAAAAGAAATTATCATACAATTGATTTATATTAATATCGTCCATATGATGGCTCATAACACTTAACTTGTTCTGTAGGGAAATATTATACCTCTTTAAATTATTAGTAGTTATAGGTCTAAATTGAATCTGAACTTTTTGCAATGGTATGTTACGCCTAAAAGTTACAGTTTGTCCGCTATGGTCAGACGGCAAACAATTTACTATGGCTTTATCTAAGTAATCACAATTGCAGAAAACATTATCTATACAAGTAGCAGAAGATGAAGTGACTCTCAATAAAAATGTTAGTCAAGTCAAAGGACTTGAAAAGATTTAATAATCGACTGCTATTAGAATTTTCTTCTAAAATATTGATATTGAAATCACCACAAATAATTATAGGTTTATCACAAGCTGCAAGTTTTGCCAGGACATCTTCCATTATTGATTCAAATAAGGAAAAGTTTTGATAGTTTGGGGGTCTGTACACACACACAATTACATGCTTATCTAGCTCAACACAAGACAGTTCGACGCAATGTTCTGCCGAGAGACCTACTATGTCATTACGTTGCTTATATTTAACACAATTTTTTTAATAATATTAGGGAACCTCCGCATAGTTCTCACAATTAATAAGCATTTGGTAATCCTTTAGCCAATGTTCAGTAAAACAAATAATATCAAACATACTTCTTTCTAAAAATAATTCAATTTCTAATAATTTGGAAGAAATGCCTTGGATATTTTGGTGGAATAATTTTAAGGTGTTCTGCTGAGGCCCTTTTTTAATATTTAAATGAGTGCAAGAAGGCACCTTTATGTTGGTAGGTTTAACAAAATTGTTATTTGTTGTTGTTGTTGTTGTACCTTCTGTTGTCTCACTTCCTAGTTTAAATTAATATTAATATCTGGAGTGAGCCCCGAGACTCCCGTGCCATCACCAGACAATAAAATCCTATTACTAATATACCCTAATTGAGAATTTTCCATGGTGACACATGGATCCTCCTCAGTACAATTTTTGTCAACATTTATAGCACTAATGCTATATTTATTTAAGGTCGCAGTGTTAATAATATAACTAAACTTCGACATACTAATTTTGGTCCCACCCTTCAATAGCCATGTGTTATACACGAATACTTTTAGGTCGTTCTGGAACCGAAACACAGTAACTCCAGTCGAGTAATAGTTACTATTGGCATATTCTTTTTTTTTTATGACGTCTAATATAGAAGTTAGAAATTTATCACATTTTTTCTGTCATTCGAGTTAAATCTTAGTAGGGCTCCCACTATTTCATTCATAAACGCAATAACGTACGCGGTCCGCTCGATGATGACGTAGCGCGGCTCAGCTGAGCGTAAATTCGTCCGACGTCCATTGACCCGCTCAACTGCGAGTCAGTTGAGCGGGTCAATGGACGTCGGACGAATTTATTAACCGACTGCAAGTAGTATTTCATTTCAGGTCCGATTTAGGTTGGTGTAGGTTCATTTACCTACATCATTTCTCGTTCGTATCAGAAGCACGGCACGGTTTTTACCACTATCACATCTCTTTGTTAACGAGAGAAATTAATTGGCATTTAATTCACCACTCTCGCATCACGAAATCACTACTACTCGTACCTATTGAACTAGACTCCGACACGACGACAGTACGCTTGGGAATTAGACATTAAATCGAGTGTCGACCAATCGAAACTACCTACCTGATTCATAAAATAATACTGCCTAAAACATTTTTTTTGCGGTAATGCTGGCGGCTGTTACAAACGCAGACAATTCGCACAGAAAAATGAATCGTTTCGTCTGTCGAATAGAGTTCATTATTAGTTGGATGTATTAGGTTGGAATTAAGACCTTATTTTAATAAAGTGAACCGTGTAATTCGGTTGTGCATCTTTGTAACAGTCAGGTCGGACACGAGACAATGGGTTTCTCAGAATAATTTTAGTAAACTGCGTATTTTACTTAGGTACCTAGTTTGGGTAAAATTTCTAATTTTCACCGTTTACGGTTAAGAAATAAAGTCTAAATTCGCTTTTCGTATTTTTATTTGTGTACCAATTTATCTATCGCATAGGTACCTATTTGCGCGACCGATCCTTTGGTTAGAACGGTATACATAACATCATGCCTGTTATCCCCGAAGGTTTTGGCAGAGGTGTACCTAATGGTACAACCACATTTTTCGCCAGTTATGTTTAATTCCCATGTAATAATCGTTTGATTCCGCATTCATGACCATTGTGTTGTTTGTTGTGTTTGATCTAAATTGCGTTTATGTTTACGTACTTCACAGTTAAATAACTCTAATTTTTCCTTCATACTTTTTACGGGCTTAGGACCGTCGCGTCAGTAATACATTTTACGTCTAAGTCGGTACCTACCTACTAACTTTGTAAGTACTCTTTTATTATCAAGAAAAGGTATTGCAGGCGCAGGCGTATTAAAAAAATTGGAGCTATCTACAAACATAATCAACTTATAACTAAGGCTAAACACTTTTTAAATAATTTACACATCCCTGTATCGAAGCAACTGCTCAAAATGGAGTCCACTTTGCTCCATACACAAACGGGCACGTTTAATCACATTGTCTTTTAATTTTCCTAATGTGTATCTGTCACTTTTCACAATATTAAATGCGTCCACTATCGCACTTCTTAACTCATCTCGAGTAGTATGCTCCTCGAAATAAACTAGTCTTTTAATTTCGGACCACAAATAAAAATCCAGTGGTGTTAAGTCAGGGCTCCTTGCGGGCCAAGCCACAGGGCCACCACGACCTATCCACTGCTCACCAAACTCACTGTTAAGGTACGCACGCACTGCAGGATGGTGGAGGTGAAGGGAACTTGAGGGTCGGTGATTCCACGTGCGCGCAGTGAGTTCAGGTGTTCCGGCTGAGCATAAAGTCGTCTAGCCTCTTCCAGGTTATTGTGCGCCATCCCATAAAAATCCACCATTGCCCAATACTCCACATTGGAGTACGCGTATTGCTGACTCATTTTTAACATGTTATTAGGTTGCGCGTGAGTGACCGAACACGAACCGCGCGACGGCTAGACTGTGTAAGGGGTGGGGGCGTGGCTTACGGATCGATGAATGGATTTTTCAATGGGTACCGTTCGCATGTGTTGCCGATCGTGAATACGTTTTACACACACATATGCATTTACCGCAAGGAAGCGTTACTTCGAGTTCTCATTATTTCACAAAAAAAACATTAAATTAAATTTTTCGTGATTTTTTTTATTTTTACTTTTTGAAAAAAATAGTCCCAATCGTTTCGAAATCGATGATTGAGTTTATGGCTTTCGGTTCCAGAACGACCAAAAAATAACCGTGTATATTGTTGGATAGGTATTTTTAAGCTGCACAAAAGTCACTACGGCGCCAACTTCATCATCACAACAGCATCTTGCAGATCTGCAAGTCCAGTTTCAATGAGGAGGAGATCAGCAGTGCCAAGCTGCTGCTACTCCAGTCGCTCGGCAAAGTCGAGCAGATGCAGTCCCGCCGGAGGTATGGTGGCCAGAAGTGTGTCCAGGACATCATCACGTTGATGAAAAGCACCGACCCGGACGACGTGCCCGCTTTTGTGGCGAAGGAGCTTCATAAGCTGCCCCCAGTCACGTTTGACCACGTCGATGTCACCAGGTTGCTGAAGGATATCACAACTCTAAAGGCAGGCCTGGCCGAGGTACAGTCCAAGTTGGAGGTGTCGAATAACACCATTGGTGAGCTACGTGCCGAAGTGGAGTCGTTGCGCAACGCTGTAACGGTAAATAGGTCACCTGATGCTTCCAACGTGAACACACCTCGCGGAGCGACAATCCCTAGCAACGGCAGCTTTGAGTCGGCGAGCTCCACTGCGTCACTCGCTGCTGATACTGCACGCGTTGCAACTTGCGCCGCCGCCGTCGCTAACTCGATGCCGGTCGAGGTAATGACTCGTGTGGGTACGTCGACCCCTAAACGTGCCTACGCCGCTATCGTTGGCGCGCACAAATCTGTGTCGCGGACCGAGAAGGGGATTAAGAAGAGCTGCTGTGAATCTGGCAACAGGGATTCGAAAGAGCAAGGCCCAGCTACGGGCATGTGTGACAAGGATGGCTTCGTGAAGGTGGAGAGAAAGAAGAGGAAGAAGCCCCCCAGTCGTAACCAGTGCGGGACCGCGCTGGCAGAACCCAATGTGCTGCGTCCGGAAATACCAATGACGCAGCTTTATGTGCCCCGGCTACATCACACCACGAAGGTTGAGGAGGTCGTGGAGTATGTCCGAGCGAAGACTAGCTGGATCTTGAGGGTTGAGAGGTTAGAGTCGCGCCACAACACGAATTTCAAGTCGTTTGTTGTGCGAGTTCCGACTCATCATATTGAGACCTTCCTCACGGAAGAGTTTTGGCCGAAGGGTGTCATATATCGGCGTTTCCGCGGAAGGCTATGCGACACCACGCAGCGCAACACGAAGCGGTCACTCTGTGTACAATAGTTTATATTTTGTTGTTTTTATAAAATATGAATGATAGTCTATAAGGTATACACGAATACTTTTAGGTCGTTCTGGAACCGAAACACAGTAACTCCAGTCGAGTAATAGTTACTATTGGCATATTCTTTTTTTTTTTATGACATCTAATATAGAAGTTAGAAATTTATCACATTTTTTCTGTCATTCGAGTTAAATCTTAGTAGGGCTCCCACTATTTCATTCATAAACGCAATAACGTACGCGGTCCGCTCGATGTTGACGTAGCGCGGCTCAGCTGAGCGTAAATTCGTCCGACGTCCATTGACCCGCTCAACTGCGAGTCAGTTGAGCGGGTCAATGGACGTCGGACGAATTTATTAACCGACTGCAAGTAGTATTTCATTTCAGGTCCGATTTAGGTTGGTGTAGGTTCATTTACCTACATCATTTCTCGTTCGTATCAGAAGCACGGCACGGTTTTTACCACTATCACATCTCTTTGTTAACGAGAGAAATTAATTGGCATTTAATTCACCACTCTCGCATCACGAAATCACTACTACTCGTACCTATTGAACTAGACTCCGACACGACGACAGTACGCTTGGGAATTAGGCCTTAAATCGAGTGTCGACCAATCAACCTACCTACCTGATTCATAAAATAATACTGCCTTTTTTTTTTTTTTTTTCTCGATGTGGAAATCCTCAATGGATGTCCTCCGCCCAGGGGAGAGCGGAGGGGTCTGTCAGACTCGTACTGACTAAAACCACACCGGTGTTCCCTCGCACACTTGCGTCGGGGGGCAACGGGATCTGATGCGACTTCCGCTGCCCCAGACTAGTGCCGGCCCGCCTAACCTGCGGGCCTCGTCCCGGGGGGGAGTGAGGTGTAAGACTCCCCCCGTTACGTCTGAGAGAGGCGCGCGTGGAACACTACGCGCCGCCGTCTCGGGTCCAGTATGATCGGGGGCGACGGATGTCCCCGAATCCGTCGCCCCTGGACCTATTTAGGGGGGCCGGAAGAGGGCGTTGTCCGCCCTCTGCCGACGCCCGGTGCGTCTGCTGCGGGAGGGGCGAGAGCTCGTCATCTCCCTCTCCCTTTCCGCAGCCTCCTTCTGCGACATGACGGTTTCGCAGAAGGACATCACCGCGTCCCAGGACTCTGCGCTGCCGACCATCGAGCGAATGACGGTCGGCAACGACAGGTCTCCTCCTACCTCCGTAACGAGCGCACGGCGCGGCTCATCCCACGCGGCGCACTCGGCCAGCGTATGCCGCGCCGTGTCCTCTAGACAATGGACGCAGTGATGGCACCGGGCGTCCGGCTCCCTGCTTATGCGACACAGGTACTTCCCGAAGCAGCCGTGCCCCGAGAGCACCTGCGTCGCCCGGAACGTCAGGGAGCCGTGCTTCCTCCCGAGCCAGTCGTCGAGTACTGGCCGGATCGCCTCGACTGTGTCGAGGCCGGCGGTAGGGAGCTCTAGCCTCCCCCGCCATTCCGCCACCATGACCTGTCGGAGCTGAGACCGGTACAACGTGATCTGTCGCTGCACCAGCCTCTCGCCCCGATCATTGGCCTCCTCGCGCCACTGGTGCAGTGTGGCGAGGGTCTTCGCCTCCAGGTCCCACGGCGGGGATCCGGCCAGTACACAAGCCGCCTCGTAGGAGATCGTGCGATAACCCCGAATGACCCTGACGGCCATCGCTCTCTGCGGTCTTCGCAGAACCGCGATAGTGCGGGCCGTCAGGTCTGTCGCCCAAATCGGGGCCCCGTAAAGGGCCATCGATCGCACGATCCCCACGTACAACCGCCTACAGGCGGTACTCGGGCCCCCCAGATTGGGAAGCAGCGTTGACAGCGCGCCCGCCGAAAATAATACTGCCTAAAACATTTTTTTTGCGGTAATGCTGGCGGCTGTTACAAACGCAGACAATTCGCACAGAAAAATGACTCGTTTCGTCTGTCGAATAGAGTTCATTATTAGTTGGATGTATTATTAGGTATTGGAGGTATTAGGTTGGAATTAAGACCTTATTTTAATAAAGTGAACCGTGTAATTCGGTTGTGCATCTTTGTAACAGTCAGGTCGGACACGAGACAATAGGTTTCTCAGAATAATTTTAGTAAACTGCGTATTTTACTTAGGTACCTAGTTTGGGTAAAATTTATAATTTTCACCGTTTACGGTTAAGAAATAAAGTCTAAATTCGCTTTTCGTATTTTTATTTGTGTACCAATTTATCTATCGCGTAGGTACCTATTTGCGCGACCGATCCTTTGGTTAGAACGGTATACATAACATCATGCCTGTTATCCCTGAAGGGTTTGGCAGAGGTGTACCTAATGGTACACCCACATTTTTCGCCAGTTATGTTTAATTCCCATGTAATAAGGGGCGAGCTTATTGCCATCAACCGGGCACAAATTCATACTAAATATTTTATTTTTGTTTATGTAGGTATCTAACGCATCGGCATCTTTTGTTTTCAAGACGGTGAAGGCACGGTAAACACTTTTTAAATAATTTACACTTCCCTGTATCGAAGCAACTGACCAAAATGGAGTCCACTTTGCTCGATACACAAACGGGCACGTTTAATCACATTGTCTTTTAATTTTCCTAATGTGTATCTGTCACTTTTCACAATATTAAATGCGTCCACTATCGCACTTCTTAACTCATCTCGAGTAGTATGCTCCTCGAAATAAACTAGTCTTTTAATTTCGGACCACAAATAAAAATCCAGTGGTGTTAAGTCAGGGCTCCTTGCGGGCCAAGCCACAGGGTCACCACGACCTATCCACTGCTCACCAAACTCACTGTTAAGGTACGCACGCACTGCAGGATGGTGGAGGTGAAGGGAACTTGAGGGTCGGTGATTCCACGTGCGCGCAGTGAGTTCAGGTGTTCCGGCTGAGCATAAAGTCGTCTAGCCTCTTCCAGGTTATTGTGCGCCATCCCATAAAAATCCACCATTGCCCAATACTCCACATTGGAGTACGCGTATTGCCGACTCATTTTTAACATGTTATTAGGTTGCGCGTGAGTGACCGAACACGAACCGCGCGACGGCTAGACTGTGTAAGGGGTGGGGGCGTGGCTTACGGATCGATGAATGGATTTTTCAATGGGTACCGTTCGCATGTGTTGCCGATCGTGAATACGTTTTACACACACATATGCATTTACCGCAAGGAAGCTTTACTTCGAGTTCTCATTATTTCACAAAAAAAACATTAAATTAAATTTTTCGTGATTTTTTTTATTTTTTGTTTTTGAAAAAAATAGTCCCAATCGTTTCGAAATCGATGATTGAGTTTATGGCTTTCGGTTCCAGAACGACCAAAAAATAACCGTGTATATGTTATGGGTCTTTGTTACCTGAAATAAATGATATATTATTATTATATTATTAAATAAATTTAATGTTAAACCCAAAATATAAAAAAATACTGGCTCACCGTAGGTATAAAAAACGCTTGCAAAAATAAAAGATTATTATTAATACTAACAACTATAATAACAAACAATCCGATATTAACACGACATAAAAAGTATGAAAAAATTCTAAAGAAGACAGTTAGGACAGCAAAAAACTAGACTACAAAAATAAAATGATTTAATCTAATATTAAAGTTACAACAATGTGGAGCATAGTAAATTAACGTACAAAAAAAAAAATAACAAGTGAGAAATGTAACATAACCCTAACCAAACCAAACGAATAATGGCGTAACTTCTAAACCCCAAGTGTAGCAAACATATTTAAAGATTTTTTTTGCTTCTATCGGGGAGGCCAGGAACAATTCAATCGGCAAACCGAAAAGATTTCCAGTTGTACGGCCTACAGACAATTCAATCCTCAGTCAATTCCTCAGTTCAATTGATCCTTACGAGGTGAAAACATTAATAAAAAATTTGAAAAAAAAAAAATGTCACGGCGTTGATGAAGTTCCACCTACCTTATTAAGACAATGTGCAGATGAATTAACCTTACCATTTTATAAATTATTAAATCAATCGTTTGAAGAAGGAACTTTTCCCAATCTCTTAAAAAAAGCTATTATAAAACCTATTGACAAAAAGATCTCTAAAACTGATCCGAATAATTACCGCCCCATTGCCCTCTTACCGACAGCTTCCAAAATATTCGAAAAAGCCATGTGTAATCGCGTATATGCCTTTTGTGAAAAATATCATATATTTAATGACTGCCAAAACGGTTTCTGAAAATACACTATCTTAGCCGTTTACAAATATATTCAAAAAGCCCTGGATATCATTAACGAAAAAAAGTACACGATAGGACTTCTGCTTGCTATGACATATGATAAAGTACAATTTGAATTATTAATTAATAAACTATATAGTATAGGACTGGTTTGTATCTTATTTGAAACATAGGGAACAAATAGTTGAAATCGAATATTACAACAACAGCAGAAATGAAATCGCCGCCTCAATCCTGCAAGGAAGCGTAATGGGGTGTTTCTTATTTCTTGTTTAGTAAACGACCTTCCTGAAATATAAATGAGCCATGTGTCCTGTTTGCGGATGACATATCTATAATTACTTCATGAGAAAATAACACCAATTTAAATGACAAATTAAATTCCATACTAGATTCTACAATAAATTAGATGACTGAACACAAGCTAGAAATTAACTTCAATAAAACTAAAATAATTTCAATCCACCCTCGCCAAAAAATACTAATAAATATAAAGTTTTGCTTTAAAAATCCGCCAAGTCCGCCTATGTATCACTATTGTACATGAAGTTTAAATAAATAAAAATAATAAATTAGCAGTAGTTGATAAATTCACCCTACTAGGCCTAAACATTGATACACAAATAAATTGGAAGTCACACATTCAGAAAGTAAGAGCAACAATATCTAAATTTTCATACGCCCTCCGCGAGATGAAAAAAACAACAGACCTTAAAACTGCACTAGTAACGAACTACGCATGGCTTAAATACGGTGTCATCCTATGGGGCAACAGCACTGACGCGCCCACGCTATTTACTCTACAGAAAAAAATTATTACAATCTTAGTAAATATTGAAGTCACCGATAGCTGTAAACCCCACTTCCAGGAACTAAAGTTTTCGTGCGTAAAGTACCCAGAATTCTTTACAAAAAGAGGGGACATACAAACGAAAATTATTTTAAGGCATAAAAACACACTACCTAAACTTACCAATATCACGACTACAAATGCACTCCAATAGTACCTTTGTCATGTCCATTAAAATTTATAATAAGTTACCCAAAATAATAAAGAATTTAAATAAATATAACATCTTATCCATAAATTAAGACTTCCTTGTAAGCAAATGCTATTATAGTATAAACGAATACTTAAATGATAAATTATGAGTTTTTGAAATTTTTACTCACTAAATAATTTATAAGAAACGTCCAATAAATACTTACCGGGATAATAAATATTAATTACGTAATAAATAATAACAAGTAAATAAAACAATAATGTATAATTTAAAAAATAAATGGTTTAACAATACTACTAAATAAATAAATGTACTGATATCATTTATAAAATAATAATTAAATCTTAAATTCAATTCTGAATTAACTTACTTAACTTAAGAAAATTTCTCACAATAAACAGCCAGTGTTCTTCCTCCTCTCTCCTACTTATTTATGCTGTGCCCGACTGGGTCCATAATTGTGTCTAATCGTGAATAATATGTATATTTCCCTACCAACTACATACATTATGGTACTCAATAAAGAAAGAATTGGGAATTATTATTTTTAAGTTGCGACCCAGGCATTTTTTCTACTCATTTTATATCGCAAGTGCCAAAAATAGCTTCCTCGAACACGATCATTGCTTGTATAACAGCGAAACATATCAAAATAATAATAAATATGACTTGTTACTGGAAAGCATACCGCAAAAGTATTATAGCTAAATACAGCTCTTATTAAGGAAAATCATGGTATAAAACAAGCAGCGGTTTAGGACAATGGACGTATGAAACAGTTACCGGGTCAAAACAAGGTGCGACTTGCGAGTGCTCAGCTCTAGTTACGTCAACACGATCGCACCGAGCGCTGGGCACGTCACACGTGCTGTTGTGTACCTACTTACCTACTTAACACTGCACATGCTCTGCTAGCAACAGTAGCAACCAACAGCCATGCTATGACAACCGTGTTTTTGTTCAATTAATATGTGCAAGATGTCGTTGAAGCGTGATTGCAGAATATTAAAAGATCACACTTGGGTCTTGGTCAAAATGGCTAAATCATATCATAACCGCAAATGCAATAGAATTGAAATATATCTCAAATTATAGCTCCATTATTTGTTATATGTTCTCCAGTACACACAGCGTCAGTATGTGCTAACCCCTCAAGTTTTAAATTGTGACACTGCTATAGTGTTTTCGCTGTAGCAAAGTGCAGGTGACATTTGGTGACATTAGACGCTTGTTGACATGTCATGTTTAGTGGTAGGATGTATTGCTATCATGTCGATATTTTAGTCGAAAATATAAGAAAATTATAGAAAAAGAAGACATTAAACAATTCAATTTTATCTGTAAACGATTCTTACACCAAAATCTCGTTATCTTTATTATTACTTGTCTGTTTTCTTTTGGGTTAAATTTATATTAGTGATATCTATCACTAATATTAACAACATAATTTTATGAATAAAATTTAAAAATTAAGGTAAACTTCTTTTTCTATAAAACATATCGAACATCCATCATAGCAATATATTCTGTCACTAAACGTGTCTATGGCGTCATGTGACACGCATTACACTTAGTTTCATTTTTCTTTCAATTTAATTTAATTTTTAGACGATAACATTTTGGCAGGGTATTAATAAATTTTATTTACAGTTATTACTGATTCGGTATTTTACGACTATGGTATTTAGGGTGCAGCTAAAATATTCAGTCATGATTCTAAATCAAGGTAACGTTCAAGATTGCAAAGGAACGGTAGATCTAATGTCACCTGCACCTCCCTACAGCGAAAGGACGATACAACATTGAATTCGTTGCGAATAATCTAAAGAATACTTCAAAAAGAGTTCATTTTTTCGACTTGGATTCGAACCATATCGCATTACCGGACGTTTTCATACCCATACGAGTTTGATGAACTAGCCAGCGAGCTCATATGAATTGCGATGTAATTGTTATCTACTATCGTCCGTGTCACTTTATCTTTAGGTCTCTGTCTAATCGATAGATGTTATAATTTGGGGGTTTTCTTTAATTTACTTACTTACGTTTTCTTTATAATATTAATCCATACCGTCAAGTAATAATAAAAAAAAAAAATGTTAAAACGAGAGTTTTAACATTTTTTATTATTCATAAATTTACGCACACTGGTGCATATTTTCGTGTGTATGAACGGCACACACGTGTAGATTATGGGCGTAACTCCTGTCGATGTAGCCGGCCACCGCGTGCTGTGATTGGCTAGCTAGATTTAATGAATGAAGAGCAGGATTCCCAATTGTGGAGATTTCCCCGAATTACGGGGGAATTCGACGAAGAGACTACTCACAGACACGACGTTTTCCTTAATGATTACTAGAGACAATTAAAAAAACAGGGTGGTATTGTCAAATTTAATAAATATCTAATTACAAATCTTGTTCAAATTGTCCGCCACTATTGCGTATGCACGTGTGACATCTTCGTCTTATCTCGACTGTAGTGGTGCGTAAACCCATTTCTGCTTTGATGGTAATGAAAGCCGCCTCAATGCGTTAGAATAAATCATCCCTAGTTTCAACTTTTAAAAGAACTCGAAGATCTCGATCGCTTTTAGTTTGTTATTTATAGCAATTTAAAGTTGAGTTTTAAGTATTTTTTCTTTTTCCAAAAGCTTTGTGAGTTATTAAAAAAAACTAGATGTTAGTAGCGAGTAGTTTTGAATTTGATAGAACCATACAACAATACGTATAAACATTAAAATGTAATTTAAAGACTATACTAATAACTTTTTCTTTTTTAATTGAAGTGTTTTTTTGTTAAGTTTGGGTTGTTTTCAAAATAGAAATTAAAAAGTTGTAATAAAATAGCCGGTGTGACCAAGAGTGAGTTCTTGGGCCTAAAGAGATAGCAAATGACCTCTCCATTCGGCCAATTCAATTTGGCAAACGATGCGCAAAACACCCTGTATAACTGACTTTGGCAACCTGTTATAAAAACGTACCCATACTGTTTATAAGAAAAGACTTGCTAGTTTTTGTTAATCTGAATTTGGTTATTACAATTTCGTGTTCACTGCGTTTATTTATATTATGGAAGTCACTGCCAGAATGACATGATAAGGTTGGTGTTGGGATGCAGCTGCTAAAGGTAAAGTAACTGTAGTGCGCCGTCTGCCTGCTGTACGGGGCCCCGTGCCACGGGCCTTTCATCCAATCATCAGAAGTATTAGTTATCAAGATATGATTCACGACTAACCTTTAAATGATTGATGAATAATTACGTTAGTAATCTTGTGATTAACGTCATAATTGATTGAACACATTCGTTGATTGACCCAACACTGCGACTGTGTTTCGGAATCTCCTAACTAGGTGTATTGTTAGGCTGAATAATAGATAAAATCTTAGGCAAAATACAGAAAAAACAACATTATATTTTTTTTCAAGCGGCTGTATTTCTGTTCTCCAGCGACTTGAGTAATTGTTGTTGTGGAACGAAGTGAAGTCCTAGTTATAAGTTACTATTTGAGATTTATTTCAATTCTGTTGGCCTTACGCCCAGCGTTCATAGAAAATACCCACAGTGCTCATATTATCGGTCATCGAATTATCGATATGAGTGTAGAAAATATCTTTTTTCTTGTTATATTGTATTGTGTCGTGTGGTCCACAGTGTGGAGCGCTCGTCGGACCAGGTGGTGCGGCCTGTAAACCTGGACGCGCTGGACAAGTGGGTGGGGCAGCTGCCAGCCGACGTGCGCGCAGACATGGCGGAGCTGGCGCCCATGCTGTCCGTGCTGGGCTACGACCCCTGGGCCAACCCGCCGCGCTACGACGCCACGGCCGACGCCGTCACGGAGCGACGCCCGCCCTAGCCGCCCCAGCCGCCCTACACACGCAATAAATGATAACACCAAAACATAGTATTTTATTCCGAGCTCATCGAACGCACTTCCGCGCGTCGCCGTCCGCGACGACGTCTTTTGTGCGCGAATATTAGTGTCGTGAACAGTTATTTATGGACTTTATATTGTATAAAGAATAAATATATATAATACATTTGCCTAAAAATATTACTAGTTACTTTTAATCATTTTTGGAAACCTGTATTTTTTTTTTGTAATATCCGCTAAGAGACAAAATGGAACGGTTTCTGCCCGGCTCGAAACCCCGCGTGCCCGCGGTTCGGGCTACGTGAACGATGTTTTGGCAAGTGGCCACAAAGGGAACTAACGTCCCCATTTTGATTTTCAGTACGTTTCCCGCAGCTCATCATCATATGCCTAGCCTTTTCCCAACTTTGTTGGGGTCGGCTTCCAATCTAACCGGATGCAGCTGAAAACCAGTATTTTACATGGAGCGACTGCCTACGTTTCCCGCAGCTATTAGGGAATAATAAGCAAAACTGAGAAACTAGACAGCGCCACCTAAACTCCCAGGAAACAAAGCTCAGAGATGTCCGTGACTACCGCCGGACCTTAAACGCCAGTCGCTTCCATATTATTATTTTTTACGAAATGAATCACATATAAGGGCATTCATTATTTATATACTTGGAATAGCTGTAGCACGCCCTCTTATTCGGCGCTCATGGACCGCCGGACCACCTTCAAAGTCGATTTCCTCGAAAACTACTAAGACACCAATTGTGTTGTTCGAGCACTAATTGGCACTAATTGGGGACTAATTATTTACCAAATATGGAAGTGATTGGCTTTGGTGGTCTGGCGGTAGTCACGGACATAGCTCAGAGAACTGTCGAGAGATAAATGATACACTACGCTGATGTGTTGGCAATATTTGCATAAAAAACAATGTGATTAATTAAAAGAGAGCCTCGTCGCTCTGCGCAGATAGTTGCCATCATGGACTTACACCCGTATTCCAGAAGCCGACTTAAGTCCATTTTTGAACTTAAATCGACATTTGTTGTCATGGCAACAGGTGAAGAACGCCCACCACGGCATCAGCAACACCCACTCAATGATGTTCATAAGGTGAGGACAGACTAGCTAGAGCTTGCATTTGGAACAAGACATCGAGCCACTTGACACTTTATTAAAACTTGATTTTGGTAAGAAACAAGCGAACTTGTGTAACATTACATCGAGCAAAAAACACGAGCGCGGGAAAATCGTGCAACATGGAATGAGGTGCGTGGACTGAGGGGTCGTGCTGGTCGTTTCTTCTCCTAATTCGGTCAGTGTTTTTTTTTAATATAACTCATCAAGATAAATTGCAGCACACGCGACTTGCAAGTCCAACATATCAACGAAGAGTAAATGCCACACAGTAAGGACAGTCACTAAAGAACACCACCGGCTTTCTCCTTTTGCTTCGTTCACGTTCATACATCTGGTCACTGCCACCTGACCTTTTTGAAGAACAATACTAATAAAGTTTGTCCTTCTAGGGTGTTCTCTTTCGGGTTTTGTTAGTCGCCTTTTACTCGTCCTCTCAACATGACCAAGCCATCCAAACATATTCTTTTAATTTTTTGTCCCTACATCTTCTTTTTAACCGCAACCTTGCATTATATCATTCCTCAATTTATCGACCAATGTTACAATACGTGGAAATGCTCATATGAGTACTCACCTTAATCTACCTCAAAAACATGCTGTCCATTTCAAACCCAAAAAAGTATGTTGCATGAAGGTTGCAAGCTTCTTTGTATGCTAAAAATGTTATATTAAAATACGTCACAATGCTAGAGTTATCATAAATTGATGTTCTACCGAATGCTCTTGGTTGACATCATTTGTCAAAGAACTTAAAAGCTTAAAACGGATTTACTTGAAAATTAATATTTATTTTTTCGTGGTTCATTTATAAGATTTTCACTTAAAATAATGGCATCAAGAATTTTCTTTTCGGCTGGTGAAAAGTCGTGCGTACAGAAACTTGTCCGCAAGTACAAGCTCCATCAAAATACCACGTTGTCGGGCAGCCCATCAGCAAAAAAATGAGCTTGGGCTCGCCTAACCCAGCGAGCCCAAGCACCAGTTACATCTGCTGAAAATGGAGGAGCAAAAGTGGCTGGTGAAGGCAGCAGAAGAAGCATACCAAAAGGCAAAACTCGAACGTTTGAGTGCCGCCCAGCTACTTCGATTCAGCGAGGTTACAAGGGACGCGGCCGAAAAAATAAATTAAATTATTATTATACAAGCCAACTGGTTTTTATTTTATTTAAAAGTAGTATCACGTATAACAAATAACAAAAGTATCTAAATTACACATTTATTGACAAGCAAAGGAAATTTTTCATTTTCATTCACGTAGGACTCCTTTAGACTGGATCCAGTCTCTAGGTTAGTAAAACCCAACAACACTGCATGGCCTGGGAATCGAACCCATAACCTCACACCATGCAGTTGCGCTTATAACTAGTTGACCACCGAGAGAGCAAAAATATAAATATGAACATCACACAATTATAAACATACTAGCTGTTGCCCATGACCTTCGTCCGCGATTATTGAAAGCTGACAAGCTACATGGTTTGTTGAAGAAATAAGGCATCCGAAGTGGCTACGTCACTACCGTTATTATTCCATTTTTGCCAGGGATGATTGCCAAGGATGAATGACTGTGGTCGCGTGGCAATGTTTAATAAGTTGTACCCTGCTGCCTCTAATCCGTCGCGGGTACATGGTGGTCTCTCCAACCCAGCGGTGCTAAAAGAGCTCAGTAAGCTTCGAGCTTTTCTTCGCCAGTTCGCTCTATTAGAAGGTTCCGGTCGTCCAGAGTTGAGGGAAGAATTCAGTTGGACGATGAACCGAGTAGCCTTGAATTTCTTTGGATTCGTTCACCCAACATAATGGTGTGTTTTATATCGGCCTTTCTCTTCTTCCGTTTAACAGTAGCAAGCCGCCTGCTCATATTTTAAGCGCGTTTTGGTCCCAGTTCTAACATAACGTAACTCATTTGATGGGGATGCCTTAGCTTACACCTATCCTTACCTATCCTTACCTTTCATTTGAAAAAAAAACCTAAGATCAGCCGGCTAAACCCCTAACGAACGGCGAATAAGAATTCGATTTGATTATTTTATTATTGCAATATAACAGAAACTGGCCACTACAGCGGCCGGCGAGCGCTACATACAAGTTGGTTGCATCAAATTTGTATTTTTTTTCTTTCTCTTTCTATTTAAGATCTATAAAACTGCGATAGTACCGCAAAGGCAATGGGATTACACGTATTATTACAGGTAGTAGGATTGGTAGTAACACGAGAAAGTCACCCTACTATCGCTTTATTGGCAACTATTTTATGCCCGCGGCTTCGTGGAGGTCGGGAAATGCCAACGGGATCTTACTTCTGAGATAATAAGTTATCTATGTCCTATACCAGACTATAATCTATCTCTGTACCAAGTTTCATCCAGATCTGTTCAGCCGTTCTGGCGATTGAGTAACAAATATCTATCCATTCAAACTTTAGCATTTATAATAGTTATGTAAGATTTATAAGTTTTTACTTTTAAAGTTGAATAGGTAATAAATAATAGTTAATGTAAGTATTCCATTTTATTTGAGCTATACAGACATACTTGCGTTTTTCTTACATGCACTTACTTCTAACTTGTTCATTGTAATATTAATTACATTACATATGTGAAATATTAATAACCTGGTTTGAGATTGGACACCGGTGACGACAATCAAATGATTCATTAGGAATCTATATAGACATAATACTTTTACATAATATTTAATATCAATGTCGCGTATCATGAGCCAACGCGAAAATCGGTTTTTCACATATATTTACAGACACGACTACCTCAGAAATATTCTTCCTACTTACTAATAGGTAAATGCCCCGCACGCCCTGCGCAACACTGTGCGCCATGGCCTGTCTACGTGAGTTTCGAAGCCCTATTTGACTCTGTTGGGGGATAATTTTGAAAAACAGTGATACATAATTGTCTCATAATTTTAATTAAAGAGTGTGTACACCAATTTCCAAATCAATCGATTCCGAGAGTAAAAAGTTTCACAGAAAATTCAACACCCGATTTCACCCTCTTGGGGGTGTAATTTCAAAAAACCCTTTCTTAGTGGATACATACTTTACATAAAGAATACACCCTCCAAATTTCATGTCTCTAGGTCCAGCGGTTTGGGCTGTGCGTTGATATATCAGTCAGTCAGTCAGGACTTTGAATTTTTTAAGTATAGATAGATGATAAGAGCGACTTGGTGGTATCGTAGGTATAAACAAAATAACACGAGTATGGGCAAGCTCGCTCATAAGCACCATTCGCACCATTTTTAATGTCTGAGATTCAAAATGGTTTGTTAGTTTTCTCATGCTTTAGAAATATCACGTAGCTTGTATTATCTTTTATGTGAACGATACTCCATATTACGACTATTTGTCACGACTATAATTTGTTATTTACGCGATCTTGATTACTAATTCAAACAATCCCACGATAATGAACATTTCCAAATACCTACAAATTTGAAAAAGAAACCGTGCTTAATATATATTTACCACGGATAATGCAAGTGCTCGCAATATTAATAATCGTTCATTAATAATCCCGACTACATACTAGCTGGCTTCGAAATTAAAGGCGATGGAAAATAGTTTTTATCAACAAGGGTTGATAAAAAGGGCTGTAGGCCAAAATTTCCAGAACGAAAACGTTGGAACTAAAAACGAACCGTGTTTTCTTCTACAGTATCTTCCCTATTTTATTTAATATCAGCCCTCTATGTCCCTCTGCTGGGCAAAGACCTCTCGCATGGCTTTCCAATTTTTGTACGGTTTCCTTCTGAAATCGAAAGTGTTTTTGGAACTGTTTATTGTTGTAACATTCTAACGGGTTTTCGGCATCGGGTCACGATAAATAATTGTGTGGCGTATCGTATACATAATCGACATATTCCTCAAAATTCATCTTGCTTTGGCTATAAAAAGAAAACAATTATACACACGTCGATTCACTTGAATTTCAGTAGGTATATATATATCAGCCATAACGTAAGTTTCACGGTTTCAAGGATCTTCTGGCGCGGGCAAACATCGGAACTAACGTAGCCATCTCTTTCTTTTCTCAATATTTTTTACAAAACAATTAACAAAAGGTTTACCAACAGCGCCCCCCTGTCAGCTTCATTCGAGCGCCAAAAGATTCTTGTACTACAAAACTCTTGAAAAGTGGGCGTTTATGTCAAATTATAAACAAACTGTAGCTGTCAATATGTCTAATGGGGTGGAAAGTAGGCGTATCAAGTCCGACTTAAGTTCAGTCCACGACTTAAACTACGGGTGTTAGTATACGAACAGGACTAAGTTCTGCGATATTCGTAACACACAATAATAAACCATAATTGTCACGCCGTAGGTTTACTTTTGTTAAGCTATCATAACCGAGGCGAGAGAGATAGCCATAAGAGAGCCCTTTGTTCCTTTCACTCAATTGCCAACACAAGTAAAATAAGTCACGTATATGTGTTTTTAAATTCAAATTCAAATTTTGAATTTTAGCTTTAAGATAAGTTTTAATTATTTTCTTTTATTGGTTTACAATCTGTACATAATTCTAATCGAATTTAGTCGAGTGCAATTAGACAATAAGGTGGAACGTAGTTTATAATAATAATAAACATAATAATAATAATAATAACCCCATCGCCGTATCTTTACGTTGACGTCGTGGTGGGGCTTGCGTGCTCCGATGAACCCTAGATCTGTGCCGGCAGGGTTTACTTTGCCGAGATAGGTCTAGGGTGAGGGGCCAGACTAAGAGAGATACAATCCAAGCCAAGGTTGCACATGCCGAGGGCTGCATGGCTAGGGGAGAGGTTAGTCGCTAGTGTGCCAACTCTGGATAATAGGGGACCTCCAGTTTTATTCACTCTTGCCACAGTGAACGCAGGGCTCTGCTGTGGTCGACCTTTTAAGTCCCTAGCTACTCGTGGGATTAACATGAATACTAGATCTAAAACAAAAAAACAACTCCAGGCAAAGATGCCTCAGATAGATGACGAAATTTCACAACCATCTTCGTCATCACCTTCATCTCTTTTTCCATCAATTCCTTCATTATCTCAATCTTTTCGCGTCACACCGACACCTTCTTCCTCATCAATAAGTATACAGTCAGCGGACGTTGTACAGGAGACAAATTTTGTCGACGATACTGTACCCTCCGCTAAAGCTGCAACAAGTCGTAGGAAATGGAGCATTGAAATGAATAAATTCATCCTACGCACCTATCTTCAGCTTACTAGTATAGAAACAGACAAAAATGCATACTTACCACCGCTTCACAATAAGTTCTTAGAAAAATACCCGGCTATGCAAGTCAGCCGACAAAGAATAGGTGACCAACGTAGAGCCATAGTACAGAAGAAATTATTAACACAAGACACAATAGATCAGATTTATGAGGAAGTTAGAGCCGAACTACAAATGATACACACTCAAATACAGCAACACTCTACACAACCTAGTACACAATCCGGCCAACGAATGAGATGGACGAAAGAATACAATGAAACACTAATCAGAATATACTTCACTGCCACACAGTTAGAAACAAATAAAACAGCCTATAGAAAAAAATTACATGAAGAATTCATAAATAAATATCCAGAATTAGCGCATATAACAGAGCAAAGATTGTCTGATCAAGTGAGAGCGATTATAAATAACAAATATATACATGACAACAGATTAAAAGAAATTAAAAACCAGGTAGCTTCAGAATTCAGGAATAGTAACACTAACACACAAAGTATTGAAGACATAAATCGTGATCACTGGGACACACAAACCCAAGACGACTCAGAACAACCTGCTACAAATACAAACTTCTCTGATACACCTATTAATACTCTTACGACAAATATAATCTTAAACAATAGCACAGACACCAACATCGTATCTCAGACTGTCGTAAATATAGATGACGAAAATTTCTTGCAAAATATAGATGTTGGTCAGTTTGGACCAACGCAAACTAATTTTGATACTGCTACAGAAACCAACCCAGAAATTGAATCCACATTTCATCAAGCTCAAATAAACTTTAATTGCACACATCCCACTAATAGACCATACATCCCCAAGCAGAAGACTTCTCGAAAGTTTTCTGCTATTGTTTCTTACATAAATACTGTCATTCTTCCTAAGTATGTAAATGCCAACACCGAATTCATCAAATTGCAGACCATAATTTACTGTGCAGCATGGACGGCAGCTACATGCAACGGGGCTAAAATATCAGACCTTACCCAAAATGAGCGAGGCCCATATACACAAAGAAAACCAAAATGGCAAATTAGATTAGAAAAGAAGATTGATAATTTAAGAGCAAACATAGGTAGACTGACACATTTCATTAATGGTTGTAGAAGTAAAAAATTAATAGCTGCAGTAGAAGAAATAAAGATAAAATACCAGCTACACGCACAACACGAAAACCTAAACACAGAAATAGCACACTTTTTGGACACTTTAAAACAAAAATTAAGCGCTGCATCGAGTAGACTTAAAAGGTACATAACATGCACGAATCGCAAAGTCCAAAACACAAGATTTATCAATAACGAAAAAGTATTTTATAGGAACCTTACATCTAATAACAAAGACACCACTAACCAAAGTCTAGAGACACCTACACCCGAAATACTCCGAGAATTTTGGGCTAACATTTGGGAAAATCCAGTCCACCATAATAACCACGCAGACTGGGTTAAAGAAACTACACCAGAAATTCCAGAAATGGAATGTGAGTTTATACCAATAGAAACATTTATAGACATCATCAAACGCACACACAACTGGAAATCGCCTGGCACTGACAACATCCACAACTACTGGTATAAGAAATTTTCGAGCATACACCCTTTCCTATATAAACATTTAAATACATTTATCAAATCGCCTCATTTACTTCCTCAATACATAACATACGGAGTAACTTACATGATTCCTAAAGACACGAATGACACCAAAAACCCAGCGAAATACCGGCCAATCACTTGCCTACAAACTTTGTACAAAATTCTAACAGCCTGCATAAGCGAAATAGTATATGAGCATTTAACTAAAAACAACATTCTAGCAGAACAGCAAAAGGGTTGTCGCAAGAATAGCCAAGGGTGTAAGGAGCAACTAACTATTGACGCCATTACTATGAACAGCGCTGTGAAAAGCAGAAAGGATATTCACACAATGTTTATAGATTATCAAAAGGCCTTTGATTCAGTCCCGCACAGCTGGTTACTACACGTATTAAATCTATATAAAATTCACCCTACACTTAATTTTTAGAAACTTCCATGCAGAATTGGCAAACTGTTCTTATAATCAATTCCTCCTCCTTAACTGTAGCTACTGAACCAATCAGTATAAGACGTGGAATTTTTCAAGGAGATGCTCTAAGTCCTCTTTGGTTTTGCATGGCACTCAATCCACTCTCACACTTGTTAGATCAAACAGGCGCGGGATTCTCGCTGGAAAGCAATAACACACAATATACGTTAACACACCTTATGTACATGGATGACATAAAGTTATATGCAGCTGACAAAGAATCACTTTATCAACTAGCTGATGCTACACAACAATTTTCTAATGAAATTTGTATGTCATTCGGAGTAGATAAATGTAAAATTTTGTCCATTGTAAAAGGAAAAATCCAAAATAATAGTTATACACTTCTATCAGGAGCATCAATCGAGCCAATAGATGAACAGAGTACATACAAATACCTAGGTTTCAAACAGTCCAGACAAATACAACAAAAGATGTCAAAACAAGAACTGCTCAAAAAATTCTCACACCGCCTCAATCTTATCTTAAAAAGCAACCTTAATTCAAGAAATACAATTAAAGCCATCAACACCTTTGCAATACCCATTCTCACATACTCTTTCGGAATTATAAGATGGTCAAAGACTGATATTAAAAAACTTCAGCGCACTATCCATACACTCCTAACCAAACACAGAAAACACCATCCAAAATCATGCATACAACGACTTACACTACCACGCCAAGAAGGAGGGAGAGGATTAATAGACATACACAATTTACACAACAAACAGATACTTTCACTCAGAGCATACTTTCATAACAAATCAGAAACCTCATCACTACACAAGCAAATAACGGAGACAGATAACAAACTAACACCACTAAACCTACAAAACCGAAACACACAAATAAATGAACATATAGTAAGTGCACAACAAAAAATAGCAGCATGGTCTGAAAAAGCCCTACACGGAAGACATCGAGCCTGTCTGAGCCAGCCACACGTCGATAAAATAAAGTCGAACGAATGGCTCAAACGAGGCGAATTGTTTCCCGAGACCGAGGGTTTTATGCTGGCCATACAAGATCAAATAATAGCAACTCGTAATTACAGAAAATACATTATAAAAGACCCAAACCAGCCGACTGACTTGTGCAGACATTGCAACAATGCCTCCGAAACTATACAACATATAACAGGAGCATGTAAATCACTTGCACAAACCGATTATAAACATCGCCATGACCAAGTCGCTGCAATCATACACCAACAGTTAGCATTTAAATATAAACTAGTTTCAGAAATGATACCGTATTATAAGTATAAACCAGAAATAGCATTAGAGAATAACGATCAAAAAATTTACTGGGACCGAACTATAATAACCGATAAAACAATTCATTACAATAGACCCGACATTACCGTTCACGACAAAACCAATAAAACAGTTTATCTGATAGACATAGCAATACCTAACACACATAATATTCAAACCACAATATCCGAAAAGCTCAGTAAATACCAAGATCTTGCCATTGAAATTAAAACCCAATGGAAAGTACAAACTGTTCATATAGTCCCCATTGTTCTCTCATCTACTGGTATTATACCAAAATCTCTCACACAAAGCCTCAACACACTACAGATGCCGAATCACACACTTTATATGCTGCAAAAAGGCACCATTCTCAACACCTGTCGAATCACCCGAAAATGTTTGACTTCTTCCACATTATCATCCACTTTCTCTATCTAAAATTCACCTTACATCCTTGGTTCCGACCCACGTGTAAGGTTTCTTAGGCTCTCTTAAATGAGAAGAAACATAAAAACAACAAAATAATAATAATAATAATATGCAGTGGACAAGGGGCTCACCCCGCTCTCCTTGGCTAAAGAGAACTGGCGCAAACCTATAGTGCTTGACACTAACGACCGCATGGAAGTATGGCAGAGTAAGGAGCTTCACGGACGGTTTTTCCGGGCCCTGCATGGGCCCGATGTAGACCTACCAGCGTCCGTAGCCTGGCTACGTTCCGGGGACCTCTTTGGAGAAACCGAAGGTTTTGTCTGTGCAATTATGGATGAAGTTATGATGACGAATAACTACCGGAGATTTATTGTGAAGGACGGTACGGTTGACATATGTCGGGCATGCCACCGTCCAGGCGAATCAATCCGTCACATTATCTCCGGGTGTTCTCGTCTGGCTAACGGAGAGTACTTGCATAGACACAACCTTGTAGCCAGGATAATCCATCAGCAACTTGCTCTAAAATACAACCTTGTGGAATCGGAAGTACCGTACTATAAGTATGTGCCCGACCCAGTTCTCGAAAATGGCAATATCACATTGTACTGGGATCGATCCATCGTAACTGACAGGACTATTGTAGCCAATAAGCCTGATATAGTGGTGGTGGATCGATCAGAGCGGCGTGCAATGATTGTTGACATAACGGTCCCGCATGATGGGAACCTCGTGAAAGCCGAGAAAGATAAGCAAATCAAGTATCTTGACTTGGCTCACGAGGTTGTCGACATGTGGGATGTGGACTCAGCGATCATTGTGCCGATAGTTGTATCAGCCCATGGCTTAATTGCCAAGAGCCTCGACCAATACCTGAGGAGGCTCTCGTTAGGCAGCTGGATCAAGGGTTTGATTCAGAAAGCGGTACTCCTGGACACGGCTCGTATTGTCAGGAGGTTCCTCTCTCTGGAGCCCTGACCGCCGGTAGCTTGGACCCTGTTCCCGATACCGGTGGGCTACAATTTTTTATATTTTTAAATGTTTTTTTATATTGTTTTTAGTTTAAGAAATATTTAAAAATATATAAGATTTGTGTAAAGTTAAATAAAGGACAATAATAATATAATCCATAATAACAATTATGGATGAAGTTATGATGACGAATAACTACCGGAGATTTATTGTGAAGGACGGTACGGTTGACATATGTCGGGCATGCCACCGTCCAGGCGAATCAATCCGTCACATTATCTCCGGGTGTTCTCGTCTGGCTAACGGAGAGTACTTGCATAGACACAACCTTGTAGCCAGGATTATCCATCAGCAACTTGCTCTAAAATACAACCTTGTGGAATCGGAAGTACCGTACTATAAGTATGTGCCCGACCCAGTTCTCGAAAATGGCAATATCACATTGTACTGGGATCGATCCATCGTAACTGACAGGACTATTGTAGCCAATAAGCCTGATATAGTGGTGGTGGATCGATCAGAGCGGCGTGCAATGATTGTTGACATAACGGTCCCGCATGATGGGAACCTCGTGAAAGCCGAGAAAGATAAGCAAATCAAGTATCTTGACTTGGCTCACGAGGTTGTCGACATGTGGGATGTGGACTCAGCGATCATTGTGCCGATAGTTGTATCAGCCCATGGCTTAATTGCCAAGAGCCTCGACCAATACCTGAGGAGGCTCTCGTTAGGCAGCTGGATCAAGGGTTTGATTCAGAAAGCGGTACTCCTGGACACGGCTCGTATTGTCAGGAGGTTCCTCTCTCTGGAGCCCTGACCGCCGGTAGCTTGGACCCTGTTCCCGATACCGGTGGGCTACAATTTTTTATATTTTTAAATGTTTTTTATATTGTTTTTAGTTTAAGAAATATTTAAAAATATATAAGATTTGTGTAAAGATAAATAAAGGAAATAATAATAATAATCTGTGGCCCGAGTGTCAAATTGACAGCACGAATTTTTACGATACTGAATTTTAATTTAATGTTTTTATCGATTTAACCCATATTTAAACAATAATATATTAATTACATCAATAACAATGATAAGAAAAAAAAAAAACAGAAAATCTATTTTACAAAACCGGACCCTAAATTTTTGGAATATACTTTAAAATATACATGAATGCTGACAAGAAGCCGGGCAAAACATCAGGCACACCCACCATCTCCGGACTCGTCGCTCAGCTCCGCCTCGCAGCCGCCGGGACGCGCCTCAATCGTGAGTGCTGTGTCTCCGATCGCTGCAGTTGCGTCGAGCTCGAGTGACGAGTTTTTCTCCCCGCCGTCGACCCCATCACCACCACGACGACGAGGAAGAGGACGGCCACCAGCGGGCTTGGGACCTCGAGGCCAACAGGCCCCGAACAGGGTCCCCGCTGCCGGTGGAAATGTGTCGCGCATGCGATGGACTCAGTCCATTAATGAGAACGTCATGCGCGCATATTATGGGGCTACTGAGGGGGGAAGCAACTTGACTGCGTACCGTGGTCGGATGCTCTCTCTGTTTCAGGTGCTTGAGCCAGGTGTCAGCGTGTCGGCGCAACGGCTGTCGGATCAAGTGCGGGTCATACAGCGTAACCACATGTTGGATGACACCGTACTTGAGCGACTACGCTTCGATTCACGGAGTAACCTAGTTATACCTGCTTCGCCAATGATTGCGGTACAGCTACAAAATGTATCCAGTGCTCCACCGCGATCCGAACACGATGGTGAAGAAGATGATGACGAAGTTATATCCGTGAGTACCCAGTGCAACGCACAATTGAGGAGCGCTTTGGAGGGTGCATTCCGGGAGTACCGATCCACACCGCCTGAACTTAGGCCACGTCTACCTCGTTTACCTATGCACAAGAAAAACAAGGCGCTGGTGTGTGCTTTAGATTCGCAGCTGTCAAACTGCTTTGACAGCAGCAAAGACCTCACCGATACCCACTCAATATTGTACTGTGGAGCTGTAGCGGCATGTCGTGTAGCTCACGTCAAATTTCCCAACAACGACAGAGCTACACGACCAAAATTTGCTGTTCCAGCTTGGCAATGCAGGATTGAGCGGCGTATCGGTGAGGCTAGAGCACTCATCGGCAAGTTAATCTGCTTTAGGGAGGGCAATACTCGACCTAGAGTGATGCGCTTTGTGAAGCGGGCGTTCTCGGGAACTGATGTTAGTTTTCGAGACTACTTAGCCCGCGTCACAGAGCGTATCGACTTCCTGAAGCAGAAGATCTGTGCATGGGCAAGCCGTATTCGTCGGTACAAGCGGCGAGTGGAGCGTTACACTCAGAATCGCACATTCCGAAGTGATGAAAGGTGGGTATATAGGGCTTGGGAACGACCGGACCAAGGTGTGACTGATACGCGTCTACCAGATGATGACGCCATGTGTTCGTTCTGGCGCAACATCTGGTCGGTGCCTGTCAGTCACACTGAGGGTGATTGGACCCGGGAGGTTGAACGAGCGTGTGATTCGATACCTGAAATGGGGGCAATTATCATCAGCCCCCAAGATGTAGCTCGTGCAGTCCGTCCGTTGCCTAACTGGAAATCTCCAGGGCCGGATGGACTGCACAACTTCTGGATTAAATGGTTCCAGAGATCACATGTTCGCTTAGCATCCCAGTTTCAGTCAGCCTTAGAGTCAGGGTCGCTGCCCCAGTTCTTGACGACAGGAATTACCCACCTGCTCCATAAATCAGGTAGTACTGCGGAACCCAAAAATTATAGACCAATCACTTGTTTACCAACGGTCTATAAAGTTCTTACATCCATTTTGAGAGCTAAAATCAATCATCATATTGATAGTAATTCTATCATGTCTGCCTCTCAGAATGGATGTAGGAATGGGTCCCGCGGTACTAAGGAGCTGCTCCTTATTGATATGCCATTAGCCAACAGGTTCGCCGCTCGCGAAGGGATCTGTCTACATGTTGGATAGATTACAAGAAGGCCTATGATTCTGTGCCTCATACATGGCTCATGAAGGTGCTGGAGTTGTATAAAGTTGATGCAACTCTGCGTACCTTCCTGATGTCATGTATGGGGCACTGGAGAACGGTCCTTCACTATCCAGGATGTCGACAGATCCAGGGGAACAGCGAACCGATAAAGATTGAGCGCGGTATATTCCAGGGTGATAGTCTGAGTCCATTGTGGTTTTGTTTAGCCTTGAACCCTCTCAGCACACTGTTGGAGGGTTCAGGTCTAGGCTATCGGTTGAGGAGAGGTGGTCAGGTCATATCTCACCTTCTTTACATGGATGATCTGAAACTCTTTGCCCCCAACAACTTGCAACTGATGAAGCTACTGAAGGTAACGGAAACTTTCAGTAGCGCCATCAGGATGGAATTTGGTGTGGACAAATGTGCAGTCATGCATGTGAAGCGAGGGGAGATTATGGAATCCGTGGGAACTCAACTCTCGGATTCCATACACCTTAGATCCCTCTCCTCAACAGAAACTTACAAGTATTTGGGTATGTCGGAAGCATTAGGTATCAATACTGCCGACATGAAACAATCATTGAGGGACCGCTTCTTTGGCCGCCTGAATAAAGTACTAAGCAGTCTTTTGTCAGGTGGAAACAAGGTGCGCGCCTTCAATGGTTGGGTCATGCCGGTTTTGATGTATTCTTTCGGCATACTCAAATGGACTCAGACGGAACTTGATGCCCTGGATAGGAGGGTCCGCGCACTGCTGACCGCAAATCGAATGCATCACCCGCGGTCGTCGGTGATGAGACTGTATATCCCGCGGAAGTGCGGGGGTCGTGGCTTCTTAAATGCTAAGACCCTGCACAACCGTGAGATATGCAGCCTCAGGGAATACTTCCTAGAAGTCGACGAGGGGATGCACCGAGATGTGGTCTCAGTGGACAAGGGCCTCACCCCGCTCTCTCTGGCTAACGAGAACTGGCGCAAACCTAGAGTATTAGACACTAATGATCGCAAGGAGGTATGGCAGGGCAAGGAGCTTCACGGACGCTTTTACCGGGCCCTACATGGACCCGATGTAGACTTCTTAGCGTCCGTATCTTGGCTGCGTTTCGGTGACCTATTCGGCGAAACCGAAGGTTTTGTCTGTGCAATAATGGACGAAGTTATGATGACGAATAACTACCGGAAATACATTGTGAAGGATGGCACGGTTGACATTTGTCGGGCATGCCACCGTCCGGGAGAATCGATCCGACACATTATTTCTGGGTGTTCTCGTCTGGCTAACGGAGAGTACTTGCATAGACACAACCTCGTTGCCAGGATTATCCACCAGCAACTTGCTTTGAAGTACAACCTTGTGGAATCAGAAGTACCATACTATAAGTATGCGCCCGACCCAGTTCTCGATAATGGTAATATCACGTTGTATTGGGATCGATCTATCATCACTGACAGGACTATTGTTGCCAATAAACCTGACATTGTGGTGATAGATCGATTGGAGCGTCGCGCAATGATTGTTGATATAACGGTTCCGCATGACGAGAACCTCGTGAAAGCAGAGAAAGATAAACAATTCAAATATCTAGATCTGGCTCGCGAGGTTGTCGACATGTGGGACGTGAGTACAGCAGTCATTGTGCCGATAGTCGTGTCGGCCAATGGCTTAATAGCCAATAGCCTCGACAAACATCTGAGGAGGCTCTCGCTTGGCAGCTGGATCAAGGGCTTGATTCAGAAAGCAGTACTTCTGGACACGGCGCGTATTGTTAGGAGGTTCCTCTCTCAAGAGCCCTGACCACCGGTATTTCGGACCCTGTTCCCGATACCAGTGGGCTACTATTTTTTATATTTTTAAATGTTTTTTTTATATTACTTTGTATAGAAATATTTAAAAATGTAAATTATATGTATAGAAATGAATAAAGGAAATAATAATAAAAATGGCAACCCCGTACATCAAACATCAGTTAAATCGTCGTAATTTCTTATTTTAATATTAATTTTGGTTTAAATACAAAGGTCTTTACAATAGTTACCTAAAAACAGTCAATCCATACCTTTTTAACAAAGTAAATAATAGAACATTGGAAAAATACAATAAAACCAGAAAGTGAAAAATTTTAAAAACCCTTCAACTACAATGACATTATGTCAACGTCAATAGAAAATCAAAAATACAAAAAACAGAAGAAAGCATGATGTGATAACATGATTACGAGAGCTGCCTACCGACGCGCACGCCTTACAACCCCGGACTCGTCGCTCAGCTCCGCCTCGCCACCGCCGGACCCTGGATCCCCTGTGTCACCGGCAGCGGCAGTTGCGTCGAGCTCGAGCGACGAATATTTCTCTCCGCCGACGTCGCCAACACTTGTACGTCGGCAGGGGAGAGGCCGGCCACCGAAGAGCTTGGGACTTAGGGGCCATCCGGCCCCGAGCCGGGTCCCCGCTGCCGGTGGTTGTGTGCAGCGCATGAGATGGACTCAAACAATAAACGAGAACGTCATGCGCGCATACTACGGGTCTACAGAGGGGGGAACTAACCTCACTGCGTACCGTGCTAGGATGCTGTCTCTATTCCAGGTACTTGAACCAATCGTCAACGTCTCGGCCCAACGACTGTCGGATCAGGTGCGGGTCATCCAACGCAATCACATGTTGGACGATGCCGCACTTGATAGGCTGCGCTCAGAGGTACTGAGCAACCGTATCGTCTTAACTCCGGCACAAACCGCGGTGCAAGCGTCAACTATTGACGCAACCCCGCCGCGGTCCAACCCAGCTGTTGTAGAGGAAGATGATAGGGTTGCCATGGTAAGTAGCCAGTGCAACGACCGATTGAGGAGCGCTCTGGAAGATGCGCTTCGCGAATATCGATCCACTCCTACCAAACTTGGACCCCGATTACCACGGTTGCCCATGCATAATAAAAATAGGGCGCTGGTGTGTGCCTTGGACTCGCAACTCAAGAATATTTTCGAGAGTAGCGAGAACCTCGTTGATACACACTCGATCCTGTACTGTGGGGCTGTTGCGGCATGTCGTTTAGCTAATGTCAAATTCCCAAATTATGACGTAGCTATTCGACCAAAACCAGCCGTACCAACCTGGCAGCGCAGGATCGAGTGCCGCATCGACGAGACCAGGGTACTCATCGGCAAACTACACTGCTTCAGGGAAGGCAATACACGACCACGTGTGATGCGCTTTGCGAGGCGGGCATTCTCGGGGACTGGAATTAGTCCTCAAGAATACATGTCCCGTGTCACAGAGCGCATCGACTTCCTGAAGCAGAAAGTTTATGCATGGGCGAACCGTATTCGGCGGTATAAGCGGCGGGTTGATCGGTACTCACAGAATCGCATATTCCAGAGCGATGAGAGGTGGGTATACAGAGCTTGGGAGCGACCCGAGCAAAATATGACAGACGTGTGCCGCCCGGATGATGCTGCCACAAGTTCTTTCTGGCGTAGCATCTGGTCGGTGCCCGTCTGTCATACTGAGGCTGACTGGATGCGTGATGTCGAGCGAGTGTGTGAACCTATCCCAGAAATGGAGCCAATTTTAATAACATCTATAGATATAGCCAGAGCATTTCGTCCGTTACCGAATTGGAAATCCCCGGGACCGGACGGACTGCACAACTTCTGGCTCAAATGGTTTAGTAGTTCACACACTTGCCTGGCATCCCAATTCCAATCATCCTTAGAGTCTGGGTCCCTACCGCAGTTTTTAACAACAGGCGTTACCCACCTGCTCCATAAGTCAGGCAGTCCCGCGGAACCCAAAAATTATAGACCGATCACGTGTTTGTCGACGGTCTATAAACTTCTTACATCCATTTTGAGAGTGAAAATTAATACACACATTGACAAAAACTTCATTATGTCTGCCTCTCAAAATGGATGTAGGAATGGGTCCCGCGGTACGAAGGAGCTACTCCTCATCGAAATGGCCATTAACCAACAGGTTCGTCGATCCCGCAAGGATCTGTCGACATGTTGGATAGATTATAAGAAGGCCTACGACTCGGTGCCACATACATGGCTCATGAGGGTACTGGAGTTGTACAAGATAGATGCAACTCTACGTGCCTTCCTTGAGTCATGTATGGGGCAATGGAGGACGGTCCTTCGATATCCAGGATGTCGACAAATCCAGGGGAATGATGAACCTGTATGGATTAAACGGGGAATATTCCAGGGCGACAGTCTGAGCCCACTTTGGTTCTGTCTAGCCCTGAATCCTCTGAGCACATTGCTGGAGGATTCAGGTCTAGGCTACCGGTTGAGGAGAGGTGGTCAGGTCATATCTCACCTTCTTTACATGGATGATCTGAAACTCTTTGCCCCCAACAAATTGCGACTGATGGAGCTACTGAAAGTAACTGAAACTTTCAGTAACGCCATTAGGATGGAATTTGGTGTGGACAAATGTGCAGTCATATATGTAAAGCGAGGGGAGATTATGGAATCCGAGGGAATTCAGCTCTCGGATTCCATACACCTGAGATCCCTCTCCTCATCCGAAAGCTATAAGTATTTGGGTATGTCGGAATCGTTAGGCATTAACGTAACTAACATGAAGCAGTCGTTGAGGGAGCGCTTCTTTGGACGCCTGAACAAGGTATTAAATAGCCTTCTTTCAGGCGGGAACAAGGTGCGCGCCTTCAACGGTTGGGTCATGCCGGTTTTAATGTACTCTTTCGGCGTACTCAAATGGACTCAGACCGAACTCGATGCCCTGGATAGAAGAGTTCGTACACTGTTAACCGCAAACCGGATGCATCACCCACGATCATCGGTAATGAGGCTGTACATCCCGCGGAAGTGCGGGGGTCGAGGTTTTTTAAACGCGAAGACCCTTCACAACCGCGAGATATGCAGTCTCAGAGAATATTTTTTAAAAACCGAGGTGGGTATGCACCGAGATGTGGTCGCAGTGGACAAGGGACTCACCCCGCTGTCCATGGCTAAAGAGAACTGGCGCAAACCTGTAGTACTTACTACCGATGACCGCAAGGAAGTATGGCAAGGCAAGGAGCTTCATGGACGCTTCTACCGGGCTCTTCATGGGCCCGATGTAGATTTTCTAGCGTCCGTGTCCTGGTTACGTTTCGGCGACCTCTTTGGGGAAACTGAAGGTTTTGTCTGTGCGATTATGGACGAAGTTATGTTGACGAACAACTACCGGAAATATATTATGAAGGACGGGACGGTTGACGTGTGTCGGGCATGTCACCGTCCGGGTGAGTCCATCAGACATATTATTTCTGGTTGTTCTCGTCTGGCTAACGGCGAGTACTTGCACAGGCACAACCAAGTAGCCAGGATTATTCACCAACAACTTGCCTTGAAATATAAACTTGTGGAATCTGAGGTACCGTACTACAAGTATGTGCCCGACCCAGTTCTCGAGAAAGACCATGTCACGTTGTACTGGGATCGGTCTATCATTACTGACAGGACTATTGTCGCCAATAAACCTGACATAGTAGTGATAGACCGATTAGCGCGCCGTGTAATGTTAGTCGATGTTACCATTCCGCATGACGAGAACCTCGTGAAAGCTGAGAAAGAGAAACAAATTAAATATCTCGACTTAGCACACGAGGTTGTCGACATGTGGAATGTGAACTCGGCTATCATTGTGCCGATTGTCGTGACGGCCAATGGCCTTATAGCCAAGAGCCTCGACGACCATCTTTCGAGGCTCTCGTTAGGCGGTTGGATCAAGGGCCTGATTCAGAAGGCAGTACTCCTCGATACGGCTCGCATTGTGAGGAGGTTCCTGTCTCTGGAGCCCTAACCACCGGTAGCTTGGACCCTGCTCCCGATACCGGCGGACCACTATTTTTTATATTTTTAAATGTTTTTTTTATATTGTTTTATATTAGAATATTTAAAAATGTATTTAATATGTATAAAAATAAATAAAGGAAATAATAATAATAATAAAGCCATTTATTTCCCAAAGTTTAACATAGTACACTTTCATAACAGTTTTTTTTTTTTTTTTTAATACTATGTCATGCAGTATTAAAATCACATGCAACATATAGATAAGCACTAAATTTAACTAAAATTAACATAATAGAGTTATTCAATTGAATTATTTTACGGAGCATCTTGACATTAAATGTTTCAATATCTACCTAATTAGTTACTTTTTCATTAGAATTTATTATTCATCGATACATTATTTTAGATGAGCAAATATCAATAATTGATTCCATTAAATATGATAAATAAGTAAGAAAATGTAATTAACTAATTAATAACAATTGATTCAATAAAATTTATACATTCAAAATATGATAAATAAATAACAAAATATAATCATTAACAATTATTTTAATAAATATAGGTAGGACAAATAACAGTTTAATTTAATAATTCAATTTGATTAGTAATAAAATGATAAAAATTTTAATAGATTTTTAGATTTTGGGAACCCAATTTTGGGCAAAGGCCTCCTCCATGCATTTCCATAATTTCCTGTCTTTGGCGATCCTGGTCCAAGTGGATCCCGCGACACGCGCGATGTCGTCGCTCCAGCGGCGGCGCGGGCGACCGCGGCGTCGCGCCTCGCCGCGCGGCCACCAGTGCAGTACACGCTCGCTCCAACGTCCGTCGTCCGCGCGCGCCGCGTGACCCGCCCATCGCCATTTTAGTCTACATGCTGAGTCTGCTACGTCTGTCAGTTTAGTGTTCATTCGGATTTGAGAGTTTCGAATTCTGTCTCGCAGTTTCAATCCCAACATACTTCGTTCGACGGCCCGCTGGAAGACTAGTAGTTTAGTAATAATTTCTTTTGTTAGTGCCCAGGTCTGGCATCCGTAGAGTAGTGTGGGAGACACGACAGTTTCGAATGCCTTTTTCTTTAATTTGATTGGTAGTTTAGATTTGAAAATATGCTTCAATGACCAATATCTTTTCCAAGCTAGTTTTATTCTACGCTCTACTTCACCTGCGGTTTGCTCTTTGAACGTGATTCTCTGTCCTAAATATATATACTCTTCCACGTACTCTATTTCCTTTGATAATATTTTTACTGGTTTGTTTTCTCCGTTGGTCATTATGCGAGTTTTGTCCAGATTCATAGTCAATCCGCATTTTCGACTCTCTTTATCTAAAGATTGCAGCATGTATTCTAGATGTGTGTGGTTGTCACAGATTAGTACGATATCATCTGCGAAGCGTAAATGGTTTAATGTTACTCCATTAATGTTGATCCCCACAGAGTCCCATTCCAAGTTACGGAAAATGGTCTCGAGGAGAGCAGTAAAAAGGTTCGGTGATATCGGGTCGCCTTGTCGGACACCACGTTGTACTTCGAAAGGTCTTCCTTGTCTCTCTAATTTAACTTTGGCTTTACCTCTTTTGTAAATTTCCTTTAATAAATTTATGTACTTTTGTGGCACTCCTTGTTGGTCTAGGGCTTTCCATAGAGCTAAGTGTCCTATTGAATCAAATGCTTTCGAATAATCAACGAAAGCAATGTAGAGCCTTTTCCCGTATTCTTCATACTTTTCGATGATTTGTGTCACAGTAAATATATGGTCGACTGTAGAGAACCTTGGGCGGAAGCCAGCTTGTTCTTTAGGTTGATTGAATTCTAGAGTCGGCATAATTCTTTTAAGCAATACCTGTGTGAATACTTTGTACGTAGCCTGTAATAAGCTTATAGGCCTATAATTTCCTATGTCTTCAGGATTTCCTTTCTTGTAGAGTAAAGTTATGACTGATGTCTCCCATTCTACTGGTATGTTTTCATATGCTAAGATATTATTGAACAATTTCGTGATAATAGGGGATAGTGGTTCAATTAAAGCTTTAAGTACGTCATTAGTTACCCCATCTTCTCCCGGGCTCTTTAAGGATTTAAGAGAGGAAATAGCATTACTTATTTCACGTTCCATAAATATTGGCACTTCTATGTTTACGTCATCGTGTCTCATTGTTGTATTATCGTTATTGTTATTGTTACTATCGTCCCTACGTTGGTATAAATCTTCGTAGAACTCTGTAGCCGTCTCCACCAGCTTTTTTCTATTTGAAGTAGTTCGCCCGTCTTTGGATTTTAAAGAGGGAATCCATTTTCGTACATCGTTTAGACGTTGTTGTCCCCTCTTGATTGAACTATTAAAAGTTAGATCTTCTTCAATTATTTTTAGTCTATCGGTGTGTTTCTTTCTCTTTATCTTTCTCTTAATTTTTTTGTATAGCTTGGTGAGTTCCTGCTTTTCGGTTTTCGTTTTATTTGTCTTTCCTTTTAAGAATGTTCTATGTTCTATAAGTTTAGCAATATCATGTGAAATATCTGCTTTGGGTGTTGGTTTCATAGAGTTCTTGTTTGATGATGAAGTCACACTCTTTATAGTTTTTATGATTGAAGAGTAAGATTCCTGTACGTTAATAGTATCAGTCAAAGATGCAGACGCCTCAACAAATTTGTTTTTAAGTGTTTCTTCTTCTAACGAACGTAGTTTATAGTGATCCGATTTTCATAGTTTTTTTTATTGAGTTCCTGGAGGAGAGGAGAATAAAGTTAAAAAAAAAAATTGCCGCTCGCGACATTTTTTTTTGTTTTTTTATTTTCTTTGGTATATTTTTTTTTTGTTTATGAATAACTTCGAATTCGATGGATTCATTTTATGCCGTAATTGTGACCTGCGTGCATCCATTAAAAACCAATTTTGTCTGTTTCTTTGTTCTTTATGCATGTTAGGCATATTTCAAGTATTTTTTTGGAAAATTTCCTATTTTATTTAATTATTTCTTAAATATCGAATTTTAAGACTAAGATTTCTTTTATAATTGGTAGTTGATGCTTTTTCACAGACAACTGGACCAGAAAATATTCATGAAACCATTTTCATGAGTGAAGTGACTAAAAATTAATTCAGAATTATCAGGAAATCGTCTATGTTAAAGTTAAAGGAGGTCATTTTTCTATTTTTTTTTCTACGACGGCCAACGTAACGGCGTAACGTATTATCCTAACTTTTCCACAATTTTTTTTTTTAATATGTTTTTATGAAAGATTTTTAGTTTACACACCTCCACGACCCCCGTACTATTTAAACCATCCATAAGCACAATGCTTTGTGTGCTTTCCATCGAGGCCTACCGTAAAACGTGATTTACACCCCAAAAACAAAGTCGATTCCCGGCAATAATTTTTGCGTAAAGTTACTTAGCTTGATGTACAGAATGCTTGGTTGACGGCTATGTGAAGGGTCTGTTTACACCCAGTATATAAAACACACTATGCAACCTTATGCGTCAAGCCTTGAAGACGGTAGAGGACTGGTGTAACGAATATAAACTAGCAGTTAACCTTACCAAACCGAACTCGTCCTTTTCACAAAGATAATAAAGTTGACAACCCTACAGTTACCACGTTTCTTTGGGACCACCCTAAGCCTATCGACTGACCAAATACTTGGAAAGCCTCCTTTAAATGTACATTTGTACACCAAATGGCAAAACATAGAGAAACTATAATTATTATCTATAACAATTATTGTAACATCTTGCACACTGTTGTAACCTATGTTTACAAATAAAGACGATTGATTGATTGATTGGATATCTATTTGGACAAAAAGCTGAACTGGGCAGAACACACCGATTACATCCCACAAAAGCCAGCATAACCATATGCAAAAGACTGCTCGGCAGGAATTGGGGCCTAAGCCCCAATATCAGGGGTGCGTTGTCAGAATTCCTCCTCGTGTGCCTGATGGCTGCCGGTCCCTCTCGATACGTCTGGAGGGAATAGCAGCTGCTGGGCCGGTGCACCCTGGGCGTGGCCAGTATCCTTCCCCGAGGAATGGGAAGAGATTCTTATTCCTCGGGGAATGTTACTGTCCATGGCTAATATTCTGACATGGGCGGGTCCCTCATGGACCAAGGGGGCGTTGCTCCGCGTGACCCTCTGAAAAGCAGAGGGCACAGCGGAGGAGCAAGGGCGGGCTCGGTGTGCACTTACCCTGCCTCCGAGCAGACAGTGAAGGACGTGCGTTCCTCACTGTCTCCGTCGATATCGTAATCCCACCGTCGAAGTGTCGTGGAACACGTCTCGCGGCTTCGATTGGGACCGAGGGTCTTGTCTTAACCGCCCGGACCACGAGGTAGAAAACCTCTATAAAAAGTTACCCCGAATCTCAAGCGGCGGCGCACCGCGAGGAGATGTATGGCTGACGGGTTCCTTTGGAAAATCAGTCTCTAGTGCGAACCACTGCCGGGCCTGGCTATGGCTTATCTGGGTACAGGGGGCACTGCCCAGATGGACTTTTTATTTCCCCCATACTCGTGGGAACAGTATGGAAACCAATACAACCCAAAACACGGCCGATATCGGCGAAGGAAGGGAGGAGAGGGATGCGGTGTCGGAGTCCGGCGCCGCATCCAGCGAGGTGAGCGCGGGAGGCTCAGTGTGCTCCCAGCGCGGGAGGCCCGGGGCTGCTGCGGGGAACAGGGAGTTCCTACGCAAGCGGTCCAGGCCGGTAGGCGACCGAGAGTCGTCGTCAGATGGGGAGCTGGCTTCGGCTCGTAAGATCCCCACGAGCAAGCGCGGCGGGATCCGTGGCAAGGGGAGAGGCCTCTCTGCCACCGAGAGGTCGGCGCGGCTTGCCGAGGAGGGGCGCCATCCGGGGGTGGCCACCGGTCACGGGGTGGCCCGTTCGGGCTCCTCTGGCGACGAAGCGGGTGCAGATGGCGGCTCCGATGCGGAGCGTAAGGCCGGACTCGCGAAGGAGGTGGAGGCGGCGCTGAGAGCTGTCTCTTTGAAACAAAAGCCCTCTACCAGGCAAAGGGCTATACCTGCAGCGGTCGCCTCCATTATGGCGGCAGCGGAGGCCAGATTTGTTGGGCCCCCGCCAGACGGCGTGGCCAAGCTGAGGGCGGAGGTCGCTCGACTGACGGCCGCCACGGAGCTTCTCAAAGAGGAGAATATGAAGCTCCGAGCAGACCTGGCCAGTCTGCGCGAGTCCGGCTCTCGCGAGGCGCCCCAAAATGGGGGCCAGAAGCATCCAAGCCAGTCCGTGCCGGTGGAGAACCAGGTTCTGAATCTGGTTCGGCAGGAGCTGGCTGCCTTCCAGGCGCGGTTCTCCGTCCTGGAGGGCATTGTCCTGCGCCCCCCCCTAGCGGCAAACAAGGCGCCCCCGGGCCCGACGGCGGCCTCATATGCGTCTGCTGCGGCCTCCGCACCGGGGCCGTCCAGCCAGCCCCCCGGCAGGGTTATGTCGGCCCCGACGAAACCGGCTCCGGTTAGGAAGGCGGCGGCTCTGAAACAGGGCAAGGCGGCGGCCCAAAAGAAGGGCAAGGCGGCGAATATGCCAGCGCCAGCAGCGAGACAGCCGCTATCGCCGCCCCCCCCGCCCCCTAAGCCTTCCGCGGCCGAGACCGGGTGGCAGGTGGCCGGAGAAAAAGCGAGGGAGCGATCGGCGGCCAAAAAGGCCAGGAGGCAGGAGCAGAAACGCCGGCAAAAGGGGCGGGGCGTCGCGGTTAGGCTCAGTACCCCAAAGACCGCAGCTGTAGTGATTACACTACAGCCGGACGCGGAAAAGAGGGGCGTAACCTACCGCGACGTGCTCGCTAAGGCGAAAGCGACGGTGGATCTCGGAAAGCTCGGGATCACCGGGGGCCTCCGGCTTAGAGTCACCGCAACAGGGGCTCGAGTGCTGGAGATCCCTGGCGAAACCCGTGGCTCGTCCGCTGACGCTCTGGCTCAAAAGCTTAGAGCGTCCCTAAATGCGGACGAGGCCCGAGTGTCCAGGCCCGTCAAATGCGCAGACCTGCGCATACTGGGTCTGGACGACTCGGTGACCGAGAAGGAGGTGGTGGCCGCCGTCACCAGGACCGGTGGGTGCCCTGCCGAGCAAGTCAAGGCAGGCACCTTACGTCCGGACTTGTCAGGCATGCGAACCATAACGGTAAGCTGCCCTGTGACAGCGGCGAAAGTCATTGTGGAGGGCCGAAGGCTCTTGGTGGGTTGGGTTTCGGCGCAGGTGAAGCTGCTGGAACCCAGACCTCTGAGGTGCTTCCGCTGCCATGTGGGGCACCACGTGTCGGTCCGGTGCACCTCGGAGGTGGACCGCAGCGGCCTGTGCTTCCGCTGCGGCCAGCCTGGCCACATGGCCGCGGCTTGCTCCGCCGCGCCGCGCTGCGCCGCATGTGCGGCAGCTGGCAAGCCGGCCGATCACCGGGCAGGGAGCAAGTCCTGCGGTACTCCCGCCAAGGCCAAGGGCAAGGGAAGGCCCTCCGCCACCACCGCCAAAACCCCCACCGTCGCAACCACCGCAGCCGCCGCCACTGTCGCCGCCGCTGCCGCTACTGCTGCAACTTCCGCAGCGGGGCCCTCGCAGGGGGCCCGGGAGGGGGCTGAAATGGAGTGCCAGTAACGGCCCCATTACGCCTTCTCCAGGCGAACATCAACCACTGCGCCTGCGCTCAGGATCTGTTGCTCCAGAGCATGGCGCAGTGGTCGATTAACATCGCCGTGGTCGCTGAGCCGTACTTTGTCCCGCCCAGGGATGACTGGGTTGAGGACCTTAGCGGCTCAGTGACCATAATTACGTCGGTCGCCGCCGGTACCCCGACCCTTGAGAGTGTCAGGAAGGGTCAGGGGTGCGTAGCAGCACGGTTCGGGGAGATCGTTGTAGTGGGAGTCTACTTCTCCCCGAGCCGAACTCTCGCCGAGTTCCACAACTCCCTCACGGAGTTGAGCGTCGTCATCGGAAGCCATTCCCTCCCCGTGCTTGTGCTCGGGGACTTCAATGCCAAGAACTTGGCTTGGGGTTCTCGTTACACGGACGTGCGGGGTAGAATGGTGGAGGACTGGGCTCTGGAGACAGGCCTGGTCGTCCTAAATCGGGGTTCTGTCCCCACGTGCGTGCGGATGCAGGGCGAGTCGGTGGTGGACATCTCGTTCGCCAGCCCCGCTCTGTCGCCGCGTGTCGTTGACTGGCGCGTCATGGAGGGGGTGGAGACCTATTCCGACCACCGGTACATCCGGTTCGACGTCTCCACCCAGTCCTCAAGCGTGCCGGTCCTACAGGCCCCGAGTGGTCCGCGATGGGCGCTGAAGCAGCTGGACCGGGAGCTCCTCCTGGAAGCCTCGATCGTGCAGGCCTGGGTGTCATCACCAGTCAGGCCTGCCGACATCAACAACGAAGCGGGTTGGTTCCAGGAGGCCATGTCCGAGATTTGCGACGTGGCAATGCCCCGAGTTCGGCCAGGAAGCGCCCAGCGTCAGGTGTACTGGTGGTCGCGAGAGCTGACGTCTCTGCGCAAGGCGTGCGTTGCCGCGCGGCGCCTGTACGCCAGGCATCGCAGGCTCCGCATCCGCCCTTCGGATGCGGCAGCCATTGAGGCGGAGCTGTACGAGGGGTACAGAGCGGCGAAGACCGCCCTCCAAGAGGCTGTCCGGCGGGCCAAGAATTTGGCCCGCGAGGAGATGCTGGAGTCTCTGAACGGAGATCCGTGGGGGCGCCCTTACAAGATGGTGCGGGACAAACTCCGCACCCGGGCCCCCCCGCTAACGCAGAGTCTCCGGCCTGAGCTCGTGGAGGACGTGGTGAGCGCTCTGTTCCCTTCGCGAGGGGAGCATCCTCCCCCGCCTATGGCTCCGCCGCCGCGTGCGGTGCCGGAAGCGGACCACACCGATGACGATGACGACGTTCCGGAGGTGACTGGGGTAGACCTGAGAGTGGCGGTACGCAGGCTGAAAGCCAGAAACACCGCCCCGGGACCCGATGGCTTGCCTGGCAAAGCCTGGGTCCTGGCCTCTGAGGCTCTCGGGCCCCGACTGGAAGGGCTCCTAAGCGCATGCTTGGAGAGAGGCCAGTTTCCGCTTCGTTGGAAGACGGGGAAGCTGGTCCTCATCCGGAAACCAGGGCGCCCTGCGGACTCTCCGTCCGCATACCGGCCCATCGTGTTGCTCGACGAGGTGGGCAAGCTCTTCGAAAGAGTCATTGCCAACCGCCTTGCCGGGCACCTTGCGGGGATGGGGCCGGATCTTGCGGAACACCAGTTTGGTTTCCGCAAGGGGCGCTCCACGGTGGACGCCATCATGCGCGTGAGAGCCCTCACGACGGGGGACGCGGTGTCCCGGGGCGGGGTCGTCTTGGCGGTGTCTCTTGACATCGCCAACGCCTTCAACTCCATGCCCTGGAGCTGCATTAGGGAGGCACTCCGGTATCACCGGGTGCCAACCTACCTTCGTCGTGTGGTCGGGGACTACTTGACAGATAGGGCCGTCATCTACCCCGGTCAGAGCGGAGAATGGAACCGGCGAGAGATGTCGTGCGGTGTTCCACAGGGATCGGTTCTAGGACCGGCCCTGTGGAACATCGGTTACGACTGGGTGCTGCGCGCCGACCTCCCTACCGGCGTCAGCGTAGTTTGCTACGCTGACGACACGCTGGTACTGGCACAAGGGAGGTCGCACGAGGCGGCGGCCGAAAACATGACACGCGGGGTTGCGATAGTCGTGGATAGGATCCGGCAATTGGGTCTCGAGGTGGCATTGCACAAGTCCGAGGCCATGTGTTTTCATGGGCCTCGGAATGCGCCACCGTCGGGATCCCTACTGACGGCAGGAGGGGTTTCCATCGGCGTCGGGTCGACGTTGAAGTACCTAGGACTCGTCCTCGACAGCCGGTGGAACTTCGTGGAGCACTTCCGACGTTTGGCTCCCAAACTGGAACGGACAGGGGCTGCCTTCAAGCGGCTCTTGCCCAACCTGAGGGGTCCAAACGCCTCCTGCCGGAGGCTATACGCGGGGGTCGTGCGGTCCATGGCCCTTTACGGGGCCCCGGTGTGGGCGCGTTCTTTAAGGCGGCAAGCCGCCCACTACCTGAACGCGCCCCAAAAGGTGATAGCCATAAGGCTAATCCGGGGGTACCGCACGATCTCCGGCGAGGCGGCTAGCCTCCTTGCCGGATTGCCGCCATGGGATCTGGAGGCGATAGTCCTCGCGCGCCTGCATGAATGGCGCGCGGAGGCACTACGTCGGGGGGAAACTCCGCTGCCGCGGCAAATTGCCGCTCAACGGACAGACCTCCGGCATAATATCATGGCGACATGGAGAGAGCGACTGTTGCAACCCCGTGCAGGGCACGCTACCATAGTGGCGATAAGTCCCCTCTTTGAGGAGTGGCTAGGGAGGCGCCACGGCGCCCTCACCTACCGCCTGACGCAGATCCTCACCGGACACGGTTGTTTCGGGAGGTTCTTGCACCGAATCGGGCGGGAGGAAACGCCCGGGTGTTTCCACTGCGAGGATCGTCCGGAGGACACGGTGGAGCACACCGTAGAGGTCTGCCCCGCTTGGGCGGAGCACCGCCGTGTCCTTGTAGCGGCGATTGGCGGCGGCGATCTCTCGCGTCCGGCCCTGGTTCAAGCCATGGTCCGGAGCGAGAGGGAATGGGAAGCCGTCACCACCTTCTGTGAAGCAGTCATGCTAGTGAAGGAGGTGGCGGGACGTGAGAGGGAAAGAACCTCACGTCCCAGCCGCCGCGGGAGACGCCCTGGGCGTCGGGGGTCACGTGGTGGCTCCCGGCCACCGTAGGCGCGGGCCTGTGGACGCCCAGTTATGGGCTAGCTCGCCGTCCGGCCGTCTTATGACGACAGGCCGTGTCGACGGCGCGTTCGTGTTCCACGCGCGCCTCAAAGAGATGTCAGCAACCGAGTAGGGGTCCGCATGGGCCGATGCCTGCCAGAGCTGCGGGACTGTTCGAAAGAGACACCGTGGCCCTGGAACACAAAGGGCAAAGAAGGAACATGGATGGGTTTTAGTCAGTACAAGTCTGACACTCCCTTCCGCTCCGCCCAGAGTGGGAGGGGTCATTTGATGATTTCGCATCCAAAAAAAAAAAAAAAAAGCCCCAATATCACCTACTGGCTATACACCACAGTCATCCGACCAATCATCACATACAGCTCTTTAGTTAGGTGGGGACCAACCTGAGCACAGCCCAGAAGGATCTCGAGAAGCTACAAAGATTTGCCTGCGTAGCAATCACCGGTAGCATGAGAACATCACCCACTGCTGCATTACAGGTGATGCTGGAGTTGCCACCTCTACACCTCGTCGTAAGAGAGGAGGCGACCCTAGCGACTCAGGCTCGAAGTATCCGGTACCCTAAGTAAAGGTTCCAAATCAAAGATACACGCATAAAAGAGGATGAAATCAAACAGCAGCCCATGGTGGCATCACCCAGCGACAGAACCATGAAGGTCTTCATGGTTTTGCTTTCAAAAACACTACAACATAGAGCTCACAGCGGAGATGTGTGACTACTTTGGTCCAAAAGAGCTCAGGATCTACGCTGATGGATCAAGGACGGATGACGGGACAGGTGTTGGTGTCTTCTATGACGACCGAAACATTAAAATATCCAGACCCCTGGGAATGCTCAACTTTGTCTATCAAGCTGAGTGGGTAGGTATTATCCAAGGGGCACACGCCAAGGGGTATAGGTAGGTATCACTGACAGTGCAGATCGCGCATGGAGGCGGAGGAAAGGGAAGGAGTAGCGCATGTACTCCTCGAGTACACCGGCGTCACCCAGATCCGCCAGGAGACTCTGGGAACACCAAGATCCCTTTCGGATGTCCTCAGAAGACCAGGAAGTTTGATCTGCTTCTGGAGGGAGGTGGGCTGGTTGGAGTAACGGCCACCATGGCTCACGCACAGTGGTCCACTTTAGGGACTAAGTGTGGAAACCAAAACCCTTAACAAGAGCTAGAAGGTACAATTCTTACTTATTATTTCACAACAATATTATTATTCAAAGATAGTATTGTACAGTCAGCAACAGAAGTCGTTGAACATAATTTTTTTCCAATATTTCCTAATCACTATTATTTATCATAAGTTATTGACTAAAGTAAATTACAAAACAACTTGTCATAATTGAACTACAAAAGTCGCTGAACTCAGTTAAACCATTAATTGCTATTCATTACTACCGACAAAATTGTATGATCTGTAATAAATACAAAAGTCGCTGAACATTGCTAATTTCCTACATTTCTTGTTTGTTAAACCCGTTTGCTCCAAGGCACTATTTGGCGAAGCGCAGCGCACCACATTTTTCATAATCAAAACATTGCCGAATAAACACAGCTACTAGTTTAGAACAAAAATTAAATATAATATTAATAGATATTCAAATTAAAAACTAGGACAATATTTATTTAGTTCTAGTACTTATAAAACAAATATCAATAATGGTAGGCACTACATACAAAATAAAATACAGAACATAAACATATATTACACAGCAATATTACAATATTTAAAAAACAATCACGAGTTTACGATATGTTTACATGCGATCTTGTTTTTCTAAACAATAAATAAATAATAAATATTACACATAGCTATTGGAGGGTGGGACCAGAGTTCATACAAATCCTGGCATCATCTTTTAAGATTAAAAAATATCAATTTTGAAAAGAAATACGTGTCCGCTTTTATGGGACAGTAACAACAATGGAATATTGGTAACAAATTAGGGTTTTAAAAGCCTAGTGTTCACAGCAGTTCAAATTATAATAGTTATTGACCTGTCTATAAAAATAATTATAATTATTTTTAAAAATCATACAAATTATAGTATCAACTGCTGTTAAAGTCTGTCTTTGTTTCCTTTTTTATCTTCTGAATTTTCCTTTACCGATTATAAGTATTTAGATTTTATCCTTCCTAAGTTTCGTATTCGCTGGTCCTCCATCTTTTCTGGGTTATTTAAGCCTTTCTCAGCAGGGGTTAGAGGCATTTTTGATTGTGAGCTGTAAAAAAATGAAGCGTAACCTTGCTTAAACAGTTATGGTCTTTTTTTTTAAAATAACGTTGCCCCACACTAGTAATTTATTCTGTATCGTGGGTGCTTTTATAAACATACACAAACAGCCAGCCAGACCAGGAACAACAACCTGTAGATCATACAATTATTTGTTCCGTTAGGGGATCGAACCCGTAACACGCAGCGCAGCAGCCAATCGCTAAGCCACTGCGCCAATCGTGCCGCCAAATGTGCCGAATGCCGCCTTTTATAATCAATCCTAATTGATGTTTAATCCAAAACCGGTGCAGGTTACAAACAATACGCATATACAGGGTGTTTGGTGCATCGTTTGCCAAATTGAATTGTCCGAATGGAGAGGTCATTTGCTATCTCTTCAGATCCAAGAACTCAATCTTGGCCACACCGGTTTTTTATACGGTTTTTCCAACTTTAATTTTGAAAAATTCCCAAACTTGGCAAAAGTATTAAAAACAAAAGTATTAGTATAATCCTTAAATTACATTTTAATTTTTAAACGTACTGTTGTATGGTTCTATCGAATTCAAAACTAGTCGCTAGTAACATCTAGTTTTTTTTTTTTAATAACTCACAAAACTTTTGAAAGAAGAAAAAATAATCTTAAAACTCAACTTTAAATTGCTATAAAAAAAACTAAAAGCGATCGAGATCTTCGAATTCTTTTAAAAAGTTCTCTAGTCTGTCCTCTTTCCAATGGTATGCAATATGTTAAAAAAATATTTTAATAACTTCGCTAATTCGTTAAATTTGTGTATTGGGTCGCACTATCAAGCTACTCAATATTCAGGTTGAAACCCTAGTTTTCGCATAAATAACATGCTGTAAGTAGGTAGATATTGTTATCTCACTCTTACGCAGTCTCTTATCTCTTTCTTACATAGGGTTCTAACTTTCCTCGAACTTGAAATGGAAGAGAAAATTAAAAATAATAATTTATTTAATAAATACCTAATTACAAATCTTGTTTAAATTGTCCGCCTCTATTGCGTATGCACGTGCGACATATTCGTCTTATCTCGACTGTAGTGGTGCGTAAACCCATTTCTGGTTTGATAGTCATGAAGGCCGTCTCAATGCGTTGTACTAAATCATCCGTCTGCGTCAGGATGGCTGGTTGCCTGTATCGGTTCGCGTCAGGCTGGTGACCAAAAATTGCTACCTATTTGCTACCTTTTGCTACCTATAGTCAATTAATTGCTACCTAACTTGGAAACAAAATAATGGGACTTCAAAATGACCAGCCATTCTGATATCATGATGGCTGGTCAACCCCTGTTTGTGTGAACTATTCAAATTCGTGTTATTATTTTTACTTGAATAATTGCTACCTAATTGCTACCCTCACGTATTTCAATATCCACCTTGTAACTTTAACGAGTAAAAAGTTGTGACCATTTTATTTTTTTACAGGGAATGGATTATAGTAGGAGAGCCGACTGCAAAATTTCCAACCTACTTGATACCGCGATAAAATGCACAATGGGTTCTCATAAAAGTGATGCTAAGTCCGAATTTGATAGTGTGCCACGGCGGAACTTGCCGAAAGTAAAAAAAAAAAACATTTTCGGTGCAAAAAGGTTTTTTTTTTAGTTACTTTACCCATCTGATACTGAAATAATAGTTATGGCTTCAGTTAGAAATTTACTGGTAGATACAGAAAAGCGAAATCTGTCAGTATTTTTTTTGCCGGAAGTGCTTGGCAGACGCTCTCAATGGTGACCCCATCGGGACCCCTAAATATACCCATCTGATACCAGCATGAAACCAATTCCAGTCGGTAGGTATGAATCCTCATGATTCATACCTACCGACTGGAATTGGTTTCATCATTTTCCAAGTTAGGTAGCAATTAATTGACTATAGGTAGCAAAAGGTAGCAAATAGGTAGCAATTTTTGGTCACCAGCCTGACGCGAACCGATACAGGCAACCAGCCATCCTGACGCAGACAATCATCCCTAGTTTCAACTTCCGTGGCGTAGACAAGTTCCTTACCTGACAATCTCAACGGGGATAATTACACAGATTTCTTACCAACAGACTTGCCTTTATTATTAGCTGAGCTGCCAATTTTCAGTGAAGACAGGTCATTTGTTTTTCAACATGACGGTTGTCCCGCTCACTGGAGATTAACCTCTGGCAATTATTCCCATTGAGATTGGCATGAAGGTCACTGGAGATTAACCATCAGGGACTACTTGAATGATGCATTCCCAAACTCATGGAAGGGATGGCCCTATTCCTTTCCCACGTTCCCCAGACCTAACTCCGTTAGACTTTTATCCTGAATATGGAGTAGCTTGATGGTGCGTCCCAATACACAAATTTAACGAAGTTATTAAAAGATTTTTTAAGCATATTGCATACCATTGGAAAGAAGACAGACTAGAGAACTTTTTAAAAGAATTCGAAGATATCGATCGCCTTTAGTTTTTTTTTTATAGCAATTTAAAGTTGAGTTTTAAGATTATTTTTTCTTCTTCCAAAAGCTTTGTGAGTTATTAAAAAAAAACTAGATGTTACTAGCGACTAGTTTTGAATTTGATAGAACCATACAATAGTACGTATAAAAATTAAAATGTAATTTAAGGATTATACTAATACCTTTGTTTTTAATTTAAGATTTAATGCTAAGTTTAGGAATTTTTCAAAATTAAAGTTAGAAAAACCGAATAAAAAAACCGGTGTGGCCAAGAGTGACTTCTTGGGCCTGAAGAGATAGCAAATGACCTCTCCATTCGGACAATTCAATTTGCCAAACGATGCACCAAACACCCTGTATATATAATTGTAATATTTCCTTTATTTATTTTTATAAAAATCTTCTACATTTTTAAATATTTCATAATCTAAAAACAATATAAAAAACATTTAAAAATATAAAAAATTGTAGCCCACCGGTATCGGGAACAGGGTCCAAGCTACCGGCGGTCAGGGCTCCAGAGAGAGGAACCTCCTAACAATACGAGCCGTGTCCAGGAGCACCGCTTTCTGAATCAAACCCTTGATCCAGCTGCCTAACGAGACCCTCCTCAGGTATTGGTCGAGGCTCTTGGCAATTAAGCCATGGGCTGATACAACTATCGGCACAATGATCGCTGAGTCCACATCCCACATGTCGACAACCTCGCGTGCCAAGTCAAGATACTTGATTTGCTTATCTTTCTCGGCTTTCACGAGGTTCTCATCATGCGGGACCGTTATGTCTACAATCATTGCGCGCCGCTCTGACCGATCCACCACCACTATATCAGGTTTACTGGCTACAATAGTCCTGTCAGTGATGATGGATCGATCCCAGTACAATGTGATACTGCCATTTTCGAGAACTGGGTCGGGCACATACTTATAGTACGGTACTTCCGATTCCACAAGGTTGTATTTTAGAGCAAGTTGCTGATGGATAATCCTGGCTACAAGGTTGTGTCTATGCAAGTACTCTCCGTTAGCCAGACGAGAACACCCGGAGATAATGTGACGGATTGATTCGCCTGGACGGTGGCATGCCCGACATATGTCAACCGTACCGTCCTTCACAATAAATCTCCGGTAGTTATTCGTCATCATAACTTCATCCATAATTGCACAGACAAAACCTTCGGTTTCTCCGAAGAGGTCCCCGGAACGTAGCCAGGCTACGGACGCTGACAGGTCTACATCGGGCCCATGCAGGGCCCGGAAAAAGCGTCCGTGAAGCTCCTTACTCTGCCATACCTCCATGCGGTAGTTAGTGTCAAGCACTACAGGTTTGCGCCAGTTCTCTTTAGCCAAGGAGAGCGGGGTGAGCCCCTTGTCCACCGCGACCACATCTCGATGCATCCCCACGTCGGTTTCAAGGAAATATTCCCTGAGACTGCATATCTCGCGATTGTGGAGAGTCTTAGCGTTTAAAAAGCCTCGACCCCCACACCTCCGCGGGATATACAGTCTCATAACAGAAGAACGCGGGTGATGCATTCGATATGCCGTCAACAATGTACGGACCCTCCTATCCAGGGCGTCTAGTTCTGTCTGAGTCCATTTGAGTATGCCGAAAGAATACATCAAAACCGGCATGACCCAACCGTTGAAGGCACGCACCTTATTGCCGCCTGATAAAAGACTATTAAATACTTTTTTTCAGACGGCCAAAGAAGCGCTCCTGAAGCAGAACCAAAGCGGACTCAAACTATCGCCCTGAAATATACCTCGCTCTGTCCTTATCGGCTCGCTATTCCTCTGGATTTGCCGACATCCTGGATAGCGAAGGACTGTCCTCCATTGCCCAATACATGACATCAGGAAGGTGCGCAGAGTTGCATCAATTTTATACAACTCTAGCACCCTCATGAGCCATGTATGTGGCACCGAGTCATAGGCCTTCTTATAGTCTATCCAACATGTCGACAGATCCTTTCGGGAACGGCGAACCTGTTGACTAATGGCCATATCAATGAGGAGTAGCTCCTTAGTACCCCGGGACCCGTTCCTACATCCATTTTGAGAAGCGGAAATTACAGAATTGTCATCAATGTGTTTGTTAATTTTAGCTCTCAAAATAGATGTAAGAACTTTATAGACCGTCGGAAGAAGGTAATCGGTCTATAATTTTTGGGTTCCGCAGTACTACCCGATTTATGGAGCAGGTGGGTTATACCTGTTGTCAGGAACTCTGGCAGCAACCCTGACTCTAAGGCTGACTGGAACAGGATCGCCAGGCGAGCATGCGATCTTCTAAACCATTTAATCCAGAAGTTGTGCAGCCCATCCGGCCCTGGAGATTTCCAGTTAGGCAACGGACGGACTGCACGAACTACGTCTTGGGGGCTGATATTGATTGCCCCCATTTCTGGTACTAGATCGCACGCTCGCTCGACCCTCCGAGTCCATTCACCCTCAGTATGGCTAACAGGCACCGACCAGATGCTGCGCCAGAATGAACACATGGCATCATCATCCGGTAGGCGCGTGTCAGCCACACCTTGGTCCGGTCGCTCCCAAGCCCTAAAAACCCACCTTTCATCTCTTTGAAATGTGCGATTCTGAGTGTATCGGTCCACCCGCCGCTTATACCTACGAATACGGTTTGCCCATGCATACACTTTCTGCTTCAGGAAATCGATGCGCTCTGTGACACGGGACATGTAGTCTCGAGGACTAATATCAGTCCCCGAGAATGCCCGCCTCACAAAACGCATCACTCTAGGGCGAGTATTGCCCTCCCTGAAGCAGATTAGTTTGCCGATGAGTGCTCTGGCCCCATCAATACGTCGTTCAATCCTGTACTGCCATGCTGGTACGGCTGGTTTAGGTCGTGTAGCTCTGTCATCAGAAAATTTGACATGAGCTACACGACATGCCGTTACAGCCGCACAATACAGAATTGAGTGAGCATCGCTGAGGTCTTCGCAGTTGTCAAAATAGTTTGACAACTGCGAATCCAGAACAGCCACCAGCGCCCTATTTTTGTTATGCATGGGCAAACGAGATATGCGTGGTCTAAGGTCGGGTTGCATGAACCGATACTCTCGAATCGCACCTTCCAAAGCACTCCTCATTTCCTCATTGCACATTTCATTATTAGCGTGATTAGATATTGTACTAGACTGCGGTAGAACCACAGCCTGCACCGACGGGGTAATGACATGGCTACTCTGCATTTCAGTTCGTAGGCGATCAAGTACAGTGTCATCCAACATACGATTACGTTGGATGACTCGCACCTGATCCGATAGTCGTTGCGCCGACACGATGACAGCTGGCTCAAGCACCTGAAACAGAGAGAGCATCCGAACACGGTACGCGGTCAGGTTGTTACCCCCTTCTGTAGCCCATAGTATGCGCGCATGACATTTGCATTAATGGATTGCGTCCATCGCATGCGCGGCACACTCCCGCCGGGAGCTGGGACCCTATCAGAGGCCGGTGGGCCTCGAGGTCCTAAACCGTCCGGTGGCCGGCGTCCTCCTCGTCGACGAACAGGTGGTGGCGTCGTCGGCGGAGAGAAATACTCGTCGCTCGAGCTCGACGCAACTGCCACGGCCGGTGTCACAGCACTCACGACGGGGCTGGATTCCGGCGGCGGCGAGGCGGAGCTGAGCGACGGGTCCGGAGGCGATAGGCGTGCGCGTCGTGCCGCTGATCTCGTCAACATTTCTTCATTTCTTTAATCTTTACTAAAATTTTTTGATAGACATTGACAGACATTGTGTCAAATCAATGGTGGTGGTGTGGTTTTTTCTTATTCTATTTACTTTTTGCATTTTCATATTGTTTCTTCATTGATTATTGTAATAAAAATTGATATTATGAAATGTGGTAGGTATGATTTAAATCTTCCGGTATACTGTAAGTTTTTAATTTTAAAAATATTTTGTAGATCTTATATGAAGACGTAATTGTTGACGTAAGTGTTGCCAGCTCATTGTAATCATTGTTATAATAATTATTATAATAATCAGACAGTTAATATATACTCAGCCTAATAATTTCCTATTTTGTTACCCTTTTTTCCATTTATACGTTACCACCCAAAACTAACAAAAAAGGGAGTAATAAAATTAAGTACAAAATTTTATTTAAATTGTAAACGCATGCAACTCAAATGAATACTCGTGTAACGATTTCAAGGTTGGGAACTGTAATGGTAGTTTAAGTGAAGTAACAATAAAATCTGAACTTACCTGTGTTTTTTGAGTAACAAAGCTAGGATTTTTTTCTGACCGCTAACTTTACCAAAGACTTTCACGGTTCGCATAAGGCACATAAAAGAACTATCAAAATTAAAACAAGAAAGATGCCAAGCTTGCTGCCATTATTCTAAAATATGTTTAGTACCAATCGATTCTGATATTTTCCAAATGATGGTCACAAAAACTGGAATTTCAAAATGGAACATTTTACAGAAAAAGTTAAAATAATTAATTAAAAACATATTAATAAGGTAATGCCAAAAAGGGTGTTTTAAAGTAAATTGTGACTTATCGTTATAAATAAATAATAATTATTTGTTATTTATGCAATGCCCATATCCACTCAAATAAAGATCAATGGTTTGGTAAGATATAGAGATTGGGACACTATTCACTTCACTTCATACAACTGGGTGAAACGGATATTTGAAATATATTGAAAAAAAAAATCTTGTTGTATTTATGTCTTCTTAGTTTTGTTTTATTTTGTAGAGTGGTTTCACTGCCTAGACAATTTATAAAAAGTAATAATGATCTATTATACAACGTGTAACAGAATAGACGCAATTCCTGAAAGTAGTTGGTTCAGAATCGGCTTCTGAATCGATTTCTGTCATAAAAATAGGTGTTAAATTTTGACGGAAAAGTCTTTTAAATAACTTAAATTAGAAACACAGTATCATGACAAATTAATACAATCCTTAATTCAAGGAAATTTAAACCTTAACTCAGAGCAATAAAGGCTACTAAAACGCACGACATTATTTGTAGTTCGCTCATAGCTCGTAATACACATACGTTAATAATATCAATGCATTTTACATTAAAAGTAGTGCGCGTCAAATAAATAGATAATTTAAAGGAATTCCAACTTTATCTCCAATGAGTAAGGCTTATTTGAATACACGACCTAACTAAGTTGGTCATCAGAGTATCCCTACAAACAATTTTTAGGCATTTTTACAAAATAAAATAATTTAATTTGAATTAGAACTTATTGTAAAGAGATAAAGCATTTGTCGTCAACCTCTTTGCCGTTTATGCGAAATGCCGACACACACGCCGCCGCTACCGCCGAATAATGCACAAAAGCTAGTCATCCGCCGGTAGTGATCTAGTGTAGTTGTTCTTTTATTTACTTCCGTGACATTTTTGTTTCCGCGCGCGATTGCTTTCCGGTATACCAACATACAATACACGGAGATGGTGAGGACCCTGGCTCGCTGTCTTGATAATGTCGCGTTAGCTTGTCGGGAGTTATATGACCGTTTTAGCTGCAGTGTGAGCGCCAGGACGATGCTGGCTGCAACTCAGTGACTGAGGGATTCTGGGACGTTCCTTCCTAATACGGCTTTGGACAGAGGGACGAATGTGCGGACTACTCGTCTGCAAGAGCGTATTCTCGACTATTTCGACAAACATCCAGAGGACAGCTCGAGAGAAGCTTTACCCCAGTTCGATTGCAGCCACATGTACGTGTGGCGAACGTTGCGTCCTGATGGTGAACACCCATTCCATCTTCGACGGTGTCAAGACTTAACGCCGGCCGACAACTTGCCACGACTGGAATTCAGTAGGTGGTTGTTCGAGAATTGGCAACAGAACATTCTTTGGACGGACGAGAGTACCTTCACGCGTGTTGACATGTACAACCAGCACAACCAGCATTCGTGGCGGCATGAGAATTCATATGCTTGCCGTTGTGGATTCGTTCCAGCATAGGTTCTCCGTCAACGTGTGGGCTGATATAATCGGAACATTCATACTGGGCCCCGTTTTCCTTCCACGGTTGACCGGAGATACCTACCTGCAGTTCCTGCAAGAGACATTGCTGGTCTTACTAAAAATATACAAGGGAGGGAACAGAGACTGTGTTAAAAACTACAGACCGATATCGGTCCTACCTGCACTCTCTAAAGTTCTCGAAAAAATCCTCAATAACTCTACGAAAACTCAAATGCCAAAAAAAATTGAAATGCCTAGGTATATTCCTGGACCTTTCGAATGCTTTTGACACGGTCTCTGTTCCCAAACTCATCATGAAGCTGGAAAGTATCGATGTGCGTGGAATGCCGCTAGACATATTTGCATTAAATTTGATTCTCACCGAAGGGATGAGTTTCTCGTGTCCTATGGTGTTCCCCAGGGAGGAATCCTTTCCCCGACCCTATTTCAGATCTACGTAAATGACCTCTGCAGACTGAGTCTCCCAAATGCTAGAATTTACGCTTACGCAGATGACAATGCAATCCTTGTAGACGGAATCACTTGGGACATTGTGAAAGCAAATGCGAAGGTGGCCATGGCTAAAGTTATGATGTGGCTAAACTCAAACCTTCTTACATTAAACCTACAAATAATGACTTATATTCCTTTTGCTGTACGACATAACGCTTAACCATCTCCTTCTTTTAGTATAACTCCTCATTCCTGCACAAACTCGTTCACTCCCTGCACTTGTCCTCCGCTTGCTAGATCCGATAGCGTTAAATACCTCTAAGTACACATAGACGACGGTCTGAGATGGGACCAACAAATTGACGCCGTTACCACCAGAACTTTACGTCTTATAGGTAGATATATTGAAGTCTCTTAGAGTATCCGCCGACCTAAAAACCGTTAAGATTGTGTACCTAACCACATAAATGAAACGTGCGTATTGTTTGCCGATGACGTCTCTATTTTAACATCATGTAAAAATAACCAAAACCTGAACCAAACACTAACATCTATACTTGATACCACAATATACTGGATGAACGAACATAACCTCGAAATTAACTTTAGTAAGACAAAAATAGTCACTTTCCACCCGCGACAAAAAACCCCAATAAATATAAATTTTAAATACAAAGGATCCAAGTTAGAAATAGTTAATAAATTCACCCTTTTAGGCCTAGACATAGATACACACATAGACTGGAAACCACACATACAGAAAGTAAAAACAAAGCTATCTAAATTTGCATATGCCCTCAGAGTAATAAAGAAAACTACAGATCTCAAAACAGCAATAGTAACATACTATGCGTACGCGTTCGCTTGGCTTAAATACGGAATAATATTATGGGGAACAGTACAGACGCACCTTCGCTATTTACAATACAGAAGAAACTTATAAGAACATTGGTTAACATAGAAGACACCGACTCATGTAAACCACACTTCAAAGAACTAAACATCCTAACACTACCCTGTCTCTATATATTTGAAATTTGCAAATTTGTAAGGAAGTACCCACAATTCTACAGCAAAAGAGAAGACATACAAACAGAAATCAAACTTAGACATGGAAATAGACTCAACCTGCCAACTTCACGATTAAAAATGCACTCCTCTAGTGCGTTTGTCACGTCTATAAAAATCTACAATAAATTACCTGAACACATAAAAAACACAGAAACAAACAATATATTTATAAATAAACTAAAACGATTTCTCTTAGATAAAACCTACTACACAATTGACGAATACTTCAAAGATAAATTCCTCCTAGAGAAACGAAGATAATTAGAATAACCAAGTAGTACCTAATACATCTATTTACCTTATCTACCGTGTAATATCTTTAATTACTTACTATTTAGTTAATAATAAATTACAGCTAATATATAAATAAATATATAAAATAATTACCTAATTTATAATTTAGAAAATATCTATTAATAATAAATAAATAAATATATAAATAAATAAATAAATATAGAAATATTAATAATAAACAAAATTAATATAAATCTACTCATAAATAATATCTACTTAAATATCTAAATATAAGATTTACTCCTTAATTTCAATATTATTATGTTTTTAAACAAAAAGCGCTTCATCCTCTCCTCTAAAAACTAACTTGCTGTGCCCGACAGGGTCCATAATTGTTTCTCTATAATTTACCTACCAGCCTTGTATACATTATGGAATGCAATAAAGTATTGAGTATTGAGTACCTTGCGCTTTGCCAATCAGTGATTGGTTATTGCATAGTTGCGTGGGGCGGTGTGGCTAAGACTAGATTTCTGAGGGTGGAAAGAGCACAGCGAGCCATACTTAAAGTCATGACAAAAAGCCCTACCGGTATCCAACAACTGAACTGTTCTGTGACTGAAAAGTACTTACGGTTCGTCAGCTTTATGAGCTTAAATCCACTCTTAGAAAGCACGCAGGCCTTCCTCCTCTTATTACAAACTGTGCACCAAATATACAACACAAGACCTCCTTCGCCAAACATCAATACTACATACTAAGTACTCATATCTATGAAAACATTAACAAACATCTCGATATTATAAATCTAAACTCACATGCACTAAAATCTAAATTAACAGGACTACTCTTACACGGAGTCTTTACTCACCTATCTTGTATAATACACTCACACGCACACACCTACACCCACACTTACACACCCACACATACACTCACACCTATACATACAAACACACAACATACAATTCTACTCTTGTATACCATACAGTAGAATGACACAGTCCACTTGAGATATAAGTTTTTGTTGATTATTGACCGTAAACTACCTCTTTTAATACCCTAGCTTAAGAAGTAGATTCTTGTACAGAATTTGCAACATAAACTATGTATTTCTAAACCAAAATATCAAACTGTACTTCAAACTCTGTATGGTTTTGGAAAAATAAAGATTATTATATTATGTATTACTGGATGACTTCCCTGTCGGTCTTTCACGTGACATGTTTTACCAGCAAGACGGTGCTCCCGTGCATTTCACGAGGACCGGAAAGTCGGAGGATGGCAGTCGTTGGATAGGTCGCGGAGGACCTGTGCCGTGGCCTCCCAGATCGCCTGTCTTAACACCATATGCCTTTTATTTGTGGGGTCGCATAAAATCGCTCGTGTACGTCAGACAATCTACAAGTGTCGAGAAACTAAAAACAAAAATTGAACAAGCATTTGTGACGGTGAAAAGTGACACTGAAGTGCTTACAAAATTTAAATACAATTTAAGAAAGCGTGCAAATAAGTGCATAGAACAAGGCGGTGTGTGTGGTGTGAAAAGTGGATCGCAGAAATAGTGCAAATTAATAACCTAAGTGTAAAGTGTAAATTATCCAGTTCTGTAAGTACCTACTTATTCCTATCAATACAATTGTATTCTTATCACTGTAAATATTATGATTCAAATCTTTTAAACACGACCTCTTTGAATATTTTTGTAGTACAAACAATAAACTGTATCTAAACACGACTTATAAGGGGGTAGTTGATATCGTGAAAGTTACGCATCTGAAATACATTTTTTACCCGCGTGTGCCGCACGGAGTCCGAGCGCTTGGCCCTTCGTTAGTTTCGTAGTTCGGGTAAAAATTCGCTGTTTTAAATGCATTCCCGTTACTAAGCCTAAAGTCTAATATTCGTGTTAATAATTTCACTTACTAAAAAATTATCAATCATTACACGGTAAACTCAATGAAGTATCAAAAGTTATTCATATTTAAAGTCCACACGGTTTGACATTTAAGGTCCGTAAAATTCGTTCATTGAACTAACGCACATCTAATGCCTACAGCTATGGTCAGCTGGCGGGAGCTCGAGTGTGCGTGTCGCGTCAGCCGCTAACTTTGCATAAGTGTGTGTGCAGGGATGTTGTTGCTTAATCTGTTACACGTTGTATAACCTTTCATCTCTTTGGAATGTGCGATTCTGAGTGTATCGGTACACCCGCCGCTTATACTTACGAATACGGTTTGCCCATGCATATACTTTCTGCTTCAGGAAGTCGATGCGCTCTGTGACACGGGACATGTAGTCTCGAGGACTAATATCAGTCCCCGAGAACGCCCGCCTCACAAAACGCATCACTCTAGGGCGAGTATTGCCCTCCCTGAAGCAGATCAGTTTGCCGATGAGTGCTCTGGCCCCACCAATACGTCGTTCAATCCTGTACTGCCATGCTGGTACGGCTGGTTTAGGTCGTGTAGCTCTGTCATCAGAAAAATTGACATGAGCTACACGAAATGCCGTTACAGCCGCACAATACAGGATTGAGTGAGCATCGGTGAGGTCTTCGCAGTTGTCAAAATAGTTTGACAACTGCGAATCCAGAACAGCCACCAGCGCCCTATTTTTGTTATGCATGGGCAAACGAGATATGCGTGGTCTAAGGTCGGGTTGCATGAACCGATACTCTCGAATCGCACCTTCCAAAGCACTCCTCATTTCCTCATTGCACTGGGTACTTACATTAGTAACAATGTCATTACTCACGTCATTAGCGCGATTAGATATTGTACTAGACTGTGGTAGTGCCACAGCCTGCACCGACACGGCTACTCTGCATTTCAGTTCGCAGGCGATCAAGTACAGTGTCATCCAACATACGATTACGCTGGATGACTCGCACCTGATCCGATAGTCGTTGCGCCGACACGTTGTCAGCTGGCTCAAGCACCTGAAACAGAGAGAGCATCCGAACACGGTACGCGGTCAGGTTGTTTCCTCCCTCAGTAGCCCCATAGTATGAGCGCATGACGTTTTCATTGATGGATTGTGTCCATCGCATGCGCTGCACACTCCCGCCGGGAGCTGGGACCCTATCAGAGGCCGGTGGGCCTCGAGGTCCTAAGCCATCCGGCGGCCGGTGTCCTCCCCGCCGACGAACAGGTGGTGGCGTCGTGGGTGGAGAGAAATACTTGTCGCTCGAGCTCGACTACCATCTTTCGAGGCTCTCTTTAGGCGGTTGGATCAAGGGCCTGATTCAGAAGGCAGTGCTCCTCGATACGGCTCGCATTGTGTGGAGGTTCCTGTCTCTGGAGCCCTAACCACCGGTAGCTTTTTTTTTTTTTTTTTTTCCGGATGGGAAATCATCAAATGACCCCCCCCACTCTGGGCGGAGCGGAGGGGAGTGTCAGACTTGTACTGACTAAAACCCATCCATGTTCCTTCTTTGCCCGTTACGTTCCAGGGCCACGGTATCTCTTTCGAACAGTCCCGCAGCCCCGGCAGGCGTCGGCCCATGCGGACCCCTACTTGATTGCTGACATCTCCTTGAGGCGCGCGTGGAACACGAACGCGCCGTCGACACGGCCCGTCGTCATAAGACGGCCGGACGGCGAGCTAGCCCATAACTCGCCGTCCACAACCACCGGTAGCTTGGACCTTGCTCCCGATACCGGCGGACCACTATTTTTTTTATATTTTTAAATGTTTTTTTATATTAGAATATTTAAAAATGTAATTAATATGTTTAAAAAAAAAAAAAAAAATCCATTTATTTCAGGCCCAAGACCCATATAAAAACCAAAAATAGATAAAAATACAAATACAAACACATAAATTATAGCTAAAACCTAAATATCAGAATTACATTGCATTAAATAAGAAACATTATTGCATTAAATTAAAAAAAAATTGAAAATAAATTAAATACCGATACAGAACAAATTAAAGTCAAAATAAATTATCATATTATTAAAAAAATAATTAATTAGCTTTGTATTAATACAAACAAACGAACCATGTTTATTTTTATAAATTTTCTGTACAACGAAATGACGAAGACGGAAAGGATTTCTAGATGTCTGCTGAAAAAGCGACAGCAGAATCTTGTTTTTTCGTTATTAGAACGCGGTTTGGAGATCGATCCATACATTGGTATATACATCGACGATCAATTTATATCTTGGATCATGGATTCAATATTAATTTCGGTTGTTAGGCAGTAAGATTGGCTTACGGCAGAAACTCCACAAAACAATCAAGTTTAGCCATGTTTAATTTAATAAATGTTTGTCACACACTTTTAGTTTTATTTCCTCCTTTTGAATAACCAAACACCAATTCTGCAGAGCAAACGGAAAAACAACATGGAAAGGCCATGGTCCCCAACGAAATTTCTTGTTTGTTTTAAAAATGCTTGGTCACCCTATTAGAAAAAGACAAAGGGCTCTGTTATAAATATCTCTCGTCACAGTTTTCTGGTATAGTACTTAGTCCAGGTTATTACACTAAGTCCATGGATGTCGTAGTTACGCGCCGACCGCGCCATCTAGCGCTCGCCGCTGATACAATAATAGTAGCAGTGTAGAGTGCGCGTCGTCGTAGAACCGCTGCCGCGCGGCACCGCTCTCATACACCGATGGTTCGGTAGATGGCGGTACTTGTCCGTGTTTGATCATAATTCATTACTTGATCCGCTGATAGGTACCTTATAAATTATTTACTTACTCAACACACTTCAGTTTTCGAAATAATCACTTCTTCTTTATCGTGTGATTAGTGCCTAACCTGGTGTCAGAGTTTTTATGCCATGTCCCTCTGACTTGGCTTTACATGCCGACGAGAAATATCTCTCAGGCATGCTGGTTTCCTCACGATATTTTCCTTCACCGAAGAAAGTGATAATAAAATTATACAATATTCACATGAATACGAAAAATCTGAGAAATTATCACTGAATACAATGAAACACCTATTCCATGCTTACTATTTTTGAACGCAGTGTCGTAGCGTGGCCGTAGGTTTCGGCCGACCCCTTATTGAAGAATGAATCAATTGTAAAAGCAACAATCACGGACTGATTTATCTGGGGGAAGCACCAGGGTAGCCCGCGACAAGTGGTCGTGGCCGCGTAGTGCGCGAGGTCCCTAAGCAAGTCAATCTATGTGTATCGTCCGCGTCCGTTACACCAGCACACCGCATATGACAGTTCTTAAGTCTTCGTCGTGTCGATGATTTCCCTTTCTTCCAGTGTTCTGCCCACGTAGCATGAGCAACGTGAAAACGGGTTTTGACGGCGGAAGAATCGACAAAATGGCAGATTGTATAAAGATTTCTATCGTCCTAAGCATGGCGATGTTAGACATGTGGAAAAGAAAAGTTTCTATTCTTCTGTCAACAAAAGTCGACAACGGCGAGCATGGCGACAATTTCTTCTCTACTTTTGGCACTTGGGTGTAGAAACGTTTCTTCTCAACCAATGTCAAATAGTCCACATCACATCGGACTTAGAAAAGATTATTGTTATAACTCTTATTTGTGTTTGTGAGCCACTTTGGTTTTAATAACATGTCGGGGTCCTACCGTCGCCATCTCCTCAGTTTTTATGCCGAGAAGAAAGAAAGAGACCAAAAGGAACGCTGTACGAGCTTTAACCGGGGCTTTTGATCTCCCTGAAAACGAGTTCCTCGAAAATTATAAGATAAGTAAAGAGATGGTGCAATATTTGTGTAGGGAGCTGAGCCTGGATCTGTCTCCTAGCGCATCACAGGGTCTGCCTGTTCTCGTTAAAGTAAGTTCAATTCAGGTTAGATACGCCTTCCAACTACCTTGTAAAAATAATAGGCAACCTTATTAGTGGATTAAACATTATCATTCTCTTGCTCTTATCCCAATTCATTTGGGGTCAGTGCAGCATGTCTTCTTCTTCCATACTTCTCTATTACTCGTCATCTTTTCTTTGGTCTCCCTCTACTCATATACCCATCCACATTCATACTCAAACGACACTTTCCTCATTCCTCCGCATCACATGCCTATAACACGACAACCGATTACCACACAACTTTTCAGTCACCGGTGCCACTTTCAGACTTCCTCTTATATACTCATTTCTTATTTTATCCATTCGCGTAACACCACACATCCCCCTTAGCATTCTCATCTCCGCCATATGCAAATGCCTTTCATTCATCCCTTTTGTCGGCCAACATTCTGATCCATACAAGACAGCAGGTCTAACCACTGTTTTATAAAACTTCCCCTTAATTTTTAGGGGAATGCGGGAGTCGCAAATTGTTCCCGTGACCTGCCACCATTTCATCCATCCCGTGTTAATTCTGTGCTTTACACTACGATCTATTTCGCCATTGCTTTGCACGAGTGAACCGAGATACCGAAACTCGGAGCAGACAGGCAGAAACACGTCATCTAGCGCTATGGCTCCAGAACTAGAGAAACCACCGAAATCGCAGAACATGTATTAAGTTTTAGTTCTGCTGATTTTCAAGCCAACATTCTCCAGCTTCTGTTGCCATTTTTCCAATCTGCTCTGGATCTCAGGTTCATCTTATTATAAATATATTTATTATCCGTTGCTAAGGAAAGAATTCCTATGTCTTTGTCTTCGTGTAAACTCGAGTCTACGGCTCGCCGCATGCTCGGGCAGAAGACATGTCGAGTTGTATAGAAAGAGCTTTGTCGATTCTTGAAGAATAGAGATAGATAAACGCCATGCTACGGGGGCTGTAGACTGTGATAACATTTTCGCTTTTAGGGTTCCGTAGTCAACAAGAAAAGGAACCCTTATAGTTTCGCCATGTCCGTCTGTCGGCCCACAGCATAGCTCAAAGACTCCACTAAGAGTCTTTGAGAAAGAAAGAAAGCTAGAAAGCTGTAATTTGGCATTTATATACAGATTAGTTACGCCGACAAAGTGGTAAAATAAAATGTTGAAAAGTATTTTTTTTAGGGTATATCCTGTACCTACACGTAAGGTGGAGATTTTTTTTCTCCCGTACCGTGTGTGGTATGTCGTTGGATAGGTCTTTAAATGTCAATCGTTGCAAGTCGTATGACATTGTGGTCATAGGGCGTTTTTAAACCCCGATGCAAAAACAGGGGTGTTATAAGTTTGACAGCAATGTGTGTGTGTGTGTCTGTCTCTGGCACCATAGCTCTTAAACGAGTGAACTGATTTGTATGCAGTTTTTTTATTTGAAAGCAAGAAACTACTTGGCGATGGTTCTTAGATCAGGCAGCCATTTACTAGTTATGGGAGATGAAAGTGGGTATGAAAAATCGAAAATTTTCAAATATACCCAAGTGGGGTATCAAATGATAGCCAATGATGTGTATATTACAGTTAGACTTGTATTATCAAAATTAGTTCAGCCATTTTAGACATGGGGGTGAAATTGGTGATCAATAATCGAATATTTTCAAATATACCCAAGTGGGGTATCAAATGAATGGGCATGATTTGTATGTTTGTGCAATTAGACATGTTTTATCAAAACCGGGTCAGCCATTTTATTGACTTTTCAAATGATTTGACATGGAAAGAAAAATTCTAGTGCGAGCAGGGTTTGAACCTGCGACCTTCCGATTCAGTACACCGGATGTCTTCACCATTTAGACCATCGCACCCTGCTCACAACTCTCGAAATTTTCGTTCCATTAATAACGTCTTACGATGACGTTAGCGCCATCTATTTAAGAAAGTATCGAACTAACTTAAACCAACACGTTGACATTGCAGCCAAATCAATGTTGTATAGAAGTCGCCATGTCGCAGGTTCAAACCCTGCTCGCACTAGAAATTTTTTGCAGGGTTTGCGTATAAAAATATTAAAAAGACTTTTCAAATGTTTGTTCGTTTTTCTTTGTTGCGATGGGAGTTTTTTAAATTTTAAATTTATGTTTTTATTATTAATATATATCCGGCCTGTTTGACGTTTTGATGAAATTAATTGTTTATTGTAGCTTAACATCGTAGACACATTATGGAATAATGGTTGTAGACAATGAAAGGGTTCCTAGTCCAACTTACATCTTTTTGGGTCTGACTGTAGGTACATAACAATTTCAGACGAGAATATTTTCTTGTTTCATACTTTTAGAGAGTGAGTTTTCAGTATTCGGGTTTTAAATAAGTTTCGTGTCAGTTTTATGACTGCAGAGCCGCGTTACTTCTTTTTTTGTTCAGGTTTTATTGTACATAGTACCAAACTTACACATATGTATATTATTGTATCTTTGGAAAGATTTCTTAAGCTTTCACATCCATCACGAGATCGTGAGCCTGGGATTTTTCAGTAATTTATACCGGTAATATAGACCGGAGTCAATAATATTTAATAATTAACTATAAATAAATTTAACTTAATAAAAACTTACTTAATAATTAATTTAATTTAACTATAAACTTAGTTAAATATTTGTCTAGTTGTAGAAAACATTCAATTGGAATATTTCAGCTCCCAAAAAGTGCTGCCCAACCTTCATATTTGAACCACTCGAGCACTTGCAAAGGAAGGGATTATGAAAAGAAATAACATTTATATTGTCCAGATATAAAAATCCACATACGAATTTCAATAAATACACATAACGTAATAAACATAATGAATCCACGCGCGCGTCCCATCGATTCGCATTTTATCTATTGAAAGTGGCTTTGGCACTTGATGCATATCCATTGATGCGAATCTATTCTCCTTTCCGCATGGATTCAGCTTTCGCATTTTTATATTTAAAATGCGTAAAAGTGTTTACATGTTCAATTTCGAACGTCAACTTGCGAGAGCGGATACTTACGCATGCGAATGCATCTCAACCTTCTTCATTATATAGTATGATCTCAACTACAACTTAGCTAACAGCTAATCGACCTGAGAATTTCGTATACAAATACCAACTGTGGCGTAACTTTTACAAATCTTATATACTTAGAGCTAATTTAAGTAGGTGATGGTTATTGCATACGATAGAATCCCATTGAAGCCGAACTCATGCGATAGCCATCTATTGCAATCTTTAACTCAGTTTTACTTACCTCCCTATAAAAACAAAATCGGTTAGGGCACAGTTGCGACCCCTGAGGAATACTCGACTACTCGTCATTGTCCTATTGATTGTTATGATATGGTATGTAGGTACACTAAGAAATTCACAGTAAAATTATATCATTAGCACGCTTAGAATGACCACCTTAGAAACGGGTTTTGTCGACGGAAGAATCGACAAAATGACATCAAAAGAACTTCCGTCGATAAAACCTGTTTCTACGGTGGTCATGCAACGCGTGCTGGTGTCTGTCTATTCACAATAGCGTGTTTAAAAAGGCAAAGTTAGATTAATTAGCATCAGGTGAAGGTGTGGCGTCGTCGTGTGCAGTGTGCAGTGACTCAGTGACTACTGTAGCTAGTTGCACTGCGGCAGACACAGACTGACAATGTGCATGGCGGTAAGCGCGGGGCGAGCGGGCGCGACGCGCCGGCAGGCGGCTCGTCAGCTGGCTGCCTACTCCGCGAGCGACAGTATCGCGCTGGCTCTCGAGGCGGAAGCTTGCGACCGCTGCGGCGTGAACCTATTTACACGTGTTTGTGATCGTCGTGTTCGGGAACTCATCGATGTGTTTTTTTTTAACTGACTGATTTTTGCAAAAAAATAAGAATTCGAAGCCTAAAATTTCGCAGTGTGTTTTATATTCTAAAAATTACGAATAACAGTGTAAGGCTGCGATGCAGGCCCAGCGGGCGTCTCGTCCTCGGTGCGACCGGTGAACACACCGCGAGATGTCATCCCTCGTGAGTGTCCTAGCAACATGGAGCCTGCTGTGGATGGCGGCGGGCGGTGGGACGGTGGCGGCGGTGACGCCGGTGGCGCCGGTGATCGTGCGTTACTGCTGCCCACTCGGCCAGGCGCTCACCGATGATGCGCTGCGGGCCACCGTGCTGACTCCAGAGGCCGTCGCCACTGCATGTGGTCCCCTCGTTGACAATATCAACCGGACCACGAGGATTTACTCGTTCCAGAGGAGAAAAATCGTTTACGAAGAGCCAAAACACTGGAGAAATATAACAGGCACCCCTGCTTGTGAGCTGCTGCGCCTACTACCGAACCACGCCGCGCCGTACGCTCTGCGCGGCACGGACGGTGTCATGATGGTGCGCGGGGCACCGACGTCCCCGCTGCCGACCAGCCGGTACTGCACGGACTACAAGGCTGCCCTCGTGTGCGATGACGATATCATGTGGGAGCCGGCCAAGTGCTGCGCGGACAAACAGGCCTTCGACGGCAAGGAGTGCGTACACCAGAACAACGCGGACGAACACGCCTTCGACGGCAAGCAGGGCATACGCCAGGACGAAACCCGCGAACGCGCGCAGGAAGCGCTTGCCGAGCTGCGCGCTCTCGTAAACAAGAGCACGGCCGGCAGCGCCAGCAGCATCATCTTCGGCTGGCCGGCGTGCCCCAACCAGTCGAACTACGCCGTTGCAGGCACGCTGATAGGCGCGCGTCTGTTGGCGCGAGGTGCGCTGCTGCTGAGCGCGGCGGGCGGCGGCGGCGAGGAGCTGCCTGGCGGCGCGTGGTGCGCCGAGGCGGTGCTGGGCGAGGTTGGCGCGCGTGTGCTGGCGTGCGAGGCGGCAGCGCGCTCTCGGCGCGCGCAGGCGTCTCGCCACTTGCTGTACGGCGCGGGGCTGGCGGTGGGCGCAGCCTTCCTGGCGGCCACGCTGGCGGCCGGCTTCGCGCTACCAGCAGCGCACCACGCGCTGCATTGGCGCTGCCAGACACACTACGTGGCGGCGCTCATGCTGGGCGACGTGCTGCTGGCCGCCACGCAGTTGGCCGGCGATGTGGTGCCGCCCGGCCTGTGCCGCGCACTTGGTGAGCTCGTCTGCTGATGCTGCTCATGTGCTAGTGTTGGTGAGGTGCGCTGGTTGCTGACGTGCTCGTTTGTTTCATGTGCCGTGCAGCTGTTTGTATGCATTTCCTGTTCCTGTCTGCGTTCTTTTGGCTCAACACGATGTGTTTCAATATCTGGTGGACTTTCCGGTGAGTACCTAAATATTTGGTAATTGATTCTGATGTGCAATTGAGATGAATGAGATGATGCGCGTCAGGGGCCATCTTGGTCCGTGAGAGAAGCGCGTAATAGTATCTCCACGCGTATCTTTATCAAACAGCATGTGTCAGAAAGGTGTGATCATATTTCATGGTGTGATTCAGACACTCAAGCTGAACAACTTTCTCCATGGAATCACCACAAAAATCGGCTGTCCCATACATTTGGGTCGAGTAGGTATTGAAGTTTTGCACTGGAAAGTTGTTTTTTTGCGATTTCGATGTTGATCCCATGGAGAATGTTGTTCAATTGGACAGTCTGAATCACATCTTGAAATGGTCATATTTCAGGATGTAATTCAAATTTAATTTCCATACGAGTCCAGCGTGCAGTGTTTCACGAACCATGCCGAGCTACATTCGTCAAGTCCTCAAACATAATCCACATGATGGCCCCACACTCTTGAGTGTCACTTATAAAGCACACACTAAAGCAAGCACGTCAGCCATAGCCAACCAACATTGTTCAGTTTTGGAGTAGAAAACTAAGGAATACGAAGATGATGACTTCGTATCGCACGACTATACACATTAACAACAACGATAATTCAAGATGGTACATAGATGACACATACATACATAGTATTCATCGGTATAGTCAGTCCAAATTGAGATTCTTCAAACTTATTGCTTATCTAATGTTTAGCCATTTGATTGAAAATCTAAATCAGGAAATGACAGTATTTTGGGAAGTAATCTCTAATCCACCGGTACGGTTTATATTTCCTGGCTCATAGAACAAATATTGCAATGAAGAGTATGTTTAGATAATGCGTAGACGTCACCACGTCAATGGTGTCGCGGCGACGTCGAAGATGTGTGAGCACTGTTACGTGTCACAGTGGTGTGTAAGCTATGTCCGGGCTCGATTGTGCTGCTTTTCTAAACATATTGTTTCTTGTATAATCACATTCCATGGGGATGGATTATGTGAATGTTTTCAAACTTGAGAATGTAGCAGTTTTGCCATTGTACCTCGTGTAGCGCGGCTCCGGTGAGTCGCCTCACGCGTGCTGCGGCTACTTCGGATAAGACTGACATTGTAACCATAGAATTTGCAGTATTGTAAAACAGTTGTTTCAATATTGATGTTCACTAAAGTATATTCTACTAGCTTATGCCCGCGGCTTCGCCCGCGCGGTGTTCGGGAATTGCCCACAGGATCTTACTTCTGGGATAATAAGTAATCTATGCTATACCAGACTATAATCTTTCTCTGTGCCAAGTTTTATCCAAATCTGTACAGAAGCCCTATTTGACTCTGTTGGGGGATGATTTTCACACACACGAAAAAAAAAACAAAATTCAACACTCTATTTCACCCTCTTAGGGGTGGAATTTCGAAAAACCCGTTCCTATTGAATAAAACCCGTTTCTCTTCACAAAAAATACACCAATCAAATTTCATGTCTTTAAGACCAGCGGCTTAGGCTGTGCGTTGATATATCAGTCAGTCGGGACATTGAATTTTATATTTGGGAATGATTTTGGAAAAAACTGTGATACTCGTTTTTCATCATTTTAACTGAAGAGTACGTTCACAAATTTTCAAGTCAATCGACCCCGAGAATAAAAATTTTCACAGAAAATTCAACACCCCATTTCATCCACCTAGGAGTGGAATTTAGAAAAACCCTTTCTTGGTAAATACCTACTCTTCACAAATAATATACCCTCCAAATTTTATGTCTCTAGTACCAGCGGGTTGGGCTGTGCGTTGATATATCAGTCAGGACTTTGAATTTTATATGTATAGATAAATTTTATTCGTCAGACTCTGAATAAAATCAGTGCGTTAATTGTGTAACACTTACCAATGATATTCTTCTTCTTCTTCAATGAGTCGAGCAGATGCATTTTTCAAACATGTTTCAATGATATTGTTCTCCTACAATGAGTCGAGCAGACGCATTTTTCAAACATGTTTCAAAGCAATGTGTTATTATTACGTGCTGCGATTTTCTTTTGAAACCCTTCAGAATGTGATAGAAACAACTGGTACGATATTGAGGTAAAGATTTGGTTTGGATGCAGTGCAAAATTGCTATGACACTGATCAAAACAAGTTTTGTGTTTGTAAATACACCCACGGATCCCATGATCCCATAAACTCGGAGAGTACAGGCACTATTCCAAAATATGAAACGTTGAGACTGCCGTATTCCGGCCACAATTGATCAGGAGGCTCTAAGGCCAGGAGGATCAATCATTCGGGTATTCAGTGTTGTCGATCATCAAATCAAATCAAATCATTATTTATTTGTCAGAACATGGTCGGTATGTATATTACATGGTCTTGAGTTAATGTAGGTTGTCTCATCACATTCTACCACATGGGCGTACAACTGTTAAATATACACTGGTGATTAATTATCATATTTTTTAAAATTATAGTTAAAATTCAAAAAGGAATGTCACAAAAGAAATAATATAAATAATAATTGAATTAAATTACAATGTCAGTGTCATTTAAGTAGTCATTCAAATTATAATAGCATTTATTACATAAAAATTGTTTAAATTGCTTCTTAAATCCAGCCAAATGTAACTCTCTAATTGTTTTTTTTTTATTTTATTATAAATTTGAGGGGCTCTGCAGAATATGCTTTTCCGCATAAGAGCTGTAATGGCTCTGCGTCCACGTAACATGTCATTTCGCCTGTTACGTTGTACAGTATCAGATAGATAGGAAAACAAAATTGGATTTAATCTCACAAATAAGGCAGTTTCATATATGTATACAAAGCTGGTAGTGTCAGAATTTTATGCTTTCTGAAATATGGTACACAACTGTCCGTCACCTGAAGCCCAAACATAGATCTTATGCAGCGCTTTTGCGCTTTAAACGCGGCTTCAATATTTGTTTGTTACCCCAAAATATGATGCCGTATCTTAACACAGATGCAACAGACCATGATAGGCTGTGAGTAGTGCATCCGTGTTAACGGTTGGAGCAAGCTTATAAAGGGCATAGGATGAGCAACCTATTTTCTTGCATAATGTTTCGATATGATTCTTCCAGTTAAGCTGTCTATCTATTATAAGTCCTAGGAATTTAGCACTGTCCACGTCATTAATTACAGTGTTTTGGAATTTCACGTCCATTTTCATACTAGATTTTCTATGGCCAAAGTGCATAATTTGAGTTTTACCTAGATTAATTTTTAAGTTGTTATTGTTAAGCCAAGATATTATTGAGATTAACGCGTCATTTACATCAGCTTCGTATTGGTCAGGTTTATTACTAGCTACTGTTACCGTGCTATCATCAGCAAATAGGGTTATGGGGTAATTTATGGCTTTCGGCAGGTCATTAATGTAGATTAAAAAAAGTTAGGGACCCAGAACACTGCCCTGTGGTACGCCAAAGTATACAGTACGTTCATTGGATAGGTATGTAACTTCCTCTTTCGTCTTTAAGTTTAAGTCTGTTATAGCAGTTTTTTGTTGTCTATTTGAGAGATAAGTCATTATTAAATCCAGAATATTACCTCTTATACCATAGGAGCACAGTTTGTTTCTTAAGATATTGTGGTCAACATAGTCAAACGCTTGTGTCATGTCACAGTACATAGCACAAACAGGTGTCTTTTTATCAATATTAGTCATAATTGTATTATAGAAGTCATAGATTGCCATATTTATTGTCTTATTTTTTCGGAAACCTTTTTGCTCATTGCAGAGAATCATATGTTTTTCTAAATATGCATATAGCTCGTTATAAATATACTTCTCATATATTTTTGAGAAAATTGGCAAAAGCGCAATAGGTCTATAGTTTACCATTTGCTGTTTATCCCCTTTTTTGAAAACGGGTTTTACAATAGGGTCTCTATTGTAAAACCCAAGACAAGTTAAGACGGTCAGGAAAAACACCGTAACAGATACATAAATTAAGGATATGGCTCAAATGGACAGAAATTAGATCAACAAGATGTTTTATGATCTTTGTTGAAATTTCGTCGTACCCTATTGGTGTTTTTTAAACTTTTTATTATATTAAATATTTGAATCGGTTGACATGGTGCCATGAACATGGATTTTTGTGTGTTAAAAATGTGCGCAGTTAATTTTTTGGGTGTCCCTGGTATTGGTACAATTTTATCAATGAAATAGGCGTTAAACTTGTCAGCAATTAATTGAGGATTGATAATTGTTCTATTGTCAGCTTGAATTGTATTTATTAAGTCATTCGGTAGATTAAATTTAGAGTTCTTTATTAGTTTCCATGTCATTTTGCTTTTATTGTCAGAGTTTTTAATATTGTAGTCATTTTGAGATCGCTCAGTCAGTTTAATATTTTTTTTAAATAATTTGTTGTAGTTAGAATATTTTATTTTGTTTAATTGTGACGGTTGGAGTCTAGACGCCCATAATAGTTGCCTTTTCTTTAAGCTACATAATTTGATACCACGCGATATCCATTTTGGCTTTTTCCTTGTTTGCATTTTAACGAGCCTACTGGGGAAGCATAAGTTGTAGAATAATTTAAATTGATCTATGAACGAGTTAAAAGCAACATTTGGATCATCGCTGTCATAGATTTCAGAGAACGTCAGCTTCTCAACACAGGTTCTGAATTTGATCATAGTCTCCGGGTTGAAATCCCGTTGAGATTTGTACCAATATTTCAAAACACAGTCCTCTCTTACGGGACACTTCAGTAATTGAGCAGTGTGATCCGATAGGACAAATTCAATCACTTCCGCTTTGCATTTTTTCTCGAAATTGTGAGCAAAGTTATCTATACATGTTTGACTCTTCATTCTAGTGGGCTGAAAGATAGACAATCTCAAATTGTAATTCAATAACAGACATTCAAAATCTATGGTTTGATAAGTTCTCTTTAGGATATCTACATTGAAATCACCCGCTATTACAATATTGCTATTCAGAAAGGGCTTATTGGACAGTTCTCGTAAAATCATATGTAATTTTTCAATGCACGTATTGACATTACTACTTTTTGGGACTCTATAAATACAGACAATAACAATCTTATAATCAATCAGTTCGATGGCACAACATTCAAAGACACCGGTTACTGAAAAACTTGAATTTTTTTTTAATTCCTTGTATTGTAGGCCGTTTCTAGTAAGAATGCATGCTCCACCTCTTTTGCTTTTGTTTCTTGCATAGCAGGCTGCGAGCTGATAATTAGAAAGATCTAGATGTTTTTCATAGCCCTCCATCATAAAATGTTCAGTGATGCATAGTACCTCCACTGAAGATTGTGAGGCTTCTAATTCTTCTAGGCACACTGTTAGAGTTTCAGATTTTGCTAATAGCCCAGCGATATTTTGATGCAACACGTGAAGATGTTTAGTCACGAAAAAACTTTGAAGGTTGGTTATTACAAGAAGTGTTTTCATTATCGTCTTCGGAGACTTCGTCATAAATCGCATGGTTTTTGTCATAAAATTCGCTAAGATAGGTAGTATTAGAGCATTCAATGTCATTAATTAGAGTCTTAAGATCTTCAAAAATTGTCCGCATTGCTAAATTGTTTATAAATCCGGACTTTTTCCTAAACATACGCAAATCACACTTAAGGTTCTGATTTGAATCTAGGTAGTAGGCGTATTCGTGGGACATTATATCGTGGTAAAGTAGGTTATTAAATGTCTCAATCCGCCAGTTGTAGATGTCATTATTTCTAGTATAGGTATATGTCGGGAAGCATATAATAATATTTGTGTGTTTTATTTTACTCAGGACATCCCGAATGTGGATTATGATCTTGCTGTAGTCATGTGTTGATTTAAAGTCTTCTGATCCGATCAATATTATGCAATAGTCATGTATGGTGAAGTCAGATAGTTTTGACTCAATTCCAGTAATAAGATGTTCAATTCCTACTGTCGGTGTTAGGTAGTGGCACATTTCGTCACGATCTTTTAATAATACACTTTGAGCTATGTTTCGGACCTTATGTTTATTATCCGTGCTAAGAACACATACTCTTTTTTTCCTGCATGTCTGTTGAATAATTTTGTCTTTTAATGATGGACTCGTACTAGGTTTTTGCGTAAATTCCACAGTTTCAGTGTCATGTTCTTGATTCACTAGGGCATCAGTTTGAGTCTGTTTTGACTTACAGTTTGTGTTTTTTTTTTTCTTAGATGTACTTCGGTTTGATTTAATAGGACTATTAGATGTTACTTTTTTGAATATCTGGTTCTTTTTGGTCAAGTTCTCATTTAAATGTTTTATTTTACTATTTTCTATGTTTAATAATTCTATCTCTTTGTGAGCACTATTTAATTGCGATTCAAGTTTTTGGATTTCCTCTTTTAAGGTTTTTACGTAGTCTTCGTCTTCTGATATGTCTGGTAAACTGTTCGAAGTGCACTCTAGTGACTGAGATGTCAAATTTTCGTCATTGTCTTTGTCATCTGGTATCGGGTCCGAATTGGTTCGGACGCGCAACATATTTTTTTTATGAGAATTTTGTCTTCTTTAGGTAATGTTTTGGTAGTCATCCATTATAAAATGTAAGTAAATTGAGATTTCTCACAAAAAGTGACCATATGATTGTAGCCGATTCGATCTCGCGACTACTACTATGCCAGTCACGTACACTTCGTCTTCGGCTAATCGATCCTTATGACGTGTGTGCGTAAAACTAGACTTGTTGATCAGAAAAAGTACTGTTTTATCGACCGATGTTCTGGGTGATGTTAGTGTGCACACTTTTAATTAGATGTCGCCACTGTGTATTGTTTACATAGCAGATCTTTAAATTTTGAATGAGTAACCGTTCACAACTTGAAAATATTTACTTGAACACTCGTTCTGTTGACAGTTTTAGATTATTACGGCGATGATGATGTGTGATGTTTACGTTATATAAAATTCAGTTTATAATCACAGTTGGAGCACTGGGTTCACTATCACAATTTCTTCACTATTTGTTATATGTTCTTGAAGATAACATTTTCACTGGTTATTATGCCCTAACTTGTTCAATTAGTGGCGATTTTAGGTTTAGACTAGTGCAATTGCTATTTAAATTAAGTAAATATAGTCAGAGCTGATACGTATCGTGACAGTGGCGCCACCTTCCTCCTCGAATCGATGTGGGTCAGCTGTATGTCTTTGATGAAGATTATTGACAATTTCGATTATTACTCAATTAAATAGATCTTAATCATTGTTTAAAGTATCATAGCAGTAGTATGTCCAAAGTATTTTCTTGAATATGTTTTTGGCAAAGTGGTGTGTGTGTGTGTGTGCGGGTATGACGGTGTGTCTGTGTGCACAGGGACTTCCGCCCGACGTCGCTGGAGCGCGGGCAGGAGCTGTGGCGGCTGCGCGTATACATGGTGTACGCGTGGGGAGGGCCGCTCCTGCTGGCGGGCGCGGCCGCGGCGCTGGACGCGCTGCCGCCCGCCGCCGCTGCGCCCTTCCTGCGCCCGCGTTTTGCCGTGCAGCGCTGCTGGTTCTACGGCGACATGGAGATCCTCGTGTACTTCTTCGGGCCGGTGGGCGTGCTGCTGCTTGTCAACCTGGCGCTGTTCGTGTCCACCACGCGTCAGCTCACCTGCGGCCTTTGGCGGCGCGACGAGGTCAAGTCCACTTCCGAACGGTAAGTCGCCTCGCCGAGTGCTGCATATCTCCTGCAAGGTACGGAAACATTTGTGACAGTTGTGATACTTACAGGGCTGCTCTGGGTCGCGTGTGTGCTAAGCTGGTGGTGGTGATGGGCGTGACTTGGGGCGCCGACGTGGTGTCGTGGGCAGCGGGCGGGCCAGATTACGTGTGGTACGCCACCGACCTGCTCAATGCACTGCAGGGCGTGTTCATCTTCCTGGTGGTGGGCTGCCAGCCGCACGCGTGGGCGGCGCTGAAGCGCGCGGCGGCAGCGTGCTGTGCTCGTGGCGGCGCGGGTGGAGGCGGGGGGGCGCGCAACACGCACTCCTCCACGCACCTGCCGTCCTGCGGCGAGTCGCTCACGCACACCACGCCCGCGCCTCCCGCGCCCGCGCCCCCTGCCCCGCAGTCGGCACCGCCCGCACCGCGCATCCCCATGGAGACTGTGTGCTGAGGCGCGTGGACGCTGATCGCAGTGCTGGACTGTCGCGTTTAGCGAGTGCAGTGACGTGAAAACAAAACTTTGCCCACTGAGGCTCGAGCTTTAATGTACTTTAACGTACTTAGTCATAGTGAATATTTATTCTTCAGTATTATTTTGTATTCCCGTAACGATTACGATCGGTGTTGTCGTATGATTGATCACTGTTGATGAACCGAAAACTGTGCCTGATGTGTATTGTATACGTGTTTATACTATGATTACGGCATACATATTGTATGTTCCGTGTACTGAATCGAACGATGAAAGCTCCTAATAGCTTTCGTAAAATCTTGCCCTGTTTTATTGGCTGTTAAAAAAAATAAATGATGTTAAAACTATAGCGTGTCGTTTTACTTGCACTGCGGCGCGGCGCGCGTTGATGTCTTTTGTGTGTGCCGCGCGCCGCGCCGCCCGTCCTGCGTCCGTCGCGTGCTCGCACTCGTGCTCTGCACTATGCTGTAAATAAAATAAATAATAAATAAATTTATTTTATTGTCATAAAAACAGGTTACAGAACAATGTTAGCTCTGGAGAGCTAGGTTAGAGTACCTGTATTTCCGGAGCCAGAGGATGAGGATGTTGCAGTGGTTCAGTCAGGCGGCGCAACACATCACAGTTTAGGTTCTGCCTACGGCACACACATATAATTCACACATCACATCAGTTCAAAGTTGAAATCAATATTGAATCATTTCTTTTATTCAAATGTAAGGTTTTGCGAATTCATTGGACTACTCAACTTGAACTAATGGAACCAAATGACGAAAAATAGTGCAATTGGACTGGAATTTGGGTTCAGGATTTTGTTGTAATAGGTACAAGCCAGTCATCCCGAAATATTAATAGTAAAACAAACCACAGTACAATCTGCTATAATCTGTTTTTTTTTTAAATGGTATCTCGCAGTCAACTGCTTAACCGGACCATCCTTGAGTGTAAGGCCTCCAGCCAGGGCAAAAAACTTACAAACTTAGCGACTACACGCTACGGGCACCCCCTGAGGAGTACGAGCCTCGGCTTAGGGCGTCGCTGGGGGCGGACGGCAAAGGGACAGGTTGCATCTGAGTGGTGTAAGATGAAACGGAGATATTTATATAAGAGTGCCGTTCACTAATGCAATTCGTTGCTGCCGCCATCAATATCGTCTCGTATATGGGGGCAAAATGTGTACTTCCATTAATATCATCAGTATACGCGTGTGAGTTTGCATGCTAATTAGGTAATATTTTGTGTTATGTTAATCGAAAGTGATGCGAGACACGTGGAGCGTGCGCGAGTGGCGCGGGAATAGGGCCCATACCCCCGCCACCCGCGCACGCTCCACGCTTTCTCCGAAGCGCTCACTGGTGAGCTGCGCGCTCGCTGTTCCGAGAACGCGCCACAATGCATCGCTGCCCTGAATGCGCCTGCACATTGTGCATTGTGTGCCATCACTGCCTACACTACACGTGTTTAACAATCCGCGCTTTGTGCGAATGTTGCGTTTCACTCTCATACTGTTTTTTTTTGACTACGGAAAAGGAACGAAATTCTATAAATAGTAGAAAACAAACTTGTTATCAATGTCTGAGAGCCAGTGTGCAGCTGGCCTTTTTTGTTTTGAAGATTTTGTAACATGGACAGACAATGGACTCTTCAGACTAAGCACGAGATGCCCAGCATCTTTTAAATGACGGCTTTGGTTTTTACATGCCGCCAATTCTTTGGTGTTTATCATTAGTATAGTTTTTTCTTCCAAAATCGAGGTATGTGCCACTTGTAATTCAGTCGCCTGACGCCGGCTCCTTTACACAATATATGCTACAGTTAATTAGTAACGGAATCCGTTAGCAGATGTGACCGATGGTCATGACGTGAACTTTCTTCTTTACAATTACTGAGGTTACCGATCAGAATAGTATTATATGTGTTTGGAACTTTGAATTCAGTAACTGAGCCAAGTGGAATTATCCTTTAGAGCTAGTAGTACACGCGGCCGCACGAACGCACGACCGCATGTTGGTGTAAAGACTGACCGTGAGCTGGCCTAACGTAGAAGAGTTTCAATAGATTATAAGGCCAGTTAAGACAACGAAAACATGTAGTTGGCACAACGTGCGGCCCACCGTAAGACTAGCTTAGAGCAGTGTGTGCGGGCGGTGCAGGTGTTGAGTGCCGACCGACTGGTCCCGCGGTATTGCGGATGCCGCCAGCGTACGACCCCCCCTCGTGCGGTCCATGGCCCTTTACGGGGCCCCGGTGTGGGCGCGTTCTTTGAGGCGGCAAGCCGCCCACTACCTGAACGCGCCCCAAAAAGTAATAGCCATAAGGCTAATCCGGGGGTACCGCACGATCTCCGGCGAAGCGGCTAGCCTCCTTGCCGGATTGCCGCCATGGGATCTGGAGGCGATAGTCCTCGCACGCCTGCACGAATGGCGCGCGGAGGCACTACGTCGGGAGGAAACTCCGCTGCCGCGGCAAATTGCTGCTCAGCGGACAGACCTCCGGCGTGATCTCATGGCGACATGGAGAGAGCGACTGTCACAACCCCGTGCAGGGCACGCCACCATAGTGGCGATAAGTCCCCTCTTTGAGGAGTGGCTAGAGAGGCGCCACGGCGCCCTCACCTACCGCCTGACGCAGGTCCTCACCGGACACGGTTGTTTCGGGAGGTTCCTGCACCGAATCGGGCGGGAGGAAACGCCCGGGTGTTTCCACTGCGAGGATCGTCCGGAGGACACGGTGGAGCACACCGTGGAGGTCTGCCCCGCTTGGGCGGAGCACCGCCGTGTCCTCGTAGCGGCGATTGGCGGCGGCGATCTCTCGCGTCCGGCCTTGGTTCAAGCCATGGTCCGGAGCGAGAGGGAATGGGAAGCCGTCACCTCCTTCTGCGAAGCAGTCATGCTAGTGAAGGAGGTGGCCGGACGTGAGAGGGAAAGAACCTCACGTCCCAGTCGTCGCGGGAGACGCCCTGGGCGTCGGGGGTCACGTGGTGGCTCCCGGCCACCGTAGGCGCGGTCCTGTGGACGGCGAGTTATGGGCCAGCTCGCCGTCCGGCCGTCTTATGACGACAGGCCGTGTCGACGGCGCGTTCGTGTTCCACGCGCGCCTCAAAGAGATGTCAGCAAATAAGTAGGGGTCCGCAAGGGCCGATGCCTGCCAGGGCTGCGGGACTGTTCGAAAGAGATACCGTGGCCCTGGAACACAAAGGGCAAAGAAGGAACATGGATGGGTTTTAGTCAGTACAAGTCTGACACTCCCTTCCGCTCCGCCCAGAGTGGGGGGGGTCATTTGATGATTTCCCATCCGGAAAAAAAAAAAAAAAAAAAAAAGCGTACGACCCCCGCACGCCCGTGTCCTGACTCAGCGACGACGGTTGTGTCGAATGGTTTGCCAAAGTCACTCTCGCCATCCCGCCAACCGCGTAATTAACATTTTTATGACAAACATGACCTAAGCCTGCAGCCAGGATCATCTCACGAGAGAACTCCACAACGGTTAATAGCACAGACACGGAGCTTTTTATTACACTAATTGTAGTTGTAAATTGTTAATAGATTTCGTTTTCCATTAAGGTGGAAGCGCCAGGGTAGTCCGCTAAATTCATTTTTTTTAGGATTTTTGCAAGTTGCAATTCATTTTCAGGCTGTATGTGAAACTAAATATGATTCGCGTACCGTAACACGTATGTAGTTACAGAATTATAATCATTAAAATCTCATCTTTAAGTTCATTTAATCCCATTTAATGACTATTTCATGAAAAAGTCATTCAATGGGATTATATCAACTTAGAGAGTTGTCTTGATGAGTTTAATGACTACTCTGTAAAGCCATATTTGTTACGTTCACGAATCATATCTTAATCAACATACAACCTGTCACTGACCTGTAAATTGCAAAAAAACGTAAGAAAATTTAAATTTCGCGGGCTATCCTAGCGCTTTCACCTTAATTTAAGCACAATTATTTAAATAAATGTCTCTTTCTTATTTCTAAACTCATCATAAATGCTCGGAAAATGCAACAAAACTGCCAAAAATGCAACATAAATTTGAAATAAGTACTACAAAATTATAACTGTAATTATCATTGTAAGTTTAGAATTTTAGTTTTAATTTGTATCATTTAATTAACTTTTTCTATATATATAAGGTCTATCTTTTCATACACGAAATATTGTAAGAGTAACTTCTATACAGTTGTGGTTGGAATTTTAATTTGTAATTTTTATAATTGTTAATTTAGTCACATTCATAATAATTTCAGAATTTTAATTTTAATTTATATTATTTAATTGATTATAATTTTTACTTTTTGTTTAAAATGTATGCATCATACGATCCTTAGTGGATTGAAATAATTGATTTTGAATTTGAATATACTTTTTTTTTAAATTAGGATCATCGGGTAAACGTTGGGTCACTTTTTTTTGGCAGCTCCTATCTCAAAACCTAAAAATATAATATATATTATATAATATAATATCAATATGTCAATATCTGAAATTTATTTTGATATTGTTTATAGAGTCTGTCAAGCGAGTCTAGTCCCATGAAAAAGGCGGCAAATTCAAAAATCTTTCAGGTGTCAACACTGATATAGCACGCTGAAAACTTGTTGATACTTGAATTTTGATAAAAAAATTACTTGGGATAAATTAAAAAAAAAGCATTTCAATGTACGTATTTATTCATCAGAACTAAAATCAGAATCAAGAAATTCAATGCCTTCAAATGAGAAATCACTGTCAGTAGAATCATTACGCACAGAAATGATGAAGGGTTCCAACTCGGTTTCGGATATCCTGTCTCTTACTTTATACTTATTTTCGACACTAATAGTGTGATCTGTGCATTTTTTTCCAATCATTGGCTGTGACACTATTAAAGCATTCTTTTATAAGGTTCTCCATTTCTTTACCTGGAATCCCTAAGTTTTTGCTGGCTATTTTTCTTTTAGCCAAACTCCATATGAGTTCAATTGCGTTCAGGTCACAATGATATGGCGGAAGTTTCAAAACCTCATGGCCATGTTGTTTCAAAAATTCTTCAGCTTCATACATTGGAGTTGTTTTATGTTCATTCACAAGGCACATAAGCTCAGCCTTTGTAAAGAATTCTTCATAATGAATTCCATTTTCAGTTAGCCATTTCTGAATGTCAGCCTTTAAATCATTCATAGATGGTGGCTTATTTATTTGTGTTACATGGTAGCTAGCGTTGTCCATAACAATGACACTGGGCTGACTTAAATTGGGTATTAATTTTTCACGTAACCATTTCATAAAATTATTTCTGTTCATATCATCATGATAATCTGCCATTTTTGATTTAGTACTGAATACCAATAATGCATTGGGAACAAAACCTTTTTCGGATCCAGCATGAACAACAATATGTCTTTTGCCTGACGATATTTTGTCAATTACACCGCTTGTTGATGGCCCTTGCCATGATTTTTTAACTTTATAATTTTGGTGGACATAGGTCTCATCAAGATAAACTATTAATTTTCCTTGTTTCCGCTTTTCATCAATAGCTCTGAGATACCTATGTCGCCATGCAGCTAGTTCATACTTTTCAATAAGAAGAGATCTCTCATTTTTATTTTTTTTGAATTCAAATCCATTTTTGAGTAATAATTGTCTCAATGTTTCATGACATCCAGTAAATCCAATTGACTCTCTTAAATCTGCAAGCAAACTTCGTAGAGTTGGAACTTGCTTTTTCACACAGTAAAATTCATTAATTTTATTGCGTATGGCTGATAAGTCAAAATTATCCAGATTGGCTACAGTTGGCTGTCGTGGACGTTTTTTCCCCGGTGTGTTCCACTCGCCTTGGTTAATAGCACCTTCTTTTTTAATTCTTCGCAGTGTTTTCACACTTAAATCTGAAAGTTCAATATGTCAGTTCAGTATCAAACGCACAAATTTTATGATAATATTTGTAGAAAATGCAAACAATGTAAACAAATAAATCTGTACTAACCTGTCATAGCAGCAATTTTTGTCAAATAGTCTGTTTCAGATTTCATTTTTTTATTCTCATCTATGGCTATGACTTTCTTAACTAAATTATCAATTGTGCTTTTTATTAATTCATCATCCAAGGTGGCTGAAAAAAGATGACAACAATCTTTTATAATACTTTTCACTTATAGGTGCCCCATTGAGATTCAATGTCATGTATACGACGTCTGAATCTAAACCAAAACCGAAATCGTGATCACATCATAGTAAAATAAACAAAATTAGACAATTGTGCTAAAAGTATCAACATTTTGTAGCCAACCTACCTGTTGTTGAAACAATTTCATCCAAAAGTCGTCGTTTTTCTGTTAACACGTCATCAGATTCAATCTTTACATGATTATATTTATTAATCATTGTAAACAGCAGGCTCCTGACACTACTTTTAATAGGTTTTGGCATTATAACATTAAAAAATTCAACAAAAACCGGAATGCTTCGAGGTTAGAACAGAAATTGTGACAATCTGTTTGACAGATAATAGTATTGCCATTATAAGAAATCAGTAAAATGGTTGTGGACTCGACTCGCTTGACAGACTCTACTATCAGTTTTCAGAATATTTCTAAATCATTGACCTCTTATACAACGTGTAACAGATTAAGCGCAATACCTCAGACACCCCAATTAGAATATTAAATTATAAGTCTAAAACAACATCCGTAATTAAATAAATTTAAACCAAATCCTAGTCTTTTTTTATAAAATAGTTATCCTTACTAAACGCAAAACGTATGTACATCAACATCCCTGCACACACACTCATGCAATGTTAGCGGCCGACGCGACACGCCAACTCTAGCGCCCGCCAGCTGACAATAGCTGTTAATATAATTGATAATTTTAAGTGAAATTATCAACACTTTAGGCTTGGTAGCTTGGCTCGGGGATTTAAAACAGCGACTTTTTACCCGAACTACGAAACTAACGAAGGGCAAAGCGCCCGGACTCCGTGCGGCACACGCGGGTAAAAAAAGTAACTCAGATGCGTGCGAAGCCGTATTAGGAAGGAACGTCCCAGAGTCCCTCAGTCGCTGAGTTGCAGACAGCATCGTCCTAGCGCTCACACTGCAGCCAAAAGGGTCATTGAACTCCCGACAAGCTAACGCGACATTATCAAGACAGCGATCCAGTGTCCTCACCATCTTCTTGTATTGTATGTTGGTATACCGAAAAGCCATCGCGCGCGTAAACGGAAATGTCACGGAAAGAACAACTTCACTAGATTACTACCGGCTGATGACTGACTCAATGTACCTAACATGTCGGCGTAGCGGCGGCGTGTGTGTCGGCATTTCGCATAACCGTCAAAGAGGTTGCCGACAAATGCTTTATCTCTTTGCAATAAGTTCTAAATTTCTTCAAATTAAATAATTTTATTTTTGTAGGGATACTCTGATGACCAACTAAGTTAGGTCGTGTATTCAAATAAGCCTTACTCATTGGAGATAAAGTTGAAATTCCTTTTAATTAACTCTTTATTTGATTATTTACGTGTGTGTATTATGAGCTATGAGCGAACTGCAAATAATGTCGTGCGTTTTAGTAGCCTTTATTGCTCTGAGTTAAGGTTTCAATTTCCTTGAATTAAGGATTGTATTAATTTGTCATGATACTGTGTTTCTAATTTAAGTTATTTAAAAGATTTTTCCGTCAAAATTTAACACCTATTTTTTATGACGGAAATCGGTTCAGAAGCCGATTCTGAACCAACTACTTTCAGGAATTGCGTTTATTCTGTTACGCGTTTTATATCGTGTAGACAAGGTTTTTTTAAAGAGCAGAATAGACCCGTTGCGTACCAAGGGTGGTGAATAGATAATCTACGGGTTACTCATGCGGGATTGTAAAAAACATATATGAGCTCAGACGACGTTCTGATTATTTTTAAGACCCTGCACAGCCATGGAACTCGTTCGTGATTTTTCTAGCATTTGCATGGAAAATAATTTAGTTTTCAGTTTTTAACTTACAGCAAAAAAAGAATTTAAAAAATATTTTGTGAGGTTCCTGTTTCGGAATGGAATGTGATCAATGTCAGTTCAAATACTCATGACTAGGGATAGGGGACCACGGGACGGGGTTTTCACTTCAAATCAAAAAACATAACGAAAGTTATATTGCGTCATTTGCCTCTTACTTGTGATGTGAACAATATTGACAATAACAACACAAAAACTACTACTACTTGTGACAATATTTTTTTTATTTTCAAGCAAGTTAATCGAGTGAAAAATTACTTGTGCTCTGATTAAATTTATACCTCAAAAAAAAAAAATATAAATATATATATTTCATTCAATTGTTGATTAGTAATAAGTCATAACTCTACTTAATATTAATAATGATAATAAAAATAAGTTATTAAATAGCCTTCTTTCAGGCGGGAACAAGGTGCGCGCCTTCAACGGTTGGGTCATGCCGGTTTTAATGTACTGTTTTGGCATGCTCAAATGGACTCAGACTGAACTCGACGCCCTGGATAGGAGAGTTCGTTCGTGAGACTAGTCTCATCACTGATGATCGTCGGTGAAGCAGTTCGGTTTGCAGTCACCAGTGTACGAACTCTCCTATCCAGGGCGTCGAGTTACATCCCGCGGAAATGCGGTGGTCGAGGCTTTTTAAATGCGAAGACCCTCCACAATCGTGTGGTGTGCAGTGTCAGAGAATATGTTTTTAAAACCGAGGTGGATATGCACCGAGATGTGGTCGCAGTAGACAAGGGACTCACCCCGCTGTCCATGGCTAAAGAGAACTAACGCAAGCCTGTGGTATTTACTACCGATGACCGAAAGGAAGTATGGCAAGTCAAGGAGCTTCTTCCGGGTTCTTCATGGGCCTGATGTAGATTTTCTAGCATCCGTGTCCTGTCTACGTTTCGGCGATCTCTTTGGGGAAACTAAAGGTTTTGTCTGTGCTATTATGGACGAAGTTATGTTGACGAACAATTACCGGAAATATATTATGAAGGATTGGACGGTTGACGTATGTTGGGCATGCCACCGTCCGGGTGAGTCTGGCTCTTCTCGTCTGGCTAATGGCGAGTACTTGCGCAGGCACAACCAAGTAGCCAGGATTATTCAACAGCAACTTGCCTTGAAATATAATCTTGTGGAATCTGAGGAACCGAACTACAAGTATCTGCCCGACCTAGTTCTCGAGAAAGACCATGTCACGCTGTACTGGGATCAGTCTATTATTACTGACAGGACTATTGTCACCAGTAAGCCTGACATAGTGGTGATAGATCGATTAGCGCGTCGCTTTATGATAGTCGAGGTTACCATCCCGCATGACGAAAACCTCGTAAAAGTTGAGAAAGAGAAACAAATAATATATCTCGACTTGGCACACATGTCGACAGACATGTGGAATGTGAACTCGGCTATCATTGTGCCAAATGTCGTGTCGGCCAATGGTCTTATGGCCAAGAGCCACCCCAAGCGCGACACTTGCCGGCCGATCTGAGCCGTCCTAACTGCTGACAGCCGCACTACCACGCCTTACTCTGCTGGCTCCGGTACAGCCTCTTACGATCTCGGTTCATAGAATTCTTACAACTATTAAGAAACACCACTTCTTAGCAGATGTGTGTCTGGGCGTCAGGAATTTCTCAGCGAACCAGAGTTTGTAATGTGTACTTGTGCGACATACAATATGCTACGCACGTTACGCCATGGCCACTACTGTTGCGTATGATATCGTTGTGACGGATACACGAGAGCCGTACTATCGGTAGATAAGCGTGAAGGAAGACAGTGTGCATCACCCACAACAGTACGGTTGGGTGTCAGTCTCTAAGCCTGTACATTCCACTGCGGGCTGTCCTGTCTCCAGATCGCTTCCTGAGCCCGGGGGCGCTGCGTTCATAGTCAACTGATAACGTGTTGAAGTGGCTGTCACCCTATCTTGAGAAGACGCGTCTCAGCCTTCTAGTGTTTCAGAAGTGTTTTATTCCCCCTAAACTGTCGTCAAAACTCAGCACCAACATCCAGCCTTTTGATACGGATTTTGTACAGCTGCCTTCCATTGTAAGTCATATAGAGAGGTAAGAGATTTGTCACGAGAAAGTTCTCACTTACTTCTGAAGTGTTGACTTGACGAGTTTGTACATAAGTGGGTAGAAAGGAATCGGGTCGAGCGAGTGTGGCACAGGATTTCGCCGCAGCCGAATGAGAGGCGCGTTAAATGGCGCACAATGCTGCGCCTGAGTTGCCGCGCGCCGACGCCGGCTCATTGTTACACCGTCAGTGAGTAGTATTGTGTACAGATCATGTTCAGCTGCGACCTCTCACCTCATATCTCACAGTGATGTTTTGTCGCCACGCGTTTAATTGTCTGTTCGCAGCAGAGCGCCGGTACTTGTAGGTACCACAATATCTGTGTAATCAAAAACGAATTAGTGATCGAGGTCAGTGCACATGTAGTAGCGTCGAACTCGCTGCAGTCCGCACGGATAGCTTGCTTTTGATGAGATCGCAACACTAACACGTCCCTTAAAAAACCCCTGTCATCAAAAATAATCAACAATTTTAACATCAATGTACTACGTTGTGTTGTTTGTATATTTCTGTTTCGCAGAACCGTTTTATGGGTATATGACACATGACATCTTACTACCTATACAAACAAATAAATAAAATGGAAGTGTCTGTTTTTAATTTCAAAATTATGTATAAGCTTTATACTAAATGAATATGAAAGTATATACGGTAGTTATAACAATTTTTTATTTTTATTTTTGTATGTGTCTGTCTGTGTGTTCCGGCTAATCTCCGAAACGGCTGGACCGATTTTAACGTGACTTTTACTGGCAGATAGCTGATGTTATGAGGAGTAATTTAGGCTACTTTTATTAAAAAAAAAACGAATTAGAGTTCCGTGTAAATATATTAAAACCTTTGTAACAAACAAAATGCGATCCAATTATAATAATATAACATACAGAAGATGTCCCTGCCCCACAGATAGGTTCCCTGGCTCCCAGTTGCGAGACAGTGAATTAGCGAAGTAATATTTTTTTTAAGGCGAAGTTATCCAGATAAACGTCGTTTTGTATTGTGTTCTATTCCTATATAGCACGGATTTAAATTCTGAAAAAAACATATTACATATTTCACACTTCGATCTAGATATTTCGGAAAAGCGATACACGATTACTTGCATTTTGTTGCATCCAATTAAATCGCAAAGACAAGTCTAAATTATGGTTTTTAATATTATTTCATTTGAGTTATATTAGGTTTTTAACAATAAAACTTATATATTAACTAAACTTACTTATATACTTAACTTATCATGACGAACAACTATGGGAAATATATTATCAAAGACGGTACGGTTGACATCTGTCGGGCATGCCACCGTCCCGGTGAATCCATCCGACATATTGTTTCTGGTTGTTCTCGTCTTGCTAACGGTGAGTACTTGCACAGACACAATCTAGTAGCTAGGATTATTCACCAGCAACTTGCCTTGCAATACATCCTTGTGAGTTCTGAAGTACCATACTACAAGTATGTGCCCGACCCAGTTCTCGAGAATGGTCATGCCACATTGTATTGGGATCGATCTATCATCAAAGACAGGACTATTTTAGCAAATAAACCTGATATTGTGGTGATAGATCGCCGAGAGCGCCGTGCAATGATTGTTGATATCACTGTCCCTCATGACGAGAATCTCGTGAAAGCTGAGAATGATAAAAAAATCAAGTATCTTGATTTAGCACACGAGGTTGTCGACATGTGGGACGTGGACTCTGCAATCATTGTACCGATAGTCGTTACGGTTAATGGACTAATAGCAGAGAGCCTCGACCAACACCTTAGGAGGCTCTCATTGCGCGGCTGGGTCAAGGGCTTGATTCAGAAAGCAGTACTCCTGTACACGGCACGCATAGTGAGGCGGTTCCTCTCTCTGGAGCCCTGACTACCGGCAACCTGGACCTTGTTCCTGATGCCGATGGGCCATCTATTTTTTATATTTTTAAATGTTTTGTTTACTTTTCTTTGTAAAAATATTTAAAAATGTATTAGATAAGAGAAAGAATGAATAAAGGAAATAACAAACTTATACCATTATAAAGGTTGTAAAAAATGTGACAGTAAACGGCAATCACAATTTGAAATATTAAAAAAACCTATACCACCATTTCCAAAATTGGCTGTTTCATCATTTCATACTCGCACCGCGTGCTTCAGTCCCGAGCGGAACGCGTTGGAGGTCGGACGTGTGCCAATTTTTCGAACCCGCCACCCCACCCCTGCTAAGTTCTGTTACGAGCTAAACCAAAAATAGTTTCTATTTTTTTCTTTTTTAAAAATAATACTTAGTAAACATAGGTGTTTACTAAGTATTATTTTTTTTATTTACCTAGGTTTATTTAAAATGTCATTTGTTCACAAAAGTACAGTAAGTACCTAATAGGGAACGTAGTCAGAAGGTATAAGATAAGAGTTACGCAATATAAAGAGAGTCAGTTTCTAGGAAAATATAACTGTAGGTAATTAGCGCTGTGCGGCCTGAATTGAACTTTATTGTGTCGTAGCAAAAGTCGCTATTTATGATTTCGCAATATTATTTATAAATTTCGGTAACTTTGGAATGGGCAACTACAGTACTTTCACAGTTATTATGCCTTTTGAATGGGATTCAAAACTGCCTGTAACTGGCCTACTAAAATCAAAACATTTATTCCAATATTTTGTTTTTGTAAGGAGTTCTAAAAAAGTTTTGTAGGGAGCCCGGTAAGCCGAAGATTATCGAGTTCGACATGGGCAGAAAAAGAAAGTATGTAGGGGAGAACGAGATAGAATGAGTAATGGTCGATATCGTATTTTGTATGCACGACGGCCGATCAAGCTGTACAAAACCAGTTTATGCGGATCTCTCATTGTATAGGAAATCTATACAAAGCGAGGGCAATTTATACTGGAAAAATCAGCTTCATGTGCCGCCGTGTGTACCTACTAGTTTTTTTATTTTCTTGACTTATTTACATATTTAAGATAAAATCACTTTATTTTTTTTTATTTTACTTCCTCTGCATTTTATGCTTTACTTTTTTTTCGGTTTTTTCGTCATGGGTGTCATTTTCTTGGTTTTCGGGGTCGCTGATAACGAAAATGAGGACAAAATGAAAATCCAAGATGGCGCCGACGAAAATTTTCGGTTTTTTTGTCAAGGGTGTCATTTTCATGGTTTTCGGGGTCGTTGACAAAAAAAAATATTTTGTTTCTATGTTTATTTTGAACTTATTTTCGTTATCCGTGACCCCAAAAACCATGAAAATGATACCCATGACGTAAAAACAAAAAAAAAATTTTGATGCTATCGAATTTTTATTTTGACATCATTTTCGTTATCAGCGACGACAGCGACCCTAAAAACAACGAAAATGACACCCATGACGAAAAAAACCGAAAATTTTCGTCGGCACCATGTTGGATTTTCATTTTGACCTAATTTTCGTTATCAGCGACCCCGTAAATCATGAAAATGACACCCATGACCACAAAGCTGAAAATTTTAATTGGCGACATCTTGAATTTTTAATTTTGACCTTATTTTCGTTATTATCGACCCCGAAAACCATGAAAATGACACCCATGACGAAAAAAACAGAAAATTTTCGTCGGCAGCATCATGGGTTTTCATTTTGTACTCATCTTCGTTATCAGCGACCCCGAAAAGCATGAAAATGACACCCATGACGACAAAGCTAAAATTTTAATTGGCGCCATCTTGAATTTTATTTTTGACCTTATTTTCGTTATCAGCGACCCCGAAAACCTAGAAAATGACATCCATGACGAAAAGTCCAAAAAAATTTTGTCGGTGTTATCTTGGATTTCCATTTTGACCTAATTTTCGTTATCAGCGACCCCGAAAACCATGAAAATGACACCCATGACGTAAATACCGAAAATTTTCCTCGGCGCCAGCTTGAATTTCATTTTGACCTCAGTTTCGTTATTAGCGACCCCAAAAAACACGAAAATGACACTCATGAAGAAAAAATCGAAAATTTTCGTCGCCGCCATCTTGGATTTTCATTTTGACCTAATTTTAGTTATCAGCGACCCCAAAAACCACGAAAACAAAACCCATGACAACAAAATCGAAAAAAAGTAAACCATAATTTTTTTTAAAACCGAATGGCGCGTGGCGTGTAGTTTTGAATCATACCCGTATTCATGATCTTAGTGTCTGTCAGATTTTAAATTCACAGTCAGACAGACTGTATTCAAATATACCTTCTTATTTTTAATTATATCTACATATTTTAATTGTTAGTAATTAGGTTCACGTTCATAGAATACGTAGGTTCCTAATCTATCTATAACCAATACTTTCTAGAAAAATAAAACAAAGTGAACTTATACATATAATGTGTTTATTGTTTATGTATCCTTGGATACTATGGTGAACAGTGAAACTCTAACCAAAATTGAGTTGCAAAAACTAGTTTTAACACTAATACATTCTTTAACCTTAATTAATAACAAACTCACCTGAAAAGAGAAACAACATTGAAAGCCATTGTTTCACCAGTTCTTAATCAGTATTATTTAAATATTCATATTTCAATCTAATTTTCATAACCTAATTCGCATGCGGTATTCAATACGTCAATCTGACAGACAGCTCTGAAACGACCAAGTTCACTCACAGATAACTTATACATCAAAGTTATTACGCGGCAAATTCAAACATACTTAAATGAAGTGTCAAGCACTTTGTTTACATACATATCAATTAAAGTTGTTTTACTGCATCGCTCTACCCTGTAACGCAACTTAGTACCTATCCAAGTTCGTAAACTCATGACCAGTGCGCTAAGCGCGCGCGTTTTCGCGCCCCGTAATTTGTTACGTATCGCCTCTCCGTGCGGGGGCTGGGGTAAGCAATTGATGCATACGGCGCTCGGTTTAGCCTCGCCTTAAGGTCGCAGGCAGCAGCTAGTCCTACTAATAATAATAATTTTGAGGCGGGGGGGGGGGGGGGGGGGAAGGGCAGAAAGTTGCGAGAGAAAAAAAACAGGTTTTTAAGAGTTCGGATGATGCAGCTGAAGTTCTTCTAAGAATCTAAAAATGTCAGTTACTAGTTTTGTCTAGTTATTTAAAAGTCTAGGAACTAAAATAAAATTAATACTCTCCACTTCAGAAAAGAAAGCTTTTCTTTAGCTCTTTTATTCCGAAATAGATGTCACTTAATTGACTTAGGGAAACTATTTTAAGAATAAAAGAACTAAGGCTCCAAGAGTAAGCGAAGCGAGCTCGAAATTTTTTTTAAGTAAAGATACAAAACAAAGTAGTTTGCAAGAGCGAGCGTAGCTAGCTAAAAAATTTTAAATACTACCATGGACAGTGGACAGGTTAGAATTGTTTAGACCCTTCATACAGCTGTTACATGGGCGACTTATAGACGAAGATAAGATTCAAGATTAAAGTAGATTCAAGAGCGAGTGAATTGAGCTCGAAAATTTTTACATCCTGCCTTGAATTAATTCAGATATATAATTTGAGTTCAAAATGTCAACATGCTCCATTTTTGCAACCCCTATGACATAACTGCCTAATAAGTCCTCGGGTTAAAGGGCTCCTAATTTATTTCAGCTTCTGTCTATATCGTTCGATCGTACGAAAATCTAACAAGAGTGCCAATCTGGAGGTAAAAAAGGAGCCTTTGTGATAGTTTTTTCGCTGGGTTAAAAGACGGGCCACGCGCCTTAGTTCAAAGAAAACGTGTAAGTTTGTAGAGGCAGTAAGATTACTCAGAGGGTCATTTTTACCTTTAAAAAATATTAAAACATAAGAGCGACATAGTGAGAGTGTGGTTCTACGGTAGGTTACAATTTATTACGTACTTCCTAATTCTGTGGCATCAGGAAGGAAAAGTTATAACTTAACTTTACTTATTAATAATATTATATTTATCCGTGGAGCTAGAGACAATGGGCTTATCCCAGTTGAAAACGTACCTTTGTGCCTACTGGCCTGGTTGTGTTCTGTCTCCTGCTAAAATGGAGGGAAGTGTAAATTACGTTTTTCCTACTCCTCCGCTATTCTTTTCTGATTAATTTCGGTGCGGGATCCAAGACAGTTAATTTTTTTGTCTGGTTCTTCGTCGAGCTTCATTGTCACAGCGTTTTCTTGTGGTCGCCGCTATCGATTAGATATGGCTATGGCTTTCAGGAGTTGCAGTGGTTTGGGAATAGTGTGGCGGGCTTGTCTCAATAAAAAACCGGCTAAGTGCGAGTTGGACTCCCGCACCGAGGGTTCCGTATAAACTTGTGGGTACAGTTTTAATTTTTTTTTCCTTTACATGTGCTGTCATTGCTTCTTGCCAAATTTCATGATTCTAGGTCAGCGGAAAATACTATATTTATAGGTTTTGATTCTCTTGTGAAATCGCAAAATATGCGACATAAACGGTCATATCTTTTGATCGCGTTGACTTACAAGTTTTCATTGCTCCAAGGGGAAGCAGACCAGAGTATTTTATTATTATTTTTTGCGTTTGTGTGGCTTCACACAGTTAGCAATAAACTATTGTTTCACAAACTAATAACTAAGCGTAATGTAATGTATGTATGTGCATGTGAGTATGTATGTGAGTATTTGATATTAATTTCAGCTTAATACTTCCACGAGTTCCTGAGAAAAAGTTTATTGACAGACGGACAGACAGACGGACAACAAAGTGATCCTGTAAGGGTTCTGTTGTTGCTGACTGAGGTACGGAACCCTAAAAAAGGTTTACATTACAATTAAAACTAAAGTAATCTATAAATAATTCTACCAAAGTGTTGCTACCAAATCCGAAACCATTCCCCTATCGGTGTGAATATGAAGCGTGTTTTGTCGCCATCAGCTGTAGTGTAAATCCAAAGTCCGCAACGTTTGTGCAAGTAGCTGGTCCCCTGGTGCAGTTGCGCGGGTGTCGGTGTCGGCGGGGCTGGCGGGGCTGGCGGGGCTGGCGGAGCGGCGCTTCGTGCGCCGGTAACGGTCACGAACCGCTTGACTCCCGCTCCACCTCGCCCTCGCACCTCACCCGTTGCCGACACAAAAACATTCTGATTTCTTTTCCGTTACGACTACTAAAAGACTCAATGTACAACAGAGCTACGTGTCACTCATTTTGCTCTATTCTTGGTGGCCAACACGGAACACAGACATTATCACCGAATAGACGTTTGACATGAGAGCTCACTCTTACTTGTTACTGCCGAACTGAAAGTGGACGTCAAATGTGACGTGTTATTGTACACTGTCGGTAGATAGTAGCCAACGGTCTCCGATGTGAACCTGACATACAAGGCGAATTGAACGGAGCAGTATGAAATTTTGGATAGATAAATCGGAATCGGAAGAAATTTTATCGATAATCGTAACGTGTGTGCCAGTCGTTTAGTTTTCTATCTTGCTTTTCAATTACTGGCGATACCATGGACAGCAGATGTAAATAAATATCACTATCCATTCGTAAAAAAATATGCCAATCTTTAGGAAATACCTTTAGTTCCTTCAATAAATTAACATGGGAATGAGCTTCTCTTTTAATTAGCCATTCTTTACACCAAATACGTGTTTTATTGCTTTTTTACTTTTGCTTTTTTATGGCGTATAATAAACCAACAACTGCTAACGCTTCGTCACTCGAAGCCATAGCTCAACGAATGAATAATCGTACAGTTTTCTAGTAACGTGTGTGGCCACTAAGAAAACTGTGCAGTTTAAACTGCACCGTCCGATCGTAATGATTTTTCGTAAAGTGTGTAGCAGCCATTAAAGTACAGTTATTGCCGGTACAATAGATTAAGAAAGATGCACAGGAAAGTGTTTAGGGTCATCTAACCGTGACAGAAGTACTAAATGAAAGCTTTCCTCGTGCAAGTAAAGCCAGGAGCGAGCGCTGAACTACACAAATACTCTATGTAACTGTGCGTACAACGCTTACTGCTTGATATGACAAACGGGCAAAGGTCCGATTAATATTCTGATCAGACGAATATCTTCCTACTCCTACTTTTTGGTGTATTTAAATTGGGGAGAAGAAGGCGTGTAACCATTACATGTGTGAGTAGGTATCGCTAAGTAACCTAGCAACTACATCTGGTTGTTGCGACGGATGGGTGCGCACGTGTCGCGCTCGGGACGCGCCGCCGGCTCAGGTTACAGTCGCCGCGACACGTGTGGTTACTGTGACCACCAGGCCAGGCCCCGGACCGCAAGTCCGCAACGATGTGCTCTTTGTGTTCAAATGTCTGTTATGGTTCATAAATGTTCATGACCAATGAAATATCATGTATAGTCTCATGAGCGATGAGTCTCACGGCGGGCGACTGATGTTGATGGCTTATTGATGGCGATCAGCCCAGCTAGGTTCACATTACGCGATCGTCGATCTTAAATCAGTATAGGTATTAGTGTCGCGTAACTTATGTGTGAGCGCAACGTGTCCATGTCGTATGGTGGGAACAACTATATCATCAGGTGTATCAGGTTTGCTTGTCGGTGACAAATACCAGTCAGACCCGGACCAACTATCTGTAGGCCATACAAATATTTATTCCGTGCGGGAATCGAAGCCGCGGCCGGCTTGGGACGTTGCTCACAGACCGATAAAGAAGCGGCCGCACTATCGCAGGTGCTGCACAAACCGAGTGACGCGTCGGATGACGTTTCAATTAAATCGAAACGTTCAGCACACCGAAGCGAGACGATTAATTTTGAAATGGCGGGCGTGCGCGGCGCGTGCCAGGAAATTAAATTGTCCTGCTGAGCGGCGAGCGGCGAGCGGCGCCCGCAACCCACACGCCATCACACGACACAGTACATCCATCGCGCACCGAACTGCCGCCTGCCCCGCGGGGCATGTCACACCCCACTAGCGATGAGGTTCACCAATCTGCACGTTTTCTAGGTGGAGTTAGGGTTGAACTTTGAAGACACACTCGATCTTTAGGGATCGGTGTTGTAGATTAACATGGTTGCTATAGGATATACTGACGTGGTCTGTCTGAAACGCTGGCCGCAGCTTAAAACACTCTTACTTGACGTCGTTCAACACCGATAGCGTTCAATATGAGACCCTAATTTTAACTAATAGATCAAGATCGCAAGCTAACAAAGGTTGCTTACCTCGGAAACGTTATTCGGCACGTGAGGTATGACTTATTGCAACTGATAATGATGGGCAAAGTAGCGAGGAAACGCTTTTTTTTTTTTTTTTTTCTCTTTATTTTCAATTTGAACATGTCACCCCTGTAATACAAATTACAAAATATTACAAAACACAATTAGACGGTAAATTCAGCTACGTTATTCTATTTTAAATTCCCATTTGAGCGAGCCTGTACAGCAGTCTGGCCTCCCTCGATAAAGGAAAGGACAAAACGCTGTTACACCAGCCCACATCTGAGGGAATCGCATTAATTTTACATTTTATAGAATTTCTAAGGGCTTCGTTCCGGACACACTCCATCAATATGTGGTAAACATCTTCTACCACATCACATTCACTACAGTTCGATGAAACAATCTTACCCATCATAAAAGCGAACTTATTTAATGGAATGTGTCCCGAGCGAAGTCTGAAACTTGTTACTATGTCATACCTTCCCATATCGGATTTTTCAAACCATAATTTATCAGGTAACGTAGGTTGCAAAGTCCTGTACCATATACCTTTCATTAATGACCTTCTGTCAAAATACTCTGACCATAACTCTGTACTGAACTTCTTAATGTCGCTTATATGGTTGGTGTAATAAGAGTCGCAAGCAAAATTAATACCGTCTACTGAGGCTTCCTTAGCGAGTTTATCTGCCATTTCATTTCCTACGATGCCGATATGGGAAGGTATCCACTGCAAAATAACATTGGTATTTAATGAGTTAAGCTCATACAAATTTTTTAAAATGTCATACGCCAGTGGAATGCCCCTAACCATAGCTGAGCAACTATACAAATGCTGTAATGCACTTTTGGAGTCGGTAAGAATAACAAAATTACACCCATTCTTAATCGATCTTACATAGGATAACGCTTCTGCAATGGCAATTAGCTCCGCATACATAATCGAAATCTTTGAATTATTGACTTTTAGTTTAATATTATCTTTTGTTTGTAAATCAATAAAAGCAACACCGATCCCATCACTGTCCTTGGAGGCATCTGTATATATTTTATGAAAGCCCAAATATTTATGTTGTAAAAACTTGACACATAATAAATGCAAATTAGGGTTAGAATATGACTTTTTAGGTTTGTCTAAAGTTGAGATGCTACTGTTGATAAAACTAGATACGTTGAGCTTACTGATCCAGGTATCTAAACTAAACATTTCAAGTTGTGTACTCGACTTTATTGGTAGTGACTGAAATTTATTGTGAATTGTTACTAAAAGCGGTTTTTTCTTCCTACTCCAGTATGCATTTTGACAAAGAACGATAAGATCATTTAGAACATTTATTAGTTTATCATTAAGTGATTTTGATTTTAACCAAAACTTACCTGCTAAATATACACGTCGAACAAATAAAGGTTGAAGTTGTAACTCTGACTCCATAACGTGTATAGGAGTGCTCTTAATAAAACTACCAATGATGCGCATGTATTGATTTTGAACTTTATCTAATTTTGAAGAATTACTCATAGAACTAGTGTCATATAAAAAACTTGCATAGTCTAACCTACTTCTAACAATGGCTATATATAACCTTCTCAAATGACTAGGGTGAACCCCCCAACCAGGTCCAGTCAATATTTTAAATATATTTAGAAATTTCATAGCTTTTTCTCTAACTTCATTAATGTTTTTTCCCCATCTCAAATGACAATCAATCCATTACACCTAAATATTTTACACATTCTGTATTTTCTAATAGTATTTCATTAATTGCTAAATTTACATTTTGTTTCTTATAATTAGTTTTAAAAACACATACTTTGCTTTTATTTGGGGATATTTCTAATCCTAAATTCGATAATAGTTAATTTAGTATATTTAGCGAATTTTGTAAAACCTGAGTACCTAAATTCATAGACTGGCAAGTGTAATATAAAACCAAATCATCAGCATATTGCGAGATATATACGTCCTTCTCAATAGTTTTACACACATCAAGTGTAGCCACATTAAACAATAAAGGAGATATTGGATCTCCCTGTGCTAAGCCCCGGCTAGAAGTTCTAGATATATATCCGTCATTAGTTTGCATCTTAAGATTTCTCAATTTCAAAAAATTCCAGAGATACTGACATATTTTAGACCCCACCTTTAAACGATGTAATGTATTTAGTAGGGTTTTTATATCAATGTTATTATAAGCATTGTCTATGTCAATAAAACAACCAGTAGTAGTTAACCTTTCAGAAAAACCTTTTTGAATGCGAGAAACCAAACAACTTAAGCTATCCGAACAACCTCTGGATTTTCTAAAGCCCACCATATTATCTGACAGCAGCTCATGTCTCTCCAAAAACCACTCAATCCTCTTATTCAAAATGGAGTGAAAAACTTTGCAAAGGCAAGACATTAAGGAGATTGGTCTCAGGGACGAAGTCTGATTAGGATCCCGTCCCGGTTTAGGGATAGCAATTATATTTATATCGCGCCATTGTCTTGGAACAAAACTGGAATGTAAAAAGTGATTGAATAAATTCAGTAAAATAAGTAAACCATTGTAGGGTAAGTTTTTAACCATAGAGTAAAAGATACCATCGCATCCAGGAGATGTATCCTTTGATTTAATACATATAATCAACTCCTGCATGGACATTTCCTCTTCCAATTTCTTATTCGAGATTGAGAATACCGGCTGATCTGGAGAGACATAATCAGGTGTAAGACTAACAAGTAAGTTATTGGCTTTTACCTTGTCTACAGCAGTTCTTGGTGACCTGTGACCTTTTACCCACTTCATCCTATGCCAAACTTCGGAAGCCGAAGTTGAGTGGTCTACGGATGAGCAATACTGTGTCCAGTCAGCGTGTACAGCTGTCCGTATTAGTTTTTGCGCTAATCTTATTTTATCCTGCAAAATACTTAAATTTGATGGAGTTGGGTTACCACGGAAATTTGCTAAAGCTAGCCTCCTAACTGCCACAGCTTTTGATAAATCAGCCTTCCAATAGGATTTCGGCTTAAATTTTGAATGAGGGTTTTGAGACATTTTTATTATAGGTATATGAATATCCGCCGCCGTATTAATATAATCAACGAAAGCATCATAAGCTCTTTGGAGATCATCCGGGAGCGTTTCAAGATACGAAAACATTTCGTCGAGGTATGTGTTATAAGATTTCCAGTCTGCATTTCTTAAATTTCTTTTAATCACAAAATTCTTATCTAACTGACACTCATTATACATCTGAATTACGAGATGGTCACTACCAAGTGTTTCATTTACCACGGACCAGTCAAAGTTTAGCCCTATATCAGCCGTCACCATGGACAAATCAGGCGATGACTCCTGTAAAACACCGTTAACTAATCTCATTCTAGTGGTGTCACCATTATTTAATACCAGATAATTACTATCTATCACCGCATCCAAAAGTTGAACCCCTTTGTAATCTGTCTTATTTGACCAGTTGGTGTGGTGGGCTTTAAAATCACCCATTATTATTGTTTTTCTGTTAAAAGTAGAAAATAATCTAAGCCAATCCACCTGACTAGTCCGAACGGAAGGGGGACAATAAAGTGATATTATATTTTCTACTAGAGGGTAATTAAAAATTTTAACGTGGATCATTTCAATTCCCGAAGTAAACATATTAGAGGCTCCAAGTTGAGCTTTGATAGATTGATGAATAATAATCGCAACACCACCGTATGAGTCATCCCTATCTTGACGGAAAATATTATAGTTACTAATTCTAATTGGCTTGTCAGGTGATAACCAAGTTTCTGAAATTGCAGCAATATGTATTTTATTTTGTACTAATAACTTAACAATTTAGGTTTGAGGCTCTGGGCATTCCACTGTAAAAAATTAAATCTGATACAGTCTGTCCTATCCATTAAAAATGTTCTTAATTAAACCGGCCATTGAAGAATCTGCAATACTGTCCACTATTAAAAGTATAAACCACTCAATACATAATTTAAACACCTTTTTAACTTTTACGTTGATTGCGCAATTCTTCATAAATATAACCTCTTGTAACCGCGAAAGCAGTTCATTAAAAATTGTTATCTTAGATTCCGATTTACTTTCTATGTTTTTATCTGTAGTTATATTATAGTCGTCAATACCGGTTTCATTGAGCTGTGGTGAGTCACACTGTTCCTCGTTACATTTGTACCACTCTGATGTATTAGTTTGTATTTTTTGCTTAGAAAACCTTATCTTACTGTGCGATGCCAATTTAGACTTACGTACATTAGAAGAAGGTTGCTCTTGGTGCACATCTGCGGTAGTCTTAATTATCTCTGCGTACTAAGGAGTATTATTAACGACTGTAAACTTTGGTGTATTATGGACTGGATTATTAACTTCTCTCGGTTTTTCTGGAACATATTCTGGGGTGTTAGGTAAAACGTACATAGTCAGGGCCTTTTTGTATGTACAGTTGAATTCAGCCATAATTTCGCGCAAGCGTTTTTCTTTCAAATATGTGGGGCATGACTTAGACAAGGCCATATGTTTACCTGAACAGTTAATACATTTATAATCTTTAGTCTCGCAGTTTTCATGATTAGCGCCACACTTAGGGCATACTATCTTATTGTATGGGCAAGCCTTAATTTTATGTCCTAGCTTCCAACACCGTGAGCACTGAGAAACTGGATAAACATATGGTTCAACCTTCAGCCTAAGACCATCTGTGGAAACGTATGAAGGCAATGAATTACCCTTGAAACATAATCTAACCACCTCGCTTGGTATCCATCCACCCTTGTCCTGATCGCGTTTATTTAATCGCATCGCTGAAATGAGTTCACAGTTTCCTGGGCAGGATACCTTATCCAGGATTTCTTTTTCTTCTAATTCTAGTTCTACATCCCTTATAACCCCGTATGAGTAACTTACTTCCATATCTTTACTGAATATCCATCCCTTAGTAATTAATGCTTCACATGTAAACAGCTTATTTAAATCTAATTCATCTCCAAATTGTACTCGAATTCTGAACGGGCTCAAATATCTGACACGAACTATATTATTCATACCATGGGTTGTTAAAATCTTCGCAAATGCAAATGACTTCGGAAGTTTATCCTTGCATGTGATAGTTATTTCCAGCTTTTCTTCATCAGAATTAAACTGCTTGAATCTCTTTTCTTTTCGATTTTGTCCAGTGTCAGTGTCAGTCTTCATCAGATTATTCTGCTTCTCGATTTCTTTTAGTCGCCTTGTTGGTAACCTCCTCATCTCCGCGCTCCTCTTGTAGTATTGCATCGCTCATCTCGTCGACCTCATTTATAGATTGCGCCTCATCATCAGATTGATGACAATCAACAATGTTCGCCATAACTCAGGTAATTTACGCACTCCGCCCGCGCCCCACGTCTGATACCCGACCAGGCCGAGCGAGGGCCACAGCTGCGTCGCGCGTAAACAATAAAATTCCGAGAAATATAACTAATAGATTTAACAAAAAATACGTCCTGCTCGTACGCGTGTCGACACGAGCGATGTGTCTTTCTTTAAAGTGTGGTTAGTGCCTAACCTAGTGTCAGAGTTTGCTGGTTTCCTGACGATGTTTTGCTTCACCGAAGCAAGTGATAATTATACAAGACGCACATAAATCCAAAAAATCAGTGGTGCGTGCCTTGGGTTTGAACTCGAGACCTATCTATGACTTGGCAGTTCGACTTTCACACCACTAGGCTGTCACTGCTATTACCTGTATATTATATATGTACATGAGTGGTGTGTATGTACCAGTGGCGAAGGTTCCATGCAACTCGATTCCTACCGGATTCTCTTTGAAAAATGGCAGTCAGTATTCTATAGACAAATAATATAATTACATTAAAGATATGTACTCCGGCTTACCTCTCACAAAAATTGACCCTTCGCTGGTATGTACCTATAGTAGTGATGGGCTATACGAACAGTCAAACAGCTCAAAGGAAATCTCCAAATAATCCATCGAAGTTTTGGAGGTTTGCATGTAAAGAGTTAAAATATCGTGCTGAGCCGGTCGGGCAGTAATCTCGGAGCTATTATCAGTGAGTAGCCCAAGTAGGGCACCCGGCGCGGCGCGGCGGCGCACTCCCATTAGCAGCGATACGGCAAGAGCAAACGTCGGGAGCGGACGTTTGTGCGTAAACAAAGACAGATAAACAGACAGACATTATCGAACTATGCTGATAGACGTACGGCCATTTGTAGTGATAACTAATTATTGAACTTTAAGTTAACAAAGAAGACGTTCTTTGGGCATCTCAGCCAAAAAATATAGATAAGAAAGCCATGTAGGTATTGTTGTGTGGTTAGGTTAAGATGCTTTTTTTTTCGGATGGGAAATCATCAAATGACCCCCACTCTGGGCGGAGCGGAAGGGAGTGTCAGACTTGTACTGACTAAAACCCATCCATGTTCCTTCTTTGCCCTTTGTGTTCCAGGGCCACGGTATCTCTTTCGGACAGTCCCGCAGATCACACCGGAGGTCTGTCCGCTGAGCGGCAATTTGCCGCGGCAGCGGAATTTCCCCCCGACGTAGTGCCTCCGCGCACCATTCGTGCAGGCGCGTGAGGACTACCGCCCCCAGATCCCATGGCGGCAATCCGGCAAGAAGGCTAGCCGCCTCGCCGGAGATCGTGCAGAGTGGGGGCGGAGCGGAAGGGACTGTCAGACTTGTACTGACTAAAACCCATCCATATTCCTTCTTTGCCCTTTGTGTTCCAGGGCCACGGTATCTCTTTCGAATAGTCCCGCATCCCTGGCAGGCATCGGCCCATGCGGACCCCTACTCGATTGCTAAAATCTCTGAGGCGCGCGTGGAACACGAACGCGCCGTCGACACGGCCTGTCGTCATAAGACGGCCAGACGGCGAGCTAGCCCATAACTCGCCGTCCACAGGCCCGCGCCTACGATGACCGGGAGCCATCACGTGACCCCCGACTCCCAGGGCGTCTCCCGCGGCGGCTGGGACGTGAGGTTCTTTCCCTCTCACGTCCCGCCACCTCCTTCACTAGCATGACTGCTTCGCAGAAGGTGGTGACAGCTTCCCATTCTCTCTCGCTCCGGACCATGGCTTGAACCAGAGCCGGACGCGAGAGATCGCCGCCGGCAATCGCCGCTACGAGGACACGGCGGTGCTCCGCCCAAGCGGGACAGACCTCTATAGTGTGCTCCACCGTCTCCTCCGGACGATCCTCGCAGTGGAAACACCCGGGCGTTTCCTCCCGCCCGATTCGGTACAGGAACCTCCCGAAACAACCGTGTCCAGTGAGGACCTGCGTCAGGTGAGGGCGCCGTGGCGCCTCTCTAGCCACTCCTCAAAGAGGGGACTTATCGCCACTATGGTAGCGTGCCCTGCACGGGGTTGCGACAGTCGCTCTCTCTTTATGTCGCCATCAGATCACGCCGGAGATCTGTCCGCTGAGCGGCAATTTACCGCGGCAGCGGAATTTCCCCCCGACGCACAGTGGGCTGAAAATGCGAAGTAGGGACTTAAGGATTGGTATCTACATTTTTGAAATCTATATACAAATACAATATTTTTAAGTTTTGAAACTTTTTTCATCAACCCGCTACTTACAGAGTTATCAGAGCTTTTAATATAGTCTTTAAAAAAAAAAAAATAATACTAGTATTGCATAATATAGTCGAATTAGAAGTTTTTGTAGGCAAGAAAGATAGAAAGATATTCCACACCACTCCCGTGACGTCATTTGGTCCATAACGGCCATACCGGTTTTCTTATCAGCAGACGCGTAGTAATTAGTAACGTTCACCAATCAGAGGGCAGTGAATTTGCAGGTAGAAGGTCACGGAGGGGGTAGGAAACGTCAAACGAGGACATCCTTTGATGTAGGAAACATCAAACGATCTCCTCGTTTGACGTTTACCCCCCTATATTAAAGATAAAAACTTTTTGTACAGTGAAATTAAAAACTTAAGCAGTTCTGGGCAAAGTATTGTTATAATATTAATAGGAAATGGGAAAGTGCTCATCGTAAGGAACAAGTATTCAAAAGTAATTACAGTGAGTGGTTAGTGTCAGAAATATTGTGGCCAGATTTTATGCGAGCTTTGGTGGAAAAATACGATGAATCAGTTCCCAGTACATCTACACAGTTTGTAACTTCTTCTCCAGTGAAAGCATCTGTTGGCACATCGACCGAAGTAAGAAAACCTTTTACTGAATTAGGTCCTAAGCAAAAAAAGAGACGTGTAGAACATACTGTGACAACTATGTCTTCAGAAGATTTATCACATGCATATATTTCTAAGTTAAAAGCAGATGGAACGAAAATATTGCAGAAATATTAGAGCACTTGCTAAAGAATCCACAAGAAGTGCAGAAAGTAAAAGATTGCCTTTTCGTTAAAAAAAAAAACTGAATTTGCACCGGATGAAGCTTTAGGCTTGTTTTTGTCTCTTAAAATGACGAAGTGGCAATATAATACGCTACGGAAAAGAACCCAACAAGTAACGCATGTTAACATATTTCCTTCCTACTACGCACTACAAACTGAAAAACTTAAATGCTATCTATCTACCTAAAACTACAGTAACAGACACATCTGTGACAATTGTGTAGAAAGGCTACCAATGAAGATATTATGAATAATTTATTAATTCGTTCTGACCCACTTCTTTCAAAAATACGTCAAAAACTATTGCGAAAACACAAAGCCCTCTCAGAAGAGGCAAAAGCTTTATTGATTGTTATGGATACATTTGTTGACGATAACGATCAGGAAAACATAAATTTAACTTCAGACCAATCGCTGTACAACGAACCTGAATAATTAATTTTCTGAATAATTAATTAATGATGCCATCGTCTAAGCATAAAAAACGTTTTCTTAGTGGATTATTCCTATTGACCACCTTTAAAAAAAAACGCAGTTGAATTTAAAAAAAAATATATCTCCAAAATCACAAAATATCGCAGTGCCAGATTATATGGTAAAATAGGCTAATAATTTGTACTATCCAAATCTCTAAACCGTTTATTGAGATAATTTGAGAGTTTCGAGATTTTCATGAAGTTATGTTTTTTTTCATACAAAAAAATCTTTAAATATTCATAACATTGAAAATAATGGTCAAAACGTAAAAGTCATTAAACATTATCAAATTGTATTTGATAGTAGATTTCATTTCCATCATATTTTTTTTTAAATAACTCAATCAGTTTTTGTTGATTCCTAAGTCTTCTACAATTTCATATCAGCCCACCGTGCGACGTAGTGCCTCCGCGCACCATTCGTGCAGGCGCGCGAGGACTATCGCCTCCAGATCCCATGGCGGCAATCCGGCAAGGAGGCTAGCCGCCTCGCCGGAGATCGTGCGGTACCCACCCAGGTTAAGATGCTTGGCTACGAAGCCAAGCATCACACACACACACACACACACACACACTCTCTCTCTCTCTTTTTTTACACTCTCTCATGACGACATGAGAGAGTGTAAAAATTAAAAAAAACCCCGCATTAAAAAAAATATTTACAACTCGTTAGTTAGAAGCCATCTCGAGTATTGCAGTGTGGTTTGGTCACCTGAGTATAAGGTTCACATCAAGCGCATTGAACGGCTGCAAAAACGGTTCTTATGGCATTTTACATATACTAATAATATGGGTAAAAAACTCAACTCATACCAAGAGCGACTAAAATATTTTAAGATGGTGTCGCTGGAGAAACGTAGGAATATGCTGGATTTGGTTTTCTTGAAGAAGCTAGTCACGGGCTTTCTAAACCGTCCCAATTTGCTCAGTAGGGTCTTATTCCATGTGGCACGTAATCTGCCAAGAAGTTCTAATAGGAGACTTTTCTGCATGCCAAAAGGTCATACCAACTTGAGGCAACACTGTCCACTATCGAGAATGTATGCTGCATACAAAGAGCACGAAATTTACAATGATCTCTGTAACTCTTCAGTACATGCTCTAAAAAGAGTCGCCCTTGCCATTTAATGGGTATCTCTAGTAATATTAACCTAATCTTATATAAAAATATAATCTCTAATAAAATAATTCAATCCATTTTAATTTAATTTAATCTATTCTAATTTTATTTTAATCTATGTTATTTAAGTTGATTCAATGTAATCAATTAATTATAAATAGTTTTTTTTTTAATTTTTTATTCTTGTTTCAATTATTTTAATTATTTAATTGTGTAATTATCTGCTCATGCTGTGCTTTTCTGTAAGTGATGAGGCGCTTAGACTTAAATTTGCAATGTACAAATTATAATGTAACAGTGTACTCATTGTTGAGAAGCCTAATAAATAATAAATAAATAGGTTGTGATGTCGCGACATCTGACAAGTTGTCGTCGCGCGTTTTTTTCATTTGTATCACTTGTAGCTCACAGACAGGCTCTCGCAGTGCCGCATGCCGCATGCCGCATCGCTGCACCGGGCGCAGCACGAGTAGAGGCCGTAGCTCCGGGCTACTTGGCAAATTAAATTGCCTACTTTGAAGATACCTAGTGTCCCTCTAGTGAGCCGGGGGTCAGTGACCTTCGCTACTCGCACAGAGCTTGTTTTAAGTTACTGAATAATAAACTTAGATAAATATTCAGGAGTCTAAGAAGAGCAATACCGCAGCCAACGCGAACAACACTTAAGAAAGGACAGAAGATATAGAACTAAAAGAGATTCCTGCCACGCTAAAATCCAAGGTGGACATTCGGAGAACTTCTGTCCGCCGCAACCAGCAATTGCAACAAGATGCATACTATAATGGATTGTTTAGGAATTGCTTATTGTTTTGATTGCTTTATAACATTATTATACATATAGTTACCCATGTATACTATTTAACTTGTAACGCAAGTTTAGAATTCTGAGTACGTACTGTACGGTATAATTATATCTTTCCCTCGGGAGCATGTACGAGCCAATAATGCTCATACAGCAAAAGGACGTATTGTGCATGTAATTTATTACTTTAAACATACCTAATATAAAATAAATGATAAAACTAATTCAGTAGTGACTTATACATCTAGTGAAAGCGAAAACACAGCCACAAGCGGGTTGATCAAAAATAACAGCAGCTTACTTGAAATCGAATGACGTGAGATCGAATAACACTTGCTCGAAAACGTGAACTCGATAGTACTAGAAATCGATTAATTATGAGAGCGATAGTTTACTACCTCGATGCAACAAAATCTCGAATAACTATAAGCTCGAATTATCGGCAGCGCGAAGGCTCATTATCTTGAAACATCGTTTCTCGATCGACCTTTTAATCAATTTACAGAATAGTTTTAGGATTTTTGTTTGAGTACTTACAACATAATCCTACTTATATTATACCTAAATGCGAAAGTTTGTGAAGATGGATGGATGTTAACATTTTCGAGCAAGTGTTATTCGATCTCACGTCATTCGATTTCAAGTTAGGAACCCACAACTCAGCTATGGCTCAGATAACTATACAAACATAACTTAATTTAACTATTAACCCAACAGTGGTATGGTGTGAACTAACTACCCTCCTAAACAACTACCGGGGTATCAGTCACGACACGACAATGTGAATTCATTTTCTCAGATTTCATTTATTAATCATTTTTTTCAGTTTCTTAGAAGTATGTGCACTTTATTATTCAGTGCTCACTTGCACAATTGCTCTCAAGATAATACATAGCTCTCACACTAGAATTTAAATTTCCTTTCTTCCTCGTAGCGCCGAGCAAGTGAGCTATGTTGTGTTATGTTATTTTATGTACGATTACCGACACATTTATAACACTCCTGAGACGACCGCCTTTTGTTGCAGGAGCGTGCAGATTATTACATACCAGTGTTATAGTCCGTGAGCCAGCAACGGATTTTCATGACCAAGTTTCTCTCGGGCGATAACTTGTAAAATGCTTCAGACAGTTGTATCATGAAGCTCCGTGAACGTTAGCTGCGGTTCAGTGGGTTGGTTAAGCAGCGGTAGCCTCCCACGCATGTTGAAAAAATAATTAATTTTGACCATTTAGGGGCCATCCATAAATTACGTCACACGTTAAGGTGGGGGGGGGGGTTCACGAAGTGTGTAATTGTGTTACAAGGGGTGGGAGGGCTCCTAAATTGTATGACATTTCAAAATCTAACATGTGTAAGAATTTTTTTTTTTTTTTTAAATTACAATAGAGAGCAGCGGTGGCTCATTGGTGGAGACCCCGACTTACGAGCAGCAAGTCGTGGGTTCGAACCCAGCCAAGCGCATTACTTTGTGTAAGTTATTTCATCACCACTGCTCTCAAAACGGTGAAGGAAAACATCGTGAGGAAACCGGCATGTCCTAGAACCAAAAATTCGAAGACATGTGACATCTACCAACCTGCACTGGGCCCGCGAGGTGGATTATAGCCCATTCCCTCTTATAGAGAGGAGGCCTGCGTCCCAGCAGTGGGAACATTAATAGGCTGATTATGCTTATGCTATGCTTTTATTACAAACTAGACCTGAAAACACGACAAAGAATTTGCATAATATGTGACGTCACACTAGGGAGAGGGGAATCTCACAAATGTGACCAGCTGTGACAAGGACGGGGGGGGGGGGGGTTTAATTCTTGTGACGTAATTTATGGATGGCTTCTTTCCTCCCGATTGAAAATTTATCAAATTATTGTTAATTCAATATCTTAAAGAAAAAAAGGCAGCTAGTGCATTTAAATAAGCGAAAGATGCTCCTGTCTGGCCCCTGCGTTACACCCTTCAGAGCATCAGCTAATGCTGAGAGGAAATCATTAACCAAATTTGTACCTTGGCTTGCGCAATATTACCTGAGGGCTAAGATTTTACCAGAAGTGGGGCTCTTCTCGTCAGGCATAGATGCCTCCAATAAATATATTAACACAAAATAAATAATAATGTTAGGCGTAAATCAAAGGCGTAATCTCTCTTCCCTCACACTCACAGATGGGACGGCATTCGGCACGACCTGAGAGGGATCAGCCGCGGGACCAATGGTTTAATGTGCTTTATGTGGGACGTTGTACAACTGACGCCGGTGTAACCTTATTAAAGCACATATTTACTGCGTGGGAAGAGTCCCAAGACGCCATTGGAATATTTTGTGACCTCTCCAAAGCATTTGATTGCGTAAATCACGACACTTTACTTTTGTAGCTTGAGCATTACGAACTAGGGAAACTTGCACTTAGTTTGGTAAAATCTTATTTGAGTGATAGACAACAACATGTGCAAATAAATGGTGTTAATTCACAGGGTTTAAAAGTAAAAATGGGGGTACCGCAAGGCTCAATATTGGGTCCTTTCCTCTTTCTAGTATATATTAATGATCTCCCCTATTTATTGAAAAACCAACCTCAAAATATGGTGTTATTCGCTGATGACACTTCCCTAATTTTCAAGATAAATAGACGGGCCCAAAATCTAGATGACGTGAATAATGCCCTACTTCAGGTCCATAATTGGTTCACAGCAAACAACTTAGTGTTAAATGAAAAAAAAAAGCGAAATGCATAAGATTTGCTTTACCGAATGTTAAAAGTAGCGATTGCGATATAGTATTGAATAAAGAGAAACTTGAATTTGTAGATAAAACGGTTTTCCTGGGGATTACGCTTGATTCAAGGCTACAACTTAGACGCCCCGCAAGAGATGTTAAATGAGAACCCATTTAACATCTCTTATATTATATAGCCGCCTAGCCCATATTGTGTGAGACTATGTACTAGAAAGCCGTCTTTCGCTGGAAACCTGCGTCTTTTCTTGACTTGAATGTGCCCTGGCGGTTAGGAGTATGTCATGCTCACTCAAATGTCTCGCTGATGGTGGCACATGTGTCGGATCATTTAGTTCCCTTCAAAATGGTTGAGTTGAATGGTGCTGATACATGCGTCATGTTCGTGAACGGGCGCTGTAAGTTGTGACTGGTCATCTCCTATTTGCCACGGCTTATTTGAATTAATTATTTTATTTTTGAATTGTTTTTACTATGGACACTTTTAGCATACACATCTTGCTGCATCGTTCTCACATAATGTATCATCTCAACATGAATGATGTAACCAAGGTTTTGTTAAAGTACTCTGATTTAAAAGACTGTCCATGGAGTTTCTTGCCCGTTCTTCTCCATAGAGATCTACGTTAGGGAATGGGCAACTACAGTACTTTCACAGTTTTTGTGCCTTGTGACTGGGACTGTAGCTACATTTTACTGTTGTCTTTGTTTCGACAATTCAAGAGTGCCTGTAACTGGCCTACTTGAAATAAATGCTTTGATTGATTTTTTGCTTCATAGGTACGGGGGGTGCTACTGAGAAATGAACCTTTTAACCGACCCGGAAAACGAACCCAGAACCCCACGCCTGGTGTATGTCTGCACGTGTACTACTTGCACAATTGCACATCTACTCGATAGGACGACGTAGTTTGTAAAAACATCTTTTACTTTTGTGCAGCCGGATTAGTATTGTCAGGAACTGGAACTCATCAAATGGAAATGACCTCGGGGCCGATAGCCAATCAAAACCACGCGTAGAGTGAATAGTGAGAGCGGTGCAATGAGTGCGCAGCCAACTAGCAAGGTGCAGCGACCAGCCCAGGCGATGCCCACCGCATGCACTGGGGGGGTGCGGGGCGCGCGGGCTGTGAAGTGGAACCTGTTAGTGCGCGTCTCAGCGCTATGTACCAGTACTTATCACATTGCACCTACGAACACCGCTACCTTATACTGGATACGAATTAGTTTTCTGCGATGCATGCATTCAACGACATAGTCTCTTGTTATAATATTTGACAAGTCTCGCCGGCTTACGGATTTAGAAGAAAACAATAGAATATAAATGCTTACCAAATACACTGATTGACCTAAGGCCCTCGGAACAATCCTGGTACGCACAATCAATAAATTGGCCATGTTTAGGATTGCGCCACAGCTATCAGCACGGAATCGCATTTTTCCATGCTCCTATCTTTTCCGTCTATCGTCTATCTAGCTAACGACCCAAGAGCTAGACTGACCCGACACTATACCGAAGACATTCCGGATGTCAGCCTGTACGAGATTAGGATGGCTCTGAAACAGCTTAAAAACAACAAGGCACCGGGTGATGACGGAATTACGGCCGAACTCCTGAAGGCTGTTGGAAAACCGGTACTTAAGGCCCTTCAGAAGCTGTTTAATTTCGTCTTAGTCGAGGGGAAAACGCCACAGGCATGGTGCAGGGGTGTGATGGTACTCTTTTTCAAAAAGGGCGACAATGCCTGGCTGAAGAACTATAGGCCCATCTCACTTCTAAGCCATGTCTACAAGTTGTTTTCAAGAGTCATCACGAATCGTCTCGCGCGCAGGTTTGACGATTTTCAGTCTCCTAAACTTCATTACAAGATTTATTTCTTGTCGGGTGTGTCGGAAAACAATGCGGCGCCTGGTTGCTGGTTGAAAGACTAATAATAATATCATAAATAAACATGATAATGAAAAAAATATATACTCCTATGAACAAAGCATTTGTTACTGCAGTTCTCGGATCCATTAACCTCGCCTGCGGCTCGGGTGTGAATTTCGCCCCGATTGCTATAACAAAAATGTACTATTATCGATTCAATCCTGCCGTACAAACATCGTCGCTATCAATCAAGAACTCAAATAGAAATAACACGGTGGTAGAGGTCCAGAAGGTTCGCTCGTTAGATGTGCTCAGTGTGCATCGTGGGATTTGGTTTAGTTGACAGGAACCGAACTCCTTCTCCCTGTTCAATAAAGGTCAAAATTGAACAAAAGTAGCAGTATCACGTTATGCACCAACTGTAACTGCTTCAACAACAAGCTCGCTCGAGCTGCCCGAAGGCGCCGTTGTCAGCGTCCTCAGTCTTACACTCCGAGTAGTCCTTCTGCATAATAAGTTAAGAATAGTAGAATATGCTCACTGCACATACCATTTATTATTGGTGTGTATTTCGGCGGACGGGCCCGGTGCCCGTCCGCCGCTGTACGGCTGCTGTATTATTCAGGCTGCGTCGCTTAAAGGCTGGCGAGTGCCGGTGTGGTGTGGTGGTGACTGATATAGCCACAACGCACCGGTGCGGCTATGTGGGGATATGTTGAATTCATATCAGATTCAGAAGTTCGTTCGTGCGAAATACGCTGAGCTTTCACGACTCAGCCACGGGCGACAGTTTTGTTGCGGCGCTAGAGTGCTAGTGTTACGTCGTATGACGAGATACCTGGTTATCGGTACCTCGTTGTGATAGCCACTCTGAACTATCAGAAACTTTCGTATTAAGTGATTTGAGATGTGGAGCTAATTCGCATGTTCATGATCACCACATCTATCAATTTGATTCAGATAATGTTTGATTCAAGTTGTAATAGACGACTAACAGTGTCGCAGCCGCACTGTAACGTTGAGTACCGAACGACAGTCCTGATGGAAGACGATCAAATACTGTTCTAATCAAATACAATCAAGTCGCAATTATAGTTTCCGAGAAGACAATGTGACCATATCTGTGCGCTACATCTAACTGGAGCTAGTTCTAGGTGAGTGGCACGGGCGCAGCGCGGCGGCGTCCTTTGATCTCGTGCGTGTGACGTATGTAACGTATGTACTACATATATATAACGAATGTAATTTGGCGCGCATATCGCTCCAGTTTCAGACAGACACCGCTGTACAGATCACACAGAAGTACCAAATGCAGAACATGCTGGAATGAACTCAGCTTGGACGAAATCAATTTTAAGTGAGCGTTTCATTATTCGGTATTAAGTAGGTTTGTGGAGCACGTCTTTACATAGTTTGCGTTTGATTGCGTGTTAGTCTTTGTCGAGTATTGTGTGGAGTGGACCTAGTAATTGTGCCTATGCCTATACATATACCGAGGCCTCTTACAGTAGTGTGTCTAGTACTAATATAGTGTCGCGTGTGAGTACACGTGGCGGAGTCGTTCACCCGCGGCGGTTATTGGAGTGCGTCGCCGCCGCCGGCGCCGCTCGCCACTGAGCCCTACTCCCCGTACATCATTATCATAGGAGACGACGTCAGCGCCTCGACACAAGTTACTGTCGCCCTCTTACGAGATACAAGCGTGCCAGTAGACACGGACAACAACACTGGCAGCTACAGTTGCTGCGGCACTCCTCGGGCTAGGATTGCACTACACACAGAGCAGGTGCGGACCCCGGGAGGGGGGTGGTCACAGGGGTCATGACCCCCTCAATGTCATACACGCAAAATTGACAAACCTTCTTAAAATGTTTTTTTTTCGGATTATAATGAACAAAAAAAACGAAAACTATAAAGAAATCAACCCATCCCAGGGCGGAATGCTAAAATTTTCTCGCTCGCTTCGCTCGCCAATACATCCTATACTTTTTAATTCTGGAAAAGTTAACGGAGTTCCTCCTATTCTCATTCCTGTATGAATTAACAAAAATAACTTAATTCTGAGGAAGAGTGCAAAAATTTTCGAGCTCGCTTCGCTCGCTCTTGCGTCTAAGCACCTGCAAGTTGAGATGCGCCCTCCCGGTAATAAACCTGTAGGCGCCCCAATCTATTCGGGGTAACCGTTTTATCAAAACCTTGGCTACGGCCCTGTGTGACCCCCCTAAACTCTTAGGCTGGGACCGCGCCTGCCACACGTACACAGAGTGACGCAGATCCCTCGATCACGGGCTGAGGGATCTGCAATTCTGCTGGGTGCAGTACGATCCAGCCGGTTTCATCAACAAGCTGAGGTGACAATAAGCAAAGAAAAAATGGGGTGTAAGATAATACTGGTTCAAAAATATCGCCGTTAGCACGTTGGCACAGTGGCATGGTGCCTCCGGAAACATTTATTTCATAAGTGCCTATATATCATTGTGGGACAAGATGATTACTTCGCCAGCTATCATAACATTTCCCAAATTAAAAATACATTATTATTAAATATAATATATAATAATATATAATCTCCCGATACCGGCGGACCACTATTTTTTATATTTTTTAATGTTTTTTATATTGTTTTATATTAGAATATTTAAAAATGAATATAATATCTTTAAAAATAAATAAAGGAAATATATAATAATATAATTTATAATATATTATTAATATATTTTTATTATTATTTCCTTTATTTATTTTTATACAAATCTTCTACATTTTTAAATATTTCATAAACTAAAAACAATATAAAAAACATTTAAAAATATAAAAAATTGTAGCCCACCGGTATCGGGAACAGGGTCCAAGCTACCGGCGGTCAGGGCTCCAGAGAGAAGAACCTCCTAACAATACGAGCCGTGTCCAGGAGCACCGCTTTCTGAATCAAACCCTTGATCCAGCTGCCTAACGAGAGCCTCCTCAGGTATTGGTCGAGGCTCTTGGCAATTAAGCCATGGGCTGATACAACTATCGGCACAATGATCGCTGAGTCCACATCCCACATGTCGACAACCTCGCGTGCCAAGTCAAGATACTTGATTTGCTTATCTTTCTCGGCTTTCACGAGGTTCTCATCATGCGGGACCGTTAAGTCTACAATCATTGCGCGCCGCTCTGACCGATCCACCACCACTATATCAGGCTTATTGGCTACAATAATCCTGTCAGTGATGATGGATCGATCCCAGTACAATGTGATACTGCCATTTTCGAGAACTGGGTCGGGCACATACTTATAGTACGGTACTTCCGATTCCACAAGGTTGTATTTTAGAGCAAGTTGCTGATGGATAATCCTCGCTACAAGGTTGTGTCTATGCAAGTACTCTCCGTTAGCCAGACGAGAACACCCGGAGATAATGTGACGGATTGATTCGCCTGGACGGTGGCATGCCCGACATATGTCAACCGTACCGTCCTTCACAATAAATCTCCGGTAGTTATTCGTCATCATAACTTCATCCATAATTGCACAGACAAAACCTTCAGTTTCTCCGAAAAGGTCCCCGGCACGTAGCCAGGCTACGGACGCTGATAGGTCTACATCGGGCCCATGCAGGGCCCGGAAAAAGCGTCCGTGAAGCTCCTTACTCTGCCATACCTCCATGCGGTCGTTAGTGTCAAGCACTACAGGTTTGCGCCAGTTCTCTTTAGCCAAGGAGAGCGGGGTGAGCCCCTTGTCCACCGCGACCACATCTCGATGCATCCCCACGTCGGTTTCAAGGAAATATTCCCTGAGACTGCATATCTCGCGATTGTGGAGAGTCTTAGCGTTTAAAAAGCCTCGACCCCCACACCTCCGCGGGATATACAGTCTCATAACAGAAGAACGCGGGTGATGCATTCGATATGCCGTCAACAATGTACAGACCCTCCTATCCAGGGCGTCTAGTTCTGTCTGAGTCCATTTGAGTATGCCGAAAGAATACATCAAAACCGGCATGACCCAACCGTTGAAGGCACGCACCTTATTGCCGCCTGATAAAAGACTATTAAATACTTTTTTCAGACGGCCACAGAAGCGCTCCTTCAACAATTGCTTTATGTCAGCAACATTGATGCCCAGCGCTTCCGACATACCCAAATACTTATAGGTTTCAGTTGCTGAGAGGGATCTAAGATTTATGGAATCCGAGAGCTGGATTCCCACAGATTCCACAATCTCCCCTCGCTTTACATGCATGACCGCACATTTGTCCACACCAAATTCCATCCTGATGGCACTACTGAAAGTTTCAGTTACTTTCAGTAGCTCCATCAGTTGCAAATCGTTGGGGGCAAAGAGTTTCAGGTCATCCATGCAAAGGAGGTGAGATATAACTTGACCACCTCTCCTCAACCGATAGCCTAGACCTGAATCCTCCAGCAGCGTGCTAAGAGGATTCAAGGCTAAGCAGAACCAAAGCGGACTCAAACTATCGCCCTGAAATATACCTCGCTCTATCCTTATCGGCTCGCTATTCCTCTGGATTTGCTGACATCCTGGATAGCGAAGGACCGTCCTCCATTGCCCCATACATGACATCAGGAAGGTGCGCAGAGTTTTCATCAATTTTATACAACTCTAGCACCCTCATGAGCCATGTATGTGGCACCGAGTCATAGGCCTTCTTATAGTCTATCCAACATGTCGACAGATCCTTTCAGGAACGGCGAACCTGTTGACTAATGGCCATATCAATGAGAAGTAGCTCCTTAGTACCCCGGGACCCGTTCCTACATCCATTTTGAGAAGCGGACATTACAGAATTGTCATCAATGTGTTTGTTAATTTTAGCTCTCAAAATAGATGTAAGAACTGTATATACCGTCGGAAGACAGGTAATCGGTCTATAATTTTTGGGTTCCGCAGTACTACCCGATTTATGGAGCAGGTGGGTTATACCTGTTGTCAGGAACTCTGGCAGCGACCCTGACTCAAAGGCTGACTGGAACAGGATCGCCAGGCGAGCGTGCGATCTTGTAAACCATTTAATCCAGAAGTTGTGCAGCGCATCCGGCCCTGGAGATTTCCAGTTAGGCAACGGACGGACTGCACGAACTACGTCTTGGGGGCTGATATTGATTGCCCCCATTTCTGGAACTAGATCGCACCCTCGCTCGACCCTCCGAGTCCATTCACCCTCGGTATGGCTAACAGGCACCGACCAGATGCTGCGCCAGAATGAACACATGGCATCATCATCCGGTAGGCGCGTGTCAGCCACACCTTGGTCCGGTCGCTCCCAAGCCCTAAAAACCCACCTTTCATCTCTTTGAAATGTGCGATTCTGAGTGTATCGGTCCACCCGCCGCTTATACCTACGAATACGGTTTGCCCATGCATACACTTTCTGCTTCAGGAAGTCGATGCGCTCTGTGACACGGGACATGTAGTCTCGAGGACTAATATCAGTCCCCGAGAATGCCCGCCTCACAAAACGCATCACTCTAGGGCGAGTATTGCCCTCCCTGAAGCAGATCAGTTTGCCGATGAGTGCTCTGGCCCCATCAATACGTCGTTCAATCCTGTACTGCCATGCTGGTACGGCTGGTTTAGGTCGTGTAGCTCTGTCATCAGAAAATTTGAAATGAGCTACACGACATGCCGTTACAGCCGCACAATACAGAATTGAGTGAGAATCGGTGAGGTCTTCGCAGTTGTCAAAATAGTTTGACAACTGCGAATCCAGAACAGCCACCAGCGCCCTATTTTTGTTCCTGTTTTTGTTTTTGTGGGCAAACGAGATATGCGTGGTCTAAGGTCGGGTTGCATGAACCGATACTCTCGAATCGCACCTTCCAAAGCACTCCTCATTTCCTCATTGCACTGGGTACTTACATTAGTAACAATGTCATTATTCACGTTATTAGCGTGATTAGATATTGTACTAGACTGTGGTAGAACCACAGCCTGCACCGACGGAGTAATGACATGGCTACTCTGCATTTCAGTTCGTAGGCGATCAAGTACAGTGTCATCCAACATACGATTACGTTGGATGACTCGCACCTGATCCGATAGTCGTTGCGCCGACACGTTGACAGCTGGCTCAAGCACCTGAAACAGAGAGAGCATCCGAACACGGTACGCGGTCAGGTTGTTACCCCCCTCTGTAGCCCCATAGTATACGCGCATGACATTTGCATTAATGGATTGCGTCCATCGCACGCGCGGCACACTCCCGCCGGGAGCTGGGACCCTATCAGAGGCCGGTGGGCCTCGAGGTCCTAAACCGTCCGGCGGCCGGCGTCCTCCTCGTCGACGAACAGGTGGTGGCGTCGTCGGCGGAGAGAAATACTCGTCGCTCGAGCTCGACGCAACTGCCACGGCCGGTGTCACAGCACTCACGACGGGGCTGGACTCCGGCGGCGGCGAGGCGGAGCTGAGCGACGGGGCCGGAGGCGATAGGCGTGCGCGTCGTGCCGCTGATCTCGTCAACATTTCTTCATATCTTTAATCTTTACTAAAAATTTTTGATAGACATTGACAGACATTGTGTCAAATCAATAGTGGTGGTGTGGTGTTTTCTTATTCTATTTACTTTTTGCATTTTCATATTGTTTCTTCATTGATTATTGTAATAAAAATTGATATTATGAAATGTGGTATGATTTAAATCTTCCGGTATACTGTAAGTTTTTAATTTTAAAAATATTTTGTAGATCTTATATGAAGACGTAATTGTTGACGTAAGTGTTGCCAGCTTATTATTATTATTAAAAATAATATTCAAATTTATATAATTTGTTGTGGATCATGGGTTCATGAGATGTTGCGTTAAATACACGTAAGTCTGCTATGTCCCGCCATTGAGGCATACAAAATTCAAGTCACAAGTTCGGTAAATATGTACTTAAAAACTTAAAATATAACACATCATCGATAAATAACTAAGTCATGTTTTATCTAAATACAGCCCTATTAAAATTATTTTGATGATGTATGTAGACTGTGTCAGCTCAGTATAATACAAAACCTGACCTGGTCGGTTTCGCAATAACCATCCGTTCGTGAGCGGTTGCTCAACCTATGTATGTATGTACTCTTGGGCATGTTTTCTATTAAAATGATAAAGGTTTGCGTAAAATAAGTGTTTGTACACTGCAAGACAGCATTTATTCCGTGGTAAGCACGTAGTTAAATGTATGTCAAGTAATGAGTGCAGACGCAGCACTCGTGCGGGTGCGGTTGCCAAGGAGTGTGTGCTGTGCAGTTCTTTGATGCTGCGACGCGGGACTCGTGGGAGCCCTAACCGTCCCGACTTCACGAGATTAGGTCCTGCGGCTGTGCGGCCACATGCGGCGCGTGACGTCACAGTCGCGTCTGTCTCGCTTATATGGAGTGTCGAGTGTTGAGTTGAGGCAGGTCATTTACCTAGCGCAATTGAGACCCAGTCCGTCGCCTCACTCTCATTTATGCGCGTCTCAATACATCTATTCTGTGAAAAGTATCGCGACGTCCGACATCAGTCACTGTGGTTGTGTGAGCACTGGAGCGCAAACACATCATCTGACTAAGTTTGTTCCTAATGTTATTTGATTTATATAACAAAGTAATCAGTTTAAAAACTAAGAAACTTTTGCTTCATCAAAATATTTTACTGCACATTCGGGGAAGTGTGCTAACCTGAATGTGCAGTTTTACCTGTTTTACTAAGCATTCGGGGAAGTCTGCTTACCTTGTGCGACAAGAGTTAGTGACAGAAACGATTCGCTGCAAAACCGACTCCACGTAGTCTTGTCTGCTCTACCCCTAGAGTGTAATTTAAACCCGCGTAGTCGCGGTCCGCGAGCTGAGGAGCAGGCAGTTTCGTGTGGTGAGCGTTAAACCATCTGCGACGATGAGCTCGCGTGGAACCGCCGGAGCCTTGCGACACCCGAGGCGTGACAGAAACCATGCCTGATGCATGTTGCATGCCTGCTGCATGCATGGTGTATGCTTGTTTGCATGTTTGCATGCTGCACGCATGGTGTATTCTAACTGTAAACTTTCCGAGATATGATAGTCCTGTCTTTTACTGACTACCGATATGAAATGTATGTTATAAGACGATTCTGTCGATTCAATACCACCAATGCCGTCATTTACGTATTATATATTGTAACAACGTCAAGAAACTTCCGCTACAAAACACAGTGATAGTGTTTTGCATGATTAACCGACATTGAGCATCATAACAAAACACATTGCAATTAATTTGTATATTCTGTGCAACTGACATAAAGATGTAAGTCTTTTGTCATAGAATAAGCAATTGACTGAATAGAAATGGTTAATTGAAAATCGACGATAATAAGTAGGTATTTGGCTTATTTTATTTTGCGCAAAATACGTTATACCAACTGAAATATTTGGCTACATTAAAATTGGTAAAACTACTAGTTGGTAAGCAAGTTATTGTTTAAACGTTCACTTGCCAAACATTAGCTTTACGTTACCTACAATTATTTGTGAAGATCTTATTTACTAAGTAATAATTTAAAAAATAAGAAAATTGTTTGGGAAGTGATAATTTGTCAATTTCTTTTTGATGAAACAAGGGTAACCCACCCTGAACATACGTACAAACAAGTATCTGACATACAAATATTGAAGTAGAAGCGTGAGAATTGAGAACGGCCATTATTTGCGGACTGGATAAATTGTGGCCGAGCTCACTGTGAGGCACACGTGGACTCATGTGCTAGCTAGCGGTGTGTGCGGGGGCGCGCGGGGGGAAGGAGTGCAGTCGGTCGCGTGAGGTGACACATCCACCGCGAATGGCGACCAGAGGAAGACCCGTGCTCGCCGGCCGTTGGTTGCGGCCACCGGGCTCCGTCCGAGCGACTACCTGGCCTCCTGCGGCGGGAAACAGCTGTAGGAGTAGATAATCCGAATGAGACGCTTCGTGCCGCCGACGATGTCATCAGAGTAATATTAGACAACAGACGGACAACCTGCACACGCTGTACAGTCCACACCGCTGCAGTCCAGAGCTATGCATCTTTGCGGCTTGCCCTGCATTACTCTTCAGTTACTCTTAATCCTGTTCCACAGACACTTAATTAGTGATTAATATTTTAGTGAGAAGCCTAAATAGTGGGAGGTAGGTACCTACTTCATTTATGAAGCATTTATGGCGTAGTCCGCCATCGACCTTTTATTTCACTAGACGATGATGATGTCTTGGTTCACTACAGGGCCCCCAGTCTCCGTCAGTAAGTTAATAGGCAATATATGCCCTAGTATCGGCTGTAATGTGTATTGACACATTTCAGGGCTAATTTCCTCCGCTCCCGCTGCCACCGTCCCCCGCGTTACCCCTCCCGTGCCCGCCCAGTACCGGACAGTGCGCTAAATAAGAAAAAGTCTGGGAATTACTTAACAATTCCTCAGAAATCCAAACAAAACAATGCATATACTGGACTCGCGGTCTAACTAGTAAACAGTCGTAGTAAACAGTGGTAACTCAAGCAGGTAACGTAGGTACATGTTATGCTACTAATTAGGTACGTAAACACGTTATATTCATCTGTACTAATTATTTATTAACTCATTCTTAAGCCTCCTACGGCAGCTGTTAAGTATCTGAACATGAACAAATATTTAGCGACACCTACGCGTTTATCAGCATTGTAAGAATGACTTGAACATATTGGTCTTCTCGGATGTTAGTCATTATTTAGAAATCCAATAAGAAATACTTATTTTTAACCCTTCATGCAGGTGACATAACCCGGTGTGATTTAACCTGTGTAATGGTGTATTGTAGGTATATGACTGAATGCCATAGTTAGTGGCAGTAAGATACGTGGTGCACAACAGATTTTCATCTGTCACAGATTCACTGCGTGGTGGTCGCACTACCTGCGTGTACACTGCTCCTTACTCCCAGGGCCGTCTTTAACCAATTGGGGGCCCTAGGCACTTGAGAACAATGAGGACCTTTTAGGATGCAAGGGCGAGGGAAGCGATCTCGATTTTTTTGCACCCCGCCTCAGATAGGTTAGTTTTTTTTTTTTGTGACAGTTCATACAAAAATAAGGGTGTTTTTTGCGGCGGAGAACTTGAATCCTAATCGTAACTTCCTATCCTAACTAATGTTAAAAATGCGAAAGTTATTTTGTTTGTTTGTAACCTTTTCACGCCTAAACCACTGGACCGATCATCCTGAAAATTTTGTGTATACATTGTCAGATGTACAGTAACGGACATAGGGCACCTTTCATCCCGAAAAAAATTACTATTCCCGGGGAAAACAACAATAACATTCTTATGATAATAGATGGCGCCACGTGTCTTTCGAATCGTGATTGAAAAATATATAAGTAGATTACACCCCGAATTGATTGTCAAATTCTAAATTAAAGTGAGCGAAAGCTCAAAATTTTACTTTTTAATATTTCCCGAAGATTTTTTTTACTTTTCCTATAGATTTTAGTACAGTAAATTCAAATTCACCGTCCGTTTTTATCTGCCAGCTTTAGTTTTTAGTACACAGCTTTTTGTAGTAAATGTGAGAGTAAGCGCGCATTTACGAGTTTAGCACAGTATTGATACCAGTTATGTTAAAATTAAAGCGATTTCTACGTCAAAGAGAAGATGTTTAAATAGTCCGCAGTGTTTTTGTTTCATTTATGATGAATATGTCATTCAAAATGATAGAAAATCGAGAACTGGCTTCTTGAACACTGCTTATTTAGTACAAGTGTGTAATTTGGACAAGCCGTGAGTGCCTAACACTGTTTGCCTTAATTGTGTTGCTAGTTTGCGACAATAGTTAAATAGAAAAAAAAAATCTCTGAAGTTTAAAACCCTGATGAACTGGCGAGAACCTATAAAGCACCATGACTATTGTTATTTTTGCCTTGTTGATATAAATGGAATAAATTCAAATAACAGCAAGAAATGGATTTATCCTGGTATACCATCTGCTAAACGACCAACTTTGTTAATGAAACCGAGTTCAATTCGTAGAAAGCATTTGTGACAAACGAAACCATCAAGACTTAAACATTCAACATACGCTATTTTGTCTGAGGGATCTTGGTTGCAAAACTGTCATATGGACCATTTTCCTGGAAATCTCGGTTACTTTAGTATCGAACAAGGAGAAAGATTCCACCAAGAAATTTGGACCATGGAGGAACAATATAAAGGTAGAGGGGACGTGCATATGATGGCAGATTAGATTATAGTTCAAAAACAGACCTACCTCTAGTATCTCATTCAAGAAAAGATCATTTTTAGCTACTTTTGAAGATTTAATTTATTTTTGTGGTAAGTTTCATTAGTGTTTTTCTTTTCAAGTGCACATATTATGTCATATCTCAAAAACTAAAACTGATAGATAAAAGCGGTTTTCATTTTCAGAGTCAGGGCGCCAAATATCTACAGAAAAGCTGGAAAAAAATCTTTGTGAAGATTCTTTCTGTGTTATAAATCAAATAAAGCCAATTATGGCGTAAAATTATCAGTCAAAAAAGCCAATTACAAGGATTTAAAAAAACTTTAATCCGTGTTTTGTTACAATTTAAAGTTCACCACCTCTATAAATATCCTTTATATGTAACTTGTGATGAAAAGCTAGATGCAAACGCGAGCGGAGCGACCTCTAAAATTTAGGTATCCTGCAGACCTGCCTGGGATATATTAAGTTTCTTTAGTGCCCAGTGGGAAAGACGGCCCTGCTCACTCCAGCATCCGTTGTTTACTTAACAAGGTGACCGACTTGTGTATAAAGTTTGCATAGCTGGAGGGCAGTGGACATCATTTATGTAAGTTTACTAGTTTGTAGTTGGTACACATTCTGCGTTTGTTAACATTGCATTTCAAAGTCGCGAGGTTGTGCCATGGGCGGCCGGCGCGACTACGGGCGGCCCGGCGGCGGCCACACTGTACCGGCACAGTAAAAATATATTGCGTAAAACAGTTCCCGAGCACACTGTTTGCTGTGTGTCGAGCCCGCTCGGTTTGCGGCCGCCCTTAAGCGCAGGCCAGACCGTCAGATGGCGGACGTGCGAGCGAGCTGGCGTCTGCCAAAGCTGAAGCGAGGCGATGGAAACTGTACTACTGATGGAAACGTGAAGATATGGCAACCTAAACTATGTGGGTTCACACCAAAAACTACGGACGGACGAGCGAGCGAGGGGGCGAGCGGGAAAACGAGGGGAGAGTTCTATCTCATTTCGTCTCGCACCGGGCGACGCGGGTGACGTGAACGAATAGCATCGCTGGCATCGTCGGATATTTCGTTCGCATCGTTTTTATCGCTGACGTAGCGGTGTGAACCAAAGTATGAAAATAGGTGAAACGATGCCCGCCCGGGTCGCCCGCTCGCTCACTAGCTGGCGGTGTGGCCTGCGCTTAATCGCGCGCCGCACGCGCCGCCGCGTCTGCAGCGGTGCAACTTACGAGTATACGAGCAAACACAGTTTTTTTCTAGATAATGAATATTGATATTGTAGAGATATTGTAGAGATATTGTATTCACTTGTAAAGCTGCATATTCGCTTGCGGCGGGAGGGTCATCTAAAGAGACGTCACACAACATAATCAGTATTGAGTTGATGATCATCATCAGCTGACAGGTTAGCGTAGGGAAATAAATTGATAATTTTGTACATAAATAATAGATAAATGATGGGCAAAGTAAATATCACGGTGAGCTGACGGTGAGCACGGCTGCTCGACCTTTCAATCTATACATGATGGATAAGGTGAACTAGTACACGTATGTAGTAAGCGGTCGTAGTCAGTAATTCATCCAGTCGCGCCGTATTAGTGTTTGTGTCAAGGAGGTCGCAGCGAGCGCTCTCAAAGAACATATGACGCGATCACGCGAGTTGCGAGAATGAACCATTTACTAACTTTCCTTGCAGAACATTCCTTAACCGGAATGTGGTTTTTAACCTCAGGGGTCACTGAAGGCTTCTCGTTCAAGAAACTTTTAATTATAGCTTGTTGATTATAAAATTTACTATTTAGTACGAAGCGTCTACAACGCACTCGCAGTACTTCCGCACTCTTTGTTAGTATTTTGTACTTGAAAACAGAAATTTTCTTGTTTATCATACAAATCACTGTACTGGCATACACCACTCGAATATAAGTTTTCCAAGTGATGACTACTATGGCAAGCCCCCTACACGAGTTCACACGACACGAGCCTAAAACAAAGGAGTCGTATAAAGTTTGACGCATTTGTTTAGTCCGTGACGGCACTCGTCCATAACGAGTGGAGCGAGTCCTATCAGACAATTAAATTAATATCGATTTTACATTCTTGAACTTATAAGCAGCGGTACGGGCCGTAGGTAGTTCCGTACGGCTGCATGATTCTGTCGGATACGATTGGTCTATGAGGTGAGAAGCAGCGTGTGTTTAAGTGGTAGCAGTACAAACAGTGTATTTGCGCGTGTTGTTAGGAGGGCACTGGTGTGGCGTGGCGCGCCGTGGCTCGGTGGCTGTGCACACAGTGGCGGCGCGGCGGGTAATCTCCGGCGACCCCTGACACTCGAGTCACACAAGGCACACGGCTTCCTCACTACTGGATACTGGATAGCACTGATACGACTCAATTTCATTTTTGTTGAATGTGTTTTCCGTAGAGGTAGTGATATTAATAGCACCAAAATAAGTTTCCCATATCGCGTCTTCTAAATCTTGTGCGTTCGTCAGGAGCTCGGTCAGCAGCTCCTAGCTGCTGATAGCTATAACGTCACAAGTACACGTCCGCTATAGACAAGCTATTTATACCGAAATATCGCAGTGCACCGCCCTCGCAGCTCGCGGTGCACTAGTGTGCACTTCTGGTAATAATACTGCACCGGGAAGTGTGACGAGCATACCGTGCCGATCGAGCGTGCTGGTTGGTCGCGACGCCGACCTGGCGAGGCCCTGAGGTGTCTGCGCTAACGGCGGAAAGTGGCTGGATACACAAAACCTGTCGACTGTCGGCATCCTTACATTTTGTACATGCATTGGTAGCGATAGGTTATTGAGTGAATTTCAGTGATTCAGCATCACTTGCACTGTAAACAGTTGAACTAAAACTAGGCATCTATAGCGGTGTCTGCCTGACCGCACAAAGAGACTCCCCACGTCGAGCGGCGAGCCTCGGGTTCATCTCGCCACATCGCCTGCTGGCACTCTTCGCCGCAATATCCGTTTCCGTTTTTTGTCGCTCAGTGTAGGCAGTGTACAGCGCACAGTGCACAGGCGGCTCTCATTAGACGCTCTCCTTTATTTGCAACGTGATCGTCTGCTCCCCTACACTTATGACATTTCAGCGAGTTCGCCGTCACAGCCGCTGCTTGTTCGTCGCCACTTTTCCTTTAAGTGGTTTATATTGCATCGTGCTGTCTGAGTGAACTGGAATACTGAAAAAAGAAATTGATCTCAGACATGGCAGCATGGTCTGTTACAGTAACGATTAAACGACGCTCAGCGATGAAAAACAAAAGAAATGCAAAACGAAAGAAAAGGCCAGTGTCGACTTCCGGGACAGTAGTAACGCAAAGCTTGAGACACATAAATAGAACTATTTTAGTGGTCGCTGGTGACAGACGCGAGCCTGTCTTAGCAGCTCCTCAGCAATGCAACAAAAACATTAACACACACACACACACAGTCGCCTCACGCACATGAGACTGTTAGTACTGACTGAGTACTCGGTGGGTTACCTGTGCCACAGTATAAACCAACCATAATGCCAGTAAACCCACAACCTTTTTGTGAAATCAAACGCAGGTGTTAGGGTTGCCACTAATTATTTACCATTTCTTTTGAATGCCTTGTGACCTGAAGCATTCTTGGAATACGTGTAAACGCCTTGCATATCTGCGTGTGCCGAAACCTACAATTTGTTCCTAGTTGAAATGCTGCATGCATGATAATGATAACATTAATGTGTGTAGATAGGTACTGTGTCGGTGAGTTACCTGCGCTGCGCGTGAGTCAGTGTGGTGGGTCAGCGAGTTGCGAGTGATCGTTGATAATGTCGCGTGTAACGCAAGGACGCGATGACGTCACCGAGACACCGATACAATCGTCACGCTAAAATCTCGCTAATATCACGCTAATATCTGCTTTCTTCCTTAGAAAGCGGCCGCCCGCGCCGTAATCATTTCAATGCTCGGTAAGGTACACTTTGCAGATTTAGGAGTTAATTATTGCACTAGCAGCTGCACCACCGCGCACCGCACGCAATTAGTGCCACTCATTAGTTCACTATTATACCTACAACTCATTTTTGCAACCGAAGTGCGCACGTGACGGAAATAGAGTCCACTGGAATGACATAATTTTACGTATTCAAGTTATGCAACTTCACGTTGCCTGGCAAGCAGCATTTATTTTAGGCCAGGATGTTCGAGCGCAGTAGGTACATTAGTTGATTTTGCTGTGTTCAGTTTAATTTAATAAAGGGTTTTTTGTTTTTTTTCGGATGGGAAATCATCAAATGACTCACCCACTCTGGACGGAGCGGAATGGAGTGTCAGACTTGTACTGCCTAAAACTCATCCATGTTCCTTCTTTGCCCTTTGTGTTCCAGGGTCACGGTATCTTTTTCGAACAGTCCCTTAGCCCTGGCAGGCATCGGCCCATGCGGACCCCTACTTGGTTGCTGAAATCTCTTTGAGGCGCGCGTGGAACACGAACGCGCCGTCGACATGGCCTTTTTTTTTTCGGATGGGAAATCATCAAATGACCTTTGTGTTCCAGGGCCACGGTATTTCTTTCGAAAAGTCCCGCAGCCCTGGCAGGCATCGGCCCATGCGGTCGTGAGGGCTCTTACGCGCACGATGGCGTCCACCGTCGAGCGCCCCTTGCGGAAACCAAACTGGTGTTCCGCAAGATCCGGCCCCATCCCCGCAAGGTGCCCGGCGGCGAATTTACAAAGGCTATATATACTATTTGAGTCACGAGTAAGACTCTAATAGATGAGCTTTTGTTTATGCATATTACTCGACAATACCTAATCTACCTCAGTAAAAAAATTTACTCAAATCGATAAGCTTTTTGCCTTGATATTTTCAAAGAAAATGCACGGACAAAACCTAGTACTGTCCATACATATTCACTCAAATAGATAAGCTTTTGTCGAGATATTTTCAAACATTATGTACGATCAAAACCTAGTCGAGTAGAGGCTCACCGCCATATTTGTTTATCGCGAACGCGATTGGTCGGCACCGACTTGTTTGTTCATTCACTTCTGTTATGATCATATTATTATTGTAGAATAAAAAAACAAGCAAGTGCTAAAAAGCATTAACGTAACTTAAACATTATTTAGGATTAGGTATAATATCTGCGCCATGGTTCTCTCTTCCGATAACATTAGTTAGCCTAACTTTACTAGCCATACGTTTGATGTTATAATGATCATTATCGACTTTAAAATTCGATATTCAAATACGTACCCATAAATTTGATAAAAGTCTACTTGTGTAACTCTATTTTCACCATAAGCAATGCCTTTACTTACGAGTATAGTAGGTATGTTTCTTATCTTGTGTTTTGTTGTGTTATGTTACGTGCCATACTTAAATAAAGCTGACTGTTACTACGTTTAAATTGTAAAAATAATAAGCTAATCGTAAATTTGATGAAAATAATTATCTGCGTTTTGTATTTTACATTAGAGGTACGCAAGAAAAAATTGTTAGTTATATTATTATTTGTACTCGCAACAAGTGTGTAGTGTGTACCTGTTTCTTACCTAATAAAAGTTGTTTGTTAGTTCGTTTTTCTTTTTTTTTTGTCAATCAAATACAGAACAGAAACGAGTAATTTAATTATTGTAATATTAAAATAATAACAATTTCCATGAAACTATCCACCTATTATTGAAGCTAACGATCGGTATCAAATTGAATAGCATTTGTGCTGCAATGTTAGAATGAATTTTTCTAACAAACTACGCCATTTCGGTCAATTTCTGTACTAGAATAGATTAGGGTTTCGTCAAGTCAAACAAAAGCTAAGCCAGTTCAGTTTGCACTTTGACTCTAATGGTATAGCTTTTGTAAATTCGCTGCCCGGCGAGGCGGTTGGCCATGACTCTTTCAAAGAGCTTGCCCACCTCGTCGAGCAACATGATGGGCCGGTATGCGGACGGAGAGTCCGCAGGGCACCCTGGCTTCCAGATGAGGACCAGCCTCCCCGTCTTCCAACGAAGCGGGAACTGGCCTCTCTCCAAGCATGCGCTTAGAAGCCCTTCCAGTCGGGGCTCGAGACCCTCAGAGGCCAGGACCCTGGCTTTGCCAGGCAAGCCATCGGGTCCCGGGGCGGTATTTCTGGCTTTCAGCCTGCGTACCGCCACTCTCAGGTCTACCCCAGTCACCTCCGGAACGTCGTCGTCGTCATCGGTGTGGTCCGCTTCCGGCACCGCACACAGTGGCGGAGCCATAGGCGGGGGAGGATGCTCCCCTCGCGAAGGGAACAGAGCGCTCACAACGTCCTCCACGAGCTCAGACCGGGTTTTCTGATATAATACCGACATTACAATTTAAATTTAACTTTGAATTAATTAATTTATTTATTTTAAAACGCGAAAATACTGTTCATTTAAAATAACTATACTAAATAGCGCACCTTTCAATCCAAGTATCCAATTTATTTAAAAAATACTGTAAAAAAGTTAATTTTAGATTATTATTATAACTTATAATTTTAGATAATGGTGCAATAAAATAAACTAAAACCAAATATTACAATTAAGACTTACAAATCTATTAGTGCTCTAAATATAATTATGATCTATAATGTAAATACCACAAAAGCCATTTTACACTTTTAATTTAATATTTCTTAACTTTTTAAAAAGCGCCTTCATCCTCTCTCCTATTACCAATTAATTTAACTTTGCTGTGCCCGACAGGGTCGTATTGAGACTCTGCGTCAGCAAGGAGGGGGGCGAGGGGGGGGTTGTCCCGCACCATCTTGTAAGGGCGCCCCCACGAGCATCTCCTCGCGGGCAAGATTCTTGGCCCGCCGGACAGCCTCTTGGAGGGCGGGCCGCTCTTTAACCCTCGTACAGCTCCGCCTCAAAGTACACCTGACGTCAGGCGCTTCCTGGCCGAACTCGGGGCATTGTCACGTCGCAAATCTCGGACATGGCCTCCTGGAACCAAGCCGCCTCGTTATTGATGTCGGCAGGCCTGACCGGCCTGACCGGTGATGACACCCAGGATTGCACGGTCGAGGCTTCCAGGAGCAACTCCCGGTCCAGCTGCTTCAGCGCCCATCGCGGACCACTCGGGGCCTGTAGGACCGGCGCGGTTGAGGTCCGGGTGGAGACGTCGAACCAGATGTACCGGTTGTCGGAATAGGTCTCCACCCCCTCCATGACGCGCCAGTCAACCGACACGCGGCGACAGAGCCCGGCTGGTGAACGAGATGTCCACCACCGACTCGCCCCGCATCCGCACGCACGTGGGGACAGAACCCCGATTTAGGACAACCAGGCCTGTCTCCAGAACCCAGTCCTCCACTATCCTACCCCGCACGTCCGTGTAACGAGAACCCCAAGTCAAGTTCTTGGCGCTTTTTGAAGTCCCTGAGCGCAAGCACAGGGAGGGAATGGCTTCTGATGACGAAACTCACCTCCGTGAGGGAGTTGTGGAACTCAACGAGAGTTCGGCTCGGGGAGAAGTAAACTCCCACTACAACGATCTCCCCGAACCGTGCTGCTACGTACCCCTGACCCTCCCTGACACTCTCAAGGGTCGGGGTACCGGCGGCGGCCGACGCAATTATGGCCACTGAGCCGCTAAGGTCCTCCACCCAGTCATCCCTGGGCAGGACAAAGTACGGCTCAGCGACCACGGCGATGTTAATCGACCACTGCGCCATGCTCTGGAGCAACAGATACTGAGCGCACACGCAGTGGTTGATGTTTGCCTGGAGAAGGCGTAATGGGGCCGTTATTGACACTCCATTTAAGCCCCCTCCCGGGCCCCCTGCGAGGGCCCCGCTGCGGAAGTTGCAGCAGTAGCGGCAACGGCGGCAACAGTGGCCGCGGCTGCGGTGGTGGCGACGGTGGGGGTTTTGGCGGTGGTGGCGGAGGGCCTTCCCTTGCCCCTGGCCTTGGCGGGTGTACCGCAGGCCTTGCTCCCTGCCCGGTGATCGGCCGGTTTGCCAGCTGCCGCACATGCGGTGCAGTGCGGCTCGGCGGAGCAAGCCGCGGAAATGTGACCGGGCTGGCCACAACGGAAACACAGGCCGCTGCGGTCCATCTCCGAGGTGCACCGGACCGACACGTGGTGCTCCACATGCCAGCGGAAGCTACTCAGAGGTCTGGGTTCCAGCAGCTTCACCTGCGCCGAAACCCAGCCACCAAGAGCCATCGGCCCTCCACAATGACTTTCGCCGCTGTCACAGGGCAGCTCACCGTTATGGTTCGCATGGCCGACTGGTCCGGACGTAAGGTGCCTGCCTTGACCTGCTCGGCAGGGCACCCACCGGTCCTGGTGACGGCGGACACCACCTCCTCCTCGGTCACCGAGTCATCCAGACCCAGGATGCGCAGGTCTGTGCATTTGACGGGCCTGGACACTCGGGCCTCGTCCGCATTTAGGGACGCTTTTCAGCCAGAGCGTCAGTGGACGAGCCACGGGTTTCGCCAGGGATCTCCAGCACTCGAGCCCCTGTTGCGGTGACTCTAAGCCGAAGGGCCCCGGCGATCCCGAGCTCTCCGAGATCCACCGCCGCCTTCGCCTTAGCGAGCACGTCGCGGTAGGTCACGCCCCTCTTTTCCGCGTCCGGCTGTAGTGTAATTACTACAGCTGCGGTCTTCGGGGCGCTGAACCTAACCGCGACGCCCCGCTCCTTTTGCCGGCGCTTCTTCTTTTTCTTTCCCTCTCACGTCCCGCCACCTCCTTAACTAGCATGACTGCTTCGCAGAAGGAGGTGGCGACTTCCCATTCCCTCTCGCTCCGCACCATGGCTTGAACCAGGGCCGGACGCGAGAGATCACCGCCACCAATCGCCGTTACGACGACACGGTGGTGTTTCGCCCAAGCGGGGCAGACCTCCATGGTGTGCTCCACCGTGTCCTCCGGACGATCCTCGCAGTGGAAACACCCGGGCATTTCCTCTCGCCCGATTCGGTGCAGGAACCTCACGAAACAACCGTGTCCGGTGAGGACCTGCGTCAGGCGGTAGGTGAGGGCGCCGTGGCACCTCTCTAGCCACTTCTCAAAGAAGAGCCCCCTCTTTGAGAAGTGGCTAGAGAGGCGCCACTATGGTGGCGTGCCCTGCACAGGGTTGCGACAGTCGCTCCCTCCATGTCTCCATGAGATCACGCCGGAGGTCTGTCCGCTGAACGGCAATTTCTCCCCGACGTAGTGCCTCCGCGCGCCATTCGCGCAGGCGCACGAGGACTATCATCATGGGATCTCCCATGGCGGTAATCCGGCAAGGAGGCTAGCTGCCTCGCCGGAGATCGTGCGATACCCCCGGATTAGCCTTATGGTTATCACCTTTTTAGGCGCGTTCAGGTAGTGGGCGGCTTGCCACCTCAAAGAACGCGCCAACACCGGGGCCCCGTAAAGGGCCATGGACCGCAAGACCCACGCGTAGAGCCTCCGGCAGGAGGCGTTTGGACCCCTCAGGTTAGGCAAGAGCCGCTTGAAGGCAGCCCCTGTCCGTTCCAATTTGGGAGCCAAAAGTCGGAATTACTCCACGAAGTTCCACCGGCTGTCGAAGACGAGTCCTAGGTACTTCAACGTCGACCCGACGCCGATGGAAACGCCTTCTGCCGTCGGTAGGGATGCCGACGGTGGCGCATTCCGAGGCCCATGAAAACACATGGCCTCGGACTTGTGCAATGCCACCTCGAGACCCAATTGCCGGATCCTCTCCACGACTATCGCAACCCCGCGAGTCATGTTTTTGGCCACCGTCTCGCGCGACCTCCTTTGTGCCAGTACCAGCATGTCGTCAGCATAGCAAACTACGCTGACAGGGAGGTGGGCGCGCAGCACCCGTCGTAACCGATGGTCCACAAGGCCGGCCCCAGAACCGATCCCTGTGGAACTCCGCACGACATCTCTCGCCGGTTCCATTCTCCGCTTCGACCAGGGTAGATGACGGCTCTATCCGTCAGGTAGTCCCCGACCACACGACGAAGGTAGGTCGGCACCCGGTGATACCGGAGTGCCTCCCTAATGCAGCTCCAGGGCATGGAGTTGAAGGCGTTGGCGATGTCAAGAGACACCGCCAAGACGACCCCGCCCCGGGACACCGCGTCCCCCGTCGTGAGGGCTCTCACGCGCATGATGGCGTCCACCGTCCAGCGCCCCTTGCGGAAACCAAACTGGTGTTCCGCAAGATCCGGCCCCATCCCCACAAGGTGCCCGGCGAGGCGGTTGGCAATGACTCTTTCAAAGAGCTTGCCCACCTCGTCGAGCAGCACGATGGGCCGGTATGCGGACGGAGAGTCCGCAACTATAACATATATTTTTATCAGATCAAAACAAAAAATATTTGACTGTTTAATGTTGAATCATAAATAGTTCGATTCTGAGGAACCTGGCCTCAACCTTTTAAGGCCGGGTTCGGAATGCCGATTTTAGGCCCAGGAATGACCAAGTTGGAGTTGGCGTCGCGTGGTGTTTCGCGTGCCTCTCATATAAAATGACAGGGCGAGGACCAGCTCACTCCTTCCCTTTACCTGAGACAAGGTTTGTCGCAAACAAACCGTCACTGCTGGGGTGATTAAAACAGACACATGGCTGTGATACCTTCCAAACAAAAGTAGGCTAAGCTGTGGCGGACGTGGGTGTGCCGCCCATACATTGTTGCCCACTATCCTTATATTTTTTTTTAAATAATGTAAATTATACGTAAATAATTAACTCTGCTATTCACGTCGCGTTAGAAGTTGGAAACATATTTGAAAAAATAAAAAAAAATTGAAACAGTAACGAAATTCTGTATCTGTGACTGTACTGACGAAAGTGGAATTACGTTTTTTTTTTTGTGAAAATAGAATAATATGTATTAAATATACATTTACAATCGACTTACACACATAATAATATATAATAAATTAAATGATCTACATAATGCGCAGATCGAAAAAAAAAACCTTACAACTAAACAGCGTTTTTTGCAATATTTTTTGTTTTATCAATAAATTATTTGTGGTGTAAACTAATATTAGAATTCGGCATTCCCCTTTCACATAACCATGAACCATTAGCAGTATGATCTGCCAAAGGAAGGTGCATTCCTGCAAGGGCTGCAAGCGTCAGCTGATCTATACAGGCTTGCCTGCGATTGTTATGGAACAGGCATTAGTTGTAGAACTAGCTGATAGTCAAGTGCAATTAGACTATGAAGTGGAACGAAGTTTATAGTGGTCGGATTTTCATGGGGCGTTTTTATTGAGCTCCAAGAGTTGTGGAAAAGAAGTTAAAAAAAAATTTCGCCGCTCGCGACTTCTTTTTTTTATATGACGTTCTTTAACTTTTACATAGACGATTTTCTGATTTTAGCGAATTAATTTTAAGCCACTAAACTCATGAATACGGTTTTCTTAAACATTTTCTTGTCCAGTTATCTGTGAAAAAGTATCAGTTACCAATGAAAATAGAAATCTTTTTGTTAAAACTCGCTATTTAACAAATAATTGAAAAAACCTGGAAAAATGCATTTCGTCGGCAACAATGAACAAGGAAACAGACCAAATTGGTGTTTAATGGATGGTCCCACTATTACGTCACAATATATATATTCGGTGAATTTCAGAAAAAAATATCAGAAGTCCCATACTAAATTTCAATACCTATTCGACCCAAATGTATGGGACAGCTGATAATTTATTCGCATTTAAGATATTGGACCCATGGAGGAAGTTATTCAGTTTGAAAGGACTTCAGCATATCCTATCATATGACTATACCCTTTCTGTCACATCCTGTATAGTATGTATGTGTAATCATCATTATCTGCCTAGCCTTTTTCTAACTATTTTAGGGTCGGCTTCTAATCTTACCGGATACAGCTGAATACCCGTATTTTACATGGAGCGACTGCCTATCTGACCTCCACAATCCAGTTAGTATGTATATTTATACACCGTGACTTTTTAGTCGTCTTACAAAGGTCGTCCACTCAATGTAACCGACATAAAATAGCTCTAGGCGCGATTATTTTTTTATCTTCCATAATAGGTACAACGAAATATAATAATAAAAATTAGAATAAAATTATGAAACATCCTGTTAATGATGTTTACGTGTCAAACGGGAGAACATATACCTACCCAACACTCGAGTCCAGTAGATCATCGCTCGCAACAGGGTGTTTTAACTACGTCTTGCGTCATAATACTGAATAATATTTTTATTTTTAAATTATTCAAATCTCATAAATACCTTTTTTTTTATGAATGGTTAGTATTCATTGGATACATGAAGTGGCCTGCCGTTGTAAGACGACGTCACGGTGTATATGTAATATTAGTACTTATTTACTTTTGAAGTTGAGTAGGTAATAAAGAATAGTTAGTGTAAGTGTTTCATTTTATTTGAGTAATACAGACACACTCGCGTTTTGTTCCATGTACGTACTTACAACTTGCAAATATTAGTTCATAGTAATATCAATTAGTTATATTACATATGTTAAATATTGATACTTTGGTTTGAGTTTGGACACCGGTGACGACAATCAAATGATTCATTAGAAATCTATTTATAGACATAATACTTTAACATAATATTTAATATCAACATCATATATATTTACAGATACGTCTACCTCAGAAAAATCCTAACTACTTACCTACTAATGGGTGAATACACCCTTGACCCGCATGCCCTGCGCCGCACAGCGCGCCATGCGCCCGTCTACGTGTGTTTCGAAGCCCTATTTGACTCTGTTGGGGGATGATTTTGGAAAAACTGTGAAACACGAGTCCCAATTTTAATTGAGTAGTGTGTAGACCAATTTTTGAGTCAATCGACCCAGAGAATAAAAAGTTTCACAGAAAATTCAACACCCCATTTCACCCTCTTAGGGGCGGAATTTCGAAAAACCCTTTCTAATTCTTATTCTTTATTGCACACAAAATAACAAATATACATACAAATTGCAATAATATAGCTTATGTACAATGGCGAGCTTAACCCAGAATTGGGTTTTTTTACAGCAAACTAAATTTTGACTGCGAGATTTATACTTATGTGCATTACAATTCCATTCTGTTAATTTTATTAATTAATTTTATAAACTAAACTACATGCATACAATATAATATACGTAATACATATGGTACAAATATATACATACCTATAAAATCCTATATAATATACGTACATATTGATCATGTTGACAGGAAATGTACATACATCGGGTCGGTGAAGGAAAGGAAATTTTAGAACTACTGTTTTATTTTAACCAAATTCTACTCTTTGATTAGATGGGAATAATCAAAAATACAACAATCACTACCCTGGGCCATGTACCATAGTCGTTCGATTCAACCTTTTATACTCTACTGCAACCAAAAACTTAGCAGCTTACAGAACCCTCTAGTAAAACTTCTAACACCACGGCTCTCTAGCCGACCATCAATCGCATTGCTCTCTCATATCCAACGCATGGATCAAAACTCGCGCATCCTTAAAATGGATCGCCCGTGTGCTTCACCCACTGACTACACACTACGGTCTCTCCAGAGCCCGACCTCCGCCAGAGTTAAACGCCTATCGCGTACCCACGGACTACTTGAGTTGCCTCAAGAGACACCGATTTCTACCGGGCTACGACTACGTATTAACTACTGGTGCGGTTGAACACGTTACGGCCGATAGAATCCCGTACTCGACTTTCTACCACAACTAAACATTGCTCTTCATCATGAAAATCCGTATCAACATCGACTGGTACGTGACCCACTGGCATCTTCCTTGGCCTACCCTGTGCAGTGTGCAGATTTGTAGGCACGCTTAGAATTTAAAGCTTTCAGTTTATAACTGTCTGACATCACGCAGCGGCCGGCGCGGCGCGAGCCTCTGCATAGGTACAACCACTACTACCGAATTTATACAGATCGTACTCGTGACTGTAATACCATACCATCAGCTTTATCTGAACGTTCAAAGGGTGGGCATTTTAGGGACTGTCACGAGTAATTTTGACGTTCAGACATGGTTGCAGACCAGACCCGTCCAGTAACACGCCCACAGACATATGTTCCACTGAAACAGTGGGCCAGTGATTCCCGATCCTAACTGTGCCGGTATGTTTGGTTGAATCTAGGCTAGCATCTTCCTTCCCCCGTACCTTCGCGTAGATAAGTTTACACGCGAATATTTCCGAAAGAACTCAAAAGTTAACGAATCTTTGTGTCAACAAAACGGCCGGATTGCTTTTTGCAACAGCATAAGTTGGAAAGTTTATCGTACAGCTTGAAAGTTTCCGCTTCTTGTTGGAAGTTAGAGGCAAACAATATTATAGGAACCAGGCAGCCGGCGGGCAGGGACGCGGGGCGCGGGAGGACTGTAAACAAATGACGGTTTGCCGATGACACTACGCGACGTGCCGTAAAGCTTTGCGATCAACTTGTGAGTAAGTAGAACAAGTTATATAGTTTCATCAAAAAAAATTGTTTTCTACTTTGTAGTTTTACATTGCAACAAGCCAACTGGTAAGTCCCGGCAAGCTAATAAAGAAACATCCAAATATGTATGTGTGCCTATTGTTTGTAGTATAATGCGTACAGTAAGAGTCAGAGAGTACAGGAGGATAGGAGATCAGGCTGAGAGGGCACTTCGGCACAAATCACACACAGTCGCTACACATTACCGAGCTTAAATATTCAAACTTGCGCATTGTGCCACTCCCGCCCACCCCGTCCGACCGTCCTCTCCTCCGTCTGCCAGGCCCAGGACCTAGTCAACGGAGCCATTTCCGTTTGATACCTTAGAGATACTTATTCCCAAATAATTCTGAAGCTTTCTTGATGTTCCGTCTGTGAGCTTGTTAACAATTCATTTCATAAGTTGTTTTATTTGTATTTCTCCGATGTTTTTAGCCGTGGCTATTTGTATCCGCGACAGAAATAAATTAAAGTGTAAATATATCGTGGACTATCGACGCGGATATATTCGGTCCGTGTGATGTTGCGGCAGGCGCGACGTCACGGGACAGCCGACAGGTACCCGCCGCCGCCGCCGCGCCGCCGCCGGGGTCGTGTCCGGTTACCCACGCCCCGCCAATCCTCATTACTACAATAATGGCGATGGCCGATTGGATGGTATCACTATACGCAATACTTAGGTTCTAAGTTGACCTAATTATGATACGAGAACTAGGTAAGTACTTCTTGTTGGATTATTAAAGGTCTACAATATAGCGTATCACCTGATACCTGCGTAGCTTTACTTTAGCTTTGTCAAAGCTGATGCGAAGGCGCTTTGAAAATTTGGATTTATTTTTTGTTTTCTAAGCTTTGAGAAAATAAATGAAAATTATTAACAAGATGCCGCCGTCCAGTCTAGTCTAGCGGCTGTATATTTCACGCTTTGTAAGAGTTGTTTCATGCGTTCTCGCGCGATACGGCGGCGGTGACCCGCGCGAGACGTGTGCGGAATGTGGCGCGTTATTTATCACCGCGCGCTATTTGTGTCCGCCGCACGCACTCGCACTCGCACTGCCGCGTCCTCCTCCACCGCCGTCAGCCACGTAGCACTCCAGCAGCAGGCGGAAGCTGCCATCCCATCGGTGACCTTGCTCCCTCGACATACACCCATATAATGTCGTAATTCTTCTTCTTTTTTATCGTGTGGTTAGTGCCTAACCTGGTGTCAGAGTTTTTATGCCGCCCATGGGCCTCTGGCTTGGCTGTACTTGTCGTCGAGAAATATCTCTCAGGTATGCTGGTTTCTTCACGATGTTTTCATTTACTGTAGCAAGTGATAATTATACAATACGCACAACTACTACTAACCTAGATCTTTATGGAGAAGAACAGGCAAGAATTTCCATGGACACTCTTTTAAATCAGAATACTTTTACAAAACCTTGGTTACATCATTTATGTTGATAATCTCAATCTTGATAATATTTTGTATTCACTTATTTTACACTTAGATTCATTAGCTTCACAGAAAAACATAGGGATAGCGGGGGTCATAAATATTAACATTAGGCCCAAAGATGCAGAGTTACTTCATGTACGAAAAAATCGAAATAGCTACCTTAATATGTTGTCGGCCTACGGCATATTAGCTAGTCAGTAGTCATGCCCTACCTGTTACGAATTCGCAAAAAGAGGACAACTGCTTCAGTGCGCAGTGGTGATGAAATAACTTACACAAAGTAATGTGCCTGGCTGGGTTCGAACCCACGACTTACTGCTCGTAAGTCGGGGCCTCCACCACTGGGCCACCGCTGCTCTCAAAGTAAAATCTCACAAACAAGATATTTGGGTGTCATAATTGACCAAAAATTATCATGGTAGGCACATCTTGAACATATTTCTGGAAGAGTTAGGAAACTAGGATGAATATTAAAACATTACGACATGTCATCCCCACAAATATAAATAAAAAGTAGAAATCTCCTTAATAAAGTTTATGTGGCACTTGTGCAATCAGTTAGTTTACTTTATCACCATGCGCTGCGGTATAACCGAGATAGATGTTGAACGAGCACAACGAGCAGTCATAAAAATCATGTATTTAAAAAAGATAAGATACCCTCCCTACTGACAGTCTATACCAAATTAGTCGCCTGCTTTCTGTTAGAAAACTGTACATCATCCATACAATCCTAAAAAACATAAGATACTTCCTTATGATGTAAATACAATATCAAAAAGACGGAAAGATAAATGATTGCTCAAATCTCACAAACTAAAATAAAATTCGCTGCTATACAATACAACAAACGTTCTGTTCACCTATATAATAGGGTAAACGAGGAAATATACAAATACACTAAGCAATCACATGAATGTAAAAAGTGTTAACAAAATGGATAATATCACTTACTTACGAAGACACTGAGGAACTCTTGCAACATATGGGTTAACCCACTCGTTTCTCTCTACACAAACACACACACTCCAAACAAACACACTCACGCGCATACTCACCAAATACACACACGCACAAAACACACACAAAACCCCCATCCCCATACAAGTGAATAATGTACTTCTATTATGTTCTATTACTTATGTAAAATTATGTTGATATGCATGCATGCATGCTTCTCGGCCATGTTTGCGGAAGCGCGCACCGACGTCTCCACGCCACCATACGCAAGCGGTACGCGTCCTTGGCGCGCAGGGTGCGGGCTAGCTCCAACACTGTCCTGGCGATGATTGCTTAGCGACTGAATTAACCCTACGTTGGGCATTGTTGTAGCAGGTATATTGTTGGTGCTAGAGTTGTCATTTTATGTAGCTTTCACGTCTTATGGATATTGTAACTTTCGATTCTGTTATTCATCATTCTGTGTTTAATTCATTGTCATTGTTTATTTTGCTTTGACATTAATACATTAATTGGATATTAACATTTGTTTATTTCTGATATGTTTACGTCGTTTTCATTTAATTAACTTTTTTTATTTAGTTAAAGTATCTGCCTGTAAATTGACGAAAGTGTTGTTTTTTTATCTAATATGGATCAATAACCTGATTTTTTTTTTTTATGGAAGAGCGGTGTTTCCTAATACAGGTATTTTTTACTTAAAACGAGGCTCCAATCATCAACTTCCTGTCTTAATTTGGTTAAGATATAAACAATTTTTATTTTTTTTATTTAATTAATTAACGATTGTGTCTACAAGTAGCAATGGCCGGTGTCCTGAATGGCAGGTGCTTCGTGGTTAGTAACTAGCGGTCTACGTGGTCACCGTGTCTAGCCGCTGGTCGGTTACAGCTACGTGCTACATCTCGGTACTTCCTCATCGTCGGCGGCGGCGGTGCGCGCATTCTCTCACGAAGACTATTTATTCCCCGCCCCGCGCCGCACACCGCGCCGCTATACCTAATAATGATAATACCCGCGCCCGCGCACCCAAACATCCACAAATAACAGGAATTTATATCAAGAGATAATTTCCTCGTAAACCGAGCCTAGCCAGGCTGCGACGTGGAGCCGTATCGTTATAAAGTGGCGATCAGTCATGTCAGCTGTCACGACCTGCACTTGACTGACATCATCGTAGGAGACGGCCGCCTGTCCGCGTATGCCGTCGTTTATGCTACTACCGGAGTTTAATGAAGCATCACGAAAAGTCTTCACATAAGTCACAATATGTTGGTAATAAAATAATAAATATGAATGGTGAAAACAAAATAGTAATTGGTGGCGCAATGTTTACGAGCCAGAACGAACGTCGCGTCGCACACGAGGCATCAGGCGACCCTACCCGGGCTGCAGCGCAGCACGCTACGGCTCCACATCCACAAACTAACACTGGAATGCACTTTGGATGACGTTCGAACAGTTGCATCTATTATTACCGTACGTCAACTGCAGAGGACGAAGGCGAGAGGTGCGGCTGGGGATGATGGTATATTGCACCATCAAGTATTCGCACTCGATGCCGGAATTGTGGCCGATCCTAATTGCACAATTTGACAGTGATGACTGATTCGAAAGTGTTCGATGGGCGACGCCACGCTCGTGACGTCACGCGCTCGCTCCTCAGCCCTCACAAGTGGACACGAAAAGCGACTGTCGTTTACAATATTTAGGTAGGCATAGGATACAGGATTTATATAACTCGTGTATAATAAATAGTACAGAATAAATAACAGTACTATAATAGTCAGTACAATGACCCTCGTAAACTAGAACTGCCGCGTTTACAGTATTTTAATTTCATCTACTTAGTTGAGTTTCTTTTTAGTTTTGTGATTGTAAATATTATATATTTTTTTTAAATTAAGTTATTTGTGAATGACATTAGAAGTGTTCCATAAAAATACAAGTTGTGTCTTTTGTTTAGTAGATTTAATAAAAATTATAAATTCGAGACATTTTTTAACGCGAGCGTAAGTACTTATATCATTTGTCTGTCACTTTTTTCACCCTATTCACTTATTTATTAACCAATCCAGGTATTTTACTCGGTGCAAAAAGCGAAATACGGTATGTATTTCTCTTTTTCCACTTTTTTTTTTTTAATTAAGTAATAAACAAATTACGAAATAACAAATTCTTATTTCAATCAAATATTCACAAATCGCACGCGTACTACTTACAAAACTGTTGGAGTGATGGGTATTACCAAAGGGCACGCCACCATAGTGGCGATAAGTCCCCTCTTTTGAGGAGTGGCTAGAGAGGCGCCACGGCACCCTCACCTACCGCCTGACGCAGGTCCTCACCGGACACGGTTGTTGGTGGTGTGAGCACACCGTGGAGGTCTGCCCCGCTTGGGCGGAACACCGCCGTGTCCTCGTAGCGGCGATTGGCGGCGGCGATGTCTCGCGTCCGGCCTTGGTTCAAGCCATGGTCCGGAGCGAGAGGGAATGGGAAGCCGTCACCTCCTTCTGCGAAGCAGTCATGCTAGTGAAGGAGGTGGCGGGACGTGAGAGGGAAAGAACTTCACGTCCCAGCCGCCGCGGGAGACGCCCTGGGCGTCGGGGGTCACATGGTGGCTCCCGGCCACCGTAGGCGCGGGCCTGTGGACGGCGAGTTATGGGCTAGCTCGCCGTCCGGCCGTCTTATGACGACAGGCCGTGACGACGGCGCGTTCGTGTTCCACGCGCGCCTCAAAGAGATGTCAACAACCACGTAGGGGTCCACAAGGGCCGATGCCTGCCAGGGCTGCGGGACTGTTCGAAAGAGATACCGTGGCCCTGGAACACAAAGGGCAAAGAAGGAACATGGATGGATGGGTGGGGGGGGGGCGGGCATTTCCCATCCGAAAAAAAAAAAAAAAAAAAATGGGTATTACCAACAGCCAGCGATCATTTATGTATGTTTATTAGTACCATATTACTTAAACAGAATTTCCGAATTTTCCGATGACGATGACGACGTTCCGGAATTGACTGGGGTAGACCTGAGAGTGTGGGACCCGATGGCTTTGAAAGGGCAAAGAAGGAACATGGATGGGTTTTAGTCAGTACAAGTCTGACACTCCCTTCCGCTTAAAGTCACCCAAAGGGCAATGGAGAGGGCTTTGCTCGGAGTTTCCTTGCGTGATCAAATCAGAAATGAGGAAATCCGTAACCAAGGTTACCGACGTAGCCCGAAGAATAGCCTAACTTAAGTGGCAGTGGGCAGGGCATATTGCTCGCAGAACGGATGGCCGATGGGGCCGGAAAGTTCTGGAGTGGCTACCGCGAACTGGAAGACGTCGCGTTGGAAGGCCTCCCACTAGGTGGACCGATGATCTGGTAAAGGTTGCGGGGATCCGCTGGATGCGAGACGCACGGGATCGGTCAATAAGGCGACACTCGAGGGAGGCCTATGTCCAGCAGTGGACGTCTTTCGGCTGAAATGATGATGATGATGATGACTGGATTACCATATCCGGAAACTGGATTTCTCTTTCTTTTTGACCTTCTTCTATTACAAGCTTGTCCCTATTGTTACTTAAATTATCATCATTAACAAGATCTTCCACAGAATTATTAGAGCTAGTTTCCTTTGAATCTACATAGTCTTCATTAGTGTCAGTTTTAAATAATTTGTTTTTTATATTTGAAGATCTAGTTTTCAAGTCCATATCCTTTTCATCATCAAGTTTTTCTAAACAAATTAATTTAGTATTTTCCTTAACTACTTGTACATGTCTAGCGTTAATTATTCTATTATTTAATAAAACTCTATAACCATTCTCATTATAACCTACCAGCACTCCTAGTTGGGCTTTATCGTCCCATTTACTTTTTCTTAAAACTTCTGGAACCCTGACATAAACTCTACTTCCATAAATCTTTAAATGCTCAACATTTGGTTTAATACTGAAAAATATTTCGTAGGGAGTTTTATTCTCTACTGTATTAGCAATTGTACGATTTTTGAAATATGCTGCTGTTTTTATAACTTCAGGCCAATACCTTCTGTGAATTTTAGCTTCTCTCATTAAGCATCTGCCTATGTCCAAACTAGATCTATTATACCTTTCCGCTATTCCATTTAATTCATGGACAAAGGGTGGACATGCTAATAACTCTATTCCCTTTTGTCTAATGAAATTATAAATATCTTGATTTAAATATTCCTTTCCATTATCGCACTGTAATTTCTTTACTCTTTTATTAAATTTATGTTCTACTAAATTAACAAAATCTATAAAACAATTTGCAATTTTTCCCCACCATAACCAGTTGTGCTATGTGGACCGTTTAGATCAGTACGTATAAATTCTAAAATTTCAGTAGTCTTAGTTCTATTATTTTCAAAAGGTACCTTAGCCATTTTGCTTTCAATACAATTTGAACATTTCATTTCTGCACTTTCAATCTTATCTGGCAAACCTTCTACTAATTTATTATTTATCAACTTGTTTAAATATTGAAAATTTACATGACTAAGTGCAGTATGTCATTTCTCTTTGTCAGTTAATTTTATTGAATTCACATACATTTTGTTGTTTTCATTTTTTGCAACAAAACTTTTTATTTAATACAAATTTTATTTTGTTAGCAACAACTATTAATTCTCTTGACTGATTATACATTCTTGCATTATCATTTCTTGCTACTATTGTGCAATTTTTGGTTATTTTTGAAACACTTAACAAATTTTGCTTTATACCTTGTAAAAAATATACTTTTTTTAGATCAATGTGTTTTTTATCATAATAATTTTTGAAAAATTTTTGGTACTTTAGGTGCTTTTAAAATTTTACCATCTGGATATTTCACATCAACGGAAATTTTTAAATCTACATAATTATAAAAACATGTATCATTCTTTATAATTTGATCTGTACATCTACCATCTAACAACCAATTAATTTCACAATTATTATTACAATCCCGTTCACTATACCCCGTTACCCGATTTACTTCAGGATTACATACCTGAGCTGTCCATGACACTGCTGCAGAGCCATCTTGCTGAGTGCTTGTCGACTCACCTCTGGGATGACCTTGACCTCTGCCTCGGCCATGACCTCGATGAAATCCACCTCTATTGGAACCTCTTTGTTGTCCTTGCTGGCGTTGACTGGTTGGATATCTTCCTTGGTAGTTTTTCTGACCGTGCCAACAGTCTTTTTTGAGATGACCGGTCTTTCCACTGAAAAAACATTGTGCTTTAGTTTTTGTTGAGAACGTACTCATATTGCTTTTCTGGTCTGGGTCACTAGTAGTCATATTTTTCTCTTTTATTTTAGATTTTACATAATCTACTGTTCTTTGTTCTTCTGGAATTACATCAATGAATTCTCCAATATAACTGTAACTTGGGGGTAATGCTCTGAACAAGTATCTCATCTTCTCGGGTTCATTTATTTTTCCACCAGCCACTTCGAAATCATTCGTTGTTTTCTCGAAAACAACAAAAAAATCTTCTACTGAAGAAACTTCAGAGCGAGAAAGCGACCAGAGTGAATCGTGTCCTTGTCTTACAATTGCCAGTAAACAATAAATAATATATATATTTTTTTTTTTAGTCATCGTAAATCACGTTGATAGGTAAACTAGCACATACATCGTAACGGGATTAGTGTAACGGGACTAACATTAAAATAATAATTTCTTGCGAAATAAAGTAAGCTTAACATAAATTAAATTATTTATGAATTAAGTTATTTCTGAATGGCAACATAGATGACACTCATATAAACAAACAATATGGCCGATTTAATTTCGCGCTGAAGTCATATTTTTGCGTTATCAAGTTCTTTTTACATTACTTAAGTGAAATCTTCCTCTTTAAATATGGTGAAATCGAGTTGTGTGAAGGTGTATAATAGTGAGGGGTTTGCTGGATGTGGAATTTATTTTTTCAGGTAAGTTCTTTTAACTTTGTTTATTAATTACGACTAGGGCAATGGACAATGTTCTAGATATGTAAACGGGGATCAAGAAAATATTGTAAAGAATACACCTTTTCTATTATCCGTATTGGTATTTATAGTCTTGTGCAAATGCGTACAAAATACATTATGTATAATACAGTAGCAAAACTTAATCAATTACTCCATTTTAATAAAAACAAAAATAATCAAATAATCTTGAAAATAAACGAAGTCTATCTTTACTTTTTTATATACTGTTTATTGTTTGTGTATTAATAATACTGTTTTGTTTCCATGCAGACTTCCTAACAATGAAAATCTTCAGCAATGGGCTTGAAATTGTCCCTTTAAAGAAGAAGTGTTCAACCTATTGCCTAGTTTGCAACCGTCTTCCATCATCAGCATCTTCGCACTTAAATTTAAGATTACTGACTCATACTAAAACCAACAATAACATAAAACCATACGTTTAATAATGTATAGTGTGATTAATAAATTTTTTGAAATACTACAAGTTAAGTTCAATTGTTTGAAAATGTTATATGCTCATCCTTCATCTATGTGAATATTGCAGCCCTGTACGCTTTTAAATCTGTATATAAATGAAGGATGTAACCTAACATGTAGACCGCCGTGAACGAAAATAAGTGAAAAAAAAAAAAAATTTTTTTTTTTTTTTTCTTCAAATCTTAGACATATCCCATTACAGAGTTTTGCAGTATGCGTAGGCTTCGGCTTCGCCCTGTTTTTGATACCCCCTAATTTTAAATAAACAGCTACCCATACAAACCGGGGGTGCTAGGAAGTTATAAAAGAATAACTGTCAAAATGTAAGTACAAATATTGGATACCTTATTAGAAAGGGATGACATCCACTCTCTAAGTTTTCTCGCTCGGAACGTTACTCCTCTACACGTCATCATTCCAATTAGTATATAAGTTCCTTGCGTTTTTTATTCTTGACTCATAAGAGTCTTTAGCCAGCGATCATATTATGTATGTTTATTAGTACCATATTACTTAAACAGAATTTTACAATTTTAGAACGTGTTACAGAGTTACATATGAAAAGCAAGCGGCGCCATGAAAGATATAATTAGTTAAGTTTTATAGAGGGCGGTAATGTTGCCATACCATAGATCAAGATAATCATATTAAATTTACTACCGATTACAACAAAAATTATCATTACTTTTGTTCGTCAGTGCGGCGCACTCGTGACTTCTTGGGTACTAAGTGGGTACCAGACTCGAGGCGTGTAGGTATGACTCGCGTTCCGACCGTTTGTATGAAGATACGGTACTGTAGATATTATTACCGTGACAATAGTATCAAATGCACGCTGAGCATTATTTTAATGGAATAATAATATTTGATCCTCTGAGCACTTATAAAAATAAATGATGTATTTTTAGGCTTCCGTAGCCGAATGGAAAAAAACGGAACCCTTATAGATTCGTCATGTCTGTCTGTCTGTCGGTCTATCTGTCTGTCCTTCTGTATGTCACAGCCACTTTATTCCGAAACTACATATTAGGACTACACAGTTGAAACTTGGTTGAACCGCTTTACGATTTTTATACATTAGCCTGTACTGTCCCACTGCTGGGCAAAGGCCTCCCCCAATTCCTTCCATGTGCTCTTTTCCCGGGCCTTCTCGGACCAGCCTTCGCGGTACGCGTCCAGATCATCTCGCCACCTCTTTCTGGGCCGGCCTCGGCGGCGCCGTCCATCTTCCGGCAACCATCGTGTGGAGACTTTCGCCCAGCGGTCATCGTGCATACGGCTGACGTGACCCGCCCAATCCCATTTTAGCCTAGCAGCCTTCTTACCAACGTCCATTATTCCCGTTTTGGAACGCAGCGTGGTGTTACGAACCCTGTCTTGTCTTTTGACACCCAGAATGCTGCGTTCCATTGCCCTTTGGCAAACTCCAAGGCGGAACTGCTGGGTCTCGGTGAGTGACCAGGTCTGAGCACCGTAGGTTAGGACGGGCAGAATACACATGTCGATGAGTTTGCGCTTCAGGGAGATCGGAAGATCACCCTTCATTAGCGTCTTCTTCTTTATACAATAAAAAAAAAAAAAAAAGATGCATAAAATATTTGTTTTTTATGAAACCTGTACGATGGGTGTCTATAAAATGACATTGAGGTTCCAAAAACCATTTTTTCTCAAAGTCAATTTTGCGAGATAGACACTTCCATAGTGGTAAAATATGTCCCGGGCCCGAGGAGGAACATTCTGAAAAAATGTAGGATTGTAGAACGTAAAAGAACTTTCAACGAAAAATGGGTTTGAATAAGATTTGATGTTTAGTTTTTGAGATATGGGACTCTTTATCCAACTGCAGCAGTACCTAACTTTGTTTTTCATTATGAAAAACAAATTTAGTTTTATTGTTGAATGTAATACAATACTACATATGAATGAGCCTTCTAAATATTATTATTATATTGTTTGGTACTACGGAACCCTGTGTGCGCGTGAGTACGACCCGCACCTGGCAGATTTTTAGTTATTGGTCTTTTTGGCAAGAGCGAGCGACCTCGGGACTTGGGGCACCCAGACTCCAGACTGGCCATTGGCCATCCCCTTGGTGTTAGGATACTTAAACCCTGCAGACAGAAATAGGAACCCCGCGTAGGATTACGTCGATTACACCTTATTTACAACATTTAGATATTTACCTTAACGTTGATTTTATTCCTAATTTGACTTTCCAAAACTTTCATTAATTGTGTTCTACCTTGACTTCTGGGTGAAATTGAAATTTAAATAGACAAAAAAGTAATTTAGATACATCGAATTAAATAAAAAAGTATCAAAATCAAATATTAAATACTTAATACTCATTTCTCTTAGTTTTGGGGCCCAACAAGTAGCTATCAGACGTAATTCTACATCTCAAACATTTTTTGCGTAGTTCTAAACAGATTAAAATGTTAATTGATTTGATTTGTTTTATGTCTCATCGAAAGAAGATCAATCATTAAAAAAGATAGCAGTTTGGATTTTTTTGGTTGCTATTTTACAAAATTAAAACGTTCATTTAAATAAATACCTATTTTAATGAATGTGCAGCGATCCTGCATATTAATTAAAAGAATGCTCAGAGTTGCACCGCCATCATTGAAATGAATGCGTCCTCTCTGATAGAGTGAACACACACGACGCAATGATGCACCGCTTGCTAAAATATCATTGATATTGCTGTATGTGTGCTCAGATGAGGAGTAATGCTGTTGTGTCACGTCAGTCGACTCAATCAGACCTAGTTAGCGCAGCCGACTTGCACTGATTCCTACATTGTTCACCAATTGACTGAACCTAGGTTTCAGTACGGTATTGTTCAGTTTAAATTATGTAACGTTTACGTTATGTAAAAAAATGTTCAAAACTGTTTTTTTTTTTTTAATAAAGATCATTATTTTGTAACAGTCAAATACGACCCTGTTCAACAACTATAGATTCTGAAAGGCAACACAACTGATTTCTGATGAGATAAAGTTAACTTTATCTCATTAGTATCTACTAATCCCATTGAAACTGAAACATGGGAGTGTTGTGAAGCTTCGCAGAGAAGATTGCAAAGGAACATAATATTTGCAGCTGCTTCATATGCTTTCTGTAAGATGTTGTTAAAGTGTCATATAGAATTGCCAGGCTCGAAAGAAATCATTCTGATCTGATCTGAAATTCGTTCGCATTCCTATCATGGATGTTCATAATTCCATGGAGGCGCTATTATTACGTCTCGTCATATAATATAACTAGCTGACCCGCGCAACTTCGTCTGCGCCACAAGAGGGAGTGTGAGTCAATCTTAAAAGATAGGCATGCTAATGCGGACTTTTTTTTTAGAATTTTTAAAAGGAACAATTCCGTCATACATGATTGTTGCGTAACTTTAACCGTTTACGCAGCGCACGCAACGGAAGCTCTTAAAAGGAATACATTTTCCCAGTTTTTGCAACATTTTTCATTGATACTCCGATCTTTTTGGTTGTAGCGTGATGTTATTTAACTATAGCCTTAATCAATAGATCAATCCAACACTAAAAGATTTTTTCTATACGGACCAGTAGTTGCTGAAATTAGCGCGGTCTCTTTAACGGTCTTTCGTTCAAGTGGGAAACAATTTAATTTCTCGGAAATATTTACATTAATCGCTAAAATATTCTACTTTTGTAAATAAGAGCGTCGAACGCGACGTCTTCATCCTTAGACACTCGATGACAGTCTTGCTCCAGCTAGGTCGAAAGTTCTGATCAAGGTGCATGAAATGAGCCGAGACACGATAAAGCTGCTGTAAACTGCGGATGTCTTGCAACTGCCTTCCGTCTCCATCGTCAGACCTTCGGTGATAATAATACTCCAGGCAGGTCTAAAGTTCTCATCAAGGTGCATGAAATGAGCCCAATAATAATATAGCTGCTGTAAACTGTTGAGGACCTTTACTGCATTCCGTCTCCATCGTCGGACCTTCGATGACAGTCATACTTCAGCTAGGTCTAAAGTTCTCATCAAGGAGCCCAGTAACCATATAGCGGCGGACCGCTCGTAGCAGAGACCACGTAGTCAATGTCGCTTCACTTACTAGTCTGTTGACGTAGCCTTACTTAATGTAGACTATCTGAATAAGTAAATAGGTACACGTTACTTCATGGTAAACAAGGAATATATGTGGCTTGAGTTCATACATAAATTTAATTGCTTCAAAATAATGATTATATACAAAATGAAATGTACTGGTTCGAAAGTAGTGCGAATATATTCAGTGGAACACAAAGCCGTTGGCAGTTATTGTTTACAATAAATACTCGCGTTGCGGGCCAGGTGGGGACTGTCCACAGCCGGCAAGCAACGCCTGTGCACGACACATGTACAGAAGGCTCACGTGACGGGCGGACTCGCAGAAAATACTCGCATCGTTGTGTTGCAGCTACTGTGCGTTCTGAGAAGTGAACCTTTTGTAGCAGGCTATTGCGTGAACAGGACGAGTAGCCTGCCCCGTCCCGCCGCCCTCCCCTGCAAGGACCTCCTGCCCCCCCCCCTCCCCCCCCCCGCCCCACACACACTGGAGCCCCACAGCCGCTTGACTAGCGCGTTGTGCACACAGAGGACGTCGCGAGTGCGAGGACGTGCCGCCAACTTGCCAGACCAACGCTACGGGCAACATGCTTACTTAATAAATGAGGAATTTAGGACATTTATTCTTTAGACATTTATTCTTTTAATGTACCAGCCCCAATGCATTACAGACACGGAATGGGACTAAAATGTAAGGTCATACTCCTACTAAAGTCCACGAACGATGTTAACTGGGGCAAAACTGAATAGGTATTTGTAAATCATCTTTAGGTTTTCCATTTATCATTTCGAATGCCTATTTTAGATTTATAACGATTTAACCATTTGACCGTCATAGACATTTAAGTGAAAATCCTGCGCGTGCCGTTTACGCCAAACGGAACCAATACATAATTATGTGACAAAATAATAGGTGAAATTATGGCTTAGCGTGGAGGGCACGCGCGCATGCGTTTATGCTCTGGCGTTCAAAAGGTTAAAGTTGGTTTTTATTGAAAGAATTCAAGTAGTTAAATCATGTGTGAAATCTTTCACATTATTAAATTCTACTGGAAATCTGTTACCGTTCTATTTAACTGGAAATATAAAAAGTAATTATAAAAACTAAAAAAATCTAACCAAAAACAAAAAAGAAGCGCATTTGGAAGCAGGCGGGACCCATTCCATGGGTTGCTTTTCAGTAGCATTTTTTAATTTTTATAATTACTTTTTTTATTTCCAGTTTTTCGTTAAGAAACAAAATGTTATTTGAACTAAATATTGGCTTACCAAAAAGGAAAACGTTTTTGAGCTTATACGAATGAAGAAAATAATGTCAAATACACTTAGCGAGGGACCGTGAAAGCCTCTCAATCTCAACGGAGGACCGAGAGCCGAAATACTTTCCGCTACATTTTAATCTTTATTGCACTGTTCTTATCTACGCTAAGACGATTGTTCATGAAAATAATTTCTTTAATGGCCTCGTAATTTATGTAAGTAAACGTTTTTATCGCCTTTTCACAAAGTAAGTATAATTATTTTATTATGTATAATCCATTACAAGATATTTTGAGTCTTAACCGTATCTCCTGTTCAATTTAAAGGTGATTGGCAGCTGGAGCACTTGCAGCTGCTAAATTATGCATCAAATAAAATAAAATAATATTGAAAACTTCTTAGAAAATTAGGAATTTAATCAGACTGCATTTTTTTATTGCAAAATTATTTATGTATTTAAGCAGCGAGGGCGAGGGGAATAACGACAATCGCACGGGTTTACTAAAAATAAACTACCTCATAACTATATTTTGGGACTTTGATAAGAACTCCTTGCAAAACAAAGTTTCCTGTTTATTTCAACCATGGTCACCTGATTGTTCGCAATGCGGCTATTTTTGACATTTAATGCAGAAAAGGACAATGCAGTGAATGCAGTAAGCGCAGCGGCAGCGGCGCAGCCGGGCAGGACAATGGACGAGCTGCGACAACATGTAGCCTGATGTGGGCAACCCAGCCAGGATCTCGCTCAGTTCTACGAGACCTAGGGGGACGTACTCGAATATTAGTGATCGATTTTTAAAGGTAGCCCAAATTTTGCGCAGGTTCAGCATCCGAACGTTATTAAGATAGGTAAAACTCGAACTGTTCTATCACCCGATGTGTGGTGTTTACGTTTGGGCACTGCAACCAGCCGCCCAAGCTGACAAACACTTATGTTACATTTCTGGCCCTTTACGTCTTTCATACACATTTCTACTATCGTGATTCAAATCTCGCAATCGAAATTAGATTTGCTGTAAGAAAATCCATTTCTGGGTTAAACTCGCCGTTGTACAGACGCCAGCACATCACGCTACCCGAAACTGTCAAAATTTCCCAATCAACCTTGAACCCAAAGCTTTAGCGATAAAGTTGAAATCTATTAAAGAAATTTTACAGATTGTAGAGGCTTGATGTGCTGGCGTCTGTACATAAGCTACATATTATTGCAATTTGTATGTATATTTTTATTTTGTGTGCAATAAAGAATAAAAATAAGAATAAGTATTTTCTTTTGGTGCAATAAGAACGTGCATTATGAAAGGCTTGTGTAGTGAACTCTCAGCGAACCCGGCGCACGCAGTCCACGTGGGCCGGCCCTAGAGGTCGGCCACTCACCTCAGACAGATACAATTACATCGAATGATAAAGCCAGCCGGAAAACATTAGCAACTGAACTGCAGGTACGAATGAATGGCATGAAGTTTAGAGCTAACGAATTGAGCTCGACCGGTGAGGTGGAGGAGTCCTGTTGATTGATGACCTGATGCAAGAGAGTGAGAGGCGCCGTCGTCATAAAAATTTTACGGCCGGGTATAAAGACGAGTGCCCGTCAGTGAGTCCCGTCCCGCAGCTATCCCGCACTCGTCCCGCGCCCGTCCCTTGCGTCACTGCGACGCTGTCGTATCTGAAGTGTTTGATCTGAAGCAGGTTTACGATAGTTGTACGCGCAAACAAATACGCCGCGTTTTACTCTGTCTTTAAACATTGTTTAAGGCGAGGTTATCCAGATAAACGTCGTTTTGTATTGTGTTTTATTCCTATATAGCATGGATTTAAATTCTGAAAAAAGCATATTACATATTTCTCACTTCGATCTAGATATTCCGGCAAAGCGATACACGATTACTTGCACTTTGTTGCATCCAATTAAATCGCAAAGACAAGTCTAAATGATGGTTTTTAATATTATATCACTTGAGTTATATTAGGTTTTTAACAATAAAACTTATACCATTATAAAGGTCGTAAAAAATGTGACAGTAAACGGCAATCATAATTTGAAATATTTAAAAAAACCCAAACAACCATTTCCAAAATTTGCTGTTTTCATCATTTCTTACTCGCATCGCGTGCTTCAGTCCCGAGCGGAACGCGTTGGAGGTCGGACGTGTGCCAATTTTTCGAACCCGCCACCCAAAAATAATACTTAGTAAACACCGAGCCTAGGTTTATTTGAAGTGTCATTTGTTCACAAAAGTACAGTAGGTACCTAATAGGGAACGTAGTCAGAAGGTAGAAGATAAGAGTTACGCAATAGAAAGAGAGGCAGCTTCCAGGAGAATATAACTGTAGGTAATTAGCGCTGCGCGGCCTGAATTGAACTTTATTGTGTCGTAGCAAAAGTCGCTATTTATGATTTCGCAATATTATTTATAAATTTCGGTAACTTTGGAATGGGCAACTACAGTACTTTCACAGTTATTATGCCTTTTGAATGGGACTGTAGCTTCATTTTATTATCTTTTTTTCGACAATTCAAAACTGCCTGTAACTGGCCTACTAAAATCAAAACATTTATTCCACAATTTTTTTTTTTAAAGGAGTTCTAAAAAAGTTTTGTAGGGAGCCCGGTAAGCCGAAGATTATCGAGTTTGACATGGGCAGAAAAAGAAAGTACGTAGGGGAGAACGATAGAGAATGAGTAATGGTCGTGGTCGATATCGTATTTTGTACGCACGACGACCGATCAAGCTGTATAAAACCAGTTTATGCGGATCTCTCATTGTATAGGAAATCTATACAAAGCGAGGGCAATTTATACTGGAAAAATCAGCTTCATGTGCCGCCGTGTGTACCTACTAGTTTTTTTTTATTTAGTTGACTTATTTACATATTTAAGATAAAATCACTTTAATTTTTTTTCATTTTACTTCCTCTGCATTTTATGCTTTACTTTTTTTTCGGTTTTTTCGTCTTGGGTGGCATTTTCATGGTTTTCGGGGTCACTGATAACCATGAAAATGATACCCATGACGTAAAAACAAAAAAAAATTTTTGGTGCTATCGAATTTTCATTTTGACCTAATTTTCGTTATCAGCGACCCCGAAAACCATGAAAATGACACCCATGACGACAAAGCTGAAAATTTTAATTGGCGCCATCTTGAATTTTAATTTTGACCTTATTTTCGTTATCAGCGACCCCGAAAAGCACGAAAATGACACCCATGATGACAAAGCTAAAATTTTCATTGGCACCATCTTGAATTTTAATTTTGTCCTTATTTTCGTTATCAGCGACCACGAAAACCATGAAAATGACACCCATGACGAAAATACCGAAAATTTTCGTCGGCGCCAGCTTTGATTTTCATTTTGACCTCAGTTTCGTTATTAGCGACCACAAAAACCACGAAAATGACACTCATGACAACAAAAACGAAAAAAAAGTAAAGCATAATTTTTTTTAAAACCGAATGGCGCGTGGCGTGTTGTTTTGAATCATACCCGTATTCATGATCTTAGTGTCAGTCAGATTTTAAATTCACCTTATTCACAAAAATAAATAAGTATACCTTCTTGAAACCTTAGCTCAAAGCAATAAAGGCTACTTAAACGCACGACATTATTTGTAGTTCGCTCATAGCTCGTAATACACACACGTAAATAATATCAATGCATTTTACATTAAAAGTAGTGTGCGTCAAATAAATAGGTAATTTAAAGGAATTCCAACTTTATGTCCAATGAGTAAGGCTTATTTGAATGCACGACCAAACTTAGTTGGTCATCAGAGTAGCCCTACACAATAACAAACAATTTTTAGGCATTTTTACAAAATAAATTATTTTATTAAAAGTAATTTAGAACTTATCAAAGAGATAAAGCATTTGTCGGCAACCTCTTTGACATTTATGCGAAATGCCGACACACACGCCGCCGCTACCGTCGAATAACGCACAAAAGCTAGTCATCCGCCGGTAGTGATCAAGTGTAGTTGTTTTTTATTTACTTCCGTGACATTTTTGTTTCCGCGCGCGGTGGCTTTCCGGTATCATCATACAATACACGGAGATGGTGAGGACCCTGGCTCGCTGTCTTGATAATGTCGCGTTAGCTTGTCGGGAGCTCAATGACCGTTTTGGCTGCAGTGTGAGCGCCAGGACGAATATGCCGGCTGCAACTCAGCGACTGAGGTATCTGGATGCGGAGTATGGCAGTCGTTGGATAGGTTGCGGAGGACCTGTGCCGTGGCCTCCCAGATCTCCTGACTTAACACCATTAGACTTTTATTTGTGGGGTCGCATAAAATCGCTCGTGGATGTCAGTCAATCTACAAGTGTCGAGGAACTAAAAACAAAAATTTAACAAGCATTTGTGACGGTGAAAAGTGATACTGAAGTGCTTACAAAATTGAAATACAATTTAAGAAAGCTTGCAAATAAGTGCATAGAACAAGGCGGTGGTCATTTTGAAACTTTAATGATCGCAGAAATAGTGCAAATTAATAACCTAAGTGTAAAGTGTAAATAGTCCAGTTCTGTAAGTACTTACTTCTTCCTATCAATACGATTGTATTCTTATCACTGTAAATATTATGATTCAAATCTTTTAAACACGCCGTCTTTGAATATTTTTGTAGTAGAAACAATAAACTGTACCTAAACACAACTTATCAGAGGGATCGCGGGATTCGCGGGGGTGCAATCTCGAAAGATAAAGTCGCTGTTTTAAATGCATCCCCGTTACTAAGCCTTAAGTCTTAGATTCGTGTTGATAATTTCACTTACTAGAAAATTATCAGTCATTACACGGTAAACTCAATGAAGTATCAAAGTATCAAAAGTTATTCATAATAAGTGTTCGAAAAACTTGTTAGCAGACATCTGATGTGGAACCTTAAACAACACTTCACTGAATATCAGCATGGTTTCGTCAAGTCTAAATCTACCAATACTAATCTATTGTGTTTTACATCGGCTTTATCTAGGTGTCTTGACAATCGTATCCCAGTGGACGCAATTTATACAGACTTTAGTAAAGCATTTGATAAGGTAGATCACTGTCTTCTAATAGGTAAATTGGCTCAGCTGGGAGTGGGCGGGACATTAATAGGGTGGTTTAAATCTTACCTTGAAAATAGAGAGTCAAAAGTGGTAGTTAATGGTCATTTTTCTGACGGCTATGTAGCTACTTCTGGAATTCCACAAGGATCACATTTGGGACCTATTCTTTTTAACGTGTTCATTAATGACATCACTGAATGCTTCAAACACTCCCGTTTTTATTTGTTTGCTGATGACTTAAAAATAATGAAACCAATTCAGAGTAACCTAGACTCCATAATGCTTCAAGACCACATTAATAGACTTACAAACTAGTGTACACAAAACAACATGCACTTAAATATCAGTAAGTGTCATTATATCCAGTTCACTCGGAACAAAAAGGTGTTAGGGAATAAATACTACATAGACGGGGTTGAAGTACAAAAACTGAGTATTGTTCGCGACCTTGGAGTTCAACTCGATCAAGCACTGAAATTCGATGTGCACATTCTAAATATTGTGGCTAAGTCCTTTAAGGTACTGGGATTCGTTTTGCGTAACAGTAAAGAATTTAAGAGACCATTTACGAAAATTAAGCTCTTCAACACTCTAGTCCGTCCAATCTTAGAGTATAGCTCAGTGGTATGGAATCCGCATTACGATGTCTATACCAAGCGGTTAGAGAGTGTCCAAAAGCGGTTCCTTTACCATCTGTGCTACGGAGATCACTTGGCTAAACAACTGACTAGCTACTCTGATAGGCTGAAACATTACCACTTGGATACACTAGCCAGTCGTAGGAAGAAACTGGACTTCACTATACTTCACAAAATATTTAGTGGAGTAATAGATTGTAGTGAACTTTTGAGCTCTTTGGAGATTAGAATTCCTACTCGGACTCCCAGGCATAACACATACGAGCTATTCTACATTCCTGGCTCAAAAACCAACTTAGGTCATTACGCCGCTGTGCCAAGGCTTTGTAGGCAATATAACTCAATGGCTAAGACCACCGATTTTGACATCTGTGAATCTCTTGCAAATTATAAAAAATGCCTCAAAAAATTATGTATTTGTTAATTACTATTTTAATTTTCCCAATTTTATTGCCAAATATGTTTTGAATTTTTTTTTTTTTTTTTATTGCTGCTATGACTTTGTTAATTTATTTTTAAATTTTATTTTTCCAACAGTATTTCCAGATGACAGTATTTAATTTTTTTTTTTTTAATTGCTGTTATGACTTTGTTAATTATTTTATTTTTTTAATTTTTTTTAAATTTTATTTTAGTGCTACATAATGTGTTGTGTTTTAATTTGATTTGAATGTTTAAATGCTACTATAACTTTGTTAGCTTAGTTATAAATCTTATTACGCATGCTGTGGTCTCCTGTAAGTGAAGGAGTACACCTACGTAATACTTTTGTCGTCGATTATTTATTTCATGTGTTTGTGTATATCCTTTGTTGGAGATCCTAAATAAATAAATAAATAAATAAATAATGTCAGTCTGTGGCATTTTAGGTACGTAAAACACGTTCATTAAACTAACGCACATCTAATGCGTACAGCTATGGTCAGCTGGCGGGCGCTCGAGTGTGCGTGTCGCGTCGGCCGCTAACTTTGCATGAGTGTGTGTGCAGGGATGTTGTTGCACATACGTTTTGCGTTTAGTAAGGATAACTATTTAAAAAAAAACAAAATTGGTTTAAATTTATTTAATTACGGATGTTGTTTTAGACTTATAATTTAATATTCTAATTGGGTGTCTGAGGTATTGCGCTTAATCTGTTACACGTTGTATAATTACACATTTGAATAATTTATTTAATTTTTGAGAGGAAATACAATGAACTTATTTTTTGAGTTAGTGTGGAGCCAACGGGAAGCATGTTAACATTACTAGTAGTACCTAAATAATATGGCGTTAATATCTACTTCACCAGTCCGAAATCGGGTGCCAAATGCTGAGCTGGTCGCATGTGGTCCCACGTTGGGCGTCACTTTGGTCTTACGTTGGGCGTCACTTTGGTCTTACGTTGGGCGTTACCAAAATCTGCAACCGTCAGGTTGTACTAACCGTAGCCATAAGGACTCTGCGGGTTTTGTTTACCCGGGTTTGAACGTTTTGTTTAATGTTATGATTTGAATAACAAGTTAAAACAAAACTTTAAATTAATACACTACTGGTAAAATTTTATTAATTGAGCTCACAGAGTAAATAGTAATAGCACTAGCGCGGTCATTGACTTCGAAAGCTTTCACTGTTTGTAAATAAATATTACTGTAAATTAGTTTTTGTTTTTCTTGGATTCCCAGCTTAGCGGCCGAAGCGTGGGCGTGTACAGCCAGATGTGGAAATTATTTTTCCTTGTTCTTGTTCCTTGAGGACCTACATTTATGAGTTGTGTTGGGACTATTTTCAAAAATCTGTAATAAAATACACACAATGGCTATATTTGTCGTCCTTTACTCTTGGATCGATAAATAAAGCATGTTCTTAAATATAGCTAAAGCTATTAGGCCACGATTCGCCTCAGTCGCTAACTCTGAGGCCAAAATCAAAGCTTTAAGTGGTTAAGAACCAACTAACTGCTGCTTATCGCCATTAACTTATAAATACAATGTTATTTCCATTTCCAAGTAAAACAAGTAAGCCTGAGGCCGCCGGCCGGTGAGAGTTAACAGAGAACAATGTTTGTAACGAGAGGAATATACATGATGGAGGACATTGTCTGAGTGCTCACCCGCTGGTGCAGCGAGAGGCTGACGCACAACGTACCTCATCGCCGCCGGCCGAAAGCGAACTTTTCACAAAGCGATACGAGAAAGTCTCACGAGCCCTAACTCGATTAACTCTAAACCACTATGTAGACATATTCAAAAACCCAGCAGTAATGCACTTGTATGCTTAGCTTGTGCAATGTTCAGATAACTTTCACTACTGATGATATGCCTCATCCCTAAAAGAAGGTTGGAAATCTCAACAATTGAGCTCAATTGGGTTGGTTCCTTCGGTGACGCTTGCTCTCATCTATACCCACCGCACCGGTCTTTCTTATTGTTTCTCCCTTGCACAGTTGCACCTTCTGTTTATCATAATGATCCATTACGTTGTGTATGATGCGAGTGTTCTGAGTGGGCTTACTGTCGTTTCCTGTGAGCTCTAAGCTCGGAAGCTGAGCAGGCAACTTTGTTGGACGTCGTCTCCGCCGCCTCTCTCAGGCTCGCTCTCACCCAATTACTGCATAAAAGTGCCCATTACGCGCTGCAGAGGGACCATTGACATCCACTCAAGATGTTCTGATGGAGTAGGAATGGTTTTATTGCAGCGTTAGGTAACTAATAAAAATAGTAAAGTACGTGTTATATAATAAAGGAAACACCGACAAAACACAAAATAAAATACATTTAGAAATGAATAATTGTGATTCGCTCCCTTCGAAATGTCGAATTTATTCGGAAGTGACTGGTGTACAAACACATTTGAGTATTATTAAGTTTGTCTTGATTCGCGCCGACGCCATGGCTGGCGGGTTATCTTGTTATATTAATATTCCCCGATGATGGACAGCCGTGACACCGGTAACACGGGGTCGCGTGGCGGCTCGGCGCGTCTCGTCCGGCGTACAGACGTCCGCACGTTATCGCCGCCGTCCGCTCATCACGTCTGACATCGGGGATCAGTGTTACAAATGGGTGCGGTGCACGCATGCACTGTTAAGTACGACATGCGAATTCTATCATTAAATTTCGCAATCTCTTGAATGGCCCATTTTTGTTACTTACGTGCTATAAGGTTCTAGTAAAAACGAATAGCAATATCATAAAAAATACCAAAAAAAAAAATCAGATGTATGTATTATTTAGTCAACAAAGAAAAGTTACAAGCACTGAAAACGTTAAGAACGGTTGAACGATTTCAACAATTTGTCTTTATGTCGGATCTACGTTTATAGGGAAAATAAATAATCTAGAGTCAGTAGAGTAGTGGTGCGTGGTGAGTGGCGCCCCTCGGCGGTGGCCGTCGACGTGATTGATTCACTGAGTGACGGAACCGGAGCGCTCTGCCGGGTGCTCGGTGCCCAGCACACTCTGACCTGAACCACATGCTAGAATTAATCAATTGGTCAGTTTATTGGATGGAATACCCAATTATAAGAGTTTGTATAGTTTACCTAAATAAATGTAAGTGACCTTCGATAAATACTAGATACGTGATTGTACCTACCGTACGCGGGATGATATCCACAAAATATTGTATTATTATGTTGTTATTATTCTGTAAGCTTGTCAATGCCTTGCTGCTTCATGTATTTTTTATTCACTATTGAACTTGAATTCTTGAGCAGTTGGTAGCTTTTGTTCCATCAATGTTTCACGTGTTTTTTGTAAACATAAAATATTTTATTACTCATAAATCTGTTTGTGTGACTTTGTGTTTTGTGTGAAGCAATATCACGTCACGAACAATATAATAAATCCCCGATAGTGTGACGGTGGTTCCCACGGGGCGCCGAGCCAGCACCCCTGGGCCGCCGGGCCCCTACGCCTTATCTCGGCGAGTTTGCAATCTCTTGTGTGAAAATAATTAATAAGTTAAGGGTTGTCGCATAATCCCGCGGCGCAGTTCGAGGGTCCCTTAATAAACATTACCCTAATATAATTCGATATGTGTGCAGACGCAGAGCGAGAGGGGGAGGGTTATGTAAGTTGAGGGTCGACTCTTAAATTTATTCCAGTTCATTTTATATGCAGATTTGGCGCGTTTGTTCCTGCACAGCGCAACGACCCCGGAAAGGAATGTGCCACACTGGGCGACCTGACTTATTCTGCAAGTGTACCCATTCACTTCAAAATAACGAGAAATTCCACGACAGGCTCGAACTTTTCTTTACTTTTTTTTTTCTCAGTCTGCCAGTCTGTGGAACCTACACCCTACAAACTTTAAAATTAATCTAAATATGTTGGAATTAGATTTATTGAAACGTTTCTAATCTAGTGGAGTTTTCTGAACTTTCTAAACAATGTACTGTCGGTTGGTGGTCGGGGGGGCCTCAATTAGATGATAATGTCGATAAACTGGCGAACAACTCGTTTGCGTTCCGACGACGGCTCGCAGCTGATTTATGGCACTTTTACCGCGCGATGTAGATAGCAGTGAAAGTATTGTAATAGCTGTCCTCCATCAAACGCGCACCAACATTATGTGCACCATTACAGAACATGAGCCTTTCTCCCTGAGCCGGCTGAAGCCATTATTTGTTGTCTTACATAACTACGAGAGTGAGATGTTGACTTCAGGCTTCAGTTTCCAGGTGTCTCTGTGGCTGTGAACTTCCTTTCAAGATAAGCCCACTTCTATTCCTACTCTACATTAATGATTTTCCTAACGTGACAAATTATGACTGTACCCTTTTTGCAGATGATATATCGTTAGTCATTCCACAAAAACCTAATACTACATTTGATGTCTACAATAAAGAAGTTAACGAAGCTGTTCAAAGCATTGTCAAATGGCTAGAGTGCAATAATTTAAAGTTAATATAGACTAGACTAGAATAATTCAGTTTTACAACAGAAAACAATATAATTACAAATTAACTATCTCATACGATAAGAACAATATAGCTCAATCCGATAGTATAGTTTTCCTTGGTACCTATGTCATTAGATAGTCAGATCTCATGGAAATGAAAGTAACAAAATAAACAGGTATGTTTACGCTCTTTGGCGTCTTACACGAATATCTAGCCAAAAAACAGCTTTACAAGCCTATCATGGACCTGCCGGCTTGGCTGACGGCGCGTTCGTGTTCCACGCGCGCCTCAAAGAGATGTCAGCAACCACGTAGGGGTCCACAAGGGCCGATGCCTGCCAGGGCTGCGGGACTGTTCGAAAGAGATACCGTGGCCCTGGAACACAAAGGGCAAAGAAGGAACATGGATGGGTTTTAGTCAGTACAAGTCTGACACTCCCACCTTCCGCTCCGCCCAGAGTGGGGGGGGGGGTCATTTGATGATTTCCCATACGAAAAAAAAAAAAGCCTATCATGGATATGTAGCCTCCGACCTACGATATGGTATTCTATTATGGGGTGGCTCAGTAGAATTTAATAGAGTATTCCTGGCTGAAAAACGGTGCATTCGGGCACTTTTTAAAGTTGATTCTTTTTTATCAAAACACATCAGTACCTATACAAATCCTTTGGTGACTATTGTAATTTAAATACCCGGTTTCCTAATAGCTTTCCCTTACCAAACATAAAAACTGATCTTTATAGAAGAAATTATTACCCCATGCCAATTAAGTTATTTAACAAATTGCCTTGTGAACTGAAAGACCTAGGTACCCATTACTATATTCCGAAAAAAAATTGTACGCCTGGTTAGTCAATTAATGTTTTTACACGACCCAGGAATACCTTAATTATAAGAATAGAAAATTATTGTAAAACTTCACTATGTTTATATTCCAGTGCAATAATACCTAGTTAAGTTATACAACGAAAATGAAAAAGAGTACCTATATGTATAGTTATGTCACCCATTCCGTTTTATTGTTATTATATTATAAGCTTTTATTTTATGTTTCGTATACGAGAAATGGTTAATATGAGGATCCCTAATGTTATATTGTGAAATGTAACATTTATTTACCATCTATAGTAGTAGTAGACCCATATTAATCGAATAAATTATTTGATTTGATTTGAGATACAACGAAGAAGTAGTATTGTGATTGATGTCTTTTAACACATTTCAAAGGCATTGAGAGTCGTAAGTCGAATAATAGTTGGGGCGGCGCGGCGCTGGTGCGATAGTGGCACGGGCAGTACCACTGAAGAGATACGTGAAAAAGGAGCTCGAGTACGCTTGCATTGCATTCGGTGTAAGTAGATAGTACGTGTCTTTTGTGCGTGCATTCTTGCTCGTCGTACGGAGTCGGCCTTCTGTGCGTACTGTGTGGTAGCGCGGTGACATGGCACGGCGCCGGCGGCGACGCACCGTGGCGGGGCGGCTGGCGCGGGAGATTAGTTTAATCTGCAGACAACACGTGTTCCCCTGACGCGCTGCGACTCCGACACGCTACGCCGACGGCTTGCTGACTCGTGGAGATACATCGCTTGATATAAGGTAAGGTATTAATAACGTGGAAGACCTATTAGAGATTTATTTCAGATCATGTTGAATATGAAATCCTTAATGATACAGACAAGTTTCTCCGCTATTACATAGGATTAGTCATATTCATAAAGTGCTCAGTAATATTTTAGATCATGATATTGAGAGATGAAAGTCCAAGCTTTCAATTAAGCATAAGAGCCATTAGTAATGATATAGTTCGCAAACATTCGCTTTCAAATAAGCAATTCATCGTTGAAGCTTGAGTTAATGAACAGTGACAAAGCTTCACGCTGCTCATCCACAGTGCTTGCAGCCGGGGCCGGTGGACACTGCTAGTGCAAAAACAATATGGTGCACTAACAGTCTTCGGGACGCAAAGAATTGCGCATAAATATTGTTATCTGCGCCTCGTTCGCGCCGCGCGCCGCGTCTGCGAAACGACCAGTAATTAGCGCAGTCAATAGAACAGTCCCATTGCAGATGAAGGCACACTGACGATGTCGCCGCCACGCAATACACACAGTACAGATAGAAGAGCCAGTCGTACGAGCTCACAGAGACGTAATAAAAGACTATTAGGATTGTCTGGAGAAGTAAACCATCCATTCCATCAAACCGTTTACCAAAAGATTACTTACAATTCGTTTAATAAAGTGATCATTTTGTACAACGTGTAGCAGAAAGGTGTGCTCTTATTTCAGGGAGTGATTCAGATCATCAAACTGAACAACTTTCTTCATGAGACCAAAATTGTAATCACGAAAAAATAATCAGCTGTCCCGTACCAAAACTTCAATACCTACTCGACCCAAATGTATGATTATGATGACTGAAGAACTCATTGATAGTGAACTGGCAATTAGGGAATCCAATCCCGCATCAAAACCGTGATCCCGCAAATCCCGCGGACAGATTCCGCGGGATTTGCGATTTTTTTAAATATTCCTTTGTTTTGAGTAGTTATTTGAAAAAATAAAATAAATAAAGTAAATTTTTATTTTTATTATCATTTCCTTTATTCCTTTATTTATTTTTATACAAATCTTATACATTTTTAAATATTTCATAAACTAAAAACAATATAAAAAACATTTAAAAATATAAAAAATTGTAGCCCACCGGTATCGAGAACAGGGTCCAAGCTACCGGCGGTCAGGGCTCCAGAGAGAGGAACCTCCTAATAAAACGAGCCGTGTCCAGGAGTACGGCTTTCTGAATCAAGCCCTTGATCCAGCTGCCTAACGAGAGCCTCCTCAGGTATTGGTCGAGGCTCTTGGCAATTAAGCCATGGGCTGATACAACTATCGGCACAATGATCGCTGAGTCCACATCCCACATGTCGACAACCTCGCGAGCCAAGTCTAGATACTTGATTTGCTTATCTTTCTCGGCTTTCACGAGGTTCCCATCATGTGGGACCGTTATGTCAACAACCATTGCGCGCCGCTCTGATCGATCCACCACCACTATATCAGGCTTAATGGCTACAATAGTCCTGTCAGTGATGATGGATCGATCCCAGTACAATGTGATACTGCCATTTTCGAGAACTGGGTCGGGCACATACTTATAGTACGGCACTTCCGATTCCACAAGGTTGTATTTTAAAGCAAGTTGCTGATGGATAATCCTGGCTACTAGGTTGTGTCTATGCAAGTACTCTCCGTTAGCCAGACGAGAACACCCGGAGATAATGTGACGAATTGATTCGCCTGGACGGTGGCATGCCCGACATATGTCAACCGTACCGTCCTTCACAATAAATCTCCGGTAGTTATTCGTCATCATAACTTCATCCATAATTGCACAGACAAAACCTTCGGTTTCTCCCAAGAGGTCCCCGGAACGAAGCCAGGCTATATTATACTATTTATTATCATTATTAATATTTAGTAGAATTATGACTTATTACTAATCAACAATTGAATTAAATGATGCCTTAGAGGTAAAAATTTAATCAGAACACCAAGTAATTTTTCACTCGTTTAACTTGTTATGAAAACTATTGTAACAAAAAATAATTGTATCGTTGTTTCGTACCTTTTCACATCACAAGTAAGAGGAAAATGACGCAATAATTTCTTTGACAACTAACCACGCGCAATGATAAATCTCCGCGCCGCCGTGGGGGAATCCCTAGTCATACAGTCAGTATTTGACCTGACATAGATTACGTTCCGTTCCGAAACAGGATTCACACAACATAATATTAAAATTCAATTCAAATTTTTTTTAGCTATAATGTAAAAACTGAAAACAAAAGTATTTTCCATACAAATGCTATACATAGAAATGTCACGCACGAGTTCCATGGGAAAGCTGTTAAATTACTTATTAATGAGGCTATGCTGGGTCTTAAAAATAATCAGAACGTCGTCTAAACTCAATTTTTTTTTCAATCCCGCAAACATGCGGGATTCCGCAAAAAAGATGCGGGTTCCCGCAGTTACGGGATTGGATTCTCTACTGGCAATAGGTAAAAAGTATACTTTTTGAGGCGAAGTTTCTATTTTCGAAGATATCATTTCTGGAGCCGAAAATTAAAAATGGTTTATTATTTCAACAAGTAAACCTTAACACTTAATGATTAGAGCCTCCTTTTAAGCAAATAAGCCTGTGTTAGGAGACTCTGCAAAGGAAGCAGATCTGGTGTAGGTAGTGTCGCACTTGATTCAGTAACCCGGCTAATGGCGTCGCCTATCAACTTGGCGCTCAGTCAGCCGTGAGACGCGAGCCCCCCCATCTGCAGGGACGCCTCACGGCAAAACATACCAATGTTGCTTATTGCCTCACGGCATAAGACTCTCCAACATACCAATGTCACTTCTTTGAGAAAATGAACTAATAAAGTAATAAGGTTATAGGATTTTATGTTAATACATTAACGATTAAAAACAGACGAATGAGATCAAAAACAAAAGCCGATAGATGCATGTAATTCGATAGACACGGCGGGATATTTGTCGGGCACATTTGATCGTCGGTCGAAATGCCGCACATTCCAATTGGCAGCTCTGCCAAGGATATTGACGCGAAGTATCGAGTGGGTGCAGCCATCAGGAGCGCGCCATTAGCACACGAGTCCTCAGCGCTTAGCTCTCGTTTGCATAACGCCGCGCCTCCGCGCGTCGGTGCGTTGTAATTGTAACGCTATGCAAAAGTGTCGCCCAAGATAAGTGAAGTGTCTCGCGCAGATTGGCGTACACTTCGCAACATTTATTTGTTCGAAGTTGAAGTTTTTCGCAATTTTTGAGTACGAAATAAGTTTTCAAGACAACACTGTCACTAGATTATGACTGTCAGTGACTCCAAATGAAAATAAATTGATAAATGTTTTTGCAAACCGTTCAAAAATGTTACTCGCTGTTACGTTTTGTAGCGGTCAAAGTTTAAATGTATATCTGGGTGTCGTCGACGCAGCAACGGCTAGGGAATAAATAAACTTTATAGTTTACTCATTGCAAACATTTTGTGACTTTATGTGTGAGAGCAAGGATAGTCTAAGGATTTACAGAAGCGTTAAGGAGCATCCCAAAATACCATAAAGCTTTTAGACAAGGGTCGCCGTCATTCAATCCGATGGTACCAACAAAAATGGCCGCAATTCTTCACTGAAAGTTTGACATGACCTTTCGTTGATTAATTCAACTTCTAGGTTTTTATTAAACAAAGTTTTGCAATCTGGTGACGGAAGCGTATGGCGGATGAGGAGTTTGAGGTACCAACTGTGAGCAGGAATGCAGGAAGAGGCGGTGGGAGCGAAGGAAGCCTCACGCAAGGGACAGCCACATGCCAGCGGAACTAGGAGTAGGAAAGTGAAGCTACATTCAACCTGGCAACGTGGAAAAAATATAATAATTAACGTAGGTTGGAACTTTCGCCTGTACGATAATACGTTTGCAAATAGACGAAACTGAGAGACTATTAATCTCAGTGAGTTGGGACAGGTCTGGCGATCAATCTCGTCGCGACGTGTATTAATCCCGCTGTTGCTGGGCCACTGGAGGGCGCTGGGAGACGCTGGGAAGCTGCGACCTGTCTTCTTCTTATAACACAATCTGTACCAAGCGCCAGTCAATTATCATCAGTATCGGAAACTACATTAATGTATATTAATCATAATATTGATAATGTAACGATAGCTTTCATCCGTCGACCACTGTATGTAGCACTAACATTCATTGAGCAAAGGATTTGGTGTTACAGTACCTATGTTATGTCAATGTTGTAAGTTATCGCCAAACTTCAGCAAACTGACTCCTTCTGTCTATCCTCTGCGCCCGTGCGAGATATTTGTAGATATTTGTACCCCGTTGACGGCAAATCATAGAGATCTGTAAACTTTAAATTTTCACCTTTTACAGCTAGATATGTTTATAAAAAACTTTCACTTTGAGATGGTGTTGAAGACTGATTGAACGACTGCCAGACAAAGTCAGAGCCGGGAAGATAGTGCGCTACCAATGTACCAAAAGTGTGATTATTTGAACCTACTATTTTTAATTTCATCATAGAGTATTTTTAAAAGCAAACAGTTCTATAGCCTCACTTTAAATAACAGTTTCATAACATAATGAGTACGATAAGGTCTGAGCTAATATTTGAGCTAGCTGCTAGACCAGGTATTCAAACAACATCGTATTGTGTGTAGATAGTGATCTTGTTCGGCGTTATCTGCTAGATTTATTGTAGGAAATATAGCGGGGTGTGTACTCGCTGTAGAGCTGTAGTGCTGTAGTACTGTATACAATGTATAGTACCGACGATCGCGGAATCCGAGGCCGCTCGGTTGCATGCAGGTATGACTCCTAGCTACGACATACGACTGGTCAGCAGGCAAGGAGGCATTATATCCATGCAAGCTATGTAGGGCTGCACCTATGACCTGAGGAACCGAGAGGAACGTATCACGTATGGTCAGTATTTATCGTGTAGAACATTTATCTAGTTTAACAACTGCCAGATGGAATGAAGTTAAAATGTTCAGAACGAGATTAATCTGCAATGGTGTAGGCTGAAATGTTGAGACTGCTAGGAGAAGTATCTCGAATTGGATAGTTGAGAGATAGGTATCCAAACAGTGCGGCATTTATAGTGTGCAGTTATGCCAAACTAACAAGCGCATGGTATTTAATTACTAGTGGCCGCCTGGCGTTTCTCTCTACACTCCTTCTCCATATTAACTTAAACTATGCCAAACTCACAATCCTCCGTGCGTGCAATGTTCTTAAAAAGGAGGACAAAGTTTTTTTTTTTCATGTATTAATTTAATAAACCACTATGGACCCATAAGCCTCATTACATAAACTTTTCATCAAAGTAATAGAAAACCGTATCGCTCCGACACTTGATCTTCACCAACCTCGCGAGCAAGCAGAATTTCGCCCCATTTCTCCACAACAGACCATCTCGATACTGTTAACCAAGTAATTGCAAAATACAACGAATTTAACAGTCGCTTTACTTGGCCTTTATGGATAATGCCAAGGCATCAGACAGTATATACCATCACTCTTTCATGCCTTGGCATCTCAAAATGTACCACACACCTACATTGATTTTATTGACACCATCTATCTAAGTAGCTCTGCGAACATTAAGTTGCACATTTCTGGTCCAAATTTCAGTATGCAAAAAGTTGTCAAACATGGTGATCCACTCTCACCCAAGCTATTCATAAGCGCACTGCAAGAAGTTTTTAACAAACTGCCCGATTCGTGGCAGTCCTGAGGCGTAAATGTTAGCGGCCAACACCTAACAATCCTCCGCTTTGCAGATGGCATCGTGCTATTCTCCACATCGGCTCCAGAACTCAAAGAAATGCTTCGATTCCAACCTTAAGCAAGTCTTAAGGTTGGACTTACAATGATCAAGACATATCCAAGATCCATATCATCACAAAGAAGTCGAAAGACGAGTCCATAATGCTTGGAAGACCTTCTGGGCTCTGAAGGAACTTATGAAATGAAGCCTTCCGCTTATATTGAAAATAAAACTCGTCGACATGTGCATCTTGCCCGTCCTAACCAACGGTGCACAAAGTTGGTCACTTACTGAACAACAGAAGTCCAAACTCAAGATTTGTCAGCAAGCAATGGAGCGCAGCATAATAGGTGTTAAGCGAACAGATCGCGTTAGAAACACCACCCTGAGCTCCATAACTCAATTAGCTGATGTTGGAGAAAAAACAGCCAGGCTGAAGTGGGAGTGGGCAGGCCACGTGGCACGGATGCACCCGGATAGATGGGAGAAGATCGTCACACACTGGATGCCTGAGGAAGGACAGCGTCATCGAGGTCGACCGCGGCGAAGATTGTTTGACGACCTGATCATGTTTGCGCTATGGAAGGAGAAAGGCGAGGCCTTTGGCCGGCAGTGGGACACCATGTGGGCCAGCAAGACAAATAATATAGATGTTCCTCGCAGCAACTGGCTGTGACGTAGCGGTAACGTTGCGCTGTCGTAGCGGCAATCAGTGGCGTGGTAACAGCGTGGCATAGAATGGATTCACGGCTCGCAGCAGTGGCGACCGGCGCGGGCGGCGGCGGCGTAGCGGTTGTGGTGTAGCGCCTCCCTCACCGTCTGCGATATATCATTCTCTACAAAACGTTCTGGTTGGCTAGTAGACAGATAAATGACAATGCACTTCACAATCAGGATAACGATATCTTATTCATGTTCTGCAGTGAAGCAATTTAATTTCTAATAGAATATTTACTCTCAGGAGGAGCTCGTGGCAAAATAATAACAGCTGCTCGGGTCGATCTTCAGGTAAAGCAGCGCTTGCCTAGGTTGGTCCGTGGATGGGTGACCGCCCATTATATACTGAGTTTCCTCCGTGCCTCGGGAAGCACGTTAAGACGTTGGTCCCGGCTGTCATTTGTATATCTTTGACAGTCGTTACAAGTAGTCCCGAAAGTACCAGTTTTACCAAGGGGTATCGTGTAACCCAGTAATAACTGGGTTGTGGAGGTCAGATAGGTAGTCGCTCTATGTAAAATACTGGTATTCAGCTGCATCCGGTTAGACTGAAAACCGACTCCAACATAATTGGGAAAAGGCAGGCAGATGATGACAAGAGTATTTACTGTCACTGGTTTCTTTACAAATAGAAAGTGCGACCAATGAAACAACTTTAATGATCACCGGAAGATACAAATCATGCGTAAAACATTAAAATAACGACGTCAATATGTTCATAATCATTAGTTAATATTATTATTAGCTATAGAAAGATTATTGACCCTGTGCATGTCATTAGTAAGGTGTATAGGTTAGTATGCACATTACGCGTTACATTATATAGGGTGACTGGTAGTTAGTAACCGATACTTAAACACGTGATTGTACTCATGATAACAGACAACTTTTCGAAAGATTTTTTTTTTAATACTCGTTCACTTTAACCACAATGACACGGCCATACGACACGTTGCGGCCGGCCTGTGGCGCGGGCGCCGCTTACGAAGCGGGCTTGCGAGCCGCGCGGCTGCTCTGCCTACCCACTGTAACACGGTACCATAGTAAATCATATTTATTTCTGTATATTGGTTTACAAAACTCTTTTACATGGCAACATGTTGTTTTAAAACTAGATGGGGCCGGTGTTTCGTACCTGACTACTCTGAGAAGAAACATCCGAAACAAACTCAGAGGTCACCGCCTGACATTGCTCAAGTCATATGAGGACCATGTCTTTTGAAGAAATAACCACACAAATTTGAGTGGACCTGTCCAGACAGTGCAAGCATTTGTCAGTGATAGTGTAGCTCGACCCATAATCCAAGTAATTAGACAGAACGGCGTCACGCGGCTATAATAGCGCGGCTATGATAGGTCACAAGCGCGCGCGCAAATTTCATACGACTGTTGTGTTATTGTGATTAAAGTGATGAGTATTTAAAAAAAATGTTTTTTTGGGAAAGTTGTTTGCTAACATAAGTCACTAATTACCAGTCACCCTAAATAGAGGTTAGTGTGCGTATCTAGTAATACGCAAAATGTTCATTTTATGGAAAACTTGTGTGACGTGTTTTCTGCTATCACCTCATTCAGTATAAATTGCACTGTAAGAAGCAGAACTGACATCGGTTTGTGTGTGATGAACATAAAAACAAAAAAAAATTACCGACTACAAAAAAAAAACGTTACCTTTGAAAGTCGGAGGCAAAAAAGTTAATGAAACAAACAAAAGACTCCGGAAGTAAAGCTTTTTTCCACGTATTAGTGTTTTTTCCTGGAAGTCTGTTACTGTTTTTGCAAAAATGATTTTATTTTAGCCTTTTAGTATCAATTTTACATTGTAAGTAGAAGATATTAGCACATCATTCACACATACGAAGAAGAAAAATTTATATTATAGAAGATAACTCAGACAGTACCTAAGCAAAGTTTATAAAATTAGTATGGGGCCACCGCGCGAGGTTTGTCTACCAAATGAGAAAGAATCACTTACCTAAATCGGACCAGTAATCCTGCAGAAATCGATGAGCATACATGGAAAAGAAAAAACAAAGATGCTGGTGGAATACATAACCTGGAGGAGGTTATGTATTCCTCCTATTATGTATTTGTTTTAGAAGTGGGCTAAAGATTAACCAGTGACAGACTAAACCGTTCTTGGTTAATGGAGCGCAACTTACGATCAAACAAAATAGAATTTATCCAAACGAATTCATGAATAATTAGTTACTGGCAGATTAGTCAGTGGGTCGTATACTACTCGTACGCTGCAAGTTCTAGTTATTAGCAGCCGAACGTGCGCGCACTGCGCAATCAACCGCTTCGGAATTGTTCGGAATGGTTCAGAAGCGAGTAAATTAGTGGCAGAACATCAATGAGCCTGTTACACTATTACTACAACTAGACTAATAAACTAATAGAGAAGATGGGACAAGAAGAAGAAGGGAGGTAGGCCGCACAGGCTGCGCTACATGCTACCGACAATGTTTGACGTGTGTGTTATGCGATATTTATCTATTCAGCTCTATCTCGGTTATTTAACGCCTGCTGGACTACATTTAAGGGAGCTAGATATTAAAAACTATTGTGTTTTGTCACACGGCAGTCGCGTAAAACATTGGGCTACAAATTCTTTAGCGTAGTCACTGACATGGTGTGCGTTTGGAACTATGTCGCAATTTTAATAAAATCCTTTGTCCCGACTCCCCAGCATTCTATTAGGAAACCGCGGAATGGAGCTGAAGGTTCAGGTGAAATGTTAGCAACAAGAGGAAACTTGTTCACAAATATTTGGCTGGATTAATGTCTAACTAAATATAAATTTATTGATTGAGATTACTACAACATTATTTAATCAATTACATTGTACATTTTGTTTGCAAAAGAATCAGCATTGCACTCCAACGTGGCAATGCTGCAATGCTGCCTGCCTTCTGGCCACTTTTCCTATTGATAGCGATGTGGACGAATTTTTTAATTCTCTTCCCATTTTGATACTTCTACACATTGCTATTATTATTTTAGATCTATTTGTAGTTTGTAACTCAATATTACGTTAATTCACGAGTGGACTTTTCATTATCACATCCGTGTTCATTGAATTATGTAAATAAATTGTTTAAAGCATGACTGGCTGAACTGGCTCCCCGATCCAGATGTAAGTGTACACCGTATAATATTGTGGTTACAACTTTTAAACGATTGCGTGGAATGTTACTCATAAGAGTCGCGTGCTCTGATCATTTAGCGAATCGCAGTTATTTTCCAATGAGTTGGATGTAGTAGGTATTTGGCATATTCAGGCTGACGGATCAGTGCGGCACCTCTACGCTACATATTGTACATCGATACAACTCATAGGTAAGTGTACATTCCCCTACCTACCGTACAAGAGAAAGTATTTTAAAGTAACAAAGCACCGGTAATGTGTGGCTCCTATCTTTTTACTTTCATTCGCTACGGAATTTACGATTTGCGACCTTATTCATTTAAGAGATTGCAATATATTGCATGCTTCACTCTATTTTTAAACAAAATCTAATTTAAACGGTAGGAATTGACAGATCGTGTCTATTTTAAAATAGTGTAGATATACTAAATTCCTTACTAATGTATAACATTCCAGTGAGCGGTGACCGTGAACGTAATAACGTAACGTTACGTGTAGTTTAGTATCGAAACGCACAGAACAGGATAACATAACACTCAATGTGAGAATAATTTATTCAACAATGTCACAGAGCGAGACATGCACACTCTCTAGTATGCAAGCAGTTCGCAAATATTGGCAAGGTCGCGTCACGAGTAATACTCGTAGGTACAAGTCGTACAGTACAATCTTCACAAGTAGTGTATTGAATTACCTACGACTCTGTGCGCTGGGATTCCTTCCTTCTGTATCTCTCAAGGACCTTCAAGCCTAGTGCCTACTTACATAATAAGAAACCGTCACGCACGTGTGAATGTGGTTGGCACATAATAGCCGCACCTTCAGCAAAGTTGGATGGCCGATTGGTCGGTGACTATTATCAAGGCTTTAAATATAATCGGTATCTCGTAATACTGACAATATGTATTTAATTATTTTAGTACATGGAGGACTTACAGCTATTAAAAACAAACAAAAAAGGAAACCATAGTCAGCAGAAAGCCGTTTACAAATCCTCACGTATAATAATAAAAAAATATGGCGTGAGCACAAAAACAGAAAACTATGACAAAAATAATAGAGAAAATAGTAAAATAATAAAAACAAATAATAATACCTACCGCAACTTGACAAATTTGAGGCTTAAGCACCTTCTGGCCGAATTCACACTAATTATGAATGGATCTAAATCATATTTCTTGCATGTCATTGAAATTTCTGCTTGCGCGCACAATCTAACTGTTCTGCCTATAATTCGAAGATATATGAGGCACACGTATGGGTGGATTAAAATAAAATGTTTTACTTGGCACATTAAAATAATGTTTTGACAATAACTCAGGGTTATCAATATTGTTATTGAGGATTTTGAGCCAGAATAAACAGTCAGCAATTTTACGTCGATCTACCAGTGGTAGCAGATGATACTTCTTACAGAGTTCAAGGTAATCGGTTGACTGATGTGGAATCCTTTGATGAAAGCAGAGATATTTTATGAAACGTCTTTGGATGTTTTCAATGCGGTCAATGTATTTATGATAACGTGGATTGATCTGAGACGCATACTCTAGCTGACCTCTTACAAAATTGCAATACAAAATGTTTAGTGTTTTAGAATCTGTAAAACACTTAGATAGACGTATTATAAACCCAAGCTGTTTAGAACCTTTTTGACAATTGCATCAATCTGTGTGTCAAAAACTAACTTACTGTCTTGATGGACGCCTAAGTCACGAATAGTACTGCACCTTGGCAAGATCTGACCCGCCAGAGTATAAGTAGTGGCTAGGACTGCACGTTTTCTAGTGTAAGTAATCACCGAACACTTGCATGGGTTGAGATCAAGTTTATTAGCCCGACAATACTCCTCAACCCGATACAAGTCAGCCTGAAGTGCTAGTACATCTTCGAGCGTCGAAATAGTGGCAAAGATTTTCATGTCATCGGCAAAGCAGCACTGATCGATGTCGTTCACATAGACTACAAATAAAAAAGGACTGAGCAAAATATGCAGAATTAAGGTTATCTCCTGCTCGCTTGTGTCCCCGCTTAAATACGGCGGAAGGAGCTAATCCCACGAGACACTGTCCTTGTACACCTTCATATTAATTGCTAGGGTCATCACCATCATCATCATTTCAGTCGAAAGACGTCCACTGCTGGACTTAGGCCTGACTAAAAGACATAGGCCTCCCCCAAGTGTCGCCACATTGACCGATCCCGTGCGTCTTGCATCCAGCGGATCCCCGCAACCTTTACCAGGTCATCGGTCCACCTAGTGGGAGGCCTTCCAACGCGACGTCTTCCAGTTCGCGGTCGCCACTCCAGAACTTTCCGGCCCCATCGGCCATCCGTTCTGCGAGCAATATGCCTTGCCCACTGCCATTTAAGTTTGGCTATTCTTCGGGCTACGTCGGTAACCTTGGTTCTCTTACGGATTTCCTCATTTCTGATTTGATCACGCAAGGAAACTCCGAGCATAGCCCTCTCCATTGCCCTTTGGGTGACTTTAAGCCTTCTGATGAGGCCCATTGTGAGCGACCACGTTTCGGTATTGCTAGGGTACCAATGCAGAACCGCAAAACCGCAGGACGCATACCGAATGCCCGCGTTCGTAACCTTCGGTAAGAGTAATAAGTAGTACGGTGTGGTGGCAGCTTATAATTACTTAGGATAAGGGAAAAGAATAAAAAGTGAAACAAAATCAAGTCAAAGATTTTTATGTAAACTATAGTTTTTTACTTCTTGTGAGAGGGATACTTTTATTTATTTTGTTTAGAAAAGTTACTTCCTACAAACAACAACAACTATAAGTGAACCGGATTTAATTCTCAACTTTTATAGTGAATCCGTAAATCAGTCGAGTAATTGGTGGAGTACGATGTCTTGGCCAATTACTTGAGGATATGACTTGGCGGTATTATGTTAACATTATTAATTATTATAACTACTTATTAGCCAGACATTAAATATACCTATGGTACCTATGTATTTCAGCAGCTGATACAGAACTGACAATTTTGGAAGAGATATAAAAATGCCTGATCTAGAAGAAGTGAACTCGTTTTACATGAACTGAATGAAACAAAATTTAAAACATGCATTAAACGTACACTATGTAAGCAAGCATATTACAAGTTGGACGATTATATCACTGATAAAAATGCTTGGCTCAATGCCGGTCCTGCTCCACAAGAACAGGGGCGCATAAATTGATAACATTAAATAGTATTGTTGGAGCTGCTGAAGATTGTATAACTATCTTTGCATTGTATAAATTCAATCTCTTTAGTATTATATAGCCGCATAGCCCATATTGTGAGAGTACTATGCACTAGAAAGCTGTCATTTGCTGGAAATCTGCGTCTTTTCTTGACCTTAATGTGCGGTTATGAGTATGTCATGCTCACTCAAATGTCTCGCTGATGGTGGCACGTGTGTCGGATCATTTAGTTCCCTTCAAAATGGTTGAGTTGAATGGTGCTGATACATGCGTCATGTTCGTGAACGGGCGCTGTCAGTTGTGACTGGTCTTCTCTTATTTGCCACAGCTTATTTGAATTAATTATTTTATTTCTGGATTGTTTTTACTATGGACACTTTTAACATACACATCTTGCTACATCGTTCTCACATAATGTACCATCTCAACATGAATGATGCAACCAAGGTTTTGTTAAAGTATTCTGATTTAAAAGAATGTCCATGGAGTTTCTTGTCCGTTCTTCTCCATGGAGATCTACGTTAGGGAATGGGCAACTACAGTACTTTCACAATGTTTGTGCCTTGTGACTGGGACTGTAGCTATATTTCATTGTTGTCTTGGTTTCGACAATTCAAAAGTGCCTGTAACTGGCCTACTTGAAATAAATGCTTTGATTTGATTTGATTAACTAAAGGAACAAGCTGAAGGCACGTATGAGTATGACGTACCTACCGCACGTCGCACGTACGATCACTATTCTATTATTCATTCAAAAAGTAAGGAATGTTTCGCTTTCGTAGACTTCGCAATAGCCAAACTTACACGGTTTGCATTACACAATATTACTAAGTCGAAGTCGTTGCGAAATGATAAACTTTCTTCTTTTGAGTCATGATTAATTAATTACTTGGAAGCTAATTTAGAAATTATTTAATAACTTGACAAATTCTGCGAAGTGAATGTAAGGTTAGAACTTTTGCGGATGTTTTGATGAAAACAAAGCTGACCGGACCAGGTTATTCATTTGAATAGCATGTTGAGAATGCGCGCACAAGGTCGCCGGTCGCTTTGAGAGAGGACTCGCGGGTCACTGACCCACTGCACACAGTGGCCATGAGGTAATCCCTGCTAGTGCTAGTGCTACGGGTATTTCTCTAACTTTTGAGAATCAACTGTGCGGACATTGGACAGTTATTTTTCTAGCCACTGAATGTAGGCCAGCTCAAAGTCACGCAGTCACCCAATAGGCCGGCGGAGCGCGCCGCGCTCACTCGGCTTGCACGGAGCATTATGTCTCTCTAGTGCCAGTGGTCAGTGTGCGACTGAGAGACCGTGTCTGTTTGACAAACACTACGCTAACGTGTCTGAATGCGGCCGCTCAAATCTCTTGCCGGCGTGGTCAAGGACACAGCCTGTAGACCTCAGCTACAGTATGGTTAGGCATTTATGTGCTATTGTGATGTTGGTGTTTGTATGTATGAATTTGAGTTTTATGGATCACAAATTTATACCTTGAAAATACATTGTGCAGGTTTTCCTTTATATGTATAGGTACAATGTGCAAGTGCATGCGCTTGCGCACTATATGAAACGCTTAACCGTTTCTCTAAGATATGTTTTGCAGCTAGGGTTGCCAACCGTACTATAACTTATAGTATTGTACTGTTTTAGGGGCCGCGTACTATATACTGTTGAAGAAATATACAACATTATTTTTAGTATATGCGAAACCTGAAATACGCGTCTAGTATTTTTATGTAAAGAATCTATGTACAAAATTTCAAAACTGTGTCAAGAAAAATCACAAAGTTATAAGCTTGTTCTGTTACCTGGTTGTCCGCACAAAAACGTGGTAACCGCGCGTGGGCCTCCAGCGTCATCTTGAGCTCATTGATAATAATAATTTGGCAGTAGTTACCTAAATGATTGCGATAGGTACTTAGTATCGCTCGGTTTCCAACTTGTAGCCTCTATTTAATTTTTTGAGACAAAATATAACATGGTTTAAAAATGATTGGAATCGATTCAGTTACTTATTCTGAACAAACTAATATTCAGGTTTCGCATATACTAAAAATAATGTTGTATAGTACGCAAAAATACTATATTTTCAGCACCGAAAGCTATCAAACGAATCCTTCATTTTATAAATTTATGAACGCGCCTTTTGACTGATGCCATAGCATGAATCCGAAGTCATCAGTCAAATCAAAAGTAAAAGATTGTAGTGAGTTTATTGACAAAATACAGGCCAAAACTGTCAGCATAACTTACTTTTATTTAAAGTAACGTTTCACTCCTGCTCTCTATATACGGCATTCGGCATTCACAGAAATGATATTTTCGGTTTTGAATTGGAGATGGCGAGAAGAATCAGAAGTATTATTTCTAAATAATGAGCTTATGATTAACATTAATTTAAAAATTGAATGTAATAAAGCTTTTATTTTAGACAAAAATGCAAGAAGTGTAAAAAAATATAGTTTATATAAAAAACAAATTAGCGAAAAATATATCTTTGTCTCATCATTTCAGCCGAAAGACGTCCACTGCTGAACATAGGCTTCCCCCAAGTGACGCCACATTGACCGGTCCCCGCAACCTTCACCAGGTCGTCGGTTCACCTAGTGGGAGGCCTTCCAACGCAACGTCTTCCGGTTCGCGGTCGCCACCCCTGAACTTTTCGGCCCCATCGGCCATCCGTTCTGCGACCAATGTGCCCTGCCCACTGCCACATAAGTTTGGTAATTCTTCGGGCTACGTCGGTAACCTTGGTTCTTTTGCCTTGGTCCTCATTTCTGATTTGATCACGCAACGAAACTCCTAGCATAGCCCTCTCCATTTCCCTTTGGGTGACTTTAAGCCTTCTGATGAGGCCCATTGTGAACGACCACGTTTCGCATCCATATGTAATCACTGGCAACACTCACTGGTCGTAGACTTTCGTCTTGAGACACTGCGGTAATTTGGGCGAGAAGATACTACGCATCCAACATGACCACTATATCGTCGGAAAACCGAAGGTGAGAGATGTACCCGCCATTGACGTTGATACGTAACCCTCTCCAGTCCAGAACCTTGAAGACATCCTCCAGTGCAGCGGTGAACAGTTTCGGAGATAAGACGTCTCCCTGTCTCACACCTTCCTGCAGAAGGATAGGACAGGAGGATTCCGAGGTCTACAGGCCACAAACGCTAAACAGAGAGGCAGGTTATACTCTTCGGGCTTCTGTAGAACCTGCCGCAGCGTATATATGTGGTCTACGGTGATAAAGCCTTTTCGGAATCTGGCTTGTTTGGAAGGCTGAAAATCGTCAAACATGCGCGCGAGACGATTCGTGATGACCCATGAAAACAACTTGTTCTTCTGCCGGGCATTGTCGCCCTTTTTGAAAAAGAGTACTACCACACCCCTGCGCCATGCCTGTGGCAATTTCCCCTCGATTATGACGGAATCAAACATCTTCCTTTTTTTTTTTTTCATAAAATACTATATTTTTTATGACTTATTTTGAAAAATGCTATAATTCGCCGAAGATATGTCGGCAACCCTATTTGCAGCAGCCATGAATGCATTAATAAAGAATTTTCTCAGTAAACCGCGGAAGCAATGGCAACGTAAACACATGTAAATACAAACATTAACATTTATAAGCAAAGAATTTGAATAATCAATATTGTACTAGGGCTTAAGTTTTGATTTACAAGTACATACCTCCTCATTCTAAATGTCAGTTTCTATCAAGTTGTATTTATAAACGAAAGAGGTCTCATTTTTGCTGTATGTGTCATTGTTTTCGTGAATGAGGGCCGAGGGGCACTATGTCGGCGCGCCACACACGCGTGCGTGTGTCGATTGAGCAGCAGAGTGTGACGGATGACTTGTGGAGGACATTCGCATGTGGCGCGCCAAGCGCCTGTTGAATCGCCTCCAGTAAACAACTTTAGTGTTAAACGGTCTTATTGATCTGTCAGTTCCAGGCAATGAGCTGTCCTTGCCATGTTATTTTGTTCGGAAGTCACTGTAATTAATTACTCATAAAGAATGTTTCTACCTTAGCCTTACGACTGCGCAGGCTCCGCATCCGCCCTCCGGATGCGGCAGCCATTGAGGCGGAGCTGTACGAGGGGTACAGAGCGGCGAAGACCGCCCTCCAAGAGGCTGTCCGGCGGGCCAAGAATTTGGCCCGCGAGGAGATGCTGGAGTCTCTGAACGGAGATCCGTGGGGGCGCCCTTACAAGATGGTGCGGGACAAACTCCGCACCCGGGCCCCCCCGCTAACGCAGAGTCTCCGGCCTGAGCTCGTGGAGGACGTGGTGAGCGCTCTGTTCCCTTCGCGAGGGGAGCATCCTCCCCCGCCTATGGCTCCGCCGCCGCGTGCGGTGCCGGAAGCGGACCACACCGATGACGATGACGACGTTCCGGAGGTGACTGGGGTAGACCTGAGAGTGGCGGTACGCAGGCTGAAAGCCAGAAACACCGCCCCGGGACCCGATAGCTTGCCTGGCAAAGCCTGGGTCCTGGCCTCTGAGGCTCTCGGGCCCCGACTGGAAGGGCTTCTAAGCGCATGCTTGGAGAGAGGCCAGTTTCCGCTTCGTTGGAAGACGGGGAAGCTGGTCCTCATCCGGAAACCGAAAACCAGGGCGCCCTGCGGACTCTCCGTCCGCATACCGGCCCATCGTGTTGCTCGACGAGGTGGGCAAGCTCTTCGAAAGAGTGATTGCCAACCGCCTTGCCGGGCACCTTGCGGGGATGGGGCCGGATCTTGCGGAACACCAGTTTGGTTTCCGCAAGGGGCGCTCCACGGTGGACGCCATCATGCGCGTGAGAGCCCTCACGACGGGGGACGCGGTGTCCCGGGGCGGGGTCGTCTTGGCGGTGTCTCTTGACATCGCCAACGCCTTCAACTCCATGCCCTGGAGCTGCATTAGGGAGGCACTCCGGTATCACCGGGTGCCAACCTACCTTCGTCGTGTGGTCGGGGACTACTTGACGGATAGGGCCGTCATCTACCCCGGTCAGAGCGGAGAATGGAACCGGCGAGAGATGTCGTGCGGTGTTCCACAGGGATCGGTTCTAGGACCGGCCCTGTGGAACATCGGTTACGACTGGGTGCTGCGCGCCGACCTCCCTACCGGCGTCAGCGTAGTTTGCTACGCTGACGACACGCTGGTACTGGCACAAGTGAGGTCGCACGAGGCGGCGGCCGAAAACATGACACGCGGGGTTGCGATAGTCGTGGATAGGATCCGGCAATTGGGTCTCGAGGTGGCATTGCACAAGTCCGAGGCCATGTGTTTTCATGGGCCTCGGAATGCGCCACCGTCGGGATCCCTACTGACGGCAGGAGGGGTTTCCATCGGCGTCGGGTCGACGATGAAGTACCTAGGACTCGTCCTCGACAGCCGGTGGAAATTCGTGGAGCACTTCCGACGTTTGGCTCCCAAACTGGAACGGACAGGGGCTGCCTTCAAGCGGCTCTTGCCCAACCTGAGGGGTCCAAACGCCTCCTGCCGGAGGCTATACGCGGGGGTCGTACGGTCCATGGCCCTTTACGGGGCCCCGGTGTGGGCGCGTTCTTTGAGGCGGCAAGCCGCCCACTACCTGAACGCGCCCCAAAAGGTGATAGCCATAAGGCTAATCCGGGGGTACCGCACGATCTCCGGCGAGGCGGCTAGCCTCCTTGCCGGATTGCCGCCATGGGATCTGGAGGCGATAGTCCTCGCGCGCCTGCATGAATGGTGCGCGGAGGCACTACGTCGGGGGGAGACTCCGCTGCCGCGGCAAATTGCCGCTCAGCGGACAGACCTCCGGCGTGATCTCATGGCGACATGGAGAGAGCGACTAATGCAACCCCGTGCAGGGCACGCTACCATTGTGGCGATAAGTCCCCTCTTTGAGGAGTGGTTAGAGAGGCGCCACGGCGCCCTCACCTACCGCCTGACGCAGATCCTCACCGGACACAATTGTTTCGGGAGGTTCCTGCACCGAATCGGGCGGGAGGAAACGCCCGGGTGTTTCCACTGCGAGGATCGTCCGGAGGACACGGTGGAGCACACCGTAGAGGTCTGCCCCGCTTGGGCGGAGCACCCCCGTGTCCTTGTAGCGGCGATTGGCGGCGGCGATCTCTCGCGTCCGACCCTGGTTCAAGCCATGGTCCGGAGCGAGAGGGAATGGGAAGCCGTCACCACATTCTGTGAAGCAGTCATGCTAGTGAAGGAGGTGGCGGGACGTGAGAGGGAAAGAACCTCACGTCCCAGCCGCCGCGGGAGACGCCCTGGGCGTCGGGGGTCACGTGGTGGCTCCCGGCCACCGTAGGCGCGAACCTGTGGACGGCGAGTTATGGGCTAGCTCGCCGTCCGGCCGTCTTATGACGACAGGCCGTGTCGACGGCGCGTTCGTGTTCCACGCGCGCCTCAAAGAGATGTCAGCAACCGAGTAGGGGTCCGCATGGGCCGATGCCTGCTAGAGCTGCGGGACTGTTCGAAAGAGACACCGTGGCCCTGGAACACAAAGGGCAAAGAAGGAACAATATGACATGACTGAGGAAAACCGTTAGCTTATAGTGCGGCTGCTTTCTCTCATGATGAACCACTTGACATCGTTGCTGAACTGTGAACTATTCACTCGCGGCTCAAGTGCCCCTTGAGTGAAGTCTCTCATGTCGCTCGCCATGGGAAGGAAAGTGCGCTTGTAATCGCATCGTTAACAAGACAACAGAACGCTTGATCAATCTCCTGTTGTTAAAGAGTCATTTTCCTTTCTTAGTGCAAGCTGGCACTTGGCAGCCGGCGCGAGGCTTTTAACTTCAGTCACGGATTAGTGAGTTACAGAAGGTTAAAGATACACAGAACACCTCAGAATCTTCTCACACATTGTGGGCATTAAAGCTATAGCGATCTGCGATTGAGGACTTCGATACCAATTCACATTAGATAGGCGGCTTGATAGTATCCAAGTCAATCTACTAAATAGTTGAGTGTCATCGCTACATGGCGGTTGATCTTCTGTGCTTTCCCGCGCGTGGTGTGGGAGCAGTGGTGCATGATAACTCGGCTGGAGGGCGCGACGTCACGCGTCCTTGAACCGTGACGTCACAGGGACGCGAACAAGGCTGCCCCCCTCGGCCCCTCCCTCCAAAACACAACAACTTCACTCCGCTCCGGTATGACCGCGTCTGTGGCCTGCGCCAGTAGCACGCTAGTAGTGTTCACTAACATGAAGCGTTCTGCTGCTTCTCATAGCAGTGCTGTAACATTGTGTTGTGCTGGCACTAATTCGTACAACTGAGACACAGATATTAACTGTTTTACTGAGTGAAGTAGTAAACAGGCCTATTAGTTTTTGTATTTTTTATTTCCCTATTTGAGTGTCCCACTGCTGGGCAAAGGCCTCGCCTTCCTCCTTCCTTCCTGTACAATATATGGCCATGTTCGCCCCGCAATCGAGATCACATCGTCACACCCCAACAACTGGCCAACTAGCTTTGTTAAAAGTGAATAATACTTTATTAAAACGTTTTAAAATTGGAAAGTTGGTAGTTTCAATAACTTTATTGTAGGTCACAGCTCACAGCGATTGCTGGGGCTGTTAGTAAGCAATAAACAGTTATTATTGCAGAGGAAATTCAATTAAGTTGTTATTGTTATAGGCGTATGGTTGGCGCGCCGGCAGGCAGGCGTGTCACCGGCGGTCGCGCGACTCTTGCGCAACACTCGCCTTCCCCGAAATAAAACTGTTTAAATTCATAAGTTTTCTGTAATTTTAACACTATCGATGCCAATTGTTAGTTGTAAGATTATTAATATCTGAAACATATTATGAATCAGATGTGGAAAAACTTGCAATTTGAAATGTATAGACCCCGGCACATCAGCTACCCGACACTGTCAAGTTTTCCCAACCAGCTTTGAACCTAAAGCTGTAGCGATAAAGTTGTAAATGTTTTAAAGAAATTTGACAGATTCTTGATGTGCTGCCGCCTGTGCCTACCATAATCATATACGATTAAACAACATAAAATGATTTCGTCAGAGGATTAAATAAATACGTGAAATACGTTGTGCCTTACCAAGAAACATTTCACATACCTATCCATTTCTAATTATTGTACTATTGGACAATAGACACTACAGATAATAGGTACTAATAGATACTACACAACACAAGTAACCGTGGCGTTGTAGTAACCAATGTTGCTCTGTAATACAGCCAGTAGTGACTGCTGTCCGCTAATGCACGACACTGTACCGTTGACCGCGTAGTAGGTAACCGCTGTGACGAACTTGACCTCAAACACGGAACACTTATGTTATCAACTGTACTCGTTTAGAACCTTCGTATCACCGTATTACGAGCTTCACACTTCATGCAAATGTAGTATTTCAAACAATAGCGTAAAATGAAAGGTCATTCTCCGCTTCCCACATTTCTTATTTTTGTGCAACATTTAGTAAGTATGTCACCATTTATCGAGCATTTCAAAAATTCACTTGGCCGGATTTCAAGTGTGTCACAATAATTACTTTACGCTTCATGTGCAAAGTTTTGTGCGAAATGCTTGCTAGCTGTAGGTACTGAGAATGGGGACTTTCTCTGCGTGTACTTGAGCCGTCGCTTTCGCCGCAGTTATCCGCGGCCCACGGCATCATTAGTGCTTATTCTTATGAGCCCTAGCCCTAGGGCCGCCGGCCCGCTCCCGGACACTGCACTCAATCAACTTTCAGTGCAACTTTCCCGATTCTAACGCAGAAATGTTACTAGTAATGAGCTTTGTTGTTATGTATAACCGAGGACGTTTCCTTGTTGCTATAACCTATTACTTCACATCTAATACATCCCAACTAGCAAAGTAATCCTATAAGGAAAGATTATAAGTCTATCACTCCTAATAACGTTCTTATAAAGGCAATGCAGTAGACTATTTAACTTATAATAGAATTTGCCAAGCCTTAACATACTCAAGCGCATTAGTTTTTATATCTCTGTCTTATAGTTTGCTTCAAGACTTACTATAAAACATGTATAGGACACTTTTACTAGTAATATCATTTCACAAGCGTAGATATTCTCAAGAGCATTTGCTTTTTAACTCAGTCTTATAGTCAGTCAGATTATCTTTTAGGACAGTTTTAGGAATAAGTCTCTTATAATTGTTTATAGTAAAACTAAATAATCCAGAATAACATTTTGATCCTATAGTAGCATTTTGTGAGCGAACAAGATATTATATCATACTTAGCCGAGATCATTATAAGTTTGCGCCGTAATAGTTTTGCTCAACACTCTTTTAAATCGAATAGTACTTGATAAGAGCGATTGATGATCAAAAAAGCTTTTAAGCTGCTATATCAATAACTTTATTGGTAAACCTCAGCCATTTCGTTGAAATTCAGTTGCATCCCTTCGTCTTGAGGAAATAAGTTGAACATGAATTTAAGCGATTGGAAACGATTGAAAAGGAGTGGTGGTTACAGGAGAAAATTATAACAGGCATATTCCAAGGAAACCCTAATTTGTTTTGAAATGGAGGCAAGTTATCTGGACTGAAACTGCTACAAGTACTAATTTACCTATAAAGTACTTACTTACTTGCTATAATACAAGTACTAATTTACTTATAAAGTTCTACAAAGTACTTAATGAAGAGCAATTTCAAATTATGGCGAATATTCATAAGAATTGATGAAATATTTTATTTACAACAGTATACTAATGTGCAATTTTTTGGAGGGGATTGTAAAAACTAACTAAATTGCGGTACATATTTATTTACAGTAAAAATGACTTCCCCACGAGTTCACTATTTTTACGAGACATATTTTATAATTAATATTCTACAATAATACAAAATAATAGTAATAGAAACTTATGTTATTATTAAGTTTTACGGCAAAACAACCGGAATCACCAGCCGAAGCAACAACAAACTCAACAAAGTAAACTAATAACTTAGTACGTTACTAGTGCATTATAAACAAAAAATTGCTTTAGTAAGATACTTATGTCAGATACTAACAACAGCGTTTGTGCTTGTAATTATGTAGTCTCAGATCATTAAAGAAGCTATTGCACTTCGTCAAGTATATTATAGGGCTCAGTAACATTTAATAAGTTGATTATAAGATAGTTATAGAAATAAACGCTCCTATAACTGCGCCCAAATCCAGCTTTGTAGCATACTAAAAACAAATTATAAGTAAAAATAAAAGTAGTCTTGTTATAAGTATGTTATAAGTACTGATTTTGCTAGTTGGGTTTTCAGTGCGGTTCACATCGATGCCCACTTGATTATTTTCCAAATCGGGAAGCAGATGGCGATGGGGCGCGGGTATCACAATGCGTTTAGACACGTCTGCGAGATCGGCGTCCCAGTTGGCGGCGGCTGCGAGTCGCGGCCCGTCAGCGTAGCGGTCGGTAATACCTTTATTTTGATGATTCATGTCACGCAGCCCAGCGAAGCAGTTCGCTACTGGCCGCAGCTTTTCGTAAAATTTGGTAAACAAACCACTTATCTGTCGTCTTGCGGCGAGGTCGGCGGCGCGCGGCAGCGGCGGCGTCGGCAGCATGTGAGCGCGGTATGTATGAGCGGTATGCAGGTGAAAGTGCATCCCACGCGCGCCTTGCGCACCATGTAATTTTCTACTTATTATAACATTTTGTTCCATTTAAACCATTATGGTACCTACTGCACAAGGTATACTGACATGTTCAAGAGGACAGTCTCCCCATGTGAACCTTCAGTGCACCTCCACGTTCCCAGTGTTCTCATAACCAATTATATTACTTTCATGTTGGTTTGGGGACTTGGACACGAAATGCCACCTAGTGCATCCGACGCGAGTACTTACATTATTACGAGAAAGAGTGTGGCTGCGGAGGCGATGCCGCTTGCCGGTGGGAAAGTACTCACCACTGCTGTTACACGCTTGTAGGATTTCTACACCCAAAATATGAATAAGTTATGTTTGACATAACCGTCGTCCGTCGCGCATGGCCGCTTACTATACTATTCGAAGCCTCGCGCTCGGTCGGCGGCAAGCTTTGAGTTTATCTAAAATATGAGACAGTTTCTATCTCCAAGACGCTATTACACCGTAACATACGTCCTGTGAGTGTACGCGTGCGTTGATCGTAACTGTCATAAAGTATCGCGATCCGTTTGTAAACATCGTTAGCAGTTAATAGTCCTTCTCATCGGAGATTCCGGCGCAGGAATGTTGTAGTGATGCGCTTCAGCATACAATCACCTAATCGTCCTGTCACAAATAATTCGATCGTGCAGCTGCGCAGGATCCTGATTCGTGAATGGCAGCAGAAAGCGAATTGGTCAAAGAGTATTTTGATGTGCATTCTATTCCTGGATAGATTTACCGAAACAAATTTTCACAGACTGCTTTCTCTTATAAGCACGCCCGACTATTCATGATATTACTTCACCAATCATACAAACATTTATAAATGACAAGTAGTCAACCATAAGGAATGTGGCTGCCATTAGCACATATTGTAATTTGGAAATGGCGCGGTGTGTAATGTATGGTGTGTGGCGGTTACATAAACATCCGTGAGTACTGGCCCCGCGCGCTGTGGTGCGGGGCCGGGGGCCCGGAGCCGGGGGTCCGGGGCCGGGGGCCTCGCGCTGCATACTGAGCGAACATTACGGAACGAGGCGCTAAGCTTGCCTGCCAGATTATTTATATTGTCTTGAGTCGCATCAGTGTGCAGTGGCTGAATGGGGAGGCACGCGTTGACATGTTAAGAGTTAGGCATCTTATTTACACCGTATTTCTAAAATTTCAAAAGAATCCTGGTGACTTCTTTTCGGAATTGTCAATTGTTGCTCTTCGGTGGTATGAATTAGCCGTCGTTAGGAGCCCTCGTTCCAGTGGAAATCTACACGAGCCCTGATTATAATGATGATGTTTTGTTTGTCAAATGAAGCTGCGTTCAGTAACAGTCATTAGGGATGATTGTCCAATGATTGCGCAGCTCTCGTCACTCGCAATTTGTATTTTTGTTGTATTGTAAGCTCCTCGCGTCGCTGACCGCTTCTCGCCACTTGCAGCTATAAAAGGAGTTGTTTTATCAGCAAGGCGCTGTTCTTAATATAGCTGGAGATAACATGTTTGTGCACAGACAGTCAGACACGATACGACATGCGACGTTTTGATAAGCGCCTGCTAGTGGTACACAATACTTATGTGTTTGTAAAGATTGGAAAACACATAAAGTAGGTAGTAAGAAATTATTCTGTTATAAGCGTATTTTCAGTGAAATCGGATGTGATCCCGGCATCAACCCAATCTACCTGTTCGTCTATCGGTCTGATGCGTCAGTCAGTGCTGCAGACAGTGAAGACATCTGGCAGACAGTTGGGGTTTAGGCATAGTTCTGTTTAGTTTCGGCACAAATTAGAGATAAATATTAAACATATGAGCAACAGTTTATAAAGTGTTGCATGAGTTTACATAATTATATGGACAGTTTAGGCCTAGTTCATAAGTGTGGTTAAAGTCAGAGAAAGTTCAAACAAATAGTTTTACATCCACAATATGAAAATGTGAAAACACACCGAGCACATGTTTCGGTGTTTTTGTCCTTTGAGAATAATGTGTATACACGTACATATAAACCAGGTGGTGGGTTTACTTTGTTTTGCGGACTTTTGCGGTTAGCGCAAAAGATTCGAGAGACGCTGTTTAATACTCCACACTGCATTATTTAAAAGGGATGTCATAACATTAATAAACCGGTAAACATAGACAAGCCACTGTTATTATAACAGGGCCGTGTACAGACGAGAGCGGCGAACAAAGGCGGCTCGTTGTGATGTCGAGTGATGGATGCTTCCCGTGAGCTCGTCACCCGGTGACCCGACACCGCGGTGTGTCAGTGGCGCGTCGACGTGTCAGCGGCCCGACCGCCGCGTCTAAACCACTACGTGTCAACCGCTGCGTTTTATAGCTAGATGTCAACCGTTACGCTCAACAGACGCGTTAGCAGCGTCGCAATTTACAATCAAAATGATGAGCAATTTATTATGATTGCCGTGTATGGGTTCGATGTTTGGCACTTGATCTTTAGAACCTCCATCCACGCTCCTCTAAATACTTGTTGCTCATTATTTATACACACAAGCTGATTTCATCTGTTATTGTTGTATGTGCGTAACCGTCGCAGCGCAGGACGCTAGGAGCGGCTTATAGGCGCCTGTCGGTGCCTCAATGCCCACTGTGCTCAATGCCCACTGTGCCCAGTGCCCACTGTGCCCAGTGCCTCGATGGTGAGTTCTTACTCCTTACTGCTGTGTACTTAGACGATATTTTCGCAAGCCTGTGTCGGAATAGTATGTACTTGTTGCGCTTGCTTTGAGTTAAGTTTAACCAATGGCCAATATGTTTACATACTTACACAATAATTGTGATCTTGAGAGTCTGTCGGTTCTCGAAATTTGTTAACTTGGTGATGAATGTAACTCTAGAGTTCGTTGTTATGGAGATCATAAGTGAAATCAGACATTATTTGTTGTAGCTACTTTGTAGAGCTTGCTTGAGGTGCGATCCGCGATGGCTCATGGCCAGCTAACGGCTCACGTGCTGCTGCGGTTGACTTTACTATGAACTGTGTGAGGTGATATACAAACATACCACCCAGTGGGACGTGTTCGAGGTGTTGCTGCTAGTAACGACATTATAATTGACTCTAGCGTGGATGGATGATGATGTTTATAATGAAATGATGACTTAAACAAATTGCATAAATATCGACATTTATTTATTTAACACTTCAAGCACAAAGTACAGAGGCAACATCAATTTGGCTAGGACAGAACCCCACAAAATATAATAATTCCCATCTAAATTAAAATACCACAGCGTAAGAGATATCTGCAGGCCCCGATTACTTTATTAATTAACGATTCATTAATTTTCTGCTCCCGCATAAAACATAACACGTTACACTGTTAGCCAATATTACCAAACAGAAAGTTTTGGGTTACCTAACCGCCACGGAACATCACTGGCTAGTCAATCTCTTTGAAGCATCACTCACGAGTCGAGGCAGATAAGTGGAACTCGGAACGGTATTGACAGATCCGTTACTGCTGCATCCGTGTTTCCACCCGGCACTCGGCAGACAGATCAGAAGGTTTATAAGGTCACGGTCGCTAGAGCACTTACTAAATAACTTCTTGCATTGATATCTCATATACAGATAGTAATCTAGCTAGCAGAGCAGCGATTGACCCAGCACCTGGTTGTACAAAGTGGAATTATGAATGCATACTTTGTAAGTCCCTCATGTACTACAAAACTGTTATGTACCTTAATACAAATTATAGTTATAAAATATGTCGACCTGGCGCACGAGGTTATCGACATGTGGAATGTGAACCCGGCCGTCATCGTGCTGATTGTTGTAACGGCCAATAGCCTTATGGCCAAGAGCCTCGACGACCATCTTTCGAGGCTCTCCTTAGGCAGTCGGATCAAGAGCCTGATTCAGAAGCCGGTACTCCTCGATAAGGCTCGCATTGTGAGGAGCTTCCTGTCTCTGGAGCCCTAACCTCCGGTAGCTTGGACCCTGCTCCCGACGCAGGCAGACCACTATTTTTTTATATTTATAAATGGTTTTTACAGAAATATTTAAATAAAATAAAAATGTGCATAAATATGAATAAAGGAGATAAGGAGAGGTCATGATCTCTACGTCATTAAATACTTTAGTGAGATTTTACAAATTACGATGACGATATTTTGTATACAAGATTATAGTTATCTTGTTAAAAGTATTGCGCTTCAAGAGATCTGCGTACTGCAACATTACGAAGTCATCCATATTTTATTCAACACGTACGTATTGTGAATTCGTCAATTGTTTGCACAGATTGTGTTTATGAGTGGCTTCCTAATAGCGTGCGGTACGAACCGTCGACGTACCTAGTAGGCAGTAATAGTAGAGCTTCTCTTCTTGTTCTATGGTGTCACCGTCTTTAATGGGGTTCAAAGGTAACTCCGTTTGAATACCGCGGCGACGGTAGACCAATGGTGAGCGATCTCTTACATAATGGAGTTACACTCCGTTTGCCTGTGGACGAATTAGTCCGAGCGCGACGGTGTGGGACGATGAGCTATGAATACCTACCGAGTTGTGAGTGGGACTCCCTAAATTCGATATTTACTGAAACAGCAAAAAAAAAAACACACAACGCCTGGAGTTCGTTTATTCTAAAATAGTTTTCAGGTAAAATGTAACAAAAATAACACAAGTTATTCTCGAACTAATTGAAGCTTCAGACGAACATCGTCTGTGTTTAGAAGAATTTCTTCAAAAAGTTTAATTTACAGAACATGAGTGCTGTTGTTGGAATCATGTAAATATTTCTTACATTTATTTAGAAATGTTTCTCTGTTTAACCTCAAGACTCAGCGCACATAAATGTTTTATTTTTATATAAAAAGTTTCGTCTGGTCTGGAACCACTGCGCTGGAGGTGTTAGCCGCAATACTGAACATCGCATGATGCGGTTACAACAATATCTGCGAATTTTACAAACAGCGCAGAAACAGATCATTTTCCTTTACTGATACTTCAAAAGGCAAAGCCAAAGAGGATGGACCGAAAGCGCAACGAAACGTAAACAGATATAAGATCTCTTTACAAACCCTGGTCGCTTGGTACTCGTCGCTCGAGAGTCAGCTGGGAAATAAAATAAATGCGAGACGTTGCAACTATGCGTGCACTCGACTGAGAACAGAGATATCTTGTGAAGGCTGGCGCGACGCGTCAGTTGCGAACATGAGCGTGAAACATGTTGTAGGTACACTCTGTATAACGGAGTGTGAGCAGGTCCGTAAGCTCACTTGAGTATAAACATACTGCTGAGGAATGCATCACTGTTGCGGAGGCGGTTGAAGAATCAGTTACGACTGAGCGTAGTCTGAACACTATACAAGTATGTACACTTGACACTTTACTATCGATCTCAATAAACACATTACTATCAATCGACCAGTTCTCGCGAGATGTGAAAATGGATGCTGTTCGCCTCTCATTTATTTCTGATTGGAAGCTGAAAATTACCTCTTGGTTTTAAAAACTATATTTAAAGCATGACGCACTGTAGATATTAAAAGAATTAGAAATTTGATTTGAACGAAGCGGAGTGTTTCAACATTCATAATCATGTATTTTAGATATTTTATGATGATGTAGGTCGGCCTTGACATTTCGCTCGTGAAACTTTAATAAAACGTACAAATCATTCGTAGTTCGTGTTTAAACACGGTTTATGTTGATGTCGGTCGTCCACACACTGCTGCGCCTGCGTGCTGCGTACACGGTGCGCGGTATCGGGTGAAGTCGGGTCTCGCTTGTCAACGTAAACAATACCACGCTACCCGGAACAATCCCACTAATAACACACCGAATTATGATTTCTTCGGAACGCCATGAACGAGTAAAATTGGGGTTCAACACATGTTCAACACGTAAACTGATATTAACAACTGTTTGTATCAGTGTAACGTGCGCCAGATGTGCTCACGAAATATTACTCTCGTTATGTACCGGCCGATCGCTTCTAACTGAAAAAACTAAACATTTCTCTGGTACCAAGTTCAATGAAGCGTACGTAAGCTCTAGCTCGCTTTTACGTTTGTATTAAAACTTGCTTTAAGTACGTTGCAAGTTTTTGAGCACCATTGCTTATTAAGTATTATCAGAAACTAAATGATGAAACGAGGATCTTCTGCTTATTACTCTGCTACATTTTGGACATGGTTTTGGACATGGTATCCCGCTCGTCGAGTCGAGTTGTTACAACTAAGGATTTCGTCCTGGAGACAGTTAAATGCTAGCAACATTCTGTTTAATGATCGTACAGAAAGGAGTTACGAAACTTGTAGTTTATAGAGTATGATTACCGCTGCAACGTTAAAGTGGCCTGTTTCGTCACTGTTGTCTTGCATGTCTTTATGTTTTGTTTTATGGTAGCAGTAACAGTATTGATAGTGCTCCTAGAACCAGGAGCACTATCAATACAAGGGTGGCAAGGTGGTGGGTGTCGTCACGGTGTTTGTGTAGCGATAGTGTGACAGACAGGCACACAGACAGTCTCAGTACGACGCGCGCTGCGAGATAGTGATAACACCTGGATCATCAGCGCGCCTAGGGCTGCGACACGACTCCCTGCTAGTATTGAGTTAGTAAAATCGACGATTTATTGTTATGACTTCTCTGGGCCGTTTGGATGGACTGGAACTCGGACAAATAATGGCTTCAACATCATCATTATTTTAAGTTTAAATTCAAATTCAAATACTTTATTTGTAGAACATAGGTAAACAAAAGTACAGATGTCAATATAAATGAGCGCTATGTCTTGCCGTCAACGGCGTACAAATATTCTAATTATAAAAACATTTACAATATAGTCACATTTAAGTTCTCTACTACTACATGACCATAAAATTACTACATTATTAGTTATATTTATTTATTTATAATAATCACCATGAGTCGTTTAAAAATTCCGTATAATACTATTTTGAGCCAAAAACAATTTCATTGTTTGTTTATATTTAGGTATAGTTTGCTCTTTCCAACTTTTGGGCAATTTGTTGTAATTGGTGCCATGCAAAAAACACTTTTGCGAATACGAGCAGTTTTTGATGTGCACATGCCTATCATCACGTCTATTTCTTGTAATTTCTTTTACAAAATGTTAGTTTGTGTATTTGCGTGAACTCAAATTTGAATCTATTCTATTCTTTTAAAATTTTATTATAAATAATGTAATAATTACGTCCTAATTTATTTGTTATTTTTTATAGTTTTAATTAATAATTGTTTTTCTATTCCAATTTAAATACTGTTTTTTTTAAATTTTGGAATTATACTGTATTTTAATTTAAAAACTACTTGACGTTTTAAATCCAATGTAAATTTTATAATTTTAATTTTGTTATTTTCATATATTTTCATTTCAATTTTTATTTCTAATTTTATTACGCTGTGCACACCTATAAGTGACGAATTCACCGCAAAGCTGTTGAATTAGAATATATTTAATGTAATAAATAAATTTGTTTGCCATACGAGAAAATAATTGTGGATTTGTTTATACCAACATTGCTATTTCTAATATATAAAGTGAAGGTAATGCTAAAATATGATATTTGGTGAAATATTTTTTACAGATATCGGTAGTTTTGAGATTAAACATAGATCTTAAGCAGCACTTTTGTCTTTAAAAGATGATATCCCTATCGGTTGCGTTACGCCAGAAGATAACACCATATTTAATGACGGATTCAACTAAACCATAGTAGGCCGTTAATAGCGCTTCTATATTTAGAGAGCGTGATAATTTATATAACGCATATGCACCACTGCTTATTATTCTGGTTAGAGCCTCAATATATGCGCTTTTCAATTTAAGTTTTTGTCGATAGTTAGGCCTAAAAATTTTGTAGTATTAGCTCTCTGTATTTTATATTATTATATTCGATGTCAAGACTAGAGAATAATAATCCTTGGCTAAAGTGCATAATAAAAGTTTCATTTATATTCATTTTTAAATTATTATTATTATTCAGCCACGTTACCGCTTCAATCTCTCTGTCTTTTTTATGTCCGTTTCATATGTATTCTTATTATGGCATGGTATAGTTATCGTACACAGATCCGCAAACAGTGTCATGGGATGTTTAATGGATTTGGGCAAATCATTTATATAGAGTGTAAACAGGGGTGGTACGAGTACACTGCCTTGCGAAACTCAATGAGGGACGGTACGCTCGCATGACGTGAAAATCTCTTCACGTTTGGAGCTCATATTTGTTCGACTAATTTGTGTTACTTGTTTTCTGTCATGTAGGTATGATTGTATTAGATTAAATATGTTTCCTCTTATATACCATATGCATCAAGTTTACTTAGTAATATTTAATGTAGGACATAATGAAATGCCTGTGTCATGTCGCAGAAAATGGCACAGACTGATGTATTTTTATCCATGTTTGTCATAACAGTATGCAAAAAGCCGTATATGGCAAAGTTAATTGATTTTTTCTCCCTAAATCCTTTCTGTTCATCACAGAGTATTTGATTTTTTTCTAAATAGGTATTAAGATTCCTGTAATATAGTTTTAAATAATTTTTGAAATTATTGGTATTGATGATACTGGCCTGTAAAATTTCATTAGCTCCCTGCACTATTTCTTAAATAGTGGTTTTACAATAGATTTTTTTAGCGCATTCGGAAATATCCCTTCACTGATGCTTAAATTAATAATGTAGCTTATAGGGCCACATATTGCATAAGCTACTGTTTAAAACAAGAATTATTAGTTGTAAGTTCACCGAGAAACATGGGCTATCACACAAATGTCATGTTAGAGTGTGCGTGGGTGGCCGAATCTGGACGGTTCGTTGACAATAAGCGAGCAAGTTTCATCATCCTCCGGGGAAGCTACCCACTGCCCACGTTATATCTTAGTGCGAAGTCGCCATCCCTAGCGGCGTACCTTAAAGTGCACTATCACGACAGTTTATGTTGTTAGTTTATGGCACAATAAAGCACGTCCCGAGACTCGAACCCACGCACTTGTTTATGATAACGTCATAAATGTTATATTATGTAATGTTGTTTGTAGAAATAGCAGCACCTCACATATTGGAATATTTTAAGATAAAACTAATCTTCTCTTGCGATATCAGATCCTTGTGCCTTCGTCTCAGGAGCCTATGGCAAATACTTACTAGGAAAGTGCCAACTACATTAAAAAGAATATAATACATACTTGTTACCTATGTGACTATTCGTTCATTCGTCATCAATGTGCTCGTATGTATGTATTCGTTCATTCAAAATCATTAAACATTAGAACGTGTTTCGGCTTTCTTTTTATTTAAAATATTCAGAACATCATTCAGGCTCCAGAAGCTTGCATCTTTGTGCGCGACCTTATTAAGCGGCTTTTCGATCGTCCTTGAACTTTCCCGAGCTTTTCCGAGCGGCGCCAACACAACAACTATGACTTATTATTTCAAATTCTCTAAGTCCTAGAAGGCCAGTGCTTAGGAACGTGAAGTAAAGTAATTTTAGCGAATATTTAGTGGTTTCTTGAGGCAGACGTACTGCACGTTACAGAACTATTGAATTTAGGGTTTTATTTACTACTTCTCTTAATTCTTTAAAGAGTGTGCGATGCGGAGTATTTTAGAAACATTTGTTTAGTAGGTACTTATCCTCGAGATCAAAGTCCTGAAGGGTCTGATCGGGTAAACGTCCCTGTGGGTCATACTACGGTGAAAAAAACAGTGTTTACTTAGGACAGTTATTGCAGAAGTTGGTTTGTAGTTGAAGATGAGAGTGTAACTTACTGCTACAATGATTATCTTTGCAACAGATTTAACTTGCTTTATTATAAATCTTTGTTCTTCCTTTCTTACAACTTAGAGTTGTGAAATGTCTCCGACGACAAATGTGAGGGTCCGACACAGTCAATACCCTGACATTTGATAACTTTAATTTAGTAATTTATTAAAATGTCAGTGTAGTTAGTTATAGTTAAAACTCTGATTGCGGTCTCTTGTTGGAGTTAAACTGTTTACAGCCACATTAACGGATAGTTTAACCACAAACTCAATTTAAGTTAAATGTTGTAAATACAGCCCAAATACAAGAGTTGTGGTGTTATTCCATTTGACTCCACATTTTTAAATATAAAATTGTGTAAGTCCATGCCGGTGGGATGCAGGTTCGTTTCCGTGGAGATTGCTATCAGATTTTCATTTTATCCGGTATTTCAAGAGTTCTGCAGAGATTTATATATTTCCAAGAGTATCGATGAAAAAACAACGTGAGAAATAGCGCAATCCTTCGTACTTGTTTATTTAATTAACTTAGTTTATATCTGCATTATATTTGACTATCAGAGCGCGACACGATATAAGCTTTTCTCTTGAGGCTCAATGGGATCTTCCTAATCCGATATGGGAAATTACCAATGATGAAATTCGGTTAGAGTTGATCTTAATGCATAAAACAAAAAGTCGAATCCTAGGACCAAGCTCCCGTTACGTTTTCAACAGTACACATGACAGCAGCATGGGAGTGATATGAAGATTCGAATGACGTTATTGCGACGCACGCTATTTCAAAAAAAAAAATAAGAATAGTACGCCAGTTCGAAAACACATTAAGTCGAAAACCGCTATATCGATTGACGTTGTCGCGAACAAGCTGCTTCGAAAAACTGTTCGAATGGAACGCTAGTACGATAGTCTTGACATTGAAATCCACTGTTGCGAATAGCATATTTCTGGCTCCAGAAAGTGGTTATTTTGGCCCACAGCTCATTGGGCATGCGGCAGACGTGGCCAGTCCACTCCGTCTTCAGCTTACCGGCTTTTTGAGCAACGACAATAATTTGTGTTTTGGAGCGCAGTGTGGTGTTGCGTACATGGTCGGTTAGTTGACGCCTAGAATGCTGCGCTCCATTGCACGTTAGCAGACCTTGAGTTGACTTTTGAATATTTTTCAAAGACCAAGTCTGGGATCCATAGGTCAAAATTGGAAGAATACACATGTTCATGATTTTTCGCTTTTGACAAAGGAAAGCCGTAACTCTTCCTCCAAGCAGTTTCGGTTCGTCTTGTGACTTCCTTATTTTGCCTGGACTGGAAAGAGACTAACTGGCCCAAGTAGATGAATACATGGTCATATTGCAATTCTTCACCATTCACTCTGATGCTATGATTTCTGATCTGATGCTTAGTGGTGTTTGACATAAGTTTGTTTTTTTTTTTTAAGTCTTCGACATGTTCATCGCCAGTCCAACCTCAAGGCTTGCATTACTGAGTTGGTTTAACATTAGCTCTAGTTCTACCACCGTGGAAGAGAATACGACAATGTCGTCAGCGAAGCGAAGGTATGTTTCAATACCGCTTCTCTCGCAACTAGCCGTTAACTTTTTGATCACTTCTTCAAGAGCGCTATTAAAAAGCTTAGGTGAAAGCGGGTCTCCTTGCTTTACGCTTTTTTCTATGAAAAATGATGGTCCGGCTGTTTGTAACCTAATTGAAGCAGTGCTGTTCAGATACACTTTAAGGAGTAGACTGATGTAGGTGGGATCAATTTCTTGGTCATCCTCCTAGCTGATTAAAAGTCCCACTTTATCAGTGTTCTTTTACAATATTGGCAGGTAGGAGTCTGGTAAGACTGTTCCCGATCCTAGTTATAAGTTAGTTGTGCGTTCTTCTCCATTGCTATTGACAATAATTAGCGGTAAAAGTAACTCACAGACGTCGATCAATAATTCAAAACTGTATGTAAATAATTATGATAGTGTTATTGAAATAAATACTTTGACGTTGAGACAATCCACACTTGACATTTACTATAATATACTAGAATGAGCTAATTTGTTTGATCTTCTAGGTTAATACTTACAATACCTAGGCGTTACAAATAAGGCAATTGTTATGTCATTAAAGTTGGCGTTTATTGAACGTGGCTGTAACTGTAAGCTAAGCTATGCTATTATACGGAAATGTGAAAGTAATAAAATGTTACTTAGGTATACGTCTTCGGCAGTAAAACGAAACTCTTAATTATTTGTAGTAAGTTCTAATGTCTTAAGTTTTACGAAGTGACGACGGCTAAATATTCAGTAACTGTATTAACTTCGGGGCTCGCACGAATTAACCGCAAATGGTAAATAATGTAAAAGTCCCAGTCGTTACATTGTCACTATTATAACGAGAACTTTCCCAAATTAAGCACGTTAGGCGTTAGGCGTAGCTACGCGCAGCTAGTGGGCGGGTTACTGGCAACGATACATAATTATGACGTGGTTTATAATTAATAACCTAGATGGGACTTAGGTAATTGTTTAAAAAAAACATGCTTGTCGCGTTCTCGCAATGTATTGTCAAAACACGCCAACGTATAAAGTTACGTTAAACAATCTCCAGTGTAACATATGTCTGGCTGGTGTCCTTGATACCATGGTCAAGGGGGCTACCCTTGACTTAACCACCCTTTTAGATCATAGATTTGACAAATATTTAGTTAAGGGAATTCCTTGCAAACCATTTCACGGCGAGCCTGTAACATTGAGCTTTCGACTGTACAAAGCTTTCAGTTTCCGGTTTCCGGCCTTGTTTCCTCATCCACAACGAACATCAACGAGCTACCATGAAATACGTCATCATCATTATCATTCTCTTGCCCTTATCCCAATTCATTTGAGGTCGGCGCAGCATGTCTTCTTCTTCCATACTTCTCTATTACTCGTCATCTCGCCAGACACCTCCAAAACAAAACGAAATACGTAACTTCAGTAATTTTGTACAAATTCCACATTTACTTAATGTATTCACGGTGCGACTCTAAGCAGAGATGATCTGCTTCGACTTGTGCGAGCAAATCATTCAGTTAAACACCACAATTGAAATATTTGACGATGGCAAACGACGCCGCGTTAGCAGAGCTCATCAATTTAAATGGACGAGTGTGAGTACCTAATGTTGTGTTCATTATGTTATCACTCCATAATGTGTTAGACTAATTAGAAATTGATGTAACGGGTGGTAATGTATGAAGTTTTAATACAAATGGGGTTACCAAAGGTAAACTTAAGTTTATTGAAAAATTAAAAACATAATTCTTATGCACTAGTGTGTCCTTTAAATTAAGCTAAGGGTGTAACATGTTAGAAGTACCTAAATAAAAAACCTTACAGCTTTTCTTTTTACCAATGAAACTAGGACGGCTCTCAGCGAGTGCTAGCTTTGACTCAGACCCGAGGAAACTCATTTAAAATGGAAAATCTATTAGAAATCCGTCCGAGAACTTTTTCTTGTCACAAATAGTTCGCACTCCGAGTGACAGCAGCTCTTTGTGCGAATAAAACTACGATTGGGGACGGAAATACATTCTGAGAGAGAAGAAAAGTGCTCTTGTGAAAAATCAGAGCTTTTTATAGAAATAACTAAGTTCTTGAATAAGTAAATTATTTTTAACCTGATTTCGTAACAAGTGCAATCACAAGCACCAATGTATTGTATGCACTTACCTAAATTCAAAAGCGATTTTCTCGTGACGATGGTGTAACACCCGGTGGCCGGTCACATACCGACACACAACGCACCAGACTGTCGATCATCATATCGGGCAGTGCAAGTTTGACGCACTTTTAACACAACACTTGCATACACTGTGCCACTACACAAGTAGAGTTCGTTCACGAATGAGGACGGTAGAAAGAATAAAAATGCTGAAACGCAACATGATATTGGCATGACATGTGCAAAAAATAACTCTATTCATTTTATTAACGTTATTATTGGTGTTTTTTTCTGCATCGGTCGCTTGCTCCCCACAGTACCGGATCACTTCCGATCGATACGCACTTCCTTGTAACGAATGTGCTTAGCTTTCATCCCATCTAGTCCAGCAGTTATTTACCTACTCTTACTTGGATAGTATTCCGAAGTTAATGCAACTGAAGGTGGTGCCCTAAATGTGCTTATTATAAAGCGAAAGAAATTATGAGGTTTTGTGTTCATTAGCGTTAGCACAGGGTTATCGAGGACGAAAACATGGATAGTCTTCCTGGTGTACACCCAAACAACCTGTTAAAGTTTCATTAACTTCGGAATACTTTCCAGCTACCTCATCTTTAATTTATTAATTGAGTGTATGAAAACAAGCTTTTCCTATTATTTGAAGAATACCTTTGAAAACGGAAAAAATGGACAGAACCTAGCAGAGATTTGTAGAACGTCCATTTGTACTTAGTGTATTTGTTAGATCCCAATGGGCGAGTCAATATTGTAGTCTATAGTAAACTAGACAAAATATAACGTTTGATGTCACTCTTGGACCCCAGTTTTACGTTTTGATGCCTCAAACTTTTGTTACACTTTATTTAGGATCAAAGCACTCCATCTTTTGCTTCAGACAATAAGGGTTCACATTGAAAAGCACCTACAGTTTGTAAACAGACACTGTGTTCAGCGTTGTGTTGATAGCAAAACATGTTGTGTTCACGATGAAGTTGCACCAGTTGGGAGCCCTCGGCAAAGTACGGCAGCATTCGGGACAAGCGGAAGCGCTGCTGAGCTGATACCAACTTAGTTGTCTGACAACCGGCTCGGCTCTAGTCTGGCTCAGTCAGTGTTGACTGAGTTTTGTTTGACATCCAAAACTGTTATAAAATACAACAAACAATTTCTTGTAGTGTATAAATTGTTTTCAAAAATATAGACGTAATTAGCGATCTTAGATATGGTCATCATCCCCCAGAGCGTCTTCGGTTAGACATCGTCTCCTCGATGGCTGTTTATTACAATTTAGAACAATGTAAGGTCAAACAAGAAATACCCGCTTTCAACGCATATAAATGGTCTAGCTAGACAGAGAAAAGGCTGATGAATTGGTTATTATTTTTTTATTATCAGTATCAGCTTGTCGTGGATATTTCTGACAACGACCAGTCATGAGTGAGGGATTACCACGAAATATTAAAAATATATCTTTAGTATCCTAATAGAACCGTATCCGCTTTCGACTATTCTTCTTATAATATGTCTGTAATAGCTGGCTGTAATCGATTCTAAATTAAAGCAGAGACGCGATACATCCTTGTATGTACGTCTAGCGACATCGTGTGACAGGGTAACTGATCTGCCTAGCCTTTTCCCACCTGTGTTGGGGTCGGCTTCCAGTCTAACCGGATGCAGTTGAATACCAGTACTTTACACGGAGCGATTGCCTATCTGACCTACATAGCCCAATTAGTACTGGGTAATACCAATGACAACATGTCACGACTGTCAAATATCTACAAATGACATCCGGGACAAACGGCCATTTTAGGCCCCCAGTTCTCGGCAAAAGGAATACCGAATATAGAGCACGAAGCAAATGCACTCACCTATGTGGTTCGCACAGCTGGCTGTCGTCTACCTCATATTACTAGGAGTACTTTATGTACTACGAGAACTACATAATTACATGCAGAAATGTGTTTTGTAAACGTAGAATCGATAGAAGAGAAACGTAGAATTGCATCCTGTGCAATCTGTTTAAAACTCCCCCTCAAATTCAATCGGAGCTGAATATTATTCAATTTGTCAATTTAGCATAAAAAATACGGAATGCGCGCACTAAACTAGAACATCGCCAGAACCGATCGGTGAATTTGGTATTATCAAGTTAAAAATAAATTAAGAGTGTAGTATGCCGGGGAAATGGCGCAGGCGGGGTACCTCGGCGGTAATGGTAGGAATTATATTTTATAGTAATTACGTATCTCGCTCTCTACGTACAGTTGAAAGTGCTAGGTAAGTAATACAAATGACGGGGGACTGCTGGACGTCGTATGTAACATATTATTACTATTGTAACACATATCCATGTACGAAACACATACATTAGCAGCTCTTTTATTTATTCGTCTGCGTTTCTGTAATGATGGCTCTCGATCGACACCGTTACCGATACCGGTCTCGTAGCGAACCTTAATGGTACCTACCTCTACTAGCTATGCATCAAGTTTATGTTAAATGCAATTACTTAGCCATGATACCAATGTCACACTTTATTGGTTTCAATACCTCCATTGCTGGATTTCAGGTAATGTCTTAGCCCAGTTTAGAGATTAGCTTAGCAATGGATGTGCTGCTAGATGCAGTGGTAGTGTGGTATCGTGCAGTGGTGCGCGAACGGGCTCGATCCCACCAGCTTGGGTAACGGCAGGTTGCGCCGATCCAGGTGCGCGCGCGCAGAAACATTCACGCGATGACTGTCGTGCAGTGCTGCAACTACGGCACAGTTGGGCTGTCCAGCACAGCCTTTTTTTTTTTTTTTTTTTTCCGGATGGGAAATCATCAAATGACCACCACTCTGGGCGGAGCGGAAGGGAGTGTCAGACTTGTACTGACTAAAACCCATCCATGTTCCTTCTTTGCCCTTTGTGTTCCAGGGCCACGGTATCTCTTTCGAACAGTCCCGCAGCCCTGGCAGGCATCGGCCCTTGCGGACCCCTACTTATTTGCTGACATCTCTTTGAGGCGCGCGTGGAACACGAACGCGCCGTCGACACGGCCTGTCGTCATAAGACGGCCGGACGGCGAGCTGGCCCATAACTCGCCGTCCACAGGCCCGCGCCTACGGTGGCCGGGAGCCACCAAGTGACCCCCAACGCCCAGGGCGTCTCCCGCGGCGACTGGGACGTGAGGTTCTTTCCCTCTCACGTCCCGCCACCTCCTTCACTAGCATGACTGCTTCGCAGAAGGAGGTGACGGCTTCCCATTCCCTCTCGCTCCGGACCATGGCTTGAACCAAGGCCTGACGCGAGAGATCGCCGCCGCCAATCGCCGCTACGAGGACACGGCGGTGCTCCGCCCAAGCGGGGCAGACCTCCACGGTGTGCTCCACCGTGTCCTCCGGACGATCCTCGCAGTGGAAACACCCGGGCGTTTTCTCCCGCCCGATTCGGTGCAGGAACCTCCCGAAACAACCGTGTCCAGTGAGGACCTGCGTCAGGCGGTAGGTGAGGGCGCCGTGGCGCCTCTCTAGCCACTCCTCAAACAGGGGACTTATCGCCACTATGGTGGCGTGCCCTGCACGGGGTTGCGACAGTCGCTCTCTCCATGTCGCCATGAGATCACGCCGGAGGTCTGTCCGCTGAGCAGCAATTTGCCGCGGCAGCGGAGTTTCCTCCCGACGTAGTGCCTCCGCGCGCCATTCGTGCAGGCGTGCGAGAACTATCGCCTCCAGATCCCATGGCGGCAATCCGGCTAGCCGCTTCGCCGGAGATCGTGCGGTACCCCCGGATTAGCATTATGGCTATTACGTTTTGGGGCGCGTTCAGGTAGTGGGCGGCTTGCCGCCTCAAAGAACGCGCCCACACCGGGGCCCCGTAAAGGGCCATGGACCGCACGACCCCCGCGTATAGCCTCCGGCAGGAGGCGTTTGGACCCCTCAGGTTGGGCAAGAGCCGCTTGAAGGCAGCCCCTGTCCGTTCCAGTTTGGGAGCCAAACGTCGGAAGTGCTCCACGAAGTTCCACCGGCTGTCGAGGACGAGTCCTAGGTACTTCAACGTCGACCCGACGCCGATGGAAACCCCTCCTGCCGTCGGCAGGCACGGTGGCGCATTCCGAGGCCCATGAAAACACATGGCCTCGGACTTGTGCAGTGCCACCTCGAGACCCAATTGCCGGATCCTCTCCACAACTATCGCAACCCCGCGTGTCATGTTTTCGGCCGCCGCCTCGTGCGACCTCCCTTGTGCCAGTACCAGCGTGTCGTCAGCGTAGCAAACTACGCTGACGCCGGTAGGGAGGTCGGCGCGCAGCACCCAGTCGTAACCGATGTTCCACAAGGCCGGCCCCAGAACCGATCCCTGTGGAACACCGCACGACATCTCTCGCCGGTTCCATTCTCCGCTTCGACCAGGGTAGATGACGGCTCTATCCGTCAGGTAGTCCCCGACCACACGACGAAGGTAGGTCGGCACCCGGTGATACCGGAGTGCCTCCCTAATGCAGCTCCAGGGCATGGAGTTGAAGGCGTTGGCGATGTCAAGAGACACCGCCAAGACGACCCCGCCCCGGGACACCGCGTCCCCCGTCGTGAGGGCTCTCACGCGCATGATGGCGTCCACCGTCGAGCGCCCCTTGCGGAAACCAAACTGGTGTTCCGCAAGATCCGGCCCCATCCCCACAAGGTGCCCGGCGAGGCGGTTGGCAATGACTCTTTCAAAGAGCTTGCCCACCTCGTCGAGCAGCACGATGGGCCGGTATGCGGACGGAGAGTCCGCAGGGCGCCCTGGTTTCCGGATGAGGACCAGCTTCCCCGTCTTTCAACGAAGCGGAAACTGGCCTCTCTCCAAGCATGCGCTTAGGAGCCCTTCCAGTCGGGGCCCGAGAGCCTCAGAGGCCAGGACCCAGGCTTTGCCAGGCAAGCCATCGGGTCCCGGGGCGGTGTTTCTGGTTTTCAGCCTGCGTACCGCCACTCTCAGGTCTACCCCAGTCACCTCCGGAACGTCGTCATCGTCATCGGTGTGGTCCGCTTCCGGCACCGCACGCGGCGGCGGAGCCATAGGCGGGGGAGGATGCTCCCCTCGCGAAGGGAACAAAGCACTCACCACGTCCTCCACGAGCTCAGGCCGGAGACTCTGCGTCAACGGGGGGACCCGGGGTCCAGCACAGCCTTGTTCAACACTGTGAAATTGTGCCCTCATATACAACACAAGTTATACGCAAAGCTTCCGCAGAAAAATAAAATGTGCCGTTTTATCACAGTTGGAAACAGTAGCAGATGACAGTGTAGACAATGATTCACATCACTGCTCATGTTTTTATTATCTCGTTCAATGAATTTTGTTTGACTTGTGATACAATTAGCTACGTTTGGTTTGTTTTTTCACAAATTCACACCGGCCCGCGGCCGCCACAAGTTAACATAATATTTTCGTAAAACAAGCAATTCGTGAAGCTCAAATTATACTTCTCATAAACATTTAAATTTGTGATCTCTAATAGACCATGTTTTTAATTTACACATGAGATGATACTTTGTACCTTCCGCTACAGCTCAGCTCAAATGAAAATATCTAACAATTTAAATGATACAATATTCCAGTTTTTATACGGAAGCAATCTTCAAAGATCTTAAAAATAGCTCATCCGGCAGTTTGCCTTACTAAGTAAGTTCCAAAATGGCTGGATTATTTACTTAAAGTTATTAAACATTCAGGGACGATCCTGAATGATTAATTTCGTGGAAGCGACCCGAGTCAGTACATACTAGAGTGCTCCCTTTATATCCCCGTTGTCCGTTCTTAGTATTTAGCAATTATTGTGACACAACTACGCAGAACTAGTTATTATGTAGCTTACTCAACGACTTTTAAAGTTAGGTAAAAACAACTTTTGACAGTTCAAATCCACAAATTCGATGAAAGCACAAACTACAGGTCACACCTGTAGTTTGTGCTTTTATGGTTATGTCCGTAGTTCCCTACCGTACATATCATATAGTATTAGAAGTTTAAGACGTAAGACGAGTTGCAGGATGCTGGTGTACTTTGATACTGCAGATGTAGGTAAAACATTTTTAATACGTCCTGTCAAATTCGCGAAAAAACCGACGAATATCATCATAAAACTATTGCGATATTATATTATCAAACACATGAAATATGAGACAGAGATCAAAGTGAGATTTCAAAGGAGACTTCTTTCGTAGCATTTTGTATAATCAAGTTTAAAAATGACATGGCGGCAATACCCTCGGAATGGCGGCAATACCCTCGGAATAATTAATAAGAATAAGAATAATTTATTTAAAAAGTATTACAAAAAGTGTACATTTAAGCGCAGTAGTATTATTTCTCATACTAATTATAAGTACTTATAAGTAATCTATAACTAAAATATATTCTACAGTCGCAAGTATTCAATAGTTCAATTTAGATGTCAGCGACCTGCCCGAACTAGGTTTATTTAAACCTGTGTTTCAGGCCATCACTTAACCTAGCACAATTCAATAAGGACAATAAAATTATAAAATTAAATTAATCTATTAACAATTATAACTATGCATCAAGTTGGTATAAAAGAAAAACCCTAAAACTAGCTTAAGTAAATATGTACAAATAGATACCATAACATAATCAAACCACAACTTCTAGAAGTTTTTCTGTGTCTGTGTAATTAAGTACCGCTAAATAATCTGACATTACCAAACTACATTTTTTATAACTTAAACTGTAGAAGTTTAGTATCTTGTTGAGTCTATTGTAAAGAAAAGGTCTTAAAACACATAAAAACGATTCGCAAACGCATGTCTAGTTTGAGGTTTTGTGCAAACTAGGTCCTTCCTTCTCCTATCGGAAGGAACTGGGTGATAGGGAAGTGTAGAGTGCTGGTGCAGTATTATGTGAAGAATAAATAATTGCCGTACTATAAGTACATTACATGTTTTGTAGAGCTGGTGTGTAGGGAATCTAAAAGGACGGAAGGTAGCAACTTTTAGAACTGCTCTTTGAGCACGTTCTAGAGGGAGAAGAATTGAATTTCCCGCGCCACCCCAGGATATTATACAATATGTTAGAATAGATTGACACAACGCTAAATAAATCTGTTTTATCAAATTATAGTTAGCTACATTACGTAAATTCTTAAAAACATATATTAATTTTCGCACTCTAGTACACAGTAACTCGATATGTTTACGGAAATTTAGATTGGAGTCAATAGTGACACCTAGATATTTCAAGTGGTCAGCTTTATCTAAAGTAGGGCAAGAACATACAGTGTCAGCGATCGTGCTACAGTTATGCGCGTAAATGTTTAGATTAGTAAGCGGTGTGTTAGTATTTCTCATTGTAAATAAAATGTATTTTGTTTTTTCAGCATTTAATGTAAGTAGATTATTCTGGAGCCAATTAGACACAATGTTGAAGCCATTCTGAGCATGTTCATAGGCCTCAGCTCTAGTTTTAGCTGCAAACAACAAAGCAGTATCATCTGCATAGGACATAATAACACCATTTTGGAGTGGCAGGCAGCAAAGGTCATTAATATAGATCAAAAATAATGTAGGGCCTAGAATACTGCCTTGTGGAATTCCGAAACAAGTATTAGAAAGGTCAGAACTTGTATGCGGGCCAATTTTTACAGTTTGCTGTCGATCCCTTAGATAATCTGACAATAGTAGAAGCTGTGCTCCTCTTACTCCAAGTGTTTCAAGCTTCTGCAAAAGAGTAGTGCAAGAAATAGTGTCGAAGGCCTTGGCAAGGTCTAGAAAGATCCCAACTGTATGCATTCCACTATCCAGATTTGTAGCAATGTAGTTGGTCAATTTGTTTACTGCTTGGCTTGTTGATTTTTTAGGCCTAAACCCAAACTGATTGTCTGAAAGTAGTTTATTATCTTCCAGATATTTTATCAATCTACTGTTAATGATTTTTTCTAAAATTTTTGAAAGGCCCGTTAGCACTGAAATGGGTCTGTAGTTATTCACACTCATTTTGTCTCCAGACTTGAAAATTGGTGTGACGACAGACTATTTTAGCAATTTTGGAAATATCCCTTTAGATAAACATAGCTGAAAAATGTGGGTCAGCGGAGGGGTCAGAAGGTATTTAAATCTTTTAAGTATATTATTGGGTATATCATCCCACCCAGTTGCGCAGACATCATTTAACCCGTTTATTATTCTAATTACTTCGTTGACGTCAGTATCTAGTAAAACAAAAGAATTTAATGCGGAAGATGTCCTAGTTGGGTTTTGAGTGGGTGGACGACTAATACTTGAGAATTTTTCAGCCAAGTTTTTACCAACGTTGACAAAATAGTGGTTTACCCTATTCGTTGCTTCCGATGGGTTAATATCTATTGATAGTAAATCAAGCGGAGGTTCGGAATTTTTCGACCTCAATGTATTGGTTTTTATAAATTTCCACACAAGTTTACTATTTTTTCCCGCCTTCTGTAGTTCATGTTTATCGTACTGATTTTTTAGTTTTTTCAAAAGATTATTACAGAAATTTCGATATCTTTTATAGGTAATAGAAATTATTACGTCATCCGGTGCAAGTTTGGATTTTAGGTGAAGTTTGTCTCTGTGTCTTATACAACGAACGAGACCGGGTGTGATCCAAGGTTTAATACAACTATACTTTCTAGGGATTATCTCAGTGTAAGAGTTTTTCCTAATTGCATATTGTAAAGAATTTATGAAATATTGTAAAGAAATATTTGCATCAACAGAATCGTAAATACGGTTAAAATTAATGCCGCGTATGTCACTTTCAAGGTTTGTTATGTTGACTTTAGTGAAGCTACGCTCGCAGTTTTTTCTGGGTGAATTTATTTGCAATGTTAGTAAAACAGCTTGATGATCGGTAAGCGAAGAGTTAGTAACCAATGTTTTGGATGGATTTTTTGATTTTAGAATGATATGGTCTAAGCAAGAACCGCTTTGATGCGTGGGGTAATAGTGAGCTGGTAAAAGTCCATGAAATGCACAAATATTTAGATAATTATGTGTATGGGTATCGGGGTTCCCGGAAGAAATGTTAATGTTGATGTCTCCTAAAAGTATTATGTTTTTGAATGTACTTATGTTATTTAAGTTTGTGTCAAGTGAGTCTAAAAATCTGTCGATATTATGAGAGGGAGGCCTATAAATAGCTATGACTACTGTATCGGGAATAATTTTAATGATTAAGCAATTACTATCTGGGGATAGTGGTTCTTCTTTGATAGTTCGCAAATTATTTTTAACATAAACTACTACTCCGTCGTTTTGGTTAGTGTTTCTATCTGTTTTATATGAATAAAAACCGTTTAGAGATAGTAAGTTGACTGTCTGTTTTGACAGCCAACATTCTGTTAGTACGATAATATCACAGCTTATGTCAAGACTTTGTAATAACACTTCAAAACCCATGTTCCGGTTTATGCTGCGAATATTTTGTGTAAGTAAGGTAAGCGTTTTGTCGCCAGAACGAAGAAGGTGTTTTTTACAGTCCTCAACATTACAGATTTTAGATTCAGACACAGTAAAACTATCTAGATCACTGATTAGCTGATTGCTCATGATAACTACAGACTAAGAAGAAATATAAATAAGTGATGAGCTACCTGTTTGTGTGCCTACTAAATAAAATATTCTGTGGCGCTCTTAGGCGCCCTCATAGTCTATGGAGTTAATGTAGTTGGTCTCTGCATGTTTACGTGCCGGGCAACTAACATCACCGGTTGGATTTCCTCCTGTATCTTTTGCACGTCGCACACTGGGGGGAGAAGATTTGCAGCTGCAGTCCTTCACGGAGTGTCCCGTCTCTGCACAGTGGTTGCAAGTAGGACTAGTCTCACGGCAAAACTTAGCTGCATGGCCGAACTGCTGGCAATTGTAGCACCTGGTGACTATCGTAAAATCTCTCACCGGGCATGAAGTCCAATTAATAAAAATTCTGCTATGGATGATTAGCATTTTTCTTATGCCAGCGGGTACTTCCAGTATGTAGTTGCAGGTAGGAAGGCCTTTCTTACCCGATTTATGGCTTAATTTAATGGTCTCAAGGAAGGATTCACGAGTTGCATTGGGCAATTTGTCTGATAGGTTTTGCTCGTAAATGCAGTCAAATACCTCCTTCTCAGAAAGAGCTACGGGAACACCAATGACAGTAACCCTAGGGCGGCGTTTAGATGGTTCTTCTATTGTTAGGCCCGAGGTGAATATCTTCTCTGAATTTTTCAGTTTATCTATATCGCCTTTATTTTCTGTGCTAATCAGCACTCCCCCATTTTTCACTTTTTTCAGGCCACGGACTTGGAGCTTCAGTTCTTCGGGAGATATTAACTTTTGAACAAGTGACTTGGTGTCGTCACTTGTTTTGGTCTTATCGCTGGGATAAATGGCGATCGAACTCAGGTTTGCAGGACGGACAAAGTTGTCGGAGCCTTTCTTCACCATGCTAGCATAGGAATTGTCGGACGGATTCAGCTTCGACTCAATAACCTCTTTCAACTGGTTCAGAGAGTGCGCCACGTTTTGCTGCTGCTGTAGGTGCTGAACGGTACTGCGTGACTGGATCATTTTCTGCTTTACCGATTGGTAAAGGACAGCCATCTGAGCAGTCCTACTTTGGACCTTCCGGCAAAGGGTTGAGACACGTTGCTTCTAGTCCGAGTTCATTTTTCCTTCACCAACAATAGAGCAGACTTCGTTCAGAATGCCATCTATAGACAATAACCATGTCTGGATCTCATGCGTGCTGACAAGATCACTCGGCAAAGCATTCTCTGCAGGTGCTGGTAGAGGTGGTGGTGGTTCACTCGGCGGCAATCGTTCGGTAGCCGATGGCGGAGGACTTCTTCGTAGTAATTGGCTACGACCAAACGGGATCGATTGTGGGTTAGACATACTAACCGCAACACTTTATTTATTTACAATAGAAAACAATTATAATTCAGTTCATCTTGCACATAAAAGTTAGTATGGCACTAGTCACATGTGACACACTTATTACTTTGATTTTAACTGACGCCGCAAATAATTATTGATATATTTTGTCGTAATTGTTTATAGATATTTCATTTTAGCAAGTACAAAAAACACGTCCACTAAGTCTCACGATTCGTGAAGTGATGAATGGCGGCAATACCCTCGGAATGGCGGCAATACCCTCGGAATGGCGGCAATACCCTCGGAATGGCGGCAATACCCTCGGAATGACGGCAATACCCTCGGAATGGCGGCGGCAAGTCGTGAACCGCCTTTAACAGCTCAACAACTTATATTTACTGTACCTAAAGTGAAAAATTAAAAGCCACAATGTTTCAGAGGCAAAGACTGGAAGCGATGAAGCGATAGAAATAATTAACGAAACTTGTTTTTGCCAAAGAAGCCATCTTAAAATTTGATCCAATAAAATGTCAAATTAATGCTTGATAGACGTTGAACTTATGAAATGGACTAAATTCTTATAAAATTTATATTTGAGTGATCGTGGGCTCGTTAACGACAATTCATCAAAATTATTGAAACATTTCTTAACGAAAGCTCATGAATATGAATGCTATTCCTGCTAGTAGTTCGGTGCTATCTGGGGGTATGTTTTTCATGGCTAGACTGTTGACTGTCTGTTGTTTATACAGAGATGCAACATTTGTGGTATTTGATATAAGTTTCTTTTTATTCTCGGTGCGAGCTTTTCGCACAGATTGTATTGTTTGCAGGAGACCCTCGAAGCTCCGCGCCTCGCGCCCCGCGCCCCGTGTCGCCCCCTCCGTGCCGCACGGTGGATACAAGAGTAAGTGGTGCAAAGGAACCTCTATCGAGTTTCACGACAGCTGGCTTTATTTAGGAAGTCGCCGATAAAGCTTTATAAATACCGACGTATATATTTATATTTAAATGAATATCGATTAATAATCATTATGATTATTGATAACTAAGTAGGTATATAGAAATTGGCAATGAAATTAATGTGATGTAATGAACCGAATCTAATGTAATTAAGTGAATGTTATGTTACGAAATGATTGTAATGTAATTCAATGAATGTAAGGTAATGAAATAACTGTAATGTATGTTAATACGTTTTGTGATCATCGTCATCATCTTCCTGTCCTTGTTCCATTCTACTTGCGGTCGGCGCCACACTTTTTTTTCTTCTATTCGCCCCTGTAAGACATCACGGCATCATTTACTCCTTTCTCTTTCATATCATTCCTCTCACAATCCATCCATCTTTTCATATCACTCCTCACACAATCCATCCATCTTTTCTTTGGCCTTCCCCTCCTTCTCCTTCCATCAACGTTCATGTCCATCACTCTTTTCGTCACAAGCGTTTAATCCCTCCTCATTGCATGTCCATACCAAGACCAAGAACTTCCTTTCATTTTATCTGTAACAGGCGCCACTTTCAACCTTCCTCTAATATACTCATTCCTTACTTTATCCATTCTTCAGATTCAGATCCATCTCAACAATCTCATTCATCTTCTTCACAGCCCAGCATTCTGATCACATTCAGATAACTTTATTTGCTCGAGCATGTGTCTATGTACATACTATTTTTAGAGGAAAAAATGCATGCAAGGTGTTATAAGTACATTGAGTTGTGCTAACATGTTTACCATATTGTCATGGTGTGCAAATATAATAGAAGATTGGAATTAAAAAAAAAGAAGGAATAATAACAACATTCATTAACATTGACGGTGTGACATAAGTTAATAAATTAAATTAGCATAAGCATAAGCATAATCAGCCTATTAATGTTCCCACTGCTGGGACACAGGCCTCCTCTCTATGAGAGGGAATGGGCTATAATCCACCACGCGGGCCCAGTGCGGGTTGGTAGATGTCACATGTCTTCGAATTTTTGGTTCTAGGACATGCCGGTTTCCTCACGATGTTTCCCTTCACCGTTTTTGAGAGCAGTGGTGATGAAATAACTTACACAAAGTAATGCGCCTGGCTGGGTTAGAACCCACGACTTACTGCTCGTAAGTCGGGGTTTCCACCACTGGGCCACCGCTGCTCTCGATTAATTAAATTAAATTGATTAATTACATAACTAATTCAAATAGAAATAAATAGGAGTTACTTACAAAATTGTCAAAATATTCAATTATCACAAATAAAAATATAATACAATAATGTCAAACGTTCCTTACAGTACGACAGGTCTAGGACTACCGGACTTGTATATTTTACGTTTTATGATCATTGAGATGAATTAACTTTAGTATGTTCTAGGTATGTATTTATGGTAGAATTACAGGATTTTTATTGTTTTATGTAACTTTATAGAAATTGTATGCCAATAATATTTTGGGCATTATCGGTCGAAGTATGTAAGTAAAGTACCTACATTGTTTAGATAACGAGGTCCGTCGACATGATCTCTGCTTGCCGGAGGGCATGCTCGACGTAAATACCAAGTTTCTCAGAAATCGTAACAAAAGGCACAACTTGAAATACATAATATGTACTCAATACTGGGACACAGAGATAGTTGTGGTGGCTACTCTACACAGTTTAGATTGCTGGTGAATATCTATTGTTTTAGTCAAATATTTGTACGGCGACTACATTCTCTAGATAAGGTCTCTTATGGAAGTGATTAGGACCACCAGCCACTAACTTAAACAGATTTTGACTTTCTATTTTTAAACATTTCTTACAACGTCTACGATGTCTTCTTTATGATCATGGTCTGCTTGTCAGATTGAATAAAAGCTAATCATGTAAACAGTATGTTAGATGATTTCGTCTGTTCCCCAATAGAATGAGGTAAATCGGTTAACTTAAGTTTTAAACTGAACACAAACTACTCAACGACTGGCTGGGCTCAGATTACTTAAGATCAAACAAACTATTGACCATCGCTCTTATTACCTAAGTTAATCGCGATCGGAATGCGAGCCCTCGCCTCGACCGCGAAGCTGTGGTAGCTCTTAGATGAGAATTAACTTGTTATATCGAACGTATAAGGTACTTTTGTTAAACTGAATTGGTATCGCAAGGCGCAAGGACTTTCTGATATTTTAATCGAATGTACTCATGGGCTTTACAAACACAATCTATGTAACCTCACCAAATTATCATAACTTTGTGAACATTTCGATTTGAAAACCTGAGACTGTTAATGCATAACTGCATTAACAGTCGCAGGTTCAATTAAGTAGTGCAATGAGTATTTTTAAAAAACCGGTGTTACCTGAGGCATAATATCGATCGTTATATTTTGGTCACCCCGCGCGGGTCTGTGCCAGCGGGTCGACGGGAGGGGGTCGATGTGAATACTTTATTAGTACTACCAACGAAATGGCCATTGGCTTGCGAGCTGATTTGTATTAAAAGTATTGTTACTATGTACTTCCGGTTACATTTCAAAGGAATTTGTGAAAAGTAAAGTTTTGTTTTCGACTCAGAAGAAGCGCTGATGGAAGACAAACAAAACTGTTAATGTAGGTCGGTAACAAGAACCCTTTTTTTTGTTCTTGATGTGGAAATCCTCAACGGATGTCCTCCGCTCTGGGGAGAGCGGTAGGGTCTGTCAGACTCGTACTGACTAAAACCACACCGGTGTTCCCTCACACACTTGCGTCGGGAGGCAACGGGATCTGATGCGACGTCCGCTGCCCCGGACTAGTGGCCGGCCCGCTTGACCTCTGGGTCTCGTCCCGGGGGGGGAGTGAGGTGTAAAACTCCCCTCGTTATGTCTGAGACGTGTGGAACACTACGCGCCGCCGTCTCGGGTCCAGTGTGATCGGGGGCGACGAATGTCCCCGAATCCGTCGCCCCTGGACCTATTTAGGGGGGCCGGAAGAGGGCGTTGTACGCCCTCTGCCGACGCCCGGTGCGTCTGCTGCTGGATGGGCCGGAGCTCGTCATCTCCCTCTCCCTTACCGCAGCCTCCTTCTGCGACATGGCGGTTTCGCAGAAGGGCATCATCGTGTCTCAGGACTCTGCGCTGCCGACCATCGAGCGAACGACGGTCGGCAGCGACAGGTCTCCTCCTACCTCCGTAACGAGCGCACGGCGCGGCTCATCCCACGCGGCGCACTCGGCCAGCGTATGCCGCGCCGTGTCCTCCAGACACGGTAACAAGAACCTACTCCAACCTAACAATACGTAGTATATGCATTGTTGTATTGTTTTACAATGAAAGACAATTTCGTTAATATTTATTCGTGTCGGAAATGTCGGAACTGCAAATCTGCATTTTTAATCAAATATAGCTCCATAGTCGACGTGTGAAGCTACCTTCAAGTTATGCAGAATCATAGACATGCATGTAGGCGTTCAAGCAGTTCCAGGCGGCAAACAAGCCATCACACAACTGTGTTGTTCCCCGCAACCGCGACCGCGACCGCAACCGCAACCGCGACCGCGACCGCGACCGCGACGTTACAGTGGAGTTGTGTAACAAAGGGAGGATATTTTTATGTGTAATTGAGTGAGTGCTTCAACCTGCCTAAAATACTTTCATTAAGGTAACATAGCTTTTTCCAGGTTTTAGCAGTCTTTGTAGTTCCGTTTGGTTTCACTTACATTATTTGGTTTGAAATTAGAATTTCAATCAGAAAGTAGAAAAAGCATTCAGTAATCGAAAAATCATAATCTGTAGCAAAGTAAGGAGAATATGTTATTATTAGCTTAAGACCCGCATTAATTGAGAGAACTTACTGGTGGGAAATGAAGTCTTAAGCAGCTCTAGGGCTAAAGGTCGCCGGGGATCCCGGATGCTAGCCGTAGCCAGTACGCTTTCCTATGTTTATATACAGTATACATATGCCTACATATGTATACTGTAAAAAAAAAGTGAATAAAAAAAGTGATTAAAAAAAAGTAATTGAAAAAAAAAGTGTCAGTAGTATACATATGCCTACATATGTATACTACTGACACTTTTTTTTTCAATTACTACAATTTAGCTGAATAAAAGTACATTTATTTAATAAGAGAATGTTAGAAATCTCCTCAATTCGTTTTTCGTCAAAGCTCGAACAAACTGAAACGGTAACTATTGTCAGATTCCACGCGTACGTATCGCATACAGTAAGAGCGCTGAAAATGTCCGTTATTTATTCTAATTAATATGTGCAGGGAGAGTAACCAACAAGTCATAAATTGAATATTTCCAGTACCAGCTTAATACACAATTATTTGTGTCACAAACATAATCGTATTCGTAGCTACACGTGGAGAGTGGAGAACCTTGTTCACCTCATACCTACCTGCCTGGTTACGTGTTGTACACTTTCTTGGAAAACTCATTAGACTGCAACCTTATCTGAGGGACTCGGTCAAAAATAAACAATTTAGAAGTTTGTACTATGTGTGGTTAGTGCAATAAACGTTACTCGAGACTCAAATTCAAATGAGTACGGCAACATAACTTAATAAAACACTTTCTACTGTCTCCTAAAAGTTTATTCAATTACTTAGAATCTGTTTAACTAATAACACAGTTAAGTTCATGAAGTGCTCAAGCCGTAATATTGGCATGGACTTGTCTCCTGACTAGTCAAATGCTGTTACTGACGCCATATTATCTAAAGTGGCCCAGTATTACTGTTTGTATTGAATGTAGAAGAGCGTCGTTTATTATGTTTTATGTGATTTTATGTCTGAATGCACTCCGAGGAACTGATATGAATACCAGATTCCACTCATTAAGCAGCACTGTAGGCATCGATCTGTGCATCATGTCGGCCAGCCGGGACAAAGACGCATCGTGTCCTGTGTCACGCAGACGCGCAGACACACGGACACGCAGACACGCACCAGTGTCGTGCATACTAACCGGCCATCCGCGCTCGCCGTTAGAGATGCACCGATTAGCGCCACTCTACGCTCATGAATAACCGATCACATCACACAACACATAAATCTTATCAATCGCTATTTGAAAGAGTTGCGAATACCAAATGCTTGTTTTATTGAAAAGGCTTTAACGGTAAACTTTTGACTAAACTGAGGGCTAGGTTTTAAATATAATACAACCTTAGTTTTAGTATATGCGAAACCCGACACACGTGTCTAATATTTTTAAGTAAAGAATCTATGTACAAAATTTCCAAAACTGTATCATGAAAAATCGCAAAGTTATTTAATAAGCTTGTTCTATTACCTGGTAGTCCGCGCAAAAACGTAGTTACCACGCAGCGAGCCCGCGCGCGCGCATCTAGCGCCGTCTTGAGCACATTGATAACAATAATATGGCAGTAGGTACCTAAATTATTGCGATAGGTACTTAGTATCGCTCTGTGTCCAACTTGTAACTTTTTTTTAATATTTTTGGGACAAAATATAACATGGTTTAAAAATGATTATAATCGATTCAATTACTTATTCTGAACAAACTATATTCAAGTTTCGCATATACTAAAAATAATGATACAGATTAAAATACGAAGTAGAATAGGGTCGCGGGGAGGCTAGTTTTCATTACGATTGCGTGTAGTTATTGCATAGTTTAGGACTAGCTATCGACCGGTCCTTACACAATACTGATTGTTAATCGCGATGGAGACAGTTTAGTCTGTCTAGCTAGCTACATAATCGGTATTATGTAGCTAGCTAGACGCCCACGACTGATTAACTCAGTCGTGGGCGATTTTCGTACAAATGTATATTAAAATGAATAGGAGCTTGTGGCTAAACAATAACAGCTGCTCGGATCAATGTCCAGGTTAAGCCATGCTTGCCTAGGTTGGTCTGTGGATGAGTGATCACCTATTATAAATACCAAGCTTCCTCCGTGCCTCGGAAAGCTCGTTAAGCCGTTGGTCCCGGCTGTCATTTATACATCTTTGACAGTCGTTACGGGTGTTCAGTGGCCCGAAAGTCTTACAACCAGTCTTACCAAAGAGTATCGTATTACCCGGTACTAACTGGGTTTTGGAGTTCAGGTAGGCAGTCGCTCCATGTAAAATACTGGTGTTCAGCTGCGTCCGGTTGGACTGGAAGCCTTTCTTTTACCCCAACATAGTTGAGAAAAGACAGCACGGTTGGCGCAGTAGCTGAGCGATTGACTGCTGGGCTTCGTGTCGCGGTTTCGATTCCCGCACGGAACAAATATTTGTATGGCTTACAGGTAGTTGTTCCGGGTCTGGCTGTTTGTGTATGTAAATTTAAATGTTTGTAAACGCACCCACGATACAGGAAAAAATCCTAGTGTGGGGCAACGTTTTAATAAAAAAAAAATAAAAAAAAAAGGCTAGGCAGATGATGTAGGTAGTATTAAAATGAATAGTTACCTGTCAGCGGCCGTGTTCGTACAAAATATTGTCTATTCTGTTGTATCGGCAATAGATAAGAGAGAACTGCGTCTCTGCTAGGGTACCAGGGAAACATGTCATTATGCAGTTATCGGCAGCGGCGCCATTGACGAGATTGTAACGTCGGACGCACACATACATAATGCACGCACTGTATAACTACATATTTAGGAGATAGGTATATACAGAAGGTTAATGTTACAATAAAGTCTTATTCTGATGTTAACCAGTGTCTCTAAGATTTGGTTTTATGTTTGAAACATTTTCAAACAGTACCTAGCTAGTACTGTTTGAAAATTTTTAGATTTCAGTCGTTATCACCGAATGCAGTGCATAACAACTTGAACAGCCTTGTTGGGCTTTTAAATGATTTACTCCAAATTACTTGTTATGAGCCAAGCATGATTATTATAACAATCATCCTTTGAAACTGAGCTATTGTTCACATGAGATCTTTACAGGCTAAATAGCAGTAGCGAAGGGTTAAGTTTGGAAGAGGTAAGCCGGAGTATATATCTTTAATGTGATTATATTATTGGTCTATAGAATACTGACTGTGCCATTTTTCGAACGGAATCCGGTAGGAATCGGATTGTATGGAACCTTCGCCAGTGCTAAATAGTGATATTGATGGCTATTTAAATCAAAAGCTGTCAACAGTTGGCCTTCTGCCTGTCCTTCTACTTTGGGCACTCATGCAGATAAGATACTTGATTGAATACCATTGAATAGTCAGTGATTCGCTGATCCGTGACGTCACAGTGACTAGTAAGGGGACAGCTTCCCGGGGCTAGTGGCTACAGTAATGAACTTGTAGGCTCCATGGAGCAGTGGCTGCGGTACAGCAATATAATAGTCACAAGGGCTGAGAGCCTCTGACGAACACTTGATTGAGTTTCGTACCAAATATTCGATTTTAAAGTTGATGTATAGCCACTGGAGAAAAATAATTATTCGCATACGGAGGAGCAGTAAAATCGTTAAAGTTGCTTCAGTTCCAACCGTTTCGGATTGTCCAACTATATACTATAACTATATAGAGTCACACATATTAAAAGCATACTGTACCTCAGGAAAGAAAATCTTACAATACAAAGTATTGAGGAAAACCGTTTACGTTATCCCTATCAATATATTATGTGTCGCGATCACTTTGCATTCCACTTGTCCTCTCCACGGAAAACTAAACACTCGACAGTTGACGGACGTCCCCATTCGCTATGAACGGACATTTGTAGGTACACAGGCTATCGACGACGACTCGTTCCCAGGACTCGGCGCACGCTTAGCATACCGTATGCGAGTGAGCAAGTTCCTTATTATGTTTTATGATGATTTCCTAGACAGGCTAAACATTGTCATGATGGATTAGCTTCTGCCTGGAATAGCAGATCGATGCGGAACACAACTGTGTTGTTGGTGTGGTTAGTTATAAAATACTTAAGATACGGAGGTATTGTTAGGGACGAGAAAGCTTAGGCGATCCGGAAAATGGCCGGAAAAGACGATCTACTTATGGAAATTGAGATTTCATAGATCGCTTTTCTGTAATATTGACATTTGGCAGAATGTTTATGTAACTATAATACCTTTGTTTTTTTCGTTTTTCGCCATAAGAAAATATATTCATAAAGAAAACAATGAATAAAACACAACTTCTTAAAACAAAAGTTGTCAGTGTGACTGAGGGCATCACTTCTTTATGCGAATATTATTCCGCATCTCGTTAGCTTAAGGCCGACCCAGAAACTTGAGAAAAGCAGGATATTATGAACGGCACCTGTATATTATTATCTTCTAAATACGACCATCAATCCTTTAAGGATAATGGAGCATATACAAAAAGAAAAACACATTTTACTAGCTTTCAAGAGTAAAGACCCTGGGCTGACACTTGGACAATCATGCGCTTTGCTGACTATAATACATACGGCTTGAGCTGTATTCCTCTGGGTTCAATGGTACATTATAAAACGATAATTCCCCGTCCATAATGCCGACTAAAAACATTATCACCTTCTCATTACCACTCATGACGACGCAATACTATTGACGATATATACCAGCAACAACAAGCCTTCAAGTCGATGACTTTTACTCGCCTCGAGTGGATGAGTTGTGTGTTCCATACCGCGCAAGTGGAGCTAGTACAAAGCGTCATTAGTCGTAGGAGGAGTACTAGTGGTCATTACTAGGTGTCTGCGCGCGTGCAGCTCGGACTGTGAGCATTGTGCCGATGTGGAGGAACAACGATGGGACTGAGATGTTTGCAGTCTGTGGCTGATTGATATTGCTGTTTTATAACTGTTTTGCCATCAATGTCAATAACTGAGTAACCATAAATTTCCAATATTCTAGATCAAATAAAGTTCCATCCAAGCAACAGATTTACGGATGAATAGTGTAGTTCCCTTCACTGACTGATCGAATGCTGAACGTCTTTCAGAACCTTACAAGTATAGTTATCAAACTTCTGGGATGTCTTCCGTGATTTTCAACGATCTTGAACATGTTGTATATGTAGTTATTTTTAAGCAACCTTAATTTGCCGATTTGGTCAATACGATGGAATTATATTTTGAAGATTATGTTCTAACTAATTGTGATTAATCGAAAGAAAGCTGTTCTTTAAAACTTGCTCGTTTCATAATGAGATACCCAATTAGTAATGTATGCACGGCAAAGCTGAAAGTTAATTTTCTTAGAAGCTTGTTAGTCAGTTATGAAATACATTACATATTTTTCAAACGTTCGTACACGGTTCCATGTAGGTACTTATCTATATAAATACCGTGTATCTGTACACGAATTGTGTTTTAACTATTAACAGTAGTTATTTATTTAGTGTCCGTGAAGATTTAGTGTCTGTTCACTAGGTTGGTACATAATATGTAGATGTAAACGGTAAAAAAGGTAGGGCGTAACTTTTTTACCGGGGGACGTAAAAAGAGGAATATTGAGTAAGATCGTAAACCTTTCTTTGTCTTTATCCACGAAATATGTTTATTTTACAAATGGTGGTCATCGAGGGCAGTGCCCCGAGCGCTATGTCGCTATGTCCATCTTACTATGCAAATACGAGCTCTATCTCGCGAGTTTATTCGTCGCCATTTCCCAAGATGCTGGGTAGGGGCAGGCTCTAGTATATACATATTTAATATTAAACAGGATCAGCAATGAAAAAAGGAAAACAGTGTAAACGGTCATTTTACTAAACTTTTATACATTTATAAAATGACATTTATATATATATATATTAATGTCATTTAACAACTACATTGTAGGTATTATATAGCTATTGTAGTTGTTTACGAATCGAAAAGCAATTTAAAAGTGAGCGCTTTTTTATAATATGATGACTCTATTGCTGTTGTTTCTTAATGGCTTTAAAATAAATATAAATCAAGATGCCATATAGGCATCTTGATTGTATTTAACTACACTACTAACAACTAACAACGATACTAAAATGCTACGAGAAAAATATTGTCACGAACACATATGGAAACGAATCACTGGCACAATACATTCTATAAATAGCTCGCAAATATGCTATGATTGCGTCTAAAAGGATGTGAAGAATAAATAATTCGTACTCTTTAGAAAACTATTTTGGGCATACCTGTATCTAAATCGGTCACCCAGCTAAATGTTGCGGTTCATGAAACATGTATATTCATCATTGTTCCCTCGTTTGGATAAGACTCGCCGATTTGTAAGCCGACCGGCGTTTATGTCCCATGAGTCAGCGATTATGAGCGAGCGTCTGCTAGTACATAATGTACTAGGATAGAAACTAGGACGCATACGTCGGTAAATAACGAGAACATGAGATGTGTGCATATTGGGAAAGATGTATGATATCGCAGATTCTAATTTGACATGTTATGATAATATTGAACGCTAAAGTCGAGACAAGTCACGTTCGTTTGTGATGATTAGGTAAATTAAACGGATCTCACATTGTGACTGTTTTGTAATCATGAGAATGTTTCGAGAAATTATGTTTCTTTCTTGTTGTTAGTCATTGTAACCTTCAAAATGTTTTAATTGGACCGTCCTTCATCAGAATCATAACAAACTCGCCGCTAACTTCAGGGCCGACTCAATGTAGATTACTATTGAAACGCTAAAATGACAATTGTAACAATAGAGTGGATGCAGTGGTGAGTCGAATAGCTCATACAACTCTAGTATTCGGGTACACTACATAAATACGAAAAACTTTATTCCGACAGTCACAAATCCGTTTAAAATACCGATTATCATAATTCCGAATGGTTCATAATTCCTAATAAAACAAATCCGATTTAACATTTATCCTATTTTTAGAATTCCTAAATTTCAATATTCCTAACGTTTATAATTACTATTCGGGTCATTATCAGGAGATTCATTACTTGATTGACTTCGGTGTCATTTTTTTTTTATTATTTGTGCATATTATCATAAAATATCAAATCTAGAGTAAATTTAAAACATATTAGTAGTAGAGGGAATTGTAGAGACCGTATGGATAAGAAAGAATTATTTTTTTTAAAAATGGTGTCCACCGAAATCAATATTCTTATCACCGAAATCAAATATATATCAAATAATTTACACGTAACATTATATACAGACTACAAATAGAACTAAACTAATGATAAAAATAAGACTAAAAGTAAGAAAATATAAAAATCTAAACAACGACGACAAAAGGACACTTAGGCGTCAAAGTACTCCTCCGCATCGCTGTCATCTGGAAACGTGCCCAGAAGACTGGCAGCATTGCCACGCTGAATGGCAATGCTAATTCTTTGGCCAAAGAAAGAGCCAGCCCTCTGGTCACGCGAAGTGTCGACCAGTCGGCGAGAGATTTCCTTAAAAAGGAGACGCGCACTCGGGCCCCATGACCCGAGCGTTTCGACCCCAAACGGCTCAAAACTGTAGTTACCAATAAGGTTACAGTATTTGCGCCGTTTGAGGATCTCAGCAGCCGCAGCAGCAGCGCCTGCACAGCCCGCCGTGCTTGAAAGGTGAGATGGCGCAAGGGTGTCGACACAGGTTGCGTCCCACACCAAAGGCCTACCCACCTTCCAAGGCACTAACGTCATGCCGTCTGGTCTCTTGCCATCGTCACGTACCAAGCCGTTTGGTTCTAAAACCGCTGGTACGCCGGCGCTGGCAAGGGCTCGACGAATAATGTCGTTAATGCTGGCGTGCCGTGCAATGCGACCTGCGCTCCTGTAGCAGGACAGGCCATGGTGTCCGAGGCTGTCAACAGCTTCACCGCAGTGACACCGATGCGGAGCAACACAAGGAGCGCCTAAGCGTAGACTCGTAAATAATAATAAATAATAATAAATAATAATAATAAAATAAATAATAAATAATAAATAATTAAATTAATTAAATTAATTATCAAATAATTTATATTTCAAATACTGTTGTTTTATAAATATTAACTGCTTAAGTACTACTATGAAAATATGGTCTGTAAGCAATTGCAGGTAAATTTTACAATAAAACATTTTATTTTATCAAGCCTTAAGTCCTATTTATTAAGTTATATGAAAATTTACTAAAAATCAACTTGGAAAGGAACCGTTAAATTACTACATTAAATGTAATTAAAAATAGTAGGTAGTCTAAAACTAACAATATAGGAACTTAAGTAATCTAAAGTCTTAGTTGAGATCTAGCTTAATAACAGACAATTTACTTATTACAAAATCACAACAAAAATCACTTTTCAGTCACAAATCAGTCTTTCCAACAACTTCGAAAATGATAGAAGGCTAAGTGCCTTCTATCATTTTTTAAGTTTATTATTATTTGTATTTTTTATTAAAAATATTGCTTTGCCTGTTGATTTTAACACTATTAAATAAGCTATTAGGTTGAGATCTAGCTTAATAACAGACAATTTACTTATTACAAAATCACAACAAAAATCACTTTTCAGTCACAAATCAATCTTTCCAACAACTTCGAAAATGATAGAAGGCTAAGTGCCTTCTATCACTTACTCACCATTAACACAGCGAAAGATAAAGTCAACTTTATCTTTCGCTGTGTGAATGGTGTTTTTTGTTACTCCATTCTTGTAATAAGTTCTTTTACTTTTTTGCCAAACCCAGTAAAATAATACTTCAGCGTTATTGAATTCTTTATAAATTAAGCTTTTATATTTGCAGTCATCGCATTTCCTCGTTAGACATGACACATTCGAAGAGTCACAGCACAGTGATGACAAAATATCTTTGGTAGATTTTTCTTGGATCAAGTTGTTTTTTTTTAACGCAGTCACCATTAAGTCCATATTTTCATGTTCAATACAAAGACAGGTTTCTCGTTTATTTACAGTAGGTTTCAGTATCCAAAATGGTCGTTTTTTGCAAATCTGGTGTAACTAATTTTAGTTTGGGGATTTGTTTGCTTAAACTTAATATAGAATCATTTAAGTAGCGTCTTTGTTTTTTATCCTTTTTCTTGGTAATGAACTCCTTCTTTCCAGAACACATACGACTGTTTTCATCTTCTTCAAGAAAAGTTTTAATGTCCTCTTCCACATTATTTTTAATTGTTTTTATAGCGTCTGATTCACTTTGTTGTTTCATATTTTCAGCGATGGTTTTACTCGTAGGTTCATATTTTCTTAATGCAGCACTTTGGTATTTTAATCTATATAACTGTTTTCGTTGTCGTTCGTTGACAGTCTTCAATTCATCAATCTTCTTTTTCTGTAAATGATACATTTTGTTCATGCGGTATTTAAGTCTACGTATAATAACTTTGGTATTTAGTTTCTTGTTAGCCTTTGGAGTTGGAGGAAACTCCTTTTCAATCACACGAACTGATGATCTGGTGCATGGCCTTGAAATTGTACTTACGTCACTTGACGGACTCAATGGTGCTGCCATGTCTCGATAAGCTTTAACACGCTGAGGTAAAGGAGATGAAATGACTGATGAACTTGATGGTAGCAAATTAATATAGGAACTTGCTTCAGTTCGAAGTGGTCCTGATGGTTTTGGTTGTGATCGTGAAGTCTCCAAAGGATCGTCAGTTTTGTCGTTCACTTCTGGTACTATTACTAAGTCCTCTTCAAGACACCTCATCTCTTTGCGCCTTTTTTTCAAATTGTGTTTGTTGGAAGACATTCTACTTCTCTCCCTAAAAATTCGTTGTTGGCGAGGATCTAATTCACTTACAGGCTTTATCTTTCCTTCATTCTTCCTTTTATAATACCGTTGCCTATCTTTCTCTTTGTGTACTGCGTAAAGCTCTGGATCACTCTTGATGCGAGCTTTCCGACGTCGTTCAGCCAATCTTTTTTTAACTAACCGATCTTCTTTTGAATCTGCATGATCACAATACTAAAACAAGGTGAGAGGTGATGAGAAAGTTAAATAAACGATCTTAAAATGTAAATAAATGGCTATCGATTGATTTCGGTGATTTTAAAATTGATTTCGGTGCACCTATTTCCACCGAAAACACCGAAATCAATGCCACTGAAATCAAAATAATTAGCAAAATCCTAGATATTTTCAAAAGTAACCCGAATTTTTAATATTAATCTCTTTTATTGGAATGGAATACATATAATACATGCTTTTATTATAATTTAAAAACATTAATTCAAATAGTTGTGGATAAAATAGATTCACCGAAATCAATTTTAAGAGTATACCAAGCCACCGAAAACGATTACGTACCTTAATAAAAGAGTGGCACGAAGACGCACAGACGTGTTGTCCTTACCACCGATGCGGCGCGACTGACAGTTTGTATTACTCGAACAAATATTCTCGCATTCTTTAGAATACTGGTTATATGAACGGATCAGTGCGCGCCACTGATATCAATTCTAAACGTCGGACGTGAAAACAACCAGTTGTAACTTGTCTACTAAGGCCTATTATGGCGTAGAAATATTATAAATTGAGTTGATATCTATCTAGTTATTTGTGAACACATGAAAAATTGCGCCATGCGTTTGAGAAAAAAAGATAAAAAATAATTTCCGCCGCAATACGGGGCCGGACGAGGCACCGAGGTCAATATTTTGGAGGTTTTTATTTTTTTTAACTAATTTATATTTAATTTATTTAAAAAATAACACAGGCCCCTCCTAATATTTTGATCTTACCTATTATAGAAAAAAATATCAAGTTGTTAGTTATCCATTTCGTACTGGATTTCAACCCGGACACGCGTATTTGAGCCTTCTGAGAATGACCCATTCTCGAAATACCGAGTTTCAATAGATCAAATAACAAAAAGTCCGACTTAATGATAATACGAAACATCAAAAATACGAATTCCGATTATTAAAATACCAATTAATTAGAATTTCGAAATAAAAACGCCTCGTAAAACTGAATATCAAGACAAATAAACACATAACCAACAATAGAGGGGGTCTGGGGATCTTATCCGTCAATGGCCACAGTTCTGACCTAACCTAACCCAAATTATTCACAAACAATAGAGGGGTTCTGGCGCTCGGCGGCTGCTGCCGGGGCACTCTAGCTTTGCTCGCTCGCCTGCACGCTATAATGGTCACAGTTCTAACCTAACCTAATCCAAACGATTCACCAACAATAGATGGTACCCGAAGCAGGTATATAAGGAGAAGAAGGAAACACAAAACTTAATATTAATACACAAACGTTAATAATAAAGTAGACGTTTTTAAATTTCATCAAACGTTAAAGATTTTCAATTTATACGCGTAACTGAATATTATACTACTTGAATCACAATCAGAAGGGTCTACCTTTATAGCAGAACTTTTTATGTTATAATAATATTTTGCATAACAGCGGACAGTACAAACTTCATTTCGCAGAAAATCGTTTGACAGACTCTCATTTATCATACATTCAAAACTCATAATTTTGTAAGTCAGAATCATCTTTAAGCATAAACATATCCATAAGAATTAAAAGGTAGAACCATCAAATCGCAGAAAGTTCACAGTCAGAATCGTCTTTTTCAGTCATATCGATAGTCATTAAAAGGCAGAAAATCAATAAATTATTCCATCAATAATTATAAAACAGTTGATTGTGAACATATTTGGTTTTTGTTTTCCTGTACGAAGCATACAAACAAGCATACACCATGCATGCAGCATGCAAGCATGTAGCATGCAAGCAAGCATGCAGCATGCAAGCGAGCATGCAACGTGCAGTAGGCATGGTTTCTGTCACGGCTTCGGCGCTGCGGGGATCCGGCGGTAGGCGTGCAGCGAGTGTTAAAACTACCTGCTCCTCAGCTCGCGGGCCGCCTCGCCCCTCCGCGCCTACGCGTGTTTAAATTACACTCTAGAGGTAGGGCAGACAAGACTACGTGGAGTCGGTTTTGCAGCGATTAGTTTCTGTCACTAAGTTTTGTAGCACAACTTTGACTTTGACGTTGACTTTTTAAGACAATATTTTAATTTTTAATTTAAGGTTAAATATTAAATTGAAATTCTACCAAATAATCGTCGCTCTAAATGAACGTTTAAATAATAAACGAAATTATGCAGAATTTTAACTTTCCCAAAGGTAATTGCCAAGTAAAATACTGCCATCTTAAAAGTATGCCATTGTAAATGCGGACGTATAACATTCGGCCAAACAATAATTATATTAAATAATTTTTATGCCATAAAAATATTCGTTTAAAGCAGATTATGCCAAGTATGTTATGCCAAATAAATTTCGGAGCATCAAGATTCTGTCAGACAGAGGGAACCACAATCAGATTCCTAATTTTAGCAGTTTATTTGAAGTATTGAAACTCGGAATGTCGTTTTTCGGACCGACAACCCATCGAGCATTTGGTTCTTCGAACATATGCAAATCGGAAAACAAACAAATTGGATTTACAAGTTTCGGTAAAATTTTCGTGATTTTAATAATAGACATTATAATTCTCAGGTATTATGAAATTCGGAGTTTTGAAAATCGAAACATCGAAATTCGGAATAAAATATTACGGAGTATTTATGTGTTTCCCTAGTATTCATCGTATCATCATCATCATCATCATCATTTCAGCCGAAAGACGTCCACTGCTGGACATAGGCCTCCCCCAAGTGTCGCCACATTGACCAGTCCCGTGCGTCTCGCATCCAGCGGATGTTGCATCCAAAAGAAGTGACGGAGTATACTATCACAACACACTATCAATGCAGATCACACAGCAAGACATACAACAAACATGTTGAAAATGATATGACCGCGATTTTCCTTTATCAGTGTATCAATTCGCGCAGCGTCCACACATGTCACCAGACGCGACAGGCTTCCGCCTCGTCGCACGATAAATCAGACAAATCCACAATATTGACTCTGTAGTGCTCTGTAGTCTGCGGCTTCTTCCGCGTACCCTTTGGGCGCATGGTCATATGGCCACGATGAGTGATGAGGAACCGAGCCCGAGTTATGAGCATCACTTACGACAACATATACATATGTCGGATCCGGTCATTAGTAAGGAAATTAAATGAATTGCGCTGGTGGTGACGTCACGCGACCTACTTATGAGTCTACCTACACCACAGCGTGCTTCTACAGAACCCTGATGTTCAACTTGATGCGAGGGCGACAGTCAATATCTAATCGCGGCGGAGTTGAGACGTCTTGGAACTGTACTCGATTCATTGTGCCCCGTGTTATTGTGTTAAGTTGTAATCTCAAGTAATTTGTTAGTTTACTAGAAACAGTGTATCGCACCCAGTGTGTTTTCTGTTTTCATAGCACGAAAAGTATTGTCTGCCCACATGATGTACGAGCCTAACGGAGTAAATCCTGACATATCTGACACATATAAGAACTCTGAGGTAGATACTAATATGTTTTGGAAACCTTGTTACTCCGTAGGAATGAGTTATGGTGGAGTGCGAGTCAGTGAAAGACTGCAAGGGTACAGGAAATTTAAAGTCTCAAATTCTTTTTCGAGGACGACAATTAATAATTTATTAATTATTTATTATCAATCGGTGTTAATGAACACTCTAGCATAGAGAGCTTGAAATATCAACTACAACTTATACTCGGAAAAGCTAAGCTCGGCATAAGCTGTCAAATGTCAAATTTTATCATTTGTAAATGATAAAATTTAATTATTTCACTATTATTGTATATTAAATAAACAATAAATTATATAATAAATATATGATATTTTAAAATAACAAATATGCACCCAATAATAATGAAATACAATAATATTACAAATTATAAATACATAAAATAAATAAATGAGTTTTAAAACCAAATATAATTATAAAAATAAGAAAATAATTAATTTCAATAAAAAGCAATGATATAAATATAATAAAATAATCTACTTATTTTCCAATTTCCTTTAGTCTTACGGAATTAAACGGTTTAAATAATAAAAATGCATCCATTACATAAAATATAACTGGAATATCATAATATAGAATAAAGAAACGAATGATATAATCAAATATAATAATTAATTTCTCAATTAATAAATGACATAATAAAAAAATAAAAAATGGTAAGTTGATAAAAGCGCTCTTCCTCACTCCTTCCTAGTTAATTTAATTTTGCTGTGCCCGACAGGGTCCATAATTGTTTCTTCTTAATTGTATTTTACCACCTGTATATGTACATTATGGATTGCAATAAATAATTTGAATTTGAATTTGTCGAGTGCGGCTCCTATCCCATCCCGCGGCTTATTTACTTGAATGGATGCGGAAGGCGTCGAACAGTAAATTCGTAGTAAAGCACTGCGGTAGGTCGAGTTGACCTGTTGTTTAATTCGTCGTCGTAATTGCGGAAGGATCGCTAGCTATGGCGATTAATAGGCAATGGCCATATCGAGGATAAATGCACGAGTTATATGCATGGCTGAACTAATAGTTGTCTGCCATATCGGTATTATATGCGTCTTTGACATTTTCAGGTCAGATATTCAGCATGGCTAACTAGCCATGGTCGCCTGGAGGCCAGTTGGAGGCTATTAAGTAATTTGTCCGTTTCTTTGTCTCGGCACAAAGCGCTGCTAATGAGTCAGATGTGTAAATTGGCACAATACTTCACAGTTACGCTGCTATCGATGACCACGCGAATATGTGAGCTAATTAGTGACGAATAAGTAGATGTTCTAGTTGATGTTTAAACAAAGAACTCTATTGATAGAAAATAATTTTATAAGTCTTCGACTCCATATATGGATGAGAATAGTAAATTTTTTTCAAGTTTCGAACTTTTCTGAGGTCCTTCGTACCATATTAGTTTACTATAAGAAGCGTGGTAACTTGTTATACCGACGATCTTTAATTCGGACTCCGTTATCTGGTCATAAGAGCCTTAAGTATGTACAAGTATCATGAATTCTTCATCTAGCTGATACGTGATCCTTACCCGACGCGCGACATTGCTATGCAATTCAAGTGGAACCAATTTCTTGCTAATACAGTACAAGATCATACCAAAATCTACATAATTGCATATGCATTACGCAAGTAGTAAAGCGACCGACTCAGTGAAGCTTATTATTACGCGCGATAAACTGCTTTTGCATCGATAGTGCCTGCAGTTGGACGAGGAATTGCCAGCAGGGCTGCGCTGGCGCAGGGGAACGAGAAGCAGATAGACTACACTCACATTTACCACATAACGGAGGTTTGATAAATTAAATGATTTGATGTTCCAGGTATTACTAATATGGTCAGTGGTGAGGTCAAGGCAAAGCCAAAAGCCAACGTAAAAGCCAAAAACCCTTTATAAAATAGGTGACAATGTTAAAGAATACAGTGAGAAGACGCATCAAAAATAACTGTGAATAGGTCTCTACGAATCCTAAAAATATCAAAGCATGAACAAACAAGTACCTAGGTATCATCCCACATTGGACTTCGGGTTATTAATAGACAACTTCTGATTGATTAACATGATGTAACATTGATCATCAATTTGCTATACGTACATACCACCATCAGTTTCTCCCTAGCGCATGGCATTTTTCATAACCTCCACATTAGCAAAGACGGTGATCGATGTTTATTTCAAACATTATTCAATAACGTCTCATGTTATTACTTCGTAATAGTCATTTAATCACTCTCATTGTTACCCTAGACAGTTTTGTTATCGCTACCTGTCAGGAATTCAATAGGTCGACGAACAATAGACCATAAACTGGTGTGACGTCACGTTCAAAGTAAGTCAAAGAAAAGTGATATCGTTTTATTGGTAAAGTTTTATAATAATGAATTTTTGGCTTCATTGTTCCACCGACCACATTTGATTGGCCACTTTGTTCTAAAAACGAGAAGGTTCCAATTAAAGGTCCTGGCGAAGTTTTTATAACAGTGATGATCGGTTGGCTAAACGCTTTATTGACTTTGATACTATAATAGTTACGTACAAAGGCCATTGGACCAATCATAAAGGAACCACAAACGTGGTCTATGTGTTTGATCTCTTTAATTTGATATCGGCCTTACAAGGTCCTATCTATGTATGTTAAAGGTTTACATATCGGTTTACACCTCAAGTCTCGAGTCCATGTGAGGCCGGCCAGGTCACTGACCACTGCCGGCGGGAGGAGAGCAAGAGTAGAAGACAGCGGATATCGTGGACGCATTACTTATGCGATGCAACCCGAGCGGGCTCTCCTCAGAGCAGCACCGCTTCCGGGGCTTTGTTCGATCATATTCATATGTATGTGCACACCAGGTGTGAATCCCGTTATTATCGTCTGGCTGACCATTGATCAACAACATGCAGTCTGGAATAAAAAAGTATTACGACTTGCATGTAGCAGGCAACAGTAAGTTTTGTTTACACTGAGCTGCTAACTGATGACTTTCAAAGATGCTTTTACTGGACAGTTATAGAGTTCGGTATTTAATTAGGAGGACAGAACGTCACTACTAATGATCTAATGATGCTGTTCCAGGCTAACGGACATATTCCGATTTCGATTTGTAATCACATCATAACTGATTGGCCTCAGCTCAGATAAATGGTTGGTTACAAGTAGCTAGCTATATACACTACTACGTTTTTATGGACATAATGCTCGTCATATTAATCGCTGAATGGTTATTTGGTACCCACATACGCGTTGTGCCCATTCAGTCCTCGTGATCCATGCACATACCGTGTGCCATTGCATTAATCTCCACGATCAAGCGCTTGGTATCTTTGATCGCTGAGCTCGGCCTATGGCAACAATGCACCGGTAAGGGAGTACCTCGCGTGAGGTCGGCGACCCCATGTCCGGTGCGGCTCAGAGCGTCACCTGTGCACCCGAGAGGAGGGCCATTCAGACCAACACGAGTGCCTCGACTTCCGCGGTTTTGTGCACAAGGTTTTATGCGATGAGATGACTCTCAGGGCCTTTAGAATAATTTGTAAAGACGTTTTTGAATAAAAAAAGACGTTGCTAAGACGATTTGTGATGAGAATGTACCTATGGCCTAAAATTACAGAGTATTTCGAACAATTATAAACTTTCACATCGTTCATCGGTGGACAGTTTTGTTCTTTTATAGACGATATCCGTCAAAACGTTCGTTAATTATCGTGTCAAAACGTCCGCCGGAGACAACACGTGAAGAATGAGTTTAGCGTGGCTAATTATACGATTTCACCGCTTGTTGATATTTATATTGGTGTAATAACTATAAATAACCGACAGTCTACTTATAAACGGAGCGGAAATAACTAAAGTAAACGTCCATGTTGTTCGTACAAACTAGTTGAGAGCTACATGTGCTGGAGCTACGTGTGAATGATTCAATGCCAATCGATATTAGATTTATGGTCAGTATTTCCGTTCTCAATAATTAAATTGAAAAATAACAGCAAAAGTTATGTAGTGCGTGGTGGCACTTGTGCGTATGCGTCACGGGTTGGCGCCGCATCCCCCCCGCACCCCTACGCTACCCCGCCCCCGCACGGCGGCGCCGTCGGCGCCCGCGCTGACAGACCCGCGATTGTGTACATCTCTGGATGGCTGGAGAGTATTTATTGGGTATTGACCCCTTTACCGCTGATCCGACACTACATCACTGTTTTACTGCAATATATTATAAATACATTTGACACAGTTGGCTTATATTTGCGGCGATGGAGGAGAGAGGCCAGGCCACTGAGGCCACTGCACTACTTGAGAGGCTCAGCATGAATTACGAAGTATTTGTAACCGCCGTTACGGTTTACTTTAAAACGTACACTTTTAGCAGCTCTTTGAACATTATTTTTGAGAGAATTAATTTTATTTGCCATTAATTTCAACAGATCAAAGGCAGCGATATTTATCTGCTTTGTGTAAAAATGCATTTTAAATAGGAGCGTTTTGGCGATAACTCGACCGAAGACCGGGTTAACATGTCTCGTGATCGATTTAGATCATCGAGAAACTGCCACACACCCAGACTCTTCTTCTTCGTGTCGCTGGCACGACAATTTTTAGATTTTTTTAGCCCAGAACATCGCCACTTCCACCGCGTCGTCGGTGGCAGCAGAGGTCAGATTGATGCAGTCACCAGCAGTTATCTTGTGTGTAGGTAGATGATGTGAATGAGATGCGTTTCTGTTTCTTGATAGTTATGTGGTCGGCGTGTCTCCTGATTGTGCCAATTCTACGTGTGTCGATTTTGTGTATCATGATTTGTGGCAAATATGTGTAATTTACAAAATGTTTCACCGAAAATAGGCTAGCTTTCCTCCATGTGTTTAGACAAAATTGCTACCTCTGCAATGATTCAGGAAGATGGAGATGTGTCCCAGATGTGAAACTCGTCGTCGGCATCATTGACATACGCACGTCTTTACATTTACATACTATTTGCTTTATATTCAGATGGCACGAGAAATTATTTCTACACGACGCTGGAGTTTCCGTAGTCAAATATTCATATTTCCTAAATGTATTCCATGTCATGTACCTACCTACCGTATTGAATTTTTTCAAAGGATCGAGAATAATTTGATCGATTGGAATACATAAAAAAAAGATGAAGACGAATGAAGTAGAATGATAATTACGTTTTTGCGAAGTTTGCAACTTATCATTCAGACAAGACGATACAATTTGCGTCGTACCTATCTTTTCAATCGGCTTGTGTAAGTAGTTGGCAAAATAAAGAGAAATCGTGTGTTTAACAGAGTGTGATGGCTGGATAAATCACAGGTGCCGAGATTTGTTGTATCTGCTAGTTATCTGCTCGAGGAGTAGGGGCGGGTTTGTCGGATTGTCGGGTATTTTCCAGCGGCCGACGAAATAACACCGTCGTGGCAGAGAGCAGGTCATTTGTGTATATTTAGACACTAAAGTACTAAGTTATTTAACTTGCTAACTGTAGGAAGTGGTTTGTTATTATGGCAGAGTTTTTATGCCATTGTCTAGGTCTTAGTAGACATTTAGGAAAACGTTAAACGCTAGATATCTATTGAAATTATTTAGATGTTTATTTGGCAGGCCTGTTTACAAATACAGACGAATCTATCCTTGGTCGATGTGTATAGTTCAACGTCTAAGCAAAGGTATAATTTTAAAATTGTAATAAATAAATAAAATAATCCGTCACATTATCTCCGGGTGTTCTCGTCTGGCTAACAACGGAGAGTACTTGCATAGGCACAGTAGCCAGGATTATCCATCAGCAACTTGCTCTAAAATACAACCTTGTGGAATCGGATGTACCGTACTATAAGTATGTGTCCGACCCAGTTCTCGAAAATGGCAGTATCACATTGTATTGGGATAGATCCATCATCACTGACAGGACTATTGTAGCCAATAAGCCTGATATAGTGGTGGTGGATCGATCAGAGCGGCACGTAATAATTGTTGATATAACGGTCCCGCATGATGAGAACCTCGTGAAAGCCGAGAAAGATAAGCAAATCAGGTGTCTTGACTTGGCTCACGAGGTTGTCGACATGTGGGATGTGGACTCAGCGATCATTGTGCCGATAGTTGTATCAGCCCATCGCTTAATTGCCAAGAGCCTCGACCAATACCTGAGGAGGCTCTCGTTAGGCAGCTGGATCAAGAGCTTGATTCAGAAAGCGGTACTCCTGGACACGGCTCATATTGTTAGGAGGTTCCTCTCTCTGGAGCCCTGACCATGTGGTAACTACTGTGGTAACTTGGACCCTGATCCCGATACCGGTGGGCTACATTTTTTTATATTTTTAAATGTTTTTTTATATTGTTTTTTTTTTGTAAGGAATATTTAAAAATATAATTAATTTGTATAGAAATAAATAAAGGAAATAAAATAATAAAATAAAAATAAGTTTATTGGCACAAAAACCTTTGTATACTAATATGTTAAATGTGTTTTCCAATAGTTTTAATAACAGTTGATGTGTATACCAAAACATCATCAGATGCTGCTGCGTAGATTCCTAATCGAAATTTCTCTGTTATTTTAAATTTACAAAAGCTCAATTTTGTGAACTTCCGCCGTTTTCTTGACGGAAACAAGTATTTCGAAACCACTATAAAATAGAGAAAAGCGACCTCCGAGTAAAGAAAAATAAAGATATTCGATCTTACTTTATTTTTCTGTTCGACACCGGCCGACGAGTCAATTTAGAATTTCAAGATCAAGTCGCCGGATATTTTTATATTGGATTCAATAACTCTGTCTGTGTGTCACAAGCTCTGTTTCCTGCATCGTAACTTACAGGATAATAGACAGATATTGTTGAAAAATTTATGTTACATAACGTTTAACTTATGATCTAGACACGCGGTAGCGTGTCAAGTCAAGTTCAAGCTAACAGAACTGGCGATCAGCACCGTGTGTAATATTACACGAACCAATTGGAGCCACTTTGGACCACGTCACAACTTAAAAACTATTTCACATAAACATGTCAAATTTGGCTCATATATTGAGACTTACGAAATACATATGTGCTCCAAATTGTATAAACACACCTCAAACGGTTATTTAGATACTAACGTCCAAAAACCGTCATTTTTATCACTGACTGACTTATAGATCAAAACTCTAACCCAGTTCCAGATGACCTAGAAAGTTCAAATTTGGCATCCAGATAGGTAGTTGGGTAAATAAAAAGGAATAAATCAGAAACTAGTAATTTTTTTTCCTTTTAGTTTTCAATAAATTGATTCTATTAGGAACACTTACTTATAGTGACTGTAATGGCAATCAACATTGATGACAGCCGGTCTTTATGTTGATTTTAAGGTCTTCACGTGAATATATAATGATTGTGCGTATATATGAGAACTAGCCAAGTCAGACCTTAGGCTTCAATATATTATCCTAAGTTATAAGAAGAAATGATATTTTAAGTTGTTATAAAATATTTTATGTTGTTAAAAATAAATTTCAGGACTGACCATTGGACTTGGCACCCATTTAGATCTCCCTTCTTTTGTCGTTGAAGTCAACAACCAAGGCGTATATCATAATATTAAACTTGACTCTCATTTCACATTTATGTTTTTGATGGGTACAATATGATTACGGTAAAAACGTCTGATTAATATTCAAAATGTCACAACTCTCGCTTGGAAATACCACCGCGACAAATGCGACATGGGAAACGCAGCGAAAGGAGACGACATCCACTCTGAGTCGCCCAAAAATTCCACAAATGCTTGTGAAATGGTTGATTTGGAACAAACAAGTATGGCGCAAACCGCAAGGTCGCGGTGTAAGACATTGGCTCCGCAGTACCACGCGACGGATTCCGCGCACATCCTTATACGACGCATGTTTATTCTTATACGGCAGCCGTTTTGCAACACTATTGAGGTCAATGATATCGAATTTCGGTGACTCATCCTTATTTGTGTCGCAAATCGTACAGTATACCCACCATGAGAGAGTGCGTAGTGTTCCATGGATGGCGGCCACATAGACCTTGCTACTGATATATCGAAGGGGGCTATTCAGTGTCACGTACCTCAGCGCGTCTACTTATAGCGCGGCGGCCATTAGTCGCGTGTCGCGCCCCGCCGCATCTGTCACGCTGTGTCGTACCACCCGCGCATCTCTTGTCCGCTCAATTGTACGTTTTGACGTTACGAATTATTTTATGAATTTCATTTCAGACTTGTCTGAATATTTGTCGCATTCCGTAAGTTATTAGCGGTAATAAATCACGCGACGTACCATTTAATGAATGTCGGCGGCTCGTTTGTTGGGACTGCGACACTTTAACGATCATATTTCTAAAACAAACTATCTGTTTAAATCTGTGTAATTTGTGCTGCGATTTTGTCGTCAGTTGCTTTGGTTGAAGCTGTTTTCCCTTGTATGTAAATGAGAAAGCCGGACCGCAGCAACTTTCTTCGCATCGGAGCTTTAACAAGCTGCTACATTGTATGGTATCTTAAACCTGTGAGATTGTCACAGTGCGCGTGATTGCGGTTATTAATGTCCTGCAGTGCGTAAATGGAGACAAATTCCTGGTAGCCGTGCGAGCTAGCCTGCTGCCGAGCAGGCCGGCCGCTCGGAACCTGTTCCACTGAATTGATTGCAACTACTTGCAACAAATAATCGACGACGCATTCTTTGGACACTTTATTTGATACCATAAGGAAATCAAGCAGAATATAAAGCAGGTAATGTGTTTATTTACTTCGCAAGATACGCAACAGAAGATACAATGTATCTTGGACCATCTGGTGTGTAATAAGGCAAAAAGGTGATACAGAGGGTACGGCAGTTTGGAGCTGAATACTAAGGAGGGAACCTGACAAATTGTGCGGAACCGGCGCACGGGCGGAATTCGCGGCACAGGACCGAACCCCGGCCTTCGTCGCCGAATTACATCCGGGGCCGGCGGCGGCGGGCCCGTGAATAAACAATCGCTTCGGGGAAAATGGACCAAACATAAATACATACATTTTTCAAGACAACTAGCTCATTTGGAGAATTGTGACTCTCGTAGTCTCGCAGTCCGACAGATCGATTAGTCCACATTTGGAATAACAGTAGTGTATCTATGAAACAGTTGCTTCCATTCGGTGCTCCGACTGGTGGATTAGAATAGATACGAAAGTAATCATTTTAATTTTTTGACGTAGGACTAAATATAGATTTCTGCCTTAATAATGATTTGTTTCGTTACGAAAAGTAGGTTTTATTTTAAGTATCTTTTCCTCATTACAAACCAATGACCGTACAAACTGATGTTGTTAGAAGTATCCAGTTAATTCCAGTTACATTGACTCTGTAAGGATGTATTGGAATGTGATGAATATGCATGAGATGAGCAGATAAACTTCACGACTCTTCGGCACTTTGTTCTCACGATTATAATGAGATAAGGTGGTAATGTCGTTACTTTGGGAATCCGGCCATTACCGGTGTTGTTTTCAAAAAAGCTGGTTGTGCATCCGGCGCCATGTTGGATGGCTGGCAAACTGGCGGACTGGCAGTCGTTAGGATGTTTACAATTTTAATATCTCACGAGATTAATGATTGAGCCTGGCTCGACAAGTTGGCAGAGTGAGGTCTCGGAATGGTGGAACTAGGGGAAGGACAAGTGTTACTCGGAACTTTTCTGTGTGAAAGACACTGATGACCAAGAAATTAACGAAAAAAATCTTGATGAAAAATTCTTAGGAAAATCCCATCATCTACCTGCCCTCATTCCTACTCTTTGTCTGGCGCGAGGACGCGGCCGGCGAGTCTTGGGAACTACTGGCACCAGTGTTGAAAGAAAGTTTTATAAGTTTATATTGACAGCTAAAACACGGGCTTTTGCGTCCAAATGAAATATCTCAATCACTGGAAAAGTTTTTTAGTTGTTTGTTCCAACAATAAGGTAAGGAATTACTGAGGGACTCCTCTCCCTCCTCCTCTCTACTTCTTTCATCGAGGTAATGAAGTGAAACCAAATACATCACAACTTGGCAAATGATCGTCCACGAACTTTGTCTAAAACTGTCGCTGGGCCGCACTCACTGTCCCTAAAGTTATGCCTTGTTGACACGAGCTTAGTAGATACTAGCCATTAGTACCTCACTGTGACAGCTTTTCACAAGTAGTAAAGGAGCACTAAGCGGTCGTGTGAGCTAAACATTAAACTAGCTTTATGTAAGACTAACCCTGGCCCTACACAGGCCAAGTCGCGGGACTTCGCCTGTGTAGAACTAGTGACAGACCGATTCCCTCTGTAAGTGGTGGGCTAGACAGCACTCAACGAAATGGACTGTAACTTAATTCGTGTTATTTGATTTTAAACTTTTAGTTGCAGAAGCTTTTTCATTTCTATATATCTGACGTCCATCACACAGTTCAGTACTGTATCTACATTTTTAACTTAAATCAAGAATTCCAGTGTTAAAATAAAATGCTGTTCTCAGAATTCACGTAGCTGTAGATTATACCATGATTGGGTCGAACTTAATAGCAACCCCTTCACAGAAATTGGTACGATTGCTGATTGATTTCTATTCGAATTTATTTAATAACAAATCCATTTTAAAATGTTTTACAATACTCATAACCAATATTGAAACAGTGATGTTTGAGAGGAATTTTAACTTCTCTTGGAATATATTTAACAATTAAAAGTATGAGTATACGATTAGGTACCGAAGCTAATAGTTTGATTGAGAACCATTCATCAAGCTTAGATAGTAAACAAGCTTTTTTATGTAGTTATCTTCTTTTTTAAGTGTTGAACAATCAACCAGTATCTTTGTATGCTAGCTAGAAGTGGAATTAGTGGTAAAACCTGTACCTAAGTTACGGTTTGAGCCTAATGGGTTGTTTAACACGTAACTGGCAAACAATCTGACCTGTAGTATAGGTGAACATACCGTAAGCTTTGATCTTTAGCCTTACATAACTACATAACAATGGAACAAATTACGAACGAGTACCACACATGGTGACCAGAGCCTCTTCTTTAGGTACTTACTACTACTTATAGGCTCAAGTATACTTACAAGTAAAAAACCGTTACATTAGGAACCCGTATCGCCAAGTCATTATCTCTAACGAAGAGCAGCATTCCCGGCCGGGGGATTGAACCCCGGACCTTCAGGTAACGAAGCAAAAAACTAGTAAAACGGCCGCGACCAGCCATCAGCGAGTAGCGACCTAGCGGCCAGTCGATAGCTCACGCAAAAAACACGCACCTATTACAATATTCTACGATTGGGAAAAAATAGGATCAAGGACGATTTGTCATAGTTGCGACGAGGTTCCGCATACATTACGCAGACATTTCAGAGTTATAAATACTACGGAGAAAGAAATAGATGAGTAGTGGCTATCTACCCTTATGAAATTAATTTAGTCATAAAAGAACAGTATTTTTGTTAACACGAACTTATTTGCAAATTCTTTCAAACTAATTTTCAAAACATTTATGGAATAAAATAACAGTGATGTTGAAGATGAGCAATCAAAAATTTTATTGACAAATTGCTGTAGTTGTTTTATTTAAGGATCCAAAGATTAAAATATGAAATCAAAAGACAAGGCTCACCAAATTACCGAGCCATTAAGTATTAGATACATCGTATGTTCTCGAGATACGTTATTCTAAGATTATCTGCTCATAAAACCGAGATATAATGAAGAACGTAATGCGACATTAAATCCCTCCATCCCACGCTTTACTGTGACATAAAAGCCTCATATTCTGAGGATCGCGCCTCACATTATAAACTTGTACACCTTCAATTATATTGTTTGTTTTTAATTGTTTCAAAATGGCGGCGCAGAGGGTAATAATTGCTTTAGGTCTGATATTATTGTTATTTGTTTGTAGGGTTAACTGAGTTTTATAAAGTTATGTGTTATTTTTTAATACCATTATGTGACAGCACTTAGATAATTGTTAAATGTTTTTGAGCGTAATCGTCAAGGAATGTTGGTTAAGGTAACTACCTAATTCTTTCGGCACTCCTGTAATCATAATAGATTTGATTACATCTTATGTCTCGCCTGTTCCTAGATTTCATTTTATAGTTATAAAAATTAATCCACACAGCCTAACAAAAACTGGCCGCCATTAAGTGCGGAACCCTATAACCTTTATAGGGTTCCGCACTTAATGGAGGCCAGTTTTTGTTAGGCTCACGGAATATGTGGCGAAGTCCAAGGGGACATCGCAACATATTCCGTGTATGAACGCAAATGGGCCGGCACCGTTACGATGTGGGAACGGTCACCACAGTAGACTGGACTGGGCACTGCACCGACCGGTCCAGAAGCAATTAATGGCGATTGATTGCAACGGACACCTCGTACCTATGTAGAAACTGGCTTCGATTTACATCCATTTTTGTAAAGGCAGTGATGTTAACATAATGTTTGTAACGTCCGCTTTTTACACTATCTTCGTTAACTACTTTATGTTTTTGTTTGCAGATGTAATAGTTCACGCCCAAGAAGTAAGCGGAGGTGTTCTCTTGTTCTGTTTATCACTATAACCGATGATGCCTGACTTATCTTGTAAAACTAAGGCCTACGCCTGTTATAGGGACAAGCCTTTAATCTTCGAGCTGCTAAGAACACTGTTACAGAAAACCTAATATTTCATTTTGTGCTATTTGTGAATATACCAGACGGCCTCTAAGGTACTCAATCACACATGTTGAAGTCAGTAGTAGATATCATTTGGAAACAACAAAACCTCTTCACTCGAGATTCAGATGTGGGTACGTGCTATACTTTCAAGTTTCCTCCCATATTCATTGGAGTGACATTAAAAACGAGTTTGTTTTTTATTTAGTGTGTGTTCATTCTCTTATTACTCATTTATTTGATGTTATTTATGGAAAAATCATCTCTTGTTCAAGCTCACCGTCAGTTGGGCGTAATTGGATTGAGTGGGAACCGTGTCGGACGAGTTGGTGACTGAATAATGTTAGCAGCCATTTTGTTAAATAAGTTTATAATACACCGCCGTGTGGCGCCCAGTCTAGACCTAAATATAGGACTTGTTTGTAGGGAGAGATCTTTCAAGAGATTATGCCAAGAGTAGCGGATGCCTTAATGCCAGCGGCGAAAAGGAAAACTTTTAAAAGGGAGTTGTTCTGTTCTAAGAGCTTTCGTATTTCATAAATAACTGTACATATACAACTGTTATTGTCATGCCTGAGCTGCGTCATAGCAGCATCAAGAAATCATCAAATTGTCCATTAACGCTATGTTGAGGTTATCACCTTTTCAGTTCTGCTTCAGAAATGAAAGTTTTAAAGATGAATATCTTTAAAACATCGACACGCTTTGAACATAGGAAACTATTCTAGCATTTGACTAAATATTTCCTATGTTGGAAGCGTGTCAGCATCCCCCACCTTCCAGGAAGTGGACCATCAAACGCCACGTTGAGGTGTATAAGTACGGGCTCTGTGACCCGTCGTAAAGTGCAGGCTTCACCGGTGACCTAACGTTATCCTATTAGCTGCCTTTTGAGTGGAGCCCGGTGGGAGGCCTTAACAGCTCCAAGTCGTTAATAGTTACATAAATATCGTTGTTCCACGAAGAAGTATCGGTAGTAGTATCGGAGAAGTTGTTTATGGAATGGTAAACTGTCGTTCAAAGCTTTTACTTCTATCTGATTTAGGGACAATTTCGCAGAAAAGCAATACTCAAGTGTACTTTTAAAAACACGTAGGCGATCTACAAAGTTCCGTGAAGCATCTTAAACTGGATTTCATCGAAGATAAGTCGGGATAAAATAGCTATCGTAAATCAAAGCCTTGAGCTGAACTAGTTAATTATAAATGTCTGTATAAGTGCCAACCTGTAAGTAAACACATTATCTCTCGCATCCGTCCGAGTTAATCACCCCAGGCTGGTACTCTGCCTACCCTAGTTTATATCCTAACGGTGCGTGATAGCAATCTAGCAGCTTCCGCCCGATATTATTAGCTCTTTATACTGAATATCTTATTGCTAGTATTGAGACTGTGTTCTTAACTGATTTCCTGGTAACTGTATTATATGCGATATGTAAATTGAATCAGAGGATGGAAAGAAGGTATATTTACGAACTTCCTTAGACGGTAGATATTGATAACAAACATCTGCAGCAAGTTAAATAATTGCGTAGTGCACTCACCATCTTATTAACTTTCATTTTGTGACAGGCTGAGTTCAATGAAAAGATTAAGGATTACAGGAAATATCCGGAATTAGATCCGTGATTAACGATTGTTGACTTTGTAATTTAGATTACCATGTTCGATGTTGTTTTTGTTCGTGTAAATATTTATTTGAAACCAAAAATAAATCGTGCTTAGCTTTACATATATTATAATTTCCATTAATCTCCATTACGTTGATCAATATTGATATGGATATGCAAATGGCCGTAAGTGTTTACTTACTCGCACGGAAAAAGAAAAAGCTATCAATAAACATCGCTCAGTAGACATTTATCATGAATACTGTTTCACACGTCACTTTTATCGTGACTTTCATCGCTCATCGATATGATCGGTTACATTTGACGTCAGAGTGTGTACATTTGTACAACCAGGGTTTCCTCTTAGTCAGATTTCAGTAATAGCTGTGTTTACAAGTACTGTCGATTTATGGGTTTGGGTTACTTTCACCTCTAGTATTCACGATAATGACGGTTTTGGTTCTCGGAGAAACATGTTTAATCATAAAAAAACTCTTTAGGTTACAAGGAAAACAGATTTGTATTAGCCAAAGTCAATCAAAGCTAGCTGTTAATACGACTGTTGTTTACCGGCTGAATTACGTGGAAAACTGTAGTCGATGGAGAAAATAACTACAATATATACTGGATTGAAATAGCACAAACAGTGTTTCTTGCCGCCGAAATAATGTTTTCGGGAGCTACGCGGTAAACAAGTGTTATTTGGTTTTTGTACAGATTTCTCAGTAGCTATCTAACATTTGTGCCGGCCATGGTCAATGGACTTTGCAGAATAAAAATTTAACATCACGCTTTGTAATCCCCGAAGGGTTAAGCAAATGTTTACAGTCACGAGCAACAATATGTAAAACACTTAACAACTTTTAAAAGTATTTTTCTCCTACTGTTCTGATTATTAAAATTTCATGTTGTTACGAACATAGTATTCTGGAACTCATATTTTATGAAAAAGATTCTATCTCCAAGTTACAATCGTTATTTCTCGCGAAAATTGCTTTTAGATTTAGGAAAGTGTATATGTCACCGTAATATTGTAAAAACCGTTAGATTATAATCTATCTCGCAAGATTATAATCTGTCGAAAGATACCGTAACATACTTGTTTACAATTTAACGCATTACTTTTCGGTAGATTATAATCTATCGAAGTGAAACCGTCAAATTGTGAAATGGCATGCGACGGAACGCACCTCGCGAGCTGATTGGTTGTACGTCATGTACCCCGCGCCGCCATATTTGTTTGTTAAATGTTTTGGTGGTTGTAAATTGATTTCGTGTTGAAATTAACTCAAAACTTTAGAATTAGTTTTATAAAATTGTTGTGGAAGTAAAATAATCTGTGATTAAACAAAGATGTGCAGTATCAATGATAAATAAGTTAGTGTTAGTCACCGAACGTAGCCTAAGTTACATACATTTTCCGTGTTTTTATATTTTTTATTCGTGTGAACCTTTGTGACCTCATTTGATAATATTTAAAATTTATTGAGCCTATCCATTAAAAACACTGTTAGTTTACATTCGACAACAAACGAGTTAACAACTTTATGTAATTACCCATATTAGCAAATTAATGATTTTGAATTTGAAACAAATATGGCGGCGCACGGCACATGACGTTCAACCAATCAGCGCGCGAGGTGCGATCCGTCGCATGCCATTTCACAATTTGACGGCTTCACTTCGATAGATTATAATCTACCGATAAATAAAGCGTTAAATTGTAATCAGTATGCTACGGTTCACTATCTTTCGACAGTTGACAATCTCGCTAGATAGATTATAATCTAACGGTTCTTACAATTTTACGGGGACATCTACATATTGGTGCTCGTGACTGTACTAACAAGTGCACCCACATTTCGCCAGTTATGTCTAAGTCCCATGTAATAGGGGGCGAGCCTATTGCCATCAACCGGACACAAATCCCGGCTCCTTGGCAGCTACTCAGAAATTGTTCATGAAAAACCCAATGACACTTTGCCCGACCGGAAAATCGATCCCCTGACCTTATGGTCAGCTGTCGCGCTTGCGACCACTACACCGTCGAGGCAGTCAATAAAACAAGAAAAAGATTGTGTAGAGCTAATTGAGACTTAGCTTAAGCACTAAGTTGTCTCTGTTTGTCACAACTCGTCAAGTGCTCACGAAGCTGTAACATCAACATAATATCGTGGGGAACTCTTCTTACGTTTACTTTGCAACTCGCTGCGACTTTAGAAAGGGTACGAACCTAAACAACTTGATATTTGCAGATTATTTGAGCGCTCTAGATGAATGTCTGTCGGCTCCAAATATGTAGGTGCATCCTTCCCGCCGCCGCTTTCTTTTCATTTACTTACGCAATGAATGTTATCTCTGACATTTGCGAAATAATGAAGGTCGGCCCACATGGAGGCGGATGTGGAACCGGATCGTCACGTGACGAGGAATATTTGTGTCTGCTGTGTTCGTCCGAACAACGCGAGTGTCTCTATTGGGCTATGTGACGCCTCAAGTACACTGCGCTATGGCGCTTGGACTTTGGATACACTGCCTTATTTACATATAAACTATCGATCATGGTGTAAGTTACCAGTCAATGTACGTCGACATTTGTTTACGTATTTTGTGGTAGTAAGAAAGCGCGTTGTGATGCTGCGCGCGCCGCTCGTTATGATGCGCAGACGCAAGCGCCGCATGCCACGCGTGTCTTGTTGATGTTGTGTTAGCGGGAATTATTTATCTTAATTATGATAAATCCGTTTGCGCTAACACACGTGACTGTGGCAAGTGAAATAAACTAAACAACCTTATTGACTTTGCACAGCTAGCGTTACTTTCTTGATGAAGGGCAGCCCGCGTGTGTAAGTGAGTCCAGAAAGATGACGGACTCTAAAGCCCCGTTTCAAAAAGGTAACCCTTAAAACAAGGCCGCCCAACCTTTTGAACAATGGGGCAAAATTAATGATTGAAATCCACAGACGGGCCACTGACCACTGACGGTTCAAATTTTTGAGTAGTACCTACTTTTGATAGCAATAAGGCCAATAAGCCTTAACTTTTATTATGGTATTGTGCAATAAAAGATAAAACAACATTCTCTAAACTATTAAAATAATATAAAACCGACTTCAAAAACACAGAAAAGTGAAAAATAACTTTAGCTTCAGAAGTCGGTGACAAAAAACTGAATCAAACAAATAAAGTCACCGACTTTGAAGTCGGTTTTATTTTTTGCAAAAAAGATTTTTTCACCGCCCATAAAATTGGAGGGTTGCCCTCGATTTCCCTGGGATTCCATCATCAGATTCTGATTTGGTGACAATGGGACAGAAATCGGTAAACATAGGTACATTAAAATACATATAGTCGTACATAAAAACTTCTCCTTTTTTTAAGTCGGTTAAAAATTGTCAAAGGAGTTCTGGTGAAACATTAGTGAACCGTTAACAATACATGTCATGGTAATAGACTTAACCCCAATAAAATGGAACTAAACATACCTAACTGTTGAAATGTGGGTGTACTGTAGACTGTACACATCTCAGAGCATCCAGGCGTGATGTTATGTTAACAATGAACATCCAAGCGATTGCAGCCATCGCGACAGATTTGCTGTCTACTATTGAAGAGTTCCATTGTAAATTTCCGAACATCAGCATCAGATCTCCGCCAAATTTAAATGGAACCACCACGGAATAATATTTTTCCAATCAAAAAAAGAATCATCCAAATCGGTTCAAAATTGGCGAAAATATCGCCGAACAAACACACAAAAAAAAAAATCAAACGAATTGATCTTTTTGGAAGTCGGTTAAAAATAAATAGCACCTTCTGCTAAATAAAGAAACAAAATTTAGTTATTGCAGGAAAGTCTTCTTTTGTTACAAATTTCCAGAAATCTACAAATTCATCCGAAGAAGTTTGAGACTTTAAAGATATTTTTTCTGCAAAAAGATTTTTTAGTGCAGAGTGATTTTGAAGTTCAGTGAGTTCAAATAAAAGAAGGTTAACAACACTTTCATGAATTCCTCTCACAGTACTTCTGACCAAATAAAATCCAACAAAATCTTCTACCAATAAAATCTTCGTCCATCTTTCAGCAAACAGATCGTCTGTTAAATTAGAATCCAAGAGATCATTAAGCGCGGTCAGAGTGCGAGGAATTGGCGATTTAGCACGTGCAAAAGTACGACATGGAGGCATGGCAAACAGCCTGTGCGATCTGCCTCGGCACTAATTGTCTGGAACAACGAAGCGCGCCTACACATCAAGCAGATCAGGGCATCAAGAGCGCCACGGAGCATCTTACAAGCTATTGTGAGCTGATCTCGAGCTCGCCTTACCTCTATCGAGTTGTATCCGAGGCAACCCAGTAAGAATTTTGTTGGATAGAGGTAAGGATAGTAGCCGTGTTTCTGCTTATATGTATAGGTGCTTGAGGAACGTTTTTTGAACCTTTTCTAATAAAAGTGCATAGGTACCTTCATATGGATTCCCCACGCAAGAGCTAGTTTCTAGCTTGCAACGTACGACCGACGCATTAAATATAATTTTGACGGCATGAGCGTGATTGTTTAGCTACCATGGCCATATGGTTGTGGAAGGTAAACTTTCGGTCGAATGTGACTCCCAGGTCTTTTATGGCTTTTGACTTCGATAGTATTATTATTTAAATTATATTAAAACTTAACTGGGTGCTGCATTCGACCGAATGTCATAGTGAAGCATTTGGACGCATTAAATTCCATCTTGTTGTCTACACTCCACTTGTATATCGCATCAATGTCTTGTTGCAGTTCCAAACAGTCACGCTCAGAGTTTATTTCAAGGTACAGTTCTGTCACAGCATACAAGAGACATCTTGCATGAAGCAGAACTAGAGGAAGATCGTTGACCATGATAAGAAATAATAAAGGCCCCCCAAAATTGAGCCTTGACTCACGCCGGAACGCGTGTTAGGTACCCAACACATACATACCAATCCTAACAAACTGCTGTCGATCACACAGGTAGTCTGCAAAGAAACGGAGGAGAGACGGTGCGAACCCTATTTTGCTAAGTTTCATTAGCAGTGCATCATTGTTATCAAAAGCCTTCCGAAAGTCGAATAAAAGTACGTCTACCTGACGCCCGCGGTCCAAACTAGACGAGATATAATCAACTAGTGTCAGAAGGTTTGTGTCAACTGACCTTTTTCTTCTGAAACCGTGCAGTTCATTACAAAGATACTTGTTTATTTGCTCATAATGGAGGATGTTGAAGATAGGATTGCGATAGGGCGGTATTCTTCAACGGAACTTTTGTTTAGAGTTTTAGGGATAGGTGTAACTCTAGAAAGTTTCCACTCAGAGGGATATGTGCCGGTCTGCAAGACTAAATTAAAGATGTGGCAAAGAGGATCTATGAAAATATTTCTTAAGTCTTTAACTATGTTGTCAGGGCCAATAAAGCTGTTAGGTTATGGCACAAGGGGGGTATATTTATGTAATTGCTGTTATAGGAATGGTCAGACATACCGACGTGATCAGCATTAAGCTGCGGTACGTCAGGCAGAAAAACAGCCGAGAAAAATTCAGCAAAAACCCGTGCCGCCTTAGTACCTGAAAAAGTTGAAACCTTGTATGTTATATTCGGTTCAAACCAACCTTTGGACCGCAGGCTGGAAATGGAAAATTAGAATTGACGAGGGTTATGTTTAATTTTTTTCAAAGTCTTGGAATCTGCTCTCAAACGCCTGTAATAAGCGTCTTATTTTGTGGCGTTTTGTGGCACTGGACATTATTTCAAATTGGCAGGAAATTTGAAGCTTACTCACGCGGGCCATTGAAAAGTCGGGGATGGGCGGCCTTGCCTTAAAGTTCTGGCCGAGCCTTGAATGAAAACATGGCACTGTTAACAGTGAACATTAATGTAATCAGACATAATTTCGAATGTAGCCCGCGGCGGCTGCCCTGTGTCGGCTGTGTATCAAAACAAATAACAACTTCTAATGGCTTCTAAAATATTACACCGACTTGAAACGTAATCAATCAAACTTTTGACCCAAATTAGGAAAAGGTTCTTAATATTTTTTAAACTTTATAACTGAGAGAAGGGATGCTGTAATAACGGAGGTGAAAGGTTCAACGTAAACAATTTGTCTCCACAAAGTAATTACCGAAAAACAAACGTTTATCAGTATTAACTTAATTTTCATGGTTTGATTACTGGGAGCGTAAGCGTGTAAACAGCCCGGTCCTTTGGCACGAAGAGACAGAAAGAAACACTGTAGATACCTATAGACATAATTATTGTGGGTGCGGGTCGGTCTCATTTCGTAAACTGATAGGTGGTCCTTGAACAGTAGGGGGTCAAAGTGCAAATTAGAGACGAGGCATGCCTATTTCGCCTGCTTTCTTCTAGTTTTTCAGGTGATTATTTCATTCACACTCACCTATTCTATTACACAATGCACTGAATGAACGTAAAATCCTTGGATCCTTCCAAGGATTTGCATCCACACAGCATTCATTATACGTCTGTTGTGGTCAGGAGACACAACTTAAGTACTTCAGTTTTATAAGCACTCTTTAATGATGGTTTTAGTGTAGAATTTGCGTCATATGCGGATCAAAAAGTACTTTTTGCGAAGTTAAGACATACCTTACTAGCTAAGGTTTAAAAGCTCTGAAAACTTTTATTTTGGAAGTACCACAAAAAAGTTGCTGTACCTATCCGCACTTAGAGGAATGAGTACTTTTTACTGACCTTGAAGTTCTCAGTTTGGTACTCAGACAGGACTCAAGTGGAACTAATCTGATTTTCTGTGTCGATTTGTCTAGACATTTTTGAGCTACAAACTCAGTTGCCTTGCCTGGTCTTACCAGTTTTTCAACAGGTCTACTACTGAATAGTAGGTAACTGTGAGAAATACTCGATTGCTTTGATTTGCTAATCGCTTTTGTACCAAGGGTAGGGGATGCGACCCTGAATGGAACTAACATTAGTATGGCCTACCGTACTCATAAGTGTTAGTGTTAATGCATGTAAAATGTATGTTTGTGAATGCATAAACAGAAAGTCTTCCTACATCTTTATTTAAGGCCTCTTATTCAAGCCCTCTTCCTGCCTGCTTCTCTTGCACAACTCGTAGCCTGCTGACCTGCATAGCTCAAGTGCCTCACGGGCAGTGGACCAGCAGCGATACCTACGCTACATCTGTGCAGCTTGGCTCTGAGAGCTTGTTAACGTACCTTGTTCTCACGAGCGGCGCGCGCGCATCCGGCGCCCATTAGCTCCTCATATAAACGATCACTGAGAGTATATTGTTACATCATAAACTGATAATAGTTAGTTGTAATAGAGGAATATGTTTTGAATAACTTCTTCAGAGAGCGTCATTATTTAAGCGGATGAACTTTACTACTTTATTTGTTGCTTAGAAAAAGAATTACTTTACTAAAAATAATGATGATGTCGGCTGTCACTTTGCCCCGCTGTCTTAATTTCTCAATCCGTCATTTTTCGTGAGATATACTTAGTTCCTCCTTAGTTCGTTCCTCCGTGCCTCGGAAAGCATGTTAAGCCGTTGGTCCCGGGTGTCATGTGTAGATCTTTGACAGTCGTTAGGTAGTCAGTGGACCAAAAGTCTGACAACCAGTCTACCAAGGGGTATCGTATTACCCAGTACTAACTAGGTTGTGGAGGTCAGATACGCAGTTGCTCCATATAAAATACTTGTATTAACAGATAACGTGTTAAAAATAATGTCATAAAAATGATAAATAATGTCTTACCCTTCTCACATGCACTCACACACCCACACCTACAACACTACACTCACACCTACCGCACTACACTTCCCACACTACATTCACTACACCACACTACCCAAACTACTGAAATTTTGTTAAACTTAATTATAGTTTAGTTACCTAAAACTACTGTCTTTGTAACTGTACCATCTGAATATGGATTGAAAGAGACTGGACCCCACAACACAGGGAATCCTAGTGTGGGTTTCAGGGCTTCATCTACGTTTGTAAACATAATGAGACAATAAATATTTTTTTTTTATTTTTTTCGCAGGTTTGGTCCGGCTCCCAGTCATCAATACAATTCAGAGAGAGTAGGCGGCCGTTGAATTGGTTGCGGATAATAGTTACTATTATTGTTTTGTGTTTTCCTGCGTCTCAGCAGTGGGAACATTAATAGGCTGATTATGCTTATGCTTATTGTTTTGTATAATACTCTCGGAACTTATTTAGAAATAAGAAGTTAATTTGGTATCCCATTGTTATTGACAGCTTAAAAACTTAGTTTATCAATCTACCACCGAGTTTCCTAGAAGCTCAACAGCTTACTCGTATAATAACGGACGTCACAATGATGTACTGGAACTGATGGAATTTTTAACTAGAACTGTCAACACGTAGGTATGCAAACGTGTTACCTGCTATCCATGCAAAGGTATTCCATTGTGAATATTTTGCTCTTTATCAGTCAATTCACTTACTGTATTACTTCATGGGGTGGCACGAGTAAAACTCTGTTATTGCCCATTGAAAGAGCTCAAAGAGCTATCCTCAAGGAGGCTACTTGCCGCCCTTTCGTTTTCCCCAGTAACCTCCTGTATAAATCTTGTGAAGTACTAACAGTTCGACAGTTATTTATTATGAGCACTGTACTAAAACAACACGCAGCACTTCCATACAGCACTGAATTTATTTAAAAAAAGACGGAAAGATATAGTTTGCCCTCAAAAAAGTACAAAACATGCTGTCACCGCTACTATATAACAGGCTAAATTAAAAAGGAAACATCTGCTCTTTAAATCACAGTAACTGCAAGAAAACCCTTAAGGAAGCTCTTCAAACTATGTCCTATGAAGACACAGAGAAATTATTACTTTTGTTAAAGTTATATTGTTTGTATTAGTTAGAAAATAATATAAATTTAAATTCCTTTTTACATAGGTACCAATAAGATTAATATGATGTGTGATATTTAATCCATTAATGTTACCTCGAATCGCCTGAAACACTGGATTACCTAGTTCAGGCACAAATCATGGGTGAACTTGAAACTGTAAATGTTGTACCTGTATATTTTTAAATAAATTTTATTTTATTTATTATTTTTTTCCTTTACTTATTTTTATACATATTAATTACATTTTTAAATATTCTAATATAAAACAATATAAAAAAAAACATTTAAAAATATAAAAAAATAGTGGTCCGCCGGTATCGGGAGCAAGGTCCAAGTTACCGGTGGTTAGGGCTCCAGAGACAGGAACCTCCTCACAATGCGAGCCGTATCGAGGAGTACTGCCTTCTGAATCAGGCCCTTGATCCAACCGCCTAAGGAGAGCCTCGAAAGATGGTCGTCGAGGCTCTTGGCTATAAGGCCATTGGCCGTCACGACGATTGGCACAATGATAGCCGAGTTCACATTCCACATGTCGACAACCTCGTGTGCTAAGTCGAGATATTTAATTTGTTTCTCTTTCTCAGCTTTCACGAGGTTCTCGTCATGCGGGATGGTAACATCGACTATCATTACGTGGTGCGCTGATCGGTCTATCACTACTATGTCAGGTTTATTGGCGACCTGTCAGTCCTAATAATAGTCCTGTCAGTAATGATAGACCGATTCCAGTACAACGTGAGATGGTCTTTCTCGAGAACTGGGTCGGGCACATAGTTGTAGTACGGTACCTCAGATTCCACAAGTTTATATTTCAAGGCAAGTTGCTGGTGAATAATCCTGGCTACTTGGTTGTGCCTGTGCAAGTACTCGCTGTTAGCCAGACTAGAACAACCAGAAATAATATGTCTGATGGACTCACCCGGACGGTGACATTTTTTAAAATTTATTATTATGATTGGTACGGATAGCGGACAGTTCTATCAAATAAATGTAGATTTTGATTAGAATTTCAGGTCCAGTCATTAACTCTTGAGTAATTAACTTATTTTTTTGTTGTAGCTAGGCCGCCCATTCATAAAAATAGTCATGTATTGTTTTAAAAAGGCAGCCATTCATTATTTTTGACATTGGGGTTGTCGCGGGTTGCCCTTTGTAATTGTTGACATTTGAAAAGTGCTGATTTTCGGATTGTTTCGGATAAATGAGTTTTATTTTTGATTTTCTGTAGCTGTTGCTGACTTTGAAATTATTATTTTAACTAAATACGGGTTTTAAGTCAGATACTAAGTTTATTAAGACGCGCGGACGCGCCACAACCCGTAAGCTGAATCGTAACTTAGGTAACAGTGTACGATAGTAAATCGATCTCTAGTTTACGATAAAAAAGGGGAACTTATTAACTGCCTAGAGGAAATACCAAAGTACCAAATTATTTGTATCTCAGCTCCTTGAAGAGGTTTTATGTTTCTCAGGTATTCTTCTGGATAGCTGGTAAGCATGTGAGGTGTGAGTGTGAGGGTATGGAATACTTAGTATCCATAGATCGTCTTGATATTATTATCGAGGCAACATATTTGGGCTTACCTCATAAGTTGTTACCTAGATATTCAAGTAGATCAATTGTACCTATTAGTGTTTGTAACCTGAAGTATCCTTACTCACAAGCGCAAGTCTGGAATTTAATTCTTCGAAATTGGAAATACAGTTACGTGCTGAAACACAAGTTTATATTTATATTTATGTTTATTTCTTGTGTTTCCGTTACATGATGGCGGTTATATTGTAATACTAAGCACGAGCGGAATCGCCACGCAGGACGGTATTTATACAACAGCACTAGATCGCCATCAACCGATCGTCGACACTGCGCCGGCGCACCGCTTCCTATTACACGGAATAACGTACATTGTTCAGCTCACTAGTACCACGAAAAAGTAATTTCGTAGTACCAGGAAATCATGGCCACAGCAGAGCTTTATACGAGCATTCTTAAGAAAGAGTTTACGCCAGAACATCTCGCGGTTTGATATCTCTTTCATCTTAATTCGTTTTGCGAGTAAATGTGAATTCGGATTTGCATTTTATTGAAGAGTATCTGGAAAAATCTGCTACGTGCCACACAAACTCCAGTTTCCATTAGCATTGTTAGTAGGTGTATCTATCTCCCTTTGGAGTTATTTTGCTAACGCAGGTACTTAAGATCAGTGTCAGTGGGAACATTGAAACTTTTTTTGAGGATTAAAGGAGAAATGGAATGTATTGTTATTGTAATAGGTTTGGTCTAATAAATGTGTTACAAACGATTAGCTTATCTACTCAAGATCTACAACCGCAATTCACATCGAGCACTGGATGAAACGTCATCTTTTGAATGGAACTCCGGTTACTGAAAGTAAAGGGTCCATTACCTGGACGTCACAGTTCCTGCAAACGAACACAAGTACAGTCGTAGTAATATACTCTAGTACATAATATTTAGTAAGAAGTATTCTTTCGTTTCAACAACGTCACCTGAGGCGTAGGTACAGATGTACTTTGTCATCAAGTGTGGATATGACTGTTAGTAATGTACCTCTGGGGAACTACTGCGGAGTTATTGAATCACCTGTTGAACTGCTGGACCATCGCCAGCAGCACACAACTGGCGAGTTAGTCACAAGCACCAGTAAGAAGACAGAGGTAAAGAAGATCTACTCTGTTCGTCTTTGGCAAACTCTTTTAACCGTTTCCAAAATGTACCTGTTACAACGAGGTCCATCAGCGATTTGTTTCCGTGCGACTCATGACTAATGACAGGAGAAATAATCGGTTTGATCAGAAATAAACACACAACAACAGAGATTTTATTTTAGAAAGCCATCATCGTCTCCTGTCCTTATCCCATGTTACTGTGGGTCGGCACAACAACCATCACGCTAACAGTTTCAATCACGATGGGACGATTACGGAGCGGACGATAAAAACCACTTTATCAAAAGCTTATTAGAGATGAGCGTATCTAATTGTTCGCCGTTCAACTGTTCCATCCATCACCTTGGCCACTCTCATTTGACTGCGGTTTAACATTTCTGTAGAACTACTGTTTGTTCTCTGCACAATGTTCACGTTTAGTTTACAATGCAGCAACACTACGTTGTTCAGATTGAAGCGTGTAAGTTGTTGCTTTGTTGGAAATAATCCGCTAATGAAGAGATTTGATGAGCTTCCGTGTGTCTCCAGTGAATGAGAATGAGCGCTACAGTCTACAGTAATATGTCTCGCGCTTTATTGTCAATTAGAGGAGAATAGATGCTTGTTTGTTGAGCCAAGTTCATATCTCATCTTAATGGTATCATTTTGAATGTTGTTCATATCAAGAATATCAGAAGAGAAATAAAGGTATGGGAGGATTTTGTTGACAGGCAAAATAAAAAGCTGTTCTTCATATTGTGAATCCAAACATAACATAAGTTGACGCTTGGAATCCGTAAAGGGTTAGGCAGAGGTGCGAATCCGGATAGAATAGGATTCAGGAGCTGCCCAACTGTAGAGTTTTGGTATTTAATAAACTGTCTGTTTTGATACACAAGTCTTTGGTACAAATGTTTTCAATACGAAATCCTACTACCTATTTTCATTTCTGGCAGAAGAAGCCAGGTGTTGTTTATTAACATACAAACCCTGTTGCAACCAGTTTCAACGCAAAACACATCGGAAACAAATTAAAACAAAATCACCACGACAGCAGCCCCAGGGTATAAACAAAACCTTAAGTACCAGGAAACATTCGTTCAAAACGATGCAAGCCCTTGGGGTGCGACATTAGTACCAATACTTGCCAAACGCCCCCCGCGGGGGTCGAGAGCGGCCATCAAGTTGTCAATACAAATGATGTCTGTAGGCCAATACGTGACAAATGTTTGGTATTTGTTGATAACTGCCGCGGGATAACACATTTGTCTTACTTTCTAATCGATTTCAATTTCTCTATTAACTGTCTACTTATGGCAATTAAGACGAGAAATAACATAACATCACGGCGGCAGTCTCCTAAGGGTAGGCAGAAGTGTACCTATAGCAGCACCCACATTCCGACAGTTATATTTTTAATTTCCATGTAACAGATAGCGCGGCCATTGCCATCAACCAGTCACAGATCTAGACTCCAGGAGCTACTGCGCGATTCCGAATTTGAAAACTTTATATCACTTTGTCCCACCTGGGAATTGAACCCAGGACCATATGCTAAGCAGTAGCGCTGGCGACCATTAGCCGACGGACGCAGTCAAGTTATTTCCGAAATACTTTGCACAAAACGTCTGACCGTCGTCGCCGTCGTAACATTAAAATAGTCTAGAACGTTAATAGATTCGAGTTACAGACACGAGCACCAATATGTAAACACTTACAAAAGTGTTTTCTCCCACTGTTCAGATTAAAATTTCATGTTGTTACGTACATAGTATTCTGGAACTCATATTTTTATGATAATGATCCTATTTCCAAGTTACAATCGTTATTGGCGAAAATTGCTTTTAGAAAAGTGTAGGTATAGATATTGGTGCTCGTGACTGACAGACTGTTTGCCACAAAGCCAAGTAATCACAGGAGTTCACCTAGACGGTGTCGGAGTAATTAATTATCCGTCTGAAGCTGAACGTTTAACTTATATGTCTGCTATAAAACATCCGCACTTCACCTCCGCCATCAAGGAACTCGTAAAACTAGTAATAAATAAATAACAGTGCTGAGAAGGTTCCGTGGCTACGTGTTCATTTATATTTAATTTGTAAAACAGTAATCATCATCATCTCCCTGCGTTTGTCCCATTCCACTTGGGGTCGGCGCAACACGTTTTCTTCGTCCATTCACACGTCACGGCATCATTTCTTTGCAAATCAGTAACATTACCTGAAAAATACTTTGGTGAGTTACAAAAACTCTGGCGTTTACGATTTATGTAAATCATGAGACAATCCTCTCTCCTTTAAGATTCAGACAATAAAAACACTTTCTCGCGTAGGGAACCCTAAAACCCGTATCCGTATCGAAGAATTCCATTAAAATATTTCGACGTACATTAATGGTGTTAATTTTTCACCTGGCTAGGTTTATCTAAGCGGGCGGGCAACACCTGGGCATTCATTACGCTGGGTGTGCAGAGCGCCGAGTTTTCTCATTTGCACTCTGGATATAGTCCTATATAGGTAAAATACCTTGAAATCAATTTTGTTCGGCGCACAATAAGGAAAGCTTGATTCTTATTCAAAAGCTATGGTTTTTAATTGCCTTTTGTTTTGACACAACTACACAAATGAAATAAAGTGAACTGGAAGAAACAAAACTAGAAGAATTCAAGTCTGCGTGATTTAGAGTGCTCTACATAAAATATTCAATGTAAACCACTTTATCTTTGCCCGAAATTGTCTAATCGTAACGTATGAATAAAATAGGTCCCGCGGTGACACGCGACGCCCGCGAGTGACGTGACGGTGGCGGGACGGGACGGTGGGACGGGACGGTGGGACGGGACGGTGGGACGGGACGGTGGGACGGGACGGTGGGACGGGACGGTGGGACGGTCACTGGATCGCGTGACACGACCGGCGACCACTGCCCACTGCCCTACACGACCATACTCCTGACTTACTTATAGTGATTGTTATCGTTACTGTCGCATGCTAATGAATGAACGTAGTGTTGTAGTAGGTATCGTTGTGGACACTATTCCTGACTTTAGATTGCAGAACTCCAAATAAAATTTATCGATTTTGACTTTTATAGTGGTTTTGATATGGCACTAGGAAACGGATACGTAGCCATGGGCACTGGACGTTGCTCACTTAAAGATCAATCATTCTTTCGAGAGCTTAGCCCAGATTTTATAAAATTTATGACAAACTAAAGAGCACAACGAACCCTTGCCTCTGGTAATGTCAACAGTCCAGTTGTTCACAACATTCTGTCATGTTCCGAGCACATTGCGTCTATAAATCAGGTACACTCCACAAATACCCGCATGTGTTTGCGTGGTTCGGCCCAGTCGGGCGCGCTCGGCTATATTAGGACAGCGGAAAATATTAATCGGTCATCGTGCCATGACGTGCGTGTGTCGTGCGTGTGTCGTGCGACCGTATTGACATGTTGTGGACCGTTCACTGCGGTCGCATTCCGTAAAGTCTGATGTTCGTTCAAGTCGAGCAGAAACCGCATGTCGACTTATTTATGAATGCGGAAGTTCAGTAACCGGTCAGTCAGTAAGCCCTACAGGCTACAGTTTGCTCTGAATGTCGCGAAATTCTTCGGGTGTAACGAGCTGCCTCCTACCTACCAAATAGGGACCAATAGCGTGCATATACGCACGCACTTCTCAATACGGATTTCTCCTAGAATAGATAGATAATAAGAAGAAGAAAGAAAAGAAGAAGACAAGAAAAAGGCTGAAAATTCCATAAATACTAGTATTTGAGATCTAACATTATACCGAAATTCTAATTCCTACGAGAAAAACCTCTGTAACAGACAGACAAGAAAGTGATATCATAAAAGTTCCCATTTTCTTTTGTGAAACGAATCAGAGATCAGATGTGTCTGTCAATACATACGCTTGATTACTGGTGTGTAACGTTTGAAATAATAACAAAAGTTCTAACGATCAGATGACCTATTTTCATTTAATATACTTTTTCTTTAATATAACGATGAAATGAGATAATGAATAATTAAATAATTTCATTTTACCTAATTTTATATGGTTTAATGAACATTTTCTATAATCGCTGTTTTGACATGGAAAGAAAAATTCTAGTGCGAGCAGGGTTTGAACCTGCGACCTTCCGATTCAGTACACTGGACGTCATCCGGATTTTCTATAATACACATTTGAACAAATATTCAATAAGTAACTTTAATATGCAGTTACTATAATATTAAAAATCTATAGTAACGTTTAATTTAATTTAGAAACGTCGAGACGACCAAGAGACGTCGTCGATTCGTTCGTTTTGCTGTTTAAAGCAAACGAACAAATCGATAATATTCTGAAAAATAAAGAGGAATACACTGAAATTGAATTCCTTCGGGCTTTGGCCTCTAACTTAAAACTAAAATAAGGTTAGTCAACCTTGGCATAGCATTATGTCATCACTTATAACATTGTTATATGAATAAATAAATACGTATTAACTTGTGTTGTGTTTTGTTATTCTCCTTATACTCGTATTATCCACCTGCGTTAGATACCATCTACTGTAATTGAATCATTTCGCGCGCGAAAGCGACCGAGCGAAACGAGCGCGCCGCGGCAGCGGCTGCCGAGCGCCTGGTCCCCTCTATTGTTAGTGAATCATTTGGGTTAGATGAGGTAATAATAGTATGATGTTTCCTGATATTTACTTTATCATTACAGAATTTTGAGTGAAAATGAATAAATATAAATATTAGGTCAAATGAGAATTAGGTCATCAAAAGTTATATAAAAAGAGCATCATACAAATTGAAAATTATATGAAATGAACGTTATACTAAATATTATTAGAGCAAACGAAGATTATATGAAATATAAAATTAGATCAAATGAAATATTTATGATTGAAATAAGTACAAGTATTTACTAATTATGGCAAAGAGTTATTGTAGATTATATTGTGCTGTCTTCAGTTGCTTGAATTCTTCAATAGCGCGATGTGAACGTTATTTCAAGTAATATTATACTTTCTTTATTATGCCATATATTACACACCCCTTGCTTATTAAATTAATTAAGAAACCAGTCCTAAAACCATAACGTGGAACCCCATTAGTCTATACGAAGTACAAGGCAGAGATACATGCAATAACTGAAAACATATGGGGTTCTCATATTTATTTATTTGAGACATGTATGACATGCAGACGTAAATCCAATCTATTCCACAGTTAAAATAAACATATTTTTACAATAAGGAATGATAACAAATATTAAATGAAATGCTTAAAAATAACAAAAAAATCATATTTCGGCCATCCTCTCACAGAACAAGCACAAGCACAGCACATTATGATGCGTGGCGGGTGTTTACTTACCCTCATTAAACCGGAGACATCAGAACTCGAGACTAACTCATTCAGTTATAACTTTACGAGTTAGCACACAAGCGCGGCGAAATCAAGAAATTTAAGAGTACAGACGGCCAGCACATCAAGCAAGCTACTACTATTGGTTAAATTTCTTTAATAGATTTTCAACTTTATCGCTATTTCATTCGGTTCAAGGTTAATTGGGAAAATTTGACAGTTTCAGGTAGCGTGATGTGCTGGCGTCTGTACGTTCTAATAAATATCTTAGCGAAGAGCAGACTCTTGTTTCAGTAATACTAGACGACGACGTCTACATGAATGCCTAAGTATTGCATTGTTGGACAACCGTTGGAATTCCAAAAGCTTTTATTTGGCATTCATTGGGATGTCGCCTAGTTGTGATGAACACGGGCAACAGTGCTTGATAGGTTGATCTGGTATGAAGAGGTACCGACTTAACGTAGTAGGTAAGTCAGTTAATCTATGAGCTGTGATAACTGTGATAAAGCAATAAATGTAATGCATTACTGATAATGGTGGCACGAGTCTCTGTATCTTGAAGTGTTTTATTGTATTTACAATGTGAACATAAATGCGGATTGATCAATGAAAATATTTTAATTAAATTTATTGTCAGGTTGGAGGAATCCGGATGTCCTTACATTTCTAAATGATGTAATTGAAAAAACAGGTAATCTTAAAAGGGGTCTATGTACTCCGTATTATTATGAACAACTTTCATTACGAGACATACGATGAAATCGCGAAAATGGGAACCGTACAAATATTAGTTGTTTCTTCGAGGTCCGCCCTGAAGGCCGCTATTAAGGCCGTACTTAGGTAACAAGTGTCTGAGCGGCTCGGTGTGACCTAGTTAGGGCTCTGGTTCGGGGATGCGCAGGCGCCGTCGAGCGTGAGCCGTCGTCACTCACCGCCGACAGTGACCGACTGTTTTTTGTTGACACCTTGGTATGAACTGTAACTATTATTAACTGCTTTTGTAATTGATTATCTTTTGTTCAATTACGACTGCTTCATAAAACTAATCGTGCATTACAGGCCAGCTGCGTCGCGGTCGTCCCAAGGTGCATAGGATTTCTACGCAAAAAATAAACCGTTAAAGGGTGCCTTGCGATATGTTTCATTTGCCCGTCATTTTTTAGGTAGGCCCGTTAATATTGATAATCATAGGCCAAAATCTATTTATTTTACACATTGCCGGGACCAGCAGTTACTCTATAAAATCCCTAGGAATTGTATTCATTACGTAGAAAGAAAGAAAGAAAGAAAGAAAACATATTTATTTGGCCCATGCCACAAGTGCACACAACAAATAAAAAAAAAATATATTAAAAAAAAAACGTAAAATTTATACAATTAAAATGTTAAAACAAAACAACAAAAAAAAAGGAGATAATATTGTGTGTCTCACGGCTGCGCCAAATAGGCCCAGTTCAGCAAACTGTCGAGCAGATAGTGCCCGACGCTGGTTTTCAACGTAGGTAAAGTATGTAATGGAAAATAATATTTCACACATTGCCTGAACGCCCCAGGTATTCTATACATTGCCTAGGTATTGTATAGAATACCTGAATTATACAGATTGCCGGTAACATATACATATAATAAATGTGTAGACATGGCGTTTCTGTAAATTGAAAACATTTAGAAAAAATATAGTACCTACCCCTACCTAGGGGTGTTCAAGGATCACTAACAGAACCCATTTCTACCACTTTTAGAATTTTTGTCTGTGTGTCTGCGAATATGTCACCCGTATTCCAGAAGCCGACTTAAGTCCATTTTTGAACTTAAGTCGACATTTGTTGTCATGGCAACAGGTGAAGAACGCCCACCACGGCATCAGCAACACCCACTCAATGATGTTCATAAGGTGAGGACAGACTAGCTAGAAGTTGCATTTGTAACAAGACATCGAGCCACTTGACACTTTGTTAACACTTGATTTTGATTTGCTTGTAACATTTCATCGAGCAAAAACACAAGCGCGGGCCAATCGTACAACATGGAATGAGGTGCGTGGACCGAGGGGTCTGCTGGTCGTTTCTTCTCCTAATTCGGTCAATGTTTTTTTTTTAATATAACTCATCAAGATAAATTGCAGCAAACGCGACTTGCAAGTCCAACATATCAACGAAGAGTAAATACCACACAGTAAGGACAGTCACTAAAGAACATCACCGGCTTACTCCTTTTGCTTCGTTCACGTTCATACATCTGGTCACTGCCACCTGAACTTTTTGAAGAACAATACTAATAAAGTTTGTCCTTCTAGGGTGTTCTCTTTCGGGTTTTGTTAGTCGCCTTTTACTCGTCCTCTCAACATGACCAAGCCATCCAAACATATTCTTTAAATTTTTTGTCTCTACAGCTTCTTTTCAACCGCAACCTTGCATTATATCATTCCTCAATTTATCAACCAATGTTACAATACGTGGAAATGCTCATATGAGTACTCACCTTAATCTACCTCAAAAACATGCTGTCCATTTCAAACCCAAAAAAGTATGTTGCATGAAGGTTGCAAGCTGCTTTGTATGCTAAAAATGTTATATTAAAATACGTCACAATGCTAGAGTTATCATAAATTGATGTTCTACCGAATGCTCTTGGTTGACATCATTTGTCAAAGAACTTAAAACCTTAAAACGGATTTACTTGAAAATAAATATTTATTTTTTCGTGGTTCATTTATAAGATTTTCACTTAAAATAATGGCATCAAGAATTTTCTTTTCGGCTGGTGAAAAGTCGTGCGTACAGAAACTTGTCCGCAAGTACAAGCTCCATCAAAATACCACGTTGTCGGGCAGCCCATCAGCGAAAAAATGTGCTTGGGCTCGCCTAACCCAGAGAGCCCAAGCACCAGTTACATCTGCTGAAAATGGAGGAGCAAAAGTGGCTGGTGAAGGCAGCAGAAGAAGCATACCAAAAGGCAAAACTCGAAGTAGTTTTCGAAGTGCCGCCCAGCTACTTCGATTCAGCGAGGTTACAAGGGACGAGGCCGAAAAAATAAATTAAATTATTATTATACAAGCCAACTGGTTTTTATTTTATTTAAAAGTAGTATCACGTATAAAAAATAACAAAATTATCTAAATTACACATTTATTGACAAGCATAGGAAATTTTTAATTTTCATTCACGTAGGACTACGTTAGACTGGATCCAGTCTCTTGGTTAGTAAAACCCAACAACACTGCATGGCCTGGGAATCGAACCCATAACCTCACACCATGCAGTTGCGCTTATAACTAGTTGACCAACGAGAGAGCAAAAATATAAATATGAACATCACACAATTATAAACATACTAGCTGTTGCCCATGACCTTTGTCCGCGATTATTGAAAGCTGACAAGCTACATGGTTTGTTGAAGAAATAAGGCATCCGAAGTGGCTACGTCACTACCGTTATTATTCCATTTTTGCCAGGGATGATTGCCAAGGATGAATGACTGTGGTCGCGTGGCAATGTTTAATAAATTGTACCCTGCTGCCTCTAATCCGTCGCGAGTACATGGTGGTCTCTCCAACCCAGCGGTGATAAAAGAGCTCAGTAAGCTTCGAGCTTTTCTTCGCCAGTTCGCTCTATTAGAAGGTTCCGGTCGTCCAGAGTTGAGGGAAGAATTCAGTTGGACGATGAACCGAGTAGTCTTGAATTTCTTTGGATTCGTTCACCCAACCTAATGGTGTGTTTCATATCGGCCTTTCTCTTCCTCCGTTTAACAGTAGCAAGCCGCCTGCTCATGTTTTAAGCGCGTTTTGGTCCCAGTTCTAACATAACGTAACTCATTTGATGGGGATGCCCTAGCTTACACCTATCCTTCATTTGAAAAAAAAACCTAAGATCAGCCGGCTAAACCCCTAACGCAACGGCGAATAAGAATTCGATTTGATTATTTTATTATTGCAATTAACAGAAACTGGCCACTACAGTGGCCGGCGAGCGCTACATCCAAGTTGGTTGCATCAAATTTGTATTTTTTTCTTTCTCTTTCTATTTAAGATCTATACAACTGCGATAGTACCGCAAAGGCATTGGGATTACCCGTATTATTACAGGTAGTAGGATTGGTAGTAACACGGGTAAGTCACCCTACTATCGCTTTATTGGCAACTAGTTTATGCCCGCGGCTTCGTGGAGGTCGGGAAATGCCAACGGGATCTTACTTCTGAGATAATAAGTTATCTATGTCCTATACCAGACTATAATCTATATCTGTACCAAGTTTCATCCAGATCTGTTCAGCCGTTCTGGCGATTGAGTAACAAACATCTATCCATTCAAACTTTAGCATTTATAATAGTTATGTAAGATTTATAAGTTTTAACTTTTAAAAGTTGAATAGGTAATAAATAATTGTTAATGTAAGTATTTCATTTTATTTGAGCTATACAGACACACTTGCGTTTTTCTTACATGTACTTACGTATAACTTGTTCATTGTAATATTAATTACATTACATATGTGAAATATTGATAACCTGGTTTGAGATTGGACACCGGTGACGACAATCAAATGCATTTACATAATATTTAATATCAATGTCGCGTATCACGAGCCAACGCGAAAATCGGGTTTTCACATATATTTACAGACACGACTACCTCAAAAATATTCCTCCTACTTACTAATTGGTAAATGCGCCCCGCACGCGCGTGCACTCGCACGTGCTCAACACTGTGCGCCATGGCCTGTCTACCTGAGTTTCGAAGCCCTATTTGTCTCTGTTGGGGGATAATTTTGAAAAACCGTGATACATAATTGTCTCATAATTTTAATTAAAGAGTGTGTACACCAATTTCCAAATCAATCGATTCCGAGAATAAAAAGTTTCACAGAAAATTCAACACCCCATTTCACCCTCTTGGGGGTGAAATTTCAAAAAACCCTTTCTTAGTGGATACATACTTTTCATAAAGAATATACCCTCCAAATTTCATGTCTCTAGGTCCAGCGGTTTGGGCTGTGCGTTGATATATCAGTCAGTCAGTCAGGACTTTGAATTTTTTAAGTATAGTTAGATGATAAGAGCGACTTGGTGGTATTGTAGGTATAAACAAAACAACACGAGTATAGGCAAGCTCGCTCATAAGCACCATTCGCACCATTTTTAATGTCTGAGATTCAAAATGGTTCGTTAGTTTGCTCATGCTTTAGAAATATCACGTAGCTTGTATTATCTTTTATGTGTACGATACTCCATATTACGACTATTTGTCACGACTATAATTTATTATTTACGCGATCTTGATTACTAATTCAAACAATCCCACGATAATGAACATTTCCAAATACCTACCGATTTGAAAAAGAAACCGTGCTTAATATATATTTACCACGGATAATGCAAGTGCTCGCAATATTAATAATAGTTCATTAATAATCCCGACTACAGACTAGCTGGCTTCGAAATTAAAGGCGATGGAAAATAGTTTTTATCAATAAGGGTCGATGGCCGTCCACGGGCTGTAGGTCAAAATTTCCAGAACGAAAACGTTGGAACCAAAAACGAACCGTGTTTTCTTCTACAGTATCTTCCCTATTTTATTTAATATCAGCCCTCTATGTCCCTCTGCTGGGCAAAGACCTCTCGCATGGCTTTCCAATTTTTGTACGGTTTCCTTCTGAAATCGAAGGTGTTTTTGGAACTGGGGTCACGATAAATAATTGTATGGCGTATCGTATACATAATCGACATATTCCTCAAAATCCATCTTGCTTTGGCTATAAAAAGAAAACAATTTTACACACGTCGATTCACTTGAATTTCATTAGGTATATATATATATCAGCCTTAACGTAAGTTTCACGGTTTCAAGGATCTTCTGGCGCGGGCAAACATCGGAACTAACGCAGCCATCTCTTTCTTTTCTCAATATTTTTTACAAAACAATTAACAAAAGGTTTACCAACAGCGCCCCCTGTCACCTTCATTCGAGCGCCAAAAGATTCTTGTACTACAAAACTCTTGAAAAGTGGGCGTTTATGTCAAATTATAAACAAACTGTAGCTGTCAATTTGTCTAATGGGGTGGAAAGTAGGCGTGTCAAGTCCGACTTAAGTTCAGTCCACGACTAAAACTACTGGTGTGTGTGTCTGTAAATCCGTGTGTCTGTGAGTCTGTGTAGTTAGAGTTAGAGAAGGTTTTTGTTTCATTGTGATCGGTGCTCTCTATTAACAGATATATGAATTTAAAGTGTTCAAGAAAAACTTAGCATCAATATGCAACGTTTTTGAGCGATGAAGGTGCCTTCATCGCTCAAAAACGTTGCATCGGAGCAATTATAAACATAAAAAAATGACTTTTGTTTGTTTAATATAGTTTATTTTTCACTTTTTTGTGTTTTTGAAATCGGTTTTGTTTTTACAAAAAAGTTTTTTTTTATTTTTCCATTTTTAGTTTTAATACCCTGTAATAATATTTGCTTTGCATTTATTTTACATTGTTAACAATACATTTCATGGTAATAGGCTTATCCCTAATCAAATAGAACTTAACATACCTAACTGTCGAAATCTGCGAGTACTGTACACATCTGCATACCTTCTCAGAACATACAGGCGTGTTGTTGTTATGATGTTGTGTAAACAATAAACATCCAAGCGATTGCAGCAATCACGACAGATTTGCTGTCTATTATTGAAGAGTTCCGTTCCATATCTCCGAAGTCCATTATCAGATCATGATAATATTTATATGGGACCAACTTGAAAGTATACTCTTTCAAACAAAAAAAGAATTTTCCAAATCGGTTCAGGCGTCTTCGAGTGCCGATCGGTGAACACACATAAAAAAAAAGATTCCGACAAATTGAGAATCTCTCCTCCGTTTTTGAAGTCGGTTGAAGAGTTTGTTTGGTTGGTTGAACGCACCAATTTCAGGAACTACTGGTTCGAATTGAAAAATTCATTTAGTGTTGGATAGCCCATTTATTGAGGAAGGCTATAAATTATATTATATCACATCACGTTACATCCAATAGGATCGGAGCATCAATGAAAAATGTTGCAAAAACAGGGAAATACTAATTCTTTTTTATTTCCAAAAAGGAGGAGGTTCTATGTTCGACTATATGGTTGAGAGGCAGCCAGCATTTTTGCCGTACGTGAGGGGAGTGACAGATAAGGTTGCCAACATTCTTCGGAAATACGCCGTAAAGACTATCTTCACTCCTATCAAAAAACTGTCTTAGATGCTGCGTTCGTCGGTGGACAAATTTCCGCTGGGAAAGCCCGGTGTTTATAAAGTAGAATGCAGTTGCGGCAAGTCTTATATCGGTCAGACGAACCGTACGGTAGCGTGTCGAATATCGGAACATATCAGGGCGGTGAAGAACAACGACACCTAAAAATCGGCATAGCTCAACATCTCCTGGAATCAGGATCGAACCACTGGATTGAGTTACATAACCCTCAGGTCATCTCGACAGAACGCCACTATATTCCTAGACTGGTTAGAGGAGCTATTGAGATTACCAAATATAGGAACTTCAACCGGGAGGATGGGTTTCAAATGTCGAGAGCCTGGAATCCAGTGGTCCAGCTGTGCAAGAAGCGGAAAAGTGCCGAAAAAAGTTCGCGAGCGGACACAGTGAGTTGCGTGTGTCGTGAATAGAATCGAGTTGCGAGTGATAGTGGTAGCGGTACTGAGTGCAAAAAACGAACAAGAAATATGGTAGACCGATTTGTCTGCTCATAAACACCCAACCAATAACTTCAGTTTATCCGTGATCATGGTGCTTGTAACAGCGCCGATATATTGGAAACTCAAAGAAAAACAGTAAACATGGTGGGTAAATATCCCGTTTCTAGTGTTAATAATAATGTTAGTGACCATGATAGTTTAAAAACTTTTTTGCAAAAAAAATAACCGGCCTCCAAAAAAAAAAAAAAACAAAAAAGTGGAAAATAACTTTACTTTCGGAAGTTGGTGACTTTTGTGCCACCGATTTCCGAAAGTGGAAAATAACTTTACTTTCGGACTGCGGTGGTTTCCGTTGCGTGCGTGCGCTGTTTAAACGGTTAAAGTTATGCAACAATCATGAATCGTTCCTCTTAGTGAGTTCTAAAAAAGTTAGCATAGCATATATACGATAGCATATTATATTTTAAGGTTGACTCACACTCCCTCTAACCCTCTTTCTCTTATGTAACGTAGACGAAGTTGCGCGGGTCAGCTAGTAAACAATATAATAAATGACAATATCAAATGGCATAACAAAACAATGTGCTGATGAAGGTTAAAACAATGAGCACGAAACTAACGGTATTTATTGGTTATCAAAGTCATCTCCAAGCCGAAATAGGCAGAGCGTGGCAGGATCTCAGCTGTGACACAGCCGCTCTTACTGCGGGCGATGTCGCGGTGACACTGGCGAATTAACTATAATTGGATTATTTGGACTGTGACACACAGATACAGACTATTTATTTGGAGTAACGATGCTCTTACAGTGGCTGCAATTAAGCTTCACGCGGCGCTCTTCTAATAGCGTGTTGAATCATAATTCCGTTCGTTGAAGTCAATTCATTGAGCATTACACTTAACATTTTATATTTTTGTTATTATCCCCAGCAGCTATAAAGCTAATAGATACGGTTTTATCGACGGCTATAAAGTTAATTCGTAGAATCGTAACGTAACATATTCACTTCATATCACACTTTCTGGAATATTTTAACGCACATGTTTCTTGATGGAAGCAAAATATTCCTTTAGAAACCACTAAATTGCAACCTCAACCAGATGTTCCAATTAATATTTCATTTCCGTGTTCATCGAGACGTAACGCATATTCCCGGAAGACGCCCGACCCTGACACCTACCAGTCGGAGCCAGGCCTTTGTGACCCTGACCGACTCGCCGTAGGGTCCCGGCATCCCACATGACCGCAGCACCAGACCTTGCAGCCGCCGCCTCGTAATTATGACGAAGTGTTATTGCACTCGTTAATTATGAGGAGCCGGAATATTACGCCAAGATACGCTGTGTGCAAATTAACTGTAATGCTTTTATGGGAAAAGGAAATTGTCTTGAAGGATATTTGAAAAGACTGTCTGTTTGATCGTCCTTCATAATTATATATGGCGGCAGAAAGTGCAGCAAATCCTTCCAGCCCGGGGAGACTGCTGGCTTATGTGGGGCTTACACCCACTAAAAAACACGGTTTTAGCCAGTCGCGTCTGACATGCCCGTCCGCCTTCCTCGGGCGGAGAAAATCCATGAGGATTTCCACCTCGAGAAAAAAAAATAAGGTTAGATTAGTCAGGATCATGAAAAAAGAATCCCGGGACGGATTTTGATAATTTTTTTTTAGAATGATGTGACAATTATGTAATTTAATTCCCCACAAGTCTCATCAGTGGAGGCTCTTTGACCACTTTTGCCCATTGTCCTTTGTATTTAAAAAAAAAACATGCGGACAAGTTGGACCGAACGGAGGTCCAAACTTCCGAAACTAGAAGGTTCCCAGGTATGGTCTGGATCAAAAAAAAAAATGTGAGCCGTCACGGGACGCCTGGCAGATGTGAAACAATCGACATTATTTTGTAAAAGTAATATGCAGAAAAGAACAGATTGTGATAGGAACTAAATATGTCATAATGATAAAATAAAATATTACGATTTTTTTTCCAGATAACGATGACTATTTATTGAATAAACATTTATTTTCATTAAATACAAAAATTTACGAATTTATTTCAAATCGTGATTACTTAATTCGTTTAATCAGTGACTTCGGTAATAGTTATATTCGATGTTGCGTCTGAGGACGGTATTACTGTGACAATTGGTCGATGGTAACTGAAGTATGTTACAAAAGTATTGGACATAACATTATCAAGATATTTAATAAATACAGCTTCTATTGTTGTTCCGTATCTGGTGGTAGGTTCTCTTGGATTGTTATTAATTTGCAATTGAAATTCTTCTTGGAGAAAAAAAATAAAAAAAATTAACACTGTATACTGTAATGCCTCTGGATACATTCAGCAGGTGACGCACCGTACACACTACTGCATATAGACTGTATATATATACCATCATATAGCGTGGCGACGCGTCGCCACGGCATGCTTCGCCACGCCAGAAATCGTTTTTACGTGCGGCTATAGATGTTTCACATCAAAAATAATCGCAATGACGGGGAGAACAAGTACGTGTCGGCTTCGTTAAAGGTACTCTTACTTCCATTATAATAATGTTACTGAAAAAGCTCGTTTACCTATTAGGGTAAATCGATTTTACTAATAAATCTTAAGATTTACCAACATTAGTTAGTATAGACATTAATTAGATAAATATATCATGTATTGCGTAAAGTTCTTATGACCAGTACAAGCCGATCCCACATTGATAAGTTTTTGATCACTCCTAATCGATACTTTCGGTTAGTTTTAAGTTATCAGACCATCACCACTTTCGTCTATTAATAATAATCAGAACAGTCATAAATAATTTCTTGCCGTCGACGACACAATAATGGTTTGAGATATTTTTATTTAATGAGGGGATTCTATTTAATAGGGTTCAACCCTCATTAAGATTCCTTCTGCATTCATGAAACTAAATACTGAGTAGATTTATTATAACAGCGTTATTAGATTTTTTATTTGTGATACGATGGTTTGACGGATTTCATGTTTGGATCATTTTGTTCCAGAATAGGCAATGTTATATTAAAAGCAAGTTTGGTTTGTTATCGTCTTGCCAATATTTCAAACATTTATTTTCATGTCTCAAGTTAAACAAATATTGCAGTGTAACAGCTGGACTCTTCCCGTGACCAGAGGGCTGGCCTATTTATTGGCCGCAGATTTAGCATTACTATCTACCCTAGCAATGCTGCCACCCTTCTGGACACATTCACATGAATCATCATGTTCTAAATGTTAGCCTAAGTTTTAAGTCACCCACAGGAAGAGGCAGATCGTCCATACACCAAGTAGTACAGTTTAAGGAAGTAATAACAAAAAATTCTCACATGAGCCTTGACCTACTTTTACGCTAAGCTTTCGCGGATATTGTGATAATTATACTGTACGAGCTTCAATGTTACATCCTGTTTATTTAGACCGGCATCCAAAAGTATGTAATAGCAATAAAAATAATAGCAGGATATCGCCAAAACGGCCAAAACAGGCTCCAATCCAGTTGAGGAAAGGCCGAGCCGAAAACACGTTGTCGGGACACCGGGCGACACTAACTGACCAGTGTCTAACCATAGTACCGGGGAATTCTGTTATCTACAGAGAAGATTTATTGTTTTTAATACTTTTGGAGCTGTTATCAGTTATCAGCAACTGATAGTGAAGTACTAGGGACTCCCACGACTGATCAGTCATCTCGTTTATCAGCGCTGATAACGGCTGACACGCTACAGTTATAATACTCGTGTCACAGATTACACGACATCCCATATATTGTATCTCTCACATCGGTTTGCTTGGGATGGTGAACTAGTTCATGAGATCTGACAAAACTGTATAAAGAATCCGAAAAAACATATTTTTTTTAATTGTGTGCTGTTGTGTAGTTGTATGTCTCCTTCGAATTGCATAACATGAGTTATTTCCTTAATAATTACCAAGATAATTATTCATATTCTAGAAATAATACGTAGATTAGGGAAAGATTTTATTTTTATCAACATTAATCAAAATCACATCCTAGATATTATCAGTTCATTAAAAAAAAACACAAACAAACGCACAAACTAGGTATATCGATTAGATAACACGTTCCTACTGAAGTACCGATGTTTGCGTCTGCGCTGAAGCAGTGCCAACCGACTGTTATCTGATATCAGGCAGACAAGACACCACTGAAACTACACCTGGATTTCACAAGAAAAAATCATTTAATAAAAAAGTAGTGTTACAAAAATATTAAACATTTTAAAGAATTTGCAAAAAAAGGTTGCCAAATAACAAAACCTAATAACATCATTTAATTGTGCCAGTGACTTAATGACTTGAAACTCGAAGAAACTGGTCATAAGAAATGAAGTGGTTTGGTTATGTGTTGTTGTTGTGTGTGGTAGTGCACCTAAGTAAGTGCAAGAGGGCGGTGGTGGTATTCCCTGTCGCCAGCCGCAGTCACACCCTGCTAGGAGACCACCTAGTCACGACGCTTCTCAATGGAGGACACAATGTATGTATTTATTACCAGTCGAACCCAATTTCAGGCCAAAGTTGACCAGGCTCATCACAAACCGATGATCATAAATGGGTTCCGATAGGTTAGAAATGAGTACATGCGCGGGCCGAGCGAGTGAATCGAGCTGAGACTGCGAGCGCTACACGAGTTGGTCGCTGTGTAATTGCTTTTTTTGTTTGGGTTCTGAATTCTGACCTGATAAACCGGCTTGGTCTACGACAAACTAGTTTGGCCTGGAATTAGGATAGGCTAATAACATAACATTTACTGCTAACGTTAGGTACATGACTTGTGTATTCCCCGAAGGATTATTGTTGCATAGACAACTTTACGCTAACAAAGACATAGGATAAAGGTGCTTGAATTGAAATCCGACATGGAGGAAAACTCACCAGAAATTAACAGACCGAAAATTCTGTCGACTATATAAAACTGGAAAAGATTTGTGCAAATCAAACAACGGAAACCAAATAACTGATCCCTACAAATTGGTCACTACACGATGCATTCAGTAACCTTGAAGTTTTTGGCTTTCCTTTTATTTTCGTAGCATGTGTCGGCTACTGTTTCAACTGTTATAATTGGTCGTAAGCCCGATGCAAGGCTGCACAAGGTCGAGGGCAGTCCGATACTGTAGTAAACGAGTTTAACGAAGCAGCACAAAGACGTTTTTGTGAACCGTTTTATTAATTGCATTTTTTTGTGGCCACGAGTACGGTTCCAGTTTTATTTCACTGTTTCGATCTTTAAATGAACTCCGTTCGTCATATGTGTCATATTATTATGATTACATATTAGAATTTGTGTAATACGAGGTTGGCTGCCACCCTAACGACGTAGATAGGATGTTGAATATTACGGAGCGGTTACCACCCGAGCGCCACATCCTGCATTAGATCTGTGGTTCTCCTCCGGGTCTTCAAACTGCACATAAATTGTTTCAAAATCAAAATCAAAGCATTATTTCAAGTAGGCCAGTTACAGGCACTTTTGAATTGTCGAAACAAAGACAACAATGAAATGTAGCTACAGTCCCAGTCACAAGGCACAAAAACTGTGAAAGTGCTGTAGTTGCCCATTCCCTAACATAGATCTCTATGGAGAAGAACGGGCAATGGACACTCTTTTAAATCAGAATACTTTTACAAAACCTTGGTTACATTATTCATGTTGAGATGGTACATTACGTGAGAACAATGTAGCATGATGTTTACGTTAAAAGTGTCTATAGCAAAAACAAAAAAAAAAAAACAATTCAAAAATAAAATAGTTAATTCAAATTCGCCGTGGCAACCAGGAGATGACCAGTCACAACTGACAGTGCCCGTTCACGAACGTTACGCATGTATCAGCACCATTCAATTCAACCATTTTGACGGGAACCAAATGATCTGACTCAATGTCTGCAGCCCGTCCCCATAACAAAATACCATAAGACATTATACTATGAAACTAACTAAAGTAGATCAGTCTAGCGGTATCTACATGAGTATATTGATGGATTTTTCTAATAGCATATCATGCTGAACTTAGCCGCCCAGCTGGAGATGTTAAAAAAGAACCCCTTTATAGCCTTGAATCAAGCGAAACCCCTAGGAAAACTGTTTGATCCACAAATTCAAGTTTACAGCTAAACTTCAATAGCAGTTTACTGGGTAGATTTCAAGGTTTCAGAATCAGAATCTTGTTATTGGCATTACAAAATTGAATCCAGTATATTCTTTACAAAAAAAACGACACATGTACCTATTTTTTCCATATTTTATTTTTCAGGTTACCTACATAACAACATTCACGCGAGTGAAGGCGAGTGAGCGCCTTCGTGTGATTGACATTAGCTCAGCGGTACATGATGGCACGGGTTGGTACTACACCATACTTTATTTATAGACAAGTAAATAAGAGAACACATTACATAACAGGACGGACGTCTGTTATTCCCGAATGGTTAGATTAGACCATTAAAAAATCAAAATCAAAGCATTTATTTCAAGTAGGCCAGTTACAGGCACTTTTGATTTGTCGAAACAAAGACAACAGTAAAAAATAGCTACAGTCCCAGTCACAAGGCACAAAAACTGTGAAAGTACTGTAGTTGCCCATTCCCTAACGTAGATCTCTATGGAGAAGAACGGGCAAGAAACTCCATGGACACTCTTTTAAATCAGAATACTTTAACAAAACCTTGGTTACATCATTCATTTTGAGATGGTACATTATGTGAGAACGATGCAGCAAGATGTGTACGTTAAAAGTGTCCATAGTAAAAACAATTCAATAATAAAATAATTAATTCAAATAAGCCGTGGCAAATAAGAGTTGACCAGTCACAACTGACAGCTCCCGTTTACGAACATGACGCATGTATCAGCACCATTCAACTCAACCATTTTGAAGGGAACTAAATGATCCGACACACGTGCCACCATCAGCGAGACATTTGAGTGAGCATGACATACTCCTAACCGCCAGGGCACATTCAAGTCAAGAAAAGACGCTGGTTTCCAGCGAATGACAGCTTTCTAGTACATAGTACTCACACAATATGGGTTAGGCGGCTATATAATACAAAAGAGATTGAATCTATTGTATTCTAAAGACAGATGACTTAATTGTTAGAGTGCCGTAGTCAACCAGGAAAGGAACCCTTATAGTTTCGCCATGTCCGTCTGTTCGTCCGTTTAGCTCAAAGACTCTTAGTACTAGAAAGGTGTCATTTGGCATGAATATACAGATTAGTTACGCCGACAAAGTGGTACAATAAAATGTCGAAAAGATTTTTTTTAGTGTATATCCTGTACCTACACGTAAACTGGGGTTTTTTTTTTCGCGCGTACCTTATAGTGTGGTATGTCATTGGATAGGTCTTTAAAAAATTTTACGAGTTTGTGAAATCTTTAAAGTGCTAATTTTTGTAAGACTCAAGTGTCCCCTCTACCAGCTAAACGGTTGTTTGGATTTGTGAAAAAATTCGCGGTGGACCGGTGGTAGTATATGTAGATAATGAAATTAAAAGGAAAACTATCACAGTTACGTTGCCTTACAAGTTTACGAGTAATAGTCGACCAACTTATAAAATGTACTTGGATAATAAATTTTCCTAAAATTAATGTATAGGAACACAGGTTTTTCAACTACAAAGTAAGTTTGTTTTTTATTATTACAATAAAAATCATCGTTCGGAGGCAAATCTAAATCCACCCCTAAGACGACACACACACACTGATCGCAAATCCGCATACTTTGATGGGCAACTACGGAACCTTACATTGTGCGTGGCCCGACACGCACTTGGCCGGTTTTTACTAGCTGAAGCTAAAGATAAAGATTTTCACCCAGAAAACATGAACATCCCTCTCGTCTCGGAGCTGAACTCCTCCCGTCTACCATCGCACCAGTTCCTGCTGGAAGGCTTCAGGTCTGCAGAGCGTGCAGTACGTCACCCCGACGTGCAAGCACTGATGAAGGATTCCGCTGAAGAGTTCGACGTCGTGGTGGCTGAGTGGTACTACACGGGACTGTTGGCGCCGTAAGTGTGTTAATTGAAAACAGGTTCATACGCGGCAGTTTACCAGGTACTAGGCAGTTCACGTTCTGTTCTCAACTTCAGACTATTGTAGGCCAACCTGGGTACTTAAAAAGCAGACGGTTAGTAGTGAAGAGCTTTTTTTTTTTCGGATGGGAAATCATCAAATGACCCCCCACTCTGGGCTGAGCGGAAGGGAGTGTCAGACTTGTACTGACTAAAAACCCATCCATGTTCCTTCTTTGCCCTTTGTGTTCCAGGGCCACGGTATCTCTTTCTAACAGTCCCGCAGCGCTGGCAGGCATCGGTCCTTGCGGACCCCTACTTATTTGCTGACATCTCTTTGAGGCGCACGTGGAACACGAACGCGCCGTCGACACGGCCTGTCGTCATAAGACGGCCGGACGGCGAGCTGGCCCATAACTCACCGTCCACAGGCCCGCCCCTACGGTGGCCGGGAGCCACCACGTGACCCCCGACGCCCAGGGCGTCTCCCGCGGCGACTGGGACGTGAGGTTCTTTCCCTCTCACGTCCCGCCGCCTCCTTCACTAGCATGACTGCTTCGCAGAAGGAGGTGACGGCTTCCCATTCCCTCTCGCTCCGGACCATGGCTTGAACCAAGGCCGGACGCGAGAGATCGCCGCCGCCAATCGCCGCTACGAGGACGGTGCTCCGCCCAAGCTGGGCAGACCTCCACGGTGTGCTCCACCGTGTCCTCCGGACGATCCTCGCAGTGGAAACACCCGGGCGTTTCCTCCCGCCCGATTCGGTGCAGGAACCTCCCGAAACAACCGTGTCCGGTGAGGACCTGCGTCAGACGGTAGGTGAGGGCGCCGTGGCGCCTCTCTAGCCACTCCTCAAAGAGGGGACTTATAGCCACTATGGTGGCGTGCCCTGCTCGGGGTTGCGACAGTCGCTCTCTCCATGTCGCCATGAGATCACGCCGGAGGTCTGACTGCTGAGCGGCAATTTGCCGCGGCAGCGGAGTTTCCCCCCGACGTAGTGCCTCCGCGCGCCATTCGTGCAGGAGGCGAGGACTATCGCCTCCAGATCCCATGGCGGCAATCCAGCAAGGAGGCTAGCCGCTTCGCCGGAGATCGTGCGGTACCCCCGGATTAGCCTTATGGCTATTACCTTTTGGGGCGCGTTCAGGTAGTGGGCGGCTTGCCGTCTCAAAGAACGCGCCCACACCGGGGCCCCGTAAAGGGCCATGGACCGCACGACCCCTGCGTAGAGCCTCCGGCAGGAGGCGTTTGGATCCCTCAGGTTGGGCAAGAGCCGCTTGAAGGCAGCCCCTGTCCGTTCCAGTTTGGGAGCCAAACGTCGGAAGTGCTCCACGAAGTTCCACCGGCTGTCGAGGACGAGTCCTAGGTACTTCAACGTCGACCCGACGCCGATGGAAACCCCTCCTGCCGTCAGTAGGGATCTCGACGGTGGCGCATTCCGAGGCCCATGAAAACAAATGGCCTCGGACTTGTGCAGTGCCACCTCGAGACACAATTGCCGGATCCTCTCTACGACTATCGCAACCCCACGTGTCATGTTTTCGGCCACCGCCTCGTGCGACCTCCCTTGTGCCAGTAACAGCGTGTCGCCGGTAGGGAGGTCGGCGCGCAGCACCCAGTCGTAACCGATGTTCCACAAGGCCGGCCCCAGAATCGATCCCTGTGGAACACCGCACGACATCTCTCGCCGGTTCCATTCTCCGCTTCGACCAGGGTAGATGACGGAGTAGTGAAGAGCTTAGTAGTAGACTTCACCGCTATGGCGTTGCTAAAATTAATGTTAGCGTTTGTGTCTCTCATGATAATGAATGCTATTAGCAAAAAGTAAGAACTTTCATAGGTCTCCCAATTTAAATTAATAATTAAAGATACTGAAGTACTCGAATAGATTTTTATTAATCCTAAATTATCTTTATTGTAACAGTTACAACATTAGTTTTAGTATATACGAAACCTGAAACACGTGCCTAGCATTTTATGTAAAAAATTTAATAACTGTATCAGGACAAATCACAAAGTTATAAGCTTGTTCTGTTACCTGGTTGTCCACACAAAAACGTGGTCAACACGCGGCGCGCCCGCATGCGCGCCTCCAGTGTCTTGAGCTCATTGATAATAATAGTTTGGCAGTAGTTACCTAAATGATTGCGATAGGTACTTAGTGTCGCTCGGTGTCCAACTTGTAGGCTTTTTTAAATATTTTTGGAAAAAAAAAATAACATGGTTTAAAAATTATTGGAATCGATTCAGTTACTTATTCTGAACAAACTATATTCAGGTTTCGCATATACTAAAAATAATTTTGTATACCTACACAAATTGCAGTAAAATAAAAAAAATCTATTTTCGTTTAATCAGAGCTTAATCAAAGCAAGCGCACAAAACAGAAAAGGACAATCGAGGAATGAATTCCAATCATCCCAGTCTGAGATTACACGAACAATGCTGCCAAATAAAAGATTTGTCATAATATTGTCGATCAGGCTTTCAATCCGAGGTTTAATCTTCGTGGAGATCGGGACAATAGAACGGCAGAGATTCGATATAGCGATCATAATGTGACGACCGAATGTTATGAGTTGGAGGTCGGAATTAAATCTACGTTACGTGTTCATAAAGTAAAGTTATGGTAACAATTAGTGGTTTATTTAATGATAGACTGACTCTTTAGAGTTACTATGCCATCTGTTCAGTTCATAATCCGCAATTTACGTGGCATTCCCTAATGTCAGTGCACAGAGCCACAGGATGCGGAAACCACCGATTCGGTCATTGTGACGATGCTTGGGGGAGGCCTATTTTCAGAAGTAGACACCATTTGGCTGAATTATGTTGATGATAAAACATTGCTAAATTGCATTATCATTTCCAGGTTAGCAGCTGTCTTCGACTGTCCCCTGGTATGGTACAGCTCCGTGGACGCATCCTGGCTGAACCTGCAGCTAGTACACGAGGCCAGCAGTCCTGCACTCTTCGTGGACCCCATGGCTGCTGCCCTGCCCACCCTGCCGACGAGTGTGGGGGACAGGGTGTACCGCGCCGGGAGACAGGCCTATCTCGCCGCCTGGGTATAGTGGGTATATACCTTCCACATGGTCGTGCTGCCTGTGTTGTTCGGTGTGGTACCCGGAAGCCGATACTTAGAAGCTTTAACAATACTCAAAGAAAGCGATTCTCTGGGTATTTTTAAAACTTCTAATAGTTTCATGTGTAAGTAACTAAACGAATTCAGAGAATGGGCTTTCCAATCTGATTAAAAAAAAATTATTACTGTCTATCACATTGTCTAGTGAAGGTATGTCTTGGAAGCTCAACTGATCATTAAAAAAGTGTAGGTATAGATTGCCTATTTTATGGTTTTCTCTATCAGCAATGCTTCAACCGTTGAACATTGTAATCCCTATAGAGACAAAAGTTAAATTGGAATGTGATAAAAAAAATCCAACCTAGTTAGGAATTGCAGTTCATAAATAGAAAACAATATGATAGGCTCGTGTTACAGATAGGTAGGTGGGTTTATTAATAGACCACAGACTAAGGACCTTGTTATTTTAGAATTTGTGATAAAATATTGTAAATAGTGCCTTGATGATGAATTAGCGATCAATCCTCGTTCATTGAATTCTCGTTCTGCTTAGATGTATTAGAAATAGGGATCGCCTCCATAAAGATTCACAAACAACACCCGAAAATGAAACGCTAAAACTAACATACACTAGGTATAGAAATCATTGTAATGATTTGTTGAAAAGACTCAAGAGGGAACACGACAAATCTGAATTGGACAAAAACAGCAACAACAATAAGAAGCTTTGGGAAGTTATCAAAACCATAACAAATACAAATAAAACTAAAACAGGCTCCTCCGATCTTCTCGGTGATTCTCCTCAAACATGTGTGAACCAGGCAAATGATTACTTTGCGAACGTTGGTAGTTCCCTGGCCAATGGTTTTCCTAACTCAACAATAGCTCAAAGTCCGACTGACTTTCCTGTTTCAAATCACACTAATAATGCCTCGTTTGTATTATTAGACACAGATGAACATGAGATTCTGACACTTATTAATGGACTAAAGCTTACCAGCGCAGTCGGACATGATAAAATATCTAACAGCCTACTTAAAGCCATTAAAGATATAATTGTTCAGCCACTTTGTCATATATTCAATTGTTGCCTTGGGCAGGGTGTCTTCCCGGACGTACTTAAAAAAGCCATTGTTGTTCCTGTTTTCAAATCCGGTGATAAACACAATGTTCGTAACTACAGGCCCATTGCAATATTACCAGCTCTCTCTAAGATATTAGAAAGAATAATTAATAGCAGACTCGTTAGGTATCTTGAAATCAATAGTATAATCTCCTCTTCTCAGTTTGGTTTCCGTTCTGGCAAGTCAACGGAGGATGCAGTGCATAAACTGACTGACTATGTTATTAGGAAACTTGATGATGGTACTAAAGCACTTGGCATCTTCTTAGTCCTTGCCAAGGCGTTTGACACGGTGTCTGTCCCGTGTCTGCTTGCTAAATTTGAACGCCTATGAATAAGAGGTTTGCAGCTCAAATTGTTTCAGGGTTATCTGAGTGGTCGTAAACAATGCCTGAAAGTAGACTCTTACATTAGCACGGAGCTTCCTATCTCTTTTGGTGTTCCACAAGGTTCAGTTCTAGGACCCACACTTTTCTTAATTCACTTGAACGACCTTTGTGGCTTAAAATTGGACCAGGGCATTATAATATCCTACGCTGACGATACGGTTTTACTTTTCTCTGCTGATACGTGGGATAAAACTTTCACTCTGGCACAGAGTGGCAAGGTGTGTGATTGGCTAAAACAAAATATTCTTACCCTAAACACAGATAAAACTATGTACATGCCGTTCTACATCAGAAATCCTAATAAACCACTCACACAACTAACCCTAAAATCACACTCTGATGATATTCATCCAACAAACGGTAGTACCTGTAATTGTCCTTCTCTAATCAGGAAATCTGAGGTGAAATACTTGGGCATTATTCTGGACTCATCTCTGAACTTCAACGCACATATATCATTGCTTCAGTCCAGACTAAGAAAATTGATATATGTCTTTAAAAACTTACGTCATGTGGCCGACATTGTGATACTGAAGAAAGTTTATAAGGCATTATGCCAATCAGTACTAACCTATTGCATTTCATGTTGGGGTGGAGCTTCGAAAACCACTCTTCTTCCGCTAGAAATAGCACAACGGGCAATCCTTAAAGTTAGCTCCTTTCGACCCATATATTATCCTACATATTTATTATATCAATCCTGGAAATTACCTACCGTCCGCCAACACTTCATTATAGCTACGATCCTCAAACAACACACTCTCACACCTTTAGACAGCAGTATTGTACTTAAACGACGTCGCAATGCCGTGGTACCAAGATCCAATCAATTTAAACACATATTTACTCATAGGTTCTTCTGTTTCTGCGGTCCTTTCCTTTACAACAAACTCAATTCCATACTCAACATCTACACACTAAACAAACAAGAATGCAAAATCAAACTAATAGATTTTCTGCTTACATGCGATTACCATACTACTGAGGATCTTCTTAAAATTTTAATATAAAATAATAATCCAACACCCGTCCATATAAACACTACACACACCCACAACACCCACACCCACAACACAACACTCAAAATCACCTCAAAATACACACACAAACACAACACACATCAAACCAACTTTTTTTTTTTTTTTTGAAAATTAATTTTTATAAACAAATTTGATTTATTATTTATGGACGCAGAAAGCGATAAACTGAATTGTGAATTGTTAATATCGCTCATAATACTGGGAAGAGAACTGTGACCTGAAATACAGGCTCAGCCTAGCTCAGGCACAGCTGCTCATATTACTCTTTGTGCTTATTCCTAACTACACTTAAATATTGTTCAATATGTTATATCTTTAAGGAGCAATAAATAAACTTATTATTATTATTATTTATTATTATTGAGCGTGTGGTTTTCTTTGTATCTTGCAGTGGGACAATAACCGGCTGACATTATTGTTATTAAGTATCAATTATCTGGACAAGAAATTGATTGTATCTCGTCAGCAAAATAAGAAGTGCATATAGTGTGTCTCGTTTGTGAAGCAGGGCACTGACCCACCAGACTTACAACGCCAATTATTTTAAATTGTCATTTAATATGCAGACTGTGGTAATGAGAATGGCAATGTCTCTTATTGTAAAGTCTGTCACTGTCAGCTGAAGGACCACTTCAGACTTGCTTTTGTGTGCAAGCAACGGGTATGATGAATGGGGTCACTTGACGACACAATTCAATAAAGATAACTGCGTTTATCTATTCTAAAGTTGGTAGACCGTGTATTTGTGTTCCACAAAACAGCAGAAGGCTAGTTCCTCACATTGTTATGTCAGTATCAATCAGTCATAAATTGTATAAAATATTTGACAGTCGCTGAGATAAGATTGTGACTAGAGTTTGTTGATTTCACAATTACGGGAATTGGCTTTCAGTAGAAGAATGAAAGCCGGCTAAGTAAAGGTATTTAGAAAGCAGAAGTGTGGGGAAATACCAGGATTGGTCACCCTAGGCGGAAATACACTAACCTTATGGGAGTTGTTTACTACGCATTTTCTGAAGGACACCCTTCAGAAAATGCGTAGTACTCGCAACCGGCGTGTATATTTCACCACATGTACGAGTATGAAAGGTGTTCTTATGGATCGTAGCAGATGGCTTTCTGTGGTATCTTCCTATCGGGGGAAAAAGGCATGCGTTTACGTATGTATATTTCTTTTTTTTTCATTTCATTTATTCAATAACAATTACATTGTGTCTGAATGTTACATTAAAAAAATATTATTATTATTATCAGCCATTTGTGTCCCACTGCAGGGAAAAGTCCTCCCTTCCCTCTTAAAAAACCAATAATAAAACAATGTCAGCATAATAAATTCATTAAAATATTTTAAAACATGTCATATAAAACAATAAATAATCAACAATGTTCATAAAAAAAAAATCATAACTACAATTTAAATTCAAATTAATCAAACGATAGTGATGAGATCACTATCACAAATTAAATTATAAAGAAAAAACTATAATAAAACAATGTCAGCATAATAAACTCATTAAAATATTTAAAAACATGTCATATAAAACAATAAATAATCAACAATGTTCAAAAAAATTAAAACAACACAATTAAACACACAATTTAAACTCAAATTCATCAAACGTCACATTTACATTTCATCCATTGAATATAGGCATCTTTCTAACAGAAATGCCTTGAGCCTTCCCTTAAATGAGTCTGTGTACCAGTGGCGAAGGTTCCATACAACACGATTCCTACCGGATTCCCTTTGAAAAATGGCACAGTCAGTATTCTGTAGACAAATAATATAATCACACTAAACATATGTACTCCGGCTTACCTCTTACAAAAATTGACCCTTCGCTACTGCTGTGTACAGTATGCTTTTTAGCTCTATCGGTAATTTATTAAATATTATGACTGCCTGACACTGTGGACTATGCTTCACTATTCCAAGAGCCGAGGTGATTTTGTTTGCAAGGTCTTTTCTACGCGTTTTTTCTCTTACCAGCCTGCCCTCGTCTGCTTCATAGTCATAAATATATTTTTTAAAGGCGTTTAACAGTACCACTACATAAAGGCTAAGCACTGTTAGTATGCCAAGTTCTTTGAAGTACGGACGACAGGTGTCTTGTTGAGCGATGCGGACAATGGTTCGGATCGCTCTTTTCTGGAGAATGAATGCCCTGTGCCATTTGTAGTGGTAGCTGTTTCCCTAAAACTGTATGCTATACCTAAGTTTATATGTATACGTACTTGTATATACACCATGACTTTTTAGTTGTCTTACAACGGCAGCCCACTTCATGTATCCAATGACTACTAAACATTCATAAAAAAAAATAGAAATTTATGAGATTTTAATAATTAAAAAATAAAAATATTATTCAGTATTATGACGAGTGACGTAGAAGGGTTTTTGCGAGCGATCATCTACTGATCTCGAGCGCAGGGTAGGTATGTTCTCCCGTTTGACACGTAAACATCATTAACAGGCTGTTTCATAATTTTATTCTAATGTATTATTTATTTTTCTTTGTACCTATTATAGTAGGTAAAAAAAATGGCGCCTACAGCTATTTTATGTCGGGTACATTGAGTGGACCACCTTTAGACGACTAAAAAGTCACGGTGTATGTTAGGTCGTCTGAAAGATATCACTTTCAGCGATAAGCAAGTCATTGAAACTACAGAATTAGCATTATTATAAAAGAGTTATGTTACAATAAAGTAAAATTTGATGAAGTGAAATCGTTAAATCACGCTTATCTCCTTCTTCTCAGCTACATAACCTACTATGTGGAGTCCCCCGCTTACTATGAGATCTACCAGCTGGCCATCCAGAACCGCGGGCGCTCCCCGCCGCTGTACGAGGAGCTGCTGTACAATGGCGCCATGCTGCTGGTCAACTCGCAGCCACTGCTGGGCCAGGGCCTGCCACTGCCACACAACACCAAGTACGTCGGGGGACATCACTTACAAGGATCTGATGTAGCGCTGCCGAAGGTGAGTTGAGCTTTAGAACTGTCTCTGTAACTCATAATTTTGGTACAATAAAGTATCTCTATCTATCTCCGGAAGTCTCAAGTCGGTACGGTAGACGAATTTATTGAATCTCTGTTAAATATTTATAAGCACGGTCAACGGTATTAACATTTGTGCCAGAAGGACGGAATTAGGCTCGCCCCCGATTACATGCTGGGACAAAACTTACCTGGCGCAATATGGGAGTACTATGTAACATGGGTACACCTCTGTCTAACCCTTCGGGAAAAACACACGTGATGTTATGTTATGTAGGCACAAACTAGTACCTACATTACCTAATTTCTCAAACTACAATATTGACTAAGTAGGTACTTGTAGTAACTCTGTAGTAGGTAGTATAGTAAGCTGAGTGGAAGAGTTAAAAAAACTACTAACAAGTTAAGCTGACTGAAGCCATAAATACTTATTAAGTATACAGGGATAGGAGTATGTACAAAGTATTATTACTGTTGCATTTATCTTTCTCGTACATGTTTAAAATCACTCTTTTGGATTTCAATTCAATTTTCACTGAGTCGCGACACAATCGCATACACATCGAGATTGGAATTCCTCTCAACATGGTACCGAATGTCGACAGTATCACTCTTTATTGCACTTTTTACTGTTCTTACTGAAGCAGTGTAGTCAATGGAGCTGGCATTCACTCAATTACTCGCTGTGTCGCAGTAATTCATCCGAATGCAATCCAGAAGCGCGTTAATGCGTTATGCGATTTTATCGATGTGACTGTCGAGCTTCCTACTGAGAACTTTCCATGTAAGATTTTGTTCCGCGTTTGGAAGGTAAAAGCTCGACAGTCACAGTTATAAGCACTGCACGGAATCAGCATCGACTCAACGCGAGCCGTTCTGAATTATTTCGATGGAACTTGATACTGCACCTACAGAGTACACACACATATTAACCAACGTAACTAGCAGCTAGTAAACGTGAGGCGAGGTGATGCCGTTGTAGAGCTTAGAAGGGTGCTATGAACATTCGACTCCGTTTAAAAGACTGGCCGTGTGCAAACAGTAGTTCCTAACAAGAACCACAGATGTGCGTAATTCAGTGTCTTGAATGAAATAAATAACACAAATTTAATGGATCCGATAGCCCGTGACCCCGTTTCGTTACAGAACTCGATCGTCTTACGAGTATAGCCAGTGAGGCTGCAGCAGTACGGTACGACCATCATAAACTGCTATTACTGACGGTTCAACCAGACGCGATTTAACTTCTATTTCAGAGTCAATTGAAATGTTCTCGTAAAAGATATACTTTAAAGTGGGTTTGTGGAATATTTTGGAGTAAACCTATAAACATGTCTCATGAGCATAACGTTTGTGTGCGTATGTATGGGGGTTAGTACAGGTATCCACATAGTGTTATTAGATCCATAATCATATTCATTTATTTTGCATTCCAAATTGTTAAAGCTAGGTACATAAACATGGACCCTGTAAGGGCACAGCAAGTTACGAGAGAGGAAGAGGGCTTTAATTTTCATAATTAGTTGGTATACAAAAAACAATATTTAAAAAACTATTTAGTGAATCATATTAATTTAAAATTTGTCATTTAGATATTCATTAATAGTATAATAGCATTATAAATGTATAATAAAACTTGTTGTAATTTATTTATGAATGAAATAAGTTTTTGTTCATTTTCAATTATATCCGGTACTTAATATATAATAAACTTTCATCGCCATCACTTGTTGAGTGTATGTTTAGCTTAGAGCTTGGTAGGTTTAGTCTATTTTTATGACGTAATGTGTATCTGACTGTTGACTGTATATTTTCTCGTGTAGTGTAAAAGTGTGGGTACTTTCGAACAAATTTCTCGAATGTATAGGCGGGTTAATATTTTATGTCCTGGAAAATGACGTTTACAGCAGTCGGTGTCTTCTATATTAACCAACATTCTTATTAGTCTTTTCTGTAGAGTGAAAAGTGTCGGTACGTCTGTGCTGTTTCCCCACAATATCACGCCGTAACTGAGCCGCGCATATGCATAGGCATAATAGGTAACAAGTTCGGTTTTAAAATTGTAGTCTTTATCAGATTTAGGTAGGTAAGACTTGCATGCTGCCTAAGTGCGTACATGTAAACTCAAGCCTATTTATTCCACATGTTTTTAATTAAGTTATGTTAATGTTGCCAGTTTATTGCACTCCAGTGGGATCATTCGAAACTAAAAATAAATTTATAACAAAACAAAACTAGAGAACGAGGCTCTTTCAGAAGACTTTATTTCATTTGTTATCAAGAAATATAAAAGCCAAGCTCAGTGAGCTCATTATGGTTCCTATTTATTACATTGAGTATAAAACCCAGGATCTTAAGCATTCATAGAAACAGTTAATTAGAATAAACCTATTCGCTTCATTAAGCCATTGTTTATGTAAGAGTTAGGAACGGAAGTTATGAATATTCATAGCAAATTTATTAACATAATAATGTAGAAGTAATTAATGTAGCTGCCTTCGCGTGGTGTTCTAATGTAGAAAAAATAATTATGTTTATTTTAACATGAGTTCTTGAAAACAATACGGTACGTTATAAATTATACGGAGGCCTGCACAATATACTACATTTACATTTATTTATTTCCTTAGCCTTGGCTGCAACAAAAACCACATGACCAGTACCATGACTTAACCACCAACAGGCATGCAACGTTTATCTTATTAATAAAGTATTAATAATCGAAAAAAGTAGTCTGTTGAGCGACAATTGACTTTGAGCTCAAGTCGGGTGTAGCAGGGACAATCTTGACAAATGAGGGCTCAAATTAGACCTGCACAGACAATGGCCCACCTTCCATTTAGCGCCGCATACCCTGACACCTGCGCACGTGACGACCTTATGACTGCATCAGTGGGCGGAGTGCGCTTAGCTAAATTTTGGGCCACACAAACACATATTTGAACTTTCGCCATCGATGCGTTGACAAAACAAACGATAACAACTGTAAAAAAAAATTCGATAAATAGCCCGAAAACTTAATTCCCATCTCAACCTTCCCTCCTCCTCTTCCTCACCTCGTGTTTGTATGTGCAGAACTTGCAAGCCCTACTGGATAACGCCAAGCACGGCGTGATCTACTTCAACCTGGGCTCTACCGTCAGCGAGGACTTGCTCCAGGAGATGAAGCAGGAGTTGCTGCGCGCCTTCCGACAGCTGGAGCAGACTGTGGTGTGGAGGTACAGGGGGAAGCTGGACTATGTGCCCGGGAACGTGCATCTGGTCGAGAAGGCGCCGCAGCTAGCTGTTCTCAGTAAGCATTTATGTTATTGAGTAGCAAAAAACCAGAGGGTCCAGAATGGGGTCCAGAGAGCAAGTAAATCTGATTTTTATCCTGAGGGTCTGGACCAGTGACAATCGCTTCTATAGCTTTTCGAATAACTATCTAGCACTAAACATTCAACATCTTTTTTCAATTCGTTACATTTTTGACTCCTCAATAATCGTTTAAACCAGTCACTGTAGGTACAAACATCGCGTTATGGCGCTCCCTCTCCGGGAGCATACGCCTGTAATGTTAAAATCTAATTTTGTACAGAAACAAGTCATAGGGTCTGAAGTGATAGGGTCCGTTCAGACAGAATGAAAAAATGAGCGAGCAATTTACTGGCTACATTGAAAATAAGACCGTATTACCAATGTTTAAAGGCGCATGTCCGAGTCGTGAGCAAGTCCCCCTCCCCCCCCCTCAACCCTTGCTCAAGCCAGACCGCCATGCTGAGCCAGTAGTTTTAAATCAGCCGCTAAATAATCTTACTCAGATCCAGCCCATCCCTTTGCTGCCCTCCCCACCTATGCCCTAAGCTATGCTACAATCTGAGTGCAACTGTTGTCAGACCGCTCTTTTTGGAGCTCTGGACACTACTTTGTTAGTTTTTGTAGTCATCATCCGTTGGCGGCCATTCACGCTAAGGATTGCATGACAGTTATAAAGTTACAAGCATAACCAACAGGTATAACCGGGTGTCGTAGACCACATACACGTTAGGGTTCGCCTGCACAGTTACACCATAATAATATAACCAATCAGATGGAGAGTTAAAGCTATGGTGTCACCGACATTTGACGACAATGTGACATGACAAAAAAACAATCTAGTTTTTTTGAATCATTACAAAGTTTTAATAATGCTTATAACTGAAACAAAAGGGAAAATACAGAAACTACCCCTGCAAAAGTACATAAGAATGCATCTATTAATTACATCAATTTCTAAATCAATTTTTTTATAAAATGATGTTGTTTCTTTTTGTGAAATATAATTGTTAATTTAGTGTGGGGTATGGCCGCGTGGCTGACGGCTGAGGTTGCGGCACAGGAGAAGTTACGTTGTATTGTTGAATCGGAGAAGAACAGGGCTGACGTAGGAGGGCATGAGAAATTGTAATTGTGATCATTATTATATTGTTGAATTGGAGAAGATCAGGACTGAAGTAGAAGTGGCGTGTAATATGTGATTCTTTATAATATTGTTGAATTATTGAGGGAGAAGGACAACAAGTTTGTGAGAGGACTTAGAGATGGTGAAGGAATAAAAGTTAAATTTTATGTCCTTCGGTATGATTCAGTACTCAAGTTACCCATTTCTGCATCAAACAGTGTGTCGTTGATGATTTTCTCTGCAATTAAACTTTGACGCTTCTCTAAGGATCTTAATTTTATCGCGATAGATCTTCCAAGGAGATCGTAGCGGTCTTCTGGTGTTGAAGCGGGAGCAGGACGCTTTAAACGATCTCTTACATACAGCAACACGTCTTTGGTTATTTGATCTTGATCTGCTTTCTTTTTACTCGGTCTTGAAATATTTTTTTGAGCCGTCTTTTGTGTCGAAATATTTTCTGGACTACTAGTTGTGCGATATGTTTCATTAGTATCTGCAGCATCTTCTGTGGTACCCATATTATTTGTGTTATTTTCTATAGATTCGTTGATTTCCTAGAACAATAAAATTATAATCCCGATTTCCAGATTCTTCAGAAAAGTGGAAGAAAATTGCACAGCAAAAGACAGGAGATGATAATACCACTTGCTGACAGTGGATATTATTAGGTAACACAGTTCAGTGTTTGCCAGATGTGTTTGTTGCTGACCATGCATTCCCATTGAGAACCGATATAGTTAAGACATATCATCAGTCAGATTTGATCAAATACGAAAAGATTTTTTTAAATTATGCATTATCTCGTGCAAGAAGGGTAGTTGAAAATACTTTTGGTATACTGGTTTTACTATTTCGCATTTACCACACTCGAATTAATAAAGGAATATTTTTGATGGCGACATGCTCTTTGCTCAACATTTTAATGGAGCATTTACCTAGTTCATATGCGCCCTAAGATGTTTTTATCGAGAAAATGGACAATGGAATCGTTATTACAACTTGTAACAAATTTACATGCTCCAACATAGATTATCTACAACTACAAATTCAAGGAAATATCATCAATGATTCAAATGATGTCCGGCTAAAATACCAAACCTTAAATACCAAGCCTTTGTAAAAGTAGTGAATGAATAGTGCCATGGCAAAATTTGTTGTGATTTTTTCTTGGTTTGTGATTTGTTACATAACAATCAAGTTCCAATTTCATTTAAAAAATAATAAAGATTAGAACGGAAATTACATGCTTTCAATACAACTGACGGAAACGAAATGCAAACGCAGAACAGACTGGCCAACGTTCTCTGTTTTTCTGATATATGTTATGTATTCACTTATGTACCTAATTAAAGTCTCATAATTGTGTCATATGCGAAAAATTGAAGAAACGGACAAAATCTTGTTATTTATTGGAAATGAATTTAACTACCTACTTAAATAATGCATATCATTAGGAACCAAACTTAACTAATTTTATAAAATAAATGTAGATAAAGTACTTACATTAAAATCATTCTCTTCACTATCCAGAATGTTAGACTGCAAGTTTCGAGGAAAATCTTGATCTTCAAGAAAATCAAATAAATCAAAGTACCACAGAGTTGGTTTCTGAATGTCATCAGAAGACGCTCCAGATTTCATCGATTCTTCGTATTTTTTCTTCTCTCGTCTGAAATTACTGCGAAACGTGTTAATTTTTTTAACAACGTCGTTTTTTGTGGCAGTTGGCTCTAATTCCTGGAGTTTTTTTATCAATTTTCTATATGCTGCCGCTCTTTTATGTCTGTCTTGATAATCTTTGCACTTTACGCGCCAAAGACATGGTTCAGACTTGTAAATATAAATGAAATCTTCCAAAATGGCATTACGCTTGCGACTCGCCATTTTGCCAATCGATGCGTTGCCACGCGACCTCGCGCCATCGCCGGCAACCGCAAACTGAGGACTGCGCATGCATGCATGCGCGACTGCCACACACGTTCGATTTAAAGCAAGTCACACACTAGATTATGCATCATAATTTTAAATGTGCATACAAAACCTTCATGCAAAACTGAGTTCCTTATAGCCATAAGTTTCAGACAAACTTGCAATTTACGTATGTAACATACGTAATTGCGTCGGTTGGCTCATTTGCAAGCATGGCGTCACTGGCAATATACGACGGAATGGTTGGTTTAGATGGTTTAATAATTGTTTTAGAAATTGGTTAGTTCTTGAGTTTATTTTTTACAAATTTTTCATATGCAGCAGCTTTTATTCTTGTCATGATAATCTTTACATTTCATCCTCCACAGATAGGGCCGGGCTCTGATTTATACATTACGCGAAAACTTGGCGAATATCAGTTTTGATATTGGTCAAGTTAGCAACAAGCACAACAACATGCAAGCTGGGGTATTCCTTTGGTTATAAGTTTATAAGTTTATAACCGTCATCCAAATCCTAGCGTTTCCTAGGCCTAGTGGGCTCTACATTGACTAGACCACTAAAATTATATCGTTTAAGACAAGTCAGAGGCCCATGGGCGGCATAAAAACTCTGACACCACACAATAAAGAAGACAGAATTATATCGTTAAAACAATTTAACAAGATCCGTTTTTCTAATGGGGAATATGTTTTGATGGTTCATCTCTAATATTACAACAATTTTCATGAAGCACGCTCATGGTAATTATTGTTGACCGTACTGTGATCGTGAATGAACAAGTCAAATAAACGTGACTGAAACGGGTCGGGACCGCCACACCCCCCGCACCCACAACCCGCGGCCGAGCTCATCACAAACATGTGAGTTAAACTTCTGTAAACAACAACCAAACAATTCATTTATATAAGGTCAATCACGCGTCAGAAATAAATATTTGAACTGCGAAAAGCACTCTTATGCTGGTTTCACACGAGGGCAGAACAGTGAGACAGAACAGTTTAGTAGGACAGTGGCGTACAGTCCGTGAGTAATAGCGATGGCGACAACGGCAACATTTACGACACTTCTCAAAATTAAGACAAAAATTGCTTTGGAGGAGCTGATTAAAATTGTAAAAAAATAAATAAATAGGAAAGAAAAACTTAAAACAAGTCAGGACGCGTGCACTCACACTGTCCGCCTCTTTGCACCGCACTGCCCCAGGGTTCACATGAGTCCAGCCACAAGACAGACGAGCGAGAAAGGTGGTGGCGGGAGCAAACTGAAAAAGTAGAAAAGCGAGCTATTTACTGTTCTGCCTTGGTTACTGTCAAGACAGTACTGTTCTGTGCTTTCAAACAGTAGCAGTACTTTGCTGTCTACTGTTCTGCTTTGGTTACTGTCAAGACAGTACTGTTCTGTGCGTTCAAACAGTAGCAGTACTTTGCTGCCTATTGTTCAGCCTTGGTTACTGCCAAGACAGTACTGTTCTGTGCATTCAAACAGTAGCAGTACTTTGCTGCCTACTGTTCTGCTTTGGTTACTGTCAAGACAGTACTGTTCTGTGCGTTCAAACAGTAGCAGTACTTTGCTGCCTACTGTTCAGCCTTGGTTACTGCCAAGACAGTACTGTTCTGTGCATTCAAACAGTAGCAGTACTTTGCTTCCTACTGTTCTGCCCTCGTGTCAAACCAGCATTACTACTGCGGAATAAAAACACAATCGCAGTCAAACTGTTACAACAGATCTAACTGCTATGGACAAAATGCTAAGCGTGAAACTAAAGTGCACAAACGCTCATATTCACTAGCACTAGGTGCCTCAATAAAATCTAATTGTTGGATTTTCAAAGCCCTACTCAGCGCCGACAGTTTACTTCCCAACAGTGCTATAATAATTATGTAGACACCACAGGATTACATAAAAGCGTTTTATAACAAATGAGAACTAGATAGTTAGCGAGTCAAACCAATACTGAACAAAATATTCCTTCATCACCAGAACACCCCAACACCGTGATGATGATTACTCACGGCGGGTTCCTGTCATACTTGGAGGCGATGTACCACGGCGTGCCCATCGTCGGCCTGCCTGTGAAGAGTGACCAGCTGCTCACCATGGACATTGCAGCCGCCAGGGGGAGAGGCATCAGGGTGCCCCTCTCCAGCGTGATAGGGTACCGGGTTAAAGAAGCCATCATGGAAATACTTGGGAACTACAGGCGAGTAGTTATTCGCAAGAATAAGTGTTACATTAGCAGCACCCCAATTGTGTAACACACTTTCAGTTCACTTTCAAGGAAACTCACCTCTCAATACATTGCTTCAAATGTATAATGTGGCTGAAAATTGTGGTATTGCCAAAATGAAAGGCATTGTCACTGCAAGCATTTAGGGTACTGGTCTTTGTTCACTTCAGAGTTTCAAAGTTTACTCCTATAATAATTTATATTGCAGCTAAAATTTTTATGGCGAGTACGCAGTTTATTTCCCTGAAGAAATTTTTGATAATTCAGTAAATAACTTTGTTTACCTACTTTATGATTTACCATTCTCCAGAGAACAGCTTTATTTTATTTTTTTGTGTTGTCCATCAATCTTGTCGCGGATTATGGGGCCATTTAGAGGAAGTGAGGTAATGAAGTGTCATGATTTATACATTTCCCGGTTTATTCACGAAATAAAATAAATTCACTCGAGCGGAAAATAACGTTGACAGTTTAAAGTTGTTTGATTCTCAATTTAGATGTCACTCGCAACATTTTAAGCCAGATAAAATATTTTGTAAGAAAAATAATTTAAAAAATTCAACTAATTTTAAAGCGTTTACGCACCAAATCTTGAAAACTTTTTACATTTTCGGAATCCGTCGTTGGATTAGCAGCAATAATTAATCTTGATTCAAAGTGTGGAATAAAGTATAAAGCCGCAATCCTCCCATTATCTTAAACCTTTAATCTTCTGCTTGATTAATGATTGATCCTCATTCTGCCTCCTTTACGACTTATCTGTAAAACTCACCTAACTGTTTGCACACCCATCAGTGATATGGGAAAACCTGACTTGACAACAATTTTAGAAGACATTCAATTTTTTCAGATCATGTCCTTGCCTACCTTCATTATTATTAAAATATAATTATCTCCACAGCTATCGAAGCAACGCGAAGGAAGTCTCCCAAATCCTTCAGAACCCGCTGGTATCAGTGAACCAGGAGCTGCTGTACTGGATCGAGGTGGTGATGAGCACGCGCGGCGCCCCGCACCTCCGCTCACCCGCCCTTCGGCTCAGCATCATGGAGCGGTACCACCTAGATGTAGCCGCTGTGCTTGTCATGGTCGCTTGGTTCCTGACTAAAGTCACTAAGGTTCTGAAGGTCTACTGGGACGACTTTGGCACAGATTGCGGGGATTTGGACGATAAGAAGAATGAATAATTTGAAAATGATTAAATTGCCTCTCTGAAAGTATTCATGTAGATATAGGCTGGCTCGATACTTGTTGTTGTATTATATCGAGGAAATTAAATTATTTATTGGTTTTAGTCACATAGGTACTACCTCTAAACTTTTCTACATAGAAATAATGTTTCTACTCCGGATAAACGAGTATTTCACAGGTTGTTTTTCTAGCTGAAGGAATAGATATCTCTGTTCCGACTAGTCGACCACGAAACCGCTTTGAGAGTGATTAATGATTGTGTGCCGAACTACGGGCGATTGGACACGATGAGTACTTACTAGCTTCAAATGAGATTTAAGTATCACGGTATCAGTTGAAGAGCTACACCTGCTACAGGTGAATAATAGTGGGTCAGTATAGAAGTCTGAATTGGGAGATCAAATAAAAAATATTTGTACGAAACAACTTTCGGGATCACGAAGAAAAATGTAAGTGAATACGCATCGCAAGCAGCTTTAGTACTACCCGGATACAAGTATGAATATTAAGTGCATTATAAATATTATAATATAGATGGACAATAAAAGTTAGGACCCGCTAAGCGTGCGCGGTCCCGTGGGAGCGCACCGCGCTTTACCCTGCACACGCGCGGGGACTAGCTGCGAATAGATCATTGTAGGGATTTACCAACGTTTATGAATACATTGCATTGCATTGCATGATCTGTGGGGGAGTCGTCTGTAGTACAGATTTTGCACGGGGCAATAAAAGGGGCGTAGGTATGTCCTGACGTAAATTCCCTAGTTGAAGTATTGACATAACTCGGAAAGCTGGTAAGTTGTCACTTTTATATTGTACTACTGTACAATATAAAAGTAAACGTGACAACTTACCAGCTACATCTAGTGCTGCTGGTGATGAGAACGCATGTAACTAAAACAGTAATGGACGAACAGAGAGATAAACTACGTAATATGTAAAAAGAAAGGAATAGAATGATGAGGGGCGGTTGACGGAGCATGGAAGAAAAAACGTGTTAGGCCAACCCGAAGACCGATCATGGGAGACGGGGAGGACGGGGAGGTTATGAGTCGGAGTGGATGTCTAAAAAACTATATTTTTTTTTTATGAATAAAACAATTGATTTGACTGCAGTGACGCAGTTACAGCAGCTCCTACATACTTCGTGTTGTTTACATGAGCACATGAAATTAAACTAGTTCGGCGGTTGAGTTGAGCCCCTCGTGGCGCAGTGCTGCGGATACACAGTACATAATTAAACTTACAGCCAGAACTAGTGCCGCTGCAATCTACACTTAGAACATACCAGTACAGTAAATTATAAAACGAATTCACCATTACTCCACAAGCAAGGGCATGAGCACACTTTGACTCAAAGTATGTAAAAATGAGCATGAGACTGGGTTCGATTCCCAGGTCTGGGTAAGTGTAGTGGTATTCCGTTACGATTGTCTCAGTAGCAGCCCCGACTGTGGATTTGTGCCGGATTTATTGCGAAGAGCAATCTGGGACCTTACGTGGGACTTCAGCATAAGTGGCGAATTGTGGGAGCACTGCAGGCACGCCTCCGGGGGTTTCTGGCATTAGGTACGCTTATTTCCCCCGAAGAATCAGCGATATTAATTAGAAAAGATATGCTTACGGTTTCCTTATTATTTTCATTAAGTTTCTTTCTAATTTCGAACAATACTATCTGTACAAAGAGCTCAATTAAATAATTCGATTAGGCTGAAAGCGTCCCTTCATCGATTCGCTTCTCATAATTAATATTGGTCGTCGGCTCTCAATTAAGCAAACTTTACAGTTGTAGTGACTCGTGACCTGATTGTCTCTTGATGTGAGATACCGAACCCTTGCAGATTCACGATAATAGTACACTTTGATATAAGTGGGGAAACTTTGTTATTGCATTCGAGGCGGAATTAACACCCGAGCTGCAAGCGAGGGTGTTATGGATCCGAGAACTGCAGTAACAAATCCTCACGCGTATCAAACGACGTTTTTCAATACACTAAACTTTCCAAGAAATAAAATATTACGATGGAAAGTATTTTTATCAGGAATTATTAGGAAACTATGATTTAATTTGCTTTTTTTCCGCGCTTTGCTTTCACCAGGTTGAAGAAGAAGCAAAGGTATGATGCAGCTAAATAGCCTAATGTGAAAAATAGAAAATTCAAATATTTTTGAATTTAGAACAAAATAAATGTAATTTGTTCATAAAAGTAAATATTTGTTTTAAATAATCATGTTTATCTATGATATTCTATTTATAAACACAATATAAATAGGCATGTAATTAAATCGCTATCTGAATATTTCCTTTTTTCGAACAAAATATTTCAAAGTTAAACCAAAAATACTGACTTGCACACAAATTATGCACACTAAATAAATCAAATTTACTGTTTAATGGTATTTGCAGAACTGTTTTACTGAACGAATAACTATTATCAAAATAGTATATCTAACAATTCCTTAGTTCAATAAACATATTAAAAACTTTTTTAAGGAACACCATCACCTAATGTACTTTTAGGACCAATTTCAAAGTAGCGGTTACAGTTCTAACCTAACCTAACCTATTTGGTCGGAGTAAACTGAACGGGTACGTATTGCATGTCATTGTCTTTGAGAATTTAGGCTTTGGGATGTAATTTCAGGATTATTAACTTCGGGATATGGATAGCTTCGGGATTTTAAGCTTTCAGGCAAATGAACTTTCGGGATTTAAAACTTTCGACCAAACAATCATTCGGCGTTTAATTTTTCGGGATTTCGTCCATAGGTATTTTAGAATACGGTCTTTTAAATTTCGGTATTGTAATACGTACCCCTTTATTGTGGTGCACCTTTAGATATCAGTTTTAGTAATTCCGTAGTTGATGAAGATTGTACAATTTTGAGTGCAAGTTAGTACTTTTGATAAACAATTCGTATTTTTGTTTTATAAATTATATATCCGATGTACGAACCTCATTTTTGGTGTGAATTTGATAAGAAGGTCATCTCGTTTTGTGTGATTTTTTAGTTTTTTTTGTATGACACTTTTAGTTAATCAATTGAGGTTTTTGCACAGCATTCCTGGTATGCATTCAGTTAATTAGTGGAGTTACCTTGTGTGCTGAAAAATTATACAGATGTACATTTAAAAATATTCCATTTAAATACTCAAAAAAAACAAACACCGCCGACTATAGTCATTGAACACATTAAAATTTGGACTTAGTATAAGTAGGTATGTGGAAATTTTTATTTCATATTATAAATCCACGCGTGTGAAATACATTGCACGTTGAACCTAATCGTAGTGCGATAAAAACCAGTTTTAGAGAAAGTGTATTGAAAAGGAATTATAGAACGAAATCCGTAAGAGCGGCTATACTCGCTAGGATACTTTCAGCATCTGCACCTGTGCACTGTCATGCTTAACCAATTGACAAAAAGTTTGTATCAAACACAATCAAAAGCAATGACTTTCTAAATTGTCGCATCGTGTTCGCTATAAAAAGTAATTACGCAATTTAACGCTGAGAAAAAGTCGCCAGAGACAACCCTGCCCGAAATACTTTCAGTAATCTCATTATTTACATAAGGGTTAGTTTATTTACCCACCGGTTTCAGACAAACTAGTTTAGATCATAAAATAATCGTATTTACCGATGTTATTTGTGCTACAGAGTACAGTAACTACTTGGCACAGTTTGAATGAATTTAGTTTGCTTCTCTGAGCCGAATAGTATATAAACAAACGGAAATTATTCCTGCCTGGGCCAAGTACATAATAATATTATTATAATAAATAACTGAATTAATACAGAGTTGCACACTACTGCTGAACCGCCTGTTTATGTACTCTGTGGTTCAACAAAGTTGATCTGGTAAATACGTAGAAATCAGTCAATACATAGATTAATATCAATCACGATTATTCAACACAAAATCCAAGAATACATCTCTGTAACATTAGCTGGCGTATGTAGGTGATATATCTTATTTTCCACATTTTTCAGGCGACACTGAAAAATATATTTCAACAAATTCTTGACGATACTGAAATTGTGAATTTTGTTAATGTGGTAGTCGTCGTCAAAGACGGTATGTCTTTGTGGTCGCCTTGTGTAGCCAAGACGTAGTGCCGGTACGTAGATTACTCAATATAACTTCAGTTGAATGTAGGGTACTGAAACAGAAGAGCTTCCTTGTATTATTTCGAATTTCAATATTTTAGTGGGAAAACTTCGGTGATACCGGATTCTGAAAGGCAATGTACTGAAGAACCGGTCAGTGTCCGCTGTCCGTTCGCAATTAGTCCGTGCCGGTTTGACCTCATCTTGAAATTATCTTTTATTCGATAGATCTAAGCCAATCGAAGAGCATCAATTTGACAGAAACCAAATAACTAATAGCTATTAACATAGCTTAATAACTATTTGTCCTGAAACAGCTCTTCTAACAACACCAATGTTCTAGAAGTGAACGACCGCTCGCACATCGCCGCACGCGCCTCCCTTCCACGTAAACGCGATTAATGATCCTTCATTACTGCCACAATCCGATACTTGCTCTTCAGAAACAATCAAGATCCGTCTTTATCACTGAAGAAGTAAGGATCATAATACTGCCTCAAAAGTTAATAGGGATGGCTCTTAAGCGTCGAAATAAAAATGTTATTAATTCATGACATTAACTGTCCGGCAACAACATCTCGAAGGACATCACAGCATCATTTGTTTGGATATTAGTCTCATAGTCTGCTACTAAAATAATTTATCTAGTAGGAAGAACGGGACAGCAGACATATTGATTAATGACATATTTGCTACTTTATCGTACATTTATTTAAGAAACTTCAGAAAGACGTTAGACAATATTAATCATTAGTCGCGAGACGTAGATCCAGTAAGCAATACAAATGAAATCTTATTAGCACGTGGGGCACTAATAGAACATCGTTCATTGGGCCATCTTTTATTTGTAGTCCCTTCCTAGTCGGCAAGTTGAATGTTACATTGAACCTCCGATGATTTTACGTCAGTAATTCCTTTGCAAATACATGCAATGTTTCAGACAGTGTAATATTATTTCTGAAAGTTTCAAAACAACCCTTATTGGTTGAACAGATTTATCATCGTGATTAAGATAAAGCCCAAATCATACATAAATAAGCAACACTGGCTAAAAAGAGACGATGCAGTTCCAGCGCTTATAAGTGTGCGTTGCAGTAGTTATGGAGTTTCATAGGAAGAATCCCGAACGTCTGATGTAGATGTTGATCCCGAGCAGGGCGTATAACTGTGCGTTGACCATGACTCTGTTAAATGAGAACGTATCTACTATAAGTAACCTTATTTATTTATACGGAGTTGAAGGGTTGCGATACATTTTCAAATTATAGATTGATGTCACAGTTATTTGCAGTTTTAGCAGTTTTAGCAGTAAATATGACTACGACAGCAATAGACAATACTACTGACACTATCATTGTTTCCAATCTAACGATGACTACTTCACAGCCGTTACAGTTCGTAGTTTATCTTCTCGCAATTTGGCTAATCGTCTCTCCGTAACCACAAACGTACTAACTTGCTGTAAACTAAGATTTATTGTATCTCGTGCACAGTTTATGTCTTCCTGTAATCGTAACCGACAACACACTTCAATTAGTTGCAAGGTAAATTTACTAAAGTGTAATATTTTACGTTCTTGGATTTTTTTAGGCAATCCTCCAGCAACAAATCTTTGTCAGAAGCATTATTTGGCAGTACCATCACGGTCACAGCGTTTAAGTACTTACCGAGAAGGCGTTAAGTGTTGATGTTTATGTTTAAGATCTTGATGAATAGCGCATTTAGAGTCCTAAAAAAACAGTTATAGACTTCTATACTCTATCTAGTCTGATGTTTATTGTCATTATTAACTAAACTCAATCCACTGGAGTGGAGTAGGAAGTCACCACTACAGACGCCAACTTGTATCTCTAGTTGACAGAGTCACTACACAAACAACCAACTCTTACCTTTGATCTTGACACGCGGCTACTCCCCGTGACCGCGACCATCCGCCGCTGGTCGCCGGGTCACCGCTCGTCGGTCGCTGGGTCAGCAGCTTGCTCGCCCACATAGTTAATAGACCACGTCGGGCTTCCGGCCTACTACCCGTACACCTAATTGTGAGTTATTAGAAGGAGCCGTCGTCGGTAACACGCGGTGTTGACTAAACAAATCATCAAGTAATTGATTTTATTTGCCGACTGTACTGGACAAATGTTTTAGGTGTTCACATGTATTACCACTAGTGTATAAACTAGGCAATCTAGATTTATATGGAGTAATACTTTAGGCGGATATAGTAATTAAAGTTACATATGAGCAAATAGATATAAACTTATAATTTACGCATAAGATGTACCTTAATCTTGACCATTCGACATTAAAAGATTTAGATAAGTACTTAATTAAATTACTTAATTGTCTTTATCTCTGTTTCTTGCTGAGGTCAGCTTTTCATGTTCTTTCGTCCCTGATAAAGCAGAACTTCACATTTAATTAACATCGGTCAGCTATCCCAAAGCCAAGAAAACATGGTTTTAAATATCAAACATAGGTACAATTTCCATGTTCTGAATTCGCAACATCAAACCTGACAAAAGAATGTCTCATCTGTGTACATCTATAACCGTGAGGCCCTATGAATACCGTCGATTTCTTTCTGTTTTTCTTCCAGATAACCATAAGAAAACAGGAAGCCGCATGCGACAAATAAGAAATAATAGTGATGTGACACGCAGATTCCTATCGAAACGATCGATGTTGGTCGACCCCGACCTTGCGCCTCGCGTCTCAAGTTCACTTCCCTGCCCGTGCGAGGCGCCTTGCTCCTCAGCGCGAGGCGCGGGCGACGCGTCGTCAATCAGCCGGGTACCACCGCTCGGCAACTGTGTACATTTAGATCTGTATCTCTGTGGGAATGGGTTCACGCGCACCTAGTTACCTACTGAGACGTAGCGGTCTATCGCCACTTTATTAGCTGATAAAATAATTAAATTAATTAATACAAGGAAAGATTCTTTATGGTCGTTCATTATGACAGCTATGTTAGGTTGCAGTGCTTGCAGTATGTTTCCCTTTGTCGTTGTCCAGATTGGATTTTAGTGCCACACTCACTTATGTGTTTAGTACATCGGTACCTACCTACTTATTATTATTTCAAGCCTCTAACATTGCCAAGTAGTACTAATATTAATACATACGTACGGATACCAATTATTTAGTGGTACTCAATAGTAATTGTAGTTTATAAGGTAAGTAGAGACACGAGTGTTTTACCGACTAAGCACGCGTCGTGTTACGATGCACCTGCATTTTGTAAGTCGCACTCATTCGCAGAACATTGTCAACCAAACAATACATTCATTCTCCACTTCTTAGTACTTACATACAAAATGCAGCGAATTAAGCATAATATATAAATAATATAGGTAACTTTCTTCGAAATTATTGAATTTGTACACGTGTAAGCGATTTACCTACCACTACTAGTTATTATTGAAGACGTAACTCGAATAACACATCTCTAGTAGATACGTACAGAGCCATACAAAATCTCTTCTCTTCACAATGCTTTCAGAGCAGCGATAAATAACGTCCGTAATCGAACGTACGCAGTTACATCCGCCTCAGTCCGCATCGATTCGCTCCTCGTCGTTCTGATCCGGCCGGATCCGCACGGATTACCGCAGCGATGGGCAGCGACTCGTAAACAATGCAGGAGATGCAATCGTCGAAATCCGCACGGATTCGGACACAGACGCAAGCGAGCGGTGAGTGCTACCAATAAATAATTAGTTGCAATGTGGGTAGGTATGTACCTACCCACATTGCAACTAATTATTTATTCTTGACCAAAGTATGTACTTTGGTCAAGAATTTAGTTCAGATGTTCACTAACAACACACATTAACGGTTTACAATAATGTACATTGATTTCAACAGTGCGTTAAACATCGTCTGTTAAAATTACAACGCATAGAAGTTTAAATTCAACATATGAATCAATTATCTACGATCACATTAGAAGCAGATTGTATAAACCTCGTATTTCTATTTTGTGTGAGAATAAATTAAAATATGTTTTCCCAAAAAATCCGTAACCGCATTTCATTTTCAATCGATCAATCAAGCTTTGTTTACCGCAATCTACTGTGTGACGACTCGGCTGCCTTTCTTTTGGAGACTTTGAAAGAGAATGGAAACGGCTTTATGGGACTGTACTTTAAAATAAAGTTAAAATTTATTTATATTTATATAATTATTTGCGGCGTGAAACGCTCCGGCCGTGTGTCTTGCGTCATGCGCAGGAGTGGCGCGGAAGCCCGGCTCAGCCGCCATACGAGCCTAATGTCCCGGCTTTGGTTGCAGCACCGGAGCCCAGCGCCGCCATCACGGGAAACGCCGGATTCCGACCGTCGACGGGCGACGGGCCGGGAGCCCGTAACCAATACTTTTATGGGTTTGGCAAGCGCGCCGCTCACGTCAATCCACCTACATTTGGCATATCGAAATTAAACTAATGATATCAGATTTATAGTTTATATGATATTTTATGACCGACGCGTGTACGCAGACACCGTTTATGACCGACGCGTGTACGCAGACACCGTTTATTTATATTGATGTAAAGATAACAAACAAGAAGGAAATGGAAAATACAGAAAATTCATGCTCAACATAAACAGGTTACGAGGAGTCTGAGGGAATTTGTGCCGAAAGCTTGTGATTTCGAAACAAATCCAGCAAATAAGAACATGAATACATATTTAATACAGAGAAACTTTCATAACGTAGCTCTGGGTACATACTAGGTACGCATTTTGTCTTCTCCAACGATCATCAGTCAGACTTGGTGTGTGACTGAAAGTTGTAGACGCTTTTCGCTCAAATTTCGAATGAAATCTTGTTACGACTTCTATCAATGATGTTTAGGTTATTCAAGAGATCCACGTAAGCTAGTTTCAGAAAACAGCACTAAAACTAGAAAAACTTCCATCCATAAATTTCCAATCAGGTTCACTATGAAATCGGAGAGATAATGTATTCCATCGCTAGCTGAGCAGAATTTTAAAGTGGATAGGGACCCGTGTGCTTTACGAGCCCGTCCCGGCCTCCCGGAGGTATCGCCTACTAACAATGCTAAACAGTCCCGGGTCCCGGGGGAACTGCCTCCGACGTCGTTCGCAAGCAAGTCCACCACCCCGTTATGTATCGTTGTTGAAGGAACAAACCTTATTGAAAATTATGATGAACCAAGGTTTTTTTTTGTTGAAAGCAGCTTTCAGGTGATTTTGACACGGTATTCTGTTTTGTTTGTAACATGTAGGTAGGTACTTCAGGGGCTCAACGTAAAAACTACTATAGGCATAGTACAGTGGAAGACAGAATTCCTTACCTTATCTAGAGGTCATCAATGTAGAATCAGATTAATTTATTAATTTATTTACTTTAACTTCATGTAAAAGAGTGAGCTTAATGCTACAAGGCATTCTTTACCAGTCAACCTTTCGGTCAAATAGACAGAGTACAAAAAAACCGGTCAAGTGCTAGTTGGACTCGCACCGAGAGTTCCTTAAAAGTTGTAGGTATTTTGTTATTAAACTACATATTTACGGTTTTCAGATTTTTTTTCTTTACATGTACTGTAAGACATTGCTTCTTGCCAAATTTCATGATTCTGGGTCAACGGGAAGTACCCTATTGGTTTTGATTCCTTTACGAAATTGCAAAATATGCGACATAACGGTCATAATTATCTTTTGATCTGATCGACTTACAAGTTTCATTTTTTTCACTGCTCCAAGGAGTAGCAGTCCTGAGTTATTGATAGTAATTTCAGAAAAAGGATCTTGACAGACGGACAGGCAGACGGACAAAAAATTGATCCTATAATGATTCCGTTTTCGCCTAACCGGAACCCTAAAAATAACTAAAAAATACCATTTCTGTCATTAATCCAAGTTCAACGAGGATAAACAAGAATTAGGCTTGAAACCTCAAACCACTGGAGTGTACGAAGTGACCACTATCTGCAAAGCTTCGTCCGGGCTTGCAACCCACTGACCGCCGACATCCGGCGCCTCACCGTCACCGCACCGCACGTCAGTACTGCTCTCACTTTTTACGCCTCACAGGCGTGTGAACAAAAACTGGTCTCATTCACTCGTTCAGGACGCAATGGAGGTACAGAAGATTTATTCCATGAACACTTTTGACAGAAATTCTTTAACTGAAAGTCCAGTCAAAGACAGGTAGCAACTCCGTCAAATTCCACATCCAGTCAAATAGTCAGAGTGTAAGCAACTTCTAATCAAATCCTGACAACATGCAGACTAATCCGTCGGATAGAGGGGGAACTTTGTTAGTTTAAGTCCATGCAATTTTAAGTCCTGTCAACATTCAATTTAATCAAGCTGATTTTTCAGCGTTTTAGTGTTTGTGCAATCATCGAGTGGTTCAGGCTTGATATCGATTGTCAGATACTTTATTCATGTAAAATACTGGTATTCAGCTGAATCCGGTGGGACTAGAAGCCGACCCCAACATAATTGGGAAAAGGCTGGGCAGATGATGATGACAGGATGCCAGGACGGGTGCTTCCTGGAGATCTGAAAAGCTTCCAACTTTTATAACCACGATGAAATGTTTTACCTCTATCTACAGGGTGTAAACAGACCCTTCACGAAGCCGTCAACCAAGCATTCTGCACATCAAACTAATTGCTGGGAAACGACATTTTTTTGTTGGGGTGAATAATCACGTTTTACGGTAGGACTCGATGGAAAGCACTCAAAGAATTGTGCTGATGGATGAATTGATTAGTATGGGGGTCGTGGAAGTGTTTCAAGTAAAAATCTTACATTAAAAACATGTATTTAAAGAAAACCTTGTAATAAAGTTGGAACTTTGACCCCCAATATCTCCCTCCGTAACTAGAAGGTTCCCCGGTATGGCATGAACAAAAAAATTATTGCAAAGACGGGGAGAACAAGTGCTTTTCGGCTTCGTTAAGTTGTCTATTACACCCTTTATCTGTTAGCTGGTCTTCCATATTGAAGTTTATGAAGTGCTGAATATAATCGTGAATGAACCGATCTTGTGCACACGGCTGATCTCTTAACTGCAGTATCATTAATACTAGAAACGGGATATTTACCATGTTTACAGATTTTTTTGAGTTTCCGATATTTCGGCGCTGTTGCAAGCACCATGATCACGGATAAACTAAAGTTATTGCGGGTGGATGTTTACGAGCAGACGAATCGGTCTACCATCTTTCTTGTTCGTTTTTTGCACTCAGTACCGCCATAATGTTAGCGACCATGATAGTTTATATCTTAACTGCAGTGTTTGTATAAATACTATAAATGCTGGATCTCAACGATTCATAACAAAATAAACGCACACGCAGATACATACGAAGTCTAGACCTATGATAAACTAATTTACTTCATACATCCGCCGGGAGCTTTTGTATTTACACAAGATTCACAATTTCCGTGCGGTGATTACACTGGAGAAGTATGCGTTAGCGAATTGGAATGGTGAGCATTAAAAAACCTGTGGGAGTAACGTAACAAAAATTTACGAAAAAGGCATTGATTGCAATTACGTGGGTGGTTTTAAGTTTCTTCGTGCGTGTGTGCTACAATAAGAGTAAGTACAATAAGGAAAGTATGCACCTTATTCTTGCACTGAATCACAAATTATAAAGCTTTATTAAAAATAGAGTAAGATAAATATAAATGGTTCCGAATTACTCTTCTAACTCTGAAAACACGAAGCATTTATTTTACACCATTTTATTTATTGTGAGAGGTTTCGCAATTAAAATCTTATAAGAAGTGCAGTCAATATGGTGTAATTAAGTGGCATTCCTGGCGAGCCCTGTGGGCATCGGCGTGATGGGTGGAAATGCGGCCGCCGCCGCTCGGGGAACCGATATTAAATACTTCAACTTCATATAACTGCCACCAACAAGACAATCAAAAGGTTCGCTACGATCACACAGACCAAACAAAGGGAACATACTCGTGTCCATCTGAGGATGGGTTCATTCGAGAATTTGAGAAATTTGTACACTATAGGGAACTAGGTATGTTCAGGAACGTTTCAGATCGATTAATTGTTTAGGTGTGTATCCTTAGCGTTTTTCATTAGAGTATTCAGCAAACATTGTCGGTATTGTTCTGTTTTAAATATTAGTTTAGATCAATATTGCACATACTGGTACCTTTTCAAGTACATCCAGTTAGCCCCAACCCCAGGACCCCAACATAAACTAGTCATTTGATGTCACGAAGTCAACATACTTACAAAATAACTTTCATCCACTCTTTTCCCGTTTTCGCTCCTACTGTTGGTTGTCTAGTTAGCGTGCTGACTTAAAAAATGACAAGTACAATACTTGGTTTCACCCAAGTGGACATTCTGTTTCTTTTATCTAATCTCGTTAAAGTTCAGAGTATTGCCTCCTTCGGAAAATATTTGCTTTGGAATAACCGAAGAACGCTCAAAATGCGAGCATGTTCGACAGTTATAATAAATATTATTTTCATTCCGGAGCCTACTCTATTTCTTATTGTATTACCATTTTTTCTTTTCGAAGAAAACAAGTTTGCCTAATTAATTTGTTAGTAAGCCCCTGGAGGATATCCATAAAGGAATTCAGTGTAATTTGTCAATCTGTAGACTTATTATTCGATATTGAAGGTACATATTATTCCTGCAGGAAAACTCTTTTCGGAAATGATAATAAAGAAAATACACATATCGAGAAATCAGAGGGAATCGCCTTTGTAATATTAATAGATGCAGCTGTAGGTTTCTCGTGTCAGTAAACATATAACTAAATCCTAAAGCTAGTTCCGTTTACCACGTACGATGCACTCCCTGTGCACGTGCAAGCACCGCGCCCCGCGCCGCCACCACAATACCAGGCACGCCGCGCCGCGACGGCAATACCAGGCACGCCGCGCCCACGAATATATTCGGGTGCACTTCCGCGAATCTTGTCGACACTCACTTCAATCTAATATCTAAATTGGGCATGACAAATGGCGTTGGGCGATGGAGTGGTTGCGACCGTGACTGCTGAGCATAGATCTGAGACTTTTACGCGAAAGACATTTGACGAAGGACTCTTGCGCGAAAAGACATATCGATCACGAAAACGACATCGACGATTTTCATTTTGACCTCATTTTCGTTATCAGCGACCCTGAAAATCATGAAAACGACACCCGTGACAGAAAAACCGAAAATTTTCGGATTTTCATTTTGAAAAACACTGAAAAAAATACCCATTCAAATTAAGTAATTTAAAAAAAACAGCGATCCTATTTTCTTCAACTCAAATTCAAATTTCAAAATTCAAATTTATTTATTGTTGTGATTTTTATTACATTTAACATGAGATCTTAATAGATCTTAATAATAAATAATTAGTTCCTCAAAAATCTACCTGAAAGGTGTACACTCTTTCACGTTATTGGTCATTTGGCCATTAAGTCGCGCAAGAGTGCAATCGCGCAAGTGTCCATGCGCGCAAATGTCCGTTCGCGCCAAAGTCCAGTCGCGCAAAAGTCCATGCGCGCCTATATCTTTTCGCACAAGCGGCTTCGCGCAAGTGTCCTTCGCACAAGTGGGTTCGCGCAAGTGTCCTTCGAGCAAATGTATTTTGCGCAAGTGTCCTGATACCGCAGAGCATGGTTCCTGGGTTCAATTCCCGGGTGGGCAAAGTGTTATTGGGTTTTTCCATCTGGAATTTCTCAGTAGCAGCCACGGAGTCTGAATCTATGCCTACTTGATGACAATAGGCTCGCCTCATATTACATGGGGCTTTAACATAACTAGCGAAATGTGGGTGTACCTACTATTAGGTACACCTAGGGATTACAGGCGTGATGTTATGTTATGTACATAAGTATTAGGCTTCTACCTATTCGGCATCATTAATAAGTTAGTTTGAGGAAACCCTCCAGTGCATGATAAAACATTCTCATCAAACACAACTTCTTTGAAAGTCATAAAGAAGGGAGTTAAAACGAAAAACTTCGTAATTAAAAACTGAAATAAAACGAGACGCACAAAACCACAAGACATGGAAAATATAGGTTTATTAGCCGTAAGAGATGCGTCAAATCTATCCCGTTGTTCGACCCGCCTCCCGTGCGCTTTCCTCCGACGCTGACGGAGAAACGTTATAAATGAAGTTAATTTGTTTACGCAGCGACCGAGTGAGATGTAAGCCGGTGCATAAAAACGTAGCGCTGATTTATTATCGCGTAGCTTTTGATGTGGAGCGCCGTGTTTACGATTATAGTGTGTTTTTAAACAGTGGAATTATTTGTTTTAATCTAATTAGGATCTTAACTCAACAAGATAATTAATAAATAGTTGGTTAGTTGTGTTTTGATTTGTCTACCTATCTGAGGTTTACAACCAAACCACGATAAATGATAGAAAATTGTAGCATAATGTAAGTATAAACTTTATAGAGAAAATAAAATACTGAATAGTTCTGTAGAACTCAAAATACAATGACACCAAAAAAGTTATCTCTAACAATCGTGTACAACTGTCTACTCTGTCTAAACTAGGTTAAAGCCGAACGATTCCGGTGATAACTTTTATCCGCGCAGTTGATTCGGGACGCGGATGTGCGGATAACTCGGATATCTCGGATAAGATGGCCGCTGAGCCGAGATTGATGGATGGCGTGATAAACAAACTACTTTCTTTGACTGTTGCCGACCGCGGCCATAAATATTAGTTAGTTTGTTTGAGGAACGGTTGAATGGTGCGCCAAGATATAAACTTCGGTGTCGTTTGAGAGAATGGCTGTTTCTATAGGGTGTAATAGATATTGTTACAGTTATGTTAAACATTCTGTGTCCATTTGCTTCTTGCAAAAATAACATTCAAATGTAAAAGAAAACAATATCTCTCTTCAGTAAAATAATGTGTAAATATTTTGTAACTAACCCGTGGATCATTGTCCTCTGAGCAAATAAATTAATATTTTATCCAATATTTTTTCTCTTCTGGATGTTTTCATTAGGCTTTCGGTTCAGTTGAGTGGCTTGTTACATTGAAAAGCTTAAAATCAAAGATAAACCATTAACTCCCAATTCCCCACTCTCACCGAGCGCACATTAGCCGGGTAAACATGTAAATAACCGTTATTTTTGTCCTAGTTCCCCGTTGTGGGGCATGCCGTGCGCGTGCGCAGTGTGAATGGGCGCGATGAAAGCTCTTCCTGTTGGCCGCCGATTACTGGTCCGCGGAGTTCTAGTGTTTATACACTTGTATAGCGTGGGCACTACACGAACGTTGCGACATGTTGCCCGACACTTCGGGACAATATACGGCGAAAATTGTTTCCTAATTCAATTATGTCCCTGTTAACTCATTCTATTGATACTTTAAGGTGGCTGTACACTCTCGCCGGGCACTCCGAGGCAGGGCGAGTGCGTATATAGTAGCGCTCGTCTAGCTCTCTAGTCTCAGAGTTCCTCGCTTGGCTATACACCTGCCTCGGGCTGTCTCAACAAGAGTGTACAGTCACTATTACGTGAACCTAATCATTCATTGGTGGTTGTTTTAATGGTTCATTCGTTGGATTACAGTAAATCCACCCCGAAGATATTGCAGATATCGTTATCGTTACAGAAAAGGAGAGTTTGGCTTTCAGCATCTTTTCTGGCGCTGAACACTGATGTGACAATCGCTAAGGCTCTTTGTGTCCCTCGCTGGGGTTACCTTCTCTACAAGATTTATCAATATGTATGTCTTTATGCAAGTCCATATCCCGTGTCGCCGAACGTTCGTCTTCTCGTGTGTATGTGTCTTTAGAGCTCACCTCGTCCCCGCGACGTGCTCATTCTTAATTGCGCACGATTTATCTTTCAAACTCTGTTGCCCTGGTACCTCGCGCCGGCTAATAGGTGACAGAGACGAGTGAATCCAGCATATTTTACAGTCAAATTACCTTCTTCCTGTATGTGAGTGTACCTATTTTTTAAAACATCTGAATTCTACGTTGATACAGAAATCACGAGTTCTATGTAATACCTACAGAAACACTAGAAACGGGATGTTTACCATGTTTACTGATTGTTTTCAGTTCCCGACATTTCGGCGTTGAATATTAGTGACCATGATAGTTTAAAAACTTATAGGTACCTACAGAAATTCCAACTGAACACATAAATATCACATTTATTTTCATATATTACCAATTTCTGTCGTCTCACGTCAATGGTGAATAAATGAATAATAGTTAAGTTCGAACTGTGTTTTAACACAGTATAATATGTATCCACGACAGCGTGTAAGCATTTTATTGAATAGCCAGCCAGGTTACACAGCTCTAATTGAATATAAAATGCAATATTCTGTTAGACATAATAACTACTCTATGGTCTACCTTACCTTTGTGCCTCCACCGGTAGCAGACAAAGTGCAGGCATAAGTAAGTTACTTTCGGTACAGACAACGCTGAACGGATTAGAAACAAGGACTAAACCTCGGCTCATTCTGAACTCGGAACACTTCACTTTATGTAATTTTATTGATACTATTGTGACTGTTTCTTCAATTAATAGGCAGAGGTGTAGAGTTCTACATTACACATATACCTTACTGACTGGATGTTTACCTCACCATAGACAAACTCTCAAAACAAAACTTAAAATTCCTGTCTGCGCATCGACTCCAGGTCATAATGCTTGCGACCATCAGACCGTAGAAGATTTCTATATGGTATGGTGGTGGTGGTTCACGGTTGTAAACTTAGCAGGTCCGATGTATTTGATCTTGTTTACATCACAATTTACGAGCTGTCGAATGATAGGTTATTAATAATTGTGTGTTTCCTCTTCCTGCTAACGTTACCTCTCAACGCTCCGCTCTATTAACTTTTATAGTGCATTTAAATTGTCCAATATAAAGTTAGTTTCAGACAGATATAGTGCTTACCTATACGGACTGCGGGATTAAGGTACGGGCTTATGAGGATTAATAGATCTTTCGAAATTTAGTATTTTCTTATTTCATATACACTAGCTTATGCCCGCGGCTTTGACCGGGTGGAGTTCGGTAATGTCCCACGGGATCTTACTACCGAAATAAAAAGCATCCTATGTGTCAATCCAGGTTATAAATTATCTGTGTACCAAATTTCATCCAAATCCGGTCACTAGTTTTTGCATGAAGGAGTAAAAAACATCCATCCATCCGTCCTCACAAACTTTCCCATTCAATTCATTTATTCAATAACGATTTTTACATCATATCTGAATTCCTAAAATATGCTATAAGAATCATCATACATGCAATCCATATTATCCAAATTAAATTAAAATCAGAATATTAATAAAAATAGAACAAAACAGAATTTAAAAAAAAGTCGTATGTCAATTCATAAAATAGGTACTCGTACACACGGCGGCACATGAAGCTGAATATTTCCAGTATAACATGACCTCGCTTTGTACAGATTTCCAATACAATGAGAGATCCGCATGAACTGGAATTGTATAGCTTGATTGGCATTCTCATTTCCATTTCAAATCAATGAGATCATGTATTTTCGACTTTTGTATTAATTTATAATTCATCAATAGAATATTGACTCTTGTTTAACAAGAACCGTTTCCGTAACATTAATGATATTAGTAGGATAAGTAGGTATGTACACAGCGTATATTTATACCCCAGGTAAGTACTACTCTCCGCGAGGTCGTCGGTAACACCGACGACATCCATGCTCCCTCAGGTATGCTTTCCACTACAGTTATCATCTAACTGTGAATTTTATCAAGATGGGTAAACACCATAAACAATTCCTCTGCTCTGTCACCGCTGTACCGCCATTGTGAATCACTGAACAGGTTTATTGTGGCTTTCACGAGCCCAGCGGTGCAAGTACCGAGTGAGTGTGGGGACAATGAGTTTAATGAGTGCAGGTATGACAGTTATGCATGTTTGCATGGTCTGGTAGTATAAGTCGTCTCTTGTGCTGCAAAATACCTAGTTGACACTAATCAGGCCCAATGCTTTGCATTTTAAATCTACAGCCAATTTTGAAAAACAGTAGGCACCTACCTATAGCCACTTGGTGTCATGCAATAAGATCAACGGGCTCCCATAATATGTTTGATTTTCAGCAATTCAGGTATAAATATTATCGAATTGTATACTTGTAATTAAGACTCTATTACACGTGCAGAGTTCCTTGTTTATGGGTAGACACTCAAAACAGACAATGGTAGCAGGAAATCAGTTCTATAATATTTACAGTCGTAGTCATTGCGTTCACAACTACTGAAATGAATGTTAGTAGCAGCTACCTACTGGTGAATACTTCTAAAAACCTAGTTACATACATGTCTTGTTGACACGCTTGGCTGGCTCACGGTAACCATGAGCTTATAATAATGGCTTTTCTAGTACGACCACATGCCCAACGATACACCTTGCTCCGCATAATAAGTGTCTAACGCTACAATTAACTTAGGTACTTATACTTATGCTTGCGCGATCCACGAGGCTACAGGTAAGTAATTGTATTAAATACTTTGCCTGGAAAATGCTGAAAACTCTAATATATCCGCCGACACTTCACTTAATTTTCTCGTCTCGACGTTAAACTAGAGAGAAGTCAAATGAAAAGTTTCCTTTATTTTAATATTTTATATCCTCGCACCATTTTAGTATTCTGCTGAAAACTCTAATCTGATAAATATGTATACACTTTATTCTAAATAATTTTGCCAGATACCTTAATTGATTATTCAATAAATGAATATTTGTTACTTCAAAATATTTGACTTATATTATCCTAGCTAAGCTACCTACCCCCCACTTACGAGGTTGTGTTTGTGAACGGAGGCAGGTGCGTCATTTATTTCATCACTACTGGTCTCTGAACCGTAAGGAAACCGGCATGTGAACCAAACATTCAATGACATGCGTTTATCCGCTTGCTGGGTACTATAACACTATAAGTGTACTCCCTATCCTAGAGGAGAGGCCGGTATATCCCTGCTGGAGTGGGACCATTACAGGGTGGCATTGCTTTGAAAACCGAGGTTTTCTGTAGTAAATGCTCTCACGTAGCATTTATTACTGCACTCTCGATTCCAGCCTCGCCTTCGGGTTGCAACTCGTGTGAAGTGACAGACTGCACACTTGCCAAAATAAACATTTCTTTCAACATTTTGATCGCTATGTCAGTTGCTGAAGAAAGATCTCTCATTTTATAGAAAATCTATACAAAGCGAGGCCATGTTATACTGGAAATGTACAGCTTCATGTGCCGCCGTGTGTACGACCTACATACTTGCTCGTTACCCAACAACCACCAAAGTTTCCATAATCACCGAACCTGTTGATTTTAATTAAATTCGTTGTTCTCACTAAACAAGTCGACTTGATTGAAAACCAAATTTAATTTCAGCAAAAAAGTGAAGCCTTTAAAGTTTTAATAGCACTCGGTAATGTACTAGCGATGGTGGTTCGGAGCAGTCGCAGGTTAGGTTTCACTGTTACGGGTCGTACCAACTACTGAGAAACTAACTAGTATTTGGTAACCTGTACCTACTAATTATCTTTGCCCTTCAAATGACCGTCTACCCATTACAGTTGTTATTTATTTTATTCTACAACGATACCTATTAATTTTGTCAACGATAAATAGGTTTCTAATTATATGTTGGGTAACATTCGTAATCTCGTTGTAGGTATATATTTTTTCACGTAAGCCAGCATGTAATAGGGTATTTTAATAACATCACGCCTGTAATCCCCGAAAGGGTAGGAAAGTGTACCTAATGCTACACCCACATTTCGCCAGTTATGTGTTAGGCTAAGTCTATGGCATCAACTGGGTTCGTGGCTGCTAATGATAAATTTCTGATAGAAAAAACCCAATAACAATTTGCCCGACCCGCAAATCGAACCCAGGACCTCATGCTCAGCAGTCGCGATTGCCACCAATGGATCAACGAGGCAGTCAGCAGTCAGTAACAACTAATCTCGCTAGGGTCACACTTCCGTCTAATTAAATTCAAAATGAACCGCACTTTCAATCAGGCTAAGTAACGTTGATGTTGACGTAATAAAGGGTTTCCTGAAAGTGAAATTCAAAGGGAACTGAAAATCGTCGGCTTACTGAAGCATGGTTTACAAAATATGATGTCAGTCGGGAGACGGTCAGATATCTGATGGACATATATTATAACAAAGAGGTTGCGATGATGCGGCCTATAGTTGTGCCCACAGAGCACCGCTTGCCTACAAGTCAAACTAATATGGAGTTAGGTCGGGTACTCAGTTTTTTCATCAGAATCTCAGTAGCAGATCGGGTTTTGGTTTTGTGCGCTGTTGATGGCAGTAGGCTCGGCCCCTTGGGTCATTGGGCTTAAACATACTGGTGAAATGTGGGGTAGGTAATACAGGGACGCCTCTGGCCGAACCTTCGGGGAATACCTACAGGACTATGTCATGTTACGGACTGTTTACCTGCTCGTTTTATTGACGTTAATACGCCTTTAACCGATGGATTTATGATTATCGGGTTTTATGAATTGAGGGAACAAACCTCCTACTCAGACCTTCGAAAAAATATTAAGATGTCGTTTGGTACCTACCTAGTTTAGTCTACGGAAAATCAATTTCTATTAACTGTAACACTTTAATTTAGTTACAAAACAATCAGAAATTCAAACTTTTGTGACAGTCTTCAAAATCAGAAGTCTCAATATGTTGTTAAAATCTGAATAACAATCAGCTTGTCGGATCTTTTGTAATGTCAGAAAAACATTTCTTTTTTAATTTAGGCTCCAGAAGAAATATTTCTTGCAAATAGATAAACTTTTATCGATTGTTTCATAATCTAGCCATAGTTGCTGCCAGTTAAGATGGCAATAGCGGTCATTGCCCTTTCCCTGATATCTCTTTACACGAACTGAAACCATCAACCGTGTTACTTATCGTTTCTTCTGTTAATGTTCAGGATCACAATCAATTCAGGGGCTATTAACAGGTTTGTATACGTTTTTTTAAAAGAAGAGATTCAATAAATGTGTGGTTCAATGACCGCTATTGCGATTTTAACTGGTAGCAACTATAATGATAGGTTCAAGGTATCTCTAACCTAACATTACATTACATTACCCTGTACTCTTTGCAAAATCAATTGAGTAATATCATCCTTCCGGAACTCCAAAAATAGTGTAGTCATCATGAAAGTGTGACCAATATCCACCATTGTGTACGGGACATGACCACTTTCGCGGAACAATCAGCGCAAGTCGAATGGAACAACAAAACCGGAGTAGTGACGTCTACCTCACCTTTGATGATGTTCAAGCGGCGGAACTGCTATCAAAACACCATTGTTCTAATGTTCCAGGTAGGTCAAGGCGATAACATAATAAACACTGAAACAGTAAGTAGGAATCCTCTGAATTAATCTCTAGACTAGACTATCAAATTACTAGGAAATGAAAATCGAAATGAAAAATATTGACAGGAACCTGACTATTGCTGATGTCATTGTTTTTTTTTTGGAAAGGACATTATAAAATAATCTTCATCCGCCTAGCGGAGCTGCTAGGCTCGACCCTTTTCCAAACCATATTGGAGTCGCAATCCAGCCTCATCAGATGAATTCCTGTATTTTACATGCAGTGACTGCCTATATCAGCCGTCATTTGGGTAAGCTGACGTTATTTTTTTCCCATATCCGTTTAAGTCGCACACATCATTCCGTAAACGTTTCATCCGCACTCAGAAAAATGAAACGCACACTGTTCGCATGAATCAAAACGTATATTTGCGTCAGTGTGTACGTACCCTTGTAAGCAATGCTAATGATATAATGTTCCCACAACCCATTGTCATTGTCAAGTACAGGCGGGTGTTTACCAACACCTGAGTTACGCACTCGAGGTACTCACACGTTGCGGTCAACTCCTTACTCATGCGAGGATCGCATTGCTACTTCTGTATACAATTGGTATTCTTTGAAATTGGTAACCACAATTGCATATTGAATTACATTATGTAAGTTTGTTTGGGAAAATAAAATTATTGTTTTGGTCTAAAGAACTTACTTATGCAATTTAAAATAATATATGTAATATTAAGGTCCTGCCATGGGTATCATGTTGTCGAGTAACTAGGCAGTGGAGGTCAGATAGTCATTCCCTTTAATTAAAATACTATTATTCAGCTGTGGTAAGACTGAAAGACGACCCCTAATAAAAAGAAAAAGGAAAGGTAAGGTAGATGATGATGAGTCCATTTAATTCCAATATTAAATCATTATTTTCTATCTCAATAATAATATTAGCATAACAGCAATAATAGTAGCAAATTACCAGCTACTAACCCGCAGCTTACTAAATAGAGCCCTTCCCACTTTGAGTCATAAGTCATAAGTTCATAACATTGGAAATAATTAGCAAACCACAGTTTTATTGCACTGCCAATTAATCTAAAAGTACCAGGCGGTCATAAATACCTCAGAGCTGTATTGCACATGATAATTTAATTGTCTAATGTTTCGTAATTCCAGATTACTCGCGCATGTTTCGGTGCAAGCTGCGGCCCCCAATGACTGCTAACCATGTTACTAGACACCACAGAGCGATGAAACGAAAGGAGATGGGTTACCATAATCGTAGTACTAGTAATATTTAGCACACATTTTGTCAACTTTTGTAATTTATTGAAAATGGTTGTGCTAAGTGTGTGGTTGCCTGGTTGTGACCCGTGTTTTTAGACTAGGTATCAAGTCTGTGGCAACAGTGAGGTCGGTTTATCTTTGGATCGGAAGAAACACAGCAAAAAAAAATGTTTAAATATCTAAAAGAGTCTAAAACTATAACAGCTGTGAGACTTACGTAGGTGTTATCACCGTAGAATATTTTACAAAAAAGGTATAATAAAGATCTTAGTCGTGTTGCAATGCAACACAACTAAAGTTATCAATGTGTTGTTCATTTTAACAATATTGGGCCGTCGTTCCTTATTTCTATGCTGAAAGCTTCGATGAGTTCGTCAGCGCGCTTCCCACGCGTGGGCAGCGGCAGGTTAAGTACCGTTTCCCTATTAATTACAAAAGAACTGATGAGGATACAGCTAATCTGGGGCGGTCATTAACGCATTACATGTGGTCATTTTAAGTTAATGAGCGGATCTGATGCTTCCCGGCTTGTCCGGGCACGCTTGCCTTGAGCTGGGCTTTATTAGCAAACAGAGGGTACCTACATCAATTCTTAATAAGAGTGTAGTGTTTTATTAGTTAGTAGCTCTAGTGATCATCTTCCCTCCCTCATGAGAGTTATTAAATCGTGATGAAGAAAATTATGACCCACTACTTCGAACTTTAAAAAAAAAAATACCATTTACTTTTATACATTCACTAAAAACTTGAACTATAAAATGTTTGCTATGAAGGCTCAAGTCTTGGCTACAAATAGAAGTTCCTACGAATGTCGTAAAAAGGAAACCAAGGAAGAAGTTAAAATGAATCCGAAATTACTTTTTACATTACCCAGCCAGAGGTTCACCACACCTTCAAAATATATGAATTTCAACCGAAAATAGCACTTTCCGCATCTCTGGTGAGTTGAAGGTACTTAAATCGGGAACTAATGTTTACGTTCGGTCAACATTATAAACCGCGGGATATTTTCCACGAATCTGTGAAAACACACGCCGACCGCTGATCAAACATTGCCTGAAAATACAAATATTTGAAGATTTTTTCAGAACTCACTAGAAAATATCGTCCCATTCATTGACTTCAAACGATAATGGCCTGAAAACATTACTATTCATTCTAAAGAGCCGAGGTCTCAGTATGTGTTAAAAGTTGTGTAAAACATTGGATGAGTAATAATATTTACAGTCATATTCATACTCGATGGGTAACAAAATGTTATTTGAATAACAGGTTTTACGATAGCATAATCGTGACTTTGTTAAAACAGTGCTTACCGCCGCAACATTCCAGAATTTTAGTTTGTTATTAATTAGTCACGTAACGGGACTTTCAATTTACATAAAATGATAACAAGCAATAAATCAAACTGTAACCCTTCCTAGTTGTCATTACAAACACGTTTAGGCTCGCTTAGAGGAAGGGTCTAGAGCAAACAGATCTTGTAAATGAATGCCATTCCTACCGACTGTGACTGGATACTCGACACCCTTATCTGATTCTACTACATCACTGCAGTCTTTAATCTCTATATGGCGTCCAAACAAGGCTTAATAGGCAGTAAAGAACATTAAAGTCACTTCCTCTTTTCACATAAGGGCTAAGAATGATATCAACATCACGTAATAGCGACTACAAGAAAAGAATACGTAAGAAAACTATTCCACTATGAGTATAACCAGTCAGTTATTTCCGACGACATGAACGCGCTAGTGAAACCGTACCTCGGAGCTCTGTGGTGATGGAAACAAACAATTTAGTGTCCGTCTGGTTTGACAGCACTATCAAATAAAACAGTAACAGGTAATGTACGTACGTGAAACGTAAAGTTTTGATGAAAATATTACGTCTCTCGTAATTTTTTGTTATGAAATAGACTTTGTGTGTTGGTGCATCCAAATAAACGATTTGTAAAAAGCGCGCACTACGCTTTGTTTTATTAACAAATGTAAAGGGAGATCTTTACGCCCATTTCGCAATGAATACGAGCAGACTGGAAGGAATCGAATAAGAAAAATAAAACACTGTAAGGACTACCAAGGACAGACGATACAACATCTGTCTCTCATTAAAATCTCTTGAGAAACATTCAGATAACGTATTCGATTCAACTCAGTTTACGTTATTGCTAAACAAAAAATAAACGCCTACTATTCTTGGTTCGATTGAAGTGGTTTCATCTAAAGCCAGATGATTGCTCTCATGGTGTGCTGGTTCCGTATCAATGGTAAATATATTGGGTCATGGGTAAACGTTCTATGAACAGATCATGGCGTACAGGCCCATGTGTGTGGTGGGTCAATAAGCTTTCAATATTGAATATTCGAACGTGTTTGTAAACTATCATTCAATGGAGTTCGAGTGCTTTTTTTTTATTTCGTAACAGGAAAACCATTCTCGCAATTTGGTTAAGCGTCTCTCCATAACTACAGGACCTTCCAGGATTCAAACGAAGTCATTAGAATTAGAATGACAGATCTGTGAAAGAGGCCGCATACTGCTACAAGGAAGATGAAGAAGGACTACAAATGATCCAGATCGGAAGTACTTACCAAAGGGGTGTAAGTATTTATCATTGGGGTGACAGTTACTGTATTTGGAATAAGAACAGCATTTGGCTGACGGCCTGAACAATCATGGCATCCAAGATCGGCACGTAGCCAGACTCGGGGCCAGAACTTGATGTTCTTCTTAAGTGAAGGTTGAGTGAGATGGTTCATAATGATGTACCTACGTTATATCGCTTGTGTGAAGTAACACTAGAGCGATGTTATTGCAGGCGGCACGTGCAGCATTAAACTGATCATTTAACGAGTGTGTTGCAGTGCGGGGGCTCTGTCCGCTGTTCTCGTGAAGTCCTACTATATCCTCTATATCCGAACGAAACCGCTGAACACAGAAAATGAAAAACTACGGAAAATATGAAATGTGTTATTCTTTTAGAAATCATCATCATCCGCCTAAGTATGTTGGGGTCGGCTTCCAGTCTAACCGGATGCGGGTGAATATCAAAATTTTACATGGAGTGACTGCCTATTTTACCTCCACGACCTAGTTAGTACCTACTGGGTAATACGATACGCCTTAGTAGACTTTCTGTAGAAAACACAATATCTTCCAGCTGCTGTGACTCTGAGAGGTACTAAACCGTGCCATTCGAGATTTAAAAGCTACTGAGAATAAAGCACCTGTTAGGCGACCTGCGGCTGTGCGTTAGTAATAGTTGTAGCTTTCTTTATTTCTCTTTCAATCTAAATGCCTTTATGCATCTGTGTTAATGCCAGGAGAAAAACAGCAAGCACGAGTAAACCTTTCAAGAGGAAGGTACACCAGGCAGATGTAAGTGGAAACACCAGGAAGATAGACCCTCTAGAAGGTGCACTCAGTCACTGACCTTATGGTGATGTTCTTCAGAAAGATCAAGTGTGTATAGTACTCGCAACCGACGAGCGAGTAGGTACAACCAGAAGTATGGACGTAAGCGGAGCAGAAGGAGTATGAGAGGATAGCAGCAAGTGGCGTTCTGTAGTTACTGCCTACCCCATTGGAAAAAGGCGAATTTTGGGAATTTGTACATAAAAATATAGGCACCTACCTTCGCAAATGTTTTCTCACAAATAGGAATAACTTACTCGTACACCTCCGGGGCCTAGCTACAATTACATTACCCAACAATCAACTCTCTTGAATACAATTTCGTTTACATTACACAACCCAATATCTCTTTTATATCAATTTTCTAATCCTGTATGCCTCAGTACAGCGACATCTATTGTATGTAATTTCATTTGTATTGTACGTATTGATGGCAACCGCTTTAGAAAGTCGCGAGTAAATGAATAGCATTACATAACAACTTTCTCGCGTCAATCAAAGAAATAATTTGTAACACATGTTTGTATCTTCACGAGCTAGTCACGTATCGTGTATCTAAATTAATTTAGAAATTATCATAAACAACTAGCGACCCGCCCCAGCTCCACACGAGGGTTCAATGATTATCCAAAGATTGAGTTTGCTGCGCAATATTTAAGTTAAATAAAAATAACATCACGCTTGTTAACACGAAGTGTTAGGCAGAGGTGTACTTCTTACTATACCCACATATAACCAGTTATATTTATGTTCAATTTAATAGGGGACGAGCCTATTGACTCAGAAAGGCTAAAAAACATACTTAGGAAGGACCTGGTTTTTGACCTGAAACCATGTAAAACAGACTTCTTTAGGAGACAACCGTGCTACATGGATCCATACCTTTATAATAAAAAAATAAAAATACACAGTTACATAACTTACCGATAAAAAAAACTAATACTTACCATAGATAACTTGCTTCTCTATCAAAATTATGTAGATACTAAAAATATACATATTAAAAAGTATAAAATAAAAAATAAAAGCCACTCAGTCCCATTCATCCACGCAAATACCTACACACACACACACAAACACACCACACTCCCAAACACAGGTTTAGGTCCATACACACGCACACTTACTCACGATAGTAATTTACAAATTAATAATGTTGTATTACTTACATTTACACCGCACCACACTTGTATTGGCAGCTCGATCACGGTGGTGACGAAAGTAACTGGTGCTTATAGCACAGGAGTCCTCCTAGTTTAAGCCCAGTAGCACTTGTCGTGTATCTGGCCACTAAGTTATAGACAAGTTTAAGGAACAATTATAATTGTAAATAGGTTTAAGTCTAGAACAAATAAATATTGTTTATTGTTTATTGCCGTCAACCGGGCACAAATTGAGACTCTCACTGAGAAATTACTGATGGAAAATCCTAATAACACTTTGATTAAACCGGAAGTCTTAGCTATCATGCTCAGCAGTCGCGCACAAACGAGGCAGTAAATATGAATGTATTACACAAATAAAGTTTTCTGAATAAATTCTCTAAATGATGGTGAAATGGTCCGCTGGATGCGAGACGCACGGGACCGGTCAATGTGGCGACACTTGGGGAGGCCTATGTCCAGCTGTGGACGTCTTTCGGCTGAAATGATGATGATGATGGTGAAAACCGTATCAAAATCCATTAAGTCATTGAGAAGATCTGAGGGATCACACACAGACTCTAAAAGCTTCTTTTTTACATTAAATCTACGTACTCGCAGTTACAGCCGCGAGCAATGTTTTTTGTAGGCAATGTTAAACTTATTATAGCTAATAGATGTCTACAGCCGCGGGGCACAAACGACATCTCTGTTAAACTACAGGGTCGTAACTACACACTTAAGTGTCCCAGGCAGCTAGGAACAGAGTAATGACTGGTGGGTCTCTTAAAAAACCTCCTGTCTTACTTACTTATTGTAGCTTTTGCACGCGGCTTGGCATGCGCAAAATCCGGAAATGATTCCACGGAATCGTAATATGTAATAATCGTATGATCTAACCTGATCCGCCCATCTCCCAAATTTCATCCAAATCCGCAAACAGATTCAGCTACATGCGCGGTTAGTAGGTAATATTGGTATGGGCTCAAGCAGTTATTGAAAAACTTATCTTCAAAGAACTCACACGTACATTAAATGGGCCTATATACCCCGAAAAGATCTAATACAAGTAATGCGGTTAAACAGTTCATAATACTTTTGCTACGCTGTTGATATTATGGAAACTGTTGATAGTCAAACGACCAATGTGTCCACAACACACAACTCATAGAGAGCTCACAAAAATGCCCTCGAGATATTATAAAATATTATGTAGATCCTTTTTCAAACTATTTCTTACTTTAAACATATTAAAATGGGAAATATATACTTTGATAAACAAAGTATATCTATATATGTATAGTTTTATATAAATAGTTTTATTAAAAAAATGGCGACTGTGCCCGTATTTTAAAAGCGTCCGAAGCTGAAGGAGTTACGCTGGTGATGACAGTTGACTGGTACATTTAAAGGAAAGAGACAAGTACAAACAATATTTTCAATATGGAATCCTGTGTTTCGCCGCAAGAGTCGAACTTCCTGTTCCATATAGTTGAATGCAGCGCCGAGTAAAACCAGCAATTTCTCACAAAGCGCCTCTAAAGATAGATTTCAATTTAACTAAATGCAAGCTCTAACGCAAACACGCGGAAACTTGTAACTTATGTAACCAAAGTCGTGAGGGATAAAGGATTTTAGTTAAAAATTGGTTGAAGTAAAGTCGCTGACTTATTTATGATTGTACTATTATTAACAAAGCTGCGATGTTGAAGTTCAAAAGCATTAATTGAGACAGCCAAGCAGTTGTGACTGCTATTGTAACAGCTCATAAAGCATAAACATTTTTGGCGATGAAACTGCTACCATACACTACATTACAATGAGAGATTGGTACATCGTTAAGTATCTATATCAATTTTGTATGACAAATCATTTTGGACCAATGAGACGGAGACGATGGCAACATAGGCAATGCAATAAGATTGACATGGCTAGTTTATATTGTTTATTAATTATCAGAAATTACATGTCATGTCATATATTAAGGTTTTCGTTGGATTATGTCAATTCAATACTTCTAACTCTTCGATTTAGGTCCACTTTTCAGATTTAAAAAATCTTGATGGAAATGATTACGATAAATGTCTGGAATGGTACTATAGTCAGTTAGGTATTAATATACCTACTCGTACAATTTGATTGTTCTTTCAATAGAAAAAATACCTTCAAGCTCTTGAAAGAAAAACACTGTACACGCATGAGTAAGTCCGACGTGCGACGGTGCGGTATATTCCAGAGAATATTTCCATCTGTGTTCAATATATAAGTCTATCAAACCGAATCATAACGATAACTTCACACTCGGAGCGTATTCCTTCATCTTTATCTATATTCCCACATTTCTTTGTGAACACGTCAACTGAAGTGTAAGGCTTCAGAAATCAGGACAATATTCCTATTAAATAACACGTTGAGGAAGACAGAAAATGTTCTATTATCGTTTAGTTTCCTTTGGAAACAAATAGCTCCCTACACACACAACATAATCAGCCCCATCCCCAAAGTTTAGGCAGAGGTATACACATAGTACAACCACATTTCGCCAGTTTTGTTTAGGTCCCATATAATAGGAAGCAAAGTAAAGGCATTTCTATACCAGCTGGGCAGTGGCCACAAGATCAATGGCTCCGGGCTGCCACTGACATGTTCCTAATGGAAAAACTCAATAACACTGCCTGATCTGGAATTCGAATTAATCAAACTCTGCAGGACCTCATACCCTGCAACAGCGATTCGCAACGAGACATGCATTATCACAGAATGAATAGTACAAAGCATTATGCTTCGTATATTTGAATAAATGTACAAGATGTTTGATTTGTCAAGCGATCAGATTGATGAATCATCAAACAACGTGAAAGTGGCTCTTATTAAGAGGCAATCGTTCGATGTACTCGTATTAACGAATAAATTAGTTATGTATGCTTACATTGAGGACAGCCACACAATATCCGCATCAATCAATCAGCTCCGCGTGCCACAGACCATAGCTGGACATAGGGGCTCTCCATTGCGACACGGCCGCCGGGGATGCGCCTGTCGCATGCAAAAGTGGCCACGTTCCACACAGACCCCATTTATAAATTGATTTAAATAAATACTGTGGGGTAATTGAGTAACACACTAACAACCACTGTCAATTATGCAATTATGCATTATGCCTACATTATTGTTATGCAATACTTTAGTGGCCACGTTCCACACAGACCCCATTTATAAATTGATTTAAATAAATACTGTGGGGTAATTGAGTAACACACTAACAACCACTGTCAATTATGCAATTATGCATTATGCCTACATTATTGTTATGCAATACTTTATTAAAAATAACTAATATACTATACCTATATGAACAAACCTAACAATGTATTATGTATATATTCATAATTATACAACCAATTAAATTTATAATTTCTAATAATTTATATGATATTATTGAATTGCTGCTTAGCCCTCTTCCTCTCTCCTAATGTTGCTGTGCCCGACAGGGTCCATAATGATCTTTTACCTTGTTACACCATCTATGTAATACTTATGGAATGCAATAAAAATTTGAGTATTTGAGTATTATTTTGCCAATCCTACAATATTCATTGCATTGTGGAAACATAATATGAAGCAATGGATAATGAATTTCCTTCACTATCCTATTTGATTTTGATTGAAGTGTATCTCGCCATTGGGATGGTAGGTCGCGTTACCTACCATGCCAATAACCTTAAACAAAACTGGTTATAGCGCTTAAAAACAGGCGCTTCCCACAATTCACTATCAATTTACGAGCACAATAAACAAAAGTGAATCCATATTACATAAGCGTCTGAGCCAGCTGAAAGGGCAATTATTTCTGTAAAAGGAAGCTACAATAGTGGTATAGAATGGAAACAAACGAGCTCCGATGTGGGCGGTGCGGGTATTGTGTGGAGCGGGCCGACCGTGATGGCGGCCGTGGAATTGGCCGCGGTGTGGTACAGGCCTAATGACTGGACCGGTATGATCGCACTGATCGAACCCACGGCGGAGAATGTCTGCGGCATCGCAAATTGTTTTTATCGATCAGTTTTTGTGTACCTACGCCACTAAATGTATAGATAGCTTTTTGTGTTGGAAGCTCTCACTATTTAAATACTATAGTTTTATAGAGAGACTGTTTTCTTGGCAAATTACTTATAACAAGGAAGACAGAATTTGAGAAGAAAACAGATTTTGCAAAAAGACAACATTCAATAAAAGACTATCCATATAAATGTCGCAGAAGAGTAGAAAATGAAAGCTATGTAGGTATGAGTACAGACGAAAAATCTGCTCACCTATCATAATATTAGACATGAAGCTGTCTGTCTGTGTTATCGTTATTTCTATTTCATTGCTTCTTATTCAGATACGTAGGAATCGATACCAAAGCGAATGAATGAATTGAACCAACTTAATGATTGCAAATCAGCTTCTTGTCGTTTGCAAGCAAGTGTGAAACTCAGCAAGCAAGTGATGTTTGTCCCTGGCATTCGGTTGGAGTGCATTAATATTGTTCCGATTAGAGGTACCCTCTAGCCCCGGGGCCTGATTGCGAGGGTCTCCGGGAATCCCTTCCTGGAATCAAGACAATTCACTTACAGCTCATCTTCGGCCTCTCCGTCTATCACAGCTGACCGGACATGGAAACTATTCAATCGAAGTGATTACTGCGCTCTTTGGCCTCCCATTTGTTATCGTAGCGTGGTGTTTTGCCTACCTACGATAATAATATTTATTTACGATTGTTTCAACTTTCAACACTCCTAATCTACATTCTTGAGCTACTATACAAGGTGGAGGGACATCGACACACAAAAGATTACCAAGCGTCCAGTACATAATACCAAACCAACCAAAATTTCTATGTTGGGGCACATAGAAACTTTTCGTAGACAGTAATTTAAAAAAAAAAGTCTGCTGTTCTATAGATTTAGACCGTGTATTAAAGAGCAGGTTTTTTTTAAATTAAGGATGAATTATTTCTGTTCGGTATGTGTTACGTATATACTAAGGTAACTTTACCTAGAAATCAACAAAATCGAAGATCCATAAAGGATTTCCAATTTGTTTACAACATTAGTTACCTTTACCCCGGCTCCTTTTGAGAAAATCGACCTTTACTCGTATCACACGTCCCTATTATTCAAAATCATACTTCTGGTTTGTAAACGTATTCAGTCGTGCCCTGAATATATCAGCCGTTGAATACGCGACGTACGGCTACGTCGCAGACGGCACAAACGGCACAATTAGCAACCAATTGAGTGCCGGGATGACGGTAACACGAGACGTTACTAACAAACTGTTACTCTTTGACTCATATCCGGACGTGGGAACCGTGTTGTTGACAATTGGAGCGGCTGCCATGGTACCTAACGTGCAAATTGGTTTGCTATGGTCACGTATCTAAGTCAATCATGGTGGCTTTCAAATGTATAGCCGGGCAGGTATAACAACTAGCATTGGGATTTTTCAAGTCCGGACCATCACATGGGTGACCCGGTGTTTCTTAAAATCAAGCTGATATCCTTGATGTAGGTACACAGAGTATTTGGGATAAGTATAACGCTAAATATCTAAATTTTTAACCGATTACGGTAACTACAGCCAAAGCAGATGATTAGAATTCCTTCCTTGAACTAGACAGCAGACGATACTGTCTGATGATCAGCGTGAAAGTGACATCAATTTCAAGACCACTTGATTAAAAGTAACGGAACAATACTTTTACTTCAATTAGGTGCTAATTAAAACTATTTTGCGCCGTCTCAAGACAAACAATATCTAATGCTACACTCCATTATTTCTGTAACTCCTTTCTCTGTCTCATTATACCTCAGAGCGGCCATGACTCGTAAAACAGAAGTTATTATAATTTAATGGCTTCTTAATTGTATTAAAATAAAGGGAGAGAGCTTTGTTCTTGATTGGCTTTGAAATAACTCCTTTGAGGAATCAGGTGGGTGTCACTGGAGGAATCGAATTACTTAGCTATTCTCATTTAATATGTATTAATTCTCGCTGACTGATGGTACCTACCGACACAGAAACCAATGGAGATATTAATTATGCTACCAGTAAAAGATAAATATTAAAAATAAGTTTATTAATTACACCCACTTGCTATTTTTAACAAAGACCTATATTGACACCGAACCAATTAGTTTACCAAGAATGGTTTTATATTAAATAGCAATGATTATCTTGAGGTCGTTAACTATAAATACTTATATTTTAAGATCTTTATGTGAGGCTCAAGCGACTCAACATTAACTTACATTATCAGGATAGTTTTAGAATTATTGTAAAATGGTTTCCATAATTCCGATAATTTCATACATGTACATAATCAATAGACCGTACAACAATTTTATTAATGTATTCCTCTATTTGTCAAGTAATTATCAATTATTAGTAAATTTATAATTAATCGACAGGCGATTGTATTAGAGCTAGATTGTTCCACTAATAATATTGTTAATTGTGTGTGTAGGTACCTGCTCTACGTAATCAATCAAGTTTAATCAATTTCAAACATTAGAGTTATTGTTTAATTTGCCAATCAATTTGTGTGGTTGTGACGGAAACGGAAACTAATTGGTCTCCAGGTAAAAGGCCCCGTTACATAAAATAATGAATTTCAGGCGAACGTTCACAACAAGTGTCGAAATGAGTTTTAATCGGAGTAAAGTTTACGGTCCGTGGCACACAATAATAACGTAGTTAAAAGTAGCGGTTATCGATATGAGTCATGAAAACAATATTACGAAAAGGATGAAAAGTGCATACAAATACTGCAGTTCATTATTGTTCTTCTTCTGTGTACATTAATTTTGAGAACGACTCAAGTGATACAGGTGGATTTTAAAAAATAACACTCCTCTTGACGCAAAGATCAGGTTTCACTTAGTTATTAGTCAGTGATGTTGATGAGAATAGACCTACCTAAGTAAAAGAAAATGTAAACATAGGTGTACGAGATGTTCCAGATATTTTAGTGCAGGTCACGTACCGCCATAATAAAAAAGAGAGCAAAGTTTGATGAAGTAAAGAGTCAAATGACGATATTCCACCAGTACATAGTGCTACGCGACAACTTCCAATGACTCAGTTCCTTCAAGCAAATTGCCACAATGTGTATAGTAGCGCCCTCTTTAGCAAAATACTAGTATTATCCCTTCAGTGTTTCAAACGCTGTTCACATGAACGTGGATAGATGGCAGTGCTCACTCCTCATTGGTTTGATACAGCAGCGCCCCCCAGTGAAAAGTAGTGAAACTACCAAGACATGGCAGTAGTAATTGTTTTAGTTATTACTAGTGATTCTAGATGTCAGTGAAGAAACTCAGAGAAAATCATCTAAACGCTTTATTTCATATATTTCTATAACCAATGACTTCGTACAACCTAAATAGGTATTATAGTTATTTATGCTACATTATTCATTATTTTTCATAAATATAAATGGGCAATATACTGATAAAACCTTAATTGGAACGGTTGTTAAACCAGGTAACCAAGAGATGGCGTAATAATTTGTGATCGTGTGATGGTCAGCAGCAACATCTTATATGTGTATGGATATTTTGGCGAACGAAGAGAGAAGGCTTTGATGTTAAAGAAAATCTCTATCATCACTTTACTGTATTCTTCAGAAGAATACATTGAAAAAGGAAAGTTTAAAAACTTTGTAAGATTGTCCATCCTCTCTTTCTAATATTCTCATCGATGCCGTCGGTAAAAAAAAAATATTTAAAATTTTATTTTTCAAACATTGCCCAAAACTAAGTTAAGTTTAGTTATTAATTTTATAGTACCCGAGTTTTTAATTATACCTTCTCAAGTGATTACAAAACGCACCCCTCCATTCTGCCATCGAGATCGAAGTACCTAGTAGGCACAAACCATAGAACAGCATGACTCCATGAGCTATGTCCTAAAGAATAATTTCATTGAACTATAATAATTATCTTGTGTTCTTTTATCTTGTCTTCTTCCAAATTACTGTTATTTTTAATCAATTCTATAAATGTCAACAATCAGGTATTTATCTTATTTATAACATCGCTTGTATTCCCTGACGGCGCAGAGTTGCAAAGGTGTAATAATACTCCTACGTTGCAAACTAACCCTTTTTGTAAGAGGATCTTAACTCATAATCCACTCACAAACCAAGTCATAACATAACATTACATGACAAGTGTCACACGGTGCGAGGTAGCAACAAGGAGCAAGCGCCTCTCAGCCTTGACCGAGTGCAGTGCTCACATAATGCAACGCACAGACTAGACAGTGTTCTAGCAGTACCAGTTAGTGCCTAGTTGAAGTGGGTCTCTAGGAAGGCCTACTTTAATTTTTCTGATGTTACCTTTTTTTATTGTGACCTTTCAGTTAGTATAATGTTTTAATTTAAAATCCACTTTTCTAGTCAACCTATGTGTAAAACGGTTTCGATATAATCATACATAGAATATGCTTAAAAATGCATCTATCTTTCGTAGGCAATTGGGATGCCACCTATTGATGATGAAATTCTTTAAAATCACCTAAAATAATTAAGTAACATTGTGTCATAAGGATTTAGCTTTTATTAAACCTCAAATACGATGTGTTAACTTACTGGTAGTACTGTTCTCCTCTTTCTATGTTCGTGATGATTCACGTAACTAGCATACTGTGGTTAGACAGAACATAAATAAACTCACAAATAACTAACATTCCGCGTTGTCTGAAGGCCACAGAACAGATGTATCTTCTTCTTGTATTGTAGCGCAGGCGCATTGCTCTTACGTACGTACGACTTGTTTATTATCGTCTAGCCCTAAAAATCAGCTGGACATTATTGTCTAAATCTGGAAGATTTTAGAACGAGTATAAAATTCTGAAGCCAGTGTATAAAGATTTCTTTTGTTAAATAAAATACTTCCCCTAATTAATTATCTCAACCGGAACTTAAAGAGGACTATTTGAATATAATCGAGCTGGATGGGAACTACTGAAACTGTTAGGAATTAACATGACCAGGATCACCTACCTACTGTTATCTCTACCTTGTCTCCCCTCTACCGGAACTGATCTAGGTAGACTGCAGCGTTGCCATGGCGACGCGCGCCAACAGCGCGGTCGTTGACCCGCGTCACTCGCGCCGCCCGCCCAGCGCGCGCCGCCCGCCCCGGCCTTATTTACAAACAATTGTTTTGTCAAACTATTTCTTATCGATAAGAAGTGTGATGGTGAAGTGTTGGGGGGCTGGGGTTTATGAGTGCGTCCTTAATTGAGGAGTAGTGGTGATGCAGGGCGGCGACCCCACAGCGCCCGGTAATTGATGCTCATTGCTGCTGCGCTGTTTATGATGTGACGGAGAACGTAAGTAATTGATTCTGTTTCCTTTTATGTTATTCGTTAATAGATTTTTATTGCAAACTGTGTTTTACTCCATAAACATGAGGTTGCTTTTAATTTAACAACATAGTGATAAGTACTGTTATTGTTGTTTTTTTAATTACTAGCGTGTTCGTTACGTTAACCCCTTCCTAAAAATATGTCATACTCTTCATGGGTAGATTAAAATAGTTTAATTTGGTTCCCATAACTCACCGCACCCGCTTGGACATAAATATTAAGTTAATTCCGCCACGCCATGGTGTGCCGTCGGGGATAGTGTGATAGTGTGCTAACCAGTCCTTGAAATTTTATTATTCTTTATGAAACATGGTATACTCACGCTATTCTATTTAAAGGTTAGCTTTATCGTTCCCATTTCAGGCTATGGCGTTAGGTAGCAGGAAACCCCTAAATCATGGTTTAGCCTCAACCTTACATTGAGCATGTAAAATTTTTGTCATCTGCTTGAGGAAAAATATTATAATTAGATATGTACATACCTACAATTTTATAGAATTCGAATAATGTAATAACAGAATCTATATTTTGTTAAAGGACCTAAAAACAACGTTAACTAAAAATAATGGTGCTACGAAATCCGTATGCACACTGTTCCAGGTACAACACAAGTGGGTAATTCTCCCTGTTATCAATACGCGTGATACAGAAAAAAAGTTTTTTAATAGGCCCTAGCCTCAATAGAGGTAGGTATAGTATTTAATTGATTATAATTGTAACATTTTGTCACCAATGTATGCATTTTTTGTATGATTCTTAATGGATGGAAATAAATGATTTTGATTTGATTTCAATGGTAATAAGTCTCGATAAATGACTAGACTATTCTAATTTTTATGGGTGCCTAAAATGAGACCAAAAATAAATTAAAACATATCGCTTATCAATGAATTCACTGACAGTCAGATACGACACTGCTAGTCTGAACATGACTGGCCGTCCGTCACGCAGTCACGGCCAGCTGCGCCCACACTCAACACGCTACACCTAGGTCGTTGTGAGAGCTCTAGCTGCTAATTATCACTGGTAAATGGCTTTTATATTTTTAGGTTTGACTTTCTGCTTTTTGTAAAATGATAAATGTAGGAATGTAGAGGATTCACACGACAGCGCATTTTTTGTATGGAAATTTAAAAAATGTGTTTAAAACTATTGTACTTAAATTGTACCTTTTTTTTTTTTTTTTTTTCCGGATGGGAAATCATCAAATGACCCCCCCCACTCTGGGCGGAGCGGAGGGGAGTGTCAGACTTGTACTGACTAAAACCCATCCATGTTCCTTCTTTGCCCGTTATGTTCCAGGGCCACGGTATCTCTTTCGAACAGTCCCGCAGCCCCGGCAGGCGTTGGCCCATGCGGACCCCTACTTGATTGCTGACATCTCTTTGAGGCGCGCGTGGAACACGAACGCGCCGTCGACACGGCCCGTCGTCATAAGACGGCCGGACGGCGAGCTAGCCCATAACTCGCCGTCCACAGGCCAGCGCCTACGGTGGTCGGAAGCCACCACGTGACCCCCGACGCCCAGGGCGTCTCCCGCGGCGGCTGGGACGTGAGGTTCTTTCCCTCTCACGTCCTGCCACCTCCTTCACTAGCATGACTGCTTCGCAGAAGGAGGTGACGGCTTCCCATTCCCTCTCGCTCCGGACCATGGCTTGAACCAAGGCCGGACGCGAGAGATCGCCGCCGCCAATCGCCGCTGTGAGGACACGGCGGTGCTCCGCCCAAGTGGGGCAGACCTCCACGGTGTGTTCCACCGTGTCCTCCGGACGATCCTCGCAGTGGAAACACCCGGGCGTTTCCTCCCGCCCGATTCGATGCAGGAACCTCCCGAAACAACCGTGTCCGGTGAGGACCTGCGTCAGGCGGTAGGTGAGGGCGCCGTGGCGCCTCTCTAGCCACTCCTCAAAGAGGGGACTTATCGCCACTATGGTGGCGTGCCCTGCACGGGGTTGCGACAGTCGCTCTCTCCATGTCGCCATGAGATCACGCCGGAGGTCTGTCCGCTGAGCGGCAATTTGTCGCGGCAGCGGAGTTTCTCCCCGACATAGTGCTTCCGCGCGCCATTCATGCAGGCGCGCGAGGACTATCGCCTCCAGATCCCATGGCGGCAATCCGGCAAGGAGGCTAGCCGCCTCGCCGGAGATCGTGCGGTACCCCCGGATTAGCCTTATGGCTATCACCTTTTGGGGCGCGTTCAGGTAGTGGGCGGCTTGCCGCCTCAAAGAACGCGCCCACACCGGGGCCCCGTAAAGGGCCATGGACCGCACGACCCCCGCGTAAAGCTTCCGGCAGGAGGCGTTTGGACCCCTCAGGTTGGGCAAGAGCCGCTTGAAGGCAGCCCCTGTCCGTTCCAGTTTGGGAGCCAAACGTCGGAAGTGCTCCACGAAGTTCCACCGGCTGTCGAGGACGAGTCCTAGGTACTTCAACGTCGACCCGACGCCGATGGAAACCCCTCCTGCCATCAGTAGGGATCCCGACGGTGGCGCATTCCGAGGCCCATGAAAACACATGGCCTCGGACTTGTGCAATGCCACCTCGAGACCCAATTGCCGGATCCTCTCCACAACTATCGCAACCCCGCGTGTCATGTTTTCGGCCGCCGCCTCGTGCGACCTCCCTTGTGCCAGTACCAGCGTATCGTCAGCGTAGCAAACTACACTGACGCCGGTAGGGAGGTCGGCGCGCAGCACCCAGTCGTAACCGATGTTCCACAAGGCCGGCCCCAGAACCGAACCCTGTGGAACACCGCACGACATCTCTCGCCGGTTCCATTCTCCGCTCCGACTGGGGTAGATGACGGCCCTATCCGTCAGGTAGTCCCCGACCACACGACGAAGGTAGGTCGGCACCCCGTGATACCGGAGTGCCTCCCCAATGCAGCTCCAGGGCATGGAGTTGAAGGCGTTGGCGATGTCAAGAGACACCGCCAAGACAACCCCGCCCCGGGACACCGCGTCCCCCGTCGTGAGGGCTCTCACGCGCATGATGGCGTCCACCGTCGAGCGCCCCTTGCGGAAACCAAATTGGTGTTCCGCAAGATCCGGCCCCATCCCTACAAGGTGCCCGGCGAGGCGGTTGGCAATGACTCTTTCAAAGAGCTTGCCCACCTCGTCGAGCAACACAATGGGCCGGTATGCTTAAATTGTACCTTAACGTACCTAACTTGTACCTAAATTGAAAAGCAAAATATACGTAGTCTGTCTGAGACATAATTATTATTTCAGTGTGTTTGCACAATTTCTCAGGATGTTTTATTGTATTGTCCCATATTTTCCTTTGACATATATTTTTTGTCAATGCAAATTTCTGTACTCTGAACTTGGTTTATCCCTATTAAATTCAAAAAACAGGCAAATCCGCGGAAAAACATTTACATTAAATTCAAAAAAACCTAGACTGTTACATCAGCCTTATTTAAAAACAAGCACGCACATTTAACTACATTTATCACAAAATTAAATTAAGTATCAAGTCCTAATTAGTTTTCAAACCTAGCGTGGCTAGAGCGTATCAAACACAAAAACTTTTTCGTTTGCCAATTCCACAATTTTAATACAAACTCGACGTTATATGGAGGTAACCTAGATTGGAAGGAAGAGTCAGAAGACGTCACTTGTCTGGCAGTTGGTACCAAGCCCGACGTAGTACCCAGTGTCAGTAACCGTACGAAGGGGTTGGTTCAAAACATCAGTTAACTGTCGTCTGGCTTCGTTTAAACGCAGTAATGTTCGATGTTTATTGTCCATTAACTTTAGTGATGTCAAAACAGTTTGCATTTAAAGCGAACAAAGAGAAAACAGAATATTAACGATCGTCAAAATAAGGATAACTGTTTGTTGACAGTAGATAATATAGTACGACATAGCATCAATGCACATTATGTTGTTAATCCCTTTATTTTTTTGAGTTTAACTATGTGCGTTCTCTTTTGTATGCACTTTAAACCTTTCAGACCTTGACATCTGAGTTTGTTTCGCAATATCTTTTCAGTCGGAACGGAAATATTGAGTCAATCTAACTATTTACAAAAAGAAAAAGATGATGTTCGGAAATTCTATTTACAGAATAAATAGTTTCATTTCATTACATTTATAATATTTCAAATGGAAAATCCTGTAAAAGCAAGCAATTCGTACCAGCACTTATCTGTAGTGCGTTTCCTCCTTTTGAATTTAACACAAGTTGTACAGCACTTCATATTTTATGCAAAAAATTGCGCCAACTGTTTTCGCAGCAGGGTGGGCCGTACAGCCCGTACACAACGATACACGTACTCATGCATAATGCAGGCGGCATCCAGCCAACCAACCGTGGCCTCTGCCTACCCCCGTAGGTATCTCTTTGAAGATCCCTTCACTGTCTGCTGTTCGTGATGCTCACATTTATCATGTTAGGCCTCCCCTGGCGGCGGCCCCTCGGACAGGAAAAGCGTACAATTTATTGCAACATGTACAATTTCCTCTAAGATTAAATCAAGTTGTCTTCTCTGATTCTTTGACAAAAAATTTACAAAGTCAGCCATTCTTGTGCATTGTAAAAGTTCAACTGTGTAGCGCCCCTTAGTATGTGTTCACACTGGCGAAACATTCACATTTAAACATGTACCTAGTCCGATATAGATAGAAATTTTAACCAAGATAAGAGAGAGTTGGAAAACGTTTTTAATATGTTTTACTATGTATGGCACTCATTACAATTAAAGAAGAAGGAGCACGGTTCATTCAAAATTAGCTGGGTCAAGGGCTTGATTCAGATAGCAGTACTTCTGGACATGGCACGTATTGTTAGGAGGTTCCTCTCTCAACAAACAATAGCTCAAGCCCTGTTCCCGAAGCTGGTGAGCTACTATTTTTTATATTTTTAATATTCTTTTATGTGGGTGTACTATTAGGTATATCTCTGCCTGACCCTTCGGGAATTACAGGCGTGATGTTATGTTTTTTTTTTACATATAGTTTTTAGATTCCTATACATATAATTATCCGAATATTTAAAAATGTATTATCCTACATATATCTGATAAAATGAAAAGGAAATAATTAAAAAAAAAAAAACAGTATCTATAGTTGTAACATAGTCTACCCTACTCTATCTTAGTCAACTCTATTCTATTTAACAACGCTAACGATTAAACAATCAAGTTATAGTTCTCACTAGTTCAATGTTCGGTGGTCGAACAAGTGAAAAAAACTTCTGTTGCTCGAGGATGGAACTCAATAATTGAAGTCAAGTCAAGATAGCCAAGTATTTCTCAATGTTGTAGTACATTCATTGTAGATATTACTGCCCCTGAACGAATTTTCTTAGCAATTTTTTTATATGTTAGTCTGTAAGGATGGAGTTTGGAAATATGCCATCTTTTTATACCCATTTTTATCGTTTTTTTGAGATACTTCTCGTTGCTGTAGGACGTGGGTGAATTTTGATCCTTCTTCTTTAGATTCTACTACGATACATTACTCATAAAATGCACTTATATGTGTCAAAATTAGTTCTTAATTAAAAAAGCAACATGAGACTTCACTATAAATACTGAGAGTATACGAGATGTTTCAGTATTATAAGATTTTTTCGCAGTAAAATGCCACATGGCAACATTGTAAAAGCGCACGGAGCCGCTCCATCCCACAGTTCATGCGATAAGCGCAGTAATCCAGTCTCCGTTATCTCTGTGTGATAACCTATAGTAACCCTCAGTCTAGATTATATGAGCCCACACGTGCAGGCTCAGGTGGCAATACCCTCTGATGGCTCGCTTAGTGCCCATCGTCCGGCAAACGGAATGCTTAGGCAGATGTTATTGACGTTACGCGGTCACATAGAAATATTTCTTGATCAGTAAGTAGTTGGCTGCCTGTTTATGTACAGTACAGAATTACAGATAGATACTTCTTCAAACCATTTATGTTTTAAGTCGTTTTCGGTTTAGTAGCGTTCTTCTTTCTTAAACAAAGGAACTAGATAACGTACTCTTCGAGTCGAGGCTTCAGCTACTCTTGCTACGACTGCTACGCCCTCCGACTCGGCCCTCGGGCAGTGCACAGTGTGGTCAATAGTATCAATAGTCCAGCGATACTGCAGTGCAGTCGATATCAAGGAATATTTTAAAGATTTAAAAAAAATAAAAGAGCTCTAATAAATACCCAATATATAAACTACCTTAACGGTATACACAAATATAATAGGTTCTTAATTTTAATTACTTTTTTACAATTTAAAGTATTATGAGGGGTTAGTTCTTAATTTGAGAGTTTAATCATTATCAAATAACACTTATTATCTCATAATCGTTTATTTACTTAGACGTTAATAATACAGTCGAACCTACTTGTAAGTTCTCTATAATTGTATAACATTTTTCAAATCAAAAACATTAGGTAGGTACTGCCTGCACAGAACTGCATTAACTGCATAGCATGTTGCCACCTCTACTGGTAACTGAACAAGCACTACCTATACAGTAAACAATCCCTCGATTCAATAATATTGTCTTTGATAAACATGAGTGGGTTATCAAAACACAGCGAAGGCCCGGCACTGCCAGTCAGCTGTTTGTTATCGCGACGGCAAGACGTATCGGATTTAGCGATAATACGAGATAACGCGATTTAGTTTAGTGGATAATAAAGATAAAGTTCCAAAATTGTAACTAGTTAACAGTGTGTTCTATTTGTGGAGTAACCACAGGCCTCGAGGAGTCTAGGATAACGTTGATTGAGGTAAACTTTAATTCTTATTTGATTTATTGTGTGCTTATAAATAGAATATTATTATATATATTAATTTGTCTATTGAAGCACGGGTTTGTTCTCATCGGTTTTCCCCTACTAAGAAGTCTAACAGCTGATAAATGGTGTATCCTGGAAGGAATCAAGCAAAATTGTTGTAGAAACAATGGAAGTAGTAACATTTGCCAACAAAAATAACAAACAGTGGCTAAACATATTTATCTTATCAGTGTGAATAATAAAGCGGAAAATACATGATGGTTAATTGAAAATCCAATTTTTCTTTTTTTTTGTTAGGAAGTCAGAAAAATTGCTACCTAACTAACATTTATCGTTCGTCATCATTCTTTTGCCCTTATCCCAATTTGACTTATTCGTCAACTGGCGAGTGTGAAACTCGAGCGTGCGCGCGAGTTGGCACCTTCCGATTTTACCAAAAAAAATGTCGTCAACTCGCTCGACCTTGAAAACCTGGCGTTAAATACGGCAGATGTACAGTCAGCCGCCATAACTTTTTATAAAATGTATAATATAGGTACCTACCCACTTTAAATGTATAAGACATTTTATACGACTTGACTTTAAAATAAAATACGGAGGCAACATGAGAAGGTTAAAAGTAACGTAAAATGTTACAAAAGTAACTTTCTGGCAACGCTAGATAGCATGTTTGGGTATCATGTCGTCGGCCGCATCCCCTAGCCTCATTCCGTACCTCCAACATCGGCTTTAACCTATCCCGAAATCTAAGAAGATAGTCGGTACTTAACCGAATCTGCCACCGCGGGCAATAGCTAGTTACTTTTTTTTTTTTTTTTTGTACTATGTGGGGTTACTCTTGATCTGAATCTAGTCCAGAGGACAGATATGAGGTCGACGATGGAACGAGCTAACCCAAAAGAAGCCTATTAACTCGCGACTTAAATAGATTGGGTTGTTTAGTTGTTGTTTTCAATCCGTTTTTATTTAACTGTACTTTATAATGTGCGAGCGAGTTGATGACAAAAAAAAAAGGTAAAATCTGAAGGTGTCAACTCGCGCCCACGCGCGAGTTCCACACACGCCAGTTGACGAATAAGCTCCCAATTTATTTGAGGTCGGCGCAGCATGTCTTCTTCTTTCATACTTCTCTATTCATCCTCATCTTGCCAGGCACCTGTTTTCTAGTCATATCATCCTTCACACAACATTTTATAAAATAAATGTGCATGAGTCGTATCTGTAGATAACAAAACAATTAACATGTAGAATAAAGAACCAGATTTGTAATTCGGATAAGCAAACGGATATCAGTATCGATAACACGAGATATGGCTTCCGTTGTGGAAACAACAAAGCTGAACAGAAATTATAGATAATAAACTTATCTAGATGAATATCGTGGTTTTGACTGACTCGTTGGTCTAGTGGCTGCAAGTGCTACTGCTGACCATAAGGTCCTGGGTTAGGTATATTCGCAGATCGGACCAATTGATATTGGATTTTTCCATCAGGAATTTCTCAGTAGCAGCCACGGAGTCTGGATTTGTGCCCGGTTGATGGTAATAGGCACCATGAGACTTGAACTGAACATAGCTGGCGGGATGTAGGTGTACAACTAACAACACGCCTGAAATCCCAGAAGGGTTATTCAGAGGATTGCCTAGTAGTTGTTATGTTCACATCGTGTTCAATTTTCACCGCACTGTAGAAACGCGCTGAAATTCCAGGCGCCACCGAGGCAGGTCTAATTGTGCGACACACTCAATGCCAGGGAATTTGTTGCGTTGTATTACGCACAAGAATAGAGCACGCCGATCTCTTCCGGCAACCAATACATCATGTACATAATATGTAATTGAATTCTCTTGAGTCACTGTGATACTTGTATGTAATGCCTCAATATTATCACTGAGAGTAGAAAGAATATTCAACAGCAGACCTTTGTTTATGCTTTACCTTTAGCCGTTGCCCAGTGTGATTGGATTATAATTTAATCTCAATCATAGGAAACACAACAAAAACAATCTGCTAGTGCGAACAGGTCTTAAGATTGCAGTTGAGCGTCAGGAACACATTAAACCATTTACGGACCTTCAAAAATATGTAAAAACTTTTAAACCGAACCTATACCCGTACGACTTAAATCCTATCGTGTTATTTGTTTCTGATGGAAACGCATCGCTATCTATCTTACTTATTTTGTCATCTGTCACCACCGCACTATCCCAGCTTCCATTATGTCCCTGTCTGGTGACATATCCCGTGGGCAGTGAGTGAACGTTTTGCATAGCGATCATCTCACCTACCGCAGAATGGTAACAGTGATAACGTATTATCGGCTGCTGAGAGTGACCTCAACCCCGCGCCGGTCGAACTGTGCTGAATAACAATATTATATCTTATATTTTTGTGTTAAACGTCATTCATGTATTGTTATCAGCAATATTATATGTAATTGGCAAGGACCACCATGAACGACATAGGTATCTGAAGCATTTATAGGTACCAAGATCAGGTGTAATGAAATAAACAGAATACCGTAAAACGTAGTCATAGCTCGTCCCTTCTCCATATGCAAAAAGGTATTCGCTTTCGGTGCAAAATAGCAATTAGTTAAGGTTCCGTCCGATTCTAGAAGGAAAAATTAACTATTTAATTTTTAATCTCTCTTTATTGTGCGTTTTTCACTGAGTTTCTTTACCTAACTTCTGCAATTACTGTACCTAGTTGTAATATCGAAATAAACAATACAGTTAAAATAACTCTACTATGAAAAAAAACCATGTGCGTGTACAACTTTGGGGTATAAGAACTCCGATTAAAGCAAGTCCCCCATTAGTGGGGGCTGACCATAGCGTTAAACTAATGAATAATATAATACACTTACCGCAGTTCAGTAGCAAAGCCAGGCGATTGTTGGCCCACAAAGCTAAGACTAAACTAATAACTAAACAGCATTACAATAGGAAATGTTTTCTATTAAAGTGAAGATCGATTGTTCGGTCTATTCTTGGGGAGAGGCGGAACGCTCCGTCAACCGTGTTGAAATCAGTCAATAAAATTGTTCGTAAACATAAACCTCTTCTTGAATCTTTTTCGTCTATCATCATAATATTTGAGCACTTCTTTTATAGCTAAGAGCTACTAGACCAACGCCTGAACAACTGTCTGTCGGATTGCCCTCTCATCGAACTGACAGGTGAGGGAAGAGAGAAAGCGCCTGTGATGGTGCACTGTAATATCTCCCGCGTGCACAAGTCTCTGCTGAGGATGCCCACCATAGATGAAATTAAGATAGTTAGTACTGGTTTACGAAATCGTGAGAAGATTTACTTTTTAATGCCATCTTATCGACTGATTAGTAATCTCTGAATGAAAACTGTAGCAGTTGTTTGAACTCCATTAGAGATTGGGAAATGGTGTCGTTACGATAACGAATCGATAATGTTATCAGTTTTACTATAGAGTTAATTGACATTGACCTAAATTACTACTATGGGATAAAAGCTTTTCTAGAAAGATGGAGGGGCTGGGGAGCTGAACGAAACCGAAGACCAGCAGTGGTCCACAGTAGCCCTGAATCGAAACCACTGGAAGTCACGGGGAGAGGCCTTTTCCCAGCAGTGGGAAGACCCAGGCAACAGTTACATTAATCAAGTAATATTTGTGGGCAGAGGTGATTGTGTCCTGATGTAGTGACACTCGTGCCCTGAAGACAACGTCATCAGTGTAAATGTTCCAACAAAACATGTTATCTCTATAAAACCCCGTTATCATGACCACGTAGTTTGTCACCAAGTTCAATGTTCTAGATAAGGTAGACCCTGTGTCCTACGACGCGCCGACGTCACCAAGGCCCACTGACCCACCGCGGGGCACAAAGAGCGACCACGTGTTGCTGACCCACCCTGCACTCCCTACACCCCCTCTGCGACACCAAATAATGCCGTGACCTCAAATTAAAACAGATAATTAGGTGTTTACTGATAAGACTGCTGTGACCACGCAGCAGGAAAAATGTATACACTTTTATCGCTAGTTTTTGCAGCAGCTGCTTTCGTAGAACTGAGGTCGTTGGTCGGTGCAATGTAGTGCAGTTTGATTGTAAAAAATTTTCATTCATTATGTAGGTCATTTACATAATTTAAAAATGCACATCTCTTTTTCCCGTGAAAACTACAGAACGCCACGTGATAAAGACATTTACTCGTTGAATTATGAACCTCGCTTGCTTCTCAAATACCTGATGATTGATTAGCCTGATCAGATGACCATTCATTACACAATAAGTGTGTATCCTTATTGGCAACATTGTATTTATTTTGATGACGTGTTAACAATATTTAACTTGAAATTAAACCGTTATTGCAGCCACGCTCATGTCCTTTACAGTTCCATTGCGGCCACTATGGAGGTAACTTGACCGTTTTTAGGCTTCCGTACCCGAAGGGTAACTAAAGTACTAAGCCTCTGCTGTCCTTCCGTCCGTCTGTCTGTCAGCGGCCGTGTCTCATGTTCCGTAATAGGTAGACAGTATTTCTGTTGCCGCCATAACAACAAATTATAAAAATAAATTAAAAATTAAAGGGACCTACTACGAAGGTGCGGAACCATTCCTGCGCGAGTCCTACTAGCACTTAGCCGGTTTTTACCTAGTAATTAAGCGATAAGTTAATGACGCATTTGCATAGTTGCTAATGATAACTTAATCTTTTGAAGCGTTTATTGATCGTTATATAGTTATAGAGGAAGTGGGTCTCATTAGTACACGTACATGTTTTGGTGGGTTCAAGTTTAGACCTAGTTTAATCGAAATCGAGATTATGTATTTGAACTAAATTAAACCGAAAATATGAATAATTCCCATTAGCAGTATTCCTTTAGAACTTGCATGAAGTGTAATTCACGTATTAATGTCGGTAGTCCTCAGTTCTCTTTCAATCAGTATTTCGGTTTGTAATTTCGGTTCTTCCTTTCATTAATATTTTTGTCCATTTCTCACGCTTCTCCAACCCAGTCCACGTGCCTATTCCTCCAGCACAGTGCAAACAGACACTCCTGTAGCCCCACGTCGGACTCGCGCCGTGGACACCTCGAGGGCGCAGCAAACACTCGCGGGTGACGCACGCGCGGGTCAACAACTCACCCCCTGTTTGAACAGGGACCCAGCTCCGCGGAATTGCTTCATAACGAAATGTAAAGAGCACAGACCGAAGCGAAAAGTGCCATTAATTTTATGGACAATTGTTTCTTCAGTGGATTACCGTAAAGAACGTCTGTCTGTGAAACATTTGGGTTATCAACAAGACACACACGGTTTCAATCCATAGGATTCACAGGATCTACTGCTGTGCCTCCGCTAAATCTTTGACACAATCGTCGATTATTTTATAACGTTTGATTTTTAATGTTCTTATTAAACCCTGTCTAACTTGTTGCCATGGCATCAAGCCGAAATTAATTTTCTGATCCATAAATCAGTACCTAGATCATCAGTATCTACAGAGATCGTACCACCTGAATAGCAACTCCTCATGAGGTTTCTGGAGGCTTTATACCGGTATATCATTACCACAGTATTTTATTTTTAAATTATGCTTTTAACCTGTATGTTTATTAAATTCCTGAACCAACAAAGTAAGTTACTCCGCAAAAAAAAAACGACTTTTTCGTCAACTGGTGAGTGTGAAAAATGCGTACACGCGAGTCGACACCTTCCGATTTTACCTATTTTTTTTGTCGTCAACTCGCTCAGCATTGAAAATCTGACGTTAAATATGTCAGATGTATAGTTCGCTACAAAAACTTCTTATAAAATGGTTAACCATTTTAAACGACGTAACTTTAAAATAAAACATAGACGTAACATGAGAACGTCAAACGTAACGTGAAATGTTACAAAATAACATTCAGGCAACGCTGGATAGCATGCTTAGGTATCATGCGTCGTCGGCTGCATCCCCCTCGCCTCATTCCACACCTCCATCATAGGCTTTAACGTATCCCGAAATTTAAGTAGATAGTCGGTACTTAACCGAATCCGTTGTTTTCAATCCGTTTTTATTTGACTGTACTTTAAAATATGCGAGCGAGTTGACGACAAAAAAATCGGTAAAATCGGAACGTGTCAACTCGCGCGCCCGCGCGACTTTCACGCTTGCCAGTTGACAAACAAGTCAAAAAAACAATTTTACATCGATAGCCGATCATGTTTCATCGTAATTCGTAAATCATAACTCTTAGTTAACGTAAATGTCACCGATAAAGTTTTAATAGTATTTATATCTGGTCAGTCTACTTCATCCTAGCGGATTTTTTATGTTTCAGACTTATCTCAATAGGACTAGGACGCTAGAATTAATTCCAATAAAAATAGACACAAGACATATCATAGTGGATCAATAGTTAAGTACTATCGTAACTTGGGACATCGTGCTATAAGCTACTTTGGTTCTATACTTAGCTAAACGTAGTAGTGTTCGTATACGACAACTAGGAATGCGCGGTCATATGAAGGTGTCCCTCCAACCGCCCATCCCTATTTTCCCAGCGGGTCAAACAGTGAAAGTTAAGTAAATGAATATTGTCCGCCAGTACGCAGCAATAAAAGGCGATTGTTCATAACTCCATAAGTAGCACACCTCACGTCTAGGCAACCGCATGTCCAGGCAACAGTTTGACTTCAATAGCGCCTTTATTACGTGGCCATAAGGGTGGTACTAACACAGTTCAAGACCCCTGCCTTGCTAGTAGGTCGGACGGTTACCACACTTCCACTTGACTTCGATTGCGCCTTTATTCCGCAGCTGTAAGGGTGATTTTCATAGTTTTTCGTACAATGGGACCATTCTCGTAAAAAACGTCATTAATTAGTCCAGCTCGCTTACGATCGCACCTTGATTACATTACGAGTTTGTGTGATTAAGATAACAGTATATGTGCCTGTATCGGGGTCACGTGGGTATGTGTGCGTTTATTTATTGACGACACCTGGAATACCGAAACTGGCTTAAGATACAATTAGTTCATTTATTTTTGTTAATAATGTTGTAGGAAAATAAAAGAAAGAAGACCTAATTAATTTCGAGCTGATTGGTCAAATAGTAGGGATCGATACTAACACTTTTTTACAATGATGAGTCATTTCCTCCCAGGATTTAGCGTAAATTCCTAAATTGACGGAAACAAACAATACGTATGTGTATCTATACATTACATACATACACTGTACATCAGTCACGTAGGTTCGCCCCCTACAACGCGACAACGGGTCATTTTATGTTATCTTCCTTAGCAGGAGACTAAAATGATTTGATAAAGTTCTATTTTAATGAGGAGGTTTCGACCAGCTGATTTTTTGAGTCTACCCTTCTCATCATGTGCCTAGCCTTTTCCTAACTATGTAGGGATCGACTTTTATCCTTCTACTGAATATAAAATGATCAATAAAAGCTTATATCATCCGTTACTATGCGCATAAGGCCAGGGACGACCTTTGTGGTAAAAGGCACCCGTAATCCCGCTCGCAGCATCATCGTCCCGAAAGGTCCTATATCCGTGCTAAAAAACGATACGTTTAACCCTTCGCACTTTTCCGGTCAGCCAATAACATTCGACCTCGTGATTCGCACAAAATTCTCGCTCAACACATAATATCTCAGCCGAAAAGCTGCTAAATTATCCGCCGACTGATATGCGTAATGCATTCAATATATAACGAGTATCGAGTGGCCATAGCCACGCTGCCACACGTGCGTATAGCCAGATGACTATAACCACAGCCGTGATCATTAGATGAGACGGGCTCACGATAAACATTTCAGTTCGTGTGGTGGTTACATCCAGTGAGTGGAGATCGTTAATGGTTCCTTTCAATGAAAATACTGTGTGCTGACCCTGTAGTGTTAATAGCGTGCAATTCTAAAATTTTGATTTCAAAACGTTACTTTACTTGAATTGCGTAGTATCCAGTATTATCCAAGGCTTGTCTAATTGCAGGTGATCTGGTGTGTTTAGGTCAAATCTATAGTTGAAGAATGTATTAGCATTATCGGATTGTTACTTCCCTTTTTACTCAGCCTTTAGCCTTTCATTTCATCATCGGTATAATATTTTGCTCTTTTACCATCCAATCTAACTAAAGCGCGGTTGTACGAGAACTCAAAGTCTATTATTATCAACCTGGGTTAGCTTTTCGAATGTTGGAAGTTTCGTAGACACGCACTAGGAATATTATCATATTCCTAGAATCAGCTGCAAAAAGTCTGCATTTAACGATGTAAACATACTAACATCTGTGATGTTTACAAGGCATACGTTTAGCGTTTTTGTAGAATATCTCAAGATTGTTAGCTCATAAACTCATAAGCAAAGCAACTAAGAATATTCGCTATTTATGATGCTCCCGCGACCTTGAGTCTGCTAATATTTTTTACTACATATATTTTGCGTTTATTTTACGTCGGAATTATTTTGCGTACTTCAATTTGTATTATAACATCATCATCTGTCATCGCTTACACGTTCTGGCTGTAAAAATATTTTATTTCAGTTCATAACGCGGTTTTAGATTGTTCGGTCTGTGCCAACAAATATAGTTACTATTTATGCGTTAAAAGTACCTACCGAGTTGCTAACTGGTATCGTACTGAAATAACTCGCTGTTAAGTGTATATTCGTGGATTGCTAATTGATAAAACGTTACCAGGTTATCAATCTCCCGGACAATCCTCAAAACATAGGTCGAAATACTCGTCGTTACATCGCATTTGTCGAATATATTTGCCAATTTTTCACGAAGGCAATTACTTAGGCCTGCCCTTAGCAAATAGTACTACGGTAGGTACTATCATTTGACACTGACTGATAAATTGTCCACGTGTTAATAATGATCATTCTACGTACACGTTCCCATAGAAGGTGGTAGTAACAGAACAACGCGAAGAATTAATTAAAATAAAACTAGTTTATAAATAATATAATTCCTATTGTACCCAACCTAAAGGAAATCCAGAGGAAATCAGGTTGAGCTATAATTAAAACAATATTATATTTAAAATAATGATTCAATTGCACAGGACTTGCAGCGGAAGTGGCCATGTCTTAGATAGAATACTATAGTTTATTAAACTGTATTTGTCTCTTTATATAGAACTCTATTTATAGCTCGAGGAACTTATGTACTAGCTGAGTGATATAGTTCGTGCGTGTAGCCTGCAGACAGGATAGTTCTGTGGTCGGGATCCCCTGACCGCAACCTAGCGTTTAGATAATGTAACATAGTGATACATTAAATATTATGCAAGGTACAGCACGTAGTCAATCACGGTTGAGGATAAACGATGTAATTAATTTGTGTTTAGTTGATTAAAAACGTCCGTTAAATGGCCAGCCATTCAATCAATTCAGTTGGCGGACCAATTGAAGTATTGGGATAGTGGTATTATTCACCCATCGTGGCAAACGATCACTAATAAATAACCAGAGATCGCTATAGGTCGAGTTTATTGGCCTAAACCATCCTAAGCGTCAAGGAAGTAAGTAACATGTGGATCACTCCCTCTGATTTAACAGCTTTATTTCGGAATTAAGAAATCATTCTGGGATTTAATACGGAGGATTCTAATCTCTGCTAATAACTTATGTGATAATATGTATATATATATGTATTTTAGTTAGCTGACAAAACGTTATACCTTACTTACTGAAACTTGTTAAAGCTAATTACTTTATATAAATTATGGGCAAGATATCGTTTACATTATTAGCATTCAATTTCACTACACGCTTGAAGTCAGAACACGGTTGTAAGTTTGTAACACAACTATAGATTAATATTATATGTTTCTTCAGCGCACGGACGAGTGTTCTATATCTAACATAAAAAACTAAATTTTCTAAGATTAACTATATATAACTATACATATAATGTACATCTCCTTCAGATTGTCTGTCTATCTGTCTGAGGGGCACCCCACAGTTCTCACACTAAGTTTCCCGGTTTCCGGGTCTCATTAATTATTAAATTTTAATCTGCTTCGCAATTACTCGTCCAATATTCCTTAACTACGTATATCTATGTTGGATGTTGGAGTTCCCAGCACAATCGTGTTTTACATGTTCATTATTATAATAGTCTACTTGTGTTTTACTTCCCTATGATTGCTTAGTGGAGGTAAAATGTTGAACAAACTTCATTTACCGAAATTGGGTTTAGGTATTAGTCATCATATTTTATAATATCAGCTGTCTTGTAACTACTAGACTGTCATTGCGGCATCGGCCTAGTGCAAGTGTTAGAATAGCACTGCCACTGACCAGTTGCAATTGTATCCAACAGTATCTATTCCCGGCAACTTCCGTCCAGCTACTACCAGCCACTGCGAAGATCATCGCTCGTAGCGTAGGAGCGTCCTCGCCATATTTCTGTCGTTGTGTACTATTTATGAACTATAAATGACTACATACCTCTCTTTCATATACTTTTACATTAACTATCATGCTGTGGCTAGGCCGGTCCCTTCCTATTTTGATTTATACTCCGAGGTAAACATTACGCGCTATGTGCTCGCTACGTTCTAATAAACAAATCACATGGAATTTTTGAGGTGCTTTATCTAACACCATATAAAGAACATATTGTTTACTTTACTGCAATGTTCCCAGTATTACAGTATACATAATGCGCACAAAGCTTATGTTGTGTTATTGTGATGATTCTCATCCATGTGCACACGATGTAAACAAAACCTTGTTTACTTGAAAATTGAAGGATTATATTATAGTATATACATCAACTTGGACTAATTAGGACCGAAATAACAATAGATACTAAAGTACCATCCATGGCACGTATGGTGTGAATTCCCGTAACCCCAGTTTTCCTCATTCGCTATTATATTATATAGTAAATATTAAATATTTAACAAGAACAATTTAAACGTATTAACAAGAAATCCTGGATAATTGTAGTTTATCTCATGTTTCCTAGTAAAACATTTGTGGGTTACTGGGAAATGTGTGGTTACCTGTTACTACGAGCAGGAGGTCACTACGACAGGTCGTCTGTCATGTTTATTTATAAGAATGTAGAGCACTTGTTGCTGCATGCTGGCTGTGCTTTTATCTTTTGGCTGTTATCGTAGATAGCAGAGAAACTAAAACGTCAAGGCTGTATTAGTCCGGATAAGTAGCTCAGGTAAGTGCTACTTAGCTATAATCTCACCGTGTGCTATTGTTCTCCTGCTGAGCTACTGGTTTATTTGTTAATGCGTTTTTTTATTACTCTCAATAACTCTTGTAATATTATTATTTATTACTTTTAACCGGGTTTTTAAGTAGCGATAAATAAAAACTCACAGGATTACTGCAAATTGACGTTGTTCCGTAAAACAATAGGAAACAGCGAATCCCGGCTGAGCATTAGAACAATAGAACTCCTTTTAAAACAAGGTACCTACGAGAACTGCAAGTGTTTACCGAACTAAAATAAGTAATCATAATACAAAATAATGTTTTATTATCTTGAAGGTTACCTATTACTACAATAAATTCATACCTAGTGAGTTGCGAACTTTCGACGAAAAATACCTCTCTGTTCCCATGTCGTAGGGCGATTAGAGTTTATGTAAAAAAATCGTTATCAGTAATCCGTTTACCAAGGGTTGTGGATTATGATTTATGACATTAAAGTTAAACCATAACATGTCGCCTGTAAGCCTTCAAAGGGGTAGGCTGTTTCTACTTACAGTGTTATATTAACCACATTTCGCCAACTATGTATAAATACGTCCCATGTTAGGTATAGGGGGTGAGGCGAATATTAAAAGTCCCTTTTTTTAAGCTCTATAAAACCCAATAATATTTTTTTAAATGATATTACTTACTACGTGGGCAGTAGGAAATCCTATGACAGTGTCATATGTCAGTAAGTCATGGTCCGCATAGCCTCTTTAGGTGAGGTCTGACCACAAGATAGTGCAATGTGGTACAATGACTCGCGGTGACGCTTGACAAATTCTCTATTCAATAATACTTACAATGTGTACTACTAATAATGATTCACTAAATTAATGAAAGAAAAACAATTGAATGACGTTGTTCGGTCAGTTCATATTGTTTAATCCATCATTGAGTCGTTCATTTTCATGCTGCTGCAATTTCTTTCATTATCATTACATAAAATAACTTCACTCCTGTAATCTCCGAAAGGTTAGGCAGAAGTGTACCTAATAGTACAGCCACATTCCGCCAGTTATGATTAAGTCCCATTTAATAGAGGCGAAGCCTATCGACATTATCACTGATAACATGCCACTTTGTGCGTAGGCCCTAGGGAATGACAATCGAACACGTCAACATGATAAACAGACTACGAACAGTTTCTTGTAATTTTGAAGATTTCGTTAATTCAAAATTACAAGCAAGTTAATACAAAATGAAGATAGCAAAAGCCTCCAACAGTTGGGAGCGTGCTCCTTAGTGTAATATTATTATTCAGGAATGCCGTGAGCAGATGGTGTGTATTTTTTGTGCAGCCTGCAGAGAACAGCACCTGTCCGCATGCGGGCACATGCGCAGACGCACAGCTTGAACTTGAACCAGTCCTCACACGTGATGTGAGAACGATATCGAGGATGTAGACAGAATAAAAAATAAAATTAGGAACACATTGTGTTCTTAATAAATATTTAAGAAAGCAAAAAGAAAATATTCGTAAGCGTGTACTGAAAGAAAGCATAATTTCACTCTACTTCAAAATATATTGATTATATAGTTTCTTTCTCTTTAGCTCAAGCTGAAGAGATTACACATCGTGATTTGGGATAACCCATGAAATTCCAGTTGTTTTGGGAGCCTCCTTTCAATTTCCATTATCTACGATAAACATAACAATAGTAGTATAGAGTTACGTATTAGTACCAATTTATCAAAACGCCCACTTTAATTTAGATAATATTTCATCATCAAATATGTGCAAAATTCATCTGAAAAACTGTTTATCATTTCCTGCGAGATTTATTTTGATTTGTTTTAGTGCTTTTGTTACATTCGCTTGGATATAAAGCAGATTCGTTCTTAAAATAAAAGTTAACTTGCAGCGCTGCAAGTCTGCCCGAATCTTATCAGTTTAACACAGAAGCTAAAGCTGCCTGTCTGTACATAATACACAAAAGAAATGCATCTGTGTGCGTGTTTCGGCGCCGCAGGTCGGCGCACGCGCAGGTGCCCACTCATTCTCCACTCAGCTTTCGAGCTGGTGCGTTTATAATGTTCTTCATTTTTGAGTCATCATTTTAGGGATATTTTTCGTGTCAATAAGTGCAGTGTCTGTGGTCGTCTGGTGACGCACCAGTGACTTTATTTTGTCGTGCATAAAGAATGTTTGATAATCATTAGTTGGTATCTACACTACGTTGTGTCGGCGCGTGTTGTTTACATAGATCAGTTGTTTTTTGTTAGTGCAGCGGCGGCGCTATTTCATGCGCATTTTTTATCGGTAAGTTTTTACCATAGTTTAATGTTTGTTAATAATTATGTGGGTATTTATTTTAAATGTATAATTAATTAATATTTAGGTGCAATTAGGTTTTTTTGTTCATTTAAATTAAACATTAAACACCTTGGTACAATTTCGTGCTAAAATAATTTAAATAGGTAGGTATAACACTTTTAACACATCGCACATCAGGCCTGTAATCCCCGAAGGGTTAGGCAGAGGTCTAGCTAATACTACACCCTCATTTCGCCCTCAGTTATGTTTAAGTCCCATGTAAAAGAGGGCGAGCCTATTGCCACTGAAAAACCTGGTAGAAAAACCCAATAATAATTGAGTCCGACCCGGGAATCGAACCCAGGACCTCAAGCTCAGCTCACTCCCATAAAATTACCATCACAAACCTGTCAAGTTTCCATCATCCGTCGATCACAATCATAACTGTTATAACTATAAGATTACATCTCCCAAGCAGGTACCTACACCTTATCTGTCATTGCACACCCAAACTTGGTGACGTGCACCTCGCACGCTGGCCGTGACAACCGCACTGATAACCTCGCAGATACTATTGAAATATGAAAACGATTTGACGTGTGACAGACGGACTGACAGCCGGAAACGTTCAATAGGTAGAAGATACCGTAAAAGGGGACGTAAAGACTTGGACACAGGAGTCGTTTCAGTGAATCACGTTAATTGTTGAACCTAGGTATTTTATTGTTGTAATCTGTGAGTCTATAATTTTATCCCCATTGTTATTTATTTTAGGTACCTAGTTAGCTTTTACCTCAATTTTATCCGCGACTACGAAGGTAAGTAAGCACATAGGTACTATAAGTAGGTACATGACTGTAAATTCTGTGCAATGGTGGAATGTGTGACAGATGACTATTTTCTTAATTTGACAAAAAATCGAACGTGCACTGCCACACTGAGCTGTAAACAGGATCTGCAGAAAAAAATAACAGTACATGAATTCACAACGTCGATTATTTTAGAAGCTTGATGTTACTAACATTACTAACTAGCTGTTTAACGGTTTACAACTAAACTTATACTGTCACTTACAGGATATCTTCCGTGATTGACCATTATAAAAAAAAAAAACTAAAATGAAATTAAATCTTAAATATCGGGAGCTCAAAATAATGAACAATCAAGGAAGATATCCCGTAAGTGACAGTATAAGGTTAGTAACATTGCCACATAGGGAAGTCCAGACAATTTAAATAATCAATAGCCATACGGAAAATGTGTAATAATAAACTTTTATCGATATTGCGAGTGTTGCTATCTCGCTCGATATGAATATGATCACGTCATTGCGCGTAGACGCACAGTCTGTCGTAGTATTATGCACTTGAAAGCTCCTCAATGCCGTACCATACTGCGAATAACGCGCCTACCTTATCGTGTTTCCCGATCGCGATAGACAACCGATAGACATTTTATACATACAAGTCCACGGCACCCCGCAATGAATATTGATGACGGGTTTAAAGCTATCATTAGCTAAATATCCTGTATGCCGAATGCCGTCCCGTGAGGTTATTGTTCCGAAGACATTTATAACATCGTTTAGTCCGGAATGGATGTCTTTGTGAGCTTAGGAAGTAATATTAGTTAGTTAAAGCTGCTTTAAATCTGACAACAGGTGCTGCTACAGCGCCGTCAGTTACTTTTGTGTTTAAATCAGGTAGTTTTTTTTTAACGTTTGTGTGTGTCTGTTATCACCTGTCCCTGTGCGGGCTCTTGCTCTCATATTATTTGAGGACATGAAGGGTTTATGGTACAAGGTACCTGCAGGTAGATAAACCGAAAAGCAATAATAAGACAAACTCGTAAATATAAGACAATTGACATTGTTTTAGAAGACGGCAAACAATACATTCAGATGTTAGTAGGTAGTGTTGAGTGTGCGTCTGTTATTATTAATGGATAACTATTTAAAACGACTCGAAATGGTTACGTTCACTAATAACTAGTTACTTGTTCGGAGTTGAACCGACGTAGGTACGTACATACCTATACAGCGCAGAACGTCTTTCAGCCGTACAAATATGGTAAGGCCATTTACTGTTTCTTCTTAACAACACGATGATATAGGGCAAGGAAAACGGTTCTCCCGGATACTGGTACGAGGTAATTCCTTTCATATGGCACCTTTTTGGGACTGCGATAAATACCCAAAGATAAAGCTAAGCCAAACCGGGGAATCCACACTCATTAGTCGTGCTCATAGGCCACAAGGCGACCTCCATTTAAATAAGTAAGGCCTAATAATAATGTCAAAACTATTAATAAACAATTTGTAATCAGACAAAGCCACAAACTAAATCTATTCGCTAATAAATTGGGCTACAACAATATAATGGAGCTGTTTATGATTCGCGGCAGAACTTGGCGAGTGTGTGTAGCCGTCGAGCTGTCGAGCCAGGCTGCCAATTGTACCGTTATTCTATTATAATAAATCGCTATTACATGATAATAACACCATTGTTTACGACCCAGCTGTCTGCGAAGTGCTGTGACACCTAGTTAGACTATGAGGTGAAAATTAGCATTCAAACGAATGAATAGAATTTTATTATAACTAGAAGACGGGATATTTACCATGTTTATTGTTTTCTTTGAGTTCCCGATATTTCGGCGCTGTTGCAAGCACCATGATCACGGATAAACTGAAGTTATTGCGGGTGGGTGTTTATGAGCAGACAAATCGGTCTACCCTCTTTCTTGTTCGTTTTTTGCACTCAGTACCGCTACCACTGTCACTCACAACTCGATTCTGTTCCCGACACACGAAACTCACTGTGTCTGCTCGCGAACTTTTTTCGGCACTATTCCGCTTTTTACACAGCTGGACCACTGGTTTCCAGGCTTTCGACAGTTGAAACCCATCCTCCCGATTGAAGTTCTTATATTTGGTGATTTCAATAGCTTCTCTAACGAGTCTAGGGATATAGTGGCGTTCTGTCGAGATGACCTGAGGGTTGTGTAACTCAATCCAGTGGTTCGATCCTGATTCCAGGAGATGCTGAGCTATGGCTGATTTTTGGGTGTCGTTGTTCTTCACCGCCCTGATATGTTCCGATATTCGACAAGCCACCGTACGTTTCGTCTGACCGATGTAAGACTTGCCGCAACTGCAGTCCACTTTGTAAACACCGGGCTTTTCCAGTGGAAAATTATCCTTCGGCGAACGCAGCATCTGAGACACTTTTTTGAAAGGAGTGAAGATAGTCTTTACGGCGTATTTCCGAAGAATGTGAATAGAATTTTGACTGCCTTGTTGGTCTAGGACTTTTTCAGTCGCAACTCCTGGTCTAGATTTGTGCTCGGTTCATGATAAAATAGACTCGCTCCTGTTACATGGAACTTAACACATAAATAGCGAAACGTGGGTGTACTATTATAACTTTGCTAACCCTTTGGGTAGAACACACGTGACTCTGCTATGTACCTGCTCGTCGTTAGGTAAGCTGGCCAGGAAAAAAAAAACACTGCTAGCGGATAAATGTTTGGAAACTAAACAATAGTGGGTTAGTTAGTTTCGTAGATTTATTTTAACATAGGTAGGTCCTTAATATTATTTACCTTATTTTTTGTTTTCGAATCTGTAGTCATCGTTCAGAGTTCAGAGAAGAGGTTGTTTGGAACAAAGCAACCTAAACACCATAAATAAATGGTTCACCTACTTTGTCTTTAGTTTGGTATTTACTCACAAATCATAGCTGGTGTAAACAAAATTATTAAACCCGATGGAAGCAATAATTAGCTGTTTACTTAGATACCCTTGTATCATGTAGGTAACAGCTCTGACCTTCACAAACAGGACAATATGGGCATAAGTTATATTCGTGTACCTACTGGTGGTTGCCAGTTGGTTAGACACAAATATGCAGTAGGTAGACATGCCCATCTCGATAACGAAGGAGCCACTATGACACACTATGCCACATTTGAACATAAAACGGAAGACTGTATAGCTCAATTTAGTCAAGTTTAAGTACGGTAAAACTCTGACTTCCATTTTCAGCTCTTCCAACTGAAACCTGAGACAATATCGGGCTGTTGTAAGCATACAGCTACTGTCCATGCCGCAATCATGACAATCTTGAGAGGTTACGGATGCGCACACGCATAGAAACCAAGCTTATCTCATGCGGTGGAGCAATGTATTTGATTCCAGCATTTCCAGCATGATGAAATATCATACTTTATTTTCTTTATTTTATCTTTACAAATTAATTACATTTTTAAAATCCCAAAGAAAAAAAAACATTTAAAAAATTCATCCTTTATATATACAGTCTGGCATGCCACCGTCCAGGCGCATCAATCCGTCACATTATCTCCGGGTGTTCTCGTCTGGCTAACGGAGAGTACTTGCATAGACACAACCTTGTAGCCAGGATTATCCATCAGCAACTTGCTCTAAAATACAACCTTTATTATTATTATTTTTGTTATTTCAAACACAACGTAAATTGTTTGTAAATAAAATTGAATTGAATTACATCACATTATATGGTCCATACCGCCGTTACTCGTGTGTCATATTATTATAATTTTCTTAACATTGAGCTCTATCTGGGAATTCTGACGTGAATGTGAAATGGTAGCACTTCTTTATTTCCATAATACGGGTTGAATCTTCCAAGTTATTGTTTTCGAACTAAATAAAACCTCTATCGTTTAATACGTCCTTTTCGGGTTAATCTCCAAACGGTTCCAAATATATTATTTACCTGTATTTACATACAACATAGACATATGTCACCGACCGACGTCAATCATATGGCTCCTACGTCAGCTACTATATCAGAAGCTGGGCTGTCGCGCGAAGCAGGTAGATTTTCCTTAAATAATTGTGCTTAAATATGTAGTTGATGGCAATGTTATCGCCATTAGTTTGAGGAATATTATCAAATACGTATTATTTCATGTACGATTACGTCAAAGAACTTTAATAACATGGGCATTCGATTTGCATTAATCTGTTGCTACGGAGATAAACATATCTTAATGATGATTCGTATATTAATCTTTAACGCATTCATATTGTCACGATGTAATTGGCAGTAAGCTTGGTAAATGAAGCCCTTTGTTTGCTGTTTGATAGGTACCGCGGATTGTCGGTCGTTTGGTAAGGGCTCAGGGATCGTGAGAACTTATCAAATATTCAAGTTGTGCTTAAGTTGTACGATGCAGTAGTAAGTAGTGTTTTATTTCCATTCTTAAGTAGAGTAACATCACCATCTCCTACGGGGATAATGGATGGAAAAATAAATGGCCGCAGATCTGGCTAATTATTTGACTATCAATCAACCGATTAACCCATAGATACATTCCCGTAGACTTCATCATACGTTATGAAATCGTAATAGTACCTACCTGAGTTTTTCTGAGTGCAGTTCGTAAACCTATCATCTGCCTAGCCTTTTCCCAACTATGTTGGGGTCGGCTTCCAGTCTAACCAGATGCAGCTGAATACCAATATTTTACATGGAGCGACTGCCTATCTGACCTCCACAACCCAGTTAGTACTGGGTAATACGATTTCCCTTGGTAAGACTGGTTGTCAGACTTTCGGGCCACTGACTACCTGTAACGACTGTCAAAAATCTACAAATGACAGCTGGGACCAACGGCTTAACGTGCTTTCCGAGGTACGGAGGAAATTCTGTTTATAATTGGTGGTCACCCATCCACGGACCAACCTAGGCAAACGCGGCTCAACCTTAAGATCAACCCGAGTGGCTGTTATTATTTAGCCACGAGCTCTAAATTCAGAGACCTATATATAAGCTTCATAAATATGGATTATGCTTCACATATTATATTTGCATGTTTAAATAAATGTATAAATAAATAAATTTGTTCTCTTGGATTCAGACCATAAAAAGTACTAAATATTAAACTTCTCTATTAAGAACGGGTTCGTTTCTCATATCGGGAGTTGTGTCAATTTGGTGGCAATGGGCTCACCCCTTATCACATTGCATTGAAACAAAACTGGACGAAATGTGGGTGCTCGTAACACTCTTGCCTACCCCATCGAGGAGTACAGGCGTGATGTTTTATTATTATGTTAAGTTTATGTAATCATGCCATAACTGAACATTAACAGTGGTAGTACCCACTTGCTCACGAGAGTACGGCGCACGCGCCGCGTTGTTGCATAATTTTACATTGTTATGTATTTTCCGGGTCATTTATTGTGATAATAGTAAACTAATAAAAATCAGGATTAATAATTGTTATACTTCTAACGGGAAAACCTGTGAGCATATGCATATGTACCTACTTATGTAGGATATATTATCTTTTATTGGTGTCTATTATATAATTTATTATTTACGTGCCCTGTTCGGGTTTATTGTGATATACAACCTTCTTTCCCCATAATAATTGCCGATTGTTTCATTTGTGACCGATATAAAAATAATTTGTTTATTATCTTAACATATGCAAAAAGTGCATTGGTAGTCTGCTGCAGTCTAACCAGATGGTTAGACTGGAAGCCGACCCCAACATAGTTGGGAAAAAGCTAGGCAGATGATAATGATGATAGTCAAACAATATTTAATAGTTCAGTTTTTACAGTGTGTTCGGGTTTCTTTTTAATTATTTTTTTTCAACATTTTAGTAACGTGAAAAATTTCGCTGACTATTTAACTTTTTTATCGTACGATCTTTTCATTTTGATACCCCAGTCGACGCCTTGGAAGAAAAAGAAATCGAACCCCACATTATGGCACCCAAAACGCGTAATGTTTCTTTTATTTTAATTTTAATGAAATCATTGACCCTTGCGCCACTAAGACAAATCTGATGACGTATAATTTATCCAAATCGGTTCATCCGTTTACAAGTAACGACGGAACAAAGAAACGGACCTACAAACATTCATACATACAGGTACATCACTAATCCCTCGCTTTGGGATTCGCCGTAGTCGGGTAAAAAGTACGCATTAATAAATATTATAATAAAAAGATCATTGCTAAGATAAAGTCTGATTTCAATCAATTACTCTATCTTTAATTCTTTCTATCTGTTAGTCATGATCTCGATAGATAACTATGTAAATCTGCCTGTATAGCTAATCATAGTATCGATACGAGTAAAAAAAAAGCTTCTGTTTTATTTAAAACTAGCTGTTGTCCGCGACCTTAGTCCGCGTGAAATTATTATATAAATACTATATTTCCCGTTTTTGCAACATTTTTCATTGATGCTCCGCTCCTATTGGTCGTAGCGTGATGTTATAGCCTTCCTCACTAATTGGGCTATCCAACACTATAACAATTTTTCAATTTGAACCCGTAGTTCCTGATTTTAGCGCATTCAACCAAACAAAGTCTTCAGCTTTATAATATTGGTATAGATTCAAGTAGGTAACAATTTAATTTCTCGGAAATATTTGCAACTGCAATTTTTTTATTAATCGCTAAAATATTCTACTTATGTTTTTCCAAATAAGGGCTTCCCTCGACAGCCTTACGTATTCATCCTCAGACACACGATGACAGTCATATAGATAGCATAGTCATCTTTAAACACACTTTCTTCACACTCTCTCTAACCCTCTCTTTGTTATGTGACGCAGAAGAAGTTGCGCGGGTCGGCTAGTGATAAAATAAATATGTCGAAAGTTAAAAGTATACAGGGGGATCCCTGAACGGCTAGATATGTGTTGCTTCGTTTTTAATATTTGTATATTAATGTTACCCTTTTTTTTTTTTTTTTTTCCCGGATGGGAAATCATCAAATGACCCCCCCCACTCTGGGCGGAGCGGAAGGGAGTGTCAGACTTGTACTGACTAAAACCCATCCATGTTCCTTCTTTGCCCTTTGTGTTCCAGGGCCACGGTATCTCTTTCGAACAGTCCCGCAGCCCTGGTAGGCATCGGCCCTTGCGGACCCCTACTTATTTGCTGACATCTCTTTGAGGCGCACGTGGAACACGAACGCGCCGTCGACACGGCCTGTCGTCATAAGACGGCCGGACGGCGAGCTAGCCCATAACTTGCCGTCCACAGGCCCGCGCCTACGGTGGCCGGGAGCCACCACGTGACCCCCGACGCCCAGGGCGTCTCCCGCGGCGGCTGGGACGTGAGGTTCTTTCCCTCTCACGTCCCGCCACCTCCTTCACTAGCATGACTGCTTCACAGAAGGTGGTGACGGCTTCCCATTCCCTCTCGCTCCGGACCATGGCTTGAACCAGGGCCGGACGCGAGAGATCGCCGCCGCCAATCGCCGCTACAAGGACACGGCGGTGCTCCGCCCAAGCGGGGCAGACCTCCACGGTGTGCTCCACCGTGTCCTCCGGACGATCCTCGCAGTGGAAACACCCGGGCGTTTCCTCCCGCCCGATTCGGTGCAGGAACCTCCCGAAACAACCGTGTCCGGTGAGGACCTGCGTCAGGCGGTAGGTGAGGGCGCCGTGGCGCCTCTCTAGCCACTCCTCAAAGAGGGGACTTATCGCCACTATGGTGGCGTGCCCTGCACGGGGTTGCGACAGTCGCTCTCTCCATGTCGCCATGAGATCACTCCGGAGGTCTGTCCGCTGAGCGGCAATTTGCCGCGGCAGCGGAGTTTCCTCCCGACGTAGTGCCTCCGCGCGCCATTCGTGCAGGCGTGCGAGGACTATCGCCTCCAGATCCCATGGCGGCAATCCAGCAAGGAGGCTAGCCGCTTCGCCGGAGATCGTGCGGTACCCCCGGATTAGCCTTATGGCTATTACCTTTTGGGGCGCGTTCAGGTAGTGGGCGGCTTGCCGCCTCAAAGAACGCGCCCACACCGGGGCCCCGTAAAGGGCCATGGACCGCACGACCCCCGCGTATAGCCTCCGGCAGGAGGCGTTTGGACCCCTCAGGTTGGGCAAGAGCCGCTTGAAGGCAGCCCCTGTCCGTTCCAGTTTGGGAGCCAAACGTCGGAAGTGCTCCACGAAGTTCCACCGGCTGTCGAGGACGAGTCCTAGGTACTTCAACGTCGACCCGACGCCGATGGAAACCCCTCCCGCCGTCAGTAGGGATCCCGACGGTGGCGCATTCCGAGGCCCATGAAAACACATGGCCTCGGACTTGTGCAGTGCCACCTCGAGACCCAATTGCCGGATCCTCTCCACGACTATCGCAACCCCGCGTGTCATGTTTTCGGCCGCCGCCTCGTGCGACCTCCCTTGTGCCAGTACCAGCGTGTCGTCAGCGTAGCAAACTACGCTGACGCCGGTAGGGAGGTCGGCGCGCAGCACCCAGTCGTAACCGATGTTCCACAAGGCCGGCCCCAGAACCGATCCCTGTGGAACACCGCACGACATCTCTCGCCGGTTCCATTCTCCGCTTCGACCAGGGTAGATGACGGCTCTATCCGTCAGGTAGTCCCCGACCACACGACGAAGGTAGGTCGGCACCCGGTGATACCGGAGTGCCTCCCTAATACAGCTCCAGGGCATGGAGTTGAAGGCGTTGGCGATGTCAAGAGACACCGCCAAGACGACCCCGCCCCGGGACACCGCGTCCCCCGTCGTGAGGGCTCTCACGCGCATGATGGCGTCCACCGTCGAGCGCCCCTTGCGGAAACCAAACTGGTGTTCCGCAAGATCCGGCCCCATCCCCGCAAGGTGCCCGGCGAGGCGGTTGGCAATGACTCTTTCAAAGAGCTTGCCCACCTCGTCGAGCAGCACGATGGGCCGGTATGCGGACGGAGAGTCCGCAGGGCGCCCTGGTTTCCGGATGAGGACCAGCTTCCCCGTCTTCCAACGAAGCGGAAACTGGCCTCTCTCCAAGCATGCGCTTAGGAGCCCTTCCAGTCGGGGCCCGAGAGCCTCAGAGGCCAGGACCCAGGCTTTGCCAGGCAAGCCATCGGGTCCCGGGGCGGTGTGTCTGGTTTTCAGCCTGCGTACCGCCACTCTCAGGTCTACCCCAGTCACCTCCGGAACGTCGTCATCGTCATCGGAGTGGTCCGCTTCCGGCACCGCACGCGGCGGCGGAGCCATAGGCGGGGGAGGATGCTCCCCTCGCGAAGGGAACAGAGCGCTCACCACGTCCTCCACGAGCTCAGGCCGGAGACTCTGCGTTAGCGGGGGGGCCCGGGTGCGGAGTTTGTCCCGCACCATCTTGTAAGGGCGCCCCCACGGATCTCCGTTCAGAGACTCCAGCATCTCCTCGCGGGCCAAGTTCTTGGCCCGCCGGACAGCCTCTTGGAGGGCGGTCTTCGCCGCTCTGTACCCCTCGTACAGCTCCGCCTCAATGGCTGCCGCATCCGGAGGGCGGATGCGGAGCCTGCGATGCCTGGCGTACAGGCGCCGCGTGGCAACGCACGCCTTGCGCAAAGACGTCAGCTCTCGATATTAATGTTACCCTCTCAATACACTATTTAAAAAATATTGAATACAACATTTGCCAATTTTTTCATGCAACATGCTGAAAATCATGAGATCAGTACCTAATTTGTGATATCTCGAGGTGACAGGTCAAATCGTGGGATCTCACATAAAATCATGAACTATTGCAACACTGATATTATTGGATTTAAATCTGTTTTTTTTTTCATGGCTTAATGTAATATTAGGTATTAAGGTTTAGTATTTATATAAAATCCATCTAACTTGTTATACGTACATGGGTATAATTTGCACTAATTTCCGTCTGGATTGATAAAATTTATGCAACGAATTAGGTGAGTTTACACAGTTTAATTTATTGTCGTTGTTGTAGGCGCCACCCTGTATAGAGAACCTAGGGATTTGATCTGGATTTTATTTTTAAATAATCTTGATTTATAAGCGAAAATACAGTAGGTGTACGTACGTGCAGGTTTACATGGGTTTTTTTAATTTACTAAAATAATCAGGTCACTTTTTAAATATTTTTTCCCTATTTCACTACATATCTAATGTTGGATGGTTTTCCCAGCTTGATAAGTTTTCCTAAAATAATTTAATATTATTCAATTTAATTATGTAAAAATACAATTTACCAATTGGACAACTTGTATTTGTAATAAGAGAATAATATGCCAACATTAGTTATTATGAATATATAGTTACCTAGAAAAACAATGGCTAAAATAGAATTGTTTTAATTTGTGTAATTGTAAAAGAAAAACCAAATTTGTAAACCTCACATGGTAAAACATGTACGGACCTACCCTACCCTACTCACTAAGGTCTTGCGTGCTCAATGTGTGTGTAAACGCATGTTTTTAACAAATAAATTATCTTTATCTTTTATCTTTAACTTTACCACTTAATTAGAAAAAAATATGCATTATAGAGTAAATCATAAGTACACCGTTTGCTTGACAATAGATCACTTAATGTAATCTAAGTGTGTGCTCTCATCCCGGCACTGTTAATCGGGATACTTCCCTTTATAGCGGAATTCCTAATTAGTTAACTTTAATGGATTTTCCTTCTCATTTTGTATAAATTCGCGCGCGCGTTACTGATTGATTACATTTGTTCGTAACAGGCGACAGAGAGTGGAGTGGAGTGGTGAGCTCATGTCGTGCTGACCCTGGAACATGAGGAGCAGCCACCATGGCGCCAGATGCCGAAGACTGCGATACAGTGCGAGTGAACGTAGAGCAAGTGCCTGTGCATCATGGCAGGAGGATCCTACCAAACGGCCAGCAGCCGGCCAGCGCCTGGACCGAGAACGAGGAAGAACGGCCTGGAGACAACACCAACAGCCCTGGAGAGAACAGACGCCTGCTACCCACGAGCGGGCCCCCAGCTAAGCACAAGTCCCGGATACAAGCTGGCCTCACACTAGGAGTGCACAACAAATACCCACAAATCACAGAGGCACAGAAAGCATACGCGAAGACCAAGTTCGAGAAAAGAAAAGACAAGCTCATAGCTTTATTGAAACCACCGTACTTTATAGTCTCTATGATAATTTTACTTGTAAGTATTTTATCAGTAGTTTTTATAAATAGCCTTTGCGTGTTGCTGGGCCAAAGCCTCACAACGCTCTTTCTTTGTATCTAAATCTTTTATCTTAGTACTATGATACAGCAATAGAACCTTTTACAATCTCTTAAGTTATCGCATCTATCTGCTGAGGTATTCGGTCCTGATGTTAACATTTCTCTTCTTGTTGTTCCCAGGTGCTCCTGCACATATCGCTGACGGCCGACATGCGCGCGGCGCTGGAGTGGGACCCAGACGACTGGTGGTGCGAGCCCTGGAGGCTGTTCACCTATGGTTGCTTACACGCCAGCCATGCTCATCTGGCTCTCAACGCGCTTGTGGCACTAGCTGTAAGTATTACTTCTTCTGTATATGTCTAGCTTTAATCCCAGACTTGTTTTTGGTCATCCCATCATTATATAAAAGGATTTGTGACTGCAGAGTCAGTGAGTAATCAACTCCAGAGATTTTTAAATCCTAAAATGTTGGCAGCTGTGAGTCATTCAGGTTTTATAATTTAATAGGTGACGCTGTTCTAATTAAAATCGATTGCCTTAGCAATGTGTTCAGTATTCTAATCTATCGTCTGTTCCCCAGGTGGGCTGGCCTCTCGAGCGCGAGCAGGGTGCCTGGCGCGTGGTGGTCCTCTGGGCCGGCGGCGTGGCGGCTGGCGCGCTCGGCGCGGGCGCACTGCAGCCGCACGTGCACGTCGTAGGCGCCTCCGCGGCTGTGTACGCACTGCTCACTGCGCATATAGCTAATGTGTGCCTTAGGTGAGCTCCTTTAGTAAATATATTTGAACAAAGACAGTGATATTTTTGTGGTTTTGTATTGTAGAGTTCATCCTTGAACTGGTTCGGGAGGTAATTGCCGAACGATACAGATCTTTTTTGTCATGTAACCCAGTTGTAGTTGGTAAACCTTCGTTTGGGTATATATACCTACATGATATGTAGATAATCTCAATTTAATCTCAATGTCTTCTTGATGTTTTCAATGTCTAACGAAGATTTTCGTTGCCATAGGTTCGGCCACATCCCCCTGTGGTGGTTCCGTCCGCTGAGCGTGGTGGTGCTTTGCACGTCAGAGATGTGCTGGGCGCTGGTGCGTGCGCCACCGCCCGCGGGCTCGTCGGCCGCGGGGCATGCGCGCGCCTCCACCGGCCACGACGACGCCTGGGCTGCGCACATCCTCGGCGCTAGCGTCGGGATACCGCTCGCCTTTATTGTGTTTACTGGTAAGTTTTTTTCTTAGATATCGCAAATTTTTACATTTTACAAAATTTTTCGAAGTTTTTAAAAGATTTGTGTCTTAATGTTATATTTATGGTAATTTTCCTCTATTACAGGTGAAAATAAAAGGAAGGCTTACGTGATAGCGTGTCGCGTGATCTCAGGAGCACTCCTGGTGGCCGGCGTGGTGGTCGCCACCAGGTACTACGGCTGGTACACCGACGCCGACCAGACCTGAACCCTGGACCGCAAAACAGTTGCGTCTCAATGGAAAGTGCAATTCGTGTTCATCCGTCCGCTATTCTTGGCTTAGAATAGCTTTTGATGGAGGTTTTACTTTGTACTGTATATAGTACGAAGATAGTCGACAGTGTAACGACGTCGCCATATAATACGATTTATCGATCTTTTTCATGTTCTAGAAGTAAGCGTTATGTACAGACATCCTTTGGAATTAACGTTTTAAGGAAAAAGTAAAATAAGTCGTAAATTCTAAATTGTGACTCCGCGACTACAATGTCTGATGAACCATTACAGATCTATCTGTAATATTAAATATCTACCTTATATCTGTCATCGCAAAATTGTAAAAACCGTTAGTTTATAATCTATCTAGCGAGATTATAAACTGTCGAAACATATGTCGGCCCGAGGCATATGACGTGCAACCAATCAGCGCGCGAGGTGCGGTTCGTCGCATGCGATTTCACAATTTTACGGTTTCACTTCGATAGATTATAATCTACCGAAAAGTAATGCGTTAAATTGTAAACAGTATGTTACGATTCACAATCTTTCGACAGATTACAATCTCGCGAAATAGATTATAATCTAATCTATAGGTTTTTACAATTTTACGGTGACATATCCATTACGTATACAATTACATGCATGCTGAAGATTGTGCCTAATAATGTAGGGTTGTTATAAATGGCGGGGTCATGAATGTTATTGATTTCTATGAAATCACTCTCGATTGTTTTGCATCAAAACGTTGGATAAACGGCTAGTGATATTTTGTAAGCTTTGTACTTATACAACTGTTTTATTATAATCTAATGTTAGCAATAAACAAGTGCAATTGTAGATAATGAAACCTTCAAAAACTCTTTCATACATATTATAATATTTCAGTCTCACATTTCGTTGCGTAATCATATTTTTCCAGAAATATTTTGTGTTATCACGAATTTTGTTTGTGTTAATGTTCCTCATTAGCGCTTCTGTAATTGACACTAAAATAGATAATAAAGCAACGAACTATATCATATCAAGTAACGGACAAAGTTAACTAAAACATACATGACATGCTATTAACTTCTGAATTATCAGTGAACTGGAACATTGATAAATGGACGATTCTTAGGTCGCATAAATAAAATTTGCCAAAGTAAATATGTTTAATTGCTTTGGAGTTTTTGACTTATTCGTCCAATGTTTTAGCTAACAAGTTGTCCTTCTACATAAATTATAAGAAGGCAATGTTTTCGTACATTGTAATTGTTAAAGATACCATATAAACAAATAACGACTGCAACCAAAGAGATTATTGTATTCTAGTCAACACTGACTTAAGTTATAATACATGACTTAACGGAACTGTTTTTTTTTGTTATTTTAATAATCATCATATTACTTACGATACTGAGCAGAAACATTACTACTGAAACCTAACGCATAATGATAGCTCGTCAGCTACAGCAGACCACACGTCATTCGCCACTTGTAACACTGACATTGAGCTGAGCAGTGAGCACTGAGCTGTGCCTCCGAACCTATGCCGAGTTTCACTAGATTAAGTGGTCAGATTATATGGGTTTTGTTATCAGTGACGTGCGGCCTCCTCACCGTGATGACGGGAAGAACGAGTGCCTTTCGGTTTCGGTAAGGGTCGTTCTACACCCATTATAAGGCAACATTATTATAAACTGAACAGTAGTACGAAAGTCTTATTGGGTAACTAGTCTTAACCAAGGGTATCGTGTTACCCAGTAACTGAATTACACGATAGCCGGCTTGTGGAGTTCAGGTAAGCAGTCAGTCCATACTCAATCTTGGTTTTTAGCAGCAGATGGTTAGACTGGAAGTCGCTTCAATCAATATAGTTGGAAGGGGCTAGGCAGATGATACGAATATGAACCGTTATGATAACAGTCATTGCCTCTGGAGTGCGACGAAATAGAAATATGCTGATGCTGAGAATCATGATGCTATTCATGGTTAATTCGACTTCTAGGGTTTATAATTCTTCAACCAAAGGAATAGGCCGCACTCAATTGTTGTAGGTCGTGGGCTGAGAAATTTGACATTGTCTATTATCTGAGACACTGCCGTAACGTAATGTAGCCCACGTATTTTCAGATGATAACATGGCCAGTGATAACAAGCGTGAAAGTCATCTGCACGAGCCATTATTTTGTTTGATAAAGCTGAACTCTTCCACTATGATCTCAACTGCTTCAAATGTTAGTGCCATTTTATCGAAGTATACAAAAATATACATATCATTATCATATGAAAATGTTTCAACATTGATGTTATGCTGTATGATAGTATCGTCCAGTCCAAGTCTTATACATATGTCGCTTCAGTGATTATTGTGATCTTATAAAAGTTCAATTTGCAAATTTTTGTCGTTTCATTACCTTCCTTGATTTCTAGGGCTTTATGTTTTACATACTATTATGTAGAAGATGAAAAGTCTGAGTGAACAAGGCAAATGAAAACAAAGTCTGTAATGTTTAATTAAATTTATTTACTAAGTTAACACTAGATATCATTATATTTAACTGTTATTTAAATCTACAGTACGAGTCTAAAATACATTGAGGCTATCATGTAACGTTAAGGCACTACGGTTTGTGACACGATCAATCTAATGTAACGCCGAAGGAAGTACACGGAGTAACAAGAAATGGAGTGCCAGCACGCGAACCTGGATAATTAAAGAATTACACTGTGACTAGATCACAGTTAAAGTTATCTGGCTGCCGTGAAACATACTGTGTCGGTCGGACGATGTCATCGACCTTTGTAATTGCACCTTAGCAATTTGTTGTTACGTTACAACTTGCTCTACGATTACACACAGGCATTCCATCTGTTCACGACTCCGTGCACAAAATATTCAAGTCTATGATAGTCTATGTCGTATGAGATCATTGCCGGCCATTTTATATAAATAAATATTTTACCTAAAGCTCCCGAAAGAATATGAACAGTCACTACCGGACACTTTATTCTTTCCGACTATATTGACCTACATTATTATGAGGGGATATTAAATTATCAAAATACTAAAGAATAAGCTCAAATTGTGGAATAAATTTCCACCACAAGCCTGCAAGGTCCGAACACGTCCAGTAGTGAGTGCACATTCCTAGAGCCGTATAACTAACCACTTAATTACATGCTGTACAATGCGTCTTCTTTGATCCTCAACAGTTGAGCGGCTTGCACTGGACCCCGAGCTCCGTGCACCAGCACTCCGAGCAAGGAGTGGACAACTCCGTGATGATCCTCCCGACCCTGTACATCCTCCCGTAGATGTTACAGCCTGCCAACTTCAGAAGACCCGAGCCCACGCTTGGCAGACCACCAAGGCTCGGAGGCCGCGGTCCTCCGGTCGCTATAGGCGAGAATGGGACAGATTCCTCCTGCATCACTGGTCTTCTCTCTGTCGTGTCATACGTCTGTGGTGTCGGACCACCATATGTCTGTGGTGTCGGACGAGAGGTTGAGGGAGGACTTGTCTTGTTCGTGGTTGGTCGGGGAGTAGTTCGTTTGATGGCGGTGGCCTCGCCGAGCACGAGGTGGTCTATCCTATTGACTGTGTTTGGTTGTATTTTGGGAATGTTGTACGGGCGCGGTGGCAGAGGTTTGAAGAATGTCTGTTCTTCTTCAGGCCTACTGACGAAGGGTGCGCTGGTGGAGGGGTTGCGGACGGGCGGGGTGGACGGGGGCCGGGTGGGAGGTCTGGTGGGGGGCTTCTTACTCGGAGCGGTGGTCGTCTCGTAACTATCACTGAGCAGGAGCTTCAGCACGCTGCCAAACGAAAACGCTCCGTCATCATCGTCGTCGTCTTCTTCAAAAGAAGAATCGTCGGCCTGGCTGCCCGGAGCAGGCGTCGTGGTGGTAGTCGTTAGTTTCGGTTTTGTAGAAGTACTAGGAGGAACGGCAGTAGTAGAGGTTTTCTGAACCGGCTCACTGTTCACTTGCGCCAGTGTGGTTCTGTCATTGACGGTCACTTTCTCGGTATTATTTGCTTTAGTGTTAGCTGTGTCTGTCGTATTAGTCCGAGGGGCTGCCGAGCGCTCAGGCGTTGTGCTGGGCACTTCGACGTTGGTACCATTTTGTTTGTTTTCGTTTACCATTGTTGCGTTTGTGGAAGCTGATACTTTGGCGGCGGTAGGTGTTTTGGCAGAAGTAATATTTGTTTCTGTAAAGGAAATAATATGGAGGTTAAAATATAGAACTACCAAGTATAAATACTTGAGCGTCAAGGTTCATCTGTTGGGTCTGGAACGTCTCACGTAATCCTTGGAGACTTGACGTTGACCTGAAAAAATTGGGAACATACGAGTACCTTTCCAACTTGTAATTACCTCAACTTAGTTGAGCATAATTTAAATTCTGCTGTACATCGCACTCGCCTCGTTCTTGTTGGCAAGTTTGTTGTAAAACGTAAACATTTATGTGTCAAACTAAAGTATTTATTTCAATTAGACCATTACAGGCACTTTTGGTCACTGTAGTTGCACATTCCAAAGCGTAGATCTCTATGATATGATCACATCCTGCTTGAATTAGTTTAATTTGTTTATTTCATATTGTTGCCACTTAGTTTAGAAAGCGCATCCTCAACTTCCACAAGACAGAGTCAGAGCATCAGGCTGGTTTAGGTGGTGAGCCAGTTCACCTGCGTGGCATTCGATATCCCCGCAGCAGAGGTCCTGCGAGTGGTCGCTGAGCGGCAGGCGGCGGCAGGCGGGCGCGGACGGCGCGCAGGGGCGGCGCGTGCACGCCAGCTGCCCCCACGCGCACGCGCACAGGCGGCAGCCCAGCACGATGCTCTGTCCGCTCGCCACGCGCTGCTGCTCCACTGAGCACTCTCCTGGGAACAAAGAAGCCCATTATTATCATCTATAGCCCCACAGTTATTTTACCTCTAATAGCAGCGACCTTATTTTACGAGAGTTGGCCCAAATGTCACCGTCAGGAACGCAACAGCAACTCTATAGTAGCGAGAATAAAGGTCACTGTTATTTTAATAGTATTATAAAATCAGAGGTAATAAACCTAAGAAAGGACTATACACTGACATTGCACGCACCTCCAATAATGTTATTTATGCAACGCGGGTATTCTATACTAAATGCAACAAAAATCTCTAAGTACATATCTGGCCGCTGACTAGCGGACTAAAGACGGCAACCCATTTGTGGTGCCATCACAGGTGAAGGATACACCAAAGAGAAGAGGCTCTGCCAAATTGCTGGTCCCCCATTGACTGATCACCGAAAACATTCTTTTGTATTTTCACGGATAAGTGAAATTTCTATTTCTGCCTCCATAACAGTTAAAGTACGTTTTTAGGTTTCCTCAAATCAAGCTCCTTGTATTAATGACAATTTCTCATGGAGTCATTTCATCCTGAACTAAAATGTTAAAATCTTACCCGGCATATCTTTGACGACATCAAGTTGCATGGAGGTGGTGAGATGGGGCACCGTCGGGCCCGACGGGGTGCTCGGGTACACCCCGAAGTACTCGTCGATGACGCCCGAACCCTTCGGGAGAAAACCACCTAAAACACAAATCACAAAAGATACATTACATTAAATAGTAAAACCAGAAAATACCATTCTGAGTATCATTTTTTATTATTAAAAATATCTTCAAACTATAAACCCACTGCTTTCTCTTACTACAACGTCTACAACGTAGTATGTACACGTAGACAGATTTATATGTGACATTGATAAGCAGGTTTACCTTCAGTTTCCACTGGCGGAGAGAACAGGTTGACCGCGGGCTCCTCCACCGCAAACGTGGTGCTCGTCGGAGGAGCCTGTGTCTCAGTCTTCACATCAGAGCTGCCAAGCGAAGCCGACTCGGTGTACTTTTGGACCCCTGGGTCATTGTGCTCAGGATACCTGTCTCTGGGTACGTCCAACTCATGACTGATGGAAGGGTATGACGGCTCCACCTTACCCAACACAAAGACTGGGTACTGTGTAGGTTGGTAGGTGTCCTCTCGTCTGACAGGGAACTGGGTCTCTTTGGTGTCAGAGGCGGCAGAGGGATAGTACACCGGAAACTTGTCTTCTCTCTCCAGGATGGGGTACGTGAGGATTTCCTTTGTTGGCTCATCGTCGACCACTGCGTCGGCGGCTACAAATGGAATGATCCTGAAATTAAAAGTTAACTATAAGTGACCTACTGTTTATTTTCCGTTGAAAACTAACATTGCTTGCTCCAAGTTTTTTTGCAACAAATTGTTTACAGCGCTATGTCAAAGAGTCAATAACTAACTGTCTGAATCACAGCTCAGTTCAGTTACACTAAAGCAGAGTCTTAATACAGATCAGCTATCGTTCTAAGCATAAGTATCAATTTATTGTTAATTACTTTAAGTTCGGCAGCGACGGCGGTAACGTCGGCTCAGTGTAGTCATAATCATATTCTCCTTTCTTCTTCTTAGAGCTATTGAGTGCCTCCGCTAGGTCCATCGGTATCTTGGGCGCGGTCATCCCCGGCCTCTTGGTGGAGTGGCTGGTGTTGGTCGTGAGCGAGCTCGTCACGTTAATGGTGAAGGTGTCCTCCTCGTCGAAGCCACCGTTCACATTCCTGTCAGTGATGATGTCGTTGGGCGAGTACGTCTGCGCCTCCACGTTCACGATCGGCACTCGTGGCAGTACTTCCAGCTGCTTGTCGGTGTCATTGATGACGCTCAGAGGTAAGGATGTTGAGGACAGTTCAGTTGTACAGTTTATAGTTCCATTGATCATAATTTTGACAGTTCCTTCCGGTTGTTCTGTAGTTTTATCTGGTAAATCATCAGGGTGAACCGACTGAGTAAACTCGGGCACAGCTATCAGTTTTGCGGCGCTCATCGGTTTTTCCGTTGTTGTGATATTGTGAGATATGGTATTAGTATTTTGTTCAGGTTTCACGCTGGCGTTTAGAGGCGGTTCGTCAGTTTTCCTTTTGACCTTAGTTGTGGTAATGAGGTGGTTCTTAGTGGCGGATGCGAAAGAAGAGTGTTTCAAAGTGTACAGACTAGTTAAGATCTTCTTGGTCGTACTCTCCAGCTTGCCGGACTTGGATGAATGGAGCGTCCTCTCGTCGTGCCTTGGAGACGCTGGTGAGCTTGCTGGAACCGCGATGACGTGTGACTGTGTTTCTAGAAATTAAAGAAATATGTATGAGTCATGTTGCCGACTACAAGTTAGTATAATAATTATAAATTCATCATCATCATCATTTCAGCTGAAAGACGTCCACTGCTGGACATAGGCCTCACCCAAGTGTCGCCACATTGACCGATCCCGTGCGTCTCGCATCCAGCGGATCCCCGCAACCTTTACCAGGTCATCGGTCCACCTAGTGGGAGGCCATCCAACGCGACGTCTTCCAGTTCGCGGTCGCCACTCCAGAACTTTCCGGCCCCATCGGCCATCCGTTATATGCCCTGCCCACTGCCACTTAAGTTTGGCTATTCTTCGGGCTACGTCGGTAACCTTGGTTCTCTTACGGATTTCCTCATTTCTGATTTGATCACGCAAGGAAACTCCGAGCATAGCCCTCTCCATTGCCCTTTGGGTGACTTTAAGCCTTCTGATGAGGCCCATTGTGAGCGACCACGTTTCGGTCCCGTATGTAATCACTGGCAACACACACACATAGACTTTCGTCTTGAGACACTGCGGTAAGTTGGACGAGAAGATACCACGCAACTTCCCGAACGCTGCCCAGCCGAGTCGGATTCGACGATTAACCTCTTTCTCGAAGTTAGACCTACCTAACTGGATCGTTTTTCCCAGATAGACGTAATCGTCTACAACTTCGAGTGTAGAGTCTCCGATCTTGATAGGAGTGGGTGTTACATGGGCATTCAAGATGACTTTGGTTTTGTCCATTTTCTTTTTTTAGACCCACTCTTCCGGAAGCTCTACTGAGGTCATCGAGCATAGTACTGAGGTCCTCCATGGTCTCAGCCAGCTATATCGTCAGTCAGCTATATCGTCGGCAAACCGAAGGTGAGAGATGTACTCGCCATTGACGTTGATGCCTAGCCCTCTCCAGTCCAGAATCTTGAAGACATCCTCCAGTGCAGCGGTGAACAGTTTCGGAGATATGACGTCTCTCTGTCTCACACCTCGCTGCAGAAGGATAGGTTCCGAGGTCTGGTCCTGAAGACGGACTGACATGGTAGCGTTTTTGTACAAACACTTCAACACCTCGATGTACCGATAGTCAATTTGGCACCGTTGGAGAGACTGCAGTACATCCCAAGTCTCAATCGAATCGAAGGCTTTCTCGTAGTCCACAAACGCCAAACAGAGAGGCAGGTTATACTCTTCGGTCTTCTGTATAACCTGCCGCAGCGTATGTATGTGGTCTACGGTGCTAAAGCTTTTTCGGAATCCGGCTTGTTCGGGAGGCTGAAAATCGTCAAACCTGCGCGCGAGACGATTCGTGATGACTCTTGAAAACAACTTGTAGACATGGCTTAGAAGTGAGATGGGCCTATAGTTCTTCAGCCGGGCATTTTCGCCCTTTTTGAAGAAGAGTACCACTACACCCCTGCACCATGTCTGCGGCGTTTTCCCCTCAAGTATGACGGAATCAAACAGCTTCTGAAGGGCCTTAAGTACCGGTTTTCCACCTGCCTTCAGGAGTTCGGCCGTAATTCCGTCATCACCCGGTGCCTTGTTGTTTTTTAGCTGTTTTAGAGCCATCCTAATCTCGTACAGGCTGAAATCCGGAATGTATTCGGTATAGTGTCGGGTCAGTCTAGCTCTTGGGTCGTTAGCTAGATTTGCAACGGGTTTACTGGTTGAAGTGTACAACTGCCCATAAAAACTCTCGATCTCCCTCAGCAGCTCCGGTTTGGCGGATACGATCCTGCCATCGTCGGTCTTCAGTTTCGTGAGCTGGCTCTGCCCAATAGCCAGATCTCTTGAAAATACCTTGGAGGCTTTATTCCGCTCAATAGCGTCTTTAATACGCTCGGTATTAAAGCGGCGGAGGTCGCTCGTCAAGGATTTAGAGATCCGTCTATTGAGCTGTATTTCCACGCCTCGTCTGAAGACTGCAGGATCATCTCACGCCGCTCCTTCATGAGCTCGAGAGTATGATCAGAGAGTTTTTTGTTCTTGTGTGCACGACGTGTCTTGAAGAACTTAGACCCAGTCCAGTAAGGACAGTTTCCACGAACCCATCGTTGTAATTGTCCACCGAACTTCCTAGGCACTCGAAACGATTCTGGAGTTCAAGCTGAAAGCTCTCGGGGTTTTGGATCTGGATCTGTACTGGACGGAGCGTAGACTTCATCAGTCGAGACCTATCAAGCTTGATATTGATGTTCAATGTGCCTCTTACCATGCGGTGATCGCTCCCGGTTTTCACCAAATTGATCACAGAGACATCATTGAACATTTGCTTCTTGGTTGACATGATGAAGTCAATCTCATTTTTAGTTGCACCATCAGGACTCTACCAGGTCCACTTCCTGTGCTCACGCTTTTTGAAGAAGGAGTTCATCATATAGAGGCCCTCCTTCTCCATAAAACTAGCCAGTTGGTGACCCCGGTGGTTCCGACGTCCAACCCCAAATTGCCCCACCTGCAGCTCATCCCCGTCTCGAATGCCTAGTTTCGCATTGAAGTCCCCCATGACAACGGTGAAGTGAGTTTTGAAACCATGCAGGGCTTTGGAAATATTCTCATACATGGTCTCCACTTCATCGTCGGGGTGTATTATAAATTTCAGCTGAATTAACACCGTATTATTAACCAGGTTTGCGTGGTGGGTACGGCCAGCAGGCGCTTCTATCGGATAGCATCTGACAAAGGACAGGGGAAGGCAGAGTTTTAGTAGTGGGAAAGTTATATGCTAATGATATACCTGGGTCGTCGTGGTCGCAGACGTACTGGTGCGCGCAGCAGTCGCCGCGTGCGCGCAATGGCCGGCAGCCGGCCAGCGCGGGCGCGCAGCCGAGCGCCTGGCAGCGCACCGCGCCGCGCAGGCAGAAGCACGCCGAGCAGTTGTCGCGCGCCGCCACCGGCGAGCCCTCAGCCACCACCGCGCCGTCTACCTCGCAGTCTGCGGGAATGCCACACGGTCATAAGTTACACTGTAGACTACGGGAATACTGCTTTATTTTTATGTACCTAGTGTACCTGCTGAAATTTTTTCTTCAGGAACTAATTCAGTAGAAGCTCGGAGTCTGGCTTCGTGTCTGGATGAATGGGCTCACGCCTTATAAAATAAGCTTTAGCACCTAAGCCTCACACTAACCTTGCTCTTTACGATATTTAGGGCATTACAAGAAAGAAAAATCGTTACCATATTTGTTGTGGTGTTGGTTGGGCTTGTCGTGCGCGGTATCGCAGTAGTAGCGCTGCGGGCAGCAGGCGCCGGGCGCGGGGCGCGGTGCGCAGTGCGGCGGCGGCGGCAGGCACGACGGCCGCACGCAGCGCCGCGCGCCACGCAAACAGAAGCACTGCTCGCACGCCACGCGCGAGCCCAGTGCAGACCCCGCCGCGAACACGCTGCCGCCCTCCACGCACGCTGGAAACACTCCAGTATCATCAGTCGTCAGTGACGCCACCAACACACGTCTAAGGTTCAACTCTTATCTTCTATGGAGCATGAGGAACTTTACACGCTGTTCCTCATACCTCTAAAAGGCCGTCCAACATTCAGAGTGGATGCGGCACTCCCGACCAGGCCAAGGCCAACCTACTGAAGAGGCTAGGGTATTCCTACTACACCTGCACTTTGGAGGTCGTAAAAAACGCCACGGTTAACATGACCACCTACTGGGTCTAAGTTATTTCATATAAGGTATACCATTGATACGAAAGAAGAAGACGTGCGATAGAAATGACTACAAATAGCAGAATGAATATTGTCACTACCAGCCATATACACTTTCTTCGTTTAGATTAGACACAGAAGAGTCAATTCAAGAAAAGGTGGAAAAGCAACATACCGTTTTTGGCGGTGGCCGGCGTCACCTCAGCGTCAGATACGTCCCCGCTGTCGAATCTAGCAGAAGCTCCGTGCTCCATCAGTTGCACCCCATCTGACAAGTTTAACACTGTCTATAAGATACAAATAACCACATCACAAAAACACATAATCATCAGCTTGCCACAGTCCATTGCGGAACATTGACTTTTCGAATCGCACGCCATTTAAATCACTTTTCAGCAAGACTCATCCAGCTGCTACCAGCCAACATAAGAATATTGTCACTTCACCTAGCCTGGGAGCGCCTCATTCGCGGTCTCCAGTCAAGAACGTCCTAACAGTCATCGCCAAGCTCTCGATACATAAAAATTCATACATAAGCAGATAATTCACCTGGACAGTGCAGCTCAGGGCAGCAAGCGCCGCGGCGGTGCCGCACGTGGCAGCGCGGTGGCAGCGGGTCAGGCAGCGCTGCGCAGGCGCGGCGGCGGCACGACAGCACGCCGCCCGCGCACACGCAGCGTAGGCAGTCCTCGCGCGTGGTCACCACGGCCCCGTCGCTGTGCCAGCGCCCGTCGTACAGGCATGCTGAGGGCAGCTCCATCTTCTTGCCTGAAGCTGATGGGTAAGAGTTTTAGTCTACCTTCGTAAAATGTGGGTACGGTATGTGCGTGTATTGTTTAAGTTCAGTTTGTGCAATATCTTTATGACTTGATCAATGATATAGTAATTCTGAAATCAACTTAATTTACACTGTCTTAAAGTTGATATTAAAGTGGAAATAAACAATTTGAAAAGATTATTTGAATATGGGAGTTAGTGCCGCGCCGCGTCGCCGCGCACCGCCCGCGCCGTGACCGCACGCATTTCTTCGCAGAACGGCAACAGCGCTACTCAGTTACCAGTCGACATTTAAATACGGCGCACAATGCATATTTTTGTCTGCATTTAATTTAAATTACAATTGTTCATTTGTTGCCGTATTTGTGTACATGCCTGACTATGGATATCAGATATGAATAACCGTAACCAGCGCGATAAATATAAGCACAGACGCGGGAGACCATCCAATACACTTACTAATGCGTAAAAGTGTTTTCTGTATGGCACCACGTATATTTACTCACCTTCCACAGGCACTCAGAGATATAACTGTTACTAATTTATTTAAAAAAAAAATTAAAAAAGTATTTAGCAGCCAAATGTTTCTATAGTTTACTGAGTTTCTAATGGAGAAAATGTGCTAATTCTAATGTAGGGGCGAAGTTTGGTTCTGTTGACTGTTGTTAGTTTTTTATCTTATTTTGACATTTGAATTATTCATTTTTTAATAATTGATCTTCATATTTGTTTAATTGATATTTGAAATGCTTATGCTGTACCTTTATTATATTCAAATGTAATTTAATGCAATCGTTGACAAATGAATTTCAATTAATTGTATTTTTTATATGTTTAATAATTGATAGTTACAATTAATTTTATAATTGATCAAATGTTATTATAATACAATATATTTGTACGCCGTAAAGGTAAAACATGACGGTGATCCTTTCTGCAATGTACTTAACATCTCGCATGCTTTGTGTGCGCATACTCAATTACTCATGTTTCTAACAAATAAATGAACTCTTAACTCTTATGCTTCCTAACTGTTTGTGTAGTTAGGACCAACTAACCCATTACACCAAAATGGTACCGTACGATTTTTACACGTTGGCTTAGCCAGAGTTCTTTCGAATACACTCTTCAATATCGTCGAAGACTGCATTCTTTAATTTACCGATAAGATTCAATTTCTTTCAATGAGTTAATAGGTATTACCTAAGATTGTATTTTTTACTTTGCCGAAAAAGTAACCAATAGTAAGATGTTTCAAATGATCAATTATATGATACTCACGAAATCCTTTGTCTTGGCGGTCGTTAGAAACGTGTGTCACACTAACTAGCTGCTTTTCTGAAAAACAATAGTTTTCCGTGAGATATGCTTAATACAAAAATGTGTTTAATCTTGTGCTTTCGTTGTGTGTGTATGTTGTTTTGTATTACGTGTTTGACCGACAGAACACATTTTAAAATGTCGATCTCACAAGTCCAACCTTTAAGAATGCCAAAGAATAAGATTAATAATACCAACGGAATAAGATTAGATCAGCAAGCGGTAGTACATACACACGGCCCTATAGTAACACTATCACTCGTATCTCTTAACAGGTAATTATTTGTCCTAATAAAAATCGATTAATATATTTATTAAATAAAAGTCTTATTATTTAATAGGTAACCTACTAAAATTGTAATTATAATATTGCTCTTCCCGGCTTGCCGAGAACTTGAAATATATTATGTCAGAATAACTAAAGTGAAGTGATTACTGTAAAAGTAATAACTAAAGATACGATTTGTATTCTGTAGTTTAGTAATTGCTTGACGTTAGAACTGTTAAAAATAACAATCTTAGCATTGCTTTCTTTGACGGTTCTTACTTCGATCAAATTCTTGACTATTGCATAAAAGTGGTTGCATGGTTAATTACTTAAATCCAAGTAATTACTTTAACTTGGCTATAGTTATATATACCAGGCTTGGGTACGAGTCTGTGTCATTTCACAATGAAAAATTAATTTAACTAAAGTAATTAACGTTTATAGTCACAACCAAAATGCAAGTAAGAAGAGAATAGGGTAGAACATTCAAGGTATACACGCCGCATACATGTTTCAGGGCGCAGATCATCAAAAAAGGGATCCCACGGGGACATGTAACCCTTACAATCACTGAGAAAGATAACAAGAAAAGAAAAGAGTAAACTAACATTATTCCTTTATTTATTTCTAAGCAAATCAATTATATTTTTAAATATTCTTTACAAAACAATGTAAAAAATCATATAAAAATGATTTCAGACACACGACACCCTTTACATCTAAATACCCTCGTGTCGCAAAGGCTGCAAAGCCGAAACAGCTTTCTGAAGTGTGGCACCCCACTCAATGGCGAGTGGTCTACGGAAAAACTAAAGCTGTGACGAGGTAGTGCGTCCTTACCTAACCCTTTCCACCTGCTGAATATCTCCTACCTAGACATGAGTTGCCATGGCTGTCCTGGAAGTCATTAAATAGACTCCGGACCCAGGTTGGTCGCAGCAAGGAAAACCTGCTCAGGTGGAGATTCATTAATAACTCTGCCCTGCAGTGTAAATGTGGAGCTGTTCCACAAACGATGGGGCACTTAATATCGTGGGCGTGTCCTGTTGTTTGTTCACTACAGGAACCGATGGACGCTACCGAAAGCGCCAAACTAGTAGCTCAGTTCTGGGCTGACACTATTTAGATTGCCATCGACACGCTAAGAAGATATAAAAATATAAAAAATTGTAGCCCACCGGTATCGGGAACAGGGTCCAAGCTACCGGCGGTCAGGGATCCAGAGAGAGGAACCTCCTAATAATACGAGCCGTGTCCAGGAGTACCGCTTTCTGAATCAAGCCCTTGATCCAGCTGCCTAACGAGAGCCTCCTCAGGTATTGGTCGAGGCTCTTGGCAATTAAGCCATGGGCTGATACAACTATCGGCACAATGATCGCTGAGTCCACATCTCACATGTCGACAACCTCGCGAGCCAAGTCAAGATACTTAATTAGCTTATCTTTCTCGGCTTTCACGAGGTTCTCATCATGCGGGACCGTTATGTCAACAATCTTTGCGCCGCTCTGATCGATCCACCACCACTATTTCAGGCTTATTGGCTACAATAGTCCTGTCAGTGATGATGGATCGATCCCAGCACAATGTGTTACCACCATTTTCAAGAACTGAGTCAAACTAACATAATTATTACCATCTCTAAGAACTCACCATAAAAATATGCTCTGCCCCAGCTGCCTCGAGCACCCCGATGTAATTTAAAACGATTCTCAATATCTGAAAATAGATATAATAGGAATTTTGTGAGTCAAGAGAACTGTGTCAGTCTCAGGGAAGGGCAAGACAGGTCATAATTATGTTACTTATGTGGCTGTACTCGGTTACAACGTAATCAAACTAAAATAAATTCACTACTTGTTTCAAACTACTGCCACAACAAAAAAAAGAAAGATCGTTTATTAGTGAGCGTTTTAAAACCACAGTGTTTTAAACTAAAACCATCTATGTACAGGTATTTTGGATTTATCTCTCACATTTACAATACTTTTAAACTCACCATATCTGTTGTTTCCTTTTATTTTTACTTTTTGTCTATCTTGAAAAACTGAAAGTGTCTCATCACTATCATTCTCAGTATCTAAAAGAAAGCATGGAGATGTCATTATTCAGGAGAACTGTACGAGTTTCATAGAATGAGAATGTGAATGTGCAGATAATACATAATAATTTCATTTCACTTATATTTAACTCTGAAATCTCATTGTTTTTTAATGCCAATGTTGTGCCTTCTAAATAAAAGTTATCATTTTTTTCAGTGAACTCGTCGTTTTGACCGACAGCGGACGGTTTGATGTTCCGAACAAATGAGATGTAAAAACGCAACGACCGCGTTCACGCGGCTGATAACTTAGGGCCTATGCACACGGTGCGTTGCAACGGCGTCCTGCATATAAAAACCATGATATGTCGCACGACGCCGCACGACGCGCTCCGGAGCCGTGCCGCACGCACACAGGACTCCGGATATGCTACCGCCGCTGCGGCGCCGTGGCAACGCCGCAATGTCCGTCTGCGCACCAATGCGCCGCCGCAACTCACCGCGTGCACACGCTCTTTGGTACTGGTATTCTGATTGATGTTATTACTCACATTCTGCTTTGTCGTGATGACCACTTGGACTTAAGTTCCGACTCCCTTTCAATGAACCTGAAAAATAAAATTTTCTTCGTTAGTCAAGAAGACTGAATTATAATCTAATTTATTTAAGGTACTTTCGCACTCACTGTATCTGTCTGTTCCATCTGGTCCATAACGTGGGACTATCTGGTCCACGATATCTAAACTTGCATCTGAAAAAAAGGTAAAGGTCTTGAGTCAGAAGAACTTTGTGGATTTATAAAAAAAAACACGCGTAAACGACACCAGAGATTTTGCGAATACTAGGTAGGTACATATAGCCACAGTTTTCTTATTTAATTCATTATTTGAATTCCAAAACATAATAACATATTAATTAAAAAAAATTGGTCCTTCAAGACAAATGATAAAATATTGATTATGATCACCATTCTCCCTTCGTTTTGAATGGTAGCTTTATTTGAGATTACCGGTACTGGAAAGTAGCAGGTGCGTAGTTTACCAAAGCACTGTATAATTAAATTACAAATCATCATCATCATCATCATCATCCACAGCCCACTTCACCCACTGCTAGGTATAGGCCTCTCTTTATTATTTGTATTTTTTGGTTCTTTTAACTTTATTTTATTTGACATTTTAACAATAATTTTATCTAATTTTGACATGATTTATAATTTGAATTTTTGAAATGTATTTGTTTAAAAAAAAAGACCTTTGATATTTTGTATGCCTTTTGGCGGGGCACAGCTCCGTTCTTATTGATTATAACATCTTCTTTATGTACCCTGTGTTCACGAAATAAAGGACAATGAAAAAAATTACCAACTGCCCGTTCCCGTTATTTAACAGAGGTTATTTTGATTAATAAAACTTCAATGAAAGAATCAGCAAGCGGTTACTTGACGGCATATCACAATAGTGATTAATATTATTCGATTATACCTAGTTGGATCGCACATGCACCGAACGATGCGCGTACGCAATAAAGACCAGGACCAGTCGCGGGATCCGTCGCCGACCTGAATTATTATGCCATTTAAACCAATACCCTTGTCCCCTTACTCGCAGTATCGACGCTCATTCGAATGGAAATCAATTCTTTCTTCACTCGATCAATCATGCTGTGTTCATCGCTAATGATTTATTTTGTTATATATTTTCCCCTTAGTATATTCGTAATGGACTAAATTAGTGATCCTCAAAAACAAGGCCATCATGTATCAAAGCCTCTACAGTATGAACCGTAATATTTTACTAAGTTACTGAATGAACTTTTTTAAATAGGTTTTCTAAAATTGTACAATGAATAAAGTAATGATAAAATCTTTGAAAATCCTGTAACAAAATACAAGCCTCACCGATCAAAAACGTGCAAATGCGAATACCCAGCAATCTAAACTAACGCTAACAAATCGTTTAACTAACAAAGTATAAAGAAGGCAGTGACCCTCGGCCAATCAAAACAGAGTCATAACAATACAGTTTACGCGTCACATGATCTGAGAGATATCGCTAGAACCTGTCTGCGATGTCCAGGAAAACGGCGAGGCGTGGGAACGAATGAGCCACCCACGACACAAGCATGTATAAAGATAACCAGTAAACCAACTAAGCTTTCTGTTAAATCAAACGCGAATGTTAGGGTAGTCAACTAAACTTTACACTTCATCCGTAAAATGTACCCACGTGTCTCGACACGACAGCCCGACTTACTCACGACACGAATAACTGAAGCACCTGAAGCATGCTTTTTTTTTGTTTTTTTTTTCTCGGATGGGTAATCATCAAATGACCCCCCCCCCCCCCACTCTGGTGTCAGGCTTGTACTGACTAAAACCCATCCATGTTCCTTCTTTGCCCTTTGTGTTCCAGGGCCACGGTATCTCTTTCGAACAGTCCCGCAGCCCACCTGAAGCATGCTTACAATTGATATAAACAGTTTTACATGTGTGTGTGAGGCGATTCCGACCATTTGTTCATAGTTGAAATACTGTATGTTAACACTTATATAATGTTTACTGTAACACAAGCACGCCTCGTATAATACTGAGCTTTATGACAGGCAGACATGCTAGCTTTATTAGCTGGTTTCAATCGTCTGGTACGATTCGTAATATTTGGAACGGCTGTCAATAAAGATTTAGATGATTTTAATTGGGTTGTCAAAATTTATTATTAGTGCTTGATTGGTATTGAATCTTTCATCACTGAGATTTTAGCAGAAATATCCTTGTAAGTCTTTTTTTGGGAATCGTCTTTTAGTAAAGAATAAACGCACTGTATAAGGCGAAGCAAGATATTTTTTTTTTTTCACTAGAGAGATATTTGTGTTCCGTGATATTCATTTTCCATGTAGCATAAATGCTGTATTATGAAAACATGAGTAAAGCAACATCAAAACACATAGAAAACGATATTATTTTCAATGATTCTTAACTGTTCTATAGTGACGGTAAACAATCACTAGGCATTTCCAAAAATACGAAAGATAAACAATTCTAAGTTATTGTTAAAATCTAAAAATCAACATTAGATCACGTCGAGAGCAAAATAGACCGAAAAATACAGAGAATTCTAACAGTGTTTAGAATTCTCTGTATTTTTCGGTCTATTTTTAATTTGCAAAGTACTGATAGCTGCGTGCCATATTTTAAACAATATAAATTATTAACCCAACCATGTTTATACATTTTAGAAATGGCAGTATTCGTAAAATTAAACCCTGATCGCTTCGCACGAATGGCTGACGTATTTCCACGGAATAGGCGTGACAATAGTTGTCTTTGTATCCCTAGTGCTAGAGCAACTCTGATGCGCAAGAGTGTCTGCTGCATGGCACCGGTGATATATAACAAAATACCAAGTTGTTGGAAGGACTATAATTTGACATTATTCAAAAAAAGGCTTAGCAATTTTCTAGTAGACAAAGTTTATTATAGGGTTGAAGATTTTTTATTGGAGAAAGACGTTGTTTGACTATTTTATACATATATTGCATTTAAATAACTATTAGAAATTGTGACATTAATTTTATTATTGACTGATTATTTTTATTAATGAATTATGAATTAGAATATTATTATGTATCATTAGTAAATGTATATTTTATTGTACCTAAACCCTATACTTTTGCATGCCTTGTAATTGGCAAAATATGGCTGTTTCTGTATTTAAATTATGTAACACCTTGACTTGTACCCGTATTTGCAAAATAAAATATCTTTATCTTTATCTGTATCTTTATCTAATTCTTAATCTCATTTTGTCACCAAATCCTTTGTCAGGAGTCATTTGTAAGGCATTTTGCGGGGAGGTCAAGTCCCCCAGGCCGCTGCCTGCCCTACGGGGATAATTTGGCGACTGGAAGACCTTCTAATGAATCACTCTGCGGTGAGACAGGTCATAAGGTACGGACAAACGAAGATATAGCTCATGCGTCTACCTGCAGGACCGTCGTATACATACCTACACTATGTGCCCTTGAAAATTGATCGTACATTGAGACAATATACTTTCAAAGTGAAAGCTCGGGAATATATACACAAGAAGTTAGCAGATTCGTCTCTGAACTAAGTTGTTATAGTTTTTCTTGTTTATCTCTCTTAACTTTATAAAGTTTAATATATGTATGTATATAAGTATTTATTCTTATATATTTTAGTTATAAATATTTTCTAGTCTTTTTTTCTGTTATTGCACCTACTGTATATTGTCTCTGCATCACCCTAAGGTAGACTGGTAGAAAATGCCTATGGCATTAAGTCCGCCTTTGTACAGTTTTTTTACTTGTGCATAAAGTTTTAATAAATAAATAAATATACTTAAGGAAAAACCGAAAGCAATTGAAATAAACTGAATGTTCTATTGATCGCTACGGATGATATTAATAAAATATTCTGCTGAAAATCATAACCCTGTCTTTGATGTCACGCTGAATATGAAACATATTGAAAAAAATTACGATTCTGCGAAGACCACATTAATTGCTAAAGTAATAAAAATCACAGATCATTAAAAAAGTCTATCATTGAGCTTCGACACACCGCTATACTAAACCACCTCTATCAAAACAGGCACTAGATATAGTCTGTACGTCACTAGACAAGTCAGTCTGCGAGGCTGTGCAGGCGTCCATTTAGGTACGTGGGTGGTCCCTTGACCCCAAACTCTGATCTTCGCTAGACGCGTTGTGGCCGCTACGGTCGGAGGGTGTGCGGTCATGTGCAAGCGAAAAACTGACAGGAATCACATATTGTATTCGTATGTATGAAAATAAGTTGATTGAATGGTGGACGGGTACTGGTGTTTCAATATTGACTATAAAATTTGTCATAACATTTCGCTAACGCGTTATGTAGAGTTGTATACTACGAGTACAGTACACCAACACTCAGCCAGTTATGCTTAAGTCCTATATTGCTATCAATAAAGCACAAGTCCAGATTCCGAGCGGTTACTGAGGAATTCTTGATAGGAAAACACAATTTCAGGGTACCAGACCTGGGAATCAAGCCCAAGCCAGCTCAACAGTAGCACTTGCGAATACTATACTATCCGTGGCAGTTACTGTCCGTCTATTCTCTAGCTGAAGAATGGTCAGTGTTTATTTACCTACGGCTATACTAACTACTACTGACATATCTTAGATGTGTAGTTTCTACAACCTCCTACGCTCGAGATAAGTGAACACAATGGTTGTCTTAGAATTTCGTGCCATTGGAACAGGGTCGTGCGATTCATAGACGACCGTGAATTAGTAGCGGTCGCCATGTTTCTTCTCCGTGCTATTTCCCAACTAATTTTGGCGAAATTTTCGGAATCTTTCCCACCATTATGACAGACAGCGAACATACTTTCCCATGGCCGTCACAGTCGCTAGATGTAGTGTAACGCGATATCAAAGTGAAGGCTGCTACAGTTATCTACTTACAAATTAATTTTCAGTGCGAAACGCTATAAAGTCGTTTCACCCATTATGTTAAAATTATAGGTACTTTATGTTGTCAATTATATTTTAGTATACTTTCTTTCTTCTTGTAGTAAAGTTGTTATAATGTAGGTACTCCATCTCCATATCTCTAGATCGTTTTAAATTGAAAAGAGACGCTGAGTCACGGCTAAGTTACGTTTATACGACGGGCAGAATTTCGGCAAAAGCTTCGCTATCTAGAAATCACAGAATTAAACTTTTATTTCTAAGAGATTTTTAGCAAATATTTGGTTTCTGCAAAAGCAACGGGCAAGGTGCTTTTTTTCCTGACACTTTGTATTTTTCAGTACAGTTAAGTACAGAATATGACAAATCGTTTCAATTAATACAATAAACAGTTTTTTACGAATTTTGATTTGCAAGTCAATAATAAGTCCATAAAATGATTAATATGACAGAGGTAACTGTAGCTGTAAGACAATGGGGGTTCCCATGGTGTTGCGATGGGAACTCGCCGACAGACGTTTCCGCTCCGCAGACCAGCCAGGGAACAGACACTGTATCAGGGCTGCGGGACTTAACTAGTACTACATTTGCAAAGCTACGAATTAAGAAACTAATTCTTTCTTCGAAGATCAGTAAGGTTGCCCACCATGGAAATGCAAAAGTAATTCTGTCTATCCTTACCTTACCTTTTTCGATTTGTGTACAATTGGCACACGTATGGACCTTGATCAGGTTACGCTTCTTTCTACCCCGTAGAGTATGTTCCCGTGGAATAAGTTCCAACCTCCACGCAAAGCCGCCAGCAAAAGCTAGTGATCTTATAAATACACGCTTTAGTGAAACTATATTTAATCCCATGTTTAAAACATAAGTATTTGTTATATCAATCAGTAGTGTGTGCAATGAGCCAATGTTTTACTGTAACTAACAAAACTCAAAGGATTAATTTTATAGTAAAAAGAACATGATTTTTAGCCCAGTCCAAGTGTAGCAGCCTAGCAGCCCTGGGCGGTGCGGACGAGACCCGTCTGACCATTGTCTCACAACCAGATCTTTATCTCTTCGCCGACGCTCGCCGACAATCGCTACAGTAACTGTACCGCCACTTTTTGTACCCACTCATTAAACTATATTGTTGATTACATTTAACTTAATCATTGCACTCGAGGATAGCATCGTTTTTTCTGCGGTCAATCTCCAGTGCATAGTTTTTAAACAGTTACTTCAAATAGATTAGTGTAAGCAAAGTGCTTAAAAACAATCTAGTTAAATAAATAAATAAGAGCTTGTCCGTTGGGATTTCCCCAAATATTACAAACAGATCTTAAAACGTCGATAAAGAAATACCGTTACCATTTTAATCTCCAAAATAAACATTTGATTTACCAATCTGCGGTTAGACCAACGTTTAATTGCGGAATTACGATTTTATCTCAATAAAATATTCCGCTCTGTAACGTAGCTTTTAAGAACATAGCTATGCCTGTTATATTATAAGGGACTGCCGAAGTTTTCGTTGTTGTCTCACCTGACGCAAAAGTTTCAGAGATTATTTGTTTGTTTTTTGCTTTGCCCTTATTAAAACTATACAAAATTACGGCTGCAATATTCAATTTCGAGACTTTCAACAAAGAACAATTCTGAGAGATTTCGCTTGTTCATTTTATTTCGCCCATGGGATCAACACTATCATCGTTTCAGTAAACAACATCCACAATAATTGATAGTACATATGCTTGAAGTGGCTTGAACTTGGCACTGGCAGCGAAGTAAACTAAGTAGTAGAACAAACGGCACTCGCCTCGCGTCGCATTACGTATTCCGGTTAGCCCTCGCCCGCGCATCCAACATACGTTTGTATTGGCGCTCATTCATTGCATAGGCAACACGGAATAATAAGATACAGAAATACCACTTTGGATTACTAACTTTATAGTTGAAACCTTCATCAAGAAGAATTAAAAAAATAACAATATTAAAACTCTTTTAGGTATGGATGAAACTCAACCAAAGACCTAACCTGACTTATCAAAGAAATAAATCTAGAAACTGGTATCAACGCCAATTCAATAAAACGTGAATAAGATTACTATTCAGTCGCTAAGTAAATATTATGTAATACGTAGAACGTTTACTCAACAGCGTGAAAGATTTTTCGCACAGAATAGTTCCTAACCTCAGCACAGCGAACCTTTTGTAACTATCTACTCTGAGGCTAACAGGTATACCACGGATAAACTGTCACCTAACATATCAATCAATCGCGTAACGTTCTTATTGTGTCGTAATAAGGGTCAATATTTGGTGTCACTGGTGATCCCTGAGAATAGTATAATCTTGTCGTTGGCATAGCGGGCCCTCGCATTAACATAGATTAAGTCGCGGGTGAACTTCAAAAATCCTCTTTAAATAATTTATGAATGGCCTCACTTGCGTCAAATTCCACGAATGTATAATACATGGAACAACACATGGATACATGTGGAAGAGATTTCGCATGAAATAAGCAGTACCTTTGTGCTCTTCTATCTTAATGTTATGTCTTGTTGAGTATTTTGTGTGTACATAAATAAATAAATAAATAAATACATACTTTAATTGCCTATTTACAGTGCATTGGCACGATACATCGTACGAAAGCTCGTAATTAAGTAAGCTAGCAATCTTCGACATACCAGGTCCTTGAGAAAAATTGTTTTCCATCTAAGATGATAATTCCCATAACATAATGACGAACCTTCCTATGAAAACTGGATTTAGGAACAAGGATTTTTGGTTTAAAATGATTTTCATTCCACATTTCCTTTTCGGACCTTTGCCTTTTGGAAGATAAATGGATAGTCTCCACATTTGAAATAATGATATTCACCATTCATCCATCCATTATTTCAATCAGGCAATTTCTAAAGTGTGCCAAGAGAGTAAAGAAACAGCTACAACATTGATCCTCTACAACGGACTCAACAAACTCTGAAAAAGTTATCTGGTCACGTGGTGAAACAACCCTGAGGATATTTTCCCAAAAGACCAATAGAGTGATTGAGGACCAGAGTATTTTTGTGATTTTAATTGCTAAATAAGAAATCCTTTTTTGCAAGACTTAATTGTGTTCTTTTAATATGTTCCGGTTTCCAATTAAAAAAAATGTGATTAGATCTTCCTAACAATGACCCATAGAAATGTTAAAAAGTTTTGGTCTCACGTGTGACCTCGGGTGCCGTCTCTTTCCCAAATGTTTTGTGACAAAAAGCCAATGAATGACATAGCTGTCGCCGACCAAACTGGTCTGCAAGGTGACCCGTTCAAGGACAAGGCGAGATTCTTTCATTATTTACGATACTAATTGTTCGTTTGATTTGAAAATCAAATAGGTATCAAAAAGTAAGAAAAATGAATTATAAAAAGGGGCCACAAAATGTAATTGTGATATCTTATTATAACTTCCCTACTTAATATCATGAATGTGAAAGTGAGTTTGCATTTCCGTGTAAACATTTCCGAATTCCACGCGAGTGAAGTGGCGGGAAAAAGCTAGTTTATTAAAGTTTTCGTAACAAAGAGCCTTTTTTACGCCATACAATGCTAATTTCAGATACTACGTACAGTCTACAACAGAGATGTTCAACGTACCGGCGGCTCTGTGAGTATGTGGTGTCTTTGTAATGCTAATGAGAAGTCCTGGCTGCCATTGTGCGCATTGTGGCTGCTCCAGTGACACAGTGGCGTATGAAAGTGACGTGCCGGTATCTGTAGCACTCCAATATGAATAACAGTATGAACTACATTACTTATCTACTTACATTACTTACTACATAAAAATATATATAAACACAATCTAGAGAAAAGCGAAAACAGTTGCGAAATATATAGTAACTATGACTAGTTGCGCTTATGCTATTAATATCCATGAAACACATGTTAAATGCACGCAATGATTAAAAAGCGATTAGTAAAATTAATTCTTGTTTTTAAATGCAAATCATTAGTAGAGTATTTAGTTAAACGATTGACGAATACTACATCGATTCACTACCGAAATTACATGCTAAACGTCGCAAAAAATACAGTTAAAAGTACAAAAAATACGTGTGAATGTCATTTTAACTGAAGTATAGTTCAAAGCACACTCATTCGCGCGTTGAACTCTTCCGTAAGGAGAGACGATATGGAGCTTTTGCGGATGTCAAAAATTAGCAACGAGATTAAGATCGTCTCGAAATTATACAGAGAAGGTACTGCAGACAGGTTTATGCTAAATTATGCTAATTTTACAAGATAGGACGCCAAATTATTTCGATGAATCGATTAAAAATATACGTTACGATTTTATAAAACTTGAATGAGCAGGTAACATTCACATAGAAAAACATTGAGACGTATTTCGTTCAATATACATGGCGTAAGAGAAAGACTAATAACATTAAACTTAATTTAAGCTCCGCACCTAATCCCGCTGAGCAAACACATAAACTTAACCTAACCAAAACACGTTAATCAAACATAAAGAATCAAACTTAGGATTCATTCATCAATTAGCCGAATCAACTGTGACCATATCAGAACCAAATCTGTTCAAATTGATAAAAAAGGCAATAAAACGTAAACTGGGCGGTAAATGTTTCGCATATATCACTGGGGTCGTCGACCGGTGGATTTGCATGGCGGTACAAAGGACCTGCGCGCGTGCAGACGAGCAGCGCGGCGGCGGCGGCGAGCGCGAGGAGCGCGGAAGTCATGCTCGCGGGCGACGGAGGCAACGCACAGCACTGCACTGGCGCGATGGCGCGGCCGCCGACCAACCTTCCAACACCGCCGGCGCGCAGGCTCACGCATACCACGCAATTACCTGACGAATGCCTAGAGGTGACATCTTACGTGAAGAATGAAGTCGCTACAAGGGTCCCTACCTTAGAACCTTCCAGGTAACGAGGCTCATTTTTTTTTGTTTTTAAACTAAGTAGTTTAAAATCGCCAGATTTATGTTACCAGTCAAGGGATCTAACCACTTAATTTGATCCGATGTTGAACCAGAATGCAAGACATATTTGAGGTGGCCTGCAGACTACAAAAAATACGGAACGGAATGGTAGTAGCCGTGGCCTATGACGACACGATGCTGATCGTCAGTGGTAACAAACTTTAGAAACAAAAATAAATTGCAGATGTAAAGTTGTGTTTTTGAAAGGATCTCACCAACGCTGCTTTTATAAAACTACACTTACATGAGGGCGTTATAAATCATTTGAAAATCTTGGGTGTCTTTTAGTACTTTAAGAATGTACACGTCAATAATCATGGCGATACCACGACACCTTTATCAGTTCAGTGCTTGGTAAAAGATTAATCAAAATTAAGGGATCGAGTTCGAAACACTTACAATGTGCTCTTAACGGAAATCGTTAACGTGGCGCGAATGGCCTTTAGTGCCCCCAGGTTACTGGGCTGGTCATATGTGTTACTGGGCTGGTCATATGTGTTACTGGGCTGGTCATATGTGTTACTGGGCTGGTCATATGTGTTACTGGGCTGGTCATATGTGTTACTGGGCTGGTCATATGTGTTACTGGGCTGGTCATATGTGTTACTGGGCTGGTCATATGTGTTACTGGGCTGGTCATATGTGTTACTGGGCTGGTCATATGTGCCGCAAACTGAACGAGTGGTGCCACAACAAAACACAAAATGAGTACCCTAAAAACACAGCACCGTAGCAGACCACGAGGGTGACGGCACGATGACTTGCACGTGTTCCTTAGGAATAGACAAGAAGTAGCACAGAACAGGTTCGATAAAAAGATTTTAGGAAGGCCTTTACCTAGAAGTCGGGCAGTACATGCTAAGTATAATAAAAAGAAAGTCAGTAGCCTTTTAAGATGAAAGAGATTTTTTCATTGCATTAAACTCGTCTAAGCATTTGTAAGGCTTCAGGGCGCCCAAATCGCCGCCCGCCGCAGGGTGCGCGTGATTAACGACGCGTCCTTGTGAACCCGCTCGCAATTTATTGTCTCCAACCATGCCGATCTTTGGATGTCAGGTTTTGGAACTTGAATCACCGCGGATGATATTAGATGTTAGGGTTAAGGTCAATACTTTACATCTGCACAATATATTGTGCTTGAAAGTAAAATCTTCTATTTCAGCAATTGATGTGATGCATTCATCTATATGACCACCATAACCATTGTGACCTATCTTCGTTCTTTTTAGATTTGTTCGCCCAGTCGAATTTGGTTTCCAAAATTAAGCTGAAAAGAAACGAGTAACCTAAGACAAATAGAGACATGACATGACAAGCATAATTTTTGCATGACCAGGATAACGCAAACAATCCTGCAACCGGAAACTGTTAGGGATGCCTCTGCCCAAAAGGCCGAGATGAGTAACTGCGGCACCCTGTCTCGGCACTCGTTCCTGAGGAGAAGTCAACGACCCAGGCAGTCGGGTGTCCTCGGCGACCGGTAGCCCGCACTCTCGCACTCCTGCAGCTGGTCGCTCTGACAGACAACCCGCCGTACTATTCCGCCTTTTTGCCGCACTTGGCCATGTTGGCTTGACGCGTATTTGCACAGACCACTTACAGTGGGAACATGGGTCAACACCACAGAATCGCGTTATACATTACAGTTGCTTTGCAAAAAAGTTGAGTTAAATGCGTTTTTTTATGGAAAGTAACGTAAATAACCGTTTGCCGAGTGACTTAATTGTTGTATTTTCCCAATTTATTACAACTTATTACCCGACTCTGCTGGTTCTGCCACTACTGGACTCCTCACTAATGCGGGTTTATTACTATTACTACTTGTAGTTAAAGCACCTTCGGGGAATAAGTTAAATTATTGTTTTGTGACAATAACTAAGCAGAAGTTGTAATCAGGCGACTTGCTTGAACCACAGGTTAGATTTGCTTCATAAGGTATATGATACACATACAAATCTAGTTGTAGGAAAAAATACGAAACGCCATTTATTGAAATAGACGTAATTTATTCAAGACTTCGTCTTGCAGTCAGTCAGTCGTTCCGTACAGGTTAGTCTGCTTGAAACCGACGACGAAGAATATCGAAGTGTAAGTGTAATCGAAGTGATGCATGTAATCCCCACTTATCCAGATGTTTACCGGATAGTAAACCCATATTTCGCCAGTTGTGTTTCAAACCCATTTAGTAGAAGGCGAACCTTCTGAGAAATTACTAACATAATGCTAGTTTAATAACAATATCAAAATGTTGTTAATTTAACGTTAACCCCGTTGGAACTCCAAGTTAACACCCACAGTATTTATTTCACATTATTGCCATAAGAATAACTTAAATGGAATACCTAACTGTTCTTACTCGAAGTGTAAGATTTTTTACGAAAACGTTACGTTTTCCTCGATCCTTATTAGAACTTTAAAAGATTATCGTTAGGTGATGATGCTGCACTTTCTAATTTCCTGTTAAATACACTGTTATGTTTAACATTGGCACTCGTAGTTTACTCGAGTATGACGTAGAATAATTTAAACAGGCAGTGGTAACCACACAAACCCTATACAAGGTCAAAGTTAATTAGCTAGCAAAACTCCGTTGACATAGTTTAGATATCAATACCCATTATGTTTGTGAAGTTTACACAATAAAGCTGTTCTCTTTTACAGATATTTCAAGTAGCTGCACTAGACGAGGTCATCGTCATCATTTTCTTACCCTTACCGCTATTTATTTGAGGTCAGCGCAGCATGTCTACTTCCATACTTTCCTACATTACATGAGGTTACTGGCCTAAAAATCAACAAACAAATTTTTCTTTTTGCTTTCTCGTGTCTAGATATCGACATTCACCACGCCTGTGGACTTGCGCTAGCTAACAGCCGAACTCTCATAGGAAATTGGGCATTGCCCTTTGACCTTTTTTAGAAATAAAAACCGATTTTTGGTAAACAAAGTATGGCCTGTACACCACGTAAATTAAGTCTGTGAGTCTGCACAAACTCTGAGACAGAAATCAAGTCGTCAAATCAATCTGAAATTTCTATTTGTAGTTTCGAGAGTCAGAAAGTTGGAAAACATTTTGGTCACCTAGATACCTACTACAACCATGTTTGTAAATATAGTCTTTGTAGAATCCCATTCATAACTTGAACCATGAATGGATTAATTTATTTTCACTCATACTCGTAGGATTAAGTCATTGTTTTTGAAAAGACATTGGAAATATATGTAGTGTGATTACACATTCTTCGTAAATACAATTACTATTATGAACTAGTTCAGGAGACACAACGCTATAAAATCAATTCATTAGAAGTTTTGTTTATTCTCGTTGTACCTTTGAAATCAAAACAATGCGCCAAGAAACCTACTGCTTGTCTAATTATCGAAATGGTAAGATCGCAGGAGTATACAGTGCCATTGTACCATGTGGTCGCAATCAAATATTGCACGACATAAAACAACATTATACTATCATTCCTCCTTCTGATGTCGTGTTCCTCAGCGATCCTGTTTTTATTTGTCGCAACCGATCAAGTCCACAGCTTGTCGGGTCGTCTCGGAGCGGTTCGGCACGATGAGTGTAGTTGAGTATGTGTCGGTAATTAGCTTATTTCCAGGGAGGTTGCGTGAGCGCGCGCGGCGCGTCCACACAAAAAGCGAGCGCTCCCAGGCAAGGCGGTGCCTCTGTCCGAAGCAACATCTATAGGACATAGCACCGAGCTGTGGCCCTTATATATTGTAACATTAATTTGAAAGCTCCTTGTATGCTACATTGTAAAAGTATTTAATTCTAGCGCAAAAACAATAAGAGGAAATACTGATCCACAATCAGATACGTGTATTGTGATGATGACTAAAAATGTAGCAGCGACAGCAAAACATCCCAGTTCGAAAACAGAGATTAATCAAATAAAATCATCTAATTTACCTGTTACTAACTAACGATCGGTTTTCAATCCAACTGGGTGCAGCTGAATACCAGTATTTTACATGAAGCGACTGCCTATCTGACCTTCAAAGCCCATTTACCTACTGGGTAAGACGATGCCCCTTAGCAAGACGAGTTGTCAGACTTTACTGGTTATCAATCAAATAAGAAATAGCCTAACGCAGCAGAACAAATCGGGAACATCAATTTTAAATAAAACTTCATTTGTTTTCTTTTGATGACGAATCGGGACACTTTGTACTTACTTCGAGTCAGGAATAACTCAACTATAGAGGAACCTAATTAGATATTTGAATTCATACTGAACTAGTTACTTAAGTATATTAGGTATATCTGTATGTACTAGATAGTGTCCACATAACGAGCGTGAAAGTACTGATAACACATAGTTAAACGTAAACTGACGGTGTGAACAATTGTCTAATGCGGGCCATGTTGTCAGGTAGCAACATATGGTGATGTGGGCCCGGGTATCGCTATCGATATCAGCTCATCTTTTATGGCAGAGACTGTAGAAGAGACAGACTTCTTGTGAACATAATCACTACAGAGGTAAGGCCACAAGACAATAGGGTAAAAGGTTGCTAGAACATCGTAAAAGTTCGTGTGGTTCTCAACTTGCAGAGCAGTGTTAAGTTGCAAGAGTCAAGTGCCGCTGTGATCAAAACAAAAAAAAATAAACAATTCAAATAAACAAAACAGTTGAAAAAGCTACTTTATGAGTGATATTACCAGCTTTGGTATAGCTATGGTTTGGTTACTATAGCCATAACCCATTCTTCAGCTAGTCGTCGGCACCTCAATATACTGCTCACTGTGCCCACATAGGCACATTGACAGAACAGACACATGCACGCAATCGCCCACCGCGGACGACTGTACCGCAAGTGGTACAAGAATCCCTGCCATCCTCACACCCGGTGCGTCAAACGGGAACAATTAAAAAGAATACTTTTTTTGTATTAATTAAAACCGCATTGCTAATGAGGCTCCCGGCTGGACATGGACCCACACGGCGCCGCCTCGCACCGTTAGTTCCCGCGACTGCGCCCGACTGCCCGTGCCCGACGGCCGCGATCGCACATTCTAACCACCAATTAAAGATCGCCTAAACGGCAAAAAGCGCGTTGAAATATTTAACTCACTTAGTAATCTTATACTTAGTACCTATTAAATTAAGTGTCGCGTGTCTTTGTGGATGATTTCAAGAACTTGGGACTGCGACAGCAAGTAACGCGCGCTGCTTTATGTGGATGAAATAGGTTTTTGCTAAATTCTTTGATAATTGAATGGAATCTGTCGGTGCTGTACAGTTTCTACTTTGTACTAGTTCAGTTCTCATGACTTGCCGCCTTAGCCGCCTATGATGATCGTAATTGGTTTATGATTCCGAGGAAGATCAGAAAAACCTTTGGTACCTAGCATCACATCTTCCCGCGGTCGTTGCCTGTAGTCAGAAACCTAAAAGTCTGCCAACAAGTCTTACCATGGGGTATTGTATTACCCAGTAACTGGCTTGAGGAGGTCAGATAGGCAATCGTTCCTTGTAAAATACTGGTATTCAGCTACCATTTTAGTTGCAACAAGGTTAAACAAGTTGTTATGATGACATAATCTTCCCTTACGTAAATTAACTGATGCATAAAAGTAGCTTACTTACCTGATTTTCTGTATAAATAGGGTTTGGGCTGCAAGTTTGCTGTATGAATGTTTCACACAATAACAAATAAATAAAAATAAATTACATTTATTTCAGGTTCGTGACCAAAAATCACAACAATCACAACAAACTTGCAGCCTAAGAGAAGAGCAAATAATCGATGAATGGACTGTGTGAAAGATGATATAAGTAAGAAGGGCTCAACTACCGAGATGACCATCAATGGACAAATACTTACTTATGAAAGTAGAACACATGCTGGCGGACGTCAAGAGACTTAAGAATGATGAAAGGCTTTGGACTTGATCGCAAGCGTTGATAATTAATTTGCACTCTACAGTCTCTGCATATTTAAAGCATAATTAACAGCTGCAGCAGCTGTTAAAACATATAATATAAGACATTTATTCATTCAAGGGTTATTGGCTATCCCGCTTCTGTAGCGCTTCGGGCATGCGCCCGCGCCAACAAGAACCGAGGTGTGATATGATTTTAATCAAATGAAAAGCATCTCTAAAAGCGTCTCATGCGACATAGTGCGACCAATCCGGGTGCAGTTTATTTTCAGCGTACAATTCGATAAATTCTCCTTCAGAACAGTGTGTGAGATCAGTGGTGGTGGTGGGCCAGTGGTGACGACACTGACTTATGAGTTGTACTTCGTAGGCGCGAACCCAGCCAGGCAAGTTACTTTGTGTAATTTACATTGCTCTCGAAATAATGAAAGAAAACATCCTGAAGAAACCGGCACGTCCTAGAACCGAAAATTCGAAGAAATGTGACATCAGCACTGCGTCTCATAGAAATGATGCCTGTGCGCAAGCAGTAAAGCAAGCACTAAGGTTGATTATGGTAATAGACTCCTCCAGAACATAGTGTGCAACCGCTCGCAGGCAAATCTTTAAGCAGCTTTAGGCTTAGCTTTTCCAAGGAGAAAATAATAGCTCCTCAAGACATTCTACATTGACAAAGGTTCAGACCTGCCTTAATGTCAGTATCATAACGCCAAATGTGTGTCACGGATCAAGCACAGCGACGCGAATGTCACTCGCCGCCAATTAGCGCGATAATTACCGGAGTAATTAACAAGCACTTACCGTGTGAGCACATTAACTGCTAACGCCATGCACTGTGACACTGGACCGCACTGCAGCTTGATAACTTCCTGGTGCTAACATCACATTCATCCATGTTTTAGCACACAAATTACTTACACTAAAATAGTTATATTACTTGTTTTAGACACTACTTAAAAAAACTGCATTTAAAACCACATTTAATTATGTCTATACACCAGATTGCTATAAAATTCGTTTAAAAACGCTTATTTATTAACGAGCATACAATATCACATTTACATTAAATAAAATACGATCGACACTCGATTTATATTTCTTTACTATATTTCGAGATGATTTCTTTCCAACCAGTATTTTTAATTCTTATCGTGAAACAAAAATTAAGTAAAATGGCCTTTAATTTATTTTGTCAACTAGCGCCATCTGTGTAGTGCCTGAGACAACGCTGGAATGCAACCTCAACCTTTACATAGAGCTACAAACAATAATAGAAAGGTGGAGCCACATATATGAATTCATTAAAAAAAAGTGAAACTGAAGTGGTAGATCAGTAGTATGAAAAAAGCTTTCCCAACTTTGAATGGAATATATCTTGTACAAGGTGTGTCCCGCGGTTTTATCTGCCGTTTCTGATTTTTATCCTCTTTGCTTGGCTCTTAGGATCGTAGCGAGCTATGACTCAATACTCAATACTCAATACTTTATTGCATTCCAGAATGTTAAATAAAACAGTTGGTATGTTAAAACATTGAATCAATTATGAACCCTGTCGGGCACAGCAAAGTTAACGACTATTACCTTTCTCAAGAATAAGCCTATCAAATGCGAAAAGAGTTTTTCAAATCCGACTCATAGGTCCAGTTATCAGCGCGTTCAAATAAACATACTCTTCAGCTTTATCATATCTGTATGGATAGACACAAATTAGGTTCACAAAAACTACAGTAACAAAATGATGTGTGCACCGTTCTAGTGCAAGATTCTGATATATATCACTTTAATGTTTCTGAACCAAAATAAAAGCTCACAAAAGCCTGTTGCAGCTGATCCATGTAAGTAACTGTGTTTTTATACAGCTTCCAGAACATTCTCCAGCAGTCTTCGGCACTTGCTAATCACGAGCGCATCAGACGCCATACTTTCTAGTCGTGACGCGCTATGAATGATTGCTATGCGTCCGGCGCCTCCTGCGTGGCGTAATGTTATCACGATATGTCGTAACTTGGCCCGGAACGACACACGTAGGACCCGACCATACACGAGGACGGTTCTGTACGGGGATGAGCTGTTGAATGTTTTGCTTAGAAATACTTCCTCAGTCCCCATATCACGTCAGTCAGCTCGATCCACGACTTCTCTAATTCAACTCTTCTTTCAGTTTCCCTGACAAAGTTTGTTCCCTTGCGTATTCCCTTGGTACTGTCCCATACTCACCTACCTTTCACCACAGTTAAAGGAAGAGAATATTGGTAAGCTCTTCTTTTTATAGAACCACATGAGGTTTACCTAGTTCTTAAGGCTAAGCTTTGAAAGTGATATGAAATAAACGTAATTTAAAGCATTGTCTGTAATGTATGTAGAAACAAATCGTACACCTGTTTATGAGAGGGACTATGTTCCGTTAACTCAATATCTGCGACGGGTAAGTAATTCATTGCCAAAGTTGAGATAAACACGGTGACGCGGAGATTATGGTGAGTACCACGACGGATATAACAGCTCATTATGATGTTATGGCATTAGAAGGTGTTGGGAATGTTGGTATGATTAGAAGTATTTATTATTTAATTTGACTTATTCTTCATTGGTAACAATAACTAGTAGTTGTAATAATTGATGTGAATCAAGTTACCTGTATGATTTTTCTTGGTTTATTTTGATATTTAAAATAGTGGTCTAATTGCACGGTAACAAATTTATAGATTTTATCGTTTCTAATAGGTTTTGCTTGCGGCTTTGCTCGCGCTTTCTTCGGAAATTATTCCATGGGAACGTTTTAAATTGTGACGTACATACATATTCTATAGTTTTGCTCGAACTGTTTGAGAACATGTATGAACACTTATAACTTATGTACTACAAATTTAGCAAACAAAAATTTCGTCTAATTTCCATTTCATTTAATTTTTAATACCTAAGTCTATGACACTCAAGATAATGTATAAGCTTCCAAGTGAAAGCATTTTTAAAATCGGATCAGTAGTTCCGAATATGACCCCTACGTCCAAACGCACAAACTTTGCGATTAATTATAAAGCATAGATTAGTATACACGTATGCATAGAATCTAACTTACGGAGAGGATCCAATTTCAAGATATTTTTGGGCCTAATCGATACCGGTTTCCACTAGAAAATACTTGTATCTAAATATACCAAATTAAATGTTTAAGAAGCCAAAGAAATAAAAGTTGGGTCAAAAACCCCATTGGTGTTAGTGATTCCCATAATTGGGGGAAACCAGAATGACCAGTGACGACAATACTTAATTTAACGCAAGAATCTTGCGAGACTGCCCACAGTGCCCACCATACCTTTCTTGTTTTACATCATCATTAATTACGCGAAAAAAACAATAATAATAAAGTATCATCAAAAGTATTGAAAGCGTACGTGACCAAAATATAAGAAGAGGCACCTAAATTAAGTTTAATCGATAAACCCCATCACTCATCAAGCGATGCGACACTAAATAAATGCTATGATTATACTTTTAGTCAGGTGCTAGTTGAAGGTTATTTTCTTTTTTGGACAATTTAAAAACAAAATCCGAATTCAAACTGAATTTGACTTTCCCATTTTCTTTAATGACCCGAAAAGGAAGTCTCTCTTCTTCATTTTGTTTCGACCTTTCATCCATAATATTATAATGTTTGGGCCCAGCAAGAGGCCACGTTTATTGCGGCGACAGAGGCGTTAGGTCGTCAAGAGTGCAAGAGCACGGACTCTGGGTCACTACGTCAGGTAGGGCGTAGTCAGATCGGGGTGGCGCATTCGCACTCGGTGTGGGAGGAATCGATAATACTCTATTAAGACAGATTATGTTTGCTGCGACCTACTAGGGTGCGCAATCGATTCAGTGGTTTCCAAATATGCTACTGTGCAGTTCGCGACCGGGAGGCAGGTGTTCTTGGGACTTCACGAGATCGTGAGGTGGTGGATATTTCTCTTAAGATACTTTTCTTCCTATAAATGAAGTTATGAAATAGAGAAAGTTAAGACTGTGATGAAGTACCTTTCAATGTAGCACGAGAACGTGTTAACGACAATAAATATCGACTTATTCCAATTCGTACCTCCCTTACTGTAACATTAAAAGGTATTAAGAAGTACCTGCATGTACTACATACCTGCTCAATAAATAGACGACGAATAAAATGTTGAAACGGTCCTAAACTTTTTGTAGCAAATAACTCTACCAAGTTACAAAATAAACATTAAAATTCATGAAGTGGGTAACTATAATATTCTTTGCTGCTAATTTCATCTGCAGTAGAACAACTTTCAAAGTTTTATAAATATTTCAAGCACTAGTTTTTTGGGGTCTATTAAGTTATTTATACGTATAAAATTAAAGAAATGATTTAAGCTAGGCATTTTATAACGCCACAACATACAAGCATGACTGCTATATAACATAACATAACTTCTCGCCGAAAACCCCTAAAGAGTTAGGCAGATGTGTACCTAATAGGTACACCCACATTTCGTCAGTTTTGTTGAAGTCCCATGTAATAGCGCGCGAGCCGGTTGTCATTAACCGGGCACAAATTCAGACTCCGTGGATGCTACTGAGAAATTGATGATGGAAAAATCCAATAGCACTTCGCCCGACTTGGGTATAGAACCCAGGACCTCATGCTAAGCAGTCGCGCTTGCGACCACTAGACCAACGAGGATTTTAAGCGTTATTCGAACAAATACGTGAACATCTATACAAACTAAATAACATTGAAGTGTCTGTTTGTAATATAAAAATAACAGCTGTTTACTGTATGCATATGAAAATACATATATACGGCACTTATAACAAAAACTCTTTTTTTTTTTAATTTTTGTCTACATGTATGTTTGTTCCGGTTTATCTCCGAAACGGCTGGACCGATTTTGACGGGACAGATGTTTTTACTGGCAGATGTTATAAGGAGTAACTTAGGCTACTCTTATTTTAGAATAAGAATTAGGGTTCCGTGCAAAAAAATTAAATTCCTTCAAATTGGTAACAAAATCCGAATCAAAACGCGGGCCCGCGTGCTAGTCATAAATAAATTTTATCTAAGTGCTGTGGTGGTCGAGTGGATGGACAAGGAGGTCGCAGACTCGAACTGCTAAATTATGTTTTTAGCTTGGTTTTGAAATGTCTTACCCCAAAAGAGGATACCCCTACCTACGTTTTAAAGCGATACTATTTTTTAAGTAGGTAAGTACCTAAACATAAACAGGACAACACTAGGTGTTTCCTCACTTTGGTCAGAAAGTGATCCATCTCCTAAGACAGGCCGTGGCTATATGCAAGATGGCGCACTGCTAATGTTGCTGTTAGCGTATTATTATGAAGTGTAATGAAGTTTGTGCAGCTTTCAGTTCCGCGAGAGGTTACGTTGGCCAGCGGCGATGGAAGGCAACGGCTATAACTTATAATGCGCCCATTTAAATGAGACTGACAACAGCCGTTCTATTTTGACTTTAATTGCCGACTTAGTTATGCCTTTCAAATGTCTGAGATCTTCTCAGAAGAGACCAGACATTTCCCATATTATGCTAATTAATTACTACAGTCAGCAAGGCTTGCAACTCTCTACTCTGAAAGCGCCTTAGTCAGTAGGAACATATTACACGGAGTGGACGAGACACCCACGCATGAGTCCTAAACTTCCGACCATACTCTCACTTTGGAAATCTTTTCTGTCAATTCTAGGAGGTTTTAGACGAGTCTCGGTTTTCGAGGAAAAATCCCATGTATCGAGAGGGAAGTTGGTAGGTATGTGGTCAGCAATGCTCTAGCTACCGGAGAAGGTTCGATTAGCCAATCCGACGGGCTCGCTAAATGTCACGCTATTCAAATAGTCTCCACTTACTGGAATATTCACAAGTCAAGTTACTAAGATTACCATATTTTAACGGTACCTTTCCAACGAACATTTTCTGTATAATTTTGCGTAGGTATTCAAATATTATTAAAAAGGCAGATAAAATGTTACCAAAGGTGCTATATATTTTATACCAGCTAAATAGTACACGTGTGTACATTAATAACTCGATTTATGATCGCCCAGTTTAAGACCCTAGACGTACACGCATGACACGTAAATTAATGTGTAATTCATTTTTATTTTAGAAATTCCGTAGTCCAATAATATTTTAGGAATCCACTAAGGTAATGGTTACTGTTACTGAAAATGGGCATTAGATTTATGATATTCACAATAAGATATAAAACTTCACGTAGAAAAACAGAAAAGAATAGAAGACAGTAATTATAATTTATTGTAAGAAAATTTAGGAAGGTTGGTACTTATTTTCAACTTTACTTTCATAAATAAATATACAAGAATGTCTAAACACGTAACCACATCCAATAAATAACACGCCATTAGGTTTTCAGCTCGAACATTAGAAAGTTATTAGTAGAGGCATATATTTCAAATATTATGTATGTCTAGAAAGCTCTAATAAATGAATACTCTGATTTGTATATCGATCCTGTAATACATTTTATGTTGACTGTTATGTTTCTATCGACTACTTTAAGTACTTGAGATTGATAACTGAATCGTCACCATCATCATATTAGCCAAGAAAAATCTACAACTGGGCATGAGCCTGCCCTCAGCGCCACGTGGACCGATACTGTGCCTCGCATCCAGCGGATTCTCGCGGACTTCACCAGATATCGGTCCACTTTGTGGGAGGCCTTCCAACGCCGCGACTTCCCGTACATTCGTAGTCACCACACCAGAACCTTTCGGCGCCATCGACCATCCGTTCTGCGAGCAACGTGTCCTGCCCACTGCACAGTTTGACTATGTCGGTTACCTTTGTTCCTTCACATGCGTTTCGTGCCTTGATGGAACCATCGGCCAGCCAACCAGGTGACTTTACAGGATTTACACCATTTTTTTACTACATTTAATTCGACTGTACTGCATTTAAATTGTGCACGTATACGTGTTACCACTTGAGCCTTTTATTACGACATTGTCACTTCATTTCAGGTATTCTTATTGAAAAGCAGTACATAGGTTCTTTGTAAACGCATGATCTTGTTACATTAACCTCATTTGCAATCCCAAGCACAAGTAAATGACTATAACCATATAAAGCGGTATCAATGTTAAGTACCTATAATTGATAATTAGGTTTCGCTTTTAATTAAGTTGAAAATACTTTTACTTGGATCAACATTATTTATCGAATGAGCTGATGATGAAGAAGATTCTGTTTTGGCCAAATTTGACTAATTTTGACACAAGTGCCTATAATGATCAAAATCATTCTTCTTGGTGTGTCGATGGCAATCTACATTGAGTCGACCCAGAAGTTGGCTATGAGTTCATTAAGATCTTTAAACTTTTATTTATTTTTTGTTTATTTCGCTTCACAGGAACAATTGCTAGAAAGTAGTATACGCCGTATAATCAGGTAGATGGACCAGCAGTGACAGACGGAGGCAAAACTGGCTGGTTGAACCGATGGGTAAGCTAACTATTCTAAAGTTTGAACATTACAAGAAAGTATTCTATATATGTATATATGTATTGCTTCTGTTGAAACTCTCATGGATTTAGCGTAATTAAGTAGTCTGGATGCTTTCACAACGGATTTCCCAAATACTAAAAACTTTTTTTTGAGGCAGAGAACGTTTATGTATATTTTATTGCTCTTCTAGCAGTAGCAATAATATTAATGTTAATCAAGACACCAATTCTACGTCGTGACACATCCTCACCAAATTCTTGCGATATTTTATTATTCTAAAGACTTGTTGTGTTATCATCTCGCGAATGTTTGGCCATTATGAATATATTGACCTTGCAATCAATAACACTATGAATTCAACAGTTTTATTTACTTAGAAATTATTACCATCACGTTATCGTCTGATCGTTTTGCTCCGGACCGGACTGAGATCCGATCAAAGCGTTATTTCCCTCAACTAGATGAAAGTCTATGAATATTCAGTACATAATCATACATTATGTCATTTACCGCGATAAAGCAAGGGGCGTGGTATCACACGATCTTCCACTTTATGCAACCGAGATACGGATCACATCCGCATCACGGCATTGTCCCTAGGGGTTACGTAAAACAAAACGAGCCGGTTGGACATCGCATGACCAATTTATTTTTTAACATTATTTATGTACAAACGTATAAAACGGTGATGTTGCACAATATCACATTCACTGTCTCGTACTCGACTTGCGTCACCAATAAATTAAAATATAACTCGACGGTGTCTTCACTGGGCCCAGTAGCGGTTGCAACAGCTAGGGTGCCTCGAGTGTGGCGACAGAGCTCAGCCGACACACATTATCATCCATTATCGCCGATTTGTAAGCGAACCTTTAAAAAACAACACGAATCTAATCTGACTACTCAATCTCCCTATATTCTCTGGTCAGGTCGTTGCTCGTTCCACCCGCTACTGGCGTCTTCATGAAGCACTGTTTCTAAGGTATTGCTTATTAGTGGTGGCCGATCTGGTCGATCTGACCCTGCAGGTTGTTGATAACCTCGGAGGGCACCTGGTCGCCCAGGATCTCGTACAGGTTGATCCTCTGGTTGATGGGGATCGACTCGTACGCTCCCAACTCGATACCTTCTTGTACCTGGTGACAAAGAAAGAATGTAAGGTATACTGCAGAATTTAAAAATATGAGTAAGTGTCCTTTCAATGATAAAGGAAGCCATAATAGTTCAGGGCTTAGAAAACTGGAGGCTGATGAACCATTCGTTACAGATAATATTAAAGGAACCAATGAAATTATTTAAAATGTCATAAAATCTAATTTTAAAAAGCCTTAGCTTCCGCAGTCAGAAACTAATGAATAATGATGATGAGGAAGTTATGCAACACCGTGGAGAATGTCATAGTGTTGCAAATGAGATGTTTAGCGCGATTGTTTGTATGCGCCCACGCATGTATTAGTGGCGCCGTGCTTTACATACATAAGTTTAGTTTAGTTAGTATACATCTTGGAATGTTAGCTTGTAACATAATTTGCTCTTCTTGTCATTATACCTTATTAGGTTTTAGAATGTAAATATCTACTTCCAAAGACTTCTTTGGAATTAGATATTAACTTTGAAATATTTATTTACATAAATAACCTAGTTGTTAAGTCAAGCTAATTTACGAAAAAATCGTTAAAAAGTGTTATTTACATGAAAATGCAGTAACACGATACTTTTTTGTAATCTGTCACCTAAGTAAGATTCTATTTTAGTGTAGTAACCTTCTAAAATGAGCTAGAACAGCCTACCTTGTGGATTTCAGCATCCTTGGGGATGAGGTGTGTGCTCTGGGCCTGCTTGATCGCCTCCCTGGTGTAGGCAGCTCCCTCTCTCTGGGGCGCAGCGGCCACTGCAGCCACCACCACGAGGACGCACAGCACCACGGATTTCATTGTGAAGGGGAAGAGAACTTCGCTTACGACACGTCAAAAAACTGTGGAACATAATAAAAAAACAATAAGTTACGTTACGGTTTTGAAAAAAATACCCTTATACATATTTTGGAAAGTGTCAATTTGTTTTACTTTGGAAATAAATACTAAATTATAGAAAAAGAGCAAATAAGACAGCAAACCCAATTGACAAAGCTTGTTGAGCTTTGATAAACTTTCAGTCTACGATCTCTTTTATATTAACATCACGAATCTAAATACTGTGCCCACACTAAATAAGAATTAAATAGTACTTAGATAGATTCATAGTTCTAAAATCACAGATCTCTTTTTCTTTTCTCTGAGTTACATAAACGCGGACGAGATACGTATCAACGCATGCGCTGCGAAAGGCGTTAATCAGTACATCACACACTTTTACCACTTTTTCTACACATTTCACTGGTCAAGGGTTTGTCGTCCTATTTAGCACTAAATTATAAGGTTCAGAAGGCTAACAACGATAGAGATCTCACTGATTAATGGCTGTTTACGAAACAGAACGATCTGGAAGCACTGCAGTCGCGTTTGCGCGTGTTATTGCGTGGAATTGGTGCGTGAGTTTGATATCGCGGTTTGTATGGCCTTCTGTACCCTGTAACTTATGGTACAAGTGTCCATATCTCACCTGAGAGGTTGCGGAGTGGAGCGCGCGAGTATGCGCTGCCTGATATAGGCACCCCCTCCCCGGTCCCCGCGCACAACTTTCACCGCGAGGAGCGCCTGCGCAACCATCCTGACGATCTATGCGGGGCCACGAGATAAGCTCATCATTTTGCTATTGTTTTTTATTGGCGAGGCCGCGATTTTATCCGAGAAAGCTTTGAAATACTCGATAACTGTGAAGTTATTATTTGCACCGTAAAGTTGGGGAACAGCTCTATTAACAGTAATAGACCCATAATAGGATCCTGTGAAATGAATTATTCTATATTGTTTACAAGTTATGAGATGTAAGCGTTTTTCAAATCTCCAGTGCCGTGATTTATAAGATCGTATTTATAACTAAGTGCCTAACTAAATTCAGCAGGTCGAAACAAATTTGATGCTGTAACGATTCTGATTGAAGCGATTATAACACGTATAAAATAATAAACACTTAAATGGATTTAGCCCACTTACCCTCACATTTATTTCAAGAAATCGCTCTTGCTTCATCTGCCGCTGTTTCAACGGCCCCAATCTCTCAGAGGATTAAGCCAGCATTGGAATTAAAGCATTGACGCAGAAAAAACTCAAAGCTCGAAGTAACATCCGGATCACAATCTATTCCAATCACTTTAGATATTTGGCGTCCATCGAATATAGAAAGCTCAATACTTTGGACCAATCAGCTTTACACCTTTATACTAGATTTATACCGGTAGCTAGTGATGAGAGCAGATTATAGGGATGTTCTCAAATTATGGGAGCATGGGGCTTAGAAGCTTAGAAGAATAATATAAGTTACGCAACTTAAACCTTTCTGATTGGTCAAAACTGAGGCATCCACTCTCTTTTAATAATGCTACTTTAATATCATATATCTGATGTGTCAGATATATGAGTCATAACACTGCCATCGTCAGTAACCGTTCTGAAATTTAGGCGATAACTGAATACCATTTTGTCCAAAAAAATGTAGATAAGCTATCAATTTGTTTTTACTTAGTTCATATTTCACTGGACTTGAGAATAGCTCTAAGTGATCCCAATAGGCTAGTAACTATGACCAAAGAGGTAGTTGTTGATAAGCTCTCCGAACTAATGTTTTATGTACATTTAGATTGCGTCCTAAGCGAAACAGATGTTTATACATTTAGAAAGGTTTACTGGGCAATACTTACAACTCTGGCACATAAATAACAGTAAATATTAATGGATTCCAATAAATACCAATTGGCGTTGATACATAAGAGTCGGTTTAGAGTTATATTCTTGTTGTTTTGACTGTAATTCTTCCTCGGTAGGAACACAGAACATGTATTTAGTTTCTCGTCGGTACGAGAAACTAAATACATGTTCTGTGCGTTCGTTCACTTAACTATGTCTACGAGTAACTTCCTAATCAATAGTTCAGTCTGACCTGTACAACCTATCGGGAACACAGGTGTGAGTACTACGATGTTATCAGCCCTGATATACTACCAACCTTACATAACCAACGGGAAACCACGGTGACCACGGTGTCCTGTTGGTCGGTTACCATAACTGAGCTGCTTTCAATATCCTCTTCCGACTTGTGATGATGAATATCTTTTCCTCTAATCTTTCCTTCTCTTTTATTCTTTTCATCAAACGTTCTTTTTGTAATTACTACGAGTATGTGTTTTCAATAGTTATTTTATCTCTATTGATACGAATGTTCATTGCTTATGTAATAAACTCGTATGTGCATTTATGTAACGAATGTGCCTCATAGTAACCGCCTAAATCAGGGTTGCCAGACTTCCGGAATTCGATACGAGTCGTTATTTGTATCAAGCTTGAAATATTTTTCTGGAAACGGCTTGAAAAGGTTGATCCACCAGTTTTTAACATAATTTAAAAAAAAAATCTTTAATGTGTTTTGATTCCCTAGAAAATGTGCAGATTTTCCTTGTACAAAATATTTCTCTAGGCTTTATTAATATGTGGAATGTATTCCAGTCTAGTTGTATGACTAGCAAGTGTAGCAACCCTACTGAGAGTTGAACCAGTTGTTGTTGCGACGAGCTTCCTGCCTCGGAAGCTATCGTGTGTCGGGATTATATCATAACCAGCTATACATACTGTGGTTCTGTTTACTTTACCTTGATGCTCTCATAGGTGTATGATGGTCACAATATCTGCTAGTAATTCAGTATGCTAATACTCTGTTATAATATGATTAAGATTTGGAAATGTTTTTATTCAAAGATGCTGATATATTCAAGTCTAAAATATTAGAAAACTGGTTTGTGATTTCTATATTTCCGTTATCTAGCCGTTTGTAAGAGGTCATCAGAATCTAGAATAGAAATCTATTGTTAATTCGATTTCCTGTGAACAGGATTTCGATTTCAAAGTGTTTTCTTGCAGTTTAAAATTCTCTTTCTTTAAAAGAGTGTCTTATGCAGAATTTATAAACAAAACCAAGCCGAAGCGAATTCCTACTACACATAAATATGTGTGTGTCATCGCTGAATCAAACCTTCTAATTGAGCCCTTTTCTCTAACGTCTATCATAGTATGGCTGAACCAAATCAGGACGGCCTGAGCCTTTGTGCGTGGCGCCCCCTACGTTTAATAGGCAAACAGACCGTTCATAGACTTAAGGACATCTGTAATCAGATAACATTGCGAAACTCTTCGTCATGTGCGAAGTTCCCGTTTCGTCCGTGGGCCTCCGCATTTAACTTTGTTCGTAACAAAGCATAATTTAGGCAAATGTCTGAGCTCAAACGGTGCCGGGCGACAAAAGTTGTTAATTTTGTTGAGACTAACAAATACTTCCCTACACATATACTGACTTACGTGCCTGACAGAACTGTTAACTTTCGTAACTAAACATTCAGGGAATTCGTAGAAAGAAACACTTCTCAAACTCATTTATTTACTTGTGTTTACGTTCTTCTAGAGTATCAAACTCTCAAGTTAATCTATAATTATTTAAAATTTTCGAAACTGCTTGTCCATTCTGAAAATAGATTTAAAATCTTCAAAACCGGCCAAGTGCGTGTCGGGCCACACACAATGTAGGGTTCCGTAGTTGCCCATCAATATATGCGGATTTGCCTCCGAACGATGATTTTATTGTAATAATAAAAAAAAACTTACATTTGCAGTTAAAAAACCTGTGCTTCCATACATTATGTTTAGGAAAATATGTTATCCAAGACATTTTATAAGTTGGTCAACTATTACCCGTAAACTTTTAAAACCTACATAGATGTGATAGTTTTTCTTTTAATTTCGTTAAATATACTACCACCGTGATTTTTTTCACACACTCAAACACAACCGTTTAGCTGGTAGACGGGGGTGCCTCTTGAGTCTAACCAAAATTGGACTTTAAAGCTTAATATTTCACAAACGTATACGAAAAATTATTATGGGATACCTTTCTTTTTTTTTTTCTTCGGATGGGAAATCATCAAATGACCCCCCCACTCTGGGCGGAGCGGAAGGGAGCGTCAGACTTGTACTGACTAAAACCCACCCATGTTCCTTTTTTGCCCTTTGTGTTCCAGGGCCACGGTATCTCTTTCGGTAAAAGTCCCGCAGCCCTGGCAGGCATCGGCCCATGTGGACCCCTACTTATTTGCTAACATCTCTTTGAGGCGCACGTGGAACACGAACGCGCCGTCGACACAGCCTGTCGTCATAAGACGGCCGGACGGCGAGCAAGCCCATAACTCGCCGTCCACAGGCCCGCGCCTACGGTGGCCGGGAGCCACCACGTGACCCCCGACGCCCAGGGCGTCTCCCGCGTCGGCTGGGACGTGAGGTTCGTTCCCTCTCACGTCTCGCCACCTCCTTCACTAGCATGACTACTTCGCAGAAGGAGGTGACGGCTTCCCATTCCCTCTCGCTCCGGACCATGGCTTGGAACAGGGCCGGACGCGAGAGATCGCCGCCGCCAATCGCCGCTACGAGGACACGGCGGTGTTCCGCCTAAGAGGGGCAGACCTCCACGGTGTGCTCCACCGTGTCCTCCAGACGATCCTCGCAGTGGGAACACCCGGGCGTTTCCTCCCGCCCGATTCGGTGCAGGAACCTCCCGAAACAACCGTGTCCGGTGAGGACCTGCGTCAGGTGGTAGGTGAGGGCGCCCTGGCGCCTCTCTAGCCACTCCTCAAAGAGGGGACTTATCGCCACTATGGTGGCGTGCCCTGCACGAGGTTGCGACAGTCGCTCTCTCCATGTCGCCATGAGATCACGCTGGAGGTCTGTCCGCTGAGCGACAATTTGCCGCGGCAGCGGAGTTTCCCCCAGACGTAGTGCCTCCGCGCGCCATTCGTGCAGGCGCGCGAGGACTTTCGCCTCCAGATCCCATGGATTATGGGATACCTTGAGAAAAAGAAATCCCCACTTTACGTGTAGGTACAGGAGATACCCTAAAAAAACAATACTTTTCGAGATTTTATATTTTTACCACTTTGTCGACGTAACTAATGTATATTCATGCCAAATTACTGCGTTGTAGTACTAAGAGTTTTTGAGCTAAGCTGCAGACAGACAGACGGACATGGCGAAACTATAAGGGTTTATTTCCTTGTTGACTACGGAACCCTAAAAATTTAGACTATCTTTGGAAGGCGCATATATTTAACTCATCGATTTAAAATAATTCATTCAAACGGGTCGATGTGTTTGTTATTCTGACCCCTCTGATTTCTTACATAACCCGAATAACATCAGGTCTTTTCGGAGGGATTCGGCACAACTCGCTCGACTCACACGCATGCGCACGCACCGCTATTGTGCACTACTTGTGTGCAACTTCGCACGTTACCGTGTGAGTATAGCAGTTCGCCGTGACTTTGCTCACGTCCATTTTATTACCATACTTACGTAACTTATTTAATTCGAATTTGGACTAGAACAGAACAGCACAGGATAGAACAAAATGGAGGGAGGTAGATGAAGCCCTCGTCATGGGACGTACGGAAATCGATTAAATTGCAGAATATGATAACAGTGTACTTAGATTAAGCTATTATTGTAAATGTCTGAAATAAAAGCTTTATTCTTTCAAACGATAGCTAGGTTAGTTTGTCAAGTGGATCAAGTCTTGATCGCGATTTCGATATTGGATCACGAAAAGTAAATAATATTCATCTCTAATTTAAATAGGCCTGGATAACTATAATAACAACTTTAGTTTGTGTCACAACCTCACAACACAATCAATTAAGACCATGAAACTAGAGAAAAAACTTCCGGGTAAAGTAAATATGCATATTTTAAGCTACCAAATAATAAGTAATTAAATAATAATATAAAACATTTAAATAATTACATGATCATTTAACAAATTATTAAATTATGGTTACTTAATTCAGTTGCAAATATTTTGCGGGTCAAAGCCTTCAATATTTCTCAATTTGTTGCAACTTTAGTTAATATTTGTTGCAACTTTAGTTAATATTTGTTGCAACTTTAGTTAATATTTGTTGCAACTTTAGTTAATATTTTCATCAGCTCGTACAAGTCCATTGATTATCTCATCGTTGATTGTTGTAATCCTTCCATTGTAATAAAATCCGTACATTTACTTGTTTATGGAAATGTGAAAGTGATACTTTATTTATTAAAAGTTGTACCAACTTCTGAAGACAGGCTTACAGGCATCACACGTCGATACAAACATAAAATAACTGACATGTGATGGTCAAGTAAAGTGTTACTTTAAAAAAATCGGCCTGTAATGTTCTCACTGCTGAGACACATGTCCTCAATATCACCACGCGGGCCTAGTGGGTTAGTGGATGGTGTGACTTTGGCCGATAATAAATGAAAAACATTTCCAAGAACTTAGACATTTTCTTCCCATTTGTATTAATAACAGTTAAGACATTTTGCAAAAAAATAAATAGTTTCCCAATATCCCAAAGCTCTGAATGAATAACTCTCCAAAAGTGAGAGAAAATAAGGCCTTGGTATATAAATTCGAAATCGCAAGTTGCAATACTTTGGAATAATGCCAATGATTTTCATTCGACTCCAACTAAATGTTAAAGTCAATAAATTCAAAAATAAACCTAATTTTTCGGACCTTACAGATGTACAATTTTGAAGGGATGAAAAAGAATCTTCTCCTTGACGTGTCGCTGTCGATGGCTTTAAATGATATAGTAGCACACAATATTGGGTTTAATATTAAGTGTCCCTTTGTGAACAACATTACATAAATTATACTCCAGGGCAGCCTGTCTGTTTAAAGATTTCTATGTTAACCATAGTAAATCACGTCCAGGTATACGAGATATTAGGCAAGAAAACATTATAAAGATGTGCCTACACTTCATATAACCTAGAAAATATAGCTGTTTTCTTACACATCTTTAGTATGTAGGCATGCTAAGAATTAACAAGTTCTCTATAATTACCCCAACACACAGAGCTCATCGCTGCAACCGTGGATGCTGCGTGTCGCAACGACAATGCAAGTGACGGTCTGTCGCAAGCGCAATATTAATAACTGAATACTTTATAACAGTTACACATAGCCGCTGAATTTGAGGCTTCCGTAATCATGTTAGTCATTATGTTTGTAATATCTTCACTTATTTCTTTTAAAAACTAAAATTACATCCGTAAGCATCTTAATGAATGATGTTTTGTTTATACCATTCTGTCTGACCTAGTTTTAGATTGACGTTCTGGACTATACTCTATAACTAGGATGGTAACAAAATGAACGAATAATAGTAGGTTTCTAGATTTGTTATGGCACTAATTAGAGCACGTACCACTAGACCATTACGCTCTGATGCCTGACCCCGACTGTGGCGGGCTCGACTTCAGTCCAACAGGTTGCCGCTGAATTCGAGTCATGGAGTGACTGCTTATCTGACGTGCACAACCCAGATAAGTGCTAGATATCATTTTTTTTTAATCATTCATAATGTTATGTTGCTAGGTTTCCATTCAAATTCGAAAATGTTACGTCAGATTTTTTCGCAATAAATAAGCGAAACTCAATGAAGAAACAAAAGTAGCACACTATCAAGAAAAATTAAAATAATGGTTTCGCCCAGGACTGTCACACAGTCAGCTTAGCAATTCTATCAATTAAACAATGTTGTTGAGCCTTAATATTTATACTCAAATACCCATTATTTTATTAAAAAGTCCATCTAGATGCGGAGTGCATCAAGACCTGCTTAAAGAATGTAGTCGTTGGTCGTCGCAATCAAAGGGTGCGAATAAAGACACCGACTGTAACAGATTTTTAAACCTTTCACATGGGAAAAAACATTGTTCGCACAAAGTAAGAACATAGTTTAGCTGGAAAATGAGAAAGTTATGTAAAATTATAATGATCTTGCCCTCTTGGCCTTGAAATTCAAAAACAACAAAGAACAACTTTACTTCCACTGGCTCAAAACGGTGATATTTCAAAACAAATATTTCCAAATTGCCACAACTTGCGAGGCAACATAAAAACTGTAATGTATCTACAAAGTAAGGTAGTGATCACAAAGAGAGTGCGCCGCGAGGAGGGCAGAGGTCGCGTGCGTGTGCGCAACGCGCTTGAGTAACCGTGCCCTCTTCACACGTCACAATAGCGTCAAGTCACAAGTGTGGGCGAGTATGACCAGCATGCGGTTGGCACTCTACCGCATCCAGAAATTAGAGTCAATGGAATCTTTTTTATTATGTGGTCTCCTCAAAGTTATGTATTTGATTATTTTACATTTACAATATTGCATTTTCTGTGGAAATATAAAGACAAAAATACTATGCAAGTTGCCTATAATACGTAGTAAAGCGAAATGAGATGAATTCATTTTTACGGCCTTTAATTATTAAGCACTGTTGAATATGTTTCCGCCCCTGCCCCCGCAGTCGCCTGTGCCTTGCGGAATGTATAGCAACGTGTTCAAAGCATCATTGTGTTCAATTGCTTCACGGCGCTTAACTAAATTGTTGCTGAACCTTTAAGTTTTGTCTTAGTCACGTAAGGACCTAACTGAAATACAGCTAACAACTTAATGAAGCAAGTGTTGTATATTACGTTACTGTTAATTTCATTTTTTTTAATTCTGCTCATTTATGTATTCTACAGCTAGGCTTTCCCATGCTAAGTGTGGAGCAAGAGTAAAAATAATTTATTTAATTTAATGCTGATTTTTAGGTATAGCATAAATCTTTGAATTTGCATTTGCAAAACCATGCTCACAAACAAACACGTAAAACCTCGAAAATGCGAAAAGAACCTTGCTAGAAACAATAAGACTCGCACAGACCAGGGTAGTACATAGATGTCAGAAGGAGGAGCCCTATACGCAGCAGGCTTCAAATGATCATAATGAAACCAAAAGAAGTGAGCTTTTGATGTCGCTTACTTTGTCGCTGGGGAGGTTGTTCCGCAACTCCTTCTCCAAAGATAGAAGACTAGGAAGTAGTGAAGAGCGACCGACTTGAAGGGCTGGTTAGAACAAGGTTATTAAATTTTTGACAAAAAAAAATAGCCTAAATTGAATGAATGAATTTGTAGTTTGGTACTACCGAGGCGGAGGCTGACGTCTTTTTGAGAAAACTGCGCATTAACCAACGCTCTTGAAGACATCTTCAAAGCATGTGACATTGAGGAGTTTGTTGCGCTATCAATGCCAATATCAAACCATGTCACAACGCGTTGCGTCACAAACTGGCGGTGGTGGTGACTTAGATGTCCTTTCTCTTCGAACCCCAAACATTCACACGTCCACCGCAAACTTTCAAAACGTGGACGATAATAATAAACAATTCACTTCTTCATATAGATATAATGTGGGTTTTTATTACGCCACAGTTATAAAAGACACGAATTGAAGTGTTCATATAATAATAAAGGAGAGTTTATTGGTGACTGCAGACTCCTGGACTCCTGGACGACTGCATACAACACTTTTACATAATGATACAGACGTTGTTACTTGATATTATAATATAATTAGGGGTGATGGGAATACAGCATTGACGCTTTGACGCTTTTATTTGGTGACTTTGGAGTTTAGGATTTGCAATGACGTAAATCGGTTGCTTTTTGGTGGCTACAGATTTTTATCGGGGCGCAAGATCCGCCAAAGTACCTCGCCAATTATATTACTTCATAATAACATAGAAACAACTTATTAGAACTCATCGTAACAGTGCGTCACTTTGTGACAACTCAGCGATATTTGTACAACTCGGTTGTTTGGTGCGCAAACGAATGTGTTTGCTAAATGAAATGGTTTAATACAAACACATTTTAAAATACTGTACTAAGCAATTAGTTTTGTGCGTCAGAATATAAATATAAGAATGTATTTTAAAAATCTAAAGTATCTGTAACGGGAAAAGTTATTTATTTGTAATTTTGAGGGTACCAAAGTTTCCCTGCCATGGTGATCTCATATGTTCTATCAAGTGATAAAATTGCTACGCGTCGACTCAGAAAGAGTTGCGGAAGCTGGACGGCAGGCGTTTAAGTGGAACCATACAAGTATACATATAGAGAATCTGGAAAGTACTCAAATGCCTTGGAGGTACCTGGGGACTTAGGCCTCTTTGGTGGGACTTAATATAAAAAATGAAGAATGAATGTAGACAATTATTTTGGACAGCTTCCTCTTCTCGTGATGATGTCTTCTATTTTTTTCGACCATAGAGCAGCAAAGTGTAGTTTGCTTCATTTAATTTCTGGAGAATACAGGTAATTCAGAGCAGCTTACAGTATATTTAAACAAAGTTTTTTCTGAACTTCAAATTCAAACAATGTTACTGAGCGTGAGCTGACACTAGGCAAATCATCATTAAATCATTCTACATGCAAAATGAAATACACAACTAGAACTCATTATGCCCTGTCACCAAGCTGCTCGTCCGTAAGTGGGTCAGGTGTGTTCCTAACAAGGACCTCGGCCTTCCACTGCGCATCGTGAGGCAACGGCAACGCCATACTGGGACTATGAGAGCATCGCGCTCGGTACTAAGTGGAGTGATTACATTAGAACGGTTCGTGCATCTATGTGATCGATGTGTAATCATAATTTTGTTTGTTAGTGGCGCCATCTATCGTTAGATTTGGATAGTAGAGTTGTATATCAGTACGTTGATAGTTAAGTTTTTTTTTATCGTAGGGTTACAGGATCAAGAAAGAGGTCACCTATTTCTTTCCTAAGGAGTGTGAATATCTTAACAGCATCCTAGCATCCGTAGGTACCAATTTTTGTATTTTCATTACTTGATCTGCATCTGATGTCCTGAGCTATGATGTCTCAATACTATGAGGTCGCTCTCGTGTGTTGTGAGTTTCCTGTTAATTGTGTTTGTACAACGTTACAAGTTCTCTATTGTAATAAAAACAACAAAATAAATTAAACCTGGGAATCGTTGAAGAAATTAGGATGATGGAAATGAAACGAATTGTATCAGTCTAGGTTTCTTTTATTTGTAAAAAAACAATAATTATTAATTAAATAATACAGTGAGCACGTGCGCTTATTGCCCGGGAAAAGTGACAGTCTTCCGGAGCAAGAAGCCGCACCATGGCGCCCACGCACACGCCCCCCCCTCCCCCTCCGGGTCCGCGAGCGGGTCGTCTGCGCCGGCTCCGACAGGAGTCACAACTAATGAACCGACCGTAGCAGACAATGGAAACCCAACGAATCTATGAGAAGTAACCGTCACATGCTCCATCGTTACAACGTACGTAGATATAATAAATTAAGCTAACTCTACGCTCGAGCCTTCCGATAGGATCCCTCGCGATGCTTCGCCACTAAGTGCAATAAATAAAGTGTACGTGCGATCACATAAAACTCTAATTCGTCTACACCTAAACTTTATCTTTTCATAAGGTTGACAATATTCTAAATATCAAATTCGTTTTGTACCAAATTTAGTTATGATATAGTGTTGCGCCGTCAGTCGCGCGGTACGCTACAGTTTGTTCTTACTCAAGTTAAAGGAACTAAATCTATTCGCGGATGCTTACTTAATGTCTGCGTTTGTCATGTTCTCGTTAAATACAGCTAGCAGTAATGGCAACGTGGCGTCGAGGTGCGGCGGCCAGGCGGCGCCGCGCTCTGTCACAAGTTGACTAGCTTGGTTGCTTACTTATGATCACTCTACTCACATCTCTCACTAAACAAATAAATAACTTATCCGCTAACGCGAGGAGCCACCGACTCACCTCGCAGTAATTTGACACAACGCGGGCTGCGGCCGCACCGGCCGCGCTCTCTCCCTAACGCTAAACTATTATAAATAATTTGTCCAGCTAATGAATACACATAAATTCGGCCGGCCGGCCCCGGCTGTCTACTTCCATTACAAAATACAAACAGCCGGCGTCGGATCCACCGCCGCCGCCGCCCACCATCAATTGACGAGGAATATGATCGATTCCAAAAGGGGCAGATACGCCTATATACCTAATAGTCTCTACGTTAACTTACAGTTTCAAGAACGAAACTTACTCTCTATAAAATGCTAATTAGCTGAGGTTCCATGCGGGTGGCGCCGCGCGGCCTGCTCACTGCGCCGAGCTCGTGGGAGCGGGGGTGGTGGTGGCGGACGCCTCGTTTGCGGGGGCGACTGTGGTGGCGCTGGGCGGAGTGGCCGTGGTAGTGCTGGGCGACGCGGCCGTGGTAGTGCTGGGCGACGCGGCCGTGGTAGTGCTGGGCGGCGCGGCCGTGGTAGTGCTGGGTGGCGCGGCCGTGGTGGCGGCATCGGAGACGCTCGCGGGGGCGCTCGTGGTTGCGGCGGCAGTGCTGCTGGCGGGTTGTGCGGCGGTAGTAACGATGGGGGAGTCACTGCTCACGGGCGCGCCTGTTGTGACGCTTGCAAGTATCTCCTTACCCTCAGTTTCGCTCGACGCACCAAACGGAGATTCGTTGGAGGCGCTGGTGTCAGTGGATGTCTCAACAGAGGCGGATACACCGAGTGACTCAGACGATTCGAACGAGTCAGACGTCGCCAGTTTCTCGTTGCTCTTCTTCATCACCACCTTGGTGGGTCGACGGTGGTTGATGGTGGGCACGTACGACTGCGTGATGATCTCGATGTCCTTTTTGTCGGTCTTGGTCTTGTTCTCGGCGATGTTTACGTCGTCGGACACAGTGTCGATGATGGGGCGCCGCGTGGTGGGCTCCACCTTGTCGAAGGGAGGCGGTGAGTCCGTCAGGCTCTCCTCATCGTCCTCGATCTCCACCCTTTGTTTGTTCACTGGATTTGGGATTTTACTCTTGAGAGGTATTTCAGTGATGGAGTTATGATTAAAGTTTTTGTTTTTGCTCTTGTATCCCGCGTTTACTGGTATGAGCTCCTCAGAATCAGAAATGCTTGCAACAGTTGTCACGTGGTGCACGGCTCCCGGTTCCTCTGGGTTTTCGCTCATAGAGGCGACGTCACGTACAAGGTTGATAAGGTCCGTAAATTCATTAGTATGTTTGCCATCAGCCGATTCAATAATTGCTGCACTCTTCTCGGGTTCTGCAGATATTTTTATTAGCTCAACAGCATCGGTCGCTGTTTCCGAGGAACCAAACGTAACAATAAATTCAGTGGTTTCTACGTTCTCAAAGCCAGTGTTTTCATTCGAAGCTGATCGCGACACAGTAATAACTTCCGAACTTGTCGCTGGAATTTTCGAAGTATTATCCAAAGGATCTAAGGTTGAAGGAAGTTCTTTGTCATTAGTGGTATTCTCGGGCACTTCGGGTGGATTCTGATCACTGGTTTCGATAGGTAGAGAGCTAAGTTCGGTCTGAGAGGTGACTTCGGTGGCAACATTAGACTTCGCAATAGAGCTGGTCGTTTGTTCCTGTTCCTTAGTACTTGGCTCTGACTCAGTTTCCATTGTCTTTTGGAGGGTAGTGGTCTCAATTTCGGGTGCCGACGTTACAGTTTCACTTGATGTTTTTGTGTCAACCGTAGCTATTTCTCCTTTTTCGGCGACAATTTCTTCGATTTTTGTAGGTGTTTCAGTTGTAGTGACCGCTGCCTGTGTGATAACATTGGTAAATGTTGTTGTTTCGTCTGACTCTTCAATTATCTCCTCGGGTACCACTGATGGCGCATTAAGTATTTCTGTTGGTATGGCTGACCGCAAATTAAGCATTGGACTTTCTTTGAAACTAGGAGATTCAGTGCTGACAGGGACATCTGTTTGCGCAGTCGTTCCTTCACTTGAGGTTCTAGGGATCTCTGTAGTCGTTATTGTAGCTGATGTATCCGAAAGATCTTTTGTTGTAGTTATCAGTGGTTCATTAACTTCAGGTTGAACAGTCGGGGATGCATTTGCCAGTGTAACGTCATGACTAGGCACATGCTCATTGTCGGCAGCTAGCTCTGGTACTATTTCATCTTCATGATTTCTAAGAACAGCTAAATCGTCTGGAAGTGGGGGAAAAGCGGGATTGTGGTCGAAATCTTCCTCTTCAATTATTGGCGCTTTAGTGGTTGCTACCGGCAATGGTTCAGGGGTTGCAGGCAAAATTCCCATAGTCGATACTATTGGGACATTCGATGAGTAAATGGAGCTGTGTGTGGTGTCTAGTGTAGAGAAACTTATTTTGGATGGCGGTACGTCTTCCTTTTTGTTTGTGGTATCAGCAAACTGTGTTGCGTCTGGTGATGAAACTATGACTGGTGACGATGAATGGACTTCAATAACGCTGGGGGATTCAGTTCTAAACTCAGTGTCTTTTACAACCTTTTCGGAGGTAGCTTCTCGTGGGATGAGAGGTGACTTGGACGAAGAGTATTCAGCCACTTCGATACTTGGTGAAGGTAGGATCTCTTTGATCTTGACGTCAGTAATAACTGGGATCTCGGAAACCGGGGTGATTTCCTTGATGGTAATCTCTGGTTTGATAATCTCTTTTGGTACTGGTGGTTGAACCTCAATCTTTTCAGATGTTGGAACGCTTGAAATTGAAGATGACACGCCCGGCAAACTGGTGACACCTGAAATAATAACAATTCAAGTTCTAATTTATCATTGAACATCAACTTCACATGCCTTTAGCGACCAAAAGATATATCATCTTTATATTCTCTGGGTTTATCAACTTCTATTATTTAAACTCACCTCTGAGTGGGCAGTTGTCGTACTCGGGGCAGCAGCGTCCGGGCACAAGGCGCGGCGTGCAGTCGTCGCGTACGAAGCACGCGATGCGCCGGCACACCACCTCGCCTCCCTGGCAGTAGCAGACCCGGCAGGGGTCGGCGGGGTCCACCAGCTTCTCTCCGTTGCCGTACACGCGACCTTCTTGCTCGCATTCTGAAAGTGATATCAAAAAATATTTAGCGTAAAATTACGAAGCTCCTAATTAACTCACTATACAAAACTTTGGTAATGTCTTAAGAATTTAATTAAAAACTATCTCGTCAACTATATTTGAAATGGGAAAATTCGATTTTAGCAGTTGTTGCCTTCGTAAATAGATTGACTGAAAGATCACAGCACACAATATTCCACTATAAACACAATGACCGCTGTCCCAAATCAGTTACAGATGGGTTTCCTGTTCTTCTTCGTCGTCGTGTCGCTGGCACGACAGTATAAAATTTTGCTGGCCTAGGACTTCGGCAAGATTCAGTTCCCGCATATACTCACTATCTATCAAGCTAGCATCTTCCTGCAGGGTCTAACTTTCTGTAGTTCACTTGGAAGTCTCTGAACCGTCTCTCAACTCAAGCGGTATTTTATTAAGTTCAATTCTTGCTAATAAGCAGGCAGTACTCACCGCACTGGTAGGTGGGACAGCAGTGGTCGGGGCGGTGCAGCGCCTTGCAGCCGGGCCGTGGCTCGCACGTCTGGCGCGCGCACTGCACGTCGCCGCGCGCGCACGTGCAGCGCTCGCACGGCTCGGAGCCCGGGAACTCGTCCCCTGGCATGTACACCACGTCGCCTAGTGCACAGCTTCCTGGAAAATCATTGGAAACTCTTGTAATCATTGCTAGGTAGCACTAAATGTGTCTGTCAGCAGAGTAATAGGTACCATATTTTTATTAGTCAGTACGCAAACATGGCGTTGCTCGAGTATTTAAGGGTTGTTTTAACAATAGGTTTGCCCCCTTTTTATTATTTCAGCTGAAAGACGTCCACTGCTGGACAAGTGTCGCCACCAGGACCGGTCCCATGCGTCTCGCATCCAGCGGATCCCCGTGCACCCTTTAACATGGGAACTAAACATAACTGGCGTAATGTGGGTGTACTTTATAATAATAAATCATTTATTTGCAAAAAACATGGTATATAATGGTGTTAAATAAAATTAAAATAGTTCAAACATGTTTAGCTAACATAGAACATAGCATGCAAAATTTTAGGGTTAAGCAAAATGTTACAAGGCATTAACATTTTTTATCTATAAATTCTTTTAGACTATAGAAATTACATTCATTTATCCACTTGCGCAATTTAATCTTTAATAATCTTGAATTTAATATTTTGAATTGCTTTGGTATCTTGTTGTAAATACGTACGCACATTGTTAGACAGCTTTTATTATATTTGGCAAGTCTTGGCAAATCATTCAATACTAACATAAAAGGATCTCGTCTGTTCCGAGGATTCACATCGTTTGCTGTCTTAAATAGTTCTTTATTCCTAACTATGAACAAACATGTTTCATAAATATACAGAGATGGCAACGGTAACAAACCAAACTTTTTGAACATTGCTCGACATGATTCATCAGGTTGAAGTCCACATAACGCTCTGATGCACTTTTTTTGAGCTATAAATGCTCTATTGAGATCGCTGCTATTACCCCACATTACGAGACCATAGCGCAGTAGTGATTCTACATACGCGTGGTATGACATAATGGCAGTTTTTATGTTCGATACATTTTTAACCTGTTTCAGTGCATATACGAATTTATTAATTGTAGTGCTTACATTATCTACGTGTTCTTTCCAGTTTATATTTAGGCACGCCTCTGCCTTACCCTTCGGAGATTACTGGCGTGATGTTATGTAATTTCCTTTAAAACGACTCACAATAATCTATCTAGATTAGTATCTATCTAGGTGAGTTCATAAAATAATTCTCTTTCTCCACAACGTATTCCCAAACACCGCAGCTTCCAGTCCCAGTCAGCGCGGCATCGCAAATAAATGTTGTTTCTTTCGTTCTTTCATCGCGATATAAAGGAACATTCGACTCACCTTCCTTCAAGCCGACGTCGGCGCTGGTCACGTTCGGCAGCGGGCCCAGGGGACCTGCAACAAACGAATAGGCTTTAACACAATCGTACTAACGAACACAGGGTTGGTGCACAGGGAAAAGTGGCGAGGCAGTTTTATTTGTGTCGTTCGTCGTTCATCAGCATAGCAATAATATAGGTGTTGTGGATAAAGTTGGTTGTAGTTTTGTAATCAATAGAAGCAATAAAAAGTATTTAAGTCAAACTTTAACGTAATATCTTTCGTAGAGCTCGATCTTCACAGGTAAGCAGCTCTTGCCAAGGTCGGTCTGTGAATGGGTGACCGTCCATTCCATACCAAGTTTCCTCCGTGCCTTGGAAAACACGTTAAGCCGTTCGCTCCGGCTGTCCTCTATAGATCTTTGACAGTCTGTACAGGTAGTTGTGGACCGAAAGACTGACTATCAGTCTTTCGAAGTTGTATCGTACGTATTACCCAGTACTAACTGTATTGTGGAGTAAGCAGTCGCTCCATACTGGTATTCAGCTGCATCCGGTTAGACTGGAAGTCAACCCCAACATAGTTGGAAAAAGGCTAGGTAGATGATTTAGCGTAATATCTTTGTGTATATAGGGTCTAACTATTCATACACGTAATATTTTCAGGGAATCATCTAACGGCTATAACAAAGCCATTTCAAGGGATTTTTTTATAAAAATAAATAATGTAAAATTACTTGACCCACAAAATAAATACTGGCTCCTTTTTTTAAGCATCCATTACTGTAGTTTACTACGTCGCATTTACCTACTATCATTGTTAGATTATGGGAGTAAAGGTTTTATGCAAAAAGTTTCAAAAAATTTTGGAATTATAATGATTTTGTAAAAAAAAAAACACTCAGATATTTTTTTTTTTCGTTGCTATGGCGACTTTACGACTTATAGAAGTTACTCTTAAAATATTTCGTGTATGAAAAGATAGACCTTATATTCTTTCTTGTAAGCCGGGATGTATAAACATGTAAATAAACCCTAGTATATGATAAGGAAATAATGTCTACCTAAAACTAAATGTCATCAAATATTCAGAACAGTATCCAGAGCTTCGTACAATTTGCTTATTTATTGCTATGCTATGCTATTATCTGTGTCTTTAACAACAACACACGAAGTCCGTTACCATTTAGGAACACATTGTTCAAGACAAAAGACGTTCTACGAAACATTTAGATTTGTAGACAACCCGACAAAGTAGTCCGGCAGTCGAACGACAAGCTGACGGCTCGCCGACGACTCACAAATCCAATTCCGAGTCCAATTGTGTTTGATTGAGGTCCCTGGGCTCCCGACTATTTGCATCAAGTTGCGGGATTACAGTCCCGCAAGCCCACCATCCCGCAAGCCCCGACTGCCGCAGACAAATGAATTAGAAACAAAATTCCGACTTGGGTAACTTCATTACTATCGGTTCTCTCCCATCTGAGGCGTTGATTGTGTAACGTTAATGAGCAGCGGCAAATGATGTTTTAGTTTCGTCGGTATGTTGTGGGGATGTCTTCAGTTGATCTTAGGGTTTATTTAGTAAGAAAGTGGGGTTTCGGGAACTAGCTACATATCTTATTTTGGTTCAATGAAATCATGTTCAACGCAAACTCGACAATTATTGCAATTCAGGAAGCAATTTCTTGTGATTATAGAGTCGTAACAAAAGCAGTTAAACTTTTTAAATGTTATTTTTTTTCAGGCATTCTCGCCCATGCAAAATTATAGAAAAAAGTTCAAGTAGTACTTGCTATTAAGTGACCTCTGAACTTGCCCCTCGTGCCTCGTTTGAGCACCACTCAGCTCGTCACTGTCACTCGCTAACGTCAAATCAATACGACTAATTACTCACTAGAAAAGTTTTGTTCTTTACATACACAGGGGTAAAGCTCCCCCATCCACTGGATGCATAAAACATGAATTAAGCGCACCATTCACCTTACGACAATCGCAGATGAACACAGTTTTGACTACGACATCTAACTATAAGTAGTAAATGTTATTACAGGTGTAAAGTTTCCGTAATAACTTTTGCTATCTCAAGTGCTTGCGGGCTGAGATTTTATTGAGTACATTACGAAGATAATCAACGAATATGATTATGCACTTATTTCATAAAAGCAACCGAGCAGCGATTGCAGCGTTGCAACTTCAATTCTGCTTGGTAATTTGACGGCTGTTTACTGCAATATCAGATATCACTGTCTGGCAATATCTCTGAACAATAAGCAAATAGGTATAGTCGGTCATAATGTACCGATAAATAGGAAATATCCGACTTCTTTCATTTTATCTAATAAACGGTTTCACTCTAATAGATATTAACACAGAAACAGAACTGAAACCTTGAAAACGATTTTTAGATTCCGGTATTTTGATTATTACACTAAAATTTTCAAGATTCGTTATTCCGGTGTATAATTATCACAGCGTGATTTGTCATACCATGTCAGACTACATAAATATAAATAAAATGCTACACGAAGCTTTTATGACTATCGCATAAGAGCCCTTCCTACTCACATAATTGAACAGAACGTGAACAGCTCGCGACAACCCTTTCAGTCGGACCGTGAATAAGCGCCATCCCGCCACCCCGCCATCCCGACATCCCGCCATTACGGCCCTCTATGATTTACGTCCCAAATCCCGCAGTTCGCTGTTTTTATGTCGCCTTACTCTCGAGAAAAAGTCTTTGGTTCAGTTTTGTATGTGTCAGGAACTTAGGATGGTAGGAGAAATTCTTTTACAAAATGTGTCTTGACAGGTCTTTTGTGTAGTCTTTCATTATTTAACTGAATTCTTTCATTAAACAGCTGTCAGTGATTATAACGCTTAACACATTTTCGATATTGTTATACATGCAGTTCATTTAGAAGTTTCACGAGAACTCATTGGGACTAATATCTTCGCTATGGGGACTATTATTTTTTCCTATCCATCTGATGAACCACGAATAGTTTGAAAGTTGAACGACCTCCGAACCACCGAACTGATCTGAAAGCCAAAGGAAACTGAAACTTATGAAACAATGCACACAGATATTTAGGTTTGATTGTTATGGTCCCAAATGGGATGTGAAGTTACGTGTTTCAAAATCATTCGGCGTTGTTTCGCGGATCATTCTATCAACAAAAATCTTATATCATCATGACACGTAATAAACTGCACTTTCTCAATAAATTCTGACATTTTTCTTATAAATCTCAATAAATTATTGCAACATCAATAAATATTGTATCTGACGTCGTGTCGTGTGTTCGCGGCAGCCACAGAGAGCACGGCTGGCGGCGGCGTGGCATGTCGGTGAGCGCGGTGTGGCGGTATCGACACTAAGTACGAAAACACTGACTTGGAAAGAGAAAAACGTTTTTTGAATCCTTATTTCCAGTACCTACACAGTTTACAAAGAGTCGAAATGGATTTATTAGCCAATACACCTCTGCCTAACCCCCCGGGGTTACAGGCGTGATTATGTGTTATGCTTATGACAAATGCCTACCTATAATTACTGAATACAGTGAAAATCCTATATTAATAGACAATATGCCCAATTAGTAAGTTCAGTTTTATGGTATTGTGTATAACCAAATGTTTGATATATGAAAACCAGCAAATGAGAAATATAGGCGCACTTGAAGTCACAGCACAGTGCATACGTAGCTCTTAAATACATAATGATGCTAACTCCAATATTTAATGACGACCGTCACCTTTAATAAAAACATCAAGGTCAAAAATATTTTCAAAAGCGACTGTATATTTTATTTAAAAGACTTTTAATGCTTTCTTTTACTGTTGAACGTTTAAGTTTTAACGAGAAGTATATAATTTTTCATCATGTTACATCAGTGTTCGGTACAAAATCTCAGTAGGTGCTCTAAAGTTTCGTCAAGATTTAGAAGTTTTGTTCGAGATGAGCCAAAACTGCCGTGAGTAACTTGGAACTCGGTCACGTTAGGGTTAGAAGTTGGAACACCAAAAATATTCTGGTTTATTACAGTCATCTAGCAAACATTCGGTTTTGTGTGTAGAAATTTGCACCAAGAAGGTTCTTCCAAAACCATGGTGCATGTAAAATACTGGTATTCTGCTGCATCCGGTTAGACTGGAAGCCGACCCTAACACAGTTGAGAAAAGGCGAGGCAGATGATGATGAATGATGATGAAGGTTCTTGCTAACTTAAGAGTTACACAATTTACAAGACACTTTTTAAGAGAAACTTGATTATGTACACAACCCTAAGATAGATTCCAATTAATGTATTAAAATTATGAGTATTACAAAAAAAAAAGTGAAAGCCGGGCTCACATAAATCTGATGCTTTTAACTAGCACGAGACGCTTATATCTATATATGTACACATTGTGGCGTTACTATGTACTACGTACAAACATGCTTCATTCATAATATGTTCCATTACATACTTAATTAAATAATGGCGTTACCGTGTTCAGCTTATAATGGCACATTAGTGAATTACGTCTCGTAACAGAGCTCGTCGCGAACCCGGACACACGGTATTATTATCATTTGGTATTAATAAGGATTGATGTAGCTTGTTACATAGCATATAAGGATAATTGATTTGAAAGCAATTAGTAGTTGAAGGGTTTCTAGCAGTTAACATTAAAACGCCTACATCAAGAATAATATTGAATTACAAATTATTTTACAAAATTAATTTAATCAACGCTTCAATTTAAATTGATGAAAATTTAATTTCTCAAGTAAGTACAGGTTAACTTTACGTATATTTCATTAAGAATTCTAAATAAAAGGAGAACATATGATAGGAAATATGAATGTTATGTAAATTATGTCATGTGACACTTGCGTTATCCTAACACTTCAAATAGACCTTACTACTTCCAGTATTAATACATCTTCGAGAATGCAGAGGTTACTTAATGCCAATTATTTGCATAAATAAAGTAACTGTGAAAATATGACCGCATTTACAGGGGTTTCTCGTAATATTTCCTGCGTAAATCAAAACTCAATTGTATGATGGTGATACTTGTAACTTCTGAGACGTTGTTGATCTATCCTTGGGATTTCTGTCCTACATTGTCAGTTTATAAAACCTGTCATAAACCTCAGAAAATGGTAACCATAGCCACAGTTCTATCATGGCTATACACACAAGTTTTGCATTTATTGTTTCTTGATTGGAGCATCGAATGCAGCCGGCGCTAATCAATTACCTTATATCGGTATTGATATTTATAACCGTGCAACATTCGACTGACTAGCTACTAATAAGCTCTCAGGGCGACTCACACGGTTATGTAAACTGATTGAAATTCAAACATTCTTTAGAAATTAAGTGGAAAAGGGGGATAAACACAATCAAACGGGCAGAAATATGTCATCAATAATGAAAGAAATTAAAGATTGAACAAAATTTACAAAAAATATAAAGTTTTCAGACTGTAATTAACTCACACATAGAACATCGTTTAGCCACAATCACTAATTGTGTGTTCGAAATTCCAGATAATTTTCCTTTATTCAGTTAAAAAAAGCTTTGTATTGTATTATAAATCGGGGTGATGTCCGCACCTCCACGTCAAGGCGCTTATTTGCGTAAGGGTAGTAAAAGTCAACGAGAGCCTTAAAAAACATTTTTAAATATTATAATTGGTACTTCTCAAACTTTGAACTCATGACCTAATACTGTACGAGCAGGTCCATAGACCCGCCCACCATCACAAAATACATGAACAAAGACAAAATTAATGAATACAAAACGAGAGCAACACAATTACTGCCATGAAGCCTTCATTCTTTTGTACAAAGGTCAACCGTGGCCGACCTTAGTGAAAGCTGCGATTACCTGGAGTCACTGACTCTGGCCTCGTGAAGGGCGGGCGGTCGGCTGAACCGGAAGTAGGGCGGGCGGGACGTATCGGTTACATAGACAGGATGCGCGATTTCTTTGTTATTTCGCGGAGGTTAAATAACTTGTTTTACTTATATGAATGTGGATGAATGTTTGTGAAAGTGTGGGATGTTTCTTATTTGACAACGAATAAACAGCTAAATGTAATTTTCATGAAAATTGCCCGTTTGGCAGCAACTAGTGTGAAGCTATTTACAAAAAATCTTTTTTAAATATTGAGTTAGACTAGACGCTTGTCAAACGAACTTTTACATCGTTACATAACTGATTTTGACTGTAAACTGTTATGCTGTTAGACAACTATATCTTGGCAAACGATAAAGCTCCTAACTTCTCTTATATTTCCAAAATTTCAAATAAATTATAATCACATCTGTGTGCATGCGACATGCGACCAATATAGGAAGTGCGTGGTATCTGCGGGCGATGAGCCGCGGCCTCGTGAAGGGCGGGCGGCTGACCTGTAAGTAGGGCGGCGATCAGGACGAGAGTATTAACCTCTCAGCCGCCCCAGTTCACTGATGAAGTCGGGATATCTAGTGCAGGATGTGCCTAATGGAAGCCGGAAGGGGTCAATGTTTCTATCTGATCTACTTGTCGACGAAATTATGTTAGTAAGTAGGTACAGCCACACACGTGTAGCATCACTAGCAGTACGATACTGATGACTTATGGTAGTCCTTTGATAAACCAGGTGGAATTGGGCAGTCAATGAGTTTAGGAAAAGGAGCAAGGGTTTACGCGGGATATACAAAATGTATGTAGGTACATAGTTTATTTTTTAATAATTCGTCCGGAATTTTATGATTTCAATGCATGGGACGACTTAATTTGTCAGACAGCAAAAGAACATTTAAAAATCAAAGCAATGTGCTTTCAGCAACATTAAAGCCGGAAAACAAAAAATAAAATCGCTCTGCTATAAAAAGAACCCTTACTACGACCAAAGTAATAAAAGTACAGCCCCTAGAAACTCATACTCCATCCGCAAAATTAAATACAACTTCCACAATATTAATTTCGCTCTCTGGCGAGGCGTGGGCCGTAATAAGCCGGCTACATCCCGGACGTTCGTTAGCCGTGGCCGTGGTGTATAGTCGTGCCCATACACCCGTGGCCGTACAGCCGACGGCTTTAATTAAAACATATGCCAGCTAGCCGGGCCCGCTCTAGTGACACCGACTTCTTTGCCGCACTCGTACAAGTTAATTAAGCTTTCTGACTATATTCGCTTCTGTCTTTGAACGTGGCTTGTTAATGAGACTCGCTGTCACTGACATTCTCGTTCTAACCTGGGAAGGGGAATATTCATATTTCAATGTGGATGACCCAGTGGTGACGATCCCGACTTGCTAGTTGTTGTGCCTGGGTTCGAACCGGCGAGTAACTTTGTGTAATTTACTTAATTACTACTGCTCTCAAAACGGTGCCGGAGCGATGTCCTTGAATAAAAAAGTCCCACCAACATGTCCAAAAAATAGAGCCCCGTGGTAGATTACAGTCAACTGCTTCTCATAGAGAGCAGGCATGTGCGATTATTTTGCAGGGTCTACCAACTGTCCTTGGGCTAGGCAAAGCCTACCAATTACATCATCCACATTATTGTGCTGATAGGTAAACACACTAAACAATGAACTATTTCCACGCGCGAGTAGGTAAGCTCGTAGTAGTCTCGCACAGTAGGCCACACATCCTTACTCATGTGCACCGAATGATCTAGGTAAAGGCTAATACATCGATAGAGGAACCCAGAAAATCTCTGATTGTGTCAGGATTAAGAAAATTTGCGCTTCTCAACAAGCATAAAATCCTAAACATTGAGTACCGTGTCTTGAAAGACAAATACCCGTTTAGGTAATACTCTGAATGTCAATAGTATGTATTTAGGCATTCATTAAGGTATTGCTAAGTGATTACGTGAACACCCTACAGTTGTCACTTAAAATATGTTCGTGTTTCCTACTCATTTTTACCAAATAATTGTTCAAGCTCCGTCAAGCGAAGAGGATAAACCTGCTGATCCCGTTAATGAGCACCGTTAGGATAAGCAATCGCGTCGTCGATCACGTCCCGACTCAAACTTCCAGCGAACACCAATGTTTGCTGAACCTGTGTTTGAGTTTGACTGTTACCATCACGTAGAAGATATGTAGAAGAACAACTGCGAACAGGTTTCATACAGATTGTGGTCGGGGAGAGACATACAAGGTTGAAGCTCATCACCGCATGGTCGCCCGACCTGTGATAACGATGATACAAAGGTTAAGAATGTGAATGATGATGGTGATAATGTGTGGTGTGCGATGTGATGTCTGTGTGTGAAATGTGAAGGTATGTTGTTGTGTGTGTAATGGACTTATCTACCGAAAAACCTAGGATGGCAATCCTGTTGAAAGAATCTGTTGAAACATGAAACGATTGCTACTTGTCTACGCCTGAGGTTATCTGAGTTTCCGAATTGCTAAAATTGCTGCTTAACTTAAGGAGCTAACATCAAACTTAGAAGTCCCATCTTACTTGAATTGTAGGACATTTTTTTTGCGTGAGTGAGAGTTACGTAAACCTTCTGAAGGCTCTTTTTATTGTGGTTCGAATTCAAGCAAACTGAGCGATCCACGAAACAAGCACGTTTTATAATGTACTCGCGAATTTGAGAAGATAATCATGTACAAGTTTAGATTTACTCTGCACTCGCTGTTTAATATTACTTTCTTGTTTATATTTTAATCGATTGGAATAATAACTGAATTCGTTCAGTAAACCCAGAAAAACGAAAAACGACACTTTATAATATGTCAAAACTGTTCGGTTGTCTAGTTGGTCTAGAATAAGAATAAGAATAAGAAACTTTAGTCTTTACTTTGTCTAGTAGTGTAAAAGGCCCTGGGTTCGATTTCCGGTCGGGTTGTATGAAGAAATGTGTGTGTATGTATACTATAGGTCACATCTGGGTAACTGTTCGGGGAAAACGAATCCTAATGTTATGTTATGTTACAAATTATAAATGACGAATTGTTTGAACGTTCATAAAAGACGAAGGGACCTATCAAAATCGATAAAGATTGCATTGCGTGTCACAATGCTAGGCCGCGTCGCCTGCTCAAAACACATAGCTTATAATTTTAAACTTTGTCGTTTTTCCACGCAAATATAAACAAGGCCGCCATTTATTACTATTTTATTTAAATTTCATAGATACCTAAATTACATTTTTTTATGTTTAGGTTTCCCTAATAACACTGCCTTTTTATGTTTAGGTTTCCCTAATAACACTGCCTTTTTATGTTTAGGTTTCCCTAATAACACTGCCTTTTTATGTTTAGGTTTCCCTAATAACACTGCCTTTTTATGTTTAGGTTTCCCTAATAACACTGCCTTTTTATGTTTAGGTTTCCCTAATAACACTGCCTTTTTATGTTTAGGTTTCCCTAATAACACTGCCTTTTTATGTTTAGGTTTCCCTAATAACACTGCCTTTTTATCGTTATGGCTGCCCAAAGATTGATGAACTCTGTCAAAAGGTCTATTCAAAAGCTGAAACCTTTTACAAAATTAAAAGATTTCTTATTGTATTGGGACTAGCTCGATACCTATGTATCACTGTACTCAACTCACATATTTTATACCTATTACACTTTCCTATTACTAATCGTAACTGTCGTGAAGCGAATAGAAATAATGAATGAGTCATGAACTAACCATGTGCAATCCGCAACCTTGCCTGTCCTAGACGACCAACATCATTGCCAACATTGGTGGACAAACATCGATGCCAACATTGAGGCGCGACAACCTGCATGACTCCATAATCTTGACTTATGGTGCCATCTTCGGCAAAGTAGGCCAAGTCCTGCCATTGCCAAAAATAACGGCAGTCTGACTACAAATCCGTGTGTCACGGAGCCAAAACCGTCACCCATCCGTTGCCACGCATGGCGCCGTCATTGCCCCGTGTTGCCCGACATTACCCGACGTCATCAACATTAATTAACACCGTGTTATTAACTCGATTGCTGTCGATCATCGATTTACGAGGCATTGTTCCAACTTGATTACAATGTTACACTTTAAAGTGTGAATCTGATAACAGTACCTACCTACTAACTCCCTATAGTAACGAATGATGTTTCCTCGTGCAATTGTCGTTCAATAATCGGCGTTTAAAGATTTGTAAACAATGAAGGAAAAAGAACAACATTTCACTAAGGTACCACTGCACTCTAGTGACTGGCCACTAGAGTGTCAAAAAACTATCTTAATAGGGTAACACAAATATTAGTTTCTATCAACCCTTTACATTTTTCTTGAAAAGGGTGAACAAAAACTTCTACAGTGTTGCCAAAACTACTTTTGTTTACTTTCCTTTCGACAGCAACTTCGCAACCCCGAAAGCAATGCACGACAACAACCTGCACTAACTTGCGCTAAAACCTCTCCAGCATCCATTGCTGCACCGACCTTCACCACATTCCCTAAAGTTACGGCAAAGGGTTTGATGTAGAATGTGTGAATCGATAGTTCATCCCGTCGGCGGCTCCTACTGCGCCTAGGGATAGATACGGCGTGTCACGGGCGCGATCGATACCGGCCCACGCCCTTGTTACGACTTTTATCAAACACGAAATGGGCCCAGGACTTCATTCACGGTAACCCGGGAAAAAACACATCAATCATTTACAATATCTGGAAAATTCCACGAAGGAAAGAAGTTGTATCAAGTTTGCAAGACATCAGTTAGTCGCAAGAATACATTTTATAAAAAAAAATATACAGTACTTCTCTGCCTAGCCCACACCCAAAAATCGTGCGTGATGCTATGTTATGTTGTACAAAATGAAAATAATTTGTGAATATTTTTAGGACTAAGTAATTCAAACTATTGACATTGGGGAAATTAAGTAATTTCGCACTAGGTTTTCCCGACGGGTATGTAATGGTACAATGCACATAATTTTCCGACACTGTTGCCAACAACCAAACTAAATTACACGTCCATCAGCACAGAACTGATGATAATTGGTCCAGATACACGACACAAACCACCTGCATTGTGCACGTCATTTTGCGACCAAATTATGATACTTTATTTTACTTTATCGTATATTTTCACTTTTAAGCGCAACTTTAATAGTCCCGTGTTGGCAAACATCATGGATATGTTGTAAATAACATCTTGAATTCAATCACTTTCATCGACTTCAAGTTTAGACGTGTTACATTGGCCCGAATGAGGACGACTTCCGAAAAGAGAAAAATCTTCTTCACCAAAATATTCCAAACAACATTTTTGTGAAGAAGATTTTTCTCTTTTCTACAAATTATTCTTAACTTCTTAAAAGTTAAAGTGAGTTCAAAATCTTTCAGTTATGTTTTGGCTGTATTCCAATTTCCGAATTTTTTGTGCTACGTCAAAAGGAACTCTATAGGTATAGGTGTCTAGCAAACAATATTATACCTAAATAGGTAATGATATTTTTAACGATAAGAGCATTATTTCATCCATTATACTCGATGACTCACACGATACAGACGACAGACATGACTGACAGACGATAGTCCCACGACGAGACAACATACTCTCTAACACTTTACAAAATGAGCTCTTCATGCACCCACCACACACCACACATGTACTCACCCCCTAATACAATAATAGTTTAGTGAATATAAAGCAAATGTTACCGTGCCATATTTTAAATCTCATTTTCGTGAAGAAAAACTATGCATAATATTACAAAGTTATACAGTATTCGTAGATGGAGGAATGATCCCTCCGTCCCTCCGACCCTTCGTTTTTCTCACTCAACGTCAGCCTGTGACAAACTGCTCTGTCAAACTCCGACTCCCTGTTTGTCCTCAAGTGAAAGATTGTTAAAGTTCTTGACTAGCCTGAAAGTTTGCAGAGATCAATCCGAATCTCTTGGCGGATTTATTTCGCTATTTCAGTGAATCACAACAATTTGAGCAGAACTAATTCAAAAGTAGTCGGCATCCATCATGAATCATTCAACCCTGTACAAATTGTTTGCAGCACATAACCCCTTTGGCCTCTATTAAAACCCATGCCAATATTTAACCTGATCTATCGTGGCTTTTCCTCATAGCAACTTCTTTGAGAGGAAAATAAGATCTCCTGAATATACACTAGGGTTTCCAAAAATCCATAAACATGTAATTCACAAGAATTAATAGCATGTTAAAGGTCTGTCCCTCGCCACATGGGATCCTGGGAGGCTGGGATCATCACACCGTTATCAGTAAAGTGTAGATAGTGGACTTAACACCTCTCTTTACCCTTCGGTACCACACCTTTACCCTTTGAGGACCGGAAATAGTTTAGTTAGCGTGTAGCTGGGGCCTGGGGAGATCTCGGTATGTGTTTGTTGGATAGAAATATTGATATTACTTAGCATTAATCGTCTTTAAGATTATAATGAGCTGACAGGAATTCCTTGCTGATAATGCAAATCTAAACATCTAACCATGGAGTTTCTTGCCGGTTCTTCTCCATAGGAAACGACCAACCCGAACCGTGCACCTTTTTGTCGACGTTTTATAGTGCCCATCTAAGCCTATGTGAAATAAAATATTTTGATTTTGAAACATTGACAGTGCATACATTTCGGTACTGGCACCAGTCATGGTTGTAAACTTCTTTTAGGTTAGCTCGTTCCATCGTCGACCTCATCTCTGTCCTCAGGACCGGATTGAGGTCAAGAGTAGGCCCATTTAACATTAAAAAAAAACTAATTTGAACTTGCAAAAATAACATTAAATCTTGTCAGCTCTTTGATGGACGACGCCAAAACAAATCCAATCTGCCAACTTCTTAAAGTTTATAATATTTTTGCGTCTTTACTCAAATAGCGAACTAAAACTCCAAAACATTTCAGATAACCAAAACCTGAAGCTTACTTTACACCGAAACAATAACTCCACATTGTACATACAATACCTCCTATCTTCCTTCAAATCATATACTTTAGAAATGTTTATGCTTACCGGGAAGATATGGCAGCCATCAGATAAGGAGCCAACTGCCAAAATCGAGGATACGTCATCATCGTCGTCCAGGTTCGTCATAGATAAGCTATGTCTTGTATTGGCATGCAGTTCCTATGGCTAGGCACTAGGCAGAGTAGCCGCTGTCAGTGGGCCTCGCTGGGAGGGGGGGTGGGGGACACACAGGTGGGGCGGGCGGGACGAGGGAGGGGGGCGCCGGCCGGACCGACGGCATTCCGAGCGTGACTCAGCCGGACGCCGGCGCGTAAGTAACCGTCTCGTAACTTTATTAATATTAGCTGTCTTATCTCATGGTGGCTCATCTTTGCGGAAGTTCGCCATTTTTCGTGAGAAGCAGGAAGTTTGTCTGCTGGGTTCTTTGTAGTGTTAATTAGATAATATTTGCTGTTTTCCTTAAATGTAACAGCGACAATAATAGTCCCCAGAGTCCTCATACATTATTTTTTAAATCTTCACAAATTAGTGGATGTTTATTCATGTTGAATAAATATTCAGACCGGTGGACTGCAATAGTTTTTGCCAGATTGATTTCAAAGTTATCTATTTGTGTTTTGAAGAACAGAATAACTTAGTAGAAAATGACCATTTGGTTTTAATTTAGGCCTGAAATTGCAAATCTTCTACTTGTATTAACCGGTGTTTTGTTCTGTGGCAATATTACAACGGATAGTAGTAAAAATAAGGTGAAAACAATTATAAAACACCCCAGAATGCACGAACAATTAGTCAAAAGGGGAATCTTCATCATAATTAAAGCATTGTCAATATTTTCCCACAGTAGCCGGCTACATACCTCGCGGCGGCCGCAGGCTGTAATGACCGCGCATCACTATCTGCCGGAATGTGTTATCGACAATACACATACATACAAACCCTCGTAGGTATATATAGAAATGCAAGCTACAAACCCTAACTTTAGAAGAAATCTTGACTTCTTCTGATCTAACTAGAAACCTATTTTTTCAATGACAACAGTCAAAAATCGTAAAAGAAGAAGTAATTCATGATTTCTAGATTTTATTGTATGGTTAGATACGCAGAAAGGTACACCTGTGCTAACCCTTAGGGAAGTACAAGCGAGGAGCTATGCGATGTTATGGTTACAAAGGCTGGTCTCAACTTAAGCCTAGCGATCGATGATTATCGCTGACATTCCCTCGAGTGCATTTTCCGCAATCTCATAACCTGTCACCAATTTTCGAGGGTCTTCACAAAAAAGTACGGCTTTTCACAAAAGAAAATTGATTTTCTATGTATGGAAACCAATATAACCATACTGACCTCCTTTCGAGGTCCACGATTCGCTTTACCTTACCCGCTAAACCAATCTGAGACACTTGAGTAAATAACTCTGTATCGTTACCTAAACCTTACTAATAAGTCATAGTAAGTGGATCACATAGTAATGTAAGGGTATATAATGTGTAGGCTGTAGATTTGTAGTCAATACGAACGCGGCGCTATTAGCACGTAGAGCATCAATTCTCATTAGCAGTCATTGTAATTAAGTGGATGATACGACGCCATTTATATACTAGATAGTTATAATGGTTGCTGTAACACAGTTGGGTTTATGTGTTGTTTTAGAAGTACCACAGAAGCGTGACATTTGGAAGGAATTGAGGGAGGCCTGTGTCAAGCAGTGGGACAATGTGGACTTGCTATAATATCTAATTAAGTTAGAGGAAACAAAACCGTAGAACGAGGGTAGTCATGATGCAGGTAGAACGAGACGAGTTGCGAGGGCTTGATGGGTGATTGAACGTGGGGTAGTAGGAGAAACCTTGCCTATTGTCCAGCAGAGGTATGAGATTAATGAATGTTATTTAAAAACTGTAACTTTTATAAACAACAAGCAATAGAAAACTACAAAGTTTTTCTTAAAATAAATGGTTTCTAGATTAGACTGTGTGTCTATCTAGAAACCATATATTATCTATGAAAACTCTTTAGCATTTGCGCAAGTAAAAGTGGCACTAGAAGGTTTAATTCAATTTAAATGATTATTCTTTGAATCTCGTTAATAGTGTATCATATTTAAAAAAATACTGTGTGTAATTTTTATTTAACTGTACATTATATTCTTGTAAACACTATAAATAAATTATGCTCTCTGATAAAGATCAGGAATTTGTTAATATACAATAATCTGCTTAAAATTATGTGTTAATTGGCATTGTTGATTTAATTTAATTACTTTGTGAATTCATCGGATGTTTTCAAAACATTTTTCTTATAATGTAATTAACCCTTGGAAAAATCGTATCTCTGTGCCTGTACACAGCTCTAGTAGCTCCTATCTATCGAGTCATAAAAAGCATGACCTGTTCAGATGCTCATCATTTGCCACGAATATAGTACATACGAAATATGCACATGATTTAAAAGTAGAAGCAAGACTTCAGAAATGTGATAAGTAGTGATAACAATCATCATTGACGGAATTTCAGCACCTTTGGACTATAAGAGTTACATTTTCATTCTGCATTCTTACTAACATCAACCGTTTTGTACGGAACCCATAAAAAGATAATATCGGGCTCTATACTTATGGAACAAATGGTTCGGGTCGGTAGTCGGCTCACGTATTTGATTGCTATTCGCGACAGGCTCAGCATCCCATTCTCATCTCACGCTCCAAGCTGGAAGTTGAGACCGATACAAAGGAAACGATACTGACTCCAGATATGACAACACTGACGTGACATGATCAGCTGACACTCTGACGAGGAAAGTTGATCGTATTTTGGGTCTACGTTTACTTCCACAAGTTGACCTTTTGACAGTAACCACCTGCGGTTAGATTGTCCTACGGGGACATATTTTTATCCCGATAATACATCGGGATTAAAAAAGGATCTTATCACCAGTCATGGCCTGCCGCTCTGCATGCTAAATTTCATTGCCATTAAGGCATGAAAACGTAACAGGCAGAGTTACATACTTTCTCGTTTATAGTATCAGAGTGGATTGATTGATAAATAATACAGGTAATATCAATAAAAATGCCTCGGAAAGCCCATTCAATAATGTTAAGATAAGCCCACATTCCACGAGGCCGGTAACAGGAAAATGTGGCGGTTAACACTTTCTCAGTCGAGGCGCCGGGAAATTCCGCACTCCAGCAAATTAGCTTTATCAACACTTCGATATCTAGGCGGGTCCACATACAGCACGCGCTTATGCAGCTTGCGTTAGCTTTAAAGAACTTAGTGTATATGTGTGTGTAGGGGTGAAAAGTGCTATAAGTTTTTAGAAGATTTTCAATATTCTATGAAGACTTTATATGGGTTAAAATTAACAGAAGTACCAAAGAAATAAAAATTGGTGTCAAAATATTTAGTCTCATTTTAGACATATAATAGTTATAATTTTACCAAAAACACACATTACAATCAACTCTGTTACCCAAGAGCTTCCTCAAACTATTTCGAGCATCCTACAATGCCATTCCGAATGCTGATAAAGCCTATTCGTGAAGGCATTTATAACGACCGTCTCAAATCAACGCGAAGATGTTCAACTATATCCTGATTGGATAGGAGACGTGAGAACTGAGTGACGTCATCACACATAACCTTCGGTTTCGGCCCGTGACTCAGCTGACTAAATAAAAACCATACGGCAAGCCTCTGACATTGTCCACCATTTATCTATAAGGAAAAACAAACAAATGTATCCGTTTGTTTGACTATAAATAATAGATTTTATTGCTTTTTATTTGCGCATAACTTTTTAAAACCAAAACAAGTCGATTTGTGAAGATGGACTGGTTTTTACGATGTATTGTTGAGTAGCGCGAGTTGTGGATGCACAAGAAATATTGATGGTTTGTCTGTGGCTGCGTTTTGTCTGGTTTCTTTTTGTGAGGAAAATGTTGAGTATGAATGTAGATGGCTATAAGAGTAGAGGAAGATCAAATAAACGATGGATGGACTGTGTGAAGGATGATATGGCTAGAAAGGACTGCTGAGATGACGAGTAATAGAGAAGTGTGGAAGAAAAAGACATGCTGGGCCGACCCTAAATAAGTTGTGATAAGAGCAGGAGGATGCTGATTATGTCTGTCTGCCGAGCTGTCTACCCTGTTTATTGCGTCAGTCCTACTGAAACAAGATGCTTAATTTGACCTACATTTTAAACCTCGTTGCATATTTATTTTATCTATTTACACAATTTTCTAAGTATTCTAAAACTTTTTTGGAGTACATTCTTACATGAGTGAATTTTTTATCATCCATGTAAAACAAGGACTAAAATGTTATCATTAATCTTGTCTTGGAAAAACAAGGCACCGCTTTTACACCGCCGGGGTGATAGCGGAAAACATGGACTTTCCCTATAAGTAATTTCTGTTAATTTAGCTTGATGGCGTGCGGCCAGCATTACCTAATCGTCGCATTATGTGGTAAAGACGCTGCGAAACGTTCAATATGCTTGTTTTATTTTTCTGCACTCAGACTCCGATTCAAATTTATTGATTATTGTTTCATTTATAAAGTTTGAAAGACGTTAATATTAAACCGAAACGATATTATTAACTACCATTTTCCCGAGCGCACTGTATTCTGAATTTCTAAGTGTGGGACACAAAGTCCGTCACCTCACAATATCTTTAACAAGGTACAGAAGTGCCAAAAAGAACTAAAAAAACAGAAAACGGACTCAAAAAGCACTACTTGATCTGAAGAAAATAAGTACACTACACACAATTTGAAATTCAGGACACTATGTAATTTTGGTCGTAGCCGCTAGAGAGAAGCCTTCAATAAAAATATTATTGTAAACACATAAGTAGTAGTTTTGGCGAGCTGACGGCATCCCTAGTTACCTACAAATTACAATGTAAAGGAAAGAGAAACCACATAGCCTGCATCACTCTCTACCTCGGCACAGACCTAGGCGCGGTTCAAGCTTATAACTCCCGTTACAATCTACAGATTACAATATCTTTATCACTTAACTACCTCATAAGTTGACAGAAACTTACCGGCTCGACAGACGGCAACAATGTTGAGTGTTGCCAACAACAGGAACAGTTGCCTCGGCGAAGCCATGTCGCCTTGCGATCTGCAACAAACAACAAAACAAAACGTCAGCAAACGACACCAAATAAAAACGTAGGGATTACCAGTTTCTGAAGAATTATTTCGTAGTTTCTCCATTGACAAAATTTATTTGTTTTTATTCTGCGAAACTTTTGAACAAACAAAGTATTTAGTCAAAAGGGCAAAGAAACAATCTTACTTAAAATACATTCTACCGCTTTTATCCGACCTCCATATTTCCAAAAAAAAAAAACGCTGACAAAGTACCTAACGTCTCACAAGGCATATTACTTATTGCATTAAATATCCTTCCTGAGTACATAACGATAGCTACTATGTATGCACATAGCATTTCTCTCTACTATCACGTAATTTAAAAGGCAATCAATCGCCAAGTAAGAGCGGTGAACAAAACTGCATATCAGGCGCATCGCAAAAAGCGCCGCCCGCGCACCTCCGCGGTCAACGACCCCTCTCCCGGCAATCACATCCCCTAGATCAGCCTGCGTAATATTACTCAAGAAAAAAGCCTGTTTGATCATCATTACACAAGTGGCAATGCTCGGAGCCTGTCTCAGAATAATAAAACTACGCCATTTTATCTTTTTTTAGACTAAGCCAGTTTGCCTGCAGTTTTGATTTTTCCTGAGTGATAAAAAAATTTGTTAATTGAGAGAAAGGCAAATGACATCAAGATATTTAAGTTTGATTGGTTTGGTAAATAAATAGTCATTGATGATGCCAGTCATAACATCAATAATAGTGCAGTGAGAGCATTTGTTTATCGATAGATTATTCTCGTTGTTGGTCACTTCCTACCAACTGTTGATGACGATTCTATAAAGTCTTGCGTTACAACAGATTTTGAACGCATTGAATGGTTGGTAAAAGTTAAAGAAAAACAGTAAACTGAAAAGCAATCCTAACTAAATGCAGGTTAACAGCTATGACTCAAAGAAACCACACTTTGTGATTTCGCACTTTGAACACCAGCTCAAACATTTAAATCATTAAATGTGGTAAATGTGGCGTCATCGGTTACCAGCCTAGGTTCACATAAATATTCTATTGACACCTTACGTAAATAACCTAGACCTGTTCTATGGGCTGTGAACTCAGAACCGCATTTTTAAGTCAAAATAACGTTGTAGTCAAAACTAGACAGGTTAAACAGTCAAGTCATTTGCTTAGAAAACTTGTTCAATTCTGTATCTACGTTTCACAAAATGCGGTTATCATTTTTACTTTGAGTATGGTTTAAATAATTGACCATTTTGAGATTGATTGAGTACGGGTTGCTAAACTCAATTTATTCACATCAATAATCCCAATTGCGATAATTCTGATTCACAAACTGGCCACAATGGCAACAATTCAGTGCAAACCAACGAAACATTACTTGTACCAATAACATATTAAAGATTACAATCAATAGACCACTTAAAAGTAATGACCGCGTTAACATAGGTAACGGTTTGAACACAAATACCAAAGAATTAACTCGATCTGTTTAGGAGCCAAGCACCCTCGGGAGCTAAGCGGCCAATAAATAAAAACCGACACCCACATCGTACTCACTGTCCCATTCTCGAGACGAATGTCCCCCGATATGGGAACCATGTCACATTAATGCCGTACTCGCACTAGAGTGTAACGAATGTCCCCCGATATGGGAACCATGTCACATTAATGCCGTACTCGCACTAGAGTGTAACGAATGTCCCCCGATATGGGAACCATGTCACATTAATGCCGTACTCGCACTAGAGTGTAACGAATGTCCCCCGATATGGGAACCATGTCACATTAATGCCGTACTCGCACTAGAGTGTAACGAATGTCCCCCGATATGGGAACCATGTCACATTAATGCCGTACTCGTACTAGAGTGTAACGAATGTCCCCCGATATGGGAACCATGGCACATTAAGGCCGTACTCGCACTAGAGTGTAACGAATGTCCCCCGATATGGGAACCATGTCACATTAATGCCGTACTCGCACTAGAGTGTAACGAATGTCCCCCGATATGGGAACCATGTCACATTAATGCCGTACTCGCACTAGAGTGTAACGAATGTCCCCCGATATGGGAACCATGTCACACTAATGCCGTACTCGCACTAGAGTGTAACGAATGTCCCCCGATATGGGAACCATGTCACACTAATGCCGTACTCGCACTAGAGTGTAACGAATGTCCCCCGATATGGGAACCATGTCACATTAATGCCGTACTCGCACTAGAGTGTAACGAATTTCCCCCGATATGGGAACCATGTCACATTAATGCCGTACTCGCACTAGAGTGTAACGAATGTCCACCGATATGGAAACCATGTCACACTAATGCCGTACTCGCACTAGAGTGTAACGAATGTCCCCCGATATGCGAACCATGTCACATTAATACCGTACTCGCACTAGAGTGTAACGTATGTCCCCCGATATGGGAACCATGTCACATTAATGCCGTACTCGCACTACAGTGTAACGAATGTCCCCCGATATGGGAACCATGTCACACTAATGCCGTACTCGCACTAGAGTGTAACGAATGTCCCCCGATATGGGAACCATGTCACATTAATGCCGTACTCGCACTAGAGTGTAACGAATGTCCCCCGATATGGGAACCATGTCACATTAATGCCGTACTCGCACTAGAGTGTAACGAATGTCCCCCGATATGGGAACCATGTCACATTAATGCCGTACTCGCACTAGAGTGTAACGAATGTCCCCCGATATGGGAACCATGTCACATTAATGCCGTACTCGCACTAGAGTGTAACGAATGTCCCCCGATATGGGAACCATGTCACATTAATGCCGTACTCGCACTAGAGTGTAACGAATGTCCCCCGATATGGGAACCATGTCACATTAATGCCGTACTCGCACTAGAGTGTAACGAATGTCCCCCGATATGGGAACCATGGCACATTAAGGCCGTACTCGCACTAGAGTGTAACGAATGTCCCCCGATATGGGAACCATGTCACATTAATGCCGTACTCGCACTAGAGTGTAACGAATGTCCCCCGATATGGGAACCATGGCACATTAAGGCCGTACTCGCACTAGAGTGTAACGAATGTCCCCCGATATGGGAACCATGGCACATTAAGGCCGTACTCGCACTAGAGTGTAACGAATGTCCCCCGATATGGGAACCATGTCACATTAATGCCGTACTCGCACTAGAGTGTAACGAATGTCCCCCGATATGGGAACCATGGCACACTAAGGCCGTACTCGCACTACAGTGTAACGAATGTCCCCCGATATGGGAACCATGGCACATTAAGGCCGTACTCGCACTACAGTGTAACGGCCACTCTTGCCCGTGTGTGACGCAATTCTTTGCTCGTCTCAGAACCAATTTTAAGAAGAGGCACTGAGTCATGACAAATAAGGAAAATTCTGCTCATATTCTGTTAGAGTAGGCGCTTAAAGTTAATGCTTCTGGGAAATTGGCTAATTTGAATATGTGCAATCTTCTCGAGAGGTAGTTAATTAAATCATTAATTCGTTATAGATAGAATATAACGAGGTAAATGTTTTTTACTCTTGTAACGACCAGGTGATGTTCTGTAGAATTACTAAGCTCACGGCTTTTTCCCATAGTACACCTTTGCTTGGCAGGAGTGGCAGGTCTGGGTTTATGTAAGTATTATGGACCACACAGGAATCTTGCTACATTATAGTTTAGTTTAGTTTATTTATTAATAATTATCAAAATGACATGTCAGGTGTCATGGTAGATATAGATCCAATAGGTGCAACAAATGGTCAATAACTGCCTGAACCACAATCTTCCTGTAATACTTTTATTGACATCGAAACTCATAAAATGTTCGACAGAACATTCCAAACCTGCGAACCATCGTGTCAATGTGTTCGCACCCCTGGCGGGTCCGTTGTCCAGCAGTTCGGGTGGACGACCGCGCAAGTGATCCATCAATCGCCTCGGATCGCGCTCAATAGGATAATGCGCCGTCACCTACGCCAGACGAGCTCCGTGCGAAGATGGCCCTGGGAACGGACCCGCGGGATCTGGTTACCAATGTTACGATATATGAAGATAAGTTATTTGCTCACTTGAGTAATGTAGGCTAATATATATATACACATTCATTATAAAAGTGAAGAGTCAAAACGTGCAATGTTTTCAAATATAATGGACTCTACTATCAAAAAAGAAGGAGGTCAATTATATTCAACGAGTATGTTTAACTAACCCGTAATCCTATATCTAACATTTGTAAGTTAGGTGGGGCAGAGTGAAAAATAGGTATCTCTTTAAAAGGTCTCGTCATAACTAGCCTCCCGACCCGACCTGAAAAGCAAGTCTTACGTTTGCAATTTTCAGAAAAATAAATTGTATTTTTACTCACTCCGTGCTCTAAGTTTTACGGAAATAACTCCTGAACGCCACTAGGGAACAAAACTTTCTATTTTATTAGAGTTATGAAAGATTGTAAGTTTCAGCGTTTGCGTGGGCTAAAATAAGCATATGACTTCACTAACTTCTTCTTACGTCTAGGCGATCAAAAGTTTAGTAAAAGAAAAAGGGCGAACCGTTATGTACGGTGCATTTCAGTTTATAGCTTCACCGTAATGTTACAGAACTTGTCGTACACCGCAAGTTTGAGGTTTCACAAAACTTTCTTCAGCAGAAAACACATAAACCAGTTTTCTAATTATCGATTAACTTAATGATTCTTAACCGTTTGACAGCTGTCAACACAGGCATCTGTCAAGCTGAGACAAAAAGTGTCTATTAGTTTATAGGGGTATTATTAGAGCAACTAAGTAAACCTCGTGGTCCGAGATCCTTGATAGATCCTTGTGGTCAAGACGATGAGTTTGTAATGTGGATTACCGTTTTAAAAAACATTGTAGACAAATGGTTTTTTGAATGAACAGTGCCAAAAATATTAACTAACTCTGTGTAGAAATTACTGAAAGTTTTTGTTCTAACAATATCTACTGTTATAGAGGAGATCGTGGCTAAATAATAACAGCCGCTCAGATCAATCTTCAAGGTTAAGCCACGTTTGCTTAGGTTGGTCTGTGGATAGATGACCACCCATTACATATCGAGTTTTCTCCGTGCCTCGAAAAGCACGTTAAGCCGTTGGTGCTGGCTGTCATTTGTAGATCTTTTTCAGTCGTTACAGCTAGTCAGTGGCCCGAAAGTCTGACAACCAGTTTTACCAAAGTGTATCGTATTACCCAGTACTAACTGGGTTGTGGAGGTCAGATAGGCAGTCGCTCTATGTATAATACTGGTGTTCAGCTTCATCCGGTTAGACTGGAAGCTGACCACGACATAGTTGGGAAAAGGCTAGGCAGATGATGATATCTACTGTTATTACCTAATGTAAAAACAATAAGTATAGAAACAAAAATGTAAACACACTAAACAACTATTTTCAGGCGTCTAAACAACTTGCAGGTCTCTCCATTGACTAACAATACATTTTACATAACACTAAATAAAGATAGAATCAGATATTAATGTAAGCCTTTCGACAGACAGACCAACTCTTAGCTCGTTATAAAAACCAACACTTGACGTATAATCACCTCTTGAGCGACGTTACATGGACTGCGCCTGCGCGGGACATTGGACACCGGATGCGAAAGTAAAAACATGCATACAGACATGCGTAATATACAGACAGACGCTACTATCACAATAGTTCCTATGTACAGTGGCACGACGTGGTATATACTTGTCACTCAGTCGATCGAGCTATGAAGTTTGGCAATTTTGCAAATGAATGAATGTTATTCCATTTTTGTATGGGCTTGAAACATTAATCCTCTACCACCGCGGGCTGGTTCCCATGTTTCATTCCAGAGCCAAGCAACATTTTTCGGATCCCGGCAGCTAACTTAATGGCAAAAAGCAAGTTTTGTGTTTAGATATTTTTTTTAATTATTATAACCTCGTTGATCAAGTGGTCGCAAGAACAACTGCTAAGCATGAGATGCTGCGTTCGACTCCCGTTCAAAATGTTATTGGGTTTGGAATCCGGATTTGAGCTCTGTTGATGGCAATATTACATGGGACTTAAACATAACTGGTGAAAGATCGTTGTACTATTAGGAACATATTTGCCCAATCTTTAGGGTATTACAGGCGCCTTGAATTGAAATATATATTAACCCAGTTAAAACAATGTATGAAAGAACGAGGACTAATATGTGGTACGTGCCTTTCTAATGTAACTGCGACTGCATTGACACGTTAACACAATACATCAATGAGTCGACTCAGATAACAGACCGGCCAGATATAGTGATAACATACGCCATTGATCTTCAGTAACTAGTCATATTCATTCATTCATTTTCGATTCAATAAAACTATTTAAATACACCAAACCAAAGTTCTTACGTTCTGAAGTCTGTTAAGGTATATAATTATTCTATAAGGGTGTAGAAATAGCTGCAACACCTGTTTTTGTGAAAGACCTCTCCATAGTTAGACAATGAACAGCTAAATAGAGCTCGCGTTAGGCGCTAGGTTGCCTTTTCGACGTAGGTGTATTACTTACTTGGACAAGGTGACAATGATTTATAAAGACTAAACAACATAGCTTATTTAACAAAGGATAAGTTGATTTAACTTATGAGATTTAACAGTTTGTAATTAACCAAGTACTGTCAAAGTCTATATTAACTCACACAGATGTGTTAACAAACAGCTTGTTAAACCTTAACCGATTGTCGAACAAACATCATTTTCGCCATAATGATAAATAAGTATTACACGCAAAAAGGTGGAAGAAAAACTGCAAGAAAATAAAACGTCGTTACATCGCTCGCAGTGGTAAGAATGAAATATTTGGTCGTCATAAAAAGTAATCGTTTAGTTTTTTCGAGTAGGTACTTTAATACCCTATACCTAAGTAGTTTTTATCATCGGATAGGAAGAAAGAAAGAATTTACGAGATTTCAATAAGGGTCCAACATAATATTACATTTAGTACTTAATGTGCACGATTATCTTTGATTAAGTTAGTTAATTTTATGTCAAATTAGTTCCTAGTTTATAAGAAATTAAACTTACTTCCAGTACAGGTTTCTAGAGCTAACTACTCGTAATGAACTGTACAACGTACATTAAATATACAACTTCCATTAGCGACAGGCGCAGACGCACAATTATCAGCAAATACGCGAATTGTAGTAATAATAATAATCGATCGTTGTATCAATTAGCACTCGTTCTACTGTTCTGTTCCGCCTGTTCAACTGTTCGACGGTAAAACGATTTTCTTGTTCTGTGACGTATGACCCGCTTAAAAATATTTTTTTATTATTACTTATGGAAGCGAATATCTACGATTTATTGACATTGATTTGAGTCTAATTTGCAATAAGATTCGCTTGAATTCTATTGTCTGCAACCGTAAACTGGGCTGTCTTGATTGGCTGCTTGATCTGTAACCGTCGCTCGAGCCTGTAGCCCCAACTGATCAGATCGTCCCCAGCCAAGTGGTCACCGGCCTTAATACTGCAAGTCCGTTGACCCAATAACGTATTAAAACTAATAAAAACTGCCACAGCAGTAGCGGTTTTGGCGCCACTCAATACAATCCACAATCGAATGATGAACGGCGCCCCAATCGATTTTTTACCGATTCGCAATTCGAATTTTCGATTATAAATTGCGGTGTGATATTTTTTGTGGACGAGTGGCATGTTGTGGATGACTCGATTATTCGGATAACAGGTGCAATGCAATCGTGGTCTGTCCGGTAAAAGTCGATTACTGGCCCCTGCAAAACCATTAGACATGGATTTTTTTCAGTTCTACCATGTTCGAATATTTAACTTCTTCTTAGCGTGTCGATGGCAAATTTTTATTATATATGTTTGGCCCAAAATTCAGCTACGCAAATTCCGCTCGCTGTTCCAGTGCCCCAGAGGCTGAAAAGCCGTAAAAGCTTTTTTGGGTGCGTTGGCCTAGCTAGCTCAGCGAATAGTAATGCCTCCACAGCGAGATGTGATCTCTGGCGAGAGCTGCTTAAGCCCCCTGACGGCTTCATCGAACCGTCTGAAAGCCTTCCACCTGGACATGCTTTGCCGTGGCCGAATATTTAACAGAAACGATATACAGACCTACCCTTATGAGATCATATTATAAGAACACTTATATGTTTTTCTTTTGTTAGAAACGACAATCTTCCAAAAAAATGAAGTGGAAAATCGTAGCAGCCGGCAATTTGTCAATCGAGTTAAACTCATTTTTACACCACCACCACCACCACCTAAATATACCCACCTAATATCCTGCTAAAGCTCGACAGGTAGATCATCACACGCAACGGTACGCCTCCAATGGTCAGCGCCGCCGGTCAGTGCCGGTCTGCCGAGCCGGCCGGTTTTCGACCGACCCGCCGACACTGCGCAAATATTGACAAACATCTAACCTGACACGCGCATTCCTCGCAAACTGTCTCTTTGTTAACAAATCTTTGGACATTGTGTCTTTTGTAACGGTATTTCCCACATGTCACACTGAGATCGATCATATGAACAGTTATCATCAAGGGAGGTATGGATCAAACATCAAGGGCAGTGACTATTACATGCACCAATAGGCGAGTCCTTACCAGTTATCTATCTACCACTAAACGATTGGAAACTGCTGTGATACCTACGTCCCACATTGACTTGGAAAATGCACTTAAATGATTTTCATCGTTGCTATACCTATACGTGGAAATGTAGGCATTTCTCCGTCATATCGATACTAAAAAACATATTATTACGCATAACTCGTAAAGAGTTGACTTAATATGACTCAAATCAATGAAACACAAAACTTATGATATTAAAATGTTTCTCTCAGATAGTATTGATGTGTCTGATAACAACATTCCGTTGCGGCGTCTTATGAATTCATCAGCATGTGATTACATTCCGTTATTATAATATTTCTACAATAAATAATACAGATCTTACTTCTTCTTAGCGTCTCGATCGCAGATTTTCATTAAATATATTTGGCCCAAAATTCACATGCAGTCATGAGATCTTCAGGTGTCAACGCATGCAGCGCAAGATGGAAGGTGGGCCATTGTCTGTCGCATACATCATCTGAAGAGGTTATCTTTGCTACGGCCGACTTAGGTTCGGAGTCTATTGGGAGATTTCCAAGTCGGTCACAGCAAAGAATGCCCAGGTGGAAGGCTTTCAGACGGCTCGGTGAAGCTGTCAGGCGATCAGATGTTACTATTCATTGAATGTTATTATTTGTAAAGTATGAAACCGATTTCAGCGTTTTTTGTGAGCTTTTTGCAGCCCCTAGGTCAAGTATACATAGGTACCTACATGATAGCAACAAATAAATGTTTAAATACATAAAATAACAAAAAATCAAATATAAACCAGTTGCCAGTACTTATCTAATTATAGAAATTCGAAACGCTTGGAAGGTTAGATAGTCACTTCTCTAGCTCCTGCGGATAACCAACGATACACAATGTGGGTTACGGTTAAACCTTACCTATCAGTTCGGAATCGCATTTTTCCATGCTCCAATCCTTTTCCTTCGCTCAGAATCGCGTGCTGCCACCTGCTGCTGCGTGCTGCCGCCTGCCGGGCGCTTCGTCAGTGCTGCCGCGTCATAGCACTCCCGCTCTGTTTCTCGCTCCAGCGACGGTTCTGAGCGCCGGAAAAAGATAGGAGCATAGAAAATGCGATTGTGTGCTGATAGATGAGGTTCTACCCTTAATGGACGTGGTCATGTTATGAAGAATAAAAAACGAATAATAAAGAAATCTAAACGAATATTTAGCTCCGTTCGCTCTACTTTCCAAAAATGGTCAAAATTTAAAAACGAGTTAGAATAGGACGAAAACGTCGATAATTAACTCGGTTTTAGCACTAATTGTTAATTTAAACAAGAACCTCTGATTAACATTAAATTAACAAGCTCAGAGAATTTATTATAACCAGCCGTGGCCCCATCGGAATGCAACTGTTACTGTTAAAAATACGGTTAAATATGTGTTTCCGAAACAATGTTGTGGACTCGTTTCCACTCATTAAATAATACATTTATGAGATGAGATCGGATATAAAACGTTCTTTATCTCTTAATTGTTAACGCTCGCTAAGTTGCTACTGCTAGTAACAGGAAAAGAGCAGGTGGATGATGAATACGATGACGAGAGATCGAAGTAAATAAGCAGAGTGTCCATGGAGTTCCTTGCCCTTTCTTCTCCATGAGATCTACGATATTGGAATGGGCAACTACAATCCATTCTCAGTTATTATGCCTAAGGCTGACTGTAGGAAGCAAAAGTGCTTGTCAAGGGCCTATTTGAAATAACTGCTTTGAGTTTGAGTTGAGTTTTCCTAAACTACAAGGAAGTAAGTAGCATTTGGATAATACCTCAAGTTATATTCAAATTGTATGTAGTACGCAGTTATCCAAAACATGTCCCTTGCGATATCTTTTTGTGTAACACATCCGGTAGTTGTGCTGGTAACACTCGTCAACACCGTCCTGCTTTCCCCAGTTCCACGATCGCACAATTCCACGTTCTAAAGTTTAAAACATTAAAGTTGATTTTATAAATAGTGAAACTGTCCTAAAAGAAATTTCTATAAATTACTCACTAGTTATTAGTTATTGAAAGGCTGCATGAGGTCTTATAGCCAGATAGCGTTGTTCATTGAAATCATTCAAATTAATTATGTAGATACTAAAAAAAAATTAAATGCGTTACTGTTAACGCATTTAACCTAGTCACTGGCAATATACATTTTCAGATAGTATTTATTTACTCATAAAATTAGAAATCGCACTTACATATTTTCCTCGTGGTTAACACGAACAAATGTCGTGGTTAATGATACTCAAAATCAAATTACCTACAGTAAACACCATCAATGGACCATAAGACTTTTTTGTTTGGCATTAGAGAACTTACTCTTAAACTGATAATAATATACGTCTACATTGAATATGGGAACAGCTTTGAATAACTAACATAATTACAAAGTGAAAACTAAGTAAACAACGCTATGATGAGCATTTCAATTAGTTGTTATAGTGAGGTACTCCTAGTAATTAGTAGGTAGAGAGAACTTTAACGAGCTGAGTGTTGGAAATGTCAGAGTAGTCATAGTTGGCAAGCTCGTTACTGGTGTAGTTACAGCCCATTCATTATAAACTGATATAACCTTACCCTTACTTACCTTAACCTTGACTTTACTGCCAAGTAGCTAATCGGTAGAAAACATAATTAAACAAAAGATGATCATCAATAAATTAAAGAAATGCATAGTTATTTGTTTGTGATAAATTACATAGAAATAATAAATAAAAATGTTAGCTGTCCGTCATTAGACTTCAAAATACGAAATAATATTGAAACTAAAATCTATTATTCAGACAGAATACTGCATTTGGAGATGTAACAAAACAATACAAGGCTATAAAATTCAAAGCTCTGTAACAAAACTGTGGCAACAACTAATAAAAGCCACGAAAACAGGCAATAAATAACGTTCCAGCATAAGTGCCATGATCATCTGTCTGACACCTCATCAATATTAATTGATGGCGGCTGCAGGACATAGCCGTGTAGTGTAGCCGCCTAGCCGCACCTACCTCACGCTCACACATCATCTGCTTTTTATAACTATTCCGCAAAAACAAGGAATCATTATTTTTGTATCTCTGTAGATGAGAATGTCAGCCGTTAGATTACTAGCTCTGTGAGCAGGTTTCTAATGAGCTACGTGTTATAGCTATGTATAACGATATGAAGTGACTAACGCGGTATGCATATATTTGTTACTCATACCGTAACTAAAGGTAGCACAACACACTCGATTTTCATGAACTAATTTATTTATAACACTGCGAAAAAATTTGGTTTTTCTATTCAATAAAATTCAATTGTAAATAAAAATATCAGACTGCAATCCGAACACAAAGGATGGGTAAAAAATGAATAAAAGAGAACTCCATTACTAAAGATTCATCCGGAAATTAAGATTGACGAGAGGAAACTTCGAGAAAAATTGAATTGTTAGCGGCACATTGCGGTAAACAAATTGACAATTTGATGGCTTCGGCGATACGATCGTATTCTTGTGGCTTGTCGGCGCAAATAAAGTTATTATAGAGAAAATGTTTTACAAGAACCGTTGAATGTAAACATTGTGAAGAAAATGTCGTCAACTTATTGAGTTAAATAAAAGCTATTCTTGGAGGTTTTATTGAACTAGAATAACCTACATTGTAATAAAGTTAGGTACACAACATTTCTAGTGAAATATTATTTCGGCCGAGCATTAGAAATTCCTATACTGAATTTAGGAAAGGTTTCAACCCGTGAAAGTGCTACATTAGCATTAAGAGAGGACGCTTGGAAACGAGCTGAAAGTCTGAGAGCAAAGCAAAAATATAGCGAAACATAATGAAGGCATGAATATACATGAACCGACAGTAATGCATAGTGATTAGGAAAACATAAGTTTACAGAGATAAAACGTAGTGTGTCCACGTTATTCCCCTTTCATGGACTACTATTAAAACTTTCAACTGTCGTTTGGCTACCCGACGTTCTGCCAAAATGTCCACGCCTGGCGTTCTGCTCAGATGTCGTTATCTGGCATAACTGTCATCATCTGGCACGAACGCTGTACCAGCTGAACTGTCTCACACTACTTTAAATTCTTGTCCTTCTCGAATACTGTTATTAGTTTTATGTCCGTGTTTCCAGTCTTGTTGTTCAAATTGAAAAACTCTTTGTTTTTGTGTTACCGAAGACTTTATATCGGAGTAAATGAAGCTTCTAGTTCGGATTATGTTATTGTTTCAGTAACAAACATTTCGAGAATTTAAATATGGCACAAGTACGCAGTACGCAAGAACTTATTGTCATTTTTGTTTTTTCCAACGTTTTTGTACTCGTATGTAGAAATGATTATTCTTGATTCAATGTGTTCTCTCTTTATCTTTATATCACGAAGGATCCCATAACCTAAAAATACCTGATGGCATAGTCATCAGACATTGAGAGGCAACGTCCGTGGATCTCCATACTCTTTTAGTTTTTTTTCCTCGCACACAAGTCAAACTAGTTCCGAGACATTCTCGCGTAACCCTTACATGGCACACTTTATGCGCGACAGATAATCGCTTGGATGGCACGGCATTGCTCGGGATGAGTTGAAGATCGCAGATGTATGTAGCTTTGGGACTAGGAACAAATGAACTGAAAAGAATTACCACTGCCTCAAAAAGGATCAATCTTGGAGAACTGATCAATGTAGCTCACGTTGCTCACGTTAAATAAGAGTGTCATTTAACTGGGGTATTAAACTAAACTGATACCTCGAGTTGCTGGCCAACCTTCAGCAGTTACAGAGGCAGTTAAACTCAAGAAACTATTAGTACAGAGAGCTAGTTTAACAACAGATTCAGCCGAAATGACGAGATAGGAAGTTTCCAGTTAGCTCTCGGTTTCCCCAAACTGACTCGTTTCCACAAACTCTATACCAAGACATTTCCCACCAATTTCAAGTTATAAATAGCAATATAATTGTAATAAAATAAACATCCTGACAACACTCGTTATGTCTTAGCTGCAAGTTATTTGCTCAGTTGATTTTTATAGCACAAGTGACCAGAGTCATTGACTTGTCTCAAACTAATGATGCCCTCGACGCAATATTTTAATACCTGCAGTAAGCCGGCACTTTGTTTTTTATTATAGAAAGCTTTATGAAAAAGCGTCGTAAATAAGAAACACATAGCTTTATATCTTCAACGTCATTACCATTGATTTAAATATTATGAATAAGAACGGCGGTGTAATGAAATACTAAGCCGTTCGGATTTTTTATTCATAAGAGTTCTCTTGTTCCTTTGGTAAGTTTTAAAAGATTGTGATAGCTTTACAATGTAAATAATTTCTTTGTTTATTCCAATATACATTAATTATGAATTAAGTAAACCTGCCCAATCAGCTATTTTTGTCAGCATATTTAGCAAATAACACGTATCGTCCACTCCATTTTTATTTAGTTTGATATTTGTCCACATGTATGTCACTGCGTGGTTACCCTGACATGGTAGTTTGCCGAAAACTTCACGCTCTAGATACTTTATCACACTAAACTTATCTTTGTTTAAATTCTTTTGGATATAGTCCAAAAGAATTTAAACAAAGATAAGTTACTGTACAAGTACTGTATTTGGATATCTAATGTAAGATTCAAAGTGGTGTGCGATGTGTCAATTATTTTCAGGCAATTGGTTCCTAAAATCGGGACAATAGCGTATTTCCTTTTAAATTGATTAGATCTTTCATAAATCGGTAGTATCTTAGTCATTATCGTGCCTAGCTACGTCTTAGAGACAATTTCGCTGAACACACTTCAACCAAGGAAATGCATCATGATCACAACGTTTGGTTGAGCGTCGCAAGCGCAGTTGAACAGCCGCGCACATCGTCAATGACCCAGTTAGCTGCGCCCGCGCCGGTACGCATACCCGCATCCACGATGCGTACTTTTAATTGTCATTTGTACAGAATCAATAATATTTACACTTGTGTGTGTGTGTAGCCATTTACTTTATTTGGTTTGGCTTTGGTTGGTGAGTGCAGTTTCAGAGATGTAAGAACAAACTTTTAGTTGAACTAACACCATGCAAATTGTAGTGAACTTTCGATCTTTTAACAAGTTTGTTTCAATCATAGAACTTTCATATAGGTTGCAAGATGATGAAAGGATGAAAGTGATGAAAATTCACAAATACCCATACAAAATCAAACATTGAATCGGAAAATCGGTGATGTGGACAGATGGAAATTCTATTCACGAACCGTAGAAAGTGACCGCACCAAATCAACACAGATCATATACCTAGCATTGATAGCTAGATGTTGTTACACGGGTACACCAATAAACCCACATTTTGTAACAGGGCATTGTCCTTAGTAATAGTAGTCTCATAACCTGTGGAATGTTTAGTTCGTTGCAATTCGACGACATCGTTGGGGCCAAACTGTCTGACGCAGGCATTACATAAATACGCTTAACTTTACACAGTTTACACTGAAACTACTCTACAAGAATTCCGTGTTGTAATCTGATTGAGTCGGAGTCCTACCGTGTAACTTTAGCTAGTTACAAGGTAGGACTCCAACTCAATAACAACTAGGTAATTAAATACCAAACAGCACCACAATCAATAATAAGTATCCATGGAAGATGAACTTTCGGTAATAACCAGTAAAATTAACGATCAGGGGGAAAGAGCCACCTCGATTGGCAGATGAGTTGGCGATCGCTGAGTTCCGCAATCAACTGGTAATAAGATGCTGCTTCTTAGATTAGCTTCCGTATCAAGAGTGTTCCAGTGGTTTCTTGACACAATGGATCCAGCTGACCCTACATTTCGAAACTTATGAAAAAAGTCTAGATTCGTCACAAATTACTGATACGTGAGCTCCTGCAGTGGTTAAAAGACGCAATTATGCAAGCCAACATAAAATATTAGTAAAATCATAACAGATGTAGTCACATTATCATTACCTACAGGTTTGTACCATCAATATGGCCAGTAGTACCGCGATAGTTATCGTTAACGACATCGCTGGATGACGGGAACCCGGGAACCTGCCTGGTATAAATAGACACAAATTCTAGTCCGGGCGAGGCAAGGTGGACGCCGGTTGCAAGTGAGGATGACTTTATTTAACCTGCACTAACTTTATCTTAGCAACCCGTCAGTTGCTGAGTGATGCAACTTTTTGGACTTTTTGCTCATGGGAACAAGAAAACATCGGTCGTCTCTGAGTGTTGGTATGGACACTTAATTCCCAGATATTGTTTAAGATGAAATTAGAATTATTCGCACATTAAGATAGCACCGTCATCCTATTGACATTCCCACTGCTGGAACACAGGCCTCCTCTCTATGAGAGGCAGTCGGCCATAATCCACCAGCAGGTACTACCTAGTGCGAGTGGGTGGGATTAACTGAATGTAGTTTTAAGATTTTTTAATGACTTAATTTTATTCATAATGAACAAATTCGTTCATACGACCTACATGATGATGATGATGACCTACGAAAACAAGTGCAGAAGGACCAAAAACCGTCCACTCCATAAATAATGCCACATATAAACGAAAATGATTACAACGACCGACACCTCAATATTGTCGGCCGGTCGTAACTCACGGAATGTGTGTCGAACAACTGATGGGTTCCCGTAGTCTGTGACAGCCGCCGCCATGACACGTCACCCTGCCATGATCTACGGCATGTATGTGGGTACACTATGTTTGTACTTGTTAGGGAGGATTTATGACTGTACCACGTATTGGTGTTCAGTTGTCAACATGGTCATTAGTTTTAGGTCTGGTTGTAAGTTGGAGAGCATCGATGTACTGGTGCGTAGAGTTCTTGAGTAGGCTGTGTGAATTGTGTCATTGGTAAGTGATTAATAGATACTTTTAATAAGTAAATAGCTCAGGTATGTTTACCAGGTTTAGTTTAGTCACTTTAGAACAACTACATAACTGGTGATATTGTTCACAGTTACTTTACAAGCCATTTCGACAAGTAATGAGATTATCGTGCGGCCAAATCGAAGACCCCTTCAAGACCAAGTCCAGCCGGTTATGGCAGACTAACAATTACTGTATCCTCTGTACTATAGGTACATGTGTGTAACATGTATATGTGTATGATACTGTATATTATCGGTTTAGTAGTAAAATTATGATGCCCGATCTTATAACAATAGAAAACATCAAGCCTAATGGACTAGAACACACCGAGGGCCCAGGACTGTAGACATATATCTCAAAAGTATATATCAGCGACAAAGAAGCTACCTCCATACACACAACCAATACTTTTCACTTACCCCTCACATAAGTTTCGCCTTACTTTCTCAATTTGGATTTCCCCTTTCGCTTTAAGGTAGCAGATTACCCCTAACCTGTACTTTCCACACATAAGTAAACACAGTCAAATATTAACTTCAACCACATTCGTCGAATTAGGAGTACAAATACTTCCCGTGCCGTAAGCACAATAGGTTATGAAAATGTATGGAGCCCCAAATTGTATTCATAAAAGTATGGAACGAATTACCTCATGGTAATGAGATAATTCTGTGTGTTCTGATGTTTTGTTCAAGGAATTGATGGCTTTTGATCCTGTTTAGAGCAAAAACACATGCATTACGTAGACTGATGTAACCTCATTTGTGAGTTAGGTAAAAACTATAATCTGTGTTTTGCGTGATTTGGTAATCCCTATGCCTCTGTTTTACTTAGATAAACAATTAATCATACACTGATGAGTATGCCGACGACAATTTGAAATGCCTCTAGTACCTAAAGCTTTAACGATCATTAAATTGAATTGAATTTACACAGACATGCACTGCTACCACAAAAGCTTTAAACAATCTACATGTTCAAAGCCCCAATTTCCGCTAAAACAACATCACTAGCAAGAAAATTAGATTCACGCTAAGCTGCAGCCGTTCCACAACTACCCGCAACACACAAAAATGTTGTACTACCGTCAATTGCCGTGAACAGGCTGATAGTCACCCGACATGGCAGGCGACAGACTGACCCGAGTCACGCGAGGCACGCCATCTTATCATTGTTAAGTAGAAAACTAATAAGTGACGCAAGTTCCACGCCATTTGAGAAGCCCCAAATAAAAGCCAGGAGAGGGAATGGTTTCTTTGAATATTTTTTTCGTTCTAAGCTGTTAAGTTAGTCGTTTCTTTTTTTTCATGAAACAAGATTTGGCAGTATTTTTTCTCAATTTTATTCGTCGAAATCTGGGACACCGCGGATATATCAATAAAATACTGATCCCAAATATGTTCAGTCAAACTGGTGGGACACCAGACGCTGACAGATACTGCAGTACATTATCTGTTAGATTCCGGTGTCCGGAGCCGCGTCCGCAATTTGTCCGTACCGTTTTAACCGAACATTAAAAAAGGGAAAAAAGCTTATTTTTATAAACTACAGTATTGTTTTTCACTAGCTTATTTAAGCTACGCAGTACAGCCTAAAACTAAGTTATGACATAAAACTTCAAACAAACAAAAGATAGCTAGAGCCTCCAGGCAATCTAGGCCTGATACAGCTCGCTCATAAACAATAGAGCTGGGACACGGGCGAGTCTGTCAGCGCTTCCGGCACCGGACGCGTCCGCTCCGCCGGCGTCCGGATGCGTCCGCTACCGCCCTCACAGTGAAGCCACACTAGGCAGATGTGACAGAAGGTTTACTAAATTAAGTTATTATTGGCGCCAGGAGATATACAAAGCTCTGGGAATTGGAATGGCAATTAAATTCAGCTCAAGTACCATTGAAGACAAATTCGAAGACATGTGACATCCACCAACCCGCACTGAGCCCGCCTGCTCACACAGAGAGGAGACCTGTAACCCAACAGTGTGCACGTCACAGGCTGATTATACTAACTACCAACTTTATACCATTTTCAATGTGATTGACTGTACGATCGTAAAAGAAAGACAATGCTAAACGCAGTGTTCCCATTCCTGAAGGAGTTTGAAGGTTTCATATACGCGCTTATTAATGCTGGGCCCGTTTCAACGAACTTTGTAGCCAAGTAAACCTTTTGCAACGAATACAAAGGCTGGGGTATGTATCCCAGCCTTTGTATTCGTCCGATGTACTGACGTACCGTATATATGCGACATGTATCTACTTTATGATTATGCAAACGCTTATTATTTGCAGAATATAGATTAGCCTATGTAGACTAAATGGCAGCTTAGCTACTCAGCGTAGGCGCTACGATGTCTGGGCTATATTTGGGTTATTATTCAATCACGTTTATATGGTTTACTCGAGCCGCCCTTACTTCGCTCGATCTTACGACTCGGTGATATCAGTCCTGTTTTTATGATTTTATTATCATTTATTCTATAAACAAACCTACCAGTGAAAATTCTCTAAATGAAAAATCCCATCAAAATCCGTAACTTAATTTAGATGAACAACGAGATCTCACAGACTGACAGCTTATTTAAGAGATTCATATTCTGCCTGTGTGAAGCAAGCATCGAGCTATTAACTCGAGCTACTAAAAAAACTGTTAATCTTACAATAATTGGGTCATTAGTGTGACGGTCCACGGCACCTTATCAGCAGTTCGTTTAATTAGCCTAATTAGTTGTCTAAGGTAGGTATGTACCGGAGGAACATTCCGCCTTGTTACAGCTACAATAAGCCCTATTTACATAGGTTTACTGTAGTCATAGAATTACAATTCACCGTAGTAGATTACCATTAATGGTATAGTGACCTTATTTTAGTAGTTTTGTTTTGTTGAACTGTACTATTCAATTAACTCAGTTGAAAAAATTAAGTCCAGAAACGAGGTACTTTAACTTGTACTTTTATTCTCCAGAAGTTATTGACTATAATTATTACCTACGGAATTAACTAAGCCTTGAAACACGAATGCCCGTTTTCACAAATGCTAAGTGACACAAATAAATGCCTACATCTTATTGCATGGTTAGAATTTATTATTACTTATTATTCTAAAAAAACTTTTTTTTTTTTTGTAAATTAAAGTCAAAACTAAACATTGTATATTATTGAGGTGAAACCTAACTAAATGAATTGCTGATGTTTTTGTCCGTCTCGCTGTCGCCCTTGTACTCTTCGCAGCCGGAACGCTACAGCCGCCTTGTGATCATGCGCCATGTAATGAGCAAGTTTTCGTGAATTATGCGCTTGCATATTCATATACTTAACTTTTTCTTGTTTATGTACAAATTATGCTTCATTACAGTTGTGTATCGACTGACTTTAAGATTCCTTGGTATGTGACAGAGGCCATGAGGAAGAAAAAAATATCCTTAATGCTTGCATTTACAGCTTGAAGAGTGAACTTACTCACAGTTTGAACATGATATTTTTGTAAAGTAGCTGTAAACAAGCAATTGTCTCCCTTCCAGTCTGATTCTTGTGAGTTTTTGTCGAAGGCGAGTATTTTGTTTATAACATCTGTAAAGTATACAGGGTGAATTTTTCAAATGGGCGTGGATGGCCAAATCCAAAACTATGAGGAATAGCGAAAAATATCGAGCCCGATTTTGACGAAAACTAAAATTGCATCATTAGATTTTTGAAAAACCAATATTCCTAGCCAGAAATTGAACCCAATGATTTTGGAAAAACAATACACACTGTGTTATTACACCATTCGGTAGTGTCGCTAATAAGGATCAAATTCTGGGAAATAAAGATATGTCTAATGATCCAGTTTTAGTTTTCATCAAAATCAGGCTCGAGACTCCTGTGAGCATTTTTCCCTATTCCTCGCAAACTCACGCGCACTCGCGAGTTTCAGACTCGCCAGTTGACGAATGAATCATTTGGCCATTCACGCGTACTTGGAAAATTCACCGCGTATATTGAAAACCTAACACACCTAACCACAGAATAGTTGCCGAATGCCACGACAGGTGTAGACGACCGTCACAACATAAAAACAAATCCAATAACGTGAGCTAACTGTATAGAAAACAATAACCGATTGTAACGCCCGTGAAGCGTACGCGGAACATATCTTTCAGCCACATACACAAACACGTACATTACACACTAGTGCCTATCACCGACTACCGTACGCACATCGCGACCTTCGGACACACGTTACAAGAATATCAAATAACCGAAAAACGTAAATACGCATAGTTTTTCCGTCCGAAACGTAACGTAACTACCGCCAGTGTATCGAGCCTGCGGGGCACAAACGTGGGTGAGGGCCCGCCGGGAGCCTGCCCGTCGGCCCGCAATTTCTTTTTATGTGGATGATGTAGCGCTCGTTACTATGCAGAGGTGTGTACCGGGGCCTTATTTATTGATATAGTGTGGGCTCTATTCAGGGCGCATATAAGAAAGGAAAAGTAAATAAGTAATATTAATAGTAGAGGCAAAAAGGAAATTCTAAGGCATCTTACTATAAAGAATTTTACATATTTTATTTTTTTTGTTTGACTAGCGAATGGCGTGGCTTCCTTGTGCTTTTTCTGACTCTACTATATTAATTTAGCAATAACTGGTATCTATGTAATATTAACTGATAAATCTATACTTGCTTTGCTATTTATTACTTTGCAATAGTTTTATGAGTCATATGGAACTAAAGTTAAACTTAGAATAAGTACAATGGCACTATTTATAAAGTGCTTATTATGAACGCAAATATGGTACCAGAAGTAAATAAAAGAGAGTGGTACCTAAAATAGAAAATAAGAGAAATACATATATGTTAACAATATCTATTTAGTGACGGAGGCGCGTGCGTCGAATGCGGACGACAGCAACAGTTACATAAGTGTTATGTACGAACATGTACATGCTTGCTGCACATGTAGAATATTAGCCTGCTTCCACGCTTCTTATAGCAGAACATTATTTACTTGGTCCGACGACCTGATGCAAGTAGTGACGGAAGACATAGGACCAGATATTGTTTTACAAGTTGCTCTGCTATCAAGTTATACCGTAAGGATGTCATAAAACAGCTGCGTCATCCCAACTGCTAGACACAAGCCTCTTCCCATGACTTCAAGTTATGTCGATCCAGGGCTAATATAATAAACACTGGTGGTTGATTTTGTACAGAGCACATTCCAGGAAGTCTGCCGCTGTGTCAGGACGCCTTCTAGCTGTGACTGAGCAGACTTTAACTTCGAGAAAATGTAACATAATTAGTAAATCAGATTAACAATGAAATGTGTTTGCCCCTTTCCATAAGTAATTACACATTCAATAAATCAGTTTTCCTATTAGGCCTATAAAAAAACAGGTCTAATAAATTATAAGCCTGGATACTATTCACTTACCATGATTGACCGCCGGGGCAATGTCTCGGAAAAATATACTAAAATAAATAAGATCAGAATTTCCTCTCCATAACCACAATGTCATATTTTGTTAACGTCGACGTGATGCATAGGGGCTTGGCATTGGACAGAGGCCGTGGTACATACACGCGGAGGAAAACCCTGGGTTACTCACTGCTCACTGCTTCCTATAGACGTGACTTACATTTGGAACATCGTCTTATACGCTGATCTGAATACCAAGTAGCCTCTCAGATTACCTAGCTTTGATTCATTATAAAAATATCTTGTAAAAGAGAACAATCAATAATATTCTGCTCTGGTGGTATACACGTGCTACTGAAATCGATAAAAACCTCATTTCAATGATTGGGTCAGTAGTTCAGAAGCAACAATGTCAATATAATGAAGGTAGCTACTTATCTTTTGACAAGGTACACTTATCTGTCCATGTCTATTTAAATATACGTTTGTAAATACTATATACATTATTAGTTCAAAGAATCTTTAAGCCAAAAAGAAAAGCTAAGAAAATCATATTAACGGAATTACGGCTTGTCCACAGGAGGGTCGATAAGCCCCGTCAGATTTAAAAGTCATAATTCTTAATTTAAGTCGCAGATTTTGGTCCTTATGCTCTCTCACGAGACTTTTCGCTCAGCAATAAATAAAACGAAGCTTAATCGAGCCGCGCCGCCACCGCCTGCAAATTACGTGTAAACTTGCTAAATTTAAGGGTCTAATCGTACTAATGTGGCCCTGATGATTTATCATCTGAAAATTTACTTAAAATTATGACCCTCAATATGGAGCCACTTTAGGGCGTTACATTTATTATAATGTCGCTAATAATTTGTCAAAAATGAACGTTGACATTGGTAGCATCACGTTGGGCAGACGTGACCCGTGACACCCAATGTTTTGATTTGTTGTAACTTGATTGTTCGTAGTTGGCGCTGGTTAGCGGCACTTCAGTAATTGGCCGTCCACTCCTCGGTTACGTGAATTATGTAATGTGAATAATAAATCGGTTATGTGAGTTGAACGCGCAGACAAAAGGTGTAAAGTTATATGCGCTTGCAAATGTCATGGTTAAACGAACTCCGCGCACGGCTAATTATGACATCCTGTGTCGTGCCGTGCGTCAAGACCTGAGCCTCCTGACTCAGACCTCTCATTCATTTTAACAAGACAAATTGTTAGCCTTATTTTAACAGAAACAACTAAAAACTAAAAGTACGGCTCTAACTAGAACATATTGAGCTTGGTAGTGTTAACATTTGGGCCATCAGATCTTTCTATGTTCCATTTTAAGTCACGAACTGTTATTTTTTGTGCGATGAAATATTTGGAACAGCTGTTAAGATGTTGTTTTTTGCTAACGTGTGTAAGTGAGAGAGAGATGGTTCGCACGAGAGTCCCGTACACTTTCACCCGGCGCCGGCGCCGGCGGGCGACAGGCGTCAATCAAGCGCGGCCTCCTTGCGCACGCGAACATCTAGAGCACAGATCGAACGTCACATGATCATATCTAGACAGAACAGAGACCTATAACGGTGTCTAGTTAATCACTCATCAAAGTCAATACGAATTGCAATCCCGGTACAGTTAGTGCAAATATTTACGTCTGATTAATACTAAAATTTGTTTATTGCTTCTGAATATTTCTAAATAGTCCATAAAAGGTCCGCTAGGAAAACCCAAACAGTGCATTATGTCAATAGTTTGGTGACAATGCGCATTAAATTAAACCTCGCTTTCACGATCACAAACATATCAAAATTCACGGACCCGAAAGTGATGTGGGTACCACAATCGGCTCGACAACTTAATCATACAGTTACATAGCTAGACACAAATTGGAGATCATGTTTAGCGTTACATATGTAAATGTGAAGTACCCCGAACGAGCTGAAGTTTCGTGCGACCCCAACGTAATGGAGTTGTTTCCAAACAGGAACTATTGTCTCCGACGGCTTGTTTAGATAGTCACTTAATATGTCTATTCTACAATTCCACGAGGACAATAAAGCACTAAATTACAATTATGCAGGCTACAGCCCAGGGCCCAAACATAACAAGGTCTACCCTGCCAAAACGTTTATAATGATTTTCGATGCCAGTTTGTACGCCGTCCGTACCTATCAATAGACTAGACACCCCGCACGTATAGTATTGATGAAACTTTTTTTTATTTTTTTTTTTCTTGTTTTAATCTTTTAATTTTTTTTTATTTTTGTAAAAAAAATCGTAAAGCGGTTCATAGAATACTATCTACCTACCAAGTTTCAACTGTGTTGTCCTAATAGTTTCGGAATAAAGTGGCTGTGACATACAGACGGACAGAAAGACAGACATGACGAATCTATAAGGGTTCCGTTTTTCGCCATTCGGCTACGGAACCCTAAAAAATACGAGTTGAATTACAAACTAATATAGTTAGTCTGCAAATTATAACAAGCATGTATTCAAACGCAGTGACCTTCCGCAGCTCATGGTGAAGATCGCTCTCATTGACGCGCAGGCGCAGCTGGCCGGTGCGGAGCAGTACCGCGATAGGTATGCGGTCAAGTTCAAGATAACGTACTACTGGCCGCACTCAGATAATGTTTCATTCTAGTTAAGTAATGTAGAGCTATATTAAAGGGAACGTTTTCAGGTTATAAGAACCCAGGTGGAGCCAAAGAAGATCGTAAGAATCGCAGCAGGTAACGTTCCGTAGTTTCTGCCTACCCTCATGAGAAACAAAACGTGAGTTGGTGTAGTATGTAAGTAAGAACAAAACTTCTTAAATTGTGCGACAGCCCTACCTTCCATTTACAGCAACTGATAGATACGTAAAAACTGAGTACTTAAAGTCTGTAAGATAACGTCCAAATAACTCGAATATTAATACGTTTTTAACATCCATTAATAGTTCAATTCGTTCCACTTCGTGAAAAAATCAACAACTTAATGGACAACAGTATCACTATCTCAAGTCAAGAGTGAACCGATGGTGTCAGTGTGACAAGTAAAAGTATGCTATAATGAGTGCGCGTGAGTCAGTGGGTAACGGACTACGCGCGCGCAGCGATAACATCAACTAAGATATGCGCACAGTACTACCTCTGCGAACACAAGTAATCGTTTCTCGAGTCGGTCGAATCCCGACATTGGATTTTGACGTGTGTCGATGTGAGACATTAATCTTCTAAGCGATGTGTTGTAAGATAACTTAAACACAGCTTGCTTCCTGATACATGTAGCTGATGAAATGACTTCTGTAGCTCTAAACTTTTAACAAACAAGATTCTCAGCGTAAAGTAGGTCGTATAATACGTATAGGTAACGAAACTAACTTGGCACCTATTTACAAAAAGAACTAAATAAAATCAAAATCTAACATAATAACGTGCCCAGTAGACTGGCAGCATTGCCACGTTGAATGCTAATTCGTTTACCAAAGAACGAGCGAACAATCTGGTCACGCGAACATTTTAGGTAAACAAATAGAAACGGCAGTAACAAACTCATTGAACGCTAATTTGTCATAACAAAGCAAAGATCCTATCCATTCTCCCTGATGAAGCCGTCCCCGTCGACGTCATCCGATAAGTGTGAAAGGTCTCCAAGTAACGGTAGTTAACAATACGAGGCGACTGTGACCGGTAGCTGGTCGTGCTAGCGACGGCGACCGGTAGCCAGTAACAATGGCGCGATACTATCTATTCTGTACTGTACTTACTGAACACGCTTGTAATTAATTGTTCCAGCAATTGTCTTCTTTTAATAGCACTTAGTTACGAGGATTAGTTGCGACAGTATTCATTATTTGTTGTAGTCGCTGTTCAGTGACAAGTTTGTACTTTTCAGAGGTAACTTATCATCACGTTTGTGTTCCCTGAAGAGTAATATAGGCGTGACAATAAGTATAGTACAACCACATTGCATTAGTTATGTTTAAATCTAGTATATTAGGGGGTGATCCTTTTTACATCAACCGGGCCACCGGGCACATTTCATAACCCCTGTACTGTCACTGAGAAATTCGTAAATGGGAAAATTCAATAACGCTAAGATGATAGTAGGTATTATTGAGTAACAAACAAACATCCAAGCTTTTAGATTTATAGTGGGATGTTCCGAACCCATTGCAGCATGTTTGTGTGGTTATAATGCAAAGGTCATAGAAAAAGCGCAATGGATCGTGACTCAAATGGTTCGTGTTCGAAGTTGTGTGTTAGGGAGTTAGATTAAGGTCAGGAAAGTATTACAATACAACAATCTCAGCTCGTAACGTCTAGCTCTGCCTTCTTACCAGCATTTATCTTGATCAAAAGGAAAACGTTGCACAATCGTAATTGTTAACTAAATGTGCTGTAAAAATTTTGGAAAGTGGGTCACTTCTGTGGACGATAAGTACATCAGTATTAGAATAATTACACTTTTTGATATAAAACATGCTTAGATTTTTATTTATTCCCCTTGCATCTAGACTTACTTTTACCTTATGTTGAAAAACTGGCCGCAAAAGGCTAACATTTAATTTTATAGATTTTTAACACAAGAAACATTTTTATTTTCATGCACTTAATGTCAAAATAGAAAATACTAACTCTTATTTCCTTATCAGCTTAGCCTTTATGTCGGCAGTGAAATATTTATATAACGTCTAGACGTATACATAGTACATAGCTGGCCGTACATGCTTAATCGCGCGCCTTTAACTGCGATCTGACAAACAGATCGACGGGAGATAACGGACGACTATTGATCGGTAGTCGGTACATGCATATTGTCACGCCTGATATAGAAACGGGTAAGCAGTACTCGACTGTGTGCAACAGAATTGATCTTATTGGGATGAGATTTTTCTAATCAATATTTATTTATTTATTTAAACTTCATGTACATTAGTGATACATAGACGGACTTAATGCCACAAGGCATTCTCTACCAGTAAACCGTTGGGTTAAATAAGAAAACATTGTGATAGGGCACAAAAAAAATATATAAAAAAATAACTTCTTGCTATCGAAAATGTATATAGCAAGAAGCTTTTTATTTATTTATTTATATTTTTTTTTGTGTTTTTTTTTGTTTTATATTTTTTTTTTCGCTTTTTTTTTATTTTGTTTTTTATATATTTTTATTAATACATTTTAAGAATTCAATAACTCGTAACGTGACATGAAATTCTTTCATTATGGATGTAAAATAGCGAAGCGGCATTGCTAAAGTTGAAACTGAGTTTTCAAGTTACAATAACGAGAAACCCGTTTCCATAAGCTTATCCTGAAAAAACATAGTCCTTTATCTAAGCTGAGCAAAAGGTTTGGGAGTAAGATTAACTCATCATCATAATCTCTATCCCTTTCTGTATTTTCGTAGGCCCTTAGATTGGGATGATAAACGATACCAATAAACATTATCTCAAGATAAATATCTCTACAAGCTACCAAGTCTAGATACTCGTAAGTCATTTCAGTGTGTCATATTACTCATATTATACACTCACACGCATCTACAATAACACTATTGTTGATCGCGCACATGTGCACAAGATACTCATCTAATTGCTGTATAAACAAACGTGTTACTAACAAACATAATGAATTACGTAATTAATGCAGTTTTTTGCAACAGTTACGCTTAATGCACTACAATACTTTGTTGAACTTTTTAATGGTAAATCTAGTTTTTCGGACTTAATGAATTAACTTATGGGTTTAGATATAAAGGGGGTTTATTTATAAACACTGAATCAAGTTAGGAGATTAACTTTAGACAGGTATTATGAATGAATCCTTAATGTATTTTCATAAATTCTAAATGAAACTGTTACATTCCTTTCTCTTCTGCTATTAAAACAGTTCGAGAAAACCAACTTGTGATAAGAAGTTCAAGTCAAGAAATATACAACAACCCATTTGATCACTCGTAACAACTCAAGTGACCTCGCACATACCCAGAGCAAAACCACCAAATATCTCAACTATAAATCACAAAGCTTCTTGTCGAAACGATTAGTGTTGGAGCTCGGAGCGTGTCGATTGCTGTTATGTTTACTATGTTAGACAGACAGTGAAGACACATCGTCCATCGTCCGGCTATTGTCACCGGCGGCCGGCGGAATTTTATGCACAAGAGTCTGGAGCCATTGTCCATGCGAGTGAAAGTGTATGCGCCGGAGTTGCGTCATGACAACTTGTGCCTAGTTTTTACTGTAACACTGTTTTGTAACCTGACAGAATCTTAAGAATTTTTAGAGATCGCCTTTTAGCCTACTTCTATCATAGGGAAAATATGTCGTTCCAGAATCACAATACATAATGGCATACTCTTAACAAATCTCAGCAGAAGTTTTATTGTTTGTAAACTGACAAAATTTATGAATCTGGAGAGATCGTCTTAGTTGGAGTGGTGAAAAGAAACTTTAGTTCTGTGAAAGAGAATTCGTAAGATGATGTTGTTGTAAGCGATGACACTCTCATGCCACCCATAAAATTAACAATTTTGTAGAAGAACTGTGGAACAATTTCATAAATTGCATTTAATCCATCTCTCTATCTCGTACTACCATCTCCGAATACTAAACTTACTCTGCTGAATAGTACTCTGCAGTCTTGCCACAATCAAGTAATTAATTAACTCAACATAATGTTTAAATCCCACAGCGGGATGCTGCGCTAAATCCTCCTGACATATTAATCCACTTAACTGCGCCGCAAAGAACCAGTCTTTTCTTTAAGATCCATAGGATCAAGAGAATTTCTAAAAACATACGTTACAAGTTAATGTAAAGGGGCAACTACAGTCCTCTCACAGTAAAGTAAAGGTAGTAGCTAAACCTTTTTGTTTTTCACAAGTTAAAGTGCCTGTAACGGGTCTATTGAGATCAATGCTTTGAGTTTAAGTTTTAGTTTAATAAGATTGTGTGTTCAAATTGTTATAGCAATCTGTGAGTTGCAAACTGACCGTCTGCTTGTAATCTGACGAGTGCTGCTAATGATATCATGTTTGGAACTAATTAGTCAAAACATGAGCCGCTTCCCATAGGCATGTGTATTGTGCATCTACTCCATCTGAAGATACAAAGTCCAATTTAATGTTTGCTGTATTATTCAATTTCTAGTGAAGTGTTATAGTTAAATAGAAACATGATTATGTAATTTTACAATTTGTCGATACTATTTTGATCTTAGCTTACTCATTCAGAATTTTAATTTCTGTGTCGAAATCTAACTTCTTTAAAGAAATAACAATAAATGAATACAATAAACTTTAATACACACCCGTAAAATAAAAGTTCAGAGACCAGCAGGCAATAAACACTTATTATTTTCATAATACGACTTATCATTTTGGTACTTACAGTCGCAGATTTTGTTTTCTAATAAACATATTTTTAAACCGATCATTAACATTGCATTTAGTCCTCATTATTTACAGAAATAGCATTTACATATCTAATTAACGACGAAAACGAATAACGACGATTAATTGAAGACGAAATACAACTAAACCAAATAAAACAAAATCCTCAACATTCAGCACCACATCCAACCAAGTTGGGAAACTCAGTCAAAGTGAAGCCAGTAACAAGCACATAATAGAATACAAGTACATTTCATAAAACAGTTTCCACTTTCGACGTATACTCGATTTGAATAGCGAAACTGAATGAAGCTAATGAATGCGCGGACACGTGCTGGTCCCCGGCTGCCGGCTGGCGAGCATACCGATGGGTAGGAGATGCGGAGCACTGTGTACTGGCACTGCTGGGCAGTCGCCTGAGGGGCTCGAAAGCGTCTGATTCCTATGTACATAATCAGCCTGAAACATTCCCACTGCTGGGGTACAGACCTCCTCTCTATGAGAGGGGGTGGGCTATATTCCACCACGCGGACCCAATGCGGGTTGGTAGATGTCGCATGTCTTCTTATTTTCGATTCTAGGATATGCTAGGGTGTAATTACGATGTTTTCCTTCGACACTTTGAGAGCAGTGGTGATGATGAATGGCTGATGGTCGTTTGCGACTTGGTGATTAGAAACGAAAATATTGGGCCAGGAAATAACAGTCCGTTTAAACTATTTTCACGGTAGCTGGGTTAGTTCAACCTGCTTTATTCGCGATCTCTTGACATGGATAGGGACCATAACTTTACTTAAATATGCATTCAGCTTATCTGCATCAGAGGTTACATGAATGCATGAGTATTCATAGAAAATTTGATGTACCATTGATCTTTTTTATAATTATTTTATTTTAGTTTTATCTTTTTTTGACCTTTTCTTACATAGTATTATTAACTATTTTAAATTGAATGTGGAATATTATCTTTTTGAATTTGTTATTCTATATTATTATCTTTGACATGTTTTTCGATAATAATGTTTTAATGGTACTGTTTTATTTTACATTTTATTTTACTAAATCTCTATACAATGTATATTGTTCTGAAATAAATGACTTATGACTTATGTACGTTAACTTCAAACCAATTACAATGGCACAATGCATTCTGATGCTGCGAAAATCCGTAAACTACAAATAAATGAGGAATCTGCGTTGGCGTTAGCGGAAACCTGCTTTAATATGCACAAGCCTCTTCTTACTAGAAGACCTTTACCTAATCTTTCATCCTTATTCTAAGAACTTAGTCTTATCCCTGATTCCTAAGTCCTCTTAGGGCAGTATTCTCAAACTATACTTTGACTTAACTTTACTTAGCAATAGTAAGTCGATACGAATATGACCCTTATCTAGTATGTGAATATTGTTTTTGACATGGAAAGAAAAATTCCAGTGCGAGCAGGGTTTGAACCTGCGACCTTCCGATTCAGTACATCGGATGTCTTAACCAACTAGACCATCGCACCCCGCTCACAGATCCCGAAATTTTCGTTCCATTAATAACGTCTTACGGTGACGTTAGCGCCATCTATTTAAGAAAGTATCGAACTAACTTAAACCAACACGTTGACATTGCAGTCAAATCAATGTTGTATAGAAGTCGCCATACCAAACTAATTTTTAAACTAATTTTTTTTAATGTGAATATTGGTTTAAGTAAAATCGAAGGTCAAAGATTTGTTGGCTACTCCTTAAAACTAAAGCTTTGCTAATATTGAAGCGTAATATTCGAAGCTGAGCAATCGCGACCCTTTTACCCGTTAGGAATATTTACAAGACTTGTGAAATTGCCGACAGTTTCCATCAAAAGATGATGATGAGACAATTTCAGTATCACCGAGAGCTTCGAACGAAGTTTAAAAGCAAGCGATTTGCTTTTCGAGTACAGAACTGCACATAGTTATGTTTAATACAAAAATAAGCCTAAAAAATAATTTCATCATCATCACCATTCTCGTGCCTTTATCTTGATTGACATATGCTTGACGCAGTATGTTTTCTTCATCCATACTTCTCCAGCCCTAAATGGTTGCCAAAAATTCAGAAATTCTAAGATATGTTCAGTCAACTGAAAATCTAAAACTTCGCACGTTCGGCAATCGTGCAATTCACAAACGGGGCGAGTGTATTCAACCGGAGAACCACAAATTAGAGACACACACTAAGGCCTGCTAGTCCTGCTACTGGGAATTTTTTCTGCCTAACCCTTCGGGAACTACAGTCGTTATGTTATGTGTATGCTATAAAGGTAATATTTTAAATAAAACCTTTTCTATCTTCTAAAATAAACGGATAATGAAACTGTAACCACGCGGATAGAAGGTATACAGTAAGGTGTACATGTTACGGGACCTAAGGTCTCCAATTAGAAGAAAAGGATCAGTGACGTCATAAATTTGAATTAACGAATGGAAATGGAATCCGAATAATTGTATTTTTTTTAATTTTGCCATGGAATACTTCCATTTTTTTTTTAATACGGTTATTTTAAAGTTAAAAGGAACTAAATACTAATTAATAATAACACATTAATAATAGTGAAAAATTACATTACTAAAGTCATAGGGATCGTGAATATTTCGGCAATCACTGCTAATCTATAACGTGCTAATTAGCAAGCTAGGTACTTTCACATGTCAACAGCATTGTTCCACTAAACACCAGACGACTAGAATGGCACCAGATCGGCACTACGCGACTTGGGTCAACATCTTAACTAATTAGCTGAAAGTTGCAACAAACTGCATTTTGCCATTTTTTCATGGATCACGTTTCACTTGAAAGGAGACTCAGTTATATTACATAAAATTTAATAGAAAAGATAGATTTCAATTATGTAAAAAACTAAGGAAACTAACGAGAGCCTTTATGATTTATTCGCTTTCATCTGGTTGATTACATTGAAAAACGCTATTTTGAAAAATCTGATCGCACTTAAATTAATTGGCGCCAAAACATCTGACCTCACATAATCTATGGTGCGTTATCTCTGGCAGAAACACTCAAGATGGACGGAGCATAAAAAAAACGATAATTGAATTTCGCATTCCTGTGTCGGAGCGTTCCGGACAGGTACGAGATGGCGGCTGATAGCGAACGCTTTTGGGGACTGCCGCATTGTCCGGCCCTAAAATAAATTGAGCCTTTTCACCAGGAAGTATTATCTTGGAATGCTGTTATTATTATCCGAGATAATGACATAACATCTCTCGTGTATTCCGTGAAGGTTTGCACAGTGGTGTAACTATAATGTATTTAGAAGGCAAGCTTATTGCCACCAACCGGACACAATTTTAAACTCCAGGGTTAGCTGCTGTGCGTAAAATCCCTGAAACATTTCGCCTGACCTAGCAATCGAACACAGGGCCTCATGCTCAGCAGTGGGCTGTGCGTTGGACCAACAAGGCAATCCTTAGACAATAAAACCAGAAAACATCTGCATTAGCATGTAAACGTAGTGACGTCTGCAGCAAATACCGAAACGTGATGGATGTAATGTAGCCGCTGCACGCCACCGCTTAGCGCCGGCGCCGGGGCTCCCACGCTAAGGATATTAGCTCACAGCTGCTACGTGCAGCTGAGATAATGAGAAATGTACGGTATTTTCGGTGCAACGTACGAAATAAAGTTAAACTAACTTCATTTCTGAATCGGAGAGATTCAGCATTAGGTACTTAAAAAAGAGTTTCATTGAGAGTTCAATTTAGCGAACGGTTCAAGAATAGCTTGCAAAGAATTCTTTTATCTCCAAAAAGATCAAGATGTTACGGCTCCAGCTGCCCGATATAATTGCCGGCTGTACCTAACGCTTGGCGACGCCAGAGCGGAACTAAATCTAAATGTCCTCAATTTAAATCTGTTTGTTTGAATATTAGCTCAGTACACAAGTGCAGCCTTCATCCCCGTCGCCACGCCGAAGGTTGCTTGTTCCTTCTTCGACAACCAATCAACGTAAATTGACTCATTCTACTACAAACTTGCAATTAGTCTCGTCCCTCGCGGTACAAACGGATGGTTATATTTATTTAATAAGTTGCCTTTGAACTAGATTTTTAATTACACATTGCAAATATTGCAGTTGTGAGTGCCTGCGCAATCCGCTAACTATATCACTTCTGACATAGTTTCAGAACTGCTAAGTGTGCTGTACGGTCTGGGCAGCATGCCGGCACGCGGCACGCGGGCACGCGGGCACGCCGCGCGTCTTGCCCGTCGCGCGCTCCGGAGGTCGGCGGTATGTAAATGAAATTGAAGCTCGCGTTATCGTGTTCTGATCGTGTGCGGTGCATTGTTACTATGCGCCAGCGATCACACATGTCGTCTAATTGCGATTCCCGAAGGCTCGGCGTGGCGCCGCCGGCGAGTGCCGTGCCGCGCTGCCGTGCTGCTTGCGACACGCGCGCTGCACTCTACACGCGCGGCACGACAAGTATTAACTTGGATTATTCGCGATTCACTCGACGCGCCAACAATTATGTTGCGCAAGTATCCGCATTCAAACTTTAATATTCGCGGCGCGTCACTTCGACTACTTTAATTCAGCTGTTTTAATTGCATAAGCTGTATATATACATTAAATGTGAATTTATGACGGCTGCTATTTTCTTAAAACTAGTTTCACATTACCATTGCATCGTCTCATCTGCATACAATTGAAAGATCAAGACCATCCGCCACCAGGCTGTCGGCCGGCGCGGCGGCGGCGGTACGATGTTGAGCCCGGTGTGCACACGAACAGCTACTCATAATCGTAACCTACATTCGGTTATACTAGTCCTAATCGAAGAACAAGTGACCCGAGAATACAATTGCTGTATGTAATGTACCGGTATTTGGTCGCTGCTGGCCGTGTGGCCTGCTCGCCCCACACGCGGCTCCTGCGACCGGCACAACCGCATGGCTACAAGGAGAACCAGCCTGACTCACGTTGCACGATGATACAACAAGTTATTGCATTGTTTTTTCGGCGTTATGCAAAAAATAAAAGCACCAGAGGTCATTGCGTCACTTATTAACATTCCCCTTGCGCTATGGTGTCGCTCAGCCTTCAATGGCAGATCGACGTGATGATGAGCGCCGTAATTGCGCAGACCACAGCCCAGCGCCTGCACCGAAGCCTAGGAAGGTGCAGGCATCGTAGCACAGCAGTACAGCACACACTACAAACCGTCACTCACACTAATCTCCGACATAATGGCATCTCGATAATAGGTTGTATTATACAACAGCACCGCCCACTCGCCTAGGTATATTGTGTACTAAACTAAACACAGAAAACTAAACGAAACAATCCTTCAGAGAAACGTCCGCCGATTAAGTCACTTTGATTCAACTGCACATTAGCACGATGATTGGAAGTTAGTTTGTGCCTATGTCTTTGTCAATCATTCACAAGATTATTTCCGTCAGCCCTCCATAGTCAAACGATCCCTATTCCTGTAGCTGTAGCGCCTGTGGGTCCCCACTGAACGTTCCGCAATGACTCAGTACTCAGCAGTGATTCACCTCTTCTGTTATTGAAATTTCGTGACCTTTCATTGCGTGCGTATTGAGACGTTAAAACAAATATCTTGCCGATACATTACAATACAAACTATTAACTCGAGGGCAATCTACTAACGCCTCGCTTTCAGCGCGCAACTGATATCGAAATAACACAGATCTGATCAATTCAATAAATCAAAACGAATCTGTAAGGATGTCTGTAGTTACAATTTTCCGGAGGGAAAACACAGGTCCGGGGAAAAATGGAAATTGCTAAACAAATGGCCCTCGAGGCTTCGGCGGCACAGCACGTCAGCAGTGTACTCACCGGATCATGTTGTTGTTGACGTTGGACTCGTAGCGGAGCAGCAGCGTGTTATGTTTCACAGCACAGACACGTATTCGTTATGGCATTCAGCGCGCGGCCGCCATGCCGTCCGTCCGCGGCGAGGGTTAGGACGCGAGTGGGTGTCGGCGGCTCCGCGGCAGGCAGCGGCCGGCCCGCCGCGTCGCCCGACGCGCCACGCCACGCACACACGACCCATCCGCGCTGCAGCCTGACCTGACGCATGCTGACTGTGCAGCACGCCGCTCACACTGCACTCACCGCGGTAGCACACCACTCGGCATGCTCACGCGTGTACAACTCGTGTCGCAGCGGCCCCAGCGCTCGAGACCCACACATCACACATCATGTGTTTATCGTAACTGCCATTAAATCGGTTTATCGATCATATGGCTGGAATTATGATGCATTCAATGCTAGTGAACAACTTATTACGGCAGTTAAAGTTGGCCGTACTTCAACTACACAATATAATGTATTCGAGAACCCTGCCAACTGAAAGGAGAAAGAAAAGTTAAGCGCATTTACTTCGTGCGAACCTTTACAAAGTTGTAGCCCAACTCCTGTGAACCTTGAATGTTCTGGAAACTACAGAGTTGAGATGAGTTCCGTTACCCAATTACCCAGATCTATCCAGTAATTTAGCCTCTATTTGGGGACAAAGAAACGAACAGAAATAGGTACTTACGTTAATTTGTCTTGGACGATATTTTCAGGATCGGTTAAGTGAATATCCGTCTTTGTTGCATCTTGTAGTCACAAACATAGATAGGGTTAGAATGTAGACAGGTATGCTAATCAGACCCATAAAACGTGATAGTTTGTTAAATTGAATGAAAAGTAGAATTATGATTGAAAAAATAACTACATAAAATAAACAGTTAATACTAAATGAGACTAAATACGTCTCGAACAGCTCGATATCTTTCTCCTCACTTCATCATCGTATAAGAATGCGTCATCCCTACAGCAGCCTACTGAATGTCATCGTTGACCGTCAATGCCATGCCTCCATCACTCAGCTGTACCGACGAGCTGCTGAGCGGTGTGTGACGCGCACTCGAGCGTGCCAGCCAATCGCCCAGAACGAGCCATAACATTGTTCTGTCATTATTTGATACTATTCGTGTAGTGATACTGCCACTTACTACTGCCCTGCTGTTTTTTTATCCAGTTTCCGTTGTAGCTATTTTCTTATAAACAAATGCACTTGTTTAAGTATATGATTTCAAATCTCAGTTTTCTGTACAATTTGAATTGTGCGTTTGGCATGCGATGGAGGACAAATGACTAACTTTCGTCAATTTTCAAACCTTTCTTGGTGCTAACCTTGTAATGCGTATAAAAAACTCTTCTGCGAAGTTTTTTGTGTTGATAGACCCATCGATGTGGGGAGAGCGTTAGCTGGTTGGTTGGTTATTTAAGATTTCCTCCTTAGCACTGACATATTAAAAGGAACGCAGCAGCGCAGTTTTCTGATAAGAATAAATGAGAGGATAGAGGGGGGACCCCCTGGGAGAGATTTTATGTAAAAGGAGTTGTATACTCTACCCTGTTCCACATATTGTATTATATATATTATAATTAATGTTAGGTTAGAATGTGCTGGCGGACGGCGTTCTGAAGTTTCTGCCCACCCCAAGGAAAATGTCGTAAGTTTATTGTATTGTTTACTAAGTACGCATTATTAGTTGTATTGATTGGAAAATCTGCTACACCATGTCGTGTCACTATCGATAAACAAGCACGAACCGCGTGCGGCTCAGTCGTCGCCTTGGTTGCGTGCGCGTCTACAGTGCGAGGCGCACGCAACTAACATGACCGGCAACCGGCGCTCGCGCAGGTACTCGCGTAACACTTAGCATTTCAATTAATTTACTAGTTATTAGACTTGTGTTCGTAAGTTGAAGTAAACTGTCACGCAGGAACTGACTCTACATCTATACGGTGTTAAGAACCATAGTTGGTAATGGTAACTTATGGTATAACAAGCTGTGTACCTGATAGTATTTTCCATCGGCAATTATGACGAACTTCTGTGCCAATATTGGTATCTTATTTACCTTAGTTTCATCCTGTACAGCCACACTTTCGTTATAAAAGGTGGCGGTTTAGGCTGTGTCGTATATGTCAGTGAATGACCGAATTCAAGCATTGTAATAAGTAGAATAAAATATAGGAGCAACTGGGAGCAACCTTATGGAGTTAAATCGTATAGGTATCTTTTAGCAACACACAACATTAAGTCTATAAATTAATGTGGAGCACCTACACGTCCCATCCCAGCATCTATCGTAACCTACTCGTAAATAGGATTGTCTCATTTATCCTTATGGCCGATAGCCAGCCCACATCGGCCTCACTAAAACGTCCATATAAGCAGTTAAATGATCCTTCAATAGACATTGATGCATGTCGGACATTAACCAATGATGTTCTCTGCATCCATTGTTACCCTATTCTGATTCTTTGACCTTTTGCCCTGCTCAAAATATTTAATAAGCTATTACAATAGGAATATTTTAAGCTTGATAATAATTAATTTCCTCAATGCAGGCCAAAATCTTGTACTCAAAAAGAACTTTGTTGTATAAAAAACTAGCTTAGGCCCGGGACTTCGCCCGCGTGGAGTTCGTTAATTGTTCCACGGGAAAGTACTACCGGGATAAAAAAGTATCCTATTATTAATCCAGGTTATAAACTGTCTGTCTGTACTAAATTTCATCCAAATCCGTTGTTCATTTTTGCGTGAAAGAGTAACAAACATCTATCCATCCTCACAAACTTTCACATTTATAATATTAGTAGGATAGTTAGATAGGATATCGGATACGAACTACCATTTCTCTATTGACCTTCATCGTAAGACTATGGTGTTTTTACAACATCACATTGGTGGCCAAGTTTATGTTCACAATCCTAAATATCTATTTATAACTTTGCTGTAAACCGAGACCCTCTAACAAACAAATTATTCTTAGCAATTATCCGCAAACAAAAGCGCGTCATTCTCCCTGCCCTTGCCATTCAGAGAATTGTCTTCTGTACGAAGTTTTTTTTATGTAAATTCTATTCAGTTGTAGTAAAAACTAATTTTTAATATTTTATACGCAAACCCTGCGTAGGGAACACAGCTGTTTTTGACATGGAAAGAAAAATTCCAGTGCGAGCAGGGTTTAAACCTGCGACCTTCCGATTCAGTACACCGGATGTCTTAACCAACTAGACCATCGCACCCCGCTCACAGATCTCGAAATTTTCGTTCCATTAATAACGTCTTACGGTGACGTTAGCGCCATCTATTACCCTGCTCGCACTGGAATTTTTCTTTCCATGTCAAAAACAGCTGTGTTCCCTACGCAGGGTTTGCGTATAAAATATTAAAAATTAGTTTGGTATGGCGACTTCTATACAACATTGATTTGGCTGCAATGTCAACGTGTTGGTTTAAGTTAGTTCGATACTTTCTTAAATAGATGGCGCTAACGTCACCGTAAGACGTTATTAATGGAACGAAAATTTCGAGATCTGTGAGCGGGGTGCGATGGTCTAGTTGGTTAAGACATCCGGTGTACTGAATCGGAAGGTCGCAGGTTCAAACCCTGCTCGCACTGGAATTTTTCTTTCCATGTCAAAAACAGCTGTAGTAAAAACTGTCTAAACTCGGAAGAAGCAGTCTGTGATAAAAACAAGTGACCGCAGTGTCGCAGTTAATTGTTTACATTGAGATATCTTTACATTTTATGAATAAAAAGTCACTTTCGTGTCTGTTTGTCTGACCGCATTATTCTTTTGAACTACACAACGGATTCTGACGGATTTTTACCAAAATTTTGTTCATTTATACGGGAGGTATATCTATACATATAGGCTGACTGGTAATTAGTGACCGCTACTTAAACATGTGATTGCACTCGTGATAACAAACAACTTACCCAAACTTGAAAAAAACCGCTGTTCTATACATGTTGGCAGTGTAGGTATTGCACTTTTGTAGGAAACAGCTGATTTTTTTTTGAATAACCGATGAAAAATTTCTATGTGGAGGTGCTCAGAATGATGTACTGATTACGTGGTAATGGTTTCTCGTCGGTGTCCCTCCCACCCTGTGTATTGCAATCAATGTGCATCAGATTCCAGTCATAAAAAAAAACGTGCTAAGCAGGGCCGGATCAGTAGTTAAACATAATTATAATGAGATTGTTTCCACTTCGCACTTGTTTTTATATCGCTATCTATGCGACACGTGCCGCACTTAGAAATAATACAATGTCAGTGAAGGGAAAACACCTTCTTATGCTGCTGCTAACCTATCATTTAGATAAATAAATTGTGAGCGTCGATTGTACGACAATGCAGTTCGTGACTGTCAATTTAAAAAGAAAAAACAGAGAAACCGATATCCGAAAGGCAGACTGCTCCTGATCCTGGTCTTTAGTCTGATCCTGGCCTCCTTCAAAATGATTATAGTTGGGATGAAATCCTCTAATTGTGCTTTACTTAGTTGTTGCTTTTATACATTTTTATCTCTCAAGATTAGACTTAAGCTCAATTCAGCCCGTAATTGAAAATAAAAGCCCGAAGAGATAAGATTCTTTTCATTCCACTGCTCAGAGCCGAGCGCCGCGCGCCGCGATGACGCCGCACTTTCCTAACTAAAAGACATGACTGAACACTTTTCTAAGAAACGCTCATTAACGGGATTTTGTATTCACCAAATTTTTACCATTTATCAACACAACCCATATTGAGAAAGTCAATATTTCTTACGAAATATGTCGATACTGAGAATGATTGTTGTAAAAGGTGTTTGTACCTGCCTGTAGATGTGAATCATCTGCCTATGGGGCGCATATCTTTCTTTGAATTATAATATTGTTGCATTCATTACACTGAATATATTTGAATTATAAACAATTATTCATTCATATGTTTTACAAGTAGTTACTTAGGGTCCGTTCCCGGAAACTGCTAACAATAATTGTTATAGTTCGTTATTTTGATAACAGGAAACGGCGTAGCGTGGCGTTGCTTACCGTAGCGAAGCGTAGCGTTTCGTAGCGCTCGCGTAGCTCGTATCTACTTTTTCAAAGTGTTGTTTCTATGTGTTTTCAATTAAAATAAAAGATTTTTATCTCACCACAGAGATGCGGCTACAGCCCGACGACCTTGGTGGCAATGCGCACTCCTGTGCCGCGCAAAGGGTTAGGATGGAGTCGATGGAGCATTTGTCATGCAACAATATAAAAATTCAGATCAATGTATTTGTAGTGGAGTTGTGTAAAGTAGAAATCTTACATTAAAAACATGTATTTAAAAAAAACTTGTGAAAAAGTTGGAACTTTGACCCCCAATATCTCCGTAACTAGAAGGTACCCAGGTATGGTCTAGAACAAAAAAAAGATCGCAAAGACGGGGAAAACAAGTGCCTTTCGGTTATGTTCCGGGTCTATTTACACCCTTTATTAACATAATATCTACTATCATTAGTTTAAGTGAACACTACGCTATTAAAAAAGCGATAGTTACTATAAACCAATAAATTCATGGGATATAGTTAAATTCCTGCACACAGCTATTCACCTGCTTGCGAAATTTTCACAGCAAAAGATGGTGTTTGTTTGTCAAAGGAAATTATTCACCGTTGATCGAAAATTGTATTTTTGTTGTACCGCGGGGCAGAACAATGCATTGTTAGCACGCGCCGGGGTACGGGCTGCATGGGGTCAGCGGGGCTCAAAGTGCTACGGGAAGTTTAACTTACCATTATATTCCGTGAGTTTTATGTATAAAATACATTAACATTAAACTTGCACATAATACAGAAATCTCTGTGTGGTGTGGCTGTCAGCATTCTAGGAGATCAGATATTGGATTGATCAATACAACTTGAAAGTTTAATTAAATACAAACAAGGAGTTGCGAATCAGTCATCGGAGCTGGAACATTCACTTAGCAACAACTGAGGCACCAATCAAACATCTACACAGCCGGGTAACCTCGAACTTTTGGAAGCTGAGCTATGTTTAACTGAAGCTAACAAGGTACTCCAGCGGTTTTCAGGCTAATTTTGCGGTCATTTAAAAACATTCTACATGTTCACCACACAGTAGGTACAAATGTATTTAGCATAATCAGCCTATATCGTTCCCACGGCTGGGACACAGGCCTCATTTCGGTAAGAGGGAGTGGGCCGGATTCCACCACGCGGGCCCAGTGCAGGTTCGTAGATGTCACTTGTCCTTGCTGCCCATGTTTAATAAAGGTTGAGTACTACAGGCTCGGACCGCCATGCGCCATCGGCCGGCACATCGTAATATTCGTAATCACCGGGTTGAATAGGCCGCCGGTGAGCGACCACCTTTACATCGGCACGATTACTCACAGCTCGTTAGAAGCTCTGTTTGGTGACAGACTGTCTGGTGGTAACTTCGATTAGATTCGTATCTTCATGATAAGTCTGACAGGGCGAAAGCAGTTGTGTGCCCACACCTTTCAAAAGGAACAGCATTATTGATGGGCGGCAGAACTAGCGCTTAGTGTTGTTAGTAGTTGTATTTCCCTAGACCGATCCTTTTAGCAACATCGCCAAGTCCTGTTTGGGCTGCTAAAATTAAATGATTAAGGTAATTAGCATAAACTTTGCACTGTGAGACGAATATGAAGCACATTATAATTTTGAAGATCTTTGTGTGTCCCAGACCTCAGACCTAGATATTTCACTTTGAATTTTTTGTTTATATTTTATAGGAAAAACGAAAAACAAATTATATTATTTCTTCTACGTAAAAGGATAATGTCAATGAGTTGTTCAAGCGTACATGGCCAGGGATGGCCGTCGGAGCTAAATTAGGTTCTATATCTATTTCCAGCAGATATTCACGCTACGAAGGCTCTGCATAATGTGGCGCGTGAAGGCTTTGACGCGAGCCAGCGATGGAAATTGAGCGCGCTCGGGCGGACGCGATGGGCGGGCGGCGGCCGCCCAACCGAATCATTTTCAGAAATACATTTTTACATCGATATTTCATGAAGTTATTTCCGATATCCAATTAAAATATTTCAGTTCGTTTTTACCTGGATGTTATTGGGGTAGAATATCTCATCGGCTCAGTGAGCTGACGGTAAGTAATTGGTTTACTATCTACGCTTAGATCTGCGGGAATTTTTACTTAATCAGCATTTTATGGTAAGGAAGTTATGGTAGCTGGAGATATGTACCGAAAGCGTTTTATGTTTTCTTATTCTGTTCTCTTATTCTACTCGTAAGCATATCGTACAAAATATACAACATTATTTTTAGTATATGCGAAACCTGAATATAGTTTGTTCAGAATAAGTAACTGAAACGATTTCAATAATTTTTAACCCATGTTTTATTTTTTCCCAAAAATATTTCAAAAAAGTTACAAATTGGCTACCGAGCGACATTAAGTACCTATCGCAATCATTTAGGTACCTACTGACAAATTATTATTATCAATGAGCTCAAGACGACGCTAGAAGCGCGCGCAGGCGTGCTGCGTGGTTACCACGTTTTTGTGCGGATAACCAGGTAACATAACAAGCTTATAACTTTGTGATTTTTCATGTTAGAGTTTTGAAATTTTATATATGGATTCTTTACATAAAAATACTAGACACGTGTTTCAGGTTTCGCATATACTAAAACTAATGTTGTATAGCTACTACATTTCTACCCTTATCACGAGCGTGGGATGTGGTCCTACAATATCACTAAACCAAGCTGGGAGACCTCTTAAACTATGAGAAATGCACCGTCAGGCACTTGACGGGAGTGTAAACTAAGTTTAATACATATCCGAGCCGTGTGTACACGGTGTATTGCATAATTTACATGTATGTGTATAGTATGTTTGCTGCAACGTTACACGACAAGCAGCTAAGACTTGTTTGTGTCCTTAGCCGAACTTACAATTTGCTGGAGTGGTTGTGTAACAAGAAACTTCTTTGACCATAATTGAAACACTATTATTTGTCAGAGGATGTTGGAGGCTTTCTATTACTAATATAATCAATCGTATAAAATGTATCAAAAATAAAAAAGCATATTATCTATCGTAAGTACGTGAATAAATCATTCCATATACTAGGCGCGAATTTCAACTATAATTGATGAAAAAATTCAGTCAGAAAAACCGGCCTAGTGCGAGTCTGACTCGCGCATGAAGCGTTTCGTACCGTCGTAGTAAGGGGGCCCCCATTAATTCTTAATTTATTTTTATTATTTGTTGTTACAGCGGAAATAGAAATACATATTCTGTGAAAAATTCAACTGTACACCTTAAAAATCATGAGATACAGCCTCTGACAGACAGACGGATGGACAGCGGAGGCTTAGTAATAGGATCCCGTCGGTTACCCTTCGGATGCAGTACCCTAAAAACTAGGTCAGCGCCGTGCTTAGCATAAGCATAAGCATAATCAGCCTATTAATGTTCCCACTGCTGGGACGCAGGCCTCCTCTCTATGAGAGAAAAGGGGAGTGCCGTGCTTATTCCTCGATTATACCATCGAACATGGAAAACAATTGATCAATTGAAACTAACTACGTTCAGAACCAATAGTCCAATTTTATAAAATTTGCAATATTATATTTTATTAAAACTAAGCTTATTTCATTATCCACATTAGTCCACTGTCAGCAATAACTTTAGAACGCGTGTTACTCGCAGCGTCAGCGCACATAATTAGGGTGTTGGTGTCGTATTGCACATTGTCAGGTGCGCCTGAGTCGCTCGCTAGCCTAGCGCGATGCACATACTGCTGAAATGACAATACCTACTAGACGGTATGTTATGTATCTATTAGTTGATGTGACACAGTCTCTTGTATTTTTTTGTTTGATTTTAATAACATAACATCACGGCTGCTTGTCCTCGAAGGGATACTGCGACTGCGTATAGTACACCCACATTTCGCCAGTTATGTTTTAAGTTCCATGTAATAGGCGACCCTATTGCCATCAACCGGGCACAAATCCGGAGTCCGGGCGCTATTGTTTTTGCAGAGAAAGCTGAGATTAGTAAAGAAAAGCCAAAGCAATGCTTTGGTTACTGATATTGAGCGATTCTTAAAAGGATATATTAACCCGCACCTCTTCTTCAAAATTAAATCTTTATTGCTCTTTCGTTTTCTTTCCTCTTTCATAACATCTATCATCAAATCGTATCTCTTCTTTATCCTTTTCTTGCCCTCGTTCAAATGCAGGTCATCCGAAATATTAAAGAGATTCATATCGTGCCAGTAGCCAAGTGTATCCAACAGGCATGAGCCATCCCACCCAAGCAGCATGTGTCATGTGAATCGTCGGACACTGCTACATCGTGTCAGCAGACAATATACTTGCCCAGTTGTTCACCTGTCAATTTGTATATTTACTATCGCTTCAATGTAACACGTCATACTACATTTATTATATTCAGCCTGAGCATCTAGTTCACTGTTGAAGTTGAGCTATCGCTAGAACCAGTTTAATATGAAATGTTACATTAAATACGCTTGGTAAACATTGATTGATAGTCTAAAATAAACGGCCTGCTTAACTTGCGTAGTAACACCTGAACTACATGTTCACGAAGTAAGGATTTTTACATCACAGGTGTAATGTGACTGCTCTTGTAGGTCTAGACCTTTCAGACGGTAGAGAGATTGGGCTGAGGACCAACAGCTTTACGTGCTTTCCGAGACCCGGGGGTATTTTATTATACCGCTAACTCCCAAACTCTGGGCTGCTCTGAAAAATTCCTAATATAACTAGTCTTCCGAGTACCTAGAAGCTATTCGTAGTTTAAACAATAAGAGGCTGATGATCATGTATTTAAAATGCCATCCCCGTTTTTGTATGCCTAGCACGTCCAATATAGACCCTGATTGCGGTTTAGTTCATGACATAATCCACCAATTGATATCCACTACTTTACACAAAATGCATTATAATCTGTGGTAGATCTGAAATATTTGCGAGATGACACAATAACGTGCGTGTGTCCGTCTGTTGACGCATTATCGAGAACAATAGAAGGATGCGTGCGAGTGATGCGTTGATGTGCGCGCACGCATCGCCCGCGACGTCACGAGGCGCGAGCGCGAGCCAGAACGCATGTCGGGAAATGAGAAGGTAAATGACCATTTCTTTCACATAAACTCAAGGGCATCTGATTGGAAACAGTAGCTTGGTACAATACCTTGCTTTCTGACGACTCGGAAGAGGTCGCATCGCTAGCTGGCAATCACATTAATACCTATTCCTACAAGAAATCTGGTTTTACGATTGAGGTCATTGAAACGCTGACTAAACTTTTTAGAAAATCAGCAAAGAAACTTTTTTAAAAGATGCAGCCAACTGTTGTTTAAATAATTTAAATCTCATTCGATGACTTTTCCAGCATCGAACTGGGTCTTCTGAAACCGCTGTATTCCACGGACTAGTTAGTAAATGTCGATTCTCAACGCTTGCAACATATTACAAAAGTGCGTTAATGTTAATGCCTTGTTTAAGAATTCTAGCGCTGTCTCAGAGTTATTGTAGGAGATTCCGTCACCGGTTAGACATGACTGAGATCAACGCATTTGAATATGCTGCATCCTTTGAAGTCTCAATTTGAGGATATCAGTGTGGTTTATGTTCTGTTTGTACTACCGATCATGGGAAATGCAAGTGAACAAGTTATGTTTTGCGTGGATGTAAGAATGCGACAGGGTCCTACTATACCTACCCAGTACTTTTACTTTTCTCGAACTGGATCAGTATAATAGTATAGTCAAAGAGCTCACGCTCGCGTCCTACGCTCGACATTTACCTCAAACATGCTTAAACATATACTTACACCTTTCCCCATGCGATTCTCACACTCCTTGAAAATCGTTTGCACGTCTACTACCTAAAAAAATGCTACATAATTAGTGTAAGTCATTACAGAGAGTCTTTACTTTTATCCTGTAATTACTGCTGTAGGTCCCACCAAAAAACATTATACGAACCAGTAGGTCCTAAAAACGACATCAGCAATTCTTTCAACTGTGTTCTTTCGAGGACGTTCCAAGGCACTAAATATTCCCTAAGCCTAAGCATTAACAGTGAGGACGACACCTCATAGTACCCACTTTTATTTACCAGAACACGGCTAAATAGAACAAACACAAATATAACTTTAAACGAGGCTGAGTAGGGAAAAGTTCCCGCGGTGACGCTATGAGCCTTGTTGACAGTTGGCACTTTGCCAGCTGACGTGGTCCTACACAAACACACACGTTATGGTGTGTGTTCCGGGTAGCAATAGACTGACAGAATGTATGGACTGGGATATCTGTTAATGGAGTTATAAAGGGGGTTAGTGTGGAGATAGTTTAAACTCTATAAAGGATGTAATAAGACCTATAACGAAGCCGAAAGACATTTGTCCTCCCCGCAATTGTGACCTTTTTTTTGTTCTGGATTATACCTACCTTCTAGTTAAGGAGATATTTGAGGTCAAAGTTCCAATTTTTTCACAAGTTTTTTTTTGTAATAGTAGTTTTTAAGGTTAAAAATTGACTTTAATTACCTCAATGACCTGTTTACTATTCAAAGCATCCATCAGCACAATGTTTTGAGTGCGTTACATTGAGTTTTACTGTAAAACGTGATTTTACGACTTTTGACAAAAAAAGTCGTTTCCCAGCAATTTTTTTTTTGCGTACGGTTACTTAGTTTGATGTACAGAATGCTTGATTAGCGGCGTCGTGAAGGGTCCGTTTACACCCACGGATAAACACAGTTTAACAATCATCATGATGGTGATATCAAAAAAAAATCATCATCATCTGTCTAGCCTTTTTACGTGGAGCCGCTATTTATCTGACCTCCACAACCCAGTCACTGAATATAACGATCTCTCTCGGTATCAAAGACTAGGTTAGGTTTTCAGACTTTCGGGATCCAAAAACTTGCCGCCATGAAAACACCCACGGGTAACCTTCTTCACTTAGGGGTTAGCCCCTATCTCAATCTCATTCTCAAGCATTATTTCATAGTATTAGTAGTCGATCTATTTGATACAATTTCAATTCAATAGAACTTTCCTAAGGGCTAAAGCATAATCTTAAATTATTCATAGTTTATTCAGCCGTAGGGAATCTTCTGTTAACCCTTTATACCCAACCTTTCGCAGCAGCTGTCGTCGTTTATATGTAGTAAATTTATACTTCTCACATGACATGTCGTGTTTGCCTACGAAAAGGTTGTATGAACTGTAGCTGAACCGCTTGCTCCCGTGCGCATGGTTGGGAGCCACACGTCAATGCAGGATTCAATTATAAATTTTGCACCCCAGAGCATTGAAACGAATAGATATGTCTTAAACATTTAGTGAAAACACATTATAAGACCAAATTGCAATGAACTGAATCGGCAAGAAGGGCAAATGAAGCTATTTTTGGCAAAAATACTGACTTATGGTAGGTAGAGAAACGTCATCGGTCTTAAGCACAGACAACTCTGCTGGCAACGTTGGGAGAGGAAGTTCACTGCTGGGACATTATACCCAACTATAATAATACCCAAAAATAATTTCCTCTTTTTTTGTTATGGCATCTCACAGTTCAGCCTATGCGGTTGGCTTCTGCTTAACCGGTCTAATCCTGTGGATGCCTTGTGTGTCTCCAGCCAGGGGCTTAAAACTACTAATAACACCCCCTGTGGGGCACTAGCCTCAGCTTAGGGCGTCGCTGGGGAGGGCAGCAAGAGGACAGGCTGAATCTGAGTAAATAAATTTCCTGCCTCTTCAATTTGCCTTCTCTATGAATTTGTCGTATCTCCCTCTTCTCTGATCCGTCAACTCGCTCAAACTACATAGTGCGGTTATTGCTGGACTTGGACGTGCACGTTCGTTACCAACCGAACTACATTCAATTGTGTGCCGTATATGATACTGCAGGAGCTTGATTAAGTTATATTGTGCAGGTTTAGTTAGCAACGCACATAGTAAGAGAAAGCAGTGCGATCCAGAACTGTACACAAGTGTTTCTGGCTATGCAGTAAGATGCATATTGCTAAAACGTAATCTTTTAAAAGTTCTAGGTAAGCTCTAGATTTAAATGTCTTCAGTCACACAGAAAGCCGTTAATTAGTAGCAAAACAATAAAATCTGATTATTTGAATCTAAATCTAAATTCCAAAAAGATTAAAGAATGTCCTCATTGGTGATGTAGTATTTGCGACCGGATAACGGCCGGATGTATGAACGTGGTTGAAACACAAGAAATAATATGGAACAATCGTAGCTGATGGCATTCTGTAGTTCTGCCAACCCCCATAGGAGAAAGGCATCAGTTTACGTACATATGTTTATGAAAAGTAAACATAATCAATGTATTTAATCAAAGAAAAATCCGAGTCATAAATTGTAATTACGGAGCTCTCAAATCAGTGATTACGCGCATCTGCCTCCGAGCAGGCGAAGAGGCTGCGAATTGACAACTCATGTAGCTGTCCATCATGTCGCAACGAGTAAGTTTAGGTGTAGGGCGTGTAATCTTGGAACTACTGATCCGATTCCGAAAATTCTTTCACTAATGGAAATCTACGTTATCCCCGAGTGTCATAAACTATATTTAAAACGTTCCTGTGGAATAACTTCTGACCATAACGCGAGCGAAGCCGCTGAAAAAAATTGCTAATATTATATGCGAAAGTAGCATTATCTTTAACGGCTCAACGGATATTGATAAACTTTAGTACATGGATAGACAATGAACTGGGGGGTAGGATATAGGATACTTTTCTACCACCGGTACTACGTTCCCAAATAAAGAAAATCTTTCTATCATTATTTCCGTTCCGAGCTCCACGCGGACGAAGCCGCAGGAAACAGTAGTATCATGATAAGAACAGGTTGCGCCGCCGGCGCCGGCAACCGGCCGGTTACAGGACGGCCGGACGACCGGTGATCACGTCGTTTACGACAAGTTGCCAAATGTAACAGTAACTTTTATTTCACCCTCATGATGTTAAATACTGGACGCTTAAGGCTAGGGCACACTTACGACTCATTTTAAAAACTGGCAACGTTTAATTGTTCATAATTTCCTAGCTCTTCGATTTTTCACGGCAGCGCTGGTACTCGTTGGGCAGAAAAAGATCTTTATTAAGGAAAATGTTGCTAAAGTGAAACACGATTATTGAAACATACATCGACACGAAATTCTGGACCATTCTATGAAATGGTTTCCATTTTCAAACGTAGGAAGATTACGTAAGAGTACAAAAGAATATTCAATAGAAATAACATTACAATTACTATTTTTTGTTTTTTTGTGTATTAATTCTCAACAAACAATGATTCATCCAAATTCAATAGGAACAACTAGACACAAACAAAAACAATCATGACGTAGATTATTATGTTTTTTTATTTATTTAAAGAACGGAAACAACCAAACAGACAGAAAACTAACATTTCTTCCCGAGTCAGTCTACAAAGTCAGTCAATCTAAAATTTACTGTTACTGCTAAAGGACAATGCCCATTTTCTACGAGAGTTGGGCTGATCTTGCATTGCGACGGACTCATCAGTAAAATAAAGGAAATAATTGAATCGAGCTACCCAGAATTTAATCGCGTGTGTGCAATAGGCTTAACGGTGACGCGCGTTATCCCTGCGCTCGTAAACCGTCCGCGACTTAATTGCTTTATTTTTACGCTGTATCGGGCTCCCGCAGTCCTGGCGTCGCAACGGTACATACATCCTCTTCGCTTTTTACCTTCGGGTTCTTTGTTACATTTATGTCACTGAATATGATTAGAGCGAATATGTAGTTTGTGTTTGTATTTATTCATTTGTTCAATTAATGCGATTAAAGAATAAAATAAATAAAACTAGAGCATTTACGAGTATACACCTTTGTACATAGAAAAAAGTTATAAAACCCGTGCAGCTTATCGTTGCTAGTATACATAATAACCATGTATTTTTTAAATTGTTTTCATAGACTTTTTCGATTTTCCGGTTGCTAAGTAAGGGCAACATTACTAAGCAAACGGAAAATCGAAACAGTGTATGAAAATAATGTAAATTCACTGTAAAAGTGGCGGTGTCATTGAGCGCTGCGTTACCCTATCCGGTTTGCATACACCTTTTTGTCAGTGTGTAATTCAGTAGATGTAAACATAACGTACTCTTTCACTAAGTAGAAAAACACTGTTTTCCTCCTTCTAGATACTACGTGCGTGTGTGCGCACGTTGAGACGTTCCCAATGCGAAGTTATGGAAAAATTCAATGAGCGTCGTATTCAATATTATATTCCTTTTCCTGCCGAACTCGTAAGCGTCTCCACGATTTACTATAAAAATACTACCCTCGAGTTCTTATTGCACAGTCCATTGCAACTTTAGTTCGGTAGCTTCTCTCTGTTGGATGAAGAAAAACATCAGTGGAATAGGAATCAAATATAAAAGTTAGTTCGTAATATTTTCATAGTGGCTCTGATTGAGTCAGGTCACGGGGCACGTGTGAGGCTGAACTCCAACAGGCAGGTAGGGGAAACAAAACAGTAGGCCAACTTTACGCAAACGTACTATTCGAAATCTCTGTGTCTAATTTAGAGAGTTTATCTGCTAATATAGTTGTTGGAATCGGTCAACATACATAATGACCTTCCATGTAGTAGGTATGTCATTTAACTGTTTGTCATCCAAAAAACAACTAAAACTCTTTAAAATGATCTAAGTTGGCTTGGGTGGGTATTTCCCGGATTATTTTTAAAAACTTGAACCGAGGAAGGAAAAAACAATCATTCTTTTAATCCATCCAATTTTTAAATATTCAAACGAACCATTACACATTTATCTAGAAAACCCAATGATGTCACATTATTAGTGCCCGTTAATCAATAAGCAACTAGTTTAGATGACACTATGGGAACTGGCAAAGTTGGGTTGTGAAACGGCCTGAGGTCAGCTCAGATAGAGGAGTCTTATGTCATCAGTATAGGCAATGTTGATGAGTCTAGTCATCTCTAATGTATGCCTACGAACCGCAAGTCATCAATATTCACATCGTTCGATATTGTTTCTCAGAATATTAACGATAAACAAAACAAATAATTCAGAAATACTTAAACTAACTTAAAATAGAAAAATGCAACGATGTTGCTGATCTTGTAATGAGTAATCTAGTTTTAAAAACACAATTTGACACAGTTCTTGTATTCTTACGTCAGTTACAAAAAATAAGAAAACCTCACAGAAATACACTATTTTCAGTCGACAGATACACACTGCCTTTCAGTTTCCCTTCCTCCATTTGGAGGAAGGGGAACTTAACACGTTTGCGCTAACATTAATTGGAATCTATGTCAAATCAAATGCGTTCTCTTGTCCGTGTTATGTCATTTTGACGTTCATGTAGTGCTGACTCAGCCTAAATGGAATAAAATATTTATTATTAAACGTTTCATTCAGATTATAAATTATCCATAGTATAAATTTACATAATTAATTAAATAAAAAATAATAAAAAATCAAAATACAATTACAACCGTCATAACGAAATACACAATTATTAATCATTATCAAATTCATAATCTATATACATATAATCGAAATACAAAATAAATAACAAGACATCCACATAACAAAAATTAAAAATCTTAAATCAATCAATCGGCGAGCCAGACACGTCACTATCATCTCTGTAAGGCTTCCCCTAGACACCACCAAACTCCTGCGCTAGTTTGCCGACATCTAAAGACCCGACATTATGCTCATCCATCTCTGTTGGATTGGGCAATCAGCACGTGAAGCTATCATCTTCACGATACCGTTGCTGCTGTCTCTCACGCGCTTTCAAATAGACGCGACTTTCTTGCGGATAATCGCATGAAAGCCGTCCGTGCGCGCCTCCGCAAACATTGCAGATGCACTGCAGTAATGACGCAGCCGCAACAGCATCCTGAATAAGTGGTGTATTTATGGTTTTGATTTATTATTAAGAAAATTAAGAAAGGCATTCCTAGTTAATCTACTGTATAATCTGTTCAGTGTCGGTTACGGTCCAGGACCCTGTATCGATCCGCCCAACGCGCCGCCCACCCAGCGCGTACATCCGGAAATATTAACTGAAACCAACTGAAATTGGTGCCAATAACCCCTGAATTATACCTGCCGGTCCAAGAACTCTCTTTTAGAAACCTCAGCGAGACTCGTGTTTTATATGGACATAATTTAATAATTAATTTGAAGAAAATTGTGATACATCTCAGAAATTTAGGGGTTTGTCTTTTTGAGTTTTATTTTTTTTTCGATTAAAATCGCTGTTTATTTACTTGACTACTGATTTAATGTAGCAGTTTTCGAAATAATGAATTTCATGTTTTTATTGATTTATTAAACATCACTCCTGTAATCCCCCAAAAGGTTACATAGAGGTATACCAATAGTACCATCCACATTTCGACATAATATATATATATATTCCCATGAATCAGGTACAAGTCCTGTCACCGGGCTGACACTGACAAATTCCATAAGAAAAAACCTTATAACCCTTTGCGTCGGCGAGGAATTGAACCTTGATTCTTTAGTATTTCTAGGGCATTTTCTGCAGAATTAAACCGAATTGGGCTTAATTATTGCTGGGAATCGACTTTTCTTTTTGGGGTGAAAAATCACGTTTTACGGTAGGACTCGATTGAAAGCACTCAAAGTATTGTGCTGATGGATGGATTGGATAGTACGGGGGTCGTAAAGGTGTGTAAAGTAAAAATCTTACATTAAAAACATGTATTTAAAAAAAAAAACTTGTGAAAAAGTTGGAACTTTGACCCCCAATATATCCGTAACTAGAAGGTTCCTAGATATGGTCTAGAACAAAAAAAATATCGCAAAGACGGGGAGAACAAGTGCCTTTCGGCTATGTTAAGGGTCTATTTACACCCTTTATCTTTGTATGTACAAGGGCGCCGATGCAACTGCAACTGCAATGTTCTGCATTGTAAGGATGACACAATGCGCACGCGCTGAATATAATTATATTATACATAATTATATTATTAATACTATAAATATATAAAATCTTTTATTTGCCAACAATGTGTAATCAAATTTTACAATTACATTAAACATCTTTTAATTGTGTTCAGCAACCTAATAATAATATTGTGGATAGGAGGGTCCGCGCACTGCTGACCGCAGATCGAATGCTTCACCCACGGTCGTCGGTGTTGAGACTGTATATCCCGCGGAAGAGCGAGGGTCGTGGCTTCTTAAATGCAAAGACCCTGCATACCCTGAAATAGCAGACTCAGGGAAGAAGCCGACGAGGGGATGCACCGAGACGTGGTCTTAGTGGACGGGGCCCTTACCCCGCTCTCCCTGGCTAACAAGAACTGGCGCAAGCCTATAGTATTAGATACTAATGACCGCAGGGTGGTATGGCAGAGCAAGGAGCTACACGGACTCTTTTACCGGGCCCTACATGGACCCGATGTAGACTTCTTAGGGTCCGTATCTTGGCTGCGTTTCGGTGACCCGTTTGGGGAAACCGATGGTTTTGTCTGTGCAATAATGGACGAAGTTATGATGACGAATAACTACCGGAAATACATTGTGAAGGATGGCACGGTTGACATATGTCGGGCATGCCACCGTCCGGTAGAATCGATCCGACATTTCTGGGTGTTCTCGTCTGGCTAACCGAGAGTACTGGCATAGACACAACCTCGTTGCCTGGGTTGTCCACCAGCTACTTGTCTTGAAGTACATACAACCTTGAAGAATTAGAATTGCCATGTATGCGCACGACCCAGTTCTCGATGATGGTAATATCACGTTGTATTTGGATCGACCTATCGTCACTGACAGCTAGGACTATTGTTGCCAATAAGCCTGACATTGTGGTAATAGATCGATTGAAGCGTCGCGAGTCGCGCAGTGATTGTTAATTTAACGGTCCCGCATAACGAGAAACTCGTGAAAGCAGAGAAAGAGAAACAATTTAAATATCTACATCTGGCTCGCGAGGTTGACGACATGTGGGACGTCATTGAACGGATAGTCATGTCGGCCAATGGCTTAATAGCCAATAACCTCGACCAATATCTGAGGAGGCTCTCGCTTGGCAGTGGGATCATTCAGAAAACAGTACTTCTGGACACGGCACATATTGTTAGGAGGTTCCTTTCTCAAGAGCCCTGAACACCGGTAGCTCGGACCCTGTTCCCGATACTGGTGAGCTACTAATTTATATATCTTTTAATGTTGTTTGTATATTTTTTGTTAATAAAAATATTTAAAAATGTAAATAATATGTGAGAAAAAATAATAAAGAAATATTAATATTGTGTATTAATGAGTAGGTAGCAATCCATATTTCCAACCACCCTGCGGGCACACCCATGGGTAAAAGCTGGTTTTTTACATGATTTTGGGACTGGTCAAAGCATCACCAATCAATCATAACAAAATAGCTGTACTCGTTTATTATCATTAAAACCACGCCCACACCTAGCACTATAATGTCACCACAACACAGACCCGCCCACGCGCCTGTCACCAATCATGGTGTCAGTTGGCACAGGTGTCAAATGACACAGTTCACGGATACCTCGGGTCATGTGCGGTGTGCCCCTCAGCCGGGACACTGTTGAATATTCTGCATATTTCATCGTGACATACGACACGTAATATGTGGTCGGAGAGCCATTATTCACGGCCGGTCGAAGGTCATTTCCACAGAAATGGCACAACTATGAAGACTTAAGTTACTTGGGACTTGTATGAAATTCCATTTACGTTGGGTACTTGAATACAAATTAAGCTGAATAAAGTGGCTGTCTAGCTACTACAACCTCATCACCAGCTGGTTATTTCCTGCAGGAATATCATGTAAATGAAACCGTTGTCGGGGTTCTTTTAACTGTTTGTAACCTAAAGATAGGACACCCTTTCATTCACCTACCATCCAGGAAAAACTTTCATGAAGAGAACCATCATATTCTAATAGCGTTATTTAAAACAACAATTCACTTACCTACTTAATAACTAAATCTAGGTACAAAATAACAGATTATTACTCAATAAAAATAATGAGTGCCTGTAAACGACAGATCAGCAGATATCCGGAAACCCCCGGCAAATGCTAACGATGCCTCAATTTATTTAGTTTGCGTTAAACATGAACAATTTGTCTAATTTGCGAGAATGTGTCGCTGTGTTGGATTTCGCAGCATAAAGAGTTAATGGAGGTCACGTTGAGTCACCTGAAATATGTTTTAACTTAGTCGGCGGTACTGTGCTACCTACATACCTCTATACCTACCGCGGCGACTGTTCTAGCCTGTACGGCGCCACGGTCCTCGTTATGAATCTAGACAATAAGACCTCTACGTACTTACAGTACAGAATGTATAGCAGGTATGTAGGTACTTACTGTACCTGTACCTGCCTGTTGATAGCAAGTTATTGTTAATTTAAGACCATGTAGTAGGTCTATGATCTGCCTCACCTGTGTCTCTTGCCCTTAACTCAATTTATTTGGGGTCGGCTTATTCTTCCATACTTCTGTATTATCTCATGAGTCCACACAGTTCATTCATCGTTTCTTTGTTCTTGCTCTACTCTTATAGCCAGCCACATTCATACTTGAAATTTTCCTCAAGAAATATCAAATCAAGTCATTTATTTTTGACTGAAAATTAGACCTTTTTGAAAGTCGAAATGCCCGACCTTTGCCTTTATAATCCACCAAAATTGTTCCCGCTACCGCGCCGGGTCCCAGGCGTCGTTTCTAACAGAGGTACCGCACTTCCACAGCGATTAACAGTCTCCCCTATCTTGAGTTTATTCCAACCACTTTTACCAAGCAAACACTAAGAACCAATAAAACGCTCACCGCATCAACCTTCACGTGTCCTCAAAGTAGGTAAAGTTGGCTGCTGTGGGGCTCGGGGGTGCGGCCAGCGACGATGAGGATTGCCCGCATCTGCGTCGCGCGTCGGTAGCTAAATATTGTAACAGTATGGGGTAACAGGTTGCTCGCTGACAATGGTACGAATACTAAACCTATCTAGAATAGAGAAAGTTTTGTTTTTCATTATAACATAGTAGGTACGTACCTAATCATGTATGAAAAAAAATTTGGTGACCAGCCGGAACAGTGACTAGTCGGGAATAACTCATTTAAATTATTATTACATTGAAGTAACTGTGTTTACAATTACGAAAGCAAAATATGTAGTTGAGATAATGAGCAGAGTCTGTGCAAAAAGAGTAGGCTGCATGTTGTACATACATGCAGCCTACTCTTATTGCTTATTGCATTGTATGCGGTAGCCGTACACGTGTACCTACGGCTACCGCATACAGATTTGAAAAACATGTTCCACCATAACATAATCGAGAATATCCTAGTTCGAATAAGAAACCAAATAGCCTCTGTAAAAAAACGTATTGACGTAGTTTATGCTGCGGGCCACAACAATTTTAAAAAGAAAGAAAGAAATCCTGTATAACTCTTCTAAGATTCTAACTGTAAAACCATTTCAATTTATACATTGTGCGGAACTTATCCCAGTTTCAATCCGCTCTCTGCCCGCTCGCTGTTTCGCGAGGAACTGTGAAAAATAACTTGTGCTTAACCTACTTCTGGCTGAACGATGGGCACTTGCAAAATGTAACCAAATCTAATGGAATTAGAGTTTAAATTAGAAAGGCACAAGTGAAGCACAACATCTTCGATGGAAATCTGCACGTAAAATGGAATTTAACTGTTAAAGAGATAGGGGACGTTTTTACTTGAAAATACGAATGACTTCTATGTTTCCTTTTCCTCAATTTCCAGAGTTTGGAGAGGTCAACAGCCGCAGAAAAGTCCAGTGGTGTGAGGATTGCTTCTCGACGACAATTCTTGTCAAGACCGACTCTCACAAGTCGGATTTGAAGTAACTAGTATGTACTGTAGCACAAGAAATAACCACCGGTTTATTTTGTGAGATTTCAAGGTTTTTAATTTTATTAGACGTTCGTCTTGGTAATAGTCAAGCCAAAAAACAATAGCCGTTTTAGGAATATCATATTTTTCCATAAAGCAACTTATATACTTGTGCAGTACCTATTTCTAGGCAGTAAGTTCCGACAATTTTCAAGTTGAAGTCATGAATTCATGATAAGGTATTCTAAACAGGCATCGTAAGCTTCCGGCTCTACAAATGCCGCAATATCTTTGTAATAATATCCTTGCAGTCATCTTTCTCTTGAAAATACCCGTATCCCTACGACCGACGCCAACGTCAAGCTCAAGTTACAATACCAACAATCATTCAGGGATACCAGGTAGTACAATAAGATAATTGCGGTCTCCCACAGCTACTGTGACACACACTAAACTGTGCTCATATCAATGGATTCACAGAACCGTTGAATCACGCTCACTGCATGGGTGATGATTTCGAAGAAATAGACCAAATCGTTTTGTTAAAAAATAACAATAATTCCATATTGATTTTCCTCATTCTAGGCAAACTGCAGTCTAGTCGTGGTGAATATTGATCGAATGTTGATACATACATACATAAACTCACGCCTTTCTTCCATGGGGCTAGGCAGAAACCACAGACCGCCACCTGCTGATCCTTACATACTCTTTTAGCCTCGTCGACGTTCATACATCTGGTATTCGTACACGTGGATCCAAGATGTTGGTCGCGAGTGTCAGCTTAAGCCCAAAGCAACCTACAACACTATAGTCAAAATGCGAAATATGAAATAAGTATCTAAAAATATTTACATAGAGCAAACTGATAATTCAAATGGTTTGTTCAGATATGATTATATGAAGTAAATTGTTCTGATAAGGCATACAAAGTTAACAAATATTTCATTCGAATCTTATACGGTATACCTATTTATCAAATTCTTACGAACTCTCAATTAGCGAAGTTAACATTAATAATTAACTACCATTTCTATTAAGAAATTACAATTTGCACAATCTATACGACGAAAAAAAAGAGGAGATTGACAAAAAGCAATAACAGCAAAAAGAATCGCTGAGGACAGGATTCGAACCTGCGCGGGTAGAACCCATTGGATTTCAAGTCCAACTCCTTAACCACTCGGACACCTCAGCTGTGGTGAGGGGCGCCAAATTTTGAATCAGCGTCTACGAGTAACTGTGCGCATAGTGTGTGTGACGTAGCACGTGACGGTTAGTTAGCACCTTCCGTTTTCGCACGCGCATTGGTCTGGTCTAGATACAAAATACAACAATAGATACTAATGACGGAAACGTTTATTTTTTTATAAATAGACTGCTTCATTATATTATATCCAATTATTTTGCGATGCCATAAAAGGTTAATGTTCGACCTATAAAATACCGAATGCATTAAAAAAATGGTACAAACACACTTTACAGGTGTTATTAATTTGATCAAATATCAAAGTCTGAAAAAGAATCAAGTGGAATTCGTCACATGACCTCATTTCCTTTCTCCGTTCAAAAAACGCTGATGAATTACATAAAAATCGAGCCAGTGGTTTTATAGAGTACTTTATTAGATGGCTGATGTGTCTAATGTACTAAACTAATGTTGTTTACGCACACCAAAGTACTTTATTAGGAAAATAACTACCAGTAATAAATTAAAGTAATTTATCCCACCTCCCCTGCGTCACAGAGCCTCTCAACCTTTATTAATAAAAGAAAGGTAGTAAATAAGACTTTAGAGAAGAAAGAAATTCTTTCAATGTATCCCGGACTTTCTTATTGATTTTATATCAATTTGTGGAAAAGTGTTAAATTATCGAGAGGAGGGCTTCTCGTTACGACAAGCTTTCTCGTCAATTTTCTTCGTTTTCATTTGTCTCTGAAAATCTTTATTCCTGTGAAGTTTGATATTGTTGAAAATAAAAGAAGACCAGTAGTTAATTAAACGATGGAGTAAGGACTAGAATTTGTATAGTCGTAAATAACCTTCTCTTTCGTTTCTTTTTTTAGTTTTAATTAATACCTGTTCGTGTCCTTACCTGACTGCAGTTATAGCACAGTTAACGAACAGAAACTGGAACCGATCTGAACATTCCAGACGAAATGTCCCACATATTTTGTTTGACATTACTTTTGGTAGTGACGTCAATTAAACGTAAATAGTTATATTAGTAATTGATACCTCAAGCTGCCCGAACTGCCGTAAAACAACTAACAGATAATGATGGGTTTGTTGTTCTACGGCAGTTCGCTGCTATAACTGTACATAATATTCACAAATAATCGTCATGCTTGTTTGTCAGGAAAGGCCCCGCTATCAATCGTTTTATAACAAAAAAGAGGTTAGTAGTTGGTGAATTGATAAACTTAGCACTCTTAGCAGCTAACAGACAGAGAAGTGCAATATTGTGTTACAGTCGTGAGACAATTTGCGTTCGTTGTAACTGCAGGCGCTCGTGCCAGTGGTGTGCGACAGTGCGCCAGCCGAGTGCTGCCGCCTCGCCAAGCGCACTCGCCAATGCATTTGTTTGACGCTACACAAAGGGTGCACTCCACTAACTCGCTGGGCTACCAAGCATTAGAAACTCGATATAAAGTCGCTCCAGTTTTTTCTAAGACATCTTCGTGTACAATCAATTTTTTCCGGCTAAACTATCTTTTTAGAGCGCTGCTCAGATTGAACCACCATGAACATGTTAATACGATTATTTCCCATGTATAAAAGTTTACTCCTACGTTGTTTTCCTTCTTTCGTATCGATGGTACGACTTATTTCTTGGGCCCAGTAGGCGGCCGCGTTAATCGCGGTGTCTTGCTTCAGACACATAGGACATTCTAGAAACTAGGCCATGGTCTGGTCGGGAGCACTGCATTCTGAATTTTTTTCTTTCTTCTTCTGAAATTACTAGAGTTCTATTTGCACAAAAATATGCTTACGCTCAATTTTCAATATGGACTGGACTGATTCTTGCAGACCAGTGTATAAATCACACAACCTTCTTACAGTTGTCAAAACTAACTCTTCACTTTTTGAACTTAAAAACAATCTTAATAAACATACAGTTACACAGTATCTATTAACAATGCCTGTACCTAGAATTGAAATATTCAGACGTAATTGTGTATATATGGCTCCACTTATCTTTAACTCTCTACCAAACTTTATCACTGATCCTCCGTACAGAAAATTCTGCAAAGTTCTAAAAATGGCTTATTTCACATAGCTTTTATTCCATAACGAAATTTCTCAAAAATCTAATTGTCACTCATATCACTACCAAATTGCATTCCAAAGAATTACCTACATTAACGATGTTGTATTTGTATATTTAAACAATTTTATTACGCTAAGAATTTGTTGTATGTTAAAAATACTATATATACTAATATGTTAAGATTTAGTATTTAACATCAACATTGCATGCTATTTTTATGGCGAAATGTGTGAAGTGCAATGGACTTCATGTCATTACCATCTTTTGTACCACGTTTACAGCAAATAAATAATTTTGACTTTGATCTACGTATCACTTTTGCAAATAACAAAACATTGTTCTACTTTCCGTTTTTTCACAGGTAAATTAATTGGAAGTTTTACGTCTAACTTCACCTAAAACTTGAAAAAATGGTAGTCCCACAGAAACTAAAACAGCGCGTTGCTGCACTTATGTTTGTTTCACATTTCACACGTTCTAGCTTCGAATGGTGAACTGGCTGTTCACATTAGGCGACCTCGTCTCCAGTCGGGTTAATAAACTATAATGAGACGACCCATTCGTTTGATTAACGTTGACCCCCAGGCTTGTGGTCAAAGGATTACCTATGTTAAAAGCGATTTATCAATAAAAAATGTGTTTTTACTCTTTACTTCATATTACATTCCGCAGCATTACTTTATGATGAGATTGATATCATATGGGAAGAATTTTCGTTTAAAATCAAAATCCACCAATAAGCCCCTGGGCCACGAACTTAGTTAGTCTAATATAAGCGATTGAAAGGTCTCGTCTTTAGCGACGGTAACTTTGCTCTGTCTACACTTAAGTTGTTTTCTGACTCTTGACAACATTCCTCGAACTAGTAATATGAGTTCATCAGCAAAGTAGCGGAACCTGTCTCATCTTAGCCGAACCAAAATAGTAAGACTGGTTTTGTTTCAAGACTCTTTATAGATCCTCCAGACATGATAAGTGCAAACTCGCTGTAACAAAACGTTATCAAATCAATAATGATAACAGTTTGAGCTGAGGGGACTCTTGCGTGTTGCGTGTTTTAGGCTGTATAATCGTTCATCGCTGCGTCATACAAGGAATGTTTAAAAAAAAGAACACGTTTACACTTCTTTACACGGTGTTCGGTTGAAGAATTTTTTTTCCGTAACATTCATCAATTTTATTAAAACAATACCCTAATAGAAACGCTTCGATTATCATGTAAACATTTCTGAATAATTTGCAGTAGAAATTTATGTTTGTGTTAATACACAAAAATGTTTTATTAGAATGTGTCTACTTAATCTAATTACAATTTCTGTAGATTGCGTAGATAGGAACGTGGTTTTCATGATGGCAGGTGTGTCATTCATATGTTTTGATTTTTTTACATAAATATTACGTTATAAAAATATCAAATGCCTGTTATGCTTTATAAAAAAATAGTAAATACAGTAGTGTACTCGTGACTGTAATGTGTATGTGACGCAGCTGGAGCATTGGAGTGCAAGGCGCGGAGTATGCTAGACGGTAGTGGAGGGACGCGGGTGCTGTAAGATGCCTTGCGAGAGCTGCGCGGTGCAGTTCAGCATGTTCAAGCGCAAGCGGGCGTGCAGTGAGTGCGAGCGCTATTACTGTAGCGGCTGCCTGCGGCGCGGCGGCGGCAGCATGTGCGCGCCGTGCCGGGTGCTGTCCACCCGCCCGCTCACGCGACAGGCCATCGCCCACCTGAAGGTGCGCGACCTGCAGTGCTTCCTGCAGCGACAGAACGTCTCTACCAGGGGATGCGTCGGTATGTCCACCTCCACCTGTATGACTACTAAAAGTCTAGTTTCCTGTTCAAAACAAACTCCATTTGAGCATGCAAATCATAATATATGCAGCCCTATTTACATTTTTTTAAATACATTCACATGACTGGACTGCAGCCAAAGTCGAATAACTTATTTGTTGACTTATGACACAATCATTGATATTATCCGAATCATTGCCAATACAGTGTTTACACTAATGATTAGTATTTTATTTGTAAATGTGACATATGTGCATGAAACTGATTGCTTGTAATATTTTATTGGTTATCCAAAGTATTGTCAAAGATATATAAACCTGGGTAGGACACACTCAGCATAATATTAGTCACAAAATATTTTGACCATTCCGATGTTATTATTCTGGTTTGCTGTTTTGAAACTTATGTCTTGCTGTTGATAGTTAAAATGAAATTGAAATGTTTTACTGAAAGTCAGGGTCAGTTAAAGAAATAATATATTAAAACTTCTGATAACAAAGATTAGAAAACATGTGTAAGTACTTTCATTTTTCAATATCAGTGGCCTTGATTTATTTTTGTCATAAACTGAAGAACCACATAAATGGCTTCCTAAATACATCAAAAATATGTTTACTGTTACTAGCCAGTCATTTGCCCTTGAACATAATTTTGTCATGGTAATTCCCCTGCTATATTGGGTCAGGTTTTCAATGGCACCTTTAGTTTATCTTTTATTATGAATTCATTTATAAATCAAATTTGTTTTGGAGGCAATGATTGCTATGGTAATAAATAAAAATCATAAAACAGGGTGAACAGTGATGTATGAGTGTAGTGAGAGCCAACAGTTTTGTTTCATATAACTTATTTGATCACCACACAAATTATTTGACCTTCATTCAACATCATATGTGACAGCATTACTATTACTGTCTGTCCACTTTAATTGATGCATGCAAGTGAGTTTGTTGACTAAGTTTATGGTAACTAGCAGCCTCGGAAAGTAAGGCTCTTGTTTTTTTTTAAATACTTGAAATCATGATTTCAAATTGAATAGCTTCAATATTTCAAAATTTTAAATCTTCCTTTTATTTCTAGCAGTTATCAAAGCTTAATCAGTAATCTTTTAAGCAGTAATCTTTAAGATTACTGTTCTACAGTCATCCCGATAATTTACCCATGCTTATTATGATTAAACAGAAAAATAGCATGACGGGGGCCAAACGTTACCACAATCGTATCAACTACATTAATTTACTATTGTCATGAGCAGTTTCCTTTAGATAACAACCTTGGGGGAAATCAAACAATATAATGAACTTTTGAAACCTATAAGGGTGTGACAAATTTGTAGCACATAGTACCAAATATCCTTCGGCTCTACAATATATCTGTAGTAAAAATTATATTTTTTGACTAGGATCCAAAAATAACAATGATTTGTAACTGTTTATCTAGTTATAGTAAAACAAACTGTGTGCCAGATGGGTTTTTACATTGGCAAAAACTACGAACTTCCTTGCAAACTTTCATCCCCTTCGTAACCCATTTAAGGGATGAATTTTACATAATCCTTCCCTGGTGCCAAGTTTCGTTACAAAAGGAACTCCTGTGAAAATTTCATGCCTAACCTCAGGGATTGGGGCAGTGCTTTGTCTGTCAGATAGTAATTGAAACAAGATGTTTATTTAAACATAAAGTGTTAAATAAAATGAAAATGGTTCAAACATGCAAAATTTTTGAGTTTAGCAAAATCTTTTGTAACATTTGGCAACATTTTTATCCATAAATTCTTCTGAACTTTTTTTTTTCTTTTGATTTTAAGTAGATAGTTGATGGCACAGTGATAATTAATTAGTTAGGAAAAAAAAAACAAAATAGATATGGAAACCAAAATGTACATGATAACTTTAATTTGTGTCCTGTCAATTTCCAGAGAAGGAGGAACTGCTGAGCCTGTGCGTGTCCCACGTGAACAGCGCGGCGTACCGGCGGCGGGGCTCCCGCGCCGGCGCCAGCCCCTTCAGCTCGCTTAAGGGCTTCACCAACAACATCAATGAATTCATCAACTCAGCCTTCGACATCCGCAACGGCGCGCAACCAGCGCCACCGCCACCCACCCGAGGATGCGGAAGTAATATCCAAATACAACTATTTTTAAGATTTGAACTATAATCATCATGTTCTTGAGTGAAGACTGAATCGCAACGCAAGGTAGGACGTCCTCAGGCTCGATAGAACGCAGATCTTCGCATGGTGCTATTGTTAAAGCCTGTGACTAGGGGACTGCTGTAGGTTGATGATGTACCATAACTGTTATCAATATTAATAGACAGCCACATCTAATTGCATGCAATTTTAATCCCCCATGCCTGTCATCCTGCTGCACACGCCAACCCTACGAGATTATCACTCCACCATACTCAAGGGCGCCGTCTGCACTTCTCAGTTCGCGGTCTCCGCTCAAGAACACTTTTAGCCCATCAGTTATCTGTTCCAAACTACTTTGCACGGCCCATTGCCACTTCAGCTTGTAAGATATGGTGACTACGCGATGCGTTGTTATTGTCTCATCACCTTATTACACATTCGATTACTTAGAAAGATTCAAAGTCTTTTCCATAGCTCGCTAAGCGACTTTGGATTTGTGAACCGGCCACAAGTCATATCAGGTAGAAAGAACTCTCATCAAAGAGTTTACTCTTCAGGCTCTGTAGAATTGGCGACGTGAAGACTCCACGTGTTTCTCGGCGTAATTTATCTTTATAATGATCTTATCTATTTCACGTGTCATACTGTGTGTAATGGATGTTTAGTATTATTATGCTACTACAATAGTATTACAATGACTAATCAATTAAATACAACTAATTCTAGAATAAAGTGTGTATCAGAATAGATAAATCATTTCATCATTGTTTTATCAATGTTATGCATTCTAGATAAAGCTAAGAGTATACGGTCGCCGTTATCTTGATCTGTCATTCTTACGTGGATATTCGTGGATATTCTACTGAATCATATTTGTCGTGATTACAGCTCGGCACACGTGCACGTTTTCGCGCGCGAAAGCACACAGATTAATAACAACACTATAACAACAGTTAGATGAAGTTGACTGAGTCCACATTCTCGTCACCTTCATGATTGTACAGTGTTTTTCTTAACTCGGACAGTAGTTATGGAGAAAACTGAATCCATAAAACATACCGAACTTCTTACCTATTGTATTCTAAGGAAATTTTCGAGTTAAAAGGTAAATTTTGAAAGTTAGTAAGCTCATATCAAAAGCTGCTCAAAACAATCGTTTTAATAAACAGCCGCTAGCCGGGTCCGCCGGAGTCTAAGTAATGCTAAATATATTATTTTGTTCGAAACCTACTAGAGGCAGTAATAAGTTTCCCTTAGCCTTCACATTTGCGATTAATAAAATTTGACAATAACATGGATACAATGGGATTATCAACATTATGTTTTAGCACTGTATTGGTTTATCCGGCTATATCGGTTGAATACTTTCCTTGTATGTGTTACAATAAGTCTGTATAGATTTTTGAATATTCTGCTAATCTGTATTATTGTGGATGTTTCAGGCAATTGTTTTAACTCGGCCCACGTTCACAATAACACGGGCGACAACGATGCCCCGAACAGTCGACCGTGGCCCTATGCAGAACGATTTACAACCACACCAGGTGATCACACATGTAATTAACATACAATATGAAGAATAAATTAACAACTAGCTTAGTACATTTTGAAATACAAAATTATATCTCTTTATTCATATGAAGGCTGCGGTAAAATATTTAGCGGTCTTATCGTAAAAGTAAAACGCAAAAATTAATGATAATGAAATGGCAAACCAATTGGATTTTGTTGAATATGTTTGGGTACACGTGTGGGCAGTTGGTACAATAATTGTCGGCATCGGCAGAAAAATAATTGACGTCACTCAGAAAGATGCTAACTTGAAATACATAGAATTTGGCTGGACACATCTGCCGCATGTAAGACGAAAAATGGGCTAATCTCACGACTCACAGCGCGGCTGAGACTAACCCAGACTGGGAGAAGTGGAAGGAGATTAGAGAGGCTTTGCCCTGCAATGGGTAATAATAGTAATAGGCATTGCGTGGTCGCAGGCGGCGAGCCGGACATCACCGTACCGGTGCCGGAGACGTCCTCGTCCGTGTCGCGGTCCGCGTCCGGCGAGAGCGCGCGCGTCGACACCGCCGACTGCTTCGAGATCGAAGACCTGGACGACACCGGCTGGGAGTTCGTCACCCGCCCAGCCGACCCGCTGCCCAACGGTAACTACTGCTCCCATAGCTATGCTAGCCCACTGCCGGACGTAAAGTTAGCGCGTCGACACCGCCAACTGCTTCGAGATCGAGGACCTGGAGGACACCGGCTGGGAGTTCGTCACCCGACCCGGCGATCCGCTGGCCAACGGTAACCATTACCGAGTACCGCGGTCTGGCTTCCTTGTTCTTGCTTCAGTACACCTTTAATAATGTTATACTTACAAGGATCTTTTAGGACAGGGCCATACTTATGGTCATACTTTTTTATACAATTTCACGCCGTCATTTCTTAATTGATTACCAGCTACACCGCTCTGTTATGTCATTCAAACGCCAAAAGATCCTTGTAGCACTGTATTAAACGTAGCCAAGCAGAAGTCGGCTTGTCTCGGCGTCGTCCCGGTAGCGATTGGTCGGCACGTCGCCACTACATTAGTCCCCCGCAGACTCGGCCGTGCTCATCAGCAGCCCGGCGCCTTGCCCGCGGCTGGCGCGCGCGACGTCGTCGCTGGAGCTGCGCGCCGACAGCGCCAGCCTGCAGGACGCGCGCGCCGACAGCGCCAGCCTGCAGGACGCGCCGCGCGGCGACGACACCGACACCGACGAGAACGGGACCGACAATGATACTGGTGCGTCATTTAGACTACCTACACCCTAAAGCAGTTTTAGACCTACTGTCTTGTATTATAGTAATATTAACAACGAGTGTGTGTGATTTTTAATGTCCGACCGAAGGTCGATTTTTGGCCGAAGCCAAAACCGAATAATCGGTTATCGACTCGACGTTCGGCCGAAGCCGAAGGTATAATAACACTAATCCGATTCCGAAAATTCTTTCACAAATGGGAAGCTACCTTATCCCCGAGTGTTATAGGCTACATTAAGGCGAGGTTAACCCGAGCGCCGTATGCATCAATCGCTTACCCCAGCCCCCGCACGGAGAGGCGATACGTAACAAATTACGCGGCGCGAAAACGCGCGCGCTTAGCGCACTGGTCATGAGTTTACGAACTCGGATAGGTACTAAATAGCGTTACAGGGTAGAGCAATGCAGTAAAACAACTTGAATTGATATTAATAAGTTCACTTTGTTTTATTTTTCTAGAAAGTATTGGTTGTTGATAGATTAGGAACCTACGTATTCTATGAACGTGAACCTAATTACTAACAATTAAAATAAGTAGATATAATTATTTTTATTTTTGTGAATAAGGTGAATTTTAAATCTGACTGACCCTAAGATCATGAATACGGGTATAATTCAAAACTACACGCCACGCGCCATTCGGTTTTAAAAAAAATTATGCTTTACTTTTTTTTCGGTTTTGTTGTCATGGGTTTCGTTTTCGTGGTTTTTGGGGTCGCTGATAACTAAAATTAGGTCAAAATGAAAATCCAAGATGGCAGCGAAGAAAATTTTCGATTTTTTCTTCATTACTGTCATTTTCGTGGTTTTTGGGGTCGCTGATAACGAAACTGAGGTCAAAATGAAAATTCAAGCTGGCGCCGACGAAAATTTTCGGTATTTTCGTCATGGGTGTCATTTTCATGGTTTTCGTGGTCGCTGATAACGAAAATTAGGTCAAAATTAAAATTCAAGATGGCGCCAATTAAAATTTTCAGTTTTGTCGTCATGGGTGTCACTTTCATGGTTTTCGGGGTCGCTGATAACGAAACTGAGGTCAAAATGAAAATCCAAGTTGGCGCCGACGAACATTTTCGGTATTTTCGTCATGGATGTCATTTTCATGGTTTTCGTGGTTGCTGATAACGAAAATTAGGTCAAAATTAAAATTCAAGATGGCGCCAATGAAAATTTTAGCTTTGTCGTCATGGGTGTCATTTTCATGGTTTTCGTGGTTGCTGATAACGAAAATTAGGTCAAAATTAAAATTCAAGATGGCGCCGACGAAAATTTTCGGTTTTTTTTCGTCATGGGCGTCGGTTTCGTTGTTTTTAGGGTCGCTTATAACAAAACTGAGGTCAAAATGAAAATCCAAGTTGGCGCCGACGAACATTTTCGGTATTTTCGTCATGGATGTCATTTTCATGGTTTTCGTGGTTGCTGATAACGAAAATTAGGTCAAAATTAAAATTCAAGATGGCGCCAATGAAAATTTTAGCTTTGTCGTCATGGGTGTCATTTTCATGGTTTTCGTGGTTGCTGATAACGAAAATTAGGTCAAAATTAAAATTCAAGATGGCGCCAAAGAAAATTTTAGCTTTGTCGTCATGGGTGTCATTTTCATGGTTTTCGGGGTCGCTGATAACGAAACTGTGGTCAAAATGAAAATCCAAGCTGGCGCCGACGAACATTTTCGGTATTTTCGTCATGGGTGTCATTTTCATGGTTTTCGTGGTTACTGATAACGAAAATTAGGTCAAAATTAAAGTTCAAGATGGCGCCAATGAAAATTTTAGCTTTTTCGTCATGGGTGTCATTTTCATGGTTTTCGGGGTCGCTAATAACGAAAATTACGTCAAAATTAAAATTCAAGATGGCGCCAATTAAAATTTCCAGCTTTGTCGTCATGGGTGTCATTTTCATGGTTTTCGGTGTCACTGATAACAAAAATGAGGTCAAAATGAAAATCCGACATGGCGCCGACAAAAATTTTCGGTTTTTTTCGTCATGGGTGTCATTTCCGTTGATTTTAGGGTCACTGTCGTCGCTGATAACGAAAATGAGGTCAAAATGAAAAAAATCTTTTTTTGTTTTTACGTCATCAGTATCATTTTCATGGTTTTCGGGGTCACCGATAAAGCAAAATAAGTTCAAAATAAACAGAAACAAAACAAATTTTTTTTTGTCAACGCCCCGAAAACCATGAAAATGACACCGATAGACCCCGAAAACCATGATAATGACGAAAAAACCCGAAAATTTTTGTTATAAGCGACCCTAAAAACAACGAAACCGACGCCCATGACGAAAAAAACCGAAAATTTTCGTCGGCGCCATGTTGGATTTTCATTTTGACCTCATTTTTGTTATCAGCGACACCGAAAACCATGAAAATGACACCCATGACGACAAAGCTGGAAATTTTAATTGGCGCCATCTTGAATTTTAATTTTGACGTAATTTTCGTTATTAGCGACCCCGAAAACCATGAAAATGACAGCGCAGCGATTTTGCACGCTTATTACTGTTAAGCAAAAACATGTATGCTCTTTCTTTTTTGTTTTTACCATCTTTTATACCATGTTTTTAAGCAAATAAATATTTTTCTATTCTATTCTATTCTATCAGCAACCCCGAAAAGCACGAAAATAACACCCATGACGACAAAACTGAAAATTTATATTGGCGCCATCTTGAATTTTAATTTTGACATCATTTTCGTTATCATCATCATCTGCCTAGCCTTTTCCCAACTATTTTGGGGTCGGCTTCCAGTGTAACCGGATGCAACTGAATACCAGTATTTTACATGGAGCGACTGCCTATCTGACCTCCACAACCCAGTTAGTACTAGGTAATACGATACCCCTTGGTAAGACTGGTTGTCAGACTTTTTGGACCACTGACTACCTGTAACGACTGTCAAAGATCTACAAATGACAGCCGGGACCAACGGCTTAACGTGCTTTCCGAGGCACGGAGGAAACTCGGTATGTAATGGGTGGTCACCCATCCACAGACCAACCTAGGCAAGCACGGCTTAACCTAAAGATTGATCCGAGCGGCTGTTATTATTTAGCCACGAACTCCTCTTCCTCATCATTTTCGTTATCAGCGACCCTGAAAACCTTGAAAATGACACCCATGACGAAAAAACCAAAAAATTTTGTCGGCGCCATCTTAGATTTTTATTTTGACCTCATTTCCGTTATTACGACCCCGAAAAGCACGAAAATGACACTCATGACGACAAAACTGAAAATTTTCGTCAACGCCATCTTGGATTTTCATTTTGACTTAATTTTCGTTATCAGCGACCCCGAAAACCATGAAAATGACACCCATGACGAAAAAACTAAAAAATTTAGTCGGCTCAATCTTGGATTTTCATTTTGTCCTCATTTTCGTTATCAACGACCCCGAAAACCATGACGACAAAGTTGAAAATTTTAATTAGCGCCATCTTGAATTTTAATTTTGACCTCAATTTCGTTATCAGCGACCCCGAAAACCATGAAATTGACACCCATGACGAAAAAACCGAAAAAAAGTAAAGCATAAAATGCAGAGGAAGTAAAATAAAAAAAAATAAAATAATTTTATCTTAAATATGTAAATAAGTCAACAAAATAAAAAAAACTATTAGGTACACACGGCGGCACATGAAGCTGTCATTTCCAGTATAAATTGGCCTCGTTTTGTATAGATTTCCTATACAATGAGAGATCGGCATAAACTGGTTTTATACTGCTTGATCGGTCGTCGTGCGTACAAAATACGATATCGACCATTACTCATTCTGTCTCGTTCTCCCCTACATACTTTCTTTTTCTGCCCATGTCGAACTCGATAATCTTCGGCTTACCGGGCTCCCTACAAAACTTTTTTAGAACTCCTTACAAAAAAAAAATTATTGGAATAAATGTTTTGATTTTAGTAGGCCAGTTACAGGCAGTTTTGAATTGTCGAAAAAAAGATAATAAAATGAAGCTACAGTCCCATTCAAAAGACATAATAACTGAAAGTACTGTAGTTGCCCATTCCAAAGTTACCGAAATTTATAAATAATATTGCGAAATCATAAATAGCGACTTTTGCAACGACACAATAAAGTTCAATTCAGGCCGCGCAGCGCTAATTACCTACAGTTATATTCTCCTAGAAGGTGCCTCTCTTTCTAATGCGTAACTCTTATCTTATACCTTCTGACTACGTTCCCTATTAGGTACCTACTGTACTTTTGTGAACAAATGACATTTCAAATAAACCTAGGGTCGGTGTTTACTAAGTATTATTTCTTACAAACTATTTTTGGCTCAGTTCGTAACAGAACTTAGCGGGGGTGGGGTGGCGGGTTCGAAAAATTGGCACACGTCCGACCTCCAACGCGTTCCGCTCGGGACTGAAGCACGCGATGCGAGTATGAAATTATGAAAACAGCAAATTTTGGAAATGGTGGTATAGGTTTTTTTAATATTTCAAATTATGATCGCCGTGTACTGTCACATTTTTTACGACCTTTATAATGGTATAAGTTTTATTGTTAAAAACCTAATATAACTCAAATGAAGTAATATTAAAAACTATCATTTAGACTTGTCTTTGCGATTTAATTGGATGCAACAAAGTGCAAGTAATCGTGTATCGCTGTGCCGAAATATCTAGATCGAAGTGTGAAATATGTAATATATTTTTTTTCAGAATTTAAATCCGTGCTATATAGGAATAAAACACAATACAAAACGACGTTTATCTGGATAACCTCGCCTTAAACATTTTCCCGTGGATTGTTTTCCGTACATAACGGGGGCGAAGCCAAAAGCTAGTGGAAATATAATAATAGCCGCACGAGTCGATCTTCAACGTTTGGCAGCACTTGCCAAGGTCAGTCCGTGGATGGGTAACCATCCATTACATATCGAGTTTCCTCTGTGCAAAGAAAGCACGCTAAACGTTTGATCCCGGCTGTCATTTGTAGATCTTTGACAGTGGTTACAGGTAGTTAGTCCCAAAAGTCTGACAACCAGTCTTACCAAGAGACAAGAGGTACCGTATTACCCAGTACTAACTGGTTGTAGAGGTCAGATAGGCAGTCGCTCCATGTAAAATGCTGGTATTCAGCTGATAACCTAGTGATACTGTGAGCGTGTTTTGCCGTGACTTAGTGTCGAGTTCCAGTAGTGTGCGTAGCAAAAGACTAAGAAAGAGGGTAGAAAGTTGCAACTGCGTCGAAATATCGGGAGCTCAAAATATTTAATAATAATAAATAAAACCGGCAACCCCGTATATCAAACATCAAATAAATCGTAATTTCTTATTTTAATATTAATATTTTTTGGAATACACAGGTCTTTACAATAATTACCTAAAAACAGTTAAAATAGACCTTTTTATCAAAGCACAGCACCCACAGAACATTGTAAAAATACACAAGATCAGAAAGTGAATAAAAATTAAAAACAGTTCAACTATAATGACATATCCTGTCAACGTCATCCTCAAAAGAAAATGAAAAATACCATGATGTTATAACAACAATGATTACGAGAGCTGCCTACCGACGCGCACGCCTTACAACCCCGGACTCGTCGCTCAGCTCCGCCTTACCGCCGCCGGACCCTGGATCCCCTGTGTCACCGGCAGCGGCAGTTGCGTGTGTGCAGCGCATGAGATGGACTCAAACAATAAACGAGAACGTCATGCGCGCATACTACGGGTCTACAGAGGGAGGAACTAACCTCACTGCGTACCGTGTTAGGATGCTGTCCCTATTCCAGGTACTTGAACGCAATCACATGTTGGACGATGCCGTATTTGATAGGCTGCGCTCAGAGGTACTGAGCAACCGTATCGTCTTAACTCCGGCACAAACCGCGGTGCAAGCGTCAGCTATTAACGCAACCCCGCCGCGGTCCAACCCAGCTGTTGTAGAGGAAGATGATAGGGTTGCCATGGTAAGTAGCCAGTGCAACGACTGATTGAGGAGCGCTCTGGAGAATACGCTTCGCGAGTATCGATCCATTCCTACCGAACTTAGGCCCCGATTACCACGGTTACCCATGCATAATAAAAATAGGGCGCTGGTGTGTGCCTTGGACTCGCAACTCAAGAATATATTCGAGAGTAGCGAAAACCTCGTTGATACACACTCGATCCTGTACTGTGGGGCTGTTGCGGCATGTCGTTTAGCTAATGTTAATTCCCAAATTGTGGTGGGTATACAGAGCTTGGGAGCGACCCGAGCAAAATATGACAGACGTATGCCGCCCGGATGATGCTGCCACGAGTTCTTTCTGGCGCAGCATCTGGTCGGTGCCCGTCTGTCATACTGAGGCTGGCTGGATACGTGATGTCGAGCGAGTGTGTGAACCCATCCCAGAAATGGAGCCAATTTTGATAACACCTTCAGATATAGCCAGAGCAGTTCGTCCATTACCGCATTGGAAATCACCGGGACCGGACGGACTGCACAACTTCTAGCTCAAATGGCTTAGTAGTTCGCACACTTGCCTGGCATCCCAATTCCAATCATCCTTAGAGTCTGGGTCCCTACCGCAGTTTTTAACAACAGGCGTTACCCACCTGCTCCATAAGTCAGGTAGTCCCGCGGAACCCAAAAATTATAGACCGATCACGTGTTTGTCGACGGTCTATAAACTTCTTACATCCATTTTGAGAGTGAAAATTAATACACACATTGACAAAAACTCTATTATGTCTGCCTCTCAAAATGGATGTAGGAATAGGTCCCGCGGTACGAAGGAGCTACTCCTCATCGACATGGCCATTAGCCAACAGGTTCGTCGATCCCGCAAGGATCTGTCGACATGTTGGATAGATTATAAGAAGGCCTACGACTCGGTGCCACATACATGGCTCATGAGGGTACTGGAGTTGTACAAGATAGATGCAACTCTACGCGCCTTCCTTGAGTCGTGTATGGGGCAATGGAGGACGGTCCTTCGATATCCAGGATGTCGACAGATCCAGGGGAACGATGAGCCTGTATGAATTAAACGGGGAATATTCCAGGGAGACAGTCTGAGCCCACTTTGGTTCTGTCTAGCCCTGAATCCTCTGAGCACATTGCTGGAGGATTTAGGTCTAGGCTATCGGTTGAGGAGAGGTGGTCAGATCATATCTCACCTTCTTTACATCTGAAACTCTTTGCCCCTAACAAATTGCGACTGATGGAGCTACTGAAAGTAACTGAAAATTTTAGTAACGCCATCAGGATGGAATTTGGTGTGGATAAATGTGCAGTCATGTATGTAAAGCGAGGGGAGATTATGGAATCCGAGGGAATTCAGCTCTCGGATTCCTTACACCTGAGATCCCTCTCCTCATCCGAAAACTATAAATATTTGGGTATGTCGGAAGCGTTAAGCATTAACGTAACTGACATGAAGCAATCGTTGAGGGAGCGCTTCTTTGGACGCCTGAACAAGGTATTAAATAGCCTTCTTTCAGGCGGGAACAAGGTGCGCGCCTTCAACGGTTGGGTCATGCCGGTTTTAATGTACTCTTTCGGCGTACTCAAATGGACTCAGACCGAACTCGATGTCCTGGATAGGAGAGTTCGTACACTGCTGACCGCAAACCGGATGCATCACCCACGATCATCGGTGATGAGGCTGTACATCCCGCGGAAGTGCGGGGGTCGAGGCTTTTTAAACGCTAAGACCCTTCACAACCGCGAGATATGCAGTCTCAGAGAATATTTTTTAAAAGCCGAGGTGGGTATGCACCGAGATGTGGTCGCAGTGGACAAGGGACTTACCCCGCTGTCCATGGCTAAAGAACTGGCGCAAACCTGTAGTACTTACTACCGATAACCGCAAGGAAGTATGGCAAGGCAAGGAGCTTCACGGGCGCTTCTACCGGGCTCTTCATGGGCCCGATGTAGATTTTCTAGCGTCCGCCGTGTCCTGGTTACGTTTCGGCGACCTCTTTGGGTAAACTGAAGGTTTTGTCTGTGCGATTATGGACGAAGTTATGTTGACGAACAACTACCGGAAATATATTATGAAGGACGGGACGGTTGACGTGTGTCGGGCATGTCACCGTCCGAGTGAGTCCATCAGACATATTATTTCTGGTTGTTCTCGTCTGGCTAACGGCGAGTACTTGCACAGGCACAACCAAGTAGCCAGGATTATTCACCAGCAACTTGCCTTGAAATATAAACTTGTGGAATCAGAGGTACCGTACTACAAGTATGTGCCCGACCCAGTTCTCGATAAAGACCACGTCACGTTGTACTGGGATCGGTCTATCATTACTGACAGGACTATTGTCGCCAAACCTGACATAGTAGTGATAGACCGATCAGCGCGCCGCGTAATGATAGTCGATGTTACCATCCCGCATGACGAGAACCTCGTGAAAGCTGAGAAAGAGAAACAAATAAAACTGAAGGCGTTATTGTATTGGACTCGCAGAGCATTGTACGAGCTTTTTGTATAGATGACCCATAGGGCACACGTGTACATAGATTGGCAATACGCTCTAAAGAGTGTAATTTTCACCTCCCTAGTACAACGTGCGAACCTACGAGCCAGCATGTTACATCGAACTGCCAATGCTCTGCGTTCCCTCTCCGCGTCCACATTGTCGGACAGACTATCGGTGACCCAATGCCCCAGGTACTTGAACTTCGTGACCCTGGAAAGCTGAGCGCCCCCCAAGGTGACTGGTGGGACAGTATCATAACATTTGTTACCTGCTTTAAAAACCAGTAGCTCGCTCTTGGTCACATTGTACCTAAGGCCGTGAGCCACCGCATAGTCCTCACAGATGCAAAGAAGCCTCCTAAGTGCACTGATCGATGGGCTCAGCAATACCATATCATCAGCGTAGCTGATGTTATTGACGCAGTGCCCGTCAATGGAGCACCCGATATTGGCATTGCTGAGCTCACAGATCAACTCGTTTACATATAGGTTGAATAGCTTGGGTGAGCCGATTCCCCCCTGCCTCACACCGCACTCCAACCTGTATGTATCCGACAGGACACCCACCCACTTAACATAGTTGTATTGGTTTTTATACCAATACTTTAGCATTCTAATGACATCGCTTGGGAGGTTCTTAACATTTGACAGTTTCCTCCATAGGCAGTCATAAGATACGAGGTCGAAAGCCTTGGAGAGTTCCAGAAAACACGCATATACAGGTGTTTTCCTACTTGCATAGTATTGAACAGTCTGTTTCAGGCATAGTATAGCTGTTTCCGTGGATAAATGTGGCTTAAACCCAAACTGGGCGTCGTGGAGTGTTAGATGCTTATCCGGCTGCTGATCAGTCAGACTGTCCAACACCTTTGCAATGATGGTAGCCAGGGATATAGGCCTGTAGTTGTTCTTGTCACTCGCATCTCCAGTCTTATTTTTAACAATGGGCACAACAATAGTTTTAAGTAAATCAGCTGGAAGATACGAGTGACTCAGGCACAAACTAAAAAACATTGCTAGCACTCGCGGTAAGTGCTTACCAGCATATAGCAAATGCTCTATACTTAGGCTGTCATGACCCGGCGACTTGCCTCTCTTTAAGTTGCGTATGACAGTAGCTACCTCCCTGGCCGCAAACCTAATAGGCATGTCTTCGGACCCCCCCACCACCTCCGGCCCGCCCGTCGACGTACCTAGGGGAGACCCAACCCTAAAGGCTCTGCTGAATAGGTTGGCGACATCATTAGGATCACTAAGTCCCTCTACACTCACAGGCAGACTCGACCTAGGATTCAACATGTTTGTGGCTTTCCAAAAACTACCAAAATTCTTTGTGTCATAATGACTTGCAATGATGTTCATTTTTATTTGGTCCTTATTATTTTGACACCATTTTAATTTACTTTTAAAAACCTTTCTACTTTCCTCCATTTTTTCATACAAGTCACCATTTTTCGGCCTACCAAACAATGTCCAGGTTTGAAAATAAAGCCGAGCCTTTCTGTGTGCGTCTTTCACATGCTTATTCCAGCCCGTTATGTAACGCTTATAATCACGGAAGATATCCCGTAAGTGACAGTTTGAGTTTAAGTAAAAACTTGTAAAAAAACATAAATATTTTAAAGGTGCAAAGCTGCTCCTTCATAGGCTCCTTATCGCCCACTGCAGGACATAGCAAAGCAAAGCTTCCGTACTTTATTAGCTTATTTATTTGCAAAAGTATCAATGATTTTGGTTAAATAAAGCCCATGATGCGGCCTTGTTTTCAATTGCTATTAGCGATAAATGTCAAGTTGTTGAGCTAACACTACTACTTAAATAATATTTCACATTAATGTGCTAAATTATCCTTCATACAAGAAACTTTTGCGCCTCTTTAGAATGGCACTACCTTCTCGATTCCCAATGAATAACACTGTTTTCCCGTCGCTGTCTTTATTTAACGCTAACCAAACACTAACCTGCCAGTTACCGCACTCGTACAGGTACCCCCAGACAGATCCGGCTGGAGCAGTTCTCCAGCGTGTGCGAGCTGGAGGCGCTGAACGTGAAGCAGCTGAAGGAGCTGCTGCTGCGTAACCGCGTGGAGTACCGCGGCTGCCTGGAGCGCGCCGACCTGCTGGAGCGCGCCAAGACGCTGTGGCGGAACCACGCGCACTACAAAGATGGTATGTCGAGCTAGCTGTTTTGAGAAACTTTAAAACAAACTTTTCGTCATGGGTATCATTGTCATGGTTATCGTTGCTGCTGATGCCCTTTAGCAATTACACTAACAGATTATAAAATACATCTGCTCCTTTCCATCCATCGTTTACGCGGTGCACATCGAACGGGCAGGCCGGGTCCCGCTCGCTCATGCAGCGTCAGGCACTCCTCCATAGTTCCACATGTGTACTCTATTCATTTTGCGCACATTCTTAATCAGATAATTTTTGTGACTAAAATTGAAAAAAAATACAGAAAATTTAAAGTGTTTTGACTAATAACATTTCAAAATTACGAAATAAAAAAACCGGCCAACTGCGAGTCGTACTCACACGCACTCAGGGTTCCATAGCACCAAACAATATAATAAAAATATTTTGAAGGCTCATTCATAATTATGTCGTTGTATTGTATTTTTTACATTCAACAGTAAAACTAAATTTGTTTCTCATATTATGTTAATGAAAAGCAAAGATACTGCTGCAGTTTGATGAAAAAGTCCCATATCTCAAAAACTAAACATCAAATCTTATTCAAACCAATTTTCGTTTGAAAGTTTTTTTTACGTTCTACAATACTACATTTTTTCAGAATTTTCCTCCTCTTATTTTAGAAATTAGAGCGGGGACATATTTTACCACTTTGGAAGTGTCTGTCTTTCAAACCATTGACTGAGAAAAAATGCTTTTTAGGAACCTCAATATCATTCTTGAAGGTAAAACGCTACAATTTTTATAGGAGAAAATTTTGTAGGGTAGATATGATTTTGTTAGTTTAATGAACTGGAATGTACCCTCATACGAGCTATTTTTTAACCGACTAAGTAAATATTTGTTGCTTGTAAGACCTATCTATAGACACCCCGCACATATAGGTATGATGACAAAAAAAATAGTTTCAGTTCCATGTATTGGGAGCCCCTCTTAATCTGTTATTTTTTTATTATTGTATAAAAATCGTAAACCGGTTCACAGAATACATCTACATGGCGAATCTATAAGGGTTCTGTTTTTTGCCATTCGGCTACGGAACCCTAAAAAGGCCAGGTACGAGTAAAGTAGTACATATTTTAGAAGTTTTAGGTGAAAATAAAGTTTTAACATAGTAGGGCTTGACAGATGATGAGGTGAAAACCATTTTGGAAATGAAGGCGATTCTGATAAATAAAATGACTGTAAGTAGCAACATACGGAAAGGATATGGTCTATAACAGATAACACGCTTGCAGACATAGACAACCTGCCTCCCGAGGAGTGCTGCAAGATCTGCATGGCGGCGCCGCTGGAGTGCGTGCTGCTGGAGTGCGGCCACATCGCGGCCTGCACGGCGTGCGCCAAGCAGCTGGCCGAGTGCCCCATCTGCCGCCAGTACGTCGTGCGAGCCGTGAGGTTCTTCCGCTCCTGAACCCCTGCTACCTGGGAACCAGTATTTTTCAAGGAGAACGTTGTTTTTACAACTTTAAGGCTCTTGTTCATGGCCGGCTTTTACCCGGGCTGGCCACGGCACGGTCGCCAGTCTAGCCGCCCAGTAGGCCCGCCCGGAGTCACCGCGGCCAGTCCGGCGCACAGCTATACACCTATGTACGCTTGTTGCCGGACGTAACACGGCTCATGCAAATAAAGTCGCATCTGTTCGCGGCTAACACCCGCGTGCGTGTACAAGGTCAACCTGGCGCCGGCCCGGATACTAACCGGTCGTGTCAAGAGCACTTATTTCTTATGAATCTATGATAGCAACGAATAGTTATGCTGTCATGTAATCTGGCTTAATCGGCTAATAGAATAGGACACAACAATAATCCTTCCGTGAAATCAAGTATCGTGTATTTTTAGAATATGGTTAGCAGCGGTTGTGTATCATTGTGAGATACAGATGATCTACATGTGCTACTTTATATCCCTAACAACGATCGCTTAGCTTTAAACAAGATGAGTGATGGCTGTAAGAGTGTGGATGTGAAGTGGCACGTCACTTCGTGTGTAAGTGTGGGCGCATACTGCGATTAGGTCGTCTGCGAGTGCGTACTCGCGTTGGCTTTCTCGAACGGTTTCATGCCGATTGTCCAAGCGACTTGGCCGCTTGGCCGCTTAGTATAAATACAACCTCAGTCGTTCCCTAATATTATTTGCTCGTATTCGCACGCACATAGAATCGATGACTCCTTAACATCGTTGCAATAGGAATGTTTAATACGGTACAAATGTTACGACTTGCGGTTGACCAAAGTCGCAAAATGCGCGAAGAAAACGTCTGGTCGCAGTATGCGCTGACCTACGAGAGAGCTCACGACATGTTGTGGCCTGAAATCGCCAATACAACCGGTGCCCATGTCACACAGTCTACGCCAAAAGTACAGAACTGATCGTGTAAATATTATATCTGTTAATACTTTGACCAGTTTTATAGAAACCTAAACTGTTGTTGTATTTCAATTGTCGCTCTCCAGCCTTCGTAATCGTAGACTTAATAATCATGTTTTCGGATCCGTCGTGTACTCCAACATTATATGAATTGATCATACAAGGTATAAGCTCCGAACGCACCGAGAGTATCTTAGTACTATTTGATTTTTTTGAGTTCCTGATTGTCCTAGAATGATAAGAAATGTTGAAGCAACTCGATTGTGCCTACACAAGTTGCCAGAGTACCTACTTATTACATAATAAAATAGGTGCTCATGTTCCTGCTGCATGTGTAAGAAATAAAATGTAAATGCGTTTTATCAGGATAGACTGGCCTGACAATAAGCGAACACTTGTAGTGAAACGTGGCAAGGTCATATCATTTACAGTGCGTTCGCAGCTGTAATTAGGTGTAAAAATTATATCATTGGTTAGAATTAGCTCAAAATTTTATGTTCTACACTCGACTGTAGTCGCTCGCATAGTGGAAATCCTACAAGTACCTACTGGCATGTTCTTCGCTGTTAATAGCGATTAGTCATTTGCCCAAGCTTGTGCACACTTCCAGCGCCCACGCAATTTCGGTTTCGCTAATAAAGTGTTCCGAATGTCCCGGTATGCAGCCGACTATATTCACGGTATGGTGTATTTTTTAATTTATAATAAAATTGTTGTTAGTATGCTAGCAAGCAGGCTGTGTGATGTTTCAATTGTTATTTAGTGTGACGTACTAGTAACGATGAGGCAACAAAATGTGCGACTGGTGAGGAATGGTGTCAGTGCTATATTATGTACTCTCTTATTTAAACAACACGAACAATGAATGTTACTATTTGTGTATTATTCAATAAATTCATGTTTTATTTTAAATAACGCATTTTGGAAGATATTGGTCCTTAAAAATTTAATGATTTTATTGCATGTATTTGTTTATATTCTTGAAAACTATTACATTACATTTATGTTTCATTTTCCAAGATTATAAATTACCTAAAAGGTTTGAAGCCAATTCGGTAATTCCCCGTTTTGTGACGTTAGATGGCGCTGCACGACTGAGTTCCAGAATGTATTATTTACGCATAATATGTCTCGTTATATTTAAGTAATTGTATACCTGTTTAGCAGTGTCATCCATATTTAAAGATTCTCCTATTTCCTATAAAACTTAATAGTTTGTAAAAACAAATATGAAAAAAACCGGTCATAAGACGTTTTTACAATTCGTCGTTTAATAAAAAGCTTTCCTATACATAGATATAGAACCGCCGGTTCGTATGATGTGACGTGGTGTCATAATCCCGCCGTGTGGATCGCGACCGTCATGTAACTGTATATAACATATTATGTACTTTATTTTTGTATGTAGCTGAAAGTCTGTGAATGTATGCCCACAGACGATGTCGAGAAACCGTCTTCCCTCGTATGGTACAACGTGCGGCCGTTTGTAAAACCACTGAGCTTATGTAGATGGCACCACTTAGTTCTGGCAGAGACGTGGTGGTGCGGAGGCGGTATGTGCGAGCTGGCAACGTCGCGCCCACCTTCCAGCCACGCGGGGACTGTATGATCGATTGAACATAATTATGCTTGGGTTTCACAAGACTGTGGTGGTCACATTATTCATATTCATATTCCTTTATTTACTGTACAAATTATTTAAAGTTTTGATCATTCTTTAAAAAAAAATACATTTAAAATTATAAAATATTGTAGCCCATCGGTATCGAGAACAGAGTCCAAGCTACCAGCAATCAGGGCTTCAGAGAGAGGAATCTCCTAACAATACGAGCCGTGTCCAAGAGTACCGCTTTCTGAATCAAGCCCTTGATCCAGCAGCCTAACGATAGCCTCCTCAGGTATTGATCGAGACTCTTGGCAATTAGGCCATGGGCTGATACGATTATCGGCACAATGGTCGCTGAGTCCACATCCCACATGTCGAAAACCTCGCGATCCAAGTCAAGATACTTGATTTGCTTATCTTTCTCGGCTTTCAAAAGGTTCTCATCTTGCGAGACCGTTATGTCAACAATCATTGCGCGCCGCTCTGATTGATCCACCACCACTATATCAAGCTTATTGGCTACAATAGTCCTTTCAGTGATGATGGATTGATCCCAGTACAATGTGATATTTCCATTTTCGAGAACTAGGTCGGGCACATATCTACAGTACGGCACTTCCGATTCCACAATTTTAGAGCAAGTTGCTGATGGATAATCCTGGCTACAAGGTTGTGCAAGTACCCTCCGTTAGCCAGACGGACACATCCGGAGATAATGTGACGGATTGATTCGTCTGGACGGTGGCATGCGTATATGATATATGTCAACCGTACCGTCTTTCACAATAGTTAGTTATTCGTCATCAGAACTTCATCCATAATTGCACAGACAAAACCTTCCGTTACTTGGAAGAGGTCCCCGGAACGTAGCTAGGCTACGGACGCTGATAGGTCTACATCAGGCCCATGCAGGGCCCGGGAAAAGCGTCCGCGAAGCTAAGGAGCTATGGCAGAGTCCTTACTCTGCCATAGCTCCTTAGCTCCATACCTCCCTGCGGTCATTAGTGTCAAGCACTACAGGTTTGCGCCACTTCTCTTTAGCCAAGGAGGGCGAGGTGAGGCCCTTGTCCATCGCGACTACAACTCGATGCATCCCCACGTCGGTTTCTAGGAAATATTCCCTGAGACTGCATATCTCGCGATTGTGAAGAGTCTTAACGTTTTAAAAGCCTCGACCCCCACACCTCCGCGGGATACACAGTCTTATAACCGAAGAACGTGGGTGATGCATTTGATATGCCGTCAACAATGTACGGACCGTCCTATCCAGGGCGTCTAGTTCTGTTTGAGTTCATTTGAATATGCCGAAACAGTACATCAAAACCGGCATGACCCAACCGTTGAAAGCACCCACCTTATTTCCGTCTGATAAGAGACTTAAATACTTTTTTCAGGCGGCCAAAGAAGCGGTCCGTCAACGATTGCTTCATGTCTGCAACATTGATGTCCAGAGCTTCCGACATACCAAATACTTATAGGTTCCGGTTGCTGAGAGGGTTTCTAAGATTTATGGAATCCAAGAGCTGGGTTCCCACAGATTCCACAATCTCTCCTCGCTTTTTGCATGTAGCAAGACCGCACCAACACACAAAACACACTCATATTGCACATTTGTCTACACCAAATTCCATTCTGATAGCGCTACTGAAAGTTTCAGTGACTTTCAGTAACTCCATCAGTTGCAAATCGTCGCAAACAAGGTCATCCATGTAAAGAAGGTAAGCTATAACTTGACCACCTCTCCTCTACCGATAGCCTAGACCTGAATCCTCCAGCAGCGTGCTAAGAGGATTCAAGGCCAAGCAGAACCAAAGTGGACTTAAACTATCGCCCTGAAGTATACCTCGCTCTATCCTTATCGGTTCGCTATTCCTCTGGATTTGCCGAAATCCTGGATATCGAAGGACTGTCCTCCATTGCCCCATACACAACATCAGGAAGGTGGACAGAGTTGCATCAACTTTATACAACTCTAGCACGAGGGTGCTAGAGTTGAATAAAGTTGATGCAACTCTTGAGCCATCTATGTGGCACTGACTCATAGGCCTTGTTATAGTCTATCCAACATGTCTACACATCTCTTCGGGAACGGGGAACCTGTTGACTGATGACCATATCAATGAGGAGTAGCTCCTTAGTACCGCGGGACCCGTTCCTATATCCATTTTGAGAAGCAGATATGATAGAATTGTCATCAATGTGTTTGCTAATTTTAGCTTTCAAAATGGATGGGAGAACTTTATAGACTGTCGGAAGACAAGTAATCGGTCTATTATTTCTGGGCTCCGCAGAACTTCCCGATTTATGGAGCAGGTGGGTTATACCTGTTGTCAGGAATTCGGGCAGCGACCCTGACTCTAAGGCTGACTGGAACAGAGTCGCCAGGCGAGCGTGCGACCTTGTGAACCATTTAATCCAGAAGTTGTGCAGCCCATTCGGCCCTGGAGATTTCCAGTTAGGCAACGGACAGACTGCACGAACTACATCTTGGGGGCTGGTAGTGATTGCCCCCATTTCTTGTACTGAATCGCACGCTCGCTCGACCTCCCGGGTCCATTCATCCTCGGTATGGCTAACCGGCACCGACCAGATGCTGCGCCAGAACGAACACATGGCATCATCATGGCATATCTTTATTTGAATATGAATAATATGACATGTCATAAAACATAACGACCGTTACGTGGTGGTACCGCTTTCTAAGTGAACCCAAGCTAAGCATCCAAGAATGCTCTAAAATTAGGCAACTGTTCAATTCTTCGAAAACTTGTGTCGTAAAATATTCTCACACAGCGTACTCATGTATATCAGAACAACAAAACAAATATGTTACTTGCTGTCACTTTGATGGATGGAGAAATTTGGTTGTGAGAAGCAATAGGCCTGGTCTCTTCCAAAGCGGAGACGACTAGAGCGGATAGGAGATTTCCAAGGTTCGACCAATCACAGGAGAGACGAGAGACCCGATGTGGATTTCAACTAATGTGATTGGTTGATTCCTGCGCGTCTGTTCTCCGCTCCGCTCGTCTCCGCTTTAGGGGAGTTCCTAAAAAAACAAAACAAAAACGTGCTGCATGAGCACTGGTTGCAGAACAATACAACTTAAACGCCAACTTGTAAATAGCTAATGAATTCCTGTAGTGTTTTATTTCCTTCGTGACTTAGTTGAATAACTTCCGCTAATCATGCGCCATTTTTGTGAACCTGCTAAATATAAATGAATAAATGTTTGGGGCTTGCGTTACTACTATGTCGACGTGTGTTGTACTATACGAGCCAATTTTCATATATAATTAAAACAAAAAAAAGTCCCGTGTAAATAATACAAGGAATATTGCAATCATTTCAATAAAATTGTAACACAGATAAGTTCAATACACGGTAAAGCCTTTATGTGCCATTGTCATTTTATTTACCGCACACATACCATTCACCTGGTCATAACAAACCGTAAGCGTAGAAAGTCAGGGAAAACATTACATGACCTCCAGTGACGAGGGTGCCGAGACGAGTGCGATGGGCGCGCTCATATCTTCGTTTTTTGTTAATTGGTTTATTACAAATACTTTTAAATGTCAAAGTAAATATCTTTTAAAACTGCATGAGGCCGATGTTTCGTATGAATTCGTATCTGACTACTCAATCGAGTATAGAAACAGCCGAAACAAACTCGGAGGTCACAGTCTCTTTAAAAGTCCTGATATAATCTATCGGACACATATCATTATCTACGAGTGTCGGTCGGGAATAACGTCTTAACGTGTTATTCACAAAAGGATTCTCGGACCGACCTCAGCAAGCTCACGCTATGGATGTGGTCAATCGTGCAGAAACCACAATATAACCTTATTTGCGCAAGTAGCGAGTTGTGTATCGACTTGTTATGCATGGTTTGATAATTGAATGTTTTGCAATGAAATATAATTTTATTTTTGTTTCTATTGTGTGAGACGCTTGCTGACTTGAAGTCATAGTATACAGGGTGTTTGGTGCATCGTTTGCCAAATTGAATTGGCCGAACGGAGAGGTCATTTGCTATCTCTTCTCGCCCAATAACTCACACTTAGCCACACCGGTTTTAAGACAACTTTTTAATTTTAATTTTGAAAAATTTCCTAACTCTACATTAAAGCTTAATTTTTTTTTTAAAGTTATTAGTGTACCCTCTAAATTACATTTTTATTTTTATATGTACTGTTGTATGGTTCTATCAAATTCAAAACTACTCGCTAGTAACATCCAGTTTTTTTTTTTAATAAATCTCAAAGCTTTTGGAAAAAGAAAAACTAAACTTAAAACTCAACTATACATTTCTATTAAAAAAAAAACTAAAAGCGATCGAGATCTTCGAATTCTTTTAAAAAGTTCTCTAGTCTGTGCTCTTTCCAACGGTATGCAAGAGATAGCAAATGACCTCTCCATTCGGCCAATTTAATTTGGCAAACGATGCACAAAATACCCTGTATGTTAACAACTTATTAGAAAGTTAATATCACACATCCACAGAGCATCACACATCGAACTCTGTACGAAAACCTTATATTAACGGAAATGATACACCTTCATAGCCTTAACAGTTATTTATTTCGTAAAATAAATGTAACATTTAACAGGTAAGTAAACAAGGCCCTATTTGTTCTTTTAAAATCATAAAAACTTCAATAAATAAGTACAATCCAGCATGGAAATGAGGTCGTCGCTCAATCAGGCGTGATCCGTTTATCAATTGAGCAATATGTAAATGGATAAAGTGCCTATGACTTCAGAGGATACCTATTAAATGGTGTTAATTTAGATTGTTTTTTTTTAATGACATCGTCAAGTTATCTTTAAGGGTTGGTGTAGACTAGTCTCGCCCAACGACGTGGGTCTCCTCAGGGGCGTCCACGCGTATGATGGAGGAGGCGAGCGCAAAGTACCCCTCGTAGTGCACCTCTTGCGGCGTGGTGTCGTAGTGGTAGTGGCCGCCGTCGCCGTGCTCGCTGAACCCGTGGAAGTGCTGCACGCGCAGGTCCAGGCCCTGGAGAGAAGGTGGGTGGTTTTATGACGGGTGTAGCGGCATTTGGACTGGATTCGTGGAAGTTCGGATAGTTTGGGCTTGGTTGGAATAGTTTCGTTATTAGTATCTTATACCTGACGCCTCTTGGTGTCCCTACAGAAACCGAGCTATTATCCAGGTGTAAAGTAACCTATGTCTGTTTCCGACCCGCAAACTATCAATACATAAAATCCCGTCGCGGTCGAACTGTTGCTCCATTGGTACGCGATGAAAGGTGAAACTAACACACTTATACGTTTATAAAATTGGCATGAATCTCACAGCCACCCCTTGCAATAAATTATTGGTAAGTATACTAACATGATCTCCAGAAACGAGCGTGCCAACATTTGTGATGGGCGCGCGCATTTCGAAGTAGTGCAACCAGCCGTCCACGTCTTCGTCCGTGCACAGCCGGGTGCTGGAGAAGTCCGGCATCACGTGGAACTTCACCTTGCCGGCGCGCAGCATGAACATGCCTCCAAGACCTGAAACACGGAGAATTATGTAAAATTTAAGGATCATATTCCAACGTATTTAATTCATCGTTTTCTTCTTCCATTTCAGCCTTTGTTTAACGAATGCTGGGTATAGACCATTTCTTTGAAAGTCATTATTCTCGCTTTTATTGTTCCTAAGCCGATGGCAAAAAATAAAACTCTTATAGATTCGTCATGTCTGTTTGTCTGTCCGTGTATGTCACAGCCACTTTATTCCGAAACTATTAGGACTACACAGTTAGATGTATTCTGTGAACCGCTTTACGATTTTTATACAAACATTAAAATATTGAGGGGGCTCCCCATACATGGAACTGAAACTAAAAAAAATATTTTTTCTTCGACGTTATAAGTGCGGGGTGTCTATAGATAGGTGTTTAAAACTGACATTGAGGTTTTTAAAACCATTTTTTCTCAAAGTCAATCGTTTGAAAGATAGACACTTCCAAAGTGGTAATGTGTGTCCTTCTAATTTCTAAAATAAGAGGAGGAACATTCTGAAAAAATGTAGGATTGTAGAACGTAAAAAAAACTTTCAACGAAAATTGGTTTGAATAAGATTTGATGTTTAGTTTTTGAGATATGGGACTTTTTCATCAAACTGCAAGAGTAACTTTGTTTTCATTAACATACTACAACGGATTAAAATTAGAAACAGTAAATAAATTCACACTTTTAGGCCTCGATATAGATTCACACACAGATTGGAAATCACATATTCAAAAAGTTAAAACGAAATTATCTAAGTTCTCATACGCACTCCGAGAAATAAAGAAGACAACAGACCTTAAAAAAGCAATGGTAACATATCGCGCATACGCATTCGCATGGCTCAAGTATGGAGTTATATTATGGGGAAATAGTACAGACGCGCCAACATTATTAAAAAAAAAAAATGGTTAGAATATTAACAAATATCAAAGAAACAGACTCCTGTAAGCCCCACTTTAAAGAACTTCAAATATTAACACTGCCTTGCCTCTACATACTTGAAATTTGTAAATTTGTGCTAAAATATTCCTAGTTCTATACCAAAAGAGGAGACATCCAAAATAAAATTTTACTCAGACATGAAAATAGACTTAACATACCCACTTCAAGGTTAAAAATGCACTCTTCTAGTTCATTTGTTATGTCTATAAAAATATACAACAAACTACCGGAAGACATTAAAAATATTAATAAAAATAATATATTCACCAATAAACTTAAACAATTACTAATCAATAAAAGCTACTACACCATTTACGAATACTTTGACGATAAATTTAAACAATAATAAAAACCATTGTGACATTTTTCTGATATAATACTGACATTTCAATTTAAATTTGACTTTGAATTAATTAATTTATTTATTTTAAAACGCGAAAATACTGTTCATTTAAAATAACTATACTAAATAGCGCACCTTTCAATCCAATTATCCAATCTATTTAAAAAATACTGCAAAAAAAGTTATGTTTAGATTATTATTATAACTTATAATTTTAGTATATAATGGTGCAATAAAATAAACTAAAACCAAATATTACATTTAAGACTTACAAATTTATTAGCACTCAATTAAATATAATTATGATCTATAATGTAAATACCACAAAAGCCATTTTACTATTTTAATTTAATATTTCTTAACTTTTTAAAAAGCGCCTCCGTCCTCTCTCCTATTACCAATTAATTTAACTTTGCTGTGCCCGACAGGGTCCATAATTGATTCAATGTTTTAACATACCAACTGTTTTATTTAACATTATGGAATGCAATAAAGTATTGAGTATTGAGTACTATGAAAAACACAACATGTGAATGAGCCTTCAAAATATTTTATATTGTTTGGTGCTACAGAACCCTGTGTGCGTGTGAGTACGACTCGCACTTGGCCGGTTTTTAATTTCTTCACCCAATTTTTATATCGTAAAAACCTAAGGCCTATTATGGTGTGACGAACAAGTAATAGACTATTACTCACCGACAATTTTATCACCGTAATGGTTTTTGAGGGTCTCTCTGATAGCCGTGATGAAGTTTGATGGTCCGATGCGTTTCTTAGCTACTACTTTGATCACCTGAAAAAACAATTTTACTGTAGTTTGTATTTTTGATAGTTTTACTGACGGCACTATAAGATTTTTCGAAAAGGAACAACGACTAACCCCAAACACTACCTTAGGGCATACACAGTTTATCCAAGGATACCGACGATTTCAAAACCATTTTTATTTATGTAACTATATGTTTGTTTATGCGGTAACTAAAAAAAACTCGAAAACACTCTCACTACTACCAACCGGCTTCAGACTATTTATTCTGGCTGACTCAGTCAAAGGCTTCTTTGGAAACTCACTGCCATATTTAACCATACGTGAAAAAGCGTAATAGTCGGAATACGTTTAAACAGGAAGTCACTAACCTTGCCAGGTTTCCCTTCACTAAGCAGGTAGTTGCCCAGCAGCGCTGTCCTGGTCTCAGTATTGGGTAGTCTCTGCTGCAGGTACCCGCCCTTGCCCTTGGCAGCCCCAACCGGCTCGATGGACACTATCCGGGTACCCTGGTCCACTGTGCCGTTGCGAATGCTCAGGTTTATTATACCCTGGAAATACAATATAAACCACATCATCAAGAGTACAAGCTAGAGGGCACATCAATTTAGCGGGTGGAAAAGGTATGAGACTTGGGTGTACGTCAGAACACTCGAGTTAACATTTCGTGTCCATATTGTAAAGGATTGTAAGAAATCATACAGAAGTGTGGGTTTCGTTCTTCGACGGGCATCAGGTTTTACAAATATAAAAGCGATTGCAGCATTGTATAATGCGCTTATAAGAACTCAGCTTGAGTATAATGCTGTCATATGGGCTCCGCACGAGACTACATATAGTCTCATGTTGGAGCGTATACAAAACAAATTCACTAGATTTTTATACATGAAACTTTACGGTGTCTATCCCTTATATCCGTTGATGTACCCAACCTTATTCGTTATCGGTATGGTCGGGTACAACAAACTCGAAACAAGGAGGGACCTAGCGATAACCACATATGTATTTAAATTATTACGTGGTAAGACCGTGACCGTGGTACCGGTGTTTTGAAGGAGATATGTCTAAATGTGCCTGACAATTATGTACTGCGGCGCCGGAAGCCACGGTTACTTGGTGCCTCGAGCGCGAACCAACTTGCTCAGCAAAGCGCCACTGACGCGCGCCTTGCACGCACTAAATAACAGTGCTGACAGGATCGATTTATTTTCCTGTTCTCTGAATGAATTCACAAAAACAATATTGTATGTGTTATGTTATTTAACCTAGTTATATAAGATAATTTAATTTAGGACCACGCTAACGCATTAGGAATTTCCTGTATGTTAGTAGTGTTTGTGATAAATAAAATATTCAACATATTCTGTCGTTAATTTGTCTTCTTCATAGTTTCAATGTCAAATAAACTTATATTAGAACTCTGCCACATTGACAGCCCCCGCAGAACGAGTTAAACTTGTTAATTTGATATGGTGTTCAATAAAGAGTATTCTATTTGTCTATCTATCGTAAATGAAACTTAGTAATCACCGTTGTCGATTTTAAATTGAAGTTTGTATAAGCTTAAAGTCAAAGCATTTATTTCAATTAGACCATCACAGGCACTTTTGAAAGTCAAAAAAAAAAAAAAGAAGCGAAGCTACAGTCACAAGGCATAATAACTTGAGAAAGTACTGTAGTTGCACATTCCAAATGCAACCGTTCCCGTTCTTCTCCATAGATCTCTATGGAGAAGAACGGGCAAGAAACTCAATGGACACTCTTTCAAATCAAAATATTGGTTACATCATTCATGTTTAGATTATACATATATGTGAGAACGATGTAGAAAGACGTGCACATTAAGCATTCTACCTTTCTTTTCAGCTCGGTATTCAATGACACTATGACAGATATCAGACATGCTTAATTGCTTATATCGTAAGCTTAATATTGCCAGTTTTGTTTGTTTGTTGGGTGTTGCTGTTTTTCACAGTACGCTTTATTCTTGTGTTCAAACGTAACTGACCTCGCAGTTGACCCCGAGGTGCGGCCAGGGCCCTGCGCCGGCGCCAGCCACCAGCGCGGGGTCGCTGTTCAGGTGGCGCGCGAGAGCCGCCAAGTCGTAGATCTTGTTGCGCTGCACCAGTGGCAGCAAGTATGGTGGACCACCGATCTCGATGAGCTTGGCATTGCCAGTTAGACCTGGTTAAATAGGACTAGTTAAAAGGACCAATATTGGTGTCACCAACGTTTGTGAAACATAACATTTCTCCCACAAAAAAAACATTATTTTTTATTTAATTTCATTTTTGATGCTGTAACAACTGTAATAGTCAGTAGGTAAGCCATCTGATAGATAATGAAGCAAAATATTGTCTCATTTTATCAGTTATTTACTTTAGATAGCGTGAGATTTGTAGCAACAATTATTAGGTCAAATAATTATTATAGGAAAATTATTATATAATTGTTTCATAAGCATCATCAGCCCATACAGCATGTAATAATGATTATAACTACTATCACTAGTCTAGAGAATATCGCGCGTCTTATGTTGTAGGGACAGGAAAACATGAACTAAAATAATATGATGTGGTGGCAATTAAATTCATAAGAATTGCATTAGTTTTAGCTCAATCAATAATTTCACGCACATTCTTGGGTGAGGTGTTTTATTCCTAACTACGATAAACATCATTAATTTGTGACAATAAGTAGTTTAGTTGTTCGACGATACGAGTACCTGGTGATGTGAGGTTGTACGGTGACTTGGTGAGGTCCGGAGAGTCAACCGCAGACACGTCGACCGACTCGAATGTGCTGGTCAATCCAACAGACAGCACTGCACAGAACACATTATTTTTAATTCATCACATTATATGGTGATGGTGGTGGTACCACTGCCACCGCTACCGTGGCTAAGTCATGAGTTAAATATCAAGAAAGAAGCTAGGCCACGGTTTGTAGTTATTTAGCAAGCAAGTCAATTTTTTTGTAATAAGATAATAACACCTGTATGTAGATATTAGGAAGGGAAGGCAGTGAGATGCTGTGACCTGACTGAATAGAAAGGATTACTGACCGTCCACAATTTCCTGCAGCGGTGGCTGGTATAAAGGTTTTTCCTGTATTGGAACTTTTGTGAAGTCGACAGACGCCATGCTGCAACAATAACCGAGTCGTTTATGGCGATGATTGACCGTTACAAAATATTAGTATTAGCATCGTTTCAGTTAACTTGACGCGGTATTTTATCACAACGCTCATTACTATGTAAGCAGCTGTATTTCAATACATAAACATCTACATGTGAATTAATAATATTACAACATTTTGGATTTAACTTAAACGTTCTGTAATATTGGTTATATACAAGTATGCTTCTTGCTTATATCATATTCTTCTCTCATAGTGGGTACTGAATAAGCAAGTTTCGATTGACAGTAAACAAAGTAGTTCGCCGGTTACAATTGCTTTTACTCACCTCGACGCGTTCAAGGTCGCCGCGTCCAGCGCCACAACAAACGAGCACGCTAACAAAATATTCGCATACATTCTAACCTAATTTACGGACTATAGTAATACGTACGTTAGTTTGTAGCGTGGGGGTTCAACTGGTGAACTGTGGAGTTTGTGTTGACCTCTGTTACTGCGTGTGAGGTGAGCGGGTGAGCGGGTGAGCGGGCCGGTGGCGGCGTGCGACTGGCGCGGAGCTGTGGCGCGCTGTGCGACTGTCGCCCAGATTGCGCGCTATCTGCGAGTGCGCTTTATCATTGTTTGAGAGCTTCCAGTTAATTGCTTCTTGTGTCGAGGTCGCCAAACATCTTATTGTGACGACAAGTAAACAGTTATTGCTGAGATTGATTGTTGCTTGTTATCAATAATTAGGAATTAGAAGTGCTGGTGCTTGATTTGTTATTTTCTTGTTATAAGGTCATGTGATCAATTTCCAGGTGTGGCAGATTGTATTCGTTGTGTATTGAGAGTCCGAAAACGTCCAGGGCAAAAATAAGAAATAGCCCTGCTTCGCAGCCCATTACTGGACATAGGCCTCGCCTGTTTGTTATTTTCATAATTCTCTATGTCAATACATTTGCAATCCATATGAAAGTATTTTGTTCTGATTCGAAAGCAGAAAACAGGGATTATTGGATATCTGAAATCTTGTAAGACAATAAAACAAGGCATAATTTAAAGATTTTTTATTTCTATGAAACTAAACCACAACAGTTGGTATTAAATAAATAAGGGTTAACTTCTATCACTGTCATACTTGTAATAAATAAATAAATACAAACAGAAATCGTCGCCACTGATAGTTTAAGCCGAACTTTGGTAATGTTGGGTTAACCAAACTAAAAACTACTTAAATTACCTCTGACGTCACATTAAAATTAATCGATCCTAGATTTAAAGTTAAAAAATAAAGTAAAATTGCATTGTCAAATGACACAATTATTTTCCCAACAATTAATAATGTGATAGCCATCCCATTCGAGATAATCCAAGCTTGAAGCATTACTTAGGTACAATTTACAAAGCGTGCAGTTTCACTAAGCTATTGCACTTGTTTTTTTATAAACTAATTCAAGAACTATTTTACGTGTAACTGAAGACCATTTTACACTTTGAGTATCCTAAAAGATCAGTTATTGAGTAGTATCTAAGTAAATTAAACTTGTTTTTATTAAGTACTTGCAGTCCAGTCGTGCTAATAAAAGTGTAAAAGTGCCTACGAAAGCTGTTCTGTATGTAACGTCAGAAGAAAAAAACGACTTCACTTACAAAATAATGAGCAACCTCTAACGAACTCATAGCCTGCAGACACTAGAGTCACGCAAACAGACAAACAAACAAACGAAATCATTATAAACAAAATCCCTTCTTTTTACTTCCCGTCTTTTATCAAAGCCAATTAATATTACTTTTAAACAAATTAAATTACTGGCAACTTTCAACGTTCCGTTAACGGCTAGCGCTATGCGGAACGATTAATATTTTTTCCATCCCAATAATTTAAAGAAATATTATGATACCTTAGTATCATAATATTCCTTAAGACATTCACCATTATAAAACTCAATCTTAAATAATTGTCGTTTTCCACGACACTAAAGTAGGACAGCCGTTTCACTGCAGAAACTGGCAACACTCCACAGGGGGATACACGGCCTAACCCGTAATGTAGTGCAACCTCCATTACATTGCTCTATCACTGCGAAGTCATGGAATAGACACGTCAAGGAACCCGCAATGGAATGTATGCGAAACGAAAGTGTTGCCCGGTTCCGAAGTTTGGCTCATATGTCGACTTGTCATAGGTTTATATCACAGCCGAAGATAATTTTGATCATTCTAGACTCGTCAATTCTCTCCCATACGTACACAAAATATATTAATCTGGAGTTATATTCAATTATATTGGAGGAATGTCTTCAACGCGTTCTGCTCCGACTGTCTACAACTTGGCAACTTGACTTTGAAGGAGTATCCTTAGGTTTTCTTCATGGTTCCATTTTTGTTTATAGTCTTAAGAATAGTGCCGTTAACAGCTCATCTTTCTCTGCTAGAACGCGTTAAAAAGTGTCTCTCATCATACACTAAATCAAAGTCACATAGTCAGCCATACAGACTCATACAAGTATCACACATGAAGTAGTTTGACACGGGGGCGTCACCACTTCGTCATAACATTATACATAAGAACTGCGGACATTGCCCGGATGCTTTTAATATTATTATTATTAGCTGTTATTAGGTTTGCAAAGAAACTATTTTACTAATTATAAAAAGAAAATAACAACGTGGTTGTTGCTTTATTATGAATTATCTGAGAACTAACCAGGTAATGTGTGACGCATATGTGCTGCAGGCAGTGTATTCATATCGCTTCAAATGTTGAAGCTTCATAGTGTAACAGTTTAATTATAATAAGCTCCACATCACCTGGTCAATTCTAAGTTTAAAAGTCAACAGAATTGGAATACTAATCCTAAGTACTATGACATATTCGCTAGTCTATGATTACATACATATATCACCATTAAGAGTTTAGTTTCAAAGTCAGTATGTTAATAAAGTGTTACATTTAGAAAGTTGATATAAAAAGACTATTATACTGTTGCTGTATACTGATTCGGTAAACTAGGATTAGAAACTTGTTTGAATGTAAATATTATGAGGGTATACCTGCATAGTCCAGATAATATTAATGTTACATAGGATAAATTAATTACCATTGCCTATATTTGTCAAGAAACAGACCGTTTAGACAAGAAAGATGTTTTCGTCATCATGTTCGTGTTTGTGAATGGGCTGTTTTCTTGTTTCGGCATATATTGTGATGTAAGTATGTATGTTTTATACAATACAACGTAAATACAGTTGTTGTAATATCATAACTAGATTCGCAGTTAATACAAGAGTATCATAAAACGTAAACGTAACAATAGTTGCCTCGCAGTGTCTTACAAAGAATACTTATGAATACTTATCGATATCTCTACTACGTTATAATATATTAACTTCAGGAAGTCGTCAGTCTAATAACGTTTTGGGAGGTCTTCGGTCCAAATGGAATTTTAACTACATGGAATATTTATAGAAAGGAGAAACATACACACATTTATATATTTGTGCATGTATATTTTTATATTCTAAGCCGTGGTTCCAAGAACCATTTGCTGTAATAAGCTCATTTTTCGGGTGATATTTCTTTTCATTTTATTGAAATAAGTCGTTCATGTCGTATTATAAGTCGTAGTCAAGATGTCATATATGTTAACCTTTTATTATGTTATTCAATGTCAATCAGGTAATCGGATCATAATTTTTCATTCCATGGTTTAAATCGATCGGTTCGTTCGCGAATAGTTTGATTGCTAGATTTATGTTGTAGCTAATTTTGCTAGTTTTATTCCTCGTAAATCAATTTAGAATTGTTAAATTAAATTATTTAGAATAGTCGAATCAAAGAAAATATCGACATGTGAGTATGCATTTTTTTTTTTATTATTGATAAAATTTCGTAAGGGGGACATGAAATATTTTATATACAGTCGATATGAGGTTTAAACAGTCACGGTACGAGTCACATTATAAGTGTGAAGCATTATTTAAAGAAAAGATCATATGCAGGTCAAAAACATGTCTGGGCTCCTGAGCGAGGGCACTTAAGCTCACTTATTTATTCGTCGATGCCGTATGAGATGTCTGCCTACCCTCGCCTGGCGTGCGCGCGCTACAGCTCGCTGGGCTGCAGCGTGTGCACGTGCTCGTGGTACAGCTGGCGCGCGTAGGCCGCGCGCCGCGCCACCCAGGCGGCCAGCTCGGCGCTGTCGCACTGCACGCGCGGCCGCCGCACGCCCTCCGCGCCGCCCACGCCCAGCTCCACGAAGTACGCGCCCTCCGCCGACACCACTATGCACGACACCAGGTTGCTGCCGGACGATGACAAGATTAGCTAGGCGGCGACCAGACACTACAACGACCGGGGATACCCAAAAGATCCACGAAACGAAACACAGCGCTACGTCCGTGAACAGTGCGGTAACCAAAGCGAAATTACCGTCCACAAAGCTAGAGTACCTGAGATGCGTCTCCATGACGACCTGCGGCGCCTGGTGCTTGCAGGTGATGATGCGCAGGTAGGAGTCGGAGAGCAGCGCGCGGATGTCGTGCGGCGTGTCGCGCACGGCGCGGTAGGCCAGGAAGTGCTCGGAGTAGTCCGTGTGGTTGAGCGCGTACAGCAGCGCCGCGCCTGCCGCCTGCGCGCTGCAGTAGCGCGGCAGCAGCCCGCCGCAGCCCGCCACGCAGCGCGGCCCGCGCACGCGCCGCGGGACCCACTTGTCGGATCTGGGAGGAGGTCGTGCAAACGCGAACTGAGCAAGCTTCTCAAAATATTTGAAGGGTGGTACGGAACGAAATGTCCTAAACTGCAATTAATTATGACAACTTAGGCTTTCTAATTTCCACAATTTCTGATTACCAAATAAAAGGAACCCTTATAGATTCATCTTGTCCCTCCGTCTGTCTGTCTGCCCGTCTGTATGTCACAGCCATTTTACTCCGAGATTGTTGGCATCGCACAGTTGTTTGGAGAGTCTTCTATGAACCACTACACAAAAGTGATATGAAATTTAGAAAAAAAAAGTAGTCACGTCATGTAGATATACCCTACATGACGTGACTGAGTGTGTGTTTCTTTCGTGCATGTCCGATTCGCACTTGGCAGGTTTATTTGTAGTTTTAACTCTTCGGGAAACAGACCCATGATCGCAGATTTACAACCCAAACAATTCTCCTCGAGTCCCCCCGTCTAGCTAGTGCAACTCCACCTACACCTTCAGGAACCTGTTCGAAGATACTACTAACGCTGTAGAGGTGGCAGAGCTGTGCTTGATACTCATTTGTAACTTGGTAACTGAATTTCAGATTCAATGTGGGAATCATTAACACGATGAAGAAGAAAAGAGTAACATGGTGCAGGCACTGACCTGCGACTGGTGTCCCTGAGCGCGGACGCGGTCTCCGCGGCGAGGTCCAGCACGCCGATGACGGGTTTGGTGACGGTGCCCACCAGCCCCTTGCCCACGCCCGCCAGGAACCCGCCCAGCCCCTCCGACGTGGCGCCCTCGTAGCTGTGCTTCACCAGCGACGTCATGCCACCTGAGGGTGCCCACATTAGCTACAATACTTTGAGGGGACATTAAATAGAACGAGTTCATAATGTCACGACCAGCTCCGGACTGAACTAATCACGACTGGGCTTCGACTGTTTTGGTTTCGGACTAGTGTTAGACTAGACCGGCTCGTGTCGAACTAGTGTCAGATTAGTTAGACTTTTCGGTCTGATTAGAATTTTAAACTAGCTTAAGCCTTTCAAAAGGCTTTTGTTTTTAAAGATCTGTGTGTTGAGTGTAGTGTGTACATGAATCATTTGACACAAGTAGAACGTGTAAAATATTGGTCACCGAGTATGCCGAGCCCCAGGCCGCGGAAGCCGGCGGCCAGGTGCGCGCCGGGCGCGGCACAGCGGATGCGGCGTCTGGTCTCCTCGTGCGCCTCGTCGCCCACCACGCGCTCCAGCCCGTCGCCCAGGGACTCTGCGAGTGCGGAGACAGATACCAATGCTTGTATTGTTGGTTTAAAAAGACTTGTACATAGTTCAGGCCCGGTTTCTACCGAGTAGAAACGAGCGGAAGGGGAAAAAGACGTGCGGGAGTCGATCACTCACATTGGTTGAAATCCTGGACGTCTCCACTCCGCGCACTCGTCTCTACTCTGGTGAAGACGTGGTCTCATTAAGGGGTATCGCAATCTTTAAATTACTAAATACCGTCATAAAAATTTACTGTAGAGATTTCAAATGCATCGAAAGCGTATGGAAGTTTTAACCGGTCAAAATCTGACCAGTCCCGGCTTATACTAATTGCTTTAAAAGTATCAAACACCCCAAAAAATTATGGTAACTGCGCGGCTTTGAAAGTGTTCCGGGTGGAAGTTTCTTTTCCATACAATATATTATTCCTATGATGTTGACCACCTACCTGTTACTTTAGCAGCGGAGTTGGATATGCCATGTGTGACATTCTTGAGCAGCGCGCCCACATTGCCTTCTAGCAGTAGCCCAGAAACTCCCTCTGACACGTCCGCCACAAAGCCCAGCGGGTTACCCAGGAAGTCCACAGAACCCAGGATCTTGGCTGCTTGCCATTTTAACTCCTATAGGAGGGAAACGTTAATTATAAAAAATCGCTAGGTATTGTCAGGTTGCCTAACTTCCCTACAACAACCAACCTCAAATAATGCATGCGTGACTTTTTAGTCGTAAGACGACTAAAAAGTCACGGCAGCCCACTTCATGTATCCAATGAATAATAAACATTCATAAAAAAAAGGTATTTATAAGATTTTAAAAATGTAATAATAAAAATATTATTCAGTATTATGACGCATGACGTAGTTAAAACACCCTGTTGCGACCGATGATCTACTGGACTCGAGTGCTGGGTAGGTATATGTTCTCCCGTTTGATACGTAAACATCATTAACAGGGTGTTTCATAATTTTATTGTAATTTTTTATTATTATTTTTCTTTGTACCTATTATGAAAGACAAATAAAAATCGCGCCTAGAGCTATTTTATGTCGAGTACAATGAGTGGACGACCTTTGTAAGACGACTAAAAAGTCCCGGTGTATAACAGGACTCGCCACATTGGGCAGTTCAAACTAAGAATATGATTTTAAAAGAAAGTTTCGTTCTTTTTATGTGATGGAAGATTATCAGAATCTGTTCTTCTGATCAAATCTGTTCTTTACAATAAAAATTAAAAGTTTCTGCCAATTGTTTCTTTAAATAGAGGTTACGTGGCTGACAATCTGCAACACTATGATAAAATATGTCAAATCCTGCAAACTTTTAAACACGTTTACCGAAAATTTCATAATCATTATCGAAAGACCATTAATTAAATTATGAACTTACATCCTTGAAGTGAGCTAACATCTGTCTACCGAGATACGAAGCGGTATCGAACACATGCGCTCTCACGAACGGCTCGAGCTCAACTGCCGCGTCTTCGAACTTGATGAACGTAAGCCCCAGCCGTCGCTTCAGCGCGCTCAGCGAACCTTCCAACTTGTTCGCTGTACACATCGAGAGCCGGATCTGGAGAGGTGAAGGAAGGATAAACCGCTGCAGCGATTTTCACTTGGCAGATTTATAACGTTGCAGAACGTATGGATAAAAGCTATAATGCTCACAAAACATGATACATTGAAATTCGATACAGTAAGGCGCGTCGCTCACACGAACTAAAGTCGAGGCGGCGTCAAAGCGCGGGCGCACAACCGGCGCGCCGCATCTACATTTTCTTTGGGAATAAATGGCCGCGCGCTCATATACTGGCGTCGCGGTGCTGTGCGCGCTCGCGGCACGATGGAGTCGCCATTTTGTCATTTGGTTTCGTACTACATAAAGAAACGGGAAGGAAGCATAGCCTCCCACGCCTCGACTCCACGTAGAGACCTATCCTCGGCCGTGCCGCGACGCCGCCTCGACTTACCAGTGAGCGACGCGCCTAAAGGGAAATTATTGAATTGAAAATTGAAGGACAAGAGGAGGTTGGGAGTCTAGCGATAGCTCCGCACAAAATACTGAATTACTGACATCTGTCTCAATTACACTGAGGGGAAACTTTACCAACAAAGTCGGGTTATGGTTCAAATACTTCGTAGGTTTAGGTCTAATAGCTTACTACAAGTTTTTATTCGTAACACGATTAATAACAATAATTACCAAAAATAATGCGTGGTTACCAGTATTTAGTGACACATCAAATCTGACCTTGTTAGACGTCATTAGCTGAGCGCGATGAAAACAAAACAAATAATTTTGTAAGCGCTAAAGTGAAAACAGCAAAGCAAATATTGTAATTCATAAAGACAAACGTTTTGGCTCTGAGTGTTTAACGGAGGCGTAAGGTTCGGTATTCAACAAAGCGAAACGAGTAGAGCAGAGGAGATCGGACCGTAGAGGAGACATTGGTCTTTTTAATTGGGAGAATCTTGCACGTCTCGCCTTCGCTCCGCTCGTCTCCACTTTGGTGGAAACTGGGTCTCAACGCTGCGGTACTGGCGAGCTTGCGCAGCGTCTTCGCTGTTAATACGAAACCGCAGCTTATCTGTCACTGCCCAACGTTTCTGTTGTTATTCTTCTTGTTCTTATTGATATCATTTATTTTTGAGATTATTTCATTGTTTGACCCAGCAACAGTAACAGCATTTACTGACTGACGCAGACATGAGATCTGCTTTCTTGACAAATATGCGCAATTGACAAGCCTTGTGTTAGCATGTGCTGCTCACCTGGCTGGGTATGATCTTGATGAGCGCGAAGTAGTATCTGGTGCTGTGCAACGCGGTGAGCTCGGACAGCATGCGGCGCGTCTCGTAGTCCACCTCGTCTGGCTGCTCCCGCGCGCTCTCTTCGTCGTCGCGCCATGCCCACGCCCACAGTTGGAGGATCAGTCTACGAAGAAAACAACGTGAAATGTTTAATAATAGAGCCATCATTTTAACGTGGATAAAAGAAGAAGCGATTTAGAACAATTAGCACGAACTTTATCGCAAAGAAATAATCGAAAATGTTAACACTTCATAGTGCCACCATATTATTATCTTTAAAAACAAAGAAGTATGGACACAGGTCTCTCAGATACTTTGTTGATGACGCAGTGTAAAGTTGAGGGAGTGGGCAATAACCATCACTCCATGTCTTCGAATGTATGGTTCATGTCGGTTTCCTAGAGATGTTTTCTTTCTCCGTTTTGAGAACAGTTGGTCACTAAAAGTCAACTCATTTGTCTACCAAAGGCGATCCCGGTAGTTGTATCATTCATGTCATGAGTGCTACCTTTCTTCCAGCCTAACAGCGAGCGGCCTGAGCGCCACCACGAGGTGCCGGAAGAAGTACGCGTTGTACCGCTTGGCTGGCGCCTTCTGCAGCTCCACGGCCGCGTGCAGCGCCGGCAGCGGACCTGCCCCCCCCCCGCGCTCCGGCAGGCAGTACAGCAGCACGGGGCTCGGAGTGCCCAGTAACTGTTCGCATGGAAAAAAAAATAGATTAGTGTTTAGATTCTCTTGTAAAGAGTGTGTGCTGACAAGTTACACGTACATTTTTGTTTCATGTAACATAGCATCGAAAATAATACACTAAGTGCCCAACTAGATTATTGTTATTGGCACAGATATAATAGTCAGCGTTGGACAAGAACCTCTTATCCCTTAAAATCTTGAAATAATGCAAGACTCCTGCGGAATAAACCCCGGAAGACACGGAGGTTCAAGTTAGTACACTACGAATATTAAGTATAGTTAATTTTTATAGCAGCCTGCAGCTTGGATTTGTGCCCGGTTGATGGCAATAAACTCGCCCCCTATTACAAGGAACTCACACATAATTGTTGACATAATGTCGTACACTTCTGACTGACTTCGTAGTTTGCAGGACTAACCTGGTTATCCCACTGCATGTGCGTGACCTGTAGCGCCAGCGCCAGGCTTGCGGGCGCCAGCGCCAGCTCCAGCAGCACGTTGTCCAGCAGCGCGTGCACCAGCTCCTGGGGAGGAGCACGAGACACCAGCGACACCGACACTCCGGCCAGGGACACCCTCACGCCCCACTCGCGACGACGGGTGGTGGACTCTTCCGCTGCAATCTCTTCGTCGGCGCCCTCGATCCAACCCGAGTCCTATAAAACGATGATACAATGTGAAAAACAAGCAAAAAGTTTCTTTAATGCCGGAGCAAACGTAATGCGTGCGTGAGACGCGAGCGCGCGCGCAAGAAATTATAAGAAAGATGTCAGAGTAGTCGGGTCGCGTGCGTACGCACCTGGCGGGAGCTGTCGCGCGTACCTACAGCTCCACCTAACTGACTAGGTTCGCGCACACGCAGAGCGGAAAAGCAACGTCCCTCGCGCGATAACTGTAATGACGTCATAATATGGCGTTGCTCGTCTGCTCTGGGCTGAACACATACTTATTGTATCCAAAATGAAACATCAAGTTAGTGTTCTTTTTGCAGCACCCGAAGGCGCTTCAGTGTCATTTAGATCTCCTCAAGCACGAGATGCACCCCACGTAAAGTTTATCAGGTAACATATTAAGTAAGCTTATTCAATATAGAAAGCGGTAACATACGGGCTCCTTATGATCGTGTATGCGCACGACGCGCGTGGGCCCGTCGGCGCACAGCGTGACGTCCAGCCGGCCGGAGCCGGGCCGCAGCGTGTGCCACGACACGGCCTGCTCCGCCGGGACCGGCGACGTCGGCGACCAGCCCGCGCGCCCCGACAGCGGCAAGCCCAGCACCACGCGCGTGCCTGCGGACAGCGGGTGGAGCGAGCTCATTACGACACGATTTGTTTGTGGGAATGGACGGAGATTTGATTTGCACGTCAGAAGAACTGTGTGAGAGGTATTCATGATAGTATTTTTTTGCCGTGTTAATCTATTCAACCGGTCAACTCGACAAAACAGAATCAAGTCATACAGGGGAATCCGACGTAGTAAAAGGAAACGTTAAAAATGTATGACCATTAGATATGTCAAAGATCATCTCGGACATTAATTTGTACGGTTCTCGTATGACTTGACCAAGATTGTGTCTGTACTTGAAAAGGGAATGAAACCTCTCGGGTTTCGGCGTTTCTTCAATCTCTGAGTAGCCGGATAAGAAACACTGACTTCATCTTGTTATAAAACATAATTTATATTAAAAGTGTGACTGAGTTTTCCATCGACAAGCACGGTGGTGTGGCCTCACCCGGGGTGAGCGCCATGAGCGACAGGCCGTCGGGCTGCACGCACAGGTTGGAGTGCGCGCAGGCCATGCGGCCGGGCGGCAGCAGGCGCCAGGCCTGCGTGGAGGCGCGGCGAGGGTCTGCGCGGCGCAGCACCAGCGCTGACGCGCGCCCCGGCCGGGGAGCCGAGTCTTCGATGTCTAGAACCTGTCATGGATATCATTATATTTTTTCTCTAAGTAGGTCGATATGTTCTTGTTAAATGTCCTACCTACAGTTAAAACATAAAAGGTATAATCTTCGGTAATCATCGATTAGCACGAACGTCGTGCCACGAAAACCCCACATAGGCAAATCTTCTAGAATCATCGATTAGCACGAACGTCGTGCCACGCAAACCCCACAAAGGCAAACCTTCTAGAATCATCGATTAGCACGAACGTCGTGCCACGCAAACCCCACATAGGCAAACCTTCTAGAATCATCGATTAGCACGAACGTCGTGCCACGCAAACCCCACATAGGCAAACCTTCTAGAATCATCGATTAGCACGAACGTCGTGCCACGCAAACCCCACAAAGGCAAACCTTCTAGAATCATCGATTAGCACGAACGTCGTGCCACGCAAACCCCACATAGGCAAACCTTCTAGAATCATCGATTAGCACGAACGTCGTGCCACGCAAACCCCACATAGGCAAACCTTCTAGAATCATCGATTAGCACGAACGTCGTGCCACGCAAACCCCACAAAGGCAAACCTTCTAGAATCATCGATTAGCACGAACGTCGTGCCACGCAAACCCCACATAGGCAAACCTCCTAGAATCATCGATTAGCACGAACGTCGTGCCACGCAAACCCCACATAGGCAAACCTTCTAGAATCATCGATTAGCACGAACGTCGTGCCACGCAAACCCCACATAGGCAAACCTTCTAGAATCATCGATTAGCACGAACGTCGTGCCACGCAAACCCCACAAAGGCAAACCTTCTAGAATCATCGATTAGCACGAACGTCGTGCCACGCAAACCCCACAAAGGCAAACCTTCTAGAATCATCGATTAGCACGAACGTCGTGCCACGCAAACCCCACATAGGCAAACCTTCTAGAATCATCGATTAGCACGAACGTCGTGCCACGCAAACCCCACATAGGCAAACCTTCTAGAATCATCGATTAGCACGAACGTCGTGCCACGCAAACCCCACATAGGGAAACCTTCTAGAATCATCGATTAGCACGAACGTCGTGCCACGCAAACCCCACAAAGGCAAACCTTCTAGAATCATCGATTAGCACGAACGTCGTGCCACGCAAACCCCACAAAGGCAAACCTTCTAGAATCATCGATTAGCACGAACGTCGTGCCACGCAAACCCCACAAAGGCAAACCTTCTAGAATCATCGATTAGCACGAACGTCGTGCCACGCAAACCCCACAAAGGCAAACCTTCTAGAATCATCGATTAGCACGAACGTCGTGCCACGCAAACCCCACAAAGGCAAACCTTCTAGAATCATCGATTAGCACGAACGTCGTGCCACGCAAACCCCACAAAGGCAAACCTTCTAGAATCATCGATTAGCACGAACGTCGTGCCACGCAAACCCCACAAAGGCAAACCTTCTAGAATCTCACCTGCCGCGCTTTGCATCATTCCCTCCGGTCGCAATTCGTTATCTGTCACTCCAACCTTTTTCTATGAATGGTTGGACCTTACACCTTGAGTTGATGCTGATTGATACACTGATTACTGATTGATTGATATTTATTGATAAGTATGATTGAATGATAGGTGAGTGCACGCGGTATGAATGCTATTCGTGTTCTAAATTGGCCGGCCTGGCGCATGTAAAATTCTGACATATTGATGTGAAAACTGTGCTGTGCTTGCCTCTACATTTTATTTGAATAAAGTTGTTTATCTCAACAAAGAAAAAGTCGCTATTTCAATGGATGCAAAGGCTCTTTGTTAGATCTAATCATTGCATAGTCGTATTTCGAAAGATGAACGATGATTACCGAAGTGCAGACTTTTCCTGGGAGACTTGTACTATATTACATTTTCAAGGATACTGTAACTTACCATAGCGTGAGGTGACAGCGGTGCATCATCGGACAGCAGCGCGTCTGTGGGCTGCGGCGGGGAGCTGCCTTCGTGGATCAGCTGGTCGTTGGGACCGCGTCGCCACAGTTGAGATCTGAACAAAATTCACCAAACTCCAAAGTTACATACGACGCGACGCTGACACAACATTACCAGGAGTCAACTTAATGAAATATTTTAATTCATAACAACCTGACTTACAACGCACAGCCTCAACTAGCAAGTCTAGCAGCTTGAAATGTTGCACACAAGTGTTTCTTATTCGATGAAAATAAACAGTAAGGCTTTAATAATTCACTTCCTAAAGAGATGTAGAAGTTCGTCATTTTTGCTGATAGGTCGCCGGGAGTCCCCCCTACCGGGCGCATGGTTTGATAACATAATAAATACACAGTGTATTGATTTGTACATATTTAAAAAGCATGCAGAAATCAAGTCATAGTGTTTTCAAATCAAATTATCATTATGAAAGCTTCGTGGAGATTAGTTACCTATCTCCGTATCGTTTCCTGGCGAGCACCACACGGGTGGTCCCGAGCGGTACCTCCAGCACCAGCACGTTATCGTCCGGTGTGGTGGCCGACTGCTTGCTCGTGCTCGCGACGCCATTGTCTCTGCTGCACAAAATGTAAATAAACTAACTGCCGCATTTTGCGAAATTATCTAAAAAAAACTTTTCGAGAATACAAATTTGGTAGCCAACAAAATCGCCACAACCCTGGGGCGATTTTGTCAGCAACCGGACAATAACAGCTGGTATATAGTCTGTTGCTGAGGCATATCGTAGTTGGTAAGTGTTTGATACAACTGGGAATGTTTTAATGTGTTCAAGCTAATAAGTAGATATGGTATACGTACGCCTGGTGCGTGGCAGTGAAGGCGACGTAGATGAAGTTCTGGTAGAGCAGCTGGTGGTGCGCGGGCAGCGTGTCCAGCGGCAGCGTGGTGCGCGGGCCGCCGGGCGCGCGCAGGGCCAGGGCTCCCGCGCCCTCGGGCTCCGGCAGCGCCCAGCGCGCGCGCCCGTGCGCGCCCACCACGCACTCCTCGCCGCAACCCACCTGAGGCGAGGGGAACATCAAACTTGCACTACTTGGGTGTACAACCAAATCAATACTTTGCAACACAATATGGTGTTCTGATATCGTATATTATTAGTACACGTAGGCTATCATTTGCAATGTTGTCAATGGTGTTCTTATGTGTCCTCCTTATACTCGACAATTTTAGGCCAACATTGAATATGTTAGTCACTTGAGAGCACATGAAAGAGTAACACACCAAAGCTCTCAACCCTAGGAAGCAATGAATGCTACTGTTCGAAAGTTGCTGTGCCGGAAATCCGCTAGATGTCCTCGTCATTATCATCATCAACACATGTAGACATTAGTGTGCCTGTTAATGATACGCACCTACAACCCAATGGTAAGTACTTATAGCTCGTTGGTGTATACTTTGGCCCCGATTATAAGAACTTACACTTGGATTGTAAGTGCTGAGAATGACATATACCTGGTGGAACATGATGGAGACGGGCGAGTAGTTGTCGATGCGCAGCGGCGGCGGCGCTAGGTCGGCGTCCGACAGCACCACGAACAGGCTGGCACCCTGCGCCACCACCTCCGCGCGCACGAACTGGTAGCCGCCGCCAGGCTCTCTGCGGGGAACATATAAAGCATCAGCACTAAATATGCCAAAAAAACCTTAATTCTTTATACGCAATGAGATAACGATCATTGCATCTCAGATTTGTCTAAAGCAATGGTCTCCTAGAAGAGGGGTACCGCCATGAATCAGCTGTAAAAAACGGTCGTCATAATACTGCCTACGTGTGGAATTTTCCATATACGAGGGCGGTTTGATAAGAAGACTTGACGTGACTTTACTACTTTTGCGAATTTTTGTTTTGTTTTTCTACATAATCTCCTTTTAGCTCTATAGATTTCGACCAACAATATTCGAGCTTCTTCAATTCATAAAAATATAGTTTTTGTCAAAATAACATCATGGATTTTGTTGATGATATCTTCGGTGGTGACCACAATCGGCCTTTCGCGGCGCTCTGCGTTACTTGTGGTAGTATGACCACAACGAAATTCATTGAACCACTTATGTGCGCATGTGTGTCTTTACTTGTCCCATGAGACAGAGCAGATTCCCTATAATACTTTTTCAGTTTATCTTCCGTCTGTTTAATTGTTTTACCACGTAAAAAGTAATGTTGAATTGGCGCTCTCAATTAGTTTTTCTCCATTTTCCAAGAATGTTCCGACCGCAATTACCTTTTTGTCGATAAAAGTTTTATTTTCGCGTCGATTAAAAAAAATACTGTACCTTAGTAAGAAGTGTGCTTGAAGTGTTAAATAAATAAATAAATAAATTTTATTTAACCTTAAAAGTCATGGACTTATCAAACCGCCTTCGTAGCGCAGCGGATCATAGCAGGTAGCAGCCCGATACTGCGGATTTGTGGTACACGTCTCACCTGCAGGCTACGTGCAGTGTCCGGGTGGCGTCGACCCGGAAGCCGCCCGACCACAGCGTCAGGGGCACCGGCGCGGCGCCGCTGGGCGCGCCCGGCGCCAGCACGCGCACGCACAGCAGCTGCGAGCGCTCCCAGCGCGCCCAGTGCCACGGCAGGTAGCAGCCCGACACGGCGGACACGTGGGTCGCCATCGCGCCCGGGTCGTTCTAACACAAATTAATTCAATTAATCCGCCGTCCTGTCTCAGTTTGATGGAAGCTTACCGGAGCTTACTGACTAAAACGACACAGTGACTATCCCATTCCAACTTGCAGATGACCTTCATTTTCCTAGGAATAAACACAGCTGTAACATTGATAACTCACGAGCGTGGTGGCGCAGCACTTCTGCGCGAACTGCAGGTGGTGCGAGGTGTTGTTGTGCAGCTGGTAGCGCGGCGTGAACGTGGCGATGTTGGTGTGGCGGTAGCGGCCGCGCCCGCAGCGCACGCGCACGCCCACTGCGTACACGCGCTCGCACGCGCCGCCCTCGCCCTCGCCGCGGACTTCTAACTTCTTTACGCCTACGCCCACGCCCAGACCGAATGGCGAGCACCACTGGAAACATGACAAAACATTTTAAATGGCTTTGTCCTTAGTAATTTCTTGTCCAATCTAATCTATACGAAACTAAAAGCAAGAAGAATCTATATTTTTTTGTAAATAGCATTCAAAATTGGCCATCAGAAACATGTATGTGGCCCTGCTGTCACAAACAAGCTCACGTCAGGCTCCCCGGGCAGGCCGCGGCCCAGCCGCGCCGCCAGCGTGGGCCCGCCGTCGGCCTCGGCGAAGGAGAACAGCAGCGGCGCCACCATGCGGCCCAGCTCGTGCTCCTCGAACTGCCCCGCCGCCTCCGTGGCGCCGCCCTCCGCGCGGAACACGAGCGGCAGGCCCGTGCGGTTTACCAGCCAGTACGCTGCTGATATTGACACCTGAACAGAACAACCCATATTCAAATCTCGTTCCATGAACTTAATGCTGTAAAAATTATTGACGACCTAAAAATATTTGGTATGTAGCGTTGCCTGTCAAGTCAGTGCTTGATACGTGCCTTAATTCCATCAGTCTTTTTGATGGTGACCCTAGCATTGAGATACAGCCTCCTGCCCCTCGTATCCCTCAGCTTGAGCCTGGCACTGAAGGAGCCGTTCCCGCTGCCGCCCACTGCCGTACTGCTGCTGCTGCCACCTCCAGACCCGCATACGCTCAGCGCGGTCGACCAGCCGAAGCCTTCCAGCTTCACGCTTAGTTCTACGCCTTCTTCTACGTTCACCTGGATGGAATAAAAATTAATGCTCTCTTCATTCCGGCTTTTAAGACTTCTACAGGGAATCAGTCGGCAACACAAGGTCGATCATCAGATGCAACTACGGATTCTTGAGAGTAACTCAAGTCTCTTACAAAAGAAAACCATTGTCTCTATGAAAGAGGCTTATGGTTCTTGCATTTCTGCATTTCCTCAAAACAGATTATTTAAACGCAGTAAACCCTTTAAAATTAAAACTGTTTTAATTTTACACTCATGTTGGAATCGGGCTGATTCGGCATAGGCTGGACGGCAAATTGTGCCGACTCAGGCTGACCATAATATGCGTGTATCACGCCTAAGTGACTGTTTGTTAGACTTACCTCATGGAACGGCATGGTATCTCCGGGTGGCACATTACCGGCAACGCTGGCAGTCGGAGAGCCCGGGGCTGCGGGGTTGGTCTTGTATTGTAGCTCTAGCGGCAACAGGTTCTCTAGCCTCAGCGCAGGTACCAGTGTGAGCGTGTGTCCCGCTATCGGTGAGCCCCTGTCCGGAGGGAAGCGCTCCCGGATTATGACGCAGCAGAATCTAGAACAAAGAGTGAAGATCTATTATGTAGTGTTTATTTTCAAAGTTGAATGAAGACTTTCTAAATAACAGCATTATCAATAACGTATAACAGTACGACACAGGATAGAGGTGTTATTAGTAATAATTTCGTTCCAGATACATGTTATAGGAGGCGAGTCTGATGATTATTTTGATAGCCATCTATGGAACTGATGTTCAGCAGTTGCGTTCGCGATTACCAATGAGGTGAGTGTAATGTCTATGTACTGGTATTGTTAAGCTGTATTATCCAACTGTTAGGCTAAAGAATTGAAAATTTCCTTATGGAATACTGATCGATGTGAAAATATGAATGACGATTTTACCTATAAATATGATCGGGCGGAGCCCTGCACTCATAATGCAGTAGCGCCCTGGAACTCGGCGCGGCCCGCCAGTCGATGGGCGCGGGCGAGGGCTGCGGGCTGGCGGGCGCGGCGCGCAGCAGCGGGCGCGTCCACAGCGCGGCGGGGTGCGCGGCCAGCGGCGCGGCCCACAGCGCGCCCGCCGGCACGCTCGCGCAGCGCACGCCGCCGCCGCCGCTGCTCCACTGGGCTGAGGGGGGGATAACATCACTATTACTTAAGTTTTCGCCGTAAACCCAATAGTAATATACAAGTGCAATTCGACTTCTGCATAAGCTTTACGATCTAACAATACAAAGTGTTTGTAAGACGAACCGACACAATTTTCTTAGGACCTCCTAAGAAAATTGTGTCAGTCCTAGTTTTTACCCACAGAACCTGTTTTTAAGGGTCTCAGTAAGTGTGACATTTTTTTTTTTGTTTCGCGAAATAATACCTGAAAGTAATCAAAACTTTTTTGTTTGAAGGTCCTTAATTTAGTTTTAGGAATTATACTGTAACCTGATGACTATAAAAATCCCTGTTGATGTGAGTACTGCGCTACACGGTTATGAGACCTCTGGGTGCTTTTAAATAAACGACTATTTACTATTGAAGGAGTTTTATTTAGATTAAACCCAGGGAGAACCTTCCGAGCGCAGTAACTGTCCTGAGTTACTCACGTCACGCTTACATATATATTTTGGTTGCCTTGCACTTTGTCTTGCACGTTTACATGTGTCTCTACATAGTGTTATCAACAATGTACATTTTTTCTAAGAAATGAAGTAAAATATATATTTTTTTTAATTAAATACGAAATAAAAATAAGAGGTAGCGAATGAACACCCCCAATCCCTTTAAAAAATGTGTCGGTCCTTCTATCAAAAACCCTGTGTATTAAAATAAGTATACAAAATCAAATTATACAGGGTGTAAACAGACCCTTCACATATCCGTCAACCAAGCATTGTGTACATCAAACTAAGTAACTTTACGCAAAAATTATTGCTGGGAATCGGCCTTTTTTTTGGGTGAAAAATCACGTTTTACGGTAGGACTCGATGAAAAGCACTCAAATCATTGTGCTGATGGATGGGTTGAATAGAACGGGGGTCGTGGAGGTGTGTTGAAGTAAAAAACTTCATTAAAAACATGTATTTAAAAAAAACTTGTGAAAAGGTTGGAACTTTATAACTCTTCCGTAACTAGAAGGTTCCCAAGTATGGTCTAGAACAAAAAAATGATCGCAAAGACGGGGACAACAAGTGCCTTTCGGCTGTATTAAGGGTCCATTTACACCCTTTATAAAATCAATAGAAATACAGTGAATGTTACTGGTAGCAAAGTTTATAAATAATTTGTCACTTTATTCATACAACTTAAATTAATATTAAGCAATCAATTTGACAAAAATAACTTTATCTTATATTGTGGCAGCAAAAATACAACAAATACGAATTTTTATGAAATGATTAAGCTAAATTTTTCTATCAAAGTATTATTATAGGATACGAGAGTAATTATATTTGTACACAAACATCATCACAATATCATACAATAAATAACCATATAAACTACTGCTAAAAATGATTACACTTGATGCAGCAAACTATTCATCTAGTATACGCTGTGTATGGGTGTGGTACAGCTACACTAAGTAGTAAGGGTGGGAGGGGTACCGCAGTTGACAAGTATAGGGTGTAGCGGGTAGCAGGGCGACGGCACGCGCGCCGCATGCGACGCGTGCGGCGCGTACGAGCGCGACAGCGCCGTGCACCACGCGCGCACCGACAGCTGCGCGCGCACGATGGCGTACACGCGCTCTGCACGCGCACAACACAACACAACATGTCTGTTAACGTACAAGTGATTCACACCCTATCGTTGTCAAGTGCGGTAACGACACACTACTCAATCTATGTTCCATGACAAAACATTTTAGCAGCTGAGTAAAATCAAGAGTTTCAGTTTCAAAAACCATTATAAGGTGGAATAAAGCGCTAAGCATTCGTTGGACTACTTATCCGCGGACAGAAATGACCGAGCCTGTTTGACCGCGCCATCGGTTACCGAGTTGTTTTTATGGTTCTGTAACCGAAGGGTAACCAGCGGGACCCTATTACTAAGCCTCCGCTGTCCGTCCGTACGTACGTCCGTCTGACTGTCAGCTGGCTGTATCTCATGATCAATAAAAAATAAAGGGGGCCCCCCCTACTACGATGGTACGAAACTCTACATGCGCTAGTCGGATACGCACTTGACCGGTTTTTTATCCATTGATTATTGCAAATTGCCTGCAGACAAGTTTTTCATCGACTGTTCAGCGCCTAAAAAACTCATAACATATCTGTGGGTAGGAATTATATCAGTATAATTATGCTCCGATTGACATTAGGCTGCATGCTCCTTTGTACAAGCTACAAAATTTTAAGTAAACCTGCAACAAGACGGTGTTCTCACCTGCTGATGGTGCATGGTCCACCCTGACTTCCACAGGATGCGGCAGTTTGTTGACGAGTTGCAGTGCCGATCGCACCGTTACTAACTTGCGAGCTGATCCCTCAAGAGACACCTCGAAAACTATTCGAGCTTCGGCCCCAGATTTCTAAAATAGACAACGATTGGATGAGATTTATTCAAATATTCTAATTCATTTCGTTAAGAGTGTTTTTATGTATTCGGTTTTTTAAATGCATACTCTTGGAAAAATCATTTAGCCTGAGAATATATTGAAGCCATCGTTGTACCGTTGTGAAAGAGGGTCAGATTTTAGTGATCTGGCTAAAATCTCTTTCACACGGAAACAATGAAGGCTAAATCAGCCAATATAAACGGTTGCGTACTTACAGCATGAGTAAGATTTCTAAAGAACACGCCAACTCTGTCAACACACACTGGATCGGGTGGCGACCAGCCGTCCAGCCTCAGCGCGAGCTGGTTGAGCGCGGCGTTGTGTCCGGCGGGCGCGGGAGCCCGGCCGCGCCTGCGCCCGCGCCGCAGCCCGAACGAGAAGGGCTCCGTGTCGCCCGCGCGCACCATCATCCACGAGTCGTCGGGGCCTGACCATGTCGGCTGTTCTAACAACCTTAATATACCACTAAATTACATTATTTTCACCGCCTTATACAAGAGGAACATTGAACTTCTCATGTATGCTGGCATTGCTTGTTTTCTGAGAGCTTGGGCAAGTCTTAGCGTTTCATTCAACTAAAAGACATCCAGTGCCGAACATAACTATGTCTCTGTCAAGCAAGCATCACCACATCGAACAGTAAAAAGCGGTTTAAGAATTACATACACTTCCTGTCTGTCACATGCCCGCAACAGAAGTCCTGAACTGCATTTACCTTTGGAATAGCGGCATAGTATGCACTTCTAGGTAGTAGTTGAAATGTTTACATGTAGCTCTTCAAGGTCCCTATAAATGATCCATGGATCACGTATACTCACACATCCGAGGTGGTCACGAGCGTGGTGAACCAGAGGCGGTGGCCGGTGTGGTTGCGCAGCGCGTAGGGCACGAAGGGCGAGCGGCGCCGGTGGCCGGCCGGGCTGCCCTTGGGCGACTGCTCCTGTGTGCCGGGCGACTACGTAACAGAGCACAGCCGTTATGGGCGGCCAGGGAACTGCGGCGCTGGTGGCCGGCGGTGGACGTCACACACGAAATTAAAGTAAAACGGGAGAAACTAGGGCTAGCAATAGAAGATAATCTGACAAACGAGCGGTTTTGATTGTACAAGTTGACAAAAATAGAGCAATGGAAATTCTTACGGCCAGATTTGGTGACTTTAACTTTACTCTAACTCAGTTCAGTAGTGGTCTTACGAAACTGAACCATATCGCCTGTAAATGTTCATATTGACATGAAATGCTTTATCACAGTCATAAATTTCAGCTCCACAAAAGATTTTTCAAGTTTTGATAAAGTTTGTAGTAAACACTTGAGCTGTGTCTATTACATAAACTTGTTGTACGTCTGCAAGACGTCTTGTGGGGAGATTTCAACATATTTACATATCGGCAGCTGAAATTGTAGTCTACGTCTAGTAACATCTTGGGACATCGAGCGTGCTGTTGGTATTGCACCGTTCGGCTTAGAACCGAAAGGTGCTAATTCTCTAACGATATTTCTAATTGACACCGCTGATATTTGTACTACACGATTTTTCATACGTTAACTATCACTACTATAAGGAGTTGTACATGAAAGGCTCATGGATGGCTGGAAGTGATGACTATGTAAGTACCTGCGGCGCATAGTAGTCGGCCGTCCAGTTAGCGCGCACGAGCTGCCACAGCTCGATGAGCGACGACGTCACGTTGGTGTTCAGCACCTCCGTCGACGTCACCTCCATCTGCACGCGGCCCAGCGACAGCGAGCTGGTCAGCGTGTACTCCCAGGAGGTTTCGAACCTAACACAGAAGTTAATTATTGTAGGGAATGGCAGCTCGTCTGGATTGGGTTTCAATTCCTCTCTGGACTGCATTTGAGCAGTTTGCTCTGCCCTGTACAATGCTATCCGCCTTGACTTACGTTCATGACATCTTTAGTTAATTAGACACTGCAACAGACCGTATCATTACATGTTGCGTCGTGGACCGGTGCAAAGTCAAGTAATGGGAACCTAACGTCGTATCACTCGATGCATAGGCCGCTTACTTGTTCATCGACGAAGCTTTTATGTTCTCCAAATGCCAAAATATTAACTTTTAAAGATGCAGGATACTTCATTGATTGGGCTTAGCAAATTTTTAAGTGAGTCCCCTAGCTCAGAGTTGTATAAATAGTTACCGCCAGGGCTCCACGACGGGTTCCCAGCCGGACAGCGTGCGGTTGTAGTAGTCCACGGTCAGCAGCGCCGCCAGCCGCGCGCCGCCCGCGCCGCCCGCGCCCGCCGCGCGCGCTGGCACGGCGCCCAGCGGGCTGCACACCAGCATGGGGTCTTCGAACGACTCCTCCACTTTGCGAAGATCCTGGACAAGTTTTATTATATTTATTTCACGGCAATGTCTAACATTTATGCTCGATTGACGGGAATAGGCTTCGATTACATGATACTTAAACGTAACTGACAGAATGCCTAACCCTTTTAAGGATCAAGGATTTCAGGAGTCTTATGTTTCATGAATATGGAGGGAGAATGGTGAGGGAGGGAGGTGTTAACACTGAACAGCAAATAATAACAATAATCAATAATACATGGAAAACAAAAGAGTGAATGCGTGGAATGGCATGCATAAAATATACACGCTACCTGATCAACTTGCAGGTCACTGAGCGACACTTCTAGCAGAGGCACGTCGGAGTCCAAGCAGTCGTCGATCACACACAGCGTGATACAGTCTGCTGCCACCTGCAGGAACAACACAATATTGAAGGTTTTGGTGCGATAACTCAAAGGCACAAAATTATAGCAGGCACCTATTGAGGACTATATAAATTAACTACTTATTAGCAGTAACTATTTAAGATGAAAAAAAAAACATTAGATCATCTTGTAATACACGAAAGGCTGTGCTGAAATTCTCTCATCAGAAGACTTCAAATTTCACACGACGCCGAAAATCGGTTGAATATTTATCAACTAATGGCTTTTACTGTCAAAATATAAGTACAAGATAGTGATAGAAACATCTTAAGTCTTTATTAACCTCGGCCTGAAATTACCACTGACTTTAACTTATCCTTGATTTTTTCAAAATGTTACCTGCACAGCTTTGAGCGGCCATATGGACGTGTTAGGCTTGGGCACGGGCGGCGGCGGCGCGGGCGCCTGCGAGCGCAGCCAGCGCGGCCGGTACATCCAGCCGCCGCTGCTGCTGACGCCGTGGCTGCCGGGCCCGCTGCCGCCCGCGCGCATGTGCACGCTGTTGGCCGGCTCGTCGTCGTCGCCGTCGGAGAGGAGGGATTTTCCTAAAAGGAATTAGCATTTAGATGTCGGAGCGCCTACATTACTACTACAATTCACGTTTATTCAAACTTACCAGATAAAGCTGCTCGTGCTTGCACCGGCAGAGACTGCAGCATCGCCGCAAACATCCGCATGTCGTGGTAAGAAAGTCGCAAGTTCAGTGTGCTCATCAAGATCTAAAATAACACCATCCAAAATATTAACCTACATGCACTTTTATAAAGTTATAGCTGTTGCAAGTCATGAGAATGCGTCATTTTACCTTTATAAGCATTGACATAACAATTAAATTACAATAAAAAATCAACTTACATGCAGCACCCTGTCAGCGTCAATAGCGACATGCACGGCGGCCGGCTCCACAATGGAGAGAGCGGTCTCCTCTTCCAAGCCGAGCACACAAGAGAACACCTCTAGTTCATTCAGCTCGCACGACACCGGCTTCTGTGCGTCTGCGCAGCGGTAGGTTATCACTGTTGTGCTCTGTAACAAGAAATAGAGGTGATAACGCTTATATCGCACAAGGCTTGTCTCTAGACATAGAGAATAGTTGATTAACCAACCTTTACACATATTTTCGGGACCCAGGTTTTGTTGTTCCAACAAATACAGCCTCTACTGTATTTAAGCCTCAAATTTTTCAAGTAGCGGTAGGTTAATTATAGTTTTTATTATTTTACTTTTTTCTCTATTATTTTAGTCATATCATATTGCAAGCCAAGTATTTATACTCTTCTTACTTTGATTAAAGCAGTGTATTTTCTGTTTTAGTGCTCACACCATACATTTTTTATTCAAATTCTATACGTGAGGATTTGTAATTGGCTTTCTGGTGACTATGGTTTCCTTTTTTGTTTGTTTTTATTAGCTGTAAGTCCTCCATGTACTAAAATAAATAAATAATCAAATGTGCCCAAACGTGTGTGAAGCACCCTTAACAGCCACACATTATACGGTTTTCTTATCTAATCAGACGGCTCTGAAGGTAGATTTGATCATGTATTTGACTCTTACCCTAAGTATGACAGCATTAGTATCCCACACAGAGGGGTCTTCGACGAGTACGAGCTGCGAGTCGGTGATGTTGAGCTTGAGCTCCACCTGCGGCTCCTCGTGCGGCAGCGGCGGCAGCGGGCTGGCCGCAGCGCGGGCCGAGCTCAGTGCCTCCTCGCTGTTAGGGAAACATTCATTTACATAACTTTGGCGATACTACTTTCATTCACACTCGTATTTATCGCCAGCTCACACATTTTATGACCACGCCTGGTCATAAAATGTGTGACCGAATCGCATCTTTCTGTTATTCAAATTTATTTTCGTAGTTGGCGCAGCATATTATCTTATTCTTCTACAGTTCTCAACACGAGTTTAATACAATATAATATATTTAAAATGACCCGTGATTAATATATTCATTCTCCTACTCATGTGTTCAATGGGGCTTGGTATATTAATAGCATGTTAATTTCTTCAACAAGATATAAGTGTGTGTCAAAATTACTAAAAACATTGTTAGTAGTTTTATAGTTTCGTAAGCATTTCCTATATTTCAGCGGCTAGGCAACAGTACATACAGATGCTGCTGGTCCGGGTCTGCGGGCGGCGGCGGCGGCTGCATGATGAACTGGTTGGCGCACTCCCACCAGTCCAGCACGGCCATCAGCCGCATGTTGTTCACCAGGATCGTGTACGCTGACGAGTCGCGCCGCTTTCTGGCCATACAAACAAATACGTTCAGAAATCAACAAGGGAGTCAGATGAAGAGTAGGGTGGGTTTTTCAGGACAGTCAGAGACTACAACAGAGAACTATTTCAGATCCTCGTCCGCTCAATCTCCTATGAAACTTGGGACAGTGCTAGCCAATCTAGCCATGTTTTGTTTCTGACTATTCCTAACTCGCATTTTTATCCGTATCTATACGTGGTAGCGGTCATGTGTTACTTTTATGATTCTGATGAAGTACAATTAAGCATGTCCCGTTTATCTATCTCCGATGATATACGCATTTTCTAAGTGCTGTATTTTATTCGTTACGGTGGTATAAATACATATGGATGGGTGTGTGAGATCAAATTAAAGGAGTATTTGTTCACGTACCTGGCATGAACCTCAGCCTGCACGCTATGTCGTTGCTCAGGCATCGGCTGTACAATATGGCTGAACACATTCCCTCGACGATTCGCTGGTTCTTTGGCGTACCGAGTGTCACTTACTAAAATTTCCTGGCAGATAGAAATTGACATGTAGTAATTTCTTGCATAATATAGATATAGATCCTTCATTTAGAAACTGCTCGAACTAGGTGTACTATACGGCTTCAAAGTTAAAAGCTTAATGTTTGTTAATTTAATTCCGTCACCATGAAGTCCCTTCCAGAAAACTTTGGTACGAGCTGGCTCTACTAGTTTTGTCTTGTCGCCGATTGGTCGGTTTTCATTCTAAATAACTCAAGAGACAACACTTGTCAAAGTCAGCCGTTTTTAATTTAAAGCGACCTAATACTCAGCACTCTCTTGTGCGGAAATTTCCAAGAAATAGCCCTAGTCCATACTATGGTAATAGGTATGACTTGTCTGCTTATTAAGCACGGTACCTGTGAGACGAGGTCTATGTCCTGGCTGAGGTCGGAGTAGGTCTCCACGACAAGCCGGGACTTGATGAAGTTGATGCAGGCGAGAGAGGACACGCCGTGTTCTGGCTCCAGCTTCACTGTCACGTCGTGCAGGTCCAGCTTCAGAGAACTTGTGGTCCACACCTGCAGAAAAAGACGCTTGTAGAAGGTGCAAGACAAATAAGACACACAAATTTTGGTGGCGTCCAATTTGGATTTGAATTTTGTGTTTTTTTGGCATCGGCTCTCAGAAAAATATGTGTGAGCTGGTTCAGTGTTAATGGCCTCGACTTACGTGCCAAAGGGTGGGAGGTCAGAGGTGGCCCGTGTCCCAGCAGTGGGTTAATTATGCAGTTCTCCCAAAAACTATGAAAATGACATGATAAAAATATCCACGAAAAAATGAACCATGTTAGTAGCGCAGTACTCTCCAAGCATGTACTGATAGCAGTAGCTCGTCCACGCTCTCGGCTAGGTTGTGTACTGTACTCTCTTGCACTGCTGCAGTACTGGCTGAGCATTGCTTACATCCTGCTGCTGCTGCTGCTTGTGCGGGCAGTGCGGTGGGTGGGGCGGCTCGCGCGGCAGCAGCTCGTCCACGTTCTCGGCCAGGTTGTGTGCCAGCACACCGCGCACTAGCTTGTACTGCGAAGGGTCTAGTGCGCACTGCAGTGTGCTCAGCGAACCCTGGATCGTCATGTCCGCAACTGGCAGACAGAACAATAAATTCATATACAACAGATACAAAAAAAAAAAGCCGGCCAAGTGCAACTCGGACTCACACGCACAGGGTTCCGTAGCACCAAACTATATAATAAAATACTATATGTATGTATTCGAAAACACAGCAATGAGATGAAGAAGCAGTCCATATGATTCTGTGAAAATACGAGAATATCCTCCCAAATCGGTACGAATATCGAGAATACCTTCTTATTTCTGGTACCAGGGGCTGCAGTCTCGACATAGATAGCGACAAAAATCGGTCGTTAAGTCATAACGATGTCAAATTTCTTTAATAGATTTTCAACTTTAAAAGTTGAAAATCTATTAAAGAAATTAAAAGTTGAAAATCTATTAAAGAAATTTGACATCGTTATGACTTAACGACCGATTTTTGTCGCTATCTATGTCGAGACTGCAGCCCCAGAGGGCGCTGTTTTGTACTTTATCGCCTTTTCAGCTGTCAAGCGTCATCGCATTTTTGTGATTCTCAAGAGAATGTCGAAGAAGAAAATTTTTACCACGAAAAAACGTGCAAAAGTAGTGTTTTAGTGTCTTTTTGTGAAACAGCAGTGTATTATCAATGGAGCCGGTAAGTAACGAGAACGCAGGGCGAGCCGGTGTTGTTGCTTCGGATGAAGAACAGGTACCGGCAGCAAGCTCGGGGACTTCAAAGAGCAGCTCTTCCTCATCCTCGGAGTTTGAGGAGGGCACTGCATTACCCCTACCAAATAAACGTTCTCGTACCGCGACGCGACGTAAGTATAAATCGAGATCGGTTCGCACCGATCCGCGAGTTGAAACTCTAGTATCTATTATCGGTTTATTGAATTGAACAAGCTGCACCAATTCAACTCTCAGACATGGAAGGGCAATACGATACAAGCAGGCCCTACAGGGCTGCTTAGCAACCCCAGGTTTTATAGGCCTCTAATTAGTACTTATAAGTAAACTATAACTAAAATATATTCAACAAAAAGGACAATTTAAGAGCGGTTTGTGAAGAAGGAACGTCTAAGTAAGGAGAGCGGCTTACCATTGTGGGTGTGGTCTATGTTGTGCTCAATCTGTAAGTCCAAGTCGGCGGGTGCGTGCAGCAAGGGCGCGCCCACGCGGCGCACGCGCAGCCCGCGCCCGCCGCGCGCGCACCACAGGGACACGCCCGACAGGCGCACCACTCGCACGTCTAGCAGCTCGCGTGTTGCTGCTCAGTAAAAACACAGCATAAGTATATTCAGCTTATTATGTTACCACTAACAGACACAGGCCTTTTTTTTTCGGATGGGAAATCATCAAATGACCCCCCCCCCACACTCTGGGCGGAGCGGAAGGGAGTGTCAGACCTGTACTGACTAAAACCCATCCATGTTCCTTCTTTGCCCTTTGTGTTCCAGGGCCACGGTATCTTTTTCGAACAATCCCGCAGCCCCAGGCCTGTGATCTTCTCGGAGAAAGGGAGTGAGTCAGTGTCTTTGACAAAGATCCAAAAAAAACAAAGAGCGAACGTCATCATTTAAAGTTCATTGAAACCGGGGTAAGCAGTAGTGAGCAGACCCAAGTGTAGTTAATGGGAAACCACTAAAAACCTAATTTACACTTTAAATCGATTTAAGTGTAAAAACTTTTAAAAATAAATCCTATGCAATTACACATACCGGCGTCAGGATCAGTCATAGTGCTGACGGTGCCCTCATCTCCCGCGCACTTGAAGCTGTTGTCTAGCGTCAGATGGTCCAGGTGTGCAGCCAGCGCGCTCCTCGCTCGGCCCGACACCGGCAGCACTATGACGGGCGCAGAACATCGCAAGCGCAGCTTCATGCGGTTCGCGCGCGCGCCGTCCGTGCCCGACCGGCCTGACACTACCGATACCTGAAAAAATATACGTGACTCAAGTTAAACTAGTGCGCGAGAAAGAGATGGAGCTTTACAAAAAGGCTCTCACATGAACATTAAAACGGTTGACGGTTATTCAAACGGCAATGTCCTATAAGATATTTAACATCCCATTAATTCTACAGTTCAAAACAAATACAAAAGTATAATACTACCACGTGTGATCTTAAAATTATACCGTTAAATATCTGGAATCATCACCGTGTGAACACCTTAGTGAAAGGATAGCGTACAGGATAGTAGAAGTAGAAGAGATATGTTTACAAGTTCATTGGGCGTTAGTTGTGCGTGTGTTGTGTTAGGGAGTCACCACAGTTATCGATTTTATTGCTTGGACATAAAAGTTCTTTTATCGGCTCAAATCGATAAGTGCGCTCACTCCGTTATTAATAAGTCATGCAGTGTTATACCAGGTCTACCTTCAGCCGTGCCTGCAGTATGACCCTGCGCAGCAGACTGAAGTCGCGCGCGAAGGCCTGCAGTTCCTGCACGAAGCGCTTGGTATGCACGTACGTCACCGGGCCCATCTCGATGCTCAGGCTCGTCTCGTGGCCCGCTGTTGCAGCCTCTGATGTGCTCAGTCTGTGCGGAAATTGATAATTTTAATTAGGTTTTTTGAGATTGTCATTTTGTCACTAGTTATAAATCGGGGTTTGTGGCAGGAACAATACTATCCAAAAAATTATAAGATTTATAACTTATTATTTTTGTCGTTTTATTTTATTTTTATAAAGGGTGTAAGTAGACCCTTAACGAAGCCGAAAGACACTTGTTTTCCGCATCATTGCGATATTTTTAATGTTCTAGACCATACCTGGGAACCTTCTAGTTATGGAGATACTGGGGGTCAAAGTTAAAACTTTTTCAAGTTTTGTTTTAAATACATCTTTTTAATCTAAGATTTTACTTGAAAAAAAACACCTTCAAGACCCCCGTACTATTCCATCGATCCATCAGCACAATGTTTTAAGTGCGTTATATTGAGTCCTACCGTAAAACGTAATTATTCACCACAAAAAAAAAGTCGTTTCCCAGCAATAATTTTTGCGTAAAGTTACTTAGTTTGATTTACATAATGCTTGCAAATAAATAAATATATCTTACAAATAAATACATCTTACAAATAAATATATCTTTATCTTTATCTTTTATCTGGGTTGACGACTTCGTGAAGGGTCCGTTTACACCCTGTATACAAAATAATGTTGACAGCTTACAGAAGGATAGTCTTAAAACTTACTGGAGCAAATCTAACCAAATAATTGCCTGCGAAAAACTTTGAATGTAGTCCTGTTACAATATTGCCAAATGGAAGTCACCTTTGATACTGGAATGTAAGCGCATGGTCACCGTGCGTCCGGAACCTGTCCCGCCACAGCACGGAGTGCGGCGTGAGGTCCGTGAGCGAGATGGCGCCGAGCCGGCCCGAGAGCTGGCGCGTGTGCGCGCGCGCGTCCGCCCGGCACACCGTGCGCGCGCGCGACACCAGCGCGCGGCACGCCTCGCCGCGCCCCGCCACCACCACCACGCTCAGCGACCGGACCGACATCTCCGTCTGCGTCACGCCTGACGACGCTGATAGGCTGTGCGACGCTGTGGAAAACATTTTTAGGGATCCCTTCTTTTCGCTAAGTGTTTTTTTTTCCTAATACACTTTGGCATAACTATTTTGGTATAATTTGTTTGGACATAATAATACTTTGGCATATTTTTTTTTTGGCATACAGTTAATGTTGGCATAATTATCTTGAAGGCTAATTTGTTTTGGCATAAATTAAATTCGCATAATGTTACTAGTCAAAGCGACAATTTTTAGTAAAATTACATTTTTAATCCTAACTTAACTACAAAAGTTATAGGCAGAAACGAATCGCTGCTAAACCGACTCCACGTAGTCTTGTCTGCCCTACCCCTAGAGTGTAATCTAAGCCCGCGTAGACGCGGAGGGGCGAGGCGTAAATAAATTTATGCTTTAGAATGTTATGCTTAATCATTATTATGTTTAGAGAAATTATGCTTAAATAAATTATGTCTAAGCTGTTAAAATATAATAAAGAAAAACAAAAGTATGCCAAGTTATATTAGGTCTTAAAATTTTATGCAAATGGATAGGGCACCACATTTTTACTAGCATTCAAAAATATACTTTTTGAATGCTAGTAAAAATGTAATAAAGAAAAACAAAAGTATGCCAAGTTATATTAGGTCTTAAAATTTTATGCAAATGGATAGGGCACCATTATATTAGGTCTTAAAATTTTATGCAAATGGATAGGGCACCACATTTTTACTAGCATTCAAAAATATACTTTTTGAATGCTAGTAAAACTGTAATAAAGAAAAAAAAAAGTATGCCAAGTTATATTAGGTCTTAAAATTTTATGCAAATGGATAGGGCACCACATTTTTACTAGCATTCAAAAATATACTTTTTGAATGCTAGTTAAAATATAATAAAGAAAAACAAAAGTATGCCAAGTTATATTAGGTCTTAAAATTTTATGCAAATGGATAGGGCACCACATTTTTACTAGCATTCAAAAATATACTTTTTGAATGCTAGTTAAAATATAATAAAGAAAAACAAAAGTATGCCAAGTTATATTAGGTCTTAAAATTTTATGCAAATGGATAGGGCACCACATTTTTACTAGCATTCAAAAAGTATACTCGGTGATTTAATGGATGTCAAAATGTCAAAGATAAGTGGAGAGATTGTGTGAGGAATTATTTATGCAAGAAAAAGTAGTAAATTGATACAGTGATGGCATTATAAGAAAAAGTAGTAAATTGATGCAGTGATGGCATTATAAGAAAAAGTAGTAAATTGATGCAGTGATGGCATTATAAGAAAAAGTAGTAAATTGATGCAGTGATGGCATTATAAGAAAAAGTAGTAAATTGATGCAGTGATGGCATTATAAGAAAAAGTAGTAAATTGATGCAGTGATGGCATTATAAGAAAAAGTAGTGAATTGATGCAGTGATGGCATTATAAGAAAAAGTAGTAAATTGATGCAGTGATGGCATTATAAGAAAAAGTAGTAAATTGATGCAGTGATGGCATTATAAGAAAAAGTAGTAAATTGATGCAGTGATGGCATTATAAGAAAAAGTAGTGAATTGATGCAGTGATGGCATTATAAGAAAAAGTAGTAAATTGATGCAGTGATGGCATTATAAGAAAAAGTAGTGAATTGATGCAGTGATGGCATTATAAGAAAAAGTAGTAAATTGATGCAGTGATGGCATTATAAGAAAAAGTAGTAAATTGATGCAGTGATGGCATTATAAGAAAAAATAGTAAATTGATGCAGTGATGGCATTATAAGAAAAAGTAGTGAATTGATGCAGTGATGGCATTATAAGAAAAAGTAGTAAATTGATGCAGTGATGGCATTATAAGAAAAAGTAGTAAATTGATGCAGTGATGGCATTATAAGAAAAAGTAGTAAATTGATGCAGTGATGGCATTATAAGAAAAAGTAGTAAATTGATGCAGTGATGGCATTATAAGAAAAAGTAGTGAATTGATGCAGTGATGGCATTATAAGAAAAAGTAGTAAATTGATGCAGTGATGGCATTATAAGAAAAAGTAGTAAATTGATGCAGTGATGGCATTATAAGAAAAAGTAGTGAATTGATGCAGTGATGGCATTATAAGAAAAAGTAGTAAATTGATGCAGTGATGGCATTATAAGAAAAAGTAGTAAATTGATGCAGTGATGGCATTATAAGAAAAAGTAGTAAATTGATACAGTGATGGCATTATAAGAAAAAGTAGTAAATTGATGCAGTGATGGCATTATAAGAAAAAGTAGTGAATTGATGCAGTGATGGCATTATAAGAAAAAGTACTAAATTGATGCAGTGATGGCATTATAAGAAAAAGTAGTGAATTGATGCAGTGATGGCATTATAAGAAAAAGTAGTAAATTGATGCAGTGATGGCATTATAAGAAAAAGTAGTAAATTGATGCAGTGATGGCATTATAAGAAAAAGTAGTAAATTGATGCAGTGATGGCATTATAAGAAAAAGTAGTAAATTGATGCAGTGATGGCATTATAAGAAAAAGTAGTGAATTGATGCAGTGATGGCATTATAAGAAAAAGTACTAAATTGATGCAGTGATGGCATTATAAGAAAAAAATCAGTTGCGCCTATCCCATGTACCGTGGCATGAAAGATTTTAAGTTCGACTTAATTATGCTGCAGAGTTTAAATAAATGAATAAACAATAGTTACCAGTCTGCTGCGGCTCGGGTCCATGCTCGCTGTCGGGTACGTCATCTCCAGCAATGCCGAAGAAGTCGAGCACGGCCACCCAGCTGTCGATACTCACTACTAGGTTCAGGCAGTTGAAGTCTATCTTAGTGAGTTTTGATATCTGCAGAACAAAAAAACTTTAAGAGTAACAAAGGCAGAAAGGGAGGTGTTGTTGTACCGGTCCGTTACTGTGTACTATGAGCGAAACAGTATCAGAGACCACGTTGGAATCTTATTTCTCGCTTTCTCCTTTGTTTTTAGTTGACATCTTTTATGGAAATTTATTTCATGTGAATTTTTCGCCTTTGGAATGCACAGAAACGTATATTCAATTCCCTGTTTTAAAGTTGATGACATTTCTGTTTTAACAAAAAAAAAACAATTAATTACTTTGAATATCTTCCGTATGGTAGTTAAAACTAAGTAGATTGGGTTATGAAGGTGTTGGTTTTTTGGTTTCAATAAGTATTGAAAGACATTTAAATGTTGAGTTACCTTGTCGTACTTGTCAGTGAAGTGCGGATGGTGCGGGTCGCGCGTGTGCACGGACAGCCACACCAGGTTGTCGCCCTCGGCGGGCGCGCGGCCGGCGTGCGCGCGCGTGCCCGCGCCGCACTCCGGCGAGCACGGCGGCGTCGCGCCGCACTCCGGCGAGCACGGCGGCGTCGCGCCGCACTTGCTGTCGCGCTTGTTGCGGCGCTCCGCGCTCTGGCATTGCACAAACAGTCATTAGACTTCGCACTTCATATGTTAAGTGATCATAGTATTGAGGGGTAATTAAGTAACACATAATCCCAATGCTGATATACATTTTGATAATTCAACAGCAATCATTACGTTTTATAAGTAATCGCGCGGAGGAATTAAAAAAATAAATAAAGTGAATTTCCTTCAAAATTCGTTTCACTATCGCTGAGCGGATCCTTAAAAAATAGATCACGAATGTCAGATCGTAATATTTACAAACTGTTAACATTATATCCGTAGTTGGAATTATGAAAACCGCCTCACTGCTACGAAAAATCCGTTAAGGTGGAAGCGCCAGGGTAGCCCGTGAAATTCAAATGTTCTTACGTTTTTTGCAGTTTGCAGGTCAGTGTTAGATTGTATGTTGATGAAAAAATAGTCGCGCAAGTGACACGTATCATCATCACTCTCTTGCCCTTATCCCAATCATTTCTGGTCGGCGCAGCATGTGTTCTTCTTCCTTACTTCTCTATTACTCATCATCTCATCAGAGTAATGGAGAAGTATGTAAAAAGTAACACATATGTAGTTACAGAATTATAATCATCTAAACAGTTAACTTAACCCCATTGAATGACTTTTTAATGAAATAGTTATATATTACATATGTGTTACTTGCGTGACTCATCAAACGTAAGAAAATTTTAATTTTGTCGGCTATCCTGGCGCTTCCACCTTATCGTAGCAACTCTTGTGCATTATTTCATGTTTCAAGAGATTTTATTTTTTAGTTATGTACATCGTATTACCAAGAATTAAGTGTGTTGTGGAGGTCAGATAGGCAGTCGCTCCATATAAAATACTGGTATTCAGCTGCATCCGGTTAGACTGGCAGCCAACCCCAACATAGTTGGAACAGGCTAGGCAGATGATGAGTTACCTCTTTAGCGGTGACATTGAGCTGGCTGGGCAGCGAGCAGGACCAGCACTTCATGTACTGCAGCGAGCTGACGCTGGACATGTCGTCCGCGTACTCCGTCACGAAGTCCGGGCAGGACTTGGACACGAACACGGCCTTGGGCGGCACTTGCGGCGTGTGCGACACCATCAGCATACGGTGCTTCGAGTCCGGCTCCTTGGTTAAGTCTTCCATTGTTATTGAGTGGAGGGAAACCTAACGACAGAAAAATGGATTTTGAAAGATGACTTCTTCATTCTTCGTTCAGTTCTTTGCTGAAAGTTGCACCTCGATATGGCGCAAAGGACAAAAAAATAAAAGTGTTTTGCCTTGTTGCCAATGTCGCTTTATCGTCAGTTTGATTTTTGCACTTCCAGCAAGCATATTTATTTATGTTCAAATACGATTAGTTACTAACCTGTAGCATATTTTCGTAAGGATGTGTCTTCTGGTAGTTCAGCTTAAACTCTCTGAAGGACAATTCCACTAGACTTCGTTCACCCTCGCCTAAATCTACGCGTAGTTCCACGCTGAATGTAGGCAGCTCGAAGTTCACTGTCGGAACAAGTACGTTAATCAATACAAGTTACACAGAAAAACAAATGAATACTAAAATACACAGAATAAAGTACAAACATACAAATGTATTGCGAAAATTTTTCTATTTAACTATTTTGTGTAATGTTTATATTTAATCCTTTGTTCTCTTATTATTAGTTATATAACAAAATGTGATAAATACCCATCTGCCTAGACTTATCCCAATTTTATTGGGGTCGGCTTCCAGTCTAATCGGATGCAGCTGAATAACAGTATTTTACATGGAGTGACTGCGTATCTGACGTTCACAACCCATTTAGTACGGGGTGGGTAATACGGTAACCCTTGGTAAGACGGGTTGTCAGACTTTCAGGACACTGACTTCCTGTAACGACTATCAAAGAACTACAAATGACAGCCGGGACCAATCAACGGGTTTGCGTAGTTTCAGAGGCACGGAGGAAACTCGTTATGTAATGAATTAGTGGTCACCCATCCACAGACCGATCTTAGTAAGCGCGGCTTAAGCTTGAAGATCGACCCGAGTGGCTGTTATTATTAACCCACGAGAAATATAAATACTATAATTCTTTTTATTTTCTCGCAGTCAATGGTAAAAAGTAAAAAAAACCTTCATTTCGGTTCTTGTATCCCTCGCTCCGCTTAGGATTCTACTCTAGAATCCTTCGCTGCTCTCGGGATCCAAGTTAGTCCCTGGAATTAAATTCCATTTTTTTTTCACTCGTTGTGTAATCTACAATTAGTTGCTTGGAAGGGGTTGTAGTTATTTCTTACATTAAATATAGCACGACACACATACCTATGAGCGGCGCGACGGCGCGCTGGGCGGGCGGCTGCGCGGGCGGCGGCACGGCCAGCACGGCGGCGCGCACGGCCGGGTCCAGGCGCAGCGTGGGCACCGCGCCCTCGCGCAGTGCGCCGCCTGCCGGCTGCGACCGCAACATTTTACATAACATAAAAACAGGCCTTACATCCCCGAAGGGTTAAATAGATACGTCTTTATTTTTTAATTTGTCTTCACTGGGGAATCAGAAACCCTTATCGATTCAGATTTCCAAGGAAAGATTGTCATGAGCCATTACCTGTGTTTTTCAAAAGAAAAAAAAACCTTACATTTTTTTGTCCCAAAAAATAAGTAAAATTGACCAAATTTTTTATATAAATTATCTGTGGGAATGAAGACTCTACAATATACCCAATATTGTAGAGTCTCCAGCAGTTGTTCGTATCGTTCGTGTCTTGTAACATACCTGAGGCAGCGGGGAGGGTATACTGTGCGGCCCACTGTCCACGACGTCAGCCGGCGTGTCGGTAGAGATCCAGCGCAGAGTTTCTAGAAGCTGCTCGTATTGTTCGCGCCGAGCCGACACGTGGAGGCCGCCCACTATCTTGCCTCGGACTTCACACTGTGATAACGACAAGACAAAAAGCAAATTAAATAACATACAATGGAATGGGTTTACTCGTCACAGAAGTAAAGGGTAATACAAAAATTCCAACATTTTTAAACTGTTAATTTCACATCATTTCTTTTGCCCAGCACAGGGCAATACTATGGGAAAAAAGACCATTTGATTATAAAATAGAATAGAATATCATTTATTTCTGAGTATACGGTAGGTACATAAAGATCTTACAATTTATATTAGTTCACATGTACTACCGTTGCCGGTGTAGAAATATTAGAATTTTAATATAACTATTATATCATAATGTAACTAATAATACACTAATTTTAATTAATTATTTAGAGAGAAAATACATTTACAATAGCATAGGTAATTTATTTTGTTAATGGAATTATAAATGAATTATTATAACTTGTGATCAATGAATTCGCTAACAGAGTAGAAACAATTTACGGCGGATTTTTTGTTTTATTTATGGCATACAAACGAAGTCTTTGGGCCGGTACTAGTAGTAGTTTTGGGTTTCTTTCTTCGATTCTTTTGGAAACATGTTCAGTGATAGGGAATAAATAGGAATATTTTTTTTACAAATAAGCAAATTTCAAATATGGTAATGGAAATTTCTTTAAATCTTTAAATAACGGTTTACAGTGATCTAAATAATCAGCTGACATATGGCTCTAATACATTTTTTTTGCAGTATGAAGTGACGTTTACTAGCTATACGTGTTAATTTACCAAGAGCGAATACAAATCTGTCCAGTTTACTACATATTATCGACATGTTCTTTCCAGGTTAATTTGTTTTCAATACTGTGTATATGCGATATTGTCATAAAGTATTGAAATCGGATTAAATGTAGTATTATGTTTGAAACTGTTCAATATTAGTTTTATTCAGATTGACATGTAAATTATTCTCCTGTGGCCATTGCACTGCATTTTGTAATTCATTATTAGTTTATGCTTTTATTATGTAACGCTTGTTTAAGCATCGAATGGTTAATGTCGTATCGTCGGAAAATAATGTGTATTTGTGTTTTAGGGTCTTGCAGAGATCATTAATGTAGATTAAGAATAAAGGAGGCCCTAAAATGCTCCCCTGTGGTACACCGCAACTATTAGTTTTAAGTTAAGATTTATATGTAATCTTCGTATTATTTGATAATTTTATTATTCATGTTTTTTGCTGGCGATTCGACAAATAACTTTCAAACCAATCAAACGCTTTACCTCTTACGCTCTCTTACGCTATATCTCTCAAGTTTGCAAAGTAAGTAATCGTTTATGAGACAAAATCAAAAGCTTTGCTCATATCCAGAAAGACTGATAGTGCTGACATTTTGTTATTAAGTGTGTAATGAATTTTACTAAAGTCAAGCAAGCAAGCCAACATAGTGGAACTACTCTCGCTAAATCCAAACTAAATATCTGTAAGTATGTATATTATTTTTACTGAGGTAGATATTAATTTTATCGTGAATAACTTTTTCTAAGATTTTTGCCATTATTAGAATTAATGTGATAGGCCTATAATTATCAACATTGTTGCGATCACTTTTTTTGAAGATAAGTTAAACTAAAGATTATTTTAGTCTGTTGGGAAATATTCCTTGTTCTAGTGACAAATTAATTATGTAACTCAATGGGGTTGCTATGATTTTAGCACTTAATTTAATTATTTTATTTGTGATTTCATCCCAACTATAGCATTTGTGTTATTTAAAGAATTAATAATTTTTATAATGTCAGCCTCAGTTACTAGGGTTAAAACAAACTGTCTCTATTAGAGGTAAAACTAATGTTATTCAAGTCGTTACTCAATTCAACAAAGTTATTTTTATTGGTTACTTCAATAAAAATAGTCATTGAATCGGTGTCGATTGCTCTTTCTCTTTTTTTGTAATAGTCTATGTTACTGATTGTCTAGGCTAGCGACACGGACATCGGCATCACCGAACAAGCAGTATCAGTGTTTTCAGGACCTCAATGCTATGCTTGGCCACGGGCTGCACGCTGAAGGGGACACGCGTGTCGCGAGAGCGACTGTGGAGAAAACAACGAAGGGAGCAAGTGAAACATGAGCGGGTTACTTGATACAAGTCGCAGCGCCTGGAGTAGTGAACGTGGCGTTGTCGTTATCCTCATCGTGTAATAATTTTTTCTGAAGTTTTGCAGTGTATTATGGGAAACTGAACAGACTGCTACCTGGTAGTCGGCGTCGACGTCGGCCTGCGTATCGCAGTAGTTGACGGTGAGGCGCAGCGCCGTGTTGTGCAGCACCGGCTTGCCGTGCGACACGTCGTAGATGTCCGCCATGTTCTCCGACGATAGCTGGTGCAGCTTCAACTTGTCGCGCACGTCCACCTGGGTAGCAAAAATGTTGTGGGTCAGTTTACGCAACCAATGCACGACTAGCGCTAGAAGATACTGCTACAGTTATGTCGTATTCGCACATGTATCGATTTATTGGGACTTTAAACAGGCTTGAATTAAATAAGCTAGCGACAAACGTTATAGGTATCGATATCTAAACAGTTCTTGTACCAGCAGTGGGAACCTTACTGGTTGATTAAGCTACGTTATACTCACCGCAGCCAGCGAGATGTCGCGCACGCGCACTTTGTAGAGCGTGTGGTGTGGCGGGCCGGGCCGGTTGGCCAGCGACATGCGGCCCAGGTGTGCCACGAACACCTGCGAGCTGTGGGCAGCGCGAGGGACCACGACAACTGGGGACTCCAGCTCGATGTTTACGCTGCAGATAACATAAAGGTCATAGGTAGGACCAGAGAAAACTACTAATTATTATTAATAACGAGCCAAGAGACCAATGTGATGTTGCGTCGGCAAAAATGTTGACAAACTTTGATCCCCTATTTAACCCATTTAGGGTATGAATTTTTAATTAAATCTCACGTACATTACTAAAGGAAATATTGTGCAAGACTCCACGCTTTTAGATTCAGTGGCTTAGGTTATGCGTTGTCTGTCAGTGAATTTAAGATGTTATTAAGTATGCTCGGGGCCTGTAATACGTTTGGATGTAACAATGTTCATCAGAAAGCTACGAGTTAACTTTCTGAATTGTTGAAACCTCTTTGGAGATGTACGGGCATTTAATAAGTTTATGGATGTATACCTCAGCACGATGTTATCCGACTTGAGCGAGGCGGGCTCGTCCAGCGAGGCGCCCATGCTGACGGTGCGGCGGCGCGGCGACATGCCCTCCATCGACTGCGACAGCTTGGGGTTCGCGTACAGAGACTCGCCCCTGGGACCACAGTATGCACGTTTAAACACCAAGCAGAAATGACACATTCATTTCCTAGAAAGCCAAGCTTTTGTAAAGCCAACGATATGGCGTTGGCTTAGTAGTGCCTGCTTGGATGTGGTAAAACAATATGTTGTTTTACCACATCCAAGCAGGCACTACTTTTCGGTTATCCTATACTTGACACGTTTTTCGTTGCTTCACGGGACATCCTCAGGAGAAGTCGTCGACCGCTCGGTCGCGAATTGATTTAGGTTGCACTTGCACGTTGCAATAATATTATCGCACCATCTGCATAACTATGTGCACAAAGAAGAAGTGCATATTGCAGCGTGCCGGAGGCCGGCGGTGCTGCGTGCATCCAGGCCTGATTCTAATTTTTTTTTTTGAAGAATGTAAACTAAATATTTAGCGTTACATTTGACAGTCATGGATTTGTGCAAGTAACCCCTGATTCCGTATGTGTTACCTGGGGTGCACGAGGCCTATGGCCATGTCGGCGGCGGCGGCGCGGATGGAGCGCGCCAGGTTGGCGAGGTACTGCTTGAACTCCGTGAGGCAGGAGCGCAGCTCGCGCAGCAGCGGGCCCGAGTGCGTGTACCACACGCTCGCCACGTGCAGGCGCACCGTCGCCTCCACCACTGCCACAAACAGAACAATCACACTCGATTCTGCGTTTGTACATTTAGTCGAATGCCATTAAACAAAAAAATACTCAAAATGTGGAACGAAGTTTATGGTGGTCGGATTTTCATGGGCCTTTTTTTATTGAGTTCCTAGAGGAGTGGAGAAGAAAGTTAAAAAAAAAAGTTTCGCCGCTTGCGACTTTTTTTTTATTTTGCTTTGAAATATTTTGCTTTGGAATATTTTGATTTGTTTAAGAATAACTTCAAATTCGACGAATTCATATAATGGCATAATAGTGTGACCTGCGTGCATCCATTTAACGCCAATTTAGTGTATTTCTTTGTTCATTGTTGTCGATGTAATGCATATTTCAAATTTGAAAATTTCCTGTTTTTTTTTCAATTATTTCTAAAATATCGAATTTTAAGATAAAGATTTATTTTGAAATTGGTAACCAATGCTTTTTCACACCGATAACTGGACCAGAAGCTATTCATGAAACCACTTTTATGAGAGTAGTGACTTAAAATTCATTCGCAAATGTCAGCAAATCGTCTATGTTAATAAAAGCATTTTTTTTGTAAGAAAATCTTTGTTTGAAACTCAATGTGCAATTTTTTTTAACTTTCTTCTCCACTCCTCTAGGAACTCAATAAAAAAGTCTCATGAAAATCCGAGCACTATAAACTTCGTTTCACCTTATTGTCTAATTGCACTCAAGTAATTTGAAAATGTTACAGTTTCTCTATCAAGCATGCATTCAGTGGAGTTATCATAGAGCGAGCACATTGTCACACAGCGAGCGCCCAGCAGGGAAAGCTTTGTGTCCATGCAATAAAAGTGAAAAAGACGTCAGACGCCTCGTTTCGATGCGGACGACGCGACTTGCACCGCATCGGATCATTCACTTTTGTTGCATGGACATAACTTGCTTCTGACCGGTTCAAGCCAATTCCGCGTCGGAAAGTGCGGTCATACGCTAAGCTGTTGTTATTTTTACGGTCACAGTTATAAAATCATTTCGACTCCATCTTTAAAATTGTACTGGCGGCACATTAAAAAAAATAACCTTCTTTCAAAAAAAACAATCATGATTTCTGTCAAAAAAGACGTGTAATTTATTAGATCAAGTAAGTGATTACCTGGCGCCTCATCTTCAGTCCGCGTGGCTACCTTGCGGTGTATAGTGAACAGCAGCGCCTTCGCGTCGTCCCCGTCGTGAGAGCGCGAGTCGTGCGCGGCGTGCGCGTCGTGCGCGGCGTGCGCGTCGTGCGCGTCGTGCGCGCGCGCCCGGCCCGCGCTCAGCACGCGCGTGTGCAGGCCGCCGCCCTCGCACAGCGACACCACGCCCACGCCGCCCAGCGACCCGCCCACCTCCACGCGGCTGCCGTCTAGAGGGGGACAGAGCTCATGGAGTCTAATTCAGTACAGTGATATTTTATATGCAAAGGCACAATGTTAGTCGTTGAAGCACAAGTCATAGATTTTTTTTAACATAAGATAACGTCACTCCCTTGATCCTGGAAGGGTTGGGCAAGTTTACCTATAGTACATCCACTTTTGGCCGTTGTTTAAGTCATATGCAACAGGGGGTGAGCCAATTGACGTCAAACGTCTCGCTTGCCTGCTGAGACACCTAAGTGTGTACATACCGACGGTGGCCTGTATCTTGGCCTCGCTGATGGTGGCGGTGGCGATCTTACGCGCGACCACGGTGCCCTCGTGCACGGCCGCGCGCAGCAACAGCACGCCCAGCCGGTGGAAGTCGAAAGTAATCTCCGTGCGGACCTCCTTCTACAGATACATCATCATTCAATCAATACAAAATACAAAATATGACCTACACATAAACTAAGCAACATTGAGATAAAGTTATTGCTGAGACACAACTTTTTATTTCTTGTGAGAAAAATCGCCGTTTATGCGCTCAATGGAACGAACACACAACATTATGCGTATGAGATACCGATACCGATGCATGCATGCATCATGGGGTATGACACATTTAAGACTTAATAAAAAACACATAAAAAAAGTTTGACCTTCAATATATCCGTAATTAAAAAAATCCTAAAAGGACACGCCTAACGAGACAGCATAGTGGATTTGACACACGCAAGAATTCCGCACCATCTTACCTTAGGCTCATCTTCAGGAATTGGATAAGAGAAGGTGGCGGCCACAGGAGGTTCAGACTGCCCCATATCACTGGGAGGCTTCTTGGCAGTAGTCTTAGGACCCAGCACGCGGTGAGTAAAGCCTATCAACTCCACGATCGTCTCTTGGTTGGCTGGAGAACAAACGGAAGGCCGTTAGAGCACTGCTCTTTCATAGTACAGGGATAGCTTCTAAACCAATTAGGCCCTTGTGAAACAAACGGGCGTGTTAATCTGTCACTACACAAACTAAACCATTTGTCTCAATGTGACAAATGGTTTACTGATTGAGCCGATTCGTTCCTTTTGTTCTTAGTTAAAATACTACTACTCTACTGCAGTTAGAAATACTTCCAATAGGGAATATGCATGTCATTTTTTCTTCACTTAAATCAATAAAATATAGTACTATCAACCCAAAAAATATATATAAAGTTTAGTTTAACTACTGCTTGTCGCTCAAAAAAAAATATTAAACTCCTAAAATTTTACTAATACAGATCAAACGTTCGTGGCTGTCGCGGCCATTCATGTCATGTTATGTGACATCATTTACCTCTACCTGCTTTGTATATATATTAATTTTACTAATTATATGTGCTTTATTCAAGTAAACATCGCAATAACAATATCATAAAATCTTAGTGAAACTTTAAGTACTTTTCAAATAAAAGTGTTTCTATGACACATAGACTTTGACGTCACTACCGGCACTATCGAGGGACGATCGTTTTATTATTTATTTATTTATTTAACACTTCAAGCACAAAAGTACAGAGGCGGACTTAATACCATAGCCATTTTGAGTTTGCGTTCCGTTTCACCAAAAAACGCTTCATAAAATAATAAATTGTAAAATAAGTGTTGTATTAGAATATTAAACAAGTGTACCACAATGTGTTGTATTTCTTGCATATTCCCTGGGTAATATAAAAGGCAACAGATCTTCAACTTACCAATAATATCAAGATTATTAAACAATATATTGGCTATCCTCAGATCTTCATTCTCCCCGTCTCCCTTAACGAGGCACAGGTCCACAGCGATGAGGGCCTCCGAGTCGACCAGCCCCGCGGCGCCCCAGGCGGTGGGCGTGGGCCCCCAGCTCACGGCGCTCCAGGCGGCGCCCCAGGCGGAGCCCCAGCCGGCGCCGAACATGCCGCTGCCGTTCCAGTTGAAGCCGGTGCCCGACACCCAGCTGGGGGCCGGGCTGGCGCGCCCGGCGTCCAGAGGGTCTGCGGAGTACAAGGGCTCATCTGGAAATGTGTACTCGATTATTACAACAACTTATACTGGCAAATATTCTGGTTATTTATTTCGAAAAAATATACACAAAAGACATGAATTCAAGCTTTAGCACAGCTCAATTAAAAAAAAAACCACATATTTACAACAAAAAAGGAATAAAAATAAATCAAATAAAAACTTACAAATAACAAACTAAATAAATACAAAAAACTCATCTATCATCTCATAGAATTTCAACATTCACAACATACATCCGTCTCGGGGTAAAAACCAATACCTAAGTAAATTAACAGATTAAGGCGACTACATGAGCTAAAAGCATGTTTAACAAGGCCTTTAAGTATGTGATCCCCTGCAGCTAAGAAAAACAGAAAAATATATGATATTCTTTAGGATATGTGCTAGTACGATAGTGTTTTGAAAACATAATACTACAAATTTGATACGATAGAAAAAAATCACAAAGATGCCTCCAAACATTTCTATTCACGAGTAAAAACCATACTAATATACATGCAATCATTCTGATTTTTTGTCAAATTATTTATCACGCAACATACTAACGTGATACTGTTTTAGTTTTTTAATCCAATCTATAGATTTTTTGTAAATCGCATATTCATATCTCTGAGCAAAATACGTGCGCATGTGTGCGTAAACGCCTGTGTACCGACACTGCCGGCCGAGGCCTGATGCTATACGGACGTGTCGCTCGTTTTGCCGCAATTTTCGCCGCATTATTACGCCGAGATAGTTTACTGTTTGTATAATTTTATTCATAAATTCATTGTTTTATGTCTTCTTTCCGTAAATATTGTAGTTTCGTGTAAATATAAAATATTTTAACTTAAAATAGCGTAATAAATAAGGTACTTCTTGTCATTTGTAAATATGGGAAATAAAGTGAAACCCGTTACAACATATGGACTATATTTAGTAATAATAAAACGTAAGAACATTTTATTATTACTTTAATATTTATTTTTATAAGGGTACTATTTAAATGAGCGCACATAAATTCAAATTAAAGGTGTCAAAAATATTGAAAATGGGCTACTGAAATACTAAGTGAGCGACAAACAGTGGGCGAATACAAATGTTTAAAACAGCGACTTGAAAATAGAAATTTGAGTTACTAGTTGTTCAGTACGATTATGTGATAATTTAAGGACTCCTGTAAAAAACTTAAAACAAGGTTATTAATCACTAGATTGTAGATAAGGCGTAGTCGACGAACCCCCGCTGAGCAGGGATCCTATATCTGTTTGCAGAGTTTAAAGTAACCTAACACGAAGGGGATTCCGGGGTCTTAGTTCGCTCACTTCGCTCGCTCACTAGACCCCGCCATCCCCTTCGAACCTAACCTGTCCGAGTCGGGGTGCCACAAGTCTCTCTCAGCATTCGCTCGCTCTTGCTTCCTATATTCTCCTTGCTGCAATGACCGGATAAATAGTTGCTTACTTGGTACAATAGTCGCCCATTTAGTATATTGGTCGCCAATAAAATTTTTTTCGCCCGATTAATAATTTCCCTTTTTATAATAACAATATAAAACTATGAATTTTGAAAAAGTCCTTCTGGACGTTTGACGGACGGATGTCAGTTCGCATACACTCAGTATTTCGATCAGTAGCGTAACTGTTACAATAGTGCATTTGGAAGAGGTACGGATTTGCAATCCTGGGTATCCGGGTTCGATTCCAGGAATATGATGCTGTTTTTTCTTTTTGCTTTATGATCTGAAATACTACGGAGTATATTAATATAAAAATAAATATTCAATAATAACTAACTAAAAAAAAACATTTGAAATGTAATTATTTTTTACTGGAGAAAGTTGAAAATGTCGACACTGAAGTTATTGTCAATGCGTATGTACCTACAACTTTTCTAAGCTAGAACAGGCCAGGCGCACTGCGCAGTATATGTATGAAGCTACAAGTACGCGGCGAGTCCGTCTTCAGGACTAGCCGCGCCGGCCGCATCGCCAGTTTATGCCGATCTCTCTTTGTACGGGAAATGTATACAGAGCGAGGCCATGTTTTACTGGAAATTTATAGCTTGGTGTGTCGCCGTGTGTACATCCTTGTACTATTTTGTATTCTGTGACTAGAATAACCAAAGTATAATTAAAAATAAGTAGATATACTTATTTATTTTTGTAAATAAGGTAAATTTAAAATCTGACTGACACTAAGATCATGATTCAAAACTACACGCCACGCGCCTTTCGGTTTTTAAAAATTTTATGCTTTACTTTTCTTTCGGTTTTGTTGTCATGGGTGTCATTTTCATGGTTTTCGGGGCCGCTGATAACGAAAATGAGGTTAAAATTAAAATCCAAGATGGCGCCGACGAATATTTTCGGTTTTTTCGTCATGGGTGTCATTTTCATGGTTTTCGGGGTCGCTGATAACGAAAATATGGACAAAATTAAAATTCAAGATGGCGCCAACGAAAATTTTCAGTTTTGTCGTCATGGGTGTCATTTTCGTGCTTTTCGGGGTCGTTGATAAAGAAAATGAGGTCAAAATTAAAATTCAAGATGGCGCCAATGAAAATTTTTAACTTCGTCGTCATGGGTGTCATTTTCGTGCTTTTCGGGGTCACTGATAACCAAAATAAGGTCAAAATGAAAATCCAAGATGGCGCCGACGAATATTTTCGGTTTTTTCGTCATGGGTGTCATTTTCATGGTTATCGGGGTCGCTGATAACGAAAATATGGACAAAATTAAAATTCAAGATAGCGCCAACGAAAATTTTCAGTTTTGTCGTCATGGGTGTCATTTTCGTGCTTTTCGGGGTCGTTGATAAAGAAAATTAGGTCAAAATTAAAATTCAAGATAGCGCCAATTAAAATTTTCAGCTTTGTCGTCATGGGTGTCATTTTCATGGTGACAAAAAAAAAATATTTTGTTTCTATGTTAATTTTGAACTTATTTTCGTTATCAGTGACCCCGAAAACCATGAAAATGATACCCATGACGTAAAAACTAAAAAAACTTGTTGGTGCCATCGAATTTTCATTTTGACCTCATTTTCGCTATCAGCGACCCTAAAAACAACGAAAATGACACCCATGACGAAAAAATCCCGAAAATTTTCGTCGGCGCCATGTTGATTTTAATTTTCATCTCATTTTCGTTATCAGCGACCCCGATAACCATGAAAATGACACCCATGACGACAAAGCTGAAAATTTTAATTGGCGCCATCTTGAATTTTAATTTTGACCTAATTTTCGTTATCAGCGACCCCGAAAACCATGAAAATGACACCCATGACGAAAAAACCGAAAATTTTCGTCTGCGCAATCTTGGATTTTCATTTTGACCTCATTTTCGTTATCAGCGACACCGAAAAGCACGAAAATGACACCCATGACGTCATAACTGAAAATTTTCGTTGGCGCCATCTTGAATTTAAATTTTGACCTCATGTTCGTTATCAGCGACCCCTTAAACCATAAAAATGACACCCATGACGAAAAAAGCGAAAAAAAGTAAAGCATAAAATGCAAAGTAAAATAAAAAAAATTAAAGTGATTTTATCTTAAATATGTAAATAAGTCGACAAAATAAAAAGAAACTAGTAGGCAGGCACACACGGCGGCACATGAAGCTGTACATTTCCAGTATCCCTCGCTCGTACCCTCGCTTTGTATAGATTTTCTATACAATGAGAGATCCCCATAAACTGGTTTTATACAGCTTGATCGGCCGTCGTGCGTTCCAAATACGATATCGACTATTACTCATTCTATCTCGTTCTCCCCTACATACTTTTTTTTCTGCCCAAAAAAAATATTGGAATAAATGTTTTGATTTTAGTAGGCCAGTTACAGGCAGTTTTGAATTGTCGAAAAAAAGATAATAAAATGAAGCCTGTCTGTGAAAGTACTGTAGTTACCCATCCCAAAGTTACCGGAAATTATAAATAATATTGCGAAATCATAAATAGCGACTTTTGCTTCGACACAATAAAGTTCAATTCAGGCCGCACAGCGCTAATTACCTACAGTTATATTCTCCTAGAAGCTGCCTCTCTTTCTATTGCGTAACTCTTATCTTATACCTTCTGACTATGTTCCCTTTTAGGTACTGTACTTTTGTGAACAAATGACATTTCAAATAAACCTACGCTCGGTGTTTACTTAGTATTATTTTTTACAAACTATTTTTGGCTCAGTTCGTAACAAAACTTAGCGGGGGTGGGGTGGCGGGTTCGAAAAATTGGCACACGTCCGACCTACAACGCGTTCTATCATCATCATCATCATTTCAGCCGAAAGACGTCCACTGCTGGACATAGGCCTCCCCCAAGCGTCGCCACATTGACCGGTCCCGTGCGTCAATTTGACAATATTACTGTATGGAAATAAGAAATATGGCTAACTAGTGAACTAAAGTATTAATTATGAAATGCAAAAATTATCGTAACACCGAATATTTAGTTTTAGATGTAAAAAAAGTATTTGGATAATTTCCAAGTGCCTTTTTTAGACTTATAACGGTTACAACCTCAAATTCAATGTTTTAATTGCAATTCGTTTTTAAAATATATTTTTTATTTGTCTGTTCTTATTTGCGCGCCATCTATTAGAAACTCGGACGTAATCTCGAGAGTCTTGAGAGTTAATTGTTATAGGCGTCGTCGTTAGATGGCTTTCACGTCTATTGTGTAAATGTGTGCGTGCGTCACTCAAGGTCACTTAGCTCAAGTAATCCTCTTAACTTATCTTCTTCGTCGTCCCACCACCATTACTAACCAATAGTATTACAGTGCGTCATGGTTCGATTGGCGCGTACCCAAAGTCGGAACTAACGACGCCATCTTGCTATCTATACTAAATTTATAAAGAGAGAAGGCAATTTTTGTGTGTATGACGAAAGTATTCTCCCGAACTACGGTCTGTATTTGAAAAATTCTTTCACCATTTGAAAGGTACTTTATTCAGGATGGTCATAGACTAGGGGTGATTTATAAGTATAAAAAAGTTAGAGTTGGCGACGTGGTATCACTTACTGTTGCAGTGCAGCGAGTTGAGCGCTTGATGCAGCGCGTGCGGGTGCGCGAGCGCGTGCGTGGAGCCCGCGTCGGGCGACGACGGGCACGTGGGCGACGTGGGCGACGTCGGCGACGTGGGCGACGTGGGCGAACACGGCTCCGAGCCGCGGATGCTGCCTGATAGCGTGTCCATGCTGCAACAAGAGGAGCGTGAGAACTTGTACCACAATATAACACAACACCACGCCTGAAATCCCAACAGTGTTAGCAGAAGTGTAACAATACGCTTTTTGACAAAAAACTCCACTTGAATACGTACCCCACATGTTTATGACTAGCCACAAGCAGCTCGAAGTCAGGCCCGTAGGTCTGCAGCGCATCTACCAGCAGCAAGGAGTGCACTGACAGCGACAGCGACAGGTCGCGCGGCCGAGCCGTGGCCGCCGCCTTCACGCCGCACACCTGCACCTCCGCGATGCTGCGGCCCATCGACTGCACCTGTATCAGACCACAAATTAATTCTACTTTTCCAGGCTCGCCGCTTCTCAATAAGATGTGTTGCTGCTGCTGGAGAGTTTGTTCCGCCACTTTTTAACTGCACCCGCAATTCGTTTTCTTTTTTTTTTTAAATTGTGCCAAAAAGCATTTGTTTCTCACGGAGCTTTGCGGACTAAAAGGGAAGGGTTTAATGTTGTAAACAGCAGCACGAGTCACAGGCGGGCTACGAAAGCTTTTTACAAAGTATTACAAAATTAGAGGAAAAATAATGATGCAATGAAAGGTACAAGGGTTTTTGTTTTGGATCTGCTGTATATCTACGTACCTCCAGCGACATCTGCTCTATGGCGAACTGCAGCATGAAGAGTGTGGAGTTATGGTGCTGGGAAAACTCGGAGCGCTCCGTCTCCGAGCTCACGCTGTTCTCTTCTATGTCGTCAAACTCTGCTTGCATAGGACTCGAAGACTCGCGACTACTGCACACAGAAACAATATTCAACATACTAAAAAAGTAATTAAAATGATGGGTAAAGCGGGGTCTGTAATAGCTGGAAAACTCTTTTTTTCATCGCTTATTTTATGGCAAACAACATCTGCCTAGCCTTTTCACAACTATATTAGGGTTAAACTTACACCGTCACTTACGGGATATCTTCCGTCATCAACATCATTATTCATTAAGACGTCCACTGCTGGACATAGGCCTCCCCCAAAGGGGGCGGAGTTTGCCATAATCGCCACGCGATCGCAGTACGGTTGTTAAAAAAAGACAGAGAACGCTGCTGCCCATTCCTTGGTAAGTCCCATAATCTTATATAACATCTTCCGTGATTATCAAACATCCTGACCTCCGCAGTAACACGCTCATTCAGTTATAAAACAACAGAATATATTTGTTTGAGAGGAGTTATAAGAGGAATTTCACTAATATTTTAGGGTTACCAGAATAAGCAGACAGTAATCAGCATTTCGAGTTGTATCTACTCACTTGTTGCTTCCAAAAAGTGCTGAATTAGTGAACACTGCCCTTACGGCGAACAGTTTCTGTTCACTGAGATGCACCACCAGGGACGGCAGCGAGCCGCACACGGTGGCCGTGGGGTACTGCGGGTCGCTGGTGTGCACCACGCGCCGCTCCGCCTGGGGGGGGGGGGGGAATTAGACCGTATGCCTTCGAATTAAGGTTTTATTTTCAATATTAAACTTAACCACCTAAATAAACATGGAACTTCAGATTCTAGAAGACTAAAAAAATTACAATCATAAGGTTGAATTTTCAATACAAACAAAACTCGGAACAATTACAACGCAAAGGTTTCATAATTACCTGCAGCAAGATGCTGAACCTGTCCAGCAGGTGCAGCGAGGACGTACTCTTGGTGTGCGCGTACTTCCAGTTATCTCGCGCGCGACCCACCAGGATCTGCAGGTCGCTCAGTTCTATCTTGTATCTGCGGGGGTACATTTGGATTTTAGTTAGTGTCGAAAGTTTGTCCTGATCTCCCAGTAAGAGAGTTGTAAATCCGTGCAGCGTGACTGCACGATTTGTTAAATCGTTCTTTTGATAGAGCGTTAAAATTAATTATGTTAATTTAAACACCGCTAAGGTTAAAATTATCTAAAATTATCTTAAAACAGAAATAAACATAGACATTTTATGTCGGACAAGTGACATTCAACCTTAGGAAGAAAAAATAATAGTTATGAGGCCGATTAAACATAGTAGAAGACATCATCGAGTTGTGATGGAGGACACGTTTATTGTTTTTGACAAGTGGCGGGTGAGCCATAGCATTACACACCTGTCGTACAGCCTGTTGTGCAAGTTGGCGGCGTCCAGCGCGGGCTGCGCCTGCGCAGGCGCCGGCTCGGGTGGCGAGCTCGGCGACAGCAAGCTGCCCGGCGGCGTGGAGCAGGGGGTCATGAACATTTCTGGAACAAGAAAAACATTATTAAATTCATTATTATCGTGCTTACAATTCTAAATAAAATTATTTCAAAAATGGGTTTTTGAAAATGTAACTACTACCAAGATATAAAAAATAATATATTTAGCCGATATTTACAACAAGAAAGACTGAACATTTTATTAATAAAATTCATTCCATTCATTCTCACCTTCATCGTCAGGTGGTGTGTGCGGCGCAAAGTCCGCTAGGTTGGCATTGGCGAGCCGAAGTCTGCCGAAGTCGACGACGAGCACGGCCGAGTCGCGCGAGCTCAGCTGCTCCACGAACAGGATCTGCGGCGCCGAGATGTCCAGCTCCACTTGCCATGTGCGACGCTCGCCCTACATACAGAGAAAAAAACATACAATCAATATATTTAGTAAGTACGATATTGTGGGTCACGAGCAGGGCCATGAAGTGTGAGATTTCTGAAAAGTACAGCAAGGGAAACAGAGGCTACAAACTTTAATTTATGGGATGAGGGGAATGAACGTAGATTCAAATCGAAATTTGCCCGTCATATTAAATGACACAGCAAAATAACATAGTGCGCCATTATAGTCAACAATCAAGTTACCTGACTATATTAGCACAAAAATAGGCTGGTTTCTATATCAATGTCAGTCAAGCCCCTGGAGATGAATACGAGCTCTACTGCGCGGCCTGCATACGGGGACACACGTGATACGTACGGGATGCGCGTGCGCGTGCATCATGTGCTCCCACTGCGTGATGAGGCGCGCGCGCGTGCTGTCGCGCACGTGCGCGTACGCGTGCGACCACGGCGCGCACACCCACTGCTGGGCCCAGCGCGCTGCTTCTGCATTGTACACCACCTCTAGTGATGCTGACTTCACCCACAACCTGGGAACAACACAAAACCATCACAACGAACGCCGAAAGGGCCCGATTGCCACCGAAACTAAAAGACCCATCGTAGCAAGGGTAACGCTAAGTAGTGCTGCGCTTGCGACGACACTATCTTACACGACCAGTTGATTATAACACTGTGGTCGAATTATTGACCACGACCTTCGCGGGTTACTCCCGAAGTGAACATAATATGCTTACTTGTAGTCGCAGTTGATGCCGAAGGGCTTCTTCTCGTAGGTGAGCTGGAACAGCGGCTCCTGCTGCGCCTGCGCGGTGTTGATACCGGACTGCGAGTGTGAGCGGCACCACGACATGGCCGCGCCTGAAGCACTCAGCGCGCTCAGACCCTCGCGGATTACTCCCTGGTGGACAAGACAATAATGTCAATAAAGGAAAATGATACAAACTTTCCCCAAATATCTATGTAAGTGCTGTGCATACCTGTAAGTGATATATTCACCCCAGATTTTAAGTTTAATTGTTTCATTACCCCAAAAATGTAGTTGTTGGAGTGCAATAATTAAATAAAAACATACCTGCGGTGCGATGAGTATAGGGAAGAGTGTGTTGGGCGTGATGCGCTCGCGCAGGCACACGGAGCCCAGCGACACGTGCAGCGCGTGCGACGCGGCGCGCGGCCGCGACTCGATGCCCACGCGCACGCACGAGAACTGCAGCTCCACGCCCTCTGTCGCGCTGTCCGACTGCAGGGTTCTGCAGGACAAACCGACACCGCAACATGAATAAACATCCAATTACATTAACCTCCCTTGTTCATAGTCAGCTAAAAAATAACGACAACTTTTTTGCGTTTTACTCTAAATTGAAATTGGGTAAAAGATGAGTTTATATCGTGCTAAATAAAATCTGGTGAAGCTACTTACTTGTTTTCATCAGCTTCAGTCTCCATACACAGATTCAAGGAGCCCTTATTCAGAATAAACTCGAACTTTCCAAACACAGTATCTCTCTTTAGCATCGTGTTATTATCTAAGGAGTCTGCAATCACATCTAGGATCTCCTCCTCTAGGTCAGCGGGTGCGTGAGGCGCGGGGGCGGGCGCAGGGGCGGGGGCGGGGGCAGGGGCGGCCGGGGCGGGGTCCTGCGCGGGCGCGCCGTACCAGCCCCACCACTGCGGGAACCAGTGCACTAGCATGCTGCGGCCTGAGCTTGCTGGCTTGTCAGGGGTCGACACTGGAGTCGATTTTGGCACTTTTCGCATTGCTACCTGTGAATGAATTGAGTCATTATTAAGTACTAACGACCCGCCCTTGCTTCGCACAGCGCCACCTATCGGGTCCAAAATAATATCTAATGTAGCCTATATTTTAAGATAAGCATTTAGTAGTAGAGCGGTGAAAACTGCGTACAAATCCATGCAATGCAGTAGTTTTTGCGCGATGCGCGTACAAACTACAGACAGACAGACAAAAATTCTAAAAACCGTTGTTTTGGCTTCTGATGCTCTAATAAAGGTGTGTGTACGTTTGAAATAATAACAAAAGTTGAATCAGATGACCTATTTTCATGTAATATACTTTTTTTTAATATAAGTATGAAATTAAATAATGAGTTATTGATATACTTTCATTTTACCTTATTTTATATGGTTTAATGAACATTTTCTATAATGCACATTTGAACTAATATTCAATTAGTATAATATTCAGTTACTATAATATTAAAAATCTATAGTATCGTTTAATATAATTTAGAAATGTTGCGTCGAGACGAACGAGAGACGTCGTCGGTTCGATCGTTTTGCTATTTAAGGCGAGGTTACCCCGAGCGCCGTATGCATCAATCGCTTACCCCAGCCCCCGCACGGAGAGGCGATACGTAACAAATTACGCGGCGCGAAAACGCGGGCGCTTAGCGCACTGGTCATGAGTTCACGAACTCGGATAGATACTAAGTTGCGTTACAGGGTAGAGCGATGCAGTAAAACAACTTGAATTAATATTGTATAAGTTCACTTTGTTTTATTTTTATAGAAAGTATTGGTTATAGATAGATTAGGAACCTACGTATTCTATGAACGTGAACCTTATTACTAATAATTAAAATAAGTAGATATAATTAAAAATAAGAAGGTATACTTATTTATTTTTGTGAATAAGGTCAATTTAAAATCTGACTGACACTAAGATCATGAATACGGGTATGATTCAAAACTACACGCCACGCGCCATTCGGTTTTGAAAAAATGTATGCTTTACTTTTTTTTCGGTTTTGTTGTCATGGGTTTCGTTTTCGTGGTTTTTGGGGTCGCTGATAACTAAAATTAGGCCAAAATGAAAATTCAAGATGGCGGCGACGAAAATTTTCGATTTTTTCTTCATGAGTGTCATTTTCGTGGTTTTTGGGGTCGCTGATAACGAAACTGAGGTCAAAATGAAAATCCAAGCTGGCGCCGACGAAAATTTTCGGTATTTTCGTCATGTGTGTCATTTTCATGGTTTTCGTGGTCGCTGATAACGAAAATTTGGTCAAAATTAAAATTCAAGATGGCGCCAATGAAAATTTAGCTTTGTCGTCATGGGTGTCATTTTCGTGGCTTTCGGGATCGCTGGTAACGAAAATGAGTACAAAATGAAAATCCATGATGCTGCCGACGAAAATTTTCTGTTTTTTCGTCATGGGTGTCATTTTCATGGTTTTCGGGGTCGCTAATAACGAAAATTAGGTCTAAATTAAAAATTCAAGATGGGTGTCATTTTCATGGTTTTCGGAGGATGAAAAAAAAAAATTTTTTTGTTTCTGTTTATTTTGAACTTATTTTGCGTTATCAGTGACCCCGAAAACCATGAAAATGATACCCATGACGTAAAAACAAAAAAATAGTTTTTGGTGTTATCGAATTTTCATTTTGACCTCATTTTCGTTATCAACGACCCAGAAAACCATTAAAATGACACCCATGACCACAAAACCGAAAATTTTCATTGGCGCCATCTTGAATTTTAATTTTGACCTCATTTTCGTTATCAGCGACCCCGAAAACCACGAAAATGACACCCATGACGACAAAGCTAAAATTTCATTGGCGCCATCTTGAATTTTAATTTTGACCAAATTTTCGTTATCAGCGACCACGAAAACCATGAAAATGACACCCATGACAAAAATACCGAAAATTTTCGTCGGCGCCAGCGTGCATTTTCATTTTGACCTCAGTTTCGTTATCAGCGACCCCAAAAACCACGAAAATGACACATGACGATAGATTTCCTATACAATGAGAGATCGGCATAAAATACGATATCGACCATTACTCATTCTATCTCGTTCTCCCCTACATACTTTCTTTTTCTGCCCATGTCGAACTCGATAATCTTCGGTTTACCGGGCTCCCTACTAAACTTTTTTAGAACTCCTTACAAAAAAAAATTATTGGAATAAATGTTTTGATTTTAGTAGGCCAGTTACAGGCAGTTTTGAATTGTCGAAAAAAAGATAATAAAATGAAGCTACAGTCCCATTCAAAATAGGCATAATAACTGTGAAAGTACTGTAGTTGCCCATTCCAAAGTTACCGAAATTTATAAATAATATTGCGAAATCATAAATAGCACTTTTGCAACGACACAATAAAGTTCAATTCAGGCCGCGCAGCGCTAATTATCTACAGTTATATTCTCTTAGAAGCTGCCTCTCTTTCTAATGCGTAACTCTTATCTTATACCTTCTGACTACGTTCCCTATTAGGTACCTACTGTACTTTTGTGAACAAATGACATTTCAAATAAACCTAGTGTGTAGGTGTTTACTAAGTATTGTTTTTTACAAACTATTTTTGGCTTAACAGAACTTAGCGGGGGTGGGGTGGCGGGTTCGAAAAATTGGCACACGTCCGACCTCCAACGCGTTCCGCTCGGGACTGAAGCACGCGATGCGAGTATGAAATGATGAAAACAGCAAATTTTGGAAATGGTGGTATAGGTTTTTTTTAATATTTCAAATTATGATCGCCGTGTACTGTCACATTTTTTACGACCTTTATAATGGTATAAGTTTTATTGTTAAAAACCTAATATAACTCAAATGAAGTAATATTAAAAACTATCATTTAGAATTGTCTTTGCGATTTAATTGGATGCAACAAAGTGCAAGTAATCGTGTATCGCTGTGCCGAAATATCTAGATCGAAGTGTGAAATATGTAATATTTTTTTTTTCAGAATTTAAATCCGTGCTATATAGGAATAAAGCACAATACAAAACGACGTTTATCTGGATAACCTCGCCTTAAAGCAAACGAACGAATCGATAATATCCTGAAAAATAAAGAGGAATACACTGAAATTGAATTCCTTCGGGCTTTGGCTTCTAACTTAAAACTAAAATAAGGTTAGTCAACCTTAGCATAGCATTATGTCATCAGTTTTAGCATTGTTATATGAATAGGCATCGTTTCGGACTGATGATGGTTTTGTGACGGTGTCGAGGAGGAGGCGCCGTCCACGTACTAGTACGAAACGCTGCGGTACGGTTCAGTCGGAGCCCAACGGGCCTCTTCGTGCCGCAAAGCAGAAAACTCCGGTGTACATCTCCCGCCTACACTACACCACTACGGCAAGTACGCGGCGAGAGTGTAGCTGCTTGAGTCGCGCCGCAACGTCACTTTAAGGCGTTCGTGGTGCGTATACCAACGTGTTATCTGCACCTCGTCTTGGAGGACGCAGGGAGTGGTGTTCCGTCGCTTCCACGGGCAAGTGCCACATGAACGCACAGTGACATAGTGTACAAGGGAAGTGTTACTTACATAGTTTTAAGGTTCTGTTTACTAACACAATTTGTATTTTGTTATATGTATGTTAGTCTGTAAGGTATATTATCTATGGCCCAAAGTAGCCTGAAAATAAATGGATGTTGTTGTTGTTGAATAAATAAATAAGTATTAACTTGTTGTGTTTTGTTATTCTCCTTATATATACCTGCGTCAGAAACCATGTACTGCAATAGGATCGTTTTGGTTAGGTTAGAACAGTGACCATTAGCGCGCGAAGGCGAGCGAGCGTAGCAAGCGTGCCGCGGCAGCGACGGCAGAGCGCCAGATCCCCTCTATTGTTGGTGAATCACCTGGGTTAGATGAGGTAATAACAGTGTGATGTTTCATGATATTTACTTAATCATTAAAGAATGTTTACTGAAAATGAGTAAATATGAAAATCAGGTCAACTGAACATTATATAAAAATAGCAGTATTATTATCTGCCTAGCCTTTTCTCAACTATGTCGGAGTCGGCTTCCAGTCTAACCGGATGCAACTGAATACCATTATTTTACATGGAGCGACTGCCTATCTGACCTCCACAACCCAGTTAGTACTGGGTAATACGATACCCCTTGGTAAGACTGGTTGTCGGACTTTTTGGGCCACTGACTACCTAACGACTGTCAAAAATCTACAAATGACACCCGGGACCAACGGCTTAACGTGCTTTCCGAGGCACGGAGGAAACTCGGTATGTAATGGATGGTCACCCATCCACAGACCAACCTAGGTAAGCACGGCTTAACCTAAAGATCGATCCGAGCGGCTGTTATTATTTAGCCACGAGCTCCTCCTCCTCCTCCTCCTATAAAAAAGCAGTATACAAATTGAAAATTATATGAAATGAACGTTATACTAAATGTTATTAGAGCAAAAGAAGGTTATATCAAATATAACATTAGATCACATGAAATTAGGTTATTTGTTCTTATAGCATGTAAAAATTATATCATGTGAACGTTATTTCAAGTAATATTATACTTTCTGTTATTATGCCATATATTACACACTCCTAATAAAGACCCCCATATAATATATTTTTTTCAATATCTTCAATGTACAGACATCGGCCTGTTACAATTTCATTAAATGTATATAGATACAACTGTTTTTGGAGATGTAAGTTGATTAAAGTACAATATTACACATTCATTTAATTTTAACGCTCTCATGACGATGGCCTGAAAAACATCATTGTAGTGACGTCACCACAGCAAAATCCCAATGAAGTTAAGCAATTTTGAAATATTTAATGTCATTAACTGATTTTTAACCAAAGATAATACTTGAATTCTATTCTAACTCCGTTATTTCCAAAGTTGCCATCTCCAGTAGCCTTCCTCTTTTTTTTTGTGATTTAAGAAAAAGTTTTTTTATGTTTTTTGGCATGATAATGGCATCATCTAAAAATGATAAACGTGTTCTGCCATGCATACCTCTCTAAGCGCCTTCAGGAGGTGCAGCGGCGTGCGCCACTCGAACTCGTCCTTGGCGGCCTTGCGGTCTGCGGGCAGCGTGGCCGCGGGGTTGCTGAGCGTCAGCAGGCACGCGTCCACGTACGCGCGCGTCGCTCGCGCCTGCGAGAGGCACGACTCCCATGTCGGTCGAGGCTCGGTCCCTACACACAAGCACGAATATTGAAGATCACCATAAGTAGGATCAGCCATAACTCTGGGACACGAGCCTTCTCTCGGTGAGAGCGAGTGGAAGAGGGCGGGTCAGGGTAATCTGCCTGTTCGGGTTCAAACCCACGACCTACAGCTCGTTAGTCGTCGTCCAAGTAGCAGCACACAACTACTAATTTTTATTAGTAGTTGTAAAAGAAGGCCAAACTATTATCTTTTATACAACAACAGATAGTGTTGCCCAAATGCAAGAACAAGACGAGACTTAGCCAGTCTTGGTCTTGGTCTTGCGCCAATACACCTGGTTTTGGTCTTGGTCTTGGTCTTGCGCTCCCAGTCTTGGTCTTGGTCTTGGTCTTGCAGCAAGAGTCTTGCAAGTCTTGCAATTACCTATTAGTCTATTACTATTTATTAAAGTTTACTTTAAATCTTAGAAAAACGTATTAGAATTGGAACATTGTGAGCTTGAATTAACATAGCCATAGTAAAGATCAAGCAGATTAATAAATAACTGAAGATTTGATAAGAAATTCGAAAAATCAACTGACCTATATGTCGTTTTCCATGGAAGTAACTGTTTCTTAATAAACATTTATGATTTATAAGCTTACATTTGCTAAAACATGTAAAAAAACAAATTAATTACAATAACTTGACTGTATTTTAAAGAACAATACTTATCTGTCTAGAAAGAGATTGAACCCTCAACTTATAAGAAATTTAATAAAAGAGTTTTACGATTTATCATTTATTTGAATAAAAAATAAAATACAACACAAATCAACAGCTTTATCATTAGGTTATGATACTTTATATCAATTTTTTTGACCAAGAATTAATACAAAGTAACCATCTGGCTGACTCATCACTTAACCTATTTCTATGTTTTCTAATTACTAATGATGCTTTAGAAAATAACCTCTCAGCAGGTACTGAAGTTGCAGGTATTGAGAGAAAATCACGGGCCATTTTCGATAAAATCGGATACTCTGTCTCATGCGTCCTCCACCAATCTAAAATGTCTTCCGAGCTGGCAGTTCTTGGTTTTCTCAGGTACTCCTCCAACTCGTCTATCACTAAGCCTTGAAGACAAGATCCAGATGACGTCGAGGGACATTCATAGAGTTTATCAAAGTCTATTACGTCTTCATCTTCATCACATACTTTATTTTCTTTTTCTGGTAATTCCAGAGATTTGTTCAGTGTAGAGTGTAGACTTTTATATTCTTCATAAAGTTCATTGAACTTGCGCAGACTTTCTGTTTTAAGTTGCTTCGCCCACATTGTCAGGTCAAAAGTCTGAGCCTTATGCCTTGGGTCTAAAATTAAAGAAGTACAATAAATCCAGTTGCTCTTCTTGTAATGTTTAAGCATTTTGTCTCGAGCTGCTTGGAAAGCTAGAATGAGCCTTTCATCCACTTCAGATCGATTAGGTTTCTCATCTAACTGTTTTACCATGGATTCAATTTTATCTAGCAAGAGATTGAATGATACAATGACTAGCGGTAATGTAACATATTTGTCTCCACCAAGTTTTGTACTTAAAAGTTTAAAGTTTATTAGAAATTTATGTAATTTTTCGAGTACCTGCCATTCATTAGCTGTGATTTGAAAATCATTTAATTCGGTGACAGAACTGCACAATATGTCAATGCCCGCTCTCACTTTTAAACCAAATCCAATCATGTCATGTGTGGAATTCCATCTCGTTGGACAGTCAAGAATGGCATTTAGATTTGATGGCACGCCAGCTGCTTCACAAGCAGACTGAAACTTCTTCTTCACTATCTCACTTCTTTTTATTTTACTGGAAATACTGCGTAACTTTGTTACAGATGTACGCGAGTCAGCAATATTTGGTGCAGATTCTTCATCTTCCTCATCCTCAGTTTCGTCTGCATAGTCTTCGTACTGCTGATCTTGCGCGTTAGTGTCAGACTCACAGTGTAATGCTAAGGTCTTTAATAAATCTTGTACACCAAGGTTTAAAATGTGAGCAAAGCACCGGAAATGTTGATTGTCTGAATCAAAGTGTGGCGGCAGCTGTTTGCCCAGTTCATACATAAATTTGGTATTTGCAGTTGCGTTGTCGACCGTGATACCTTGTATTTTATCAATTATGCCATATTCCAATAAACATTCATGGAAAATCGTTGCAATATCTTCCCCAGTATGTCGACCGCGTGATGGTATAAAATCAAGAACTACAGATTGATACTTCCATTCGTTGTCTATATAATGAATAGTAACCCCGTAGTAACTCCTACCAGCAATTGACGTCCACCCATCAATGGTAAAAGACATTTTAGATGATAATTGTTGAAGTCGTTCCTTGAGATTCAATTGGAGCTCTTCAAATCGCTCTTTGACTTTCCTTCTAAGTGTAGACCTTTTAGGAAACACCATATTAGGGCAAATACGTCGAAAATATACTTGTGTAGCTTCGTCATCGAAAAATGAGAAGGGAAGATATTTTTTCACCACCCAATCAACTGTAGCTGTCGTGATGTTGTCACTGCTGTTTTCCGACTGAAACAAAACAATAAATCTTGTGTTATTATTTAAAACATACTAGGTTTGAGCGTATAAGAGGAGGAGGTTTGTTGTTGTTAAATCGAGAAAATCGTTAAATTGATATTTGTTATATTAAGGTTGCACTGTACTGTAATTTACCAAAATAAAGTACTTAGTTGTTACTGGCCGATTAAAAGAAAATATGGGTGTTTATAAAAAATATTTAAGACGATAATTACATACTTAATATGTCGCACCCCTAGATGAAAACACCACTAACTCAAAAATACTTACGTAAGTTAATGGCGTTTTTGAAAGTATCGCATGAATAGCTACGCGGAGTTAAAATTCTTTTAACTGTTAAAAAAATATTCTTACCTGTCCACTTCTTCCAGCGGTTACTAAAAAGCTTGTGATATCTCCACTTAATTTTGGTTTAACAGGAAGAAATATTTCTGATTCCTTTTTGTGGAAAGATATTAGATGTTTCCTTAAGCCTGAAGTGTTTCTGTTTTTCATTTTTATTTCAATCTTTTTATGTTGGCACAATTTACAGAAGGCAGTTTGGGATGCATGAATTATTTCGAAAAACTCCTCAAATTTGCTTTTGGGTCTTTTAGATCTGTGACTCAAACTCTCGTTACTCGGACTAGAATAATTTGAATCTTCGTCACTCATATTAAATTGTACACGTGATACGTTTTTAGAAAACAACGAGAATTAGTAAAAACAATTATTAAGTTAGACTCGAAGCACAGCTCAATTGGAAATGACTGGAATTAAAATAATTCCTTTATTTATAGTACGTTTCCTTGCTTTCTACCGCGCCGCCTCGCCACGTGCCGGCTCTATGAAAAGGATGCCGCCGCAAATCAAACAATGCCGCGTGCGGCGTACAAACACACACTAAATATTACCTACTTGTACAGACGCGACGCGTGAATAAAATAGAATTAGTGCCAATCACTATTCTTTACATATAAGTGAATGTTTTGGCGTACATCTATACTAATATTAAATCCATGACCGTTATTTGAAGCTTACTGTTTGAGATAGGCCCTATCTGTTTTCCGGTTATCTATGTCCTTCTTCTTCACTCCTATATATCTATCTCGCTCGCACACTCCCCACCAGGCAGGCCCGAGCGCAGTTGGGAGGCTCGAGGCGTTCACGAATCATTGGCGTCTTGTTTTCCGGCGAGTACGGTTGTCTTCACCTTCACTACACCGTAAATAGAAATAGCACCTGCGCGTGAGTTAATTTCATATTTAAACGGTGTTACCGTTCGTTTTTCAAGTCGATTTGATATTAACGTTCATAATTCAAATTGATTACGCAGGTATGTAACGTATTTTTAGCGTTATTTTTCTTGGTTTCTTTTTGTTTCTAGAAACATTTACCTATTGTCCTTCCTCAGTATAAAGTGTCATAATCATACTGTGTCCTAGTTGTGAACTTTTGTGTTTTACAGATACCTACCTTTTAAAAAGTGTTTTACTTTTAGGATGGATGATTTAGATAAAAATAATACATGTGTGAACGCTAGTGTTGAGGAGCCGCGATATGATTTATCGCGGGATCGGGTGCCAAAGCCGGCTCAGTCCAGTTCTCGGAAACGTGCACGCTCAGCTAGGAGTTCATCATCTAGTAGCAGCCCTTCTTCGTCAAGTGATTCCACGGATTCCGCGAGCTCTTCCGACCGAAAGAAAAAACGTGGCCATCACCACAAAAGAAGGGGGGGCAAATATAGTCGCAAATCACGGAAAGACAGTCGGCAGATGCACAAGTTATTCCGAGAGGTGAGTGCATTACGTAATCAAATTGCTTTGTCATCATCAGTGCCATGTGGCGGTGTGGAGCCCGCGTCAGTTATAGACAACGACTTGTTGATTGATGACAGTGTTAGTGGCATCTTGTACAATGATGGTAGTGACGCGTGCGCGAGTGAACCTACTCAGGTTCAACTGCCGTTCAGTTTCGATATTGAAACAAAACTGAAGGAGCCTGCGGTCCCTAAAGCACCCGATAATTTATTGAAAGCCCTTCAGGATATACAATATTTTAATAAAAGTGAATGGAGTGAGGTCAGGTACTCTGAAGTACAGAAATCATATTGCCATACGCCTGGTTTTATTGACCTAGAAGCCAATGAGGAGATTCGTGCGTATGATCAGTTGCGCCATTTGGCTTATGCTGACAAGGCTTACGCCGCTCTTACATTTTGTGCGCTGGAACAAAGGCAGGCGTTATCATCTACTTTGTCAGAACTACTATCCTGGGCTCATGCAGAACAGGGTTTAAATTTTAATAGCCTTCAGGATAAGATCACGGAGGTTTTTTCTAAAGGTGATTTCCACAAAGCGTCTTCAGATTTGTTGCAGCTTATCTGTGGACACAGGGCTGAAGTTATACAAATGCGCCGAGATGGAATAACTAATCACGTTCGTGATCCTTTCATAAAGGCAACGCTACGCAAGATCCCACCATCCGACCGCCATTTATTCGAAAGCGAATCGTTTACCGCTGCCCTTGAAAAAAGGGGTGGGGTTAAGAAGACATTCATGCCCTTACTTAAACCTACAAGTGGCTCTGCTTCGCAAGCAGGACCAAGCAAGGCTGCACGTCACCCCCCGCAGGGGTCGGCTCACTATCATGGACCCTCGCAGGGTACCAGCCATGGATGCTGCGCCTCTGTGCCTCATCCACATTATCAATACCGCCAGTCCACACAGGACTGCTATCATGAACGTCCTCAGCGACAGAGCAACCAAAGTGACCGTCGCACGGCGCCTACAAGCAACAACAGAGGTTCATTTCGCTCGCGGGGTGGCCGCCAAAGCTACAAGCCTCAGAGTCAGGGCAAAGGAAACCGTAAACGCCCCGGAGTCTCCTCAGACTACAACTCTGGGAACAAAAACCGTAAGTACTGACTCGACCGAATTCAGGGCGGGTCAACTAGCACTATTTTACAATCGATGGAAGGAAATGGGAGCTCCAAACTTTCTGTTGCGCATAATAACAGGGTATCGCATACCCTTTCTTCTAAAACCACCTCTAATGTTGCCACATTTGAGGAAAGGGCCCTACATCACACAGGAGTCCGAATCGATGTCGGCACTCATCAGTCAGATGAAAGACCAAGGTGTATTAGAAGCAGTGCGACCTTCCCCGAGCTTCCTGTCAACATTGTTTCTTGTGCCAAAGAGCGATGGCTCCGACCGCCCAATATTCAACTTAAGAGCTTTAAACGACTATGTAATCACGAAACCCTTCAGCCTGATAAATGTGTTTCGTATACCGGAGTTCCTCCAGCCAGGCGACTGGCTTTGCAAAGTAGACCTTTCGCAAGCTTACTTTCACTTACCAATATCTCCGGCACACAGAAGATTTTTGCGCCTCATTTACCAAGGGGAGCTATTAGAAATGACCTGCTTACCTTTCGGCCTCAGTACAGCACCGAAGGTGTTTGCCTCTCTGAGCAACTGGGTCGCTCAAACATTGCGAGAACAGAATCTGCGCATAATTGTCTACCTAGACGACTTCCTAGTAGTTCACCAGGACAGGGACACTCTGCAAACTCATGTTCGTACTCTCCTGAACCGTCTAGAATATCTAGGGTGGCAAGTAAATCTAAAGAAATCCGTTTTATCCCCACAAAAGAGTCTTGTGTATCTGGGAGTTCAGTGGGATCCTTGGGCCAACAAAAAATCTCTGCCGCAAGACAAGGTCAGAAATCTTATCCACAAGGTCTCTGCAAGGCTGAACTTGGGCAAGGCTTGCCTGCAAGAATTGCAAAGCCTAGTGAGCCTTCTAAACTTTGCAAGTTTTGTGGTGCCACAGGGCAGACTACATCACCGGTCTCTGCTCAGTTTCCTAAATGCATCTCTAAATATGCCAGTCAGAAAGGAGATCCACTTACCAGACGAAGTCCTAGGAGATCTTCAGTGGTGGTTTCACAACTGCCACCAAACATCTGCAATCCATCTGCCATCACCAACTCACTTTGTGACCACAGACGCCTCCGATCTGGCTTGGGGAGCTCAGGTGGACGGTTACGCAGTGTCAGGTGTGTGGACTGCTCAAGAACAACATCTACATTGCAACCTAAAAGAGATGCTGGCAATCTTAAAAGTGCTCGAAACCCACGGTCCTCTACTGTGCAAGTCCACTGCTCTGTTCCAGTGCGACAATCGAACAGTTGTGGCCCACTTGCGAAACGAGGGCGGCACGAGATCGCCACCTCTGATGGAAGTAACGTACAGAGTGTTCCGCTTACTAGATTGTCATCAAATAAATCTGACAGTCAATTATATACCCGGCATTTACAACGGACATGCGGATCACCTCTCCAGGCACAAGCTAATGCCAGAATGGCATCTTCTGCCCGCTTGCACGGAGAAGGTATTTCACAAGTTTGGCACTCCGGTAGTAGATCTATTTGCGTCCAGTCGAGCAAACGTGGTAGCCAACTATGTGTCTCTGGATTTAACAGATACCCATGCGTTATTCCACAATGCCTTTTCCCGGCAGTGGAACTACCACCTTGCGTGGGTATTCCCACCACCGTACCTAATACCCAAGGTGCTGGCCCACCTCAACTCGGCGACCGGGCTGTACCTTTTAATTGTCCCCCGGTGGAGTCGGGTATTCTGGCGGGCCGATCTCAAAGCTCGAGCAGTAGCAGCTCCGTGGTCGATCACCAATCTCAGGAAGAATCTAATAGACACCACGACCGGTCTGCCACCCCCCAAGGTTCAAGAGATGGCGCTCGAAGTCTGGAAGTGTGGGGGTGGTCGAAGAGCTTGACGGGTTGGAATGAAGATCAAATACAGTTACTTAAATCCTCGTGGCGTACTTCGACTCTTAAAACCTATAAGGTCGCGTGGGATCGATGGGTATCTTGGTCTAAAAAATATAATTTGGATCCTTTTAACCCAACAGGGCCCATCGTTGCTAGATATCTAGCGGACCTACATTTAGTCGACAAGTTTTCTTATAACACTATTTTGCTTCACAAATCGGTAGTGGCTACTCTATGCAATGCCGAAGATGCTGGACGAATAAGTTCGCATACATTAGTAAAACACGTACTAAAGTCTATTGCTTTAAAGAAGCCTGTCGCCCATAAGCCTCCCGTATGGAATATAGATGCCCTGACCTCCTTTTTAAGTTCAAACACTGTAGATGAAAATAACCCTTTTGCCACTTCTCGACATATAGCAACACTCCTCCTCCTGTGCTCAGGCAGACGAGTCCACGATCTGACATTGCTGCTAGTGGACTCGGAGCATTGCATCGATGATGGCTGTAACATTATTTTAAAGCCAGTATTTGGCTCTAAAACCGATAGTGACACTCATAGGCAATCGGGATGGAAGTTGCTGCCTAATACGAGTAATAAAAATCTGGATCCTGTGTTTTGGGTCAGAAAATTAATTGATCTTCTTAAAGATAAAAGAGATTCGGGTAATTGTCCAAACTTATTTATAAATATCAGAGGACAAGCAAAGGCGGCCTCTCGCACTGTGATTGCGGGATGGGTTAAAACTGTACTAACAGAGGCTGGTATACCAGCTACACCTGGAAGTCTACGATCAGCAGTATCTTCAAAAAATTGGTCTGATAACTTACCTCTGGATGAAATTTTGTCCAGAGGAAATTGGAAGTCCAAAGAGACTTTTACACGCTTCTACAGACGAGAGATACTGCCAGCCTCTGCTAGCAACAGCATTACTAGAATGTTCAACCCAGCTGATTAAATTTTTATTTTCTGTATTAATCTTCTGGAACACAGATTATACTAATATTGTTACTGTTGTTATTACGAATTGTTACTGATTGGTTTTTGTTGTATAAATTTATTTCTTGCACACTCCAAAGCTGTTTAATTTAATATTATATTATCTTCCAAATAATGAATATCTATCGCTTAATTCATAGGTATAGATTATTTTCCTGAAGTCAATCAAACTTACTTCACATTGGCGTCCCCACCACCAGGCGATAACAAACACGTCTCAAACAGTAAGCTTCAAATAACGGTCATGGATTTAATAGAAGCGTTTTTCCTGAAATAAAACGCATATTAAATACTTACCTTATTTGAAGCTTACAATTAATTTCTGCCTGGTATTTTTGACTCAATGATTCGTGAACGCCTCGAGCCTCCCAACTGCGCTCGGGCCTGCCTGGTGGGGAGTGTGCGAGCGAGATAGATATATAGGAGTGAAGAAGAAGGACATAGATAACCGGAAAACAGATAGGGCCTATCTCAAACAGTAAGCTTCAAATAAGGTAAGTATTTAATATGCGTTTTATTTCAGGAAAAACGCTTCTATTATAAAGCTGAAGAGTTCGTTTGTATGTTTGATGACAGAAGTTTTAAAATAAATAAATAAGTCCTGAACGTCACTATACCTCCAAAGTTACTATTCCTCGTGGACGAAGTCGCGGGCACAGCTAGTAAATACTTACTCTCATCATCTCTCTCAGAGATATTCGGGCTGGTAAGTAATACAAAACTCTTATCGCAGGCTTTTTATTTTATTAGTAGGTAAGTACCTACGCTTTTTATATTATTTTATTAGTTTTGTAGAATTTTTTTACACGTTTCAAGTATATTTAAAAGTGGCTACAATATTTATTAAACGGGTGATATTTGAACACTTTTTTGCTATTTTTTCTTGTAAAAACTTAAGAAATATAATGACTAAATGTACAATAATAGTACCTAAGTAATTAGTTTAAAACCATATAAGTAATCAATATTATAATATATACTTACTAGAATGAATTAATATGACATCTACTACCTATCCTTACCATTTTATCCTAATCATAATACTACTTGCGTGATCAGTATAATGTATTCATTTTCATTCTAAGCACTCTGAAACTTATTTATTCTTTGGAACACCTGTAGGTACTCTTAAAAAAATTCGAAATTATTTTGCATGAGTATACCTACGCCCTATGGCGGCAATCAAATAGTGTCACAAATGTTATGATTTTGGCGTGGCGGCAACGATTGTTTTAGATTTCAAAAGAAGCCGCCGGCGCGTGTATCATAACCATGTACTTCCGAAAAGCGGCAAATTTCTTTGAGAAGTAAGTACAAAACCTTTGATGCCGCATTATCAAAGTGCCGATGGTTAAAACATAACTATGCATGCACTCAGTTTGATTTTAATAGATATTTTTTTATTCGCTATGTTTATGGTATTAGTCGTAATGCGCATAGGTCCAGTTTTTCATATTCTTTGATACAGTTTTTTGCGTCTCATAGAATTCCTAAGCGTACCTACCTATACACCGAACTGTTACACCTAACTACTCAGTGAAATAGCGCTAAGTCCTAGCTGCAAGACGCAAGAGTCTTGCAGGCTATGTCTTGTTCTTGCTCAAGTCTTGCACGGTCAGTCTTGGTCTTGGTCTTGCTAAAAATACGCGGTCTTGTTCTTGGTCTTGGTCTTGCAAAAACGCAAGAACAAGACCAAGACTGCAAGACCAAGACTGAATTTGGGCAACACTAACAACAGAACGACGTGATTTTCTGAGCGAGATCTAACGATACCAGAGCGGAAAAAAGCTGCTTGTTTTTTTAGATTTTACCGACGTTTTGAAGAAGTTCGACACCTAAAGTACCAATAATAGTTAGTATAACTCACAGCGATGATCGGGTACGTGACAGGAGAGCGCGTAGAGCCACCAGTCCCTCGCGTGCCCGCGCACTGGCGCTGCCGGACGACGCGCGCGCACCTCGCGCACGCGTGCGAGCCGCTCCAGTCCCGCCGCGCAGCACACCGCCTCGTAGTACTGGCGCTGCGGGGACACAGGAGCGTGAGTGTCATGTGTGCGACTATGTGTGTAGTGTGGTGTGGGCAATCCATACTCACGGAGGTGAGGTTGAGCGTGACCGTGTCGAGCGTGAGGTGCGCGGCGAGGCGCGGCCGTGCGCGCGAGCGGAGCGGCTGCTCGGTGCGCTCGCGTCGCACGCGTGCGCGCGCTGACGCCGGACGGACCAGGTAGCGGTGCGGCAGACGCCACGTTTCGGACATTCGAGTCTGTAACCCCACCAACACATCATTTTCATACTTAGAAATCTGTAATTTAAGGGGAAAGCGCTAAGTTGGCCCGGGAAATTCCAATTTTCATGCGTTCTTATGCAGTTTGAAGGTGAGTTCATGAAAAATTTTCAATTTTAGAGGCTGCTTTACCACCTTTAAAAAAAAAACTTAATTTCAACAAACTCACGGTGAGCTCTGTGATTGTACAGCTCGCGAACATGCCAGCGGGCACCGGCATGGGATCCCAGTACACGGCGAGGTGCTGCAGCTCCAGCAGTTTGAAGCTGCAGCCGTCGGGGTCCGCCAGCAGCGTGAAGCCGCGCCGCCACTCGCTGTCGCACGACTCCGCGCACAGCGACTCCGCCGTCAGGCCGCACGCGAACGGCCGCGCGGCTGTCACTGCGTCCTCGTACCGGATGTGCACGTCGTTCAGTTTCAACTGGGAGAATCATCAATGAAGATGTTTAAACTGATATTCTTAAATCCATAAGAAATAAAAGCGCAAGCCTACGCCGTGCGTCGTAGAAAAACCCAGTACGACGTCGTAGTCTGAAAACTGACGATGCAATGCGGCAATGGTGGAAAGAAATGATTTCTTTGGGAAAATATTGGGTACATCGCACCTCGATACGACATCGTATTTTAAGGTGCATATCGTAGATGTCCACGACATCACATTGGTAGACGACGTCGCAACGTGCTACGAGGTACGTCGTATCGTGTGAATATTGCGTATGTATTTTGGCCTTACTACCAACTTTGTCCTGGTTACCTGCAGGTTCTCGACGATGTTCGCCAGCAGCCCAGTACCGTAGCTGAGCCATGAGGAGTATGATGTGGCATAGTATCCGGCGTCGGCCGCCTCGTGCTCCGCCCGCCACTGCGCCTCCAGCGCGTCCAGAAGCGCCGTCTTCCGCTCGTGCGCGATCGACGCTTCCACGGAGCAGTCCCACTACGGGAAGTACATTTGTTAACAGTGTCTCTGTCTCTAGTCCACGAGATGTCTAGTACCGTGTGTAAGTCGTTCATCACGCTAGACTGGAGTTGCCCGCACTATGTTAGGTTAGGAAGGTCAATCTGACTAAATTCAGCAGAGCGAGGCTCACACTCTACGTACACAGGAAAATGCATTTAAATGGCATACAAACTATTCAAGATCATTGCGTGTATTACCTACTAATAAATCGCGCCGCAACTTATAAGAGGCGGTTCACCAATAAGACGCCATTACGTATTCTTATCGTTCAATATAATTTATTGAGGAAGTCTTTATAAGAGACACTTTCTTTTCATATTAGCATTTATTTGCATTCTGCTTTATGAGTCTTACCTACTTTCCTACGAAAATAAAGATGTTGTTGTTGTATTGGTATACTACACATACACTAACTCCTCGGGGAAATGCAGGCGTGATGCTAGGGTTTGCGAGATATTGTCAGTACAGCAATAGCCGCAATAGCTAACCTTGAGTGGGTAGACTACCAGCTTAAAGCGCCGATTCATCACTAGAATCTTTTGGCAAACCAGTCATTATTAAAAGACATTATTTATATTCCCATAGAGATAAAGATTAATTTTCTGGTTCATTAGTCTAATAAGCATTAGCTTGTAATTATTTAAATAACGTAATGACTTGTGGGGGGGGGGTAGGTAAGGTAGGTAGGGTAGGTAAGTAGGGTAGGTAGGTAGGGTAGGTAAGTAGGGTAGGTACGTAGGGTAGGTAGGTAGGATAGGTAAGTAGGGTAGGTAGGTAGGGTAGGTTGGGTAGGTTAAAAAAGATGCATTGCAACGCATGCCGGGCACAGTTAATATTTTTTCACATTAATATTTAGGGTCGAGAGCAAGAAATAAATCTTGAGCAGTGATTAGATATGAAGTTAGGATGTCATTGAATATCTAACAAGATGATGGATTTTTTCATGCTTCCTTCCTTGGTAATTTGGTATGCATTACATTATATTGTTTGTATAACTCTAGCAGCAAACCCCTTGCCTCATCTGATGATATGAGTAACAATATTTTTTTAATAAACTAACTATGTTCATTATAACAATTAAAAACGATTAGATAAACTAAACTAAAACAATTAGGTTTAATCTTAAAGGCAGCAAATAAATAAATAACATTTATTTATTTATTACAATGTCTGTACATAGCTCTGTACTTAGCTCTGTCTACTCCAGATTAAACAGATAACATTTATTTAGTTTTCATTATCAACATAGATTAGAAGAATTTAGAATGTTCTCACACTATGTAGAGTAAAATTGTTGTAACATAATAACGTTGTTATGACTAAGTTTGTTGGAATTTCCTGATATAGGGAGAGCTGTTTCACAATATAAAGGATGTTATAATATTTACAGATACCATTCCAAAAATATTATAAATTTGAAAGTATGTGAAATGTGATTCAAATGTGAATTGTGATTGTTTAATGACTGATTTTCAAAAACCAAGGTCAATTAATCAATCAAACAGTCATTTGTAGATGGAATTTCACACACAGTGATAGGTAATATCTAGGATTAAAACGAGTAACTTACAGTCATATTTTTGCTATCAACATTCTTAATTAGTACTTGTTTTCTTCACAAACCTCATCCAAATTGACTGGTGCGGCGACTAAGTAGAGCTTCTCGATGGCGATCAGCCAGGGAGCCGACCGTATCTGCCGCACTGGTACTTGGAGTTGGACTTTCCCGATGAAGCCCGATTTGATCTCCACTGGAAGGCCCAGGTGCCGGAGGGCATCTTTCTTCAGGGGGAGATTCTCTAGCTCCACCTTCCCTGTTAAGAATTTTTTTGAGTATTATAATACTACGCCCGTAACTGGTGTGGATGTCATACTTGCCCCTGCAGAATTCAACATCCCCTTGATCTTATGTTGAGGGTATTTTTGGAAATCAATCATTTTAATCTTTAATACTTATCCAAATCAGTTTTTCAAGTTTTATGCTTCTGAAATTTTCGAGTTAATTGTAGCAAGAAATATAGGCTTTTCGAAGCAAGGAGGTACTCCGTATCTAATGGACGGGCGCCCATCTTCGGACCGACCTAGGCAAGCGCTGCTTAACCTTAAAGATTAACCCGTGCAGCTGTTATTATATAGCCATGAGCTCGTCTAATCTTTCAACTACACATAGATTGAGTGGTGCTGGAACTATTGGGTTGAACCCTTCCACCAAAAATTTATTTGATTGATCATCACAAGTCATTTTAGATTTCAGTCTTGGAAAAAATTATGTCTGCTATTCTTTCTTTGCTATTCAATTATACTGATAAAAGTGCTTTTATGTTATGATTACCTTTATTCATTTTTTAAACACATTATTTATATTTTTAAATATTTTTGTTAACGAAAATTATACAAAACATTTAAAAATCTAGTAAATATTAGAATTCCGGCATCGGGAACAGGGTCCGAGCTACTAGTAGTCAGGGCTCTTGAGAGAGGAATCTCCTAACAATGCGCGCCATGTCCAGAAGTACTGCTTTCTGAATCAAGCCCTTGATCCAGTTCATCTTAGTTATGATTATTATTATTTGGCTTATAACCCTACAGTAGGATACAACAGCAGAAGGCTAATATTATTGCTAAAAATTGGCAAAAGCAAGAACAATCAACTTTACATATACGAAACATGTATGTTTGTGAGGAAGTATAAGGAATTGTTTAATAATGCAAATGATTTATATCCTCGTAACCGACGAGACCCCCACAGGCTAGTATTGGATGTCCTTCCAAGACTAGCTAAATATAATAAAAGTTGTATATCTATGTGTGTATGTTTTTATAATAAGATACCAAGTAATCTCAAGAATCTAAATATGAGATAATTTAAAAATAAATTGCATGAATGGTTGTGTAGTCATAGCTTTTATAGTGTCAAAGACTTCTTTGACAATAAATGTTAAATATTCTCGTGAAATTTTTGCACGCTTATTACTGTTAAGCAAAAACATGTATGCTCTTTCTTTTTTGTTTTTACCATCTTTTATACCATGTTTTTAAGCAAATAAATATTATTCTATTCTATTCTATTCTACAAATTTTTCAATATATTTTTCTACCAATAAACAAAAACATTAATGACTGAAGCGCTACACACTGATTACATAGCTCAATTTCAGTATTAATCAGCTAAAAGTAGAATATTAAGTTTGGTGTATTATTGGAAACACAAACAGAGCAAAACAACTGGGTTAATAAGCATAATCGGCCTATTAATGTTCCCATTGCTGGAACACAGGCCTCCTCTCTATGAGACGGAATGGGCTATAATCCACCACGCGGGCCCAGTGCGAGTTGGTAGATGTCACATGTCTTCCAATTTTTGGTTCTATGACATGCCGGTTTCCTCAAGATGTTTTCCTTCACCATTTTGAGAGCAATGTTTGGCTATTGGAAATTTAAGACTGAAATATTGAAATGAAAAATGATAGCCAATGTATTATTTCCATTAAAGGCTCTGATTTGAATTAAATTGACTCAAGTGTCTATTAGGAGTGGGTAATATAGCTTTTTCACAGTATCAAATCGAAACTATATATTGATATTTGATAAAGGATTTCGAAACTATATATTTACAGATACGCGTAATCCGTCTCCATGATGTTGTATCGTTCCCTAAAGCATATTGTGAGAACCACCTAGGTATGCAATATCGTAATACGATTTGTCTCTAGGGAGCTAAATTACAAACAACAAACAATGGTTTTGTCTAGATACTTACCAGAAGTTTCCAAACATCACTAATTTCACGTGATGAAAAAGCCTATTGTACGAAGTTGGAGAAAACATACAATCCTCATCATCAATGAACTGTCCTTCATACTTTCACCAGGCTTAGGACATAGTACCTACGGATTATTTAGCTATGTTGGTTATATTAATCACGCACTCCCTCTCTCGGCCGGCTGCTAAGTTATTTCGTCAGTAGGGATTGTGTATACTCGGCGTTCATTCGGTAATTCGGTTCAATACGTCTAGCATCATACTCGGATACGTGTTATGGAGCAATATAGTGTTTCGCCCGATATATAGATTCAGATTAAGCCGATATCGGATTTTAGATATTTCATCAATATATAGATTCAATATCTATATACGTTTTGTATCACCCACTCCTAGTATCTATTATTGTTCCCAGATGCAAAAACAAAAATTCAAACACTTGAATGTTAATGTAATTGGCGTTGGTATAATGATGCAACACTAGAATTCATAATTTACACAATCATGTCATAGTGTCTCCTGCTATAAATCATATGTGTCATAGCAATAGCGTAAGATCTAAATATACACAAGGCAAACATTTACGCAGCGCTGGTAGTGTGCTATAGGAACGTACCTGACAGGAGCGCTACGCTCAGCTGGTCCGTGTTCAGGTTCTCCACGTACTTCCCCAGATAGTTGTTCAGAACCCATGCCACTAGACCCTCCAACATCATGCATCGTGGTCTCTGCTGTTTGATCCACTAGTTCAGACGCTCGCGCGGTACACTTTCGCCTACAAACACACACCACTGTTTGTCATTGACCTAACACCTCTGTTGTTGTTGTCGTCCTTTATCGCCGATATTATGTCACAAATAGCCGTTTTGAACTTTGTCCGGCAGTTTATCCGTTTATTGCGCAATTTACTCACACATCTAGCAAATAATATTTGGGTATTGTATAGTTTCTCTAGCGCTATGATCGAAGAAAAATCGGTACGTAGATAATAGTTTCCAGGATATTAAATTGATGGCAAAATTATCAGTGCTGCCAGACCTAATGTATGAATTTGGACAATTCTTTACTCTAAATCTAATAATCGTAAGCCAGAATACTTATAAAGGTTCAGCTGGTAAAAACGATCAAAATGATAGCTTTACTTTTTATTTCGGATAATAAATTGCTTTCATAAAAAAACGATTAATTTAATATAACATTATCATAACATCACGCCTGTAATCCGAAGGATTGGGCAGAGGTGTACCTAACAGTACACCCACAATTCGCCAGTTATGTTTTAAGTCCCAGTTTTGTAATGGGGGCGAGCCTATTGCTGATCGATTAATTTCTTAAAAAAGCATGACTTACTGTTGGTAAGCCGTGCTTTTTGTTCTGTTTGACAGAACTGACACCAGAAAAGTAAATTTGAAGTGGCAACGGTGACTGAAAAACTGTGTGGAATCGTTTATTTTGAGTATTATTCTTCTTCTTAATATATAAAACAAAGTCGGGTTTGTTCGAACACATAACTCAAGATCGACTGGACGGATTTTAATGATCTCTGATTTTTTGGATTCGTCTCCGTCCCGAATAGCAGAATAACTATTAAAATATCTAAAAAATTCAGCGGAAAATTATGATTAAGATCCAGAACTGTTAAAATACCGTCTTGAGTTCATGCCAGCCGGGCAGCCTGGTAATTTTGAGGTAAACTCAGTAGGTAGGTAGAATAGATAGGGCAGGTATGTAGTGTGCATAGGTGGGGTAAAGTAGTGTAGGTAGGTAGGGTATGGTAGGTTGCCCCCGAAAACAAAACAAAAAAGGTAGTGTAGGGTAGGTAGGTAGGGTAGGGTAGATCGGGTAGGTAGGTAAGGTAGGATAGGTAGCTAGGGCAAAAAGTTCTCGTTTGTTGTCAGTGTGAGGCATATAATATGACACATGTTCCCAAAAAGGTACTAGGCTGGCATCACCTCAAGGTGGTGTGCATTTTAATAATTCTGGGTAGGTACGGTCTTTGTACATTCATTGACAGTAAGGCGGTACAAAATTCGCCGGGTCAGCTAGTCTATACTAATATTATAAAGCTAAAGAGTTTGTTTGTTTGGATGAACGCGCTAATCTCAGGAACCACTGGTTCGATTTGAAAAATTATTTTAGTGTTAGATATCCCATTTATCGAGGAAGGTTATAGGCTCTAAAATTTCTTGTGGACGAAGGTCGCGGGCAACACCTAGTGTTATATAAAAGTGGGTAAGTGATAGATAAAAGTTGGGGCAAATAAATTGAGATAAAGACTAGATGATTGTTTTCCTAAGTATTGAAATCATAATAAAATCACCTGTATTTAGGGAAAACTCAATCGTTATGGCAACATTCCAAACTGTCAGCTTTGTGAACTTTTCAGAACAGCTGTCAATGACAACTGCAATATTCTACAGATAATAAAAGTTATCAATAAAAAAATTCTTAAATCCTTACCTTGCTTTTATTTATTTCATTGTTATTCACCAAGCAGCAGGCTCCAGTGTTTTTCAACAAGAAGAATCGTAAAACATTCGTACAAGTTGTAGTTTCTTTACATGTAGCACATGTTAAATTCTGATATTGGCGTTTGACAGCAACATAGGTGAAACAGAACGTTTCGTAATTCCGAAATAGAATTTGTTTATTGTATTTTACCTAATTTCTTTGGGTTTCTACAAAAACCAAGAAAAACATGAAAGCAGCACAGGCTGTAAGTAGGTTTCGTGCCTCACCTCTGAATAGATTTAATACAGGTTGCCTGGATATTTCAACCAAACTACAGGTTCGACACAGTGCCAGTTTATTAAATTCACAGTTCCAATTAATAGCACCCGTTGCTGTGAAAATTAGGAGTTTGGGACTTGGGCCGACTTCGAAAGATTTCGAAGATTCACCTCAGTCTCAAATTACTAGTCCTCTCACGAAACTACACGCAACCGAGCTCGTGCTGCATTTAACTGATGAAGAAAGAAAAGTGATGCTCCAGGCCTTACAACAGTATGAGTCTAAGAGAATCAAAGAGGATTTTGAGGGTAAGTTATTTGATCATAATAATAACCATATCATGTTTCGTCTGATATAGAGGCTTAACAACCACTCAAAATATTTCCAGATATGTTAGCTGGTCCTAGATGGAGGACTAAGTTGGGCAGGCCCAGCAAAGTGCCGACACTGGGTGACGTCGATCCTACAGGCTCATATTGTGAGGTGCCGGAGGACTGGCTGAAGAAAAAGTATGGTGAGTAGCTTTAACCTTTTGACCACCAGAGCATAAACGCACAGGCATGTCCTCCACACCAAGCCACAATTTCAACTACCATTTTGTCACATATTTGTGTCGTTCAGCATAAAGGGCTCTCACTTGCTTGTCATGTATGGCGGTCAAAAGGTTAACACAGCTGACTTAATCCAGTACAAACTAGTTGCCAAGATGATGTCATTGACTGTTTGTCTATAATTATGTATACTTACTCATTAGCAGTTTTTACATTCCTTTCCTCTTAATATACTTTGTATGTTCATGTCTCTTAAAGCTCTGTGTCATAAACTTATTTTACTATTTTTTCTATTGCTCAAAATGCCTACTTCTTGGAATTTTCTTTGTATGACTAATGTACTAGACTCTCACCTTTTTAGTTTGCTATTTATGATTAATTTCTCGTTACAAGCAGCTTATGGTTCGTATTGTAAGTATGATATACTAGAGTATTTTACTGAGCTATTTAATCAAGCTAAGTCTGTAATACATGTCATGACAACATAGCAGATATGATAAGTACAAACAAACAATAATTGATGTCTGTTACAGCGGCCAAGGTACCGGTCCCCAGCACGCGGGAGCTACTACACCGTAAGTGTTATCAGTCTTGCAAAGCTACCTACATACCATATCTAATCTTATGTCTAGAGTATAATATTGTTACCTACGCAAAACATAGCTACTCAAAAGGAGAAATTACAATTATTGTTGAAAAGAACTTGAAAATCTTAAAATCTATGCAAATAAATAAAATGATTGAATGTCTGTTATTTTGATATATTAATAAGAAAAATACATTTTTTTTAATTTTTGTGTCTGTTTGTTCCGGCAAATCTCCAAAACGGCTAGACCGATTTTGACGGGAATTTTACTGGCAAATAACTGATGTCATAAGGAGTAACTTAGGCTACTTTTATTTTAGAAAAAGGATTAGGGTTCCGTGCAAAAACTTAAACTTGAAATTTTAACAATATCCAATTCAAATAGGGAAATAATATTTTATAATAATTTCACGCGGACGAAGGTCGCGAGCAACAGCTAGTCTTTAATGAGTACACTGTTCATAGTGTGGTCTGTAGTCATCATCATCCAAGGGTTTCCCTAACTGTGTTGGGGTTGGCTTCCAGTTGGTCCAAAGAATATAAAATCATTAGTGAGGACACTGTAATCTTTTTACCTTAAATAATAGAATTATAGAAAATGGAATAGAATTACGTGTTATGTAATGTTGTTAATACTTATTGTTTACAGTGTCACTGGCGAATTCAATCCCATTTATTGGTTTTGGCTTCTTAGACAACTTCATCATGATCATAGCTGTAAGTACTACTCCCAGTTAGCTGTGTTCAACTAGAAGAGAAGAGATGGGCCATTCTATTGTGTTTCAAGTCAATACAATGAAATTATCCATGTTAACAACGTTATTGAACAATATCTACATGGCTTCCAAGGCTTGCTCACAATGAAATGATTCAAAAGCTTGAGTGCTTATATTTACTATAATAAACATACTAAGACCAAATATTCACACACTTAATTTCCCTCTCAACTAAAATCATCGTATATCACAGGGTGACAGAATCGAGACGTCGATGGGCGCGTACATAACGCTGACGACGATGGCGGCGGCCGCGCTGGGCAACACGCTGAGTGACGTGGTGGGCATCGGCTCCGCCTACTACGTGGAGCGCGCCGCCACCTGGGTGGGGCTGGGCGCGCCCAAGCTGTCGCCCGTGCAGCTCGACATGATCATCTGCAGGCAGTTTTCCAACATGGTGAGTATATAAATATAGAAGAGCTTCATATTCCAGTAGTGGTAGACCTAACTTACGAGTTGTAAGTCGTGGTGCGACCCTGGGGCTCCGCCCTTAAGACGAACCTTTGGGTGCAATCACGCATGTTCTTAAACCAAAAATAATAACTGTTTTGACATGGAAAGAAAAATTCTAGTGCGAGCAGGGTTTGAACCTGCGACCTTCCGATTCAGTACACCGAATGTCTTCACCATTTAGACCATCGCACCCCGCTCACAACTCTCGAAATTTTCGTTCCATTAATAACGTCTTACGGTGACGTTAGCGCCATCTATTTAAGAAAGTATCGAACTAACTTAAACCAACACGTTGACGTTGCAGCCAAATCAATGTTGTATAGAAGTCGCCTTACCAAACTAATTTTTAATATTTTTATACGCAAACCCTGCGTACTATAGCTGTTGTTTTTTTCTTTCCATGTCAAAACAGCTATAGTTCCCTACGCAGGGTTTGCGTATAAAAATATCAAAAATAATAAGTCCAATACGAAACTGCACCGGGCCCACGTTGTTTCTCTCGCCACCATAGCCCATAATGGCCAATCCCTCTCACAGAGAGGACGCGTGTCCCACCAGGGGGATATTCTAGGCTGGTCATGCCACAACAGAGCGGTCTGTGGGGTCATTTAAAATCTTAACAAAGGTCCACGACCCGCGCCGCACTCTGTAGCTCTCTTATTAATTCTAACCGCTGAGCCACGAGCTACACGCAAGAAAACAACCGAGGGGCGCGCTTGCCGCTTGTCGCAACACGCATCATCATTTCATTTAATTTCATAAAGACTGTGAAGCAGGTAGTTTGAAATTACATTTAACGTTACGCCATGTTGTTTCCAGGGCCGCGTGATAGGCATCACAATAGGCTGCATCCTGGGTATGACGCCCCTACTCTTCATAGAAGACGAATCGAAAGCCGACCAGAAAGCCGCCGACAAGGAAGCTATATAGGTAACCGACACATACCTCCGAAACTTTAACTTGTAAGCAGCTATCGTGTCCTGCCCACTGAGTTAGTTCCTGTGTCTCGTTATAGGAGATTTGTACATAGTTATAAAGTGCAATATCTAATGAAGCATACAAATGTCCGATGCTATACAAATTATAACACTTCTTTCTTTGCGTATCTCGCGCATGGTTTTGCCAAGTTTTGATTTAGCACAAGTGTGTGATTTTGGATGTTGATAGGTTTTTTTTTTAATTTCTCTAGCTTATGTACGCTCTTAGTATACTTATAATCTATTCGTTAATTACTATTTTAATTTTATCTTTCCAATATTAATACCAAATGTGTTTTGATCTTTTAATTGCTACTATGACTTTGTTAATTTTATTTTTTAATTATTTTATTTTTTCGATTTAATTTTATTACCAAATGTATTTTGATTTGAATTTTTTAAATGCTACTTATAACTTTGTTAACTTAGTTATACGTTTTATTATGCATGCTGTGGTCTCCTGTAAGTGTAAGGAGTGGAGGACACCTATGTGATACTTTTGTCGTCGATTATTTATTTCCTGTGTTTATGTACATCCTTTGTTGGAGATCCTAAACAAATAAATAAATCTTTTAGAGGAATTTACTACTTTACCTCTTAGGCAATGTAATTAATTAATGAAGAAAGTATACATTATTTACAACTCACGATATATACCTACATAGGTATAATATATTTACGCGCTGAGTCCATGTTATAATTGAAAACTTATAATAAAAGTTTTCTCTTACAGCAATTGTATAAGAATTATGAACAAATAAAGTCTAAATAGGTACCATATCTCTTATGAATATTACACCTAAAATTATGAATTTAAAGTTAAGCAATAATATGGCAGTATTTTTCTTATTAATGTAATAATGAGTATTAACATACAAAAAAAACTAAATAATAGTAATAATCTGTAGTTACTTAATATTGCACTATTACTCTACGCACAAAACTCTTCATCACCTTTTGACTTCCACTTAGAATGTAAAAATATATAGTTAACACACACACACGAGTTCAAATATATAGTTAACACACACACGAGTTCAAATGTATAGTTAACACACACACGAGTTCAAATATATAGTTAACACACACACGAGTTCAAATGTATAGTTAACACACACACGAGTTCAAATATATAGCTAACACACACACACGAGTTCAAATATATAGTTAACACACACACGAGTTCAAATCACCTACTTTCTCTACAGGATATCATCCACAATCAAATTCTCGCTACCCCCACGCCACGCCTAGTCCTGGCACGATAGCACTTTGAGTTTACTTTGCTAAGTAAAGTTGGTGTTTCATAATATATGTTTATGAACCTTATTCTAAAATGATTAATGCTCATATTAGATACAGGTCCAGTTGGAAACCAGCGTCGGGCACTAGTGGCCCGGCAGTATGCTGAATTGGGGCCTATTTGCGCAGCCGTGAGACACTCAATTTATCTAGTTTTTTTGTTTGTTTAGATTTAACTTTTTTTTTTAATTATTTCTTTTATATTGTGTTTTTGTGGCATGTGCCAAATAAACATGTTTTCTTTCTTTTTTCTTTCTTTCTTTCATTAGTATAAGCGAATGTAAGCAAGTGTTTCATAGGAATTCGAACTTTATAAAAATAAGATTCATATTCGTATGCGTCCTCTTATCTATTTTGAATAGGTAACCTATCACAATTTTAGCTTAAATATTTATTAGTGGTAGATATAGTGTATATGGGCACAGCAACACTTGATATTCAACTGTACCAATTTTCGAATGTTATATAGATAAGTACATAGTGTTTCTAAATTAAAAATTATATTTGTAATCACACTGAATTTGAAATATATAACAAATTATGACTATATATAGATAAGTCAAGTGCTGTTCTAAATTCTAAATGGAAATAAGATAGCAGATACATTGTTATTGAATGTAGATATTTTTTGTAAGTTAATTTATTTCTAAGATATGTTCGTATTTTATTTAACTGGTGTTGCGTTTGCAAAATATATTTAACTGAGTTTCGACGTAATGAACCTTTCTTGCCATGGGTAGCTCTCTGGCAAATACTTTAATATATAGGAAGTGCTTGTCCAACGAAACTGAAGTTTCAAAGGTCAAAGAACTCTGCTTGCTTTGGGCAGCAATAGCATGCTTTTAACGCTGTCATATTACTTTAGTAGTATGACTTGTGTGGAATATGATTTTCATGACCGTAGTGTGACTACCGACGATACCTCTGCATAAGCAGATGTATTGTAAACTGTCTGCTGGCAGGTACAGTTCCTACAACACTTACTTTCAGTTGTTTCCCCCGATTTGGGAACACTTGCAAGTCTAATATTTTCCGCAATAACCTTATGGATCTTATAAATTGTTGTGAGTAGGTACTTACAGGGTATGGTTAAACCCCAACCTATCATTCTTATAGAAGTGATGTAGTAACATATTGGTAGCCAAAAATAAAGCACTAAAGTTTTATCTAGTCAATGCACAGTGAAATTGTACATACTTGTATTGTGTATGAATTGTATTAGTACAAAGTTGGCACTGGTTGAAACCCCGCGCAAGTTCCTTTGTGAGTAAAAACAATAATTTGATGTATCTTGTATAATTTTAAAATATCTGTATTTTCTTAGTGTAAATAAAACGTATTAATGGATGGTTAAAATACTGCTTACATAATCAGATGTTTTCTTTATGCATTAACTCGAAATGGTTTTAAATTTTCTCGCTCGTTTCCAATTTCCTCATCACATTCAAATGAGCTGATTGACTGACTATGATTAGATTACTCAAATCATAAATCTATTAAACCCATCTATGGTCATTCGAGAAGACAGACACACTCGCCAGTTTACATAAATGTATGCGGCGCCACGGTGTGTAGGACTGCAGGCATCATGTCTAAGTTTGTTTGGGTGCATCACGAATGCTTCGCCTTTCTGTCAGCCTTTTTGAAATCCCTTCATCTTCTACTTCTCGTCACAAGCGACCCACCCCGTCCGTTTGAAGTATACGTTAATGTGCGTAGTATTTTAACCACGAATGTAAGTTCTAAAAGAATTGTATTAATGTTATGTAAACTTGTTATATTGGTCAGTTATCCTACAGAGTGTTAAATATGCAATGATATTATAAATAAAAAGAGGTAGATATCGCAATTTGTTCGCAAATTGTTGCAAACAAATTCAGACAATTATCGTTATATGATTTAGTCGGTTATATAGCAGCGAGCGTAACAAAGCGTGTCAGTGGTGTGATAATAATATAACTATAACTAAAAAAATGCCAAGTTGCGGGGTTAAGAACGTTAAAAATTACGGTTCCAAGATAAATAAGAGTGAAGGAGTGTCATACCATACGTAAGTACTCTAAAAGAATGTCATATATGTATTTTTCACGATTTTATTTATCAATTACAAATAAATTTCGAGTGTGACAAGGACAAATAGCATGCGCCATAGATTCACTACTAGTGCATTTCAAGCTTCTGTATCATTCGTTCCGTATTATCTATCGCAGTCGTAGTTGAAATTACTATAACACCTATAGGTAAGTACATTTGTAACAACAACGAAACGATATTTGAGCGCCGCTGAGTACGAACGTAGCGTATTTTTTTTTATAATATCATTGTAAATATGCGTGTTTTATTCTATGAGTGTCATTTCTGTTTAGAATAAATTAAAGTTGTAATTCTAACGACTTGTTTTTCTTTTTACGAGATGAAGTATGAAGATTATTCTTGTTTCAGTACTGTTGCACGGCTCTAGGTTGGACCTATTGGGGGATAGTAGAGGTGCACTGCAGTGTGCAGTTCCCTTCTGTAAGGGGTTCTACACACATGTTAAAATTCAAATTCTTTATTGCTAACTATGTGTACATAAATAAAGTTCTTAACAGAGGATATCAGTTCTTAGAACATAGTGGCCCTGTTAGGGCATTGCAATTTCATCATGCATATATGCTTATAATTGTAACAGTAACAGTTGAACATGCATTATTTACATTCATTAATTAAAAAGAAAAAAGTTATAAATATTAAATTTTATATAGGACATCGTTTTAATTACATTATATAATTTTATCATTTACATCATATTAATTATAAATTATTAAAGTCATACCTAAATAAAAATACACATGTCATGAGTTACCTGATTTAAAAATTATCATTATTCATTAATTCAATTATGTCACAGTATTGTAATCATTTAATATTAATTATCATAATCCTTTTAAAAATATTTTACTGAATTATATTCACTTTAGTGATAGGTACTTTATTGAACAAAATTATTTTTCCTCAAGAAATTCTGCTATTGAGTAATAGGCCTTTTTAATTAAGAAAATTTTCAGCATTCTTTTAAAAATAATAATTGAATTTATAATCTTAATGTCCATAGGTAGCTTGTTATAAATCTTTGTGCTCATACAGAAAACACTATTACTGTACGCTCTAGTGTGGGACGTTTTATCTCTTAAGGTATGTTTAAGTGGGAGGAAACACCCGGATGTTTCCACTGCGAGGATCGTCCGGAGGACACGGTGCAGCACACCGTGGAGGTCTGCCCCGCTTGGGCGGAGCACCGCCGTGTCCTCGTAGCGGCGATTGGCGGCGGCGATCTCTCGCGTCAGGCCTTGGTTCAAGCCATGGTCCGGAGCGAGAGGGAATGGGAAGCCGTCACCTCCTTCTGCGAAGCAGTCATGCTAGTGAAGGAGGTGGCGGGACGTGAAAGAGAAAGAACCTCACGTCCCAGTCGCCGCGGGAGACGCCCTGGGCGTTGGGGGTCACGTGGTGGCTCCCGGCCACCGTAGGCGCGGGCCTGTGGACGGCGAGTTATGGGCCAGCTCGCCGTCCGGCCGTCTTATGACGACAGGCCGTGTCGACGGCGCGTTCGTGTTCCACGCGCGCCTCAAAGAGATGTCAGCAAATAAGTAGGGGTCCGCAAGGGCCGATGCCTGCCAGGGCTGCGGGACTGTTCGAAAGAGATACCGTGGCCCTGGAACACAAAGGGCAAAGAAGGAACATGGATGGGTTTTAGTCAGTACAAGTCTGACACTCCCTTCCGCTCCGCCCAGAGTGGGGGGGGGTCATTTGATGATTTCCCATCCGAAAAAAAAAAAAAAAAAAGGTATGTTTAAGTCTTCTGCTTTTTAACGTATCATAGCTTGTAATGTTTGATTTAACTAAAATTGAGGCCAGGTAGATAAATAGAGCAGGGAGTGTTAAAATCTTGTGATTTACGAAATGTGGTTTACATGAATCCGTTTGGCGTAACCCACATATAGACCTAATACACTTTTTTTGGGCTTTGAACGCAATTTCTTTATCAGTCGAGTTTCCCCAATATAGTAACCCATACGGCAGAGTGGATCCCACATACGCATGGTAAGCAGTAAGAAGCGCGGTCTGGTTGGATACTTTTTTAAGCATGTACAGAGCGTAAGAAAATTGATTCAATTTGGTACATACACTATTTACATGTGTTTTCCATGACATATTCGAATCTATATGGATTCCTAAAAATTTTGTATTTGCTACTTCAGCTACTGTTTCATTATTGTATGCAATACTTAAAGGAATAGATGTCGTGTTTTTATTTTTAAAGTTCATGTAATGTGTTTTTGTGAGATTAATTTGTAAATTATTTATTTGAAGCCAATTTATTAATTTAGATAAGGAATCATTTATTTCTTGTTCATGATTTTTGTTTTTATTATTTGTGAAAAGAACCGTACTGTCATCTGCAAATAAAACCATAGGTTGCTGAATAGCATTAGGTAAATCGTTTATGTAAATGAGAAACAGTAGTGGTCCCAGTTTTGACCCTTGAGGTACACCATATTTTATAAATCTAGGACTCGATGTAAAATTAATCTCGCTCTTTGTAAATGGACATAACTGTGTTATTTCAGTGAACTGTATTCGGTTACATAGGTATGATTTGATTATTTGTAGTGCTTTACCCCTAACTCCGTATATTTCCAGTTTTTGCAAAAGAAGTTCATGATCAACATAATCAAACGCTTTTGTCAAGTCCATGTATAGAGCTGTAACTTGGTTTTTTTTATCTATTTCTGTAAGTATTTTTTCTAAAAACTGATGAATTGCTGAATTTACCGATTTCCCTTTTCTGAATCCTACTTGATTATCAATTATTATTTTATTTTTCTCGAAATATTCAGTAAGTTTATTATTTAGTAGGTACTTTTTCAAATATTTTGGCGAATATTGGAATGAGAGCAATCGGCCTGTAACATCGTACATCTTCTGGGTTTCCTTTTTTAAATAGTGGTGTAACCACCGTAGTTTTTAAATATGTTGGGAAAATGCCTTCCTCAAGACACTGATTTATAATATGAGTTATGATTGGGGCAATTATGTACACTACACGTTTTATTATTTGCGTTGAAATTCCATCATAGCCCGTACTTTTGGTGTTTTTTAATGCCATGATTAATTTCACAACATCGTTTAGGGTAACTGGGGTTAAGAAACAGGAGTTTGGTTTATTATAAGTTAGAATCTTTGCGTAATTTATTTTATTATTTGTCAGTTTCGAGATGTCATCAATAAAGAAATTGTTAAATGTTTGTGCTATAGTATCAGGGGCCGTTATAACTTGATTATTATATCTAAATCTATAAATTTTTTCAGGGGGATTATTGTTTTTATTTTTATTTATTATTTGCCATATTGCTTTAGGTTTGTTTGTGGCTGTTTGTATATAATAATTATTTTGCGATTTTTGAGTAAGTTTTACAATTCTTTTAAACTTTTTTGCATAGTTATTAAAGTTACCCTTATCTGACTTTTTACCTGAGAGTCGATATATTTTAAGAAGCATTCTTTTACGAAGAGAACTTTATTTTTAATCCTTTACTAAGCCATTTGGTTTTGCGAATAATTGGAACTTTAATTTTGATGTTTGGAAAGCAGAGGTCATAAAAAAGTTTAAATACCTTATGGAATTCTTCAAAAGAAGCATTTGCGTCACTTTTCTCATAGCATGTTTTGTTGCAATGTTAAACTCATGAACATTTGTGTGTACAATAAGAAAGTCGCCAGGCGTTACCAAGGGACGAAGTATTATATTATCTGTGCCAAGGGGTTACATGCTGGCCTGGCGGCTAGCATAAATTGCTTCGCTTTCCTTTTACACACTATATCATAAATAAAACAAAAAAAATATGTCGTAATCATCGTTTAATAAATAATTATCACTTGTCGATAAAGATATGCGTATGTAAAAGCTGCATTTGTTTAAAAAATACACTAAACAAGATGAGAGGTCATGCAGGGGCACGTAACACTAGGCTTGCGCGCGTGCACGCACACAACCACACCGCACTGGTCATAACAGCCGTGGTGCCACATCGCGCAACTGTTGCAGGCGACATCTTTGTGCTATGAGAGTATGACCTAGATTACCTAAAAACTATGGTTTCATTAGGCGTCCTTATGTTGATTAATCATAAATAAATCGTTTTTCGTAGGAAAAACACAGACATTGTTTCATTTGACTCGTTAATTAGGTAATAATACCCACCCACTATATGTAATTAGTTTCACTTTATTTCCGTGTGTTTCTGTTTCTTCTTACATATTATTACTGGGCATCATTTGTACCTATGCTACCAGGAAGTGTACCGGCACGGTGTGGATCACCAGCTATCTGAACACTATGTGGTCATATTTGTCCGACAGTGTTTAAGGATAGAGCGTAGAGGTATCCGCCGGAAAATAAAACAATAACACAACATAACATATAGACGTCATATTATTTGGAATTTCATATATACGAATATAGTTCTAAAAGTTAAATAGGCAGGTTAAATCAGATGAGCATGGACGATGAGATCTTTAAGTCGCCCACAACAGTTGCGTTTCGTATAATTTTACAATTAAACCTAACTAGAGTGCGAGGAAACGATACAAATACTCCGTTTAGCAACCACGCCACACAACTGCGAGACTCCACACAGAATCATTTCCTAATGTTATCTACTCAGAAATACTTAGAGCTAACATTTCCTTTACTGTTTATTTTTTTTTATCACAATGTGATGCATTTGGCAAAACACTAAACAAACGTGGTCGTATTTTTTGATAAAATTGTATAAATTCAATACGTATCCTATCCATTAGGAGTTATAAACGTCAAAAGGGTTTGTAAGCAGTACAGTATTATTATTATTTACCGTGTATTACTTATAATGCGTTGTACTTTACTGAGCCAACATTACACCATGGCGGATGTCTGGCTGACCTCTCCGTCCCTGGGATGAGCAGTCCCCGTGATGTTGTGCCACTATCATCCCGTACATTATCTTATAATTTACTTAAAATCAATGAAACAGCTCCAACGCTCGTGTAAAGCATCAAAATATATGTAAACGTATCATAAATCACAACATAATTATATCTTAATTGCATTCAACGCTAAGTTGGCTCAGGTAGCGTACCGCGTTGCGTACTAAGCGCATTATTTACAAATTTACTTGAATTTTAAACCAACTCTTATTAACTATTACCATAAGGACTAGATCTCATATGAACTAACGTGATACGATGTTAGAAGCGCGACTGGCAAGCGCCGATTACTCAACCAGCGGTGCGGACAACTAACTGAAGTGTTTCTAGTATCGCAACTATACGATCTAGTTGTGTAGAGGGCTCTTGCGCTAACTGTTACATATAGAGGGAACTACTGTCGGGTTTATTATACATAGCTGTAATACGTGGCTATCTAATCTTTGATCGTTCATACGTTTACACTAGAAAGTATTTCATGTTTCCTAACTCTAAGGTTCGCGCTTCACAAAACTGAATATATTTGATTAAATTTTGGTAAAATGTACTGAAGTGTTTACAAACTGCGATATGATTTCAATGGAATGATAATGACGATAAAAGATCAGAAGGATATACAATTTAATTTCGAGATAGTTAAACTAAAAGTAGAAGCGTTATGAACTTATGTACAGCTTGGTCATGATTACAGATACACTTAATTTAAGCTGCGTTAAGTAACGATGAGATCCTTAAATTTAGAGGCTATGTACGCGATCATTCTCAAAATAAATATGTATTGATCTTTACAAAGTGGTACAGCTATGATAATGTGGTTTAGTAGATTTATAATGTAATACTCACATGCGGGTTATGCTGGAAAGTATTTTTTTTCGAATATTACATGTAAGCGGTTTTTCTACAATCCGATATTATTCGAGTCGTAAATGTAGACATAATCATATATGAGCTAAATTATTCAATTTCTGTTCAACACGTTTTATTTCATTGGAAAAAAAAATTGCGGTTGTAGGTTAAGGAAATTCATTGTTTAACAAAATGAATGAATGAAAAACAAAAAAACCATGTCCAACCACGACTATCATTCTTTGACAGTTATATGAAACGGTTAAAACACGAAACATGTCAATTTGGTAAACAATTAATTTCGCTGACTGTACAACACATCAAAATAAGTTAGAAGACGCACAGACACACATGTTCCTACAAAATACTTAAGTATATCACATTGGACGCGGCGAACTAAGTAGGTCGTGCATACAGCTAGTTTGATAACAGTTTCACAACCAAACCTGGTGTTAGTAAATAAATACATCAAAATAAAACACCGATATGCACCGTTCGTTAGTCCTTCCCGACACATTGACTGACGCATTTGCCCGGACGTCGGATGGCTGAAGTTGAACTAACTGCTTCAGTCAACGATATACGCTTTCATAGAGGAAGAGGAGCTAGCTGAGGTATTTGTTGTAAAAAGCAAAGCATACGTACTAGGGCTCGCATCAACCGCAACATTGCAGTTTGGAAACGTTTTAACAACATTATATCAGTAATCAGACGTGACCAATTCCTGTATCGACATATTTGGCAGTAGAAACATATATTTTCCATTTTCCTGGTCGCGATTAAAATAATCATTTTCGTTTATCTGGCTTTCTTTATAAAACAACATGATTCGATATAATTTCAACAAAACTGGAAGTCGCAAGGTACAATGTGTCATTTCGTGTACTTAATGTAAAATATAATATTGCTCGATAAAAGGCTCGTATATAAAATTATGACTAATGAGTATCGATGCACTAACCGCTAAACATAGCAATTAAAATGCCATCCACGTCGACCGTCACACGATCGACACACCACAGCAACTAAAACTAACAATTGTTACGAATAATGTAGCACTACATATACATACTAATGTCTAATGTACAAATTGCTATGTACAAATCAATATTCATAAAAGTAGGTATGTTCCTAATACATAACTTCACAGCTGGCGACAACTTGAAAACAATCTCGATAGTTTGTGTTGAGGTCTACGTGGACAGTCGGTGTGGGCTCACGGAAACACTAAGCGACGCTGGAGCGAGGAGGGCGTCAACTTTATTTGTACTTTATAGTGTTTCACGTCATTCACGCTAGTCTGTGGCGAGCTGCACGCCGCGGGAGGACACAAGTCACGGTACAACATTATACCACACCGCTGTAATGGATATTCTGAAATGCCGCCGTTCGCGCAAATTCTTGTGTCGTTACAAGTGCTGCCAACACGCGCCCACGCCTCCCGTACGTATTCCTTGTAAACGAATAAATACTACAACTACATAATAAATGGTAATCGATTACTAATCTCGCATCCGCACCTTTTGAAGGCAGCGAACGTGTGTAATTGTTCTAATAAAACAAGAGTAACAAATAATACTGTTATAAACATTTAGAATTTAGACGTCAACGTAAACAATTGACGTAGGTAACATTCATATCGCGCCATCCGGAATATACTAAACATAAAACAATGTTACTTTGTACCCAGTATGGCAAATAAGTAGTCGGTAATAATATTACTTGTTTTATCATTGATCTAGGATTGCTATTAACTTTCAAATATAGTTCTTGTACTTATTACATAATAATTATTTAACTAATGTCTAACACTCCACGAATTTTCAAAATTCAAACAACGAAATCTCTACTTTTTGGCGTAATTTCAACAAATGGAATGATATTAAATAATGAAAAATTTTGGTCTCACTAACACATCGAATTATTATCTTAATCTTAATTGTCGTCTCAAAGTTTTACAAATGAATAAATATATTCGCTAGAACTAATGTTTGTTTGTCACTCACTAACCGCGCGTCGGCGCAAGGCTGCGTGGTGACTGAGCTGCCGTCGGGTGGGCCGAGCGGCTCAGGTGTGCGCGGTCAGCGGGTCGGCGCTGTGCTCGGTGCGGCAGTCGGGCTCCGAGCTGTTGCGCTGCAGCGCCTGCAGCTCGGCGCGCGCCGCCGCGTCCGGCACGCTGCGCCAGCGCAGGCGCCGCGCGCGCACGCCGTAGGCCGCCTCCTCGAAGCCCGAGCGCAGCCCCAGCACGATGCTCAGCGCCGACGCGTCCTGTCCGTGGCAGCCCGAGTACCGGTATTGCGGCTTCTTGTCGAACCGGCACCCCACCGACTGTGCACCTGAACACGAGGAAACACAGATTCATTAGTCGTTATTCATTACACCATTTATTACTACTACATCGTGGAAAATAAAATGTCAGTCATCAATCTACACGATCTCACCTATGGGCATGATGCAGTCGAGCGTGAGCGCGCACTGGATCCAGGGGCGCATGATGTCGAGCACGGCGGGCTTGTTGGCCACGATGAGGCGTGTGACGTCCATCATCTGCACGAACAGGAAGTCGTCGATGGTGGCGTGGAAGTAGTGGAACATGCGCGGGTGCGTGAGCGAGGTGACGGCGGCACGGCGCGGCCAGGCCAGCACGCCGCCGCCCTGCGCCGCGCGCGCCCACAGCGCCGCCAGCTCGGCCGGCGTGCCCGTCCAGCGCTGCGACGCCTCGCAGAACACCACGCCGCCCACGCGGCTCAGCGCGTGCTGCGAACATGACATAACGTAGGTACATCAACATGTGCAACAATCGATCTACCTACTATCTAACATTATTTAATTCCTCTGGCAAGAATGTCTTTCTCCAATGATAACACTAATCGAGTCGGTTTTACCTGGTCATCTAACCGATGTAAATTCACATAATATTCATTCATATGTGGAAATGCTTATAGATAAGGATGTCGTTTTGTCCTGTTGCATGAGGGCGTTGCACTCAATAGAAGTTAGCATTTTTTATACATCAGTATATAATAAAGCTGATGATAACTAATAAACAACGTATGCGTCACAAGGGAGCATACGGCTCACAATGTAGGTCGCAATTAAAAAATGCAGGCAATTAGTATGAAAGCCTTGGTTTAGCGCAGGTTGGCGCCGCGCTTTGTTAGTCTTTGTTCTTCAAAGTAAAGTTGTGCCGTTTCATTTATACACGTCAGTAGCCGGGAGAAGTTTACGACACATATTAGGTCTCAGACTACAAAAAAAATCTGTAAAATACAACTATCATAATACACTCAGTGGCACGGAATCTTGGTCAAGCGCTTATCTCGCGATAGCAAAAGCTGTAAGTGTTTCTGATGAATGTTTTGTTAAGCAGTTATGTCAAAAAATGTTTACCTTTAGTTCAAGAGGGTAATTCATTATGTTTAAGTGCACCACGACGAAACTTTTAATTTTTAGTTGAATCGTGTCATTTGAGCGACTAAGTTTCCGTTTTAAATTTGTGTGTTCTGAAAAGTTTACTGTTAGGTTATTGAATTATTGTGATTTTGTGCTTTTAATTCAATAAGTAAAGGTGCTTTAAAACCAATAAAAATGCCACTAACACCAGCACAGGTTGCACAAGCTGTAGCATTAATTGACCAAGGGCTGACACAGCGTGAAGTTTCTATTGCGCTTAACATACCACGGTCATCGATGCAGTATGCCCTTAAACGATACCAGGAGACAGGCCAGTACACCCGCAGGCCAGGCAGTAGAGGCGTAAGATGCACATCGGCCCGAAACGACCGCTTTATTGTCCTGGAGATTTTGAAAAACCGCTACCTGACCGCTGTTGAGATACCCCAGCAGCTTCAAATCGCGAGAGGCGTAAATGTTAGCGAGCGTACGGTGAGAAGACGAATGGAGGAAGTAAATTTAAAAGCTCGTAGACCAGCACGACCGTCCAGAACTTCTCAGACAGCACCGAGTAGATCGACTTCAATTCGCACGAGAACACGTCAACTGGACCCACGAGCAATGGGCTAGAGTACTGTTCACAGATAAGTGTCGAATAGCTTTACGTGCTCCAGATGGTCGGGAACGAGTGTGGAGAAAAAGAAGAGGGCTGTTTTTACCCATTACCACCACGCAAATAGTGAGTTTCCATGGAGGCTCAATTATGGTATGGAAGGTATAAGATCCGACGCACGTACAGAGTTGGTAATCGTCGATAATCGGCTAACAGCTGTTCGATACATCGAGGCAGTTCTTCAGGAACACGTAATGCCTTATTCGGGGTTCATTGGACACGACCAATTTCTCCCAAAACACGATAATGCACGCCCAAACGTCGCACATTGCGTAGAAGAACATCTGGAAGAGGTTGGCATACAAAAATTGCAGTGGCCAGCTCGTAGCCCAGACTTAAACCCCATTGAGCATAACAGGGACATGCTAAAAAGAAAGATAAAGTCCAGCTCAAGCCACCGCAAATTCTAAACCAGTTCCAAACTGCAGCGATGGCCGCTTGGGGCAGTACACTGCAAGTTGATGTCAGAAACATCATCAAAACGTATAGACAATAAAGAAAAAGACCTTGTTTTTAATTTTGTAGTGTTTTTAAAGGAGAGTGGAAAATTTTTAATTTCAGTAAAAGTGCGTGATTTTAAAAACTGATTTGTTAGTGAGGTAATCTTTTCATTTCTAAGTTCTTAAAGCATAAGGAACACTTATTGAATCCACCTACCCATAATTTATTGACAAAAATGCAAATGCAAATTTTTTAACACAAATAATCAGTAAAATCACGAGTGGCCAAGTTTTCGTGCCGGTGAGTGTATGTAGAATCTGACAGAAAAACATTTTGTAGGCAGAGATTACCCATCGACTGAAAATTTTTATTTTTATTAAAACCTAACGATTTAAAGCCTAGCCCATCTATATATATAAGATCCATCACTTGTGCCCAAAAAAAAACACCTAAACATTAAACAACAAAGGATCGACGAGGAAGTGACACTGACCCACAAAGCTTTTCCACTTCTTTTCTAACGATGACAATATTGTGAATACAAAAAATATTTTACCACTGTCATTTCAAACAGCTTTAATCTGACTGATATAAAACTTTCATTTTCATATTGAATAAAAAATACAAATTATATCGATCATTATTTTAACCGCGACCGTGGCAGGCTAGACGCTAAATCTCCGATTATTTCGAGAGCACTTACGATGAGTCAAAAACTCAAGTAGCTTCCTTGTACCACAAATCATAAAACTAATGAGTCGGAACATGTGTACCGAATACACGAATAATCACGTCGACGGGTTTGGAGCAATCGTTTAAGGCGAGGTTACCCCGAGCGCCGTATGCATCAATCGCTTACCCCAGCCCCCGCACAGAGAGGCGATACGTAACAAATTACGCGGCGCGAAAACGCGGGCGCTTAGCGCACTGGTCAAGAGTTCACGAACTCGGATAGGTACTAAGTTGCGTTACAGGGTAGAGCGATGCAGTAAAACAACTTGAATTGATATGTATAAGTTCACTTTGTTTTATTTTTATAGAAAGTATTGGTTATAGATAGATTAGGAACCTACGTATTCTATGAACGTGAACCTAATTACTAACAATTAAAATAAGTAGATATAATTAAAAATAAGAAGGTATACTTATTTATTTTTGTGAATAAGGTGAATTTAAAATCTGACTGACACTAAAATCATGAATACGGGTATGATTCAAAACTACACGCCACGCGCCATTCGGTTTTTAAAAAAATTATGCTTTACTTTTTTTTCGGTTTTGTTGTCATGGGTGTCATTTTCATGGTTTTCAGGGTCGCTAATAACGAAAATTAGGTCAAAAAGAAAATCCAAGATGGCGCCGACGAAAATTTTTGGATTTTTCGTCATGGGTGTCTTTTTTATGGTTTTCGGGGTCGCTGATAACGAAAATTAGGTCAAAATTAAAATTCAAGATTGCGCCAATTAAAATTTACAGCTTTGTCGTCATGGGTGTCATTTTCATGCTTTACGGGGTCGCTGATAACGAAAATGAGGTCAAAATGAAAATTCGATAACACCATAAATTCTGTTTTTGTTTTTACGTCATGGGTATCATTTTCATGGTTTTCGGGGTCACTGATAACGCAAAATAAGTTCAAAATAAACAGAAACAAACAAAAAATATTTTTTTCATCGACTCCGAAGACCATGAAAATGACACCATGACGAAAAAACCCGAAAATTTTCGTTGGCGCCATCTTGGATTTTCATTTTGTTCTCATTTTCGTTATCAGCGACCCTAAAAACAACGAAACCGACACCCATGACGAAAAAAAACAGAAAATTTTCGTCGGCGCCATGTTGGTTTTTCATTTTCGCCTCATTTTTGTTATCAGCGACCCCAAAAAGCACGAAAATAACACCCATGACTACAAAACTGAAAATTTTTATTGGCGTCATCTTGAATTTTAATTTTGTTCTCATTTTCGTTATCAGCGACCCCGAAAACCATGAAAATGACACCCATGACGACAAAGCTGAAAATTTTAATTGGCGCCATCTTGAATTTTAATTTTGTTCTCATTTTCGTTATCAGCGACCCTGAAAACCATGAAAATGACACCCATGACGACAAAACCAAAAATGTTTGTCGGCGCCACCTTGCATTTTCATTTTGTCCTCGTTTTCGTTATCAGCGGCCCCGAAAACCATGAAAATGACACCCATGACGACAAAACCGAAAATTTTTATTGGCGCCATCTTGAATTTTAATTTTGATCTCATTTTCGTTATCAGCAACCCCGAAAACCATGAAAATGACACCCATGACGAAAAAACTGAAAATTTTCGTCGGCACCATCTTGGATTTTCATTTTGTCCTCATTTTCGTTATCAGCAGCGCCGAAAACCATAAAAATGACACCCATGACGACAAAGCTGAAAATTTTAATTGGCGCCATCTTGAATTTTAATTTTGACTTAATTTTCGTTATCAGCGACCCCGAAAACCATGAAAATGACACCCATGACGACAAAACCAAAAATTTTTGTCGGCGCCATCTTGGATTTTCATTTTGTCCTCATTTTCGTTATCAGCGGCCCCGAAAACCATGAAAACGACACCCATGACGACAAAACCGAAAATTTGCATTGGCGCCATCTTGAATTTTAATTTTGACCTCATTTTCGTTATTAACCACCCCGAAAAGCACGAAAATGACACCCATGACGACAAAACCAAAAATTTTTGTCGGCGCCACCTTGGATTTTCATTTTGTCCTCATTTTCGTTATCAGCGGCCCCGAAAACCATGAAAATGACACCCATGACGACTAAACCGAAAATTTTCATTGGCGCCATCTTGAATTTTAATTTTGACCTAATTTTCGTTATCAGTGACCCAGAAAACCATGAAAATGACACCCATGACGACAAAACCGAAAATTTTCATTGGCGCCATCTTGATTTTTAATTTTGACATCATTTTCGTTATCAGCGACCCAAAAACCATGAAAATGACACCCATGACGAAAAAACTGAAAATTTTCGTCGACGCCATCTTGGATTTTCATTTTGACATCATTTTCGTTATTAACGACCCCGAAAAGCACGAAAATGACACCCATGACGACAAAACCGAAAATTTTCATTGGCGCCATCTTGAATTTTAATTTTGACCTAATTTTCGTTATCAGCGACACAGAAAACCATGAAAATGACACCCATGACGAAAAAACCGAAAATTTTTGTCGGCGCCATCTTGGATTTTCATTTTGTCCTCATTTTCGTTATCAGCGGCCCCGAAAACCATGAAAATGACACCCATGACGACTAAACCGAAAATTTTCATTGGCGCCATCTTGAATTTTAATTTTGACCTAATTTTCGTTATCAGTGACCCAGAAAACCATGAAAATGACACCCATGACGACAAAACCGAAAATTTTCATTGGCGCCATCTTGATTTTTAATTTTGACATCATTTTCGTTATCAGCGACCCAAAAACCATGAAAATGACACCCATGACGAAAAAACTGAAAATTTTCGTCGACGCCATCTTGGATTTTCATTTTGACATCATTTTCGTTATTAACGACCCCGAAAAGCACGAAAATGACACCCATGACGACAAAACCGAAAATTTTCATTGGCGCCATCTTGAATTTTAATTTTGACCTAATTTTCGTTATCAGCGACACAGAAAACCATGAAAATGACACCCATGACGAAAAAACCGAAAATTTTTGTCGGCGCCATCTTGGATTTTCATTTTGTCCTCATTTTCGTTATCAGCGGCCCCGAAAACCATGAAAACGACACCCATGACGACAAAACCGAAAATTTGCATTGGCGCCATCTTGAATTTTAATTTTGACCTCATTTTCGTTATCAGCGACCCAAAAACCATGAAAATGACACCCATGACGAAAAAACTGAAAATTTTCGTCGGCGCCATCTTGGATTTTCATTTTGACATCATTTTCGTTATTAACCACCCCGAAAAGCACGAAAATGACACCCATGACGACAAAACCAAAAATTTTTGTCGGCGCCACCTTGGATTTTCATTTTGTCCTCATTTTCGTTATCAGCGGCCCCGAAAACCATGAAAATGACACCCATGACGACTAAACCGAAAATTTTCATTGGCGCCATCTTGTATTTTAATTTTGACCTAATTTTCGTTATCAGCGACCCAGAAAACCATGAAAATGACACCCATGACGACAAAACCGAAAATTTTCATTGGCGCCATCTTGATTTTTAATTTTGACATCATTTTCGTTATCAGCGACCCAAAAACCATGAAAATGACACCCATGACGAAAAATCTGAAAATTTTCGTCGACGCCATCTTGGATTTTCATTTTGACATCATTTTCGTTATTAACTACCCCGAAAAGCACGAAAATGACACCCATGACGACAAAACCGAAAATTTTCATTGGCGCCATCTTGAATTTTAATTTTGACCTAATTTTCGTTATCAGCGACACAGAAAACCATGAAAATGACACCCATGACGAAAAAACCGAAAATTTTCGTCAGCGCCATTTTGGATTTTCATTTTGACCTCATTTTCGTTATTAACGACCCCGAAAAGCACGAAAATGACACCCATGACGACAAAACCAAAAATTTTTGTCGGCGCCATCTTGGATTTTCATTTTGTCCTCATTTTCGTTATCAGCGGCCCCGAAAACCATGAAAATGACACCCATGACGACAAAACCGAAAATTTTCATTGGCGCCATCTTGAATTTTAATTTTGACCTCATTTTCGTTATCAGCGACCCAAAAACCATGAAAATGACACCCATGACGAAAAAACCGAAAATTTACGTCGGCGCCATCTTGGATTTTCATTTTGACCTCATTTTCGTTATTAACGACCCCGAAAAGCACGAAAATGACACCCATGACGACAAAACCGAAAATTTTTGTCGGCGCCATCTTGGATTTTCATTTTGACCTAATTTTCGTTATCAGCGACCCCGAAAACCTTGAAAATGACACCCATGACGAAAAAACCGAAAAAAAGTAAAGCATAAAATGCAGAGGAAGTAAAATAAAAAAAATTAAAGTGATATTATCTTTAAAATGTAAATAAGTCAACAAAATAAAAAAACTAGTAGGTACACACGGCGGCACATGAAGCTGTCATTTCCAGTATAAATTGGCCTCGCTTTGTATAGATTTCCCATACAATGAGAGATCGGCATAAACTGGTTTTCGACAGCTTGATCGGTCGTCGTGCGTACAAAATACAATATCGACCATTACTCATTCTATCTCGTTCTCCCCTACATACTTTCTTTTTCTGCCCATGTCGAACTCGATAATCTTCGGCTTACCGGGCTCTCTACAAAACTTCTTTAGAACTCCTTACAAAAAAAAAAATTGGAATAAATGTTTTGATTTTAGTAGGCCAGTTACAGGCAGTTTTGAATTGTCGAAAAAAAGATAATAAAATGAAGCTACAGTCCCATTCAAAAGGCATAATAACTGTGAAAGTACTGTAGTTGCCCATTCCAAAGTTACCGAAATTTATAAATAATATTGCGAAATCATAAATTGCGACTTTTGCAACGACACAATAAAGTTCAATTCAGGCCGCGCAGCGCTAATTATCTACAGTTATATTCTCCTAGAAGCTGCCTCTCTTTCTAATGCGTAACTCTTATCTTATACCTTCTGACTACGTTCCCTATTAGGTACCTACTGTACTTTTGTGAACAAATGACATTTCAAATAAACCTAGGCTCGGTGTTTACTAAGTATTATTTTTTACAAACTATTTTTGGCTCAGTTCGTAACAGAACTTAGCGGGGGTGAGGTGGCGGGTTCGAAAAATTGGCACACGTCCGACCTCCAACGCGTTCCGCTCGGGACTGAAGCACGCGATGCGAGTATGAAATGATGAAACCAGCACACTTTGGAAATGGTGGTATAGGTTTTTTTAATATTTCAAATTATGATCGCCGTGTACTGTCACATTTTTTACGACCTTTATAATGGTATAAGTTTTATTGTTAAAAACCTAATATAACTCAAATGAAGTAATATTAAAAACCATCATTTAGACTTGTCTTTGCGATTTAATTGGATGCAACAAAGTGCAAGTAATCGTGTATCGCTGTGCCGAAATATCTAGATCGAAGTGTGAAATATGTAATGTATTTTTTTCAGAATTTAAATCCGTGCCATATAGGAATAAAGCACAATACAAAACGACGTTTATCTGGATAACCTCGCCTTAAATCCCCGGATTCCTGTATTTACGACAACCACACGGTGAAGCGCCCGCATGAATGGAGACAGAATAGTAGCAACTAGAATCGAATGCTATTGCGCAGAAGTTTAGTATAGTTAATATATTGACAACAAATTATCAAAAATTACAGTCATATTTTGAAAAAAGTAAAAACACAAATCATGTAAAGAGAGATGAGATGTGTTTATGTAGAGTAGGTAGAAAAAGTATGAATTTATTAGCAATATGAACTGGCGATGATCAAAACACTATTTAGTTTCCTATATAGGTTTTAAATAAACCAGGGAAGATGGATGCAATTAGTTTTATGGAGCGCATGCAATTAGATAATTTAAACAACAACGCTCTAATTATGTTCAAGAGCTGCAATACTTTTATGAAGTAATATTGGCCAAACTGTTACAACATTGTCAGTTCGTGGCACATGCACCAAGGAAACAAACTGACCAATCAGAGGTCGTACGAAATATTTTGAGAATGCATAATTAATGTGTTCCGACAATTAAGCGGAAGTCGACATACGACTATCAACCGTTTAACGCTTAATTTATACGCCTCCGTAGTAAGTAAATTAAAAGGTTTACCGACGGAGGCGATGGAAATGAAAAGCTGACACAATATCTACATTAAATGAGTGAACACGAGAACCGAGAGTACCGACGTATCGTATTCAGTCTTCCGATCTCGGATAGTAATTCAATCTCCTCGTCGGGATACAGTTGGCTGCCAACTAATTAATGCACGAGCAGATTTGCTGTGTGCCCTTTATAAGTCCATTCACTGAACACAAGAAATTACCATATTTCCGTGTTAAATTAAATGCGCTTAAAAAAAACCACCGAACATAAATAATATCAGCATTAATTCTAAACGCCTGGTGTAACGTCATAAAATCTAGGAATGAAGACCTTGATTTTCATTTAGCGCAGTCTGCTCTCGATTTGACAAAACCACTTAAATAAATAGAACACCCAAAATATGGGTGATCACAACTATTTGCGTGCAGTGACCCAGACACGCAGACGACACAGCGCAGACGGAACGTCACGGTCGCGCCCATCACCAGGGGCCCTGGGCCCCGGCGCTGGGCCCGCTTGGTGGTTCCGCTAATCGGTTACTGCGTGCCATTGCTTGACGGGATATGCTTTATGTCGATAATGAGGTAACAAACACGCCTTGTTCGAGATCTATCGCGATACCTCGGCGAATTGAAAACGCAGTCGATATTTGGTTACTAAAAACACCCATTTAAAACGGTATAGTTCTAGAATTTTCATTACCCTAGCGATCCCCGAGATCGCAACTACAGTCACTGAATACCCCTGTCCTCCCTCGATAGACGCTTCAGTTTTTAATTACCTTTTAAGGTAACACGAGAGCAGCCGTTTGCGCCAATGAGGCGGGGTCTTTAGGAAACGTCCGATTGTCGTCCACTTTCCTAAAAAAATACGTAGGAGTAAGCCGACCAAATGAACCGACACGACAACCATTAGAAATACCTTCATAATCTAGCATTCACCTAGTTTCAGCTCAAAATACAGCAGAAATACTTTGAAATTTTTTGGCACCCAACATCATTTAATGTAATGTAGAATGCTTTTATTTCTCAGATTCCCAGAAATTCTAATCAGTCAGCTGAGCAAATAATCAAAACCGACGAGCGGCGTAAGACTGTTATATTAGTTCGGGACGGGCTTCGTATGATCCACACGTGTCCTCGCTGTACTCGCGGACTCGCGGTTGATAACGTGCCGGTATTTTAACAGCTCGCAGACAATAGACCGATTAGCAATTACATAATTATTAATGCATATATATCTATGCCTAAATGTATGCATGTCGCAACATTACTTATGCGTTGTACGTTATGTTTGGGAAGGCGATACACATTGGTGATAACAATAAGTCGGTGAATAACTTCGTGGTGCAATATTTCTTGCGAATAAGATTGACCGTAATATAAAGAGTTACAAACAAGTTAGTAGACAGTCAGCATAATTAAGCGATTCCTCAAAATAACGACAACGACGCGGAATCTGAGACGACTATAGATATTATTACCGTGACTAGGCTGTGGTGCGCCGGCGCGGCGTCCGCGTCAGACGTTTAACTATATTTAAAACCAGCCTTCACCCGCTGATTTTCCCGCGTGTAAGTCAGAAATTATCTCACAAAGGACTATTGGGTCAAAAAGTATCTTATGTCCTAAGCCAGCTGCTAGTCTATATGTGTACCAAATTTCAAATCTGAAAAGTCGTTGAAAAAGCCGGTGAAAAAAAATTAACAAACGTTACTTTCGCTTTTATAATAATATGGATCGATGGCTGTTAAAATGCCATTTGGCAGCGATTGGCGTCCAACAGATGCAGCACTTCGCCAAGTTCGGCAAAACGCTGCTCCCCATCGGCGGGCCACGCAACCTTATCTTATTGACATTGAAGTTTATGACCGATATCAACAATTTCGCGGCGGTGAGTGTGGGCAGACTCTCATATTGCCTCAGCCCTTTTTATGGAACCATAAATGTAGCGATATTGATCCAAATGCTTTTCCCAATATTAACATATTGAGTCATCACCACATTTGTCGAATTAGGTACATATTCAAATGTGTCCTGAAATTCTGACTACGAGTAGAAAATGTCGTAGGCTCATATGAGGCTAGGTAGAAGAGGTGCCGACACAACATTCGACGCAGCGCAAACAATAGGCTCCTAACTAACATCTCGAGTTCTAGACTTAAGCCCCCCTGGAACTGTTGAGGTTTTTTAAGGAGGGATTAGCTGTACCTATTTTACTACATCTGCACATCATATCAGTAGCTTGTAGGATGTAAGACAGGTAGAATCATAGTTTGTTCTTGGTAAAATTATAAGCATTTGCGCAAGTAATGCATTTCACGGTTTAGGCTTTTGTGTCTGCAGGAAAAAGAGCCTGTAAACACAGCTAAAAAGTGATAGACAGCCTACATAACATCGTCTTGGTGCGGCATCGCCGTGTTCCATGATAATAGTCGCGACTAGGACTAACGTCAAGGACAGGCATGCGGCACCGCACTCGTGTATCCACAGAACTAGACATTTGTAAATTAATATTTACTAAACCGTATTGTATAAACCGTGGAAATTCACGCTCACGACTCCTTCAGCCCGAGTTTCAGGAACCAATTAAAGTCGGTAGTAAATAGAAATAGCGCCAAATGGTTGAGAAACTACTACAATGTCGGCTTATTATACTATGAAGCTCATTTATGGAAGAAGAAGTTATATTGCGCCGACCCCAAGTATCAACCCAAGTGCGTACCCAAGTGGACGGTGATGATGAGTGCAACGCATATTAACAAAACTTTCCCAATAACCAGAACAAAAGGAGCTCCGAAAGTCTTTTTCTTCAATACAGCATGGAATTCATAGAAGCCATTATTTATCAAATGGTACACTGCAAAAAGCAATACGGCTAGGGTTGGTAAAATTGTACATATTGTAACTTTAATAAAATATGAATTTCAATAGTGCATTAGAGCTAATGAACTTTCCTAAGCTTCTTTTACCTGTCGTCATGCGACCGTGTCTTTTTGTTACTTATCCCAAAGATGCAGTCTAATTAATTGATGCAATGATGCTGCAGAGCGCAGTAGCCAACTGTCGTTACAAGTATCGCGTAACAAGAAGTACCGAAAGTGCCTTGGCTACTGTGCCCTGCAGAGATCCATAATCGCGCAGAATAACGCTTCTTACACCAGAATCTTGCGCTTCGAACAAGTCTAGCATTGTTACAAATTCACAGCTCATAGTGCAAAATTGCGAATAGCCGCCACTCACATAACGAGGTGTTTTTCAGAGGGCAGTATTGTGCTGTAGTCATCGATAGTAATTACGGAGTGTTGCGAGCCGGTGAATATGTTCGTATCTTATCTAGTAGAGTGTTGACACAAGTAATGCCGGCACCACCGCACATCGTGCCCCCGACATGTATCCACACGGTCCTCGAAGCTAGATGTGCAATATTGCCAAAACAGGGCGTTATGAATAATCATCTCAGAACTGGGCTGCCCTACCCAGTTCCTTGTTTGGTCATGTTAAACTCAAATGCAACAGGAGAAATTCTCACCTAGTCTACATTTCGTACTTTGACTCCATTGTTCTCATTACGTTAAAATTGGAATACACAAAGTTATCGAGCCGTCTGCACAAAGTCATCTCATTTTTAGGGTTCCGTACCTACGGAAAAAACGGAATCCTTATAGGATCACTCGCCTGTCTGTCTGTCCGTCTGACACAGCCCAGAACAATTGAGTTGAAATTTGGTACACATATATAAGTTGGTGACCAAAAAACGGACATGTAACGTAAATTAATTAATTTTAAAGATGGGGCCACTTTTGGGGGGTAAATTATAAAATATCCGCCTCTCTGTACTTTTGTGCTTGAAGTGTTAAATAAATAAATAATAAAATGAAAAAAAAAGTATTGCAAACTATGTATGTCGTGTTACATATCAAATGGAAGGGCTCATTGTGAGCATCTCAAATATAAATATATATAAATATTAATTTTAAGATAAATAGTTATGCAGTTATTTAAGAAAATAGGCGAAAATTGACCATCCCCCCCTTAACTCCAAAACTACAAATACAAAAATAGTTCTTTGTTTATAGATTACAGGATAACCTATAAGTAATCTATTAACGTACGGAACCCTCTTCACGCGACTCGAACTCGCACTTGTCTGGTTTTTTTACAGCTAAAGCCGGCTGTAATACGAAACAACAGAGATACGTCCCATTGCACAACCCCGTTCCGAGATCATCTCTAATGCGCAGTGACCTTTTAAATGGGTCCATAGCTAAAGTACGTGTATCACACTCATCTAATATACTCACAATTTAACAAAAACGTTTGTTCTAATACAATTGACCTACAGGTTAACTCGTGGAAGTTGTTTCTGCCGGTTAGGGTTACATTTTATCTCATTACTGTCCCTGATAAATTAATTCGACTATTTAAGTTGTTTTGCTCTCGGCGTACTATTCATGTGCAAGGGTACAATTTTGAAGGAACCACATTAAAATGGTTTTTTCTCCAAGTGCTTCAATTGGAATATGAAGATGAAACAGCATTCAGGGTCGTTACAGCTATTGTACCAGCTAACAGCACAGCTGGCTCACAAGCTGCCAGATGGTCTATGCTCGTCTAATTGAGTATTCAGTGAACCAACCGGTGTTATTTTCACATTAGCTATTCAACAAGTAAGTAAAGTCAGAGGATGAAACCAAATGCGTCTCCGAGTTAATCGTGTGATGCGCTGTAAGTCTGTAACATTTATATTATTATTCAACACAATGTAAATTGTTTACGAATAAATGAAATGAAACAGTAAAGTGGGCGGCAGACGGCCGGCAGACAGAAGTTACGAACGCCTGTTGGTAAGATAGCTGCGGCGGGTGTCACTCGCGCCAAGCCTGCCCGGGCCGTCTCTAGTGCCGCAGTGCTGCTAATAGTAATTACTACTACACAATACGTCTTACTAAGCCTTGATTTCCCCGTGTCGTGTTAGTTGAACTATTGCTTAGGATGCGACAAAACTTCGAATTCGTTTTAAGCCCCGTTGGTGTTGACTGATTATTACTGGGGATATAAAACTTGAGTAATTTTGAACCCCTGATCACCAGACCCTTTTATTCTCAACAGAGCTCATAAATTATCATGCTCGGAAAAACGAAGTGACCGGTGTTGACGTAGAGATGGTAGCCTCCAGATACGCAGTAAGCTCATAAGGATAAGAAGCGCAAGCATAATAATGTCGTTAATCTTTACGTATCTCGGTGAAGGATAAGTAGATTTTCAGGTGCGTTTTGAATAAATTAACAAACAAATAGGTACATGACGAACATGTTGTAGATATTACACAGAGTGTAAAGGTCAAGTCGACGGAGTTCAAGGTCAAACAAACTGAAATCAATAACTGGCGCCTTAATCCAGTAGGTACAGTCAATCCCAAAAATATGTAAACACGGACTAGGAACCATTTCATTGTCTACAACCAATATTCCATAATTATTGTTACAATGGAAAGCTACAAAACATAGTAACAATAAAAACACCAAAACCTCCTACACAGGCCGGATACATAATAATATAAACACTGTATGAGACATCTTTTTGGGGCTGACTTGTACCTATCTAATTATGTAATTACCTAAATAAGTAGTACTTCTTTACAGGAATGGAATGAACCTCAAATGAAATAGAAACCTCGCTATGTGTGCCTTTGTGTGATGATTAATGATAGGTGCGAACGAATGTGCGATAGTGCGATGTAATCACATGAACTTGAACCGACCGCGGACCGCAGTGAATAAAAATATTCAAACTATTTGACGTAAAACTGTTATTGTTGTGGTCGGAATTGCAGATTTGCATGTAAACTGCGTACAAATGCACTGTTCCTATAGCTAGCTACCATATTCGATGTATCAATAATCCGAGTTTCAAAAACATGAGAACTTTACGGTTTTGTTGAAACTCGCAAAATCACGATAGATTTTCGCCAAGTTGGATGAAGGTTATGAGACTCCTATGTCGTGTAAACCAATCATCATCAAAAGGAAAAGCCACACGAAGGTTGTCTTCGTGATTTCCGTCGAACGTTATCCAACCGTGGAGTGTAAAGGTAACCAATTGGAATATTCAACTTCTCCCGATATTCCGTGTAATGCCTAGGGATTCTACGAGATTCCTGATGTTACATTATTCAATGGGACATTGCTTTACCAGTGACCTAAAAGAGTTTATAGTAGAGCCTGACAAGAAAGTTAGCAAGTTATTTATTTACAGAAAAGAGCAAAGAACTGAAGTGGTCCGACATAGTCTCAACTCATTGCGCCATTCGATTGAAAAAAGCAGCGGAATAAATTTTATTATTCTTTTGCTCGGCGTTAATATGTGGCGATCCGCTGAGAGGATAAACGAATAAATATATTGCAGCTACCATAGCGACCAGAACACTACCGCGTAGCTTCATAATTAGGTGTGGGTAGCAAGTTGGCCTCCTTATGATCTGATCAGTGTTACGCCACTGTAGCACCTAATATCCTAATATCAGGGCCCTGTTTAATAAATTTTACAATCCGACAATTTTGTAAATAAGTGACATATTTGTAAAGTTGTACGACAAGTGCTGTTTAATAAATCTGACAATTATGTAATAATTTTACAAGTAAAAACATTACGAATATTAGCATTACAAATGCTGTTTAATAAACGTTTACATGAGCAGAAAACGACTGTAGATTTCGATGACAATATTACAAATTACATAAAATGTAAGTTTTTAGGGTTCCGTAGCCGATTGGCAATGGTATGTCACAGCCACTTTATTCCGAAACCGTTAGGACTACGCGGTTGAAACTTGGTAGGTAGATGTATTAAGTAGACCGCTTTACGATTTTTATACAAAAACAAAAGATTAAGAGGGCCTTCCCATACATGCAACTGAAAGACAATTTTTTTTTTTCATCATACCTATTCATGCGGTGTCTATAGATAGGTCTTTAAAAATGACATTGAGGTTCCTAAAACCATTTTTTTTTCAAAGTCAATCGTTTGAAAGATAGACACTTATAAAGTGGTAAAATGTCCCCTTCCCCCCCCCCTCTTATTTCTAAAGTAAGAGGAGGAAAATTCTAAAAAAAAAACAAACCACATCCCTAGACACATTTTTATGCAGTTATTTATCGTTCCTTTAGTTACACCATGTGCATCTGCTATAACATGGTATTGTGAGCCACAGCCCATCCAGTCCAATGCACACACAAAATTTGCTGAGTGGGTGTAAGGGCTGCATTTCTCTTAGAATCTTATCTAAGATCATGTCCTATATTCGTTACCAAATATTCGACGGTAGTTTTGCTGACCCGAAATTTTTCGTTGAACGTAAAATTTATCACATCATATGTTTGTTACGGCTAATAGCCGAAGTGCGGCTACACTTAGTTATAGCCGGCTAAACCTAGGTGCGGTCGGTTAAACTTAGATGTATCCTACTTATCTTCGGTTAGACATGCAACCAATTTGGATGTAACGCTCGCCGGCCGTTGCCGCGGCAAAGCTCGATGCGCTCGCTCGGCTCGCGCGCGTTTGGTTACAGTTCTAGCCAAACCTAACCTAATCCATTTCGTCGGTGTGTCCTAGCAATAACAAGAATACTCAACTGTTACCGGCAGCACCTAGGTTTAGCCGGCTAGAACTAGGTGTAGCCGCACTTCGGCTTTTAGCCGTAACACATTCATCACTACCGTCACTATTTCCACTACTAGTTGTTGGAACCATTTTTTATGTATGACAATATCTGCACTTATTAAATTGAGGTACAAAATAGTTAAATTCTGACACAAGTCGAGTCCACCTGTCGGAATTGTTCTACAATTTACAAAATATGTAAACTTGTAATTACACTTGTGTTCAATAAAACAGTTTTCCTTACAAATATGTTAATTGTCACCTGTAAAAAAAATCTTTATTGAACAGAAATATGTGAAAAAGTAGGTACAATTTTACAATTTTGTAAATTTTCTACCATGATAAAATTGTAAGTTGTATTCTATGTTAAACAGAAACTTGTAGATTTGTAACTTGTAAAATACAATTACAATTTACAATTTGTAACGTTTATTAAACAGGGCCCAGGTTTAATCAGTCTATTGTATCATCTGACTACTGACGGGCTAAGTGCGTTTAGCAAAAAACTGCAAGGCCACAGCAAAACTATTTCTGTTGCCCATTACGAGGCGGTATGGCGGTATTTTTGGCGCCAATCGTAACATTCGGTTATTAACGAAGCATAGGAAAACGATGGCTGATTTCAAACAAAACCGCTCAATCTATCCTATCGTTAGATATTGTGTTTGAGGCGGTTTTGGAAGCAGTCTAGACCCTTTTAAACGACGATTTTTTTATCGTCAAATCTAATCGATGCAGTCAAGACATACAACATTTTACGTATACTCTTTACTATCAATAGCCATGAGGGGCATACGATTTGTGAACTAGATGAGTTTATGGCCGTAAACTGACGACGGACAACATCATCAAGTAAGGCATCATTTTATTATTCGGGTGAAGAATCCAGTGTTTGTAACTCACCTGTATGACGAGCGGGCGCACAGCGTGTATGCTCTCGTCGCTGACGTGTGACGGGAACACATCCAGGTCCAGCTCGATGATGGCACATTTCGAGGAGTTGCAGTAGTTGGACACCTGCGACAGATACACCGATGGCTTGCTTTGACGATATATGAATGGCGAGAATGGAATAGGTCATTTGGCCGTATTTGTGTAGTACTGCTGAAAGCCGCTAGTTGTTGAAGGATGTTCCCACTCCAATGAATAATCGCGTGAAGTGAAAAATTACTACGATCGTTCTAAACTGTTCAAAGGTAATTTTCGCCTCAGTTGCGGAATTGAATTCTTCATCAAATCAGAAAAAAACAACAAAGCAAGCCCATGTGAAGCCTTTGAAAACTAAAGCCAAGCTAATTATGTTATTATTTCAATCAAGGTAAGAGAATTAGGAACACTGAAAGGACTAAAGAAAGGTTGACTGGTAGAGAATGGCTTGTGGTAATAACTCCTCTATTATAAAGATGATGTTTGCAAGTTTGGATGTAGGGGGTAATCTTGGAACTACTGATCCTATTCCGAAAAATCTTTCACGAATGGGAAGCTACATTATCCCCGAGTGTGATAGGCTATACACAGGATTCCCGTGGGATTATTTACGACTATAGCGCGAGCGAAGCCGCGACCAAAGGCTGTACAATAAATAAATAATATGCAATCCTACTCACCACAGACAGAGAATAGGGCTTTAAACCTAGATTGTAGAGCAGCACGGTGTAGGGCAGCTTGGCGGCAGCGCGCACGAAGCTGACGGCCTGCGCGTGAGCGTCGCCGCGCGCGTACGTCACGAGCGCGGGAGTGGTGGTGTTGTGCCACAGCTCCTGGCGCCCATCCAGCCCCAGCAGCCGCGCGTACTGCTCCTCTTGCACCAGGTGGTTCTCCTCCACATCGCGCAGGTTTTCCTGCTGGGACAACGACGCCTGTTGCGTGGTAAATCTCATTTTAATGATTGATAATGGAAACAATTATAAAAAATGTTTATTATGCTATCAAGAATCTTTAATTAATACATTATTTTTTTCGAATTGCAGTTAAAAGGCGGGTAATCCAGCAAGCCCTAAAAGAGGTTTATGTATGAGAATAGAGCCAATTTTACACACTTTCAAATTTACAATATGTATAAATGATTGTAATAGGTATACTTGAAAACATTTACTTTATAAAGATGTGCCAAATACTGGATGTATCTGGCACATCTTTATACAATAATAAATAAATTATATTTTATAATAATTCACATTGTTCATTAAATCTAGTTTATCCAATTTATTGTCATTTATGTATTTATTGAAGTACAGCACCAACAGCAGCAGAAGGATAACAATTAAGTAAGTACACAGAGACAATAATATAAGTTCTCATGGGTAAAAACAGAACAAGGATACTCCATTTTACTTCAATAATTCATAGGATAGTACTACAGACCCCTATGAAAAGGGCATTTTAGCAGATGCTATAGTTGATTTATGTGACAAGTGGTTGTTATATTATTAAAATGAACATACTGTCATTAATTCTTATGAATGCACATTTACGTATATCCAGCAGTGAGAGGTTTCAGGCTGTTACGATAATGTTTGACCTTCATGTGTATAAAGAGTTTTTATTTATTTAGATATTGAGGCTACATATAGGAGTCATTTTAATTAAAATGTAGAAATCACATGAGTTCTTTTCTTAAACTAAATATTCATTGAAACCTGATAATATTATTGGTACCCATATTTAAGGTAAAAGAAAATTACTTCTATTAGCAGAATATGATGTTATATTTCAATCTGGTTTAAACACACATATTTATTAAAAAAAATATGTAATAAAAAAACTGGAATACTGTTCATATTATTGATTAAAAATAGTACAAATCTTTTTGTTAAAGCAGTTTTAAGATTACAATGTAAAAAATGCAGTCTTTGTTTACATTTGAATATCCACTTCAGTGGTTAGTCATTGTACTCCATTGTTTGCAGAAAACACATTTAATTGTAAACAATGTGTAACAGGCCATAAGTGAGGCAATTTTTATAAGATTAAATAATAAGTCAATATTAAAACTGATGAGGCAGTGTTCAGCTTTCAAAATATTTTAAGCAACTTTTATTTATGTATTTTTGTACATTATAACCACATCATTCTATGAGAATCTAGATTAAAAACAATTTTCAGTCACGGGATAACTTCTGTGATTGTTCATTATTTGGTTGCCAATATCATTCCGTAAGTGACAGTATAAGTTTAGTGGTAAACCGTGAAAGCTTAAAACAGTGTTTAAAAATAATTTGACACAACAAAAAAAATTGTAGTCCTATTTATTTGAAAAACGTATTGCTATTTTACAAACCTGAAAATCTTTTATATGCTGGTGTGTTTGCGTAACAATGCTCTGGATAGACTGTGGCGGCTGCGAGTGAAAAACTATCAGAAATATACTTATTGCAAACACCGACGTCGAAAACAGCAAGAAACTCTTAGTTTTCATTTTGTCCGCACATTATCACACACTGCATTCGACTCCAAACATTTTCTCCACCACTCACGCTTAACAATCGGTCCGCAGCTCCCAGAGATCCGGCTAAATCATTTTCGAAATTGTTCTCTCACAAAATAAAAGAAATCAATATCAATGACACGAGTCACCGCAAACCCACACGCGCCTGACGCTAAATTACAGGTACGCACATGCTAACTTTAACACAATGTTATGCCGCACACACGATAAATTATTTACGCGGATGCCGCTATTTAATTATTTCATGTTGTCGTATATTTGTATTCGAAAAAGCAATCGCTCTGAACAAAAAAGCGTTCGATTGTCTCCCTTGCCTTTGTTTGACAGCTGTCAATAGAGCTCTGTAGTGTTACCTTTTGTAATTTTTCATTTATTTCAACCGGGAACGAGTACAGGTTTTGGGCGTTTTAGTCGATTTAAATCATAAGACTCGTCGTGTTCACGTGGTGTAATTAAAAAACCATCTAATGTAGGACTGCCAATTTTAAGGTTTTTCCCATAATCACGAGACAGTTATCAAAGAAGAGAAATTATGAATCTTACAAAAAATTTAAATACATTAAAGAAAAAAAATCTGATGGTTCCCTACAAAAGTGCAACCTACACGATCAAAATGTATGGAACAGCTGCAGATTTACCGAACGTAGTAACCGTTTGTGCGACGGTGTTCCTTCCACCTTGTACATGATATTGTTGTCATGTCGTGGTGGTTCGTTTTTTATCTGATACGCTTCTCCCCAAGTTACCATTTCAAACCCAGCAAGTAGAATACCAATGTGACTTTTCGAAGTCATACGTACTTTCTAAGTAGTTTCTACTTAGACACCACTAACTAATAGTGAAGGCAAAAATAATGAAGAAACCCTTGACAACTCTCTGAAATTGCATGAAGCAAGCGTGGTGATCAAGCTCATTCCTCCTCTGTGAGAGAAGTGACCTTTGCCCGATATTTGAGACATTACAGGCAACAAAAAAAAATGGTATCAGGGAGTTTTCCGTGACAATAGGACGTAGCTCCAACCCTACACCATTCGGAAACAATGTTAAATTAATACTTTTTTTGGAGGTTGTATGCTGGCCCCCTGAGAGCGCTTTAAGGCTGCACCGGGCGCAGTACGGCAGGGTATTTTATCTTTACCCAACGTAAATTCATACGTAGCTAGTCGATAGTAACAAGATACCAATTCCAATGTTCAATACCGCGAAGAACCTCTTTGATGAATTGGGGCAGATCTCTAAACATTGGAATTTATAATATGTTACCAGCTGGATAATTTGGTGACTTGGTGCACAGGAATATTGTAGTATTTTTTATAGAATTGGTAACCCCTCTCGTCCAAATGTCATCAAAGTTCATCAAACTGCGTTCCAGATACAAATTATTATATAGTGCATAAGAACGATTGCTTTTCTCTTCCTAACAGATTATGTTTTCGTATGCGCTAACTAAAATATTTATGTTTATATGATGTATTCATAACATGCTGTCTCTGGAACACCAAACAAAATAAAAAAGGATTCTTCGTCGTGAAGAATCCGGTATTTAATGTTAAATTGTCGTTATAATACTTGTATTGTTTATTTACAATAGTCAAATATTCCATTAAAATTACCGGGAATATGTCGAATATATCAAAAAGGAGAAGAGAGGGTTCGAGGACCAAGATCAAGGTACGGAAAGAGGTCATGTCGTGGCCTACTCATTCACGGAGCATATCGCCGATTCGCCGCCTACGAGGCATGATTTCTGTTCTTGTTTTACAATAACTGATCTCAAATTGCGCTCATTCAGTTGTCTATAGCATGAAAAGCCGTTTCCGCTATGATGAATGTTCCAAACACCTGACCAGCTAATCAGTTCCGCATGACTTATTCATCAAAATAATCATGTTTTTGTCATTTACAAATTGGTACAACTCGCGTCATCTGTGCACGTGCTGATAACAAATGCGGTATTTGTTAAACTTAGCCAATATAACTATGCACTCTCCTTGCAGTATTCAAAATAACATTTTTATATTAAAACAAAATAAAATGTAACATAATTAACTCTTTATCATCATGAATGAAATCACAGACTGCCCAACAAGGTCATTATTTGTGGGTGTTTTGATAATAATTATCTAGATATGTAGTTGAATTTGTGTCACTATGCTGCGAAGTGTGCCACTAATTGATAAAAAGTTTGAAATTTAGATTTTCCAAACAAAGAGCAATAACATAAAGAAAAACCTCATTGTTAAGGGTAAAATATAGATATTCTATTGTGTTAGCATATCTGTTGTTTCACAGGAAACACCTAAATACATAATGTACTATTTATGATGCATAATAATATTATAATTGGTCATTGTACTTATTTTATTTGTGTCATAAATACCTTTACTTGTAAAAAAAATGTGTATGATATTGTAAAGAAACAGAATGATAGTAATTATAAAAAAATTACTTTTTATTTTGTTAAAAGTAGAGGAAGGATTTCTAGAAACATGTTAGCAATATTATGCCAATCTAAGATGTAATTATTTTGAACATAGAGCATGGGTGACCACAAAGAGTTCCTGAAGCGCATCACCAAGACGCTATACTATGGGCAGCTGCCAATGCTGCCCTGTCTGAGCCTGCCCGTCACTGGTATGAAACAAAACTGATAATACAACTAAACTTCTAAATTAAATAGTTTCCATATTAAACAGGACTTGACCCTTGGCAAGAAGGACATAAAATAATATTATTATTTCTGCAAACATTGATTACTTCACAGTTTAATCACTGGCAAAAAATAAAAAAAACTGTCTTGAAAATGGGCCCAGCAAAAGACTGATGATGTTCAACATTGTAAATTGTGATGATATTATTTATTCTCTCGTTTTCCTTTTTAAAAAAAAAAACCTTGCCCCATACTAGAAAGTTCTCCTATATCGTGGGTGCGCTTACAGACTTTTAAACTCACATACACAAACAGTCAGACCCGAAACAACTATCTGTAGATCATTTAAATATTTGTTCCGTGCGGGGATCGAACCCGCGACACGCAGCGTAGCAGCCGATCGCTCAGCCACTGCGCCAACCGTGCCGTCAATTTGCAGAGATCTCGTGTGAGCTGTGGTCGGTGTCGCAGCGCGGGCGCTCGCTGCGGCGCCTGCACGCGGACGCCGCGACCGGCATCGCGCGAAGCGCCTGCGTGTCGCCGTGCGCGCTCGTGCTGGCCATCTTATACCTCGAGCGACTCAACGCCTGCAACCCCGACTACATCCACAACGCCTCACCTGCTGATCTCTTCCTTGTTTCACTGGTGAGTATAACACCGGGAAGAGACCCTAACTGCTTGGCCACGGGCTACACGCTCGCAGCATGACGAGCAATCGCAACACGGTTTGCGAAGTGTCGCGTAAAGAAAGAATCACGTTCATAATTATTTGAGACTGATCTAAAGGGTTTGTTATTTTCAGATGGTGGGTAACAAGTTCTTGCAAGACGATGGAGAAGACGACGACGTGATATGTTCCGAATGGGCCGCCTCCGGTGGACTAGAGCTTAACCAGCTCAAAAAGCTGGAAATTGAATTCCTTAGCGCAATAGTAAGTAGTCTGTACAACTAGTCTAAAACTGGAATATATCTTTTGCACCAATCGAGGCTAGAAGTAAAAAAAAAAAATGTGAGCCGTCACGGGACGCCTGGCAGATGTGAAACATCGACATTATTTTGTAAAAGTAATATGCAGAAAAGAACAGATTGTGATAGGAACTAAATATGTCATAATGATAAAATAAAATATTTATTTAACACTTCAAGCACATAAGTACAGAGGCGGACTTAATGCCATAGGCATTTTCTACCAGTCAACCTTACGATTATATTACGATTTTTTTTCCAGATAACGATGACTATTTATTGAATAAACATTTATTTTCATTACAAAAATTTACGAATTTATTTCAAATCGTGACTACTTAATTCGTTTAATCAGTGACTTCGGTAATAGTTATATTCGATGTTGCGTCTGAGGACGGTATTACTGTAACAATTGGTCGATGGTAACTGAAGTATGTTACAAAAGTATTGGACATAACATTATCAAGATATCTAATAAATACAGCAACTATTGTTGTTCCGTATCTGATGGTAGGTTCTGGATTGTTATTAATTTGCAATTGAAATTCTACGTGGAGAAACGTAATTAATTAATTAACTAATTAATACATCCAGCAGGTGACGCACCGTACACACTACTGCATATAAACTATATATATATCCCATCATATAGCGTGGCGACGCGTCGCCACGCCAGAAATCGGTTTTACGTGCGGCTATAGATGTTTCACATCAAAATGTTAACTTCTAACTAACTTGATTGTGTATGAATAGGATTGGAATGTGTTTGTGAGCGATAAATCGTTCGAGGCTGGGCTGCTGTGGCTGGAGCGGCAGGTGGCACTGAAGCAGGCGCAGCTGCGCGGCTTCTTCACGTACGCCGACCTGGCGGCCGCGGCCGACGCCGACCTGCTGCCGCCGCTGGCGCGCGGCCTGGGCACCGCTGCCGCCGCGCTGGCGCTCACCTACCTGACCAGCTTCGTCACGCTGCTCACGTCCACGCTTCTGGTGTCGCACGCCTGGCTTCCCGCGCTGCACTACGTCGCCTCCCGTCCACCGCTCTCTCCGCTCAACCCGCCCTCCACACTCGACGAGCTCAATACAAATATTATGACGCACAGTTTGCAACCGGAACTGATCCCCTACACAAACAATGCAACTCTAGACCAGTCCACTTTAGATATACTCACTGAAGAGAGTGTCCCGGACAGTTTAAAGTGTTGCACAAAGTGGACTAAGTACCAAGACAGCACGGCCACCAAGAGGAACTGGTACGACGCGGTAGTGGTGTACGACTGGAAGTCGCTGGAGCCGTGGTGGTCCACGACGTCGGTGCTCAACTGGCTGTACCAGAGCTCACTGGTGAACCCCATGCAGCGCTGGCTGGACAAGCTCGGCGAGTACGCGGAGCTAGTATCGCAGGACCTGGGCGGCGGCAGCGCGGAGATGCACTGCTCGGCGGGGCTGGCGCCGCCCAGCTGCGTGCGCCAGTGGCTGAACCTCAGCAAGCTGGGCGCGCTCGTGGGCTCCGTGTCGGACCGGTAGAGCGCACGCGAACGAGGCTGGTAAATGGATAACGAGTGATGCCGGGTTCACAGGGCAATTTACAACACCTACAATATTATATTATTAGGAACTATTCCACCATTTTGATATTAAGAGTAAATCTTAACCTTTGTTAGCTGTTTAGCTCTCTAAGATGGTTCTGTTTTTACCAACTTATTTTCGTAAGTTTTGAGGTCTTAAAATAACTTGTTACTTAATTTTTTTTTTCAGTACACAGTTAAGTTTGCTGCACTGTATGTTTAGTAGTGACCATATGAATGCGTTGTAAAATGTCTTGTGAGCAATGTTTATTTATAATACTTACTAAGACTTAAGCTTCCATCCTTCTGTGACTACTAATATCTAATGTGACTAACTGAGAGGCTCCAAACACTCGTATGTGCTGTACATTGGATGCTACAAGTACTATTTTGAAAAGATAAATCCATATTTTAAAATCCTTTGATAGAAACAGAAATATATTTGTTAACTGTGAGCCGGTTGTGTCTGTTACTCAGCGGTAATAATCTTGTGCATTGTAAACCCGTGAATGTTAACTGATCTACAGAAGATTCAGTGCATGCAAAGTCCAAATAATGTTATTGGAAGTAAGAAGGGCACAGTGTAACTTATTGAAACACTTACTACATAATTTACAGGCCAAGTGTCCGAACATAATTTTTTAAATAACAAACTCAAAAGTACTGTAGGTAGATACTCTGGAAGCCTATCGCACTGTATTTCTGTAAATCCGTGAACATTTGTGTACATAATAAATAACACTTGTTATATATTTTTATAAAACTTGTCCGTGACGTAATAAAATTAGCGCGGCGTTCAGACAGTATCGCTCTAGTGCTAACAATATTTCTATCTATTTTTGTATGTGATGTGGTGTATTAAAACTATGAGCATTGAAAATATACGTTTTATTCTGTAAAAATATAGAATACAATATTTCTTAAAAAATAATGAGTACTTAGTCAATTACGTACTTGGTAAAACATCAGTGTTTTCCAAAGAACTGGCATTGGCTACACTTATCACAATTGGTCATTTAAACAATACATTACATGAACGAACAAATAGACATCAAACTTCATAATTACATTAATATATACAGTACCTACATCCTATTATTATCATACATACAAGTGGCACATTATCGAGCACCTCGGGGGCATCAAGCAGGCAACCTACCTTACTCCATGACGCTGATGATTACAATACTTGCAGTTGTTCGCCTACTGTAAGAAAGTAATTTGTTTTGAAAATATCCAGGATAAACAGTAAATAAATGCAATTATGGAACCTTGGGAACAGTTAAGTACTTTTATACACATACAATAAATTATTTTTACAAGCAGCCTCTTGTAACGATTCAATATTTTTAAAATCACGTAAAATATCTACTCCTTTAAAATAGTTTACAAAATATAATACATTATGGTATCTATAAAAAGTTAATTTTCTTTATCACACGATTTTGGATCAAAGTTTGCGCAGCGGTGTAGATCGGTAGGGAATACATAATTACATGTATTTCAATAATCATTGACCAAATATCAACACCAGAAATTATCCTACATGTGGAAGTTTACTTGATTTCCTAATTATCAATTAATAACTAAAAAACTAATATTATCGATGAACTATACACGGTTATTTTTTGGTCGTTCTGGAACCGAAAGCCATAAACTCAATCATCGATTTCGAAACGATTGGGACTATTTTTTTCAAAAAGTAAAAATAAAAAAAATCACGAAAAATTTAATTTAATGTTTTTTTTGTGAAATAATGAGCACTCGAAGTAACGCTTCCTTGCGGTAAATGCATATGTGTGTGTAAAACGTATTCACGATCGGCAACACATGCGAACGGTACCCATTGAAAAATCCATTCATCGATCCGTAAGCCACGCCCCCACCAAACGCTTACACAGTCTAGCCGGCTAGTATTGACGCGCGGTTCGCTATGTTCGGTCACTCACGCGCAACCAAATCGCATGTTAAAAATGAGTCGGCAATACTCGTACTCCAACGTGGAGTATTGGGCAATGGTGGATTTTTATGGGATGGCGCACCATAACCTGGAAGAGGCTAGACGACTTTATGCTCAGCCGGAACACCTGAACTCACTGCGCGCACGTGGAATCACCGACCCTCAAGTTCCCTTCACCTCCACCATCCTGGCTGTAACCCAGCGCCTCCTCGATCACGGACAGTTTCGAGCACCCGCACACGCGCAGGGCCGCGGTAGACTACCATACTCGGCGGAATTAGAGGAAGACATACTGGAGTACTTCGAACGCGACCCACGTCAAAGTACCACAATGGCGGCCAGGCGATTCAATGTTAGCCAATATTACGTATGGAAAGTATTAAATACGAATGGATTACATCCATACCATTTTCGTCGAGCGCACGCTATTTACGAAGGCGACGGGCCAAGGAGAATCGCATTAAGCCAATGGTTGTTGGAAAATGCCACTGCCAACATACTGTGGACGGATGAATCGTTGTTTACACGAGTGGGTCTGTATAACGTTCACAACGAACATTATTGGTCGTTTTTAAACCCGCACCTCATTCGCGAAGATAACCATCAGGTTAGATTCAGCGTGAATGTTTGGGCAGGCATTATTAACGACCAAATAATAGGGCCTATTTTTATTGAAGGTCACCTGACTGGCGGTTCTTATTTAGAAATGCTGCAAACCGTGATACCGGAGTTGCTTGAGGATGTGCCTCTGGCATATTTACGCGGTATGTTCTACCAGCATGATGGATGCCCTGCTCATTTTGCTACTGCAGTGCGTGCGTACCTTAACAGTGAGTTTGGTGAGCAGTGGATAGGTCGTGGTGGCCCTGTGGCTTGGCCCGCAAGGAGCCCTGACTTAACACCACTGGATTTTTATTTGTGGTCCGAAATTAAAAGACTTGTTTATTTCGAGGAGCATACTACTCGAGATGAGTTAACAAGTGCGATAGTGGACGCATTTAATATTGTGAAAAGTGACAGATACACATTAGGAAAATTAAAAGACAATTTGATTAAACGTGCCCGTTTGTGTATCGAGCAAAGTGGACTCCATTTTGAGCAGTTGCTTCGATACAGGGAAGTGTAAATTATTTAAAAAGTGTTTAGCCTTAGTTAGTTATAAGTTGATTATGTTTGTAAATAGCTCCAATTTTTTAAATACGCCTGCGCCTGCAATACCTTTTCTTGATAATAAAAGAGTACTTACAAAGTTAGTAGGTAGGTACCGACTTAGACGTAAAATGTATTACTGACGCGACGGTCCTAAGCCCGTAAAAAGTATGAAGGAAAAATTAGAGTTATTTAACTGTTAAGTACGTAAACATAAACGCAATTTAGATCAAACAACAAACAACACAATGGTCATGAATGCGGAATCAAACGATTTATTATTGTCGCGGGTAGGTATCTACTGTAGCAACAACGTGGTTGGTAGGTACTGACCACTGCAACCTATAGCAAACTCATGATTAGCCAACCTTCAATACAAAGCTAGAGAATCTATGGCTTGAATAACGAATTGAATTGCTATAATAGGTATGTAAGATGTAAGTATCTATCTAATTAGTTCATCCGCAAGTGTGCCTTCACCGTCTTGAAAACAAAAGATGCCGATGCGTTAGATACCTACATAAACAAAAATAAAATATTTAGTATGGATTTGTGCCCGGTTGATGACAATAAGCTCGCCCCTTATTACATGGGAATTAAACATAACTGGCGAAAAATGTGGGTGTACCATTAGGTACACCTCTGCCAAACCCTTCGGGGATAACAGGCATGATGTTATGTATACCGTTCTAACCAAAGGATCGGTCGCGCAAATAGGTACCTACGAGATAGATAAATTGGTACACAAATAAAAATACGAAAAGCGAATTTAGACTTTATTTCTTAACCGTAAACGGTGAAAATTAGAAATTTTACCCAAACTAGGTACCTAAGTAAAATACGCAGTTTACTAAAATTATTCTGAGAAACCTATTGTCTCGCGTCCGACCTGACTGTTACAAAGATGCACAACCGAATTACACGGTTCACTTTATTAAAATAAGGTCTTAATTCCAACCTAATACCTCCAATACCTAATAATACATCCAACAAATAATGTACTCTATTCGACAGACGAAACGATTCATTTTTCTGTGCGATTTGTCTGCGTTTGTAACAGCCGCCAGCATTACCGCAAAAAAAATGTTTTAGGCAGTATTATTTTATGAATCAGGTAGGTTCGATTGGTCGACACTGCCTAATTCTTAAGCGTACTGTCTAGTTCAATAGGTACGAGTAGTAGTGATTTCGTGATGCGAGAGTGGTGAATTAAATGCCAATTAATTTCTCTCGTTAACAAAGAGATGTGATAGTGGTAAAAACCGTGCCGTGCTTCTGATACGAACGAGAAATGATGTAGGTAAATGAACTTACACCAACCTAAATCGGACCTGAAATGAAATACTACTTGCAGTCGGTTAATAAATTCGTCCGACGTCCATTGACCCGCTCAACTGACTCGCAGTTGAGCGGGGTCAATGGACGTCGGACGAATTTACGCACAGCTGAGCCGCGCTACGTCATCATCGAGCGGACCGCGTACGCTATTGCGTTTATGAATGAAATAGTGGGAGCCCTACTAAGATTTAACTCGAATGACAGAAAAAATGTGATAAATTTCTAACTTCTATATTAGACGTCATAAAAAAAAAAAGAATATGCCAATAGTAACTATTACTCGACTGGAGTTACTGTGTTTCGGTTCCAGAACGACCTAAAAGTATTCGTGTATATCTATTATATTAACTCTACAACCCAGTATTGACTACGTATTTTGGCACTATTCTTAGACTTAGGGGTATAATTGTGTGCAGCCATTGATATGTAACACCTGATCTACCTTGGAAAGTATGGCTGTATCGAGTAGGTACACTCTTTATTGCTTAATTATTCGAACTAATAAACAGCTAATAGTCACTGTTCCATAGACAAATTTTCTTTAGACAAGTATTCTAAACCTAAAATAAATGCAAAAATTCTCGGCAGTGAAATAAAAGCCGGTTAAATCATGGCTAAATGGAATGGGAACAGAGTCTTGAGCAATTAAAGGTAACGAATAAATTAACATACAATGGACTACAAAGGAAACTGTTACTTGTCCATCCGCAACAATTGCAATATTTAGTTAAACCCCGAAGGTTACATATCTTCCCTCTTTCCCTCTAAAAACATCTTACGCTATACTGGAAAGTCTTTTATTCAATCTCAGGGCTCATAGAGGCCGGGGTGCAGGTAGAGCCGCTTGTTGAAGCCCCAGCGGTCCACGGAGGACGTCTGCCGGTGGAACTTGGATTGCATGCGCTTGTCCACTAGCGTGAACAGCTTCTCAACGTGGCAGTCGTGTGCGCGCTCCGCGAACACCTCGCACAGAGCCTGGATGTACCATGAGCCGCGCTTGCCGTCGCGGTGGGCCACGAGACCTGGAGAATAAAATGATATTAATTATTTGTAATATTAGCTGATAGGATGGAATGTGTTAATTAGAGCCGCCTCAAACACATCGAAACAGGGAGATGCTCTTGGTTGCTGCTGAGTAAGCAAATCATTTAGAGTTGGCCCAAGTTTCAAGTCACTGTTAGTGTAAGGTCCCGTAGTAGTTGGTACCTTACACTTGTAGCTTTAAGTGAGAAGTGGTAAGTCAGTACTTGGAGTTAGGCGAGTTGATGTAAACACACACAGATTTGGTAACACTAAAGGTTTATTAGAGTACCGATCACAACAAAGTAAAAGTGGGTTGGATGCTAATCCGCGGTGTTCGCGTAAGTATGTAATTCGTCAACTAACTTAAAATCATATTAAACATTGTTTTAAATACCAAAGAGAAAAGTAGGTTGCTGCGTTTGCAGCCTGACGGAATGTACGTAAACCGTACATGCTCCCGAGGGAAAAGGCGGGATGAGCATCCAGTACATAAAACGTTTTAAAGTAAAAATTCCAAAACGCAATAATAAAAAAGTATAGACCGTATAAAAGTAGGTTAAGTAAGTAAAAATATAAAAGTAAGACATCCCAGAACGTCACAATAAAAAGTAAAGACAGTAAAGTAAACATTAGTAAGTAAGTAAAATTAAACATGTACACATAAAAACAATAAGCTTTACTGCTCCTCAAAGTGAAACAGTTGTTTCGGCCTCGCGTCGCTGTATAGTGGCTCCGGCGGTGTCGAATGGCGTATTTCTTGCACCTCGATTTCGACTTTGTTGTCGATTCCTGTAGGTTGTCTTGTAGGTGGCCTTTTAGTTTTCTTATGCCATAGTCTCCTAATCTAAATGTAGACAGCAAACGAAGCAGCTCCTCCCAACAGCAGAGAAGTCACAGAGTAGAGATATATGTCGTGACTCGATGTATCTATCCCTTGTGGTAGTCTTTCCTGCTCTTTTAGCTACGTATCTTTCCCATCTTGAGAGGTCTCCCTGAATCCAAGCTAGGACCACCTTGGAGTCACACCAACCATAAGCTGATATCTCATGCTCCGTTAGTGATTTCTTCACTTTTTCCATGAGTTGGGAGAGTAGTAGTGCTCCGCATAGCTCAAGTCTGGGCAATGAAGTTTTTTGAGTAATCGGCACTACCCTAGTTTTTGATACTAGTAATGTGATCCTTGGGTCGCCCTTTTCGTCGATTACTCGGCTGTATATGACGCAAGCGTATGCCTTTTCGCTTGCGTCACAAAATCCATGTAGTTGGATATTTTTCTGCGTACTGCCAATCCATCTGTTTATTTTAATGTTTTTAATTAGATGTAGTTCTTTGTTTAGATGCCGCCATTCGTCTTGTAACTCAGTAGGTAGTTCAGCATCCCAGTTTATTTTAGTTAGCCACACCCTTTGGAATAGTAGTTTAGCTGACACAGTTATAGGCGCCAGCCAACCCAAGGGGTCGTATAGTTTGGATATTTGTGATAGCAGGTTTCTTTTAGTTAGTGGTTCGTTGTTGTAGTCGTCTATGGACCAGTTGAATATGAAAACGTCATCTTTTGGATTCCAACTCAACCCCAACGTTTTCATTGATTCCGCGTGTTCAAGTATTCCTTTTTTTTTTCTAGTTTTGCTATCCTTTTTATAGTTGGTGCATAATGTTTTGAAGTTTTCAAAACATGTTGAATGTAGCGCTAGCTTATTCATCTTGATTGTAGATGATAGCTTCCTTGTAGTTCAAAAAATACCTTTTTGAAAAGTCCCGAAGATTCTCCTTGTAGTTGAAGACTGTTCTAGTTATCGTCGACGGCTCTTCCAGTAGTTGAGTTAGTTCCAGTAGTTGAAGGCTCTTCCAATAATCGAAGGCTCTTCCAGTAGTTGAAGGCTCTTCCAGTAGTCGAAGGCTGTTCCAGTAGTCGAAGGCTCTTCCAGTAGTCGAAGGCTCTTCCAGTAGTTGTAGTTAATTCCAGTAGTTGAAGGCTCTTCCAGTAGTCGAAGGCTCTTCCAGTAGTTGTAGTTAGTTCCAGTAGTTGAAGGCTCTTCCAGTAGTCGAAGGCTCTTCCAATAGTTGTAGTTAATTCCAGTAGTTGAAGGCTCTTCCAGTAGTCGAAGGCTCTTCCAGTAGTTGTAGTTAGTTCCAGTAGTTGAAGGCTCTTCCAGTAGTCGAAGGCTCTTCCAATAGTTGTAGTTAGTTCCAGTAGTTGAAAACTCTTCCAGTAATCGAAGGCTCTTCCAATAGTTGTAGTTAGTTCCAGTAGTTGAAGGCTCTTCCAGTAGTCGAAGGCTCTTCTAATAGTTGTAGTTAGTTCCAGTAGTTGAAGGGTCGCTGTCCTTTTGGTAGTTAGTACAGAGACGTTTGATTGACTCGAAGACTTCGTTTTGTGCAGTGATTTCGCTCATCTTGATGTAGTCGTTTCGGTAATCGAAAGTAGTAGTAGTAGTAAGATGTAGTAGTAAAGTAGGTATTGAAGAACACGTAGTTCGGTGTCTTCTAGTTTGTAGGCCTCGTATTACCCGCAGTTCACGTTGTAGTCCGGAAGCTGTAGTAGCAGTAGTCGTAGTAGTAGTTGGCTTGTTGCCGCAGTTGAGTCTTGTTTTTCCGCTTGATTCACGAAGAAGTTCCAAAGTATCCCCTCTTCGTTGATTGCTCAGAGCTCTTGTACTCTTTTTACGAATATGCGCGCTTTCTCAACTTGACTGGTGAGATCCGCTTGTGGAAGGCCAGCCAAGCCGATTCGCTGTCGTTCCAAGAGATACAATTACCCCAAACTGTGAAATACTCGAAGGACCATTAAATGTAAGGTCCCGTAGTAGTTGGTACCTTACACTTGTAGCTTTAAGTGAGAAGTGGTAAGTCAGTACTTGGAGTTAGGCGAGTTGATGTAAACACACACAGATTTGGTAACACTAAAGGTTTATTAGAGTACCGATCACAACAAAGTAAAAGTGGGTTGGATGCTAATCCGCGGTGTTCGCGTAAGTATGTAATTCGTCAACTAACTTAAAATCATATTAAACATTGTTTTAAATACCAAAGAGAAAAGTAGGTTGCTGCGTTTGCAGCCTGACGGAATGTACGTAAACCGTACAGTTAGTTAACAGAGCAGTTGGTCTGATAATAATTAAAGAAGGTGTATTTCTTTGCTGAGCACGTCATGTTACTGATGTCACCGATGGCCGATGGAGCAAACAAGTTCTGGAGTGGAGATATCAGCAAGCGCCGCGTGTGACGACTCCGAGCTAAGTGGCCCGACGACCGAACAAAGGTGGCTGATAGGGTGTTGCGGGTCAGCATAGTAGAGGCTTATGTCCAGCTGTTTACTGTGTTAGGTTAAGTTTGTGGTAGTACTAGCTAATGCCCGCGGTATAATTGTCCCACGGGATTATACTACCGGGATAAAAAGTATCCTATGTGTTAATCTAGGTTATAAGCTATCTGTATGCTTAATTTCATACAAATCGGCAGTAGTTTTTGCGTGAAAGAGTAAAAAAATATCCATCAAACCTCTCAAAATTTCTTATGTAATATCTATAGTATATACTAAATAAAATAAAATTAAAGTGTCTGTTTGTAATACCAAAATAACACCGAATGCTTATTTTGCTTTATTTTACTGAATGCTTAAGAAAGTATACACGGTTATTTTTTGGTCGTTCTGGAACCGAAAGCCATAAACTCAATCATCGATTTCGAAACGATTGGTACAATATTTTTCAAAAAGTAAAAATAAAAAAAAAATCACGAAAAAAATAATTTAATGTTATTTTTGTGAAATAATGAGAACTCGAAGTAACGCTTTCTTGCGGTAAATGCATATGTGTGTGTAAAACGTATTCACGATCGGCAACACATGCGAACGGTACCCATTGAAAAATCCATTCATCGATCAGACATAATGATCCGTAAGCCACGCCCCCACCCCACGCTTACACAGTCTAGCCGACCGGGGTGCCCGCCCGCCCTTCCTTCCTTCCTCCTAGTAGTGTCGCGCGGTTTGCTGTGTTAGGTCACTCACGCGCAACCTAATCGCGTGCTTAAAATGAGTCGGCAATACGCGTACTCAAACGTGGAGTATTGGGCAATGGTGGATTTTTATGGGATGGTGCACCATAACCTGGAAGAGGCTAGACGATTTTATGCTCAGCCGCAACACCTGAACTCACTGCGCGCACTAGGAATCACCGACCCTCAAGTTCCCTTCACCTCCACCATCCTGGCTGTAACCCAGCGCCTCCTCGATCACGGACAGTTTCGAGCACCCACACACGCGCAGGGCCGCGGTAGACTACCATACTCGGCGGAATTAGAGGAAGACATACTGGAGTAATTCGAACGCGACCCACATCGAAGTACCACAATGGCGGCCAGGCGATTCAATGTTAGCCAATATTACGTATGGAAATGATTAAGTACTGACCACCGCAACCTATAGCAAACTCATGATTAGCAAACCTTCAATACAAAGCTAGAGAAGTATTTATGGCTTGAATAACGAATTAAATTGCTATTAATAGGTATGTAAGACGTAAGTATCTATCTAATTAGTTCATCCGCAGGTGTGCCTTCACCGTCTTGAAAACAAAAGATGCTGCGTTAGATACCTACATAAACAAAAATAAAATATTTAGTGTGGATTTGTGCCCGGTTGATGACAATAAGCTCGCCCAAACTAAGGAATTAAACATAACTGGCGAAAAATGTGGGTGTACCATTAGGTACACCTCTGCCAAACCCTTCGGGGATTACAGGCATGATGTTATGTTTACGTTATACTACTGTAGTACTCCGCGTTCTAACCAAAGGGATCGGTCGCGCAAATAGGTACCTACGCGATAGATAAATTAATACACAAATAAAAATACGAAAAGCGAATTTAGACTTTATTTCTTAACCGTAAACGGTAAAAATTAGAAATTTTATCTAAACTACCTAAGTAAAGTACGCAGTTTACTAAAATTATTCTGAAAAACCTATTGTCTCGTGTCCGACCTGACTGTTACAAAGATGCACAACCGAATTACACTGTTAACTTTATTTAAATAAGGTCTAAATTCCAACCTAATAATACCTCCAACTAATAATGAACTCTATTCGACAGACGAAACGATTCATTTTTCTGTGCGAATTGCCTGCGTTTGTAACAGCCGCCAGCATTACCGCAAAAAAAAATGTTTTAGGCAGTATTATTTTATGAATCAGGTAGGTAGGTTCGATTGGTCGACACTCGATTTAAGGCCTAATTCCCAAGCGTACTGTGGTCGTATCGGAGTCTAGTTGAATAGGTACGAGTAGTAGTGATTTCGTGATGCGAGAGTGGTGAATTAAATGCCAATTAATTTCTCTCGTTAAGGCGAGGTTACCCCGAGCGCCGTATGCATCAATCGCTTACCCCAGCCCCCGCACGGAGAGGCGATACGTAACAAATTACGCGGCGCGAAAACGCGGGCGCTTAGCGCACTGGTCATGAGTTCACGAACTCGGATTGGTACTAAGTTGCGTTACAGGGTAGAGCGATGCAGTAAAACAACTTTGAATTGATATGTATAAGTTCACTTTGTTTTATTTTTATAGAAAGTATTGGTTATAGATAGATTAGGAACCTACGTATTCTATGAACGTGAACCTAATTACTAACAATTAAAATAAGTATATATAATTAAAAATAAGAAGGTAGGTATACTTATTTATTTTTGTGAATAAGGTGAATTTAAAATCTGACCGACACTAAGATCATGAATACGGGTATGATTCAAAACTACACGCCACGGGCCATTCGGTTTTTAAAAAATTTATGCTTAACTTTTTTTTCGGTTTTGTTGTCATGGGTTTCGTTTTCGTGGTTTTTATGGTCGGTGATAACTAAAATTAGGCCAAAATGAAAATCCAAGATGGCGGCGACGAAAATTTTCGATTTTTTCTTCATGAGTGTCATTTTCGTGGTTTTTGGGGTCGCTGATAACGAAACTGAGGTCAAAATGAAAATCCAAGATGGCGCCGACAAAAATTTTCGGTATTTTCGTCATGGGTGTCATTTTCATAGTTTTCGTGGTCGCTGATAACAAAAATGAGGTCAACATGAAAATCCAAGATGGCGCCGACGAAAATTTTCGGTTTTTTCGTCATGGGTGTCATTTTCATGGTTTTCTGGGTCGCTGATAACGAAAATTAGGTCAAAATTAAAATTCAAGATGGCGCCAATGAAAATTTTCGGTTTAGTCGTCATGGGTATCATTTTCATGGTTTTCGGGGCCGCTGATAACGAAAATGAGGACAAAATGAAAATCCAAGATGGCGCCGACAAAAATTTTTGGTTTTGTCGTCATGGGTGTCATTTTCATGGTTTTCGGGGTCGCTGATAACGAAAATGAGGTCAAAATTAAAATTCAAGATGGCGCCAATGAAAATTTTCGGTTTTGTCGTCATGGGTGTCATTTTCATGGTTTTCGGGACCGCTGATAACGAAAATGAGGACAAAATGAAAATCCAAGATGGCGCCGACGAAAATTTTCGGTTTTGTCGTCATGGGTGTCATTTCATGGTTTTCGGGGTCGCTGATAACGAAAATGAGGATAAAATGAAAATCCAAGGTGGCGCCGACGAAAATATTCGGTTTTGTCGTCATGGGTGTCATTTTCATGGTTTCTCCTCGAAAACCTTGAAAATGACACCCATGACAAAAAACCGAAAAAAAGTAAAGCATAAAATGCAGAGGAAGTAAAATAAAAAAAAATAAAGTGATTTTATCTTTAATATGTAAATAAGTCAACAAAATAAAAAGACTAGTATGTACACACGGCGGCACATGAAGCTGTCATTTCCAGTATAAATTGGCCTCGCTTTGTATAGATTTCCTATACAATGAGAGGTCGGCATAAACTGGTTTTGTACAGCTTGATCGGTTGTCGTGCGTACAAAATACGATATCGACCATTACTCATTCTATCTCGTTCTCCCCTACATACTTTCTTTTTCTGCCCATGTCGAACTCGATAATCTTCGGCTTACCAGGCTCCCTACAAAACTTTTTTAGAACTCCTTACAAAAAAAAATTATTGGAATAAATGTTTTGATTTTAGTAGGCCAGTTACAGGCAGTTTTGAATTGTCGAAAAAAAGATAATAAAATGAAGCTACAGTCCCATTCAAAAGGCATAATAACTGTGAAAGTACTGTAGTTGCTTATTCCAAAGTTACCGAAATTTATAAATAATATTGCGAAATCATAAATAGCGACTTTTGCTACGACACAATAAAGTTCAATTCAGCCCGCGCAGCGCTAATTATCTACAGTTATATTCTCCTAGAAGCTGCCTCTCTTTCTAATGCGTAACTCTTATCTTATACCTTCTGACTACGTTCCCTATTAGGTACCTACTGTACTTTTGTGAACAAATGACATTTCAAATAAACCTAGGCTCGGTGTTTACTAAGTATTATTTTTTACAAACTATTTTTGGCTCAGTTCATAACAGAACTTAGCGGGGGTGGGGTGGTGGGTTCGAAAAATTGGCACACGTCCGACCTCCAACGCGTTCCGCTCGGGACTGAAGCACGCGATGCGAGTATGAAATGATGAAAACAGCAAATTTTGGAAATGGTGGTATAGGTTTTTTTAATATTTCATATTATGATCGCCGTGTACTGTCACATTTTTTACGACCTTTATAATGGTATAAGTTTTATTGTTAAAAACCTAATATAACTCAAATGAAGTAATATTAAAAACCATCATTTAGACTTGTCTTTGCGATTTAATTGGATGCAACAAAGTGCAAGTAATCGTGTATCGCTGTGCCGAAATATCTAGATCGAAGTGTGAAATATGTAATATTTTTTTTTCAGAATTTAAATCCGTGCTATATAAGAATAAAGCACAATACAAAACGACGTTTATCTGGATAACCTCGCCTTAACGAAGAGATGTGATAGTGGTAAACACCGTGCCGTGCTTCTGATACGAATGAGAAATGATGTAGGTAAATGAACTTATACCAACCTAAATCGGACCTGAAATGAAATACCTACTTGCAGTCGGTTAATAAATTCGTCCGACGTCCATTGACCCACTCAACTGACTCGCACACGCACAGCTGTGCCGCTCTACGACATCATCGAGCGGAACGCGTACGATATTGCGTTTATGAATGAAATAGTGGGAGCCCTACTAAGATTTAACTCGAATGACAGAAAAAATGTGATAAATTTCTAACTTCTATATTAGACGTCATAAAAAAAAAGAATATGCCAATAGTAACTATTACTCGACTGGAGTTACTGTGTTTCGGTTCCAGAACGATCTAAAAGTATTCGTGTATACGGTACGTATAACTAAAACTTATTTATTTCAATTTTGTCTTTCTGTCGGTCTGTTTATTCCGGCTAATCTTCGAAACGGCTGGACCGATTTTGACGCGACTTTTACTGGAAGATAGCTGATGACATAAGGAGTAACTAAAGCTACTTTTATTTTAAAACAAGAATTAGGATTCCGTGCATAATATATATAATTTCACGCGAACGTAGGTCGCGGGCAACAGCTAGTTTATAATATTAGAAAAGTAGGAATGACTGACCCGGCAGCGTGGAGTGTGCGATAAGTATATCTGAGAAAAGCGGTGTCTCTTGCAGCGTGAGGCCGGCGCGCGGGGCGGGCTGCAGCACGACGACGTCGGGCGCCACGGGCTGCCCGTCCACCTGCACGGCGCCGTCGTGAGCCGGCATGGGCATGTGCGCGGGCTCCGGCTCCACCCGCCGCGTGTAGTCGTCGCTGCTGCCTCTGTGAGTTATATGCATTTCAGTCATACAGCGTAGGCGCTCGTTGCAAAAATAAACTGAGCTTCCCAAGTATAGCATATAATTTTCCCATTGCTGGGTCACGGGATTCCTGTCTCAGTGAGAACATGGACCACAATCATGCGGGCGCAGTGCAGATTGGTGGATGTTACGTATCTTCAAATTTTTGGTTCTAAGAAATGCCGGTTTTTTCACGATGTTTTATTTTATTGTTTTGGGAGCAGTGGTGAAGAAATAAATTACACGAAGTAAGATGTTTGCTCGTGGCCGTTACCAAATGATAAGCACTACTATTACATACTTGTAAAAATTTAATGGTACTGACCTGCACATCTGAAAAATGAAGACCTTGGGCACGCCGATGAGCGCGGGCATGTTGCGGTTGTTGAAGTATTCCATGATCTCGTAGAGCGAGATGAGCTGGCCATCTTTGCAGCGCACGTCCAGATCGGAGGAACGCGCGCGCTCGTAGCCGTGCGAGGAGACCACGATGAACACGCTCTCGATGTCCACCAGCACGTTGTTCAGATTCTTCAAGGTCTCGAGTGTTTCCTATAACAAATTGATGAAAGAATAAATGGCTCTGAATGAGCACTTTTTCACTTTTGACCCCTTCACAACTTGCTATTGTTTCACCTGAGAGGGGGTGCAACAAGAAATGTTTTAAACTAAGCAATATTCACGTGATCGAGATGATAATATGAAACTAAACTTATACCTACTGTCACTTAATCGAAGCTCGAAATAATGAACAACCACGGAAGATATCCCAATCTTCCGTGATCGTTCATGATTTCGAACTCCGATATTTGACTTTTTTTTTTAATATCGGGCGCTCAAAATAATGAACAATCACAGAAAATATACCGTAAGTGACAGTATAAGTTTAGTTGTAATATGAAACATTGTGCAATAACGTTTGCAGATATTTATTGCGCAATTCGAAAGAGTGACAATAATCTAGGTCTGAGCCACTCATGTCTGGCTATTTTAATGTTGTTATCTCAACTAAAAAACACTAGAAACAAAGGCATAATATAAGGCAAAATATTCAATAGCTATCATAGAAAACTGAACCACAAGCAATAGAATTAAGGTCCCTAATGATAAGAAGCTGATGTAGACTTACGGTTTTAGTAAGGTTGAGGTACCCGAGCCTGCGGAAGCCGAGCTCATAGAACAGGTACTTGAGGTGGTTGCTGTCGACGTCGCTTCCGTTGCGTTTCGTCTCGATGTCATTCTTGAATTCCGAGTACGTGAAGTCCAGCAGTACACCGCGGTTACGGCCGCGCGTCCGGTACAACTTCAAGTCTATAACAAGGTAACTGTGGAGACTGAAGAGTCAACATACGTAGCATATTATGACGCTGAGATAACATGAGGACTATAACGAAAAAAGCTGATGATCTTCAAACGATTTAACAGATTATCTTGAGCTAAAACACTCTCAATCAAGTCACATAGATTTGTTTTAATTAAAATCGGTTAGTCCATCCATCCACAGAGACACATATAAAACTTATAACACCCCTCTGTTCTGTCTGTTCTCTGTCCTGTCTCTCGGGCGCTAAAATCTATAGTAAGGTACAGCTATGCTGACGATTTCAAAATTTATGATTTTGATAGTCGATTTGTTGCAAGGAAGGCGAAAATTGTTGTGTGTACGTTAGATTTTGCTGTCGCAGCGTGTGTTCCCAGCCTAAGGCGTTCATCCTACCATGCGGATTTGTGTCTGCGTCAATGTCTGGCCGCCCATATCCTATCGTTTTGTTTATAATTATCATGTCTCCATGACACAAAGAGTTTGTGAGTGCAGGTGCTGACGCATACGGGTGAGGTAGGCACGCGGGCGCACACCCGCGTAACAGGAAAAAACATCTAGAAACATGACTACCCAAAAATACTAATAATGGTTTAAGTAAACTCAAAGTTTGATTGTGTTTGCAGTCAGGGGACAGTTTTATCTGGAAACATGACATTTATGGCCCATTACAGATACACACATTAAACTTGTAACACTCGACTTTTTGTCAGGGATTGAAAATAACCTTAAGAACTACTGGTTGGAGATTAGCAGTGAATATTTCTCAGCTGATATAATGTTGCGTCACAATTTCACAAACCTTTAGTGTCGTCGTCTTCCATAAACTGTTTGCTTTTGACGACAGTAAACGGGGGCACCATTGACTCGTCGCAGACAGCATTGTCGTTCTCGGGGACAGCTGCCGGTGGCGGTGGCGGGGATGCCTGTGTCCTGTCTGAAAGACAGACTGTCGCTTTAGACTTAAGTTGTAAACTTACTAATTATGTCAAATGACCAGTCACCAGAGTCGGTAGAGCAATTTTTTGTATTTGCGATATGTTGTCTTAATATGGACACTCCCGGAATCACAGGATTTGTATAGAAATTACTTTGTAAAAAGCTATTTACGTCTTAAGGAATTATGAACGAACACATATCCCTCCGCTTTGACGGGTAAGTATAAGAAGGACACGTTTCAGGTTAATGAAATTAAAAACTTTATTTTTTATACAATATATTTTTTTAATTTTCTGTAACAATTTTGTATAGACGAGTATCAATAGCCACTACAAACATATTCTAACATTCTACCAGATCATGTTACCTTACAAATCCATATTAACAACAATTTTTGCAGTCATAGAACCAAAATAGCTCTCCCTACTCCGATCACTGCTTATAACAGTTCAACAAGTGGAATATTGTCCAATCAGAAGCAAAGCTGATTGGCTGGTAAGAATGAGGCACTGATGGATAGGTTAGGTAGAACTGTGTCAGTGTAACCCTAGCATTGTTTTGAGCCTCCAGAAAAAAGATGTTACAACTTAACTCTTAAATTTCCGATCAGCAATCAAGTATTGTATAACGGGCTGGTGTCCGCAACTCCACGTCAAAGCGCGTATTTTGCGTGCGAAGAAAGCAATCAAGTATCTAAATAGGTGTTTTTTTTTTTCAAGATGGGCCTGCCCTTGATTTCAATCACCCCTGATAGAAAGCCATGCATGAGGTCTATGGTCTTTATCAATTATTCTAAAACACATTACTTACTTTTATTTGCATCAACTTTCTGTCTATTTAATGTGAGACTGTGGAAATCATCATTGTCCATAGGATTAGGCTTCTTTTCTGTAAAATAGGAATAGATACAATATTATTTTTTCTGTTTATGGTATTATCATTATACACAGTTCTTGTAGATAATCACAAGAACACTCAAAACGAGTAATACACATCATAATACGAAATTTAAGAAATTATCAAAAATTGTATGTAATACAACTTACTTGGGAGTGGAACAAAATTCCGTTGGCTTGGAACAAAAGGGTTATCAGGGTCTAGATCCCGCACCAAGTCCCAGTAGCCCAACTCTCCAAGGGCGTCTACAAGATGGCCAAAGGCATGAGGTCCACGCATTGGGATTTGTATGTAGAGCTTACGTTTACGATCCCTTTCTGATTCGGCAGTATTCTGTAATGAATGTTTTGTTTCTGACACTGTTGTTGTATGTCCCAATCATTTCAGGTAATATAAAAATAAACTTAGTTCATCTGTTTAAATAATTATTTACATATTTTAGTAACATAGGACAAGGACAGGAAGATGATATTTGTTGCATAAACACAGCAGGTAAAGACAAATCATATATGAGTGAATCCTATGTTCCCAAATAATAACTATGACTCATTGCTGGGGTCACAGTTATTTGAAACCTAACATAGAACTTAGCAATACATTGACTTACCCTATACTGTTCGATCATTTGATCGGAGAGTACGTTCTTTTCATACATAGCTGACACGACTGAGTCTAGATCCGTCCGCTCCACCAACGAAGTAAAGTTACTTTGAATTGCATCTCTGTGTGCTTGCTGCATGGTAACTGATTATTTTGAGCTAATTTTACTTTGTTGACTTACAAATTATTATTAAAGTAGAGAAACTAACACAAACCAAACAGGACTCGTTGGTATGAATTTACAAACAACAAACAAGCACTTGCTTGAATGAAATCAGAATGAGCCAATGATTTATCCAATGGGCTGGTGCGAAAATGAGTAATGACTAAATTGTCAAACTCAAAATGATACAAAATGTCTATTATGTTATGACAGCAAATTCATTCGATGTTGCTATTTAAAATAACTTAGGCGACTCATTTTTATTTTCAAGATGCTCATTAAAATACACATAGAGAAATAAGCTCTAGAGACGGCAGCGCTGAGCTTACACCGACATAAAACGATACACAATGGAGTCTGTCGGTGAATGAACCAATTTTATATAATGTTTATGACCTTAGGTCAATGTACCAAGGAACTTACAATGTACAGATGCCAGCACAACAAGCAACCCGAAACTGTCAATCCCATAATACTTTAGTGATAAAGTTTATTTATTTGTACATAAAATTAGTAGTAGTAGTAGTTTTAGTTTATTTTTAGTCTTTTTTTTTGTTTGTTTATTTTTTTTGTAGTTTATTCCCACAAAACGGCACGGAAGTGACAAACATCGAGGAGTCGAGTGCGCATCTTCGACGGAGACATCAGGGCTTGTCGGCGTGGAATAACACTAGCTCGGTGCCTCTAGCAAATCTTCTTGAAAATCTATTAAAATAATTTCACTGATTGCAGTAGCTTGATGTGCTGGCGTTTGTACATACTTTGGCAGAGAAGTAAGTCTAGCTATGCCACCAACTCTAGAGCTTATTTCTTCTTCTTCTTCGTATCGTTGGCACGACAAATTTTATATTTTGCTAGCCCAAAACTTCGCCACTCTCACTGCATCGTCGGGCTAAGAAAGCAAGATAGGAGGTGGAGCATAGTTTGCGACACAACTCCACAACCACACCACGCTACTATTTCGTTGAGGTAAACCCACTTAACTGGTTGGAGTTACTTCTTCCCACCTGAGTCCGGAGACGGTTCGGAACTTCCAGGTGGACCACGGAAGGTTAGACCCTGCAGGAAGATGCTCACTTGGTGGTAAGTAGTGAGTGGGAGGGGGACAGCCATTTTCCCACAGCTTACATCGGGCGTCAACCGGGTTTCCTGGTAATGACGCAGCGATTTTTGAAAAAAAACTGTGCCTGTTTTTTAGCCTTTGCTTTAGAAGTTGGGCACCGTGTAGTGGGTGTCTGGTGACTAACTCCTGTTTTTTTTCTCCATTGCGCTTGCAACTTCTCTTCGGACATGTGGAGGTGCTATACCAGCTGTGGGGTATAGTGCACTGACTGGGGTCGGTTTGAGGCCTGTAATGGTCCTGCATGTTTCGTTCAAAGTTCTTCCTTGGTGTGGGCGGAACGATAGAGTCTGTCAAGCGAGTCTAGTCCCATGAAAAAGGCGGCAAATTCAAAAATCTTTCAGGTGTCAACACTGATATAGCACGCTGAAAACTTGTTGATACTTGAATTTTGATAAAAAAATTACTTGGGATAAATTAAAAAAAAAGCATTTCAATGTACGTATTTATTCATCAGAACTAAAATCAGAATCAAGAAATTCAATGCCTTCAAATGAGAAATCACTGTCAGTAGAATCATTACGCACAGAAATGATGAAGGGTTCCAACTCGGTTTCGGATATCCTGTCTCTTACTTTATACTTATTTTCGACACTAATAGTGTGATCTGTGCATTTTTTCCAATCATTGGCTGTGACACTATTAAAGCATTCTTTTATAAGGTTCTCCATTTCTTTACCTGGAATCCCTAAGTTTTTGCTGGCTATTTTTCTTTTAGCCAAACTCCATATGAGTTCAATTGCGTTCAGGTCACAATGATATGGCGGAAGTTTCAAAACCTCATGGCCATGTTGTTTCAAAAATTCTTCAGCTTCATACATTGGAGTTGTTTTATGTTCATTCACAAGGCACATAAGCTCAGCCTTTGTAAAGAATTCTTCATAATGAATTCCATTTTCAGTTAGCCATTTCTGAATGTCAGCCTTTAAATCATTCATAGATGGTGGCTTATTTATTTGTGTTACATGGTAGCTAGCGTTGTCCATAACAATGACACTGGGCTGACTTAAATTGGGTATTAATTTTTCACGTAACCATTTAATAAAATTATTTCTGTTCATATCATCATGATAATCTGTCATTTTTGATTTAGTACTGAATACCAATAATGCATTGGGAACAAAACCTTTTTCGGATCCAGCATGAACAACAATATGTCTTTTGCCTGACGATATTTTGTCAATTACACCGCTTGTTGATGGCCCTTGCCATGATTTTTTAACTTTATAATTTTGGTGGACATAGGTCTCATCAAGATAAACTATTAATTTTCCTTGTTTCCGCTTTTCATCAATAGCTCTGAGATACCTATGTCGCCATGCAGCTAGTTCATACTTTTCAATAAGAAGAGATCTCTCATTTTTATTTTTTTTGAATTCAAATCCATTTTTGAGTAATAATTGTCTCAATGTTTCATGACATCCAGTAAATCCAATTGACTCTCTTAAATCTGCAAGCAAACTTCGTAGAGTTGGAACTTGCTTTTTCACACAGTAAAATTCATTAATTTTACTGCGTATGGCTGATAAGTCAAAATTATCCAGATTGGCTACAGTTGGCTGTCGTGGACGTTTTTTCCCCGGTGTGTTCCACTCGCCTTGGTTAATAGCACCTTCTTTTTTAATTCTTCGCAGTGTTTTCACACTTAAATCTGAAAGTTCAATATGTCAGTTCAGTATCAAATGCACAAATTTTATGATAATATTTGTAGAAAATGCAAACAATGTAAACAAATAAATCTGTACTAACCTGTCATAGCAGCAATTTTTGTCAAATAGTCTGTTTCAGATTTCATTTTTTTATTCTCATCTATGGCTATGACTTTCTTAACTAAATTATCAATTGTGCTTTTTATTAATTCATCATCCAAGGTGGCTGAAAAAAGATGACAACAATCTCTTATAATACTTTTCACTTATAGGTGCCCCATTGAGATTCAATGTCATGTATACGACGTCTGAATCTAAACCAAAATTAGACAATTGTGCTAAAAGTATCAACATTTTGTAGCCAACCTACCTGTTGTTGAAACAATTTCATCCAAAAGTCGTCGTTTTTCTGTTAACACGTCATCAGATTCAATCTTTACATGATTATATTTATTAATCATTGTAAACAGCAGGCTCCTGACACTACTTTTAATAGGTTTTGGCATTATAACATTAAAAAATTCAACAAAAACCGGAATGCTTCGAGGTTAGAACAGAAATTGTGACAATCTGTTTGACAGATAATAGTATTGCCATTATAAGAAATCAGTAAAATGGTTGTGGACTCGACTCGCTTGACAGACTCTACCATACTGGGGATGCATTCGCCCGCAGAAAAGCAGACCAGTAGTTCGAAGAAACTGAGGAGAAGCGCCTCAGGAGGTTGAAGTTAGACGCCTGAGTAAGTTGTTACGGGTGCCTACCTTTTTCTTGGTTTTCAGGCAATGGTTCTTAAATGTCAATGCTCTGGCGAGGGTAAATCCCAAGTAGGTAGGGTTACTGCAGTGTGCGATGGTATCTTCTTGCCTTCTTCTTCTGCATCTTAATATTTAGAGAGCTTATTCCTTTATGACATATAATGGTAATCACTTTTCTGTTTTTTTATTTTATCGATTTTGTTGCGGTTCTCAAATTATTTCATTTGAATATTACGAGTCTGTGGGAAGTTAACGTCAAATGTCAACGCATATGCCTACTTCTAAACAACTTAAAATACCTATAAATAATCCTCTGAAATTCAGTCAGTTTATTTCTTGTCTGGTTCAGTGACAGTCAGGAAGCAACCTTATTCCATAATGAAGCTGTTATTATTGGCTATTTGTGCCATCCTGGCAACAGCTGCGGCTTACGAGACTTCCGACATTAAATCGGCAAGAATTGAGGTTAGTTATGCGACCCCACTTACCGATATCTAATGATTAATTTTTAAAGTTACATTATAATAAATGCCTGTTTTTAGACTTGCAGAGGATGTTCGTTGAATCGACTCCCGGAAGTAAAGAAATTTGTGATGGATGATGCTCCTTTTTACAATGACTTGACAGTGACTTTCATATCGGGAGCGCCCCCAGAACTGGTGTTCCTCGGCGAAAACGACAATGAGCTGGACCGCCTCGCACTGTCGCAGCTGACCCGCAAGGAGTGCAACGAACTCATCCAGGAAAGAGGTTTCACAAAGAAAAATAAAGATAAAGAACTGTAATTTTGTTCTTTTAGTGTACTTAATAATGAAACATTGGTTTTGGTGAAGCATTTATGTAACATTCCCATTCATACGTATGTATCTAAGAGCATTAGTGATTTTTAGTAATGTAAAATATTCATTGTACTGTAGATTTTTGCTGAATCGTGTGATATTTTGATAACACTAGTTAGTATCTAAGATAAAACAATTCAAACGCTCACATATTAAGTTTTGTTTATTCAGTTTCATACATTCATGTTCTGTTACACATAACAGTGATAACACAATGACATGTCCGGAGTGTTTGAGTGTTTGGATATCAAATCCTGTTCTGACTGTAGATATGGAATGCTATTATTGATTATAACCATAATTCAGACATTTGAGACGAAAACCAGATGTACCTTATTTTAACTAAGTTTTATTGTACTTTACCAGATAAAAGCAGTTCAATGCCACATTTAAAGTAAAATATTTCCAACAGACATAATTTACATTGTTTCATTTCTCTTGATTTAATTTTATATTTTTTTTTTTTGATAAATGTAAGTATAGGAAAAACCAGTAATATTGCACAATATTTTCAATAAAATATAGTACACAAGACATGCATGTTCTGTACATCAATTTTGTTGCAAGTATAGTATCTATCCTAATCATTAATAATTGCATTTTTTAAATTAATTGTTCCAGTCTAGTAACATTATTTATAAACCATTCATTCCATTTTTTATAAAAAATAACAGCACATAGAAGTGGCCGACAGATATTTACAAGGATGTGAACAGAGAGTGTATAACAAGTAGAGGGTGGTATAATCGCGTGTCGGGACTGTCGACCCGCTCAGGTGAGCAGCGTGCAGTCGAGGTCCTCGTCGCGGCCGTCGGCCACGTTCCGGCGCAGCACGCGCGCCACCACGTCGCCCAGCGCCTCGCGCGCGCCTTCCTCCAGCAACGCCATGCATTGCTGTACATAAAACACATAGTATCAATATAATTGAAATATCGCCTAGAAACAATAACTGAAACAGGAAGTTGTGCTTTCTGCCTACCCCCATGAGTTTATGGATGTAAAATAAATGGTCTATAGAAATGTAGATTGCACAAATTACACTGACTTTTCTGCCTTTACTCTGTTTATTAGCAGTCATATCTTCTAGTTAGCACTTAAAAACAAAATCTTCGGCATACATATCATGTTTATGCGAACACATATGAACGCATTTTACGAGCTAGGAAACAATCTACTACAATGCAGGTGGAATGTAGAGCATGTTGCTGGGCAGTAAAAAAAAAATTAGATTAAGGAAACTGAAACACTGTTTTAAACTTTCACAGTTTACAACTAAACTTATACTGTCAGTAAAAGAAGAAAAAGCTGAAAAGATAACCAAGAACATATCCCGTAAGTGACAGTATGAGTTTAAGGAAACTGAATTTCAATAAAATGTAAATATAACTTATTTTTCCAACAGCTCATGATATTAGAATATAAATGTTATGGTGCATTGGGATTGATTATTATCAAAATGTTTCCTGTTATCATTCCACATCTTCCTCGTTGGTGGATAATCATATCAAGCCGCAAAGAAGTTATTCGAACTACTTGTTATCAATTAGATCACTTGATAAGTGAAATGATAACAATCTCTTTACATCACTATTTCTTTGAAATGCGACTTGCACGTTTGTTCTGGGCAACATTCGGCGTTGTTATCATAATATTTGTTTGTGATTCCTGATTATTCGCATGTCCGTCCGGCGCGCGATTATTGGATAACGTAAAGTATAATAGACTTATTTATCTTCCTTTTAGTTTTCATCAAAATCGGGCTTGAGACTCCTTTGGAGTATTTTTCGCTGTCCTCATAGTTTCGGATTTGGTCATCCACGTCCACTTGTAAAATTTACCCTGTATAGCACTCGTGAAGACTATTAACTAGTAATTTTGAAACGCCATCATCATCATTTCAGCCGAAAGACTGCCTCTGTTGGACATAGGCCACCCCTAAGTGTCGCCACATTGACCGATCCTGTGCGACTCGCATCCATCAAACGCCATAGTTACCAATAAATAGTCCTTCAGAAAGGTCAGGTGGTAGTATTCGGCACCGATGTGCGTCTATGACTAGAAGTATGAACGTGGACGAAGCAAAAAGAGTTATGTGAGTATCGCAGCAGGTGGCGTTCGCCAGTTTCTGCCCACGCCACCTACAGCTCCGAAAGGCGTTACGTAAGTATGTATGGTATGTAACAGTTACCAAGTAGAACTGTTCATCCTGAGGCAGCCTGAGCACGGCCCGCAGCGCGGTCTCCGCGTTGGCGCGCACGTAGGTGTTCTTCTCCTTGGTGCCGTTGACCAGCGCGGGCAGCAGCGCGTGCAGCAGTTCGGCGGCCGCGCCCGACGGCGCCAGCGGCGCCTCGCGGCCCAGCATGGTCGCAGCGCGCGCCATCAGCTGCTTCACCTCGTTGCTCTGGTGGTTCATACTCTGTGGACCAAGACAATGTGTCAAATCGGAAGACATTCATGATGTGTACAGTTGGTCTATTTAGGAGACAGTGAATATTCCTAAAACGATAATAAAGCCGATGGTCTAAAAAACTCGGACATTCATTGAAATATTTACAGGAAATTAACATAATATAACGCCTGTAATCCTGAAGGGTTAGGTAGGAGTGTAGCCTATAATACACTGCCATTTCAATGAAATAGGGCGAGCCTATTGCCATGAACCAGACACAAAATTCCTGACAGAAAATCCAAATAAGTAACACTTTGTCCAACTTGGGCATCGAACCTTATGCTCAGCAGTAGCGCTTGCGACCACTAAACCAATGAGGTATCTATAAAATGAATTAGTAGTTTATAAAAATCTACAATTGAACTCACTCTAACAAAGGCCGACAGAATAGTGGGCGGTATAGAACGTCCTTCCTTCAACAGATACCGCATGAGGTAGCCCATGGCCCGGATACCGTTGCAGGCGATAGGGATCTTGTCGCTGGCGAGCAGCGCCAGCAGCGCCTTGTCCACCTTGTCCTCGTCGCGGTACAGCACGGCCGGCGTCTCCTTCAGCGCCACGAAGAGCGCGGTGGAGCGGCCGTGCGCCAGCGCGTCGTCGGCGCTGGGCGCCAGCAGGTGGTGCGTCAGCGCCGCGTCGCGCTGCGTGTCGGGCAGGCAGTGCAGCATGGCGCCCAGGCAGCCCGCGGCCTGCGAGCGCGGCGGGTCGTCGGCGTGCGCCAGCAGGCCCGCGCCCGTCAGCGTGGGCAGGATGGCCAGCGCCGTGCTGGCCGTCATCTTGTCGCCGCCCGCGGTTATGACGCCGCGCAGCGCTTGCAGCATGGTCTCCTTGATGAGCGGGTCCTCGATGTTCTTCATGGTGTTGTGCATCTCCAGGAACAGCGGGTCGGCGCGCGAATGTATGACTACTAGCTGTGAAAGCGCCAGGCACGCTTTGATGCGCACGGGACGGTTCGGGTCATTCAGCGCCTTGAGGAACGTCGTCTGCAGTTGTGGGAGGAACTGCTTCAGCATGACGCCGACCTAGAAACAAGGATGAGATTTAATTTTGTGTCCATGATTCACTATTACAAGTAAATGATTCACTGTATTACAAGTAAATCATAGCATCATAAATCATATTTATTTCTGTAAATTGCTTTAAAAAACTCTTTTACATGGCAACATGTTGTTTTAAAACTAGATGGTTTTGTACCTGACTACTCTGAGAAGAAACATCCGAAACAAACTCAGAGGTCACCGTCTCTTTTAAAGTCCAGACATTGCTCAAGTCATATGAGGACCATGTAGATTAATGTCTGAGATGGTCTTTTGAAGAAATAACCACACAGATTTGAGTGGACCTGTGCAGACAGTGCAAGCATTTGTCAGTGATCGTGTAGCTCGACTCATAATCCAAGGAGCTCAACGACACGACGAACAATACCAAAGAAAGGACATTTGGGTAGGCCGCTTAAAGTACTCAAACTGCCAGACAATCGTAAAACTAACTAAACTAAAAAATAATAATAACCGGGTGGTTATTATTATTTTTTAGGTACGGTAAACAAAATAATTATAAAACGACACTTGAAAAAGTAAATAAAGTCAACAAAAATAATAATAATAATACCCTAGGTACTTGAAAAAGTAGATAATGTCAACTAAAAAAAAAAAATTAAAAAATGTCAAACTGTAATAAAATAAAATAAAATGGGTACAAATTCAATTTAATATCGATTTCAATTGGAGCAGTTCAATCCCAAGCTTTTTTGTCCTCAATATAATCTTTAACAGAATAGAAGGCTTTCTGGTAAAGTTTACGTTTTATAAAAAAATTGAATTTATTAAGGCTTAGTTCTTGAATGTGGCCTGGTAGTTTATTATAAAAGTGTATACATTGGCATCTAAATGATCTACCTATTTTCTTGAGCCTTGTTGTGGGTACAATAAATTTATGTTTATTCCTTGTATTTATATTGTGAATATTACAATATTTCTTAAAAAACTTTATATTTTTGTGAGCATACAAAAGGTTTTCATAAATGTATTGAGAAGGAACATTCATTACATTAATCTCCTTAAACTTTTCTCTGAGAGAGTGTCTCGGACTCAACTTATAAATTGATTGAACAGCCCTTTTCTGCAAAACAAAGATGGTCTGAATATCGGCGGCATTCCCCCACAACAGAATGGCGTACGACATTACGCTATGAAAATAGCTGAAGTAAACTAATCGAGCTGTCTCTACATCGGTTAAATTACGAATTTTTCTAACTACGTATGCTGCGGAGCTCAGTTTCTTCGACAATTTATCTATGTGTGGGCCCCACTAAAAGCTTGTCTAGTCATAGTTATCTAGCGCTTGTTATAACTATACATAAGTATACAAAATACCTTCGTTAGTAAAGTAGCTAGTGTCTCCAGCACGGCTGCTTTAACGCTGGAGTTAAACCGGTCTCCCAAGATCCTGATGAGCGGCCCGGTGATGTGCACCACGGAGGGCTGGATGGCGGCCGCCGACGTCAGCTTGATGATCTCGCCCAGCATCAGCGCCGCATTCTCTTTGTCTTCGGGGAGGCCGTTCAGGATTGATTCACGGAATAGAGGCAGGATAGGGGCTAGACCCTGTGTAATAGAAATTGTGTTTAGTATTGTAACGAGAAGTAGGCATATCAATGGCGAAAATTTTTAAATGTTGTACTGAACATTCAGCGTGTTGATGGATTTTAAGTATCGGCGCTGAGACAAACATCTAACAGAGCGGTGACTCTCACATGAAATAAGGTCCCGTAGACCGCGGTTGGTTGTTGGTATATGGTAAAAACTAATATAACCCTGCTTTCGTCTGAAAGTTCAAAAACTATATCTTTCACTATTATATACAATAAAAAAAATGTATCCTCACTTTAGGCAAGCAGAAGCCAGGCAGCAGTTCATCGGGCTTCAGATCCGCCGTCGCATACCTAACAGCTTGCCGTACATCGGACACGTGCGCGATCTGTCTCTCGGGGTCCAGAGACTTGGCGAGCGCGCCCAGAGCCTCCCAGGCCATGAGCAGGACGTCGCGGTCCTTATCGCCGAACAGCAGGATGAGGCCGCGGATCAGCTGCGGCACGTGCGGGGACAGGTCGGCGCGGGAGTGGCTGACGAACGCGCACAGCAGGGACGCGGCCGCGCAGTGCTTCTCGCCTTCCGTCGAGCGGATCGTTTCTAGGAGGGTGTCGATTATGCTGTGGGAGAATCGGTCAGTTAGATGTAGCTCGTTAGATGTTCGGTGCGGGTTTAGGAGTTACGAGGTTTAGTATTGCAAAATTTGATCAATGTGATCGGTCGACTCCTAAACGCCTTCTCTCTGACTTTGGTCTCTCGAGACATTGCCGTTTCGTCATTTTTATAAAAAGGCATATCCAATCGATTTTTTTCAGTTTAATTGAGCGCACGGACTTGCTCATAAAGTGTATGAAGAATAAGGTCTACACAAGTCGAAGCACGGCAAGTAACCTTCTAACGCCAGGCGGGTCCACGACCGGCAGGAGCGCATCCCGACAGTGGTCCAGCTCCTTGGCCTCGTCGGGCAGGTGGCGCGCGGCCACGAGCGCGCCCAGCAGCGCGGGCAGCACGCGCGGCAGGTGTCGCGCCAGGGCGCCGCCCGCGGCCGCCGCCAGCGCGGACAGCGCGCGCGTGTCCACGGCCCCGCCGCCCGTCAGCACGGGCACCAGGTACGGCAGCACTGCGCGGGACTTTATCGCCATTATCTGCGGGACAGAGACGATAGATCTATACTTGTTACAATACCTACGATGACACTTAATATGAGTTTCACAATGGTACAAATAACAATTTCCGTGATTATTTTTAAACGAAAGTTATAATTGCCACATTAACTTCTTTCTATCATGTATGGGTGTAAAATGGTTGAATGTAATCTATAAATTCATTTTCTTTTTAATACTTTTTTTTAGTTATTTTATAAAAAAATGGAAATTTGTTTTAATTCTTATTATGAAACGAGAACAACTGCCGACAAACTGTCTTGCAGTTTGGCAGACTTTTTATGTTACTGTATTAAAAAAAAAACTCAAGACGATCACTGACCACGTTTTGTTACCCCTATCTTTAGCGCTTTGTATACTTTGTAGCAATTTTATAATTGCTGGAGAGTTTGTTCCTTCTCCCTAACTAACACTAACAAGTGATGCAAAGCGAGCGATGTCTTATGAAATTTTCGATGTTCAAAAAGTGCTGAATCTCAGCCTTATTTTCATAAATACCTTTCGATTTTAAGTTTATAAAGCTGAGATTTAAAATCGACTCGTGAAAACTATATGAATAGTATGTAATATGTGACAAAACTTCCTACAAAACAACCATAAATATCCATGACGTACCTGTTTAAGTCCATCGAGCGTGGCATCAGCGATGTCGGGGTCGGGGTCCTTGAGCCCGTCCAGCATCTGCGGCAGGATGTCGTCCAGCGCCTTGTTGCCGATGGTGGCGTGCAGACTGTCGAAGGTCCGCGCTGCTGCCATGCGCACCTCTGGTAGCGGGTCGCACAGAGCCGTGCGGACTGTTGGTACCTACGGGTATAATCATGGCAGTTCTGAGTTGGTTCATTGATTATTTAATGACAGCACAAAATTAAAATAAAGACGATAATTAAGCAGTAAACAGTTCATCATAGAGACAATTAGAGTGATGAATCACTTGTGTCAAATGTAGTTGTGCTAAAACTTGTTCAGAAACGCCCAAGTGCGCTGTCGGAGTGAAAAAATCTTCGTAAAGCCCTCTTCATTCAGCACTAACGTTCAGTTCAGCCAATCAAATCACTTAACATGAGTTGGACAAGTTTAGTATGCCTTTCAGACGGAAACCAGTTGTAAACCAAGTGCTTTCTCACCAGTCCATCAGCGAAGCTGAGCACAGCATCCCTGGAGGTGGAGGCGAGGATCTCTCCGAGCCCGATGCACACTCCCTGGCGCTGGTCCGCGCGATCCGAGCGAAGGCCCCTCTCCAGGATAGGCACGATCTCTGGCAGCACGCGCTCACCCAGCTGTGAGGAACAAATACAACATTTTAGTATGGGTAACAGAAACAGAACTGCAAAAACAAGAGAAGAATAATACTAGTTTTATGCGGTTATTTTACAGGTCAAGTGGTATACCCTGATAACCCAGAGCCACATTAAGCTAAAAATAGATAATTGACATTTCTAAACAGAAAGTGATGGACGCAACTGAAGGTGTAAAACTCATCACCTAACTAACTGGCTACTTCTTTGGGGCATCTAAAACAGTCATGTTACCTTGCGCACGAGGTCCCCGAGTGTCCTGGCGGCGACCTGGCGTTTGTCGTAGCTGGTGGAGGCCAGGCAGCCCAGCAGCAGCCCGAACAGCGTCGGCAGGATCTCGCGGAGGGTCTTCGGAGTGTTGGTCACTACCACCTGTGGCCCACAAGGTGCATAAACACTGGATTAGAAGGCTGGCAGACAAGGGTTGTTTGATTAGAAGTGAGTGAGTTGCTTATAAGTTAATTATGTGAAGTTACAATCAACGTTTTAAATCCTTACTCCTAAAATAATTCAATAAACGTCAGCAATTGTATCTGTTTGCAATCCAACATGTTTTGGTTACATAAAACCAGATCTGTAATTAATTTGAACTTTAATCTAAAATAGTTAATTTTAGATTTTGGGGAGAAATGAACCAAAACAGCTGTTGTATACAACAGCGAATTTTATACCGCTGCACACATAGAAACAGTTTACGTAGTAACGCACTGCATACAGGAAATGATCGCTACCTTCCACACATGCAGCGCCGCCTGCCGCACCATGAGCGCGACGTCACTCCTGCCCATGTACAGTCCCGCCAGCACTCTGTTCCTCCTCTCCGGCCCCAGCGCATTGATGATTGCCTTGTGCGAGTGTTCCGTACCGAAGTTATCGTCTTCCGACGCAGTTTCCGTACTCATCTTACCGGAGACACCGGAAATACGATATAGAAGGTCACCCAGTAACTGTACTGAGCTGTATCTGATACGCCAGTTATCATCGAATAGTCCTCTTTCTAATTCCGGTAACAGTAGAGTTATAGCTGATTCAGCGTATAAGTTGACAATCCTCTGTCCGGCTTTCAAGGCGGTTTCCCTAACGTATTCGTTCTCGTCAGCCAGTGCTTTCAGGATGGGGTTGATGATCTGTCCGATGTAGGGCAGGAACTCGTCGGTGAAGGCGCCCGGCATGTAGATGAACATCATGATGTAGCCGTCCTTGACGTGCGGGGCGATGTCTGTGCGTTCGGCGGTCGCGATTATGTCTGTTGGTGGACAATATAGAAATATTAGAATATGTTACACCCACCCATAGCAGAAAAAACCATGTTAGACAAAGTTATCCCAGCTGATTCACATATTGTTTAGGAGTTACCGGTGCCCTCGATTTATCATAGATCGGTCATCAGCTGCTGGAACCGACCCTAGTAATGTGTAGGAGTCAAAAGGAACAAGAATAGGAGCATAAGATGAGCACGAAGTCCTGGGATCGGCTCCCAGCAAGTGTAGCATGACCACCGTAGGAACGGGTTTTGTCGACGGAAGAATCGACAAAATGACAGATCAACGAAAGAAATCTGTCAATTCGTTGGTTCTTTCGTAGACAAAACCCGTCATGCTACGCGTGCTGGTTGAACAAATAGGTGGGTTTGCTATTGCCATCAGGAATATCTTATCTCTCTCCTGCCTAGAGCCTGGAGCTTGTATCCGTTTAGTGGCAATAGGCTCGCCCTACACAAGATAACAACTGAAATGCGGGTGTCCTATAGGCACAAGCAGGCCCTCTGGGATTACAGTCGTAATGTCATGTCATGTGAAACCGTGACTCACCAGGCATGATCTTATGCAGCTTGTGCACGCCCAGGCCGGCCACGACCTCGGACAGGCCCTGCGCGGCGCCCGAGCGGTCCACGGACGAGGACTCGGACGTGAGGGTGTGCATGAGCCACGGCAGCAGCTCCTCGAAGCTGCTCTCGCCCATGCCCTTCACCATGGCGCCCAGAGCGCGGGCGGATACTGAACGCACCTGTTACGTGATACAAAGTTGTAATCAAATTAGACTCACTTCAAATGAAACATTATCGCCAGTATAATGATTCCTAAATGTCAATTTCTGCCTACACCTATGGGAAATAGGCGTGTCTAAGTATGTTTACAATTATAGAAAACTATAATCAAATCTATCAAGCTTATACAAGTACAATATTAATTAAAATTAATCTTTAAAAAAATCAGGTCAGATCGACATACGGACTTGGACCAATCATACTTAAAGGTGTAACAAAAATACTTTATCACTATATAATAATCCTAAAAGAGTCTGTACCAACCTCGGGCACAGGATCAAGCAGCGAGCTCTTCAGCCCCGGTATAATATTAGGCAGATACGGCATGAGATCCTTCTGGTCAGTCAGCGAGTACATGTTGCCGATGATCTGCGCGGCCATCTTGCGGGTCTCGGTGCTGCGGTCCAGGAAGGCGCGCTGCACTACCGGCATGATGAGCGCGAGGGAAGGCGCGTCGATGAAGTGCACGAACTTCGTGTCTAACAGGGTCTGGAGGCAGGCGGATGTCCTGTTTGAGGGGTCCTGTAGCGCTTCTAAGAGGACTGGTACGATTGCTGGAGAAAATAAGAATTTGTTTATTAGCAAACTATAGGGAATTGTAAAGCATAGGTACAATACAATAATGAGACAAGTTAGGAATATGTATTGCTTACTGTTGGTCAAAAAGGTTTGCACTTTGCCTATTTAGGACGGTATTTATCGCGACATCATTAGTTCTAAGATCTTGGTTATGTCTTCAAAGGTCAATAATACGAATATACATGCTGTTTCTCTATTTGTTATGCTGAAGTCGCAAATATGAACATTCTAATACAAAGATATGCCTTACGACATATAATTTCAAACCTTCTTACACAGCCCCTGTGGCCTAATGGATAAGGCATCGGCCTCCTAAGCCGGGGATTGTGGGTTCGAGTCCCACCAGGGGTACAATTGTCTTTTTGGTCCCTGAACAATTTTAGGGTCTTTTTTCATAACTTAGCATATTTCATAACAATTTCCGTAGCTTTATTCACTTGAATTGCTACTAATGATTGCTTGCAGTCTTACTCTCTTTCTGAGGGGGTGAGCTACTTCATGGATCCCGATTAAAAACATGGGATATTAAGATCATTACATTCGCTTAGATTGGAACCCGATCCCAACATTGAGGAAAGGCTAGGCAGACAGATGAGTCTAAAAAATTTATCTAGATTTTATTTACTTGTAGTATTTATTTTCAGGGTTTTTGCAGTAACAGCCATCTGGATTGGTGTTATAGCCTCGCCACCTTCACGTGGAACCTAAACCATAACTAGCGAAGTGTGGCTGTATATCACACGTTTACCACTTCTGCCTACCCTTCGGGGAAATACAGACGTGATGTTTACTGTCCTATTCTCCAGTCGATGGTACTCTCTGGATGGTACTCCGATTTAGTGGCGTTCATAAGGTCCTCAAAACTGCGGTTGTATGGACAGTTAGGATATTTCAGTAAGGGGATTTACCTTGAATCTCTGGGTTCCTGATGACTGACCCGATGACGCCCAACGCCTCAGCACCAGCTTCTTGTACTCGCATGTGCGAGTCGCTCAGCACTTCGATGAGCTTTGGCACGATGGACGGCAGGCAGGAAGACAGTTGTTTTGGAGCGCAGTACGCCATGGCGCCGAGGAGCTCGATGGAACCTGTACGTGAAAAGATAAAAAAACGATGAAAGGTGCGTGATTATAAGGGTTACATTTTATTGTTACCCAATGCCTAAATAACACACCTTTTTTTTGTAACCATGTAATTAAATTAAAGCAGTGCCATTTTTGGGAATGCGTGACTTTACAACTATTTAAAGTTGAAAAGAGTACCGGTAACAGGAACGGGGTAATGTAGGATCGAATTACAGATACAATAATCAGCACGGCTCTTGAGTGCTAACCTTCCTGTGTTTTACCATAAGTGTACGATTGAGTAGTTCGGTTGAATACGCACGTAGTTTACACACAAATAAGAGCAAAAACTAAAGCACACTTTACTATTCTTCTTATTAAACTGAAATGGCCCAAAAGTAAAATGGTGTCATAACGCGTGGCCAAAATCGAAATTTATGTTGTCATATACTACAATTTCGCAAATTGTTTATATCATCCTTCTGTCATTCAGACGCCATAAGATTCTTGTAGCGCTGTATTTTTAATAACAACTGTATTACTAACCAGCCTTAGTCCTCCAGTTATCATCCTGCAGCGCCTGCAGGAGCGACGGCAGCACCAGCTTGACGCCGTGCGCGCTGAGCTTGCTCATGATGAGCTTGGCGGTGTCGTCGGCAGCCGCGCGCACGTACTGCGACGTGTCGCCGAAGCACAGCAGCAGGTGCGGCAGCACGTGCACGATGTACGGCTCGAACAGCCGGCCCAGCTTGTAGCACAGCATCTCGAACCCGAACAGCGCGCCTGGAATAACAGATTTATTTATTCACATACAAGGTATAAACGGACCCTTCACGAAGCCGTCAACCAAGCATTCTGTACATCAAACTAAGTGACACTCGCAAAAATTATTGCTGGGATACAACTTTTTCTTTGGGGTGAAAAATCACGGTTTACTGTAGGACTCAACGTAGCGCAACCAAAATATTGTGCTCAGTGCTGATGAATGCATTGAATAGTACAGGGGTCATGGAGATAGGTATTAAAGTACAGTTATAACATTAAAAATGTATAAAAAAATACTTTAGAAAAAATGGAAACTTTGACCTCCAATATCTCCATAACTAGGAACGTTCCCAGGAATGGTTCATAACTAAATAAAATATCGCAATGACAGGGAGAACGAGCGCCTTTCAGTTTCATTAGAGGGATTTGTACACCCATTATAAAACAAAAACATTTTAAAGGAGAATGCTAAAAGAGCACAAAGTCACTGCTTGTTCATTGTATTCATTAGATTTGTGATATTGTCATTGGTAAACAAGTTCATCTTCGTGTCGATGGTAATATTACATTTTATTGTCCCAATAATTCACCACTTCCGCTGCATTGTAGGTGGCAGCGCAGAAGTGCCCTGACTGCAGCTTTTGGGGCACTGAGGGCAAAATCGGAGTATCTTTTTCCCAACTTGGTGTGCAGTATTATGCCGCTACGTCATGGATGTTTATAAACCTCTTTAACAAGGTATTTAAAAAATGTAGTACATGCGGATAATAAAAATCTTATACCCAAAATAAATTCTGTTCCTACCTCGCAGGTCGTAATATCGAGGTAAAGAAACCATAGTGCGTTTCAATTCGATGCCTACACCATCTATCGAGCAATAGAGAGGTCAATTTTTACATTTCCATCCCTTACAGCGCGCTAAGTATTAGGGGTGGTGATGCTTGTAAGGCCGTTTTCTGATTAGCCAGTGCGGCATCAACATGCCCAAAGCTCACCGAGCGCCTTTAATATATGTCAATGTTTCCTGATTTGCTTGGTTTGCGCGGGTGGATCTATTCGACTTACCGCGTCTCTGTAGCAACATCCATCACCCGCTCGGAGTTTACAGAGACACGTCTCGCGTTTTACATTTTGATTGATTACTGCTGGCCTAACAAGATTTAAAAGCTCTTGATACGTTTGCTCTGACATTATTAACCGGGCGAATAAAAATTTAGTTGGCGACCAATATACTGAATGGGCGACTATTGTACCAAGTAAGTAACTATGTATCCGGTCATTGCGGCAAGGAGAATATACGAAGCAAGAGCGAGCGAAGGCTGAGAGAGACCTGTGGCACCCCGACCCGGACAGGTTAGGTTCGACGGGGATGGCGGGGTCTAGTGAGCAAGCGAACTGAGCGAACTAAGACCCCGGAATCCCCTTCGTGTTAGGTTACTTTAAACTCTGCAAACAGATATAGGAGCCCCGCTCAGCGGGGGTTCGTCGACTACGCCTTATCTACAATCTAGTGATTAATAACCTTGTTTTAAGTTTTTTACAGGAGTCCTTTATCACACTGATCGTATTGAACAACTAGTAACTCAAATTTGTATTTTCAAGTCGCTGTTTTAAACATTTGTATTCACCTACTTTTTGTCACTCAGTTACTATTTCAGTAGCCCATTTTCTCCTCCCCTTCTCCTCCACCAATTCTAAACTGATTTGTGTTGCGCAAAAAGCTTACCTTCACGGTATTTGAAGTTTTTCTTCTCCTGTATAGCCTCAGTCAGTTTGCCCATCACGTCGAGCTGCTTCAGCGATAAGATGCCGAGACCCTTGATGATACCGGCGATACCGTATGCTGCACCCTAGAAAAGATGGAACACAACTATAAGTTTCAGGATCTAGGAGTTATTTTTTTTTGGGTTAGTATCACACGATCAGTAATATTCGGATTACGTAGAACCTTTGGGGTAGAAGCAACTGGTTGAGAAGTGCCGAGAATCGAGTTGAATGGCATAATTATGATTAAGGAGGCCTATGTCCAGTAGTCGGCTGCTGTAGACTGATGATGATAATGGAAAAATCATTGAAGCGAATATAAATTGACCACGTAACGTCGAATCCAACCTTATTACCTTATCATATTTTGACTTAGTTTTCACTACCTACCCACAGTACGCGTGCGATTGGCTAAGTTGTTACTTTTTGAACCTATCTAAAATGATTTTTTACTACTGCTCAAATGTCGTACTATTACATGGTTCTATGATGTTGGTTGTTGTTATTTGTTCCGCTCGGGCCTTGTTCGCTTTACTTTTAAGCTACATACTGCCCTCACTGATACTTCCCACCGTTAGCTACCCACATGCGTTATTTTATTTTAAGTATTCTTTCCTATAATTAGTTATGGCTAACACTCAGTTATGTTTTTATTACCAAAATGCTCGAGGCATGAGATCTAAGGTATTAGATTTGTATAACAATATTTTAGGGTCTAGGTATGACATCTTAATCTTTACGGAAACATGGTTACAGGATGATATTTTTGACACTGAATTATGTGATAACAGATATCAGATTTTCCGTCAAGACCGTGACCTCATTTCAACAGGTAAAAAGACTGGTGGTGGTGTTATGCTGTGCGTTAATCGCAAATTTGACACTAGACGACGTTACGACCTTCAGTGTGCTGGTGTTGAGATATTGCATGTTTCACTCTCTTCTCGTAGCGCTGGTATTCGTGAAGACTTGCATATTATTCTTGTCTATATGCCCCCCGATGTATCTAGTATCCCAGAGCGTTTGAATAATATTGGGAAGGCTATAACGGACACAATGGCGGCGAATAGTAATGATAATTTTATTCTTATAGGTGATTTTAATTTACCCTGTTTAACATGGAATGATGAAGGCTATTCTATATTGAATAACTGTTCGTTACAAATAAGAACTGCTGCTGCTTCCTTTGCAGATGAAATTAGCGTTCTCGGTTTATCTCAACATAATCTTATCACAAATACTAATAACAGAATCTTAGATTTATGTTTCTCCACTATACCGCTCCATGTTAGTAAAAGTGATGATCCCTTGCTCCAAGAGGACTCTCATCATCCTGCTCTTGTCATAACGGCTACTGAACTATTCTTGACACCTCTAGAGGAAATGCACATACCACGTCGTAATTATTATAGGGGAGACTATGAGGAACTGAATAATTACTTTAAGAAGATAGATTGGGACGATAAACTAATAGTTGAATCGGTGGATGCTGCTGTTGACGTGTTTTATACAGAAGTTAAACTCGGCGTGGAGCGTTTCATTCCTTTAGTTAAAAAACCAAAAAATCCTAAATACCCGGTTTGGTACAGTCGTGCACTAATAAAAATCATTCGTGAGAAAATTAAAGTACACAAGAAATGGAAAAAATATGGTAACCCTAGAGACTATTATGAGTTTGCATTGTTACGTTCTAGGCAACACGAGGTAGTAGCATCCTCTTTTCAAAGCTATATATCTCAAACAGAGAAAGCCATTAGTCACTCTCCGAAGACTTTCTGGACCTATGTTAAAAGTAAACGAGGCGGTAGTCAATACCCTAAATCAATGACCTTAAATGAGGAGACATATGAGTCCGGCCACGACATTTGTACCGCGTTTAATAAGTACTTTCACAGTGTTTTCATCAGCCCGTCCACGCCCTCTGCGGCAGCTGCTCCTAATGAAGTTAACGGCTCAGATGATGTCCTGTCTAACCTATGTATCACCAAAGACACCGTACTTAAAGCCTTACGCGCGTTAGACACAACAAAAGGTCCCGGTAACGATGGATTACCTCCTATTTTCTTACATAAATGCGCTGATAGTTTAGCACATCCTATAACTTTATTATTTCGAAGGTCCTTAACTGAATGCGTCTGTCCCTCCCTGTGGAAAACAGCTCATATAATGCCAGTTTATAAGAAAGGGCCCAAGATGGATATAAAAAACTATCGTCCAATATCGATTCTTAATACTCTTAGCAAAGTTTTAGAGAAGATCATCTATAGATGTATATATCCAAACATCTCTAATGGAATAGGCCAGAGCCAACACGGTTTCGTTAGGAGACGGTCCTCAGCATCTAACTTAACCACGTTTTGTGACTATGTCTTGAATAACATGGAAGACGGTGGCCAGGTTGACGTGATCTACACGGATTTCGAAAAAGCATTCGACCGTGTGGATCACGTGATCTTGCTAGCAAAGCTGCAAAAACTTGGGATCCAGGGAGATTTGCTGAGATGGGTCAAGTCATACTTATCGAACCGTTCGCAAGCTGTGGTTATGGGAGGTTACAAATCTGACTTTGTAAACATCCCCTCCGGTGTTCCCCAGGGATCTTTGTTGGGTCCTCTTTTTTACTGCGCATACCTGTATGACATTCAGTCTTGTTTCAGGTCCGCGAAACATCTCATGTACGCCGATGACATGAAAATTTACATGTGTGTAAAATCAGGACTTGATTGTGAACTGATACAGCGTGATCTTGATGCATTGTTCAGTTATTATCAACAAAATAATATCACTGTCAATGTCTCGAAATGTCAATGTATCAGCTTCAGCCGTTCCAAATACCCAACTAAGTATCTTTATGGTTTTAGCAATATTGCGATCGAAAGAGTTGACGTAGTCCGTGATCTTGGTTTAATGTTGGACTCTAAATTGCTCTTTGACCAACATATTGACACCATCACCAGTAGAGCCTCTCGTAACCTTGGTTTTGTAATGCGCACCTGTAAGCCTTTTAGTAACTGTCATAGTTTAAAAATTATATACTTTGCATATGTCCGTAGCATCTTGGAGTACTGTAGCCAAATCTGGTCACCCCAATACGAGGTATATACTAAAAGAATCGAAAATCTACAGAAAAAGTTCGTAAAATTCCTAAACTTTAAATCCCGAAGACGTCATGAGTCTTATGACCGAGACTGTAAACACTATAATATGCTTCCCCTTGTGGATAGGCGCAGGATGTTGGATATGCTTTTGCTCTTTGATATCCTACGAGGTCGTTTGGACAGTAGTGAGCTTCTTTCATCTATATATTTCTGTACCCCGAAAACACGTACCAGACATACAAAATTACTCAGTATCCCTGGCCATCGCACAAAATACGGGCGAAATGCTGTAATGACCCGACTACCTCGCATCTACTCTGAGAGTTTTGAAAATATTGATATATTTCATTTATCCAAGCCATCATTTCGGAGGCAAGTCAAGAAAGTATTGTTTGATGAATGAATTGTGCCATCACTCATTTCTCTCATTTCATAGTTAAAATTAAATTAAAATTAAAATTAAATTTAAAATTAAACTTATTTAAATTTAATTTAATTAAATTAAAATTAAATTAAAAAAAAAAAAAAAATTTAACTGAAAATAAGGGAATGTAAATATAATTATATCCCTTTCTAATATTTACCTACTCTTTTTTGTATGGGTATTCTTTTCTTATTTATATCATATTCAACAAAGCACGTTCTCAATATCGGACTTTACGATACTGTACTTTTTCCCAATGTTTGGTCGGTCATTTTATCACTTAAATACTTAATTTTTTTGTCTAAGATTTGTAAACAATGTGACAACAATCCCACACTACTTTGCACTGTATTTTGTTCTTTCTTTTCTTTTAGCCACTTTCTAGTTAACCTAGCTTTGTCAATGCCGAGAAACTCTGTTATTGGCTTAAGAGATAATTGTCATCATCTCGCTGTCAATGTTCAGTGTATATGTAGTCTTTAAGATGCTAGTTACTTTGTCGCAACTGCACTGTGCTGTTCATTGATGGTGGGGTGAAATTTCACATAAAATGTCATAGTAATAATAAGCTGTTGAGTTTCCAATAAATAAATAAATAAATAAATAAATAAATATTAGAACTACATGAAATAATAAAAACTGGCAGTTGCATCCGCTAAGACTGGAAGCCGATCCCAATGATCGGAAAAGGCTATGCAGATGATGAAGAACTTCATGAAAAGTTTGTTTTTCATTGACCTTAACCCCGAATGTTAATCAAATCTATTTAAAGTGTTCTAAGGTTTACTTTGAATTAACTTTTACCCCTAAGGTTAATATATACTCACTTTCCTGTCTCCGTACTTCTCGGCTGTGAGGAGTTGCTTCATGAGCTTGTTCATGATAGCCGGGATCTCGTCTTCCAGGGCTGGAGAGCCCACCAGGTGGGGGAGGCAGTTGCTCACTGCTTCTTGTACCTGGAAACAGATTTTTTTTTGTCCAGACAAAACGCAGAAAATTACCGAAGAAGTGAATGGGAGGGGCAGACTTATAGACAAAAGTTTTAATGTCCCGTGGACATAGCGTCTAACGCATAATTAATGGAGGATTGCTCGCCACTATATGGGATATGTTGGAGAGTTGATTCCGTGACTTCTTCTCGGCTAATAAACTAGGAAGTAACCTAGGGCGGGCGGTTTAGTGCTGACTCTTAGCCTAATTTGGATAAATTAATAGACTTTGATTTAACATGATTGCTAGAGATACTAAATTTTAAGTTTGTTGCTATATTAGTGGTTATTTATATTTGCAGATTAGTGTTCGTTGTCTGCTGACCTGTTGGCTAGGCGTGGACAGCGCGGCCACGAGCCGGAGTGTTATAGGCTTGATGCGCGCGTCCTTGGGCTCCAGGTGCCGCGCCAGGGAGCCCACCAGCAGCACCACGCTCTGCCGCACTGCGTCGTACCCGCCCGACTTGGGGGCCTTGTCTAAGAAGTTCTCGAACACTGGTAACTGGCTGCTTAGGGTTTCCTGAAATTTTGAAACATGGAATTCAATACAGATTATTGATAATTGGTTCACTAAACAGCTAGCCAATGGTGCTTAACTACAGCAGCTGCACGGGTCGATCAAAGGTTATGTTAAGCTAGCCGAGGTCGGTTTGTCGATGAGTAAACCTCCAATATCCAGACTACTTCGTGCTTTGGTCATTTGTACATTTAGCACAGGTAGCCAGAAGTTAAAATTACATGAGAACGTTTAGTGTTTCCTAGATATGAAGTAGTTCAGAAGTGCCTTACCTTTCCATGCAGGTCCACAATAGCCATGGCCGCATTGAGCATCTCCCCGCGCACCACGTCGTTCCTGTCGGCCAGGCCGCGCTCCACGAAGAAGCGCATGGCGGGCGGCACGGACGCGGCCAGCAGGCGCGGCGCCAGCTCGCGGAGCGCTAGCGCTACGCCCCGCCGCGCGCCCCACGAGTCTACCGCTTCCGATACTACGTGACCGAACTGGTCAAGCTTTGCTGGGATCATCTGTGAACAATGTATTAGTTACTATTTTTCTTACATCATAAAATCAATAAACCTGTTTGGCTGAAGAGGTTTTGGGCTGCAGAACGTATCAAGACAGATAGGACAAATCCGAGCCGTCACGCATTGGGTGACCCGAAGCGGGAGTCGTCGTTGTTGCAGGAGAAGCTAACGTGCTGACATGGCGGCGTTTGTGACAGTTGAGCCGGACAGAACATTTTGAGGCATCAATATAACAATTTATTGAATGAACTCGCTGTACCCTGCCCCTCTCAGCCCTAAAATATATGCAGTCAAAGTGACCTTTGCGCTTGCACTGACATCACAGCATGTGGAAGTGGCAAAGTTTTGGGTTATAAAATATTTAAATAATGTAGCGCCATGAAAAAAAAAATACTCACAGGTAACATTTGCGAATAGATGTCCTGCAGCCTCTCCAGCACATGTTCAGCTGCCTTAGGGTCCGCGCTGCGCTGCACCAGGTGCTGCAGCGCGGCGGCCGCGGCGCGCTGCACGGGCTCGGCGGGGTGCTGCGCCTCCTGCAGCAGCAGCTCCACCAGCAAGGGCTCGCGGCTCCACTGCTGCGCCAGCGGCAGCTGGGACCACAGCTCTATAGCCAACTTCCTATGCAATGTGACATGACATCATTAAAGCTTGACATAACGATCCAACATTTATTTTAAATAATCCGAGTGCCTCGTTGGTCTAGTGGTCCCAAGCGTAACTGCTGAGCATGAGGTCCTAGGTTCGATTCACTGGTCGGACCAAGTGTTATTTTATTTTTCCATCGGGAATTTCTCAGTAGCAGCCACAGAGTCGGATTTGTCCCCAGACATAACATAACTGCTGAAATGTAAATGTACTATTGCATAGTAGGTACCCCTCCGCCTTCTCGTTGGGGGTTACAGACGCGATGATTGTTACGTAAATGCTAAATTAAAAAGATCTCTCACTTGTTATCTTCGGAGACGTCGAAGGTGGCGACCAGCAGTCTCTTGGTGAGCGTGAGAGCGTACTCCGGGTCTTCAAGTAGAGGTGGTAAGCATTCTACCACGCACAGCAAGGCACGGAGAGCGGCGTCGCGGACAACCTGGGTATCACATGATTTGGTCATTTATTTTATTAACACAAGAATCGATATGTACTACTTATACTATACGTCTTACGAGTTGGTTTCAAGCGTTGGCACTTAACTATTTTATACTCTATTCAACTGTGTGCAAAGTTCATACTGTTTTGACAGTGAATTTCACTCTGCAGTGCGCTACTACATAAATATTTACAATGTTATTTACGTTACAAGTGAATCGTGCGTTTATTATAGGTAAGATTTTGATATATGGGTCTGTCACAGTGTAAACCACGCCTTAGTGTTAAAATGATGGATCGGCCGTGATGATCGAGTAAGGACCTACCTCCATAGGGTTCTGCAAGCCAGCTAGCAGGCACGTGACGTCATCGAGAGAGAGAGTAGCTCGTGCGACGCACTGCGCTGTCTCTAGTAGCGACACCGTGCAAGCTGCCTGCACGCGACCGCTTGTGCTACCTGTGGAAAAATATGCAACATGTATACCATAACGGATGACTGGATGCACATTTTTTTTTTGCTGTACATTCAGCGAACGTTTTTTCTGAGCGTATAAGTTCTTATCACCTTTCGCGCGGAAACGTGCGCTACATATTCATATTTTGAGGTAATCGCATTCAGTGAGTTGTGCGTCGAGTGCGTCTCGATCACTGACAGAGCTACACGCGAGCCAAGCGGCGGGACTTATCTAGTATGTAGACAAGCTGCAGTACACTTACTGATGAGGTCGATGAGCAGGCGGAACATGTGGTCGATGGGGAAGAGCGCGGGATGCATCATGTCGGTGTCGACGCGCAGCGCTGCGTGCGTCTCGATCACTGACAGACCGTTCAGCATCGTCTGCTCGTCCGCACGGAGTGCCGAGCTTGACAGACCTGAGGAAGAAGTCATTTGTTAGAGAATTCATGAGCCGCAGTAGGCGACAGAACTCTTGGAAATTAAAACTTTTCTTGTTGTCCATTATAAAGGTTTAATTAGGTAGCGACAATGTGTAGACGTGAAAGGGATGTCTAGAAATGATAAAAAAAGACTGTGTTTGGGGGGAACGACCGCTGGTAGTCAGTAAAATATGACTTTGAAAAATAAGTTATTTTTTGTTTTATCATATTTAAATCATCACCTGCCTAGCCTTTTCCCAACTATATTAAGGTCGGATTCCAGTCTAACCGGATGCAGTTAACAGAATACCAGTATTTTACATGGAGTGACTGTCTATCTGACCTCCACAACCCAGTTAGTACTGGGTAATACAATACGCCTTGGTAAGACTGGTTGTAAGACTTTTGGGGCCACTGACTACCTGTAACGACTGTCAAAGATCTACAAATGACAGCCCGGACCAACGGCTTAACGTGCTTTACGTGGCACGGAGAAAACTCGGTATGTAATGGGTGGTCCCCCATCCACAGATCAACCTAGACAGGCACGGCTTAATCTAAAGAACGATCCGAACGGCTGATATTATTTAACCACGAGCTCCTCCGAGTTTTATCATATTTAAATATTGATACCAATTACGTCTGCGGAGATTTGCTATCAAATTTTATTTGAAATGGAAGAAAAGAAAAGTTTAAAATTTCAAGTTGGGTCAAAATGTCTCCCCAACCATAGCTTGTCCGACGCGGTTCTTTCATGAACAAGTTCTTATAGCTAACATTTTAAAAACTTCATTACACTCACCCAACTTCAACAACGGGAAGGCATAGCAGAACCCTGGTGCAGTGAAATGGTTGACCTTGTGTACCGTGTCCTCCTCGTCGTCCCCGGCGGCCTTGCTGCAGGTGATCATGTACATGAGGTTGATAGTGCGCGCGGTCGCAGAGTCCAGCTCGTCGTCCTCCCAGCTCGGTTCTAAGTCGCATTGTGGTTTGTGGAGCCTGCGTGGGGGGAGAGAAATTTAGTTTATAGTCTAAGAAGTTATCGTGAGAGCGACGGGGCATTTCTTTAAATGCCTTTGAAAACTGCGCAAGAGTAGCAGTTAATCGTGGCAAAAATATATGTAGTAGTTCAAGTCACATAAGCAAACGGCACTGGATTATAACTCATTTGGTTGAAATATGCTAAGTTACACAGAAAACTCGCTCACCGCAGTGTTAGCCTGGCTAGAATGTCTCCCAAAGCTAAATGGTTTGGCAAGAGCGCAAACCGAAGATGTCCGTAGGCGTCCTTAAGGCGCGGCGCCGCCAGGGGGCTCCGCAGCGCCGCCAGCACAGCGCCCACCACGCGCCGGGCCGCGCGGCACAGCGCGGAGCCCGAGCCACGCTGCACTGCCTCTAGCAGCCGCACTGCTATCACTACGCGTAAGTTTAGCTGGAACAAACATATCATTATAGACCCTTGGGTTTGCCTTGAGCACAGCAGACTTGAGATGTCCGTCTATCTCTATTTGACGTTTCTAAAGTGTGATCTGACAGTCCAACAACATTCATTGTGTTATTCACATTGTGAAGCAGACGTATTTTTCGAAGATGCAATGGCTAGCAAAGACATAAAATTCAATTAAAAAAAAAAGGGTTTTATATTGAAAGTACTACGTAATTGGAGTGCTGGTAAATTAACATTTTGACAAAAACCTTTCTTGATGCGAAAAAAGGGTGTAAAAATGAAGTATGTATTATAAACTCACCGCACTCAGTCTTTGACGTATTGCACTCTCCTTGGCCAGCTGTACCTTGATAGCCTCCTTCTGCTTAGCTGACAGGGGCACCTAACACAAACAACATGTACATGTAGACAGTTAGAAACACGTTTTTTTAGGTGTCGATTAATGAGGTATGTACAATCAATTTATTATATTGTTGCGAAACTCCCGGAGTCTTGAATCTTCATTTCATTTCATTGTTTGTGTGAACAAATTAAGTTTAGATAATAGAATTACTTGGTTTGGTCTAGTATTGATCAGATTTTCAGAATGGGAGGGTAGATGTGCCACTGACCTCTTTAACCTTGCCTTGTCGCTTGTTCTTCTCGTCCAGCTCGCGTCGCAGCTGCAACTCCTCCAGCTGATCCTTGTAGCTGTACGCTTTGCTCTCGCGCTTCAGATTCATCTCCTTACTATCTTCATTGCTAGACAAAGAAAATGTGCACTATAATTTACTGTATTGTCGAATTTTTTGACAAACAATTAAGATATGTATTTGTGTTATGATTACAGTGATCGGATCTTCGAATGCATATTTACTTAAAGCTTGAGTGTTGACTAGTGGAGTGTGTCTCGATATGAGGAAGTCCTGGTTTAAAAAAAAACCAAAATACACAAAAATCAAAATATGAGGGCCAGCGTTCGATTGGCAAGTCTGGCAAACTGTTATTGTGTTTTTCTATCAAGAATTGCTCAGTAGTAGCCTACTGTCTGGATTTGTTTCCCGCTTACTGGGCACGCATTGACATAGGGTCTGATCTTTCGTGAAACTGGCGTGTTGATATGTTTACAAGTTTGCTGGCTCACCCAGGCACGGAACTCTTGTCATACAGGTCTCCCTCGGGCATGAGGTAGGTGAAGTACTCGTCGCGCGTGACCCGCAGCAGCTCGGGCTCCTGCAGCGTGTCCAGCGCGCACTGCACGGCGCTGCCCGCCAGCACCTCCGGGTTCGTCGCCACCAGGGTCGCTACCACGTTAGATAGCGTCTGTGGGGATAATGAGCTTTTGAAGTCGTTGTTTTACAGCTGATAAACTTAGTTCATCAATAAAAACTTGGGATTCTTAAAAATATTAATCAAGATGGTGGATGGACGCTATTAATTGCTTTAACGACAACAAAACGGCAGCAAATAGACCTTTTGATTTCATGTACTTATGGCCACCAGTTCCACCATTGCTTTTATTTTACATCTACTTTACTTACCATGGGAATGTAAATAAATTAATATTATTATACTGCATCTCTTTAGACTGGTAACTGACCTCAACATAATTGGGAAAAGCTAAACCAATGGTGATGCTTCCGCTTTGCGTGATTTATCAAGTCAATGATTATAATGCCATCTAGATTCAAACCATACTTTTGAACTATGAATTCAAAATATCCTAAATTTGATATTTCTTATAATTTTCCTTCAACAAACCTCACTAGGCGAATATCCCGCGATGTACTTGTTCTTGAGGTTGTTGGAGTAGAGGCCGACCAGCTTCTTGGGGTCGTGGCGCAGGTAGCCCAGCAGCTTGAGCCACGCGCGAGAGTTCACGGCGGCCGCCAGCGGGTGGTGGCAGCTGGGCAAGATCGCTATGGCCAGCTCTTGAGAGTCTTTTTCAGGGTAATCTGCGGGTGGGATGGTGATTCTGTACTACAATGGTTCCTTTTTAAAAGCTTTTATTTAACTTGTTTATTTTAATATTATCTTGTGCAATGTAAGTTTATTTGACTGTTGTTTTAGAAGGCAGGTAATAGGTCTGTATTTAGACCATTTAGCGGAGGAAATCAAACAAAAATATAAAGACATGGCTATGACTCTCGGGACATTAGCCTCGCGTACAAGCTCCTGTATAATTACATTTTCGTTGCCAAACTGTCTTAAATAAGAAAATGTTATTGAAATAATCCTGAATGAAACTTACCTCTAAAGGAGCACAATGCATGAATACAGTCTAGGATCATCTTCCCCGTCACTTCCCCGCCTCCCTTCTCTTCGGTCGGCGACTTTTCCTTGCCACTGAACACTTTGCCTTCCTCCAGCACTTCATTCAACTTCAGCGCTAAATGCCTTGCTATTAAGACCCTGTCTTCCTTGGCTAGTAGAGCTTTAACTTCCTCTATAGCAGTAGTACGGACAGCCTTGATTGGTGATAGTAGGACGAGTATGAATGCTCTGTAAACCGGCGAGTTTTGCTCGCTGGCAACACTTTGGTAGTTTTCCAACACTGTTCTGCATAGCAACACCACCTGTATTAGGACTATAAAGGGGTAAATGCTATAGTGATACTCAGTAATTTTAGTAAATATACATAGTTAGTTACATTATGTACAGTGTGATTGATAAGGATTGTGCAAAATTAATCTAAAGTATTTTTATTTTTTAGGTTGTCCTACTAGGGATTTCTCCTGTATGTGGGTGCGTTTACAAACATTTAAACTCGCATACACCTACAGCCAGTCCCAGAACAACTACCTGTAGGCCTTATAAATATTTGTTCCGTGTGGCAATTGAACCCGCAACCGCAACGCAGCAGCCAATCTCTCAGCCACTGCGCCAACCGCGCCGTTATTTGAATGAAAGGTATTAGCAGGTTCTAACCAACATTTAAGTTCAGGAAATTAACTTCCTCTTCATGCAAGAACAAAAAGATGACGGAGGTCTTGAATGAATTTTTGTGCATATTATTAAATATATATTATACGGAACTGTACAGCCTGTACTATAGGCTGGATTGTAAGTTAATTCAAGGGATCTATTTTTTCTGATAAATATTGTGCCTTTGCCAGATTGCGATTTAAATGATTCCTAGCATAAATAGGGAGACCTATTGCTGCTTCAGACTACAAGAACTCAACCTAAAATGAAGCATTCTGATAGATAGTTACCGTCATCGCTAGCGCTGGTGAGTACTCGATCGTGCAGCAGCACGTGCTTGTCCGGGTGCGTCAGCGCAGCCCACACGCCCGCCTTGCTGGGCAGCTCGCGGGCCCCGTCCAGCAGGGCCAGGCCCAGCATCGCGCAGATACCCTCGCTCACTACCAGGTGCTGGGAACACTCAAATTATATTATTATACAAAATCATAAAACTAGTCTATAATGCTGCCACTGTTGAAAGGTTTCCAATTTTTTTAGAGAAATACCATATGAAACGATATTTTGTGCAGGATATGTTTTTTTTTTGTTTTTTTGTAAGAAACACTTATTCGCATACGCCCAATTACGGGGATTTGTGGCGCAGCTTGGGAGAGGCCTAAGTTCAGCAGTGGATTGAGACAACTGTGGAACTTTTAAGGTGATATAAAAACTGCAAAGAGGTTATACACGGTTATTTTTTGGTCGTTCTGGAACCGAAAGCCATAAACTCAATCATCGATTTCGAAACGATTGGGACTATTTTTATTCAAAAAGTAAAAATAAAAAAAATCACGAAAAATTTAATTTAATGTTTTTTTTGTGAAATAATGAGAACTCGAAGTAACGCTTCCTTGCGGTAAATGCATATGTGTGTGTAAAACGTATTCACGATCGGCAACACATGCGAACGGTACCCATTGAAAAATCCATTCATCGATCCGTAAGCCACGCCCCCACGCTTACACAGTCTAGCCGTCGCGCGGTTCGTGTTCGGTCACTCACGCGCAACCTAATAACATGTTAAAAATGAGTCGGCAATACGCGTACTCCAATGTGGAGTATTGGGCAATGGTGGATTTTTATGGGATGGCGCACAATAACCTGGAAGAGGCTAGACGACTTTATGCTCAGCCGGAACACCTGAACTCACTGCGCGCACGTGGAATCACCGACCCTCAAGTTCCCTTCACCTCCACCATCCTGCAGTGCGTGCGTACCTTAACAGTGAGTTTGGTGAGCAGTGGATAGGTCGTGGTGGCCCTGTGGCTTGGCCCGCAAGGAGCCCTGACTTAACACCACTGGATTTTTATTTGTGGTCCGAAATTAAAAGACTAGTTTATTTCGAGGAGCATACTACTCGAGATGAGTTAAGAAGTGCGATAGTGAAAAGTGACAGATACACATTAGGAAAATTAAAAGACAATGTGATTAAACGTGCCCGTTTGTGTATCGAGCAAAGTGGACTCCATTTTGAGCAGTTGCTTCGATACAGGGAAGTGTAAATTATTTAAAAAGTGTTTAGCCTTAGTTAGTTATAAGTTGATTATGTTTGTAGATAGCTCCAATTTTTTAAATACGCCTGCGCCTGCAATACCTTTTCTTGATAATAAAAGAGTACTTACAAAGTTAGTAGGTAGGTACCGACTTAGACCTAAAATGTATTACTGACGCGACGGTCCTAAGCGCGTAAAAAGTATGAAGGAAAAATTAGAGTTATTTAACTGTTAAGTACGTAAACATAAACGCAATTTAGATCAAACACAACAAACAACACAATGGTCATGAATGCGGAATCAAACGATTATTACATGGGAATTAAACATAACTGGCGAAAAATGTGGGTGTACCATTAGGTACACCTCTGCCAAAACCTTCGGGGATAACAGGCATGATGTTATGTATACCGTTCTAACCAAAGGATCGGTCGCGCAAATAGGTACCTACGCGATAGATAAATTGGTACACAAATAAAAATACGAAAAGCGAATTTAGACTTTATTTCTTAACCGTAAACGGTGAAAATTAGAAATTTTACCCAAACTAGGTACCTAAGTAAAATACGCAGTTTACTAAAATTATTCTGAGAAACCCATTGTCTCGTGTCCGACCTGACTGTTACAAAGATGCACAACCGAATTACACGGTTCACTTTATTAAAATAAGGTCTTAATTCCAACCTAATACCTCCAATACCTAATAATACATCCAACTAATAATGAACTCTATTCGACAGACGAAACGATTCATTTTTCTGTGCGAATTGTCTGCGTTTGTAACAGCCGCCAGCATTACCGCAAAAAAAATGTTTTAGGCAGTATTATTTTATGAATCAGGTAGGTAGTTTCGATTGGTCGACACTCGATTTAAGGTCTAATTCCCAAGCGTACTGTCGTCGTGTCGGAGTCTAGTTCAATAGGTACGAGTAGTAGTGATTTCGTGATGCGAGAGTGGTGAATTAAATGCCAATTAATATCTCTCGTTAACAAAGAGATGTGATAGTGGTAAAAACCGTGCCGTGCTTCTGATACGAACGAGAAATGATGTAGGTAAATGAACCTACACCAACCTAAATCGGACCTGAAATGAAATACTACTTGCAGTCGGTTAATAAATTCGTCCGACGTCCATTGACCCGCTCAACTGACTCGCAGTTGAGCGGGTCAATGGACGTCGGACGAATTTACGCACAGCTGAGCCGCGCTACGTCATCATCGAGCGGACCGCGTACGTTATTGCGTTTATGAATGAAATAGTGGGAGCCCTACTAAGATTTAACTCGAATGACAGAAAAAATGTGATAAATTTCTAACTTCTATATTAGACGTCATAAAAAAAAAAGAATATGCCAATAGTAACTTTTTTTATTACTCGACTGGAGTTACTGTGTTTCGGTTCCAGAACGACCTAAAAGTATTCGTGTATAACATCACTGTTGACTAGTTTACCTGTAATGGCTGCTGCGCGGCCTTCTCCACGGCCTTCCCCAGCACGGGCTGCAGCGCGGCGGCGTGCGCGGCCGAGTGGCCCACGCCGCGCACGCACGCCGCCACCATGCTCACGCACATCGTGCGCACGTTCTGCGTCGTGCTCTTCGCTGATAGATTTTTCTGCAGAGAAAGAACATTTGTCGATATTATACACTCGTTCATACAGAATCGGCACTTTAGCAATCGAATCATTTTTTTTTATGTGTTTGTTCATGACTTTAATTGATGAAAAGCAATTAACGAGGCCCATTCATGAAATTTAACAATATATTCAAAACTATTTTAATAAAATAGGAAGTTACTCATTTCACAATGTTTAAAATGTCACCTTAAATATGTCAAGTATTATATCCGGCATGGGCGCGTCGAGGCCTGCGGTCCACTTCTGCAGCGTGTCCAGCGCGACGCACAGCGTGCGCTCGTGGGACTCGCTGTCCAGCACGCGAGACAGCTGCGTCGCCGCCTCGCCGAACAGCGCCAGGCGGGCCGCGCCGCGCGTAGGCAGGGCACGGAGTGTGCTTACACCCTGCGGAACAAATTACGGAGGAAAACGGTTAAGAACTGACTGCACCACTTGTCGATGTAGAATTGCCTGGAGCCGTTTGGAAAGCGTTCGTGTCAGAGAAGCGAAAAAGCAACGCGGATAACGTGATTCAATAAAGCGTCGAGCTATTCGATTCGCAGACAAATGTGATCACTCAATGAAGTATGCCAGTCTCGAGCTGTTCTTTGACTATGTTATACTCATAAGTGCTAGGCAACAATTTCATTGCCTGTAGTCAGTCAGACAATATATTTTTATTCTTTTTGGAAAGATCTTAAAAGTTACTTGTAAGATCTTTCCAAAAAGAATAAATGTTTTGTGAAAAATAAGTGTTAATATGGTAAGTGTACTTTACCAGAAGAACGGCAATCTTGTCTTCACTCGAGGTCAGCTTGCCACTAGCGCCGTTGTACTCGGCGAAAGCATGCGTCAGTAAGTCACGCGCAGCCGTCACTTGAAAGCAACGCGCCGCTAGCCTTTCCAATGCGGTTAGGGCTTCGCCTCTTACCCATTCGTCTTTAGAGTGTAGGTTAACTGCAAAAAAGAAGAAAAATAATTACCTAATAGTTAGATCATTGACTTTGGTAGAGAGAGAACACTAGACCTATCATGATTAATCATTTTCTTCTGATTGCTACTAAAAGTTTTCTCAACTGTCAACAGCTTAAAGCGTCATTAAATCTGTTGTTCACTGCTGTTAACCAGGTTACACTTAGTTACCACATGGATTTAAAACAAATTAGGAGTATACATTCAACCAAGTTCTTACCAATCAAACTCTTCCCGATATCAACAGCCAATCCATCCAACTCCACATTGAGACTGGCGAAGACTTCGCCCACCGCCTGCACGATGGTCTCAGGGCTCCGCAACATGGCCTTGTGGAGGGCTGGCAGTAATGCGTCGCGGACTTCTCCGGGGCCGAGCTGCCGCAGCAGGTCGTGGCAACCCTTGATATAGTTCGCGTTCGGACGAGCTTTTACACTGATCACGCTTTTGGTGAAGCTTTCCAGCATTTTTGTCTGTGATAAGAAAGGTTGGAATTGTTAACACAATTGTAAAGAAAATATCTGCAGTAGTTGCGTAAAACTTTGATATTTTGTTACATTGAATGACATTTTTTTACCACATCCTTTTATTTAAAACACAACTTTTAGAAATAAGTAATTTTGTTATCAGTAAGTATCCGTGTCATTGATGTTGTTCTGCTGGGGGTCTAATTATAAACTCGTGCCATGATTGGTTCAATGTAAACCAAAATATTGAATGCTTAGTTAACTCTGCACAGTATTGTTAAGTTCCTTTTCATCACTTACTTTGTGTTGTTCAATGGTGCTACCATCCCCAATCTGCTGGTAGTGTCGGCAGAGAGTCGAGAAAGTGACGCAGATGTGCGGTCCGGAATCAGGTGGGACTGCCAACAACACTTCTAGCCATTTGGACAACTTCTCCTTGCCGATTGAGACCCAGGATGTATGTAGCTGGAAAGAAAATATAGGATGTCTAATACACATGGACACTGTCATCATCCTAGCCTTTTCCCAATGACATTGAAGTTGGTTCCCTGTCTAACTGGATGCAGCTGAATACCAGTATTTCACATGGGGTGACTGCCTTCTGACCTCCACAACCTAGTTAGTACTGAGTAATACTGGTAAAACTGGTTGTGAGACTTTCGGGCCACTAACTACCTGTTATGACTGTAAAAGATCGACAGCTCAGACCAATGGCTTAACGTGTTTACCGAGGCATGGAGGAAACTCGGTATGTAATGGATGATGGTCAACTATCCACAGACTAACCTAGGCAAGTGTGACATAGCCTTAAAGATCGACCCGTGCAACTAAGGTCACAAATGTTGGACACTATTAGAAGTCAAAAATTTGATCACATATTATTTTATCTAAACTAGTATTTTAGTAAATCTATAGTGGAGTGGTTACTTACCATAGAGAAAGCCTTGTCATTCTTCCTATGGTCCCCATATGCGCTGATGGCAGCAAGTAGGTTTGCTTGAGATAGTACAAGTGCATTGTAGTCCACTCCATTCTCCTCTGTAGACTTGAGGGTGCCGTCAACAAGGACTGTGGACCAGCGGAGCGCATACAGCCCACTTTGGCATATGCTTTTTCTGTAGAAAAAATATTGTTTTGATGGTTTGAAAACTTACTACTGTTATGGTAACCCTGCATTATCCAAATGCTGGGCAAAAGCCTCTTCCCATGAGTTTTAACTCATCATAGAGTCAATCAATTATCAATTAAAAATAGTATTAAGAAAATATTAACTCTGATATATTGTTCCTACTACCAGCTTGTTTTAGAAATCATAAAAAATATTTTTTTCTGCTTGATTACTTACGATGAAGCTGTGTTCTTTAGCTGCTCTGACACCTCTAGCAGGACGGGCAGCAGGGCCTTCAAGGTCCATTCTCTGTGGGTGGCAGCGAGGTGGGCAACGAGGCCCTTCACGTATGACTGGGAGGTGGAGTCCCGATACCGGTGTAGTGTGAGCACCAGCAGGCGACACACAAATCGCACTGCTGGCTCTGTTATACCTAGTCATAGTAATATATTTTTGTTACAACTGCACAGATGGTCTGATGGTTATTATTTCTCTGGTGGTTTAAGATATTTGCCATATTTGGCAGTAGCAACAGCAATCCTAGTGTAGTAAAACTGTATTTAAGATAGCTGTTTGCACACAGCCCTTTGCCTTTGTTTATATCTAGACAGTAAGTTATGAATAAAAAATATTATCAGTTTACAAAGTCAGAAACAGTAATAAAGAAGTTTTGGGCTCTTTTAATATTATAGAAATAAGCATTTCTATAATAATAAAAGAGCACACACATTTATTATTATATCAGCCCATGGGTTTACATTAGTATTTTAGATAACAATTCATTTACTATACTATTCAACTTTTTATAACTAAATCGTCTCTGTACTATCTTCCGTTTAAAACTAACTCCCATGTTATTAACCTGTAAATAAAAATTATTGCACAATACTAGATAGTACATGGAACTATTACACCATCAAAACACAATAAAACTTTGTGTAAAGGCTCCATATTTCCACAACAAGACCTGTTGCATTTCAGCTCAGACAAAATACATTTTTAACTTCAATTACAAATAGTAGTAAATTTATACTAATTTCCAGCGAACCGGTTCAACAACCTGCTACTAGTATACTCCGTGGACAGGTATTGATGAATTGAATTCTCAGAACTTATATAAAGATGCAGTTTACATTGCACAAAGCGGCCTCTGATTGGCACGTTCAAAATAAATCAAGTGAGAGCACAACGCTAAGCTACATCCAGGGGTCTATGGATCAATATAGCTTGATAACCAACCTATAAATACTCTATAGTTATAAGCAAAAAGCACAAAAATATCACACTTTTAAAGTAAATTATGAATAAACATAGCCCTAATTGTTACTTACCAGGTGTGGACAATACATTCCGAATTTCTTCTACAACCTCACGTCTTCCTTTCAAACTTGCGGTCTGGATTTTAAACGGTATATCCTTCAATTTTTTTAATACCTGCCGATAGAATAATCAGTAATGAAGGTGGTCACATTATGGAAACAATAAGATTTTATTAGGTGGTGAATTTACCTCGGAATCTGCCATTTTTCACACATTTATTGAGAAAATTCTATTGAAAAAAGCACACACGTCTCCTCGCTAAGCGTACCACAGATTAAAAAGAATTATTGTACCGAATCAGCTGTCAAAAACCAAAGTTGCCAGCCATGGTTGCTAGATCGAACCAACACCCTACTTTCTTTTCTCTTCGGCTACATGATTGTCCCCTAAGCATTGATAATCGACTAAATCTAAACACGCCACTGTCACTGTCAAGTTTTCTACAGTCAAAATTTTCAAAACAAAAATCGTGGATTTGGAATTTATTGTATAATCTGTTTTTTAATCTCTGAGACTCAAGGAACTTATATACTAAGTGGAATGATGACGTGCAGCAGAAAGCTGTTCCGAGCGAGAAAACTTAAGGAGTGAATGTCATCCCTTTCTAATAAGGTATGCAATAGGGTTTGTAAATACAAATTGTAACCCTCATTCTATTATCACAATAGACCTTACAGAGGACTCCATAATCAACCATAACTACAGCCATAAAATTAGTATAAATAAAATTAACAAGTATGCAAGATTAAATAAATTCATTAAAAAATGTCACAAGAAACAAAAACACTATTCCAAAAATATTCAATTAAGGAAAGAACGCGTTTCTCTTATTAATAGATTAAATAACTATCAGATTAAATTGGAAGATGGTATAAATATTTATGAAATAGACACTCAGCGCTTGCAATCTGAAATTCAGGCTGTGAATATGTCATTAAAGTCTTTATATAATAAATATGATAGATCTAAAAAGCAAATTAAGGAGCATATTCTTACCACAAACGAGTTGATAAACACTTGTACTCGTCGAAGTGAACCCAGTCTTGATGCTCTCCAGCCTGAGGCAACGGAGGACCCGTCCCAAGCTGTGAGTGCTCAGGATGGAATCATCATCAACCAAGATATAATACCTGACATTACAGACACAAGCACCAATATGTATACACTTCCCTAAATTAAATAGCAATTTTCGCGAGAAATAACGATTGTAATTAGGAGATAGGATCTTTTTCATAAAAATATGAGTTCCAGAATACTATGTTCGTCACAACATGTCATTTAATTCAGAACAGTAGGAGAAAAACTCTTTTAGAAGTTGTTTAGTGTTTACATATTGGTGCTCGTGACTGTAAACTTATATAGCCTGAGATTGGTAATTGTGTCTCACCTAATAGTCATGATTGTAATCATTCAGTCATGTTCTCTGACAGTATAGGTAGAGGGCTAGGTAAATTAATTAGTAATAACCTGAGTTATTGTACCCAAAACAATTGTATGCCAGGGTCAACCTACAAACAAATTATGGCATGAGTAACTAAAACTGTTTGTGATCGTAATACCACCATTACTATATGTGTTGGTAATAGTTCTAATATTAAAAAGGAATACATCACTGACTGTATCAGAGTTGTTAAAGTTAAATTGTAATAAAATCATATTGTGTGCTTTTCCATATTTTGAAAATTTATGTCATAGAAAAAACAATTTTATACACAAATGTTAAATAAACATGTACATTTTTTAGTAGGTCACTATAGTGACAAACTTATATATCTTGATATCAACACTTTTGTTGATAAACTTCAGTCGACTCGGGGTAAAGTGTATGTATTAGATGTAGACACAAAATAGCTCGACTATTAGCTTTTAATATTCACTCAGACATAAGTAGTACGTCGAAGTTTAGTTATATTATTAACACTGCGACCTTAAATAAATATAGCATTAGTGCTTTATATGTTTACAAAAATTGTACTGAGGAGGATCCATGTGTCACCATGGAAAATTCTCAATTAGGGTATATTAGTAATAGGATTTTATTGTCTGGTGATGGCACGGGAGTCTCGGGGCTCACTCCAGATATTAATATTAATTTAAACTAGGAAGTGAGACAACAGAAGGTACCATTAACAATTTTGTAAAACCTACCAACATCAAGGTACCTTCTTGCACTCTTTTTTTGTTAGTAAAAAAGGGCCTCAGCAGAACACTTTAAAATTATTCCACCAAAATATTCAAGACATTTCTTCCAAATTATTAGAAATTGAATTATTTTTAGAAAGAAGTATGTTTGACATTATTTGTTTTACTGAACATTGGCTAAAGGATTACCAAATGCTTATTAATTATGAGAACTATGCGGTGGGTAGCTGTTTTAACCGTAAATCTATGCTGCGTGAAGGTTCCCTAATATTATTGAAAAATTGTGTTAAATATAAGCAACGTAATGACATAGGAGGTCTCTCGGCGGAAAATTGCGTCGAACTGTCTTGTGTTGAGCTAGATAAGCATGTAATTGTGTGTGTGTACAGACCCCCAAACTATCAAAACTTTTCCTTATTTGAATCAATAATGGAAGATGTCTTGGCAAAACTTGCAGCCAGTAATAAACCTATAATTATTTGTGGTGATTTCAATTACATATTTTTAGAAGAAAATTCTAATAGCAGTCGATTATTAAATCTTTTCAAGTCCTTTGACTTGACCAACATTTTTATTCAACCTACGAGAGTCACATCATCTTCTGCTACTTGTATAGATAATGTTTTCTGTAATTGTGATTACTTAGATAAAGCCATAGTAAATTGTTTGCCGTCTGACCATAGCGGACAAACTGTAACTTTTAGGTGTAACATACGATTGCAAAAAGTTCAGATTCAATTTAGACCTATAACTACTAATAATTTAAATAGGTATAATATTTCCCTAAAGAACAAGTTAAGTGTTTTAAGCCATCATATGGACGATATTAATATAAATCAATTGTATGATAATTTCTTTTCAATAGTTCACACTGAGTTCAACAAAACTTTTGAAAAGAAGACAAAATGTATTTGCCCTAAATTTATATTTAGTGATTGGGCAACTAGAGGTATCAGAAAAAGTAGGGAAAGACTATTTGAGCTTTAGGGCCTTAAGCCTTAAATAAACTCTGAAACTTTTAACAAGTATGTTGCTAAGTATTCAAAAATTTTTAGAAATACATGCAAGGTTGCCAAAGCCTTGCACATTAGCAACAAGATCAAAACAGCAGAAAACAAAATTAAGACAGTTTGGAAAGTCATAAATAACGAGATTAACAGGAAAATACGTAACACTAGCTACACATTAGATACAGCATGTGGTCCTAAAAGTTCTAATCAGGAAGTAGCTCATGAGTTTGTAAATTTCTTTACCGATATACCGTTAAAAACTACGGGGGCTCTTAATTCCTCTCCTGAAGTCTCAATTGGTTTATTAAAGGCGAATGTGTCTGACTGCCCGGCTGAATTTAAATTTAAACACATTTGGGAAATGTCTATCAAAGTTTGTACATCCATAGTTAAGACTATAGCACCATACTAAGCTTTAATTTTTAATTTGTGTGTAGATCAAGGAGTTTTCCCGGACTTAATAAAAATACAGTAAAGTCATACCTCTGTTTAAATCCGAAGATAGTAAAGATACAAATAATTATAGACCTGTATCCGTGTTGCCAGTTTTTAGCAAGGTGTTTGAAAAGGTAATGCTGAATCAAATGCTCAATCATTTTAACACCAACAGAATCTTACACGATCAAGTTTTACCAAGGGACGTTGTACAACTGACGCCGGTGTAACCTTATTAAAGCACATATTTACTGCGTGGGAAGAGTCCCAAGACGCCATTGGAATATTTTGTGACCTCTCCAAAGCATTTGATTGCGTAAATCACGACACATTATTTTTGAAACTTGAGCATTACGGACTAGGGAAACTTGTACTTAGTTTTGTAAAATCTTATTTGAGTGATAGACAACAACATGTGCAAATAAATGGTGTTAATTCACAGGGTTTAAAAATAAAAATGGGGGTACCGCAAGGCTCAATATTGGGTCCTTTCCTCTTTCTAGTATATATAAATGATCTCCCCTATTCATTGAAAAACCAACCTCAAAATATGGTGTTACTCGCTGATGACACTTCCCTAATTTTTAAGATAAATAGACGGGCCCAAAATCTAGATGCCGTGAATAATGCCCTACTTCAGGTCCATAATTGGTTCACAGCAAACAATTAAGTGTTAAATGAAAAAAAAACGAAATGCAAAAGATTTGCTTTACCAAATGTTAAAAGTAGCGATTGTGATATAGTATTGAATAAAGAGAAACTTGAATTTGTAGATAAAACGGTTTTCCTGGGGATTACGCTTGATTCAAGGCTACAATGGGGTTCTCATTTAACATCTCTTGCGGGGCGGCTAAGTTCAGCAGCATATGCTATAAGAAAAATCCGTCAATATACTGATGTAGATACCGCTAGACTGGTCTACTTTAGTTACTTTCATAGTATTTTGTCTTATGGCATTTTGTTATGGGGACGAGCTGCAGACATTGAGTCTATTTTTATTCTGCAAAAAAGACCCATCAGAGCCATATATAATCTTCGTAGGCGCGATTTTCTAAGGGAACTTGTTTAAGGAAATTAACATCATGACGGTACATTGTCAATACATCTACGAAAACATAATGCATGTAAGAAAAAATCTACATCTTTTTAATAAAAGAGGTGACAGACACAATTACAGTACTAGAAATAGAGACCAATTAGTTCAGCCAGGCTTTAGACTCGCTAAAGTAGACTCATCTTTCATGGGGTACTGTTTGAGATGGTGTAATAAAATTCTACAAAGTATTCTTGAACTGAATGAAACGAAATTTAAAACATGCATTAAACGCACACTATGTAAGAAAGCTTAATACAAGTTGGACGATTATATCACTGATAAAAATGCTTGGCTCAATGCCGGTCCTGCTCCACAAGAACAGGGGCGCCTCTATTGATAGTATTAAATAGTATTGTTGGAGCTGCTGAAGATTGTATAACTATCTTTGCATTGTATAAATTCAATCTCTTTAGTATTATATAGCCGCCTAGCCCATATTGTGTGAGTACTATGTACTAGAAAGCTGTCATTCGCTGGAAACCTGCGTTTTTTTTCTTGACTTGAATGTGCCCTGGCGATTAGGAGTATGTCATGCTCACTCAAATGTTTCGCTGATGGTGGCACGTGTGTCGGATCATTTAGTTCCCTTAAAAATGGTTGAGTTGAATGGTGCTGATACATGTGTCATGTTCGTGAACGGGTGCTGTCAGTTGTGACTAGTCATCTCTTATTTGCCACGGCTTATTTGAATTCATTATTTTATTTTTGAATTGTTTTTACTATGGACACTTTTAACGTACACATCTTGCTGCATCGTTCTCACACAATGTACCATCTCAACATGAATGATGTAACCAAGGTTTTGTAAAAGTATTCTGATTTAAAAGAGTGTCCATGGAGTTTCTTGCCCGTTCTTCTCCATAGAGATCTACGTTAGGGAATGGGCAACTACAGTACTTTCACAGTTTTTGTGCCTTGTGACTGTAGCTATATTTTACTCTTGTCTTTGTTTCGACAATTCAAAAGTGCCTGTAACTGGCTTACTTGAAATAAATGTTTTGATTTTGATTTTGAATATTTGTATTTACATTTGGGTCAGTTATTCTTTTATAACTTACAAGCACCCCCGCTTTGCATGGGTAGTTATAGTTTATTCAAAATTACGGGGTATCAAAAACAGGGCGAAGCTGAAGCCTACGCATACTGTAAAATTCTGTAATGGGATAGGTCTATGAAGTGAAGAATACGTGACATTTATTTTCGTTCACGGTGGTCTACATGTTAGGTTACATCCTTCATTTGTAAAGAGATTTTAATTCGTACAGGGCTGCAATATTTACATAGATGAAGGATGAGCATGTAGCATTTTCAAACAACTTAATATGTAGTATTTGATAAATTTATTAATCACACTATACATAATTAAACGTATGGTTTTATGTTATTGTTGGTTTTAGTATGAGTCAGTAATCTTAAATTTAAGTGCGAGGATGCTGATGATGGAAGACAGTTGCAAACTAGGCAATTAGTCAATACTTCTTCTTTAAAGGGACAACTTCAAGCCAGTTGCTGAAGTTTCTCATTGTTAGGGAGTCTGCATGGAAACAAAACAGTATTATTAATACAAAAACAATAAAAAGTATTTAAAAAAGTACAGATAGAATTCGTTTCATTTACAAGAAGTTAGTTTTGTTATTATTAAAATGGAGTACGGTAATTGATTAAGCTTTGCTACTGCATTATAAATAATGTATATTCTTTACAATATTTTCTTGATCTCCGTTTACATTATTTAGAACATTGTCACCCTAGTCGTAATTTGAAAACAAAGTTAAACGAACTTACCTGAAAAAAGAAATTTCACATCCAGCAAACCCTCCACTATTATACCCCTTCATACAACTCGATTTCACTATATTTAAAGAGGAAGATTTCACTTAAGTAATGCAAAAAGAACTTGATAACGCCAAAATATGACTTCAGCGCGAAATTAAAGCGGCCATATTATTTGTTTATATGAGTGTCATCTATGTTGCCATTCAAAAATAACTTAATTCATAAATAATTTAATTTAAATTGAGCTTACTTTATTTCGCAAGAACATATTTTAATATTTAGTATATGAAAATTAATTTAATCCTGTCACAATTTATGTGCTAGTTTAGCTATTAACGTGATTTCCGAACACGACGTAAAAAAAAATTGTTTTTTTTTCCTGGCAATTGTTTTTGTTAGACAAGGGCACAATCCACTATGATCGCTTTCTCGTTCGAAGTATTTTTCCCCCTTTGAGTTAATTATAGTAATGCGAACTCTACGCGTATGAGATAAAGTTAATTTTCAAACGGTTTTTTGTTATCAAAATTTTTTCGTAATCATTCCAGTTAGTATATAAGTTCCTTTAGTTCCTTGCTGAGACTAAACTGACATTACATGGGTTGCCAGTTTTTTGCAATTCTTAAATAGTGATTACTACTACCGTAAATTGCCGTTACAAAATCAAGTAGTATCGTTTTTTTTATAATAAGTTATCCTGAATAAAAGGTGTAGGTAGTTATTTATTGTTCAAATCAATTCGTATTTAAAATCACACACTAACTGCCGTATTATCATAATTATTTTTAAAATTGTAATTGTTTGTATGGTGTCAAGTTCCAATAATTGCCGTATTTTTTAAAAGTTCTGCCGTTTTGTAAGAAAAAAGGGTTAATATATGCGTTTTATCGTGTACGGGAGCTACACTGATACCATGTAATTTTTTTTCTAATCGTCTAATAAAAATAAAAAGTTACGATTCAACAAACCGGTATCGTAGGTACAACACTACTCAAAAGAGCTGACAACAAAATTATTTTATTTGTAAGTTTGACTTTTACATGTATAGTTTGCATGTGTTAATTTAGTCTCAGGGATTAAAACACAGCTTTTAAACATATTTAAAAATGGATAAAAGACTACAAGAACTACAGAAATTGAAGTCTTTCACCGAGGGAGTTGATAAGGAACTAACGATGATCTTACAAACTCTGCAATGGGATAGAAAACATTTGTTACAGGTATATTTTAAATTTTACAATTACACTTATTTGTTTAGTTATTTTATCGTCTTTGCATAAGCCAAAGCAACTGTGAATGGCTTTAGTCGCGTAGCAAGATAAACATCAGACCTGCTTATCTCTCCGCCAGTGCTAAGTTAGCTAGACCAACTTCGTTGTCAAAGTAATATCCTATATTGTTGAATTGTTTATCCATTTCTAATCTGAGTTTTATTTTCAGCGCCCTGTGCTGGTAACATGTAGATATGATTCCAACCACAAAGTGCCACCTGATAAGGCTGAAGAACATGAGAGGAAATGTTTCCTGCAACAAAATGGCTACTCCATGGATGATCAGCTACTGCCAGATCCACTTGACTTGGAATCTGATACACTTGTCAAACTTAGTAAATATCTATTACTTACCTAAAATTTGTATTTTGTTATCTATCAAAACAAAGTAATTAATAATTTCCTTATTTATCCACAGAGAAAGAAGATATTGAGCGCATCATTGCAAATGCTTCAAGAGCGGATCCTTTATTCAAAAAAGGTATGCATCATTGCTTTAGGAAATATTTTTTATAATTTGTATAATGATATCATAATTAAGCTTATCCAAAGACTCCCTTGCTTCAGTGTATGGTGTTAATGGATATAACATTTACTTTTTCAGTTTAAAGAAAATCATTCAGCAGGGTGAACCACCTCATCTGATTTGTATTGTATCCTTTATAATGTGCTATCATCATCATCATCATTTTAGCTGAAAGATGTCTGCTCCTGGACATTGGCCTCCCCTAAGTGTTGCCACATTGACCGGTCCCATGCGACTCGCATCCAGCGGATCTTTGAAGGATTTGGAGGCCTTTGTCCAGCACTGGGACAGCAACAGCTATTTATATAAAAGGAGTCAATAAGAAACCCTGGTGATTCTTGTAAAAAGACAAACAAATTGTTGTTACTGTTCGCCTAGGTCTCAAATTGTAGTAATGTGCTTAAAATTACAATGCTTTAATACCAAAACTTATTTTTGTATCAACCACATCTATAACCATAAGTTTCCTCAACCAAGGCGTGGGTTGTCACGAGGCGGAGCCGATGTCACTGGACCGTCTACAGACTTCGTACTCGGCGGACGAGCGCCGCGCGATACATGACGCCGTGGTCAACGCCGTGCCTTCTTGCCATGACCTGACTGACTTGGCGTTACTTAGGTATGTTCATACTTTAATAGCCAGATTTCTAAGTAGGTATGTATATAGGGTCTAACTATTCATACACGAAATATTTTCAGGGAATCATCTAACGGCTATAACAAAGCCATTTCAAGGGATTTTTTTTATAAAAAACAAATAATTTAAAATTACTTGACCCACAAAATAAATACTGGCTCCTTATTTTTAAGCATCCATTACGGTAGTTTACAACGTCGTATTTACCTACTGTCATTGTTAGAATATGGGAGTAAAAGTTTTATGCAAAAAGTCTCAAAAAATGTTAGAATTATAATAATTTTGTAAAAAAAAAAACACTCAGATAAATTTTTTTTCGTTGCTATGGCGGCTTTACGACTTATAGAAGTTACTCTTAAAATATTTCGTGTATGAAAAGATAGACCTTATATGTTAAACATAGATATAGTTACGGCTCTACGATGTGCATCATAAAAAAATAGAGACACCATCAAATGGTGTAATAATAAGTGTGATTTTTGTTTTTGCAAAATCAATAGGTTTGATTCCTGGCTAGGAATATTGATTTTCCAAAAATCCAGTGATGCTGTTTTAGTTTTCATCAAAATTCGGCTCGAGACTCCGTTGAGAATTTTTCGCTATTCCTCATAGTTTTAGATTTGGCCATCCAGGCCCCCTCAATAATTCAGCCTGTATACTATGTGCGTCGTAGATTTTCACGACACGAGTCGTGTTTGTGTTTCGACCCTTAGACTCTGTTGATCCCCCTGAAAGTTGACAAAACTAAAGGAATTCCTGTTCAATATCTCGCTCCTCATAAATACTACTGTTGCAATTTGGTGGCTAAACAAATATCGCATACATACATCATAACCACCATTTTTAAGATTCTGCCTTTTCACAGTGGTGGAGATGAGAAGAGCTCGAAGGTGATTCTGTCGCGCCAAGAGATCCTGGCTGAGCTGCGCAACATGCGCCGGCGCCGTACCAAGTACCGCGTAGCCGCCAAGTCTCGCAACTACTCCGATGTGCTGCGCGACGTCATCAAGACTCAGGTACGAAACTGCGTTTTTGGGAACCCGACATTTTACTAAGTAACCGAGTTGTAGAAATAAATCATGAGTCCAAACAAAGATTCATGGACTTTTCTTATTTATAAACGTGGAATAAAACCGTGCCAAACAAATTTAATCGTCGAAAACTGTAAAGTTGGACTGAAGGTTAAACTCGTTGTAACTTTATTCCACGTTTACGATTAAAATTTTTCTTTTTACAATGAATTTAAACATGATACTCATGATATCAATGCAATGTCAAGAATGCATTGAATTTCATAGTTTTTATCATTTCTGGCGACATTATGTACTGTCGTCTATTTGCACAACTGTTATGCTTCGTCTTTCACGGTCCAATAAGGTCAATTTCAATAAATGCAATGCAACTGCAAGACATTATTGATTTATATTATTTCAACAGATGGAACACTACAATGCTGGTACAAGCGAGACAGAACCAAAAGAAACTGTGGATAGAGACAATAGCCAAAGAGACAAACACGATGAAAGGAGAAATTCAAGACCAATGTCAAAAGACAATGAAAAAGGTAGATACAGATATGATGGAAAAATTGTGCCTAGGCCGATTCAAATTAAAACTGAAAGAGAAGATTCTACTGAGAGAAATTATAGAGTCAGTCAAAGGGATTATGGTATAGAAAGATCAGATAGATATGAAAAAAGAAGTAGGGACAGACGTGACAGAGATAAGAACAGACATGACCATTATGACAGATCTAGAGAAAGAAAAAATTATGAAGATGTAGATAGAACTCAAAAGTACGGGGAACATTCCAGAAAGAGAAGTTATGATGACGAACCTCGAGAGGAGCGATATTATTATGAAGATTCTATACACAAGAGAAAGGATGATGAACGAGACAAAGAACATAGGACTGATGAAATATCAAGAAGACATAAAGACTATAATCCTGAGCATCGAGTAAAGATTGAACCTGGACTAGAAGAGGAATCAAGTAACCACCAAGGAGAAACGTCTAGAGACAGAAGACACGATGAAAAAAGACATAAAACTGACAAACATAAGGACAAAAAAGAAAGACGGAGAGATAGGGAGAGATCTAAGGAGAAAAGGAGAGACAATCGATATGACGAGAGATTTAGTGAAAGGATACACATTAAGCAAGAAAAAGAGGATGGTGTTACAAGACATCATAAAGATAACTATGAGAAGGAGAAGGCAGATAGGAAACGAAAGAGTGAAAGTAGAAGACATGGTAGGTCACATAGAGGTGAACAGTATGATAGCCACGGTTTAGAAAACGGTGGAGCTTCCGAAGAGATTTACGATCCTAAAAAGAAAATTAAAAAAGAAAAATAAACTATTTTTATTCAAATGAAGTTTCCTTTCGATTTTAAATGGCGACTCCTAATTTTAAGAATACCGTGTAATGCTTTTCTCAATTTACTGCTAAACATAGGACTTTCCTAAAATATACCAAAATATGATAATTCTTGGCGGAGAGCTGCGCTTATTACGAGATCTCTTGCTTAACCAAATATGGAATATAAGTAATTATTTAAATTCGAATAGTATCTCAGAATTTGTATTTAATCTCCGCGTAGGTCGTAGATAACTGCGTTAATTGCTTATTATTATGAGAGGATTAAGCAGTTACTCAACATAATATAGATATAACTATCTATATTATGTCGAGTAACTGCTTATGCCATGTCAATGTTAATGTATAAAAAAACTATAGCTGACAGGTGGGACTGTGCTATACTGGGGCATTGGATGCGCCTACATGCCACTGTGGCGCATAATTAATAATTGTTTTGTTTTAGTTCTTAGGGTAGATATAAGTACTAACACTAGTTTTTAAGTTGTGTGTTGCACTAACCAAATGGTCTGAATAAAAAGCATTTTATTTATTTATTTTATTTATTTATAAAATAGCCACACTTTTGCCACTTATAAAACTGGCTACAGTCCAGTACTCGTCATAGGTATTGCTAGTCTCAGGTAAAACCACAAGTACACGTCATGAGGTACATTTGAGACAAACATGGAAGTTCATTACTCTGAAAAAATATTCTTTATATTCCAACAAAAAATGAACGGCATACTGTCTGAGTGAGATCTTGTCTCGTCAAGTGCAGCGGACCGGAGATTAGCGAAAATAATAACATGACGAGTACGCCACGGGTTGTGGAGCACGCGGTATACTGTAGGTAGGTATTATATCTCACGTTACATGAAACATGTATGTAGATTCAAACTGTAAGTAATTGAAGAACGTTGTATGAGTGGTACTCATTATATTTATGGATTTTGTAAAAGAGTTACGGGAGCTAGATCCTCACAGTTTCGGTCGGCATTATGAAGCATAGCCAGGCTGGAAAATTTAATATACTCGTATGCAGAAACATGTTCGGGGAAATGCCGTATAGCATACCTCGAGAAGAACCCGTAACATCATCGTCACTCATGTGATATGATGTCTAGAAGTAAATGCACTGAAAGCTAGCACCTTTGCATTCAGTCTTCTTTGCACGCCAGGCATTGAACTCTTTCTCTTGCAATTCAAGTTTTTCTTTCACAATCCCACAATGACACAACCAAGGAATTTACGGTAGAAGTAAAATAAAAAACAGCTCGCGTACGTAATGAACGAACGAGAAAGTTAATCGAACATGCAGATATTTGTGATTTCTGATCGATCGCTATCAATATGTATCGGTTCGCGCATCTCGCAACGATTAACATTTACTTATAAAAAGGTGATTCAATTACACACAGCTGAGTGTCGGAAATACTTTGTCTCAATTAAGCGATTACCTACCTTGAAGATATCTTATTATAAACTTTTAATACCCGACTATTACAGCTTAGCCTAGAAATCCTACAATACCATACTGTCGTAGTCCTCTTAGGCACGTTCGATGTAGCTTCTGTGAAAATGAACGGGATCCAGAGAACCCTAGTAGGGCAAGTATATACATATAGCAAAAGCGCCCTGGTATCGTTACCTACCTGCGTGGTCCAAAATCCAAATCAGAATAAATTTCGGATCTAAACAAGAATCACTATCTAAATAAAGACGCAGCTTGTTTCCCGAATCTGCAAGAACTTGCACATTACATACGCAAATTCTACAGTTCCAAAAGATAATCTAGGTACCAATCTTTGAATAAAAAATCACCAAACTAAACATAAGTGTAATTAAAAGGCACTATACGATATGGAAATTCATAAATCTACGCTTGACCGTTCAAGTTAATCATGAATGTAACTATGACTCAGGCTTTTGATTAAGAGTTCTCCAAAGAGAAAACAAATAGTAAGTAGTTAGGTAAATTAGCGCAGAAGCCCTAATCAAGAATAGACTTGGAAAAAAGACGGCGGAACCGGTGTTGTGGTTTTATAGGTATCTGAAGGCAGAAGTAAAATAAAAAAATAGAATCCAATTCTATTTTTTTATTAGAAGGTAACTTTTTAAAACTTGTCGTTGCTTTCAATGATTTTTCTCCACTTGATTATTTTGTGAAAAAAATGTATAATTCCAGTGCATTTCCAAGTAGCCGTGTGTTTAGCGACGGAATGAGTGCGCGTACGCAATGGGAGTGTGACGGGCGGCCGCGATGCTCACGCGTCGCTATCACAGACGATATCGTGTTACTCACAGAATTCATTAGCCACATCTAAGTAGGAATCTGCATTAATATTTATTATGTGATCTGGGAGCTAAAGAAATGGATGTCTCTCCAGTTATTTTAAAGACAAGATTGATTGATCTGTGGAATGATAACGTGGTTTTGCAAAAAGTCGAGGATGACCACACGTCAGTCACCCAGCGTGATACCAGGAACAGGTTCAGTCAGCTTGACTAGAAGAAAAGGTTGGGTTTGATTGTAAGAGAAGCCGCCTCTAGTATAAAACCAAGAATAAGTAGGTAAAACAGGTAAGTTCTACTTGCTCTTCGAGAAGCGCTTTACTGCAATAAGTAAAATGCAGTTTCTTGCTTTTACATTGTGTTGTTTTCACTTGAATTAAGTGGGTAATTTAAATTGAATGGGACCTATTTCAACTGCATACGAAACGTAATGAAAATGCAAGTAGGTGTACCTAAACCGAATAGTTGTCACAAATCTTACCTACTTAGATATGGCCCAAAGCCTGACAACGACAGTGACCGTTTACCTAAATATAAGAGTTCGAAGGCTCTCAAAGCCATGTCTTTGACGTGATACGGAAACTCTGTAACAATTTAATCTAAATCTCTACAGCGTCCTCACGTTTAGCTGCCAAGTATATTCTTTCTTCTTTTATGTTAAACACTCTATAATTGTTGCAATAACTACATAAACGGTTCGCCATTTACCTAATAGACGCAGTAAATCGTTCTCGTACGGGACGGATCGATGTAAACGATAACGGTCAGTTAATTAAAAGTGAGCGTCTTCATTAGCCTACTTATGAGCCAATCACTAGGTACCAACCTACCCACAGGCCTGCAAGCACAATGATAGAAATCAGTGTACCATTCGATGCAAAGGATTTAGAAATCTTCGTGTCAATTCTACAAACAGACAGACTGCGGTATTGATCAGCTAATTAACTATTTATATTGGCTTTGATGTTTTGGAGTTCAGTGGTGCGTTATAATTCATGTAAAAACAAACATGAATCATAAGTTTATAACGCACTATCTACTCGTGGAAAAGATGGTCAGACATAATGGAAAATAGTAAACGCTATTGAGTTTTTATAGCTAAAACCCTGAAGTAATTTAGCCAATGTAGGACAAGCTCTTTATACTCGAACTTCTACCCTATTTCTATAGATATGTCTGAAACTGCTAAAGACCACTATTTTGTAAGGAGATTTGTTCTGCCATCTCCGACTGTTGATTACCTAACGTTGCTAAAAGTTTCTCAAGATCTAACTTGGCTCGGGGCTCCTATAGGTAAATCAAAAGTTAATTTTAGCCAACTTATTCCTCCTGAGACTTCATTGGACTTCCCAAGTACGGGACCAATATGATTTTCCAAGTGATATTCTACCACGAACCGGTTAAAAGGAAATAATTACACTCAATAAAACTTCAGCCGGAAGCTCCAAGACTATTCCGTGGACTCTTTTTACATATATTACAGTCATTTCACGGAAATATTAACTCAAAATAAAATATGGAACTTAGACGTTCATAATTTCCTGAACCTTGGGGGAGGCCTATGTCCAGCAGTGGACGTCTTTCGGCTGAAATGATGATGATGATGATGAATTTCCTGAAGGAGAGCTGACAATAAGTTTCGTACATGATACGTAAGTAATATTCTAAGTATTTTCCAATATTGGGGGTTGTAGGTGAGAAAGCATTCTAATTTTAGCAGAATCTTATAATACTGGAAATTGACTTTACTAGACGTGAAAATAGGTCAGACCGATGAGGAAATGTAATTTCCGCGCTTACTCCGCTTCAAATGTTTCTTGAAATAACTTGCTCCTTGGAACTGCCTCCTGGTTTACGCTTTAATATGAATTGAATATCTTCAACAATATTATAATAATAGGTCTTTACCTATGTAATTGGAGATTTAATAACCAGCATTTTCAGATTTAATTATCTGTCGATTGGCGAGCAATTTTAAATTCAAATAAATACTATTTGAAAGCCGTGTTCTTTTAATTTCAAATTCAGTCATTTGTTTTTAGATAGTTTTTTGTTTTTGTGAAATTGTGGTAGTTTTTGGCGCCATGGATAAACTGAAAATTCGTACAATTTTCGAATATGAGTTCCTACGTGGACATACCGCTGCGCAAACAACACGAAATATTAACGAGGTGTACGGGCCTAACACTGCTTGCATAAACAAGGTCCATTATTGGTTCAATCGTTTTAACTCTGGACATTTTGAGTTCAAGAATGAGCCTCGCGGTCGGCCGGTAACCATTGTCGACAACGCCGAATTGAAGGCGGTAGTGGAAACGGATCCAACTCAATCTACGGCTGAGCTTGCTGCGGGCCTTGTAGTTAGTGTCAAAACGACATTGAAGCACTTGCGTCAAATCTGAAAGATAAAAAAGCTAGATAAGCTAAAATAAAAAAAATACAAAAAAATTGTTTTTTTTAAATTTTCATACAAACCTCCAATTTGTTTTTAATTATTTATAAGTTTTGTAAATTGTTATTAGCAAGTCCTATGAGTCACGTCGTGGCAATGATTGTTGGAGTAATTTCACGCGTTCTGAGCACTAAGCGTTACTTATTATCTCTTAATAGGTTTAGTTACAATGTTCTGCGACAATTCAGTAAACTTGATTCATGTTAAACCTATTATTGGTTATAATAGATGATTATTGTTGCTTTAAACCAGTAAGTTTGGGCCTTAGCTATGTTTATTAGTAAACATAATCATGATTTAGAAAATAAATTGTATTGGTTTGCAACCTTGGTCTAGTATGGTTTGAAGGTTGATTAAATTTAGATAAATTAGAAACTTGTGAGTCATATTTCGTAAGAGTTAAGAGGAGTTCTACAGATTGTGTTTAATTTCGTTGAGTGAACGATGAATATTCTACTTGAAAGTAGGTGTACAGTCACGAGTAATAATATATATACATTGTCACATTTTCTAAAATATCTTAACATCTACCATTCTAAAAATATGTGAACAACATTTTTTTCTAAATTACCTAATCATCAAAATGTGTGTTATACCATGGTACCCAAGGCAGATCGCTGACGATGCGTTAACCCCATTTTTACCGAACAACATATTGCATCAGCCACGGACACGAGGACGGGCCACGAGATGCTGACTTCGCGCAACGTGACAACGATCGCGCCACCAGTTCCCGGGCATCGGAAACGGCCACTTCGGTTCCAACCTCGAACGTAGTCATAATCTTTAGCAATAATCAATAATTGTAATTTCTTTTTAATTAAATTCATTATAAGTAAATTGGTTTTTTTTTGAATCCTCCGCCTGCAGCTACCGTAATTGGCGCAGTCGGTAGGATACTCGAAGCAGTGCGCGGCGCGTAAAGGACTCTAAAATCGATCCTGTCGGCTCCGCATAGCCGCTGCCTGAGCTTTTAAGCCTTCATCGAGTATCCAGAACCTCGGAAAGCTGCAGCCGGTGCATCCAGACTTCGATGCTGATTCAGAGACACCAAGAAATGAAACTGTGAGTACACTTGAATCACTCTTGTGTTGCTTCCCTATAGTTGTAATTTTTCCTTTTTCCAGTCTTACGTTAATCCTTCAAGATTTTTCATCCTAGGCAATCTGGTTCTTGTACCCCTAGGGCTGTAAGACAGAGTAGGTTAGACCAAGCTAGAGACCTAAGTGATATTATAGAAGAGACAAGCGCCATGGCTCATGGAGACCAAATTGACGCTATATTTAAGTCCCTTCGATTACTCCCAGAGTTCGATGGGAACCCAAATACACTAACTAGATTTATAAATTTAAGTGATCAATTAGTTAAAAGATTTCTCAATCCTAATCCGGGAAATGAGCTGGAGAACCAAGCCTTGCTTAATGGAATTTTAAATAAAGTCACGGGTCCAGCCGCCCGATTTATTAACTCCAACGGTATCCCGACTGACTGGATTGGCATTCGTACAGCATTAGTTAATAATTTCGCGGATCAACGCGACGAAACTGCACTTTATAATGACCTTTCATTATTAACACAAGGTCAAAATACGCCACAAGAATTTTATGAAAATTGTCAAACCCTGTTTAGTACCATTATGACATACGTAACGTTGCACGATAATCTGTCTACCACCGTAGAAGCGAAGCGTGAACTTTACAGAAAGCTTACGCTGCAATCATACTTGCGCGGATTAAAAGAGCCGCTAGGTTCTCGTATTCGATGCATGCGTCCCGTATCTATAGAGAAGGCGTTGGAATACGTGCAGGAAGAAACTAATACGTTATATTTGCAACAGCGAAATAATAACTTCCTAGATAATAAAAAACAACCTAGTAATCCCGCGGGCTCACAATCTAAACCCTCAAATAATCAACCGTTCACTATGGCACCAATTAATTTTAACATGCCTGGCCCCTCACGCCAACCACCGATGCTGGTTCAACAACCATGGAGACCTAACGGTAATAATAATCCACCTCAGCCTAACCGAGGGCCAACACGTACTCAGCAGATATTTAGGGCTTTACCACCAAATTATAATGAACGGAGTAATGTATTTAGAATGATTCCGCATAACGCACCCGGGAATGCGCAAAGTGGACCCGGTCCACAGAAGCCTACACCTATGAGTGGTGTAAGTCATTTTGTCAGCAAACCCATGCCAGCTAGAGGACACGACTGGACCAAATCAGGCAACCCACCACCAAGCAATTACTTTAAGGCTCGTGAGTTAAATTTTAACGAATGTCCGTACTATGCATACGGCCCCTACTACGATTGCTCGGAGTACTATTACATCGAGCCAGAGTACAATGATAACTTTGTGTGTGTCGATGATAATTATAGTAATGGTCAATTAATTGTTGTTGATGAGTTAGCCACTAGCGAACCTATAACTGAATCTAAGCCATCCACCAGCAAGGAGGATTTTCGGACGGATTCGAAGTCCGACAAGCCAAAATAGAGATTAACATTCAGACACAAAGACAGCTTCCGTTTATACAAATTTCAAACCCCCCTTTAAAATTACTGATAGACACAGGTGCTAATCAGTCATTTATTAGCCCTGAGGCTATACAGAAATATTTTCCGCTTACGCCGCTAAACTATGAACCGTTTGAAGTCGTAAATGTCCACGCGACGAGCAGAAACAATAACTCGATCACATTACCGTGCTTTTCAGAATTCAATGAGTCCGATAATATCAAATTATTCGTATATAAGTTTCATAATTATTTTGACGGTTTAATAGGATCGGATTTATTAAGTAAATGGGAGTCAACCATAGACTATAAAAATATGCGCTTAAATACCAGAGACGCCACTAATCCGATTCAGGTATATGATTCTCGCAACGTCAATCTTTATGAAGATATAATACCTGCTCGTTCTTCTAAATTAATTAAATTACCAATCAATATACAAGATGGAAATGCCTATATACCGGAACAGGTCATTTGTAACTGTACCATAGGTGAATGTATTACGTCGGTTAGCAATAGTCGAGGTATTTTAGAAGTTACAAACACAACTCAAAACGATTTAATATTCTCTGTCGATCGTCAAGTTAGTGCCGAAGTATATAATGCTGAGTGCGCTCGCACTAAACAGCTATCGCCACGCGCTCAAGACGTTCTTTCCAAACTACGTACTAGCCATTTAAACCCAGAAGAACGCGCAAATCTCGAATCATTGTGTGCACAATATGCGGACGTATTCTATATAGAAGGCGAACCGTTATCATTTACCAACCAAATTAAACATTCCATAAAAACTACAGATGAAGTACCCGTATACACGAAGAGCTATCGGTATCCATACGTGCATAGAGAGGAAGTTAGGAACCAAATCGGAAAAATGTTAGAACAGGGTATAATTAGGCCTTCACAATCAGCTTGGAGCTCTCCCATTTGGGTAGTGCCTAAAAAGACAGACGCCTCCGGTAAAACAAAATGGCGAATTGTCGTAGACTTTAGAAAATTGAACGAAAAGACTATCGATGATAAATATCCGATACCAAACATCGCGGATATATTAGATAAGTTGGGCAACTGCCAGTACTTCACCACCCTAGATCTCGCAAGCGGGTTTTACCAAGTCGAGATGAAAACAGAGGATATACCGAAAACAGCGTTCAATGTTGAGCACGGACACTTCGAATTCTTAAGAATGCCTATGGGTCTTAAGAACTCGCCGTCTACATTTCAGAGAGTCATGGACAATGTGCTGAGAGGCCTACAAAATGTCATATGTCTGGTTTATCTTGATGACGTAGTTGTATTTAGCACTTCGTTGCAAGAACACATGAACAATCTCGAAAAAGTTTTCCAAAGGCTACGGGAGTCAAATTTTAAAATCCAATTAGATAAAAGCGAATTTTTAAAGTTAGAGACAGCTTATTTAGGTCATATTATTAGTAAAAATGGCATCAAACCTAACCCCGACAAGATAGCAGCTATACAAAACTATCCATTACCGAAAACCGCTACCGAAATAAAACGCTTTCTTGGTTTACTCGGGTACTATCGCAAGTTCATTCCTGATTTCGCTCGACTAGCAAAACCTCTTACTCAGTGTCTTAAAAAGGGATCAAAAATTACTCTCGATACAAATTATGTAAACTGCTTTGAAAAATGTAAAACCCTTTTAACTAATGACCCTATACTTCGATATCCCGATTTTAACAAGGAATTTGTTCTGACGACAGATGCATCCAATTTAGCAATCGGTGCCGTACTTTCCCAAGGTCCGATAGGACAGGACAAACCCATAGCTTACGCCTCACGTACATTAGATTCCAGTGAGATAAATTACAGCACGATTGAAAAAGAGTTGCTCGCCATAGTATGGGCCACTAAGTATTTCCGCCCTTATTTATTCGGCCGCAAGTTTAAAATCATCACGGACCATAAGCCTCTCCAATGGGTCATGAATCTTAAAGAGCCAAATTCCCGATTAACGAGATGGCGATTAAAATTAAGCGAGTACAATTTTACAGTAATCTATAAACAAGGCAAGTCAAACACTAACGCCGATGCCTTATCCAGGATAGAAATATGCAACGAGGAAACAAGTTCCGTAATAGCTAACCCCACTGTTAATCCGCCCACGTTAGATGAATCTAGGACCCTTACAGCTCATACTGATGCGGAAAAGCCTATTTTAGAAGTACCGATATCAGACGATCCACTCAATAAATTCAATAGACAAATTCATTTCACGATTGTAGGTGACTTTAAAGGTAGAACAGTTGTAACAAAACCTTTTGACACCCATACCCGCACAGCCATACAATTATCTAAATCTAACCTCGAAACAGACGTTGTGAACGCGATCAAAGAATTTGTTAATCCTAAAGTAAAGACAGGAATATTAATTAACCCACCTTTAGAAATGTATTCCATCATTCCCATAATCCAAAACCATTTCAGGAGTTCATCCATGAATCTTGTTCTTACAAAAATTGAGCTAGAGAATGTGAAGGAATACTTACGCCAGCAAGAAATAATTCGGAAATATCACGAAGGTAAAACCAATCATCGCGGTATTAACGAATGCTACCTTGCACTGTCCCGGCGATACTTCTGGCCTAAAATGAAAGAACACATCGCGAAGTACATTAATGAGTGTACCATCTGCGGTCAGGGTAAATACGATCGTCAACCAATAAACCAGCAACTGCACATAGTTCCCCCACCGGCGAAACCATTTGAAGTTATCCATCTCGATCTGTTCACAGCTGAAACTGAAAAATTCCTCACATTCATCGATTCCTTTTCAAAGTATGCCCAAGCATACCATTTAAGGGACGGAACTGCAATAAGTGTCGTTCAAGCTTTGTTAATATTTTGTACTCACCACGGAGTACCATTAACATTAGTAACTGACCGTGGCACAGAATTCACAAACCAGTTATTCTCAGAATTTACAAGAGTTCATAAAATAAACCATCATAAAATATTAGCACACACACCCAATGAAAATGGGATGGTCGAGCGTCTCCATTCTACTTTATTAGAACACTTAAGAATACTAAAATTACAAAATCGTTGTGAATCAGTTATAAATTTAATGCCTTATGCTTTACTAGCGTATAACAGCAGCATACACAGTTTCACCAAGTGTAGACCGTTAGAGCTTATAAGCGGACACTTTGATCCTCGTGATCCATTAGACATGGACGCGACAGAGCACGTAATGCAACAGTATATTCAGAACCATAAAATTAGAATGAGTAAAGTCTATGAATTAATAAGCGAAAGTTCTTTAAACGATAGAACTGATATTATTAATAACTTGAATAAGAGTCGTGAGCCTGAGCAAAGTTATAATCCCGAGCAGCAGATATTTATAAAGAATCCCAAGGCTAGTCGTCAAAAATTAGCACCCCGGTATACACAAGATACAGTATTGGCAGATCTCCCAATACATATCTACACAAAGAAAAAACGCGGTCCAATCGCCAAATCCCGTTTAAAGAGAGCGCCTAAAAGTGCACAATTGTTACAGAATACTACTGATGTACATGCTTCAAGCGGTAGCTGCTCAAGAGATAACACTTGAGAGCCTCGACAATGGACCAGGACTTCTCCCTTTTAAGCTAGGTTCTGCAAGGATCATAACCCAGCATCATTCCTTTTTACAGACTATCAACATAGATGAAATTAAATCTAAGGTAACAATAGTTAAAACTCAATTGAATTATATTCAGCCCCAGTTAAATAATAAAACTCGGTCCCTGTACGAACCGCACATCGCACACCTTAAAAGTAAGTTAGATAAGATCACAGGTCAATTGCAGACGTTCGATTCCAATCGCGTTAAAAGAGGCCTTATAGACGGTCTAGGCTCAGTAATTAAAAGCATCTCCGGTAACTTAGATTATACAGACGCTGTACGTTATGAGAATGCCATTAAAGTTCTTCAGGATAACGAACAAGAAATTACGTCGCAATTCAATCAGCATATAAGTTTAACCAAGGATTGGATATCACAGCATTCAAAAGTGTTAAAAAGTATTATTGAAAACCAGCAGAATATATCCCACATAGTTAATGTAATGATTAATACCACTGAAGTTACTAATATAGATCTTCTTAATTACGCCCATCTGGCACAGTTATTCTTAATTTTGGAAGATAATATAGAAAATTTATCAGAAGAATTAGACAGGATAGAGAATCTTCTAGCTTTTATTCATGCAAAGAGTACGCATCATTCAATGCTTAGTCTAAATGCGTTAAGAAGTATGATAGATATAGTGCGTAGTTTATATAATAAGGAAGAAATACTAGACATAAGTATAAGGGAATATTTTGATATAATTAAATTGGGTTCATATTATAGTAGTAATAACTTAGTTATAGTGTTCAAAGTACCGATTGCCTTGCCCAGCACCTATGACCTATACAAACTCTCTATTGTACCCAATAAAAATCACGAAATCCTAATACCATCCTCTCCCTATATTGCAATACATGAGGACGAATTCATGTACATGGAGACAGAATGTCCGAAGGCAAGCACTTGGTATCTCTGCGAGATGAAAGTTAGCTTCAGACCTCGAGATCAAGTGGACTGCATTCAACAGCTGATCACAACGCAGAAAATAGACTCTACATGCAACCTTACCCCTGTTATACTCAGCAGAGGGGCACTGGAGCAACTAGACGACAGGCATTATACCGTCACGTTCCCGAAACCTACTAAGATCCAGACGTCCTGTGGAAGAAATGAATATACCAATCTGCAAGGGAGCTTCTTAGTTGTCTTACCCCATAACTGTTTCCTGCGGACTCCTGAGTTCACCATCATCAATAACAATGACCATGCAACGGGACAGGTTATCAAGATCACAGATTTACCTCCACGAAATTCCAATCTTAAATCGTCATCGCAACCAATCCTAACCCTAAATTCAATTAACCTGGAAAATCTACACGCAAGCAATACTAAGATAACGCTACAGTCGCCGATCAATATAAAGAAGCCTCAAGATACAGTCTTATATCATACTACAATACCAATGTACGCCATCCTATTAAGTGCAACTGCACTAAGTAGTTACATCATCATCCGAAGATTCCTAGCAAAACGCCGAACTAACGAATCATCAGAAACTGAAATGAAGCAAACCGCATCTCAAGACATCAATGCTGAAACTTCAAATATGCGTCAATCTGACACGCCAGATCACTATTCAACATTATTTTCGACGAAAGTACTCAAATAATTGCTGAACTACGGCGGGAGGTGTTATACCATGGTACCCAAGGCAGATCGCTGACGATGCGTTAACCCCATTTTTACCGAACAACATATTGCATCAGCCACGGACACGAGGACGGGCCACGAGATGCTGACTTCGCGCAACGTGACAACGATCGCGCCACCAGTTCCCGGGCATCGGAAACGGCCACTTCGGTTCCAACCTCGAACGTAGTCATAATCTTTAGCAATAATCAATAATTGTAATTTCTTTTTAATTAAATTCATTATAAGTAAATTGGTTTTTTTTGAATCCTCCGCCTGCAGCTACCGTAATTTGTGTCAAAACATACATTGGTTTTACAGTAATATAAACGAAGCAAAATAGGTAAAAAGTTTACACTTCCAAAGTAATTTTTAAGTATCCAAGACAATTTTGATAACATGTATACATTGTTAGAAATTGTATACGTGTTATAGAAATTATAATGGATACATTAAAATGACATGGCTGGAAGCCGACCCCAGCATAGTTGCGAAAAGGCTGAGCAGATGATGATGACATTAAAATGACATTGAAAGCGTATACCTACTTTTTCCTGTTTTTGTTAAGTTTATTCATAGGTATACCATTATATAATACAATGGTTTCTGAAAGAAATAGTAAGAAATTACCTTCCCGTGGTCGCGTACTTACAAGATATGGTTTGAATGAAATGTACTAATTAAGTAGTCAGTGGCCTTTTGCGGCATTTGGTTTTACGCCGCACCTTCTGCAATTCTTCGCGAACTACCTTGGCGATCGCCGGCAGTACGTCGAATATGGTGGATACGTCTCCAAGCCTTATTTCACGTTTTCGGGGATGAGTCAGGGTAGCAATATCGGTCCATTAGGCTTCATACTCATGGTCAAAGATCTACCGGAAGTTGTAAAGGAGGCAAAATGTTTGCTATTCGCGGACGACCTCAAGTTGTTCCTGTCGGTAGCAGACACTTTGGATTGTGAACGGCTTCAACAGGATATTGATAGGGTACTGCAGTGGAGTCTAGATAATAAGTTAGGTTTTAACGTTTCCAAATGCGGTATAATGAGTCACACAGTACATTCGCGCGCGCGAACCCCTGCTGCATCAGTATCAGATGGAAGCCGTGATCATGTCACGAGTCACGCATGTGCGGGACCTGGGCGTGGAAATGGTTCCAGAATTAATGTTTCGTGAGCACATCTTAGACATATGCGGCAAGTCCTTCCGAAATCTTGGATTTATACTCAGACAGTGCAAAGACTTTCAGAATACGGCAGTGGTTAGAATCCTGTATTATTCGTTGGTACGGAGCCATCTTGAAACGAGTGCGATCGTTTGGAACCCTCATGAGGCTAAATACAGTGTCATGGTGGAAAGAATCCAAAATAAATTCACTCGTTTTTTAAACAGTACGGCGTCTATCCCTTCTTCCCGCTCATGTACCCGAGTCTCTTCGTAATAGGGATGGTGGGGTACAGCAGGCTGGCGGTGCGGAGGGACGTCGCTCTCTGTAGCTTTGTGTTTCGGGTGCTGCGCGGCTGGCTACACCACCCCGATCTGTTAGCGGAGCTGGGGCTGCGCGCGCCACCCGGTTGCGGGGGCGCGCGTCGCCCCACGCCTACGCTACTGGAGCCATCCTCTAGGACTAACCTTAACAAGTTTGCCTCCTTGTCACGCGCCATAAGACTGTTAAATATTATCTCAGATGAGGTAGATATATTTCACTGCAGTCTGATGAAGTTCACAGGAGTATCACTGAAGTGCATTGAAAATATTTAGAGGTGTGCCTATTGTAGATATTTTAATATTTTTCTTTTTTTATATGTATTCTGATTGTGTCTTATTTGTATTTTTGGTGGTAACATCGCATTGGCGTTATAGCTGTAAAGGTGTTATTTCATAATTTTAAATAAATTAAAAAAAAATTAAACTTTATTTTTCAGTTTTTTTTTTAGGGAACGCTATGGGACACCTCAGGGGCATTGATCTTGACCTCAGAGTCATTGACCTTGAGGGGTCAAGGTCAAAATTCCGAAAGTCAAGATCCGCTATTCTCCTAAGGTCACTGACCTTGAGCTCACGGGCATTGACCTTGAGATCAAGGTCAAAATTCCAAAAATCAAGATCCGTGATTCTCGGGAGCAGTAACAGGTTACTTGACCTAAGTGACCTAAGGACAAAAGACAAGTGACTTTGAGGTCAAGGTCAAGTAATCCCGGTGGTCATGTTACCTTGGGGGTCAAGGTCGAGTGACCTTGGAGGTCAGGTTCAAGTGACCCCAAACTCACTTGACCGAGCGGGAGTGTCTTTAGAATTCCAGTGCCCTGACACTACCAACCCCTTGGCTTCGAGTGCAAAAACAGTTTTTTTTTTTTCTTCTAAAGCTTATATCTCGAAAACGGTGTGTCCTATTGCAAAAATAATGAAAAATTTGCTCCCTCAATAACGCCATACCGCGTAATTCTCAACATGTAAGTAATAATCCCGCTCGCTTTCGTAGTCTCATACGGGATATTCACCGCGTCTACCCTGGGGGTGGCAGACGTGGTATCAGGCTTGTCAATTATAGGTGCCGATCCTGCCACTAGCAAGTCGAGGCGAGGCCTCCAATTTCAGAATGGCAATAATAATAAGGCGTAGTCGACGTAGCCCTGCTGCGCGGGGCTCCTATTTCTGTTTGCAGGGTTTAAAGTAACCTAACACGAAGGGGATGGCGGGTTCTAGTGAGAGATCGAAGCGAGTGAACTAAGACCTCGCCATGCCCTTCGTGTCATCCCCGCCACGCCCTTCGAACCCAACCTGTCCGAGTCGTAGTACCTCAAGTCCCGAACTCGCTTCGCTCGTTCTTGCATCCTAAATTCTCCTAGCACAGTGATATTGCATTTTGTACCCATCCCTACGTTATAATTTTTAAGACAAATGGCAGACCGGAGACAAAAAACAACAAGATGCTTTTAGCCTTATATTTAGGTGTTATATACGATAGAATCAAGAAAATAAACGATTTTCGGAAATAACACTTTTTTGGTTAACATTTTGTCTTTTTTCCTCAGTGCCCACGTACACTCTACTCCAACCCTTATTTCCGAGCTCAAGCTGCTTGAAACCGCTGCTTTGTAATTGTTTACATATTTTCGAAACTGTCCTGTATACATGTTTTTGAAATTTCCTTGGGTACATAATTATGTAACTAAAAGTTAATATTAGTTTTTGGTAATCTGTTGTTAACGAAAATTTGATAAAAATGTGTAGTTAATTTTGACACAATTTGACGTTTACATAATTCTTGGACACAGTTAGTATACTTATTTTTGCGATTTAATGTTGCTACATGAATTTGGATTTAAAGGGCGTTTCTATGTTATTACTCGTAACTGTACCCATAGGATCTGAAAAAGGTATTATAGATTCTTGTGCATTGGGCCAAACGTGTTATGGATTGCGGAAAATGATTTATTGTTATACATCGAAAATAATCTACATGTACAAAAGTGATTCTCAAGTATGACAATCAAATCAGATAATTCTTGCGTTCTTCTTTAAAGCAATTTACGAAATGCCATTCCTTGGAAGTGGGGACCGAAGAGAGGCGAAGGAGGGCGAAGGGCGACGGCGCGCGATGAAACACGCGGCGTACGCGCATCCGACCGACACGCGGGATGGCGGTACTTGCCCTGCGGGGTCACTTTATAAGCTAGGAGATAGGGCGCGCAAAAAGGCACCCATGAAATAAAAAAGATCATTTCTCCATTCAGTAATAAATACAAAAATAAGTCAAGAAAACAAGGACGGTGCACTTGAAAATAATTATTTTAAAGTGAGTTTAATTGGACTGTATCTCATATGTTCTCAAATTATTTCAAATGCAGATGAAAACGAACATTTCACTAGGTACTGAAAAACAATATAAACATCATTATCAATAATCTACATAAAAGATTCTGATTTCCGATAAACTTTCACTTTAGAATTTGATGGTTGTTTAAAGAAAGCAAAACAAAGGCCGATAGGAATGCATCTTCTACTACAATGAGGTCCCTATCTCCCCGCAAATGATGGCGCGAGATGCCCCCATGGCCCCTACGGCTACAACCCGCCAGTCGCGCCGCGTCCGTGCGTCGTAGCTTACGTCTCTTGCGTCCGGACTTACGGTCCGTAGTTCGCCGTACATCGTAGTTGTTGACTCCAAACTCGTGTTGACTTACATTGTTTGTGTTTTGTGTGTGACAATGTGTGTGTTTGTGTTTACCTCTCATTGAACACGGATTGGTTTACGTTTTGTTTTTTTTTGGTGAGTTTTTTTTTTTGTTAAATTTTAACTAACTTTATATATTATAATAGTTTAAATAATTTTAAAAGACTGGTTTTGATTACGTGGATTTTTGTGGATTTAAATAGATTACGTTTTTGACGTATTTACGTGCGGATTCAGCAAGTTACAAATCATAATTATACAGAAAAAAATCGGGACTCCGCCTACTAATTAACACTGCGTGAGAATATTTACACTTTATGATTCCTGCTTCCTATTAATAATTATTAATCTATCTTACAGCTATTATAATAACACACATATAGCTATTTATTATTAAAAGCAGTTTTCTCCTACCTAACGAACTGACATAGTCGAGGAGTTTCGACGATATTAATTGAGTAACGGTTGTCAAACGATCGACATTCATATTATAAAGTCGTTTATCATACGTTTTAAATGTTGTATACCCCTCTTGGTACGGGTAGAGTTTTAAATTCTAATAGATTCATAGATCTGTGTATGCATTAATAAGAATTGCACATAGGAGTCCCGGGTTGGTCTTAAAAGAGCTAAAAGTGCCCCCTTTCATGTGCAACTGCTGATGGTGACCACCGGGTGGTTTTGGTGAGGTAAGCATCCCACACTCCCCGGCCTTATCCCCAGAACCAAGACATCTTTCCTTCCGAAAACAAAAGTATGTTATATTATTTGTTTAAAACCGATGAAGATATCGAAGAGGGTTTAGTTTAATATAGTGAAATTTGGAATAATTAGCAATAGACTGAAGTCTTCAACCAACTGAATTAATTCAGCCATGTTCGTAGAAATTACAATATACCTATAACTCCGAACAGGATAACACAAAGTGTGTCCTATCTGGGAATCCTAACACAACGCAAATCCCGTTACTTCCACCGACCGCTAAGGCAATAAAGCAGACAGCTCAGTTCCATATTGTAGTAAAGAAATGGGACGTGGTTACTAACAGTTTGCACAACAGTTCAACAGGGTAGGATTTCACGTCTCACGATCTCTCGACCGCCAGCAACGCCTTCGCTGTTCGGATACGGTTTCAACAACGAGGAGCCTTTGTTAAGCAGTAAAGCATCCATTTCATGAGCTTATTATTATGAAAAACTAGGGTTACATGTTCGCAATGATAATACCCTACAGTAAGTAGGTAGCTTAGGTGGAAACTGGAGTGTCACCAGAAGTCCTAGACAAACTAACATTCTATCATCGATTTCCTCTCACGCCCTATGATCAACTAGTAAAACCAAGGAATTCCAAAACCAGTACAACAATTTCTTCAAATTATTTTCAATCTGAATTCCGTGAAAAGATCGGGGTTCAAAAAAACCGTTACAGGCACTTTTGAATGTCAAAAACAAAAGGATGAACGATGAATGCTACAGTCCCAGTTTCAAGGCATAATAACTTGGGAAAGGACTATAGTTGCCCATTCCAAAGCGTAGATCTCTATGGAGAAGAATGGACATGGTCATGAGAGAACTACAAAAACTTGAAACATTTAAACAAAACTTTGTATTTCCCTAAACAGTTAACCGTTAATCCATCCATCTCTGTCAACTCTTACCTAAACCGGAAAATTGAATGTTTTCTTTACTAAAAGTGTTTATTGGACAGTGTGGGACCGGCCCTAAATCTCACACCTTGTCGTACAAATAAGCATTACGCCTTCATCTTAGCGTTGATGGTTCGGATAAATAGATATTAGGTACTTGAGTATGATCGTAAGTGGCCTGATGGAGTGTTGACACAAGTCGTCAGAAGTGTGAACAGCTTCCGAATGAGAGTTGATTTTGGGATGTTTTTCTTTATGGCGCCACTATAGAGAGAGTCCATATTCTAAAACTGGAGTTCTAATAGCGTTTTATTTAAGGCTTGGATTCACAATTTTATTCTATCAAACAACTGTAAATTGAAGCTTTTGTGAGCCTTTATTCAGAAAATTTAGGGGTCAGGTGGAAGAAAAAGAATGTTTTAAATGAAATGCACGCGAAGGTTAAACACAGAAACAATTGTACACATAAAACATGTGAACCGGAAGAATGTTTATCCCCCTAACTTATCTGCTATGTAAAATATAAGATATGATCTCGGGTCGGACGGATAAGTCCGGACTACGGACAGACGCGAAGATAATTACTATTATTAATTGAATGCACTTTATCTATTTTTGACTGCCTTGTGACATAGTTCTTAATACCTGTGAAGTTTTGTAATGAAAGTATTGCTCCGGTGAACGGAATAATTATAAGGAAAACTGAAACAGAAAGAAACTTCCGTTACGTTCTTCGTTATAACATAGCATTGAGCCTATAGTCCCCGAAGGGTTCGGCAAAGGTGTGTATCTAAAGGGAAGCCGAGAGGCACTTGTCTCCCCGTCATTGCGATCATTTTTTTGTTCTCGATCGTTCCTAAGAACCTTTTAATTATGGAGATATAGGGGGTCAAAGTTCCAACTTTTTTTTCAAATTCGTGTTTTTACACCTCTTTAAACCCCTCCACGACCCCCTTAGTATTCAATCTATCCATCAGCACAATGTTTTGAGTGCGCTACATTGAGTCCTACCGTAAAACGTGATTTATAACTCCAAAAAAAAGTCGTTTCCCAGCAATAATTTTTGCGTAAAGTTACTTAGTTTGATGTACAGAATGCTAGGTTGACGGCTTCGTGAAAGGTTCGTTTACACCCTGTATGGTAAACCAATATTTCGGGGGATATGTTTAACTCCCATATACTAATTGGGCTAGATAGAGCCACAACCGGGTACAAATCTAAAGTCCAGGCTGCTCCCGAGAAATTCCTAATAGAACTACCCACCCAATAATACTGCGTGACCTGGATATCGAACCGAGGACCTCACTCTCTGCAGTTGCGTTTGCGACCACTACATTAACAACATTTATGTTTGTGGGAAGAATCTAATCTGCTTTAACGAGCTTCAAAAACTCGCTTATGCAAATACAAAAATGTCGTTAAGATGTGTGCACACGTAATGATGGATGACAGGTCCTATAGTCATGTGGTCATGCACCATAAACTCGTTTCTCTCAGTTATTATAAGCTGTAACATTGTTATGGTAATAAACCCGTTCGGAGAGATTGATGAAGATAATAAATGCAAGAGCATTATTTAATAAATTATATGTTTCTGTGACTTATGTGCTGTGGAGGCATAATTATTGAATGTTGTAATGAGAGATGTGACAGTAGCACTGGCTACATAATGACTACATTCCAGTAGCGAAGGGTCAATTTCTGTAAGAGGTAAGCCGGGGAACATATCTTTAATGTGGTTACAAAATTGGTCTATAGAAAGCTGACTGTGCTATTTTTCAAAGGGAATCTGGTAGGAATCGAGTTGTATGGAACCTTCGCCACTGCTACATTCTGTATTGAGCGGGTCACGAGCTCAAATCCCAGCCCCGTCAATTATAATTGACGGGGCTGGGATGTTTAGACTAGCACTAGCTTATGCCCGCGGCTTCGCCCGCGTGGAGTTCGATAATTGTCCCACGGGATCATATTACCGGGATAAAAAGTATTCTATATGTTAATACAGGTTATAAACTATCTATGTGCCAAATTTCATCCAAAACCGTTCAGTAGTTTTCGCGTGAAAGAGTAACAAACATCCAGACATCCATACATCATCACAAATTTTCGCATTTATATATTAGGTACCTATGAAATTGGAGATTTGTATGAAAATTTTACAAACAAAAAATTTAGATTTATTTTTTTATTTTAGCTTATCTACCTTTTTTATCTTTCCGATTTGACGAAAGTGCTTCAATGTCGTTTTGACACTAACTACAAGGCCCGCAGCAAGCTCAGCCGTAGATTGAGTTGGATCCGTTTCCACTACCGCCTTCAATTCGTCGTTGTCGATAATAGTTACCGGCCGACCGCGAGGCTCATTCTTCAACTCAAAATTTCCAGATTTAAAACGATTGAACTAATAATGGACACGTCGTTAATGTTTCGTGTTGTTTGCGCAGCGGTATGTCCACGTAGGAACTCATATTCGAAAATTGTACTCACGAATTTTCAGTTTATCCATGGCGCCAAAAACTACCACAATTTCACAAAAACCAAAAACTATCTAAAAACAAATGACTGAATTTGAAATTAAAAGAACACGGCTTTCGAATAAAATTTATTAAAACTGAATATGCTGATTATTAAATCTCCAATTACATAGGTAAAGACCTATTATTTATTAAGTAGGAAGTAGGATTATGTAGTATTCAAGCATACATAGTAGTAGTGTTTACCTTATTCGAAAAAAGTTCTAGGAAAGCCTCTACAATGTTCCTTATCGTACGCACGGCGACCAATCAAGCTGTACAAAACCAGTTTATGCGGATCTCTCATTGTATTAGAAATCGATACAAAGCGAGGCCAAGTTATACTGGAAATGTACAGCTTGATGTGTCGCCGTGTGTCCATTGTATTCTGCTAACATCTCACACAAAGAATGCAAATAAAACTCCATTTTAATATATAATTGCTAATTATCTTGTTAACGCATCGTTTGTAGAAAACGCCCATAATTGTGCAGATGGAGATAGGCAGACGTATTCAAATGAGAGCGAGGGAAAGTGCGCGCGCGCAGCCTTGCTGAGCATTATGCTGACGTTGCTTTAATTAGATTGTTGTGGTCGGGAGCATGCAAATACTTTAATGTTCAGGGTATAGTAAACATCGGAGATAAGTAGACAGATAAATATAGTTACTTAATATATCTTATTGTATTGCTATGTGCTGAGACGTCAAGTCTGAAATTTATCTTATGTCTGTATGTTTAGTTTAGAAGTTATGCTATTATAACATTGTAATAGAATTTGAAATAGAATAACACTCTCATAGGTATCTATAACATCGCATACATCTTGGCTTAATAATACAATGTTAATTGTTTGCTTCAATTGAATTCTAAACTGTATTGTTGAGGGCCAAAGTCACCAACGACACTGACCGCTATTAGCATAACTTAATCGCGAGTTTTCTTTTGACAACCACGACAGACATATTGATTGATTTTTGGTCTGGCTATAATATTGGAAAAAAGTTGCAAGTTGCATATATGAAAATAATGATACTTAGATAGAGAAACATTTTATTTCGCTAAATTCCGAGTTCGACTCTAACTACACCCAGCTGTAATTTTTGTCTAGTTTAGAATGTACAGACACGTAGCGTCCACGATGTTGCCATGCCCGCGATGTTTTCTGTTGGAATGTATATGTTTTTCAAAATGTTTTGTAAAAATGTTTTCCTTTTGAATAATAAACGATAAAAAAAATGTACAAAACATACATGAATGTACAAAATGTACATTACATTTGGTAGACGGATAGTGCACAAAATAGACAAGTTATTGCAGTCTTGGTTTCAAACCAGAAACGAACCGTGACTAACAGACTACAACCAGTCTGTTATTATTAAATTACTGTAATTTAAGTTTTTGTAAACAAAGACACGAATAAAATTATTACATACTTTTTTGGCCATGAGCTGAGCGCTGCTCTCGAAAGATGTTTTTTATAGCATTTTTTTGTATTTACTGTAATAAGATGGTTAATATTTGAACAAAATTATGTCTGAGCAAACGTTGGCGTGTCGTTGCACAAAGAAAAACCGCCAAATGCATTTAAGTGCTTAATTAAAGTACAAATAGGGTCAAAGCTCATTTTTCAGAACACTTCAAGATTCGAGTGTCGAGCATATATGGCGCCTTTTTATTTGAGCATAAACGCACGTGCGTGCCCTCCACGCCAAGTCACAGTTTTACCTATTTTGTCGCATATTTGTGTCGTTTGGTGTACAGGGCACGCTCTTGCTTGTCACGTATATGTGACAATGGCGTTCAAAAGGTTAAATAAGAATATCAGTGGTCTTTAAACACAATATAACGTCGTATAAACGAGGAATTTCATCGCGCGCACAAATATTTGGAATACTTTTTGTGTGCGCTGGGTGAAATACCTCGTAAAAAGCGTTATATGGGTAAGAGGGCAGGGTAGTCAATAGTGGCTCGATAGTAATAAAGGAAACTGTATGAAACTGAAAAAGACACAAGTTTTCTGAATACTGAAACAGTATCCTTGTAACTCTTCTTTCTACTGCAACTTTTACAGCAAGGTTCCATAGAATAGTAAGCCTACGTACATGTTAGCTAGCTTTAAATATGCGTGTATAAGTACTGGGTATGTGACCGAGCCCAGTACTTAACAAGTTAATGCGGGGAATTGATCCAGGTTGCATAATGAAGCCTTAGATCGCACCGAGATAGAGGTTGCGTCCGAACTAATGAGTTTTGTTAGCGTGGGCAGCTTTCGGTTTGTTTCTTAACTTGCATCATGTACTATTAATGCATCTACTTTATGTTTAATCTTGTTAATTACACAAAACTTATATGCAAACCGATTTAAATTAAGCCTATCCTACTAACATTAAAATGCGAAAGGTGAGGATGTTTGTTACTCTCTTTTACGCAAAAACTACAGAATGGATTTGGATGAAATTTAGCATACAGATAGCTTACAATCTGGATTAACATCTAGGAAACTTTTTACCTCGGTAGTACAATCCCGTGGGACATTATCGAACTCCACGCGGGCGAAGCCGCGGGCAAACGCTAGTCTTGTATAAAATAATCTACAGACTGGATCTCACCTGTCCTGGTGAAACGTTGCTGGAACAAGTAAGATGAAATGTAGCTTTCCAGATAATCATGACAATTCAAATTGATCTACCTCTTCTTTTCTATAATCGTTAATATGGCAACATGGACCTATTTACTGGAAAAAAATAATGTAATTTAAAGTTTTATGAGGACTTTACTAAACTTACTTCTTCGCTATCATCTGCGACACACACCTGGGGCTGCAGTCTCGACATAGATAGCGACAAAAATCGGTCGTTAAGTCATAACGATGTCAAATTTCTTTAATAGATTTTCAACCTTAAGGGCTTTGAAATAAGGTTGAAAATCTATTAAAGAAATTTGACATCGTTATGACTTAACGACCGATTTTTGTCGCTATCTATGTCGAGACTGCAGCCCCTGGGTCGTTATGTAAGAGCCATAAAAAGGCACGCAAACGAACTCTTACGGCATCCCTGATCGATACACGTAAAACATGTTACTTCTCAACGTTAATCAGACGTTTACTTTAACTCGGTTTAAAAGCGCGCGCGCGTTGTATGATACCGAGTAAAACGTACGTAAACTTCAACTTTTACATTTTCTAAATTGTTTAAAGTCTAGTATTTCTTTCTACAAGATTGTAGTATTTCAATTAATAGAAAACCGTCTTATATTTTTGATTAATATGACAGCATTTCACTTTTTGCTATCTCAATGAGAAAATGGCGTAATCTATCAAGGAAAATTATATAACATAAAGCTTTTATCTTTGATCATCAATAAACAATAGTAATTTTTTGCGACTGCGATTAATAGTCGAGTGACACAGTCGCATGTGCACCATTCCTTACATTACGTAAAGGAGTTGCCTATGGGAACAGCAGAGCACTCGGGGAACCTGATCGACGTAATTACGCTAATTATACGTAACATGTAATCTTTCTCGTCATCTGAATCAATAGAGAAACTGTTAAGCACAAGCTTTATGGAGGAGACAATATGTTTGAAGAATTCTTGACTTAGACAGACCTAAGCATAAAGTGTTAGTGTCGGGATTTTTAGGAATTGAGTGGTCGTGCCACATGTCTTGTCGCAGTGCTGGGGACCTAAAATGACCGCTTTAGCAGAATCATAATAGGATAATAATATGAATTGCGTTACAATTCATAAAATGGTTACAAAGTGACGATTCATAAGATGAACTGTGTCGGTGAGCATTTTAAGAATTGTAACGTGATTCATATTATTATCCTATTATGATTCTGCTAAAGCGGCGTTTTAGGCCTCCTGCTTGTTGCGTCACAAGAGTAGACAGTAGACTAGCGATGAGCTTTTTTTTATTCCAATCTACAAAGAGGCAAGATAGTCAGCTGTGGTGATTTTTTACACATTCTTTAATGAACATCCAGTTTCGTTTCGAAACTTGTTTGTTTTTGTGACGCTCCGCAGATTACGTGATATACCTACCTATTCACTTCACCGACGTCAATTGCCACGTCTTACCTCTATAACTTTATTTCCCAAATACTATATTAAATAACGCAAAAAAAACAAAGGCTAAATCATAGCAAATATAGCGATAGCGGTACAAATCATAAATAATTTGCACAAAAACTCAGTGTGAACTGTGAAATATTTTCCTAACAAACACTAGGAGATAAAAACCTCGATTACTTCAGTTATTTAGTATATCGTAGTCCGCACGCCACATTCCTTATTTTTTCCTTGATAGCAATAATATGGGAATAGCATTTGTTCTATTGTGTGATTGCGATCAAGTCGTTTGTTCGCTCGAACAATCCGCTGCTAATTACAACGAGATCGAAATGCTATGTTTTTAATAGCTTTCTACAGTTCAACGTGATGCTAATTGATTTTGGAAGTTCCTGCTTCGGCTGCTAGGAAGGTTTGCAGCTGCATACTTAACAACTTTGAAAATATTAAAAAAAAGTAACCATGGCGTTTCTTGCCGGTTCTTCTCCGAAAGGAAACGACTAATTCGAACTGTGCGTCTAGTTTCTGACATTTTGTACGTGTCCAAGTAGGTTTGTGTAAAGTGAAATCTTATCTGTCCCAACTACCAATACTAGACAAAGGCCTACCCATACTCCTTCAATTACAACAATATTTTGAAAACAAATTCATGAGAACTCTATACATACGCATTTTGACCATTTAAAGGTCACAATCCCTGTAAAATTAATCTGTGTAGACATATAGGTTTGTTTCACTCGGTACATAATTACCATAGCGGTGTACATAATAGTGCAAGGGTTATGTGCTAATCAGCACAACAGTTTCGTAAACATTGAAACATCGAGAACGCATGTACAATGTACCCTTGGGCATGTACAGTATGTACAGAGCACATTTGTAGGCGGCGCGTTGAAGTCTTTTGTTCTAACAGTTACATCGTACGTAATGCGTTTTGTGAATGTGAGACAATCTTGTGAATTAATGAATAATCAAAAGTATTAATTAATTTTATGAAAACAATGGTTGTATGAATATTTCCCAATGAATGTTAGCCAAATTGTAGAAATAATGCAATATGGCCTACTGTATTAGTAACAAAATCAGCCAATATGTTGCCTTTGATCAAAATAAGTCTATCAATTCAATACACTCAATAAAAATGTGTTAAAATATTGCCATAAACATTTCTTTACAAAAATCTAATATGCAAATATCAGAACCCTAACATAAGGGAAAGAATGGGAACAAAACCATCCCTGTAGGGTTGCCCTCGAGCCCTCTACACGCCCCTCGTAACGGATGCTCAGAAACCGTTGATCATATCAAAAAATTACCTACCATTATTTTTTTATCATGTTTTACAAATTACCTTCACCTCTTCTAATCTAAACCTTGTCTCTTTTACTTAGAGTTCGTAATTGAATGATGAGAGGTTTATTAAAAAATGCTCTTACAGATTTGTTTGGAGGTTTAGCCGCAGGGTGTACAGGCATCGAGTTACAAAAAGTAATTTGAGCATATTAGTATTTAATGACAATGAGCTGTACAGTATAGCGTCGGGTAATCGGGTTACAGGCACTAGGTAATCAAATACACGTGCTGCCTAAATTATTTCGTACTTCGGTTCGGTACTAAAAAAGACAGATTTTTCAACTCAGTCCTACCAAATTTTTCCACTTGTTGGCAAAGTGGACATACATTGTTAAAAAGGCCACTTTGTTTCACTAATGAGGAAACTACAATAAGGTAACATTAATTGCTTATGGTTACACCACTTTACTCTGCTCAAACCATCAAACAGCATAAATAAATTCAACCAAATTCAGCAGCTGTAATTAAATTCGACCAAAATGTCGGACAATTCGTAGACATCTATTCTTTTAAGCACTAAAAGTCGAGTGAAACAAAGTTTTATACCTCCTTAATTAACAGCAGATGGTATCTAAGAATATTCAAATTGGCAACCACGGACAAACCTCTCAGTGAGAAGACATTCGAGGAATCGCTTCATGACCTTATCACTGAACAACTTGCACAGAAGGCACACTGTGCAAAATGTGGGCGACAGATGACAAGTATCCTAAAAACTTTATATTCAAATAACAATTCTACGATTCAATGGTTCTTAACTTTGAAACATCGACTAGTTCAACATACAGCGTATGAGCATACTATGGCTTGTCGTTTGTTACTTCACTATATGCTGTTTGTCAACTGTAGCGCCATATGTCCTGAACTCCGGAACTTTTTGTCAGAGCTCTATTTCCATGAAGTTAACCACTACATCTTACTTCAGTCAGCTGATTGAAATAGCTGGCAATTTAACGTGTAGGCCTTCTTTCCATATTTATGTAGTGGTCCTCCTACCGCGGTCTAAGGAACAATGACACTGTTAATGGGCGAGCTCGGTAGCTGCGCCGGCGCACCGAACAATGCCCGTGACGCTGCCGGCGCTGCCCAGGGTTGACACCGACCAAAAAAGAAGAAATACTGTTTTTTTGTGTATTGTTCAGAAGAGGATTATACTGAGTGAGCTTTGCGTAAGCTTTGAAGCTGCGGTTTTGTATTCAATGGTAATTTAAGTGGTGCTTCGGTAATGGACGTGGGCACCGTGTATGTCATCAATTTCATTCTGACGTATTGCTAGAGGGTCCCCCCTCTACTGTTGCAATTTCTTGCTAAAAATAGTACAAACTAAGAACCATCATCAAAGCAGTGACGCTAAACAAGTTTTCGCAACACATTCTATTCAACCTCTCTTCTTTTGCAGTTTTTGTACTCCAACATTCGAGGTTAGAACTTGGAGTGGAGGATCCTTACCTCACAGAGAGCCCTTTTTAGAGACTTGGTCGAGACTGCACCTCTTCCTGTATCTAGTAACTACCCTGATAGCCCTATCGCCAGGAGTTTCACCGTCGGCGATGGTAACCCACCAGTGCGCGGTAACAATAGAACAGTCCTGCGCACGCGCTTACGCAAGATCCGATTACTTTCGGCCGATTTCCTCAATTCTGGTCGATTGTTTGTTTGTTTGCCTAACGGGAGTAATAGAGCAATATACCACAGGCAGGTTACTCAATAGGTAATACAACAACAATGGGGCTTTCTTCCAATCACTGAATTGTGTTCGAATTTATGCCGGAAATAATTGTTGCTGGGTTTCTTTTGTCTAGAATAGTTAGTTAGTAGCTGTTAGTTAAGCCAGCTTTTTACCCGACGTCGCTACAGCAAAGATAGGGTTAGGTTTTTTAACCGAGTTCTGTATGTATTGGCTTTTGGCATAGCTTCATATCAAACGATAGGAGGAAGAGATTTGACTACTAAAACAAAACCGTGTGACCTCTAGTCCATCCTAAAAGTCTGATGATTATGACAAGAGGAAGTCTTCCACAATCAGCCTAAACCTCGACATTGAAAGATATCAAATAACTAACAGTAAAATGATTGATTCATCGACATTATTGTTCAAGTATCAACACTCTACAACCCCACTACAGCGCGACACAATTATAACGACGAAATAATCGCAAATCATTGTCTAACCTATCAAACACCGTGCACGGGTTTGTGGGATGCGGGGTGCAGAGGGGCGCCATACAAAGTGATGGTGAGTCGTGACGCACCTCCGTGCGACAATCGCTGCAGATTGACGTTTACTACCGTTATAACGTAACAAACGTATTGTGGAGATGCAGTTGCTTGTTATGACGTAAGGCATAAGAGACAGCGTTTGTTAAGTCATTAAGATGCCTTTGAAAATGAAAATTTGCAAAAATATATTCATGAAAATCTTTCTCTACACGTGAATCTTGTGATTGATAACGATTGCATGTAGCGGAGATGAGAATGTTGAGATGGATGTGTGGAGTGACAAGAATAGATAAGGTAAGGAATGAGTACTTTGGAGGAAGTTTGAAAGTTACAGAAAAAAATAAAGGAAGTTTGTCTTGGTATATACATGTAATGAGGAGGGATGAAATGAATCGAATGTGACTAAAAAAGTAATGGACATCAATGTTTATGGATGGAGTGGGAGAGAAAGGCCAAAGAAAAGATGGATGGATTGTGTGAGGAATGATATGAAAGAGAATGGAGTAAATGATGCCGGGACGTTTGACAGGGGAGATTGGAAGAAAAAACCGTGTTGCGCCGACCCCAAATATAATGGAACAAGGTCAGGACGATGATGATGTAATATATGATAAAATTGTGTCATTAGGATTATTTAGGATCTACAGCACCACTAATAGTCAAAATTATAGGTGCTGCGACCAAATGTTGCCAACTGTAGTTGTAATACCAAAACCATTCGAACCCACTCCGTTTACACTTTGCACCACACCCCACCTTCATTCAGCGCTCCTTCGAACTACGCATTGATTGAAGTATACACAAGTTATTGAGAGCACCCTGTTACATGCTCCCGCGCATACACGCTCGATCATTTTATACGCTATGACTTTGACAATACAACTCGATCGTTTTCGATCGTCATGTCATACGCATGACGTTGAGTTATGACGAGTTTACGATTATTGCGTCTGAGTTTAGAATTGTAAGGATTGTAAGCGAATTATATGTTAGGGGAGTTTGCGATTCCGATGTAAGGAATTGTGAGAACAATGTTTGTGACTAAATTATTAGCGAGTAGTGGAGTGTTTTGAGTATACAAACATTGTGAGGGATTGAGGGCTAGGGCATGTTGACTTCAAAGAGACATTATACATTGATAAAATAGGAGGGTCTGCTAAACAAGTTTGTGATGGCTGGTTCTCAGCACACTAGTATAATATGGTTACGGCTTATTGGTAGTAACATACATATTTTTGTTAATGATTGACCATCAACACAAACAATCAACTAAATACGCGCCAATAACATCTCGGAGAGTCAAATATACAATGGTATTGCTGAATGCTGAATGCCTGTGACCTGTCTGAAGGACAACCTCCATTCAGGTGATAAAAGCAATCCTAACATAAGCAGCTTACGCTACAAAACAGTAAGTTCTCTAAATATTCTAAAATCATTTGGCAAAAGGTATTGCTAAATGTAAAAAATAAAACACATTTCTGAGTTCAGCTTGATACAGTCATCATAATATAAACCGAATCGCTCGTAACAATACACTTCTGAGTCTGACATAAATAAATGATGTTACTCCAATAAAAAATAGCATTTCCCGGCGCTTGCGTTAGAAATGTTTAATTCAGAACAGGTTTAGTACAAAGCCGGTCGCGGGCCCCGGCACACAATGCCGTACACTCATTTATATCACTCACGCCGAACAAATGGGGATAAGCACAATACAGGGCTGCCAGGGCTATTTCTAAAACAACTCTTTGTGACACAAACTTTTTCTAATATATTCAAAGCGGGGTCAGTAACCTGATATTTTGATGCTAGCAATTTATTTGCAACAAATCTTTTTTTCAGAAAACAAATTATGTGTGCTCTTTTTTGTCTATGATATATTACCTACTCGTAGAGGTGTGAATGTTTCGGTTGTTATTTTTTTTACGGTTTCTGTTACATATTTATGCCGGCAATATTTATCGATATGAAACTGTCTGGGCGATTATTCCCACGCTCGCGGTCACGACTCGCAATTACCCTTTGCTACGCTAGGAGGGGCTCGAAATTATGGAGAAAACAATAAAAACACTATCGAGAAACACTTTACTACACTTACCTTAACTGTTAACTTATATTGTTTTGCTCACTTTACAAACTGACCTTTTCCAGAACTCCACTGAGAATGTAAGAGTATTTTATTACTATTTCTAGGACTTAAAACTTATTTTGATTAGTTTCGCTTCAGTAAAATGTTACCATGCGCATTTCGTGCTAATTATCAATTAGAGTTATTAACCCACAGGACACAACAGCTTTTAGTAAATCTATCGAAAAACTGCTAAATAATACTATTCCAAGTTTAAGGCCCACTTGCACCTTAGTTTTAAACAAAGTAGACCTAAGTTCAAGTTCACTCACGGCCACGGCTTCACAACCCGTATCAAATAAGCAGGCATGAAACCAGTCATCATAATATTACATCGTGTGGAGTGCGAATGTCTTTGAGACGGAAACGAGCGGCGCGCGTTAATCCCATGTTAGCTCGGTGCAGGCGGGCAATGGTTACGACTACGACTCAGTCAGTAGGTATACAGGATGAATATAATTGTGACTGCCTAGTCAGAGTAAGGAACAGTACCATAATTGCTTTAGCTAGAGAAAAACTTTCTAAGATGATTAGCTGTCCTTAACTTTTTGATTGATTGACATTGACATTCAGAGATTTTGTTAAATGGAACAGTCTGATAGAAAAAGACAATTCTAGAGTGTCCTTATAATGCCAATCAATTTTTTTTTTTTTAAGGAATTAATAAACTTTTTGTAGTACTAGAAGAGCCACAAATTGAAAAAAAAAACACTTTCCCGTATCACCAAAAATCCAACCTGTATAAACGTATATTCTATGGAACGACTGTCCGCGGATTAACTCGTACTCATTTTATAGCTACGAGATCGCTGCGGGCTTTAACTTGAAAGTAAATTAATTGGTGTCAATGATCTTGTTTCTTTTTACTGCATATTAATCGGATCTATGATCCTAAAATACTTGTACTGAGGCTCAATGGAGGACGTCCACCCATTCCTATTAACCGCAAAAACATCCCTATGTTCAGAATGAATGAAAACTGTCTTCTGATCTCAGTGCAATGCATAAAAATATCAAGCCAGATTGCAACTCTACTCAACTCTCTTCTTTCTTCCATATTTTTGTGATTGCTTTCCAATGTACCGTATTTAAATGATTAGGTGTTTGAGTGCAGACTCCACGGTAGTAAAACTGAACGGTAATTATTAATAAAAATTTAATGAAACATCCGGTGTATCTACTGAAAGATAATATTGTGACTTGTGTAACGTTATTTTTCCAGTGAACTTCTATAAAAATAAAGATAAGAATGAACAACTGTTTATTCTGCACAAATAAACCGCACAGGATTACTTCAAAGTAACTACGAAATTAAATTATTCGTGACTATTAAGGTTATGGCAGGCCACACCGCCAGCTGGCGGGCTGGCGAGCGGGCGAGCGAACGACGCAACGTTTTACGTCTTTTCATACTTTGGTTCACACCGCGAACTATCGAAAGATACGAACGAAGTAGTAGGGCGTCGTTCGCGTCGCTATCCCGCCCGCCAGCAGGCGGTGAGGCCTGCGCTCAAGACAAGCGGTAACATGTCAGCGGTTATAAAGGTAATCCTATGGGACTAATGTCCTAAATAAAGTTATAAGAAAATGTGGGCTTACTTAACTAAATTAGGTTGAACCAACATAGGGGTAATGTTACGTTATTTAATGTCTGTCTCTTTACATAATATCGGTAGAGGACACGTAACTTTTGTAAAACGATATAAAAAACTGAGTAATGAGTAGGAGGATGACGGTGGCGATCTGCCCAGCAAAACTTCGGATACTATACTAACCAGCTGCCTTTAGTGGTCTGATGTCTTCATGATAAGGGAGTGGCCAAATGCGGTATAAGCTTGAGGTGATCAGAAAAAGCTTTATGAAAATGCAATAAAACTGAAAAAGACGTTTTTCCCCTCGTATCAGTTTGACGGCAAGTGCACTGCTACGTGATCGGTTCAAGCTAACCGCGTCGATAAGGGTGGCCTCTCCCGGGTGATAGCGTCTACGGACTTTGAGCCAAATCACGACCGTTACGTCTGAACCAGCCTAACAGCGCAACTCGTCGTGCGACGTGAGAGCGGTGCGCACGCGCGGCATCCCGCGCTCATTAGCGTGCATGACGTCACTCACTCCTAATGCTTTAACACTGCAGCGCTGCACCGCTAACATCAAGCGCTTCAGCTTTTTGCCGCGCTTACAGCTAACGATGAAGATAACCAGCTAAGTAGCTCCTATTATAGGTTTCACTTAGAAAAAAGAAAAAGTTACTAACCTACTCGTAATTGGTACTAGAAAATTGCCAAGCCGTATACAGCCGTTAATTAGGTACAAACATTTAGCTGGTACATAAAAAATATTGATAGAACTGTTATAACATTGTATTGCAAAGGAAATGACAATTATGAGTAAGATTTATCGACCGTTTATGGAAGACAAGTTTTTGTTGATATTTTGAACCGTTGATTGCTTAGCAAAAGATACTGCTAAGAGTATGTAAACTATTTTCGAAATATCTACTTGATAAAAATCTTAAAATCACTGACTGACTGACAATTATGCTGCAAAGTAAAAAAAAATTGTCTAGTTTTTTCCTAACTATGTTGGGGTCGGCTTCCAGTCTAACCGGTTGCAGCTGAATACTAATTTACATGGAGTGATTGCCTATCTTACATCTAAAACCTAGTTAGTACTGGGACATACGATACCCTTTGGTAAGACTGGTTGTCAGATTTTTGGGCCTGACTACCTTTAATGGACGATGTCACAGAACCGCAAAGTCTAGATGCTTGAAATGTTGCACAAGAGTTTCTTACACCGTACGAAAGCGTGAAGGTTGACAGGGAGCAGGGAAGAAAAAAACGTGTTGCGCCGACCTAAGTAGCATGGGATAAGGATAGGCAAATGATGATGAGTTTCTTATACCGAATGTGACTACTAAGTTAATTTTGGTGTACAATTTTATCTACGCTAAAAAAATCGAAATTCATCCCCTAAAGGTTAAAAGTTCTATGATCGTTATTGGTGGCCACACGGATTGTTTTTTGATAAAAATCTCATCCAATAGGTAACCACCTGGTTTCACTAACCAGGTGACCCAAAGTGGTCAGATTATCTTGCTCAGTCAGTAGAGCGGATGATGGCGGCAGGTGGAGGAAAGTGGTGGAACGTTCGCGAACGAAAGTTTAGCCACATTCCGCTGTTAAAGTGAAACAATTGACAGTTTTGTATTACTGCACTAGTGATGAGCGTTCACCCGGAAATCTAGATGAAATGAAAGTCGATTAGAGTTCCAATAGTTTTTGTTATAGTCAAACACTGTTTTAAGCTTCACGGTTTACAACTAAATTTATACTCTCACTTACGGGATAATAGTGAAAAATCACGGAAGATATCCCGTAAGTGACAGTATAAGTTTTGTTATAGTCGTCAATCAATTGTTCTTATTGTCTGCTATTAGAACAGTGCGTCAGAAGAATTGCAAAATATTTGTTCTGAAAAAATACTGGTTTATTGTTTAAAACGAAGAGGAATCAGAAAATATCTTGATATTTGCTGGTTCCTCATTTCCTCTTTGTTTGTGTGTGTAACACATGACATGTCCTCAACTGAGTGTGCTGTTGAGTAGCGGTACTCCCTTTCTTCATATATAATTGTTTGTCCGAAAATCATTCAGTAACCATAATGTTCAGAAATTCGAAATATTGTTTTACATAATTATCCTTACTTCTAAAACTATTCTGTCATAATATCGAGTACTATAATAATTGAATCTCTTAAAGTCATATGTCCTAAGTATTGTATTACATAATGTGTATTATTACCGCAACGCATGGGTAATCAGATTTTTTTAATAAATTATCCTAAAAGTAAAGTGAAGTGAAGAGAAGAGTGGGAGAATGGAAGGGTGGGGTAAGAGTGTGTGGGTGAGTGTAGTGAAGTTGCTAGCTGGCGTGAGGAGCGTAGGCCGTAGGCCGGCAGAGCGACCGCGATATTTGTTTCTATTTGTTTCTGTTTAGTTTTTATGACAAACGGATTTAAGGCATATTGTGTTTCATCATCATCATTTCAGCCGAAAGACATCCACTACTGGACATAGACCTCCCCCAAAGGAGGGGTTTTGCCATAATCGCCACGCTTGGCAGGCGGGTTGGCGATCGCAGTACAGTTGTTAAAAAACACAGAGAACGCTGCTGCCCATTCTCTGGTAAGTCCCTTAGTCGCCTCTTCCGACACCATACAGTATATACCATATTGTGTTTAGGGATTTAAATTTAATGACATGTGATATTATTTTATATTAAGTTCGGGTAAGTTATCATTTGAACAAATGATGATTAGGACAAAAAAATATCGATAAAAAGTTGGGGAACACAACAGAGAACCGTGAGTAACACAAGGTTCTACATGTTATCGTTAATCTAATACGTATTAGAAGCATTCAGGTGTTGCTTTCTCAATTGGTAATTGGTATTCATTATCCTATCGACACGTGTAGTTGACTCACACGTGCATTTGGACAAACGCCAAAATACTCGACTATTTAATAGAAATTCCTTTCTGGTGCAAGACTTGGTTAACTAAGTAGTCTCCTAATAGAAAAAAAAACATTTAATAACTGTAATTCACGGATATTTCTTTTTCGTAATCTATACGAGTCCCACTGCTGGGCAAGAGTCTCCCCTTTCTTCTTCCAAACCCGTCTAGACTTGTGCATTTTCTGGTCATTTTTACCCGATAATAAAATTTAAAAAAAATGGCCACCTCCCCGGGTTCATCCGTGTGACGTGGCCAGCCCACTCCCACTTCAGCCGGGCCATTTTCACTCCAACTACTCATAGTAAGTACTTAAAAAAAACTAAAATCGATTTTGAAAACTGCTAAAGTGCTGAGTAGCCGGTTTCGAAAGATTTTCTATCGCAAATTGCGGTAATAGACCAACGTTAAGCGGTAAATCCATCTATCTAAGACTGAATCACACCTAATAGTTTCAGAGAAAAATAGAAACAATCTTCACTGAGCGCTCTCAAGTTCATTAAAAATCAATCAAAGAAGCTCGTAACGTAATATTAACAACTCAATCACAAAACTCATTCACTAATTCCCCTGTTTGAACTGATGAATGATGAATGACTCATCAGTTCTATGGAGCGCCTTCACGCATGCGCACAACCGTTGGCTTGGATTTGCTGGGTGACAATCTGCGCCTGACCACACCGGCCACACCCTCGTGGGATTCAGGGCATCTTGAGGCGTATTTGTAATGTTGTGGGAACGGTTTGTAACCATGTGAATGTTGTTACGGAAATAGACCTGTGGTTATGTTGTTACACGGTTTTGGTTCGGATTGCCTAAGGTTTTGGGTTTCGGCAAAATGCGATTATTTTTGTGCAATAGGCAAACACCTCTCGCCGAGTTCCCCAGTCTCGAGGATGTAATCAAAGCAATTAAGGCTTTTAAAGGTCTTCTAATTTAAGTTATTAAAAGTTCCAAGTGGCATTGTAATTTTAACATAATTTGATCACACAGATCTAATAGTTCCTGTGTTTTCTGAACGTATTTGAACTCCTCACAGTTCTAGTGTCATAATAGCTTCTATTTTAAGTTCCTTTTTAACCTCCTTACACATTTTTCGTCGGGTGTCGGTGGGTGCCTGTGACCTCGGCGTTACGGCGCATGAGCGCGCCCTCCGCCCTGAGCGACCGGCAGCGCCCGCGCACCTGTCCGTTACGCTCCGCGAGCGAGCCGCACTCCACCAATAATGTGGACCTTAGCTACAAGTGCAATGACTTCACCTCGGGCGTGTAATTTAATAATAATGGTTATGTAGCGGACAATTAGTGCGAAGATTCACCAAAGTTTGAGTTTGTTTAACTTTTATTTAAGAAATTATATTTAATTAAGTCAACTTTTGCTCTCCAAACAATATTTTTGAAGCAACAAATGCGTGTGAATAAAATTTTGGAATCTTTGATTCATCTTTGAATTAATTCTCTTGAAGCATAGGTTCAGGATTTAATCGGCAAACGTAAGGTAGGACGAGCTCAGGCTCGGTGCGAGCGACGATCTTTACATGGTAGCTGGAAGCAGCTGGGAGAGTTGCTGGGAATTGTGTAGAATGGCGTGAGATTGGAGACTTGGAGAGACCTATGTCCAGTATCGAGTGGACTGCCGTAGGCCGACGGTGGAGATAGTTAATCTGGTATCCGCGAAAGTGTTGTGTCAGTTTCTTCAACAACTATCATAGTCGCCAGGTGAAATCGCGTCGATCGTCCCGATCTAATCAGTAATCACTATGTGATAAAGTGTTTACGGGATTATTAGCAAGATATCTGTCCGCGGAATCTAGTTTAATTAATTAGGGACAAATGTACCAGCACTGAGTAGCCACTAGTGAGGCGTGCGGAGAAAATGTTCGCTTTCCATGGAACCAGTTGGCTTCGTGAGTCATCCCCGCGAGTGTTACTGGAATGCTGTAATTGAGGGAGAGGTTGAAGTTTAATTATCTCAGACAATTTACGTGTTAACGTGGGGCTTCGATAATAGTTTGCACCTACGAGTGAAGTGACTATAAATTTATTAAGTGCTTGCTTGTTTTCCTAGTGCCTTCATAGGCAGTTTATTGTCTGTTTCTGTGTGTAAATTAAAGTATTCTGTAATTAACATATTTTTGGTGTTGATGGCGCTGGTATTCAGCTACCCGGCCAGGTCGATTCAGAAGATGACCCCAGAATTGTTGGGAAAAGGTGATGGTGGGGCACAACAATCTTACGTATTTTTTTCGAGTTTGGGTGAACAGTTTTTTAACTAAGCTGAGCATTCTTTATTACGATAGAAGTTGCTAATGTTATATGTTACCTATTGTATAGGTGTGACTTCGTGATTGCTCATACTATGTTATAAGCTTCTAATGGCGATGTACGAGAACATCAACACTTCCAAAACTAATGGAATCCATGCTTCTCAACTTCTATTTGTTCGCAAACTTTACCGCAAAGTGAATGACATCACAATTCCAATTCAATTGAACTCGAACTATAAGCGTAACAACAGTTCATTGGTATCAAACGTGCGTGCCTCATCGATCGGGTGCGCGGGCGCAGACGCCCCGCTGCGAGAGTTAGGGCCGTATCACGCATTTGAGATCTACAGATATTGCGCTATTGCTTCAGAAACCGATGGAAATGTGCGTGAGATATGGAAATGGAGCTTTTAATATTATTATGTTTTTGTTTATAAATATGTATGGTATTTTAAAGTCTTGTAAAAACAACTTTGGATGTAAAGAGGTGAGATACTTACCATCATTATCTTGCCCTTATACCAATTTATTTGGGATCGGCGCAGCATGTCTTCTTCTTCCATACTTCTACTCGTCATCTCATCAGTCACCTCCTTCCTAGACATATGTATCATCCTTCACATAGTCACACATCTTAGAGACTTACAGATGATAAAAAAAATATAAATGCTTAAAAGGCTGCAAAAAGTCTAATATCTTGTCATGACCAAATAAGGCGATATTGATCACGATGTTCGTATTAATCTTTAATAAACAATCCGTTTTTTTGGACTGATCCAATTATATTTTAAGCTACGTTTAACACGCGTTATAAAAACGGTTTCTAACCGTCTGTTTTTCTATAGCTACTAGATAGTTTTTGGCAAGAGCGCCAAATAGAGTGGCATGTGCTGGATTGACATAAAGCGTGTGTCAAGTTCGTTGTAGATAAATGAAACGCTTTGAAGGTGCCGCACAATTACCACTTGGCGAAGCCCTGAGTTCCATGCTACGAAAATATTCATCGCCAAGTAAAGCATTGCCCACTGCATCCGCTTTGCGTAAGTTTGGTGACAGCAGAAAGCCTATAAAACCTATGTTACACTGCAGGATACAGTTATGTTGATGTATGTTTTGAACTGTTTAGCGCACTCCCGTACATATACAACGATAAACTATGTTGTTTACTATGCCTTAACTTTACTTTTACCTAGGGTGCTATTGTTTGTTAAATATCTTGCTTTGAACAGAATACTGTTATGATTATTATAACTAACCCGTAATAATGTAAAGTGGGTTTAATGTATTTTAAGTGTTATAATAAATCAATTTTCAATAAATTGTCTATGATTTAAATTTAACTGTGGGTTATTAGATATTTCATTTTAAAATGATCGATATTCATTAATTTGTTCTAGTTTTCGCAAACGCTACTGCTGCGCGTGAGGCATTGGGTTCGATTCCCAGGTCGGGCAAAGTGTTGTTAGGTTCTTTCACTATGAATTTCTTAGTAGCGAAGTCTAGATTTCTCCTAGGTTCCTGTAGGTACATCTCTGCCAAACCCTTTGGGAAAAAAATCAGGTGTGAAGTTAAGTTATGGATTTAAAGCAGTAAAAAATGATAGCACTACTATTACTAGCATGTCTATTGTCCATCAGAAACACTGTTTGTTTTCACGAGTCATGTCATTACAACGGTCAGTCATGCATCAATGTCAATCAGGAACACCGTCTATGGAGGAAACGTAAAGAGGAAACGATTCGTAGGAGCATTATGGTCGCTGAGGCGTCACCAATGTCCCTCCGGTGGAGGGGTGACAACGTGGCTGGTCATCGGTAATTAGGTACAAGCAGCTGCATGGTCTGTGGGCTTCGCTTCCGTTCATAATGAATGACACTGGATGTTCAGTCTTGAAGGGCATTCATTAAAAATTACGTTGAAGAGAGATGAGGGACTCACAGCAGGGTTGTGTGTTCAATTTTTTTTTTCTTTTATTATTAGTTCATTTATTTCAGCTAATTATTATAATCCATCAATTTGCACATGTATACTAACACTACATTAAATCTCTAAATTCTTCTATTTTGTTTTCTTTCAGCATCAACATCATGTTTTTTCAATTAATTTTTGTTTGTTTTTTATTTAATTTGCTATAGAATGGGGACAGATTGTTAGGTTTTCAACAGGATAGTTATAAAGTGTAGTGATTAGGTATTAGAAGTTCTTGAAGGAAATGTTTACTTGCGAGATGTCACAATTAATTGTAGGGTTTCATGGGTGGACGCTGACAGACGGACGTGCTATATGTAAGTTGCTAAGAGTGTTCGTAGCGTTCTTTCTGTACACTTTGTACACAAAGTAAACGATTCTCTGGTTTTGAATACCAAGCTATTCCAGCACGACAGCATCTGTTCCATGTTAATTCTCCTCATATCCTGGCCATTCTTAAGCAAATCAGCTGAAGATACACCCACGAAAAGAGTCGCGCTCATTATTATTCGATTAGGGACCACACAAGTTAATCTACCTAGTTAATCTCTCAGTATTTCAACACAATACAAGTAAATCAGCGAGTCTTACTAAATCACAATCGATATCACAGTCGATTAAATTATCGTTGAAAACACCCACGGCTCCTAACTCCTTGGGGAAATAAATACAAATGTTTTGTAGTTATCGGTAGCCGCTTGGCCACGTACTACATGCTCAAGCGGCACATGTGTTGGGAAAGGGAAATGAGAGTGAAAAACAAATGAAGGAAAATGCGTAGTGTGTGAGCCACCGCGACGCGGTGAAAGAAACGGTCGCGTCGCAAATCGCATCGCCTGATGACATAATCGGAAGAAACACAAATAATTTGTAGTTACTTTATCAGTAGCCGCTTGGCCACGAACAACGCGCATTGCCACAGCGTGTAGCGGTTATAGAGAAAACAAACGAAAGAAATTGTACGGAACAATAGTTACTGCAACGCGACGGTAATCATGCGAAGGAAACAAACGACTCAAGCATGTGGCTTGACGCAAGTCGTATGGTCGTGTCCGGGGCGTTAAGGGAATAAATACAAATGTTTTATAGTTATCAGTTAGTTTCAAGTAGTTTGTGCTGCATTGCCAACTGTTCTATGTTTATTTATGTGAATTATTCATGAGTTTTAAAACTAATTAAATTCAACAGAGATAATGCTCGTTCAGTGAGGTTCAGTAACAGGTCGTTGTAAAGGGGAACTTGGGTAATTTCATTTAATGAGGAACATGTGAAAAGAAATTCATTAAGGCAATCTATGAATATAAGAAAAGACGATGAAGAGTAGTTGGTGATTACAATCCGAGGATCTAAAATAATAATAAAAATATGAGAAAAGAATTAGGTACAGGACGTCAAAAACTTCGTCTACATCGCTGTCAATTGGGAAAGTGCCACGTTGGATGGCAAAGCTGATTCATTGGCCAAAAATCGTTGGATATATTTTGTGAAAGATGATATGAATAAGAGGGCAGTCAACCTTAATATGGCATTATTATTAATAATAAAAAAAAATAACAAAACAAATAAAAAAAATCAGAAAAAAATATGAATGAAGTTTATAATTTTTTTTTTCTTAAAATGGCAGTTATAGAGATGTAAGGTAAAAAAAAAAAAACGATGATGACGAGGATTTGATGAAAAATTCTTGCTTAGACTTGCTGGCTTCAGACATTTACATATACATGAACATGAAAGCTAAGGAAACTATGCTTATGTCCACGACTCAACCTCTGAAATCATCAAATGAAATAAACTGAATAACCTCATGAAAGTATTATTGGCGTAATAATTTCAAAGTATCATCTTAACCGAGGGCCCCAGAATTACTCACGAAAGAGATAAAAAAATACATTTCTTGTCTGCGGCCGCTTTGCCGACCGGTTTGCGCCGGCGTACTTTTGAATAATTTCTCTTGATACCATTGACTGGATACCGTACGAAATTATTCCGTTTCGATAGCTCGGCCTGCTATCTAGAGCGCCGTACTCCAGAATGTTACAGAAAACACTTTATGTGTGTGTTTTAGTTTTGTGTGTTCAAACTGTACTGATAGGTCTTGTCTTATGTTGAATGCTAATTAATGTTGGATAGTTAGCAATTTGTAAAGCAGAGCGGCGCGATAACCAGCGTTAGTGTACAGCTCTGTATTTTAGAATCGTTCATGTTTACAATCAGTTGACATCACGTGCTAATTCTCTGATTCCAAGACCTCTAAGGATATTCTATGGGCCCTTAATTTACTATAATCTCAAACTAGGCAGTAGCACTTAGTAAACCCTAGACAAATAAGACTCTCACGATTATATCTAGATCAATTTCAAGTTTAATTTTTTTTTTCATTAGTTTAGTGCATTTTGTTAGGGACGAAGTTTATTAAATTTCTCAACACATGACGCGTCATTTCTCGACTTATCGTTGGTGCCATTCTTCCAGAAGTCTACCATATTTCAGTCAAAACAAAACCGATACATCACGCGGACGTCCGCGACGCGACGAAGAAGTTAATCGTCAGTAATCACGCGTTCCATGCAATAAACATGGCGGCCGTCGCGGAGTGATTTACGAGAGTGGCGCAAGCGCAGCCTCACGCTTGCCACACTATCAATAATACACAAGAGAAGAACTGCTTCTAGGCTGTGTTTTATAGAGATGGAGATTACGGTCTGTGGTAGATTCAACTTCAAGGGTTAGATGGATCAATGGTTTGAAGAAGGTTGTCTTCCTTCCGCATTACCGGCAGGGTAATGCGGAAGGTAGACAACCAGGTCAGCCAGGAGAGTCATGTCTCCAGAAGTGTTCTGTATTAGTAAACGCTGAGTTGATTGAACTTAAAATTGAGGTTTTATTAAACTACCTATCGAATAAGCATAACCAATACCGACACAGGTTTTGAAACATTTAAATATTTGAAATGGCGCAAACACGTCCATGTAGTCGAGTTTGAGTCCATGGAGTTTCTTGCCCATTCTTCTCCATGAGATCTACTATTTTCGAATGGGCAACTACAGTCACAGTTATTATGCCTGTGGCTGGACTACTAAATAAGCTACCTACGTAGCTTATTTTTGCCTATGCAAAAGTGCCTGTCACGGGTCTATTTGAAATAAATGCTTTGAGTTTGAGTTCTACCTGTGTTCTACAGTCTTATTACAAGTGAGGAAGGCTTGGTTTGAATAGGCCATCAAATCATTCCAAACGACATGCACGCGGGTTGACACAGTAGGCTCGAACATTACATCGCGAGGGTAGCTACCGTACCTTGTTTTAAAAGGCCGTAATATCGATAGTAAATCTATGAACATAAATGTTATACATTTAAGGCAGTTACTACGTTTTATAGTTTCGATGATATTTATAAAGTTACTAATTTAGAGTATCCATAATTTATAGCAATTAGCCAAGAACTAATAAAAGGACATCAGAGGAAGAGATATTTCTTAAATATAAAAACAAACAAGCATCAAAAATATAACGCTTAAAATTCGTGATTCTGTATCACGAATTTATAATTAAAAATATACCAATGGTTAGTAGGTGTTAATATAATCTTTGGAATTTACGATGAGCATTAATTCTAATAAATTCATAGGAAAATGCTCGTATACAAAACATAATTCTATAATTTACTACCCGTCTCTATATAAATAAAACGCAGCCTTTTTTACGATCGTTCGTGCATATAAGAGTTTTAAATTATTTATTTATGCATATATCGCGTTAGAATATGTTTTAGTGATAAATAACTATAGTTGGTATGAGTGTGAAACCAGTAGTATATAAACATAGCGTGCAGTGAAGAATCTATACATATAAAATTCAAAGTCCTGACTGACTGACTGATATATCAACGCACAGCCCAAACTGCTGGTCCTAGAGACATGAAATTTAGAGGGTGTATTCTTTGTGAAGAGTAGGTATTCACTAAGAAAGGGTTTTTCGAAATTCCACCCCCAAGGAGGGTGAAAATTCAACACCCCATGTGTTGAATTTTCTGTGAAACTTAATAACCTCTGGGTCGATTGATTACTTTACACAGAGATAGATTATAGTCTGATATAGTACATGCATAAATTACTTATTATCCCAGAAGTAAGATCCCGTGGGCAATTCCCGAATTCCACGCGGGCGAAACCGCGGGCATAAGCTAGTTTTACATAAAATACTTATCTTGGGGATCTAAGATAGGGTGATATTGTGTCTCTTCGGCTAAGCTATGCACGAAACAAATACTGGTAAACAAATGAACTGTGAGAGATCCATTAACCAGAGAGGTTCCTGTGCACATCCTGCGTAGCAAAAAACGATCCACTATTTGCTGGTAGCATCCAACCTTTTGGCATTTCCAATAGCGTTTGATAATGTTATGGGTAAACTATGGAAAACCCGGAACATCAAAATGGTTCTTACAGTTTAAACCGGTATTCCTAATTTAGCTGCGGAAGTGAAACATTTGAATGTTTGTATGATTGATACATTAAGCCGGATCTGACCGCGATGTGTTGAAATTAACATTGATTACTATTTAAAACACGCCTCACACGATTGCGACTTCAGTTTTATATTTTTTCAGGATGTGGATACTGTTTACCGAAAAAAGAGTTATCAGGCAACCTGGGGGATGTCAAGGTCTCACTACGGACTGGTACAGGCTAACTTAGTCGACTAAAGTAGCTTCGTGCAACCCTAGCGCGCCCGGATTCTTCCGGCCCAGTCCGAAATATTTACTTTCAGGCGTTTTAACTTTTATTGCAGATGGAATTATAATACATATGTCTCCAAATATGAGAACAGTAAAACACAGTCTATAATAAACAAATCAACTTTTAGTTAAAAAATTGCAGTATTAAAAATGATACTGCACAATTCAACGGAGAGAAAAGCCCGAAGTGTTCTTCAAATGTCGGGAATTTTCTCCGGAAATCTTTTTCATAGATCTGGGGTCCCTAGTTCGCGCGTAACTTAACTTAATAGGGAATCCCATGAATCATGAACACATTTACTTTTGGAGCGGCAGATGTTTACTCAAATATCGCCTTATTTGGCCATGGTCGTACCATCATTTACATTGCGTAGTTATGCCTTATATAAAACACGTTTAAAGCTAGGTATTGTTTTACTAGATTCTTGCCTCTTGTGTGTCTCCACTTGCTTGGACCCTAACTCGCGTTTTTACAACAAAACATTAAGTCAGACATTTATGTTTGTTTTGAAGCAAGTTTAGTCAAAGAGTACAATACCTACATAATATACCAAGTTCAAGTGCGAAGAGTCAGCTGAGTCAGAGCTTTAGTTCAAAAATGACATGTTTTTAATAGAAGTGTCTCGATCGCATACACGTCAATGAGCCTTTAGAGCAGTTGTCCTCGTACGTATGTACTGCCACTAGCTCTCAAGCTTGATATTATTTCTTGTCTTGAGCAGATATTGTAAACTGCACCTGAATAAATGTCAAACAAACAACAGTCATTTAAATTCTTAATAAGAAAAATATAAAATTAATTAATTATATAAAATTAACCGAACCGTCCTTAACCGAAGGACAGACGTTGTGTCTTATTACACGTACATTAGGTACAATAGCCATTCGTTTATCAAGTATTTTATAGTAATTTAATATGGCGTCGATAGGTATCACTGCCTATAATCGTTAACGTACCTAATCGACGATTTAAACGAGTCGGGATGAATAAGGCGCTTTAAGTTATTCCCATACAGGGAATTAAATGCTGAGGGTGTATCTGATACTTATAATTGTGTAAATTGCAGAATATGTTCCAACTGGTTGTTATGATGCTAATGGGCAGTAATTTGTGGTGCTGAATCATGGGCGTTGTCATGATTATCTGTTGTTTTATTGTTTGCACCTAATAAAGGGATTAATACCTATGGAAGCACATGCTCCTTAGCTGGAGGTAGCACACTAAAAGTGGTATTCTCTCGTATATTTATGCCCATATAGAATCGGCATTTATAAATAATGTGAATAATCTGCATGATTAAGTGGTCAATTAAGAAAGAAGCCGATGTGGACGGCTCAATTAAGAAGCGCGCTAATTAATTGATTCATTTAAAGAATACCATTCCATTCCGGACTGTAGAGCTGTACATAAAATAGTTACACTTTTAAATTGGGATGCCTTTTAGAGTATTTCACATCTGGTCCTATTTACTAGCCTTTACGTGCCATTTTTGCTACGAATAAAATTAATTATTTGTATCAAAATATTTTATGTATGTGCCACAAAGACACTCCAGAAACAGCCAAGCGCGACCCAACGCGTATGGAGCTACAGGCTATCGATATAAAAGTTAAACAACTGTCGCATCTTTGAAACGGATCTCTTATTGAATCTGGAGCCCATATGGTATTTCCGTTACATTATTTTAGATTAATCACTGCCCAATTCAAAAATATAAGGAATAGTTATACTAATTCTTAACTTCATCATCATTTGCCTGTTCTCATCGGCACAGCATGTCTTTTTCTTCTATTCTCCTACTAATCGTAATTTCAAGTGTTAACCGACACTTAAAAATAAGAAATAAAAAGTTATAAACGAATGCGCGCGCTGGTCATTGTCTAATTTTTGTTTGCTCCTTTTTATGCCAGGTGTTACAATTTTGTATTTCTTTTCAACCAAGACAGAGAAACTTGAGTGACTAGCAGCCACAATGTAAATCACTTTATTTTCAACTTTAAAACTATAACTTAATCCTAGGTGAAAACTACTCATGCAGTCCGTCGAAAATCTTACGATTATTGCGTTTAATTATTGTATGTTTAAGCACCAGACTTGTGTTCAAGTCTTTGAGAAGTGTACAACTATTTCTAGCTAAATCATAGGCTCAGTATAAAGGTACATATCTTATCGAGATGAATAGCTGTGGTCCCGTGGAGCTCCATTAAGTGCTTCCTATTATTATAAATTTACAGAGACAAAACTTACAGCGTCATCTGTCTGGCGTTACTTTAGGGCTGTCCCAATCGAACACACAAAGTATTGTAGTGGTATATTATTTTTAAACGGAGGTAGTCTATAATTCTGTAAAAGCTCTCCGTTAGAAATTTGGGAAGATGCTACCTATAGGTGAGTAAATGTCATAAAAGTTGTACAGAATCTTAACAGCGGATTAATAATGAACTCTTCCAAAATTCGAGTTTAATTTATTTCAGAAAGATGTAGTTTTCATCTTGTCCTCTCGAGCAAAAAATTAAATTTTAATAATTTATTACGAGTATAATGGTGAAAACGTGGAACGTAAAAACGTTATAACTAGTAGCTACCTTAGCATGATATAAAAACCGTACTTTACTCCTATTAACGCCTGTCCCAAGATCTTATCTGCTACTCAATCTATCAACTTGTTTTGTTCCATAGCATGTGCAACAAAAAGTCTTGATATGATACTCTGTCAGTCAGTGACAGGACGGCCGGCTGGCGACAGTGGCGTGGCAACCCTGCCAGTGACGTATAATTACGTGGTGCCTGTGCCTGGTGGGGCCGCGAGCCATCAATCTGCCGTCTGTCCGCACATGACGCCATTACTCGCGTTTTCTTTATATTATTACCACCCCTAGCGAATAACGTAATATTCGAGATATCGATATATTGGGAGATGTTGATAAATAAAATATAGTTTATATTATGAAAGTGGCGAGGGGTATATACAGGGTGGAGACGTTCAACGGGCAGTAAGGGGAACTACCTTAACCATTGCTGCTACACGAACGTGATCTTAGGAGACTATCCACAAATTTAAAAAATCAATGAAATTTTGATTCCCATTCAAAGATTTTCAAAAAAATGTACAGTTAGTAAGAAAATTGCCATTTTACATAAAGCATTTTTTTGATGCCATTCGATCCTGTTTCTAATACTGATTAAAAACTTTTTAGAAGTTTTGAGTTTTGCCACAGAAGTTTGGAGTACTAAAAAAGTCAGAAATTGCAAAAAACGTTTATGTGAACGTTTCCACCCTGTGTAATATGATTACTGTCAGTTTTTTTTCTAAAGATTGCAGTTATGTGTAGTATGTGAACTGTCCACAATTTTGAACGGACTCCTCCGATGAAATCTTTCTCTCTTGGGCATAATCTTTTACAACAACCTTCCCCTATCTTTTATCTGCAATAACATCTCAAAATGTCTAACTGGTAATCAAACAGCAGGCCATGTTTGAGCCCCAGCTGTCGCTCTATTTTGTTTGATTATCCGACTTGACAAGTATTCTACTAAATGAATGTAATGATTGACGATGTAACCAATTCAGATTGGGTATAACTGATAGGTACGTTACGGGAATAAATAAGATATTGAGGAAAAGGGTAATTAGATGACATTACTGTTTTCTTGATAAAACACGGGCGCGCGCTACAGTCACGGTCGCAGTAAACAAAGCTATAAAGACATAACAAACTGAATTCAAAGCTAGCCCTGACCTAAGTGTAGAGTGTAATGATATATCACGTTACACAGTTCATTGCAAGGTCCTAGAATGTTAACTACCTTATTACAGTCGTGTGTCGCACTTTTTACGCAGAAAATGTAATAGAGAGCAGACACGGAGGGTTTAAATGAGTACATGTTTAGATATGTCTTTTTATTGAAATTAAGGACTGATACTTTTTCTCTCTACTTTTATTTCAATAATACAGTCCGTAATACTGGGATGTCTAGGCTTGGTCGCCTAAGAGGACATGTAGTTCATCCTTTTGGCACATTTTTCGAAGCCCTTTTGCGATATCCTTTGCATGACAGCTGAGGATAGCAACAATTCACGATATGTTTGCTCAGTCAGCTGAAAAACCGGTTGCTCTTACAGTTTACTCGACAATCCTCAATGACATTGCTACCATATAAAGCGCAATACTTGGCATTGTCATCACATCATACATCACGCGGGTACCGCTAGAGCTTGACACTGCTAAACTTGACTGACATATTCCCAACAATAACAAACACTGCGCACGCTACAAAATTCCAAGTATTTTTACAACCTTTTCTTCACAGTATTATTCCACGTGTAAACTAAACGAGTTCCATCAGCAGACTACTAACCAACGGGAATCAGGCTAATGTGTTTCTCAAGCCATTTATAGCCCGCGCTCCGAATGGGAAAAGTTTTACAAAAACCAGAGAGTTTCGACAGATTATGAGTTGTACATAGATAATGAGGTGCTAAGAGGCCGCGGTTTAGAAATTCATGGAAAAACGAGATTTGCTTTAGAAAAGTTAATTCCCGATTGATTTTAATAATAATCTGTCGGAACTACAAAGTATCATACACAGAAAACAAGCTATATCACTATTTAGCTAACCACGATTTTCTGTTGGAAGAAGTCATGATCTTAATTGCTTATCCACCTCACACATCCGATTAAACCGAACGACCTTTGTGGTAGGTATTTTGGAACGGTTAGGCTCCTTTGCCTAATCGCTGTATTTTGGGGGATGTAACTTAAATACTCGTCTATTTCAACACCCATCAGTTCTTCAACAAACAAGTCCGCCCTTTGCATTCCACTTCCTCCTATCCTCAGCATTCACGCACAAATGCAGCATACTCCTGAGACCTAACATTACCCATAGCGGGATGCCACCATGACGGCGTAATGCCCAATGCCAAGTCACGGTCCCAACCTGCACGCGATACGGTCGCCGTCATTACGCGCACACGCCGCCACGCCCCGTGCACGACCTCAGCGATGCGCTTTTCACTGATGCGAGAGTTCCACTGTGTCACAAGTCGCATCGCGGTGACTTGTGACAGGATTGTCATCTTTGCAGCCCGTGATACGCACTTGGTCTAGTAAGGTTAAGCCGAGCTTTCTAGACTTTTGTGCATCTCGTACTGACTCGGTAGACAATCTCTTTGTGTGCGTCCATGTCTCGAGCGCGTAGGTCATTGTTGACTCGTGGCATGCTCTGTGTTATTTGTTTTCTTCACATTCGTTGTCATAACACGCGTGACGTTTGATCGCGTAGCTCGTGGCCTAGCCGTTGGTCCGGCCAGGGCCACGGCCCGTCATTACCAAGCCACGGGCGACGGCTAGGAGATACGGAACTTACAATATATTTGAGAAGCAGTTATCTAGATATCTTCAGCTGCATCTGGTGCAACTAAAAACCGACCTCAAGAAGTTAAGGCTAGATAAATAATTATTTTCAAACAAGAAGTCAGGGGAATTCAACTTAATGTTTTCAAATCTTCGGGTTATACCTAAAACCATGATATTACGTTAAATTAAACTAAATAATATATATTCGTCACCTTTTGTAACAATCTTCTAATTGACACTGCTTGATATCTTTTATAACACCTATGATCAGTGCAAGCTGTTTTAATTAATATGATCATCAGTCATGTCTCGATCGGCGATCGCACGTTACGCACACTATTAAGGTTACCAATCTAAAAATCAATTTGAGTACCCATTCATTATGTTATCCTTCAAATGACGGAGAATTATGTTGTGCTGGTGTCAGGGTTGTAAAAACTAATGTTCTATTATGATAAAAATGGCAGCCGCTACGGGTTTAGATTTTATAATTCGTACAACATTCTTATAATCTTACATTAATCGTAGACTGTCTTGTGAACTCGTTATTGATTTACCAGTTTAACTGCACTAATATTGCAGCAATAATGAAGTCGACTGTTACTTCATTCTTAAATGTAAAAAAAAAACATTAAATTCAAAGTAAAAGTTATTTTACTAATAAACTATGTATTGCAGTGACACACATCTACATAATTTTTCCTGTAACCGACAAAACATAATGACTTAATATTATTAGTACTTAATATTCATTCGCCGTACCCCATACTTGTCTGTGCAGCATCCCCGGTATATTCTGATAAAGTAATAAAACGCTGTGTTTATAATAAATGCACTTCCAACTTCCAATAATTGAACGTCTTTGAACTGCGCGTCTAGCGGAGAAGCGATCTGTCCGTAATTACTGATGAGCACTTTCGCAAGAGCTTCTCGCGGCGATGCCTGTGTTTTAGGAACTATTTCCAATAGCTGATGGTAGATAGTGATAATGTACCTGACAAGCTGGTGATTTTCTTGTTGATGGTCTAAACTACAAATTGTTAGTTTTCTACGCTGACGACTCAACTCCAGATGTTCAATATTATTTTTTCGTCAGATAAATAAAACAAACGAATAGATGATAATTTTGTGCGGATTATCGCATACTCGGTAAATACGGATTTCAGTTTGAAACCAAAATAAAAGAATACACAGCGCGACTTGGCTTGAATTTCATTTAGAAATTCCGAAGGTCAGTAGGCATTCGTTTCGTGCAAATCCGTCTCAGTGTCTTGTCAAAGAATCGATTTAGAAGTAGCAATGGGTGGTCCTGATCGCATTCTAAGTAAAATAAGAAGCTTCATCGGTATAGCTAAAATAACAAATTGCTCGCAAAATACAAGCGCAAAACAAACCTTGGAACGTGTCGAAAAGACCTTTTGCATTGCCGCATGCCGCATTGAATGGTTAAAAATATTTCGTTTTATTTAGATTATTCGTTACTAATGTCAAAATAATACTCTTCATTTCATCATCTAATATTAATATTAAAACCTAGAACCGTCTCAAATCGATGCTAAAAATGATGCTAATTCAGAATCATCCGGGTCCGCAACACTTGCCCAATCAAGTGCAAACATTTGGCAAGTCGCCGACACAAGCTCGTTTTATTGTTCATTGAGTAAGTCATTAGACGCGCCCCTTCACGCTATCAAACAATCAGGCATGAGCAGAGCCGTGGTCAATTGTACACGATCAAATAAATAAATAATCAATAAACGAACTATTGCAATAAAGTGGTTAGAACAAATCTTGATTTTCATCGGGGTCAAAAATTTAATTTCAAAACTGTTTTAATAAGCACATGAACAATAAATAATGCTCATCAATATGCTGTAATCACGGTGCATGCTGTAACTTCACACCGTTTTACAAAATCAAGACCAATTAAGTTGGTACCTACCTAATATCACAGTTCCTGTTGAAACTTCTCTAATGAAAAAAAAATCATTATGATTTTATTACAGCTATTTTACTTACAAATCATCATTTAATTTCCCTATAAATATTTTTTATCAAGAAACATTACCTATTTCATGTAATAAAATATATCGATACGAAAAGTTAACGACAAGGTTATGCATCGGTTGACATAATAAATGAATAATGATTACAAATTGCTCAATTAATTTAGTGGCTTATTTAATTTTCTTAGTCGTCTTCCAAGTAACTTAAGAGTTCTACTGCTTCTCATTTCGGACGGAACCCAAGAGATGCACAACCCGTGTCACCGTTTTATTTAAATTTATCCAATAAATAGGTTAATAACATTGATATACAGATATCGATCGATATACAGTAAAACAATGTTTTACTGTATATCGACGACGCGACAGTATTTCAGACACTTCGTTAATAAAAGTAACAAAAATCTCTAAAAAGTTTTGTAGACTTTAGTAACGTCCAGACAAAACGGTCTTAGGACTAAAATCAACGTCATTTTTCTCATTACAATCATACACAAAAAGCGTGCACATATAATAAATTAAATTGGGGGCGGATAATATAAACGGCATCATCACACGCGCCGGCGCGGCGCGGCGCAGGATCAAGTGATCGGCAAAAACGTCGCACGCCGCGCTTGCGCCTGAATCTCCGCCAGCGCCGCGCCGCCGCGGTGGTGGCCACGCTGTGCAGAAATCGCAACTTTTTGTCAACTGGCGCAGAGTAGAATGTGGAGGATAGACACGCCATTATTTCTGGTATGAGCCTGGAAAAAGAGCGACAGAAAAACTAACAAATTCTACTAAAATACACAATGTAACTTCTGCTTCTATAAAGTTTAATTAACTAGCAAGTCTAGCAACTCAGAGTCCATCTTTGCAATTCGTTTCGTAGATAAACTTCTTAGGTATATCATAAACTGAATTCGGTTTTAAACCAAATATGTTTAAGATAGCTAGGATTGACAAACCGCCTCTATTTAGAAGCTTATAAGTTTCAAAGCCATTTCTAGGGTTTACATAAGTTGAATAGTTTACAGCAAGAAACCATTACTTTACAAAAATAGATGAAATCTGTACGGTGTTACTAGGTACACCTTGTACAGCTCCTTATCCTCCCCTCATCTCCATTCAAGTGTACCGGCTACCGGCACGGCGCGCGCGCAGTTTTTGCGGCGTCTCGTTAGGCGCGACATCAGTTCTCAATTTGTCACCATGAGTTGTGGAGGACGGGCGTCCCACTTGTCCGACAGATTTGCATTCGTTTATGGACATACACCAGTTGTATATAGCTACATCTTATATGTTTCCTTTCCTTGTATAAAGTCCTGGTCACTAGTCAGGACTAATCCTTACCGCTTGTCCAGCAGTGGCTGGCTATTGACAGAACTAAGCTGATTTTTACATTTCTGTTCCCAAAATCCGTTTCGTTACATCACATTAAAACAATTTTAACCTTCGTTTCAAGGCCACACTTACAATTAGTAAAATTAATATATGAAGGGTACAAAATTAGATGTAAACAAGGCGGATAGACATAAACGACGTCACATAACATGACGTAAATGGCCGCGACAGACATAAAGATATAACAAACACATTAGAACAAAAAAAAACATGCGTATTCTTTAGTGCCGACCCCAAGATCTGGGAATAAGGCCTGGATAAACAAGATAGGCTAAGTGTGACGCGTATAATGATGAATATGGTTAATAAATAATGATTTAATAAACATGGAAAATATTCCTGATGCATTTAGTTATCTTAGTAGAGAATTGGCCATTCGGAGAATTAGCCTTTTAGAGAATTGGTCATTCAGAGAAACAGGCTTTTAGAGAATTGGCCATTCAGAGAATTAGGCTTTTAGAGAATTTGCCATTTTGATAATTAGGCCTTCTGCGCCTAAACCGTTTCTTTCCACTGTCGTAGATAATTGTAGGAGCTTAATTATTTTTTTTGAGCGACAAGCCATAGTTGAACTTAACTTTTAATCTCGGGTTGATAGTACTATATTTTATTCATTTAAGTGAAGAAAAAATTATATGCATTTTCCCTTAGAAAAGTATGAAGAACTGACTCATCGAATATTTGTGTTTGTCCTCAGATCACATGCCAACATCAGCCGCGCGCCATGTCCGCGGTGATGAGCACGCTGTCCATGATCAGCGGCACGAGGCGCGCTCATCGCAAGCTCGGCTGCAGGTAATATAATGGTGTTAATTCTCAGCGGAGACTATAGCCATCAAAGCACAAAATATTATAGTACACAAGTGTGTGACTGAACACAAGTGTGTGACTGAACACAAGTGCATTGTCTCCTCCCTCACTCTCTTAGTTGGTTGGGACGGCTATCCCGCTGGAGGGAGATCAGGCGCAGCATCTACGGTAATTTAGTGAGGGGATAAACACTCACCATTACCACCACTTAATACCCGTACAATAACTTTTTGATGACTGCTTCGTTGGTCTAATAGTCGCAGTCGCGAGTGCTGAGCATGAGGTCCTGGGTTCTCGATTTCCGGGTCGGGCGAATTGTTATTGGGTTTTTCCATCAGGAATTTCTCAGCAGCCTCAGAGTCTGGATTCGTGCCCGGTTGATAGCAATTGGCTCGCCACCTATTACATGGGACTGAAACATAACTGGCGAAATGTGGGTGTACTATCAGGTACACCTCTGCCTAACTCTCCGGAGATTACAGGCGCGATGTTGTTATGTTGATGACCCCCAACCCCAAATAGCTTCAATAAGAATGTTAATGTTCAGTACTTTTCATATTTAAGGAGAGTTACTAAGAGTTTGTTGTTATATTAAAAGTCGAATTGAATTTCACTTTAGTTTCTCGATAAGCTTTTATTTAAAGCTACAAAATTCAGCATACCTCTGATATGGGTGGCGGACCGTCTTGGAATGCAGAGTATCGAGCAATTCAATTACCATACCCGAACGGCATCGTCCACAACTCGGCTCGGCTTAGGTCTGCGTGGGCGCAGCGCAAGCTCATAACCAACACGCTAAGGGCCTTATTACACTGGCGATTTGAATGCGTGTTTTCAACGAGGCGATTGTTTCACGCACTCACTGCATGGCTTAATATCTTCGCCGCCGCGTTAGAGTGACGTAAGCGATTGACGTGAGTGTATTTATAAGAGAGACCTAGATAAGAGAGTGTACAATAATCGCGGCGTGATCTAGCTCGCTTCTCACCCAACCAATCACCTCGTTGGAAACATGGTGGCAAATCGTAAGTGTGATGACGCCCTAATATCGAGAACCATTTGTTACATTGCCACAACTCGTGTATTTGTTAGACTGCGGCCATGTACTCCAAATGCGAGCAGCGTTTGATTAATAAGATAATAATCTGGTTTGAGCGGCCCAAGAAAAAGTTGTTTTAACCTTAATGTGTTTTTCTCCGGTAATGGTGAGTTCCGGAGAATTTTATAATGGGTCAGACTTATAAGAAACTTCTAATGTCATCATCTTCAAGATAAATGTGAAGATAAATTAATTACCTTGTTCGGTAAGACAAACCAAATTGAGAGAGGTTCACTAGGTGCTCATTTTTAATCTTTTTAAAGTTAATTCCCGGGCTTTGTTGATTAATTAGACTACCAACTTAAAGCTTGGTCCGTTTATTCAAATCACAATTGTCACTCTTTGACAGTTGCATGACTATAACACGCAAAATCACCGCGGTGGTCAAGGTTAGCAATTAACTTCCCTGGCAGTACATTTATATATGTAAAATTCTGTATTGGTTAAATATTATATATTTATGGATTAAAATAACCTAGAGTCACTAACCTAACAGTAAACTTAAAAAAATGCCGTCAAAAAAGTCCTCCTCAGCGCTGTCAACTTTTAATGCATCCAAGAGGCTTGTATGGCAACGGTGCCATATAATATGAACATATATAATATGAACGTTGTGTAAAAGTTACCAACACTACATCTTTAACATTTAGTCGTTTAGTAGTAAGTGGCAGAAATCGAGTATTAAACTAAACGTCTATTTACAACTTGCAACACAATCGTAGCTTTCAATCAATCAAGTGTTAGCAATAATTAAACGTAACGTTACCGATATCTATAAATCAAGCCATTCGAATCAAATAATTATGTCTGTTCGAACAATAATCACACACTTCTACGGGATATGAGCAATGTTAAATTAATGTTATTGTTATAATTACGACTGAATTACATTTGATTCCCTTCCAAATGTCTTAATTCCAAGTCTGAGTGATTAATTGATTATTAGGTACATGAAATCTATACGATTGTTAAACTTTTTACAATTTCCTTGTTGTTATTAAAAGCAATTGATCTGTTTAATAATGCATAAAAATCAATTTTAATTTGCAGTCAATTATGAAACATAGTAATTGCCTCGTTATTGTTTGTTTTTTTTTTTTTAAATATTGTTTTATGTGGAAATGATTCTCATCTTTTGCCAACAACATAATCTGACACAAGCAATTCGATGAGGCAACTACTCTTAAAGTCAAATTAAACTCAAAGACAAGCGGTAAATGTCAAACTTTGTTGTTAAAGTTAACAAATGCCAATAAAACGAATGTTAACTATGAGAAATCTAGTTAATATTAACGAGAAATCCCACAGTTGACAAACTATACAATTATTCTTTCATAAAACACAGGATTTTCTCACAAAACGAGCTAGAGGGAACATAACATTAGGTAACACAGTTCTTTATTTACTAAATATATAAAACAATGTCACATAAAAAAACTATATTACATAATTTATTGTTAGAAAAACTTTGTTTTGTTTTTTTTTTTGTATTTTCTTGGCCCTGGTTCTCATAATAATATAATTGGACAATGACATGTTAAACCTGCGGGCATTAACTTAAATTGAACAAAGAAATAAGTAATAAAATATTAAAAGCCCAAAACTACGTATATTAATTCGCTATGAAGTTATGGAATCAGGCGTTACTTTGCGAAAATCCATGGCATGCAGAAGGTGCAATATTTAAATTGTTATTGCAACATGCAACAAAAATCTAGGTATACATGGTGGAAACGACAAACGGTTACCACGTGTTCAGTACATCATATCAAACCCATGGAACATGGATATTTATCATCGGTAACTTAAAAAATATATATGCTGTTCCAAACATTGGATCAATTGGGGGGTTCCGAATGATGCTCTGAACACGTGGCACCCGTTTTGTGCGTCGGTGTCCTTTTCACCCTGTATAATCTATTAGGTAGGAATGTTTCCAACACGATTATTTTTTTGTGGAATTAACAAATATTTTTATCAGAACATTTTAAAGTAAGCTATTATACAATATTTTTTTTAATCATAATTAAATACTGGCATGTAAATAACTCTTTGTGACATTGGACACCTCCTTTGTCTCTGTAAGCCATTCATCATAGTTATGTTACTGAGGGCCCGTTTCAAGGTCCGCAACCGGATTGTGAGCAAAATGTGATACTTTATATGCTTCTAGTTCAAATGTCACCTGTTGTTTAGTGGCTTGTTCTAGTTTTATAATATTTTATTCACTGAAATGTATGAACATGCTTGCATTGTCGATGTTGTTGGTATGTGGTAGGTAAATAATGGCTATCGTTTCTTTTTGAAAATAAATGCGAAAGTAACTCTTGTCTGTCTGTGACCTCTTCACTCTTCAACGGCTCAATTAATTTGGATAAAATTTGGCACACGGATAGAACATAAACCGGGACAAAAAATATACCATTATGACCTAGAACAGGTTTTACCTAGAACCCCGGAAGTACGCTTCCGCCCTCCACAGGATCGAAAAAGGGTGAAGCCGCGGGCATAACCTAGTCGAATATAAGTATAACATGAGATATTCTCTCTCGAACTGTGTAAACAAAAATCAAGAGACCAATTAAGAGAATGAAACTAAATAATTACAGAAGAACAAAGAAATCTTGATTTGAATCCGGAACAAAAATACTGTTATTATAAACGATTCAACCTTCAATAATATTCGTTCGTGTGAGCAGATTATACAAACAAAGTTCATCTGTTTATTTTATACACATTGGTACGGTCGACAATATTAGTCTCCCTAAACAAAACACCTAAGTGTAGAAGTTTTCCATGAGTTACTTGTTCACTGAAAGCTCTCATCAAGTTGTTAACCTTTTGACCGCCAGAGCATAAACGCACGCGCGTGCTCTCCACGCCAAGCCACAATTTCACCTACCATTTTGTCACATATTTGTGTCTTTTGACGTACAGGGCCTTGCTTGTCACGTATATGAGACTATGACGTTCACAAGGTTAATCTTTTCCAGGAAAAGATTGGTTTGAAAAGCTCTGAAACAAAAGCATGCGGAAGATGAGATTGTGTTAAGAAATTCTTACAAAGTTCTGCGTTTGTGGTTGTGTCACTTTAGCTCCGTTGCTACTGACTGATATTGCTGATTATTTAACTTACCACACAGGTCTGAAGGTCTCTACTTCCCCCATTAAAGCACGTAATATTATGTACTGCCAACTAATGAGTATGTTTGTCTTTAGCCGCAAGTCGGGGCAGTTCTCGGACGCGGGGGAGGAGCGCTCGCGCAGCCAGCATGACCTCAACAAGCAGCAGCGGTCGGCCTCGTTGGTGAGTACCACGGTCTACACATACCTACATACACAGGGATTTACTGGTCATGAGCATGTATGCACTTAGCAAAGTTCAGAAACGATTTTGTCGAGATTGGTTTCAAGGTAGATATAAGGCCTATTTCATAATAGCATGGGATCCAAAATACTATGTTCATAACAGCATAAAATTACAATCAAAACAACAGGAGAAAATCACTTTAAAAATTGCTAACGTGTATACGTACTAGTGCTTGTAATTGTACACTTACACATCTCTTAATATTGTGCCCTAACGTGTATACGTACTAGTGCTTGTAATTGTACACTTACACATCTCTTAATATTGTGCCTTTTCTTAGTGCTATAAATCAAACTATGGAATTCATGCCCCAGAGAATTAAGGAATAAACTTAAATAAAAATGATTAAGCTAAAAATAATGATTTAATTTTGTTTATACTAATTATGTGGATAGTACCTGCTTAACGACTCCATGCTGTTCAGAGTCAGGTTGAAAGTTCATAACTCATGATTAGAAAAAAAGAGAAAGACACAGGATGATTATCACTAATAGGCACTGACCAATAATTACTTTTAATTATCCTATTCGCCTGTTTCAAGCAACCAAATCTCGGTAATAAGGCACTGCCCTTGAGGTTCCCTATAATTTGTGCTTCGATCCAGGATCAGTTCCGTTAGCCTAATAAACATTGTGACACATCAAAATGGAGAAGCAGAAAGCCCAAAGTAAACTTCACAGAACAAGAAACTCATAGATAAACAGACGTTGATAAGATTGATATAGGATAAAATACAACCCACACCCACATGACACAAAGAATGCAATAGACGTATACCTTCCATAAACTGACCCACCGTGTCCCATTGTAAACCCGCAGGACAACAGCTCTAAGTCGCAGCGGGCTAAACACTGCACACCGCACACTCGTGAGTATTGAGAAAATATGGACAGGGTGAAAAGCCGATAGATCACCAACTTCTTTATTGACATTTTATGAAGTAGTTTTCCTAACAGTAAGAATAGCTAAGCTTTATACTCCGAAGAATGAATCTTCTATTCTTAGCTGTGCAGTGTTCTATTGTAGTGGTGGTGCGTAGGCGCACGGAGCACGCCCCGGCCGGGGCGCGCGCGCACCTCGATCGCATCGATGTAATTGACGGCTCGGAGCTGTACCGTGTATAGACCGTCGAGCTTTGTGCCGTTCAGTGCGCTTTCATTTTGTAAATGAGGAAATAAGTATTGCGATGATGATAAACAGTTCCTTCTTAAAACTGATATAACTATGAAGACTCGTGAAATCTAAATTGCCACCTGTACCACTCCACATTATCCTAAGTTATAAGACAGGTCGGTATTGCCAGCTGCCAGTCAGATTCAAACCGCCAGAATGCGGTCTTTTACCAAAGCTGATTGCTGGATAAGAGTGCCCGGGTTCAGTTGAGAGGCCTCTTTCTAGCAATGGACTTATAGGCTGATGCTGACAATCTTCAAAAGCCTTGTTGCATCATTCTTTCCTGTACCAAAACAAGTAAACCTCTAGTTTCAAACTTTTCTTTACTTTGATCAGATCAACGTACATTCAAGCAAGTAATTCAATACTCTCAAGACTCGATACAGAAAGTACACCTACTTCAAATAATACCTGTCAATATAATCAAGATCGTGCGTCACTCCTATCAGTAATACACTACTATTATCCGCCGGTTCTGTCCATCAAATGAAAGTGGAACAATTCCCTTCGGTATTATGAGTGGTTACTAAACTCCGTTGCTATTGACGGCGCGTGCGACTGGCCGCATAATCGACGCGTAAGGGACCTGAGACAAAGCGTTTTGTAATGTGAATGTATTATATTGGGTGTTCGAGTGATGTGGTAATTTATTGGACTGATATTGTGGGCCCTATTACTCTGCTGTAATACTCCGATCATGACGAGAAGAAACTCTTTGTACAAAGCTGTGTTTGCTTGTGTTATTTTCTTCCTTTGTATAAGTATAAATGATGAATTGTTTCGCTGTTTATTGCTAATTGTCTGAATCTCTCAGAAGTGTGACTGTGGTAAAGTCAACTAATTTCATTCCTCAATTATTGAAGCTTCAGGTAGCGATAGAGAGTATAGAGTAGTTGTTATGGTCTTATCATATACAGGATTCATTCTTCTGACTCACATAACTCACATTATCACATCACCTTTTAATAGAATTCCAGTAACATTAATGAATAGCAAGTCGATATAATGACGCACACTACAGAAAACAAACACGATTGTCAACATAATAATAAACAGCGAACACTGAACAACAACACAATAGTAACACTTGTATGAATGACAACAATGACAAGTGGCCGACAATCGTACACGTTCGAGTACGTGATGACGCGCGACTCGCGTACGCGCATCATTGTTTACACTTTCGTTACTTTTACTTTCAGCTGATAATAATTGTTCTTTTGTAGTTATGTGTTGTTAGCACTAGTGAGTACGATTGGTCATAGTTTGAATTGTTTTGCACCGGCTTAAGATATAGAGAAGATATTTAAATGATTGATGAAAGGACATGCTAAATGCACCGATAACAAAAACTTACTTTACTCGAAAATTTATATAGGCACTTATAATGATACTAATACTTATATACAAATAAAATAAACTAATACATATTTTAATAGAGAGAGCTATTTATTCTGACTTAAATAGTGGTTACGCACTTTACTTTTAAAAGTGAATTTGCTTTCAGATTTTTTAATGCCAAAAGGTAGCGCGTTCCAGAGCTTTATAGTAGAGATAGCGTAAGAATTTGACATAAAACCGGTGCGGTGTGAAGGAATTTGGAGAAGTAGATTCTTGGAAGCTCGAAGGTTACGACTGTGAGAACTGCCAAACACTTTGAAATAAGTTTTTAATTTCTCCTGTATCGTGGGTGCGCTAAAAACATTTAAACTCACATACAGAAATAGCCAGACGCGGATCAACTACTTGTAGGTCATACAAATATTTATTCCGTGCGGGAATTAAACCCAAAACCCACAATCGCTCAGCCACTGCGCCAACCATGCCGTCAATGTTGACACGGTTGTTGACACGTGTCACCTTCGGAAACTGTCGGTCACACTGGTGGTATCCACCACAGTGTTCATCAGTACATTGCAGCGTAAAACTTGGAACTTATTCCGCTGAAAATACCAATGGAAAAACTTAGTGAGCTAACATTTCACTTAGATCTCCGAGAAGCAAAATCTTTCGAATTCCCACTCTCTTAATCGAAAGCGCTCATTTAAATGCTATTCTTATTACAACTGTTGTAATGAGGGTCCAAAGGCCTCCGGCAAACGCTACATCACTAGCAACTGAAATAAATAAATCAGTTCTGATAAGCGCTTCAGAAACTCAATGGAAGCCCTCGGGCCATTCTCACGCGGCAATGTACTGGGTATATCGGTGTAATATTAATGGTATCCGTTGCAATAGTTTATTTGTAATTAACCTTTCGGCGGTGGCCAAGGGATGCAATATTGCCAATTGGCACAAGAAAACATAGCAGGCCTGGGAGTAGGCCAGCTACGTTGATAATGATGAAAGCAACACGAGCACTTGACATGTACCATGCCATCGAATATGTGTTTGCTCGTGTAGCTTCATCTAAATAGGCTGTTCTTAGTGACAGTAAAAAAGAGAAAAGAGCAGTGGTGTGGTAACCCAATGGTATCGGCACCGAAACGATCAGTCGTAAGTCGCGAGTTCAAACCCAAGCAGGCATTTTACTTTGTGAATAATTTCATTGAAGGCGGACTTGTATCTACGTTAAAACCCTTAATATAATGAAAACATCCAAACTGAAACTTATAATGAACTTATAATGAAAACGATTAAGATACACATTAATTAGGTAAAATGAATGTGTTCCCAGGTGGGTTTTAAGACTTTGACAATTATTAAACTCCTCAAACAAGTACTTGATTCCTTAGAACTACCTACTAATTCTCTCCACAAAGCCGCCGATAGACAGTTGATAGGCCATAGAACACAGAGATTTGTGGCGCTATACCCAAGCTGTACTGCGAATAGTAATTAAACCTATCAGCCTTCGGACGGTTTTAACAGCTCAACAGCTCTAATAGCTTGTTACACCGCGTAATCATAGAGCGATTGCGGGTGATGCTGAGTCAGATGGATAGGGCTGTCACTAGGCTGGAGATCCTTAGGTATTTGGCAAACCTTACACAGTCGGTATTGCAATGCCTATTAAATGAAACGTGACATATCAGTGGCAGTTATATTTAAATGCCGCAACTTTACAAAGATTTACGATATCGTTTCGTCATTTATTTTATTACACCTAGTTTTGCTTCTACTTGAAACGTCGTCTACACCTATACAATCGCATTACCTACGTATGTTTTTTTAGTAATTCCTTATTTTTCTGTCTGTGACACTAGAAGGATAATATAAGCAACCCGTATTTTAAAAATTGCCTTTTTTACTACTTGGAGATGTACACTGTCAAAAAAAAGTAAAAGTAAAGGTTACTAAGGTACTCTTAATTATGTGTAAAACAATCAATGGGCAAATTAAAATGTACGCAGCCCTAAAAAACATGTGCTAGTCACTTCATATCGCTAAGTGCATGTAGCAGCACCCACACCACACCGCCACACAACACGGCCACAGTACTAGGTAGACCGGCGCGGGCGCATTGTCGTAATCATGTCAAGATCGTACATCATGTCAGTGCTGGTGATTAATTGTGTGTGTGCTAGACATAGACACCGTCGATATGAATGGACCACCCCTTATTCATAGCCTCGTGGGAGTACAATGAATATGCACGTAATTACTTACATACTTCATGATATGAATGGGCGCCACATTAACATAGGGGAAAAAATACGGTCAGTGCTTCCTGAAAGCTTGTGATTTACTGACAAACTGAAAACTGTTTTTACGAGCTATTAATTTTCGAATATTGCTGATGATCGATTATCAGTGTTGTAATTTTTTAGAGGATTGATGATTTTGTTCAAAACGGTTTTAATGACCGAATTCACAACAAATTTTAAAATTAATTAATAAAAAATATATGAGTTATAAATTCCACTTGCACTGAACCCATTACACTCCTACCTTACTCTGACCACATGATACGATTACCTGGCCCTTCTGGCAGGAGGCGTGGTCATCGGATCATTAGCTGAGTAATGCATGTGTTTGCCTTAGATCGGCTTCCTCCGTTATTACCAGACTATTAAAAGGGCTAACAGCCCGACGCACTGCTGGTGGGCATCGGTGACTGACTAACTAGACGCCAGTCTAGTAACTATATTTTATATTAAACGCATCCGGAATTACATGTAATACATACTCGTCGGTCATAGACAGTTTCATAACAAACAGTAAAAGAGAATTATTTCTCCTAGTTCGATGATGATCATGGTCTTTTACCGAAAATTATCAGTTTGCCCTGAGGCGGATGTCAGTCAACCTAGCCTATGACAATCCGTTGGTGGAAAAAGGCCTCTCCCAAGCGACGCCACACCCGCTTGCCCACGCGTTCCGCATCCAGACGTGTGTTACAGACATATTATGTTAGATTTTAATTTAGTCTAATTATTTAACAAATACTGTCCGTTTAATTCCGTGGAGTATTTTACCAATTCCAATATTACATTGCAAATTCTCTGTTTGCATAAAATATCTCAGCAGGCTCATCAGCCGCACTCGTCAACACTAGAACGAATGCTATTCTTTGATTGATCATTAACTACAAACTAAACATACATCGTTAGGCATTTCCCCTGCGCGCGCAGATTTCTAAACTCATTAGCTAAGAAAAAATCTCATTACGGAATTAAAAAACAGTCCATAATGGTCCAAGTATCGTTAAGATCCGGAAGCGTCTGCGATTCTTCAAATGTTTCGAAGAATATCAGGGAAACTGCCACATTACTCCGCTGGACGGCCAATTAACATTCCTAGTGATCTAGTAAAAAAATATTTATATAGAATGTGTCAATCTGTCGTACTACGCTAGCTGTACAGAATCTACTGTGGGGAAGACTGGTGTTTTTAGTACACAGGCAAAGAATTTGCCCAGTCCCTACATGTCCCTATGGTATTTTTGATATAGTGTAACCTACCTCTATCAACCGTGCCTTTAGGCTGATAAGTTCCAAGTTGCCAACGTAGACTGCCAGGACAGCGTGCCCCGGATAAACTTCATAATTCGAGGAGGCTCTTTAAATGCACACCTGCAAATAACTATGGGGCGACTAAATAATGAAGTTTTGCCGTGGACACGCTAAGAACAAGAACAACTATCTCCCATCCATCTGACAAGCGTTGTGATCATGCTAAACTCCCTCCATAGGATGAATTTGGCTGTCTTTGTAACAACCAATAATACAAAAAAAAACGTTTACGCGTTGTTGAAATCATACGACGGAAGAATGCAAATCCATCTTAAAACTGTCGTACGTTGACAAGATACAAAGTTGCGGTTTACGACACTATAAAAGGTTAATTTACTCGAAGCGCGGACCACACCTGCAGTTCGTCTGTTGTAACACAACAGGTAAATTGCCCACATTAGCCGTTGTCCGCACAAGTAGCGGTGTCCTACTAACTATAGTGTAACCAGGTGTAATGCTATAATTATCGCACGTGTTTACTAAAGCAAGTGTAACGTGAAACTAATTGTTAGTATCGCGCTCCACTGCTTATGTATGTAGGTAGGAACTGTTTGTTGTTCTTAATGATTATGACGATACAGGATAACATATAGACAGATAGATGCAGAAATTGAAAACTCCAAACTGCTTGGCCACGACCTAGACGCTTAAGAGTCATGCGACAGGACAAAAAGAACCAGATTATGGTTGCGCCTCATTTAGCTCCACGGAATCGCAGCGATAAAGAGAGCCGGAGTGATATCGCACGCGGCAGCATCGACGATGCGCTCGGCAGCCCGCTCTGTTTCACGCTCTAGCAAATGAGGGTGCAGAAAAGGATAAGAGCATGGAAAAATGTGATTCCGTGCTGCTCGATGAGGCGCAACTCTTAAAGAAGTTGTAGAGAGCAAGCCACGAATCATTACTCATGCGAAAGAAACGCAAATAGCGTCGCAAGTTGCAGCGCCTGAGATCGTAACCCCATTGGGTTCCCATTTTGACCATGTAATGCACGGAACCCTAAAAATAAATAAAAGAACATTGCTATCAATAGACTGTTTCAGAATACAAGTTTTCGTGATTTACACCCGCTTATAAACGTTTAGTGTTAAACACCTTGAATATCCCGTTATAATAAACACTCAATAAATCTTTTATCACAGTTATCACTTATCACGCAGCAAGATTTATCGAATTGAATCCGATTTCAATTTCAATTAAATAAGATGCTTATCGGTGTTCAGACTAGTAGTTTGTTAACTAAATGCCATTAAACTTGTTAGTTTAATGGCATTTAGTAAACAAACTACTACTTTGCCTTGCTTCTAAAAGCCAACGACCAATATGCATGGAGCAATGATGTCTTTGACCAGTTTGCTCTACTGCCCCAAACGGATTCAGTTTTAGATCTGATGAGCAAAACTCAGTCCGGGCTGAGTTTTGAGCTTTACCACCATACGACATTATTTGGTTTGTTACGTTATATTCTCGTATATGTATAAAGTTTCAGTAGTTGCGGACGAAAAATATAAAATTTTGGTCGTTGGCTTTACCATGAAAACTTTAACTTAGCATGACGTAGTCCCGGGTTCGATTCTCAGGACAGGCAAAGTGTTGTTGAGTTTGTGCATCAGTAATTTCTCAGTCTCATCCCGGAATCTAGATTTGTATCCGGTTGACAGCAGTAAGCTTGCTCCCTATTACGTGAGATGATGGATGATGCGGACTGAAACATAAATTGGCTAAATGTGGGTGCTGTACTGGAGGTACATCTCTGCCTTATCGTCTGGGCAAAACAGCTGTGATGTTTTAACCTAGCTACGGTGGAGAGTAAAGGGAGGAGGGGAAACATACATCATATGTATGTTTATATCCAAACTTATCTAAAAATAATTGCCTCGTTGGTCGAGTGGCCGCAGGCGCGACTGCTGAGCATGAGGTTCCGGGTTCGATTCCCAGGTCGGGCGAAGTATTATCGAATTTTACCAACAGGGATATCACAGTAGCAGTCACGGATTTTGCATTTGTGCTCGGTTGATGGCAATAGGCTCGCCCCCTATTCATGGGACTTAAACATAACTGGCGAAATGTGGGTCTACTATTAGGAACACCTCTGCCTAACCCTTCGAGACTACATGCGTGATGTTATCTAAAAATACAAATAAACAAATGAATGAATTAATATAAAATAAAACCAACCACCAATCAATCACTAAAAAATAATTGAAAATGAATGCCCAAAATTGTTAGATGTGCTGATTTAATTACGATTAAAAGTGTGCATAAACTGCTCGTAAGAACAATAAATTAGTAGCTCACTGAATCTAAGCTTTCTAATTATTTACGTAAGCAAACAAAATGTGAACTATGCTCGCAATGAGCTTCGTTAGTGTGTCTTATTAATCTGCACTATAATTAAATAAGAGAGAGCGCATAATTTCGGAATAACCTTAAAACTTATTCAACCGATAGTTATGATATTCATTTGGTAGAAAGTTTGGGAAGACGTAACATTCTGACAATTAACTCCAATGAAAAGTGATTGGTGATTTATGGAGATTTGGCTTTTCCGAGGTTAAGTCACCACATCACACCTGCTTGCCCTGGAGGGTTAGGCAGAGGTGTATCAATTATGTAAGTCTCAAGTAGTAGGGGGCAAGCCTTGGAGGGGTTAGATGGCATTATAATCTGGAACAATTCATTTAAGGTACCTGTTGTAAAATGTTTACTAATCCATTCATATCCGCAGTGCAAGTGCAACAATCTGTTAAAATGTCAAGATGCTATTTTATGCAGGTGTTCGACAATTTTTCAAAACCATTGTTATATAGTGGAATAAAAAACAAAATGTGTAGCACATATCTCATTATTAAATTAACACTGTTCTAATTTCTGTTACAATTTACGAATTAAATTTTAAGAAACGATTTGATCCTCTTTTCTAATCTTTTCGCTACAATTTCTTCAACAAAACGGCATGAACATTCAACCGACTGATTATAAAGAAACAAGTGGCATTATAACCGCTGACTAAATAATGAAGCGGCTAGACAGTAAGAGCCGGTACGTTAGCATTCAGCTGCGTCTATAAAAGGACTGCCAATAAATAGGATTCCCCTGACGGCAGTCAGCCCCGTCAGGCAGTCAGGCACATCATGGCTGAACAATGGGACGTGGCTGCGATTCCGCTAATAACGTGAAATCTGACGGCGATGTGAAATAGAAAGCCGTGGTATGGCATGCGCGTGCACTGGCGATGGGCTGGCCGTGGTCTTTGTGAGAACGAGTAGCGAATTGTGTTTTGGGATCTTCAAAACTAGCTATAGGCATAGAGATGCAACGAAATGTTTGTCACTGGTTTGATCATTCGAGCTGTGTCTTTTAATAAATGCAATATTTAATCAAGTTAGTTCTATTTACTCGTTTGGTTTTATATGACCATGCTGCACTAGTGTTCCTGTGTTCGAAATGTCTTTTGTTTCGGCACCTTCTAACTTTCGATAATCCTTCGCTTAACCTTAACCTTACTAAATTCAAATTCAAATTTCAAATTCAAATTCAAATTATTTATTGCAATCCATAATGTACATATACAGGTGGTAAAAAACAATTAAGAAGAAACAATTATGGACCCTGTCGGGCACAGCAAAATTAAATTAATTAGGAAGGAGAGAGGAAGAGCGCTTTTATCAACTTACCATTTTTTATTTTAATTATATCATTTATTTATTAAGAAATGAATTATTATATTTGATTATATCATTCGTTTTTTTTATTCTATATTATGATATTACAGTTATATTTTATGTAATGGGTGCATTTTTATTATTTAAACCGTTTAATTCCGTAAGACTAAAGGAAATTGGAAAATAAGTAGATTATTTTATAATATTTATATCATTGCTTTTTATTGAAATTAATTATTTATTATTTTTATTATAATAATTATATTTGGTTTTAACACTCATTTATTTATTTTATGTATTTATAATTTGTAATATTATTGTATTTCAGTTTTATTGGATGCATATTTGTTGTTTTAAAATGTCATATATTTATTATTTAATTTATTGTTTATTTAATATACAATAATAGTGAAAAGGCAAAACCCAGAAATAGTTTGGTATTCCTACAGTAAAATTAGTCAAATTATTAGTCAAGAAATAGTTAAATTTTGTCATTTAAAAATTCGTCCAATGAGTAATAGCTTTTATTAATTAAAAATTGTTTTACTTTGCTTAAAAATATATCAGATTTTTCTATTTGTTTTAAGTTCTCTGGTAATTTATTGTATATTTTAATTGACATAGAATAAGGACTAGAAGAGTGCATTTTAAGATGGGACTGAGGTAAATTTAATCTGTTCTTATGGCGAAACGAATGGCTTGTTTGTGTATCTCCTCGTGTTTTATATGTGTCAGGATATTTACGCACCAATTTACACAATTCCAAAATATATATGCCAATCAAGGTGAGGATTTTGTTTGTTTTGTCTTGTTTTCGTCAAATGTCTACAGTCTAACTGGATGCTCCTGAAACGTAAAATACTGTTGTATTACACGCGGAGCGATTAAAAAGAGCATAACCGATGCTTTTCAAAGCAGAAATGACCCAAAAATGAATACCCGCTTTCCGCTGTCAGTACTGCTTCATCCTGTATCGGCTGTCAGGCAGTCCGGGCTGATAATCTTTGTAATGAAGCGCGTGCGCAGCGGCAGTTTAACATTGATCCAGTTCGCCTGAAACTGGGCCTCGATCGTAATTGTGTTAACTACTTAGTAGGAGGTGTAAGTAGCGTACTATGAAGGTCAATTAGTAAATAGAAAATGTAGTTAACAATATAGCCAATGTAAGGTAACATTTATCTACTACTGTGTTGTTGGTTACCTTGGTTGAAAACGCGAGTGCATTTCGTTTTTTTAAACATTTTTATTAAAATGAAGGTGACCTTGAAGATCGACGCTTATTATACACACGTGTTATACTTTATGTTAACAGTAATTGACATTAGCAATTTTAATAAATCATGTAAAGGATCTATTTATTACCACATTACTTTATACTAGGTACTGTTTTATAGCTCAACTTGTTTTAATCACTTCCTCAAGTCTCTTTAAACCATTTAGACCGCTCGATACAGCGACATTATAAACCCAGCTGTACGGTTTTCATCTCGGGGTTATAATTCGGCATCACGCCCTCTTCCCGTTAGCCCCCTCCCCGCACCCCGCACCCTGCAGTCAGCGCGATTTGCAAATTATAACCGTTATAGCTCTGAATATACCGACAAATAAGTACAGAAAGTCTGTTTTGAAAAATGTATCAATCAAGACCTAACATTTAGCAAGACCTAGCATTTTTTTGGTGCAATAACCGTCGTTTTGATTGACTGATCCTACCTACTATTGGCAATTAAATCCTTCTTGATCGTTAAAATCACTTATACATTTGCCGTATAGCATTATACATTTTCATCTTCTTCTTCGCCAAATAATATTCATACTCGTCGTATTATTAGATTATTAGACTGCTCAAGATCTACAGGCTTATCTATGCCTTCCGTGCTCTGGGTGACGACTTCTCAGGACCTCTAAAAAAGGGCTGATCTTTGTGCACGCTACGTGATGAAGCCTTATCAATAACGTACGTCGTACGGGACGTCTCAGCCTCAACAATTGTATCAACCTGGTCTTCTGTATTAATTATACTGAAGCTGCACCGTTTTAGGGCACACGTGCGCCCGCGCATCGATCGTGATCAGTGGAGTGGCGTGGCGGCATCATACATTATACATGTTTGTACCTGTACATTGTACATAGGTGTATACATACATACATTATACACAGGTCTTATCAGCCAGCTGTGCGGGGTGCACGACGATGCTGCATATTTTAAATGAAGGCTTAGATCTTCAAGTAACTGTATTTGTGGAGTATCTGTTACTTGTCAATGGTAGTAGTATAGGTACTGAAAAACAAGTCATGAACAAGTCATGATATGTAATCCCAGTGAATTATTAGATAAGGCGCAGTACGTCGTACCGGGCGCACAGGGGACATTTTTGGAAGCAATCGCAACTAAATTCAGCTTTACTAGCTACTAAATCTCTTTTTTAGTGTTTACGACTACTAGCTAGAGAAGTAACTGTAAGTTAACGAGTTGGATATCGAAAGTTTAGTAGGTTATCTGAAACACGTAGCTAGGGTATCAATAGTATTGAACATGATTCAGTACCTACATTACGTGTTTTAAAATATAGTAAAATATTTAATGAAAAGCAGTGATCTTTATAGTAGGTAATTACTTTATTCCCTAATGAAGCCTAACAAACGCAATCAGCAGATCAAGGGCATCCGACATAACATCCTAATTAAATAATCATTTGTTGTTTCAGCAAACCCTGGAGGCGGGCGGCGGCGGGGGCGGGGGCGGGGTCAGCAACCTCGAGAGCCTTGAGGCCAAGGTCAGTGACCTCTTCTCTACATTCGGTCGCCGGAAGTGCGTATCTAGAGCATTACGTCATTGAGGATTGATGAGTAGGATTACGTTACTGGAGGTAGCATTTAGAAGGCGGTAAATTATTTCTCTAAAGGTTCGGCTAAACCACACGACGCGTCACGGGGACACCGGATTTTGACAGATAATTTACTGAAACATTTGTAGGGGTACGGTGTCCCTAGCCTGTCTGCCGTCCATTCCGCTTGGGGATAATAGCGGAGTAAAGTTACCGCCAATAGACATTTACTATTAACTAGTAACAAAACAATTACTAACTCAATTTCGCAGTCTGTATGTTGCGTTTACATCTCTTTTATGACAGAATAAATCATAACTTTCAGTAATTTACAGCAGTTTTCATTAAGAGACAATTGCTATAATTAACACAAACATTCTCGTAAAAACCCATAACACACGTAGCGGAGAAACTATGCTCCATGGCTCTCTATGAAATATAGTAATTACAGCGCCTACTGGACTGAATCAATACCGCGAACACTTTCACACATTTCTTAGAAAGCTATATATACATGTACAAGTCATACGTATCTTATACATAATGATTAAAACTGATTAAAACTGAAAAGCCGTTCAAACTTTCATTCAATTTCCGTTTGTGGTACAAAAGACATCAACGCGCACGCACCTTTGAGCTCCCTTCTACGTAGTGATTAAATAGTTGTAGGAAGCAATAAATATAAAGAAACTAGATTAAACATGTCAAAATGTATAATATATTGCTAAGGGTTCGGTGCATCTTGAATTTAGAAAGGAATCATTTTGCATGTGTTTGGTAAAGGACCTTACACATTGGAAAACCGAATGAGCCATCGTCGAATTTGGATTGAATTTACTTTAATATACAATCAAGAAGTTACGTCTCATACAGGGAGAAATTACTGTGAAATCACAAGTCATTTATCAAAGTCATTTGTTACAAATTAATAAATGAATACTTTAAAAAAAAATATTTGGCTGTACCGACGTGAACATCAAAATGTCCTACGGGAACTTGCTACCAGGCCAAAAAGTATTCTATAACCTAACCTACATTTTTATGCCCATGCCAAATGTCATCTAAATCCGTCCAGCGCTAATTTGTGAAAATGGCTGACAAACAGAGTAACATTCGCATTTATAATATTGTACGAATGTTTTCATTCATATTATGTCTGCTCCAGATCAATGTGATGATTCTTCTACAAATCATTAAATCCGCAGCTAGATAACGTTCCATGTTGCGTGCGTAACATCCTGAAGATAACCGTATATATATTAATATTAACTGCGTCTATTTATCTAGTGTCAGGCTTTCGCGGCCATTTCAACTTGATTAGCATCTCGCTTCCTTGTAAGGGAGCAATGATACTGTGATTCATTTAATATTATGATTAAGTGCTTTTGCATGGACGTCTTAATTTCTTGACTGGTGATTAAAACAAGGATATCACTTTACCAGAGGAATGTGTGGATTAAGAAACTGACATAACTCAAGCCAGAAAATCTCTTAAGTTTGAGTCAAATCGACTGCTAACAGATACTCTAGTAAATTATATGGGATCCGGAATGGCGTCTTCTATTAATCCATACCCGTTTAACCAAATCTGTACAATTTAAATTTAAACAAACTTTCATCGTCATCATCAGCAGCTTACAGCAGTCCTGCTGGACATAGGCCTCCTCAATCGCACGCCACTCAACTAGATTCTCAGCAACTCTCATCGAGTTCTACCAGCCACCCTGCGAAGTAACCTCCATAGCAAGACTTACTAATTGACTAGTTCTCAACCCCCCTTGAAAATTACATAAGTACCTAATTAAAACCCCACATACTATTTTCAATAACTAGAATTATATTTTAGTTGTCCAATACAATAAAAAAAGTTGATGTCACAAAATAAATTATTCATTTCCCTGCATCTTCCCGATGTTTTATTTAATTAACCAACATCCAAACACTCCTAAACTTCTATTAACATAAACTACACCAGTACATTATCTGCCGACGCTACAAGTAGTCTGGCGACAATTTGTCGTGTCGCGCGTCCGGGCGGCGACACGCGCTACATACACGACACGGGATTTATAGCGATGTCGCGATACCGGACTGTTTGCACTCGTCGGTCGGGGACTTCAGATGCGTGCTAATTAAGATGGGGTGATTAACACGCACTTACGTATTATAGGGATGATGATGATGGCGGGACTTTCCTTATTTGATTGGGGAAGACTTTTTAATTGGTGTTATTTTTATTAGTTTGGTAATGGCCCGGTATAAACAGGCATTTCTATGAGTGTTTTTTTTTTCTAATTTAAACTGCTCTTACTTAAAAAAAAAACTTTGATTTTTATCATTTCCAACCTATTTTTTAACAAGCATAAAATGCATGTACCTGTATACTGTGTACTGTACACAGGGCTGAAAATTGTTAATCTCAGAAATCTTGTTTTACTATAATGCTGTGTAAAGCTTTCAAAAACTTGGTGAACAGACTTATTTGATACTAGCTTTTACCCGCGGCTTCGCTCGCGTTAATTTAGAATTTGACAATCAATTCGGTTTGTACTCTGCTTGTAACTCAATCACGATTCGAAAGACACGTGGCGCGAACTATTTTATCATAAGAACGGTATGGTTGTTTTCCTCGAGAACAGCACTTTATTTCTCGGGATGAAAGGTACCCTATGTCCATTTCTGTACACCTGTCATCGTATATGTAAAATTTCGGGATGATCGGTTCAGTGGTTTAGGAGTGAAAAGGTAACAAACAAACTTACTTTCTCATTTATAATATTAGTTAGGAAGTTAGGATTCCTACTGTACTCTACTTAAATACACGTTCTATCAACAATATAATACTAGAAACCTGCCCCAGGGAGACAAACAGCAACCTATCACGATGAGAGAACCAGTACCATCCACACAGCCTACAGGCGCGGGCGGCACAGGCGCAGGTCTTCGTAATGATGGGGTATTTACGGAACAAAAGCGAGGCAAGTGTTGAGTCGATAGCTCACGGCGATTCTTCAAGTTCAAGTTATGAATCAGTGGTGTTGTGGTTATAAGAATGGTATTACAAGATAAGATAGTGACCATACTGATCGACGTGGAAAGTTGAGCACGTCAGAAAAAGCTGCATGCCTATGCGATAAAATGGAAAAGACACCATTCGCCTCGTTTCGTTGCAGAAGACGTGACTCAACACTGCGCCAAACAAAATGCGACAAATGTGGTGAAACGTAATCAGCTTCAGTTAATTAATATTGATCCTTTGATTCTCACGATAAAGTATGATGTTATCTATGACCTGGGCGACAAAATTGACCTTTAGGAGATCGATAACAGATTAAATAGTGAATCATCTACACAAAATTGCAACTTTAAAAGTTGGATAATGGTCTACTCGTTGGTTACAATATTCTCTATCATAAGAGGGAACGGGGGCTGCGAATCTCGCTCTCCCTTAATAATGCTCCTAGAGCAATCTTTTTTGTTCATAAAATCAAGATCTACTGCAGACACGTTCCTGGCATTTCTTTTTTTTTCAGCAACTAATAAGTAAAGAGAATATGACCCTCCAAAAATGACAAAAAAAGCCCCATTCTTACGGCTGTGATTAGAGGACTAACATACAAGATTTCGAATTTTCGAAATCACAGGTTCCCTCTTAAAGTTAAAAATAAACTATATTATGAAAATTTCCTTAGTGTCTTATTTATATATTATTCCAAAAAGATGGTCATATCCATATTTAGAACATGTATTCCAACAAATACCATAATGCAACACAATGTTATTGGCAGTTAAACAGTATTTTATCATACAACAACATTTTACAACAATATTAAAACAACACTATTTTTTAAAAATTCACAGCAAGCCTTCAGCAATACAATCTGCCTATATCATAGCCATCTCACATTACTAAGGGAGCTAAGTCTCGCATGCATATGCAATTACTCGCCAATTTATTGCCAGCAATAGTTTTTGCATTTTATCGCCGCATCTGGCTGTCAGTGAGACGCAAATGTCCCATCCCTTTCTCTCTATAGAAATTAGCGTAGGTAGGAATGAGAGAGATAGATGAGATTTTTGCCGAGAGATGTTCGATATTTTAGTGTGATATTATAAATAGTTTAGTTATTGAAATGATCTTCGAGAATGTGGGACTATTTGAGGTCATCAATACAGGGCGTACGATGAACTGGCTACAAGTGGCGAGTAGCGACTCTAGAGAATTTGCAACTTGTCTTGTTACTGTTGAAGGCTCTAGTTGCAGTGCCCTCAGTATTTTGTACTTCTACGGAAATTCATTTCGTTTTGATCCGAGCCTTCTATATGAATAGATTTGAATAATCGACGAGTCAAAAGCTCGCACAGTGTCTGTTTGCAAAACAAATTCGTGAAGCTAATGCTAGTAGTGGGTTCTCACAATGAAGCATATCTTTTTTTTTCATTGATTTTAAAGCAGAGGAAGCGCGTGAGTTCAGAGTTTACTGTTTAGTCGAGTGAAGGACAGTTTTGTAGAAATTAGGATATTGAAGTAAAGGAAGTGGTTATTTAGTTTGTAGGAAGTGCGAGTGTCTGTCCGTGTGAAGCACTTTTCTCTGACAATCCAGTTCCCTTAACTTTAATCTCTCTGCCCGGTTCACAGTGGCATCAGATGGAATCGCTTTCAATTATACAATTTGTTATGCGACGCGCGGCGCAAGCGCAGCCGGCGGCTTTTTGTTCTCAATCGATTATGCTCGATTCATTATATTCCAGTTTCGATTTCGCGCCTGACATTTATTGAATTAGTCTCCATTTTATTTTTTTTAATTTTTATCTTTAAATGTGGTTTCTTTGATTGTAAGTTATGTAGCGTATGGCTTGGAATATAAAGCATTTATATTTTTTTCCTGCTAAGTAACGCTTGAGGAGTTGAGGAGGCCTCTGTCCAGCAGTGGACTGCTGTAGGCTGATGATGAGATAACGCTTGAGAGTCAAATTCTTATATAATTGTAAATCGAAGCTACTAGAGATATCGCTGTCAACGATTAGACGGCTATTGAACTGACAGATTTGAAAATGTTGTGTGGAGCTGGTTTGTTGTGGAGCTGTGTAAAAATTTTGATGCGCAATAAAGAATGTTCTACCTATCTAGTGATATGAAAGTTGTACACCATACAATACTCTGTTGACTAACAATGTGTAAACACATGGATTAAGTCGACTAGCTGAAGGTTTTATCGACCAAAACTGTCAACACAAATATAACAGTCACTAAGTAATTTACCTTGAAAAATAGTTCACAGGCTGTCACAATCAGCCCTTTCCAAGTTCATTAGCCTAGATAAAAACAATAGTACATTTGTCCCAACCACATATTATTCAATCAACACATATAATCTCGTCGTTATCGAAGGCTGTGTATCGTATGAGCCGGTAATTTGTGAGAAAAAAGGGCGGTGATACACTTGCGGTACTCCAGCACAATGGGTGGGAACCCAGTGATAACTGCTATAAATATAACTTGTATGTACTTGACTGTAAATATAGACACGCATCTAAGGAAGTTGGTATACTTTGCGGGGAGAATAAGCACGTACACATAACGCAACATTTTGGTCTGACGTACATAATATGTCTAATTGCATAGCATAATGACAGGACGGAAACGATTTGGGGTCAGAAATATTTGAGTTACAATAATGTATGCGTCGCATTCGACAACCAGTTGTTGTTCATTATTATTGCTATGAGAACAGAGCTAGTTTCAGGAGCTCGTGGCTAAATAATAACAGCCGCTCGGATCGATCTTTAGGTTAAGCCGTGCTTGCCTAGGTTGGTCTGTGGATGGGTGACCACCCATTATATACCGAGTTTCCTCCGTGCCTCGGAAAGCACGTTAAGCCGTTGGTCCCGGGTGTCATTTGTAGATCTTTGACAGTCGTTAGGTAGTCAGTGGCCCAAAAAGTCTGACAACCAGTCTTACCAAGGGGTATCGTATAACCCAGAACTAACTGGGTTGTGGAGGTCAGATAGGCAGTCGCTCCATGTAAAATACTGGTATTCAGCTGCATCCGGTTAGACTGGAAGCCGACCCCAATATAGTTGGGAAAAGGCTAGGCAGATGATGATGAACAGAGCTAGTTTCATAATATTCTAGCCGATACAAAAAAGGGGGCTGAAGCTGCCCGCTTCAGTTGACCTTGGACTAATGCTGACCAATTTGCCATCCCATCACAATGCTCTCTATTTGTAAAGGCTTATACCAAACCATTAATTCCCATAAACCTTCTGCTCCTTACTTCTTACCTAAATCGTTTATATTTTTATTACATTATCTTCGTGTACGCAGCGCCTAACGTTAATCGGTGCGAGATCGTTCTACGCATGCGTGGCCATAAACCCAATGTTGCGCCAATCTCACGCGTGATCTGCGCACATTCCCACCACGAGATAATCTCTCACATCTCATCGCTATCATATGTAAGCACATACTTGTAATTACACTTTAGCGTACGGATATAATTCTAAGTAAGGGTTGGTTCACACAATGTTGCAGTGCTAAAAGCAACAAATATTATTATAATATATTATACGCGAGTAATACGTGACACATATTTTTTGTAACGTTTTGGAAGTGGTGGGTACTGGTTTTCAGACAACGATGAGCTCTGGAAAGTTTTACCATGTCGGGCGAAAAGTCAAAACAATTTGGCACTACGCGATCTTCTTACAAAGAATCACGCTTTTTTGTCAAGTATAAGATACCAAATCTTCCATCCATACTAATATTATAAATGCGAAAGTAAATCTGTCTGGCTGTCTGTTATCTTCTCAGGTCTTAATGGCCCTACGCAATTCGATGACCTTGTACCTACTGGTTTAGATTTAGGACATGGGATACTTTTCATTCATGGGGATAAGAAGCCAGTAGCAAAAACTAGTCTTGTATAAACTAAATGCAAAAAGATCTCTCCGCAATGCTATACCTTTAAATGGTCTCAAGTTTATCTGCAGTGTCGTGTGTGTTTTTAAAGCTTAGGATAATCACATGTAAGGAGCAAACCGTAACGGAAACATTAATTTAAATAAATAACTGTAGTTAATCGCATAATAATTCTTCGTTTAAATAGGTGTTTAATTATCTATACTATTTAACATTTCTACATAAAAAATTCTCACCGATTAACTATTTCTGAAAGGTTAAAGTAAATACCGAACCGCTTGTAATCAAATAATTAATTCGGAAATTGATTTTGTTTTAAATCAGTTAAGAAACAAAATATTTCAATTAAAAAACTTGAGTTCAGACAACAGTTAATAACTTCCATTAATTTCGTAGCTCAGCTACAGCAATTACTAAATTTAAACAAAACTATACCTAATATACTTCAATAGTAATCTTAATACTCATTATCAGTTTAAATTGAACAGTCAAGTAAAGTCTTTGTCTGTAGAGTTGAAACATGCGCCGCCGTGTGGAACGAGGCGTGCGCTGGCGCAGGAAGTCGCGCGAACAAACGACTTCAACGCGCACCACCTAAAAGTACAGTCGAACGCGAGTCGGTGGTAACACTTTACCTTGCCCTAGCCAAGACCTTTTTCTTTCATATCATTCCTCACACAATCCATGTTTCTTTTATTTGGTGATTCTCTCCCTCTCCGTCCATCAACATTGATTTTCATATCTCTTCAGGTGGACTAGCGCAGTACGGACTGTCAATAGAATAATATGCCAGTTTATATATACATATATATTTTTTGCTAGCCTCTGTCGTGTCCCACTGTTGGGCAAAGGCCTCCCCTTTCTCCTTCTATACCTGTCTGTCTTGTGCGATCTCTGGCTATGTTACATGTATAAAGGGTGTAAATAGACCCTTAACGAAGCCGAAAGGCACTTGTTTTCCCCGTCATAGCGATATTTTTTTTATTTTTCACCCCGGAAGAAAAGTTGTTTCCCAGCAAAATTTTACAAGTGTTACTTAGTTTGATGTATAGAATGCTTGGCTGAGGGCTTCGTAAAGGGTCACGTGTTCCACCTACTGTACTGTATAAGTTTTATGAATGTATGAAAACTAGCAGCTGTAGCTATTTGTAATTTAATGTAAGTACAGCATAACTAAAACATTACGTATATTGCGACGACATGACCCTTGCTTTTCCACTACACATTAAAATGATCTCTATCTTTCCTTTTATTTTGAATAGCATGGTATAACATACCATTACTTACATTTTAGTTATATTCGTTAAGATTTAACATACACATGGCTGTGTGTGGTTAATTTACTATCAAAATAAACGGCCTGGAACGGGCAAGTCGCCATTACAGCACGTAGCGACTAAGGTAACTAATGTTACCAAAATGCTACGAAAATCTTGAACGGCGAGAAGATAATTAACATTCTGTGCCTCAATTGCGTAAAACACTTTCCTTCGCTGTTAACCAATGTGAACCATTATATCCACCGTCATTTATGTTTGAAAATTCATTATTTATCTGACAACGTAAATTGAAAGACGTTGAACTGTGGATATGAGAGGCATTGGTATTGCCATAAAAAGCGTACCTCGCAATAACAACGCTGATCCCTGATTTCTAAGCACTGATTTCGAAAATAAATATAGTTTAAGCTCTAAGTAAGAAACCTCTAAATTAACATAGACGTACGACTTCCAACTGAAATGTAACTTAGACATTCAACTTAAACATAACTTAGCTAGTCTCCTAATTAAGTTAGTGAAGCCGAATGACGTGAAGCAAGAACATAAAGTGTACAGTGAATGACTGAATGAATGAACGAACGGCTGTATACATCCGAGGGACATTTGTTTGGCTGCATGTCGTACCATCGAGTTATGGCTTTTGAGAGGCTCGCAAGTTTATGCAAAGGCTTTTCTGGTTGTTTAGATTGTGGATAGAACAAACATGTTCGTTCTGAGAAAATAACTGAGTTTGATTTACGATTTACGACATACACTAAAACATCGTCAAATGCCTGAAAAACACACGATGTCATTTCTAAAATGAAGATTCCTTCACTTATAACAAACTGAAAACAGCTGAACAGACGACGGAACGACTACCTACTCTAATAGAATTTATTGAAACACAATTCTGTTAAAAGATTAAATTTCATCAATTTGTTTGCTTGCTCAGATGGCGAGTATCGAGGTGTCCCTGGCAGGTTCCCGGAGACGCAGCGCGGGTGCACGTGACGTCACTCGCGAGTTGGACGCGTTGCGCACCGCGCTCACCGACAAAGATACGCTCATACAAAGGTATTGTTGTTATTATACAAGTTTAGTTTTTACTTAAGGTATGTATGTAATCAGTCGTCCCATACATTAAGTTAAAATTACACAATTTGCAGGTATGAGTAACAGGGTGAAATTTTCCTCGTCCTGGAACACCCAGAATTGATTGAAGTCAGGCTGTGGCTTGTTGCCTACTATATCAGATCTCATTTTAAGTTTTATCTTTTCTTCTGATTCCTTAATAGTTAACCACCATCTTTCTTCAACAGTCTAAAAAAGCAACTGAGCGCCTCCCTAAGCGCAGCCCTACTGGCGTCCCCCACGGCCTCCCGCGCTAGCTCCCACGAGGACCACACCGCAGCCCTATCAGCTGATGAGAGACGAGCCCTGGAGGAGAGAGCCAATGCTGTGAGGAACGACCTGGACATGAGGAAGGCCAACATACAGGAGCTGAGGAGACGGCTTGAGAAGACGCATGTTACTGAGTAAGTCATACAAAAAATTATCTTTACTATATAGAATCAAGATATTTGCCTTGAACAGAAAATCTATTAGCGATATTTCTTGAGCCTACCGGATGTTTTTAGTCCTTTGGTCCTTTACTTATCTGGAAAGAATCATGGTGGATGGCAGCCAGAAGATCTGCTTTCTTTATGAGTCCTGAATCTTTTCATGAGAATCTGGAACTGCTATTTAGGTATCCATTACTTACTCTTCAAAAGATTAATCGTGATTGTCCTGGTTATACTTATTATAAAAATATATATTAGGATGCTGTGGATGCTTCCAATTTTGACTTCTCCTCGTTTTCTGCCAGTAACATCGACACGCGGATCCAGCAGGCGGAACTGCAGTACAAACTGGGCCGCGAGGAGTTGGAGCTGTTGACCCTAAGCGAGCAGGCGCGTGCGCTCACGCAGCTCATCGAGCAAGCCGACGCTGCCGCCAGCAGGAACCACCGTGCCACCATGTACAGGTAAGCAAGTCATGGGCAGGTAGGGTAAATCTTTACCCTCTAATTGAAACCATTGTAACTTCAGTTAACACTGTGGTTTCTATGTGTCCAGTTACGAGGGCTGAGACGGACAGCAATATTGCGTTTCTGCGCATTGAACGATGCTTCAACAAGCTAAAATGATGTATACTTCGTGTGTGTTATTATCCACCTTGGTTTATGGTTACTTTTGAACATATTAATTTATTGTCTCCTTGCATAGCGTAGCGAATCTGGCAATTAATATGTGACTTTATCGACGTTGGAATCCAAACTCGCGAATAGTAGGTACCGCCGGCCATTTTGCCTTATTGGTAACGTTCCGGTTTACGTTATCTGTTAACAACTTTGGTAACTTTTTTTGTCTCGATGTTATGATTGTTCTTTCATGAAAATCAATTCTGGTAAAAGCTAGATGTGTCAGAGCTGAACCATTAATTACTCGTAAAAAGAAAGCCCGGGAACCTTTTTGTTTGTTATCTCATTACCGGATCGCGTGCGCACGCGCCCCAGATGACATTATATTGTCAGTAGGAACGCGATCTTTTAACCATACATACTTATTTTTTGCCCCCTAGACTCTGCTTGTAAAGAGAAAATTAAAAAAGGAAAAAAATAAGTACGACGTACAGAAAACAAGATGCATTTATTTTTTATTATTTCATCGAACAGATCTGAGATACAAGTTGGATGCTTTTAAAATTAATAACAATCAGCTAGAAGATTTTGCAGTTTACTAAAACAAAACTGGGGAACAGAAAATTGACCCATATTTGAAGTCCTATTTTACATCAAACTTTCTTCCAGTACCGATGGGAACCTGTAAACAACAACTGTTCGGATCTTTAGAACATCAGCATGTGTATTGAAAACTGACAGTTTGATCGACACAGTCGCGTCGGTGTCGCTCAGCGGATCAGGCACGTGTAAATGATGTCGCACGCAACCAAACATGGAACATTGGTGAAACGTACCGAGGTTACAAGCTAGGACCGATAAAAAAAATAATATAAGTACATACATAATAAGTAGTCTTTGTAGTTTAAGCTAGAATCCAAAGTATTAGGGGTTGGACAATGTAGTTTGGGTCGAACTGATAGAAACTAAAGTTTTTATCTCACAATTAGAATCGGTGTTAGAAACCTTTCTATTACTGTTAGCATGCTCGACAAGATTTTCATAGTTCTTTCGATCGAGGGCTAATGTAAAGAAACTTTAGCACTTAGGTAAATTTAGCTAGGAAAGTTGTTATGTTGAAAATGTTAATAAGCCTCATCCAGTAGCTCTCAAAGCCTGCAAGTGTTAACGAGTTTCATTGCAAAGCATGCTAATTCGCATTAAGTTAATTTACTCCGTAGAAGGGTGAAGTAATTGCAAGCTCTAAACACTCACACACTGATAGGATCTATTCAAATTAACTAACCAACGCGCCTGCGTAGACCGTTTCCTGTGTTTCCACACTAAACGGAAAACTAGCCATCAGATCTGACTGTTACGATCATTACGCCATCCATTGTTAGTCGGGGCGTGTCATTAGAACATACTTTCTATACTCGGTGTTCAATGTACCACAATCGGTGGGAACTATCGCCGAATGTGGTTAATAGGGAAAGTTCAGGACGCTCTGATTTAGTTATTTGCAAGTAGTCATTAGAGAGGCGTTGTAACACGTGCGAACTTGTTGAATTAAGAGGTGATAGAATTCGCCGGTCAATGAGAGGTGGGCCGGGTCGCAGTTACTTATAGATTTGTTATCTGCTCGAAACAGTAAATAAAAAGTCCGGCTATCCGGAGTAGATCCTAATGGACATAACTCTAATGTATAGAGGAATAGATTATACTAGAAAGTGTTTATATCTGCGGAATTGGAAACTAGGTATTCGGAAGGCAAGAAAATTCTAGTCACACAGGGACTCAGTGATCTGACGCAAATCCTTACGTCAATAGCCGATAAATCAATTAAGTCACATGCGGTGCTATCTATAAGATACAATCACATTAACATAAAACAATTAGCCAACAAATAGCACCTACTCTACACCTTCGCCTCCCACTGTAGCAATCTCGATTGTATTGCCGACACCAGTAGCAACAAGTAGGTAACCACAACTGCTCAGGTAGATTGATGCACTTAACAAAAAAGTTAAGTGAGTAGTCGAAATCTTCAAGTCTTTCCACTAACCTATCAAATATTAATCGTGGGTTAATTTTGTCACTGTTCCTAATGAATGCCGATATAAAATTTTGCGACATTCTATCAGCGATAACCATGATAGAAAAGTAAAATCTGCGTTTTATTGACATAACACACACTCACACACATTCAAACGCACCTCTGATTTTTCGGATTCATGTGCGTATTGTATAATTATCACTTGCTACGAAAAACATTGCGATGAAACCAGCAATCCTGAGAGATATTTCTTTACGGCATGTAAACCGAAGTCGGAGGTCCATGGGCGGCATAATAACTCTAGACTCTAATTTAAAACCCGATCCCGCCAAAAAGAAATACGAAACGCATTAAATCGCCATTTGTCTTACCCCTCGGTTAGGATCGACTTATGTACACGCTCAGAATAGACCCGTCCAAGACTTGAAGACCAACTCAAGACACGCAAAACTTGGATCAAAAGCATCCTGTGTACTTATTCTATTTCTGCCTGTACCACGGCTCTCCCACGAGCGGTCGAGCGCGCACAAACAATACCCCATTAAGGCACACTCATACGTGAAATATTATCGGTATTGGTTTCCCACGCTGCGTAACACTGCGGTAGCTAGCAGGACTTGCGGTTGAGCTCCGAGGTTCAATCTCCTGGAGAAAGTGTTATTTGGTTACGCTCTGTAGTCTGTCACTACAGATGCTTATGCTGATGTGATACATTTTTGACTTTTTTGTCAACATTATTGCTGATTGGACGACAATTTCGTCTAGGCCTTCTGACCAGAAACAAGGTAAATAGATGGGCATAGCTTCCCACAAATCCAAGCACCCACGTAATAAAGATTAGTTACAAATGATTGTTAGGTGTATAAAGATACACCTAACAATCATTTGTAACTAAGCTATCCTCTAGGCAAGCGAGCCGTGACAGTAATGTAATATTTCCCACGGCTGTGATGACTGCGGTGTGACGTGTCGGAGGCTCGGTGAGGCTGCGGTCAGCTCCGGTTGGGTCCTGGTCGCTGAGACACTGACCTACATACGGCTTCGAGTCGAGTTACACGGATTAGAAGAGGCATCTGGGGTTTGTGTGAATTTGAAATGGGTTTTTATTGTAGGGGTTTTCGTTATGATTTAACACTTTTGGGATACACTAAATTCTTAAAATATATAGCTCAAAACAGGGGGTTAAGCAGGATTTGATCACCTATCCTCTTTCATTTTCGTGTCGTTAGTTGCCTTTATCCCTTACTAGCTGTGCCCCGCGGTTTCACCAGCCGCTTCTGACTTGTTTTCTATTTACGTAGCGTGATGTTATGTTATATAGCCTATAGCCTTCCTTGGTAAATGAGCTATCCAACACTAAAATAATTTTTCAATTCAAACCAAGTAGTTCCTGAGATTAGCGCGTTCAACCAAACAAACAAACTCTTCAGCTTTATAATATTAGTATAGATTTATTTGAGTTCCGCGCAGCATGTCTTCTTCTTTCATGTGTCTACTATACTCTAATAGATTTATACAATATCCTAGATTAGGACATTCTCTTGTAAAATTAACACCACAAGGCAGCCCAAACTGTTAAGTAGACACTTATATTTCTCATAAGATTAAATTTAAAAAATATCATTCCAGACGACTTGCTAAAACAAGGCAATATTCAGTAACTAGTAATATAACTCAGTGGCAGCCATGAAGTCTGTATTTGTGCCCAGTAGATGGCAATAGGCTCGCCCCTATTACAAGGAACATAAACAAAACTGGCGAAATGAGGGTGTACTATTAGGTACACCTCTGCCTAACACTTCGGATATTACAGGCGTAATATTATATTACGTGAACATCTAAAAATAAATCAAATCCCTGCATCTCATCTTACTGAATGATTAATAAAACTTGATGGAAAGCGTCATTTCATTCAATAACTTAAGTTCCTCTTTCCTCCCACAAGAAACTTGTACATTACTAATAAATAATCAAGTAATAAACCACCGCGTCGTTTATGTACACTATTTAATATAGCACTCACGTAGCACATAGAACAACTTCCTTCTACAGTCAGGCGAGTTTTTGTAAATAAAAATCAATTTAATATACTGGGCGACACGCACCGTAGCAATAAGAGAGATGTGAGATGTGAGATTGCAATATAAATGAGAAAAACCCTTCATCCTTCATTCCTAAGCTGCACGATTTTTGTTTTCATTAGTGTTCCCTACCTACACAGTTTTATTCTGAGATCCCGCATCAGATCGACCTTCACCCGTGCTTCTCGAATGAAATATACTTTTTAGAAATCGTACTACAAGAATAAACATATTTCGGAAACGTGATGTACCTAATTATAGTCAAGTTTTATGAAAAAAACATTTGATTATTTTTTTTAAAACTACTTGTCCTTAGATCCTCATCCTCTCTCATTCCTAACCCAGCCGTGGTGAAAAAACATACTTTTCGTACTGATTGCCCCTTAGAAATTAAACCAAAGTTGTTTGGTCCAGATTTTGAAATTCCTGTATTCACTTGGGTCATTCGAACCTAAGTTATACGATGCTCATCTTGTTTGCTGCTAGTGTGTGATCCGTACATTACCGGAAGAGCGGAATCTAAGCTGGTGCCACCGAGTGCCCCCCTGGGAAATGCGACAGTAAGGCTGCACAGTTTAATTGCTCAATCGTGTGTATTAATGGCGATATAATGGTACTTTTATACTAATGAGTGTCGTAAGAATTGATCAGTATTGACAAGTTGGAGCCATAACCTTTAATATGAGTAAATAGTAATTTTACGGCTTACCGCAATTTCTTTTATGTTTTATAAGTTTCATTTTGAATGTTTATATGTACTGGCTCATTTATTGTTACAATAACATTGACGATTCCTAAATTAATTGTTAAATTCTAACAATAAGTCTTCAATACAATATTAACAGCAATCCATCCACGATGGCTATGCGTCCTTTCCTTGGGTTCGTGGAGTTAAGCGGTACTGTCCATCAAAACAGACGATCCTTAAACACGCGCTATTTTCTCCAGACTTCGCTCGCAAACCTTTCCGAACACTCGAAAGGTCTACAGTTAATAACATATAATTTGAAACACTTGGAATTACGCAAATTGCTCAGACCTTCGTTAAAAGCAGCAAATTAGGCACCCTTATGCGTTTCCTGGAAAACGAGTGGAACTGTTACTGTAAACATAGCCTGCAAGCGCCTCTTAGTAAGCAGAAGAGAATAGGGGAGTACAAGTAAATAAGAAAAAGTTGGACATGTGAGATAGTAACCAACACGCTATTTATGTCGCATTTTTTTTTGTGATTATACTTAGTACTTCCTAGCCTTTTCCCAGCTACGGGGTTTGCTTCCAGTCAAACTGAATGTGGCTAAATACCAGTGTTTTAATTGGAGCGACTCCGGATCTGACCTCCAACCCAGCCCAGTTAGATACTGGATAATACGATACCCTCGCTAGTCGTAGTTGCTAGTTGTAGTGGTTGCTAGCTTGGCTAGTCTTCTTTGTAACAGGTGAAACTATTATAAGAACTTTTTAAAACTGAGTTCTTCAATTTAAAGTCACTAACTAACTTAAACCATTGTACTGTAAAACAGCCGCTTTACAACCGCGATGCCTTTTGAAGACATTTTGTGTTACCTACCGGCATAGCCTACGCCTAGCAACCACTAAGTACACGCTCTCCCTCATACATAGCCAGAGGCTAAATGGAACCGTTTTGACGGATACACAGATAAAACACATCATCCGACGTGTCATGTACCGTTTGATGAACGTAAAAACTGACACACACAGTCACTCGGAGCCCGTAAACGTCCTCTACTGAACAAAAAGTGCGCGCGCGGCTAATTGGTTCACACCTTTGTCAAACGTCACACGGTGTATGAGTTTATGATTTCCGCGAACGTCGGGCTGTCGGGCATAAGTACTGTAACTGTCTGCTGATATGGGGTAGAAGGTAATACTGCCCTTATTATTCAGGCAATATGTAGCTTTTTTATCTGAGATTTTCACAAGTATGGTGGAAGTTGTTGGTTCTGCCCGCTACGCTATTAGACATAAACGTTTACGTTCCGTCGGTTGATGATATAATAAGCATTATTGTTATTACTAGAATAACCAACAAAACATGAATAGATAGTAAACGTATAACGTTCTTTACATATCGTAACAAAATTCCCTAATCAAATGATGCGGTAGCACACAAACGCCTCTCTATTTATATGAAAGCTCGTAAGCTCAAAATAAAATATGTAATCCCCAGCTTACCAAGTGTAGTATGTAACCATAATCATAATACATAATGACTATATTAAATTCCCAGTCTTCTTAAACGAAAGTAAATACGACAATGCCTAATAACGGCCTCGGATCTTACTTTATCTTGTCAGAAATCATGCAAGCACGATGACTTAATGAAAAGCACATAATACAACAAAGAAATAAACGTCATCATATATCATACATAACAAGCCTTTATTTAAGATAATATAATTATTACTTGTGATTTCTCTCGTGGGAACATCCACAATAGTGTACGAAATTTCGGCTGATTTATGAGTGTGAACATGAATTTGAGTGAAAGTGCTCAGAAATGGTTTGCGGGTGAGACGTGGATTAGACCAAACCACTGCTCATCAGTGCTATGAAGCGGTGCATTAACACATTACGAAATCTAAGTAAATGCACTCAACATTAAGAAAAACAAAACACCATCTGTGTCAAATAGAAAAACGATAGAAAAAGTGCACAAAACAAAAGCTGGATTAAATAACGTTAGCGTCTCTGATCGGCAATTATCATTAATGCCTGCTATTAGCAGCTACTTATAACCTTCCCACTGCTGGGACAAAGGCCTCCTCGCTGTAAGAGGGACAGACCCATAATCCACCACGGTGTGGGTAGGTGGAAATTATTGATACTGCTATAGTTGGTTGCATCTGTCACTTCATCGGAAGTTGATACCACAGAAGAGGTCAGAGGGGAGTGGTCAGTCTTTCGTTGGTCACCTTTGCTATGCACAGTAGACGCGGTAGTCATGATACTCAGTATCAAGTGCCTAGGAACAATACAACTCGTATTGTTTGTGTAAAGTTCTGCTCTGATATACCTACTGCAAGTGAAGACTGAATGACGCTCATGTTACGGACTAGTTGTTAAACTATCCTGAGATTAATGTGACATATTCTCATACGTTATATGCATAAATGAATGCTTGTACATAACCGACATTGTCACCACGCTTATGAGAAAGAATAATAAGTATAATTTTGGGTTCTAGCTGACGTTATAAAGGTATAATAATAGACAGCAGTTCTTTCTAGTTTGTATTGATTGATGGAGCCGGCACAAAGCCCTCGAAGATATAGATTGTAGTTAAAATAACTGAAAACCTTGAAAAACCTACTCACCATTATGACCAGGAAATTGCGAAAGAATATATTCGGTGCCTATTCAACATTAGTTTTAGTATATGCGAAACCTGAAACACGTGTCTAGTATTTTTATATAAAGAATCTATGTACAAAATTTCAAAACTGTATCATGAAAAATCACAAAGTTATAAACTTGTTCTGTTACCTGGTTGTCAGCACAAAAACGTGGTCACCAGCGTCATCTTGAGCTCATTGATAATAATAATTTGGTAGTAGGTATATAAATGATTGCGATAGGTACTTAGTATCGCTCGGTTTCCAACTTGTAGCCTTTTTTAAATATTTTTGGGACAAAAGTCTTTTTAGTTTTTTTGTTTGTTATTTCAACAATAACTTAACCTATGGCAAAAAAATACATCCGGTAAAGCACGTGCTAGAATTTCCAACTAGCTTTCCATATTTACAAGAACCAAACTACTTGGTACGTGTCGAAAGCCAAGTGACAAATCAAACCTCCCGGGTATTTACGTTGCGGGCACATAATCACCTAATGGCTGTAATTTTCTTTATATACACGATAGCTATCATGAAGCAGTCGGCTAATTCGATAAACTGGGGGTCACAGATAGTGTCTTGGCGTGCGTGCTTGCTTAATGCACGCAGCGACCATGCGGACGGCTCGTAATGTGACAGCAATGAGGATGCCCACGCCAACTGATTGTTAGTTTGTTGGTTTAGTTTGGTGCGCGATAATGTCGTTAAGATTTTTTTTGTATCTTATTGTACGGTTTTTTGTCGATCGTATTTGATTGTGCCACGGGAAGAAAACGAATATTCTAAAAAATTGTCAAAGATCTATTAGTAACCTATTACTAATATTCAATACATAGCATATTCTGGCTACCTACGGGACAGCGTATTCGCACGCCATAATTATACGCGTAGACTATACTTAGATGTAGACATGCTGAAACCTCTACAGCCTGACTGTGAAATTTACAGTACCATGTTCTAGGAAAACAATTATTTTTAATTTGATTTTATTGCGATGAAAGGAGTCCGACCTGCAATCGCGCAGATGATTTTCTGACGACGTACCATAAGATACGGCTGATTACAACAATGAAGACTAGGCGTAGCTATATGTATATATTTAACAATAGGCAATAAAACGTAATAGTTTAAATTAAGACATTTACTTTTATTAGTAATTAACATGGTTCATCAAATCGCGAATTAAACGACTCATTTCACGCGGCGCGGCGGCGGCGGCGGCGGCGCGTGTGGGAAATGTCTCACACTTTTATTTTTAGACTGCAACAAGCATAACGTCGTTAAGAATGAATGTATTATGAGTGGAAGCATCTTCCACCGTATGTCATAAATAACCTTCCTACTACCTACTGTGTTATTTAACGGTTGTTTGGAAATAAAAATAAATCTACGCTTAATCTAATTAATTCAAAGACTAAATAGGTCCTCTTGTTCCACAGATCACTTAACGAATTTAGAGCTAAACAAATGTAAAGATCTCTAAGGGGTAATAACAATCCGTCATCTACCCCGGTCGGAGCGGAGAATGGAACCGGCGAGAGATGTCGTGCGGTGTTCCACAGGGATCGGTTCTGGGACCGGCCCTGTGGAACATCGGTTACGACTGGGTGCTGCGCGCCGACCTCCCTACCGGCGTCAGCGTAGTTTGCTACGCTGACGACACGCTGGTACTGGCACAAGGGAGGTCGCACGAGGCGGCGGCCGAAAACATGACACGCGGGGTTGCGATAGTCGTGGAGAGGATCCGGCAATTGGGTCTCGAGGTGGCATTGCACAAGTCCGAGGCCATGTGTTTTCATGGGCCTCGGAATGCGCCACCGTCGGGATCCCTACTGACGGCAGGAGGGGTTTCCATCGGCGTCGGGTCGACGTTGAAGTACCTAGGACTCGTCCTCGACAGCCGGTGGAACTTCGTGGAGCACTTCCGACGTTTGGCTCCCAAACTGGAACGGACAGGGGCTGCCTTCAAGCGGCTCTTGCCCAACCTGAGGGGTCCAAACGCCTCCTGCCGGAGGCTATACGCGGGGGTCGTGCGGTCCATGGCCCTTTACGGGGCCCCGGTGTGGGCGCGTTCTTTGAGGCGGCAAGCTGCCCACTACTTGAACGCGCCCCAAAAGGTGATAGCCATAAGGCTAATCCGGGGGTACCGCACGATCTCCGGCGAGGCGGCTAGCCTCCTTGCCGGATTGCCGCCATGGGATCTGGAGGCGATAGTCCTCGCGCGCCTGCATGAATGGCGCGCGGAGGCACTACGTCGGGGGGAAACTCCGCTGCCGCGGCAAATTGCCGCTCAGCGGACAGACCTCCGGCGTGATCTCATGGCGACATGGAGAGAGCGACTGTTGCAACCCCGTGCAGGGCACGCTACCATAGTGGCGATAAGTCCCCTCTTTGAGGAGTGGCTAGAGAGGCGCCACGGCGCCCTCACCTACCGCCTGACGCAGATCCTCACCGGACACGGTTGTTTCGGGAGGTTCCTGCACCGAATCGGGCGGGAGGAAACGCCCGGGTGTTTCCACTGCGAGGATCGTCCGGAGGACACGGTGGAGCACACCGTAGAGGTCTGCCCCGCTTGGGCGGAGCACCGCCGTGTCCTTGTAGCGGCGATTGGCGGCGGCGATCTCTCGCGTCCGGCCCTGGTTCAAGCCATGGTCCGGAGCGAGAGGGAATGGGAAGCCGTCACCACCTTCTGTGAAGCAGTCATGCTAGTGAAGGAGGTGGCGGGACGTGAGAGGGAAAGAACCTCACGTCCCAGCCGCCGCGGGAGACGCCCTGGGCGTCGGGGGTCACGTGGTGGCTCCCGGCCACCGTAGGCGCGGGCCTGTGGACAGCGAGTTATGGGCTAGCTCGCCGTCCGGCCGTCTTATGACGACAGGCCGTGTCGACGGCGCGTTCGTGTTCCACGCGCGCCTCAAAGAGATGTCAGCAACCGAGTAGGGGTCCGCATGGGCCGATGCCTGCCAGAGCTGCGGGACTGTTCGAAAGAGACACCGTGGCCCTGGAACACAAAGGGCAAAGAAGGAGCATGGATGGGTTTTAGTCAGTACAAGTCTGACACTCCCTTCCACTCCGCCCAGAGTGGGGGGGGTCATTTGATGATTTCCCATCCAAAAAAAAAAAAAAAAAAAAAAAAAAAAAAAAAAAGGGGTAATAACAAACTCTTTCGTTCAAGGATACCTGTTTACCTACCTATGGTGGCTTTGTATTTATACCAAGTTACTTAATATGCTATTTATTAAAGGAAATAAATATGAACAGTAGCAGGGCAAATATTAGTGATGCGCGTGTCAGACGCACATTAGCTGCGCACATCAACGTTGTAATGCGGTGCGCTCGCGTCGTGGGATGCGTGCTCAGCGTGCCGCTGTTTCACTCCACTTTTCTGAGCAAAATAAACATGTAACTATATTATTATTAGCTTTTACCTGCAGCTTCACTAGCGTTAATTCAGAATTTGACAATCAATTCGGGTTGTACTCTGCTTGCAATAATAATTCGAAAGACACGTGGCGCCAGTGATTAAGCAAGCGCGGGGCCTGTAGCAAATTCTATCGAGGAGTTCTTGATCTGCCAGAGAGGGTACAACCCAAAAAATATTTCGCCTCGCCTCGCTCATCTCTGATGGAAACGCAGCCGAGCCTTATGCAGGGACTTACTTTACGAGTTATAAAGAAAAGCATATCAATTGAGAAAATGCAGGATTGAAGAGCGAGCGTAGCGATCTCGAAAATTTTAGCATTCACTTGAGTTTTCTTTTGTCTATCAATACAAAATAGAACAATTTGTTTTTTTTAAATCTCTTCATTGCAGAGAAGTACAGACGCCAGCACATCAAGCTACTAATATCTGTCAAATTAATTTTAGTAAATATTCAACTTTATCGCTAAAGCCTTAGGTTATGTGCTGGCGTCTGTGCGAAAATTTTTGCTCTCCACCTGGGGTACCATCTTTTTGCTATATTTTCTTCTGACAATTCATACTGTAATAGGAGTTATGCAGTTATTTTGTTGACTAATGCAGAGAAGTTCCTAGAACCAAGAGAATGCAAGAGCGAGCGAAACGAGCTCAACAATTTTGACAGCTCCCTCGGATGAAAATTAGGTTATTTTTGTTCATTTATTCAGAAATGAGAATTGGAGTAAATCTGTCCACTTATATTGAATTGAGTACCCAAGTATAGGATTTATTAGCGAACGAAGCGAGCTCGAAAATTGTAGCAATCGCCTGGGATCCCCTGATTTAAACAACGTCTTTGATCGATCATATCCAATCTAAACCATCAGCCGTTTCATCACGTTCGGCGATACTTCAGTTCACGAAAAGTGCGTTTTATATCTCGTATGAGATGCTCACTTATCCCTAAGCGGAGAGCACACGCTATAAATCTTCCACTTTCTATTTAAATAAGCACCTCACCTCATGTTAAAACACGCATTCTCGTCCGTTTGCTCATGTTATAGAATAATTTAGATATTTTTATGGTTGTGTTAACCTGTGCTTAGTTGTTACGACTTTACAACGTAAACCAACTTTGTGATGTTGCTATAAATATTGAGTAAACTAACTTTTATTAGGTTGTGATACACCCATCGGAAATGAGGTCCTTAGGGCGGGATGAAAACGCTATTTATTATAAAAACCTTATAACTTTAATATTTAAAAGCTGTACTTAACTTTAATATGATTTTGTGAGAGTTTGGACGCCTCTCCAAAGTAGCCCTCAGCTCTGCTATAAGCTTGTATACCTAGCTACGCTTTGCATGAAAATGGCACAGTTACCATTACGAGTTACGACCCACAATCACGGTTCAGACGAGTTTGTGCCTGGTAAACAAATAAAATCCTCACCAGTCGTGTTAAACCTCTCTGCACATCAAATGTAGCTGTATTCGTTTGAAAAGTGCGTAATTAGATACCTAAAACAATACCCAGTTTGCTCGTGCGCTGCAATATCCATAAGAGCCTCAAAATCAAGCTAAAGGGCCCATCTCTGGTGAAGCTGAAAAAAATAAGCCATAATTTCTATAGGGCTTCCAATTTCTTTGATCACGTCTATGTACGACCATTAACGCGGAATTCCAATATCTCCATACTTGGCTAAAACACAGTCTGCAATAAATCGGCTGCCATACGAGTGCGTCACGTGCTGACCATGCTAGCCGTACGATAACGGGTGATATTTTATTTATTTTCCCCCTATAAGGTCCGCAATCTTACGCAGCGCGTTTCTTAACGGATTGATTGCAATCGCCTTTTATATTGCCGTCTGTACAATGTGGGGAAATAGGTGAAATGTAGTTAGATACCGTAAATAAGAAGTTAGTAACTTGGGAACCTGTTGGCGGACACGATTGGGTGGGCCACATCTCTGTTAAGGATCAGTCCACCAACGGACTAGCGGATAAATTGCGGACAAGCTGCGGACACCTCGCGGCTGCTTCGTCTGCAATTGATGCCGGTATGATAAAATAATTAATTAAAGAGTTCGTCTTTAATTACGTGGATGGTAACTTTTCGGTCCTCCAAGTGTGTTAAGGCTTTCCAGTGAACAACTAGTCTAGATCCAATTATATTAGAAATCATTATGTTCCTTTAACTGTGTTAAGAGAACGCAAAACGAGCACGCATGTCGCCAAATGATGAGCGTCATTTATCATCAGCGAATTTCCCTTATACTTACTTTTGTTTCCAATTTTTCGGTTGTTGCAATATAGGTTGGAATATTGCATTTTAGTTTACTGCACTGTACACAGTCTTCATCTGTCCCCAATCTAGGCTGACCATAGTATTGCATGACAATAAGCCGAACCTATCAGGAACCATTGATGTCACAACTGGACTCGAATATTTTAATATTCATGAGATATATTTATGATCTGTATGCAATTCTGTAGGTATCTCTGCCGAAACACGTTATGTTTGAATGACAAAATATGGATACCTGGAGAAGTAGCTATTGCTTTCCAAGCGGTTCGTATTTTCTACATCGACTTTCATATTCGTATAGTCAATGACTTTTCCTTCAACGCTGAAAGAATATCACTTTGTCCAGGCCCTCAGGCGCTTGTATTTATTTAGACAGAAACTCCAAGTTGCTTTAAATATTAAAGCGTAAATGAAAGTAGCGTAGTATTTATATCTATATAAATAAAAAGAAAAATTCTAACTGACTGACTGACTCATCAACGCCCAGCCCAAACCCTTGGACCTAGAAAGCTGAAATTTTGCACAGAGGTTCCCTTTATAATTTAGACAAGGAATAAGAAAGGATTTTTCGAAATTCAACCCCTAAGAGGGTGAACACCGCATGGTGTTGAATTTTCTGTGAAACTTTTTATTCTCGGAGACGATTGACTTGAAAATTTGTGTAGTATGTACACAAATTTTTAAGTCAATCGTCTCCGTCTTGTTTCTTCAGTTAAAATTATGAGATACGTGTACCACAGTTTTTCCAAAACCATCCCCCAATTTAAAATTCAATGTCCTGATGGCTGACTGATATATCAACGAACAGCCCAAACCGCTGGTCCTAGAGACATGAAATTTGGATGGTGTTTTTTTTGTGAAGAGTCTATATCCGATAAGAGAGGGTTTTTCGGAATTCCACCCCTAAGAGGGTGAAATGGGGTGTTGCATTTTCTGTAATTTTTTTTATTCTCGGGGTCGTTTGACTTGAAAATACATACTCTTCAGTTAAAATTATGAGACATGTGTATCAGTTATAAATCTATGTATGTACTATACATATATAGATTACTTATTATCCCAGAAGTAAGATCCCGTTGGCAATTCTCGAATTCCACGCGGACGAAGCCGCGGGCATAAGCTAGTTAGTAGATATTTTATCAATTAATGTTTTATTATAAACGTCGGGTTTTCCAATACTTCAAATACCAAACACGGAATTGAGATTGACAAACGATAATAATCGAACTGTAATGAAATATTGTGGGTTAACTTTACGAGCACATTGTTACACACACTATCTCATAACGTGGCCACAATATTTTCTCTATGTGGTGGCATGACACACTTCGCTCAAATACAAAATTAACAAAACATTATTAGGTGGTCCACGTCAGGTACGTTTCAGGATTTTCGTATAGTTTTCCCAACCATTTGAGAGATTTCGTACATCATTATGAGACGAAAAATATTTTGATTCTTGCTGAAAACCACTTCACAGTTATTTGTGCAATAAAAAAGCTAAAGAAAACGTGTGTTGTCACTGTAAGCTCACTGACCGGTGTCTGGCATTGTCCATGACTTCGGGTCATACAGTGTTATTTATTTAATAATATAAATACCACAACACAACAACGACATTTATTGCACTTGCAACGACAGACTTACCTACAACTTGTTACATAGTCAATGGTACAGTCGTGCAGAAAATTTAAGCAAGTCCAGTCCAAGTCCAAAACAGCGTTCATAAAACGAGATTCTCGAGGTTGTTGAAGTCAAATAAAAAAAAAACCCCACAATCTTCACCCTAGACCATGTGTCCCATAAACTTACAGTCGGGCTTCCTTGTCCTGCTCTTCCACTGAGCGTCAGCGTCGGCTTAAGCTTTTTACAGGGCTATTCGGTTCCCTGCTCCCAGATTGATCAATTAAATAAAGAAGGTCTGCGCTGTCCAGCTCTATCTCTCTCCCTCATGCTCATCGCACAATCTATTAAAGCAAGAGTCACTGATGTTTAATCAAATTCTTAAAAGGAACAATGGGTAGTCAAGACTTTGAGTATTAGTTCTTATTTCCACTTGTGTAGCGGCCTGTATGAAGCTCAACGCTCGCGAGCGTTCGACATGTTACTCTTTTTACAACCAGTTCGACCGGGGATTTTATGGGTTTCATATTTCACCTCCTCGCGAGTAGGTGTAGTACCGCGAGACTAAACAGGTAGAATGGGAGGTATCAACTGTTATGGTTTCTGTATTTAGGCTGGCAATAAGTCGGTACTTAGATAATGAGATTTAGATACAGATAGTAGAAATTGAGAGCAGCGGTGGCCGTGGTGGCGGTCCCGACTTACGAACAGTAAGTCGCGGGTTCGAACCCAGGCAGGCACATTACTTTGTGTTATTTATTTCATCACCACTGCTCTCAAAACGGTGAAGGAAAATATATACATACTTCTTAGGACATTAGGTATTGTATGCTTTGGCACACACAGACATATCTTAAAGAGACAAAATCCTATAGTAAGAGACCTTTTGCGACATCTTCCTTTCCTAGAAGAAATAAGCTCTACTTTTGCGAGAAACGATCAACAAACTTTAAAATCCATATTGGATTGACAAAACAATAGCGATACTCATTGCATTTCTCCATAACAATAATGTTACAAAAACTTGGAGCATCGTGAAAATGCGCTCAAGTGAGATCCGTATCTCTTTATGATGTCGACTTTTAATTAATTAGGTATAAGTATGGTTTTTGTCGATAGATCAGTCTTGTGTCGTACTGTTGAATATATCCTATAAATAAAGCTTTTTGTCAGTGCTTATTATCATTTCTATATGGGTCTTGGTGCTCCCAGCAAAAAGTCTGTCAAATGATGCACGAACAGTGCAGTTTCTTTGTGGAGATGAAATCTGCTGCAAGTTCAATCTTGGTTGAAAACCAATGATAGAATTTGCAACAGATTCTCTCTCCGTCCAAAATATATAGGTAGGTATAAAGTAGTGACTCCAAATTCTGAGTAACACAAGCACACATAAACAGGATTCAGGATCTCGGTTTCCGGGGTTTTCGTGTCCTTTGTGTGTTTTGGAATAGACTGACCTGGACACTAAGCAACTTCTCTTAACGATCTAGGATTTCTTAGTGTTACTTCGGGATGACGTCCATAATAAAACATCTTAAATACTCAAAACCATAAAAGAATGTATTGTCCACAGTGCGGTGCGAGAGTGCGGCGGATGTGCGTCTGTGGTGACGACGGAGGCGCGCGAGGGCACGTGGGGCGCTGTCCCGCGCGGCGCCGGCATGCTGGTGGAGTGGCCCGGGGACAACGTCGGGATTAAGGCTGGAGACAGGTATGTTCATAGTGTATTGCAGATTAATTAGGGCAGTTCAGTTGAAAATTTTAACTAAACAGCATAAGGTAGGTACAGCAATGCTATTTTTTTTTCGGATGGGAAATCATCAAATGACCCCCCCCCCCCCCCACTCTGGGCGGAGCGGAAGGGAGTGTCAGACTTGTACTGACTAAAACCCATCCATGTTACTTCTTTGTCCTTTGTGATCCAGGGCCATGGTATCTCTTACGAACAGCAATGCTAAGGAAGAGAGTTCTTTATGTGTTTATGGTTAACTTCCTGAAATTGTAGGAATAGAAAAAGTTGCGCTCATGTAATGTTGAGTGGAGAGGGTTCGCTGGCGGGATGTCGACTGGAGAGAGTGCGGTGGTGGAGTAATAATAATACTAGTCTTCAGAGCTTCTTATTTATTCTTGTTGCTTCTTCAAGTTCTTCATAATACTGCTGGATTCGGAATGCCTGATTTTTTATAGGCAGCTCTGACCAATCACGGTCTCTCAATTTTGCACACGGCACTAATCTCCGCCCTTCGACCAATCAAAGCGCAGGTGGCTTTTCTATAGAAATCTTGAACTATGTTGTTTCTCGTGATCAGACATCCCTTACAATATTCCCTTAAGCCTTTTAATACAAGTAGCGTCGCCAGGTGGCAGGAATGCGCAACATTTAAACTACTAATTAGAAAAAATCAACACTTATCATCCTACTGGACTAACGTCTTATTGGATTAATATCACAATAAAATAGGAACTAATTAGAGATCACGTTATTTACACGTATCGTCGCTAACAGAAAAGATATTGTCAATTTTCATTCCGCCCCTCCAAAATAAAATTCAAGAGAGGAGTTTATTAGTTCCAAGAAAATCACGCAGGAAAAAGACGACACGGAAACCCGTGAAGTGTGGCCGCCGCACGTCGCCACATGATCACATTGAACTCGGAGAAATAGTCATAACAGTCCATTCACAAAACACCAAAACGCGCATAAAACGCCTTTACGATGCAATCTCCGCACTCGCCACTTTATTGCGCGCAATAACTAAGCAAATGCGCACGCGCATCTGTGCAGACTCAGCTCAGTGCGCGGCGGGTCAGCGGCCCGCAATCACGACCATCGCGATGCTATCTATGCCCATAGATGGCCAACGATGGGTCTCGGACTGTGGGCAAACACTGTCGTAGTAATTTACATTAGTGCATGGAATTTCTAGGCATTTGTGACGGCCACACACCGCGCCAAATAACTGGTTGCTTCGCTAGATATGCAATCTCAGGTTTCGCTTTATCTCTTTATTTTGTTTTGGCATCATTGAATCTATACATCTATACAAATAAATAAAATTGAAGTGTCTGTTTGTAATATCAAACTAACAGCTTTTTACTGAATGCATATACAGTGTACTTGGCTACCGGTTACCGATATTTTAAGGGCATATTATATACTCATTTCTGTCGACAAATGCATGTTTATAAATACTGCTAACCTTGTCTGCCTGTCTGTTTGTTCCGGCAATAAATCTCCGAAACGGCTGGACCGATTTTGACGGGACTTTTATTGGCGGTAGCTGATGTTATAAGGTCTAACGTAGGCTACTTTTATTTTAGAAAAATAATTAGGGTTCCGTGCAAAAAAAATAAAACCCTTGAAATTGTAATTATTTTTGGCCTGTATCAATTAATCCAATTAAGTGATAACAAAATTATTAAAAAAAATCGTTATTTTGGATTAATACCGCGCTCATGTCTTTGTGTACAAAAAGGGTTGATTTGAATCTCCCGGCAAGCGCTTGCCGCAACTCGTGGCCGCCCAGCTGTCGCGCGACGCGGCGGTTAGCACATCTTATTCAATACCTTATATAAAACTGCTGCAGCATCAATGATGTTGTCAATATTAAGAGAAAAAACACAAAATTCGATTAAAAAAGGGAAATAATATTTTTCTATAATATTTTCGCGCGGGCAACAGCTAGTATTTGAATATATTCCATAATTTAACATATTTCTAAGAGATGCGAACCTTTTAATAGTAAATAATAATCACACACATGACACAAATCCGAAGTTACTTACATAATACATACCATTAAAATGGACAGCAGTTGGATACTCAGTAGTGTTTGCTACTTAAAAATAAAATACAGTACCAAAACAAAATGAGAAAATTGTGACTTATGACGTTAAAGGCATGTGCATAACTGGTACCCTGGAGGACCCTGCGCCGACGCCGGCAAAGGGCCATCAATAAACGTCCGTTTAGAATGCTCACAGATAACATTGCCGCTTTACCCCTTAGAGAATGTGCAAAATATTCTAAAGATTTACTATGCTCACTAGCTTTATTTTCGTATTAGCTTTATGCCTACGGCTTCGCCCGGGTCGACTAATGATATGTACCTACAGCTTTTTCATTTAAATCTAATTTGGATGTGGCCACTTCCACAATAGGTAAATATTGCATTTGTGGTTTATTCCCTTACGGGAATGACTGTTCTATGAAAGCCGCTGTACGTTGGAATTATTTAATGATGGTTAATTCTTGGTAATGAGCGCGCAATACTAGTTTCAATGAGACAAACAGTGTAAACCTGAATAAATCACTTTTCGATATAATCGACGATCTATAAATCATTATCATGTTGCTTTGTGGAGTTGCTTCACCTACTATGCTAATTAGTGTTGATGAGCTATCGATACCTAGTTCTGATCTTCATGATTTAGAAATATTATGAGATATTACCGGAAGACGTTGCGTTGGAAGGGCTCCCACTAGGAGAACCGATGACCTGGTGAAGGTTGCAGGGATCCGCTGGATGCGAGTCGCACGGGACCGGTCAATGTGGCGACACTTGGAAGAGGCCTATGTCCAGCACTGGACGTCTTTCGCCTGAAATGATGATGAGATATTCCCAGCTTGAATACTGACATAAAATTAAATTAAACGCATCAAGTACGCTGCGGTCTGCAGTACCACGGCAATTCTGTCTTTGACATGCAGCCTCGCGCATGGTCTAGTAGAAACTGTAATCTCTATCAAGCCAGCCTATCACAGTCCACTGGACTGAAGGACAGGGTCTTGTGTCCTGTGAACACCCTGTCCTTTATCTTCTGCATTCAGTAGTTTTTAAAACTTACGCGCCTACGCCCATTTAATAGATTTTTCTTCTTTATTACACCTGTGATCAATATAATCAATCAAGTTTTACTTCTCAGCATCTAACAGCATTTCATTCCTAGGAAAGCCCTCAGAGAATGTACCCTGGGGCAATTATAATAAATATTTATATATGTGAATTGCTCTAGAGTGACGTATAAGGACTCGAACGATTAATTCTACACGATTTATCGATCCTAACAACCGTCCACTCTTGCGCATTTGTCAATCGAACATTAGTCTTGTATATGCCATAATAGATCTTATCAATGTTTCGCTTAAAGGCTTTAATAGTTTTACATTGATAGATAAGTTGTATAAGAGCATAACAATTATTCAGGAAGGTTTCATTAGTTGTCACAAGGAGTAGGAATCGAGAGACTTGCTCAACCGTCTATTTGGCTTTGACAAACATTTTAAGATGCGTAATGTATGGGGGCAACATACATACATGTTCGGCTCGGTAATGCCGGGCGGCTAAATCGAATATTATTGTAGATAATTTGCTTCGGGTGGGTTTTTGTTGTTCAACTAATTTCCATTCATTCGAATCGGATGCGCCGACTGGAACAAGTATGTAGCACCCCTAAGCTCTATGCACAAAAAGAGCATAACTTTATGTACACGTTATGTACATCCCCCTCATTATGTACACATCTAGGAGCATCATAAAATATCTTCGATAAGCCAGATACACGTTCCAGCATGAACGCATTATGGGGCGTGACAAGGTGCCCAAAGTGGTCTACCATTTAACTTGAATTTTCATCCAACATAATATTGGACCGTTGGATTCCGAAGCTGTAATAAAAACCTGACAAAACATACCGAACTGTTACGTATACACAGTTAGAAAGCAATCATTTAAAATGCCTGCAAACACAACATAAGCACGGTGAAATTGGCGATAGTTTGCAACTTAAGTATACAATTAACCAATTATAACGAATCAAATGTGTAAATTCGGTGAATACACGCTACTGAGTGGGTAATGCGTGGTTTACAATTACGGCGAAAGTAATTTTCATGGAAACATAATAAACGTGCGTGTTTTAACAGTGGTGATGGCATTAATTTATTTTTAGCAATTCGCAAATCTTCCCGATGGTAAGATACAAAGATGCCAGTCCAAGGACCAACTCATTATACGTAAAACATTGAACATCAAATAAAAAATTAGCCATGTTGGTTTTGCTTGTCAGATGCAATTCCTGACCTTTTCAATTATGCCAGATCCAAAGAAAATTCAATCCATTTGAGGCAAAGTTTGATTTGAGGTTATTTCATAAAAGGATCTGAAACTAATCAATCAATATCAATATTAATCTGAAACCTCATCCCAGAATTACCAAAATTCCTATTGATCTCTACTAAGTATTTTTTTTTGTCTACAGATTATTAGAAGTGAACGGCACCTCAGTGCTGGCGTGCCGCAGCCAGGAGGACCTACAGCGCGCCACGAGCGCCGCCAACCCCGCGCGGCTCGTACTCCTGCGCAGCGCCGGGCCCGCACAGGCGCCGCAACCACCCAACGGGTTCACACAGGTGCGTCAAACTGGGTCTTTTTTCGGAATATGTCCTAACTTTGAAAAGGACATTTCGAATGATCAGTCACTCTTTTTACAATTATTCTACCTCTACCAGCAAACTTATCGCGACGAGAATAAGGATCACTGTCATGCAAAATCAGAGGTAAAAGAAACGAAGACACGACTTGTCGTTTCCGCTGTAACAAAATGGAATGGCCAGAAGGCCCGCTTACCACTTGCACTTTGCCACAGGCTGCATTAGATATCACCATTGACCACCAGCATTTGCAGTCACGTACTATTGAGGTCCAGGTCGTGCTCAGATTATGCGACCACTTTGCTCAGACGCGTAATTTTATTCCTGTTGGTTATTTTAGAATGAAGCAGCATCACTACGAGCGGAGTTAGGCGCCCTGAGGTCTGCAGCAGATGACGCCGAGAAGGCGAAGGAAAGCCTTCGTTCCGACAACACTAGACTGACGCATCGGATTTCTTACCTCGAGGAGCAGGTCGCCGAATTGCTCAGCAGACATACACAGGTGAATATGGAGAGGCTTGCAACTTTTTGTAAAGATTTCGTGTAAATTTTGGTTCTTATTTCCATGCTTCCAATATACCAGCTCACTTGTATTCCTTCTTTTCCAGCTACATTCAGTGAGCAGTAACGACAGCTGCATAACAGTGAACAAGACGAAGAAGAACGTCACCAACATCAACATCACGACGGAACCACACCAGAAGCCCAGCCCGAAGTCCGAAGTGCAGGTGTTCCAGAAAGGACCCGACATCACCGCTATTGTCGCCAAACTACCGGGACTGGACGGCGTGGAGAATAATCTACCAATGATCAGACCGAGGTCTAACGCGTCAGGAGCTTCTTCAAGAGCGGCTGTCTCCCCCAGAGAATCCCCACCCCTGAACCACAGATCGCACAGCTCCCACAGCCTCGAACACAAAGCCGAACGAATGCGTCACTCTCTCTCCCATCACTGCATACACGGAGCGATTGACTACAGCGCCGAGACCGACGCAGCGATACGTATGATCGAGAGGAACCAAAGACACATAGAGAAACAACGAATGAAAAACGAGAGATTGAGCAGGTCCAAGTGCGAGGACTACTTCCGGTCAGACAGCGACTTGGACATGCGAGACACCCACTCCACCGCCAGCGTCGACCCAAGACATTACGAAATTAAGAAAGCAGCAGACAGAATAGAAGAAAGTATCAAGAAGACCAACTGGGCGGAGAGGAAAACCCTTTCAATCATTGAGCAACTGAAGCGGTCTCAACGCCTAAGAAAACTGAAAAAGAATGACAGCTCAGAAGACATTCAGCTGGAATCTGAAAGACATTACATGTATTCTAGAATAGACGGAAAAGTGTTGGAGAACGCTCACAAATCCAGCAGAAGAACATCAAAACTGCTCTCCCGAAGTGCCAAGTCTTCAGAATTTGAATCAGAGTCAGACTTTCCGAACGGCGACATGTACAGCAGCTCGCCGAGGATAGACTACGGCTCCGAGACTTGCTCCAGGATGAGTCATTACAAGAAGAACGAAGACAGGAAAGAAAATGACGTGAAGTCACGACCAACACCTCCGCGGAAACCTTTGCGACTATCCCTTCACAAAGCAAGAAGCGCGCATTCTTTGATAAACGGCAGTGAATCGGAGACGCCGAGTAGACCGGCTTCTGAGGCGAAGCACACTGACACCGACTGTAGCAAGAGGCCAGTAAAGCGGACGCATGCAGCGGACAAGTGGGCGCGGGAGAGGATCCGCGACGCGGGCCGAGCCACGCCACGGCCACAGAGGAAGCATCTCAATGGCCTGAGTGCTTGTGAAGCCCCAGCGGCTGATGACCTGTACCCTGAGAATACGCACATGCCGGTCAGAATAAACGGCAGAACTGGCAAGTGGTGTTAGCAGGTACCCACTGAACTGGTCTAAATCAGCCCTACTTATTAAAATAGATGGCAAAAATGAGGCTGAAAATAAAAGTCTTATATTTTCATTAATCAAACTTAAGTTTAGATGTTTCTATATGTTCTATGTAGTTACAAATCATTAGCCAAAATTGCCACAAATGAGACCATTACAGTCTTACAGACACCTTGATCAGCAGTGTACAGAATATGGATAAAATAGAGGATAATGTAAATACACTTATGTAAGCACCCACCGCGCAATACTCACCTACTGTAACGTATTTATTTAAGACTTAGTTATTAGCAGTTAGCAGGCTACGATAAATAAATGACAATAAACGTATTATGCCTTTACTTTTGTGCCCTCATTGAAACAGCAACCTTTAAACATATCCCAGGTGATGAGTAAAACCATTCAGCAGTATTTGTTGAACAATAAAACGGACCCCAAAACAATTCTTTAACATATTCGGTTTTCATTTGGCTGGCGCTGATCGGCAAACTCAGTTTGACATCTACCATCGCTGAATCATGTTCGAGTTGGCCCGGCGCTATCGACCTAAACATAATCGCGAACGTATATCTACATAATATTCGATATTGCCGATCGGCTATGCCGAATTATGCCGACCATTTGTGTAAAGCACCCCTTACAGATAAGCCTAACCAAGCAGTGGGTATACTGTTAAGAATGATTTCCGTCAAACGGCTCGCATCGCATCGGATCGGAAAGGATACGAACGGATGCGGCGACAGCCGATCGCTTCCGGCAGGATGTCGATACACACGATCAGCTCCGGACCGTCGCTTGCGATCGTATCCGTTTCTACGCCTAGTCAAATAATTTCATTCCTACCGTGTCGGATACGACGACAGGCAAAAGGAGCCGATCGCGCGTCGCTGCATACTTTCGGCTACGATCGCGTAAAGATAAATATCGTTTAAAGATTGTAAAATCCGTTCCGATCCGATGCGATGCATGCCGTTTGGTGGAAATCATCCTTAATTCAATTCCTATTCAAAACTTAAAAAAGGGGAAACTAATTAAAACAACCAAGAAATAAAAAACGCGCTTCATAATAAAATCCTTATAATTAGTATTACTAGCAACAAAAACAAATGACATTATTATGTACACCAAATTAATATCGTATAAACGTTTATCATAACTCCCCCAAAGCTGGAACCACACTCTACTGATGGTACAGTTTATTTAAAACAGCTTATAATCCTATGATACCTCTTTCCTTACATCAGCATATTGAGGTTTGACCTTTAAAAAAAAGTGCACCTATGGTAACAATTGAGTGTGCACCCAGCTTAGGTTGATATAAATAATCAACTTTGGTTGAATAAGACATTTTTTTAAAGAGATTTCAATAACATGCCGAAACAAATCATTATTATTTTAAAAGAAATCAAAAGCACTCGATATCGGCGATCATGTGTAGACGGGCCGGCCGCCAAACAATTTCCGGCGCCACTTAAAGTTGAAAAAACACAAGCACCTGACTTATCAAGATTAGTTTCGTTCAAGTATTGATAAAAAAATCATACCAAACGGAACAGCAATTGATATAGTAAGCACCATAATAAATATAAAATATACTTATTTTTAGATCTGATTTGCGATCGATGATAACAATCCTACACATAATTGTCTAAATTGGTAATATTTATCTATGACACGCTTGTCTTGGTGAAAGCCATTGTGAGCCATTATACTTACTCATCAGTTGAGCGGGTCATGTGTTGCAAACTTTTATATGAAGAAATATTGACCGAAGTAGCTCTACACTGTCTTATAAACTTGTAAAACTTAAAATGAACCTTCTGAACATAACAAAGAATTTCCAACAAACACCACTATCTGCAAAATTATTTGAGAGTTAAACACAGCGCAGTATCCAACCAAAGTTGAAATATTTATTATGACACAATTATTTTGCGCTGCGTTCAAATGGCCGCGCCGACAAGGTGAAGATACTAAACACTGACTAGGTCCGACTTCCGGATGAAATAACACCAGACAATAAATAAATAGTCTTCGAGTTGGTATTCCTATCTGTTATGTTCGTTCGTCTAAAACCACTCCAATAAATGTTCAAGGTAGGCAGAATGTGAACTCGCTTCAAGACTAGTTACAGAAAATTGCACACAGTGAATTGCAAAACGCAGTAAAATACATGAATCACAGTGGACGCGCAAATGCAGTGGATGCGCGAAGCGGAGTAGGCTAGGGAATATTCGCGCAAAACTTAGAACGCCAAGATGGCAGTACCAAATTCGTTTCAAAAGCGCACATTGGGTAACTCATGATCACTCGATCGCGACAGTAACATACTGCTTCGTCGTTAAAATTATTGTCTTTTATATCGATATCAAAAATAAACTCTTCGGTATTTAAAAAGTTTGGCAAGGATCATAAATACAACGTAAGGAAACTTCGGCATAAAGGTACGCATGATGCAAGGTAGAACTGAAAATGGCTCAGATGTGACAAGCTCATGCGGCTCTGCGACGTTCTCCGGCCATTTGAACGACAGCGCACCGACAGTCTTACTTAATAATAAACTAATCTACGATAACTGCAGTACTCGCCAAGGAACGGCGTAGAAAATGTTGATAAAGTCATTTCATTGCACACGGCAGAGACTAGTGCCGTTTATACATACGAGCAATGCAACTCGACAGAAATGTTTTTTTTTTAGATTACACAATTACTTTTTCAATACACTTCCTCGGAAACTGGCTCTTACCGCACTACGATTAAGTTCAACATGCAATGTATTTCACACCCGTGGATTTTTTTCATTTATATACTAAGTCCAAATTGGTTCTTTTTTTTCTTAATCTCGGCAAAAAGATATGCGTCTTCACGGTGTTAATATTTTTTGAATACTTTAATTTTGTTTATAAATAGAATTTCATAAATAAACATGATTATTTAAAAAATATTTACTTTTATGAACAAATTAACATTTTATGTGTTCTAAATTCAAAAATATTTTAATTTTCTATTTTTATTATTAGGCTGTTTAGCGGCTTCATACCTTTGCTTCTCCTTCAACCTAGTGAAAGCAAAGCAAGAAAAAAAAAAGGAAATTAAATCATAGTTTCCTAATAATTCATGACAAAAATACTTTTCGTTCTATTATTTTCTTTCTTCGAAAGTGTAATGAAAAACGTCGTTTGACACATGTGGGCATTTGTTACTGCAGTTCTCGGCTCCATAACAAAGTTTCCCCACTTATATCAAAATGTACTATAGGGGAATAGTACTTTAATTTCCATAATTATTAACTTGGTTGTTTGTTGAATGGCGATTTTCTATACAGCAAAAATCTCGTACAACATGGCAGATGTCAGTCTTGGCGAATTGCTTTTACTTGGGAAGACATAGCAAACTGGGCAGCTCTGCTTATAGCAGCGTGCTTAGATGTGATCGTATATCAGCCCAGTCTCGGCCGCGTACAACAAAATGGCGGCCCTTTTTGAAAATCGAATCTGACATTACCCAGATCTATGGAAGTGGCCGAACTTAATCTACATGAAAGTTATTTACATTAAAAAAGGCTACACTTTAAAAAAGGTCGAGCAACTGGCCTGTATTTTTTGAATATTACATATGCTCCTTTTTTGCCATCTTTTTAACGATGGTAACACTATGTTGTACAGTCAGAGTGATTATTGTAGCCTATGGGTTAGGGTAACGTACGTGTAGAAGAACTAATATTAAATTGTATATGGCTCTAAAACATTTATGACTTTATAGATAGATAAATAGATTGATAAGATACGGTATACATGGGAAGTTCAATGACTGGCCAACGTAGTACGATGATGTCTTGAAAATTATCATTAACGCAGATAAAATTCAATCACTTTATTATTGCAGCACATCATACGGGGGTTTTAATACAGATGGCCAGTTATTAAAGTTAAATCTAATACAATTCTGCCCGACTGTACAGTTCACACATCCAGAAGATTGTCAAATAAAATATTCTTGCACAGCTACTTAATTTAGATTGAAAAAGACTGCGAGAATCTACTTATAAGAGACACCGCCTAGTCGCCCTGTCTAGATGGGTTTTTATTCGACTAGGAGTGTTCATCGTTATTACATCGACTAATATAATATACGCAGATTTTTCAAAATAAATATTAACCATCCCATTCTGACGACTTTTGTCGCGTTGTAAGCCTTCACCGGAGAGGAGTTGTTTGCAAGATGAACACACGGGTGATAACAGTGCTTGCATATTATTCGCTCCAAACATGTATTCGTGACAATTTATATTATACTTTAAGAACCTGTCCATAAAACTCAGATTTCAATCAAATAAGGACCCTTTCAGTCGTTTTAACAATTCGTTTTTGACATTCAAGTTTTATGAACACGCATATAATAGAGAGTTAAATTAAATAAACTCTCGTTTAAAAAAATATTCAGTTTTAGCCAGCACAGGGCAGCTTGTTGGTTTATGAACTGCAAGAGATCTTCACTCAGAACTCGAAGCAGCGTCCGAGGTTGACGTACTTCTTCAGTGCGTAGGGTAATGGTAGCTCCTTAACGAAACAGAGGAAGGATAATTAAGACAACATATTCAACACACATACTAACTAAGGACACTTACTAAATACGGCTGTTTGTAAAATAAAAAGAGTCAAAATTCAGCCACAGCAAAGAGACACAAAATGGGTATGAAAAAATGGCATGCTTCCAAACTCCATCCTTACAGTCTAATATATAAAAAATTGTTATGAAAATTGGTTCAGGAGCAGTAATATCTACAATAAGTAATATTACAATATTGAGAAATACTTGGCTATCTCGACTTGACTTCAATTATTGAGTTCCATCATCAAACAACAGAGGTTGTTCTAACTTGTTCGACCACCGAACATCAAACCAGTGTGAATTGATTGTTTGATAATTAGCATCGTTAAATAGAATAGAATAGACTATGTTCCAACTGTACACACTGTCAGGGTCGAACTGGCCATATAGTCAGGGTGGCGTTTGCCAGCCGGGCCCCAGCCTGCCCAGGCCCCCCACAGGCCTGGCAGCCGTAGCATAGGGGCCCGCTTTCTTTCAACCCTGCGAAAACTTTTATCATATAGGCTCCTTTGTCCTGCCTGTAGATTTGGCATTCCTATTGGGTTTTCACGTGATCGACAGGTCTAGACAGAGGCTTAATAAATTAGGAACCCTTGCCCCGAGACCTTAATAGGCTATTATGGCATCATACATAACGTTGCAAAGAATAGAGCTTGTAGACATTTTGATCTCTTACATATCTGAATTTATTTGAGGCATGATGCAAAAATTTTCGAGCTCGCTTTGCTCGCTCTTGCAGTCTACTTTATCTTGAATCTTCAATTTATTTATAAGTCGCCCAAGTAACTCCGGTAGGTCCAAAAATTTTTATTATAACCTGTCCAAGGTAGGTAGGGTGATCAAAATTTCACTTCGCTACTTTCTCTTAAATCTTGGCTTTGCCTAAAAATCGACCAAGTTGTCACTTGGTTGGTACCAAGTGACCAAGTTATCTGTATGAACGATCGAAACAATTCTGACCTGTCCAAGGCAAGGTGTCAAAAAATTTCGAGATCGGTTCGCCCGCTCTTTAGGTTATTTCCTTTTGCATCTTGCAAGTAATTCCTTTATGAAGGGTTCAAACAATTCTAGCCTGTCAAAGGTAGGGTGGTAAAATTTTCAAGCTCGCTTCGCTCGCTCTTGGAGCCTTTGTTCTTAACATTGTGTCCCTAAGTCGATTAAATAACATCTATTTCTCAATAAAAGAACAAAGAAAAGCTAACTTGTCTAGCAGAAAGTTCTCCGCTTTTTAAAAAATGTTGACTTGCTAGCTTCATATTTGTTATATTATTGGAACTGCACTTAGGTAACCTAATAATATATATAATTTATTTTTACCTTTATTTATTTCTATACAAATCAATTACATTTTTAAGCCATGGGCTGATACAACTGTCGGTACAATGATCGCTGACTCCATATCCCACATGTCGACAACCTCGTGAGCCAAGTCAAGATACTTGAATATATCGTTTATAATTATTAATTTGTATATTTCATTATTTTCCGATTTTATCCCATCTACTATCATCCAGTCTCGGGCCCCGGGCTTGGGGGAGCCAACCGGGCCCTTCCGGCCCAGTCCGACCCTGCACACCCAGCAGTCAATCAAGGATAGTTGGCTAACACTAAACTTATTTTTTTTATCTATGTTAATCATCAACAAAAGAAAAAGAACCAATAACAGTAAATAGAGTTGGAATTTACCATAGTCTACACTACTCTATCTTAATCTACACTATTCTATTTAACAATGCTAATTATCAAACAAGAAAATTAAAATCCAAAAATTGTTAACGAAATTCGATTCAAACAAGGAATTAATATTTTGATTGTAATGTCATGCGGACGGGAAGCATTTATTTCAAACATGCTGTTGTCGGTGACTTTTTACGGGAAACAGCTAGTTTGAAATAAATGCTTCGAGTTAGTAGAGTTTATAATATATCCAAACGTGTAGTATTGAGTGGTGGTATACCTTGACGCCGCGCTTCATGAGCACGGACAGGCGCACGCGGCGCGCGTCGGGCCCGCCGCGGCGCGCAGGCCGCAGCCCGGCCGCAGCCCGCGCCGCAGGCCGCAGCCCGGCCGCAGCCCGCGCCGCGCGCCGGCCGTCCGGGCGCCGCTTGCAGCGCCGCAGCCCCGACGTGTCGCTGCCGTCCGACGACGACTCCGAGCCCGCCACGTGCGAGCGCTTCATGTGCCGCCGACCTGGCCCGCCACGGAACTTAGTAACTGGACTATGATACTGTAGTGGCCTACAAGCATACGTCCGGCCGCCACCGAGCGCCGCGGCTCACTGGAGCGCCCGGCTGCGCGCGCGCCGCCTTCGCCGCCGCCGGCGCGCGCTCGCAATGGTTCGTGGTGTGGGAGCGTACAGAGTACAACATGAGCCTGTTAACTGCGCCGCGTTCATCGCTTGACTGAGGCAAAATATGTGGCGGGGTGCTTTTATACTCCGCGCGCTTTGTCTCGTTTCCAAAGTATTTTGGGTTTTGAGTAGCTTGTCTGTGATTGGTGTTTACACAAGTGTTAGGACAACCACTAATTGCACATAGTGTTTTTAGCTTATAAGTAGTACATAAGTAAATAAACGTGTGGATTTATTACCATATAGTCGAGTATCATTTATACCTCACAACTACAACCAAAATACGAACACGAACTTGACGGAATTTATAATTAAACCTTTGTCCGTTAAAATAAGGGTAATTAACGTTTCGTCTACGACCGAGATTATTACAAACGGGGCAACTCTTACCTCCGCCGAGATTGGGATCGCTCTCGAGGTCGCTCAGAGTGATGACGTCGGCGTCGGACTCGCACGCGGCCGACTCGGACTTGGCCGGCGACGAGCTGCTGGACGTGGTGGTGCCCTCGCCGATGCCGCTGTCCAGCTTCTTCCTCTTCTGATCCTTGGACGTCCCCGTGGTCTCCTCTTCGCTGGACGACTCCTCCTTGGCGAGTACCGTACCCTCCCAGTCCATGTCGCGCGACGTGCCTGGGATCTCTTTGCCTAGATATATTTCCACTTCCGCTGGCACTTTCACAGAATCCGATTGGGCACTGTCGTCGGTCTTGGAGTCGTCAGAGGTTTGAGGCGCGTCGAGCGCTGTGGGCCTGTCAGGAGCGTCCGTGGCATCGGGGCATAGGGCGGCATGGTCGTCCTGAAACTCGAAGGTTAGCAAGCCGCGACAGGCGCGCGAGGGCTTCATGCTGGGATCGGGCTCGGGCAGGTGCTCGGTCACGTTGCCAGCGGGGTTGGCGAAAGCGGCGGCACGCTCCATGCGGATGACACGCTCAGCGCGCGCGGGCCGCTCCACGCGCAGGCCGCGCACGTAGCCAGGCCGCGACGGCTCCGCGCGCGGCCGAGGCACGCGCGGTGGCCGGGCGGGTCGGTCTCCATCTCCGTCGCCGTCGTCACCGTCGTCTCTACCGCCTCCTCCTCCGCTCCCGCCCCCGCCTCCACCTCCGTCTCCGTCTCCGTCTCCGTCTCCGCCCCCGCCGCCGCTCCCGCCGTCACCGCCTTCTTCATCGTCGTCGTCCTCGGAGTCCGAAGGTGTGTCGAGCGAGTCGAACCGCAGCGCGCCGGCGACGCGGTTCTGTCCCATGCTGAGTACGAGGCTGAGCAGTGCGTTCATCTCGTTGGCACCGTTCACGTGGTCCAGGTCGTGCAGCGCGTTCAGCCCCTCTGAAAGCATATGTAGCCCCTCTGTCATTAAGTGTGAGAACCATTTTTAGCATTTAAAAAATACCAGGCACGTACCTTTTTAGTTACGTATCTCTCGCTAGCGATTCCCAAATTGTCAATTAAGATAATAGGTCTTTACCTATGTAATTGGAGATTTTATAACCAGCATTTTCAGATTTAATTATCTGTGGATTGGCGCCCAATTCGAAATTCAAATAAATTTTATTCGAAAGCCGTGTTCTTTTAATTTCAAATTCAGTCATTTGTTTTTAGATAGTGTTTTGTTTTTATGAAATTGTGGTAGTTTTTGGCGCCATGGATAAACTGAAAAGTCGTACAATTTTCGAATATGAGTTCCTACGTGGAAATACCGCTGCGCAAACAACACGAAACATTAACGACGTGTACGTGCCTAACACTGCTTGCATAAACACGGTCCATTATTGATACAATCGTTTTAAATCTGGAAATTTTGAGTTGAAGAACAAGCCTCGCGGTCGGCCGGTAACCATTGTCGACAATGACGAATTGAAGGCGGTAGTGGAAGCGGATCCGCTAACGGCGGAACGCTAAGCTTGCTGTGGGCCTTGGAGTTAGTGTCAAAACAACACTGAAGCACTTGTGTCAAATCGGAAAGATAAAAAAGCTAGATAAGTGGGTGCCACACGAACTAAGCGACCAACAGCGAGACTTATGCGTCGAAGTATGCATAGCACTACTGAATCGGCATAGACACGAGGGAATTCTAAATCGAATTGTTACCTGCGATGAAAAGTGGATCCTGTACGACAACCGTAAGCGTTCGTCTCAGTGGGTGGACCCGGGTACAGCACCTAATCAGTGCGCTAAAACAAAGATTACTCATAGCAAGATGATGGTAACTGTCTGGTAGACCAGTACTTGTACATCACAGCTTCTTACCGAATGGCACAGCAGTGACGGCAGAAGTCTATTGCCAAGAATTGCAAACAATGATGGAGAAGCTCGCAATTCAACAACCAAGACTGGTCAGTCGCTCTTGCCCATTGCTTCTCCACGACAACGCGCGAGCTCACACTTTACGATAGACCATCGCAAAGCTACAAGACTTACAGCGAGCAGCTCTCCGTCACCCGCCGTACTCACCGGACCTTGCCCCAACAGATTTCTACTTTTTCAAAAATTAGACAATTTTTAAGCGGGGAAAAATTCAATACCCGAGAGGCAGTACAAAACGCTTTCGCTGACTTCATCGCCTCCCGTCCGGCAGACTTCTACAGTAAAGGAATAAACAAACTGCCATCAAAATGGCAAAATTGTATAGATAATTTGGACCAGTACTTTGATTAGCTAAAATAAAAAAAACTACCAAAATTTTTGTTTTTTAAAATTTTCTTACACATCTCCAATTTCATAGGTAAACACCTAATATTATAGTTGACCAAAACAGTTTGAAAGATCAGGGTGACGCTGCTTACAAAAACTTCATCTACCGATGTATGTATGTAGTTCCAAATTTTACCGCGTCTTAAGATATGTAGTAAAGTTATACGTGTTTAAATCCTTAAGGCGTGAGCTCGTACGTACCAACGTCGCTCTCATCTTCGATGGGGATGCAGATGCGGCGCGGACAGGAGCTGGTGGGCATGGGGCGGCGCGCGGGCGGCTCGCGCAGGTGCGGGTGGCGCGACAGCAGCGACAGGCGCATGTGCTTGCGCACCACGGCGCGTGCCAGCACCTGCAGCCGCGCCGGGCACTGCTCGTCTAGGCAGACTGCGGGACAAAAAAGGGTCTAATAATACTTTTGCTGCAAGGCTGGTTGGAACGAACGACGCCATCTTGTATTTTCAATAAAACTTCCACAGACAATTTCAAATAAGTCTACCAACAGCGCCTGGAGACAATGTCAAGTGCCAAAAGTAGTCAGTAATCTATACAATCCCTTCTCAGTTATTTTACCTCTGAATTTGCATCGCTGTCAAAGTACACATCACCACTGCTCTCCAAATGGTGATGAAAATCTTTGAGACCTTTCTCTAGAACCAAATATTCGAAAATATATGACATCCGCCAACCTGTACTGAGCCCACTCCCGTTTTGTTTTTATTTAATTTATAGTTCGAACAAATCATAACCAGGATTACTCCTCTAAAACAACTTAGGGGTCGTCCATTAATCACGTGAGGCTGGAAAGGGGGAGGGGGGTTCGGAAAAAATTACGAAATATCACTAGGGGGAGGGGCAGGTGTAGTGAGATATCACGTGTATTTATTTTTTCTTTGAACGCGCGATTTCTAAACCGAAAAGCAGTGCGTGACCTTGACATTTTTATCACGGTGCTTATTTTTCCAGAATTAAATTAGATTATACCTGTTAACCTGTATTTAAAGATAATATTCTGATTTTTTTTAAGATACTTTGTACCAAAAAAAATACACGTGATTTTGGGTGGGAGGAGGGAGGGGTAGTCTAAAACTTCACCACGAATCACCATGGGGGAGGTGGGGGTTAAAAATTTGCTAAAAAACATCACGTGATTAATGGACGACCCCTTACGTGTATATGTGGTATGACTACAATTCCATTCTTTTTTAGTATCATTTGCTCATAAGACGTTTTGCTAATAGGACATTTTGCGATTGTCGTTTTGATAACAGGTGGTTTTGCTAATAGGACGTTTCGATACGGAGCCATCTCCTGGTATATTCATTTAGATTTGTCAAATAGAGAACTATGGAAGAAGAGAGGACATGGTGCGCCGACCCCAAAGAAATTGGAATAAGAGCAGGAAAATCATAATTTGTCGGTATATTCTATGTATCTACTTCTTCCCCTTGTAAACAGCGTCATTGGTAAGCTAAATGAACCATTAAAATCAACAAATCCTCGATCCTCACTTGATGTGGAGAATTCCGGCAGGTCGTGTGGGGCGGGCACCCTGAGCGTCGCGAAGGACACGTTGAGCAGACTGCGGCAGGCCCAGTTGTCCACTGACGTGCGCTTGATCTGCACCAGGTTGTCGTTCAGCGGCATCACCAGGACGCCTCCCACCTTGGTGGAAAAATATCAAAATTTTAAGCCTTGTGTTGGCTTTTTTTTTTGTTTGTTTGGAATAGCTTAGAAAATAAATCCACGATGATTCGAATCAACCAGTTAGTGACCACACTTACCGACTGGGAATCGGCTTGAACCGATCAGAAAGAGCTTAAGAGAACGTCGTTCGCCTGGTTTCGGTTAAGACGACGCGATGGATTGGCACTCCCATTGGATTTTCACGTGATCGACCGGTATAGACAGAGATTTAATAAATTAGGAGCCCTTGTCCCGAGACCTTAATAGGCGATTATGGCATACATACATAAGGTAGCAAAAAATAGAGCTTATACGTACACATTTTGATCTCTTACATGTAAATTTATTCGAAGCAAGATGTAAAAATTTTAGAGCCCGAAAAATCAAAATCAAAGCATTTATTTCAAGTAGGCCAGTTACAGGCACTTTTGAATTGTCGAAACAAAGACAATAATGAAAAGTAGCTACAGCCACGAGGCATAAAAGCTGTAAAAGTACTGTAGTTGCCCATTCCCTAACGTAGATCTCTATGGAGAAGAACAGGCAAGAAACTCCATGGACACTCTTTTAAATCACAACATCACACAATCACATTTTACAAAACCTTGGTTACATTATTCATGTTGAGATGGTACATTATGTGAGAACGATGTAGTAAGGTGTATACGTAAAAAGTGTCCATAGTAAAAACAATTCAAAAATAAAATAATAATTCAAATAAGTCGTGGCAACCATGAGATGACCAGTCACAACTGACAGCTCCCGATCACAAACATGACGCATGTATCGGCACCATTCAACTCAACCATTTTGAAGGGAACTAAATGATCCGACACACGTGCCACCATCAGCGAGACATTTGAGTGAGCATGACATACTCTTAACCGCCAGGGCACATTCAAGTCAAGAAAAGATGTAGGTTTCCAGCGAATGACAGCTTTCTAGTACATAGTACTCACACATTGTGGGTTATGCGGTTATATAATACTAAAGAGATTGAATTTATACAATGCAAAGATAGTTGTAAAATATTCAGCAGCTCCAACATACAATTTAATGCTATCCATTTATGCGCCCCTGTCCTTGTGGAGCAGGTCCGGCATTGAGCCAAGCATTTTAGCAGCGATATAATCGTCCAACTTGTAATATGCTTGCTTACATAGTGTGCGTTTAATGCATGTTTTAAATTTCGTTTCATTCAGTTCAAGAATACTTTGTGGAATTTTATTATAGCATCTCAAACAGTACCCCATGAAAGTTGAGTCTACTTTAGCGAGTCTGAAGCCTGGCTGAATTAATTGGTCCCTATTTCTAGTACCGTAATTGTGTCTGTCACCTCTTTTATTAAAAAGATGTAGATTTTCTCTTACATACATGTAAACAAAATGCTTGACACTTCATTTAAGTATGTATGAATTTGCCGCGTAATGACTTAGATGTATAAGTTATCTGTGAGTGAACTTGGTCGTCTCTATGGAGCTGTCTGTCAAATTGACATATTGATACAGCATGCGAATTAGGTTATGAAAATTAGATTGTGGTTAGGATATTTAAAAAATACTGATTAAGAACTGGTCCATAATTATTTCTTCTTAATTGTTTTTTACCACCTGTATATGTACATTATGGATTGCAATAAATAATTTGAATTTGAATTTATTTATCTTGAAAATTAGGGAAGTGTCATCAGCGAATAACACCATATTTTGAGGTTGGTTTTTCAATAAATAGGGTAGATCATTTATATATACTAAAAAGAGCAAAGGACCCAAAATTAAGCCTTGCGGAACCCCCATTTTTATTTTTAAATCCTGTGAATTAACACCATTTATTTGAACTTGTTGTTGTCTATCATTCAAGTAAGATTTTATCAAACTAAGTGCAAGTTTACCTAGTCCGTAATGGTACGTGTACGTAATGTCGTGATTTACGCAATCAAATGCGGTCACAAAAAATTCCTATGGCGTCTTGGGACTCTTCCCACGCAGTAATAATGTGCGTTGATAAGGTTACACCGGCGTCAGTTGTACAACGTCCCTTGGTGAAACCATACTGTTGGCCGTATAAGATTCTGTTGGTGTTAAAATGATTGAGCATTTGATTCAGCATTACCTTTTCAAACATCTTGCTAAAAACTGGCAACACGGACACAGGTCTATAATTATTTGTACCTTTACTATCTCCGGATTTGAACAGAGGTATGAATTTACTGTATTTCATTAAATCAGGGAAAACTCCTTGGTCTACAAACAAATTAAAAAATTAATAAAAATTAAAGCTAAGTATGGTGCTATAGTCTCAACTATGGATGTACAAGCTCTGACAGACATTCCCCAAAGATCTTCGGTCAGTTTGACTTTTATTTGCCGGAAAGCTTTAATTATTATCATAGGGTTTATGTGTTTAAATTTAAATTTAGCCGGGTAGCCAGACACATTCCTCTTTAATAAACCAATTGAGACTTCAGGAGAGGAATTTAAAGCCTCCGTAGTTTTTAACGGTATATCGGTAAAGAAATTTACAAATTCATAAGCTACTTCCTGATTAGAGCTTTTAGGACCACATGCTGTGTCTAATGTGTAGCTAGTGTTACGTATTTTCTTCCTGTTCTAGTCTCGTTATTTATGACTTTCCAAACTATCTTAATTTTGTATTCTGCTGTTTTGATCATGTTGCTAATGCGGCTTTGGCAACCTTGTATGTATTTCTAATTTTTTTTAATAATTAGCAACATACTTGTTAAAAATTTCAGTGTTTAAGCTCAAATACTCTTTCCCTAATTTTTCTGATACCTCTAGTTGCCCAATCACTATATATTATAAATTTAGGGCAAATACATTTTGTCTTCTTTTCAAAAGTTTTGTTGGACTCAGTGTGAACTAATGAAAAGAAATTATCATACAATTGATTTATATTAATATCGTCCGTATTATGGGTCATAACACTTAACTTGTTCTGTAGGGAAATATTATATTATACCGCTTCGCTCCCTCTTGCAGCCTACTTTATCTTGAATCTTCAGTTTGTCTATAAGTCGCGCAAGTAACTCTCCAAGGTAGGTAGGGTGATCAAAATTTCACTTCGCTACTTTCTCTTAAATCTTGGCTTTGCCTAAAAATCGACCAAGTTACTTCTGTATGAACGATCGAAACAATTCTGACCTGTCCAAGGCAAGGTGTCAAAAAATTTCGAGTTCGCTTCGCTCGCTGTTTAACTTATTTCCTTTTGCATCTTGCCTTTGTCTGTAAGTCGGCCAAATCGTGTAAGTCGGCTCTTGTATGAAGGGTTCAAACAATTCTGGCCTGTCAAAGGTAGGGTGGTAAAATTTTCGAGCTCATTTCGCTCGCTCTTGGACATTTTTTTCTTTGCATTGTGGCCCTAAGTCGATTAAACAACATAGTAAAGCTAACTTGTCTGGAGTGGAGGGCCTAATTATTTCAGTTCCTAGTCTATAATACATTTGATATTGTTTCAGGGATATTAAAAAGGTTAGCTAAAAGTGTAAAAAAAATGCTGATTTGCTAGCTTTTTTTTTTTTTTTTTTCCGGATGGGAAATCATCAAATGACCCCCCCCCCCCCCCCACTCTGGGCGGAGCGGAAGGGAGTGTCAGACTTGTACTGACTAAAACCCATCCGTGTTCCTCCTTTGCCCTTTGTGTTCCAGGGCCACGGTATCTCTTTCGAACAGTCCCGCAGCCCTGGCAGGCATCGGCCTTTGCGGACCCCTACTTATTTGCTGACATCTCTTTGAGGCGCACGTGGAACACGAACACGCCGTCGACACGGCCTGTCGTCATAAGACGGCCGGACGGCGAGCTGGCCCATAACTCGCCGTCCACAGGCCCGCGCCTACGGTGGCCGGGCCACCACCACGTGACCCCCGACGCCCAGGGCGTCTCCCGCGGCGACTGGGACGTGAGGTTCTTTCCCTCTCACGTCCCGCCACCTCCTTCACTAGCATGACCGCTTCGCAGAAGGAGGTGACGGCTTCCCATTTCCTCTCGCTCCGGACCATGGCTTGAACCAAGGCCGGACGCGAGAGATCGCCGCCGCCAATCGCCGCTACGAGGACGCGGCGGTGCTCCGCCCAAGCGGGGCAGACCTCCACGGTGTGCTCCACCGTGTCCTCCGGACGATCCTCGCAGTGGAAACACCCGGGCGTTTCCTCCCGCCCGATTCGATGCAGGAACCTCCCGAAACAACCGTGTCCGGTGAGGACCTGCGTCAGGCGGTAGGTGAGGGCGCCGTGGCGCCTCTCTAGCCACTCCTCAAAGAGGGGACTTATCGCCACTATGGTGGCGTGCCCTGCACGGGGTTGCGACACTCGCTCTCTCCATATCGCCATGAGATCACGCCGGAGGTCTGTCCGCTGAGCGGCAATTTGCCGCGGCAGCGGAGTTTCCTCCCGACGTAGTGTCTCCGCGAGCCATTCGTGCAGGCGTGCGAGGACTATCGCCTCCAGATCCCATGGCGGCAATCCGGCAAGGAGGCTAGCCGCTTCGCCGGAGATCGTGCGGTACCCCCGGATTAGCCTTATGGCTATTACCTTTTGGGGCGCGTTCAGGTAGTGGGCGGCTTGCCGCCTCAAAGAACGCGCCCACACCGGGGCCCCGTAAAGGGCCATGGACCGCACGACCCCCACGTTGATTTGCTAGCTTCATATTTGTTATATTATTGGAATATAATTGGAACTGCACTTAGGTACTTAATAATATAGCGACAAACGTGCGTTTGCGTATGTACTGTTGGCAGTATCGGACTGGGCCGGAAGGGCCCGTGACTGGATACTGGTAGATGGGATAAAATCGGAAAATAATGAAATATACAAATTCATAATTATGAACTATATATATATATATATATCAGTCTCGGGCCCCGGGCTTGCGGGAGCCACCCGGGCCCTTCCGGCCCAGTCCGATACTGCCAACAGAACATACGCAAACGCACGTTTGTCGCTTTCAAAGCCCGTTGAGTGCACCCGCGATGCCCTTACCTAGATCGCAGAGGTACACAGCCTAGCCAAGCTAACATGAATAAGGACTTGAATAAAGCCATATTTCATTTGGATACATAAGCGAAATCTTGTTTCAAATACAAACTAGGCTAAAAAACAGCACTTTTTGAACAACAAATATAAATTAGACACGCCCACGAAACACCCCCGTTCACATTAAAGTGCGGAATGAGAAAGTTATGATCGGTTTTAAAAAAAAAGCATTAACACAACAGAATTATCCATCAGAATTTAAAAATGGTTGATTTATTAAAAATCCAGTCCTATCTTCTTCTTATTCTGTATGCAACAAAAACATACAAGTTTCATGTTAGCGGGTACCAGGGTTTCATGGCGGTATAGGGCCTACCTTAATGAGTTGTTTGAAGTAGTTCTGATACTGCTCGGGGCAGCCGGCGCCGCAGTACAGGCGGTCATACGGCGTCGTCAGAGGAGGGATGCTCAGACCGTTACCTGGTAAAGAAAGATTGCATTTTATTTTATTGAATTAAATGCACAAAAGAATAGAAGATCTGAATGGGTGTCAAAGGAAAAAACTCAACGTCGTTGAAGGTCCAAGCGAAGACGGCGAGATGAGATAGATCGGTTCATGAAATACTGGACCACCGTTGTGGTGGCCAGGAAGTGGAAAGAATGGAGAAAGGAATTTCGCTAGCAATGGGACAACATGGACCGTTATAATAATAATAATTAAGTGACTTGAAGGCAACTTAGCTAGACTAGATGGAGGCAATAACGGAATGGTTGTCGAGAGATGGTAGCAGGTAGCGGAGCGTTGGCAGACCAGCTGACAGATGGGTTCAGGAAACAGATACTCGGCACAGGGTGCAACACAAACTACTATAAACGTGTCCGTATGTTGGTCGGTCTGTGACCCAGGTTGCGTTACACGCGAGATTCCTTATGATCTTTTATTCATTGGTCCTTCTAGTTTTGACGGGTGTCTGAATAACGAATAGCGAGTCTCATGCACAAAAAATTGATACAATTAGTCAATTTATCACTTACCGCCATAAAACCTAGGTTCACAGAATTCAAACTCGTCCAAAGTCGGCGAGTTCTCGATGAACTGCCCGAGTTTCTTGATGGAGTACTCCAACACATAGGGGTGGACCTCGATGCCGTGGTTGATGCCCGAGGGTCCAATGATCAGCCCCACCAGCGTGCTGAAGTAGCCCGTGCCGGAACCGATGTTCAGGAACGAGAGCCCCGGCCGTAGCTCCAGTCCTTCTAACACTTCACTGGAACAAAGAGGGAATTTTGACATGACAAGCTTTGAAGAAAGATGATACATAGGTACATTTTAGTTCAGGCATTAATATGTCATATTTATCGAGTCTTGGAAAGATACTGTCACACGAAACCTCGGGATTCGACTGGGTGTGGCAAACCCCTGTAGGGTAGCGGGAATCCCGCGGCTGACAACAAACAGTAAACTTTTAAAAGGCAAGTCAAAAGCTTAAGGCTTCACATTCTAGGCAGTGAAACTTCCAATTATTCTAAAGATACAAGGTGTAAAAGGACCCTTCTACGCAAAAAAGATTACTGGGAAACGACGTTTTTTTTTGGGTGAAAAATAACGTTTTACGGTAGGATTCAATGTAACATAGCAACTCAGTGTCAATATATTGTGCTGATGGATGCATTAAATAAAACAGCGAACAGGACACTTGACAGGGGTATTTAATGTAAAGTTTTAACATTAAAAAATTGTATTTAAAAAAACTTGTGAAAATGTCGGAACTTTCTCTTTTTTTAGTATCTCCTTTCGCTGGTTTGCTGGATGAAACAGATTTCTTTAGATCATTTTTCTATTTACTATTTTACAGATCATTTCGTCTTTTCTGTATTTAGTGTACATAAATTGTTAAAATAAATAAACTTTGGCCTCCAATATCTCAAAAAAAAATGATCGCAATTACGGGGTAGAACAAATGCCTTTCGGCTTCATATTTTCTTTCTTTTCTTTTCTTTCATTAAGAGTCTTTTTACACCAATTCTACCGTTTTCACTAGAAGAAAACATACTGCGCCAACTCAAAATGAGTTGGGATAAGGGCGGGAGAATGATGATATGCCTTTTTCACTAATTCTAAACGGCACCTAAATAAATGCCTAAATAAAAGCGCACTGTTGGATTTCCATCGCTCGGCTCAGCAGAGAAAGTTGAAATTTCATTAATTCTATGAAACTCTAATGATAATAGTGACTAGGTTAGTATTAATGATACGAGCTGAGTGCCATTATAACAAGTAGATCTTATGACATCACAAAACATGATATGCACAATCATAAATGCATCAAAACCAGTTAATAATAACTACTAATAATAGCTAATCTCCGAAACAGCTGGACCAATTTTGATAGGACTTTTACTGGCATATAACTGATGATATATGGAGTAACTTAGGCTACTTTTATTTTAAAAAAGAATTAGAGTTCCCTGTAAAAAAATGAAAACCCTTGAAATTGTTAATAAAATCCGATTCAAATGAAATGAGTTTTTTTTATAATCATTTCACACGGACGAAGGTTGCGGGGCACAGCCAGTCAATCAATAAAGTTCATGATCATAACATTTTTCAATGGGCAATGGTAATCAAATCAAATTGATGTAGTCCTCAGATCATGCATGATTTTTACGAAAATATTTTTCACTATTTTTAGAAGGAGGTTAAATAGTAGGACACTTAGCCAGACATGAAGATGGCAGATGGTAAAGAGTCTTCACTGAATGGTTACCAAGAGATGGTTGGCAGACTAGCAGCCAGAGGGGGTATAGCATTCAGAAGATCTTGGGTTAACTGGTTGAGACTTGTGCTGACCAGGGAAAAATGGCATAAAAAGCAGACTTATACTCAGCAGTGCGTAGAACCAGGCTGCAGATGATGACTTACTGCCATCACCTAATACTAAACCATTTGATTATGTTGATTCTAAAATAAAAAGAGGAAATGAAGTATAGCTATTCTCAACAACATAACTTTTATATAGTTTTTATATATAATAGTTTTTGTCTCCAGTATTACAGCTAGTGGAGGTGTACAGGGTGGAATTTTAGTATTTTTGAGATGCAGTAAGGAGGACTTTCATTATATATTTTTTTTTAAATTTTGATCTGCTTTAACAGATTTTTGGAACTATGTGTAAATTGTAAATAGATTGTTTCTTCTTAGGATTAAAAAAACTCTATGGGACCAACTCAAGTTTGAGTACTAGAAAAGTCATCATTGGTTGGAAATGGTTATGGATGGTCTCCTAAGATCATTTCTCAGAAGGTTATTGTACCTGCCCTTACTGCCCCATCACAAAATGAATACTAGAATCAAAAGGTGCAAGCGCCAGCAGTGTATTTATTATGCCAGTTGATGGAAGGTCTGGCGTAGTTCTGTATAAAGTGTGACCAATTTAGCGTAGTTTGGATCGCAAGCACCAGAAATGGTGAGGGGTTGTGTAGGCAAACCCATTCAAAAATATATGTTACAATAATATTACATATTGAGTATCTCATATACAAAGGTAACCAACCTCTACACATATAGATAGCAGAAAAAAAAACACAGCGGAATGGCTACAATGTCACAGTTTTCATCTATTATTGAATGTGAAATAACATGTTATTTAATTCATCTAGATTTATGTTAATAATACTCTAATATTAGACTTGGTCAAAATACAGAGATCTTTGTATGGATCACATCCCATGAAGCTGCTGCACCACTCAGATGCCTCTTCGACTAGTGGATGCAGCTACCATTCCAAAACTAAAGTGGCAGAGTAAATAAATGTCAACTATTGATTATACATTTTTCACATCTACCTTCCTGGAGCAGTACAACCACCCACCTGTAAATACACGGAGCGGACATGTGAAGCGGCCCGTTCCGCCAGGCCAGGTCTTTGTACGCCTGGTCGCGCGACTCGGGCGTCATGTAGTCCGCGCGGTCCAGAGAGCGAAACACTCGCTCCACCGGCCGAGTGCGGATGTAGTTGCCGCCCATCAAGTTGTCTATCAGCTCATTGTTGTCGCGCCCCGAGCTCACCGCACCACCCATCTTGTTTGTTTTGCTGCACTTGGTCTTCAACCCTCTCCTCCACACACCACCTCAGCTGATTGGAAATGTGACGTCACAATTGTTTTTCAACATATTTTAGGACCAGCACTTGCAGTTAGTGATTCCGACCAATCACAATGAACACAAATCCACGAAGAAATCGTAATTTAATATGTACATACGCGAATCGATCCCAATGAAAAAATATTCATACAATATTCGGTTCACACAAGGTAAAACTTGACATTTGTTTTCCTTGTGGAAGTTGAAATATCAAATAATGATCAGAAACGATTAGACAAAGAACGGCCAATCACAATGCCGTACAGTGTGGCAGTAACGTAAAAGAGAACGTAGGTAAGAGTTGTTTATAAACAAATGAAATCGATACACTTGTTGTTATTTTATGCATTAAGTTTGAGGTTTTGATTATGATTTAAATGATTTCTCTGATAAATTAAGTAAATCATATTAGAAATTGTAAAAGAGAGGCCGTCGAAAACCTGAAAGTTTTTTTTAGCCACGTCTTCTTTTTTGGTCAGTCATAAACTAAAGATGCAGTGACAGTATTCTTCTTAGTCTATGACAAAAAAATGACAGATCATCAAACCACGGGATTGGGGATGTGATTTATTTATTTTATAATTTTCTGTGTGAATAAGCTGGGTATTATTTCAAATTTAACAGTGTCAGGTGATTATCTTGTTATTGTTGTTAATAAAATATGTCTTGATTAATGTAAGAGAAACCCAGTGAAGTTTTGTCGTGTCACAGTGGGAACGTCATTGATAGTGATAAGGTTTTATGTTGAATATTTATGTGTAATTGACGTGATCAGTTGTGGAGTGTTTTGTCGGACAGAGCGATGGCAGAGACGAGTGAAGCTCGGGCGAGCGCTTCGGCACCGGGCGGCGACGCTGGCGGAGAGGAGGACAAACATGACGAGCGTATGTTGGAGTGCAACATCTGCCTGGACACGGCTCGCGACGCCGTGGTCAGCATGTGCGGACACCTGTTCTGGTACGTAACCCTCACGCGCTCCATACATTGTAAAAAGAGTTTAAATAAAAAAATAAGTGTTACTATTGTATGTTAATTATATTCGTAACATAAATTGGAATATATTTTGTGTTTATTCACTTCGCTGGATCTGAAAAGCTAAAGCTAGCCATAATTCACTTAGTATTTTAAGTGCATTATTGACTTGGTGAAAGTAATTGAAATCTTTTCATGAGTCATGTAAAACAATATGACCTAAAAATTGATTGAAATGTTATTGGATTGATGTTTGTTGTATTTACTTGAATTGTACAGATTAATTTGCAGTTGTGCTTGTTTCTAAAGATTTGCCTCTTCTCTTAGAACATTGTGTCCATAAAAGCGTAACATTATAGGATCAATTATTACCATGCACTGGGTCAGTGGGTTGTCTTATGGGCGGAGTTAGTAAAGGTATGGGGGAAGCATTTGCCCAGCACTGCAGTGGTGGGATGAATGGACCAACAAAAAAAATATTGAGAAAAATTAACTGATGCAATTGATTTTTTAAATAGTTATTTGATTTAAATCAAAGTGTACCGACTAACTGACCTTATTTAAACATAAATATAATTATGTAAAAACAATTAATTGAATTTCAAAGTCATCATCTTCCTGCCCTTGTCCCATTCTATTTGTGGTCGGTGCAACACATTTTCTTCTCCCATCTGTCAGATGTCACGGCATCATTTACTCCTTTCTCTTTCCATCCATCAACAGTCATGTCCATCAAAGTATGAGTTTATAAATATAAATAACAGTTGTAATAAGTTTAAATTAAAACAGCTACATGAAGGTGTATGTACAACAATACAATGGTGCAATACAATAAAACTGTGATGAAAGACTATAATAAAAATCTAGCTTGAAGGTTGAAAGTGTCTGTGACTTTTAGGGATTATTTTGACTAATTTGTGGGTTATAAATTTCACTTTTTTACCTTTGAAACAACTTTTGTTCTTAAAGGACCAATGGTCTTTGCAAGTTCCTGTCTCTGGTATCTTAGGCATAATGCAAAATTCAATCCCTACCAGCTACACTAGCGATAAGTGCAACAATAGGCTGCTGTTTTAACAAAACAGGTTCAATTCTTGACTTGGGCAAAAGATTTTCCAAAAACATAAAACTACGGTTTTATTCTTCTCCAAAATGAAGGTCATGGTTCATTTTCTCTACTGCCCACAGGTCTGCCAACCTTTATAAATTAATCTAACCCTGTCTGAACTGAGTTTTGAGCTTTGTTATTAAATTTTCGTTTGTTATGTTATTTTCTCTAACATATTTTCGTTAGTTGTTGCCGAAATATAAAAAAGGGGCCTTTATTATCAATCCGTACCCGAAGTGTAACCAACATGACCCAATTACTAAGGATCTGCTGTCAGTCCGTCCGTCTGTCAGCGGGTTGTATTTCATCATTCGTAATAGGTAGACAGTTGAAATTTTCACAGAATGTGTATTTCTGTTGCCGCTATAACAATAAATATTAAAAATAAATTTATAATTGAAGGGCTCCCCTACTACCTTCATGCGCGAGTCTTTTTATTTTAATCTGATCATTGCCTTTTATTTCGTGTTGACTTAACCTACACTTATTCCCTCCAATCAAATGAATAATTAATGAAGTAAGACACTCACTGACAGATCATGGACAGACACCCGCTTGGTATGGAACTACGAAATTTTACACTTTGTACAGTAAGGAAAGTGAGCAATATGGAAAGGGGTATTTTTTTCATAGATAAAAATGACACATTTCTATTGCTTTCGGGCGTACTACTCAATTCAATATCATTTTTTTTATTGATGTATAAGTATGATGTCCACAGTTGGCCATGTTTGCACCAGTGGCTAGAGACGCGGCCGAGCCGGCAAGTGTGCCCCGTATGCAAGGCGGCCATCAGCCGAGACAAAGTTATCCCGCTGTATGGCAGGGGAAACACCAAACAAGAGGACCCTAGGAATAAGGTATGACTCTAAACTACACAATTTCCACTTTTCTGAACATTGAACATAATTTATTCTATTCATCAAAGAAACGAGTTTAGACTTCCAGAATCTCTATTCTACCCCTCTGGTGAGGGAGGAGTCTTTGTGTCGTCTTGAAGTCCACCACTAACTCACCAATATTACCACCTCTACTACACTTTTTGTACTATGGAGACGAACTTGATGTGCGAAAGAAGAAATCAGTCAACTGCTCATGCAGTTAGTAAGACGAAATAAAAACAACTTCTCACCAACCAACCCTTCTTCTTTGTGTCGATTGCACTTCAATTTTGTTCGACCAGTATCTAGCCACCTAAACTGTTCGATTGAAATTTATTAGCTTCATTGAAATCTTGTACCGTGGGCCTAACATAAATATCGCCATGACTGTAGGTACCACCGCGGCCAGCGGGGCAGCGCACGGAGCCCGAGAACACGAGCGGCTTCCCCGGGTTCGGGTTCGGCGAGGGCTTCCACATGTCCTTCGGGATCGGCGCCTTCCCCTTCGGCGTGTTTACATCTACATTCAACTTTGGAGATCCGAGACCAAGTGCCGGTATGAATTAGCTACAAAATATTTGTGACACATGGATTTCGGGAAATTCATCCAGCATTTCACACAGGCTGTGTACGCTAGGCGCAGTTTTTTTTTTGGGTTAGAAGCGGGGAGAATGCTGAGATGAGATATAGATATGAAAGAAGACGTGTTGTGATGTTGCGCTGACCGACCATGTCCGTGGTGTCGAGTCGCGCCGTCCGAACCAAAATGAGGCGATGGACGTCTTTTTCAAAAACACGGTCATTACCTAAATTTGCAAGACTTTCTCCACATCAATTGCTACCTTGAAAAGGTCTATAATAAGTTAATATATTTTTGCAGCCCCCCGCGGCACGGCGCAGTACGAGGAGGAGCAGTTCCTGTCAAAGATATTCCTGTGGGTGGCCATCTTGTTCGTGCTGTGGCTGATCTTCGCATGACCGCCGGAAGCCACCCCGCAGCTCTTGGGCCGCGTCCTGCATCCCTACTGACTTGCCTCCGACTCGCTTCGGTATGTTTACACTTGGTCGCGATCCTTATCAAATTCTCCCCATTTCCTTTCAATGTAGTCTTAAGAAATTTTCGGTGGATAGGTTTCCACCTTGAAAAGGTGCGAATGTATAGAAATTACAAGTATTGTGATGGATCTGGGATGTGTGTGGATGTTTCAATTATCATTTCGGCGCACACTTATGAGCATTGACCCGGATCATGTTGCTTTATGGAGTTCCATAGACAGACTCCCAAGCGAGGTGATGCTGATGTCGAGCAATGCTTATAACTATGCTTTGGCCTTTAAGGTGTACTTTACGACGTTGTTGTTTTTTGTTCTTTCATAGTCCTTATTGTACATTACTAAAGGTCGTAAGGGACACGTGACGTCATGTGGTATATCTTAACTGACACGTTGGTGTCATGTAGATGTAGCTCGAGTTTGGTAACCAATGATGAAATCCATTATGATTTATTAATATGATATTCTGCATCCTATCAAAGGCTGATCATAAGATATTGTAGTAAATGTTTTGATTAACCAACATAAACCAAATTCGGTGGATTCCATGATGATAATGAATAATCGATAAACCTTACGATTAACTGAAGTATCTTAGGATCAGCCTCGCCTCGGGCAATGTGTAAATCCCTAATCTATAATTTCAAAGATTCCTATGTGATTTGATTTATTGAACAAATCTGTTACAAATTGATAAACTATACTAATATTATCTTTGCGAAAGTAACCATGGCATCTGTGTACCTTTTCACGCCTTAAAGGAATAACTCACAGCACAAAGGTTGACCTCGACATGAGTAAGGACATGGATAAAAGTCCTATCCCTGGTCCACCAGTGAGCCAAATTTTATCGAAACTCGTTCAGGCGGGAAAAGGTAACAATCATCCGTGTTACTTTCGTATTTATACTTACCTATTAGTATGGAGTTGCTTGTACGACCAGGGGGTAATTATTAAAAAAACATACTTGAATATTGCAACGGTATCTAAAACTGCCAACAAATCCCCTGAAAAATCAGGTAAAACAATAGCAATATAAAATACGAACGGTATTTTAAATAACAAAACATGTAAAAGAATAATTACTAAACTGTTCTCCCTTCCAGAAAAATATTTAGAAAAATCCTAAAATCACAGGTGTTTTTAGCCTTTATGTACAGTGCAAAAAAGTCAAAGCGCTTATTTTTAAAATTCAAACTGTCATATTTATTCCTCAGGGCAAGTTATCTGACCATTGAAAAATCAGGTACCCATTGAATGTACACTCTACTAGACCTCTCTTTAGACCTTGTAGTTTTTTTTTTTAATCAGCCTGTTCAGCCCCTTTTGTGGAGCCAAGGCTTCTCGCTCTTCCCAGTGGGGTTATGACTATCACGCCCCTAAATCATCGAGACAGCGTCTCCTAGGCCTCGTTCGGAGAGAGAGGTAGAATATATTTATTTGTAAAAAAAAATTGCACGAAAAGCCCACACAACATTCAAAATTAATTCGATGATTTAATTCTAAAACCTTAAAATTGTTCGGAAGTGTAAACATACCGTCACCATAGGCCTTATATTTTTATCTTGTTTAAAAGTTACAATACTGCCCCTTGTCGATCGATAGAAATTGTACTACAGTCCTACAAGTTTTTTTTACCTCTGGCAACCAAACAGCACCCTTATGCACACGAGAATAAAGTTCACTGTGATGCAAAATCAGAGGTAAAAGGACTGTAGGCCTGTATGGGAAAGGATTTATTTTCTAGTCAGAAAGGAAAAACAGGGATGGCGCTAGACATTTTGTGCAGCTGTCTCTTTCTCACACTGAAACAAATTATGGTTTTAACACTTTCCTATACTGGCCTAGAGGTAGACATCGGCATGACGTTTACCTAATAAGTTCGACAGGCTTACTGCACTTTGAAACTTCTTCTTTATGAAACTTGGTGTTTATCGAATGTCGACATTAAACATATTTTAGTATATTTTATTCTTCTAATAAAATGCATCATTGTTTATGTTTGTACTGTGACTATTAAGTTGATTGAATATTATACACTAAAATATTTGTGACACATTCGATAAATAGTTTGAGTAAAAGTGTTTTAGCTGAAACATGCGCTTAATTGTTTGTGTGATGAGGCGATGATTACCATCATGGAAAAAAAAACAACTAAATCGGCTAATAGGTAGTATTATTACCAATTTCCACATTTTTAACATCGAGTTGTTATATCGACTTAGTGTGCACTTATATCGATAATTTAATTTAACATTTTTGTTGATATAACCATTCGATACCATGTTTTTGCCGATAGTTACAGTTGTCGAAGTCATTTTATGGCTGGACTCAATATATCGTGTTTTGTAGCAGTATATTAAGATGTCGCTGCTATAAAATGAGTTTGATAAACAGAAATGATAATCTTAGACAATATTCATAGTTTCTAAAACCAATCGTTCGTTAAACGATGCATTGCGACGGCGACCAGTGCATTGTTTAACGAATGTTATCTCTTCTAGTAATAGTGAGTGCTTTGTAAGCTACTGTATATATTTTATAAACCCATGTTACCGTTACAGGGGCCTTCATTTGTACTCCGTTCGCTCGTAGGTTAATAAGGGTTAGTCCCTTGCAAGGTTCAGTGCTATATGCAAAGATACTTACGGTATATGGACAGTCTGAAGCCGCCTTGGCGCGATACTGGTGCGAACTGCTTTCGATACGGAGTTGTATGAGACTGCCAACACATTACGCGCCGCTGTCATAATTATACTCTCCAAATTAACTGTTACTCTGTCTTGATACGGTTAACTCAGTCTGGCGTTGCTTCGAAAACAAGTTGATAAATATAGATATAACTTAGACGAACACAACTATTCTATCACTAACCATTGAAATCTCATGTTGCACAAGTTTGCCATATTCGCTACATACCAGTTACATTTATTTATTTGTGGTTTCTACACAGCCTCATACATATTATATTCGTAATATAACTGTTAACTGTTCACAAAACTATAGGTTTTGATTGTCTTAAAGTATTTAAATTATATTTTATGTTAGTATGGAGGTGTGCATACATATTGTATGATAGTTGTGTGCAGAGGCGACTCGATACTCGGAACACGTATATTATATGAATTGGTAGATTTTGTGTTAATATTCCTGTAATGATAAGTGTATATATAATTATGTTGTGATGGGAGGGTTTGTTTTAATTGTAAATTTGAAAATAAAGATACATGATGCTGAAAGGAGTGTTCATTAAAAAAAAAACCCACCTTGGATGCACTGAAAGTATAATGGGATGAAATAAAATATGTTTTAAAATTCATTCCCTTTATTCATAAAGAAATGAAATACTTCCACAATTCGTCAGGTCTTCTCAAGTTTTACAAAACGATAACCCTTACTTTTAGGAATATACTTACAATAGGATTTATCAGCTAAAACCTAACCTACTATTGACTTAAGCAAAACATACTCTTCATATTAATTGTGTTTATGATATTAATCAACATACACGCTGGTCAAATATTTTGAATGTCAAAAATGCTTATACAATTTATTTTTATCTATACCATCAAATTAGTGACGAAATCGGGCAAGCACCTGTTTTTGCTTGATGACATAATCTGGGACCACCTGTTACCTTATAGTAGCAACCTTCTGATGTTTATTTATTTAACAACTTTTAAAAGAAAAGATATTTGAATATTAAAAATAGAAAAAGAATGTTATGTATGTTTTCTTTGTAAATAAAATATAATTACTGTTCAAAAGGATATAACGTACATTGGATACGCCAATTGATTAGAACTAATTCAAACTGTAACTTATAATGTTCGCGCTCAAGGTAGCAAAATGCTTCAGCATCCATTTTTGTGGACAAAATGAGTAATCATAATGGCACTATACAGCATAATTGACGCCACTTGATGTAATTAAACCCGATGAATGTCACAATAAAGTATCGCTTCAATCTTCGTTTAGAGTTGGAAATCATTAATGTAGCCAGCGATAATAAACAAAACTGTCCTCTTAATTTTTCTCAATAAGGCTACCTTTAAGCCACCCATTGTGTTACAGTCACTTCATCGTTATCTATTGATACCATACACATAATAACATGGACTAGTGCTACCCTGTTTACTCTATCCCGTACAGTTTGAGCGTCCTATCCATACTCGTGGAGGCGATGTATTGCGCGTTCTTACCGAAGCGCACGCCCGTGGCCGACGCCGTGTGGTCGTTGAACACCTTTAGCTCCTGCCACTGTCTGCACAAATATACCCTCACGTCTGTACCTGCGATAGCCAAGTAAGTACCGCTCTGGTCGAAGCACAACTCCTTGATGGCGTACCCTTCTTCAAGTTGAATAGTCTTGAAGTTCTTCAGCTTCCTCAAATCCCAGAGCTTAACGCACGAGTCTTCAGCCGCCGTGGCAAGATAATAACCGTTCTCAGAGAAGGAGATGGATGTGACTGGTCCTACGTGTCCAGGGAAGTTGGCAACATTGCTCTGTTCCTTCAAATCCCAGATCTTAACTTGGGAGTTCTCTGTACCGGTACCGAAGATGAGACCATCAGGATGGAACTGCGCAGTGGTGAGGCTGACGCCGGAGAAGTCGCTGACCTTCGTGAGCAGGGTGCCCGTGCGGATGTCGGAGAAGGCCCAGTGCTGGTCCGTGGACGTGGACAGCACGTAGTCGCCGGTCGGATGGAGGGACAGCCCAGTTACGGGACCGTCGTGCGAGCGCAGGATTACTGTCGTCTGAGACCTGCCAAACGAATTATATGATCATAAAAATAGTGTAAAAAAATATTTTGGTAAAGCTTCATTCTCTAGAGTCTAGACCAAATAAAACAAAACAGCTTTTCTACTATAAGAAATTTCAATGAAAGGCAGTTTACTCACGTAGGCACATTCCATACACGAATAGTGTGATCCGGGGACGCAGTGATGACGGTGTCCTCATCCGGATGGTAGATGACGCGGGTGACCTTCTTGCTGTGACCCTTGAGGATGGCCACCACCTGCTCTGTGTCCTTGTTGAACACTGTGGCGTTGCGGTCGTTGCCACCGGTCAGCAGCTTGCTGTGGTCTGATGGGTTGATGTCCAAAGCCAGGATGCCGGGCACACTAGCCGAGTGAAGACCCTGGGGGATAGAAATAGGAATTGGAGGAACATTGGGCTGTTGTTTGTGGAATGTAGATGATAGCTAAATTAACAAATCCTTCCTTTCTCTCCTGATGAGAAGCCAGTATGGCTTCTACAATACAGTTTAAAAAACGATACATTCCTAGTAAAAACAGGCTCTACCTCTTGAGTTTACCCTATTGGTACCATATAATGGTCTTGGTTTTGACCCATACAGCCACAATAGACACTTCTCTGGTTGGTGACAATATCTCGACATAATAATAATACTCACAGGATGTGAAGCCAAGGTAAGGAAGGCTCGTATCTGATCAGGCGCGAGCAGACCCTCGGGCACGGTGCGGCCGCGGCGCTTGCGCTCCTGCGTGAGCGCGGTGGCGCGCTCCTGCAGGCGCGACACCACCTCGCTGGACATGCCGACCGGGGCCGCGCCTCCGCCCGCTGCTCCGGCTTCCACCTATGTATGACAAACACAGATTAATAACGCAAGAACGCCTGAATGCTGCCTGCTGCTGTTACATGGTGTTAATTGTAATAGCTTTTTAATGTTGCCACATGACACAGCACAGGCATAATTAGGTGGCATACAGACAAAAAACTTTCAAAGCATTGAAATCTGTTAGAATATAGTTGACATTTCTAGGGCACCCCACATCAGGACCTTCTTGAGTAACTTTCATTCATCTTGCACAGTCTGTTCCAGTTAGACTCCATGGCACACATTTATACTTACAGCTGATAATAATTGATGTACCCCAGAAAATTAAAATTTGCTACACTTGTATCAAAACATACCTGGTGTGTCGGCTGTGGCGCGACGATGCCGGCTTGCGGCTTGAGCGTGGCGAGGGCCTCTCGGGCGGCGGTCACCTCCTTAGTGAGACGAGCGATCACACGGCACGCCGCGTCGTGTTGGTAGAGAGCGTGACTTAGTTCCTGTAGGCATATGTAACTTTTATCTGAACAGCAATGTAGGTGGGATAACTGCATCAAGAGCCACCACCTCCAACAGTTCCTTCCATACGTTTGTGAGTGGCTGGCCAGGACATGAGTGGAGGTGGATCATTGTATTGCTCAATTTACAGGTCATCTAAGAGTAAATTATATGCCTTCAAGCTTGTTGCCTCGCCTTTCGTGTCTTACTTTGTTACCACGTTGTTCTTTTGCAACTGCTTTTGATGCAGTTTTTACAAACTATTAGAAAATTTGGAAATGTGTGCGTTCTTTATAAACCAGGAAAGAAAATCTCAGTCGAGTGAATATAAACCGAAAAATCGTGCGTAGCAGGGGCGAGAAGTGTGAAATAAAAATTTATGGGAAATCCAACCCAATCAGTGAAAAAATCAAAATCAAATTTAAATCATTTTGTTTTGTCAATCATTTGGAAAGAATGGTTTTGAAATAGTTATGATTTTTTTATGCACACTTTTCCCAACCCCCTGCAAAAAAACAACAAGAAACAGGAGTTAGCTAGGAACTGACCTGTCGAGCAGTCTGCAGCTGCTGGCGCTGCGTGAATGCATGCAGCATAAGAGCATCCCACTCATCCTGCATGCTCTTCAGAGTGGCCGGGATGGATGTGGCACTTGGTGGCTTTGGCTTTACTATTGGTGGAGCTGTGGAGTACTGACATGTTTAATAACTCCTTTTTAACAGACTTTCTTCAAAAAGGAGGAGGTTCTCAATTTGGTTGTATTTTTTTAATTTGTTACCTCATCATAACTCCGTCATTTCTAAACCAATTTGAAAAATTATTTTTTTAAGTGAAAGGATATACTTCCTGATTCTTCTGCTTAGCGTGTCGATGGCAATCTAAATTGAGTCAGCCCAGAACTGAGCTAACTTCCCAATTGGTCCCATAGAAATTTCATAAAAATCGGTTCAGTAATTTTGTTTTTTTTTGTGACGTTAGTTGCCACATCACACGACGTCGCATCGCGTTCAAGATAGGTCACATAAGGATCTGTTCTTTAACATACCACTTTGTTACAAAAGTACATTTACATTAGAGACAGATTAAAGTATTAGTTCTATTTAACTAATTAGGAAATCAAGTACAAAATACTTGGTTCAGACACGTCTTTCACGATTTACTGGAATCCTAGTTTCTGTTTAGACTGTTTTCCCACTAAGTATAACAATACAACATAAGGTCAGGAAGTGGCAAGATCACAGATATTGTATTGTTTAAACTCAAACAGTTTAACGTCCAGGTCTTACTACTATGAACTATTTATTATACCCACCCAGGCATGTTTTAGTAATGATTAAGTTCTTATGTATCTTCTCTTTACTACACTATTGTATACTCACTTTTTATCTCAATGAGATCCTCAACTCTCAGCTCCTTGCCATTGATAGGGTCCACTCCGTTCTCTATGATATATTTCTCGATAACACGCTTTTCAAATACGGCGCCTGACGAGGGGGACACCACAGGCAGCTCGGGGACCTCATTAGATACTATAATCACAAAGTTAGGTTATAAACTCGAAAAATTGTGATCTTTCGTAGATATAGCGACGACGGATTGGAAAACACAAAGTTATCAATAAAATCGCTAAACACTGTTTAAACACGGAGACATTATGGTAAAACTAATGTTCGCATTGGTTTTGCCCACCGGTAGACAGAAGTACGCGCCTTTCGAAAACTAAAGACTTCAGTATTACTTGGGATACTAAAGGATATTAGATACTCACTTGCACAATATAGAGCCATTTTATAAAGAGATATTTCAGCCAATATTCCCAGAAAACTCTTGAAAACTCATGAAAATCGGCAGTCAAACAAAATTTAGCACAGTTAAAAAAGACAAACCACAGATAGATCTCACAGATTACTAACATGTAGCAAGCTAATAGATCTCGCTAAAAACGTCGACGTTATTATTTTTATTTTCTTTGGATAATAGAGCTGAGAAAATAAAATCGACTAATAGATAATTTCATGTTTATTACCTACATAGATGAATAAAATATAGAAAACTTAGCATGAAGCACTTACGGAAAAAATCGCCAAACCGAATTTTCTGCCACTTGTTACGGGAGGTCAGGAAAACTCATACAGTCAAGGAAATTATATACTAACTGGAATGAGGACGTGCAGCGGAGAGTCGTTCCGAGCGAGAAAAAATCGAGAGTGGATGTCATTCCTTTCTCATAGGGTATCCAATATTTGTTTATTTTTGGGACAGTTATTCTTTTATAATCAAAAACAGGGCGAAGCCGAAGCCTACGCATACTGTAAAACTCTGTAATGGGATAGGTCTATGAAGTGAAGAATACGTGACACTTAGGTTGCATCCTTCATTTTTAAAGAGATTTTAAAGCGTACAGGGCTGCAACATTCACATAGATGAAGCATGAGCATGTAGCATTTTCAAACAACATAATATGTAGTATTTGATAAATTTATTAATCACACTATACATTATAAAACTTATGGTTTTATGTTATTGTTGGATTTAGTATGGGTCAGTAATCTTAAATTTAAGTGCGAAGATGCTGATGATGGAAGACAGTTGCAAACTAGGCAATAGGTTGAATACTTCTTCTTTAAATGGACAACTTCAAGCCCGTTGCTTAAGATTCTTATTGTTAGGGAGTCTGCATGGAAACAAAACAGTATTATTAATACACAAACAATAAACAGTATTTAAAAAAGTAAAGATAGAATTTGTTTATTTTCAAGAAGTTATTTTTATTTTTGTTATTATTAAAATGGAGTAATTAATTAAGTTTTGCTACTGCATTATAAATTATGTATTTTGTACGCATTTTCACAAGACTATAAATACCGATATGGATAATAGAAAAGGCGTATTCTTTAGAATATTTTCTCGATCCCCGTTTACATATCTAGAACATTGTCACCCTAGTCGTAATTTGTAAACAAAGTTATACGAACTTACCTGAAAAAAGAAATTCCATATCCAGCAATCCCTTCACTGTTACACCCCTTCAGACAACTCGATTTCACGACATTTAAAGAGGAAGATTTCCCTTAAGTAATGTAAAAAGAACATGATAACGCAAAAACATGACTTCAGCGCAAAATTGTATCGGCCATATTGTTTGTTTATATGAATGTCATCTATGTTGCCATTCAGAAATAACATAATTCATAAATAATGTAATTTATTTAAGCTTACTGTATTTCGCAAGAAATTATTATTTTAATATTTAGTATTTGAATATTAAATTAATCCCGATACGATTTATGTGGTAGTTTAGCTATCAACGTGATTTCCGAATAATTTACTAAATTTTTTTTTTTAATTTTTTTGTGTACTGGCAATTGTTAGACAAGGACACAATCCACTCTTGATCGCGTTCTCGGTCTGAAGTATTCTTCCCCCTTTGAATTAATTAAAGTAATAAGTACTCTATTTGTTTGAGATAAAGTTCATTTTCAAACGGTTTTTTGATATCAAAATTTTGTTCGTACTCATTCCAGTTAGTATATAAGTTTCTTGCATACAGTCCACTACGCAAATTTGTCAATCACATACGTTACACGTTAGGTTGAAATAAAAAAATACGAATTATTATTATAAACACTTTTACAATGTTCTGCGATTCACTCCTTAGTGCTTCCATAGCTAATTCCTCTATGACCACAAGTAAAAATATAATATATTACTAAAAGACTATAGACACATGTGAGACACATTTATAATTTCTTTTTGCAAAATATTGTGCCGTTTATTGGAGTTTTACCAAAGGGTAAAGTAAGTATAGAGGGTTTTACACAGTGGGGAAAATGGAAAGCTATGTGGGAGACCTTTGCCCAGTAGTGGGACAACAAAAATGAAATGTATTGGATTAACCACTATGCTCGACAAGATTTTGACACATGACACACTGGTGTGTCAGCTGGTCAGCTGAATCGGCGGGGTGATGCGAATTGTCATGAATTTCAAGAATTTTTGTGAACTTTCAGCATTCGATTTTATTATGAAAAATATGTCGCGGCAGCTGTTTCATACGATAAGTTTGTGGTTAATATCTCCAATAACATGTTGATGTCGGTAAAACGGCGTCAGTCAATTGCCAAATATGTGTAAATTACATACCACTACACCCTTCCAAAAAATAGGTAACTTAGATGCACTGGAAATAATGTACAGTAGACGCTCAAAAGTGCACTACCATGCTAAAGATTACATTGCTATGAACTGTGCGAGCGCGATACAGCAGTGTGTGTGCGTGTGCGTGTATGAGTGATGTCTCAACATTCCACACATAACACACACTAATGAACTGTCGTCACACTACGCGAAATAGCATTATATTTCTGTTGCACTTAGAATACACATCATAGTGATGACTTGTTCTTACCATTGCATTGTTAAAATTCGCGTAGTATTAACATGGGTTGGTAGCTGTTTGGGCTAAGCATGGGTTCACGATCAATGAAGTCCAAGTTCGAATCCATGTTATTACAATGTGTGGCTGTTTTTTGTTTCTTTGAAACCTTAATAATATTTGTATTTTAAGCAGAAAGTCGTTAGGTATTTATGTTTATTTATAACGTAGTCATGCTTATTATTTATTTTTTATAAGAAGTTAAATATAAGATAGTTATTGTATTATTATTTAACCTCATTAGTTGATTTTTATTTTATGTTTTCGGTGTTGGAAGGTGGAAATAAAAAAATCATGCTGAATGATAACAAAAATGTTTATTCGTTTTATTTATTTATAAAATTAACAAACTTTTATGAGAATTGTGACGTCACATTCCTATCTAGGCAAAAAAAAGTTCTCTTATCACCGTTCATAAGATTTTTTGTTGTATACCCACTTAGTCAATTCATAATAAGAATAACATAACACGGAAAGGATATTCAAATAACACAAATATGATTGTTGATACCCGCTTTTTATAGGTATCAGTGTTCAGCAGAATTCATTGAATACTAATATATGAGTTATATATGATTTAAGTTGGACTTTATGAACGGGTTTTTTTTTATGTAACGTCACATTGAATGTATTGAGGTTATAGCTTAAGTGTTCATTTTCTTGACGAAAAGAATATTGAAACTAAACCCCAATTTAAGATCATTAAATTTAAAATTTATTTCTTAATTTTTTTATTTTTATTTACGGTTATGTTAATATTACTAAATATTTAGTTACCCGGTCTACTTATTAAATTAAGTATTACTATTTTTTCGCCATAAATCAAGTCTTCCTTTTGGTAAGACTTGAAAGTCTTCTCGTCAGAAAATACAGTCACCTCCCAGTTAAAATCTAAATAATCTCGAGCAAAACATAGTCTTTCCTCCCTGTGTTTTTGTGTCAAAAATGGTTTTTAGCTGGCTTCCGATGATGTAAACCTTCAGCATGGACTGCATGGCGAAGTCTGTAATGTAGTATCCAATTGCTCTGCAAACATTATAGTTGGAATGAAACCACTTGTTTCATATTCTTCCACCATAAAACGTCGCCGAGTCGGGTTAATAAGCGGCGGCATTTAACTTCTTAGACGACTCTTCAGACTACCTTCGTCTTCAAACCTCTTTACCCAACGGCTAACAGAATTTCTAAAAAAAAAAAAAACAAAATATGATTACACACTTGCAACTAGCAATTTATTTAATAATAAGAAAAACACACACCACAACTATCGTCATAATAATTATAATTTTTAAAAATAACTTACACATTTTAAGCCAGTTTCAGTTGAAATTTGAGAAATATTAAGCCCATTTTTACGCAAAGTGACAATATTTGCCCTGTCATCAATACTAATATTAGCTTGCATCTTTAATAAAGACAATCAAACAATCCGCTAATCGTAATAATAACACAAACGCTCGTAACAAAGTTCACTAACTAACAACGTCATAACTAACTACTTTGTTCAATCCAGAAGTTTATTTTGTTTCACAATCACTCTCATCTTTTTTGTTAATAATAAGTTCCAACTAATATTTAGAAAAACATATCTCATCGGGTCTAACGTATCATTTATAATTAAAACACAAAAAGTGTAATGTCACTTGGGTTCGAACGCAGGCTACACTGTGCGAGACTTTTTATCTATAGCGTTAACCGCTAAGCCAGATAGACACATAATTGTTAGTTTGAAATTAAATATCACTAAATACTCCGTCGCGACATGACAGGCTTGTCACTAAGGCAAATGATCATTATATCGCACTCTTTCTGACTAGATAATTATGAAAGAGTACGATATACGAGATCGTGTATGTGTGCAAAATGTTTGTTATGGAAAAAGGTCGTAAGTGCGACTTGCTTTGATGCGATCGTTTTGTGAAACTGCTACTGCACTTATGGTCTCTACTGTACTTAGACAACTTTCTCGTTAGCTAAAAAAACTCGAAAGGGCAAAATAAAGAGAGTAACATTCTATCTGCGTTCCTATTTTTACCATTATTCATACATAATTTCATGAAAAAACACGATCAAAGTCTTGACAAATATTACTAAAATCTCCAGTGCTGATCGTTATCCAAAGTTTCATCATTCGATTATAAAGTTGCATAAAACCTAATCGATACTCGCAATGAAATCGAATTTGGAAAAAAAAAGAGTTGAAACGGAATAAAAACTCTTTGGTATAATTCCAAATACTTATTTAATTTAAAATTAATCTTTTTATGCTAGGTATCGTTTTAAATAATTTCATTTAGTAATTATTCGATGCTTTTGGTTGACTTTAAGAGAAGGAGATTTATAAATGATAAGAAACAAGGAAATGTGTAATCACAAAAAAAAACTTGCTTCTAAGTAAACATTCCGGTGATTACCTTTCTTTTAAAAACTTATAGATGGTCCTTTAACTTTCCGTTGAACTAGCAGCGTGAGATTTGACATGAAATAAAGTTTCACAATTCAAGCAAATAAAAAATCTGGAAATGAGTTATGTTTCGGCGGTCGGGAATTTAGTAAAAAAAATATTTATTTATTACAATATTATTTAATTTAAAAAAATACAGGATATTAAGCTGATGGCTGATGCAAGACTGAATACAATGCAAAGAAAAATAATTCTATTGAATTTCCAGTAAATGCATAGTTGCAATATGACGCATGCAGACGGTGGCTGCAGGCTCAGCGTAAACGCGTGTTACGATGAGTTAACTCCTCCCTCCATAAGATAGAAGCAACTCTTACTTCTGGCGGCGTCCGCGCTGCCATTGGTGTCCTCCGGGATGTTCTTAGTTTTCCACTGATACAGCTTCCAGGATTCTGCAGCGACCAGTAGGATATATAGAATGATTGTGTTCCAGCTAGGTGTAGCTGCTATGATTGGCCAATTATCTTCTTCTGGCACGGATATGTCGCCTGCTCTATTGATCAGTTCATGGATGCTGTCTAGTGAGATGTCTTCTAACTGGAGTTCGTATTGTATTGATTGTTCGAAGGCTTGATGCTGCTCAGGTAATGGTATGACCTCGTTGATGACGACCGTGTCAGTGTGAGATCGCAGTGTCTTGTTCATGACGTTCATCTGGCAGTCTTCTGTTAGTGTAACGAGATGAATTCCGGATAGCTTCTTGTAATCTGTCTTGGTGTTGCATTGTGTTTTGGTAACTTCGTCTTCTCTGAGGACTAGTAACCAGTTGTTGTCTCCAATCTTCTGAACTTTTCCTCTTCTCAAGTTCATCTTAGCATGGGTGCAATTTGCTGGGCGATGCTGAATGAGTGATAGTATGCAGTCATCTGTGTCTTCGACTCTTCCGGTGTCGAGGAGCTTACAGAGCTGGGTGTTGTCGGTCAGTGGCTGACAGTCTTCTTCCAGGTAAGCGTACTCATCGTTACCAAGTGCTAGGTATTTGGATTTAGGGATGATGGTAAGGTTATTTTTATTCGGGATTGAATATAGGTGGATAAGGTCATGTGTTTGTGGGGTAATTGAGGGGATTTCGAGAATAAAATTAACCGAGTGATCTGTGCTGTAAGCTTTAACTTTAATAGACTTCTCTATCCTGTATATGTTGCTAATACTAATACTAGCTACTGGTTTAAATGAAAACATATTTTCTAAGTTTCAAATTCAAATTCATTTATTTGTTAGAATGTGGTACAATAAATGGTCTTTCTAATCAGTGGTCTCATCACAATCTGCCACATGTGGCGTGCAAATATTAATAGTTTCTTAGCTCTTCTATTAGATTCTGAGGGCTTATAATACTAGGATGCATGGTGCCCATCTGAGCAAAAGTCATAGCATCTTCTAATAACATTAACCTATCTAAAATTATCTGTAAACTAAAATCTATCTGTACGTAAATATCTAAGAAATGTAAATGGTTAGATAAGTCATTGGAATTATTAGTAATATTTTGTAACAAACTAGCCAAATGTTTCTGATTATTGTTCAATTTTGTTAACTGTTTACTGAACTTATCTATTGTATTATGTGCCAATACTAAGGAATTCCTTTGTGAATCCTGAACGTTTTTAACTCTGTTTTTAATGTTTAAGATTTCTTCTTCGAACTTAGCTGCATCTTGATGGTCGAGGTTACCTGTGATCGATTTAACGACAGTACCTAATCCATCTATAAGACCGCGTCGCTTTCTAACTTGCGGCGTTAAAAACTTGATCTTCTTACCTATTATATTAAGGCTATATTCTATTTGATTCTATACGTTTTATGTAAATCTCCAGATGCTGTATTTTCAGCGTTTTTCGTGCTTGCATATAGGGACATCAATTGGTTAGAAGTAAAGTGTAGATTGGTAATGTTGTAAACGCAAGCAAGGCTAAAGTAGTTGTCTTGTTTAAGGAGTTGGCCTTGTTTTAGGAGGAGGATCCCATTGTCATTATCTACATGGGTAATGGTTACGGTTGCTGTTGTGTTGAGCACGACGGCTCCTGCGATGAAGGTCCTGTAATAAGATGAGGCCTCCGTAGTAGCTTGAAGTGAACCCTAATGGACTTAGAATTTGGATGGTTACCTATTATTTCTGCCACGTTATTTGGGTGAAGGTGTATGATCTTGTAGGGTCCTTTGAAGACTGGCTGCGTTTTGTCACTGCGTGCTGACTTAGCTACCTGTTTATAGACAGTTTCACCTACCTTGAATTTAATTTATTCTGCTTCTTGGTTACGTTTAGCAATTACCTGCTCCTTGTTTTTGGACATGTGTGCAGCGATGCACTCTTGAACTGCCTCTGCATTGGAACGATGCTTAATAACATAATCCTGGTAAAATTCTTTTGGATAGTATAACTCCAATGGGTTTCTTGATGCTGTGTGTCCGAATAACAACTCATGAGGTGTATAATCTGTTGCCGAATGAATAGCGTTGTTGTATGCTATTATAGAGTACTTCATGATTAACTGTATAAGGTCATCTTTGTTAGTCATTCTTTGTATCCTAATCATTTCAGCTAGGGTAGAGTGCAAGCGTTCAATAGGGGAGTTAGAATTAGGGTTATAGGGCGTTGTAAAGTGAATGAGGATGTTATGTAGTGCGCATATTTCTTTAATAACATCGTTGTCAAATTTAGTATCTGAATCTGTGGTTATTTTATTCGGTAAACCTAACACTGAGAAAACGTTCAGTAATGCTTCAGCTATGTGAACACTACTGCAGGCTGTTAGTTGGACTGCCTGGGCGTATTTAGAGAAGTTATCAATGACTGTAAGGAACGTTGCGCCTCCAGTTGAATATAGATCCATAAATATGTGTTCCATTGGTTTGCGAGGTGTATCGGTTATAGCTAAAGGTGGTTTAAGAGGGTTGCGTTCGTATTTAGATTTTAAACATGTGTCACATTGATTAACGAAGCTTTGAATGGTAAGTAGCATGTTTGGCCAATGATAATTTCTATGCAACTGCTTGTAAGTCTCCTGAATACCACGGTGAACAGTCTTGCCTTCGTGATATTTCTTAATCAACTCTTGCTGTTCAGGTTTGTTTTCTACTAGAGTTACGCGTGTTGTGCATTTAAGTAGCTTAGGACCTCTGTCGTTAAATATTGTTGTATAGACTCTAGAAAAGGCATGGTACAATTCTTCATTATAAAAGTAACAATGGAATACACGGTCAGCGATGGTGTGTTCTTTAAGGAATCTAATTATTTCAGGCTCTGTATTATTTACTGGGATAAAGACATCTTTTATTATTATTTTTGAGTTAGTGGATCTGTTATCTACTCTATACGTAGATCCGGGCGTAAACCTAACGTGGAACTGTTTCAACTGCCTATCAATAGCGTCTGTAATGATGGGTATGCCTCTAGCTTCATTGTCAGGCTGTGTATGTCTTGTAGACACTAATTCAAAGTCTGCTGATACTATACTCATACTATCTGTACCTATATGAGATTCGGGAATGCTTGGGTTTTGTGATTGTATATTTTCGTTGGGTGCTACTGTGTCTATTTGATTTTCAGCTTCCCTACGCGCATTTTCGAATATTCTATTAATTATCTCATCATCTTCGTTATCATCTAGATTAACAGCTAGAGAGTCGACACTGCCATGGAAGATTTTAACACGTGATAGTGCGTCTGCGTTAGTATTTTGACGACCCTGCTTGTATACAACCTTGTAATCGTATTCCGAGAGTTTTAAACGCCATCCAGTCAATTTAGAGTTAGAATCTTTTAATGACATTAGCCAGGTGAGAGGCCTGTGGTCTGTGTAGATGACAAACTTTCTACCATAAAGATAGGGTCTGAAGTATTTAATTGCCCATACTATGGCGAGTAGCTCCTTTTCTATTGTAGAGTAACGAGATTCGGTATCTGATAGTGTCCGGGATGCAAATGCTACTGGTTTGTCAGATCCTACTATTCCTTGGGTTAACACTGCACCTAATTCTACATCTGAAGCGTCGGTGGTGAGGATGAAAGGCTCATCAAAATTCGGGTACAGTAATATTGGGGCGTTAGTTAAAATTTGTTTGCACTTATTGAAAGCTTCTAAGAAATCCGGGGAGTGTATGACTCTACTATTTTTCTTAAGGCAAAGGGTCATTGGTTTCGTAAGTCTGGCGAAATCTTTTATGAATTTTCTGTAATATCCGACTAGTCCTAGGAATGCTTTTATTTCCTTCTGAGACTGAGGTAGGGGGAAGTTAAGTACGGCTTTTATCTTGTCTTTGTTTGGTTTTAAACCTTCATCTGTTAGTTCATGTCCTAAGAAGTTAACCTATTTTTGTAGGAACTGTGATTTATCTAACTGAATCATTAGATTATGTGTTTTGAATCTATCGAATACTTGCTTTAATTTTTCTAGGTGTTGCTGCAATGACTTAGATATTATTATTACGTCATCTAAGTAGGTGTAAACATTACCTATGCCTCTTAATATATGATCCATTAGTCTTTGAAACGTACTTGGTGCATTTTTGAGTCCAAAGGGCATTCATTCTAAGGAACTCATAGTGTCCTCGTTCAGTGGTAAATGCGGTTTTTTCAATATCATTAGGGTGCATTTCCACTTAGTGAAAACCGCTAGCAAGGTCTAGGGTTGTGAAGTATTGCGCTCGTCCTAATCTATCTAGTATGTCATGTATTTTTGGTAAGGGGTATTTATCTTCAATGATACGATCGTTGAGTCGTCTGTAATCAATTACAAGTCTCCATTTGACGTTGCCTGAGGAATCGGGCTTTTTGGGTACGATATGCACGGGACATGACCAAGGGGATATGCTCTCTCGCACGATACCTTGTTGGAGGAACTTATCTACTTGTTTACGAATTTCTTCGCGTTGTTGAGGGGCTTGTCTGTAACTACGTACGAAAACTGGTGTATTATCGCTTAATCTGAGCTCGTGTTTAACAGCGTGTGTAAAGGTGAGTGGTATATCTTCTGCATAGAACAAGTTCCTATACTGATAACATAACCGGATTATTTCGCGTCTTTCTTCTTCGTTCATATGATCCTGTACGGATTTTCTGAAGGTTTTCGTTTAATACTTGGTCAATGTTAGTTTGAACCCGTATGGTATTAATATCGTGATTATCATTTTTGTTGACCTTGGAAAATTTCTCTAATTCAATCGACGGGTTAAATGGGATATACTTCTTTTGATCACTATGATTAATTACCGATGTTTTAAAAGAACCGTTTGTAACGTTAATTATAGCTGCAGGGTGACATTAATCCATCTGACCAGATTACATCGTCGTGGAGGTATTGTCCATCTAAGTTGTTAGTTTTTACTTTGACTATCTTTTCACATCTAGGTTCGATACTTATCTTTTGGGGTGGAGAGCTAAAGTGTATTGGTATTTCCGCTGTAGATGTACGTAAAACATTATTATTTAAATCAATGTTACTCTTTAGTTTTTGCAGAAGGTCAATTCCGATAAGACCTTTATATTTAGGGTCGAAGTCGAATATTAAAAATTTGTGTGTTATATAGCTATTAAACGCGGGAGGTAAGGGAAGGTAAACTACCTTGTCGTGAACTGATGAACTGTGTGCCGTATTAATTTGAAAGGGTTCTGTTTCTACGCAGTACTCGAATATGGTGCCTCCAACTACATCAGTTGCTATAGTTGAATGACTGGCCCCTGTATGTAATAGAAACTTACCGTCAAACTCTGGTAGTATTATGTACGGTAAATATTTCTTGGTCTGGAAATTTATTGAAACTAGGTCTGGTTGTCTCGGTTGGTGTCCGAGGGAAAATCCTGATCACCACATAACTGTTGTTCGTCCATGGTTGCATTTGGCTCGACCGAAATGCCGTTACCGTCTGTGACATCGTTATAGAGCTCCATGTCACTGGGTCCTGGTTGATCTTGTGTGGCCATCTGAATCGGAATGTAGTACAACTGCTGAGCGAACTGAGGTTTTTCTGGCTTACCTGCTGTACGCATTGTGACGTCCGATGATACTGGCGTTAGAACCGGTGGTTTTGGAATGTTAAGTTGATTCCTAAAGTTATTAGAACCATTTGGTCTAGAATTACCTGATGCTGGTCTGGCCTTCCAGGGCAATACGGATTGTACCCATTGTTGACGCTGTTCGGGGGTCATATTATTTTGTTGAGGAACAAAGTTCTGTGTGGGAATCATAAAGCCAGGTGCAAGTGGGTTTACTGTATTACGGATGGGATTATTATTGCTTGGTTGTTTAGATAACTCCTTTGGCTTTGCTTGTGACGTTGAGGGGTTATTATTAATGTAATTGGCTCTATTATATGAAAGCCTAGCTTCTTCCTGTCTAGCCGCTATGATGGCTGTTTCGAAGGTATCCGGTTTGGCGATTTGAACGCCTAACGAGACGTGGAAGTCTAACTGGTTTATATACTGTTCAATAACCATCTTTTCATAATACGATTTATTACCATGCTCTCCTACGGAATACAGAGTATCCAACAGCTCACGGAGGCGTTTGCCGAAGCTTTCAGCGTCTTCTGTCTTTTGACTTACGCACTCGCGTTAGCTCCTGCATTACTTGTATTTCGTTTCGTGGTTCGCCGAGGCGCCTAATTAACGCCTTCTTAATTGATAGCCACGAGTTTAAGTAGCCTTCGTACGCTATTGCGTCTATGGCTGGACCACTGAGCCTACTTTTAATTAAGCAGATGAATGCTGGGTGCGAGCGATCTGACTCAGAAGTTAACTGTAATAAGTTTTCTACTTCCCTAATATAATAATTGAGTAATTTAGGATTACCATCATATCTTGGCATTAAATCTGCGATTAGTTTGTACGGTTTATAGTTGGCATCATAATCCCTGAGCGACATTGTTTTTCTGTAGCTTGCCTGCCTAGTGGCGCTTGACGTAAAACAATAGAGGTGTCAAATTAAACACTTGGAATTTACTCGTGGGATACTTAACGCTACCTATTATAATTTTGTGGTTGCCTACTGCGATTTTAGCTTATAGACAGACACACATAGATTAACATAAAATACACAAATTAAAATAAGGCAGGAAATAGAGCAAGGACACTTGGTAAATAAGAGCACTCACCAAAGCAGCCACTGCATCTCCTGTCGAGTCGAGTCCCGGCCAGCGCAGCTTCCTCCAATTCTCCGGAGATTTATCCCGATGACCGTAGAGGTGTCCGACCGCGCGATAGGTTCTTTGTAGATCACGAAAGAACGATTTGAGAACCGTCGCTCTTAAGATGAAGAGTTGGATTCGATCTTAGAACGTCGCGATCCTACCGACTGCGCCAGTTATGTTTCGGCGGTCGGGAACTTAGTAAAAAAAATATTTATTTATTACAATATTATTTAATTAAAAAAAATACAGGATATTAAGCTGATGGCTGATGCAAGACTGAATACAATGCAAAGAAAAATAATTCTATTGAATTTCCAGTAAATGCATAGTTGCAATATGACGCATGCAGACGGTGGCTGCAGGCTCAGCGTAAACGCGTGTTACGATGAGTTAACTAATGGTTTGATTTTTTTTTGTTTCAAAATTTAAATTAGGAATGCATTTCACATTTATACTTAAGTGTTTTAATTTACTATTATCATTTATTGCGAATTTTGTTTTGTAATATCTGAAGGTTCGATATAGAATCATGGTAAGCATAGTAAAAAAAATATATTTGATCCGCCGAAGATAAATTACATTTATTCCTACAAAATTGTGTATCGTACAAAACGCTACCAATGCGTTTTTTAGGTTATGTGTTAGATTAGGACAAACAATTTTTTTGTTTAGCCTATTTTTTCCCACTGCTGAGCAAAGACCTCAATCCTTTCCAACTCTGTCGGTGATTTGCCTTCTCTGGCCAATCAGCGGTGACAACGACCGACAAACTTAATGTCTTTTATTTCGCAATCGGCAATTAATAAGACGTATCCTGAAGAAACATTAGTTTATTCTTTGAAAGCGGTTCACTGTCAACTCTAAAAACTCTTCTTACAAATGCAAAGTTCAGGTTATCCATCATAGGCCGTGGGCCATGTCACTTGTGTTAAGCCGTGAATAAGTGTGGACAAGAGCCCTACATTGGCTTTTTGTATCCAACCGACCAAATAATAGAAAAATAAAATTATTAATATAAAAAAAATATTCTTATTTTCGAATTTTTAGTTTTGTTGTGTTCTGTACATTTCTGATACCGCAACATTATATCATGCTATTCACCGTTGAGGAGTGTCCTCATGAAAAGACAATCCTGGCTGTAGGTCAAATACGATAGAAATTATGTTTATTGATCAAAATTGAACGCGTATCTATCAAAGTTTCGTGTCTGGGCTATTAACCATTGAGGAGTTCCCTCATCACAAGACGGTTCTGTCTGCGGGATGAGATCATGGTAAAAATCATCTATATCTATCAAAATTAAACGCGTATACAAAGTTTCGTGTCCGCCCTATTAACCGTTGAGGAGTTCTCTCGTGAGGAGACGATCCTGGCTGCAGGACTAAGTAATGTTTATCATAAAAATGTATTGTCACCAGATCAAAAGGTGTGTGCAAAATTTCAGCTCAATCGGTATAAGGGAACTGGTTTGAAATTCAGTTGCAAGATTTGACCAATAGTTACTAACAAGGGAAGTTAAATAAAAGCATACCTATTGTAATGATATAAAAAATCACAATAAACTATCTAGTAAAATACAATGTAAATTTGAACAGCGAATGCATTCATAATTAAAATTTTGATGTGGAAAAAAAAACGGCGCGAATTTAGCCATAGTTCAGTCTGTGCCGTTTGTTGTGTCGGTTTTAGTACCTACAATTTACGAAAAACTATTAAAATTACCAATATAAAGTTTAAAAAAATATTTTTGTATTTATTTATTCTATTTTACGCTTAAAACAAAATTATTTTAATTTCTATCTGTCGATTTTTTCAATTCCATAATTTAATTTCTCGATTATCGAAATTGACAAAAAACGAATCGATTGAAACAATCGCTTCCACACATCGCAATAATTAAAAAAAAAAATGGTCGTCAATTTCGAATACAAATTTGAGGAGTCGTAATGAATATTACGAGTTATTGGTCCTTTTCTGGCGTAAATGCAAAAAGTATTCAGAATCAAATATCAGCCGTGATGACTCCGACGTTCGCGCTAGAATAACAGCTCAAACAAGCAGGACTAACACGGTTATGTTTCTTTTTTAACCATAAAGTTCGGTTCGGGCCGCTTTTGGGGTCTGACACTCAAACCTCCGCTGGATTGGTACCGGCCCCCGAAGGGGTCTAGCGTTAAAGTCTTACGTCATCCTCATTATTTATGTAAATATTTAATATTCTGATTATCAAATACTATGAGTGTACGTTAATTAAGAGAGGTGGATAAAAAGTTCATATGTCTTCGCCATTAAAACTTCTGTATTTAGCGCGCAAGTTTCTTAATTTACCCTTTAAAAATTCAAGTGCATAATATACGGTCATCGCCATTTTGACGTCAGTGCTGGCCGAGGCTAAAAATCATAAAAATTGTGGTTTTGGGACATCCAAGCTCCACTATGTTGAGAATGATTAACTCATTATTAAATTATGTGACGAATTAATCCATAGTTCAATTTAAATAAGCAGTGGTAATGATGAATTTTGATATCTTAAGTCGAAGTTTCGCGCCAATCGTGCGTGTTTAAATTTTTATTTTTCACATTACACCACAAAGACGCGTATAGATTCGATAAAAAAATGTCAAATATCATTCCAAGTATTATAAACAACATGAGAATGCCCAGATCTTATCGTAATTTAATAATACGGGACCAATAACTCGTGATATTCATTACGACTCCTCAAATTTGTATTCGAAATTGACGACCATTATTTTTTTTAATTATTGCGATGTGTGGAAGCGATTGTTTCAATCGATTCGTTTTTTGTCAATTTCGATAATCGAGAAATTAAATTATGGAATTGAAAAAATCGACAGATGGAAATTAAAATAATTTTGTTTTAAGCGTAAAATAGAATAAATAAATACAAAAATATTTTTTTAAACTTTATATTGGTAATTTTAATAGTTTTTCGTAAATTGTAGGTACTAAAACCGACACAACAAACGGCACAGACTGAACTATGGCTAAATTCGCGCCGTTTTTTTTTCCACATCAAAATTTTAATTATGAATGCATTCGCTGTTCAAATTTACATTGTATTTTACTAGATAATTTATTGTGATTTTTTATATCATTACAATAGGTATGCTTTTATTTAACTTCCCTTGTTAGTAACTATTGGTCAAATCTTGCAACTGAATTTCAAACCAGTTCCCTTATACCGATTGAGCTGAAATTTTGCACACACCTTTTGATCTGGTGACAATACATTTTTATGATAAACATTACTTAGTCCTGCAGCCAGGATCGTCTCCTCACGAGAGAACTCCTCAACGGTTAATAGGGCGGACACGAAACTTTGTATACGCGTTTAATTTTGATAGATATAGATGATTTTTACCATGATCTCATCCCGCAGACAGAACCGTCTTGTGATGAGGGAACTCCTCAATGGTTAATAGCCCAGACACGAAACTTTGATAGATACGCGTTCAATTTTGATCAATAAACATAATTTCTATCGTATTTGACCTACAGCCAGGATTGTCTTTTCATGAGGACACTCCTCAACGGTGAATAGCATGATATAATGTTGCGGTATCAGAAATGTACAGAACACAACAAAACTAAAAATTCGAAAATAAGAATATTTTTTTTATATTAATAATTTTATTTTTCTATTATTTGGTCGGTTGGATACAAAAAGCCAATGTAGGGCTCTTGTCCACACTTATTCACGGCTTAACACAAGTGACATGGCCCACGGCCTATGATGGATAACCTGAACTTTGCATTTGTAAGAAGAGTTTTTAGAGTTGACAGTGAACCGCTTTCAAAGAATAAACTAATGTTTCTTCAGGATACGTCTTATTAATTGCCGATTGCGAAATAAAAGACATTAAGTTTGTCGGTCGTTGTCACCGCTGATTGGCCAGAGAAGGCAAATCACCGACAGAGTTGGAAAGGATTGAGGTCTTTGCTCACCAGTGTAAAATAGGCTAAACAAAAAAATTGTTTGTCCTAATCTAACACATAACCTAAAAAACGCATTGGTAGCGTTTTGTACGATACACAATTTTGTAGGAATAAATGTAATTTATCTTCGGCGGATCAAATATTTTTTTTTTTACTATGCTTACCATGATTCTATATCGAACCTTCAGATATTACAAAACAAAATTCGCAATAAATGATAATAGTAAATTAAAGTACCTAGTCCAAAAAAACTAGGGCGTGAAGTAAAGGTGCTATTTGCATATATGGTGAAAGAACCTGTGAAAAGCCTGGCTTTTCACAGGTTCTTTCACCATATATGCAAATCGCGCGGCCACGTACGTTTTGTTTTGGACTTATTTCGTCTGTTTAATTAAACTTTAGTAATATTTAATACTTTCGTTAGTTTTAACAAATTAAGACCTTTCTTCTTGTAATAGTTTTACTTTATGAAGCCTTAGGTTTAAAGAAATAATCAACAATAAAGAAATAACAAGTGGAGGATTGCGCGGCCATAACTTCCAAGGTGAATATTTCGTAAAATATTGATCCAGAGCTTATAATTCTTTTTTCGACAATTTTTGACAAATTCAGTCTTCAATTGACAAAAAGAATTAGATCTCTAACCCAAGTAATTCCTGAGATGTCCATGGCCGCGCAATCCTCCACGTTACGTTCGCGCGGCCAACTTAAAACCCTTATAACTTCTTTATTTCTACTTTGACAAATTTTTGGTTTGTACCCTTCGATTTTGAAAAATTTCGACAATTTTTTTGGCGAAGGTTTTTTCTGTTCTGATAACTTTGCGGAGCAATCGCAACGCACACGAATAATCCGCTACGGCAAGGCTCAATTTACAGCGGCACGGAATGGAATGGAACTGAAACGATTTTTTGCAACAAAATTGTATATGCATAGCATAATGAACTTTTCGTTAATTGCATAACATACAAACTAAATTCGAGCCAAAACAATTCCACGCGTCCTCCGAGGAATCCTCGCGCATTCTCGAGAATTCCCCTAGCTACTGTCGGCTGTGGGTGCCGAAATTGACGCTTCCATTCCATTACATTCTGCGGCGATGTAAATTGAGCCTTGCCGTTGCAGATTCACCGCTGCGCTTCCACCAGAGATGTGCGAGGTAGCTGGGCGGTGCGAAGATGCGTAGCGAGGCTGTGGAACGGTCTGAGCCACAGAGTACATTTTTATATAGGGTAGTTTGAGCTTTTCCACCAAAGCTATGCTAGGGCGCTGAGTGAAGGAAGGATGCGTAGCGATATGAAACGGTGCGCAGATGAGCGGTGCGTGGATGTGTAGCGGGCTCGTTTGTAGTGACTGCTATATTTTCGCTCGCGTCCGTCTCTAGCACACATCCTTACCTTGTTTTGTTTGTACAAAATCCACGCTCCACTGAGCCGTTTTCACTAGAGCTGCGCTGAGCGAGACTAGGTAAATGAAGCGATTCTATTGGTTCTTAACAAACACATCCCTCGCTACGCATCCCAGGACATCTCTGGTGGAAACGTAACCTGCTTGCTTAGGGCCGCGCTCACTGACGGCGTGGCACGGCATGGCACGGCAGGTTGTACTGCGGCATCCCGCAGCGTTCCGTGGCATCCTGCTGAAAGCCGCTAGGCCACTCTGGCATTAAACAGTTTTGCTCCGTGCGGATTCGAAGTTGGTTGTGTCGTTATGGTTGACTGGGATTTAGTTTTAATTGCACTTCTAGCTGAAGATGAAAAGAGACAAATAAGAACTGCTAATTTGACGAAAAGACAATTCTGGGTGCATAATTTGTGGCAGCATCCCGCGGCGCGTCGCGTCATGCCGCAGCATTCCGCGGCACGCCGCGTCATCGTGATTTCGAAATAAAGTAAGATGAATTCTAAATCATTGAAATAAGACTCAAAATAACTGGATTAGTAATCCTTTGCCCTTAGAGTAGACCGTGGTATTTGGTAAAAGTTTTGCTATGTATTTACAGGAATATAACAAATAAGAATATTCGAGTTTCACAATTTTTATTAAATTACAGAGTAACAATAAAATATTTGGTGCCAATCGAAATGGCACTATCATACAAACTAGTCGCCGTGTAAAAACTTACATCATACAGCGCTATGTACAAATGTGGCCGCTATAAAAATGCTTCAGCAGCCTAATACAATGTATTTACAGTTACAAATAAGTAATAAAATCATAATAACTTAATTTATGAGTTTTATTGAAACATGGGGGCGGGCATACTTAGTGAAAAATATAAATGTTACTTAATTTTAAAATATATTGGAACTTATATATTTTCATCATTTCTAGTGTTTTCACATTTCCATTTTGTAAATATACATTATTTCTTTATGATCTAGATCATCCAAAAGAGGATGTATAACTAAAATGATTTCTTAATATCTTTGTTTTTAAACTCATGTATCATATTTTGCTTTTCTACTTTCAGAAATAACCCATAAACACTTACACAAAATAAAATTCCATTCTTACCTTACAACTAATTGAAGAAAAATCTATTCTGCTTATAAGATTTCATAAACTAAGATACTCTTTATTGCCACTTGACTGATGAACATTATTATTTGAACTAATAATATTCAAAAAGTATTGGCATTATAAAAGAAAAATGACAATTATTGGTTATTTTACTTTAAAGTAGAATGCACAAAATATTTAGCTATGTACATGGTCTTGATATTTGCATATACAACAAAATGTTGTTTCAAGTTAGTCTCAATGTTTCGAAACTTAAGAACACAAATTTTAGGCATGTGTTAGTCCATCATAGCACTTGGGAGTACAGATCAACAAGTAACTATTGATATGCAGACTAAGGACAATGACACCAGTAATTGGATGCCAGTTAGGTCAGTGCAAGGGTATGTGACTAACATAAAACTTGTATAAAGTCAGTTATAGTTTAAAATTGACACACTCCATGAGAAGTAGCTTATTTGATCATAACTAGCAGAAGACATAGGTTGACATAGGTTTGTGTTCGTTTTCCAATATCTAGGTTAACATTCTTCTCTATGTATTAATATCATTCCATTTAAATAGTAATTGATGACATATTTATAAATTACACATAACAGATTTGAAGTCACATCAATATGTAAAAGTAAACTACAGTGTAAAGCCCCATCTATGATTTTGAATTTACCTAATGTTCGATTTGTAAAAAGTCCAGACAATCTTGCTATAATTTTTGATTTCCTAAATATTCCCTAGTCACGACACTAAGATTGCAACAATCACAACCGCCTCATTTAAAGCCTTATTTAAATCTTAGTGCGTTTTGTGCTAGACAGTATTGCTTGATGCAAACAATAATTACTAGCTTAGTGTAAATTGCCTGATTTCTTAATCTTGGTGGATTTATTATTTCGTTGGAAAACACTTTACAACAGTCACGAAAATATACTAACAACAAGCTGTAAAATAACCTAATTTGGCCATTATAGTCAACATGTAAGATTGTCAATAACGTAAAAATCCTTTATTTTCCAGTTTAGAAAACACACCAGTCAATGTACAAGAAGTTCTTAATAAGCACATTGTAATGATCCCAATTCACTACCGGTAACGAAAATAATACTCACGACGACATTAATACATCAACAATTCAATAACATAGAAGTCCGAAAAAGAAACTTGTGAATGCATGACACTATATTTCATATAACACCTCTGTAGAGGTTCGTTTTCACTCATTTACACTGTATAAACACAACAATGAGCATGAGTTTGGATTTGGAAATACTAGTGGAACACAGTAGTTTAGTATACACTGGAGGGCACTGGGCACGTCACTAGAGTCGTCGTCTTCTGTTCATATGAGCATGAGGATGGCTCTAGCGATGGCGCGCGATCACGTGTAGTTGAGGCGCAGCTGTCGGATTGCGCTGTACACCTTGACGGCCGGGCCCACGCGCAGGCGCACGCTCTGCACCAGCTCGTCGCGCGACGCCATCACTAGCTCCGCGCCCGACAGGCGAGCGGCTGCGGCGGCTGCACCAGCCGCTGTGCCTGCTATCCGACTCACTAATGCTGCTACGTCGTCCTAAAAAAGTAGTTTTATTGGTTAAAATCTAAATACAAATAAATAAAATTGAAGTGTCTGTTTCCTAAATAAAATTGAAGTGTCTGTTTCCAATATCAAAGTAACAGCTTTTTACTGAATGCATATGAAAATATACGTGTACGGCACTAACAAAAACATTCTGTCTGTTTGTTGAAGTGTCTGTTTGTTCCGGTCTCCGAAACGGCTGGATCGATTTTGACAGGAGTTTTACTGGCAGATAGCTGATGTGATAAGGTCTAGCATAGGTTACTTTTATTTTAGAAAATAATTAGGGTTCCGTACAAAAAAATTAAAACCGTTGAAATTGGTAACAAATACGATAAGATAATATTTTCGCGCGAACGAAGGTCGCGGGCAACAGCTAGTGTATGTATAAGATCAGTATAGATAATTGACCTGCGACCAAGCCGTAGGGTCGTGTGGCAGCTGTAGCGCAGTAAGATGCGCGGCCAGATGCGTGGCGAGGTGGTCGCGCAGCGGCGCGGGCTCGCGCACGGGGCGCTGCGGCTCGGGTGCGGCCAGCGACGCGCGCGAGTACGTGCGCTGCGGGTCGGGCGCGGCCAGCGACGCGCGCGAGTACGTGCGCTGCGGGTCGGGCGCGGCCAGCGACGCGCGCGAGTACGTGCGCAGCGTGCGCGTGTCCGAGCGCGTCGAGCGCCAGCGCTTGCCGCCGCCGCTCGACACCGAGTCGTCGTCTGACGCCTGAGAAGAAATCATTATGGTAATAAAATAGGATGATGGAACATGTATGTCCCCACTACTGATACAGTCCTCCTCTCTGTGAGAGGGCAGTATGGCGATGATCGCAAAATACTGCGTCTGAAACAAGTTGACATACCGGGTCATTCTTGACGACTTCTTCAACTCGCTTGTGTTTAGGAGGCCTGCCTCGAGGTCTGTAAAACACACAATGATTTCACGTTTTAAAAAGGTCAGGCAAACTTATAATGAAACGAAAAAGACAACTATTTCTATATTTATGTTACAGCCCTAATACAATCCTACAAATCAAACTAGCAAATCTTCAAATTAAACTAGCTTTAGAAACTCCCTAGACATAGATGCGTACCAACATTTAAATACTATCAAACAAATAAGAATTTGATGTTTTTATTTGAGTTAATTGCCTCTAGTTGGCTAATATTATATTTACTTGAAATATTAGGTGAAAAATCCTTTTTTTTCTGTGTGACGTTTCATCACGTCTAAGTTCCGCTAGCGAATTTAATTTGATCTTGTATTAACTTTTCTCACCTCTCCTTAGGCTCGCTGGTAGGCGTACTCGCGTGTATCGAGTTCGTCTTTGGCTGTTTGCTGAGCACTCTGAAACAGAAAATATCATGTTTATCTGAAATAATTTTTCCAAGTTATGCTTTGGTATGATTTATTATGGTATTTTTAAACTGACATGTTTGTAGCTGTAGTGACATGAACGGCAAGAATAAGACCTACTGATGAGACCACAAATAAATTGGGATGATAATAATGTATAGAGCGACACACTGAGTCGAGTCGTGAGAACAAGGGTCTACTAGCGCTTATAATGGGGGAGCTATTATAGCTTGCGCAAACACAAGTGCAGAGTGCACTTGTGTCTGCGCATAATCTTTTGCACTCTTCTCTTCGACACGCCCAGAAAGAGATCAGGGCTGCCCCTGATCACCGGCTTAACGTGCTCTCTGTCGCACGGGAGTATCACATGGACCAAAATCCGGGCTGTTGCTACTGAGAAAATCCTAATAACACCTAGTAGGCTAATGCTTCTGTACGTACCTGCGTTCTCTGGGCAGCACCTGGTCGGAGTCGCTGGGTGGCACGAGCCGGTCGGGCGCGCGCAGCGGCAGCGAGCGGTAGGGGCAGGCCGACGCCGCCGAGTGGTGCTTGTGGGCCCCGCCGCGGACTGAGCCCAGCCCGCGGCACCCGCCCACGCCGCAAGGACCCACCACACGAACTTCTTCGGCCGCTGTATAGAGAAGACATGCCAAAGTGAGTGAAGAAGGCAAATCAACCAAGATATTATGCAGCTTGTCATCTCATAATAGCCTAAAAATACTACGTCCAAAACTAAACTTGATATGAATCTTAGGCAATTGTCACGTTTTGTTACCACAAAGTCACAAACTCAATATCATACGCGACAAAGTTCAAATTCCTGTAGAACATACACAACAGTATTACTAAAAGCTTTTTTGCAGTGACATTTAAAAATTATGAATTGAATTCACAACAAACTCAATTTTTCCTCTAATACAAAACGAGTTAAAATATGTGAAAAAGACTAATAAATCAAGGGCATTATTGAGAATTTGCAGCATGGCCCCATGCACAATTTTCATAAACTGGCACACAATGTTTAGTTTCCACAACTATTTCAATACATTATTCTGAAATAGACTTTATTTATACATACTTCAAGTTGATATTACTTGATATTTGTTTAAGCAATTAGAAATAAGGATTTGACCGCTATATTTTTGTCCGAAAATTGCATTAAAAAGAATCTCATCAATCTCCAATTTTCATATAAAACTACTTACTAAGTGGAGGCTCCAGCGGATGTCCCGTCTTCAGGCACCAGCCGACGGGGTGCAGGTCTGGGGAGTCGTCATCGAACCAGCAAGCCAGCTCCTCCGGCCAGCCGTCGAAGGACACCTGCACTTGGTGGCCCTTTATCGCGATTATTGTGGCCACGCGTATCAGGAATGGCACCTGATGTGAAATGTCAGTATGAGTTGAAAGACGTTAAAAGTCATCAAAACCATGCAGGGATTGAGGTAAATAATGTCTAATGCTGCATATTTGGCAAACAGATTATTTACTATGGTTAAGTTCCCTGAAAGTTAGTAATGATTATGTACCCCTAAGCCCAGGTGCATAGCATTCGCAACATATTTGTGTGTATGAACGAAGAGTCGAGCACGACGAAAAACGTATATGTAAGGTTCGTAGCAGGGGACGCTCTGTAGTCTCTGCCTCACAAACCTTTCTGCTGAATGAAACTTTCCTTTCTGCCTTTCTGTCTCATAAACTCACGTCTTTTTATGAATATTACGTAGACCCCTAACCTCCCTATTCCTTTGTATCCCAAAAGAGTATTTAATAGTTGGTATAACTTACCCTTTTATCAACGACTTCGAGCTTCATGCCAGGCTTGAATCCCTGCGGCGGTCGTGACTTGAAGGCTCGAGGCGGCGCCGGCGACGCTCCTGTCTCAGCTAAGTAGTTCTCCCATGAAAACGTATTGGGGTCCTTGTAAACTGCGAACAACAAGTTACAGTCAAACCCGTATACCATGGTAACAAGTGGACATTGATAGCGTCTTTATTTAGTAGCAGTAAACGCGGAGTTTGCAGTGCACACTTGCACTGCAAACTCCGCGTTTACTGCCAACTTAGTTTATAAGGTGCTGGCTTCATTTGTAGCTTCGGTAGAGACTGATTGGGTTCGTGCATTATTAGCACGGCAATTTGCATTTTTTATTTATTACTGGTAGGAACTAGATTCGGTTAGACTGGAACCAGACTTTGATATATTTGGGAGAAAAGGCTATGCAAATAAAGATAATTCTATGTGCCGATGCCTAAATCAATATGATTCCCGTAAGAATTGATTGCTTTCTATTCATTTAAGAGTTATATTATGAGTTACGAACTGTGGTACTTATGCCGCCGGAACACCAGTAGGGCTTCAAAAGCATACAACGAAGGACCTTTTGGGCCTTGGGAAGTCAGACCATGGATGGACACTGTCCATTTTGCTAAACACCTATTCCCGTCAAATTCGTGCCGACACGAGATAAGGACATTTTGGTATTTCGGAAACGCGACGACAGCGCTCAAACGAAACCTATAATAATTTTGGGACGTGCAACTTACAGATGTCAGATTTGTGCCTGGAAGTGTTTGTATTGGCACCAAGGACATCGAGTGGTGCTCTGAAGAGTTCACACTTACGTTGGTCTGGGGATTAACAAACACACGAGTTTTAGACTTGCCTCCTGTTTGCCCAGGTTATGACCATCACCAATACGAGTTAGTATTTTGAAGATGGTATGTTAGTAAGACTGGTGCTCGCGCTCCTGGCTTTTATTACAAATCAGCGGCACTGGTTTACCGAAGGTTAAATTACGCTTGCTCCGTGGAGTGCTGACCATTGGTGACCAACTATTATATATCGGGACCGCGTTATGCTTTGTTCCCAGCTGAGAGTCGTTAAGCCCGAAAGACCCAGTATACGAAGGTGTACCGCATTACCCAGTTACTTAGGTCAGATTGGCAAATGTTTCAAGTAAAGTATTGATTTCAACTGCATCCGGTTAGTTAGACTATAAGCCGACCCCAAAATAGTTCGCTGCAGGCTAGGTGCATGATGAGGTATGTTAGTACGAAGTGGAGGTAGTGTCTGACCAAGGATAGGGAATAAATGGAAGAGGTAGCATTATAAGAATCGTGTGATAAAAAGGCTTATACCCAGCAGTGAGATAGTGTGAATAGAAAGATAACTTGCTTATCAAGTTCGCAACAAGACTGTCAGAATAATATCTATGTTATTGTCAATGAAATGAACCGAAAATATTAGTAACTTGACTTACCATAACCTGACAATAACACTTTATCAGAGGTATTTAGGCTAACTCAATTGAAGCTAAATGTTGATCGACAGTCGACGAGTAAATATGTGACTTTGATAAGAGGTATGCATTACAATGAGGGGATATGGCATTCCATGTAGTAGGTACCAATTGCTAACAAGCAGGATTCACTCAGTAATGAGTATGTATTGATAGAATATTTTTACTTTGTATTTTATGTTCTTGTAAACAAGATAGAGATAGTAAAAACAAATCTGGCAACAAAATACAGAGGTTTTTCCTGAATCATTAATCTCAATTTATTTATCAAAATGCATAGGAAATCTTAATCGGACAAAATAATCCGTCAAATTACTTTTATTGCTACTAAATAACAGACATTAATTACATCAATTATGACACGTAAAAAAACTTACTTGTCTTTCCTAAGGCACATATCGAACTATTTGACATTTGTACTCAATACTCAATACTCAATACTCAATACTTTATTGTATGTGAACTAAAGTGAGGTAAATAAGCGATTTGTCCGTGATATATTCGAAAGAGAACAATAGGCACGACGTTCACACACAAACTATGTAACATGACTAATTCGTGTAGTTAAAAGCGAACAGATAACGACGTAGCCAAACTACCGGTTATCCTTGTTGCTTGCTGCTCAAGTCTGTACAACATTTGAATTTTTAATTAATACTATTAAGAATAATGGCAGAATTCATTTGTGTTGGTCAGATATGAATATCTTATTAGCCTATTAAGATTTTAAGCTTCATAAATCTGATCACATGACATAAATTGTAGACCATCTTCTTTAAAACAATTTTTCAACATAAACTGCAGAGGAATTATTTACATTATTACTTTTTCATGTCAATGAAAGCTAATATAAATAACAATTTAAATTTTGCATATACCTTTAGTTATCATTCTTATCTTTTTTATTGATATTGCAGCGTACAATATGATTTTTAAATAATTTACTAAACAGAGGTTGTGCGGTATAGGAACAGATTTGTCAGCAAAAAAGTTTCGACTACTATAAATTATTTTATATATTCAATACAACCAACGCAGGGTGTCTTGCTACAGCCTATCCTCGTTACACATTTATACCATTATTGTTTTCTATGTACCACTGTTGATATACCAAATAAATAAAAGTACATATTTAAATGATCTTTATAATTTTGAACAGCAAGCAATAAACCTAAACGTTCATCTTTTTTAATGATTAACAAATAGTTTTAGTTCAATTTTTTGATTTTGATTGGGACATAAATCAATCAATATTTTAATCTGTTTAGAGCTACGCAAAAAATGTTTGAGACATTGAGTATGCTTGAACATATTTATTGTATTACCTTGAAAGCAGTTCATTTATAATTTATCTGTAGATCAAGTAACATACACATATAAATAAATATGTATATGCTTCTCAATTTCTCATGCCAAGTTTAAAATAAACTTGTATTTATTAGTACAATAATAAACAGCAGTGTTACAATTTCAACCTTTGTCATCAGTATCCACTGACCACTAGGGATGCGTAACTAATAACCTGCCTAAACTAAAAACCTTAATGTTTGATGTCTCAAATATAAATAGAAACAATTTCCATTCCATTGATAATTTGTTAAACCATTGCTGTGTGTTACAAATCAAAACCAAACGTTTATTACATTAATAGCGCAAAAACCAGTAGTGTTTGTTTCTCAATATCGCATTTTATTTTACAATGTTTTGCAAGTAATGTACATTACATTACAATAACTTCTTTTTTTCTGTAAAGTTGTCTGTAAGAGATTGTGCGATAAATCTGCACACTAGTTTTAAATATTTTTGTCCTTTTTGTTAATAGTGATTAACAATTAAATGTAATCGTTTGTTAGTTGAAATAGATTATTTTTCATTCATTTGTAGCATACAATAAATATTTAGCAAAACTCAAGTCTGTTTTTTTTTCAATATACCTACCATCTTGATTTATAGACAGCATTTCAAGATTAAACACAATTTATTATAGCAAGCAGTTGTCTAATGCTCTATGTTCTCTTTGATTTACACTACTAGATTTAAGAGAGTAAAGTAAAATGTTGACTCAATATTATTATCATATTAAGTCTGACAAATAATTGCCTCCTGTCTGTGACTTTGTGGTTTGATTCTGCATCCAATATTGTCTTTTAATTTTTACCCAACTATCCCCCGCGGTTGCATAAAAAGGAGGGTTATGTTTTGAATAACATTAATGTTCACATCCACAAAAAAACATCCTAACAAAACATTAGGTACTCACAGTTAGGCGGCGTCAAAGGCACGCCATTTTCTTCAGCCCAGCCAACAGGGTGAATGTACGGCGAGGTGGGGTCTACCCAGAAGTCGTACATCTCGTCCCAGGAGTCGAAGTTGATCAGCATCCGGTTGTCCAAGACATCGGATATAGAAGCCACGCAAACATAGTCGTTCTTACGGTCTTCAGCTTCTAACTTCATGCCAATGCGGAAACAGCTCGGTTTGAAGATCTAGGCAGAAATTGAAATCCATTGAAGTCTTTTACAGAATGTAATATTGATGTATGATTGAGATAGAGAAGAATCTTATGAATATGTGTGTCTAAGTCCAGCTAAAAACACTTACTGTAATTTTAGTCCCTTTTCATTGAAAACTCTGTAAGTGTATTGCATGCTAGTATGAGTAAACATAAATAATGTAATTTCAAACTTTTTACAATAATTCCCCTTTGTAAAGAATAAAAAAAAATACATTAATAAAACCATCATATTAGAAACTTACCGCAGCAGTAACATGTGAGAACAAGTTCCTGGGAGCAGCGACGGCTCTCATTTGCTTCAAGTACAGTGGCCACGAGAAACTCGATGGGGACATGTTGCCGGGCGGCTTGAGCGAGCGTCCGTTCTTCTCGCACCAGCCCGGTGGGTAGATGTCGCAGGAGTCCGCGTTCACCCAGTAGTCGTACACGTCCGGGTACTCGTCGAAGTGCAGCCGCATCCGGTAGCCCTGCACCTCGGCCACAGACACCACACAGAAAATCGAAGGATGCTGAGGATCTATCGCCTCTAGCCGCATCCCAACTTTAAACCCATTCCTATTATAAGGAAACGGATTCTTGAACAGCTTAACAGGCGCAGCCATCGATTTACAAATGTCAAGGTACCGCATCCACGAAAATCCATTCTTTCCACACATCCATGGGTATTTCTCATTCTCAATTAAATCTTCATTGATTTTCAATAAAGCAGCCTCTGATAACTCGTCAGATGGCAATGAATCAAAATGCTTGAGAAGAACTTTGTCTTTTCCTTCAGATGTAATATCAGACTCAGACAGTTGTTTCCTCATCAGAAGCTTCTTTATCTTATTCTTCTTCTTTACCAAATCCACGCGTTCTCTGTCCTTTTTCTTTTGTAAAGCTTTCTGTACTTCGCTCTGACACGCGGCGCTACAGAAGTTGGGTGTTATGAACTCAGCAGCCATGCCGTGGCAGCCGCAACATTCGCAACGATACATGTCTTCTGGAGAGTTAATTTTCTTATTTCTGTCGATGCGTTGTTTCATAGGCGTGTGGTACTTCGCATTGTTCTCCCTTTCTTCAGGGTCACTGCCATCTAACACATCTATGAGACCAAATTCGTTGGTTTGGAACTGCAAGTTGCTGCCTTGTAGTCTAGCTACCCCGTTATTCCATATTAGCCCTGGGGGATCTTCTTCTAACACGCCTTCCTTGATGTCGTTTTTAGTAAAATCTTCTATATTGGTGAAGTATATCTCGTGAGGGCTTCTCTCGCTGAGTGTATCAGGCTTGGTATCCTTATAATCCTCTGTATCTGAATCCAAGTGTTTAGCCTCTAAATCTTTGTCCAGCTTCTCGTCACAGAACAGCGAGGGCACACGATGGTCATCATTGATGTCGGGCTCCTGCGGATCTTCAACTTTCTCGCTCTTATGTGGCAGTGCTAGCCTTGTGTTCCTGGTTGATAAGTTTTCTGCACATAAAGAGATGCGCCTCTTCATACTGGCGTTAGCAATTTTTCTCTCACTGTTATCGGAGTTGGAACGCCTCAAAATCGCGGGCGCAGCAATGGTAACTGATCCTATATCGTGTCTTTCTATCATATTCCTGTTCAATAAGCTTTTCCCTTTCTCTGGTATAGCTAGAGTGAAGTTTTCCCTATGGCCGCCATCCTCGTCTGCTATCGACACTGTGTAGATATCGTCATTCATAGCCTGGTTAGTTTCAGGTATCGAGAGCGTGTATTCTCCTTGCTCGCCAGTCGGTTCTGCTCTTGACCCAGGTATGGATAACGTAAAGGCTTTTTCGCCTTTAGGGCTTTGTGGTAGATCTCTGCCATTCAAAATTCTATTTCCAAATGGCTGTAAAGGAGGCATATCTTGAGATTGAGACTCCATCATAGTGTCTCTCATCACTGTAATGTTACCTTGAGGATCATTCTGTATTTGTCCATTAGCAATTTGTAGATTTATAATAGGGCCTTTCGAAGCCATAGTAGCAGGCAAAGTTACAGGTAAAATGAACTTCGTATTTTGCATTTTAGGCATATTCATAGGAGTTATGAATAGCTTTTGGTTGTTGGTATTCACACTGGACTGGTTGTTTGAAATGAGAATAGATTGGTTCTCAGATAAGTTCTTCTGGTTGGGTTTCTTCATTGAGCCGAGGTATGCTATGGCCTGTTTGTTTGGGTTGACGGGTGCAATGCTCACTGGGACAACCATCTTGTCGTTGCATTTCGGTTTCTGTATGACTATTGGCTGACTAGTGTTGACTGGTGCAAGGATGGAAGACTTGTTCTGAGCAGGCCCCTTTGGAGCTATGTTGGGTTTGGTGTTTACATTTGATATTAAATGTAAATTTGAATTGGTGGTTACCTGCAAGGAATAGAAATACACTTATGTAAAAACTGCAGTGTGGTGTATGTAATAGATATAATTTTGTTGAACTAGTTTTAGTTCAACAGTTGGCAACCAACAACAAAATTAATCTATTCTATTTATTGTAGCACCAAAAACTAAATACATTTTGTTTCATCATCTGCCTAGCCTTTTTTAAACTATGTATTGGTTAGCTTTCAGTGTAACGGGATGCAGCTTAATACCAGTACCAAAATTATATACAGTTTAATTGATTTTTAAATTATTGTGCAGACTTTCAATATTTTCTTTAATGCAAAGCGTTTGAATTCTATTGTAATTGTATTTTACTTTTTATTAGAAAATTGATACATTTTTTTATTTGAATCTTGAACAAACCATTTCTGCTCTTTTTCTTTTTTATAAAAGTGAGATTTCTGTTAAATTCTTACAAAAATGTACTCCGAAGAAGAAAGTATAAATTTATCAACTGATAACATATCATTTACAAATTAATATGCTTAACTTCTGTCATAGTAATTAAATATCTTTTTACAATGTGATATTTGGCCTTGCTAATAATCACTAATGAAGGCTATCCTCAAAGAAACAAGTGACTTAACATTATATAATAATTTTAAACCAAAACATGCCATAAATAAAGAATGATTTCTGATTAAACCACCACCATTATGTTTGTTTTAGTGTGAGTGAAAGTGCATTCATTGAGCATATTGACATTAAATGGTTGTTTTTTTTGTCTTTTAAGCAAATCAATTTTGATTAATATAAACTTGGTAAGCCAATTCATAATAACAATGATACTTTATCATAACTTGATTATTTGATTCACTATCAATTTTTATTTCACAACATGACAGTTGAAAGTTGTAAAATATTTTAATAAAAAAAAAGTCTCACTGTTCCAATTTGACATGAATGCATGTTAATGGTGATGATTCACTTACTGGTCTCCTTACTATGATTTGTGGTGGGTTTCCACTTGTACTTGCTTGGGTGATGACGTCGGTGCTTGTGACTGGCTTCAGTCCGGTTGGGGTTTGTATGTAGACCACATGCGGCACATGAGGCACCTGTCTTGGAGCTCCTCGTATTTGAATAGAATTAGCAGCATTCTGCATTTGTAGCATAGCATTGTTGTGAGCAACTTGGTGGACTTGTGGAAGAGGATTGCTAACTTTAACTTGTGATATTGATGTATCGGTCATCTGCAGGTGAGATGAACTGGACACTGTCATTTCAGAGTTGCAATCCATGCTGCCTGACCTTTGATTGGAACTCATGTGAACTTGAATAATTGAACTGTGGATGGACTGAGTATGAGTATGGTTTTGTAAGACTGGCATAGAGGGCAACGTAGGAAGTTGTATGTTCTGATTAGCAGCTGGGATTTGCAGAGGAACGTTTATTGTCTCACCAGCTGGTAACTGTACTGGTACGTTGGTTGTTCCGGAGACTTGAAGGGGCAGACTAACAGGAGTAATCTGCAGTGGAACAGTGTTAGCAGGCCCAGATATTTGAACAGGGACATTAATATTAGAGTTGGAGCCCGGTATTTGTACTGGCACATGCACAGTGGACAGTTGCAAGGGGTATGGAGAGTTGCCTGAATGTATTTTAACAGGTGCTATTGAATGGGTTACTAAATTGTGTGTGATGGGCAAGGAGCTCTGTGAGGACTGCATCGAAGACACGATCATGCTGCTCGATATTGGCGCCTGAAATTTGACAAATGTGTGTCAATGATGTCAAAAATATAACACAACATCACAAAAAAAATAATCAACTATTGTGAAACTCACGCGTAATGTATTCAGTAATACATTCTGCTGGGGATTAATTTGTGTTATATTCGTGCAGACTGACGTGTTCGCCGATTTTAATAATCTTTTTTTCAATATTTCTGTTTTAGGTTCATCAAAGTTTTGAAGTGAATTACACTGCTGTCTCTCCATTTCTCAGTGTCGAGAACGTGAACGAGTTCATTACAGACACACTGTTATCTTTTACAATCCATTATTGATGACCTGAAATGCATTTTAAAATAAAATATCGCAAAATGAAATATCATTCCGACGCACCACTCGCTTTTATTGATGCTTGTTGGTGGTAAAGTTTTTGTTTCGAAATAAAAAAATAAACATGTAAAAGTACAATACAACATATTATTTATTTAATTAATACAAAATACGTTATAAACATTTTTCTTTTGCGAGTATCGTACTCTATCAATTTGTGCAGCTACTTTTGATGAACCACAACCTTCTACAAAAAAGTTCAAGAAACAGTGGAACAGAAACTTATTACTTACATTTCAATGTTTCAAGAAAGAGATGAGTTCTTCATGTATCCTTCCAACTATTACAACATCGTTATCGTGTTGAAAACCATTAAAGAAAAATAAAATATACTCAATAAAGCGACGATATTTACCTGCCTAGCACAACTGGTAATAAATCTGACAACATTGCCAAAATGTTATAGGTGTTTGTTACGTTGGTACAGACAAAATTTTCCACCAATCGCAGCCACTCAATTTCATGACGAAGCTTTCGCGCCCGATTATTCAGCCAAAAAAAGTCAACAGATAAGTTTATATTTATACAGTTTGGTATGCAAGGATATGCGATGATTATGTGAATATTAGTGTTTTCAATATTTTGTAAGGTCTAATATTGACTGTTGGTATTGTGGACAATATAGAGTTCTTTTGATTTTGTTATATTTTATTTATAGTTTATCTTTGACATTCTTGTTGCTACGCAAGCATGTACAAAGAGTACATCAGTCATAATATAATATGCAGTCAACATAGCTTAAACCCGTTCAAATAAAGCACATTTTTGAATGTTTTCGAAAAGTAGTGCTCCGTAACGTACTTTTGGATTGTACATAAAATGGAAATATAAGACTAGGTGATTCATGACAAATAAGTTATTCTAGCTTTACTCTTGGCTTGACCTTTTTTATTTTAAATGATATATTAGAGAATTTTGTGTTTACCGGAAGCGGATAACGAATTTTCACGTAAGATTTCCGCTTTTGAGAGCCACGAAAATTCCCCCAGCTGACTATAATAATAAGATTTATTGCCATAAAGTGCAATCGTGATTATACAAATGCCAATATAATGCATAATATAAAAAAGGAACAGAAATGATCCTCATGCAATATATTTGCCTGTCTTTCAATTTTCTCAAAAGACTCGGTTTCCGAATTGTAGACTGCGTAGACTCTGTAGAGCTAAAAAAAGAATTATGAATGAATGTTGTTGTCAAAATATTGTCAAAAAAATTATCCCATTACCATTGAATCTCAAAAAGTTTTAATTTCAAAACAAAAATACAAAACACAGTAGTGTTTTATTATTATTAATCCGAGTCTGCACTATTGGCAATATTTTTAGGCGTGGATTATCTTTTAATGCGTATGTATAAACGAATTTATTAAATTTAATTATTTACATATCTAAAGACATAATTACGTATCAGTTTATTATGTTTATTAATTCAATTGTAAATAAAAGTAATGTTATTTTTTTGAATTGCATGCTGTTATTTTTAGTGCTACATAAGTGAGCATAGAATATATGGTTCTAGAGATTTCTTTGTTTTGTTATTTGTAAGAATTTGAAACTCGAGGTTCCTCAAAAATTAAACTTTGAAAGATGTTCAAATAGTTTTATGATAAGCTAAGCATCTATTTGAGAAGATTCAAGCGTTCAGTTTGTTTAAAAGTAAATATATTGATGATGCAAGTGCAGTGCAAGTGTTGTTTTAGTTTGTAATCTAAATAATGCAGCTGTCAATTTTATCAAAATGTATGCACAGTGTGGGTTGCTTTTTGTTTAGGGGACTCCCCTGGGTAAATAACAACCACTTTATAATAACATTAGGTACCTACTGCAATATTGTATTTATTTTTTGATATGTCTGATATAGATACTTAGAAAAAGGAGTTAAAACAATTAAAAGTGGTAAACTTTAAGGTGCCACAAAATACCATAATGACTTGTATGTCATACATAACATTAAAAGTAATCTTTTCATTTGTTAAAGATTGATTTAAGAATAACTATTTTCTGAAATCTAAATGAATGGCTTAACGCATTGGATAGCACAAGGCATTTGTGATATCTATCTGTCTAAATGATACAAATGCAGGATATATACCTAAGTCCGAGCAAACTTGATACGGGTGATTGTGTAGATTCTGAACCTAACTCAATATGTAAGTACCTATGAACAGGGCAAATCATTTTTAAGCTTCTGACAGGCTTCTGTAGTTATATATATATTGCAAGGTCATGCAAAAATTATAAAATTGAAAATTTTAGTGCTCATATGTTTCAGTGGCAGAGTATAATCCATTCATTACACAGGCCTCTCTTATTCCATTATTCATACATTTTTGGTAGCTTGTAAATGTAATGTAATTAGAAGTCGACTAGACAAACATATATCATTCTGCAAGAAGAAAATAGTGAGGAACAACAGGATACAGGTAGCAGTTGTCTCAACTGCCTGCCTGATAATAAATAAATAAAAATAGGTTTCTAGAGTTCTTTGCAATTATTTAATTAGGTTAGGATGATAATCATATGGTTTTAATTATGCAAAAGTGACTTATTTAGAAGGTGTCACTTCTTTCTCATTATATCTTATACCATGTTAATTTGTATTTATGGATAATCCAACTGTAGCTTAAACAATTAAAATTTCAGTGCTGCATATATCAGAAAATATTACATAATAATATCATTTCATATAGAATTGTTTAAACTTCTGTACAGTCAGAAGTACAAGTATGTAAATATTTACCAACTGTTAAAAGTGCTTTTCTCCTACTTTTGATTGTAATTTTATGTATAGTATTTTGAAAACTGGCACTCAAAAGTTGTGATGAGATGAGAAAATAAATGTTGAATTTTGCTAATACATAACAAATGCTTGTAAGTGTAAAGCTTGTATTGTAAATTTGCAGCAGACTTGACGCGAACCCGGGACAATGAGTAGCCAGCACCAGTACATGAGCGTCAACAACACACCAAGTGCACGCATTGGCGATATTGAACACATTAGTAAGATCAATCATTTTTTATTTTCTAGATTTTAAGCCTCAATTTAGATTATAGATAGTTGTACCATTCCACTAAACCATCATAAGATTTATTTCATGGCTCCATATTTTTATTGCTTACTGTTTTCTTGTTCATCAAAAAAAAATTGTTTCATGTTTAAAAAGTTGTGATTTTGAGGCCTTATTTGAATAAATGAGTTTTGATTTTGAGGTCCATGATCAAATAACATTCTGTAATTCTAATAAAGGTGCTCCCCCACTGGGAGCATTCGCCTGTAAATGTAACAGTTCAATTTCGAGAATTATATTAGTGAGTGAGGCAAACTGAGCATAGTGCGCAACCTGTAAGGATACAATTTGTAACAATCACTTGTTTCTGTGCAAAATCGAGTCTTGAATTTTTATATTACAGGAGAAAGCTCCGGTGAGGGAGCGCAGTAAAAACGTTATTATCATTCTATAAAAAAAAAATTGATTTCTGTAGTCAGGTCTTTAAAACGAATTGGGGCTATTATAATTTAAAACGTCGATTTATAACTTAGAACTTCATATACCTTGACCCACATTTTACATGAACCATTTTACTTTCATAATACCATGAAACCATGAATTGGTACTTGTCACGACGCTTGAAATCTTTGCTTAAAAATAAATTTGGCGAACACGCAAAATGTGGTAGTTGCGTGCCATTTGACCATATTTTATGAATTTCAGTTCCGTACACGAACAGGTTCACTAACTAAATCATCGTACTTATTCAATTTTATGCATGAATATTCGCAATCACAAATGGAATTGAGCAAAGACTTATTGCGAATTTTTAAGATGATTTCTTGATATACTTAAGCATCTAATTCTTGATTCAAGATCGAGGGATTAAAAGGTCTTGTAGATTATAAATATTCCTTAATTACCAGTTTTCAACCGGTTATTCACTGGATGCCTACGGGACAAATGTCTCGTGACTCATACTGTCGTAAGAAACGCCGGGCGATGTGTCGCGTTGTCCCCAGACCCCACACGACATTTTCAACACTAAGAGCCTGCGCGCACTATCGATTTAAGTTGGCTGATAGTTTAGTCGCAATCGTAAAAAGATTATGCTCAAACTGCTTCAAGTGCGCACACTGCCATATAACTCTACTGACTGATCCTCTAACCGATCAAACTCGCTACGATTCGCTCGAACGATTTAAAATCGCTAGTCCGCGCAGGCTCTAACGCGCTGTCAGTCGGACTTTACACTGGTTAAAGTTCGTGCGAAGAGCGTAATCGACGTGAGAACGAAGGGACCTCGCGCACTACGCGGCCACGACCACGACTTGTCGAATGTCGCATGACCGGCCGCTATCTTGAACAAAACTCGCCGGACGCCCGTTCGTGCGACGAAACTTACTTCATCGTTTCGACCAAAATTCGTGATCGGCCGCGCGACGGCAATGTCACTTTGCCTCCATTGAATATGCTGTTTACATAGTTAGTAAACCGACTATAGCGCAGTCGAGTCTAGTAGGCATTATGTAGAAAGTAGAACGGGAGCGGATATGCGTCGCAATTTGTTTCCTGTCTCCACTTGCATTGTATGCCTTTAAATTACTAGATTAATGGAACCTTTGTACAGAATTGGAGCGATGGAAGTAAATACCTAGATGTTTGCCAACCAGCGCGCGTGTAGAATTAGCTATAGCATTAGCAATACATTGAATATAAATAGTTTGATTTGCTACCATCCGGCCAGCGACGCGTATTACTGACGCAGTTTAATTTACCACCGGCTTACTAACACAAGGTGTTAGTAAGCCGGGTATTTGAGGAAGGGAAAGATCATATCTTAGTACCTAACCACCGCATTTGGAAAGACGTTAGTTTTTGTGAACATCTCGTATTGCTTCTCTGCATCAGGTACAAAAATATTTGTATCTCGAGTAGAAGCTCAGGACCAAACCTGTGATATTCCCTCCAGGCCACCTGTCGGAACACATAGGGTCGCTGTGCCTGTCGTCCGAGTACTCGGATGTGACACTGGTGGTGGAGGGGCAGCGGATACCGGCGCACAAGGTCATCCTGGCTGCCAGCAGTGACTACTTCAGAGCGCTGCTCTATGGCGGCATGAGGGAGACTAACCAGGTGAGCTTTATTTATTTAGTTAACAGCATAAGTATATGTAGGATTGACAGGATTTATTCCCTTAGGCCCGCACACCGCGGGCTGAAGATGGGTTTCGCCCAATGAAAACACACTGCGATACACTGTTTCTATTAAACTAACAAATTACTTGAAATTACAATTCAACACAACAACACGGGGCACAATGAATCGGGTATAGTTCCGGGGCGTCTCTCTCCGATGCGATCAGACACTCAATGTTGTCCTCGCCGCGAGCTGTAAACATCACGGCTCTGTAGAAGCACGCTGTGGTGTGGGTAGACTTATAAGTAGGTCGCGTGATGTGACCACTGGCGTACCTGCAATTCATTTTATGTCCGTACTAATGACCGGATCCGACGTATACATATAAACAGACACTAAGAAACGAAAAGAAAAGTACGTACTACCGAGTTCACTGACGGTCTGCCACGTTTCACCCTTACGTCCTAAATAATAAGGTCGAAGACTGGTCGACCGTCAGTGAAGTCGGTCGTACTTTGCTTAGTAATATTTTCATTAAACTTTAAATCATCCAATATCCACACAAATCTCACATGCAGAATTGTAGATTCGCAATCCGGTGACCATGACCCGCTCTTTTAGATGAAACTTATTTCTTGTTTTTCGAACAGCTGAACCCAGGCCAAAACTCCTAGTGCACAATTAGACTGGCACATTACCCATGGGTGCATCCGTTCATACCCTCATCTTTTTCAGGCGGAGGTGGAGTTGCAAGCGCCGCTGCAAGCTTTCAAGGCACTCCTGCGATATGTTTACTCAGGTAATTATCGAGGTGATTACTGATCCGTTATTTTAGCTACAGATTCAGCTAATCCTCTTATATTATTTTTCTTTAACATTAGTTCTCATTTGGCTTGACTAAGAGAGAAATCACTTTAATAGACAGACCACCATTTTCTTGCATCTTTGAGTCACTTAGAATTGTGACTCACTAGAGTGAGAGGTCCAGCTGCAAGGGGCTTCCTTCCGATGCGAATGTGTGTTTGCAGCCGGGCTTCTCGGTTCAAATGACACCTTTACATGACATAATGAGATTGATAAACATGAAATCGCTGATCAGTGCGTGAAAATGTGAGTTGAAGCTCTTGTTGTGACAAAGTTGAAAATAATGCGTGATGTAAATCGATTCCTTTAGGTTAAAGAGACTTTTTCAAAAGTTTTTTGAAACCAGACGAAGCAAAACCTACTAATCCAAGTCGTACTCCTCATTGTATTATACTTACTACCGGCTTCTGAAAAGTTAATCAAATTAATCTGGTTGTGGTCAAGACTCATGTCAAGTAAATGGCTGTGCAGCCATAACACCTGACATTAAATCAGACATTTGATTTATTATTCTACAACAATTTGCCATGCTCCAGGTCACATGGGTCTATCCCTGCTGCGCGAAGATACAGTGTTGGACATGCTGGGCCTGGCGCATCAGTTCAACTTCCAGGAGTTGGAAACTGCCATATCTGACTACCTGAGGCAGGTGCTCGCGCTCAGGAATGTCTGCTCTGTGCTTGATGCGGCCAGGTATGGAATATTGTCAAAGCCTTTGATTTTACCATTTGGATGTTTTTTTTTCTAGTAGTCTCGGTAGACAGCTGCGACCGAATTGGGTAATATTCTACCTCTAAATATTCATAGAGTTCACGATGTCTAATCGTCGAATTGATCAAATATCTAAAGAGAAGGATTATGAATTTCCTTCAAAATCTCTCGGATTGTGATAGGTTCACGTGCACAACAAACCGCTGAGTGCATTTAACACTAAACGTATTTAAAACGTAAACTAAACGCGGCGATACACTAAACGTATTTCTATCTCTGTCATCGTCAATCAACGTCTAAATAGTTGTGGTACAAGTGGGCCTAACTTCGCTACATAATTGAGGTGCTTGACTGCTGGTTTCGATACCAGGATCAAAGGCAATAGACTCCGAATAATGTATGGGACTTGGTAACCTACCTCTTCGTTGTTCCAGACTGTACGGCCTGAAGGCGCTCATGGACTACTGCTACAACTTTCTGGACAAGAATGCCATCGAAGTGCTGCAGCATGACACTTTCCTGCAACTGTCAGTGGTAAGTGCACTCTTCTCTAGTTTTAGCGGTACGTAGAGCGGTGCTCGTCGGTCATTAAGGCTGACTGTGTTCTTTGGGTGTTCATTGCGCAACTTCTTCCCAAAAAAACTCAAAAGTAGAGGTCGTTTTGGTGTAGTCTTTCTCAGGGGTGTTACACAAATTGTCGGGTCATCATTATTCCCAAATGTGATTCGGAGATAGAAGATGCAGAACAGAGTTAAGGAAATAGCACACATATCAACTCGAAAAGGGGTCGTCACTGTTTCAACTCAGTATTCTTTCAGTTCCATTCAGTATTCTTTGTATGAAACTCCCTACTGCAACGCACACTAATCGGAATCGTAACGTAATGGCCTCGCCTCGGGACAAGCTCACGAACCGCGGCGATACGGTGACTCGGAAAGGGATCGATCCCTTTAGCCGATCGACAATAACCGTATTAAAGCTAAGTATTTATGTGCAGCAATTGCTTCAGGCCGTACGCAAAATACGCGCTTTAGAGTTTAGGGTTGCGGGCACTAACCTAATATACAATACGATTGCTTCGGATTGGCTTGGTTGTTTAGCAAATTGTAACGAATCGAATGTGTCTACCAGATCAAGTAGCATCCCTTGCTTTTGCCATTCACAAGGTGTTGATTCTCAGGCTTATATAATAATGATAAAAATGTTTTTTTTTATTTCGGTTGTAGGAAGCCCTGCAAGGTCTCCTAGAACGCGATTCGTTTTTCGCGCCCGAAGCAGACATCTTCAAGGCGGTGTGCAACTGGTTCAACGCCAACCAGATGTGGGTCAAGTCCGAGCCGGGGCAGGCGCAAGTCGTAAGTGAAGTGTATTGAATAATATCATGCACTATTTTTAATTGAGCACTGTAAAAGCGAATGACTCTTAACTGTTTTTTTATTGTGTCTTCAATACATTTTAAGCTTAACTGTTTTTATAAAAGAAACAAGGACCGGTTTGGATCAAAACGAAGACGAGCAGAGGGGACAAGAGACGTGCGGAAATGGACCAATCAACTTAGTTAAAATCCTCTTCGCGTCTCTCGTCTCTCCTTTGATTCGTAGAAACTTACACGACTCCGCATCGCCCCGCTCGTCTCCACTTTTGTGCAAACTGGGCCTCAGTCAGACAAAACTACGAAGATAACCGTTTCATTCATTGTGAGTGTGAAAGATATACGAACTCAAGATCCTTCACGTGTTTCCAACAGGAGAAAATATTGAAATGCGTGCGTCTAACGCTGATGACGCTGGAGGAGCTACTGACGGTAGTGCGTCCGTTTTCCCTGGTGACGCCCGACATGCTGCTCGACGCCATCCAGGAGAAGACGCAGACCAAGAGCACTGAGCTCAGGCATAGAGGCTTGCTGTGTAAGTACAATATGCTAAGTACGGGGATATGATTGGAGCCCCAGGGATCCACAGAGCATACATAATTTCGGTTTAAATAATGGACAAAATTTTCGACACAAGAAGAGGAATGTATTACATTCCTCTTCTTGTGTCGAAAATTTTGTCCAAAAATTACGCAACCATTTGAATAGCTTTGTCGTTTGCTTCATACAAGTCCTGGAGGGTGCAGGAAGTTGTACACTACGAGCAGGAGAGAAGATGCGGCATATCTTGTGACAGGGTTCCACATTCATACTGAGTTTGATCTCCATTTTACCTGCAGTGCAGCGGCCGACTTGAGCCCGCATTCGATTCATAGATTTCCATTATTGGCTACTGCAGCCGGTGACCAGATAGCACTCGATAATACAGAATTTAGTAGAGTTAGCACGACGAATGAAACTGACACTAGATTGTTGTTTGTGACCGCCAGTACCGGAAGAGAACGTGGCGACTCCGTTGCGCGGCGCGCGCGTGGTGGCCGGCGACATGCGCTCGGCGCTGCTGGACGGCGACACGGAGGCCTACGACATGGAGCGCGGCTACACGCGCCACACCATCAGCGACGCGCCCGACAACCCCGGCATCGTCGTGCGCCTGCCCACGTCCACCATCATCAACCATATCCGACTGCTGCTGTGGGACAGAGACAACAGGTATACTTGCATAATGCTCCTATTAGGGTATGGCCAAAATCAGAACTAACGCCGTCATTTTTTTTTAAAGCATTTGTAAAAGAATTGTTTTAAATTTTAACATTTTTACAGATGTTTGCCATCAGCGCGCCTTCTTGTCGGGGTCATTCGAGCGCTAACTCGAATCACTGTTTCTTTTTTTACATTAGTAATTTACTCTGGTTTTGATCATTGTTAAAACCACAATGATCTTTATTTCTGTTCCAATAAAGTTGATGTTTGGATGATGCCACTGTCAAGTCTGTCAAAATTACAGATTTTTTGTTTTCGTTACAATATAATATGTAGTTGCTGTTCGATTTCTGCTGTCATTGGTAAAATTGTGAAAAGACTGTACAAGGATCTTTTCAGAGCTGAACAGAAAATACACAACCATTTTATTTAGTCAACGTCTTTCGAGCGCCAAAAAATAAATCCTTGTACCACTGTATTTTTCTCGCTAACAACAGTATCTTATTAACAGATCATACGCGTACTACATCGAAGTGTCAGTAGACCAGAAGGACTGGGTGCGGGTGATCGACCACAGCAACTACTTCTGCCGCTCGTGGCAAAACCTGTACTTCGAGCCCAGGGTCGTGCAGTACATCAAGTTGGTCGGCACCAGCAATACTGTCAACAAGGTACAGTATTACGGGCTACATATTTAACCCTTAATTTTTCGGAAGTACACCTACCGCTTTTGCTCTCAGCATCACCTAACAGTTGACTGTAGAGAATGCCTAAGTACATTTGTGGGTGATGTCCTACTAATATTATAAATGCGAAAGTTTGTGAGGAAGAATGCATGTTCGTTACTCTTTCACGCAAAAACTTCACGGAACGGATATCGATGAAAAAGGGCACACAGATAGTTTATGACCTGGATTAACACATAGGATACTTTTTATGCAGGTGGTACTATCCTGTGGGACAATTACCGAACACCACGCGGGCGAAGCCGCGGGCATAAGCCAGTTTTAAATAAATATATTTAGACCGTGACAATGTCCGTAGGTATTCCACGCCGTGGCCCTGGAGGCGCGCCACACGAGCCGCGTGCCGCCGCTCAACAACGGGCTCGTGGAGCCGCTACACAATGTGGCCACAGTGGAACTGTCCGCTGTTGTCATAGAAGGCATAAGGTCTGTAACCGACCGACTACTGGTTCATTTCACCAGGTTAAAACATGCTCGAATAAAACCATGACTTGTCACAGCCGCTCCCGCAACGCTCTAATCAACGGCGACACGGAGCACTACGACTGGGACCAGGGCTACACGTGCCACCAGCTGGGCTCGGGCGCCATCGTGGTGCAGCTCGCGCAGCCCTACCTGCTGTCGTCCATCCGCCTGCTGCTGTGGGACTGCGACTACCGTCACTACTCGTACTACGTCGAGACCTCGCTCAACTACTGGGACTGGGAGATGGTTTGCGACCGGACAAGGGAGTCGTGCAGGTAACTGTTGACTACTCCTACAGGCTCAAAACTCAAGGTTGCTCCACTACCACGACACACTCGGGACACTACCGGAAGATACTCTACATTCACTTACGCTCTCGACTGGTATCAACTCTTCATGCTTAGCGGGCCCAATCACCACGTGCGTCAGATCCCACGACTGTTCTCCCATAAAAGCGCACAAGAAACACTGCGCACCACATTAGTTTCCTTTCTGAAAGCCCATCACAAAAACTCAGCGTGTACCTATTCAGTAATACGTGCTTAAATTTTTCCATTAATATATTGTTTTTAGGTCATGGCAAGTGATATACTTCAAGCCGCGGCCGGTCTCCATCATACGCATCGTCGGCACCAATAATTCTGTCAATGAGGTACAGTACAATTTATATTTTTGCATAATAAAAGCTATTGCTCACACTTTCAACTCCGATCCTACTGAGTGGTACTAATAGTAATCTAGTCTATAAGGAAACTTGCATTCTAAAAATTGGCAACGCCGTCGTAAATAGCTGTCAAATATTATTCTCTGATTTAATGTTTTTTTTTTTTAATATTACTAATGAAATAGGTGTATAAAAAGCACTTGAAAATCTTCCAATTTGTATACCTAAAAATGGTACCAACACCTTATCCAGTCTTATTATAGCAATATTTGGTTAATATTTAACTGCAACACAGAGCAATATTTCAAAACGACGAAATATTTGGCAGTATAAGCGACGCTGCCGTCTTTTAAAACAGGGTACGTTCTAAAAGATGGCGGCGTGGCAAATAGTGTACAACAGAGATCTCACATAACCTCACTAGAGCTGTCGGCAGGTGTTCCACCTGGTGCACCTGGAGTGCCCGGCGCAGGTGGAGGAGGCGCGCGACGACCCGGCCGCCAAGAAGCAGCGGCCCGCGCACGACAACGTACTCAACCCCGCTGGGAACGGTAACGTCAACACCTATACAACGCCTGTCGTTACCCACATACGGCCAAGGCTTCACCCGCGTTATACCCGCCCTATATCCACCCGGAATAATGTAGCTTTAAAATGGTGAAAGAAATTTTCAAATAGGTTTGTGGTTCTAGAGATTAGCCTCCACATACACAATACTATACTTACACCACATACATAGACTAGCTTTGGCCCGTGACATCGCTCGCTTTATAGTCGTAAATTATCCCACGGGAACGTTTTAAATATAGCCTATGACACTCTGGGATAATGTAGCTTCCCATTAGTTAAAGAATTTTCGGAATCGGATCATTAGTTCCGAAGATCACATAAAATTTACAAACTATCTCTTTTTAATACTAGATGTATCTCCCAGGAAAAGTATGCGCTTCGGCAATCATCGTCTGTCTTCGAAAATTTGAACGATGATGAAATGTGGACATTCGAATACATAAGATGCACCGGGCAAACTTTCTTAGGAACCATTAGCTCTTTCCTCAAAACAATTTTGACATATAATTTTGTTTGGTCAAGTGAGGATTGTCCATAAAAATAGTAAAATTGACCAAGTTTCCTTGGATCGAGCAAAACGTTATTGTGTTATCAGGAAGTTTTCATCAGCAACTCAAAGTTGCCTCGAAAATCACGTTATAGCCATGTGTATATCGGATTGGACACTTATCGAGTAAAAGGAACCGAGAGTACATCACTTGCGCACTGTAATATCTCTCGCTTAGTTGACTAATCTGTGTCGAGATTGACCGCCGTGGCTGAAATTCTGATATTATACTAATGAGGTTTTCATCTCGCCAGGATCAACATCAGACTCCCCTCCCCCTTGCGCTCCGTCCCCCGCGTCAGTGGACGGCAGCAGCAACGCGTCCGAGACGTCCTCGCGGCCGCGCTCGCTGCCGCCCGCGGAGACCGCCACCGAGGCTGAGGAGAGGTACGAGGACTGAACGTGGTGACTGCATACGTTACTATAGCTGTCTGCATCCCTACATGTATAAAAACGTTGGTCAGTTTTGGAGTCAATCATATTCAATTCGTTAGGCGTCAACGGATATTACTTGTGAAATAAGTCGTTGACCCTCCAGTTTTATTGTTAAAATGTTCCAAGTACAGTTAATTTTTTATTGGCCAACTGTCGGTACAGTTGGCCAATGATAAATTAAAGAAGCTGCTGACTACTATATGACAAATGATTCGTGGGCATAAAGCGTGCGAGAAAGGCGGTAATATTTGATTCGGGATTTTTAAAGACTCTTCACTGAGACTCGTGTCAACTCGTTCCCTCGTTTCATGACCGCGAGAACTTCTGAATTTTACAAAGCTGAAAGAACAGAAATTTCATTGTGAAGGAGTTATGCGACAGCTATATGCATGCATATCATGCCCCACAGGCAATAATAAGGTGATTGGAAAGGCAGTTAGAGTATATAAATATATAATTATGTATGTATACTGACTCTGCCATTTTAAAGATGTGATGTTTCCATTTTAATCATTTTACACAAATTGCAATCTTAGTAATATTGTAGATTTTTGTACTGTTCTCTGCACGATTGTGTTACTACGTTTTCTTTATTCAACGAATTAATTTACTGAAATTAGTTTGATTTGAGGATGTTCTTACAACGATTATTTATTGAATCCCCGTCTTTATTTTTTATTGGGAAGTGTATGTGTATTGTGATTGATCGATAATTTTAAAAGTATTGTTATAATCTAATAACAAACAAAAAAGTAAATGTAAAAATTCTTAAACATTGTGTTGCTGGTTTTCAGATATTTTTGTTACAGAATCTTGCAATATCAAAGAAATTCAAGGCATTTTCGGTAATATCGTTACTAGCATAGCCAGAATGATACATTGAGAAATATACAGGCAGATGTTTCTCAACGTAGTTACAAAACGAAAGTTTAATGCATACTTTTTTCATAATACTACGTAAATTAATAATATTCTTATGTATAACATGAATAAATATGGTTCAACGCGAACTATTGGAGTGTCGACCAATATCATTCAATATAATGAAATCTAGAGTTTGACTGATTGATTGCCTCAAGAATCTCAGGATCGATACAGTCTACAAAATTGTGTAGGCTATCGCCTAAAAAGATTTTATGGAGTGAAATTTAGATTGGAAGTTTGTATGAAGCCCAAAATTTTAAAGTTTTAAATATGATAGTCGGTATTTAAGTAAATGGGCCTAACGATAGTGGTATCGAGTGTGATAAATTTGATTAACCCGACATTTGACAAAAATAATATAGGTATAAGTCAAATGGATGTGTCATACATTATATGCAACGTAAAAGTGTATGGTGAAACTGTCGAATTATTCGCTTCGTCATCACTCCGATGGTCTGCGTTGGTTGAGTCTATTTCGGCATAATATTGTAAGTTGAAGCCTTCTTATAAGAACCCGTTTAGTTATTTAGTGTGTAAGCTTATATTTCTAGTCTGTTCTCTGTCATCGCTCTATGGGTACGGTTGATGCAAATATTAATAAAAATTATATTGGAAAATAGTTGATAATTTTTTGCATGAATCCATTTGCCGTTGTTAATTTAGGGATAAAATCGCACCTTTGTATATATTTTAAGTGCACTTTTTCATGCAGCAAGCAAGCTCTTGAGTCACACTCGCTTTTCGCTTATTTTTGTGCCTATTGGCGTATTGCCAATACGCGTATCAAACAAACATAAGGGGAGTAGGGTTGGATTAAGGCTAGGCTAGTTTAGGGTTCCTAGTTTACTTTATTTTGCGGAGGGAATTCCGTACCTCTAAAGAAAATTCCGGAATTTTTCTTTTAAAGTGTGCAGTACAATTTTTCTGACTTTATCATTTTTGTAACCTTAAAACGTCGTTTTATCAATATCAATTTTTTGAAAATTTCAGACGTTTTAGAAATCCAGCCGCATTTCCGACATTGTGCTAAAATTACGAACGTGTCTGGATATTTCCGGACCTAGAGCAAATCTAGGCTAGCTACTCTCACGCTGCAAGCTAGAACTTTTGTTAGATTCTCTATAGTAGAATTGTGTATAAGTATTTCAAGAATATGTACGGAAACACCTCCTTTACAGAACTTACGCGTCTAAAAGTCTATGCTATAGGTACCTTTAGTCTTAATTCGACAGGTGTATTCGTAGTTGAAGCGATAACAAAAACTCTTTGCAATCTTCCCTGCTATGTTTTTAACGTTCTTACATATTTTATTTTTTATACGGTATAATGTAAGACGTCCTCATTTTCACAAAGTTAGATAAGGTGACTTGTAAGTTTTGTGACTAGAATAGATTGGGAATAAGCAAAAATGTAAGCCCAAATTATATTGATAGTATAGCGGTAATTCTCGTCATGTTATAAGTATTGTTCATGTCATCTCCTTTGTCTTCCTCATAACTTTTAAATTATGTTTTGTACTGTCACGACATGCCATTCTATCACGAGTTGCACATGTAGATAGTAAGGGAATAAATCGTAGCTCTACACTTGGGGAAAATATTCACTATTGAGCAAAGTGTTACCGGGAGTGAAGGCCAGGTTGCGTTGACGTACAATTATGTATTGCGCACTCCTGAAGTCATTTATTGTGAAAGTTCAAAAATTAACACTTCAGTTCTAGCGTATCTTGGCTGCAGCCATTACGTTAATGCGTCACACACACCACACTCGTCGTATCACTGTTGCCGTTTTAACCCATCCATGTTATTTTTTCTGTCTACGCCTACGTTTACGGCAGTCGCGGTCATAAAACGTGCAAGTAGGACGGTGACTCTCAGGTCTTCTCGCTTCTACGTTTTAAGATTGCGCCACGAATGTTGGCGTTTAGAATAAAAAAATAATATCTAAGCCTATAATACAAATGTATATTTTGTGTACTTTTTATTACAATTTCATCCAAATGTAAGAATTTGGACAATTTTGTAATCTGTAAATTATAATACTGAATTGTTTATTGTATTTTATATGTAGCTGTAATGTCTGTGTAATATGATATGGTTCGGATGTTGTTACTGGCTAACAAAGTGGGGATGAGAATTACTCGACCTGATGATGTGATACTAACAACAAGGGTAAACACATCAATTGATCCTGTTTATTCTCTAAGTAAGACTAATCTTATTCATCTTTATTGGTGCTCCGGTGAGTTAACCTAAATAGGCAATATTTCATTTGTACGTAGAAAATGGAAGTAAAATAATATTTTGTTTTTTAAATATTAAGGTGTTTTAAATTCTATCCCTAGTTTGTTAGTTATAGTAACTTATGAATCACTGTGATAAAGGTTTGAACCAACTGGTTTAAAAGTTTGTAGACTAAGGCGGATCGGCAAGTTAGTTGAGTAATAACTTTTGATAGTGGTTGTAGTTTGTAAGGCAGAGAACACTTATGGAGCTTATCATATGTTTAATAAAAATATCAAATATATTTTGGGTTTCATTGTTTTTGGATTAAGCAAACTATGTAATAACAGTTTATGTTCAACACTAGCAATGTTTTAATTCGAGACTGTTTACAATAAAGTGAGACAACAAATTATATCACAGGACTGTGTATTATTCAATTAGACTTATTAAGTAACTTTGGATCCCCTTTCTCTTACAAGAGCTTTTGACTGTTTCAATAATTTACTTGGATGTACTATGTTTGAGTCAGCCTCTTCTGCAAAGTCATCCAATCTCTTCCTCAACAGCTGCTTCAACTCTTCTATACTCGGACCCCTTCTCAGCGCAGATATACCAATTATATCATCAAAGCATATTACATTTTCTGGCCTGATTTCTTCTGGCATTGTGTCTAGCACTGGATTTATATCTCTGTATGCTTCTTTTATGCTTTTTAGGGTCTCTTCAGTGCCAGGTAAGTCCATCTTGTTTATTGCCAGTATGGCAGGCTTTTGTAGCAGCTCAGCATCATAGAGTTCTAACTCCTTGTTCAGTAATAGCACAGTTTCTAGACATGTCCTCTTGGGATGTTTAGGGCTTAGCTGGAAACCTTCCACATCAGCTATGAACAGCAATATCTTTGTCCTCTCCACATGTTTCAAGAAGCTATGGCCAAGTCCAACATTGATATGAGCACCTTCAATAAGTCCGGGCAGGTCAGCTATAGATATCTGCCGCAAGTCCTTGTAAGCAATGATACCTTTGTTAGGTTTTATTGTAGTGAATGGGTAGTTTGCAATTTTAGGCTGAGCCCTTGATATGGCTTTCAATAGCGAGCTTTTGCCAGCATTCGGGAAGCCAACAAGTCCAATATCAGCAATTAATTTTAAGTCCAATCTTATGTGATGTGCTTGTCCAAAGTGGCCCAGAAAATTAGTTTCTGGTGTGCCTCCAGGCCCGCCCCTTGCTAATATAACTGTTTCGGCTTCTTTGTCAACAGATCCTAGAACTTTTCCATCTTCCCTATACACAGTAACGCCAAGAGGAACTTCCAGTTTCACATCTGATCCTGGATTACCGACTATTTTTGTTTTGCGACTGTCTTCTCCGTGTCCTGCACTGACGGTCTTGCCGCGATGTTTGCCCATTATTGTCCTCAGATTTGAATCCTCTTTTCCGATACAATAAACACAACCTCCCTGGCCTCCTAAGCCGCCAAACTTTGGGAGGCCAGTTCCACCTGTACCACCTTTTACATGAAGCCTGACAGAATCCAGGAATTTACTGCGAAGATAACTCCGAGGTTTCTTTAGTTCTTTTGCAGCGAATAAAGTTCTGAATATGAATACCATTTTAGTAAGCACTTTTCAATCTAACTGTTTAATAAACAATGAATCATTTTTAGGTTAAGTATGCCCGTTTGTTTTCATTTCGTATGGCAGATAAGTTTCATTTTCCTGCACAACTTGCAGTCATTTTGTAGACTGCTCGAAAAACAGTGTATGATATGAAAAATAGAAATCTTCATTTCTTAATTCATTTGGAAGGTAAAAACAAATATTAAATACGTAATTTCGTGAGTAAATAAAAGTTAAGGTTAGATTTATTAATGTATCGTAGATTTTTTGGGAATGTGAACGGAACGTATCGATGTCGATTTTGTGTCAAAATATTGACGTCTTGTTTTGAAACCTCGTTCTCCGGTCCTCAAACAAACCTCTTTCTGTGCCTCTGTTCTTATCACTAGACGTTTTGATTAGATGTTTTTTTCTAGAGTCGGGATATCAGATTAAGCAGTTTTAGAAAAGGCGAGTCGAGATGTAAGGACTATAATGCCCTAGCATTAGGTACTGTTTTGTTTATCCCCTTAGATAGTAAATAAATAAACCCTTTATTTAGAAATTAGACATAATAAACTACGGTCCTAAATATGCAACTAGTCTTTATAGTAATCACACTGGCGTGTGAAATACTTACTCCCATATCATGCAGCATTGGAGACAACTCTGGAATTTATGCGGACTGCTGGAATAAAATTGAAAAAGAAAATTGTGTCCACAGTAAGTATTGATTTTGCCTTGTTTGGTCCTATCATTTCTGACTATAGAATACACCAGAATAGGTTCTGGACTGCATCATGCACCACAAGTAGTTTAATAGAAACCATTTACGGTAATCAATGAAACAGTTTTCAAGTTCGGAAAAATCACCTGTAGGCGCAAGAAAAATGCCGAAAAGTACCTAATCAATCATTTAAAACCGCTCACAGATGGTGAATCATTTAAGCCTGAATCAGGGCTGCAACAAGATTTCTGGAGCAGCCTGTTACAATGGTCTTGCAGGGAAGAGTGTCGCTACCATTGCATGTGGATCACTGTGAGAAGGTTCCATGCAGTCAACAAGGAAACGCCCAAGTTCCATGGCAGGGTAGGTCCACTTCATTTAAAAGATTATGATTGATAGTACATCTGATGTGAGGCATTTCAAACTGTCTGATGCGTGAAATTTGAAGTCAGTCGGTTAACATAAACTAGTAAACACTGGCCACACATCAAAATACAATGGCAATGATTGGTGAGTAATTCTTGGGCTTAACAAAATTTTTCTCCGCAGTGGCCGTTTATCAAAATCTTTGGCATGCAAGAACCAGCATCTGCCTTTGCTTCTGTGCTGAACTTTGCGGCCAATGCATATATGTTCAAGCAGATACGGCGGATGCATGTGTCGAAAGGACCGGCCACGCCTTTTATTAAGTTCTGGAGTGTTTTTGCTATGGTAAGCTGTTTATGGTTTTTCAGTTTTGTATGTAAAACTATTGACACAATAACAGATTTTATTATACTATTTAGTATTTTGTTTTTAATTCATCATATCCATAGTGAAGAGATACATGCAAAGAAATACTTTAAACAGTTCAGCAATTCAGCCATGTTCTGGTTGGGCCCCACTTCACATTGAGCTGTTACAGCCATGGAAGAATATTAACAATTAGTTGTCAGTTTATTACGTTGTAGAAGATCTTAGAAATATACTGAGACTTCACATTCTCATATTATTATTGATGTGTCATGCCAAAAGAATACACGTAAATAACTAATATAAATGTTATGTATATTTATGTCTCTTAGGCACGAGATGACGTGATGATCACTGTTCTCAAAAAATAGATGATGCTGATTTATAAAAAGATTACCATGGTAATTTCTCTCCCAGGTGTGCATGAACGCGTGGGTGTGGTCCACAATATTCCACATGCGAGACACGTGGTTTACTGAGTTCATGGACTATGCATGTGCGCTGTCCATGGTCATGGGACTGTTCGTCGCTGCTATAGTCAGGTACTAGGAACAAGTTTATTCAAGAATTACCTACATATGCACCACTTTGATGAAAAACCACAGACCTTGGATGATCCGAAGCTAGAAACGCTCTGAACCGAAACTGTCTCTGAACCTTTTTCTAAGACTTACGAACTGTATTTTCGCCGAACGATATACGGATCTTTGGCAACTTCTGTACAGGCTAAAATTGTTTGTCCGTGTTACAGAGTATTCTACCAGAGGTCGAGGCTGCTGACGTGCTTCCTGCTATCGGTGCCGCTGTTCTACTTCGTGACGCACGTGCGCTATCTGTTCTCCGGGTTCATCAACTACGATTATAACATGAAGGTCAACGTTGTCTTCGGTAAGTTAGGGCGAACAAAAAGAAATCCGGGCCTAGGCGCAACTTACGCCGTACCAACGTACCCGGCTACAAACGGCTTCTGGCCTCCCTGCTAACACGGCACCTAACACCCTTAACTCTAACGGATCCCAAACAACTTGAGAACACTGTCATAAAACTCTCATAATATATAATTAGATCCAAATACCAAGAGCAAGGGAAACTCTTGGTGGAATGCAGAACTCAGTAAGCTCAGGCTAACGATACGCAAACAATTCAACAGAGCCAAAAACTCAAGGCTCCTAGAAGACTGGGACTTGTATAAGAAAACACAACACTCCTTCAAAAAACAAGACAGGAATGCCAGCAGAGCTTTATGGCGAAAATTCTCTGAGGACATTGAATCAAACAGCGAAGCCGCGCGAGTAAAGAAGATCCTATCCACCAATCAGGATCGCAACCTCGAGTCGCTGAAAAACCCAGACAACACTTACACAAAGTCAGACCATGAAACAAGTAAAGTTATTCTGGAAACACTCTTTCCAGACTGCAGCCTCTCCGAGGACAGAGCATAGGTAAGTGAGCCAATACACACACCAAACGACCAGGACTGGTCCAGAGCCGTACCGTAGTAACCGAAGACAATAAAATGGGCAATAAAATCTTCAAACCATACAAATCCGCAGGTTTAGACGAAGCGCTTTGCTACATCGTTTATTATGCGCACAGTCAAGGAGTGAAATTCCCTGCCTGCGTCGGTGTTCCCAAGTTCATATGACCGCAATCTATTTAAGTCGCGAGTTAATAGGCTTCTTTTGGTTAGCTCGTTCCATCGTCGACCTCATTTCTGTCCTCAGGACTAGATTGAGGTCAAGAGTAGGTCCATTTAATATTTAAAAAAAAAATCTGTGTCCTACACATTCGGGACGAACATCTTCTTCGGGAGTTGCAACTACACAACCAATAATACGCCTACTCCACAGAAAATCAACAGAATCCGAACTACCCAGTGTGGTCTCCAAGATCGAATGTGCAGTAGACTACAAAATGCACCTCACTAGCTGTTTTTATTTACATTGAAGGCGCTTTTGACATCAACGCAGCCCTCAAGGAACAGGTCTCGACCCTGAGACGATGGATCACAAACGTGGTTAGACTGAGAGCCGTACGGGTTGCGAAGGGCTGCCTTCACGGGCGTCCTCTCGCCACTCCTATGGAACCTCGTGGTAGACAGCCTTATGAAGAGTCTAAATGACAAAGGTTACGCTGATATTATAATAAACGGCTCACGAGAAAGATAAGAAAATCAAGTATCTTGACTTGGCTCAGGAGGTTGTCGACATGTGGGATGTGGACTCAGCGATCATTGTGCCGATAGTTGTATCAGCCCATGGCTTAATTGCCAAGAGCCTCGACCAATACATGAGGAGGCTCTCGTTAGACAGCTGGATCAAGGGTTTGATTCAGAAAGCGGTACTCCTGGACACGGCTCGTATTGTTAGGAGGTTCCTCTCTCTGGAGCCCTGACCGCCGGTAGCTTGGACCCTGTTCCCGATACCGGTGGGCTACAATTTTTAATGTTTTTTATATTGTTTTTAGTTTAAGAAATATTTAAAAATGTAGAAGATTTGTATAAAAATAAATAAAGGAAATAAATAACGGCTCACACTTAAACACACTATGCAACCTTATGCGTCAAGCCTTGAAGATAGTAGAGGGCTGCTGCAAGGAATATAAACTAGCAGTGAACCCTTTTTTTTTTTTTAAGGGAGTGTCAGACTTGTACTGACTAAAACCCATCCATGTTCCTTCTTTGCCCTTTGTGTTCCAGGGCCACGGTATCTCTTTCGAACAGTCCCGCAGCCCTGGCAGGCATCGGCCCATGCGGACCCCTACTTATTTGCTGACATCTCTTTGAGGCGCACGTGGAACATGAACGCGCCGTCGACACGGCCTGTCGTCATAAGACGGCCGGACGGCGAGCTAGCCCATAACTCGCCGTCTACAGGCCCGCGCCTACGGTGGCCGGGAGCCACCACGTGACCCCCGACGCCCAGGGCGTCTCCCGCGGCGGCTGGGACGTGAGGTTCTTTCCCTCTCACGTCCCGCCACCTCCTTCACTAGCATGACTGCTTCGCAGAAGGAGGTGACGGCTTCCCATTCCCTCTCGCTCCGGACCATGGTTTGGACCAGGGCCGGATGCGAGATATCGCCGCTACGAGGACTCGGCGGTGCTCCCCCCAAGCGGGGCTGACCTCTACGGTGTGCTCCACCATGTCCTCCGGACGATCCTCGCAGTGGGAACACCCGGGCGTTTCCTCCCGCCCGATTCGGTGCAGGAACCTCCCTAAACAACCGTGTCCGGTGAGGACCTGCGTCAGGCGGCGCCGTGGCGCCTCTCTAGCCACTCCTCAAAGAGGGGACTTATCGCACTATGGTGGTGTGCCCTGCCCTGCACGGGGTTGCGACAGTCGCTCTCTCCATGTCGCCATGAGATCACGCCGGAGGTCAGTCCGCTGAGAGGCTATTTGCCGCGGCAGCGAAGTTTCCCTCTGACGTAGTGCCTCCGCGCGTCATTCGTGCAGGCGCGCGAGGACTATCGCCTCCAGATTGCCGGCATGGGAATGCCGGCAATCCGGCAAGGAGGCTAGCCGCTTCCTGCTGTCCAGGGGATACGAAGGGGATCTAGCACAAAAGCCTTCGGACCCGAACCCATTGTGCCCATTCCTTTCAAGCAGCTAAGGAGTTGGTTAAAGGATCACACTCAAACACAAGCGGAGAAATGGTGAACCTTGACACCAGGGTGTAGGCAATCAAAGGAAGCTATGCCATCCCTGGATACGAAGCTAACCAAGCGCCTTCTGCGCCTGGACAGAGATAGCCTACGACTGGTGGCGGGGACCATCACTCGACACTGTTCACGGAACAAACACTTTCACACCCTAGGTATCACTGACAGTCCCCTGTGGAGAGCGTACATGGAGGCAGAGGAAACGGTAGCGCATTTACTCCTTGAGTGCACTGGCGTCACCCAAGGAAACTTTTGGAACACTACGATCTACTTCTGGAGGGAGGTAGGCTGGTTGGAGTAACGGCCGCCATGGCTCACGTACAATAGTCCACTATAAAAACTAAGTGCGAAAACCAAAACCCTATCATAGAACATAGGGTGAGTTTAGTGTACAAAGAATTTGAATATTGTCACCTGGAGATAAATTCCTCAAGGGTTCTGAATGTACACGAACATATCGACGTGAAATCAGCTTAAGTTGGTTAGAAAGAGCTTTATGTTCATGTAATAAAAGCGAAAATGACGTCGTTCGCCTCTTTTCAGTCGAGTAGTTTGTTCGGACGACATCGTTAGTCGTTACATGACTAACGTCACGCCAATTCCACGCCTATCAGCGGTTTCAGGCTAGCGTATTTTTTTGCGCGTTTAAGCCTGTATCGGCTTACGTGCTTACACGCGCGACACATTTTGCGCTTCAAAAAACTGCACGCGCGTACACGCGGTTACCCCAGCGTGTTCGCTCGAACCGGTGGGTACAGTCAGTAGCAATATGTCAGTATCTCTCATACGCCAACCCTCGTACGAGTTGCGCGTTTGTCAAAAGGCGTGCGCGCACACGCGCCTACACGCGCTTCCACAAAAGAGCTTAGGTATAAGCGCCGAAAATACGCCATTTTGAAATCTATAAGTGTAGCCACTCCCTAAGATGAACTGTTGGCATTAAAGAAGATTATTTGTGTGTGTATAATGTTGTTCTCGAATCTTTGACTCACTTTAAACCCTGACTCTGTCTTCCCAGGCGTGTTAGGCTCGTTGATCTGGCTAGGCGTGGCCTGGTACCAGTGGATGCTGGGCCGGCGCTACGCGTGGCGGATGCTGGCCTTCACCCTGCTGTCAGGCATGGCCCTCACGTTGGAGCTGTTCGACTTCCCGCCGAAGCTGGATATCTTGGACGCGCACGCACTCTGGCATTTTAGCACTGCGCCTTTGCCTCTGTTGTTTTATAAGTAAGCATTAATTACCAATTAATTAGTGGCCCGAGTGGTGGGTTATGGCCCAGTCCCTCTCACAAAGAGGTAGCCTGTGTCCCAGCAGTGGGAACGTTGTTGGCTGTTAACAATTGTGCTGTGAATTTTAATGTGTGTGTTTATATCTATGCTCGTTTTCTTGTCAGCGAAAGTGGTGCAAGCAGTTTGTTTTTTTTCCTAGTAAAATTTTGCTGCCCTCATCAGAATCTGTTACATTGTATTACACAAAAGCGCGTCAAATATACATTTTATAGGTTATGGCGCGCTCATGTGAATTACATTATCTATTTATCTAAACCTAGAATGTGACTGAAACGTGAATTAATGTGAATTACGGGGCTTTGTAGTTTATGGCCATGATATAAATAATAATATTGCCGTTAAACCTATAGTTCAATATCATTTTCATAGCCTGTAATAGTCCTACACCAACCAGCCCCCGTAGCATGACCACGGAATGGCATGACGGAAGAATTGTGTCGACACAATGACAGATTTCTTTGTACACTAACTGTCATTTTGTCGATTCTTCCGTCAAAGAAATCCTTGTCTACGGTGGTCATGCTACGGGGGCAGGAGTTGTCCTTCTCCATTTAAAGTGTCTAACGAGTCTCTGCGAGTTGCCTTCGGTTTGGGTCCTCGTATACTTTCCAAAGGTCTTCCATAGGACTTCCAACAGGGTCCCGAGACATGACAAATACATAAATAATGATACTTACAGATTGTATTTTAAATGTTTCCAGGTACGTAATAGATGACCTCCGACACCTAGGCTCCAGGGAAATGGAGAAATTCGCACTCAAGCTGACCTGAGTTGAGAAAACTGTACAAGTTTCGATCATAAAGGGCTACAATGACAATTCCGCTGTCTATTCGTGGATTTACCCCAACAGCTACTTCCGAACTGACTCCATGGGATTCAGCACTAGTTTTTTAACTACACAAACATATTAAAAATCTTTATTTTTCAACAATAATTTTAGCCAGGTTTACTCAATATAAAAAAAATGTATTGAATGGCAATAAACAAGAAAGTGACCACACTGGTCGACGCGTTTTGGCTCGAGTCGAACACATATCATCACCACATTTGCGCTTTTAGTTGTTCGTCGTGTCGAGTCGCGTCGCCCGTACCGAAACTGGGCGAATGACGTGTCAAAAGCTCAAACCGATTTCACGTCGTCAAGTTAGGTCACCCCCTAAGAGCGGTTTCAGACTAGCGTATTTTTCTGCGCGTTTTAGTTCATATCGGCTTACGCACTTACATGCGCGCCATATTTTGGGCTTGAAAAGGCCGAACACGCGAGCTTATTCCAGCGTGTTTACTAGAACCGGTGGGTTCAGGTCCGGACTCCACCAAAGCGGAGATGTGCGAAGAGCAGACGAGAGGGGGTGTGTAATACATGGCATAATAACAAAGAATAATATTATTTGAAATAACGTTCACATGATATAATTTTCATATGCTAGCAAAACAAATAACCTAATTTCATGTGATCTAATGTTATATTTCATATAATCTTTTTTGCTCTAACAAAATTTAGTATAACGTTCATTTCATATAATTTTCAATAAGCATAATGCTATTTTTATATAACGTTCAGTTGACATAATTTTCATTTGACCTAATTTTCATATTTACTCATTTTCAGTCAAAATTCTGTAATGATTAAGTAAATATCAGGAAACATCATACTGTTATTACCTTATCTAACCCAAATTATTTACCAACAATAACCTGGCGCTCGGCGGCCGTTGCCGCGGCACGCTCGCTTCGCTCGCTCGCCTTCGCGTGCTAATGGTCACTGTTCTAACTTAACCTAACCCAAATGATCTGACGCAGGTATATTTATAAGGAGAATAACTAAACACAACAAGTTCCTATTTATTTATTCATAAAACAATGTTATTACCTGATGACGTAATGCTATGCTAAGGTCCACTAACCTTATTTTAGTTTTAAGTTAGTGGCCAAAATCCGAAGGAATTCAATTTGAGAGTATTCCTCTTTATTTTTCAGGATATTATCGATCGTTGTGCTTTAAACAGCAAAACGAACGAATCGACGACGTTTCTCGGTCGTCTCGATCGTATAAATCGATAGATTTTTAATATTATAGTAACTGAATATTGTACTAATTGAACATTAGTACATTAGTTGAAATGTGCTTTATAGAAAATGTTCATTATTCCATATAAAATAAGGTAAAATGAAATTATATCAATAGTTCATTATATCATTTCATCATTATATTAAAAAAAGTATAAAAAGATGTGTAATTAAGTCATCTGATTGTTAGAACTTTTGTTGTTGTTTCAAACGTTACACACCCGACGAGAGGAGATACTTATGAGCTTGTATCCACCGAAACTGTGCGGATGCGGGATGCGTATTGGCTAGACCGGAGTAGAAATGTGTGTACAGACTACTCACGCCCAGTTAAGCGACCGCCACCGCACACTACTCACCGCTCAGGTCTCTTCTCGTCTCCGCTGTGCGCTACTGCCAAGTGCGGAGGCTGGCCTAAACGAATATGAGATATTTCTTCTGCTCTCTGTTCAACCGTGTTCACTAAAGCTAAGCGGAGGCAAGAAGTGGAAATAACGAAATTCCATTTGTGTTTGCGGAGACGAAACGAGAGGAGAGCCTCTCGTTTCGTCTCCGCATCGGTGGTGTCCGGACTTCATTCGGTAGAAATACATATTTCTACCAAATGAAGCCAAACACTACCAAAGTTCGTATAAGCATATATCAACGCTCGTACGAGTCGCGTGTGTTGCAAAAAGCGAGTCAAACCTAAGCCGATAAAGAATTGAGGAGTGTTTTCTGTTCCGTCAAATCAGACTATTTTATCATAAGATTTTCAGTGCAGCTTTTCTGTGAATAGTGCTCAGAATAAAAAAAAATACTTAGACATTCCTGTTTTGTCCAGATTGTTGTATTCTGAGAATACTTGTATTTAGGCACTTAATAATATGTCCTAATGTAATTTACTATGTGTACAAATCATGCTAGCTTTTTCACACAATCTCGACTGAAATAAATATGGAATTTCTTATAAAATCTATGAAAATAAGTCTCATATTGTTTTTAATTGTTAAATTGAATGTCAAAGTAATTGACTTCTTGCACATATGGGCTTTCACACTATTGTCGGTGCCTCAAGCTTCAGGGGCTAAGTCAATCAGACTATTTTACTGGTTGTTCTGCATCAATACTCATAAACGGTAAGCTAGCTAAGCTGTTAATAGAGTACACAAAGTTTTACACGGCAATATTTTTAAACTTTCTATAAAACTGTCTTTTAAATGCTCCAATAAAAAGATTAACATTATGACTAAAAATTTTATTAGACTTTTTCTACACAATGCATGCACACACAAAGACAGATCACAAACGAGAAATCGACACAATGTTCCAGTAATTAACCTTCAAGTATAAGTTGCTTCCACTGCGGTCCACAACGGATGCCCATCTTGTGTTTCTTCAGCCACGGCTTCTCTTTGGAGACAGTTTTCCGGCTCTCGTTATTGTTGCTACTCGGTTCCATTGCCGGAACGTGCGCGCAAGTGCGTGCGTGCGTGCGCGTGTTGCGCGCGTGCGGTTCCACGAGCACAGTTCTAGCCTCATAAGCTTTGCAGTAAGCAGGATGTTGAGAACTTGACTGCTCGGAGCAGTGCCTCTCTGAGGAGTACCATGAATTATTGTTGTGGAACAAAAGCTTCTCGTCCCAGTACCTTCGATTCTCTTGCTCCATGTACGGAGACCTCCTTTTTTCGGGGCTTCTGTCTCTCTGATATGTTTGTTTATAGGATATCTTCGAATGAGTCTTACGCTTTGGCAGGTTGTGCGGCCGACTCCTTTGCCTCAGATTTTTCTCTATTTTCTGGCTGTATACAGTCTGATAGTCATCGGAGTCACTGCTGGTTTCTTCCTCGTTCTCATCTTCTTTTTTTTCAACCCTTTTTGGTTGGGTTTTTGGTTTCTCCTTCGTCTTAAACAGCTTTACGGATTTGAATATCTTGGTTAACAAGCCTTCTTTTCCTTTTTTCTGTAACTTAATTAAAATTTTATTAAAATCATAAAAATAAGACTGTTTTAAAAGTACCTACCACCTTGTTTGTTCGGAGAGTGCGTGTATGCTTACATGCTTATGTTCCAATTTTTCCGAGGCGTCATTCTGCACTCGCCTTTGGTGCAACACGGTGGTGACAGTTTCCACCTCGCTGCTCCATGACTCCGACTCGGTGATACTGTTCGCGTTCTGTGCCATCGTTTCACGAAACATTTTTTTATCTACTTGTGTCTCCACGGGCTGTTTGTGTTTAGCGTGCAAATATTTTTGCAGGCTATCGTTCCTCGTCCTGAGCTCTGTGTCAGAACAGGTCACCGCGCGAGATCGCACGCTTACTTCTTGAGATATTGCTTTGCTGTCAACAGACGATTTAAACGTATCCGACGTTTCTATCATGTCTTTCTTCATAAATAATTCTGATACAGCCTGCATTGCGTTCTTTATAATTTTTGGTTGACTTTTCTGCTCAGTTTTCAAAGCTATTGGTGATGTAAAACCATGCAGAGATTTCATCGGCTCATTATATTCGCTCAGCGAAGTATCTTTTTGTGGAAAGTCTATAGTTAGGGCCATGGACTTATATATTTCCTTAATTAATTTATCAGTGTCCCTACTGTGATGTGCTTCTACTTGGTCAGTGTTAGTAGCAGTCGTTGTTGCTTGTCTCAGGACACCAGGTTTTATCTGAGAGCTGCGGTAACAACTGGAGCACATATTTCGACCCGCCGAGGTCTGTATGAAAACTGGAAAGTTCTGAAAATATTTCAATCCTCCATGAGTGTTATAACAGAACTGGTTGGGGCTTATCTGTCGCGAACATGAGGTGACAAAGGGAGCTATGTTCATAGCGTAAGGGCTGTACGTAATGCTATTCATCAAACTAGATGCCTGTATGTTGTTACGAGATGGCTCTTTTTGAACGACTGCGTCTTTTTGTGGTTTATTCTGAATAAGTTGACTTTTTGTTTGACTTGAGACTTTAACTTCTGCTAGAACAGATTGTAGGATACTTTTGATTTGATTTAACGTTACTTCTGTTTTATTATTATCGGCCGAGGACACCTCCATGTTGCTCATTTCTGTTTGACATCCATGATTATCTATAACAGTGGTCAAACATTCGGCGTTTTTCTTGGGCACTGGAATCGGTCGTGACCTTTCTAATTTCTGGCGTATCTTTCTATTTTTTTTAGGATAGATATTTCTAAAGTCTATGCAACAGCTTCTTGATGTCTCAATGTTAATTGATCGCTCCCTTCTACACATTCTCCGCTTTGGCAATATTCTTGCAACTGGTTCTATTCTATCTAGTTTGTCACTCATATCTCTTGTTTGTCTTTTGTGCCTCTGATCGGTGTAATCAGCTCGCGCATGATAGCGGTTGATCGTCGGCAGAATAAATGGCTGGTATCTATACTTAGTGCGGACATTTTCTGGCCAACATTTCATGTCAATATAAGGCTCGAGTTCTTTTTTTCTTGGCCTATCAGAGTCTTTTTTATTCTTTACCGTTTTTTCCTTTACCGGTACTAGGTCATATTGATCGGTGTTATAAAAAGCACTGCCAGTGTTTACCTGACGGACCATATAAGTTTCAAAAGTATTCTGTTTAGCGCGGTCCTCGTCGATGTTTTGAAATGGGCCGTGGCAACACGAGCACGCGTCGGATACAACATGGCAGTTGCCCTCGCAGCGCGACTGCACATCCCTGCAGATAGGCGATGAGAACTCAGTGTGTAGGGATACGTTATCTCCCAATATTTCAGGTTTGTATTGCCTGCTGACCATTGCAGTCAGATACGTACGAGTCATAGCGTCAGGTTCATCGTGTTTAGGCGCCTCTGCTGTTGAATTAGACTTAATGAACGGAGAACTAAAAGTTTGCGCGTAGTACACGCATGGTGAACACTTTTTTTTATTTTTAAAAAGCCTTTTTTTCTTAGGGCTGTTCTGTTGTTGGTAGTTTTGTTTTGAGTCGGATGCTTTAGGTATATGGTTGCAATGTTTCATGTTATAGGACTTGGCTGGTTGGCTATAGTTGTTGTCCATATTGCTAGGCGTGATAGGCTGGCTGCTGTAGTTGTCCATGTTGGACGGCTTGGCAGTCTCGCTGTAGTAGTGCTCCATGTTGGACGGCTTGGCGTTGTCATTGCAGTAGTGCTCCATGTTGGACGGCTTGGCAGTGTCGTTGTTGTAGTGCTCCATGTTGCTCGCCTTCACTTCGTAGTATTGCTCCTTATTGTTAGGTGACCCTGGCTGGTCGGCGCCTTCGGATATGTTAGAGTTATTTCTCGTGATGTTTTCAGGTGATTTAATGACTGGGTTAATGGCTGGAAACACAAACGGGACGTTAGACCTTCCTTCTTTCCGAACATACCGGTACACCCACCCCGCATAGTGATCGAAATCTGAATTTACGATCACTGGGCCGCAGAACTGCTTACCTGATTTGATTTTCGAAAATTTGCTCAATTTACTAACTTTGTTAGAACTCTCTGGGTTCTCCGCTGGTTGTGCTTGTAAAGCGGCGTTAGCGTCTTCCAGTTGTTTTTCTAAATGGATTATTTTTTGTTGCAAGTCTGTCACGTCTATCGGTATACAGGATATAATTTTAACTTCAGTTTGCGATGGTGTGTTGCCTAAAACATAAACGAATATCTTTAGTAGGTACTTACCTGAAAACTATTGATTAAAAAAATATTGTCTTCTGCTATGGGTGCCATTGTAATAGTGTCTTCAGTTTAGTGATCAAATGTAAGAAAGCTATCATAAAAATTGTTACTGTTCTATTTTAGGTAATCACCGCGACCTGCTGGAAATCTTCTAATAGCAGGTTTTGCAGTTCACTTGTTAGTAAATCTTAGGAAAGACAACAGAAGTACCTACAGACTGAGACATTCAAGCGGGTAGGTATCAGTGCGTGTGTCAACTATTAAAGGGAATAATATGCTAACCCACTGCTGTGGGCGTAGAGGCGGCCCTAGCAAAAAATGTAGGTGGTGCAAAATGTTATGTTGGCGCGTGCCCCCCCCCCCACCCCTTCAAAACAAAATAAAAACCGTTGAGATCACCATAATCTGTAGATCAACCATGAACTGGCGCATTTTAAGATTTGCCGCCCGACATTTTGTCGAGAACGAACGAAGCAAGCTCGTATATTTTTTAACCCGCTTCGGTTATTTAAGTTGTATTGTTTTACCATTCAGTCAGATGGTGTTCAAAGTACCAGAATAATTCAAATAGTTTAGGATGCAAGAGCGAGCTAAGTGAGCTAGAAAATTTTCACCTCCACGCCTCAGCGATGTTACATTTTCTTGTTATCATTTAAACAGATAATATTAAAGTCAATTAGTCAAATTATGCTGAAATGTTTTAGTTAGATGGACGCAGCAACAGACTCTACATTACTTGTGCGAACGAAGCGAGTTTGAAGAACATTGAAGATTTTCTTGTAATCATTCGAACGACTTCGGACGTTTTCGGCGTCCCTCCGACAGCGTCCAGTGTGATCACACCGCTCGCACCGCCCCGCACTAGGGCCGCCAATGTGAGTGTGCAATGTGAAAGTAGATACTTTACCTAAATTAAAAGCGATCCTCTTCAGGAAGTTCTCGATGCCCTTGAAGCGTTTCTTACACAATGGTATACAGAGCTCTTCTGTGCTCATGTTGCCAGTACGCTGCAAGTTGTTTTTTTTTCGTTGAGACAGAGTGGTGCACAACGAACATTTGTAAAACCGATATCAGACTTCTGTTTTCGTTAAATTTTGCCTTTGAATCGGTATCTTTCTTAAGTGAAAAGTAGACAAAATGTATTAAAAGTCAAAAACAAATTCATTATATTATTCATTATTAGTGAACCGTTCCAACGATGTTGGATTTCGGTACTCTGCGTCTTTCACTAGCTTACCGAATATTCGAAAAATATAATAAATTAAAGGAGCAGATAAACGTTCAATCTTCAATCTTATGTAATGTTATCGGTGTCAAGTGAACATAGAATGAAACAGAACATAACAGTCCTAGTGAAGCGGCGGAAGTCAAAATCATTGGAACGGTTCACTTATGCATTCGTTTTTTTGCTTTTGATTAATTTTGTGTTCCTACGTTTCACATTAAATGATAGATGCTGCATAAAAGGCGACAATTAACAGAAAATAAAGCGTCTGATATCGGTTTAAGGCACATGGCGATAAATGGTTACAATGGTTGTCTAATAGTCAGACAAGGCTTATAACAGCCGTCGGGTCTAAGCAAAAAGCCAACGACTTACCTCCGGCAAAGGACAGGCTCAATTCACCTGTAACCTGATAAAGGGTGGCGTTCCAACAAATAATTTCATTTTGAGCAGTTCCGGATGTAATGTAAAAATAAAACTAAAAACTAAGTTAGAAGAGCCAGCAATCTCAGCCGCTCACATTTAGTTTTTTGACGTTTAATCAATGGACGTTGGTGCATTCTATATTGTAAATGTTTGGTTTGAATTCAACAAGAATTTTATCGGCCAGTTTTACTGTCAAAAATATATTTTGAGGTTTTTTTCTGTTAGCTGTTAGCTAAAGGAACAAATAATTTAGTCGAAACAAGTAAGAAAGGCTGGTCTAGACTGCCAGTAGCCTCGTGAAGTCGCCACACGAGGGAAGTCCTCGGAGAAAGTCATAGGCCTTGGTCTCCTCAAGGGTTATATAAAAAGGGTATCAAGGGTATCCTATTTTCTCCTATAATATTTATCTTCTTCGTCTTTAGAAATGACCATAGCATGCTAGTAATAGAGAACCTGGTCGTGTTTTATTCAGGTCTCTAAATGAAATGAAGTTCAAACATTTTTTATCCTTCCACCTGCATACTTCTGTAAGTATGGAAGTAACAAAGAGATTTAAAAGACTTATTTGAATGTCTTTGGGAAGTAATGACTAAATTCCGCAACAAGCGTTATTAAGCAAGTTGCTGGATGATTTCACTCTGCGTACTTCGCAATAACTTGGTGTAACTTGTACGTATCGGTTACTTCTAGGCAAGCGTGTGATCCACGCTAGGCCGCATTATTGCAATCACATACCGCAAGTTGTGACCAAACGCAAGCCCATTTAGTGTAAAAAAAAACTCGCACAGAATCGCCGCGCCACCCAGCACGGCCGTCGAGGTTTCTGTGCTCTCGTTCGGCAAGTTTTTTTAATGTTAGCCTGTTCTGTTTCCCAAAATCCTGTTCCACACCTTGCCATCTTTCTTTTGCTTTCTACAATATTTATACTAATTACTTTCTAGAATAGAAATAAAACTAATAAAATCCTTTTTTACTAATATTCTTACAACAAAGGAAAAACACAATAATTTTCACCGACTGCACGCATGCACATTTACAAAAACATCCGTGGTCTAAGATTTCTTGCGTTTGGTTCGCCGTAACTCGACTTGTCTTTCCCCAACAACGTCCGTACTATGAGGTTCCTCGGAGAGAAAGGATTCCTCTTGTAAAACATTTTCTTTAGCATCACATTCCTTAACTTTAGATCACCTTCAGCTAAAGAGAACTTCATGGCATCAGTGTCCAGCTTACCGTGTTCTGCCATGGCTTTAGCTTGCAGTTTCTTCCAGTTAAACAACGGCTTCATCACCGGTTTCGGTGGCGGCTTGCTTTGTGACGCCTGTGTCTGCGTGGAGCAAGTGTTTTGGTAATTGACACTGTCTTCAGCTGGTGCTTGAATCTTCTTTTTGATCTTACGGAAGATTGACATCTTTCTTTCGCTCTGAGTGGCAGTACTTTTTACTTCTATTTCCTTCAAACAGAGAGGAACTTGTGGCTGTTGCACAGGCTTGTAGGGATTATCATAGGCGGCGGTGTGAAGCGGCGGAGCTGTAGGTCGCTGTTTAGAAGGGAAGGGAGGTGCACTGGCTTGTTCTTGCATCCTCGAGTGCTGCGCTCTCGGCGGCGCATACAAGTCGTGCAGCGGCGGCGCTTGCGCGTAGTCCGGTAAGCCAGGGTTGTATGGAGGATTGTATGGTGGATTGTATACTGGATTGTAATCTGGTTGATATTCGTTATGCCTTCGATAGCTTGACGGCATAGGCGGAGGCCGATAGTACTCTTGTCCATGCATCATATAATTCGTTATCTCTTCTCCGTATGGTCTTTCTCTGTACGAAGCTTTTGGTGACCTTGGTTTCACTTCTACATCAATAGCACTTTCACTTTCGCTAAGTTCTTCAATAATATCTTTTTTCTTCTTCTTTAAAAGGCCAATAGACCGCAGAACATTTGAAAACGCATTCCGTTTAGACTAAAAAAATTAAATGGGAATTATTTTTAATTCTTCAGAAGGCAGATAGGTAATCTCTGTAAAAAGACTTAGTGCCTACTTAACGAATGAGGTTAAAATAGAAATAAAATTGTTAAGGCTCATACAGACGAGCGGCACTTTGCCAACGGCAGACACCACTGCACCCGTCGCCCCCTGCCGGCGGCAGCTGTCGCCCCGTCGGTGGCAACCGGCAAATCGTCGTCGGCTGCCGTCGACGGGTGGCGACGCTTTCAGTTGAGTCGTACCGCGTAAATCTATAGCAGTCGTGGTCGGCTCCTTTATCCGGCTGCAGTGGTAAATACCGTTGGCAAAGTGCCGCTCGACTGAACGAGCCCATAGTTCTTACCTTATCCTCAGTAGTCGTTGTTTCAATTTCAGTTTCAGATACAGACTGTGTAACTTGTAAACTTAGCTTCTCTAAAACAGTATCTGAATAACTAGCGTTGGTTCCGCTGATATATGGTTCGGAACTGATTCGGGATCCTATCGCTTCACAACTTTTTGAATAACACTTGAGTGGAGGTGTTCCCACTTTGGCATCATGTTTAGAATTTGTTTCTCTAGAACTTTCGCCAACACTTCTCGATGTTAAAAGCTTGGCTTCGGCTAATCTAGCTTCATGTCCTTCTAGCTTAATTGGTCCTTGTGCTACGTATTTGTAAATTTCTTTAATTAGATCTTCGGTTTCTGTAGGACACATTTCAACTTGACAGGTTGTGGTGGTGTTTTTATGACAGCAGTTTTCATTATGAAATGGTTCCTTAGCAGTATTGACGCAGCTTGTACATGTATAACTTGGGCTGGGCATCATATAGCCATGCTGCATGGACATTGGATAAGTAATTGGGCATACTGGCATCATAGGATAGCAACAAGGATTTTGAAACGACGACATATATGGAGAAGCGCTGCACCCTTTGCCAAAATTGTTAATACTATTTTGCCTACTGTTAATCATTGCGCTGCCATTTAACTTGGCACTATTTTCGTTCTTCACATCCACTCCATTGTCCCCGGTTTTAGAGCAGTCATCAGATTTTTCCCCTTGTGACACAATTGTTTCTTTCTTTATTTCATGTAAAAAGCTTTGCAGGATATCCTTTATTTCGCATAGTGCTTTGTCTGTTTTATCAACAGGTATTTTGTCGGCTCTAATTTCTTCTGTTTTATTAAATGTAGTATCAAAAGTAACATTTGCTTGGTTGTTTGGTATATTTTGTACACTACTCATAGTGGCATTGTCTTGTCGACAAAGTTTTTGTTTCTCGACCTGACATGTCATGTGCTTGTGTGTTTTGCGTGTTTGCTCCATAATTAAATTTGACACTTGTGCAGATGTTACATCACGATCCGTCGCCACGCGCTCTAGTTGAAACCTTCGCCTGTGTGGTGATTCTCTCTTAAATGAATGCTGGACATAATCTTCGAACTCTGAGTTATATTGTGATTTCAGATTAAGCTGAGGTCTTAAAGTCCTGGGTGACGGAGGAACTTCCCTATAATATTCATATGGTAACATATTAACTTCACTGAATTTTCGTCGAGTCTTTGGGCTGGACTTTTCTTTGACCGGAATATAGTCGTAAACATCAGAATTATTCAATATGTCAACGTTAACTCTGCGATGTTTTCCTCGAGTATGTTTCTTAGAACTGTAGAGGCGTGTGTCGCAAATACTTCTCATCTGACTGACATCGCTGTGTCTTCCCCTTTGCTTGTGTCCGTCGTGGCAACATGAACACAACTCGGGACCCTCCAGTATCTCTTCACGAACTGGATACTCTTGATCCCGGCAAACAGGTGCCGAAATCTGGCTAAGACCAGATTCTTTCCTTCCAAACATTTTTACCGGCTTGTATTGTCGTTTTATAATATCAGCGATAAAATCTTGATCAACTTCTCCATTGTAATGTTTCTCCTTACGAATTTTGTTTGGTTTCTGTTGGTAAGATTCTTTATACAAGTCATTCTTACTCATTTTTGCGCGCGCGCGCTCTTTATATTTCTTCTCTTTGTGATAATGCGGACGCATGGGTTCCACATATTCTTGTTTGAGATACTCCACATCATGAGGATGGCCAGAATAACCAGAGCTTGAATAATGCTTTCGTGGGTTTATGAGTGAACGGAAACTGCTGCTAGAATTAGCAGAAGCCAAGTTCTCGTAAACTGACCTAGTTCTATATTTATGTAATTTGGAGCCGTAATCAGATATTCTACTATGCAGTTTGCTCTTTTTACCTTTTGGTTTAGAAACATGTTCTTGGTAATTTTCGAGCATCCCCTGAGTTTGGGTTGCATCGATAATATTTTGGCTTTTCGAATGGTTTCCGCTCTCTTCAGATTTTTCGTATTGATTACTATTGTCGATTGAGTTTGTAGATTTTGTGTAATGACCGTTTGAAGATTTGTATAGAACTTGTGTCTCGTTGCTTTTTTTTCTCCGAATAGACGACTCGCTTTGTTCCCGGATCGTCTCTATCTCGTGTCTCACGTAAGGTGGGATACTGCAGTGAGACTCCTGCACTTGGCTCTCGTCCACCTGGAGACTGCTCTCGGACTCCCTCCTGGAGCAGTCGAGACACACGATGTTCTGACAGTGCTTGTTGACTTCGTCCAACTGTTGTTCGAGGCCAACTATTTTGCGTTTGAGATCAGTAACATTAATAGCTATACTGGAACTTATTTTAATATCGGGTTGCGATGAGCTACCTGTAAGGAGAGCAGGGTGTTTAGCGGCTGAGGTGATTGTTATTACTGGATACTTATGATTGGGTGGTTACCTAGCGCTCGCCGGAAGAACTGCCGAATGGCCTGGTATCGGCGCTTGGTTCGGGGTGAGATGCGGCGTCGTGGGGTGCGTATGTTCATCACCGATCCTCACACCGACGACGTCTGCGAACAAACGGCTAATAAGATTAGTGGATTATTGAATTAGCTATATTTGTCGAATTAGATAATTATGAATGTCTAAAGATAAGCCTGAAAGTTACTTGAAAGCATGGATAGATTATTGAATAGATAAGCTGTCTGCGTATACCCCGTTGTGAGATAGACATTGACTTTGACAGTTATTTGTAAATTAGAACTATTCATGGCAGCTGATCATAGCTGTTTTGTTGGGCTTCAGTCGATAGCTATCTTGCATTCGCTCAAGGAGATAGAGGGAATATATTTGTCTCATTTAGTCTAACTTTTGGATTTTCACGTGTATTTTTGCCTCCTTACTATTTTCTTGTGACTTGTCTACTGCTATGCTATCTATCTTCTTCTTAGCGTGTCGATGGCAAAAAGTTATATTTGGTGGCTATGCTATGTCTACGCTAGAACTACACTTTTGTGCCGATACCGGCACTTCTTCCTTTCTTCTTGGTATATACCAAGAAGATTGTGCGAAGATAACAAAAACAAAATTTGACTACACCTACCTGTTCTCTTAAACAGTAGTTCATGAATCGCGCAATTGTACTCCATTGTACAGAAATTCCATATTTGCATGAAAATGTAAATTGAATCGAAGTGACAATGATTACGCTTATTATTAAATTTTATTTTGTTATAATTAAATATACGTTTGACTTTTGAATTTCATCTGACTTTTGCAGCAATATATTTTTATTAATCGATCGTGCATTTATGGCCAGTGATGGTCATTTATGATAAAAAATGAATTCGATAGAGATGCAGTGTTGCCTTGTTTGAACAGAGCTGTCACTCGTCGAAATGATTGAACAAGTTCTGGCTGAATGTTCTGCCATTGATACATTGTAGATTAAGGACCAGTCAGGAGCCTAGCCTATTGAAGAAATATAATACCTATAGATGGGCACAGGGATACAGAAAACCGCGTCAGGTCTTTTTTTTTTTTTTTTTTTTTGGATGGGAAATCATCAAATGACCCCCCCCACTCTGGGCGGAGTGGAAGGGAGTGTCAGACTTGTACTGACTAAAACCCATCCATGCTCCTTCTTTGCCCTTTGTGTTCCAGGGCCACGGTGTCTCTTTCGAACAGTCCCGCAGCTCTGGCAGGCATCGGCCCATGCGGACCCCTACTCGGTTGCTGACATCTCTTTGAGGCGCGCGTGGAACACGAACGCGCCGTCGACACGGCCTGTCGTCATAAGACGGCCGGACGGCGAGCTAGCCCATAACTCGCTGTCCACAGGCCCGCGCCTACGGTGGCCGGGAGCCACCACGTGACCCCCGACGCCCAGGGCGTCTCCCGCGGCGGCTGGGACGTGAGGTTCTTTCCCTCTCACGTCCCGCCACCTCCTTCACTAGCATGACTGCTTCACAGAAGGTGGTGACGGCTTCCCATTCCCTCTCGCTCCGGACCATGGCTTGAACCAGGGCCGGACGCGAGAGATCGCCGCCGCCAATCGCCGCTACAAGGACACGGCGGTGCTCCGCCCAAGCGGGGCAGACCTCTACGGTGTGCTCCACCGTGTCCTCCGGACGATCCTCGCAGTGGAAACACCCGGGCGTTTCCTCCCGCCCGATTCGGTGCAGGAACCTCCCGAAACAACCGTGTCCGGTGAGGATCTGCGTCAGGCGGTAGGTGAGGGCGCCGTGGCGCCTCTCTAGCCACTCCTCAAAGAGGGGACTTATCGCCACTATGGTAGCGTGCCCTGCACGGGGTTGCAACAGTCGCTCTCTCCATGTCGCCATGAGATCACGCCGGAGGTCTGTCCGCTGAGCGGCAATTTGCCGCGGCAGCGGAGTTTCCCCCCGACGTAGTGCCTCCGCGCGCCATTCATGCAGGCGCGCGAGGACTATCGCCTCCAGATCCCATGGCGGCAATCCGGCAAGGAGGCTAGCCGCCTCGCCGGAGATCGTGCGGTACCCCCGGATTAGCCTTATGGCTATCACCTTTTGGGGCGCGTTCAAGTAGTGGGCAGCTTGCCGCCTCAAAGAACGCGCCCACACCGGGGCCCCGTAAAGGGCCATGGACCGCACGACCCCCGCGTATAGCCTCCGGCAGGAGGCGTTTGGACCCCTCAGGTTGGGCAAGAGCCGCTTGAAGGCAGCCCCTGTCCGTTCCAGTTTGGGAGCCAAACGTCGGAAGTGCTCCACGAAGTTCCACCGGCTGTCGAGGACGAGTCCTAGGTACTTCAACGTCGACCCGACGCCGATGGAAACCCCTCCTGCCGTCAGTAGGGATCCCGACGGTGGCGCATTCCGAGGCCCATGAAAACACATGGCCTCGGACTTGTGCAATGCCACCTCGAGACCCAATTGCCGGATCCTCTCCACGACTATCGCAACCCCGCGTGTCATGTTTTCGGCCGCCGCCTCGTGCGACCTCCCTTGTGCCAGTACCAGCGTGTCGTCAGCGTAGCAAACTACGCTGACGCCGGTAGGGAGGTCGGCGCGCAGCACCCAGTCGTAACCGATGTTCCACAGGGCCGGTCCCAGAACCGATCCCTGTGGAACACCGCACGACATCTCTCGCCGGTTCCATTCTCCGCTCCGACCGGGGTAGATGACGGCTCTATCCGTCAAGTAGTCCCCGACTACACGACGAAGGTAGATTGGCACCCGGTGATACCGGAGTGCCTCCCCAATGCAGCTCCAGGGCATGGAGTTGAAGGCGTTGGCGATGTCAAGAGACACCGCCAAGACGACCCCGCCCCGGGACACCGCGTCCCCCGTCGTGAGGGCTCTCACGCGCATGATGGCGTCCACCGTGGAGCGCCCCTTGCGGAAACCAAACTGGTGTTCCGCAAGATCCGGCCCCATCCCCGCAAGGTGCCCGGCGAGGCGGTTGGCAATGACTCTTTCAAAGAGCTTGCCCACCTCGTCGAGCAACACGATGGGCCGGTATGCGGACGGAGAGTCCGCAGGGCGCCCTGGTTTCCGGATGAGGACCAGCTTCCCCGTCTTCCAACGAAGCGGAAACTGGCCTCTCTCCAAGCATGCGCTTAGGAGCCCTTCCAGTCGGGGCCCGAGAGCCTCAGAGGCCAGGACCCAGGCTTTGCCAGGCAAGCCATCGGGTCCCGGGGCGGCGTTTCTGGTTTTCAGCCTGCGTACCGCCACTCTCAGGTCTACCCCAGTCACCTCCGGAGCGTCGTCATCGTCATCGGTGTGGTCCGCTTCCGGCACCGCACGCGGCGGCGGAGCTATATTCGGGGGAGGATGCTCCCCTCGCGAAGGGAACAGAGCGCTCACCACGTCCTCCACGAGCTCAGGCCGGAGACTCTGCGTTAGCGGGGGGGCCCGGGTGCGGAGTTTGTCCCGCACCATCTTGTAAGGGCGCCCCCACGGATCTCCGTTCAGAGACTCCAGCATCTCCTCGCGGGCCAAGTTCTTGGCCCGCCGGACAGCCTCTTGGAGGGCGGTCTTCGCCGCTCTGTACCCCTCGTACAGCTCCGCCTCAATGGCTGCCGCATCCGGAGGGCGGATGCGGAGCCTGCGATGCCTGGCGTACAGGCGCCGCGCGGCAACGCACGCCTTGCGCAGAGACGTCAGCTCTCGCGACCACCAGTACACCTGACGCCGGGCGCTGCCTGGCCGAACTCGGGGCATTGCCACGTCGCAGATCTCGGACATGGCTTCCTGGAACCAACCCGCCTCGTTGTTGATGTCAGCAGGCCTGACTGGTGATGACACCCAGGCCTGCACGATCGAGGCTTCCAGGAGGAGCTCCCGGTCCAGCTGCTTCAGCGCCCATCGCGGACCACTCGGGGCCTGTAGGACCGGCACGCTTGAGGACTGGGTGGAGACGTCGAACCGGATGTACCGGTGGTCGGAATAGGTCTCCACCCCCTCCATGACGCGCCAGTCAACGACACACGGCGACAGAGCGGGGCTGGCGAACGAGATGTCCACTACCGACTCGCCCCGCATCCGCACGCACGTGGGGACAGAACCCCGATTTAGGACGACCAGGCCTGTCTCCAGGGCCCAGTCCTCCACCATTCTACCCCGCACGTCCGTGTAACGAGAACCCCAAGCCAAGTTCTTGGCATTGAAGTCCCCGAGCACAAGCACGGGGAGGGAATGGCTTCCGATGACGACACTCAACTCCGTGAGGGAGTTGTGGAACTCGGCGAGAGTTCGGCTCGGGGAGAAGTAGACTCCTACTACAACGATCTCCCCGAACCGTGCTGCTACGCACCCCTGACCCTTCCTGACACTCTCAAGGGTCGGGGTACCGGCGGCGACCGACGCAATTAAGGTCACTGAGCCGCTAAGGTCCTCCACCCAGTCATCCCTGGGCGGGACAAAGTACGGCTCAGCGACCACGGCGATGTTAATCGACCACTGCGCCATGCTCTGGAGCAACAGATCCTGAGCGCAGGCGCAGTGGTTGATGTTCGCTTGGAGAAGGCGTAATGGGGCCGTTACTGGCACTCCATTTCAGCCCCCTCCCGGGCCCCCTGCGAGGGCCCCGCTGCGGAAGTTGCAGCAGTAGCGGCAGCGGCGGCGACAGTGGCGGCGACAGTGGCGGCGGCTGCGGTGGTGGCGACGGTGGGGGTTTTGGCGGTGGTGGCGGAGGGCCTTCCCTTACCCCTGCCCTTGGCGGGAGTACCGCAGGACTTGCTCCCTGCCCGGTGATCGGCCGGCTTGCCAGCTGCCGCACATGCGGCGCAGCGCGGCGCGGCGGAGCAAGCCGCGGCCATGTGACCAGGCTGGCCGCAGCGGAAGCACAGGCCGCTGCGGTCCACCTCCGAGGTGCACCGGACCGACACGTGGTGCCCCACATGGCAGCGGAAGCACCTCAGAGGTCTGGGTTCCAGCAGCTTCACCTGCGCTGAAACCCAGCCCACCAAGAGCCTTCGGCCCTCCACAATGACTTTCGCCGCCATCACAGGGCAGCTTACCTTTACGGTTCGCATGCCCGACAGGTCCGGACGTAAGGTGCCTGCCTTGACCTGCTCGGCAGGGCACCCACCGGTCCTGGTGACGGCGGCCACCACCTCCTCCTCGGTCACCGAGTCGTCCAGACCCAGGATGCGCAGGTCTGCGCATTTGACGGGCCTGGACACTCGGGCCTCGTCCGCATTTAGGGACGCTCTAAGCTTTTCAGCCAGAGCGTCGGCGGACGAGCCACGGGTTTCGCCAGGGATCTCCAGCACTCGAGCCCCTGTTGCGGTGACTCTAAGCCGGAGGCCCCCGGCGATCCCGAGCTCCCGGAGATCCACCATCGTCTTCGCCTTAGCGAGCACGTCGCGATAGGTCACGCCCCTCTTTTCCGCCTCCGGCTGTAGTGTTATCACTACAGCTGCGGTCTTCGGGGCGCTGAGCCTAGCAGCGCCATTCCGCTTCTTCCCTTGGCGCTTCCGCTCCCGCTTCCTGGCCTTTTTGGCCGCCCTTCGCTCCCTCGCTCTCTCTCCGGCCACCTGCCACCCAGTCTCAGCCACGGATAGCTTAGGGGGCGGGGGGGGCGGCGGTGGCGGCTGTCTCGCAGCTAGCGCTGGCACATTCGCCGCCTTGCCCTTCTTGTGGACCGCCGCCTTGCCCTGCCTCAGGGCCGCCGCTCCCCCAACCGGGGCCGATTTAGCCGGAGCCAGCCTTCTGGGAGCCGACGTAACCCTGCCGGAGGGCTGGCCGGACGGCCCCGGTGCGGAAGCCGCTGCAGCCGCATATGTGGCCGCCCTCGGGCCCGAGGGCGCCTTGTTTGCCGCCAAGGGGGGGCGCAGAACAATGCCCTCCAGGACGGAGAACCGCGCCTGAAAGGCAGCCAGCTCCTGCCGAACCAGGTTCAGGACCTGGTTCTCCACCGGCACGGCCTGGCTTGGTCGCTGCTGGCCATTTTGGGGCGCCTCGCGAGAGCCGGACTCACGCAGACTGGCCAAGTCTGCTCGGAGCCTCCTGTTCTCCTCTTGGAGAAGCTCCGTGGCGGCCGTCAGTCGAGCGACCTCCGCCCGCAGTTTGACCATGCCGTCTGGCGGGGGCGCCGCATATCTGGCCTCCGCTGCCGCCATGATAGAGGCGACCGCTGAGGGTATAGCCCTTTGCCTGGTGGAGGGCTTTTGCTTGTACGAGACAGCCCTCAGCGCCGCCTCCACCTCCTTTGCAAGCCCGGCCTTACGCTCCGCTTCGGAGCCGCCGTCTGCGCCCGCCTCGCCACCAGAGGAGCCCGAACGGGCCACCCCGTGACCAGCAGCCACCCCCGGGTGGCGCGCCTCCGCGGCAAGCCGTGCCGACCTCTCGGTGGCAGAGAGGCCTCTCCCCTTGCCGCGGATCCCGCCACGCTTGCTGGTGGGGATCTTGCGAGCCGAAGCCAGCTCCCCCTCTGAAGACGACTCTCGGTCGCCTACCGGCCTGGACCGCTTGCGAAGGAACTCCCTGTTCCCCGCAGAAGCCCCGGGCCTCCCGCGCCGGGAGCTCTCTGAGCCTCCCGCGCTTACATCGCTGGATGCGGCGCCGGACTCCGACCCCGCATCCCTCTCCTCCCTTCCTTCGCCGTTATCGGCCGTTTTTAGGGTTAAAATATTTTTCATTTTGTTCCCACGAGTATGGGGGAAATAAAAAGTCCATCTGGGCAGTGCCCCCTGTACCCAGATAAGCCATAGCCAGGCCCGGCAGTGGTTCGCACTAGCGACTGATTTTCCAAAGGAACCCGTCAGCCATACATCTCCTCGCGGTGCGCCGCCGCTTGAGATTCGGGGTAACTTTTTATAGAGGTTTTCTACCTCGTGGTCCGGGCGGTTAAGCCAAGACCCTCGGTCCCAATCGAAGCCGCGAGACCGCGTCAGGTCTTAGGTATGAATAAAATATTTTGTCAGATCTCTTTGCACATAACGAACTCTTTATCTATTACGTTCTCTATAACTATTTGATTATAGAATGTTTTGACGTTGTCATTTACGTCATTCACTTTTTGTATATATTAGGAAAATAAATAATTGAAGTTAATGCTTCAATTTGCATTAAAATGCTTTCAAAATTCTTTCGAAGTACGTATAGATCTCGGGCTGAACTGCTACTGACGAGGAAAGTTACTCCAAAAGTAAATAATGTGCGTTATGCAGCCATGATACCGCCCACTCAATACGACATACCGTACCCAAGGAAACTGAGATTAGGGTACACTCTTAAAACATATTGGGAAATTATCCCTCTATTTCTTTCCACATGCACAGCTTTGTCTATAATGGTCGGTTTTATTATATGGTCCTGTAAAAATAAGGTAAATATGTCATTTAAAATTCTGATCATTGAATTATCTTAGCTGTCAATCGTGAATGGTGAACCGTTTTATGCGTCCACCTCTGCCGAATCGCGAGGGGCGAATCGTATAACACAATGAAATTGGCAAAGGTACATACCGGCTCACCGGTGGTGAAGTTCATATCAGTCGGTGGTAGTTTAGGGGTGGTGGGGTAAGGTGGTGATTGTCATGCCTTCTGCTTGGTCTACCTACAGTTGCGATTTTTTTTGTACGAAGAAAACGTGGCAGTAGTGAGCAGTGGCGTTTCTTACGTTTATAATAGAATCGAGACGAGGTGCGTGGGGCGTCGCGTGTGGCGTGACGTCTATCCGCGCGTTGTACTTATTGTTGCGTTTACAGAGAGGCCCGTGCAGTGGACTAGGGACCCACGTTATCACACGTGCAAACACAAACATATCCCAAAGTACGGTGTTGTTTACAAAAACGCGGCGCGTGAAACGACGCGTGTGACGCCGCGTGCTCCGTCGTGGGTATCGCTACGTTTCACACGCCGCTTCTTCGTGAACGGAGTATTAAAGGAACTGGCGGAACCCTTATAGATTCGTCCTGTCCGTTTATGTCTGCCCGTTCGTATGTCGCAGCCATTTAGTCCGAGATATTGGCACCATACAGTTGAAATTTGGAGAGTAGGTCTTTTATGAACCGCTACACAAATATGATAAATGTGAAATTATGAAAAAATTGGTGTGACCCTCCATACATGTTATTGAGGGTTGAAAAAATATATATCTATTATAAAAATATAGGTTCCCTGAATACTTTTTTTCTTAAGACAACGGTTGATGAGATATTTGCTTCTAAAGTCGTAAAAATTGTGTCCCCCTAATATCTAAAGACAGAGGAAGAAAATTCCGAAAAAAAAAGGGTTTGTAGAACGAAAACGAACTTTCAACGAAAATTGGTTTGAATAAGATTTGACATTTTTGAGATATGGGACTTTTTCGTGAAACTGCAGCAGTAACTTAGTTTTTTCATTAACATACTATGAAAAACAAATTTAGTTTTGCTGTTTGCAAATTGACAAAATAAAATATTGTTGTAATATTGTTATTGTGTTTTTTTAACTTACTTCGCCGCGCCACACATGGGAACGCGCCACGCGCCGCCTCTCAGTAAATGAGCCCTAAGGGTTACTTTTAACGTTTGGAAAACCTTTTTTTCTTGTTAAAGGTCGACGTTGTGTTTACAAGCCGTAGCCGTGAAAACATATCTCGCATGATGGACTTGCGGAACCCTTCGATCCACAAGTTATTAATCATCAATCAAAGATACGAGCCCTGGTGTGAGATGGCGGAAACACTGGATAAGTTGAAAGATGCCGAGAAGCGTGCCATGATGCGTGCAAACACTTGCGCGTATTCTTAGGCCTGGCTCGAGGAGCATAGAACAAGTTTAGTATGTTAGCAGTCCAGACATGTGAAGATAAGACGCTGCGGTTTATAAGCAGACAAACCCCGTCATTGTAGCAGTCTAGCACATAATCGTTGTTGTTCTTGATATTGGCGGAAACTTAGAAACTGTGTGAAGATAAATTACAAAGAGCGCGTTTCTGAAAATGTAGTTTCAGTTACCATGAACGCTGGAATTATACATATGTATAACTTTGAAAGCACAAGATATGCCTGTAATTGACGGAAACTGAAGAAAGAACGCAAATTTGAAAAAAAATATTCAGATATCGCAGTTTCAATCGTCAACATCCACACTAATAATAAACATTTTTATATATGTATGTACATTTTGATACGTCTTCAATATACATTGTTTTTGTAAAATTCTATTCTATTCTTCTCATTTTGTTGCATATTCTTCATTTTCTTTTCGTGTTTATTCCGGCAGAGATGTGCGAGGAAGCTAGGCAGGGCGCCAGGATGTATGGCGGCGCTGTGATACGGTGTGAAGGTATTATGCTCTTTTGAGCTTCGCTTGCCTACATCGTTTTTCACACATTCCTCTCTCGCGTCTCTCGCACACATCTCTCGGTTTTTCGTACGCACAACCGCCTAGCTCACTAGCCCTTTCTCGACACATAAGCGCTAAGCAAGGATAGGAAAATGAGGTAATCCTGTCGGTGGTTTTATTACTCGCGCACTGCTAAGCTACTTCGGATATTTCCCCTATAACGCAGGTGAAGATGCGGGAGAGCAGCTCCCTGGCGGTGCGGAGGGTTTTCTAAGCATATTTATATACCCAGGTGAGTTTTAGCGGACGCACTGAGCGATCAGGAGGGAAGACGTCGTGGAGTAAGACGTCCTGTATAGCTTCATTTCTCACACTCTGGAATAACATTAAAACAATTAAGACTTCATGGTAGTCCATCAGGTCGCTTGGCCAGTGAGCACTACGTCAGGCTGCCTTTACCATCAAGCGTGACATACATGCGGCCAGCGGATTCACTCAAACTGTGTAAATTGCGAGCACAATAGCCACGGCAGACGACCACTTAAAAGTAACCCGTATATTCAACTGAAAATTCTTGGCCATCAAGAACAGTAAGTCGCTTTCTCTTACAAACCCCGTTTGTAGGAGAGAATATTACATTATGCCTTGCCTTGCTTTTTATTATGCATTGCCTATGGCATTAAGTCCGTCTTTGTACAGTTTTTTACTTGTGCATAAAGTTTTAATAAATAAATAATATTTTTAAAGCCTTTTAATAGTTCGGGTTTCAAATTGAATAGTGGTTTCCTATGTCCAGCAGTGGACGTCTTTCGGCTGAAATGATGATGACGATCCTGAGTGGTTTTTTTCAGCCTTAATAAGGTAAGGCCATCCTTTAATCACGTGAGATTTTTTAGGCCATGTTTATAGCCCCCCTCCCCCTTGGACCTCCTCCCAGCATCACGTGTATTTTTTATAATTGAAAAGATCAGATAGTTTTAGAATCTGATTTAATAAAAAAATATTTTCTAGCAGATCTTTTAGATAAAAATTCGCTTGTTACTTGCTCAAGTTTTTATTTTACCTTTTATGTGTGACGTGTTAAATATTTTTTTCCAATATAAATCATTGGAAAAAAATATTTAACGTCACACACAACATTTATGTTTTTGTCCCTCGAAAAAAATACATGTGATTATAACATTATCAACAGAGATTAATCGTGATTTTTTCTGATCCCCTCCCCCTCTGTTCAAACCTCACGGGAGTACGGAGAAATTGTCCCACGGGAACGTACTACCGGGATAAAAAATATTCTCTGTTTTACATCACGGGCCACGGCATGATCTTACCTGTGTGCCAAATTTCATTGAAAAGTGTTAAGCCTTTAAGGCTACCATAACTTAACAACCAGACCAACGGCAACGGGCAGACTGTCTATCAAGTTCTGATTATATTTCTATCATATTTATTTCGAATTGGTTTCTTCGCATCTTCTCATCATTCAAGTTTATAAGTACCCGCAAGAAATATTTTTTACAAAATAATATCGCGTCTCTGGCGTACTATTAGTTAGTATGTAGGTAGATTACATGGATCTCTAGCACATCGTGCGCACCACGAACTTGTAGCCGTTTAGCGTAGCTTGCGCTACTCAATTTCATCCTCGATTCGCTGGTAGACGCAACTTTTTAAGTTTGTAGTGGCGCCAATTTGTACCAAAGGCATTATTCTAGACAGCAGTCCTAACATTCGGATTGTGTAAAGCAAATACAGAAAGTAGATGAAGCAGAAATTAGGGATAGGTTACAAAAAAATACAAGGAACTCGAGCCGTGCGTCGGAAAACCCATTAAGGCTTTGCTTGGTCCCATGTATTTTTTTGAGACAACTCCGCCACACTATTCCTAAACCAGTCTAACTTCTGAAAGCCAGAATCAACAGTGGCGACCACCAGAAAAGCGCCGAGACAATGAAGCTTGACAAAGTCCCAGAGAAATAATTTAAATGTCTTGGATCCCTCAACGAAATTAATCAGAAAAGTATAGCGGAGGAATAGGAAAGCGATCCCGGCTGTCATTTGTAGATCTTTGACTGTCGTTAGAAGCTGTCAGAGTGGTCCGAAAGTCTGACAACTAGTCTTGCCAAGAGATATCATATTACGCAGTACTAACCAGGTTGTGGACTTCAAAAAGTCAGTCTCTCCATGTATGTATATATATGGTGTTCACATGCATCTGGTTCGACTGGAAGAGAACGCCAACAGAGTTGAAAAAAGGCTTGCCAGAACAGGACGAGCCGTTCCGTAGTTTCTGCTGTGTTAATATAGTCAATACTTGACTTTTCCCCGATTTGAAGGCTTGAATAATTTTACAGCTGGTCTAATAGTCCAAAAAATAAAACGACAGTAGTTCGTTTCCAATATTTTTATTTTTAAATTAGTGGCAGTGAAGTTTTTGGGTAATAAGAGTGTGTAACAGAAGCCGGTGTCTGTCTCACGTTTGTCGAGTGAATACAAAAATAAATGTTCTCGGGTTACGTATGATACGAGTGAACGATGCCATTACGTGTTGCATTCGGTGTGGATACTCTATTTTGAAGAATGGGCGGCTATATCAAGCTTTCGTCTTTTTTTTTTTAAGAAATTACGTGTTTGTCAAAGATGCAACTTTCGTTTGAATTGCTTCTCAAGAATGGACAATCTCTCCGTCCAATAATGATAAATGAGTGTCTGTCGTAAACTAAAACAGCTTTTTTATACATAAAGGTCCATCCACAGTATATCATGCAATTTAACACTGTATTATTGAATTTTGCTCCTTTAGTCCTTGTCATTAAGACCCATACTTCAAAATACAGTTATAAATATGTTTAAAAAGTTTCATACGTGCCATATCTAACTTAACTAATATTACTTACAACTCATAAATTGGCACTTTGTAAATCAATTCTTATGGCATTTCCTAGGGTACCCTTCAGGCATCCTTGGTAGCCTATCATTGAAATTTGACATTTTATATTAAACTCTACCACGTATCTCCGACGTCACATTGTAGAAGACAGCTTTGCAATAATTTCGATAATTTTATCTAGTGTTTCGAGAAAGCAGTTGTTCTGGAACATTCTGTTCTACAACCTGACGTCGAAGTTAGAGTTGTACAACGAGATTGTAAAATAAGAACGATTTGGCACGTAACTTTAAAACGAGTCCCTAAGTGCTATTATATAGTGTATGAATAACTAACATTCATAATATTTTACGTATTTGTATTTGCCCGACTGCTCACGGCACGTTAAGTTGTGTACTGAGTTGTAACAGTTGCTCGTAGGATCCAGGAAACAGACTAAAGCATCCGCTGCTAAATATCAATTCCACGTTTGGATTTCACAGGTTCAATATGCGAGGAATAATAATTTTAAAATTTGACGTTAAATAGTATAATTTCCAACGCCATTACATACACAACGTCGATTCTACAATGATCCTAAAAGATCATTTTTATTATATTTCTTAATGTCCGTATAAATTGGATTACAAGTAAATGCTACAAATCAATACCCATCTCAAAGACTGACTTTAAAAAAACATTGACGTAACTATTTATTTATTCACCTATAAAAACGAGGTTCGAAAACGAAAGTGTTTTTCGAAAAATTCACATCACCGTTTCTATGGTATTATTTATCTAATCATTATTCAGGTATCTATATTTCGAATGAAATACAATTTTGGGAGGTATTACTGAGGACATGTGGGCTGATCTTGTTTTATAGTAAATTCTTGCTTTAAATATATGAACAACATCAATATTAATTACTTAATTCGTGTTGATAGGATTTAAATTCTTTATTCGTTCTACAAAACGTAGTATTTGTCCCAAATGAGCAAGAATCGGCCTGCGAGTCCCCAGCTACAATATTGTTACACGCGAGTCCAACAGTTGATATACTTAATATTATTTCAGTCATGGAACTATTATCTGCACCACGAGGCAACGAGTGCTCTACCGGCAAACAAGTCTATAATTCAATTACTATCAAGGCTTTGCCAACAAACTTACTAAAGCGACAATTATTTGCTGACTCAAATACCATTTTGCTTATCAGAGCTCTATTGGTGGAAGAAATCAAGTCATGTAATTATTTGTTAGTAATCTTAAAAAAAAAATAATTGTTCCACAAATTTGATGACAATTATTTGAAAGCAAATACATTTCTTTGGTTTTCACCAAATCTATAGAATTCATTCTATAACAGATATAAATAGCTCACGAATATAATATTTCGCACCCACAATCTGATAGTAATTAAATTATAATGATTTAAATGCCACTGTTGAATAGACAATGCAACAATATCATTGTACACAACGATCGAAGTTTGAAGCAATGCAACAGATGTCCACGTTATCTTCCGTCTTTAAAAACCTCTCCTTCGTTAAAGTAAAAGCTGTCCTCACCCCGTTGCATTGCTTGACCCTCGCCTCCCAAATTACAACCGCGGATCATACGCGTCACAAACCAATTTTTTATAATTTATCATTACTCCTATACACATAAAAATATTAAAACGGAACGTTTTAACTAGATATAATATGTGCGTACGGTCTGTAACTCCATAGACTCACCATTCACTGTACAACCTAATGTAAAAATGATTTAACTTAACATACATAAGTAGGACGCACACTTGCGCGACTCTCACGCTTCGAGGCAGGCAACACGTTCAGCTAGTAAAAGTTTTTCAGCATTCTTTAAATCTCGTAAAAGTTTAGGCGTATGCCCTTTTACCTTACATCTTGCAACGGTCTTATTAAACAATTCAACTCTCAGCGTGCAGCCTGCTTAGAATGCACCGACAGTCATCTTCGGACAGAACCAACATAAAAATCGCAGTCATTTGACATTGAAGATCTAACTCTCAGTATTACCTTACAAAACTTCAAGAGATATTCCATCGAAACCAGTTCTCGACATCACATTGTCGAAAGTGTTTGACGTCAGAATGTATAACATTTGACGCCATAGTCTACAATGTGACGTCAAGAACATGCACAAAATTGCAGAATATGACTCGTGTCTTATTTCTCTGTCGCTCGTACGTACAAAATGTAAGAGCGACAGAGACAAAAAACGCATTGGAAAAATTTGACACCTCGAAAACCGGCCACTTATTTTATGGAACCTTTTTTTAACGAAACTTACAGCTTCCCCTAAACTTTAATAGCGATAGTAAATTGAAAATTAAGTAACTTTAGGACAAGTCACAATATCAAACTTTAAAATCAAATTCTATCCAATAATGTATCAAAACATCAATTTTTTTATTTTCGGTTCACGAAAATAGGTTCATAATATAATTATATAGAAGGTATAAATATATTGATGGCTGAGAAATATATAATAAATTAGGAATGAATCTCAAACGGGACTTTAAGACCCGTTCAGAAAAAAGACGATGATAAATAAAATACAAGTATTATGTTCGGACAGTGGGCCCACGAGCGATTTGGGACACGATGAGAGTACTATTATCTAATTAGACGTTTATGTAAAATACTGTAGCAATCACAGCTTGTTCACTTTTTCCATACGACAGAGATTCATTTCGTTCCAAAAAGCTCGCGCATCCGCGATCCTTCTCGCCAGCACAAACATAGTCACGCAAACAAACACGACACGCCTGACGTCGACGTCGACTGACGCGGTGACGTCACCGACACGCAACGTCAACTAAACGGAACCTCATCACAAACAATGTATTCACGTACTCCTTCAATAATATCCAATAATAATCATTAATATTACACCTTAAATAACTATACAATATGAGAGCCTCCCGGCTGTAAAACTTATGAAACCACATTGTCTTGTTATATTATACATTAATGCGTGACCACCACGACCTCCGTACTATACAAAAATTAAAAACATTATACAGTAATACTACGATACCATATACCTAATATAAATACAAGAATCAACTTACCGACTACCAATACCCATTAGCAAGATGACTGATGCACGACGGTAGGTATACGAGTATTTTAGATACAACCATTTTTATTTTTAACATTCAATTTTATTAATTATAATAATTTTTATATATCTATTTATGTTATTAATGTTATGACTCTCTCTGAAACATCGTCATAGATATTGGAACTCGCTCTGCGGCGAGGCACCGCCCGAAAGATGTACTGGCGGGTGTGTGCGGTGCCACTGTCTGTGCCCTTCAACGACTCCTCAACACTAACATAAATTAACTGAACAATGAGCAAGTAGATCCCTCCGAGTGCGAGTGACATGCAACGGTCTCGACCCGCCCTCTCACACACTGCAACGTTATCATTTTTTTATTTTGAGTCTCACACTCTGCTGTTTTCATTTTTGACTTCGTCGACTACGGGATGCATCGATGATGATGATGATGAGTTTATTCAGAAACTTATTCCCCAATATTAGGCCAACTTTGAGTGAACTATGTGGTGCCGCGCAGACGTGCGTGCGACACGAGTGACGCGGTGCGGCGCCGCGCGGCGGACGAAACAAACGGTATGCACGGGGAGCGGCGGCGGTGAGCGCACGCCTACAATTTATTATTTACCTAAGAACATTGACAATAACCTCGATGATAGACATTTGTGCGGGTGTTGTGTTCCGGTGATGCATAATATAATACACAGTACGCTACGCGAGCGAGGCGGCGGCCCTCGTCACGCGACCGGCTTACACTTAAGTAATCACCTTAGAAATCGATAGGAAGTCAGTTTTACTTACAATAATTCCGCTATTTATTAACTAGGGTACGACCCCGCATCGCCGACCGACACGACCGGCTCACGGCGCGAGGCGGGGCCGCGACAAATTTCATATATAAGTCTCTAATTTTTCACTTTAGTGGGCGATCCGTCTGAGCGTCGCCGGCGCAGCGCCCGGCCACCGGGAGGCGCGCGCCGGCGCGCCCGGCTGCGCCCGCGGCCCGGGGGCATCCCAAAAGGGCCAGTTCTGTCGTTTCGCACGGATCTACGACGAAACCTTAGTAACGAATATTGCTTTCACGCTTGTGGCGCTCGGCTCTGGTGTGGTGCGGGCGTGCGGCGCCGGCCGGTCAACGCGCGGCGACGCGGCACAACGCGGTGCGCACGGCGGCGGCGGCGGCTGGCATGGCGGCGCCGCACAGGCCCGATCAGAGCCGGTCTTCCTCTTCTTCCTCCTCACCCTCGTCTCCGGCCTCCTCGTTCTCCTCCCGATAGCCCGGGTGTTCGCTGATCGCATAGTAGTTTCCATTGTAGATGACGCCCAATTCCCGCAGCGCATCCCCTCTGATCGTCGCCTTGATCGTCCAGTTGTAGCAGTCGTCGGACTCTGACTCGCGGTCTAGGCGCTCCACGTCTAGGATCTTGGAGCTGAGCCGCTCGAGGATGATACCTATGTCCTTGATGGTGAGATGCCGTTTCTGGTCGACACTGAGCTGGTCGATCAGAAGGAGAAACTTCTCGGAGGTGACGGCCTCGTCCTCGACGAGGGTGTTCTCTGTTTCGCTCTCGGAGGAGTCCCGGTCGCCGCGGCGCGCCGACTCGGCGTCGAGGAAGCGCACGTGCCCCTTGGGGCGACCTTGCGGCGAGGCGCGCGGCTGTGCGTCCTGGATGGGCGAGGTGGCGACGCTCTTGTGTACGGCGATGCGGCGGCCCTCCTCGTGCAGCGCGCAACAGTGGAAGTCGCACTCGTCGGGCGGCGGGCGCGCTAGGGGCGCGGGGGACACGGCAGCGCGGCAGTCGGCCGTGTGCACGTGCACGCCGCCCGGCTGCTCCAGCGAGCCTGGCGCGCGCGACAGCCTGCGCGGCGCCGGGCCCGGCTCGTCGTGGTTCACGACTGTGATGTGCGGCGGCGCGGGCGCCGGCCGGTCGAGGGACGTCTGGATAACGAGCGAGGGCCGCCGGTCGGGCTTGGGCTGACGCGAGGGAGAACGCGCGGCCGGGGATGCCTGCGGCCGCTGGTCCCAGTGCAGCACCACTGTGACGCGCCCCTTGTTGTCCATAATCTTCCATGAAGGCGTCTCATCGTGGAGCTCTAGCGCGTGAATTGTTTCGCATACTATTTTTGGTATCGCCGATATTGCTAGAACAGAAAAAGATGACAGTTTGAACACCTGCCCAGACATTGCATTGCTATGATGTACTGAGCTATTTTCCAAAGAAAAGTTCAAGAATTAGCTGCTATGACAGTTATCCCGCCAGCCTGCAGGGTGTACTCACCAGCCTTGATGACGTCGACTCCCGTGGGGTACCAGCGCTCGCCGGGCCGCAGCAGCAGCAAGACCGTGTTGGGCGGGAGAGTGCGCCAGTACTCGCCGTCCTCGACCTGAGTGCCGTCGCTCTCGAGCACCAGCCGCACCGGCTCGCTCGCCGCTACCGATAGCTTCTCCTTGCCTGGGTAGAGGCAAAAGTTATAATCAAAAATCGTGGTTGAAAATCCATCTGTGTAAAAATTTGTACTTTTTGAAACGGTGGACATTTTCAACGTCCAATATTACAAAAACCTCAAAACGCTTGCCCACCATCACTTCCTTTTGGAAAGAAGAGAAGAAGTAGAAAATAAATTCTACAAACCGTGTAGCTTCAGCACCGCATAAACGAAGGTATTTATATAGTAGTCTATGAAACGAAGGATACAAAGACAGATTCTAGAAAGATCACTACGGTCCGATGTCAATAATGAAGGAAAGTAACGTACAAGTGGTCATGTCGCGGAGTAAAAACTGAAGAATCTTGCAAACAAGAAACAAATGATTGTTACAAAGAGCGAGAGATCCTGCTCCACAGACGCTTGGCCAGCTTAAAACAGCTACACAAGAAGACTGGGGTAACATCCCACAACACAAGATTGTGACACTCATCCGCTCCATGAGGAACCGCCTGGGAGCAGTCATTACAGCCCGGGGAGGAAATAAGAGATACAGAATAAACTTTTTTGAACATTTTTTGTTTTACGTCTTTGTTTCTAACATTTTACAAATTCTTCTTAAAGGGTAAAATCATGCCTGTTCAGCAAAACACGATAAGTAAAGAAATATAATTTTAATTTGAAACATTAATATTCGTTAAATGATACATTATAATCGCCGCAATTAACTGCCATGATTTTTTTTGTTTAATGCAAAAAAGTACATAAAACTCATACAAAACCAAACTTCAGAGATGTTTCGATTTTTTGATGAGAATTGTATTACATTACAGGTGAATGCTCCCGGTGAGGAAACGCCTTCAGCCTTTTATATAAAATTGACTAGCAATGCAAAAACAATTTTTTTACATTTCTCATGGGGGTCATGACCCAGGTCATTGATCTGGGAAAAATTATAATTTTAATATTTTCTATTTTTGAATATATTATTAAGTATAAACAACCACATACGACTATGTGATGTTAGTATAATTGTACGTGTATAAATAATAAACATTTAAGAAGCCCAGTATAAATCGATGCTAAAAAAGGCTGAAATTGCAAAGCAGTTAGGGTGATATGAATCCAAATTTGCAACTTCGAAAAACTTGTGCTCGCTGCGCACCGCGCGATTAACTGCTTAATTTTGAGACTTCTTTCACTTTTTGCTCTTCAACTCAAAAACTGTGCATAGCGACGGCAGAAGGGCTTCTCCACTCTCAGAAGACTCAAAACTTGGCTTAGTGCTTCAATGGGAGAAGACCGCCTGACTGGACTGGCTCTTTTCCACCTTCATTAAAGCATACCCAATCAAGTAGAGGAAGTCATAACTCGTTTTGGGAGAAGACTTAAGAGAAAAATTGATTTTGTTATTTACTTAATTAGGTGTAAACGGACCCTTCACGAAGCCGTTAACCAAGCATTCTGTTCAAGTACGAAGTAAGAAGAAACTAAGTAACTCTACGCAAAAAACATTGCTGGGAAACGACTTTTTTTTTTGAGGTAAAAAATCACCTTTTGCAGTAAAATTCAATGTAACGCTCAAAACATTGTGCTGATGGATGCATTGAATAGTAAACAGCTCATAGAGGTATTTAAAGTTATAACCTTAACAACAAGTATTTAAAAAGAAAACTTGTTAAAAAGTTGGAACTTTGACTCCAAATATCTTCGTAACTAGAAGGTTCTCAGGTATGGTCTAGAACAAAAAACTGATTGCAATGACAGGGAGAACAAGAGGCTTTCGGCTTCGTTAAGAGTCTATTTACACCCTTTATATTTTGACGTATAGCCATAAAACACTTTCTTCTGTATTTGAATTATTATTGTAATCGAATTCGAGCCTGTCACCAAAAACAACACTTGAATATAATAAACACATGCTACCAGGCATAGACAATAAAAAAAACCATCAATTCGAACAATGTAAAATTTACAATTACAAACCTTCAAGCCTACTTTCTAGCCCGACTCATATAGATAACCATCCAAAAAATAGGAAGATATCTAAAGAACTTGTTCTAAAAGTCTATACTTACCCACTTCACTTACCGTGAAACAAAAACCAAAAGCAATATATCCGCACTGAGACCCAACCTGTCCGTACGACGTCCAGTCCAGACTAGCGCTAATCGCTAGGGCACGCAGGGTAGGCAGAAAACAGGTCAGTCGGGTGCAGTCGGCCGGCTAACGCGGTTGACCTGACGAACGGGCTGCTGCGCTCAGCCGCTAATTGACGATCAAACCAGATCACTCGGTTTCGTGAAGCTGTCCCACCATAGACGAGGAAGTTATCAGCTTTTTTCTCACTCAAGCAACGTTCAAAAGATCGCGAGCATCATATCGACCCAACCAACGTTGTCCTGTCCTTTCTGGTTGTCGACACCAGCGCCACCTACCGGGTCTAACTATAGCTAAGAATCATTCAGATAACCCTATGCGTGCAAAACAAAGAAATCATGAAAATCAACCAAGCCGTTAGGAAGAGAAGAATCACAAATACACGGACACCGGAATTTTATATGTGGAGATAGTTGATCGCTGACTATTCACACCGCCGCGCCTGGCAAGAACTCCGTCGAACAAACAACTCAATTTTACGCTACCCGCTAATGGCTGGCGTTGGAACCGGTGCCTCAGTACAGCGGCATATTCTAAATTTGTTTTTTGGTTTAAATTGGTTCCCGAGAGTGTTAATTAACTAGATCTCGTTCGTGATTGGGACGAAACAGTTTTTTTTTTTTTTAAATAAACGTGATAGTTCTATGAATTGCTATTGAATTAGGTCTTCGTGTTTAACGAAGATCTACTGCAAGTTCATCCCCTATATGAATAGAAAAGAGGATGAAAGTTTGTATGGTAAATCCTCATTTACGAAATCACATGGGGCGTAAGGATTTTTGTTTAAAAATTAACTAGCGAAAAAAAATGTTCTCAACGGATAATGCTATGATACATTTACAGTGGGCATAGCAAGAAAGCACGAAATAAACGTAATGTAAATTCCATCGATTGATATATCGAAAAAACATCTATCCTAAAGCATTTTGGTTTATGGGACAGCAACAATTACAATTAATAATAACTCGTAGACATAAATAAAGCCTTGTGAAAAACGAGTATTACCGATTTAAAAATCATAACGTAGTTACCATGCGATCATTTAGGTTTATAACAATCAACTAGACGTGAACATTCTTACTGCGAACGCAGCCTGTGGCCCATCTCCAACGAGAACTCAAAACAAATCTTTTATATTAATTTAAATCAGTTGTCACATGTATGATGGAGCATCACTTTCATTCACAGTTCGTAATTGTCTGGACAAGGTTTGTGTGAAAGAAAATTTTGATATTAACAAAAAAAAAGTCCTAATAGTGCACTTTTTAGGGTTCCGTAGTCAACAAGGAAAGGAATCTTTATAGTTGCGGCATGTCCGTCTGTCTGTCCGCAGCTTAGCTCAGAGACTCTTAGTACTAGAAAGCTGTAATTTGGCAAGAATATACAGATTAGTTACGCCGACAAAGTGGTAAAATAAAATCTCGAAGAGTATTTTTTTTTAGGGTATCTCCTGTACCTACACGTAAAGAGGGGATTTTTGTTTCTCTAGTACCCCATAGTGTGGTATGTCGTTGGATAGGTCTTTATAAAATATTGCGAGTTTGTTGAAATAATTTTTCGATGAATGGATTTGTTTGTGAAATATTAAGCTTTAAAGTGCTAATTTTTGTTAGACTCAAGTGTCGCCCTCTACCAGCTAAACGGTTGTGTTTGGGTGTGTAAAAAAAAACACGGTAGTAGTATATAATAACGAAATTAAAAAGGAAACTATCACAGCTAAGTATAGTATACTATACAAGATTACGAGTAATAGTTAACAAATTTATAAAATGACCTTGGATAACATATTTTCCTAAACATAACGTATGGGAGCACAGGTTTTTCAACTGCAAATGTAAGTTTGTTTTTTTTATTATTACAATAAAAATCATCGTTCAGAGGCAAATCCACATATTTTGATGGGCAACTACGGAACCCTACATTGTGCGTGGTCTGACACGCACTTAGCCGGTTTTTATGAGTAAATTGTACCCGCGCGAAGAAGGGGCTGGTCACTAATTTCCAATAAAAATCTAATAACGTGCGTGGCAGCATCACAATTAATGCACATTTTCAACACTATCGCCTAAACCGCCTCGTCTCGGCGCCATGGGTTGCAACTCCAACAGTGCAATATCATTTTGGCATTCATTTAGGTGCCCCTTGCTTATTCCGCCTATAATGTCCTAAGAGTTACGCAGAGGTGTACCTAGTAGCCTACTACTAGGTACACCTCTGCGTAACTCTACACCCACATTTGTAATGTTCGAGGAGTTTATTGCCATCAATCGGGAACAATCCAGATTCCGTGGCTGCTAATGAGAAATTCCTAATGGCAAAAACCAATTACACTTTGCTCGACCTGGGAATCGAACCCGGAACCTAAGGCTCAGCAGTCGGGTTTGCTTTCTTATTGCATATAAGACTAATGCTATATACACACGAAGGTTCAAGAATACATTCTCTAAACGATGGCAGAAACTTATAGTAAAGGAGAAACGCGGTTACAAAGACAAACGAAAAGTGAATTTATTTTATAAGAAGTAGGTTAGGTTAGTTATAAATACCAATGCAGACGTACTCAATTACAACCGTGATTCAACAAATCAACATATTGCTGTCATTGTTAATAAGACAAGGGTAAAAACAACCATTAATTACAAAATGTTAATCCCAAAAGACAATTAAATCATAATCAATTGGGCAATCTTGAAATAAACAAGTAGGTGAGTAATTAACTGTAAAACTGGCGAAATTGGCATTAAACTATACTTTAAGTACACCTCTGCCTAACCCTTCGGTGATTACAGGCGTGATATTATATTTCAACCGTAAAATGATAAAAAATCTGTTAGAAAGTTAAAATCATCTAAACGCTCAGTAAAGATACAGGTCATCAAATGTGATCTTTGCAATTAATCCTAATTAATCAATTTAACGTAAAAACATATAAGCTTATCTAATCTAAGACTTGTATAAAGTAGGCGAGGGTCTTCCCCCGTCCCCTGCGAGTCCCCTGTAGGTCACTGGGGTGATCCAGCGCGCCAGGGTACTCACACTGGGGAGACGGTGAACCCGCGCAGGGGACTGTGAGGTTGTCTACCTTTGAAGCAACCTTAGATCATTCTGGTTTGTCAAAAAATGCTACTGAGCACATCTCAAACATTCGACACCTCATACTGAATTTTAAAGTAACTATGTTAACTTTACATACTCTATTACATGTACGAGTATGTATAAACAATCCATACGTTCAAGCGATTGATTTAGTGCAAATTAAAGAGGCGCACAAAATAGACGTAGTTACATAAAGAATTATTATCACTCAAAGCAAAAACAACCACAAACATTTAAATAGAGGCGTATGTCGTTTATTTAATTTCGAGGCAAATTCGACATTGTAACATGATGAAGTGAATAAGTTTTCTGACAAATCAAATCGATAAGTTTCGACAAAAAAATAATATAGCCTATTACTGTCCCACTACCCACTGCTGGGCCAAGCACATAAAGAATCTTGAATCTTTAAGGTACGAGTACCTCCTCATACAGATAATTCTAAACGTTTCTCTAATAAATTACTGATACTAAAGGCTACAGTACTGACCTCTGTGAATTAACTCCTCGAAGCTAGTGACCACCAGTCCCTTCCTCACGTTCCTTGAACTGTCCCATATCTTAAAAGGCCTCTTTCCTCTGACCTCCTGGAAATTAGAAAATGCTGTATGAAAATGTGTACACTAGAAAGTCTATCAATTTGGTTCGGAGTTACCAAAACTGTTGGATTTTAGTTATTTTTTTATTGTTGGAGAGAATAAGGATCATTAAATTAAATTCATTTTTACGTTTCAATAGTTAAGAGTTTTCTATACATACCATTCCATTATTTTATTTTCCATACCCATAATTTATTTGTCATGAGCCCATTATGTACCATTGATTGATAAGCAATTCTCAAAATTAATTTGCAATTCAATAAATCAATCATTTTCAAGTAACTCATCAATATTTTTTCCATCATAATTGTCTTGTAATAATTAATAACAACACTAAACTGGTCATCCGTTACAAACTAATTTAATATCATCATACAGTAAAATAGTAAAAACTATGCTACGCCCCAGGGGCTACGGCGTAGTCCGTCTACGGCGTAGCGGCCGTCCGTAGCGCCTGCACTGGCTGCAGCGGTGCAACGCCCGAGCGACCTCCGTGCCGCCCCTCCCTCCCCCGCGCGCCCCCGCTCCCCCGCGCGCCCCGCTGACACGCCCCGCGCGCCCCGCGCCCCGCACGCACTGTGCGTTGACCCACTGACATCACCGCCCTGCACGATCTTTAATCTAGACTGGGACTTGCAAACTTACGAGCCATTAAAAAAGTTTCGTCTCAAGTATTCGCACGATATTACCATCGAACACTCGGCTCGCTAACTATTCAACAAATTGTGATTTTCTTTTTCGGTTATTATCAAATTGTTGCGATAAATTGTGTTAAAGGCAGTAAGCATCCTGCGCCCGGTGCATCGTACTATGTACATGTGTGACACCGCCACAGCGCGGCGGAGCCCTGCCGAGTGCGACACGCTACGCGAGCCGCGAGAGCTCCAGCGATTCCGAACAACATACCTCTGGTATTTCAACAATCATGTTTTCTTCACTCACTCACTGGTACAGTAAAAAAATCCACGCGTCACCGTCACTAATATGGTTATTAAAAATAAAGTGTGTGTAAAGGTAAATGATCACTCGAGTCTTGAAGTTAGGATATCGTATGTATGGTGCAAGTAGAGGTTATATGTAAGGGAGGCGGGCGGCGCGGTGCGCGCCGGCGGAGCGCCGCGGCCGCACTGGGCGCCGTGACCGGGTCGCGCGGCCCCGCCCCCGCCCCGCGCGCCCCCGGCCCCCGCCCCGCGCGCCCCCGCCCCGCCCCGCGCGCCCCGGCGCCCCCGCACCGCGCCCGGGCCCCGCACTGCAGCGCTCACCCGTAATCTCTTGATGCCGTAAGATCTTGAAATTAGCGATGCCGATGATGCACTTTTGGAAGGAATGAGAGTACATCGAACGAAAGCCTTTTTCAAACATACAATTTATAGTGAAGGCTTTAACTAGGTTACGTGTCGCGAGCGCGGTGCAGTGCCCTGTGGCGGTTACTCGCGGGGTTGGGTGCTAGAGACTACGAGTACATAGTACATCGCTGGTAGTAAATGGAATAGATACGTAACGTCATAACATGTAGCTGTGAGTTACATCGACAGAAAGTGATCATGTTATAGCCTTTTCAATTCAATAATGGTGGAGAATGTACGAGCCATCTCTCACTTTATCGCATTCAAGTAGATAACTGAAACACTAGCATAGAAGTAAGTTTCAATAAAAGATTATATTATTTTCCTTCTTAAGAATTAACCTTTTTAAGATAAGAGGAAAACGGGAGCAATCTACAACTTGACGTGTAATGAAGCACAAATGATTTTCTGTTTAATTGAATGAGTTCAATTATAACAACAATGTTGCCGCTGTAGCTACAGTGTGCTACGAAAACTGTGTCTACGGTGCTACGAAAACCGTAGCAACTGTGCTACGAGAGTTGTAGCTCACGTGCTACGCTTTTCGTAGCGAACTTGGAAATAAATCCCCATCGATACGTGTTCGACAACTCGATCTTGTACAAAGCTCTCATAATGAGAACCGAGTCCTTGCAATTTGGTAATATTACCTTCTTATATTTTAACCTATCATTTCGTTGGGAAAATTCTAATAACTATAATCTTAGGAATCTATACTCGAAATTATAAATTCATAAATCGAGCAGCGGTAGTACAGTGGTTACGGCTTTCACTTATGTATCGCAGGTTCGAACTCAGTCAGACATTTTACTTTGTGTAATTTATTTATTGTCATCTCCACTGTTCTCAAATCGGCAACCAGCCCGCTCTGGGCCCGTGTGGTAGATAACGGCCCACTTTCTCTTAAAAAGGGGTGGCCTATGTCCCAGCAGTGGGAATATTAGACGGATTATGTTAACGCTACAAGACTACTTATTACTCTCGTTAGGATTCGTATGGTGAACAACGGCTTTTTTTTAATCCCGTTTCAAATTCACTTTCTCAATAGTCCCAAATCAAATCGCAAGTGTAGCTGCAATACATGAAAACACACATCCGATCGCGGTCACAGTAACATTTTAGTATGTAGGGTACATCGACAATATTGTGCCCGAACTAAGTTGTCGATGTACCCACTATGCATTGATTTTGTGATGACAAACTTTGTATAAAAGGGACCGCCTTTTTCTAAATACATTCATTCCACATTCCAATAAGCTTCAGCACTTGCAACTCAAATATACTACGTCGTCATCATCTGGAGTATTATTCCACACCACCTAAGCGCTACATTGGTGACCCCGACGTGATTATTAAGAAGATACCTCCAGATCAAGATTTCATCATGGCACAAGACGGTGAACAACAACTCTCTGGTGTGTCAACGTCGCTGCGCATTCCACCCTTTTGCGACATGAAGCCTTCACAGCTACTACGCCGCATGAAAAACCTCGCCGCCGACAATATCTCTGACTCAGCACTGCGGATTATGTGGACCAACCATCTACCACAATCTGTTCGAGCAGTCCTCGCCGTCAGTGAAAACATCGCGAAACACTCCGATATCCACGAGCTGGCAACGATGGCAGATAAAATCCTCGAGCAGACACAACCACTCGGCGCAGTCGCTGCAGTTTCCTCCGTTCCCACTACCCCACGTGCATCTACGTCAATTGAAGAGGAAATTGACGCGCTCACCAAAGAAATCGCAGAGCTGAAAGCATACCGATCGCATCAAGATCGACGTAGATCGTTCGACAGACGACGCTCAAGATCGCGTTCATCGAGCAGAGCCAATCACAATCGCGCCCGAAACGACCAATCAGCGACCTGCTTTTATCATCGCAAGTTCGGCAAAGAGGCGCGAAAGTGTACGCGTCCGTGTAACTACGAAGACAGCAGCGCCCCCTCGGGAAACTAACGCCTGCGTTGGCTGAGGCGGGAACCAGCGCAAACCACACTTCTTACCGCCTATTTATAACAGACAAAAACTCACGTCTGTCATTTCTAATTGATACTGGCGCCAACGTCTCCGTAATACCAAGAAGAAAAGGCGGGAAAGCTACGCCAACAGACTTTTGCTTGTATGCAGCGAACAACACGGTAATCCCAACGTACGGAGAGAAAACACTACAACTGGATCTCAACCTACGAAGACCATACACCTGGAAGTTCATCATCGCTGCAGTCAGCAGACCCATCATCGGTGCCGACTTCTTGAAAAAACATCAACTTCTTGTCGACATAGCCGGCCGATGTCTAGTCGACAAAGTTACCAACCTCGTAGTCAAGGCACCAGTCACCTACTCCGCTGAGCCTACCGTAAGAAGTATCGACGTTGATCAACCATATCACCAGCTACTCAGCAAGTTTCCTGACATCCTACGACCATCATGCATGAAGGATGCTCCCAAACACCGTGTAGAACATCACATTGAAACTACCGGTCCACCAGTACACAGCAAGAGCAGACCACTACCACCACATCGGTACATGTCCGTGAAGAAGGAATTCGAGTTGATGATGCAGCAAGGAATCTGCCGTCCAAGCAAAAGTCCTTGGTCCAGCCCGCTACACGTCGTACCAAAGAAAAACGGCGACCTTCGTGTTTGTGGCGACTACCGCAGACTCAATGACGTCACGAAACCAGACCGCTATCCAGTGCCACGTCTCAAAGATTTCACCTACCTACTTCACGGCAAGAAGATCTTCACAACACTCGACCTAAATCGTGCTTACCAACAACTGCCTGTATACGAACCGGACATCGAGAAGACAGCCATCACAACACCCTTCGGCTTGTTCGAGTTTCTTCGAATGTGTCCTGGTCTCAAAAATGCTGGACAGACATTCCAACGATTCATTCATCAAGTACTCATCGGGTTAGACTATGCATTTCCATTCATTGATGACGTCATCGTCGCATCAGATAATGAAACCAGTCACTTAGAAGATCTACAGGAGGTGTTACGCAGATTAGACGAGTATGGCATCACTTTAAATCCATCAAAATGCGTCTTCGGTAAAGAAAATGTCAAGTTCCTGGGTTATCAAGTGTCGAGCAACGGACTCAAGCCACCACAAGATAAAGTCACTGCAATCACTGCTTACCCCAAACCCGAGACAATTGAAGACTTACGTCGATTTATTGGCATGGTAAACTTCTATCGTGACAGCATACCGAACGCAGCCCACATACAAGCACCTCTCAACGCGTTCCTGCACAATTCGAAGAAACGCGACAAGACAAAAATCGACTGGAACACAGAAGCGTCACAAGAATTCGAGTTGTGTAAAGTTAGCATCCAAAACGCAGCTTTACTCGCTCATCCATCTCCATCACCAACCGACGCCATCTCCCTTATGTGCGACGCATCAAATACCTGCGCAGGAGCTGTACTTCAACAACTTGTAAACAAGAAATGGATACCGCTTGGATACTTCTCAAAGAAATTCTCCGAAACACAACAGCGATATAGTACATTCGACAGAGAATTATTATCAATCTACATGGCAATCAAACACTTCAGAAAAATGTTCGAAGGAAGAGAACTTATTGTTTACACCGACCACAAACCGCTGACTTACGCTATACGCAAGCCTCCGTCCGATAACGATACGCAACGGCGCACGCGTCAGCTGTTATTTATCAGCGAGTTCACGACGGACATACGACACGTCAGCGGAGTAAACAACGTTGTCGCCGACGCACTCTCTCGTATCGAAACCATCGAATTACCATCACCAATCAACTACGAAGAACTATCACAAGAGCAAGAAAAAGACAGGAATATACCAATCTTATCACAACAAACAAATATTCAACCACCTAAGCGCTACACAAGTATTAGGTTTGAATCTACTGCCACAACATAACACATAATATCACGCCTGTACTCCCCGAAGGGTTAGGCACAGGTATACCTAATTGTGCATCCACATTACGCCAATTATGTTTTTAAGTGCCATTTAATATTTAATAGAGCGGAGCGATGCAGTTGATGGCAATAGGCCATCCACTGGACATGAATCCAGACTCCGTGTCTGCCACTGAGAAAATCCTTTGGCCTTATAGGTATGTATGTTACTAATAATAATCATAAGAACTGATATTTCACCTGTGACAAACAAAAATAAATGAATTTGAATACTTTACCCAACCTGGGAATAGAACGCAATACCTCACGCTCAGTAGTCGCTCTTGTGACCACCTGAACAACTAGGCAGTCACCCCTATGGGTCCTATTCCCACAAAAAGGACACCAATCTGGGCCCCGGCCTGTAACTGACAACTCCCTAATGGAAAAACCCAAAAACACATTTTGCCCGAGTCTCGAACCTACGACTACTAAAGCAACGTGACAAGTACAGATTTTTAATTTTCATATTATTTAATTTGCCTTGCACTTCAATATCTAGATATTATTATTACAACAAAATGCTGTTTGACCCATTTAACCCAACTAGTACAAATATCGATATCCTTACGTTACCTTACCGAATAAGCATCGTAACTTCTCAGAAACTGCCCAATATCACATGTCTACGAGAGTGCTACGCCGCTACGGTGCTACGGAATGTGCTTGTAGCGTAATTTTGATTGATTGTATTCCTTGTGTTACTTCAAGGAATACAGACGTGCATGAGTGAATAGTACATCTAGTTTTTGACAGTTATTTCCTATATTATGAACTGATACATTTTGTAAATCTATTTAAAAAAAAAAAAAATGCAATTTAAATAACCAACCGGTGATTTATGTCAATAATACTCAAACTTTTGCCAAAAATTAACAATCATGTTTATTATAGAAACAGCCTTTTCCTCATATTTTACGACTCGCCCTAGATATTAACCCTTAGATACCTCCACCATTTTTCCTCACATTCGGCCAGAATTTATCGTTTTTTAATACTTCTTTAATATAACGAAGGCGTTACAATAACGTGACGTGCACGCGTTACGCGCGTTAATAACGGCGGATTAACCGTAATTACGGCGGAGTTACGGCCTTACAGCCCACGTGAACTGTCACGTTAACGTGAATGTCATATCGTGACTTTGCGTCTTCTAATTTTTGAGCTTTTTAGTTCCTCACTTCACCTTAAGACACGATTGTGATGGCTACCTAAGACAGCAACAAGCCATTTGAAAATTAAAAAAAAACAAGCTTTTCCCGGTATTTTGTGATGATGAACGAAGTATATAAAATTCTACGAAGTAAAATGACATTTCTTAAGTCACAAATTCTCTGATGGTCACCTGGCTAACTGCTAAATCATAGATCTCAAGTTCGAACACTAGACACGGTTCTCTGATTTTTCAGCGGATCTATGTGCGTATTGTATAATTATCACTTGATTCGGTGAAGGAAAACATCGTGAGGAAACCTTCATGCCTGAGGGATCATTCTCGACGGCATGTAAAGCCAAGTCAGAGGCTCATGGGCGGCATAATAACTATGGCACCAGGTTAGGCACTAACCACATGATAAAGAAAGAAGAACAAATTCTCAACTGCCTTCCAGTATTAATATTTGAAATATGTCCGAAAATATTCCAGCGACAGAAAGAGACCAAGGCCGTACTTTTAAAATAGAATGGTTCTTAGTTGAGACCACTTCTGTTAGTGCAAGGCTAACTCTCACGTCTGCTGTGTTTAGTCAAGTGTTCGAGCTGTTTATAAATTCAAATTTTTTTATTCCACACTAACTTCTGTCGTGTCTGAAATTATCGCACTTTAACGTTTTAAATATAGTCTATGACATATTTGGTTATGACAAAGTTATAATATTCTCTCGAGGAGCTCGTGGCTAAATAATAACAGCCACTCGGATAAATCTTTAGGTTAAGCCGTACTTGCCTAGGTTGGTCTGTGGATAGGTGACCACCCATTACATACCAAGTTTCGTTCGTGCTTCGGAAAGCACGTTAAGCCGTTGGTCCCGGCTGTCATTTGTAGATCTTTGACAGTCATTACAGGTAGTCAGTGACTCAAACAGTCTGACAACCAGTCTTACCAAGGGGTATCGTGTTATCTAGTACTAACTGGGTTGTTAAGGTCAGATGGGCAGTCGCTCCATGTAAAATACGGATATTCAGCTGCATCTGGTTAGACTGGAAGCCGACCCCAACATAGTTGGAAAAAGGCTAGGCAGATGATGATGAAAGTTATAATATTGCGGTGAAATGTTTCTGTACACATAAATAAAAACCCCTTTTTTTAAAACGATGTGGAACAGACGCAGCTCGATTTCCCATAGATACAACGGTAGTAGGTTTTTCACAGTAATAGCCTGAAGTGAGGACTATGCCCGGTTGATCGCCATAGGCTCACCACCTATTACAGGGGATTTGAACATAACTGGCGAAATGTGGGTACTATGGCACAGTCCTGCCTAAACCTTCGGGGGAAATACATTCATAATGTTATGTTATGATATGTGGTGTCCAAGAGCTGCAAATAAGCATGTCGAGCAACTTCCGAAAATTAAGCATTAAATATTATATTAATCAAGTTTGCAACCGATTTCCGACACGGTATTTATAGCACCGGAAATCTACAATAACATCATAGTTATGTCTGCTCATTGAATAATGAAAACGTTAAGAAAGCGCGTTTACCTGAGCACAACTTATTGGCAAGGTCGGCTCAGCACGATATCACACTAAAGATCGGAAACCAAATAGATGAGATTGGAACATATCTTAAATTAACTGACTGACATCGCGCTGCCTAAATCGTAAAGTCTAGAAGCATGAGATGGTTAAGCGCAAGAGATCCCTATACACCGTGAATTTTTAGTCGTCTTACAAGGGCAGCCCACTTCATGTATCCAATTACTACTAAATATTCATAAAAAAATAGGTATTTATGAGATTTTAAAATCTCATAAATACCTATTTTTTTTTTGTAAATTATTAATAATTTAAAAATAAAAATATCATTTAGTATTATGACGATTGACTTAGTTAAAACACCCTGTTGCTGATCTACTGACCTACTGACTCGAGCACTGGGTAGGTATGTTCTCCCGTTTGACAGGTAATAAATATCATTAACAGGATGTTTCATAATTTTATTTTAATGTATTATTTATTTTTCTTTGTACCTATTATGGGAGGTAAAAAAAAATCACGCCTAGAGCTATTTTATGTCGGGTACACTGAGTGGACCATCTTTGTAAGACGACTAAGAAGTCACGGTGTATAACGAACATGAGCAATTAAAAAAATATTTAAAAGTTCACCCTCTCAGGGGGTTGTATGAAAGATCGTCATTTTTGCCAATGAAAAATGCCAGCGGACGCATATCTATAGGTAACATTATTCTAATTTCACATTTATGTACACAAATAGCTGATAAGTGTCATGTCTTGATTCGATAAAGTGGATAGATAACGACAAACCCGTGTCAGCTCTGTCTTGACCTTTGAATAGAAAATAATGTTATGTCAGTAGGAATAACATTATTTTCTATTCAAGTATATTGATTTATGCTAAAAATAGTACCATAACTAACAGCCAATACATAGATGAATTAGCTGAACTATTAAAGATGAAATTCTGAAAAATGTTCTACAAGCTGTGTGGAGGTGCAGAGGGAGGTGTGAGGAGAGGAGGTTAGAAACGCTTTTCGAAACATCAAACCTCAGTGTGCTAGGCCGGGCGTTGGATGTCAAAGTACCGCAAGAAGATTAAGAAGGATTTTTAACATAGGTATCTGAGCGAGACGAACACAGCAGGTCGTAAACAAACTATTAATTATACTATTGTTGTATTAAACACTGTGTTATATTAACGCCTACTGCCTACCCACTGGTAGCCATGCTTGATTGATCGCTCAAGTTACCACAACATGTGTTACTTTTGACCTTAAATGTGTTACATACTTGACATTACCTCCCAGTTCGATGTGGGTTTTCATGGAAATCTGTGTAATCGAGTCGCTAGGACTGAAGATGGGTTTACCTGAGGGTTTACACACTCACATCCTTTCAGCGATTTCGTTGATGGAGAAGTCTATATTAATTCTATCGACATTAAGCTACCTGATGCTTCCTGTTAGAAGTCTTAACTAACTACTTTAAGAGTCCCCGCAGACTAAAGACTTTCTATCGGTCGATAGTTTAGTCGGGCTCCTAATCAGTCTGAACATGTATGCTAGTGCGCAAATTACAACGTTTTGGTAGCAGCCCATAAATCAGTTTGATTGGCTACACGATTGCCTTCAAACTATACTATCGGCCAACTGCTAGATCATTATGGCACTCTTATCCCGCGCGCACATTTGCCGATTGTTTAATCGGCCGACATTGCAAATTGCAAATTGTTCGCGCGCGGTCGACCGACTGTTGGTCTAGTTTGTACAGTCATCACCAACCCGACCGTTGAGTTGGCCTAATATGCGCGCTAGCAGCCCAACCCGACTAAACTTTCGGCCGATAGACAGTCTGCAGTCTGCGGGGACTCTAGGCCGTCGTTACCCTTGCATGAACACTCATCGACTTTTAGAAATTTCCTGTTCATGCTCTTAGAATATAGAAAACTAGCTTTTGCAAATTTGACAAGAAGCTTTAAGTAGTGCTTGGTTATGCGTGTGTTTGTTATTTTTGTAGGCCATAAATTGGCAATGCATAATGCACATATTTTAGACAATATACTATCTGTAACCATACCTATGTTTAACAAAATATATGTTGATTGATAGTTATCCTATGAGTATGCACTGCCGGGATTAAACGTATACCATGACCTCACCCAGGTACCCTGTACATATGTTTGCCATTATCAATCCGTTCAGTCTTTAATTTGTGAAATAATATATAATATTGCTTGTCGCTTTCGTAGATTTTTTGTCTCATAAAATACTTGGTTGTATTAATGCCAGCTATTGATATAAATAAGTAGTAATAAAAAACGGCGAAATTTAATATATAAATTGTCGTGTAAACAAGCCAAAATATTCAGACCCAATTTGGGGATTCAAAACGTTGTCTTCAAGAACGAATTTCATAAAAGGAAACATCCGGAAACGTCAGCTTTACCCAGGGTGAACCTCATGGAGATCAATGCAATTGCGTGCTTAAAAATATACAATTTTGTTGTTGAATGAATGAAAGGGAGAACACAAAAGTAATTTCTACGTATTTGATACTTGTTCAATGGATTGAACTACAGCACTTTTAATTTTATAATAGTAAAGGTGAAAGAATAGGCTTTTAAAAGTGAAACGTAAAACGTTCGTTGAAAATATTGAAATGCAGGATGCAAGGAAATTATAACCGTGAACTTGTTGAATAGATCTGTGTTGTTTTATTTTTAAGTATTTGAATGTTATTTTATCATTACCAAGACACTTATACAGGGTTATTTGTAAAACACTAACAACCTCGCAGGAGTAAATTACTAACATCATAAACAACAACATTTGTTCTACGACTTTTCCGAAAAAAGACTATTATTTTGTTATACATTCGGGTGTTGAAATCATTACGAAAGACAAACAAAAGGATTGTGGCAAAGGTACAAGCTCGGAACAACGCTAAACTGCTAAACTGGACTATGACCACTCATAAGTTCTTCCTGTCACGCGTCATCGCGATATATTTTTTGTACATACCTGGGAAGTGGGAACCTTTTAGTTACGGAGATATTGAAGGTCGAGGTTCCAACTTTTTCCCAAGTTTTTCTTTTAAAATACTTGTTCTAAATGTTAACTTTACTTTAAACACCTCCATGACCCCTGTACTATTTAATGCACACATCAGGACAATGTTTGGAGCGAGTTACATTGAGCACTACCGTAAACCGTGATTTTTCAGGCAAAATAAAGTTTTTGCCCCTAATGATGTTTGAGCATTGGTACTTAGTTCCATGTACAGAATGCTTAGTTGACGGCGATGATCTGTGATGGGTCCTTGTACACCCTGTTAAACCTTATTATGTATGCAACTATACAGGATCTTTAATATTTCAGAACATTAATTTAACTTGCATTTCGTAAATAGCGTCACAAAACAAAAAAAAACTTTACTCTGATTTCTTTTGTAATTAGACAAATTAGGGCGTCGGGGGTGGGTGACATAAACTGCAACAGTTTATGACTCCCCCTCCCCATGACCCCATGGGGTGAGGGGGTACAAATGAGCAGAGAGGTGATAACGGCTGTCGCGTGTGAAGCGTTTATTTTTACAAGATCTGCTCTTTTTGGACTGCGAATGGCTTGGAGGTATGCAGACAGGTATGTGGAGCTGTAAGTGGAGAAGTAGTGGAGGTGAAATGAACATTGCTTGGAGGGAAGTGTTTTTTGTGAGTCTGTTTGGTTAAGAGTTTCTTCACAAGATGTTTTGAACATTGTATGAACCTTTACACAAAAGAAAGGTGATTAAGTCTTTTCATGACCTAAGAAGATAGGACATACTTTTTATGGCAGTAGTAGTGGGGTATACTTCGACCAACATGCGGGAAAAGTATTGAAAATAAAACTGGGTTAATAAGTGCTAAAATATCGCTCGGTTGCTAAGATATAAGAACTGGAAGTTAGAGTGATTTATATCCGAAGTTGGCAACCGAAACAGCTGACGTAAATGAACAGAATCAGCATAAATCTACCTCATAAGCCTAGAACCCAGTTCAAGAAGGAAACCACATAGAAGAAGTGCTAATTAATTTTAAAATCGCCTCTCGTCCGGCCAGAGAATAAACAGTCAGGCCAGCGCTAAATGCGCGTCCAGCAGTCAAATAATATTGGCCCACTATCGATCAGACAGAAAATTGGGACAAGTTTGATTAAATTATGCTTCTAAGCTCACTGAAACTGGGTTAGGTGCAGTTTTTAGACCCACACCCACTTGACGCCACACCTATACATTAATAATGAGACTGGTCGGAAATACACTTTCAAATCAACAAAAGCCAAATTAGTTTTCATAAATTGATTTAGGATTTGATTGTGGATTGATTTGGGATAGGCTGTCTGACACCGGAGATTGTTTTCTCTGTTTAAAGCTAATCGGCAAAAGTATAAAAATAATAATAAGTTAAGCTTTTGTTATAGCATAATCAGCCTATAATGTTCCCACTGCTGGGACACAGGCCTCCTCTCCATGAGAGGGAATGGGCTATAATCCACCAAGCGGGCCCAGTGCGGGTTGGTAGATGTCACATGTCTTCGAATTTTTGGTTCTAGGACATGCCGGTTTCCTCACGATGTTTTCCTTCACCGTTTTGAGAGCAGTGGTGATGAATTAAATTACACAAAGTAATGCGCCTGGCTGGGTTTGAACCCACGACTTACTGTTCGTAAGTCGGGGCCGCCACTATTGGGCCACCGCCACCACTTTTGTTGTGGAATCTACATATGTATATTATAACAACAATTGAAGTCTTAGTCAAAGATTGTGCCACTATGTCCCTTACAAATGTACTATCCTTGGGATGCTTTTATATTTTTTCTACAAATGAATAGCCTAATAAAGTCTTGAAATAACATTGCAAATAATCCTTTTTTGTCCCAATGTAACAACAGTAAGTTTAAGTCCAACTCTTGCTCGCCGACAAATATCTTTAGAAAGACAGCACCGACAGATCACGTCCTAAATTAAAATACTTTCAGAAGTCCATTTAATAACGTTTCGCGATCACCCGCTGACATAAACCTGATAATAATCATCGATTTCCCATCATTTTAATTTAAAGCTACGTTGGTTCCTCTGCCCTCCTCAAAAATCCTTCGGGAGAGGACTTTATGAGGAGATTAATGCTTAAACGAAGGAATTAAAAGGATCTCCACTGAGCTTCGCCGCCTTCGAATCGATATTTAGAGGATTTCCGAAACGCCTCTGTTAGTTATACATATTTGAATTTGAAGATTATTGTGTTCTGGGCAATGGAATTGACAATAAATAAATTGAAGAGATAAATTCAATGATTATCTTATGAATCTATCGACTCACTGCGGGTTTCTTATTATGAGGGTCACCGCTAGCCTCTACCTTATGGGACGTATGTAAGTAGATATGTACCTACTTAATATAAGTAAAATAACATAATAGAAAATTACCGAAAAGTACCGAAAGGTCATAAAATATGTCACAATATTATGTTTTTTTTTTAATGAAGGTCTAAATCGTGACTGACAATCTTACTTTATGCCAAATCGACATCCAACCTGATAGTTCTTTACAGGCAGGAAAAGATATTAACGGCAGGTAGATTCCGTATTATCTAGAAAAGATGAATGACGCCTTCTTTTACTTTCTTCGAAACAAAAATACACACAATTCCAAAACAACATAAGTACCTTATTGTAGCTAAATATATAATAACATCCGAAAACGAATTAGATACCAGCGAATAATAATATTGTATTTACGGACAAATTTTCCAACGGCAAACGAGCGATAAAATATTATTTAGCTAAGATCGTGATAAGAAAAATTAAATCCATCCTGCGGCCGACTTTAAATGGAGATGAACAGAGATAGCACTTATCTTTCTGCCAAGCTTTGTGCGCTAAATATAGCGATGTGATATTTTAGACTCTGACTACTGGCCGCACTAGGAAAATCTTGTAGTTGTGAAAACTTGTTTTGAGATTGGTTTAAGTAGACCTACAGACAACTTACAACCTGCCTTACAGAGTTATATTTTTGTACAGAGGCTGAACAACTTATGCACTTACACACTTACACATTGGTGTAACGTAACGTGACATGTAACACAAATAAGCCATTTAGACATATGCGATGCAACATGAAATGTAACCCAACAACAAGGCGAATTTGTTTCACCAATGTTTACCCAGCATTACATACACAGACACACACACATAAACTCACGCCTTTACCCCATTATGGTAAGCAGTAACTACAGAACGCTGCTATGATCCTTACAGACTCCTTTTGCTTAATTCTCGTTGATACTTCTAAACATTATTTCTTACGGTATTTTAAATTGGAATAATCACAATTGAATCTTGAGAATTTTGACTACAGATGTAAGGAAGCTGTAATTTCTTTTTATCGATCGCAGGGCGAGAATATCTAATTGGATTCACCAATGTTCCCAGGACTCCAGGTTAATGAGTGGCGGCTTATCTTCAGACAGATGTTTGAAGAGTTACTAACCTTTTGGGATGCCTTCCTACGACCCAACCTACCCATTGTTGTAGTTATGGAATATTTCAAAAAACATGTGACTTCAGACTGGTGTTCGGTAAGTACCAAAATTCATCCCAAGGATGGAATCTTCGACAAATGAAAAACGTGTTTGGAAAGGATTTTTAAATCCTTTTATAAAGTTCATGTGATAAGCTTTGAAGTTAGCATGAATACAAACAATATTCTTTTGTTCATTTTGTGCTAATAACGGACTGATTTAGTAATCTGGACCTCGCGCACTAATAGGCACGACCACGACCGCAGAAGTTCCGACTAGGAAGAAAATTTGATCGCAAGACCGGGCGTTCGACCAGTTTTATTTATTTATTTATGTACACACAAAATACTTAACAGGACATTACTTTAAGATAGAAGAGCACATAGGTACTGCAGTTTTGTTCAAGATAGCGGCCAGTTCGGCCAAAAGTAGTGGTCGTTGGCGCGTAGTGCGCGAAGTCCCATAGACCCAGCGTTTTATGGTGTGCCTTGCCTGTCAGTGAGTATTGACTGACAATGCACACCCAAAAATACTGGCTACAGAAGCTTGAAACTACCTTGAATACACCTACCTTGAACAATTTGTGAAGATTTATTCTCCAAAAGTACTCAATTCTCAAGTTGTGTAAAAATATTATTAGTTTTTAGAGGATGTTCAGTAGGAAACTTTGTAGTTGGTAGTATTAGTGTCCTGTTAATAATTACCAATAGCTATGATTCCTACTTATTAAATTAAATTTATAACTTAAGTAGCTTTTGCTCGGGGCGTTTCGAAGCTACTCGCGTAGGTCAGAAATTATCCTACGAGAACATAATGTCAGGTTAAAAAGTATCCTTACCTAAGCCACCGTCTACCTGTCTGCCACATTTATTCGAATTCCGACAGCAATAGCGACAGACACTACAGTTACTTTTAAATTTATGATATCACATTTGGAAATATTGGTTTACCTAAGTACTTAAGGCAAAGTTGAAATATCTCCAAAGTGCCTGTATTTTATTGGTCCAGCAACTTTTAATTTATGTTTTAATTTACCTTTAAGTTATGGTTTTCTTAGCAGGTAGTTTTTCTGCAGACACAATATCTCGTCCATTTATTAGTCGTTTACCTCTAACGTACAATTATATTGATTACATGTTCTCTGTTTAAAACATTGGCGTTGAAATGAAACTAACTGGTTATCATGAATTGTTTTATCGCTGTAAAGATATTGTCACGTGGAACAGAGCGCTCCATAGTCCATAGTCACCGAATTATACATGGATCATGTTTTTTGGTGACGAATTGATATCCATATTCAATCCTATATAATAGGTATGCATATGTATGCATAAGATAGGTAAATATACGATCAATTGCAGTAAGATACACAAGTATATACATATTACGGTACAAATGGGGGAAAATGATATGTGGAAGTTACATAGATATATACACATAAGTATATAATAATATGACATGCATATAACATATCATAGTATATACCTACTTGTAGAACTGAAGAAAAAACGTTTTCTACCATACATCTATAAACAACATCACTAGCTACGGTCTACGCAATGCTACAGTAATATGCTACGAGTCGCTACGACCTGCTACGACCTGCTACGAGTGTGCTACGCATGTGCTACACCAATAGGCACGGCATTGTTGGCACCAATTACTATTTATTTAACACTTTTAACACAAAATCCATGTACCATGTCCCCGCAGGTACGAGCAGTGTGTATGTACACTATAGATCACATAGGTAACAGGCATGTAGCTGGTATTACAGGAATGTATTGATTTCATGTAATGTTCGTGTTAGAGGATTCCTCGATAGGACACTGTAAGTTGGCACAGATTGTGAATAATGCAGGCTGCATGTGCAGGCCTGCTGTACGGCAGAGCGAGCGAGACGGACGCATGGGCAGCGCGCGCGACCGAGGGGGACGCCGGCTGCGGCACTACCGTACGCTGACGTGCTCTGCCGACAGCGCGGGGACTCGGGGCAAATCCCCCGCCGTACATAACTAGATACAACACACATGTTCACCACTAGGTACCACTGCGATGCACTGGACGGAGGCTCTATGCTATGATCTCTAAGGGACGCTGACGGTTCCTGTAACGGTAACTAGCAGGCCGAGCCGAGGGAGCGGTATCGTGGGGTCAAGCGAGGCACGATGCGGCTGCTATGCGGGTTAGAGCGCGGGGCGTGCGGCGAGCGGTGATAGTCACCATGTCTCCGGGCGTGTCGGCGATCACCAGTTACATAAGAGGGCGGAGGCGGCGGAGGGCGCCGGTCGCGTCGCGGTTACCTCTCTGGCCATCGCGGCATGTCCGCCGGAGGCCGCGGGCGGCGCGCGCTCACGCCGCCATCGTTGAGGGCCAAGCCCGGGACTCGCGTCGCGACTCGCGGAGCACTTGAGCGGCGCTGCGCCGCGTGGGCGGCGATCGATGGGGGCCGCGCGCATGCGTCGCCGGAGCCGGCCGAGCGGGCCCGAGCGGGACCGAGTGCGGCCGAGGGGGCCCGAGCGCGGCCGCGGTGGTGCATCCGCCCTGACCCACTTGCCGCGCACACTGACCCGTTTCCGCGCTTCCCTCGCCGCAGCTGGAGCTCGCGTGCCCGCCTGCCCGCCTGCCCCGATACACTCCACATACGTGCACTGATTGCACTATTTAGATAACATGCACAGATAACGCGCCATATTTATTGTAGCGTACTACACAGTACACTAGCATGTTGTAACGAACCGTAAAGGCAAACATCTTCCGAGAAATGTTGCTGTTTTATGGAGCGAGTCCGTTTCCATATTCAGGTTTCATGTACCTATTTTATTATTTTTATCTGCATTTGAACGTAATTTAATTAATTTAATGGCTGTCAGCCAGTCACTTTAATTGCCCTCTAACTTTGAATTTATAATATAATAACAATATCATGCGCATATCACATGATACTTCCTTATCCAGGATGGTCCTTGTGATGGCAACCAATCAAGGAATAGGTGGCTGTCACGCGACAACGGTAATCCGATTAGTCGTGTCTAGTCGGAGGAGCGAAATCGTATTAGGGATAAACCCATTTGCGGCCAGAAGCCGTATTAGTGTCCCGAAGTTCGGCTGCCATGAAATCGTGTCAAAAGTCGGGCGCCTGATTCTAACACAGTTATGCATGACATGTGATTTTGTTACAGTTTCCATTGAATTAAAGACAAGTTCGTTATATCTATCTATTGTATGCTGGTGTTGGAAACTCGTTCTAGAATTATGTGTTCACGAGAACTTGTTTTGACCGTCCAAATAATTTATTAGTTGCATTCTATTCCTAGTTAATTAATATGGAATATTTACTATATATGTACATATCTTTACTGTACAGGATATTATTGGCTATAGAATACACACTGTGCCATTTTTCAAAGGGAAGCCTGTAGGAATCGGGTTCTATGGAACCTTCGCCACTGCTATATATTAAGCTCTCCCTCTGCAAGGTGGTCGGCATTTGCAAGCCATTGTGTAAGAAAATTGGCCATTTTTCAAGGGTTCATATCTTACATTATTTTATCAAGTATCATGATTAAAATTATAGATACTGTGGTCATTTTGTTGCATTAAACGTTGAATTCTTAGTAAAAATATTACAATTTCATTAAATAATGTTGGCTTCAGCTCTCGAAGTCGTGGCTATAATGACCATGCCAAACAATCACATGGCCGTACCGATTACTAACCGACAATTGGTTGATCAAGAAGTTGGGCCACACTTTATGTAACCTTTTTTTACTACTGCAATCAAAAAATGATAAAGTAGCAGCTTTGCATCAAATTTTTTTTACTTACAAGGAGTAATAAAGTTTTCGGGCGGTAGCTAAACTTAGTTCACGTGTAAAGAAACGTTGTGCTTGGTAATCTCGCAAGTTTAGCGATTCACTTTTTAATTGAAATTTATAAACTGCTGTACTGTGAATTTTATTTCATCATCAATACCTAAATACTCAATTTCACTTTGTTGAAATATTTATATCGTTTCCGTAAAAAAATAAAAGTAGCAAAGTAGGTAGAAAGTTTCTGAACGACTCGATAAAAATTGTCTGCTGTCAAAAACCAACTGTCAAAAGTCAGCTGCAATCGGAGGCGAGCCGTGTCTCGGCCGATTTATTGTTTTTCAAAATAATCATTCCAGTGTAAATATTTAGAAAAGTTAAATTTACATAAACCTCAAGTTCCGCACCGTTATTATTTGTGATGTGACAGTTCTTATGAGAATTATCCGTGTGATTCGCTTCACGTATATAAAGAACGGATGGAATGTTACTGCTGTGTACAGAGTAAGTATTTGTATAAAAATACTGTTTACCTAAGTATGTAGACCACATGATAATGCAGCATGGAGTTAAAAAGATTAGTAATAAAAGCGTTTTTCTTTTTGTTGCTTTTGAAAGTAGTTTGCATATGAAATTGGTACGCCCACGCGAATTCCGGAGCGTAGGGCCGCTAAGTACTTCGAAGTTATATTTAGCTACTTGTTTGGAGTCTTCGTTTTGCATAGCTTCGCTTTTTGCTTTCTTTTTCATGCCGTATTCGCGCGTCACTGTACATACAATTCAGTATGCAATATGCAGAACATTTTGCCTATGTTTGGAGAACTAAGATGATTTAAATACATGTTGTATTTATACAAAATAAATTAAAAAAGTTTACAACGGTTTCTGTGATAGAAATGACATCATCAGTCTGATTAATGATTGTTTTTAAACTGTATCACAGGGTTATCTTACTTACCAGTAATCAGTCAATTACTTATTAAATTAAATTGTAAGAACATACTAATTACTCAAGTATGTAATATATAAATATTTTTATATAATATGTATTGAAGTTTACAGTAATCCAACAAACATATTATTTAATGGGGTTAAAGAGGTCATCCTTATGCAAACAAAACAAAATGAAATACTTGTTGCAATTTATTTTGTCTTTATTAGAAAGTAAACAATATAATACGATAGTTGATGTTTATAAAAACAAGTCAAGTTTTTTCTCATAGCCTGATAAAAATCTATCTAGGTGCAAATTAAATATGTGACTATTAAATCTGCAAGCAATATTAAAAATCGACATAAAATAATAAAAGCTGTTTTCCCAAGTCATGCACTAAATGGTTTGGATACGGTACTAAACAGTTAGCAACATAATGCTAGAACTTGCTTCTCATTCCCAACCTGTAACCTTTTAAACTTTAGGTCTAATTGCTGCCTAGGTTGAAAACCTTGGTATCACCAGCCTACAATGCTCTCATTACAGGGACACAAGTCTAGTCTCTATAAGAGTGAGTGGGTTGTAATGCAATCCACCATACGGGCTTGGTGCAGGTTAGTAGATGTCACGTGTCTTAAATTTTTTTGGTTCCACGACATGGCAGATTTCTCAATATGTTTTCCTTCGCGTTTTTAAGAGAAATATTACACAATAACATACCCGACTAAGTTCCTACAACCTTACAACTCATAAGTCAGTGCTATTACCACAGGGCCACCACTGCGCTTGTGCAAATAAAAAAATGTAACTCTATGATAATGTTTATAATATTGTGCAGGTGGCGGGAATGATGCTGGTGCGGATGAACATGCGCGTGGCACTGGGCGCGCTGTGTGCCGCCGTGCTCGTGTTCACGCTGTTCTGGGGACACTGCGGGGAGTTCTCACGGAGACCCAGTAAGTTCCGCATGAGTACTGAATAATGCTGATGTGGATGAACATGCGCATGGCGCTGGGAAACCCAGGGAGTTTCTAAGTTGTTGTAGTGGAAAACTTACTCCACATTGGCATGTGAAGATTTAATTATTGCTTTGCAGAGAAGTAACAGGAAACATCATACAATTCTATATAGGTATACCAGCTTTTACCAGCCGCCTGTACGGAGTTTGGAAACCATCCTACGGGAACATGATACTAGGCTAAAAAGTATTGTGTGTCTTAACGCAAGTCATATTCAACCTGTTGGTCAAATCATCAAAATTCCATTTCCAGTCATTAAGGTGAGAAATGGTAACAGACAGACAGTTATTGTTGCATTTATAATATTGGTATGTATGATGAATGAATTTGGACTGCATTCCATCTCAAAGAATGTGGATTAGATCAACAAGCAGGTCACTAGGTAAATGAATCCTAGATGTTTTTTTAAATATAAATTCTGCATTCTCAAACTAATTTATACACAACAACATTCTTGATCTGTTTTTAAGTAATTCTGCATTCTCATTTCACATTTATTTATGCAAATGACATTCATTATCTACATTATTACTTTATTTATTACCCATTTACGACAACGATAAATAAAATATTTTGTCTCGTTAGTCCGGTAGTCGCAAGTACGACTGCTGAGCCTGGGTTTGATTCCCTCTTTTTTTCTCAGTAGCAGCCACGGAGTCTGGATTTTTGCCTGGTTGATGGCAATATGCTCGCCCCCATATTACATGGGACTTAAACATACTGGTGAAATGTAGTTGTACTATCACCACCTCTGCCCTATCCCTTCGGGGATTCCAGGCGTGATGTTTATTTTTTTCTATTCTATTAATTCCTCTTGCAGTCGGCTCGGTGCTATCCAACGCGCTGTCGGAGCGCGGCGGGTTCGACGAGATCGAGTGCGTCATCAACGGGGAGTACTCGGTGTCCTGCCGCCGAGACCGCGACAGGGACGAGGTCTATGTACCCTTCTCGCTGGTACACAAGTACTTCGAGGTATGTGCCAGCAGACTTATACATATAAATCAGGAGAAAGAGCTTTGAGGTTGATATCCCGACGAGTCGTACTCAGCCCTTCTCCTCCACGTGTATTATGCGTACAGCCAAAGTGTGCAACTAGCTGCCGGTGTGTTCCGTCCCACATTTAGCCCGTCTGCTAAATAAAAGTGAAGAAGACGTCATTCTGCGATGTGATCTCTCTATATAAGCCTCTTTTTGAAGGAATTATCTACCTTTCCTTGATATTTTCTTAGAACGATGTCTCTCGCCATGCCTACGGCGCCTGGAGGAATAAATAACGCTGATGCTGATTCAATAACACAACTTTATTTATAACAAATAAAGGTTGACTGGTAGAAAATGCGTATGCCATTAAACCCAGCCCTGTACATTTGTGTACTTTAACTTTACGTAGTAACTAAACAATATTATAAGCTCAAAAAATAATTAATTCAATAGAATAGTGGACATGAGAGATGACTTATTTGGAAAGTGAATCATGCAATTTAATATGTTACGTCTGGTATGTTGTCGACATTTACATATATTTAGCATATTGTGTATCTTGTAAAATCCACCATCATTATTATGATGAGTATTTGGCGAGATCTTAATAAAAATACATTCTTCAACGTTTGACATGAATTTGTGAGTTTTGGAAATTCAAAAGCCTATAAATTCTAAAGTACCTGATTAACAAAAACTATATTTACAACAACAGGTTCGTTAACCGCAAATCTTCCTATAGCCCCGACGTTGTTGATAATGCTTATCGATGTATACGCATTTCGGGCCAGTGCAGATAAATAACTATTACATATAACTATCTATACAAATAAATAAAATTAAAGTGTCTGTTTGATATAACAAAATAACAGCTTTTTACTGAATGCATTTGAAAATATATGTATACAACACTTACAACAAAAACATTTTTTTTTTCAATTTTTGTCTGTCTGTCGGTGTGTCTGTCTGTTTGTTCTGGCTAATCTCCGAAACGGCTGGACTGATTTTGACGGGAGTTTTACTGGCAGATAGCTGATGTTATAAGATCTAATTTAGGCTATTTTTATTTTAGAAAAAAAAAATTAGGGTTCTATGCAAAAAAAATTATAACCCTTGAAGTTGTTAACAAAATCCGAAACAAAAAGGGAAGTAAAATAAAATATTTTTAGGGTTCTGTAGTCAACAAAGAACCCTTATAGATTCACCATGTCCGTCTGTCTGTCAGTCCGCAGCTTAGCTCAAAGACTATTAGTACTAGAAAGATGTAATTTCGCATTATTTTGTGTATTAATTTTTATATTTTACGTCTTTTTTTAAATTTTAGTCGTAATTAGTTAGTAAAATTATAGCGATACCGTTTTTCTTTCTGAATTTTATATTTCGTTAACTAAATATACTCTTAAATTCCACAGATATACGGCAAAATATCAACAGCGGATGGCATAGAAAAGTTCGAATGGTCGCACAGCTACGGTAAGATCTACCATCCAAAGAAGAAATACGACCCTCGAGGGACCTTCACCACCTTTGAAAACTACAACGTCGAGGTCCGAGATAGGGTCAAATGTATCAGCGGGATCGAAGGGGTCCCCGTCAGCACACAATGGGAGCCAAGAGGTTTCTTCTACCCAACCCAGATCGCACAATTTGGACTAGCCCACTACAGCAAGCACATAACAGAAAATGAGCCAAAGAGACGAATAATTGACGATGGAGAGAAGCATTTAGAAAATTGGATCATTAGTAAGGATGCGTATATGGCGAGAGAATTCGATACTTCGGTCCAGTCGAACGTGCTCAGGTTTTCGACGTCAGACCATTCGTCGAGTCAGGTGTGGTTGAAGGTGAACCTGACGCAAGATTTTGTGCTGAGTGTGGATCTGCAGATGAAGGCCAACTCTTCAATGACGGTGGTGTTGCAGAATAAGGATAAGAAGGAGACGGTGTATCTGCATTATGTTACGACTATGCAGTTGATTTCGGCTCAGGTGAGTTGAACGTCATGCCCTCATTGATATCATTTCGTTACTTTCAACCAGGAACTATGTTGACTGAGAACCTTGACTTTTTTTTCTGTTTTTGATTAGATAAGTGTTCTTAGAATCCTAGCAAAACCAAAAAAGGTTTAATCAGTATATCGTTCAGCTTTGCGCCGGAAGCCGAAAATACAAGAGCACGACATTTCATATTACAACCGTCAATCTAACAGGGAATTGCAGCAATATCCAAGAAAAAGAAACCGAACACAACATACTACTACAAATTTCTGACACAGTTCAAATAATTAATCCATCTGTATACTTATGATTTCGCAGGAAGACCACATATACTATGGCATAGGCGTGGAACAGCCATGGAGACGCATCACCAGGGACCTGATTATCGATATGCAGAAGGGCTGGGCGCTGCAGGACAGACCCAAGAGGAGATCGCCTAGGAATAAGTTCAAGGTAATTTTTTGCAAGTTGAATATTTTCGAATGGATTCTTGTGGTGATATATGATACAGACTTGGGATCATTTCTTGATGAAAACACCGAGGCGAAGACCTAAATAAAGATAAGTGTTGAGGAGGCATTAGTACAATTTTAATTGCTGGCTAAGGTAAGTTATTTTGGTATTTGCTTATTTATTTAAGCTTTACGCATACTAAAAGCACAAAAGGCAGACATAATGCATTTGCATGACAGAATAGTCAACCAATTCTTCTCTTTATATAAAAATTTTACCATCTTTGTCTAGATATCCAGCATCATCTTAAGCGGCAGTGGGTCTCTAGACAACGTGACAGTGTCGTCCAGCGAGCACATGTGGCAGTTCTACGCGGCGGCGCGCTGGCTGGTGCGGGCGCAGCGCTCGCGCAGTGGCGGCTGGCCCATACCCGTGCGCAGGCGCATGGCGGCCGGCGTCGCCGAGCTCAAGCCGGGCTGGTGAGTGACTGCAAGCTTTTTTAGAGATAGGTACAGGGCGTAAAGTTCCTCATGCTCTGTTGAATCCGCCGACCAGACTTGTTATTTCTAGTAGAATTCTGCCCAACAATAAGAACTTGTCGGGCTGTTGTCGAATCTGTTGCGTGCAGGTATGATGCGTAGTTCCTATGCGGTGTTTAGTTTTCTAAGAATGTCTTGAGCATGGTCGCGGCATAGAACGTTGAGCGACCTTCAATCTTCGTTATTCATGTACAATAGTGGTACATAGACGGACTTAATGCCACAAGGCATTCTCTACCAGTTAACCTTTGGGTTAAATAATACAACATAATATCTAAAAATATAACTTTTTGTTTTCGAATAAACCTATATACATATAACTTGTAAACCCATGTTTTCATCTCCAGGCACTCAGCCATGAGCCAAGGCCACGCGATCTCCCTGCTGTCCCGCGCGTACTTCCGCAGCGGCGACGCGACGTACCTGCAGGCCGCCAAGCGCGCGCTGTACCTGCTGGACGTGCCCAGCCACGCCGGCGGAGTGAAGGCCTTGTGGATGGACAAGTACGTGTGGTGAGTACACGTTCTAGTCAAACATTTAGGTTTTATATTTTCATATAGACGCCTCTCATATTTTACCTCAACTTTGTGTCGCCTTTATGTCCGATCCGTCTCGCTGTTACGATACTAGAACGTGTTTTCAGAACTGCTCGTTGAATCGGATCGCAAGGCTCTACACACTGGTTCCGATCTGTTCTGCGATACATTAAACAATTCATTCTACTTTAGGTTTGCGTTCTTGGAAGCATCATAACGCCATACCGATCACGCGATCTCTGTCACCGGACACAGAGATCGCACCGTCATGTCATACGAACGGATCGCTGTGGGCCAGCAGGCCCGCTGGTACCATTAAACACTAAATGCGTAACGCTAAACGCATTAGGTATGAGTCTGACAAAAATGAAGGCAAATTTTAGGTTTCTTAAGTGATTTGTGGTGCAAGCGTGAGCAACAAAGCCAATTGTAGTAGGGCTACCACACTTAACTCGGGCTTATAGCTATGCTGGCCTTAAGGAAAGTAGAGACGTTGAGGGTAACCTCAACTAAATTAAGTTTTAACTCGGAAAATTTCTTTTGAAATAAGCTGTGCCTTTGTACTCTAATTTATACTATGATATTTCCTTATGTTCTCTATTGTGTGTACATAAATTCTTACTGAATATTATAAAAGTGAGCCGCGCCTAAACCACTGAACAGATCATCCCGAAATTTTGCATATACGTTGTCAAATGTACAGAAACGGACTTAGGGTATCCTTTTACCCCGAAAATAAATACTGTTCCCGAGGAAAACAACAATAACGTTCTTATGATAAATAGATGGCGCCACGTGTCTTTCGAGTCATGATTGAATTATCTTATTATAGAAACTTTAGTAGTGGGTTAAGAGTTCTTTTTTTAATCCGAATTTATTGTCAAATTATAAATAACGCGAGCGAAGCCGCGGGCAACAGCTAGTGATAAAATAAATAAATAAAACTGTATAGTTTACTTTTTCAGGCCCATTATTGACTGCAATTATTCCCATCAATCACTTCTAATAACATTTTCTGTATTTAAATTCCAGGTACGAAGAATACCCAACAAAACCGCCCCTCTTCGTTCTAAACGGCTTCATCTACACTCTCCTAGGCCTGTACGACCTCCACATCATCGAGGGAGAAAACTCCATCTCCCTAGCTAAGAAAATGTTCGATGACGGTATGACCTCCTTGAAAAACCTCCTCCCATTGTTTGATACGGGCAGCGGGAGTTTCTACGACCTCAGACATTTTACATTAGGAGTCAGTCCTAACATTGCAAGATGGGATTACCACGCGACTCATGTCAACCAGTTATACCTACTTGCAGGGTTGGACAATGATCCTATACTGATAAATACGGCTAAAAGATGGGAGGGGTATATGCAAGGGAAGAGAGCAGCACATAACTGAGATAAAATCTCGGCAGGGGGACCTGTGTTGTTATACTTGGACTCTACTGGGAATCAGAGTGCAGCCGCGTTTTCACTTTGTGGTTTCAACAAAAACGTGAAAAATAAACCAAAACAAATATTGAATGGAAACTGAAACGGAACCGTTTGACGTTAATTGAAACTTTTTAAGTTAGTTCATTCAGTCATTGTCGTAGTGATTGAGACCGGTTAGTGTGAGCGAACATGTTCGTTCATACGATATACCGAACGGATTCAGCCAACTAATCGTCGCTCGCATTCAATCAACAGCGACATTATGTTTTAAACATATACTTCGGAATATAAATTTCTTACCAATTATCTATTTTTAAGCGAAAACCAGTAGAAGTCCGATATTTCATCGGATTTTATTGGTGGAGAAAAGAAAACGCGTCTAAAACATGTAACGGTAAAACGTTATTCAATAATGTTGTTGGTGTGTTGATTCGAATTTTGAATCGAAAACGGTAACATTTTCAAACTCTGTCCGTTCTAATAAAATGAACCTACCGAAGTTTGTCGAAGATTCACGAATTGAGTGGTCTCCAAAATTGAATTCAAGTGATTGAGTTCGTGGTTACGAATTTAGCCGAAGGATTGCCGATGTTACTTTTCAAATGTAGAAATGTAACTGACTGAATGGGATTTTGAGAAATTGAGCTAAAATGCTCCTTGATTGTCTGACTATAAGGTATACAAAAAGATGTTGGTTAGTTTAGGAGACCGATACAAATGGATGTAAATAATTAATCACTCTGAGGAAATAAAAAATATTTTTCTACGACAAAAAAAGACATCAATTTCTAAGTACCTCCAAATTTAAAAATCTACTTAAAATTAACATTGTACAGTTAAATTACTATTTAAATATCAACTAGATATTAGCAATAACCTCGTTTAGAAAAATTTTCCATTTATAACATGAGTTTATTTAAAATCTTTGGTACTTAGCAGAATAGCAGGTAGTTAGTAATACTACATATCGTTAAATTAAAAGGCTTTATTGAACGTTTACCTACCTATCAAACCATCAATGGTACCAGTTTCACTACGAAAGTCACTCTTGCTGCTGCGTCATAAACGCGCTGTTAATGGTAAATTATAGCAACTGAGGTGTGGCTGTCTGTACCTTTTAAAAATACTTTCTCTTTCGGGCTCCGTACACGAGGTCAATTTACAAGTCAGATCATTTGACGATTCATTCACTGAACCTTCATTGGCCTTGAGTACTAAATACATTCGAAGAGTTAGCTCACTGTCTGAACCGACTCAAATCCCGACCTGGTATCCGGAGTCCATAAGAAAATTCTGTTGATCAGGATAGCCAAAAAAACATTACTGTCACTAACACTATCACGACTAAAATAATGCCTAATTAAAAGCGCGCTGTTAGAATTCCAACCATCTATTGAAGCATATATTCAGGTGCCACCTCGTGTTGATGAAAACAACCACTACAATTGTAGAACTAGTAATATAAGAACAAAAAATCAAATCAACAAAAATCAGATCTGCTTGATCAGGCAACTTTAACAGCTCTTATTGTTAAGTTTTTATTGTTAAATGCAATACCAATACTACATTCAGGTGTAACGTTTTAAAGTTATTATAAGTATTATTATTTCTTAAGTTCTTTAAGGCTGTGCATTCTGAGAGTTGGCAACATCGCAAATTGCTTTGGTGTAAAATGGGACTTTGAAAACTTCCAAATGATTTTTTTCACTGAATATTTATTCAGTGTGTCGATACTAGTTATTGCATTGGGGACAGTCGGTCATAGGTCCTTGTAGATGGCGCGTCTACAGCTAGGTCCCAATCTAACCAATGAGGTTAAGCTATTTTGAAATATGAAATGACATTAACAGATTTACAACCAATGACGATGCTTGGAGCTATCTATGCTAGGGCCATTAGTTCCACAATTACCATCGGCATTCATCAAATCAGCGAAATATGGGACAGATAATATATTTGCGAGTAGCAAGGTTTCAGAATGCACCCTCTTTAAAGGTTAGTTTCGACAAGTGCTATTTACTCGACTTTTTAACCCAAAGACAATTTTTATAAAAATAATTTGTGTTGTTTATGTCGCTATTTGATCAAAATCAAAGATATACCGCTGAAGACTGATGACAAAACAATTTGTAATATTTACAAATAAAACGTACTGATGCAAGAAGTAGGCTATGATATTTTTAGTTCTTGCATTTTTATAAGCTCGAGTAATTCAAAATTTAATGTAATTCATCACTCTCTTGTCCTTATCCCAATCCATTGTAGCATTCATTTTTATTATTATACAGGGTGGCAATTTAGTCACCTACATCCGTGGTGTGACTATTCGTCATAATAAACAGGTTTCGCTATGGCTAATAAAGACAAAAGCTTTTCTACATGCATCAAAATAGTGTGTCAACAAGTATCAGTGTCATGGCAAAAGTTATTTAGTATATCGGGTAGAGTCACCCCCTTGACGAATACAGAGTAGAAGGTACACCGACGCAATTTTTTTTAATTTTTTTGTTAGCCTACGTTGTGTCCCACTGCTGGGCAAAGGCCTCCCCTTTCTCCCTCCAAACCGCTCTGTTCTCCATAACTCAAGTAGCTGATGTTGGAGTTAAAACAGCCAAGCTAAAGTGGGAGTGGGCTGGCCATGTCGCACGGATGCACCCGGAGAGGTGGGCAACGATCGTCACTCACCACCTTCGCCGCGATCGACCTCGTCGGCGAAGGTGGTGAGTGACGATCGTTGCCCACCTCTCCGGGTGCATCTATAAATAGTGGACAAACGCTTACGACGAATTTAGTACAACATTAAAAAAAAAAAATCGGTATTTTTATGCGATTTCTGGCCACGTTTGTCCCGCGAACATGACTCGTTCGCCACCCTGTATCATCTATAAATCTTTCATTATCTCATAGTTCACTTTCTTACAATTCATATTAATTATCTTTTACACAATCTATCCATAATTTTTTTGTTTTGTTTTTTTTTTATTATTATTTACTTTGTATGGACTAATTCCTGTAAATTACAGTAGGGTATAAGTACCTAACAACTTTTATAGAATTAGAAGTAATAAAACTCATATCAAAATGTATATAGATTGACACTGTTATAGATTGTATGTGTATTTTATATAATCTTGAAGCACGATGTCTACTAGCACTTGCGACTTGTGACGTGTAAACTAAAACAGCAATTTAGCTTGCTGTGAGGGTAGACATTGAGTCAGGGAAACAAAATGGCTTAGTATACAGGGTGTAATCGGACCCTTCACGAAGCCGTCAACCAATCATTCTGTACATCAAATTAAGTAACTTTACGCAAAAATTATTGCTGGGAAACGACTTTTTTTTGGGGTGAAAATTCACATTTTACGTTAGGACTGAATGTAACGCACTCAAAACATTGTGCTGATGGATGGATTGAATAGTACGGAGGTCGTGGAGGTGTTCAAACTAAAAATCTTACATATAAAACATGTTTATAAAAACAAACTTGTGATAAAGTTGCAACTTGCAACTCTTGCTACTTTTGTTAGCTTGGGTCTTACTTGTTTAACCAAATTGTATGTGTTAATTAATAAAATAAATAATAAATAACTTTGACGCCCAATATCTCCGTAACTAAAAGGTTCCCAGGTCTAGAACAAATAAATAATCGCAATGACGGGGAGAATAAGTGCCTTTCGGCTTCGTTAAGGGTCTTGTTACACCCTTTATTGACTACAAATTAAGTTTTCTGTATTGTTATATGACAGCACTGTCATTCTTGGACAGTTATATGATATGGCTGTAACACGGCAATTGGACGTACTGTGACAATTTGATAAACAATTAATTTCCCTGACCGTGCAACTAGAAATAAAAAGTTGCAAGTGAAAAACGAGTTTCACGTTCAGGTTGTTTTCTTATTAATACTTGCCTAACAGTTTTAATTGTTATTGATATGTTATCTCCTCAATTATTCTGATATATGTATTTATTTAGCCAGCATTAAATCAATCATTATTGACTTCATTAAGGAGAGCTCTAAAGGCAACTAACACCGCAGCAGCTAGTTAAAAAAAAGAGTTAGTAACGTAGGCTGCCTTAGCGTATCTCCCATCTCTTTCATGTTTTGTTTTTTTGAAATACTTATATAGCAGTACTTTATATGTATATTTAGTTAATGTGGTGCCAAACAGATTTAGCACCATATCAACAAGTTGTATTTCTCCTTTTAGTGATTTTCTAACGTCTTGCCATAAAGATTTTATTTTCAAATTATTTATTTCGATTTACCGTTATTTATAGGTATAATATATTTACCTTGATCGCAAATACGCCTCAAATCTAGAATATAATAAAAATGGTATATTACACATCACTGGGACATATCACACTGATATTAAAATTTTTCTACATTAAATGTTTTTCAGTATTATGTAACTATTTCTTTGGCGATATGTGCCTGTGATGTAATGCTTGGAATCCAAAATGTCTTATTATAAACGACAAATAACTTAGTATAATCCTTACATAATAGATTGCATAAAATATACAGGGTGTAAGGGACAGCCCTCCACAAAATAACAGGGTGTATTCAGCTCCTTATTTTGAATCATATTCCACCGGAATTTTTCTCCGGTTTTTTTTTTTAAATACAATTACTATTCCTTTATTTCAGTGTAAAATAACATTCCCTGTGCACTCCATTTATGTGAATAATACGGCTAAAATCAAAAATCCAACAATGGATATTGAAATACTCTAACGAACGATGCGTGAAATTAGCATTGTTCACTTCCTGCCTAGCTACAGAGTTCATCGAACTCTGTCGTCGCGCTTGCCGTTCGCTACGTGCGTTTTGCCACGGTAACGATACATTGCGTATGTGGAAATAAAACAAATTAAATTTGTTGGATTCCCATAACTTTCCTGAAATAATTTCTTGTACCGGTCATCTTAGTATGATATACTGTATTCACCTCATCAATTTATGGAGGGCTGTCCCTTATACCCTGTATATTTTATATATGTATTATTATTCGCAGCTAATTACGTATGTAGAAGCTTAGAGGTAGAATTTTGGCCGTAGAAGTTCTGGTACATACAAATTGCGGACGCGGCTCCGGACACGGACATCTCCATACAAATGCATACTTAATTATTGGTCAGTGTTCGATGTCCACAGCTGGTCAGCAATTTGTCCGTACCAGTTTGTCGGATCTTTAATCGAATTCGATTTTGTAAAAGATATGTATACAATATCTTGCCGCGTTACTTGTATAAAATAGTCTAGATTCAGTTGACTCTGTATTTATTATTCAACCTAAATATCCACTGGACAACATTTATAACATTTTGTATCAAGAGTCAATCGCTAAAGTACCTAGTCGTTTAGCAACCAACAACGGCAGTTAACTAAATTAACTGGCAAGAAAAAGCTTGATCGAGTCTAATAGTAAAGGACCATGAGCAATTTTGTATGAAATCTGGGCATAAGACCTACAGAATAGAAACTTATCTCAAATACTAATTTAAATTACAACTTCACTTCATACTAAAATAATAAGTAGGTGAAATATGCCTATATATTTTGCACACTTATACCTATTTTAACAAGGGGGTTCCGTTACACAGCCTTAGCAGTCCTTAGTCGATTCTAGGACTTCGTCGACCTAGTTAGGGTTAATTACTGTGTAACATTTGCCACAATGTTTTCAACAAGAAACAGACTTTGAAAACAAGACGGTTGTAGTAAAATCTTCGACAAAATAGAAGAAATTCGAACTTTTTCAGTTGGCCCTACCTCTGTTCTCCAGCGACTTTAGTACTTGTCGCAATAGTATGAATCGTAGTATTTATTATGATCTATGATTTGAGATGAATTACAATTCTGTTGGACTTACTCCCATTTTGCCCAAGACTCTTTGTTGTCTAGTCTGTAATATATTGTTTAAGTGAAATTTCAGCCAGTCACAAGACAAGATTTGTCGATAGATGATTCAGAAACCTCTCACATTTTATAAGTACCTAAGCATGCAAGTTTGAAAAAAAAAGGACTTACATTTTCCGAGGTTTCAAACCTCTGAAAATGTACACATTTTCTTACAAACAATTCTGTAAATTATACCTAGTGCTTTCATTTAATTGGGAAGTATAGTAAAATATTCTTAGATACCTACATATCAAACCAATATTGTAAATAATAGATATCTGAATTGTGAAGCAACTTTCCTTCTTAGAGACAATATTATTATGATCTAAAGTAGTTACCTACCTGTTATTGCATAGTAATGTTTCTTATTAAATTAACTTAGATTGTCGGCCGGCTGTGAATCGAAGCACAAATTTTATACGCAATACAAATTTTTGGATGTCAATTTGGCAATGGAAACAAAATTTATATAAAAAAATCCAATTGAATGCAATTTTCGTAATTTCTATCGGTCATTTAAATCATGATTGTAACAAAGAAGCCTCCATACCTACATGAGTATGTTAAAAAAATAAAAAAAGACTAAAGAAAAGTAGGTAGTGTGTAACAATGTACCTCTGTAGAACAAGTTTTACCGTTTTTATCATTGCTGTTTTTTAACATTGCGTTAACATTATTTTTAGATCATAAAGTTGTAACTATATAAAGGTAATAATAAAAGGGAATTTTGGGTAAGGTATGATTCATACCTTACTCAAAATTCACACAAGATTATTCATACCGTATATGATTGAATTATAAATTTATATTTCTATTTTTTTGTGAAGATGCGTGGTGCTAAAATTTTGCCCGCTTTTTATTTTCAAAGTCATAATTAAACATTCCATTTTAAAAGAGCTTAAAATCTAGTAGTAATTGTGTAAATAATGTTTGTAGATCTACGTGTTTTTGTTAACCTTACTGAATTTAACTTACAAGAAAATGTTTTTGAGTAGGTGTAGCAATGGTGTTCCAATATCGCTTGGATCTTTTAGTGCTTGAATGGCGTTGCCAGAAATATTTGTGAGATTGTCTGTGAAAAAAGATGGCGGCGTTAGTTCAATCAGACTGCTCGCGCGCTAAAAGAACCATTCAGCACTGAGTACGACTTTTGTTTTATAATAAAAACATTATTTTCAATAGATTTAAGTTATTTATTTAACCGAAAATACCATATTTATTGCTTTATTTAATCATGTTTTACCAATAACAATATTTGTTTTGCCTTTTCGTTCCTATAACATCTGTATATGAATAAATGTTACTTACAATAAAAATAACTTATTCTGCATTTGTATCGACATTAGAGTGTAGTGGGATAGTGAATGCACTTGTGAATGACAATAAAGCGTCTCAAATTGTATTATTTGTTTTATTATAAGTATTTATTAAAAAGTCCTATGTCGGGACTACTGCAAAAACCGCCCTTTAATGGTACGGCATAAAGGTACTGTCAATGTGTAACTATTAGCCCCTTCGCTCACGGGTCAGGTAAGCGTAGTCGTATCGTAATCGTATCGTTACCACGCTACGAGTACGAGACCAGCAGTGTTGCATAAACGAATCGTCGCGTATCGTTTTGGACATCAGTTAAAATCATGGCGTCAACGCCACCAGACGTTTTGGATGTTGAAGATTTTACATTCTCTTCAGACGGAGAGGATTTTTTATTGTTTGATTTTGTTAGAAGTAGAAAGCGACGTGCTTATTGGATCCATCCATACATTGGAAATAATTACAGGAAAAGATTATTTGTTGCTGCACGTGAACTTTCAGAAGATGATAATAAATTTCGCAGTTTTTATCAAATGAACATCTTTTCTTGAATATTCGCTTAATGAAAATAAAAATTTGAAAAACCGAATAAAAAAACCAGTGTGGCCAAGAGTGAGTTCTTGGGCCTGAAGAGATAGCAAATGATCTCTCCATTCGGCCAATTCAATTTGGCAAACGTTGCATGTGGTCAACGTTGATCCTGTATAGACAAAGATCTTCAACCAGTCTGACGAATTCAATTATTTTTTCAGTCATTTCGAAAGTTAAAAGTCATAAGAAATTGAAATTCAGTTAAATTCAGGTGTTTTTAAAGAAAATAATGAAAAGTTAACTTTTTACGCTTGTTTTTTTACGCCAGTCAGTACGCTACGACTATCGGACTTGTTTGAAAATGTTCATGCTCGTATTGCTCTCGTTGTACGCGCGGATTACGATACGCTTACGCTACGACGCCGTGTGCGAAGGGGTTTAGTATTTCCATCGTGCGGTTGAAGACTATGTCCTAACCAAAAGCGATCGTTTCCCCCGTTTATATGAATATGACGTAATCGCGCGATGAACCAAGTTGCGTTTGTACTAATCGTATAAATTATCGTTTGATCGTTTATGGCTGCGGCTGCGTCAATTCGCGCGACCTATCACTTTGGTTAGGACACGGGATTTGAAATTTGCAACGGGTTTTTTCTGGGGGTAGGGTAGGAGAGACGGCAGAAATCAGGTTAAAAAAAAGATGGTTCGCGTTGGAAGACTACTTGGAACGCTCTTTGCCCCATCTATGTATAGGGGCTATATAAACATTATTTTTAGTATATGCGAAACCTGAATATAATTTGTTCAGAATAAGTAACTGGGATTGGGCAGGTCACTTGAGCCGCATGGATGATGACCGCTGGGCAAAGGCTTCAACACGTTGGGTGTCTGAGGATGGACAGCGCCGCCGAGGCCGGCCCTGAAAACGGTGGCGAGATGATTTGGACGCGCATCACGAGGGCTGGTTCGAGGCGGCGCAGGAGAAAAGTACCTGGAAGGATATGGGGGGGGCCTTTGCCCAGCAGTGGGACATACCAGGCCAAAAAAAAAAGAAAGTAACTAAATAGATTCCAATCATTTTTAAACCATGTTATATTTTGTCCCAAATATATTTAAAAAAGGCTACAAATTGGACACCGAGCGATACTAAGTACCTATCGCAATCATTTAGGTAGATACTGCCAAATTATTATTATCAATGAGCTCAAGACGACTTTGGAAGCGCACGCGCGGGCGCCCCGCGTGGTGACCACGTTTTTGTGCGGACAACCAGGTAAGAGAACAAGCTTATAACTTTGTGATTTTTCATGAAACAGTTTTGAAATTTTGTACATAGATTCTTTACATAAAAATACTAGACACGTGTTTCAGGTTTCGCATATACTAAAACTAATGTTGTATATATTTTATATCTACTAGAGGGTATGGAATTTTGACCATAACCTGCTTTTTGAAAAAAGAAAAACGTTTTTTTACTGACTCGGGCAAAAGCTTTTACAAAATCAAGGTCTACGTACCTATACGATACTTTTGAATTTAGCTCTGATGACCTAATTAAACATGTGTAGTCGTAAACAGGTCTTCTTTATCGTGTGGTTAGTTCCTAACCCGGTGTCAGAGTTTTTATGCCGCCCATGGGCCTCTGACTTGGCTTAACATGCCGTCAAGAAATATCTCTCAAACATGCTGGTTTCCTCACGATGTTTTCCCTCACCGAAGCAAGTGATGATTATACAATACGCATATGAATCCTAAAAATCAGAGGTGCGTGCCTTGGGTTCGAACTCGAGACCTACGACTTGGCAGTCCGACGGTCACACCACTAGGCTGTTGCTGCTTGTCGTAAACAGGTAAAATAATCTAATAGACGCCGTACGCATCCTTTCGTATCGACGGCGACATGACGAACGCGCTCCCATACTTTGTACTCTTGTTGTATAGATAAACCGTCATGTAAAATCACCATTTTCTATGGCGGTTCTTATGTGTATGCAGAGGCTGCCCTAGCAAAAATTTTAGGGGGTGCAAAATCTTATGTTGCCCCGTCCAAAACAAAATTAGAACAGTTGCAAAGTCATCATATTCTGTAATTCAACCGCGAAGTGGCGTATTTTTCACTCCGCCTCGTATTATGGATCCAGAATCATTTATACAGATGATATTAAAAGTTCCCGAATAAAGAAGATGCTTTAGGATGCAAGCGAAGCGAGCGCGACAATTTTTAGGCCTAGGCCTCGGTAATGTTAGATTTTCGTCATCCGCGATCATAGGTATGATTTTATTAGTTTCAATTTTCTAAAAGTTTCCTGTACCTATACATTCGAGAATATAATAAAATTATACTGCTATCATGTTGTTGAATAGGTAAGCTGAAGATTTCGGGCGTTTTGCCCATTTCTAATAATAGAAACTGTACACATCTGTATCTATTCAGTGTATTATACTCACCATTTGCCGCGAATAGCTGTGTATAAAATCCTTAAATATTAAAAGCCTATTATTAAAACACAGATTGTCTCATAGTGATGAATATTTGGGTCATTTTGAGTAAAGTGCAGTCCTTTTAGTGTTTTCAAAAAATCTTCATTTTGAAGATTGACACCTGACAAAATGGATGATCAACCAATTTTGAAGAAAAGTTGTTTTTGTGTGACTTTACTTACATGGGGATATATCAAATTGGGCATGGTACTCTTAGTACTAAGTTTGTGCATAATGACGCTGGTGATGGCGGCATTACAACAATATTTAGGTTATCTCAAAGGAGACATATTACTTATCACAATAATAACCCTGGTGGGAATTTTACTGGTAACTGAAACAATCACACATATTGTATTGCTCATTGGAACATATAAAAAAAATGTGAAGTTGTTAAAAGTGTACTACTACTACGCAATATTCATATGGGTAACTATTATTGCGATATCTGTTATCTGTATTATCTCTCTCCTTCCCCTTATGTGGGATAGTGGACTCGATAGAACTGGACCAGCCATACTTTTCTCTGCGGGTGGATTGAGCATTGTTTTCTCAGTTGTAGTGCAAACTTTCCTTGTACTATCAACAAGGAGAGAGATTATCAACCTCAGAAGCAACTGCCCATACAGATTCGTAAAGAATGATAACTACCCTGAAGGCACTATCAATTCTGTGAGAGATGAAGAAGAATTGTTCATTAACAATGGTAAAGTTCGCATGTTGTGAAAAAGGAAAAAGACGATTTGAATAATGAACGGAGCAAATCATGGATGGAGGAAACGAGGCAGAAAACAGAAAAAAAATTATAACTGTCGCACTTTGCTTGACGCTTTGCCTAAAGGACAAAACCGTTTCAGAATGGATGAACTTGACAGAAATGGTGATGGCAACTGTCAAACTAAACTAATGGCGCTAGCATAGCTGATACTTCCACTTCTTACTTCAAGCATCGGCCTTGGTTGATTTGTTAATAAATAGATTGACCTCTTCGATGATTCCCGATGTCCACGACCTGCTTGTCCATTCCTGGTAGATTGCGACACGATTTAAAAAAAAACAAGACTACTGCAGCATAGATTTGTATAAAAAAAGTAAAATTACACATTAGTTAATGATAATGTTGAAAACAGCAGCGTAAATCAAATTGGTGGTTACGGGGAATAATTATAAAAGGCTGTGTCACTGTCCCCTACCTGGTTGATTATTAAAATTGGTGAAATTTTTTTTTTTTTAAATCGTGTCACTGTCTATCAGTGGCACAGAGTACTTTTATATATAGATCAGTGGTGAATAATCAGATGGTGGACATCGGGAATCAATGCAACCTCATTGGTACCATTGGGACTTAACTATGGTCACGCCATCTACAATGAGCTTTGACAGGCCTTCCTCGTTGAAGAAATTAAACGTATTCCGTTTGGTATAATTATGCATTCTACTTGCATTATGCATTTTACTATGCATTCTTTTTTCATAATTATAATAATATACAAAACTCAAACAACATTTTGCGAAAAATGTACTGACTATCTGTGTTGCTTTTTGAAAATATCAATGTCATGCTGTACGTAGAATTAAAATTAAAATGCCATAATATTATATGTAAGTTTGAATGTAGGTAAAGTAATATCCTACTAATTAAAGTGCCATTCAACGAATACAGTGCCTTTTAATTTCATAGAAACGAAAATGGTGATGATAGATATTGAAGATTCACCGAATATAAATTTCAAAAAAGCCCTGCATACTACAATAGCTAAGTCTATAATATTCATTTAACAAAAATAATACAGTAAAGTAAGGACTGAAAAATTCGCTTAGAACGGCAAGCTTGCTGTGGCTATCGTTAATTTTTGCACCAAAACTTGTCTTGGTCCTTAAGAAACATTCAGACATCCAAACTCTAGGTTAGCCAACGTACAATGTAGTAGGAAGTTGAGAAAAAAAAACAGAATTCAAGTGTTTTTAACCGACTTCTAAAAAGGAGGTGGTTATGAATTGGACCAGCAACTTTTTTTTTTCATGTATGTACAGACGCCACCACATCAAGCTACTACAGTCTGTTAAATTCTTTAATAATATAAGATAATATAGTAATAGTTTATTTTCAAAAACTTAGTAATACTTTACAGTGGCAATGTGGCAACAATTTTTTTTGATTTGACAAGATTAGCATCTGTACCCGCACTAGGCATAGCCTGTATTTCGATTATTCCCCTCGAGTATTTATAATACAAGAATAGGTGCCAAGTAAAAAGGCCATATAATTAAATCAGTACTACAGAATAATAGTTGATAAGTACACTTTAGATAAGTAATTTGCAAATAGGTAAGTACATAATAGATTTACAACTTTATTATTTCCTTTATTTATTTTTACACAAATCTTATACATTTTTAAATATTTCTTAAACTAAAAACAATATAAAAAACATTTAAAAATATAAAAAAATTGTAGCCCACCGGTATCGGGAACAGGGTCCAAGCTACCGGCGGTCAGGGCTCCAGAGAGAGGAACCTCCTGACAATACGAGCCGTGTCCAGGAGTACCGCTTTCTGAATCAAACCCTTGATCCAGCTGCCTAACGAGAGCCTCCTCAGGTATTGGTCGAGGCTCTTGGCAATTAAGCCATGGGCTGATACAACTATCGGCACAATGATCGCTGAGTCCACGTCCCACATGTCGACAACCTCGTGAGCCAAGTCAAGATACTTGATTTGCTTATCTTTCTCGGCTTTCACGAGGTTCCCATCATGCGGGACCGTTATGTCAACAATCATTGCACGCCGCTCTGATCGATCCATCACCACTATATCAGGCTTATTGGCTACAATAGTCCTGTCAGTGACGATGGATCGATCCCAGTACAATGTAATCTGTGTCGGGCACATATTTATAGTACGGTACTTCCGATTCCACAAGGTTGTATTTTAGAGCAAGTTGCTGATTAGTTACAACTTTATCGTTAAAGCATTAGGTTCAAGATTGATTGGGAAAATTAGACAGTTTCGGTTAAAATGATGTGCTGGCGTCTGTACACCGATTTCTCTGTGATTACGGGTCTAATTTCCGTGATTCTTTTTCATTTGGTAGAGGAACGTTGCGCGGTTGTCCCATATAATTATTGACTTTACTTGGGTAGTTTATGAGTTAGCTTCTTAGCTAGCAGATAGTGACGGGCAGCAGCGTCACTAGTGCGAGAAGCTGTGATCTACGATCGGTAACCCGCATGCCCAGCGTAGGAATGATGGGCAATTGGTGACGTAAAATGGAGGCACGTTACGGCTCGACGAACATCTTGTGAAGCTTGAGAAAAACTCGAAAAAGTAAGGTGGCACTTTCTTGGGTTGAGTGTAGTTTGAAGAGAGGGGGAGGACACAATAACCATTGAATCGGGCCATCTGATGTTTCGAGAGGGAGACCAGCTATCCCAAGGCGGAGTCGGGTTCATGTTACACAGATCCCTTTGTGACAACGTGGTAGAAGTGTCTAGTGTCTCGGACAAGGTAGCATACCTAATAGTGAAGCTAACCGAGAGGTAATGCCTCGCGGTTGTTTAGGTCTGTGCACACTTAGACTACGTAATGAAGGAAATGTTCGAGGACACCTCTAAGGCCTTGCACTACGGCACACTACAACGTTCTCATGAGAGAATTTAACGCTTAAGTGGGAGTACAGAATTGCAGTGAATCGGTAGTAGGATCCTACGGGTTTGGCAGCATAAATCATCGGGGAGGAATGCTTATCAACTTCCTTGAGAAGGAGGGGATGTATTTAAGGTGCTGAACTGGGAAGGACGTGTCATTAACATCAACGGCGAGTAAATCTCACACTTGAGATTTGCAGATGACATTGTCATACTGACTGAATCGCTGCACGACTTGCAACTAAAATAATAAATAATAAATAAATAAATAAATTTATTCAAAAATATAAAGTACAACTTTTACAGTTTTTCTTAAATCTATGTCAAGTTCACCCATGATTTGTGCCTGAACTAGGTAATCCTGTGTTTCAGGCGATTGGAGGTAAATAAAATAATCACATTTTCTTATTAATCTTATTGGTAACTATGTAGTATGTATTATACCTATGTAAAAAAGGTATATAAAATTATATTATCTTAACTTAGATAACTAATTTAAAAATAACAATAATTCGAACAATATTTACTTAAGCACTAGTAATAACTTCTCTGTATCTTCATAGGACATAGTTTGAAGAGCCTCCTTGAGGGTTTTCTTGCAGTTACTGATATTTAAAGAGTAGATGTTTATTTTTTCATTTAGCCTGTTATATAGCAGCGGTCCGAGGTACATATGAAACTTCGCTGTGAAAGCATGTTTTGTACTTTTTTGAGGTCAAACTATATCTTTCCGTCTTTTTTTAGTAAATTCAGTGCTGTATGGAAGTGCTGCGTGTTGTTTAAGTACAGTGCTCATAATAAATAACTGTCGAACTGTTAGTACTTCACAAGATTTATACAGGAGGTTAGTAGAGAAAAGTAGCGGCAAGTAGCCACCTTGAGGATAGCTCTTTGAGCTCTTTCAATGGGCAATAACAGAGTTTTACTCGTGCCACCCCATGAAGAAATACAGTAGGTCAGAATTGACTGACAAAGAGCAAAATATACTTGTCTAAGAACTTTTAGATCTGTAATAAATCGTAGCTTTTTGAATACGAATATCAGCTTACGAATTCTACTATTTAGAGCTTCTAACTGATGCTGGATGGCATAGTTTATTCTTCAATACGCATTGGCGTAACACACTTCTCAGTAAATGCTCTCTTTCATCGTCATACGATTGAAATTACTGTGGGCCACGCCGCGAATAATGCGACAAAATGAGACCTAAGGCTGCTAGCGCGAGCGAAACGAGCTCAAATTCGCTTCGGATAGGTAAGATAACTTGACTTTCGGAAGTCGGTGACTTTGTTTGTTCTATGTCTTTTTAACCGACTTCAAAAAGGAGGAGATTATCAATTCGGATGTTTATATTTTTTATGTATTTTCAGGCATAACTCCGTCATATATAGACGGATTTGCAAAATTCTTTTTTGTTTTTAAAGGGGTTTGTTCCGAAATGGTCCCATAAATTTCAAATAGATCTAATGATGAGTTTCGGAGACAGACAACGGAACTCTTCAAAAAATGACAGCAAATCAACGGCGATTGCTGCTATCGCATAAATATGAATTGTTTACGCAATCACACAACATAACATCATGCCTGTACACTCGGAAAGGGATACGCAAATGTGTATAGTATACCCACATTTCGACAGTTAAGTAGGTATGTTTAGTTCCATTTCATTGGAGATAAGCCTATTATCACGAATGTATTGTTAATAATGTAAAATAAACGCATAGAAAACATTTGTGTAGGATATTACAACTATCAAAACGGAAAAATAAAAAAACTTATTTAAAAAAAATTAAAACCGACTTCAAAAACTCAAAACAGTGAAAAATAACTTTAGTTTCAGACGTCGGCGACTAAAAATGAATTAAACAAACAAAAGTCACCGCCTTCTGAAGCTACCTAACTTAGGACCTCATGATTCTACTTACGCCAAAAATGATTACCTACGTTCTTATATTCTGTGAAGGCTGGAAAAGTTACAATTTAAAAAATCGAGACTAGGCGCGGGGTGGCCTCACCGAGTACTTTTATATATAGGTAGGTGGTCTACCCCCCTCCTCGCGACGCCCATGTGTACAGTAATATTAAGTGTTAAGATATCACGGTTTATGTGATAAATAAAAAAATTCGATATTCAATAAAAAAATTGTGGTACAACACGTTTGAGTGCTAAAAAAAACAAAATGAAAAAAAGGGATCACTGTGATTCTCAATGACTCTTTCAATTGTGTTTGCCAAATAAATTCTCGATTTCGTGGATTGGAGTCATTAATTGTGTCACTCTTGCAAACGTTGTGCCAACATAACAAAAATAAATCGGTCAACTAAAATTGCACCACAAAATATTTTTTATCTGTTCTCCTTACTTTCAATTGTGTGCGTGATGTATTTTGTCAATTTTTGATTTGCTAATTTGTGAATTTCTTGAGGAAATTGGACTAAAAAATACACTGTGATAAGTTTAAGTGCTCTTTTTAGCCGCAATGAATGTTTGTTAAATAAGAAATTGACATAAAAATGGTAGACGACACTGATATTATACAGTCTTTGCCATTGTCATGTCTTCCATTAAAAACTCGGGAATTGTTATCATGTTTGTTGGATACGCCAAAAATTATTCCAAACGATGGACCTGATAAGCTTCCCAGGTAATTAATAGTTCGTTTACATAACTTTGATTTAGGTAATCAGTGCAAAATGCTAACATTTGCTAAAAACTCATGTGTTACAAAACCTGTCTTATTTTTTTTTGTGTGCAAACATGAATAATTAACTGTATTAGTCCTATTTTCGACTTAATGTTGACATTACGACAGATTACAAACACCTTTGATCAGAAAGAAAAGCTTTCCTGTTATTAGTTGCACTGTTTTGTATTGAAGATTTTGGGCTAAGATTAATATCTTGCCACAAAAAGTACACCACTTACATATCCTTAACAAACCTATGAGCTATACGTGACGATTTACCAAATGAATACTAAGAGAGATCCAAACTCAAGGAATGATAACAGTGACTCATTGACCTGTAAACATTGCATACCTATTATTAAATGTTATATTTTGCTCTTTTGATCGGTTTAAGTAATTGTTCGGCGGTTTATAGCTGATAATAGTTGCGAACAACATTAATTAATTGAGCTGTTGATTTTTAAGATTGATTGCTTATGATGTAAGCAACCGAAAGAGGGATTTTAGACAATTAAATTATAAAACTGCTTAATTTACCACTTTGCCTTTTGCGCTTTACTGAATGCCTGCAATGAATTCCTGCCTGTAATGAATTTTGATGTGGCTAACAATAATGTGCTGAGCAGGAGTACAAACTGAATTTATACTGTATAAGCATAAAGAGTAATCAGCCCAAATAACATAACATTCCTGTCAGGCCTCTTCTCCAAGAGAGGTTGTAGGCAATGTACCTTACTGGCCTACTGCAAGTCCTACACATGTAATAAACTATAACAAAATCAACACACAATCTAAAACACATACAATTTTATTTTAGAGATTGGCGGGGCCTGGCATACCTAGTCAACATATCATCAGAAAAGGCCGCATACATCCAAATGCGTCCTCAAAAGACTACCGAAGTACTGGAAATATGGCAAAGAGACCAAACAGCAACAGTTGGTCAGCTGCTGAGCCATTTGGAGAAATTAGATCGTTGCGATGTATACGACGATCTGTACGATGATCTCAGAGAAGCAATTAGGAGAAGAGAACTTTTAGGTAAGTTACAGCATGCCTGGGATATCTAACAGCCTAATAAAAACACTTATCAGTATTTAAAAAATCATGTTAGCTAATAAGATTTAATTCTCATTGTGGAATACAATAAATAATGAGTACATTATTGAAATTAGTTGTTGGAGAAATAATAGAAAAAACATGTAGTATGACAGTCCATTTGATACTTTTAGACAATAGCATCAACATTACTATGGTCAGTGAATATAACAAAATTAACTAATACATTTAACTCAACTAACATTGCTTCCTTGATGTTTCCCTGGTGTTTGTGAGTGCTACAGCTGAGCATGAGAACATGGGAGTTTGATTCCCTGGTTGGGCAGTCTTATTAAGAATATCTCAACAGCAGTTTGGAGTCAGGACTTGTACCTTGTTGATGGCAAAAGGCTTGCTTCCTTTTACATGGGACTTAAACTAAGCAGGCAAAATATGGGTGTACTGTAGGTACACCTCTTCCTAGCCCTTCAGAAATAAATACATGCATGATGTTATATCATATTATTACTCTCTTTCAGTGAATAGACAAGACCAAATAGCGATAAACAACAACAACCATATCAATCATAGCAATGGTGAACAGAGAGCGTTCAGTCCGATTACCTATGATGATGTCCCAGGCTACGAGCAACATTATGATGCGTTTGTCCTGTACGCTAAGGAGGACAAGAAGTTTGTTGACGAGTTGCTGGCGAGAATGACTGCTGCTGGGTTTCAGGTATAATAAATAGAAACGCCTTTATTTATATTGACCAATAGATTTACATTATTTCCATAATTTATTGAACTAAGATGTAAAAAAAATCCTGACGTCATCAAACATTATTTGTTGTTGTTGCCATTCACTGGGTTTCAGGTATGTGTAAGTAGGTTACTTAAACTATGTTTATGTCACTATTATTAAAAATAGGTTTCTATAAAAGAACATAAATATGAATTATTTTGTTATTGTGTATGAAAATATTCGAAGTTTCATATGAACAAAGTTATAGGTAAAAAGGTAGATTTAAATAATACACTATTATAAAATTTTACATTGTTATGATATTTATTCAACCAAATTGCGCAGATTGCTGATTAAAAAAAAGCTCAAACCGGAGTACATATCATCCCACACAGATTGTATACATATTTATACCAACAAACAAGAGAAGTGATTCATCGGTTTATCCCACAATGCTTCTGATAACTATAAAATAAAGTAGTTTTGTTACTGTCAAAGAAAAACTATCATTATGTTGAGATTTATTAATTCATCCATAAATTATAAATCTTAATCATAAAGGAAAATAAATTTATAAGTACAATGCTAAAAGATTTTTCTAGTAAAAATATAAGGAAATAACCCTTAAAAATTATGAAAAAAAATGAATGAAAATATAAAAATAGGAACTTAATGCATAGGCGAGATTTTGTGTATCCAGGGTTTTTGATGCGAATGAATTAACAACTCTTGAGTTCATTCATTTTATACATATAAGATAACATAATTTGAATACAGCATATACTGGGATATACCTACTTCCAATAATATTATAAATGCGACAGTAAGTCTATCTGTTATCTTTTCACGCCTAAACAGTTGCTCGGAAGAATTTCGATAAAACTTGGCATATGAATACCACGACCTATGACCATAACCTAAGTTAGGATATGGGACATTTTTACAGTGCTAGTATGTTACCGTCCGTGACTCGGAAAGCACGTTAAGCCGTTGGTCCTGGCTGACAATTCGCAGATTTTAGGCCCGAAAAGTCTGACAACCAGTCTTACCCAGAAGAAATTTAAACCGCAACCGAAGCCGCGGATAAAAGCTAGTATGAAATGTAATTAGGTATGCTAATTATATATTATTAGCAACCTATGTTAAGCTGTAACATGCTCAATCAAAATATTTAGCAATAAAATACTAAGCCCCGATTTGATTTTATATGTTTTAGATTAAATTATTTTCATACATTTTAAACCTTATCTTGAAACTGATATGACACACAGATAGATTAAAATTCACGCCGCAAAAAAATCTATGTTCGAGGCCAAACATTTATATTTTAGGCTGTTTATGTAAAACTCTTGGCTTTTAAATATTATTTTACCAATACGTAATAATTCCGAATGAGACAATCATTTGAATTAAATCAACTGTACGGCGCATATTCTTATTATTCTTATTCTTAATAACTGAATACAAGGGTTATGCACCAGTCAGTGCCGACGAGGAAGCGACAATTTTTGCGCTCATGAAACGCACAAAAGATAGGACCCTTGACAAAAGAGTTACATATTAATATTAATATAGTCGGCAAGAAACCAGACAAAAAAAAAAAAAGTGCTAGCTTTATTCACTTCTCGCTCATGAGGTATCTTGCGGATGTTATCCATGAATAATCTAATATCCCCCTGTACTTCTATCCCCAGCTATGTACAGAGGACAGACTGCAAGCAGGTCACATGACGCCGTACGCGCCAGTAGCCCAGCTGATCTCAGAACGATGCAAGCGCATAATACTCATCTGCTCGCCCGAGTTCCTCAGCAGCTCAGCCAACACCTTCTACAGGGATTACGCTCAAGCTGTCAGCATTGGTAAATAGCTGCTTATTTTTTAAATGGCCCTCGGCAGAAATAAGATCTAATACATAATACCTGGTATGGTTTTCAAAATAGTATGTTAGTAACAACATAAAATTATTAAGTATAAAAAAAATATAAAATTATAAATATATGCAGTTATGAGAAAATTACTTTTAAAAGTTGCTATGTTTACATATTATTGCTCGTAATTGTTCCACATACATATTGTATTGTTATTTTTAATTAGGATGACCTAATTGGGTGTTAGATTAACGAACCCGACCGTAAATTAGACGCATCCTGTTTTAGAAAGATATTTTAAATAGGTAAGATTTGCAGAAAATACTCTAAATCGACTTGTTAAGAGCGTTTACGACTTACGGCATTTCATACAAACTTTCAAGTCCTTTTTTTTCGAAATGACTGAACCGATTTTAATGAAACTTCATACGCATAAGCAGTATACATAAGTCTTAAAAGTTATTAGAGAATATTATCGAAACGTGTTTAAAAAAAAAGATAATTGGAAATTTCTGTTTCTATGGAAAATCTCAAATCGGTCTAATTTAGCTGTAACACTATTTTTCTCTGATAATTTTATAGACCTATGTATCCTACTTATGCGTATGAAGTTTCATTAAAATGAAAAAATAGGACTTGAAAGTTTATATGAAAAGCCGTAAGTCGTAAACGCTCTTAAGCTCCATCGGCATACGTCGCGTGAATTATGTTTTTGTAAATAACCTAGTTCATCAAATTTCTGATAAGGTTCTAAAGTTAGTCATAGTCTTAGGGTGGTCTGGCGTATATAGCTTTGAGTGATATGACGGCCCTTTGCACGGTCAACACATTCTGCAAGGATTATGCTTGCTTTTGACATTATAAACATTGTAATATTCAAGTTTTCCCAATTTTGTTCTTAATTTTCTGTCTTTCAAACATCAACAGCGAAAACGGTTTACTTCGCAATAAAAGTACTGTAAGTTTTACAATCTTCCATGTTCGCCTACTGTTTCAGAGTCGAGCTTCCACAAGATAATCCCCATTATGTTCCGCGAATGCCAGTTGCCGTCACACCTCGCGTTCTACCACAAGCTGTACTACAACGAAGATGAGCGCGCCATTGTCGACTTCTGGCTGAAGCTGAAGCAGTCCCTGGAGCTCGCACGCCACACCCCGAGACCGCAGCACAATAATAGGCCAGTACTCCTTCTCTTTAGAATGCTTGAGCTTGAGGTGGGGGGTTATCGTCATGTTCGTGAACGTACGCCGCGCCAGTTGAGACTGGGTCATCAGTTCATCACTTAAATGACGATGCTATCTTTAATTTTCATGTTTAGAGTTGTGTTGTGTTTTTTATGGGTTTTTCCACTTTGCTCCATCGACTTGTTCCACTAGTGGGATACAAATCCACAGACTAACATAAACACTGTCGACTATCATTATTTGATGATGCATCTGAATACCAGTATTTTACATGAAGTGACATGGACCTCCACAACTCTACCCTTTGGTAAGTGGCCTGAAAGTCTGACAACCAGTGTCAGACTTTCGGGCCACTGACTACCTGTAACGACTGTCAAAGATCTGCAAATGACAGCAACGGCTGAACGTGGTTACCAAAGTACCGTGGAAACTCGGTATGTGATGGGTGAGCACCCATCCACAATAATGAATAAAACATAAATAATAACAGTCGCTCGATTTTTAGGTTAAGCCGTGGGGCCCAGCCTAAAGATCGAGCGACTGTTATTATTTAGCCACGAGCTGCAGACTAATAAATAATATAAAAAAGTAGTAGGTCAATGTAGACATCAAAATTTTGTAACCATCGTCGGCCAGACAACTTTGTGGTGCAGAGTGGTTTTTTTATCATTGTGCTAATGTTTAAGTATTAGCAACTAGTGTGCCAATATTTTGTAATAACTAACAGAATTTAAAATAACTAACTGTAACAATCTAACCTAGTTTAGTGCCCTTGCAGTTGTTTGCCTGTTCTTCAGCATAGAGCGTACATGCATACATTTAAGAATGGGCAACTAGCTTCCAGTTTCTGTGTAAATAACCGATTCCTTGACGGTTGAAAAATGGCTGTAAATGGTTTCATTGAAATGTCTCTGGGTTAATAGAAAATCTTTTGCCCAATCTAGGGATCATCCAACAATCACGGCTGATTAGTTCTAGTTTTGTGATATTGAATAATCCATTTACATATTTCGTTAACCAGTCTTTACGGGATGATTATTGATCGATCATTGATTATTGAAGGGAACTATAACAATAAAGTTACAATTCATGGTTAATTTGATACATGTGTTTATCAAAGTATTGATTAAAAATCGAAGATGTATCAGAATTATCACGCAAAATAATCACCTAAAATAAACTTTGTAATTATCAACAAGCTCAAAGTGTGTTAGAGTGGTTTATTATTTGTGGAAGCAAGAGACATGTTGTAGACTTAACCCTTCCTATACTCGCGCATTGGTCTGTGAGACTGATAAAACACTTTTTTCTGTTATCATCCGTGATGGCATTTTGTGCTTCCTGTTAGTTAAATTCATTGCTAAACATTCATTTCAGAACGAAAAGTGCGTTAGTTGGGTAACATATATGGCCGTTTCTGTCGACAATACGACACGAGTATACGAACTTTAAAAGTACCTGAAAAAGTCTGTAGTTAGACTTTATTATGCTAGGTGGTTTAATTTCCGCACTTAGTACTTCAGGTGGGCCACTGTGCGTGTAGCGACTTTAGATTTTTCTTCAATCAATCCTAATTTTTACATAAAAAATTACAGAATCAACAACTCGACAATGAATACCTCGCTGCCACAGATCAAGATAGTGGAGCTGCCATCAAGCAAGAACATCAACGATTACATCAGAGACGACAATCACCTCTTCCTCCCGTCCCCGGCTAAAAGCATCTCTATGAATGACCTGGATTCCCTCAACGTGCACACAATCACCGCTGACTGCAACTCCTTAAGCAGCATGAGCCAGAAAAGTGTGTCCAGCGGCAAGAAGAAGAAGAAACCTAGGATACTAAGGCGCTTGATGAAAATGCTGAGGATCAACAAACCGGGAGAGGAAGCTATCATGGTCGCTCACTAACTGTTTTATACCAGTGTGTTATTTTTAAATAAGAGTTTAAAAGTAATCACCGACGTAAGGAAATTTTAAAACTTCGAAGCTGTTTAAAACCTGTTATTAGTTTTAAAAAAATGGTGATAAATGATGTATAGGTAGGTGAGTCCATAAAATTGTTTCGAAAATAATGGGAATGAAAATTGCCATTAGAGCACAAAAATATTATGTTTTGTTGTCATTGTTTAAAGTTTACAGTAATTTTATCAATTTATTTGCTTTGAAGTTTAAAGATCTTAAACATTTTTTACTTCGATATTGCTCTAATATTGTGTTGTGTCTGTGTAAGCTTACTCAAACAAACTACATTTAAAAAAAAGTCTGTCTCTTCTGATATAATTGGAGTTTACGTGATTCCTCCAAGCATATTCAAGTAACATTCTTATGGGTATTTTATAAGCAAAATAATTAAGTTTTAAGAAATGAAGTCTACTTGTAGTGAAGGTCTCAGATTAGCGTTACTGCTGAATAAGTCATATTAGATATCTCTCATATTGCAAAGACAATAATATTCTACTCAATCGCTTTAAAAGTGAATAGAAATAAATCTTAATATACAAAAAATATAGTCACCAAAAATATAGTATAGATAGAGAGATATTTTACCATTTTTAAAAGCGTATTTTTATAACATTGTTATTACAAAACAAAGTCTATATTTTTAGAAATTTTATTATGAGATCAATAGAACGATAAGATAAGTAAAGAGAATCATATAAGATAGCGTAGTTTTAATTGATTATTATTTCTATATGAATTATATAATAATTCAAGCAGTCTTGCTATGTAAGAGTACAGAATATAAACGCATCTCGTTGGTCAATCTTATGTTAAAATTCAAACAAGCAATTGTTTTTTTCACCTAACTCATAAATACGCTAAACAATAGAACAGCGATTTATCTGATGTTTTATTTAATAAAAGATCAAATTTAAGAATGTTCTTTGCATTCTCTTTTAATATTAGAAAAAAAAAACCAATACGATTTAGTCATTAATGATACCTACAATTATTTTTGTAAATAATAAATTGGAAGATATTGGGAAATTCTAAAAGATGAAATCCTTGTACCATTGATAGTTAAAAAATGTGATTTTATATAAATAATAAACATGTGTTTGCTGTTTGCCTTTTTTGTAAATTTTACTGATGAATCATTTTGTCAAATTTTCTGTAAATATATTGATACGTTAGTTATAATGGTATTTCATTTCTAAATAAGCAAATTATCGTTATCCTTCAAAAAGTGGCATTAGAGAATAAAAAAACGGATAAAAATAAGTTTTTATTAAGAGGTTATATCAACACTGTATATTCGAACAAGATGGTCATTTCCGCAACTTGCTAAAAGCATTTTATTTCCCTGAGTAGGCTTGAATGTCAACCTTTTTACCGCTAAATGGTGGGCCGCACTGAAAATAAACAAAAAAATATTCATAAAAGTGCACAAAAAGATTTGGGCTCGTCCGGGATTTGAACCCGGGACCTCTCGCACCCTAAGCGAAAATCATACCCCTAGACCAACGAGCCGCTTGTGATTCTGATTGAAATTTTAGCTTGGATGATCACCTCGTTTCGTCACATAAGAAAATGTGAAAGAAAGTAGAGTGAAACATTGAAGAGAAAGGTCCCAACGCACGAGACAAGCTCAAGTAATAATTGGGCAAGGTATTGGTAAAACTATTAAAATTCACAAGAATTTGCTTAGTTCAAAAGGTTTTGTAAAAGATAGCTCCAAAACATTTTCCTTCTCGTATGAGAATGTACAAAACATGTTAAAACTAGTCCAATCCTTGAATCCAGCTATTGTATGATAGCATTTTGAAGTTTATTGCGACTTTATCAATGTTTATAAGGCTGCGCAAGCCGATTATTCTTCCATACAAGCGGAGAAAGCTGATAACTTCACTAATTTTTTAATTAAACACCAAGAACTAAGAATTATATCGATGTTTGGTCATTATTTAGTATTATTGTTAATCAATACAGTTAAAAACAATGGTTTGGAACATAAAAACTTCGAAAGTTTCGAAGTTTTAACACAAATTTGGGCGTAACTGAATTGCTTTAGGCTTATGAAAACATAAAAAAATTAGAGTCATAGTTTATTTATCAGTAAGTTCAAACAATTTCGCAACGGTAAATCGACAATATTGTTTTAAGAACTTGAAGACAGTCAGAATAAAGTGTAAAATACAATAACTGGTTGAACTACACAACTAGCTAAAACTGGTTTCGTAACAAGACAGTTATTTTTAGTCTTACCTATTATCTAACTCCTTCAACAAATTCCATCCATCAACTCCGAAGTGGTATATCCTGATGAGCCCGCTCTCGTAGCCGGCGGCCAGTACCACGCCGTCCCCGCCGTGCGGCACCACGCCGTCCCGGCCGTGCGGCACCACGCCGTCCCGGCCGTGCGGCACCACGCCGTCCCCGCCGTGCGGCACCACGCCGTCCCCGCCGCGCGGCGCCACGTGCAGCGCCGTGACGGAGGCGCTGGCCAGCACCAGCGGCTCGCCTAGGAGGCCGTAGTTGCCGAGGGAAGAGTTTGATGGACCAGTTTCTGACCAGATGCATACCTGAAAAAGTTAGAAAAAGGGATTTACTTTTCAGTCATTAATTCACGTTGTGTGTCCTAGAGCTAAGATCCGGCGAGAAAGTATAATCAAAAACGTAATTTTTCAACAAATAAGCATCAGCACCTTTTGTACTCCATAAATAATGCTATTTCATTTTTTACACATATTCATAGTTATAGAACGATTCGATTGAGCGAGCTAAGCGTGTCGCGGATTCAAACTTTGTTTTTTCATTTTGCCTGACTTGCTGATGGTCTGGTGCACCCGTATAATACATTTTTTTACTGATAAAAATGGTTTTGAGGACTGATATCGAATATTTAAAATGATTATGACATCCAATATTTGCAGAATCAGGATCACAAAATATTATATTAAGAATTTAAAGGGTAGGTAGTTGCATTTCTTATATTTACATATCTTACCTTTCCATCTCTGGAGCCAGTCCCAAACGCCTTACTATCCTGCGTCCACGCACAACACCAGATAATCCTTGTATGTACTCCATTCGTCTTGTCAGTGGCAGCAACCATGTCGAACGAGTCTGAGCCGTGTCGCCTTCGGTATAAGGTCCAACGTCTGTCGCGGGATACTGAGAGGAGTTGTTGGCTGTCCGGTGAGAATGCCAGTTGGGTGACTGTCAGCTGGTGAGAGACGAGCTTTTGTGTTTGTTGCCAGGTCGAGGTGTCCCTGTAGAGATAATAAAGTAATTCTTTCGGTTTTTTACATTATTCTGTGAGTGTGATTCCGTAGTATTCACTGGCTAGTGCCTACCACATTGCGGGTAAAATAATATGTTTATGTTGTTGAAGGAGCTCGTGGCTAAATAATAACAGCCGCTCGGGTCGATCTTTAGGTTGAGCCGCGCTTGCCCAGGTTGGTCCGTGGATGGATGATCACCCATTAGATACCGAGTTTCCTTTGTGCCTCGGAAAACACGTTAAGCTGTTGGTCTCGACTGTCGTCTGTAGATCTTAATACAGTCAATACAGGTAGTCAGTGGCCCGAAAGTCTGACAACCAGTCTTACCAAGGGGTATCGTATTACCCAGTACTAACTGGGCTGTGGAGGTCAGATCGGCAGTCACTCCATGTAATACTGATATTCAGCTGCATCCAGTTAGACTGGAAGCCGACCCCAACTAAGTTGGGAAAACTAGGCAGATCTTAATTAATCTTTATCCTTGTGTGTCAGGTATTATCTACACAGGCGAGGTGACCCTCTAAACAATTCAAAATTCTGCAGGGCTTGTCACATGAGGGGAACTGATTGGTAGGACGTTCGTCAACGCAAAGTCTTACCATATCAGCACAGCCGCATGTTCCGCAGTGGTGGCCTTACACGCGGAGGCGAGTAGCTTGCCGTCAGCACTGGCGGCCAGTGCGAACACCTCGTACCCGTGACCGTATAGCTTCTGTACCTCCGGCCAGAGTGTGTTCTGCATTAGAGTCTCTTCGGTTGGGGGTTCTGGAATACGGCATGAGACAAGTGAAGTTGTAATTATTCCAAGTTCAAAAAAGGCCGCATGAACATGCTCAGGGTGCCTTTTGTTGTCTGTGTTCATGTTTACACAATTTATAAACACCATAAAACATAAACTTAGGCTTTTTCCTCATGGGTGTAGGCAGTAACACGCTACCTACTACGATCCTTATGCTCCTTTTGCTTCGTCCACATTCACACATCTAAGCGGTAAAGTATTTACTCCTTACCTGTCATATCGATCGGCACAAAGTATCCGTCGTTGTCATCACCATCCTCTTGTTCATCTTCTCCGATGAATACCGCTTTGTTTGATAGCCCGAGTGATGGCACCGCTGCACCTTCAGGTCCTGAAACAATCAAGTACACATCATTTTTGAAATAAAGAAACACTTCTCTCGTGACTGGCAAATTGACTAGGCTACAACACTGTTCTGTAACAGTTTTAGAGGACATTTACTGTTTTTATTTGTTATTTAGACATGTATGTTCTAAGTGTCCATTTAATGTAGTTAATAAATATGCATTAATATATATTTTTTTAAGCTAAATATTTACAAACAAAGGGCTAATTTAAGTGTCCATAAATCAGTCTGCAGCTGCAATAGCTGTGTCTGGGCCCAACTTATTTTAAAAGTAGCATCGACGAGGAAATAAGAATAGGATCCCCTTTTCCAGAGATTGCCCAACCTCGACGTAAAATTCAGAATTATAAAAGCCCAAATACTCCTTACCTTTACCATCCTCTTCAATAACCTCTCCGCTAATATTCTTAAAGTTGTGTACAAAGTTGTGCGGCGCTCTGAACACTCTGATCACTTTCTCCTCAGCGGCTGATGCGAAAGTGGTGCTGTTGATCAACGCAAGAGATGACAAGTCGTACCCGTGCACCTGAGGGCGAGCTATCTCGTGCCACTCGCTGCCTGGGGACCAGAATAGAGGGCCGGATTAAAGTTTATTGAAACGATTTTATGAGTGTAAAATATTTCATTCACCTGTGACAAACAATAAATGAATTTGGATTCAACTCAACCGGATTACAAGTAGATAAGAATTCCATAAGTGCACAAACCAAAAGGTAAAAATATTATGATTCATTTGTATTGCAATTTTATGTAAATAGTCTGAAATTGGTAACTCGGACTAAGCAGCTTTTTTTAGTGGGAACAAACAATCAAGCAGGCTGTTATAATACAGTGTAGGTCTAAAAATGTAAGTTTACCGTGACTGGTCTTCCACGGTGCGTGGACCCTAGTGGTCTGATCAGCGGAAACACTCATGAGGTATCTCCCCTCTCGCTCCCACCTCACATCTTCTACCGCGCCGAAGTGACCCCCGCATACTACTGATGACTGCCACTGGCCAGTCTCCTGAAAACAAGTGATCAGTTTAGACAGGAAAGGTGCTGAACACATTATTTTCGACAAGAAAGAGAGCGGGGTTTGAGTTAGCTATAGTTATCAAAATAGCATAATTATCATCTCATTTTTAGTGCCAAGTATAATACAAATCTTGGGAAACAAATAAAATGAATCAAGGACATCCAAGACATCTTTCCAATTATTTCCAGAAGCCAAGAACAAAAGACTCACATCAAACTTACCTTACAATGTTCCCAAATATGAAAGGATCCATTATACCCATGTGCTAGAAAAGAATTCCCTTCAGGTCCGAACTTACTGCCATAGAACCCAAGCCCGTTTCCCCCGACTTCCCCCACTCTCACTCGTTCCACCCACGCGCCCTCGCCGTCTCCCTTCTCTGGGGAGGATTCTGGCTCCCATATGATAACTGTCTTGTCTAGGGATGATGATAGGAGACGGTAGATTGGCTTTTTGCTGGTTTCTGCAATAAAAAGATCACTCACTTTTAGTCCCATTTGCAGTAAAAACAAGCTATACTTCCTAATTTTCTTTTCATTTTAGCCTTACAAGTAACTAGGGTATTTACTACTACATAATCTTAAGCACACAAAACTTTCTGATACAACGAGATTTTACAAGACATTGTGATCAGGAACTTATTCAGGCGTGCAGAAACTTCATTTATAGTTTCGGCTGTAAATATAGTGCTCGAGCTACATTTATTTATTATTAGGCTTCTCAACAATGAGTACACTGCTACATTTTAATTTGTGCATTGCTAACTTAAGTGTCAGCGCCTCATCACTTACAGAAAAGCCCAGCATGCACTACATTATGCACAAATAATTACACCATTAAATAAATAATTAAAACAATAATACACAATTTGAAAAAATAAAAACTAAATTGAATTAAATTAAATAACATAGATTAAATAAAATTAGAATGGATTTAATTATTTTAAGATTATATTTATTGTATAAGTTTAGGCAAATATTTGACTAGAGATACCCATTAAATGGCAAGGGCGCCTTTTTTTAGAGAACTTACTGGAGAGTAAAAGAGATCAATGTCCACTTCACGCTCTTTGTATGCAGCATACATTCTTGATAGTGGACAGTATTGCCTCAAGCTGGTGTGAAATCTTGGCATGCAGAAAAGTCTCCTATTAGAACTTCTTGGCAGATTACGTGGCACATGGAATAAGACCCTACTGAGTAAATTGGGACAGTTCAGAGAGCCCTTTACTAACTTCTTCAGAAAAACCAAATCAAGCATTATTTTTTAATTTAGCAAGAACCTAAATAATAAGACAGAACGCCGTCACGCGGCTATAACAGCTGATAGGTCAAAGGCGCGTGCCCACGAATTTCATACCGCTGTTGTGTTATTATGATTAAAGTGACTGAGTATAAAAAAAACTGTTTCTTTGGGAAAGTTGTTTGTTGTCATGAGTACAATCACGTGTTTAACAGTAGCGAAGGATACATATCTTTAATGTGATTATATTATTTGTCTGTAGAATACTGAATGTGCCATTTTTTCAAAGGGAAGCCTTTAGGAATCAATTCCTATGGAACCTCTGTCACTGGCGTTTAAATATAATTACCACTAATTACCAGTCACCCTATATGTGTAACAAGGTGTTTCTAAGGCTTTATTAGTGACATTAATGCCACCTACTTCCAATACTCCCCGGCTGCCACTGCACACCATACACCCATCCATCATGTCCAGCGAGCACAGCTTCTAGCTTCACGGACCAGTCCTCTCCGTATGCTGAGAACACTTTCTGTTCCACCTTGATGCCCTTAGTGACCTGCTGGTGTAGGTGCTTCTCGATGCGCCACAGACGAATGTAGCTGTCTTGCGAGGCTGATGCTAGGAGTATTGTCGAGTCATCTGAAAATTGTATCAACAGCAAAGTTGTTTGATAAGAGGGATGTCAACAAAATAAAAATCACATGTCAATAGTTATGAGAATGTCAAATTAATTTAGCCACTGGCATGTTTAGACTATTATTGTTTGAACTTGATGTTTCAATTATTTACACAAAAAATACATGCAACATGAATTTACATAAAGATAGAAGCACTAAGGTACTGCTCATATTACAGGATGTTTTAAAATTGTCAGGGAAATTTTAGAAAAATACTTGTTGATAATAGCATTTGGTGCAGACTCCATCTACACTAATTAATTTAAACCATCCATATCCAGAGTAAATAATTTAATTTCATAACTCACCAACATCCTGAACATCAAACCCCCTCACCCAGTCCTCATGTCCAGTCAGCGTATGCACCCTGTGGTACTCGTCACCAACAAACACGTGTATCTTATGGTCATCTAACGCACAGAACAGTATGGGCTTGTGTGACGTTGGTAAAATGTGTGAATGCATGGTGAGGCAGAGACCGTAGTTTAAGTTAATGGTTTGTTTGTGGGTTGTTACACCTGAAATAAAGATCAATATTAATTAGTTAGATAAGTAATAGAGAAGTATTAATAAAAAATACATGGGAATTTATGTACTTACGTCAATATTTCATTACAATACTAAATTATTTACCATTTTTTCTCTCCCAAACTCGAACAGTAGAATCAATAGACCCTGTATACACCAGCAGTTCATCTCCATTATAAGCACCATGTATACACGTAACACCATCCGTATGTCCTGCAAGACTGTTTGTTACTTTCCACACTCCATCTTCCAAGGTCCATATAGCAGCTGTCTTGTCCACTGAACCAGATATCAGTTCTATACAAGTACCATCTGGTTTGCGGAGCCATTTTACTGTGTTTACTTGAGAACGATGGTGGCTGAGTACTGTTAATGGGTCTTTCCCCTTGAGATTCTGTAATGAAAAATAAAAAAAAATCTGAGGAAAGAATCCATGAAGCTTCAATTGAATAAATAATTACAGTGTGTGCAGTCCCCGTTACAGCCCTGCGTTAACTATGTCAAGATCCGAACAGCACACTTGGTTATAGCCGAAAGTCTAATATGCAGATTTAACAAAAACAATAGGAACAATAATTATTAAATTAAATTTCAAGTAGGCTTGCAAAGTTATCTTAGTGACGTAAATTTTTCTATTGTTTGTTAACGATATTAGAGGCACTTTGTGCACTTTAGAATTTTATATTAATGCATTGGGAGGCCATAGAAATTTTAAAAAACAAATATTCTTACCGTATCATAAATAACAACTGAGTTAGTCGCACCAAAACAAATGAGTCCCTGGCCATTCCAGTCAATTATCTCCGGAGTGCGATTACACCCGACCGATGTATACAGTTGCTCCACACTAACTTTCATTGTTTTATCATTTATTGCAGTAAATAAACAGCAAATATTACTTTGCTAAACTAAACCTCAAACAACACAAATTTTGAGGTTATGAATTTATGATAAACATATGGTTGACACATAGATTTTGCGATGCGTTCGTAATCTCAATTAAGAATTTGTCTTTTATAATGAAATGGTTTTTCTGGCTTATAATCAATATATGTAAGTAAATTTATGTATATTATTTAGAACCATTACATACACATCAATGTATTGAAGGTTTTGTAAGAGCTATAAAAAATATAATGCTTTTCAAAAAGAATTTGGTCTCGAACGTGCCCATTATTTTATTGGCGGCAAAAATGACATCAGCTCGATGGCCAGATGTCAATTTGATTATGAGAAAAATAGAAAATTTCTGACTTGTTTACACTTGTTTAGTTTTAATGAATGTGAGTAGATACAATCAATAATAATGCCTGAAGTAATGATATGTGGTATACCGGTCACATTTCCATTTGAACCTTACGAGGTTCAGAAAGTCTACATGGAGCGAGTGATTGAAAGCCTGCAGAATAATACCAACGCTTTGCTGGAATCTCCTACAGGTACTGGAAAGACTTTAAGCCTACTATGCTCGTCATTAGCTTGGTTACTTGTTAAAAAGGCTCAGTTACAAATGAATGCACAAGTAGGCAATTTTTCGGAGCACAGCAATTTCAGTGGAGCTCTAAAAGACACTTTAAAGTCAGCAGGGAAAACCAAAGATAGCACTTCATGGGGCATGCCGAAAATAATTTATTCATCAAGAACACACTCACAGTTGACTCAAGCTATGCAAGAGTTAAAGAGGTCTAGTTACAAGCATGTGAAAGCTACTGTTCTGGGTTCAAGGGACCAGATGTGCATCCACCCAGAAGTGTCCAAAGAAACCAATAATATGAACAAAGTCCACATGTGTCAGTTGAGAGTAAAATCAAGAACCTGCCACTTTTATAACAATGTTGAATCAAAGAAAGAAGACAGAGCTGTGAAAGGCGATGAAATATTAGACATAGAAGATTTAGTAACTGTAGGAAAAAAGCTGAAGTGCTGTCCTTATTATTTATCAAAAGAATTAAAACAGGAAGCTGACATAATATTCATGCCTTACAACTATATCCTTGATCCAAAATCAAGGAGAGCTAATGGAGTAGAACTCCTGAATAATATTATTATTTTAGATGAAGCACACAATGTAGAAAAGATGTGTGAAGAGTCAGCCTCATTGCAGATTCGGACAACAGATGTTGCTTTATGTATTGATGAGATTACTCATGTTATGAGATCTTTTGGTGAGACAGCAGGCAATGAAGATCAAATGGACATGACAGTGGACAACCAGCCAAAAGATTTCACCTGTGATGACTTGTGTCTGTTGAAAGAAATGATGCTGGCATTAGAGAAAGCCATTGATGAGATTTCTGTGGGCAGTGATGGAAGTACCTTCCCTGGTGGTTACATATTTGAGTTGTTATCAAAAGCTGAGATCAGAGATCATAATCAAATGGCAGTTATCACTATGATTGAGAATCTCATACAATATTTGTCAACAGCCAGTGCTTCACCTTTTCAGCGCAAAGGTGTTGGATTGCAGAAGATAGTAGATTTACTTAATGTGGTGTTCAGTGGAACAACACATGCTTATAAAGAGAGAGTTAAGATGTGCTACAAAGTTCATATTCAAATAGAAGATAAGAAGAATAAAAAGACAGACAGTTGGGGAGCTCTAAAAACTGCCAACATCAAATCTGCTGAAAGAGTTTTAAGCTATTGGTGCTTCAGTCCAGGTTTTGGGATGAAGCAACTAATGGAACAAAATGTAAGAAGTATCATATTAACCAGTGGAACCCTGGCCCCACTAAAACCCTTAACATCTGAATTGGGTATCCCAATAGGAGTCCAGTTGGAAAACCCCCACATAGTGAAGTCCAATCAAATATGTGTTAAAATAATGAGTCAAGGTCCTGATGGTGTGCAGCTAAATTCAAACTATCAGAATAGAGACAATCCTAAATATCTTTCATCCTTGGGTAGAACAATACTTAGCTTCTGCCGTGTAGTTCCAGATGGTCTGCTAGTATTTTTCCCATCATACCCTATAATGGCCAAGTGTCAAGAAGCATGGCAAAATGAAGGCATCTGGTCAAGTATAAATAATATAAAGCCCATATTTGTTGAGCCTCAACGTAAGGACACTTTTAATGCAATTATAAGTGACTATTACAGTAAAATAAGTGATCCTAGTACAAGAGGAGCATGTTTCATGGCTGTGTGCAGAGGCAAAGTATCTGAAGGTCTTGACTTTGCAGACATGAATGGCAGAGCAGTTATCATAACAGGATTACCATTTCCACCATTAAAGGATCCAAGAATCATTCTGAAGAAGAAATATTTGGAAGAGCTGAGGACTAAGGATAAGCAGTTCTTATCCGGGGATGAATGGTACTCTTTAGAAGCTACAAGAGCTGTAAACCAAGCTATTGGCAGAGTCATAAGACATCAAAATGATTATGGTGCAATTTTACTCTGTGACAGTAGGTTTAATAGTCCTAAATTGAAGAACCAGTTATCTGCATGGCTAAGAGATCACATCAATGTCTCAAATAAGTTTGGGGAGACAGTAAGTGAAATATGCAGATTTTTCAAAAATGCTGAATCCACTTTACCTCCTCCCAGGCTTAGACCACTGCTCCCAAATGAGTCTGGAGGTCGAGATAGAGATTCTGGGCCAATCCATGTCAGTGGTGTTGCATTTCCAGTTTCTAATACACGAGTTGTATCAAAATCTTCAAACAAAAAGTCAGTAAGTCAATATCCTAACTCAAATGAGGTTTATGCAGATTTTTCAATGGATTTCTATAAAAATGCTAAAGCATCTGCTTATGTCAATGAATTTAAGCCAAATACTACAAAGGATCTCTTTAGTGCTATAGATCAAGATGACACCCAGCAGTCTCAGTCACAGGCTTTAGTAACCATCCACAAGAGAGCTGCAGATGTCAGTGTAGCAAGTAATATAGTCAAAAAGAAAAAGTTGAAAATAAAGCCTTTTGGATTTGAAGAAAACTTGAATGGTGAGAAATCAGGTGAAGATCAGTCAAGAACAGAAAAAGTACCTCCTGTTTCATTGATAGATTTTGTGAAAGAAATAAAAGTGCTTTTACAAGCTGAGCAATATAAGGAGTTCCAATTATCCATTTCAGCATACAAGAAAAGTGGTGAATATGAAGCTTTTATAACAATTTTGTCAAATTTATTTGAAAATAGTAAAATGTTGTATTTATTCAAAGGCATGAAAAGGTTTCTGAAAGAGGAACACAAGGCTGCATTCCAGGAGTATTGTGATAACGTTAAGTTAAGTAGTTGATAAGTTGATTATGTAACAAATCTCAATATATTTAATCACTATTTATGTGTACATCTGATTAGTAATAAATTTAAAGGCTTTTAAAAATTTGTTTGATTGAATAAAATACCACTGTTAAATACTCTAACATTTATTATCTACTTAAAACATACATTCAAAAAACATTTTTAGGTGCTTCATTGATCTTACTGGCAATCTCCACAGCGTTTATTCTCAAAATAGTTTGTGGTGCCCTTACAAAGTTAATCCTCATATATTGCTTCCTCCTCTTCTTTTTGAAATGCGTTTTTGTGTGAGATAGGCCCTTAGATATGACTGTTGCAGTCACATCAACTAGTCCAGGTTGTACTAAAGGTCGGCCAACCAGAGAAAAATCTTTGGTGCCTGCTAGGAGAACTTTGTCAAGTTTAATCTTGTCCCCAATTGTGGGAGGCCAGAACCCTTCGATGACGAGAAGGTCGCCATCAGTGACGCGCCATTGTTTACCCAGTAAGTGGACGATAGCAAAGTTTCTTGATGCATTCTTCTCGATAAGGTTATTGCATTCTGCTATCACGTCTTTTGTCGTTTCTGGGACAGTTTTGGACTCTATAGGAGCTAGGTTGGTTATCAATCTTGACAGGACGCCCGCTGTTAGGTAAGAAACAGTTTATTTAACAAAAGTTACAAAGTAAAAATGTAAGCTTGTATTTTCCATTTTCATAAAATTGTTTGCAATTAATTAATACCTTGTCCTCCATTAAATACATTGGCGAGTCTTTGCAAGCCTGCTCTTATAAGAGCCATAATTGTAGAGTTATCGTTCCTTTTTAATGCTTTAAGTTATTATAATCACTTAATTTTTCTATTAAACGTTCCCAACATAACCTGAAAAAAAATCGTGCACCACAGATAAGAAGAAATATGAACTGTTTTGTTTTGACATTGACACTACACAATATTTCGTCCGGAAATTTATATATAGAAGAAGTCTTGATAAAATTGTAGTCAGTACGCCTGAATGATTCATGAGTCAAAATTAAATCACATGATTTCACCTACAAAATATGTCGGTAAGGACAGTAAAGTTTCAATCCAATGAAAATATCAAGGCCATTTCTTCGAAAAAAGGAAGATGGCGTTGCTAAGTAACTTAGACACTGGTGTCGATGAAATCCTTACAAGAAACTGAAGATGGCAGATTTTTAAAATGATAATTAATGTTTAGGGCCATGACTTTGTGCTGAGTTTGACAATGTTTGTTTGGAAATAATTCTCCACCGGCGTCGAACAGACTGTCCTGCGTTTATACCATTTCATTTCCTCCACCCTAAAAAAATCCACACTTATTTCCCTCCATTATTGCAACATACAGCAGTACCAAGTAGGTAATTCTCAGTTATACTGGTAAGTTTTGTTGAACCTACCATCAACATTACCATTATCAAAATCGTCGTAATGAAAAAATACTAAAAATATATAATATAAAATACACAATGATGCTTTACTTTGCTAAGTAAGGATCTAAGCAGTTGAGGATCCGCTAAACCGGTACAGACAATTGCGAACGCGGTTCCGGACACGGATACCACCTTACTAACAGGTACCTATCTGTATCCATGTCTGAAGTTGTGTATGCAATTTGTCCGTATCGGTTCACCGATCTATTAAGCGGGTGCATGGACAGATTTCAGATTAAACCTACCTATTAAGGCCATAGTTTTATAACCCGGGACGCACGTGCACGTGGTCATGTAACACGCACCGGGTGAGTGACCTCTTGTCACTAGAAAATTAAAAAGATTTTCTGGAAAATAGCTGAGACCATACACATAATTGTAAAATATTTCTGTGGCGAAACATTTTAGATCTACACTTAAATACGAAATGCGGTTTGGGTTCAGACAATACGTGTTCATTAAATGTCGAAAAAAGTAATCTTCATTCCGTACGTGCGACGAGCGCGAAAGTGTATTGAAGCTGTCAGGGCAAAGTTCGCGGTAATGCGCTCAATGACATCCTCGGCTTAGCTCTCATCTCTCAGCAGAACACTTTATTTATTATTCTGGGTTCAGACTCGCCACAGCCCTCGTCTGATGGATTACACTAAAGTCTCAGTAAATTCACGTCGGTCCACATTCAAAAATCCAGCTCTATTCGTACGCCAGTTACTTGATACTTCAGCTTCGCGTTCGTATCGTTTCGCCGCGCTTCGGGAGGCTTCGGCGGCGTCTGGGGCACGTTGCCATGGTAACGGGCGGGCACGCGGCGCTCTCGGCACAGCGGCCGCAGCCGAAAATAAACACGAGAGCGACGCCTCGCGGACTTGTTGTGGAGCAAGGGGACACGCCACTGGGGCGCTACGGGGGTGTGCGTCGGGTGACGTATGTAATTATCGTTTCAGGTTTCACCGGAGACGTATTGGATTATTCTTATGGGCTTTTCGTATTCCTATAGGTCGTATTTTGGCGTATGGAATTTATAGGACGGTTTTGATGCAGGTTTGAAGAATGAGCGCAAAGATTTAGAAATTCGCTAGCAGGCGAAGGTGATTAGGTACGAACCACCAGAGTTGTTTGCTCTATGTCGACGGAAACAGTTAAAAGGGAGTTCTAACGCGGGATTTTCCAAGAAGCGTACAAAGTTGCCGGGGAAGGCTTGCCCGCTCGCACAGAGCGCGGCCTGGGGCGGGGGTGTGCGAGGCACGGGCGGTAAAGGCCGGTGCGCGCGCACGGCTCCCGCGTCAGTCGCTGGGCGGCGCGCGGCCGGCTCGCGGTCGATAGCTGCACGCTGGCACGGGCACGGCCATGTTGCGCGACGCGTGCACGCGCGAGCGGGCTCGACGCGCTGCCGCGTGAGTGAAGTGTTGTGGTGTGGACACCGGCCCCTTCTCCCCGCGCCGCCACGCGCGGCGCTGCCGCCTGAGCTTTCGGTCAGTATCTACGACCAGTGCTAGTGAGTGGCCAGTTAGCCGACGCCGGCCCGGCGGCCACCAGCACCACCTGCGGCAGCCAGGCGTGCGCTGCCGACGCCTCATTGAAAACAGATCGTTCACACGGTGCGATTCGATTCGTGAATATTTACGGGTGAATGCGCGTGACGTTTAGGTACGGTGTACACACGTCCTCAATTTGAGCTGGGTTTCGTCGCCCTTACAGAGCTAGGGTGTACATAATACAGACGCTGATAAAAATGTTAGGTTAGTATGGTGAGTTGTGATTACGCGCGAAGGAATCCAATATCGTCGAAAGTACAATATGAAAGTGTAGGGCAAGGTGTGTGCTCTGGAATATAAAGCAAACAGTTTCTAATTAATTTTGAGATAGCATGTTGAATTAAAGGCGATATTGGTAAAGTTTGGCGGCAGCTAGCAGCGCCGGTGAGCGTGGGGAGCCTAATATCTTCATTTACATTTATAGATACGGTGTACTACGTAGAGAATAAGTACGTAGCCCTTCGTAGCACTTTGTAGCACTTCGTAGCGCGTCGTAGCACTGTCGACGAGTTTTATGTCATTCGTAGCGGTCGTAGCTAATGAAAGCTGTCGGTTACACGACGGGAATTTGTTCAGAAAACAGGAAAATATGAAAATGACTTGCTTGTCATCACGTGTGTAACCACAGGATGTTGTTTGGACGGTAATATGCTATCTAGATTCTGAAATCTTTGCCCGCACTTCAATCTCGTAGATACAAATCTGGTACATGTTGTGAATTATACATTTTTCCAAACACGTGTCCAATTTTCTGCTCTATATCATCTGAACCACGTATTTTAAGTTAAATGCCATAAAGCTATAAAGCTTGATTTGAGAAATATATGAACTCGTATAACTGGTTTACAAATGAATTTTACAATTATAAAAGCTAAAGATATTATTATATTGAAACTAATAAGTGATACGTATCTATCTGCTGACAGTTAAGAGAATTACAGTTGGCGTTCTATAAAAAGAAAACAATTTATTCCCAAAAGTGTAAATAATTTCATTTGATTTAAAATATATTTTTTGTTAAAACTGGACCCATTTGATTTGATTCTAATGTGAGCAGATCAGTTCTAAAACCCTTTTGGAAAATAACTAAGGAATGGAACATTAATTATCTTAATTTAGACTGTCTAGTTTGAGGCTCACTATCAAATAATACTCTGTTACCTAATTATAAATAATATTTTAAAGTATTCACGACGTTTCAACTTCTGTTTACCTGTGTCCCTGCTTACCTGGACGATAACCCATTAATGTTTTACCAGCTTTTGCTGGTGAGGTCAGAAATTATACCACAGGAACAATGTATCGAGATACAATGTATCCTATGCAGCACGTACAAATCCAGGTCATGATCTCAATCTGTACCCAACGAATTCGGTAAAGGCATGAAAAGGTATTACACAGATAGACTATACATGGACTATCACATTTATCTTACTTCTTACTACTATTATAGATGCGAAAGTTTGTGAGAATGGATGGATACATGGCACGCAGATAGTTTATGACCTGGAATAATCATTATCATTCGCCTGCCCTTATCCCAATTTATTTGGGATTGGCGCAGCATGTCTTCTTCTTCCACTTACCTGGAATAAAACAGAATATTTTTACAACAGTCACCCGACTCCACGCGGGCGAAGCCGCGGGTATATCGTAGTAATAAATATTAATATGGATTCTACTCAAGGATAAAATTATTCATTCAAAAATGAATCATTAATTCAAACATTAATAATTAATATTTGTCATGACAATCTATGGAGTCGCTTCAGTACAACATGGGTAAGGTTTCGTTCAATTATTTATTGATATTTATTCTTTGAAATGTTAATGATGGCTGAAATACGAATGAATTTCAGTTAAAACAGAGTTTTACTCTCAATTCTCTGCACTGAACAACTTGTGTAACTGAAATCTAAATCTAGCAAGACGTTTTTCAGGAATTTCCTTTTTCTCGGAATTGGTTGCAGCGTTGCAGACCTTTAAACTAGAATTCAAAATATACGGCAAAGAAGATATACAGATGATACTATTTATTTATTTGAACTTCAGGACTGTACAGTAGTCGTGTAAGTGGCGCCGGTGTCTGAAAACTTGTGTGAAAATCGGTTATATTGGTATGGCCATGTGTATAGAAAAGAGTACAGGAAGACCAAAGAAACGATAGATGGACTGTGTGAAGGATGATATGGCTAGAAAGGAGGTGTCTGATGAGATGACGAGTAATAGAGAAGTATGGAAGAAGAAGGCAGGCAGCGCCGACCCCAAATAAATTGGGATACGTTTAAGAAAATGATCATGTACGGTAGTTGTACATAGACTGGCTTAATGCCACAAGGCATTCTCTACCCTCTACCCTGTATTCATTGGGTGCCTACCTCTTTCACTCATTAAACAATCTTAGAAAAGGTATTGATACCAATCAATTTAGGACTTCTGTAATGTCATGACTATACCTATTCGCTGTATTCAATACCACGTGATAAGTACAGTAATGAATATGGTGTAACCACCAATTTGATCATTAAGGCCTGAACTTTCCAACGTCAGAAGGCTTTACCCTGATATGATATTGACGTCTGTGTGACTGTTTATTTTTAAATGAAAAACTGGCGGTAAATAAACTGATACAGATGTTAGAAAAAATGTCCTAAGACTTTTTAGGTTTTGTTTCGATTCACCAGTAATTATTGAAAATGGAACAGTAGCAACACACATACTTACATGAATGTCTTGACCAAATCACATTACTTTCAGAAGAATTGATGCCCGTGTTACTCAGAATCTCATATTTTCGCTTAACATCTATGATGAAAGTTTATGATATATTACACTACAAAATATCAAATAACTCTATATAGTAAATCTGGATGCAAACGCACAAAGTAGTATGTACGAGAAATTTATTAAACGTATCATTTTGACATTACGCTTGGTGTATTTCTCGTAGCACGCTACGAGTTATTGCTACTGAGCTACGACAAGCTACGAAATATTAGCTACGAGCGGGCGTTATTTGAAATAAATATTATTAGTACTCCCTCAGGATTTAGAGTTGTCATACATTGGAGATTTATTTCTGTGGGTAGTAAAATATGCTCTAGAGGTTGCAAAAATCTTTTTCATAGTATACCGTTTAAAAATTACATACTCCAGTCAAAACTATTATTCGATCAGTACCGGTTTGGCCTGGTTTTTTAAACCTGTTTTTGCGGTAGGCATAGTTATCCTAATTATCTAGAATCACTCTAAATATACTTTAATAAGGCCACAAAAATCCTACCAACCTAATGAGTACTTAAGGACACGTTAGTCATTTTTAAATTTGCATTTGGGGGGACACTTTTGCCCATGAGTGGGACAATAAGGACTAATTAAATAAAAACAGTTTTGATTAATGTTTTAGTCAAAAGTTACATTGAACGATTTGCAGTTTTGGTTGTGACATATAATTATGTTTAAATAGATTCCACTAAAGAAATGTTTGGAGACAAAAATACAAATTGCATTATTATCTAGCCTTCGTATGTGAAATGACAGCCATCAAGCAGTTTTATTTATTCATAACTTTTATATGGAGAATTGAAACTAAAACGAATTCAGTTTTTAACAATACGAATTCGTCGTTCGAAACATTTTTCTCTTAAAATTATATGACGTCGCCATTGGCTGATTGGTTCAATACAGGGTTTTAATATGCCACCATTGTTTTCAAAGTATGTACAACGTTAGTTTTAGTTTATGTGAAACCTGAAACACGTGTCTAGTATTTTTATGTAAAAAATCTATGTACAAAATTTTAAAACTGTATCATGAAAAATCACAAAGTTATAAGCTTGTTCTGTTACCTGGCTGTCCGCACAAAAACGTGGTCATCAGGCGGCACGCCCGCGCGCGCGCCTCCAGCGTCGTCTTGAGCTCATTGATAATAATAATTTGGCAGTAGGTATATAAATGATTGCGATAGGTACTTAGTTTCGCTCGGTATCCAACTTGTAGCCTTTTTTAAATATTTTTGGGACAAAATATAACATGATTTAAAAATTATTGGAAAGTACGGTAAATACGACGTAGTACACTACGTCGTATTTACCGTACTTTACCTGCTGTCATTGTTAGAATATGGGAGTAAAGGTTTTATGCAAAGTCTCAAAAAATTTTAGAATTATAATTATTTCGTAAAAAAAAACACTCAGATATTTTTTTTTATCGTTGCTATGGCGACTTTACGAATTATAGAAGTTACTCTTAAAATATTTCGTGTATGAAAAGATAGACCTTATATATATTTTTTGTTTATTTTTTTGGTTCCTATTCTGTTCCACTGCTGGACAAAGGCCTCTAATCTTTTCCGACTCTCTCAATGTTTTGCCTTCTCTGACCAATCAGTCGGGAACGAGTTCAAATAGTCACACCAGCGTTTCTTGGGCCTGTCTCGGTGAGGACGACGGTCTACAGGCACCCACTGTGTGACGATTCTGGCCCAAATTCAAAGTACCTACATATATACATGTTTTTGTAGCCCAAACATACATTAACTCACACCTTTTTCGCTCGGGGTAGAGGAGAACCTTGAGAACGCCACCTGCTACGATCCTTTTGCTTCGTCCACTTCATAAATCTGGTCATACTCGCACGCCGGTTGCGAATACTACGCACCTGACCTTTTCGAAGAGCATCACATTATCATATTATTGGTGTATTAGTTGTAAATCAAAGTAAAGTCAAAATGATTTATTTGCGATAAATGTGGTACAACATATTATTATAATATGTAGTGTCATGACCAGAGGTCGGAATTAGGTAGAGTTATTTATGTACTTGCATCGAAATGGTGATATTAATATGGATCTTCCCGGGATTTCCCGGGATTTATAATACAATCCCGTGTGACCAACAATATTACAAATAAATAATAATAAAAACCTCAGAAATAGATAAGACAAATAAAACAAAGATAATTAATATACAATTTTTATTAGTATTTACATTAATTCACAATACAATTTTTTATTTACTTTGCCCCACACTAGGATTTTTTCCTGTAACGTAGATGCGTTAACAAAGATTTAAACTCACACATACACAAATACCCAGACCCGGAACAACTACTTGTAGATCATACAAATTGTTCCGTGCGGGAATCGAACCAGCGACATTTTTTCATTAACTGCTGCGCTGCGTGCGCGTGATGTCCGAAGTCGGATGAATATGATGTATATTGTGTAAAATTAAATAACTTTTTTATTTAATAATTTGGGATTTTTCTGCTCTTTAAAATTAATCTCGGGATTTGAGGCATATCCACTTTATTCTTTCGCTGTATGAAATCAGTGTAATACACAAATAACTCTACCTAATTCCGACCTGTGGTAATGACACATTTCGCCTTAAAAAGCCATGCAAATATTAATAAACAAGATGCTAATTTCAAAACACCATATCTAAGTGTGGCCTGGTTATAAAAAACACAATTGTGTAAACATCAACAAATGAGACAATACAATAAAACTGATTTCCAATATTTTCTACATCAAAAAGGTCAAAGATCATTGAACTGATATAGTAAATTTCCAATTAAAAGTCAAATCAATCTACATTTTATTCTACAAAGTCATTTTGAGTTAATCAAACTTTTGGTCCACCTTGGTTACTCACCTGACGTAGATACTGTTGATGGCATATCAGAGGTAACAATTTGTCATTGACAGCGCCTTTATGACGTAGCTGTAAGAGCTACTTTTGAACTGTTAGTTCTACCTTTGTGATGAGGAGTATGTCGGCTTCCAGTCTAACCAGACGCAGCTGAATACCAGTATTTTACATGGAGCGACTGCCTATCTGACTTCCACAATCCAATAACTGGCTATTATTCTACACCAATTTATAAAGTTGTTTCTTGTGACTGTCTGATAGACAATGCTCAGCCATTATGAAAAGATTTTTGGAAGCTCCACCCCTTAGTGGGTCAAACAGGGGTGGAGTTTGTATGCGAACGTCGGGGGCAACTGCTAGATAAGCAATTATGATTTTCAAATAAATTTAAACAGCTAGTAACAAGATGTTTAGCGCGCTGGAATTCACATCTGCAAAAACGAAAAATTATGTACTTTCTAAACTGTCACCGCATTTCGAAAATCCCCATTTTGGTTCTTTCTTTCATTGCGAATTTTTATGCTAAATTGTATGCTTCTGGATCAAATGGGTTAATGATTTTTAATAAGCAGAATATTTGATATTGGTTATATTAAATCCCTTCCGTGAAAACTTCCTTTTAGTCTCTTCCCACAAATTCACGAAAAATCTTTTTCTATACTCGTACCGCGCCTAAGGTATGCAAATACCCGACACATTGCCACTCAGCAGCGGACACATAAAACACACCCCCGACACCCCACTATAAACTGTGAGTGAGTTGTAAAAATTGTCACACCCCACCACAGCCGCTTGTGATTTATTGCCCGATAATGTGAAAGTATTGACGAAATAGCCTGGTAATTCGCTGTCATTTGTTTTATATTAAATTTTTAATGTGTAAGCTATTTATCTGGCTGTGTCAGAGATCAAATGGGATGGTTTATCGGTTTAAATGTTATGTAGGACGTGGTAGTGGAAATATCTGTCAATAATTAACAATATTTACGACTTGTTTAGTCGTGTGCACATTGGGATCTTATGGGCCAAAATGATGAAGTTCCATACAAACATTCATCCCCTATTAAACCTCATTAGGTTTTGAATTCACAAGATCCTTTTTTAAAGCCCATCGTTGTTATTTTTTGTCCAGAATTTAGAGCTTTTAGGCCGAGTGGTTTAGGCTGTTAGTTGTCTAACAATTAGTTTTATAGTAGTGGTTAAAGTATGAAATTGCCGATTTATATGGACGATTTATATGAAAAATTATATTTCCATGCTAATATTTTATTTTAACGCATGCAATTGCAAACTATACTTAGAGTAAAAAACTGCGCTGCACTGCATATGTTAAATTCTCAAAACACAGTCTATGACAAAAATATACCTACTTGAAGTAGTAAAACCGACGGCACATTGAAACAGGTGTTGTGACACACTACTACTTTATTATTAAAAAATCTATATGAAAATAGTATTTGTTTGTCAATCCGTTTTACATTAAAATGTTACAGTTGATTTCATTTTTAAAGCTAAGCCCGGTTAAGAGATCATAAGAAAAACAATTATTATGTTATAGCCCGCATATTTTCTTTAATAGAACGGAGATCGACCCAGGGCCAGCAGCTCGGCAAATCTATGTAGATTTCTTGCCAAGCGGAGTAGCTATTCTTCGCTGACCATTCAGTTATGGTTCACTTCGGACACACTTGAAATAAAACGGGCTTATGGATTTTTCTATAGAGATAGGCAGCTAGGTGAATTTTCTTACGAGTATAGTAAATTTGGAGAAAGTAGGCAAGCTTTAGACTACAGATCCTGAATATATACCTTATTAGTTTAATTACTTCATTCGACCATTTTTATGCTAATTTTATCTACCAATGTATGTAAGACGGTAGGATGTTTTTTGGAAATTCGTGTTCTATATGGGATGACGAATTGTAAGATGCTCTTCATTTTTGACATTGCACCAGGCACAACACTTGTTTGCTTAATACAAATGTAAAACAACTTCTGAACAACACAATATCACCAAATCTAACCCAAAATAGCCGTTAATTTAAACATCGGCAATCATCGGCACACATCGGCTACCTTCGGGCCTCTAACTATACCATTTGCGATGTAAAGCGATCTTTTATGTAAGCTTTTATGTTTAGTTAATTTGTTTATAGGGATACCGCTTCTCGCGGGGCCCATGTACTGCTCAATGGCTATCCGTACCAAGGGATTAGCCTAAATACTGTTAATGATAATTAACATGTGACTTTATGAACTGCAGGTGGCCGAAAACAATTATAGATTTGTTTTGTCAACTTTGTTGCGTAAAGGTAATTGCTATTTTAGATTGGGGTATGTTCTGTGGGGGTTAAAGTACCCTTGTGTGTTGTTTTGACCCTTATATTGGTGGGGTCGGCTGTCCGTGAACATTATAGTCTAGCAATATGAGTTTCTTCTTGGCTTGCTTCGTGGTTTTCGTTTTCACAGCGATTATCCTGCGAGTCCTATTTGGCAGTAGGTGTGACATATTTTATAACAGTAAGATACTATCGTTGCCTGTAGTGGGCGGACTTAGAGGATCATGCGGAAGAGTTTTAAGGGTAAATATTACATGCACACTTTTTTTGGCTGGCAACTGCATTATGTCCTTTTTAAGGGTATTGGAGACATCATGAGATAATTTAAAGTTGTAGATGGGGTTGTTACTAGCAGCTTTTAACATTAGATTTTCAGTGTTGCCAATTTCATATTTCACTTAAATAAGAATGTTCGTCAACACTCAAGTTCACTTACTTTAATAGAACATAGGTAACTTAACCTTTCAAATTCGCTCCAACCTAAAAGAAAATCACAATTATCTTTAGCCCAAGTACATAACTAATGTTCCAGGGCTTCATTAGCTACTAAGTGTAGTTTCTTACAAATGCAATGGACAGTAAGATATCTAGAATAGGCTTTTGAGCGGAGGCCTGAGTGCTCTCTGCCATAGACACGCCCCTGACTAAGGTAAACGGTTATTTTTGTATACCCTAATGGGTTATTTCGCATAGTCGAAATGTTTATATAGACTTATGTATGTATGAGGGAAATAAATAGCTTTTGGAGGAGTAATGGCCGACCTTTGAAGGAATTGTACGGTTATTTGTACATATGTACCTGGAAAATGTGAGGGCTTTTTGTAAGCGGTGCTGTTTTATAACTCTTATGTCTTCAATAAGAATATACCTACTTTGTCACCTGCCAGCAAAGACACATTAATAATGATGATTAACGGGACAAAGCGAACAACATAGCAATCTACTTGCAATGGGTTAGTGTCGGTAAGAATAAAATCTGTCAAACTTAGCTTTTTGCCATTTTGCTGTGTGACCACACTGAGACAATGGGATGCCAGTAGTTCCATGGCGTTTCTTGTGATACCCTCTCTTACAATTTTAAATGTCTTTAATATTTATAACAAAACATCACACCTGTAATCCCCGAAGGGTTTGACAAAGGTGTACCTAATAGTGCACCCACATTTCACTAGTTATATTTAAGTCTCTTGAATAAACCGGACACAAACCCAAACTCCGAGGCTGCTACTGAGAAATTCCTGATGGAAAAACCCAATAACACTTTGCCTGACCCGGGAACCCAGGACGTCATGCTCAACAGTCGCGCTTGCAACCGCTAGACCAATGAAGCATTTTTTTACATGTCAGATGAGCATTTAACATCATTGTCATCAGTCCACCCTCATTTCATCCTCTTTATGCTTGTACAGACTCCTGATCAGACTGATACTAGTCAGAAAGTGTATGTTCATTTCGTGAGGCCAGGAGCAGCTCCGTAAATAAAAGAAACTGCCTGTGTTTGCAAATGAATGGACAACCGGTTCTTTTAATCAGAACTACCTGAAATTGTTCCGTACAAATACAAGAAGAAAACATCTCCGTTTCTTTGTGGATCAGATTTATGCGATACCAGGCTCTGTAGTTTCTCTATGAATACTTTAATATTTTGAAGTACATTGGAAGAGGCTTTCTGTGTGACGATACGTATTAGTTAGTAGATGTGGTCTGAAAATCTTTTGCAATCTTAATTTTCGGCACAAAATTTATGTTATGAGCTCTGCTCATGCCAACACTAGAATCTAAATATATAACACCACGCCCGTAATCCCCGAAGGGTTAGCAAAGCCACATTTCAGTTAGTTTCGTGTCAGTTACGTTTAAGTCACTTGTTAAAGGGGCCACCCCCTATAGCCATCAACCGAAGCACAAATCCAAACTTATTGTTGCTAAATCCTGAAGAATACTCAAACAAAATTCTTCTAAAACTTACTTACAAAACATTAAAAAAATTAGATATCAACCATTGATCAAAACGTTATCAAACTCACAAACTATCAAGTGAAACGTCAAGCGATGTAGGCTACGTATCGGTAGGAACCTTACGACCGCATCACAGCACGCCAATGCCAGACGCGTTTGAAAAAAAAAAGAAAAAATTAAAAAGTTTCAGTTGGCTTGCGTCACAGGGGGTGTGGAGATGACGTCACTACCGGAAATAGACCGCGGCCGTAGTGCACGCCCGCTCCTATTTCATTTAGAGTTACGTGGTCAGGTCTGACATCGGATTGTTATACGTCATGTTGGATTGCGTAATTAGTAGTTTGACGTTTGTAGTGTGTAGGTCAACTTTTTGATATACGAGTAAAGTATCGGGCAATCCGAGCGGACCTGACTACGGACTTTGACATATAATGTATTGAAATATCTGTTTGACCGCATCTTAAAAGCTCGGGCAAACCGGGAGGGACAAATTACGGACTCTCCGGTGTCCGAAGGCGCCTTCGAACACCGGACAATAAAAGATGCTGTACTGAAATATCGGTCAATTTCTGGTGTCCAGTGCATAGTAGCGAAAAGGTTACGCATATTATGGTGGTCTGTATACAATCTAGCGTTCACAGATACTTAGATGCAAAATACTCATCTGTAGCTATAAGCATTTATTCCGAGTAGGATTCGTACGGCATACCCGCCCCTACTTGTATTACACCATTTCTTTTCAAAACTATTTCGACTCCATCTAGCTTTATTGTTTATGTTAAATATTTAATATGCCATAAAGATTCCATCATATTTACAGAATTAATCATTAGTTTTCATTTCACTATTGAATTGAATACAGAAATTAAATCAACTGCCTAACCTCTGGAAATCGAAAACATATTGTAATTAATTGCATAATTGCATAATCATTTCATATTAACAGTGTAATACGGCAAATTAGTCAGCGGTAATTTTAAATTAACATACAACATTTAAATTAACGTACATTATTAGTTCCTTCTGAAACAACCAAGGTCATGAAATTGACCACTTTTCTTTCGCGGTCTATTAAAGGTCACCCTGCTTCTAATCATGTCGGTCAACTCCTGAAAACCTGAAAACATTAGAAACTAGTTCAAAACTATAAATACACTTGAAACTTTTAAATGCCGGCTCGAATGTTTGTAAATGACTCTGTTTGGTTTTATAAATAGCCTGCAGTTCACGGCTACTTTCACTGAAAGCCGACGGATTTAGTGTGGCCGATTATAGCCTAGCTCACCTTCACCTAGGAGCTGTTGTTACGGCCAGGGGCGGCCATGTTTAAAAATACTAGATGCATTTTATCAAATTGAAGTTTGAGTCGTATTGTTGCACCGTGTATATGCTCGCGGGAGACCAACTTTTACCACATAACATAACATCAAACCTGTAATCTCCAGAGGCTTTGACAGTGGTATACCTAATAGTACACCCACATTTCGACAGTTATGTTTAAGGACCATTTAATAAAGCGCGAGGTTACTGCCATCAACCGGGCACTAATCCAAACTCCGTGGCTGCTGTGTACAGTTAAATGTTAGTAGCTATGCAGACAATGATCGAGAAATTATAAGCCATGGTATGCATGTGTTGTGGAGGTCAGATATGGAGTTGCTCTATGTAAAATAGTGGCATTCACCTGCATCCGGTTAGACTGGAAGCCTTGGCTCCGGGTTCCAGTTTAAGCCAAGGCGTCGTTTTGAAAACGACAAGCAGATGATGATGATGGTGTGGATGTGTTGAGCAGGTAGTCCATCAGTCTTTAACAACACTAAACTGATTGTGTTAAAAGTTTTAACATAATATGCTTAAGAAAATAATTTAGCTTGTATGAGGTTAACGTGTTTATATTGCCTGTATAACGTAGTTATAGTGTTAGCTGAACGTAAAGTATCTTTATTATTAGCAGCGTGCAGTTCACGGCTTCACTTTCGCTGCACACCGCGAGTGTGTATCCTAAGTATAGATAGTGTTGAAGCTAAGTTTAGAGGTTTGGCTCCTACTCTTTGAGTTATTTTTCTCTCGAACGATGAGAATAGCCATGTTGAGATAAAAATATGAGAAATATGACAAGTATGCCATTTTCCCATGGGTAGTGGCAGAAACTACTAACCTCGCATACGTTCATACATCTGGTCATACACGCACGACGTGTGACGGTTGCGAGTACTACGCACCAGACCTTTCTAAAGAACCTAATATCTAGATTGAACAAAATTGGTAATTTTTTACAGGGCCTTTTACTAACTTGCTACATTATCAAGCGACCATTGTGAATTTAATTGAATACGAACTTTTGGTACAATAGCAAAGGCGTTGTACGGGTATGGTTGTCACATTGGGAATAGCAGACTTGGCTCCCATGTATCTTATGTACAGAAGCCAGCACATAAAGCTACCCGATACTGTCAAATTTTCCCAATCAACTTTGAACCTAATGCTTTAGCGATAAAGTTGAAAATCTATTAATATGACAGGTTATTGATTATTTTTTTATTTTCTTTTTTATTATTTTTTATGATTGATTATTTGATTATTTTTTTAATTTTTTATTTGACAGATGGTAGTAGCTCTGTACCTACCTCCATGCAAGTATCGCCACTCGTTTAGGCTATTTTAATCGAGTTCAGCTGAAGGTTGCGGCTGAAAAGTCATTGAACGACTGGTTTCCACGCTGATTCTAATAATAACCTTCTCTAACTGTTTCTGTGAGTATTTCTGGTAGCTAACGGATTGTTTACACGCCGGGCGTGTAGCTACATCGATTAAAAGGGACCTCTTGGGAGGGGACTAGCCTTATCTCGATTGGTATGAATTTGATGAGAGAAGGTTGCCGTGAGATGATAAGTCAGCCAGAAGTGAAGGTAGATAGACAGACAATCATTAAAGAAAATAAAATAAAAAATCTTTTATTCGTGGTGGCCTACATATAGAAAAAGTAAGAATATTTTGTAAGCGATTTTAAGTGATCTATCGAAGTTAACAAAGAATTAATGGCATAATATATCTACTGCTTAGTCTAGTGCGCGACTGCTGAGCATGTGGTTCTGGGTTCGATTCCCGGGTCAAACAAATTGTTATTGGTTTTTTTTATTAGGAATTTTGTTTATTGCAGCCACGGATCTTGGATTTGCCCGGTTGATGGCAATAAGCTCGCCCCCTATTACATGAACCTTAAACTTAACTGGCGAAATGAAGATGTACTATTAGGTACACCTCTGACTAATCCTTCAGGGATTACAGGCGTGATGTTATGTTATGTATAATCTGTTGAAAAGTTTGTGTCAATGAAAGTTTTTAAAGAAATATACCGTCTTTTCCAACAGTAGACATGCAGTAATCTTTTTGTGAGTTTAGATGCGGTCGAACGGACCGAACCGGACTGGAAGTGTGGATACTGGACTTTGGCAGGTAAAGTGCTGAAATATCTGTGAAAGTTCGGTAGCCGCAGCGTGTCCGGAGTCCGATCCGGGCGGTTTAGTCATACATTTTAGGATGTATATTCTCACTAAAAGATATCAAGACAGGGTGAACTGTAAAGTTCATTTCACCTTGACATGACCCATCTTAACAGAAAAAAAACATGCAGATAGGTTAAGCAGTTAACATTCAGTAGACAATAAAAAAAGTAAATAAATGAATGAATTCACAACCAAGGTCACACTACGAATGTCGTAGCACGCGTAGCTATTAAACAGATTATTTCGTAGCGATCATGTAGCACGCTACGACATGCCTACGGTGCTACGCCGAGCTACGAGCTACGACAATTCCCTTGCGATGAAAAAGTGAGTGTCAACTATTGTTTATTTGTGTCTAACATGCAAACTTGTGTGTGAAACATTGAAATAAAGTGATTATGATTTCAATTAAATTGTCTTTCTTTTTATGCCTAGTGTCACGCGATTTTTGGAGCAGCTAAATAGATTATGTGCCGTGCGAAATTTGTTGCCATTTTGGCGGTATTGTTTATAAAAGGTTGAGTTGCGAATACAATAAATTAATATCATGCCTGTAATCCCCGAAGGGTTAGGCAGAGGTGTACCTAATATTACACCCACATTTCAACAGTTATGTTTAAGAGCCATGTATAGGGGGCGAGCCTATTGCCGGACAAAAATCTGGACTTCGTGGCTGCTACTGAGAAATTTCCGAAGGAAAAGCCCAATAACAATTTGCATGATCAGGGAACCGAACCTAGGACCTCATGCTGCAGTACAAAGCACTTTTAGCACTTAAAACCAAACCCCACACTATATTCAAATCAGCTAAAAGTACAAAAACACCGTAAAATCCTATTTTATAAAAATAACAAGTCCAGCAAACATTCAGACCAGCTTAAACAAATTAAGATATGGCTTAATTAACGCGAATACCCGGTTTTACCATGTCCCCAACCCCGACTGAAATATAGCCTTTCGAGGAATATTTTATAGTTAAATATCATTGTTTATTGCACTAAATTATGGTATTTAGTTTCGTTAATTTGAATAATTATTATTCATCGTTTAATTTACGAGTTTAATAAGGAAATGGGACTAAGTGAGGAGAATCTGAATGAGGAGAGGGTTATGGTAAGCTTATTGTTGTATGATTGTGATTGTGGGAGGGACTGGGTTCGATTTCCGACACGGGCAAAGTGTTATTGGGTTCTTCTATCAGGAATTTCTCAGTAGCTGCCACGGAGTCTGGATTTTTGCCCGATTGGTGGCAATAGGCTAGCCCCCTATTACATGCAACTTAAACATAACTGGCAAAATGTGGGTGTACTTGATAGGTACACCTCTGCTTAATCCTTCGGGGATTACGGGCGTTATGTTACATGAGAGGTATTACAATAATGTATCTATAGTGTGTTGTGGAGTTTTATTATAAAGGACAGTAACATGTATCAAGGTTTTTGGTTAAATTAAAACACAGAGTCTCTGTCTGTGCCAAGTGGAGGGTAATAAGCTCGTCACATATAACATGAGATTTAAATATACGATGACGAAATGTGGGTGTACTCCTTTACCTAACTCTTCAAGGTTTACAGGTATGATGATGTTATTAAAACTCGATGATGACACAAAATCATGAGCTCGTGGCTACATAATAACAGCCGGTCGGGTCGATCTTTAGGTTAAGCCGTGCTTGCCTAGGTTGGCCTGTGGATGGGTGACCACCATTACATACCAAGTTTCCTCCGTGCCTCGGAAAGCACGTTAAGACGTTGGTCCCGGGTGTCATTTGTAGATCTTTGACAGTCGTTAGGTAGTCAGTGGCCCAAAAAGTCTGACAACCAGTCTTACCAAGGGGTATCGTATTACCCAGTACTAACTGGGTTGTGGAGGTAAGATAGGCAGTCGCTCCGTATAAAGTACTGGTATTCAGCTGCATCCGGTTAGACTGGAAGCCGACCCTAACGTAGTTGGGAAAAGGCTAGGCAGATGATGATGACACAAAATCATGAGGAATTATGTCTTAGAATTAGAAATATCGGTGACACAAAATCCCAGCGAATATCGTTTTACTGAAAACATCTCTCCATGTCCCAAGACATTTCAACTTGACCTCAGTTTTACAAACCCTAAAAGCCGACATTAAAGTTTACAACAAAATCGTAGCAGAGTTTACACTTTAAAGCATTTCTCTATAAAGTGTTTGTAAAATTTCCCCCGATAGTTCTAAACGTGTTTCGTAATGGGTCGTGAATCTGAGCCGTAGCGGTATCAGCAGTAATAGAGGTCATGAATTTAGAATGGCGATCGTTGGGATTGCGGCTTTGAGGAGGTTTGTGAGGGCGTTTGTGATAGTGTAGGTTTAGAGGAATAAGGGACATGGTGCGTGTTCCTCATTCTCTATTGAGAAGGGGGGTCTTTCCAAGCATGGGTGTTGTGTCTGGGCAAGTTATAAAACGTGTAAATAGGGCTTAACGAAACGGAAAGGCACTTGTTTTCCCTGTCATTGCGATATTTTTTTTTGTTCTAGACTATACGTGAGAACCTTCTAGTTACGTTGATATTAGAGGTCAAAGTTCCAACTTTTTCACAAGTTTTATTTTTTAATACTAGTTTTTAAGGTTATTAATTTACTTTAAATACCTCCATGACCCATTTACTATTCAATGCATCCATCCGCATAATGTTTTGAGTGCGTTACATTGAGTTTTACCGTAAAACGTGGTTTTGCACCTCAAAAAGTTTCCGAGCAAAAATTTTTGCGTCGGTTTACTTAGTTTGATGAACAGAATGCTTCGTTCACGGCTTAGTGAAGGGTTCATATACACCTAGTAAAGGCAGTACCCTTCGGTTATTGCCGAGGTTGTTGTATAATTATTACGATGAAAGATTTTTCGTGACGTCAGGTGCGTGGGTCGTTTGTGGCATTTTGGATTGATGTCGCCACATGAGTGTGTTGATCAGTACTAGCCTAGCCTCTTTCCCAAATATGTGGGGATCGCCTGTCCGTCTCATTGGTTGGAGATGAATACCAGTATTTCACTTGGTACAGCTTCACGAGACCCGTTGGTAAGACTAGTGGTCATACTTACTAGCTTCTGACTGCCTGCAATGATTGTCAAAGAATAACAAATGAAACTTCGAACCAACGGTTTATAGTGCTTTATTAGTTAGCCAGGAGTCTCACATGTGTAAGTTGTTGTGGTTTTAAAAATTGGTTGGACTCAACTATAGACGATTATGGTAAATAAACGGCTCAATTAAAAAGTAATAAACGTTATAAAAAGGTACACAATCTGGCGTTTTACGACTTAGTTTTTAGTACTGCTTTAACTTAAATAACAAATATCATCACGCTATGCTTTGTAGGGGGTATCGTGCGTTAATGAACACAAATCTCGCATATGGTTTCATACCCATTTGTTAAAATATTAAATGACTCATAAAGTCATAAATCTGTCACACATAAAAACTGGAATTATGCGACTCAATTAATTTAGCGTGACAGAATAAGGTCCCGTTGGCACCCGTTGGTATGAAACCCTAAAAATAACTAGATTTAAGCAACAGCTCGCGACGTACTGAGCCCAAAAACTAAAGTAATTTATCATTATAGTCACAATATTAAGGCGCAGTTCGATCGCGAGTAAAATACTAATTTATACCTAAATAGTTACCACTTGGCTACGAGCTTCGCGCTCAAACGACGTGCGTATTGCGACTGCGACCGCGGGAAATACATATTGAAATAAAATTGCTCAGCGCATGCCACGAATCACCACGACGCGACTTGTGGTACGATTGTAGGTACTCACTAGATACGACACGAGGGTACGTCACTTGTTTCCTACAAGTGACGGACCCTTGTGTCGCTCGAGTGACGTCGCAAATCTCATAGCTGGTGGTCGTGGACGTGGCGTAATGCGCAGTTCGTTCAACATCTACGTAGACTTTTCCCAACTATGTTGGGGTGGGCCTCCATCCTAACCGGATGCAGCTGAATACCAGTAGTTTACATGGAACGACTGCCTATCTGACTTCCACAACTCAGTTAGTACTGGGTAATACGATACCCCTTGGTAAGTCTGTTTGTCAGACTTTCGAGCCATTGACTAACTGTAACGACTGTCAAACAGCCGTGACCAACGGCTTAACGTGCTTTTCGAAAAACGGAGGAACCTCGGGATGTAATGGGTGGTCACACATCCACGGACCAACCTATGCAAGCGCGGTATAACCTGAAGATCGACCCCAGCGGCTGTTATTATATTAGCAACTAGCTCGTGTTGTGGTTCGATCGCTAGTAAATACTAATTAATAAGCAGTAACGTTTACTAGTTTCGGAATCAAATAAATCATAGTAGCTGGTAATTGAGAAGTCATCGGCAAACGGTTTAACCTGCGATCGCTATCGTTATGGCATCTAAATGGTTGAATTAGTGATGAGGTGGAATTGGGTAAGTTTGATAAATTAATGTTAATAGGGACAGGTGATTGCGTTTATGATCGAATGATGAAGTTGGGGGAACATTACATTTATAGTTAAGTATAACATCATACATAGATTATATAACATAATCAGCCCATAGCTGGGACACAGGCCTCCTCTCTGTAATAAAGAGTGGGCCGTTATCCTCCACGCAGGCCCAGTTCGGATTGGTTAATGTCACATGACTTAATTTTTTTTTGTAACGCAAGTCATTTTCCTTGCCCACCAATTTGAGAGCAGTGGTGATGAATTAAATTACATAAACTTACGTGCCCGTCTGAAGACCTGCCGCTAGCAAGTAAAGGCCGTTTCTACTACACTTACTCACGCGTGTATTCCAAGAATGGAAAAGCAGTTTACAATACCTCCTGTATTGTAAAGACGAAAGCACATCACTATGAGGCAAAGTTTATTTTTTCTTTTTTTAATCGTTGCCCCACACTCGGGATTCTCCTATTTCGTGGATGCGTTTACAAACATTTAAAATCACTTATCAAACAGCCAGACACGGAACAATTACCTGTAGGCCATACAAATATTTGTTCCGTGCGGGAATCGAACCCGTGATACCAAGCGGAGCAGCCAAGCGCTCATCCACTGCGCCAACAGAGCATTCAAAGTCAAAAATTTATCTTTAACTTGAAGATGTCTTCGCAGCAAACATGATATAAAAGAAAAATGTCAATGCAGCGTTTACTAACCCCACAGGCTGCATTCAGTCACGGACAGCACGTATACCAAATATTGTATATGGAAATATTTTTGAAATCGACGCGTCTATCGATGTCGGAGCGAATAAATACAACTTGTACTTCTTGAAAGGAAGTTTTTGAGTCTTTCTAGTTTTAGAGTCTTTTTTTTTAATGTTAGTAGTACATATTATTAAAACATAGACATACATGCCTGTAATCCCCGAGGGGTTAGACAGAGGTGTACCTAATAGTACACGCATATTTCGACAGTTATGTTAAAGTCCGATCTAATAGGGGACGAGCCTATTGCCTATAGCATAATAGCATAATCAGCCTATAATGTTCCCACTACTGAGACACAGGCCTCCTCTCTATGAGAGGGAATGGGCAATAATCCACCACGCGGGCCCAGTGCGGATTGGTAGATGTCGCATGTCTTCGAATTTTTGGTTCTAGGACATGCCGGTTTCCTCACTATGTTTTCCCTCACCGTTTTGAGAGCCTATGGCACATATTAATTATAGATATTAAGACGCAAAGTAGTATTGTTGTTTCAATTTACACATTATTCGTGTATGTGTGAAATGTGTTGAGACTGCGCATTCTGATAGTTGAAAGAAACATTCCACAATGAATCGCACGGGGCACAATTAATAGGGTACAGTTCCAGGACATTTCAACTCCACTGCGATCAGAAATTGAATGTCGCCCTCGCCTAGAGCTTAACATCTGGGCTCTGAAGAAGCACGCTGTGGTCTGGGTTGGTAGACTTGTAAGTAGGTCGCATGATGTACCCCCGGCGTACTTGCGATTCATTTGATGTCCATACTAATGACCGGATTTAACAAAATTGTGAAATATCGCTCTGTGTTGTAGGTACTTAAATGAATAAGATAAGGTGCTGTAACAGTTGATCGTGTAAAAAAAGTATTTGGGAGGATTCGAAGTTCTTTTTTTAACACCTAACACTTCATTTACTTAAATTCTGTGAATTAATCGAAACGGTGATATTTGTCTGCTCCTTATGTCGTCGTTGTGTACTTGTTGAACACACCCTCTTAAATCAAATAAAAAATGTGTATCAGTAGACTTAGTTCTCATTAGCATCCCCGAGTCCATATTAGTGCCCGGTTAATGTTAATAGGCTCGCCCCTCGTTACACGGGACTTATAACATTACTGACTACCTCGTTGGTATAGTGCAGTGTTTTTCAACCTTTTTTATGACACGACCTCCATAGTATCAAAAAAAAATTTCGAGTCCCCCGACCCCTCGCTTTTTTTCATGTATTTTATTATGTAATTCAATCCATACATTTGTATGCATTTGTATAATTAGTATTCGGATAAATAAATACATATTAACACATTTTTTACAACTCAGATACATTAACTCCGTACACTAATGCAGTCAAAAGGGCATCAAGTGTACAGGTGACTGGGCAAGTGACAACTAATCGGAAATAACGCGTGATCGGATCGTAGTAGCCGCTGGACATATACATATATATATATATATATATATATATGTATCTTAACTGTCAATCATCATGTTCGTCATTCTCTTGCCCTTATCCCAATTTATTTGGGGTCAAAGCATGTTTTTTTTCTACTCTTGTTCATACTCAACATTCTCTTCACCACATCCTCCTCATTTATCCGCATCACATGTCCATACCGCAACAACCGATTTCCACACCGCTTTTCAGTCACCTTAACTGTTTATTCAAAAAAATTAACAAACATTCAATTGAACCCGACCTTCACCAACCCCCACAACAAACTGCCCTTCATCTCAACAGAACAGCGGCCATTTTTCTAAACTCCAAACCTGATAAGAGCGGAACGAGTGGTCGCGTGGCCCAGCGCCACCATTCTGCCTTTTACACGACACTTTCTCTTCAATCCCTCGCCCGGGATACTACCGACGAAGAATCCACTCGACAACCGACCAATTTTAGCAGGCCTTCGAAAAACCGCGGTCCCCTTCAGTCGTCGAACTTTTGATCTGTGTTTCGCGGGGCGGGGGAGGTCCATTGATTCTGGCTTCGTCGAAGAGGTTGTCTGATAAGGCGGCCCTCCAGCGATGCTCGCCTTGAAGTAGTAACGTACTGTCTTTGATAATGGATCTGAAAGGTTGCGGTACAATTGAGTTAGGCGCCGTGCACACTGTTGTAGGCTGTCTACTACAGTATCTGTGTCTGGATATAAAATGGCGGCGGTTGTATTATGGATGGCCCCGATGTTGAGATTTGTGGGTCGTCAAGATATTTTATGGGTCTAACACGCTTTCACTGCGTATTGGGTTTAGTTAGTCGGTAACGGTTCATTCTCTGTCACAGAGTGAAGTTCAAGTGGGAACATTAAGTATGATCTACTTATTACATATCTAAAATTCACTGACAAACTACGCACAGCCTAAATCTGGGTCAAGAAGCTTGAAATTTAGTTTAATGATTTTCCTTATAATTGCAAAGGTGAACTACTGAATAAGGATTTTTGAAAATTCGATCCTTAGGGGTGACAAATAGAGCCGAAAGTTTGTTTGGAAGTTGGTCATCATTGCAGATTTGAAATCCCATCGGGCATTGCTTGTTTTGTCATAATTTTCTATTAAATTATCAAACTCGAAAGAGATACTACAAATCTCTGTATTCTCTGTTTCTTAAATACATATCAACATGTTTGCGTCTCCTATCATTTTAACTGCTCATCATTCAATTTAACACTCTAACAGCCAAGAAATAAAGCTGCCATTTATTTGTTGTTATCAGAAGTCGCATCGCATTTTACTGTTAGTCGTAATCGTTAACGACGAGTGATATAAAAGACGTTTCTCGTTCAGATTTGAGATGCTGTGTTGAAGTTACTGAGAGGAAGCAGTGTGTCTCTCTATTTGGAGTTATTATGGCCGGAGAATACTAAAGGCTGGCAAAAGATCGAACACCACTATGTAAGTTACTCAAGCGTTGATCAATAAAACATGACATCACGCCTGTAATCCCCGAAAGGTTAGGCAGAGGTGTACCTATTGTGCATTTGTGCACCCACATAGCACCAGTTATGCTTAAGTGCCATGTAAGAGGGGCAAGCCTATTGCCATCACCCGGAACCCCAAAAACACTTTATCCAACCTGAGAATCGAACTCTCATGCATCTCACCCCTTGAGCGAATATAAGACCAACGAGGTAGTTTTTATTTAATTAGCAATACAGTGTGCAACAAAGTTAATTACCTACCTTCCGGCTAACTAAAACTACACAATATTTAATAACAAACAAGCCAGCTAGTGGCACTAGACCTCGGTGAGGCGCCATTAAACATGCAACACGGCACACAGCCATTCAATTTATAATTAATCGCAATCCTACGCGAGATCTCGATGTCTCGCTTTGATTGTCGACTACCGAATGCTATGTGCTGCTGAGGAGTTTAAGAATGTTAAACATTTTAAATCGAAGTTGTGCTTACTTAGTTACCTTTGGAGTATATTTTCTTTTATAAATATTTTGTTTTTTATTTGACCAGAAGGCTGGTCTCTTTTTTGGTCCAAGAATCAGCGTTGCCATCCAACGTGGCAATGCCGCCAACCTTCTCGGCGCTTTTCCCATTTTGTAGTTTGTAAATACACATTCTTATCCATTATCATCGTAAAATACATTTTTTAATGCCATTTCACAGGTATTAAAAAAAAAAATCATTTCAAAAGTCATTTCTAATGTTATGGAAAACTCACACTTGACAAATAACCTAAGAATACCAAAATTGTTCAAAAAAGAGCTAAAGTTTCCCAAGAAAGTTTCCGTATATCTCTTATAGATTCGGATTTCTCGATACTGTCCCAGTTAAAAGAACCACTCTGCATAATCGACCTTTGATATTCCCACTTCTGGGACACCGGTTTCTTTATCTGTGAGAAGGAGTGAACTACCACCTAGTTGGCCCTGCGGTGGTAGATATCACAATTCACGTCTTCGATTTGTTGGTTCATGCCTGTTTCCTCAAGATATTTTCAACGTTGGAGTGATGAAATGAATTGCACAAAGTAAAGTGTCTATTTAGAATCGAACCCACAGCCGTAAAACTCGTAAGTCACTGATGTAAGCCACTCGCCCACCATTGCTCTATCTCTGTAAGTAGAGATGTTCAAAACGGTAGCGTACGTATACGGTGCAAGTATTACAGGTGCTGCTTGCGGCTTCCGCGCGAGTGTTTTACGGGGTAGTTTAGAAATTGCAAGGGTATTTAGGGTACTAAATCTATTTCACTAAGAGTTATGGTATTATCATGCCTGTGTATGAAATTGTATGCGGCTGTGGGGCTGGTGAATTGAGGGAGAGGACTCCTGGTGAATAAAAAATATTATAATATTATAAAAATATTATATTTTCCTTTTTTTTTGGCTAAATCAAAGTAAGACAGATAATTGACAACATGTTCCTAATTGCCCTTATTTATTTATTTAAAGTAAAATAAAAAACAGGTACCATTTATTTCATTAATAAATTCTTCCAGCAGATCTACGACAGGAGCTTCTTTTTCATGGCGGATGTGAGAAAAACTCACACACATGCATACCCCAAACCCTGAAAAAATAACACTCTCACTGTTTTAAGCTTTGACGTTTCACGGTTTAAAACTAAACTTATATTGTCATTTACGGGATATCGGGAGCTCCAAATAATAAATAATTACAGAAGATATCCCGTAAGAGACAGGAAAAGTTTAAGACTTTTTTTTGGACATCGTGTGTGAAACTTAAATTCCTTACAGCATAAGTCTTTATTGCTGTGAAAGAGCGGATGTTGACCTCATGACTCTCAACTCAGAGGAAATCATTCCAGGCGATGCATCATTTGGAACCATCAAATCAATAGTTTATTTACACTAAACAGGTCATCTCCCATCTCTCTCCTATTTACAAATAACGTTCATTTTTCATTCACAATCACATTTCTGTTCATTCAATACGTAATAATTTCTCCCGACAGTTATCGCTCAACGATTTGACTGCGATTCTAAATCGTGCAATGAATCGTTGAAGATCGCGATTGATCGCAACGATTTGTCGGGCGTCCTGAGACGGCTTTACATAAAATTCGCCCTCACTCGGGGAGGATACAATTTTGTACGAAAAATTGATTCAATTTGCGTATATGCAAAACGATTTTAGTTTCGTTCGCTCTTCGTGATATTGTCTCCTGCATCAATTTTGTTTTGTGAATTTCCTTTCGAAGGTGTACTTTAGTTTTGATTTTTTGGGTCGCCCGGTTTTTTTCTGGAAAAGGCTTTGATTTGCTTTTGGAGTGCTAGCAAGGTGTCCATGCAAGATATAATTGTGAACCCAATATATTGTGAATCATTATTTAGGAGCTCGTGGCTAAACAATAAGAGCCACTCGGGTCGATCTTTAGGTTAAGCCGTGCTTGTCTAGGTTGGTTTGTGAATGGGTGACCGCCCATTACTTACCGAGTTTCCTCCGTGCCTTAGAAAGCACGCTTAGCCGTTGGTCCTGGCTGTCACCTGTAGATTTTTGACAGTCGTTACAGGTCAGTGGCCCAAAAAGTCTGACAACCACTCTTACCATGGGCTACCGTATTACCCAGTACTAACTGGGTTGTGGAATTCAGATCAACAGTCGCTCCATGTAAAATACTCGTATTCAGCCGCATCCGCAAGCTGGCCGAACTTAACTTAACTTAGTAGGGAAAAGGCTAGGTAAATTATGATAGTGTGAATCATTTTTTGAAATTAAGGAAGCAGTCGCGTTAAATATACAAGATAAAAAGGAGCACTTTTTTGCTTAAGGAGCTGAGGAGTTTTCAAGAAAGACGCTTGGGCGAAACGAATTAATTTAATTCATGTAAATGTAGCAAGTGAATTATTTATTTATGGACTGTTTAGTGGCGAGTGACGCGGCGGTCTGCACTTATGCTGAGAGCTTTGTTAAAAATTGCCTACATTTCAATGACGGTTAACAAAACTACAGGAAATACATGTTTTAAATGGGTGTAATAATTACGATAGCGGTACTAATTGAAAAAAAAGGTGTGGGTACTATGCTACGTAGACAAAACCTACCTTCATCACGTTTAAAATAAAAAATAATAAGACAACATAATCCCAGGACACGCGACAAAGAGGACATTCCACACAGAGAGAGTCTAGCATTTTCCCAAAAATTAGATAGTCGGCGAACGATACAAATAACTACTTCACAGTACAGAGAAGTCTAAAGCTGTTTTAGCAAGCTCCCAAATCCGGGCGTTGACGCCTCAAAGCATAAAAAAAAACTTCAGAAAACGGAAAAAACGTCAGAAAATGTAACAACAGTCCCAAAATGCCCCAAAATGTCTCGTTTGTTCATAACAGGCGGGTTTACAAGCGACTCTGACTTTTTACAGTGCCCTTACCCGTCACTCCGGCTTTTTTGCGTCCGTATTAGGCTTTAAGGCTTGTTCCCTTCTATACATACGTATGTCCTGGATCTGGGACATTTGCGCGAAAGACATATGCGCGAAGGACACTTTTGCGAACCCTCTTGCGCGAAAAGAAATATGCGCGCATGGACTTTTGGGCGATTAGACTTTTGCGCGAACGGACTTTTGCGCCCATAGACACTTACGCGCATAGACACTTGCGCGAATGAACTTTTGGGCAAAAGGACACTTCCGCGACTAGATTTACTCGCGACTGGCTACGGTTAATCTGTAGAGTAAACATAACATCATATTATTTCTTATTTTCAATGAGATAGAGCGAGAGAAGTGGCAACACTGCCCGAGTGACATGTCAAATTATTTTTTAGTATCTACCACGAATAGTGTTCCCAGATATAATTATTGTTTAATCGATTTACAATATCGATTTTGAACGTATGTTTCAAAATAATTTTACTCTCTGTTCAAGCTTTTGGGTTTCATTAATGTCGATTTTTAAGGTCATACAGTTGTTTTAATGTCTATTAAAACAACGTTCAAATGTATATTGATGTATAGAACATTCTTGTTACTTTGTACAAAAAAGATTAATGAATCGATTCCGATTTAGAAGAACCTCAGTGTTATGTTTACTCTACAGCTAACCTAACCATTCGCGCATAAGTCCTTTCGCGCATGTGTCTTTGTGCGTAAATGTCCGTTCGCGCATAAGTCCATTCGCTCGTGTCTATGCGCGCAACTGTCTATGCGCGCAACTGTCTATGCGCCCAAAGGTCCATTCGCGCAAAAGTCTAATCGCCCAAAAGTCCATGCGCGCATATGTCTTTTTGCGCATGTGGATTCGCGCAAGTGTCCTTCGCGCAAATGTCTTTCGCGCTAGTGTCCTGATACCGTATGTCCTGTGTACTTCATATTTGGTATTTGTTAGCCGAACATGTTGGATGAAAGATAGGGTTTTTCTCTTTGAACTTCGGGTGATTGTGTCACGGTTCCCGGTAATTTGCGAAAAATTATATTTGCGTAGAAACGTTTGTTTGTTTAGTTTTAATCAACAAACGTGTCTCCGAAAACATCTGGCACTGTTGCAAAGATTGCAGTTTTTGTGAACGAAATAAAAGCTGTTACGATATGGAAAGAAAAATTCAAGTGCGAGCAGGGTTTGAACCTGCGACCTTCCGATTCAGTACACCGGACGTCTTAACCAATTAAACCATCGCACCCTGCTCACAGCTCTCGAAATTTTCGTTCCATTAAAACCCTGCTCGCACTTGAATTTTTCTTTCCATTTCAAAACAGCTGCAGTTCCCTACGCAGAGTTTGCGTATAAAAATATTAAAAAAAAGATGCAATAAAATTTTGGATATTTTTTTTTAAATTCATACAATGGGGCATGTTTTATTAAACACAATCATGGTTTTATTTAGATGGCATCGTTGGTATCGTGGCCACGCTACTGATGATTATATGTCTTGGATTCGGTTCCTACGTCGGGCAAAGTGCTGTCGGGCTTTTCCATCTGCATAATTTTCTCAGCCTGGAACCTACGTTTGTATCCAGGTTACGGCAATGGGCTCAATCCATATTCTTATTCTTTTTCAGCCTTTGGCTACTCAATGCTGTGTGTAGGTCTCTTCCAAATCTCTTCAATATTGGCGGTTTTGTGTCATGGCTGTCCAGTTTCTTCACTCCCTATTATAAGGGGCTTAAACATGACTGGAAAAATAACATAACATAACATCACGCCTCTAATCTCCGAAGGGTTAGGCAGAGGTTTACCTAATAGTACGCCTACATTTCGCCAGTTATGTTTTTGAAGTCCCATGTAATAGGGGGCGGGCCTATTGCCATCAACCGGACACAAATCCAGACTCCGTGGCTGCTACTGAGACATTCCTATTGGAAAACACAATAACACTTTGCCCGACCCGGGAATCGAACCCAGGACAAAATGTGGGCTTACAATAGGTCTGTGCCTATTTCGCCTTTCGTTATATATATGTACACTTCTGCCTACCCTCCGGGGAAAATAGGCGTAACATTATGTTACATGATATTCAAAATCAAATTCCTCTCTCCTAACACACTCTTACAGTTTACTCCTAACAAATAACCTTCACCCAATTAATTTGAAAAGCGCAATCTATCTTGTGTCGTTATCAATTAGATTACGACCACGTGTTTGTGAAGAGTACAGTCCTTTCAAAATTGGTTACTTCTGACAGCTGCAGTCTAATAGCAACCTTACTGTTATGAGAATAAAGATCACTGTTATTTAGACTTACTTGGCAGTGACAGAAACCCGATAACAATTTTGTTGCTAGGAAAATAAAGATCAAAGTATTTTTGACAGTGTTGCAGTCATCATCATCTACCTAGCCTTTTCGAAACCAGTCTAACCGCATACTGCTGTCACTGCTGAATACCAGTATTTTACATGGAGCGACTGCCTATCTGACCTCTAAAAATCAGTGACAGGGTAATACAATACCCCTTGGTAAGACTGGTTGTCAGACTTCCGGGTCACTAACTAATTGTAACGACTGTCAAACATTGAGAGCTGGGACCAACGGCTTAACGTGCTTACCGAGGCAAGAAGGAAACTCGGTATGTAATGAATGGTCACCCATCCACGGGCCGACCTTTACAATGCTGCTTGACTTTGAACATCGACCCGTGCGGCTGTTATTATTTAGCCACGAGCTCTTCACAGTGATGCAAAGTCAGAAGTAGGTAATATAATTGTATTATGACTGTAGTATGTTTGTAAAGGAGCCGCCTGTCCTCTGGGCGGATCAATAAAGCGGGTCGGTGGCATGTGCTGTAGGTAAACAGAGGATGCCGCTGAGGCGCCTGCCTTCTTGTGGGTAGATGTGAGAAGCGTGGAGGTGACATACCGGGCTGTTGATGTCAGTTATTTAATTGGGAAATGCTAAAGAGCCCATAGCATGAAGCACCATAAAAATGTAAGATTAGTAACCTAATAAATAAACTTTGTACATTTAAGTAGAGAAAACATTACAATATTGCAAATAATTAATTAATATAGTGGAGGTAGTATTGCAGATTCACTGTAAATAATTTTAGTGTTTAAAAATTTTAATATCAAAAATCTAATTATTGACTACATGTCATGAATAAGCTCTTCATGAGTTTTCATGGAAAATCCATAAAATGAATAATCCACACCAAACACAAACTCGCTTAGTCATATGTCCAATCTGCTGTTTGGATTGCGATGGATTCAAAGTCTGTCTAATATTTTACAGTACAAGTTTATTCAATCAAGAATATCACATAATTAAATCGCCGCATCCACCGCTCCTCGCTCCATGTCCCGCGCCACGGAACCGATCAATCAAACAAGCAGTCACAGCTGAAAACAATATAGGGGCCGCGCTACAACTGACACCGTGTTTGTTTTATACACCCTGCTTGCGGTTTGGGGATGTGTCTTTACTCTATCTATAGGGAGTTATATGAAGTAAAGACCATTCTTGGGATGATTTTCATAATGAAAACTTGAAACGTGAATAACATGAATCAAGGATTTAAGATATTCAAAAAAAAATAATCACAGTGTGCTGAATTTGGCTCACTTGGCACTTTCCCGAACGTCTTATATCTCTTTGAGGGGTGACCTTGAGTAGCCAGCACGCTCACCAGATTGAGCATCCTGTAATTATTTTTATGGGGATATCTTAAATCCTTGGTGTACTATACTTATCGTCCAAAACCCTTGGATGAGCTGAAGAACAATATTCCTGCCGCTGCGTACAGGCACGAAGTATTTATGAGTAACGATCAAAGAAAGTGCTCTATTTACTTTTATAATTATTCAAACGTACATACATTTATTGCAAGGACAGCTAGACTAATCATATTAAGTATCTAATTAATATCTTCTACAGAAAATACAAAAAATCTTAAAGATCACAAACATGTAACCCACATCAATATCCACGTCTTAACAAAAGAATAACAGACTATGCTACATACAACTATTTACTGTTTATAAATACAATAAAATTAACGACTTAGTTATTCTTACAGCATTACATGTACATACATAAATAATTTTCTAAGAATAACTTAATAAGAATCTAAACATAATTATGATGTAAATAGATATTTGGGAGTAAACAGAAACTAATATTATATTTGCTATGTTGAGTGCTTTAAAAATGTATTATATTTAGTTTATTAAACTCAAACTATCTTACGTTTAGGTAAAATAGACAACCGCTGTCATAGTAATTAACTACGAAAGGAGATAAATAGACCGGAGATGGTGCTGGTTGACTTAGACTATTTAAACAAGTCTATAAATTCCCGTACCCAAAGGTTGCCTACGGGACCCTATTACAAAGGCTCCGCCGTCTGCTCGTCTGTCTGTCTGTCACACCTTTTAAACTGTAATAGGACACTTGAAATAACTTCTACAGAGTGTGATAATTCACACACTGCGGCTGCTATTACACTAAAATAAATATATTAAAATAAAGTTGAAAAATTAAATAAAAGTGACGTGTGTTTTCGGCATTTTATTGCGTGCGGTATTACGGAACTCTTCGTGTGCGTGTCAGACTCCCACTTAGCTAGTTTTTAATGGTAAAGAAAGGAGCTAATAACTTTACAAGCGTGTCATTCTCCACCTTTCAAAATGTACGTTTCTTCACTGGAAACTGAATTGCTGACGACATCGTAAAATGCAGCGACGATTATGCACTCCTCGCCGATGTTTTACTACGTCATAAAATTTTGGAGGATCAAGTGTGTAAGCGTCGTGTGGCGTTTATAGATCTTTGACAGTCGTTAGGCAGTCAGTGGCCAAAAAAGTCTGACAACCAGTCTTACCAAGGGGTGTCGTATTATCCATTACTGACTGGGTTGTGGAGGTCAGATAGGCAGTCGCTCCATGTAAAATACTGGTATTCAGCTGCATCCGGTTAGACTGGAAGCCGACCCCAATATAGTTGGGAAAAGGCTAGGCAGATGATGAAGTGTGTAAGCGTCAAAGTAGCTTTCTATGAGATGTACCCATCGTATACCGTGATAATATTATAGCATAAATATACTTTGATATTATAGTTATTATAAGGTACTTGAAATAAAATTTGTTGTCTATGTATTTGTTTGTTGCTAGTTCAGTTATGAAGAGAATTGTTTAAACTAACACCTTGGTTCTGCTCACGGTTAAGATGTCTACGTACCATAACATCACGCCTGTATTTCCCGTAGGGTTAGGCAAACGGCAGATAGTACATAAACATTTCGCTAGTTATGTTATAAGTCAAATGTAATGCAAGCTTATTGTCATCAACCGAGCACAAATTCAGACTTCAGAGTGAAATTAGTGATGGAAAACCCAGTAACACTTCTTTGGTTTGCACTTTCATGTTCAACAGTGGCGTTAGCGGCGAATAGACCAACAGGGCAATAAGAATAAGAATAATTTATTTAAAAAGTATAACATAAAGTGTACTGTGTATTCATTTTCATACAAAGGTATAATTAGAGTTTTAAGTAAACTATAATTAAAATATATGTAACAGTTGCAAATAATGATAATAACGAATTCAAATATATGGCTGCCCGATCTAGATATATTAAATGCAATTTTATTTAGTACTTACTTCTTTTGGAAACATTTTCAAGCGACTATATTACTTTCTCAGTTTTATCTTATTAGAATAAAAATACGTATTTTATCGACCATTAACCAGCCACCTATTTTATTTAGTGTCTCTCTCAATACAAAATGCATTGGCGCTAGAAGTCGAGTCCAACACTAAAGTGCCAAGTTTAAAGATCGTAAGTTGCCACAGATGGCTGCAGGTGGTCATCGCTGCTCAATAGGTTACAATTTTTATTCTTTCTGGTGTAAAGAGCTGATGAATATTAAGTAGTTCTCATATTACTGGGCATTGCATTTGCATCGTGGGGAATGAAAAATGTAGGTGCTTAAATATTTTATTAGGTTTGACCCGGCTAGCCCAATTGGTGATCAATGCTGGTTCTTTTTCTGTATCCATGCAGTTGGTCCTTAGAACTTTTTTAGAGGTTTATAATTTGTCGCCCATATTCAGTTGTTTAATTAGGTCGTGGCTAAATAATAACAGCCGCTCGGTTCGATCTTCAGGTTGAGCCGCGCTTGCCCATTAGATACCGAGTTTCCTATGTGCCTCGGTAAGCACGTTTAGCCGTTGGTCCCGGCTGTCATTTATAGATCTTTGACAGGCGTTGCAGGTAGGTATGTGTGGTGTGTAGTGGTCCGAAATTTTGACAACTAGTTATTACTGGGTTGTGCAGGTCAGATAGGCAGTCGCTCTATGTAATACTGGTATTTAGCTGTATCCGGTTAGACTGAAAGCCGACCCCAACAGACTTAGGAAAAGTCTAGGCAGATTATGATTCAATTGTGTAAGAAGTCATGCTCGTGCCCTTATTCTAATTTATTTATTATCTTTCCATATTACTTTGTTAGTTATCATCTCAGTAGTCACGTTATTTCGAGCCTTATCATTTACCCACAAAAATCATACATTTTTCGAATAAAGTTTTCTCTGTATTTAATAATGAAAAAATAGAAGCTTGGCTAATTTAAAACAACCTTAATGTCTTTCAAATCAAAATAGACTCTTACATCTTAGCCAAAAACCTATAGAAACGTTTCTCTCGCATAAAATACTCCCTTACAAGTAAAACATAAATAAACAAAGTAAACTTTATGTCATACACGTACGAAAACATGCAAAAAATATCTGTAAGAGCCACGTACGACGTACGGTAGAACAAAATTTTTTACGTCCACTAAAACGGCCGTCAAACGAGTTCGATGTTAACTGATGCTTACGTGAAGACTGTCGTAAAATGAGGGTAGTCGTTCATAATGTGTTCACTCACACTGCACCTGTTTACAGGGTTTGTTTAGATTACAGAAAGATAGTTTCGTTAGTTAGTATTTGGGTTATAAGTGTTTAAATAAGAACTATACAGACCTAAAATAATAATAAAAATATGTACATGTTTTTGTAACACATTATATGATCTGTACTTGGAAAAATTCAGGTTATTACTTACTAATTTACCTACACCTCTTCCTGTACTATCTGAGAAAAGTTATTAGTAAGAACAGTCATGATTGTCATATATCTCAGGCTGTATGCGAACCATAAGCTTCACTTGTCTAGGCCAGTGCGCAGGTGGGTGACCACTGTGGATGACCATGACATATCCGACACCCCTTCGTGGCTCGGTACGCAGACAACGCACGTTAAGCCGTTGGTCCTGGGAGTCAATCTTATTTTTTTGACATTCGTTACCAATGGTCAGAAACCTGAAAATCTGACAATACAATCAGTCTTGCTAAGTTTACTAAACTTATACTGTCACTTACGCGATATCTGCCGTGATTGTTCATATTTTTGAGCTCCCGATATTTCGACACTGTTGCAAGCGCCATGATCGCGGGTGGACTGGAGAATGCGGGTGGATGGAAACTAAATTGTTAAGAGCAGACAAATCTGTTTACCCTCTTTCTTTGTGTTTTGCGACGCGCACTACTGGAACTCGACACTAAGTCACGGCAAAACACACTCACAGTATCACCAGGTTTTAAGGAGTTCTTATTACGATGCCGGCTGCTACTTCCCGTAAGTGACAGTACAACTTTAGTTGTAAATCGGGAAAGCTTAAAACAGTGTTTAAGGTTTCCAAATTATAGAGAATAGAATGATATTAGTCGATACACTTAAAATACTGATGTTATGCTGCGCCCGTTTGAATCTAGATTGTGACCCCAACATAGTTGGTTAAAGGCTAACCAGATAATAAAATTAGTGTGACAGTGTTTCAGATGCATCCTGTTAGACTGAAATTCGACCCCCAACTCCAAAAAAAATTCGAAAAGCGATTAGAAAGAATATGATGAAATATTAGTGTGCCATTGATACAAGTAACCAAAATCGGTACATATCTGTACAAAGATCCACTTTAAAACTCCTTAGCTAATGGGTGCAAAAATACCCTTAGAAAGCCGAAAGGCACTTGTCGTCCCCGTCATTGCGATCATTTTTTTAGTCTGTACCATAGCTGGGAACCTTCTAGCTACGGAGATATTGGGGTCAAAGTTCCAACTTTTTGACAAGTTTTTTTTTTAATACAAATATAACAAGTTTAAAATTTTATACCCCGTCCTCGACTCCCGTTCTATTCAATGCACCCATCAGCACAATGTGTTGAGTACGTTACATTGAGTCCTACCGTAAATCATGTTTTGTCATCTAAAAAAAAAGTCGTTTTCCAGCAATATTTTTTACGTAGAGTTATTTAGTTTGATGCATAGAATGCTTGGTTGACAGCTTCGTGAAGGGTCCATTTACACCTTGTATACTAAATCCTAATCAGCACAGGTCGACACATTTTATCCATATAATTAGCCAATTTTTCCACGTCATAGCGATCAATCGCCCTACCTACTTAACTACTACCTACCTCCGAGTGACGTCACATGCTTAATGAGCTTTAACGCTGTATGTTATCTCCCGTGTATAGATTGTGCTCGCAATCGGCTTAACTGCAGCATTTATGTGAAGCTTAACCATTGAGTCAAGACGCTTATTACGTCGGGTATCTATAGGATTTGTTCCAGTGCTTGGTAAGACTACTGAAGTGGATGGAGAACGGTACGCGATAATGTATCTTAGGTTTTAATCTCGTGGAATTGACTTGAAAATTTCTGGGGATCATATTCTGATATTTATATAACTTAAGATGTACTACCGAGATGAAATTATCCTATGTGTTAATCCAGGTTATAAACCGTGTGCCAGATTTCATCCAAATTCGTTCAGTAGTTTTTGCGTGAAAGAGTAACAAACCATAGTCACAAACTTTCGCATTTATAAATAAAATAGGATAGAATTATTCACATAATAACAACAGCTCCTCGTCAGAGCGCTTATTCGGCGTACTTCTTACAAGTGAAAAAAAAAAGTTCGTTTCTATGAATTACACAAATATAAACAAACTTTCTTTTAAGCTATATTTTCTACTAACTGTTGCCCGCGACCTTCGTCCGCGTGAAATTTTATAACCTATTTATAACCTTCCTCGATAAATTGACTATCCAACATTAAAATAACTTTTCAAATCGAATCAGGAGTTCCTGACATTAGCGCGTTCAACCAAACAAACCAATTCTTCAGCTTTATAATATTAGTATAGGTGAATCATCTCTCCACATAACTCTCATTCGCAATTCCGCGCCTTTTCGGTTATTACCGCTTCAGATAGTCTCGAGGTTGCTTTGTCTTGTCTCCCAAGCATGAACGGATATTCAATCAGCTTAAGAACCTAACCGGCTTAGACGCCTAATGACCTAGAGTTGTCCACTTTGAAGTCTAGTGCCGAAATTGTTTAGTGGGTAGTAGTAACCTTTAGGATAGTTTGAAGCTGTTATTACTTTTTCAAAGTTCAACATAATATAACATTACGCCTGTAATCCCCGAAGGGTTATGCAGAGGTGTACCTAATAGTACACTCACATTTCGTGAGTTATGTTATAAGTCCCATGAGGAGCTCGTGGCTAAATAATAACAGCCGCTCGGATCGATCTTTAGGTTAAGCCGTGCTTGCCTAGGTTGGTCTGTGGAAGGGTGATCACCCATTACATATCGAGTTTCCTCCGTGCCTCGGAAAGCACGTTAAGCCGTAGGTCCCGGGTGTCATTTGTAGATCTTTGACAGTCGTTACAGGTAGTCAGTGGCCCAAAAAGTCCGACAACCAGTCTTACCAAGGGGTATCGTATTACCCAGTACTAACTGGGTTGTGGAGGTCAGATAGTCAGTCGCTCCATGTTAAATACTGGTATTCAGCTGCTTCCGGTTAGACTGTAAGCCGACCCTAATATAGTTGGGAAAAGGCTAGGCAGATGATGATGTTATAAGTCCCATATAATAGAGAACGAGCATATTGCCATCCACTGGGCACAGATCTGAACTCCGTGGCTGTTACTGAGAAATTCCTGAAGGGAAAACCCAATAACACTTTGCATGACCCGGGAATCGAACTAAAGACCTCATGCTCAGCAGTCGCGCTTGCGACCTAAGAGGCAATTGGCGACGGAAGTTCAAATGTTTAGAATGTGTAGATACTTAAATTGGACCAAAAATTCTAAGTCATGTGGCACACACCAACTCGCACGTGGTGATGGAACCCGAAGGGTGGATTATATCCCACTTCGCGTCAACGATGTCGCTTGTGCACCAGCAGATTAAGCTCTGTGGTCTAGAGCTATAAAGATCAAAATACTATACCATGGATACCAATATAGGCTTCTATCTAGTCACTATACTGGTACATACATCTCGATACCCACCTCTGTTTGAAGTTCAGTTAGTAGCTCTTTCCTCATCGTTCCAATTAGTGATGTAACCCATATCTCAGAATAACCCAATATCCTTCAGTGGTCACTCAAAGGATGCAGCCCAACACGTTGCAACAGATATATGATGAAAGGTCACCTGTTAATACTAATGTTCAGGAGTTAGGCTCCTGATAAGAGGATGGACTTGTGATAGGCGTGGTTTGAAGGTCAAAGTCAGTCTTGATTTGATCTTTAGTAAGTGGAGTTGATTTTTCAAATCTTCTGGAATTAAGTTTTCACAGTGAGATAAATTGAACCTAAGTACTGTTCTGTGAAATATCAGATGTAAGGTACCTACCTATAACTACCTCACCGATTAATCGCATTATGATTAAAATTGAGTAACTATATGGACATTTGTGAAACCCATATGAACGCGAGAGCTGGCCCGAGGAGGCACGGGAAAATTGCACATGGAAGGAATTGGCTACTAAAAAAAAATATTTACATTGAATACGTATTTAAAAAAAAATGCGCTTAGACGTGAAATCATGGACACCTCCCAGTTGTTGTTATTGTTTTTGTTGTTGTGTTGTTCTTGTTGTTGTGTCGCAATTTAAGAGGAGAGGGCACTGCACTCTTCAGATCTTAAGTTATATACTTAACATAATTTCCCTGATACTGGAGGTGCTCATAGTTGTGGGCGCAATGATCTGCTGCATATTGTGTTTTTAATACAATTCAAATAAATAATTACAACTGTGTGATTTGTTTTTGTCCTGTGCGACACAAATAATTTTTTTTTTTTTTTTTCTGTTTTCTTATGACGTTCACCAGTCAGTGTCATACAAGAACCAAAAGAGGACCTTCTTGTTATTGAATTTCTGTTGACATCTTCAACCACAGACTATAAGACAGAATCCTGGCTGGTGCAAATTTTTTTTTTTTTAAAAACTTCGAAACATGAGAGAACTGTCACTAATAAATATTTTTCAATTGTTTCAGGATTTTTTTTCAATAATGCGGCAGTCTAATGGAGTCTAGCTTAGGCATCACGGAAGCCGGTAAGTCAGTTTTTGTGTTTTACTCCTAAACTGTGTTCGCAAGCTTTTAAACCGACTTCCAGAAAAGAAAAGGTTATGGGCATCATCTTTTTTTCTTGAGATGTATCTACACCGATTTCTTAGTGATTACTGATTTACGTGATTCTTTTATTTGGTAGAGGAAGCTTGTGCGGTAGTCCCATGTACATTTTAATAACATGTGCTTAAAATACGTTTTAGCGAAGAACTCATGAACTACCCAGTTCATGAGTTCTTCGATAATACGCATTTTTCTCCTTTATCTATTTTGATGATCTGCTAATAAGTTCTAGTTACAGTGGAAATTGAATACTCGACAAGAATTTTAAAATCATTCCACAACCAAAAATAGAAAACATAAGCATAAGCATAATCAGCCTATTAATGATCCCACTGCTGGGACGCAGGCCTCCTCTCTGTGAGAGGGAATGGGCTATAATCCACCACGCGGGCCCAGTGCGGGTTGGTAGATGTCACATGTCTTCGAATTTTTGGCACTAGGACATGCCGGTTTCCTCACGATGTTTCCCTTCACCGTTTTGAGAGCAGTGGTGATGAAATAACTTACACAAATTAATGCGCCTGGCTGGGTTCGAACCCACGACTTACTGTTTATAAGTCGGGGGCGCCACTATTGGGCCACCGCTGCTCTAAAATAGAAAACCTTTTGCAAAAAATAACCGACTTCCAAAAAATATTTTTTTTTCTATATTATCTTGGAACGGTGACCATATTTTCGTAGTTGTTTTAGTAATGTTACGAATTGTGCATAGCATAGGTTTTTTACTCCTAAAACTGAAGAATACCTTATAAGAGCATCGAAGTGCAAAATATTTTATTGTCGACGAAGTAAGTATATCTCGTTAATGATTTAAGGTCCCATGGACGTATGCATATTCTTGATACATCCATAATTATTGCTTAGCAAAGGGAACACCGTTTTTAGAACAAGACGTTTTTATTTCGAAAATCGCCCTACTATTGACCCACGTCTTATGGTTTAGAAGTCGTGATTTTCTCCCGATTTTCGTTCAGAGTATTTTCCAACCGATTTTCCCACCGAATCATAGCCACACTTACTTCGCGGCTATTTTTTCTCGTCAAGCACGGCGTGGCGGCAGGGGGGCTGGCAGGGCACCAGCTATCAATACAATGGCTTCCCGACGTTGATCGATGGGCCCATTGTGGGTGCATGTAAGACCCACTAATGTGTTGCCAGCATTATTTTCCTTTCATTTCTATTATTTGATGTGTAATCACAATTGATTTTTGGTTATATTGGACTGCTTCTGTTCTTAATTTTTTATCAAAGACTGCCTCTTCGCTTTTAACTTGTAATAATGATTTATTAAGTCCAAGGACAAACTCTCGGGGTATAAAGTTTTACTTCATGAAGTGCTACATGGGGGACTTAAGTCAGACTTATGGGGAATGTAAGTAGTAAATCGTGTATTAAAGCTATGACATCATTTGAACTTTTTAACAAATAGCGGGTATTTTTTTAGAGGTGGAGAACTTTAAATAGATATAAAACATTGAAAAATGTGTTAAAGGCTTTATTTGATAATTTTATGTTTGAATGAGATTTCGGTTCACTAGTTTTTCAATTAAGAACTCGCTATATTACCTCTTCTCTAACTATGATGCTCGTTGAAAAAAGCACTACCCGCACATAAGTGCCATCTGAACTTCAAACCCGCAACCCTTAGCATAAAAGCCCAACTCACCACCACTGCCCCAAGCTAGCCGGATATATTTCTTCCAAATATCTCTTCACTAGCGGGCAGAGGTCCAAGTCTCACAAAATACAGCCTACACAGAAGCACGCCCCCTCTTTAGACTGACCAGGGCTGCCAACATTCAGAGAATTACTATGTTATTATCAATCGTTCCCGTTGTCGAAGTCATATTGAAGTTTTAGATGTATAGAACATTGTAATACTAGGCTTTATTAGGACTTAGCCCCGATGTCGTCTTGATGGCCTTTAATAGGCTGATGTCAGTGAACTACCATTCAGTTGGTGTAGTTTAATCTGCCTACAACGTTCCCACAGCTGGGATACAAACCATGAAAGGGGGCCATAATATACCACTTGGATCCAGTGCGGGTTAGTGTCCGTTAATTTGACCATAAAGATTACAAATGTTTCATTATTTTTTTATTTACAAAAGTTTAGTAGTTATTTGTAAACAAATGGAATCATTACAATTAATTTGTTACGATGTTATTTTTTATTTTTGCCATCAAGTTCCTTTATTGAATTGGTATATAAAACTACACAGTTAATTACAGTGGCTTTCAAAAGTTAGTTAACATTTTTCACCTCAGATGTTTCATTGATTGTTTGAACTATACATGTATAAACTTTTTCACTATGGTCCAAACTTGTTCTGTAACCATCTATTTTGTTGTGACTTTAAACCCGTCTTCTTTATTATTATCTCCTCAGTTCGAAGGTATTTGGAACCTCTTCCAAACAAGCCCAAGCTTATCATCCAGTAATCCGAGCCCTCCAAACAATAGATGACACATCAGCCTTCATGTCACAGTGTAGGTTAATTGCAACCAATGACAAACTATTAATTCAGTTAGCTAATGTTGTCAGCATCTACATTGTGCTGTTAAGCCTGCTCTGTGTATATCAAGGTGGACAATGGTGCCGGATTAGCGGGACATGCAGCGTGGTGATAAAACTCGTGAATTAATTGTGTGGAGGACTGGTCGGACGCCATTGTGAGCGCGTTGCGTCGCTTCAAATGTTTTGACACTAGATTTTGGTGTGGTGTTGGCGTTATCTCTGTGGGTGTAAGAGTGTGGGTGTGTCGAATTCAAGGCAACAGCAGTCTAAAAATTACAGTTTCGATGCAGTCATTTCAAGTTACAATCAGTACTATAAAACACTGTAAGCACTATAAAAAGTCTGTATCTTCTAATTACACAATACAAAATATCTCTTTTTAGTGATTTTCTTGGTGATTTACAACTATCTATTGCACGTGGCTTCGCTCTCGTGGATTAGAAATTAGCCCACGAGAACTGACTACTTGGATAAAAAGTACCCTATGTTGTTCTCAAGATCCCAGGTTGCCTAAACCACTGAACCGATCGTTTTGAGTTTCGAGACTGGAAAGATCGTCCTTTTACAAAATACAAAAAGGACGCTGTTGTTATTAACCTCATAGTTAATAACAACGATAGAAATTTAGTTATAGTACACACCTCCACTTTCGGTCAAAATTAGGCTTATTTTTTGGAAAGTACTCGAGTTAGTAACTTATGCAGCGCCACGCCCGCCGCTTGCATGAAGTGTGAGCTTCGAAAAAACTTTACCTTCGCTATATTTTAATTTTGCAGGTCAAGGTAAATACTGATGTTGTTTATTTTTAGTTGAAAAAACCTGCTACATGATATAGCAATAGATCTGTCTACAAATAGTGAAACCAGAGTCCGTCGATAGAAGCCTTTAGCCAGTCGCGTGTTGTCCTTGTTTGCACTTGCATAGTGCATATAACATAATATCACGCTTGTAATTCCCGAAGGGTTAGGCAGAGGTGTACCTAATAGTACACCCGCATTTCTTATTCCCAGTGGTGGCGGCCCTGACTTACGAGAAGTAAGTCGTGGGTTCGAACCCAGCCAGGCGCATTACTTTGTGTAATTTATTTCATCACCACTGCTCTCAAAACGGTGAAGGAAAACATCGTGAGGAAACCGGCAAGTCCGAGAACCTAAAATCTACCAACCCGCACTGGGCCCGCGTGGTGGATTATAGCCCATTCCTTCTCACAGAGAGGAGGCCTGTGTCCCAGCAGTCGGAACATTATAGGTGGTATGCTTATGCTATGCATTTCTTATTCATACTCAACACTTTCCTCACGACAGTTTCGTCATTCCTCGGCCTCAACCAAGTTGCGGCACTATAGGTCGGTTATTTAGGTCTTGAAAGCACTTGTAGAACAGGACATCGTGGTTGTGGGTTCAAACCCATCCAAAATGGCCGACCACGTTTGTTTACACAGAACATGGATGCAAGCCTCATTTGTCAGTAACATCAATCGTATGCCATGGCATCTTGCCGAACAAACATTGCTGACTCACTATTCAGATATGCACGTATAGATTAATGTTTATATGCTAGTAATATCTAGCTGTTTATGTAAATCTATGATGGTTGTTGCTTCGGAGCTAGTTGCGCAAATTCTTTACCCCAGTCATTTACTAGAAATTGGTGACTACATGTCACAGGACAGGAACTTGCAGGAATGCAGCTCCTCACTCACTCACACACTGCTGCTGATATTTCACTAGGTCTTATTGGCTTTTATGTAACATAACGCCTGTAATCCCCGAAGGATTAGGCAGAGGTGGCTACCTTCTAGTACGCCCACATTTCGCCAGTTATGTTTAAGTCCCATATAATAGCACATAGGAGACGAGCCTCCATAATTTCACTTCGTATCACAAGACTCTCTCAATGCAACATCTATGCCAGATTTAGATTTAGACTACCTCTGCATATAATTCTAGTCCGTACCAGCATTCTCGTTCAAAGCGATCCCAGCGAAGTTGGTACCTACACCTATATACGTGGAAGAACCGTTAATCAGACAAAGGGACGCTGTTCAAGCAGAAAGCGCTTCAAGCTGCTGGAATCACCGCAGTTTCTAGTACTGGGTTTAATGTACTGAAATTGTGAATCTATGGATGCGCTGGATATGTGCCGCTTTAATTTTTTTCTAGAAAAGGAATTGCCAAGGAATTGATTTTCTTTGTATTTTGCCGTTATGAGGGTTTCGTAGAATTCGTAATATGTTATTCCTCGTAGTCGTATATGCGATAAGATCACTTTTCTGGTTGCTTATGCTTATGTAAGCAGACGAGTTTGATCATACTGAAGAAATCCTAGTGCTAGTTCACGTCTCATTTATAAATATGACCAACATGGCGACTACCATTCCAACTGCGACGACAAACTGACAAATTACACATCGAAGCTAAACCACAGAAACTCATCCCCGATACACTGCCGAAACGCCAACCAGTCGAGATTTAAATTTCACAACAAACATTTCAGTTGGGAGATCGTAAGCAACTCCTCGCTAACTTGTTCCGACCGCGGGAATGAGGTGTTAAATACCGCCCCGGGCCGGCCCGTACCGGATGGAACCGGATAAATCTGGCGTAAACTGGAACTGTGCACCTTTAATGTACATAAATTCGGTTGCTTGACGAACTGGCTTGCGTTGTTGCAGTCTGGTTTAAAGCGGAGTTAATATATTTTGGATGTAATTATTCTTTTATGTTGGGGTTGTATTCGGTTTAGAGTAGGGGTGTTTTGAGGCACATAGGTACACTTCTAGGGGTTAGGACTCGTCATCATCTTTGTGCAATGTCTTCTTCTCTTTTCTTCCTATTTAACGTCTTTAAGGCACGAACTTCCAAAAACTCTTTCGTATTATTCACCGTCGTTTGTTACGGAGCTCTTGCGCAATATTGCATGCTGCTAGACCGTAGTGTTTTAGGCTATGCGGTGTCTATCAGTGAATAAGTAAGTTTGAGATTTCATAAAGCAGCCGAATACTCTGATTTTCGGAATACCACCATGGCATTGTATATTGCCCGACTACAGTTCTCGTACGTAGATTAAATTTTTGAGCCCAAACTTAGTTCAATAGGTCAGCAGTGAAATTAACTCATTAAGTTAAGTACTGCGGCTTGCAGTCGTCGCACATCCGTAATCCTCTAAAACATGGTTTAATCCCAATATAAAATGTCCATCCCTATAATATAAGTCTTACATAAAGTACTTTTAAAAAGCTGAATGGCTTCTAAAGATGACCAGCCAGTCCTCTTGGCATAGTGCCTTTTATGCCGCCGTGCTCAAAGTTCAAAATATAACTTATAGAGTTTTAGTCTCTGCGGCCAACGGCCACCTATGTAAGTGTAATTTGAGAAAATTTATTTTCGTGAAATAATACTTGGGTCAGTTTGCATTTGACCCTCGCGGTGACTTATTTTTGCGGTGTTCTTAGAATTTTTGAGAGGGATTTTAAAATGACTGCGGTACTCCCACAAATGTAACCACAGCTGTTATATATATGTCTTTATCTGTGGGTACTCCTAACAAAGACAAATGGATTAGGTTATTACAGTGCTGCATGTTTTTTTGCACGTTACCGTAGTCGAAACTAACGCCACGATATGTTTTTTCAATACAACTGATAATTATTTCACAAATTTTTACCACTAGCATTCCCGGCAATGCCAATCAAGCGCCAAAATATCCTTGCAGCAGTTTTACGTATATTATAAAAATGTATAAATTTCATACCAACTGTAGATGAGCTCTTTTTAAAGTAAATATTTTAGTAGCTCTGTCTGAAAAAACGTTACATAATATTAAAATACCCTGTTTCTCAAACTCAGATTATGGATGCCATGAATCCACTCGAACTATGATCAATCGTGAGCCGATGAGGGGGGAACTGGGAGGGAGGGGTTGAGAGGGAGAAGTAAGGCATAAAACTTGGAAAATCGGACGGCATCCGATCCGTGTACTGTCAATAATTGATAATGGATGACGTCATTATGTCAGCTGGTGATTGATTGGCTGTTCCGGCCCCGCTTTGAGATGCCACAGTGCAGAACAGTAGGTCAAGTTTATTTAGGTTGGATTGACACGTTCTTTTTGTCATCGTCATGCGATTGTACCCTAGTTCCTCTTGTGTGAGTGTGGGTAACTAGAATCAATACTATTTCTAGGTAAATAAAAAGTAACTTCGACTTTAGTGGTCAGGATAAAGTAGCACTCATTAATGTTCCCACTGGCTTCGCAGTTTGAGGTTCTCATTGGTTTTAGCCACCTCAGTCTTATCATCATTATCATCATTTCAGCCGAAAGACGTCCACTGCTGGACATAGGCCTCCCCAAGTGTCGCCACATTGACCGGTCCCGTGCGTCTCACATCCAGCGGATCCCTGCAACCTTTACCAGGTTTTTAATCAGTTATTTCGTATAAGCGACTTTGTTTATATCTCTGTTGAGGCTTTTCTAGTTCTAATCCTCCTCTAATATAACTAACCTGTTTTGTCCAGCTTATAGACAGACACTATCCCTTCCTTTTCTACAAAATTCTGTCGTTTGCTGTCAACTTCCTCCCTTAATCATCAGCTTAGTCTGCTGCGATGTCTCCTACCGTTTAAGGGAACCAACTCGATAGTTCCTTTAGCCTCCTATGATTGTCTTTTATTAAACGCATAATTCTTATAGAACAGAATTTCAATGACTGGCACAACTGAACCCACTGCTCCAATCTTCACCACGCGATTTAAAACATGATGTCTTCAAAGCTCTTTTAAGTTACATTGTTCACGATGGGATATTGACTCCATAAATTTCACCATGGCGGAGTATTTTCCCCATAATGGATGGAGGCACCATGAACTATAATGGCTCAACGGTTAAAGGAAAGTGCTTTAAAAAGGGCGATTGATCGAATGTTATTGATGGTGTATGCTTTGTAAAAAATCTTTATTCATTGTAATTGATGCCCTCTTAGGAAGCCAAGGTCATGTTTTATGATTTACGTTATAGTTTTTAGTGGTCCTAGAAGCGTGGAATGTGGAACTACTTTGAAAAAATGATGTAATTGACGCCTTACAGGACTAGAAATGATGTGATAGATGCTGGGGAAGGTTTCCGTCGTGGTTCGGCTACTTTTTTTCACCAGCTAAAATACTGGTTAAGGAAAAGATAGTCGTCTTATGTCATTTATGCCGGTCGATCGCAGTAGTCTAGTCTGCTCTTACATGGGATTTTAAAATAACTGGCAATATGTATGTGTATTATAGGAACATCTCTGCCTAACCCTTCAAGGATTACTGGCGTTATGTTAAGTTCTTTACTCCATTATATTAAAATACACTTTCCCAACGATTACCTTTCCAAAAACCGACTTTGTAATTGAGACATAATCTGGAGCTTTTAACAAAGAAAGCAGGAATGTGGCTCACCAACCTTGTACAACCTTTATGGAACAGGGACGGGGATTACTGGTCCCTTACGTTACCTTTACCTTATATCTCGAGATTTTGACGTAGATAAGTAAACTTGAAATGTCCCGATCACGGGGGTAAGGCGAGGTGCCGTTGCAAGATGAGCTGACCTAATTTTTCTTGACAAGTTCGCTTATTTTATATTAAGGTTTTTTTTTTGTTGAACATTGTGTAGTACTGAAAATTGTATTGTTATGTTTTTTTTTTTTTAGATGTTACCTACATTAAAAATTGTACGTACCTATTTTGATTTTAAAATCAGATTTGATGTATGTATATGTATTTCTACACCTTCACTGCACTACAGTATTCTCTACAAAGGACTGCATGGTGATGGCCGAGGGACGGTTTAATACACCAATATTATTACGTACCTGTTTCTGTAATATGTCGTCACAGGCCAGACGTCAGTTTGCACGGGAATGTGGACGTCATTCGTTTTTTTATTTGTAATTTTCGGTGTCAAAGTCAACATCGTAATCCGAAAACGACATACATAATAAAGTTAATTACACCTTTTTTTAAGATGCAATCGAAAACTGACTGATGTAAGGAAAAAAGCCTATTGCCATCAACCAGGCAGAATTCTGCGCTGCTATAAAGAAATTCCTAATAAAAAACTAATAAAACTTTGCCCCACCTAGGAATCGAATCCACGACCTAATTCTCAGTTTCATGCTCAGTAGCGATCACAATTGCAATAACTAGCTAGTCTCAGAGACAATTTTTTTCAATTTTTTTTTACGCAGACTTTAAAGGAATTCACTGCTAGACGATAAGTATGGAAACCCATAAAGTTTTCAATCTAATCGTAGACGAATCAGCTGCATAAAAAAAAAAACCATTTTCCGGATTCCGGATTTGACGCCTGACGCTAGTCACTGACCCAAAAGAGCCCGCTAACCTTGCTCATCCGTCACCGAAGCCTCGCTTTACCTCACATAAATAATTCTGCCAGTATCTGATTAAATATGCTTTTTTACAAATCGTAGACTTAATTCCGTTACTGTGGTATATCATTTATTCCCTGTATTGCTTGAAAGCAAAGGTATGAAAGCTTCCACATCCTGGATCTATCCCCAAGAGTCATCTCGTCAATTCACCTTGAGGTTCATGGGAAAATGGTCCTTATTGTCTTTGCGTTTCTGTTACTCTGCTCCGTTTGTGTTGGGGAAAACATATGAATTTTGTTTTGCATCTGATATTTTAGGTTGGCATATATGATTGACTGGGGAGAATTGAAGAAAAAAACGTGTTGCGCAAAAAAAAAATATGGGACAAGTGCAGGAAGATGATGTTTGAAGGTTGGCATATCATCCAGCTGTTACGATTGTTCTTTGAAACATAATTGCTTAACTGTTCAACGATATGATTATTAAGGCTCAGTATAAATTCAGACAAGATAAACTGCATCAGTTTGCACTGTTCATCTGAATCTTTAATACGGGGTGAAAGAGACACCGACGCGAAAACTGTTACCACGTATTCAGTACATCAAACTAAGCCTTCCCGCATAGAAAATTTTCATGGGTTATTCGCGACGGTTTCCGTTCCACCCCGTATTAGACATTTACTTTGTCTGGTTTCAGTATTTTAACATCACACCTGTATTTCTCCGAAGGCTAAGGCAGAGGTGTAACAATAGTACATACACATTTCACCACTCATATGTAGGCCCCGTGTCCCAAGTCCTATGTCCTTTCACAGTTATTATGTCTTGTGGCTGTACTCTGAGACTGTAGCTTATGTTTTTTTCATTTTTCATTGATGAGGAGCCCGTGGCTAAATAATAACAGCCGCTCGGGGTCGATCTTCTGGTTAAGCCGAGCTTGCCTGTGATGGTCCGTGGATGGGTGAGCACCCATTATATACCGAATCTCCGAGTTAGCCGTTGGTCCTTTCATTTATAAATCTTCGACGGTCATTACATGTAGTCAGCGGCCCGAATGTCTGTCACCCAGTATTACGGGGTATTGTATCACCCAGTACTAACTAGGTAGTGAAGGTCAGATAGACAGTCGCTCCATGTAAAAAACTGATAATCAGCTGCATCCGGTTAGACTGGAACCCCAACATTGTTGGGAAAAGGCTAGGCAGATGATGATGATTGGTCTATTTGATAACAAATCTATTTTATGCTTTTATTCTTTGATTTTGAATGAGAATGAGCCCATTGTTACCAACCGGACACATATCTAAGTATCTTGACAATCATGCTAGTACTAGATAAAGGGTGTAAATAGACCCTTAACATATTCGAAAGGAACTTGTTCTCCCGGTCTTTGTGATATTTTTTTGGTTCTAGACCATACCTGGGAGCCATCTAGTTATTCGGAGATATTGGGGGTCAAAGTTCCAACTTTTTCACAAGTTTTTTTTAAAGTAAGATTTTTACTTTAAACACCTCCACGACCCCGTACTATTCAATCCATCCATCAGAACAATGAACAAACATGATTTTTCACCCCAAAAAAAAAAATTGATTCCCAGCAATAATTTTTGCGTCGAGTTTGAGGTACAGAATGCTTGGTTGACGGCTATGTGAAGGGTCTGTTTATACCCTGTATAATACAGCATACATCTATATGTTGTAGCTAAGGGCACAGCCAATTGTCTCAGCTAAACTGCCAATAAATAACAAGGGCGTGCTGTAACTGAAGCTGTTTGGTGCACACAACATTATGTTCTGCGGTTAGTTCAACACTTGCCGTATCTTAGTAGTTATAGACTGTGCTAGAACTGGGTTTGGCAAGTGTGTAGAATCATGAATCATTATCCATTATATAATATTGATCTCGTCATCTATGAGGGGTACTACATACATGTCCGTGATGGCACATTCGATTTCGCAGTATTATTTGAACAACAACACCGACCGAAGGCAATTACTGCTATATTCTACTTTTATTCGTTTGAAAGGCATTTTGGACAACTGACTTTCGACATCTGCCTTTTCGGTCGCTTTTGTCAATCTTATACATTTAAGATTTATCCATCATCGCTTCAGTTTATAGAATGTCATTTTGTTCTATGGACTCTCAGTGCCATTATCAACTTTGCATGGTTAATCTTTATTTTTGTACCACGGTATGAACTATTATCGTATAGCTAGTTTCAGCTGACACGGCAGAAGAGGAACATCTGTAAATGTACTGCCTGTTTTCACCAACACTTATGACTAAGTGACCTAAATGAAAGCCTAGCGGTGTAATAATATTTAGAGATTCATTAACGTGCAACATACATACATCTCTCAAATCTCACAGGATTTCAAAATTCCATCAATTTTTCAATAATTATCAAACTTACGTGTCACGTGCACCAAAGACGAGTTTCTGTCTCACACATACACACAATACCCGCTCAAACTCGTTAGAGCTCCAATGACTCTCAGTTTTAGCCGATAGCCCGCCTCCATTAAAAGTTGGCCCTTTATTTAGCCGACAGCGGCTAAAAAAATGAAGATCCCGTCTAGTGTGGGGTACGTAGGATTGTAATCGCGGGATTAGTGGCTATAAACGCGGGATATTTTATATTTTATTTGGTGGGCATAGTTTTTTGTGTATTTGTTGAAAATTGAGTGTATGACCATTTGGTCCTTACATACTCCTTTTGATCATAGCAAGTAACATTCTGTAGTTCCTGCCTACCTCCAAGAAAAACAGTAGTGAGTTTGACTTTATGGAGCTTTAATAATTAAGATTTTAATATTCTGACCGAATCATTGTGTAATTCAATACGATTCGATTTCAGCTTTTATTCATTGTTACGTAGCAAACTGAAGTTTAACATATTTTTAATGAAATTCGTATAAATTTGTGCATTGTTTATCATTGCTCAAAAATTAGCAAACGCAGAGACATGCCATGACATTGCCTTAATCTTCACTCATCACGTAACCGAAACTCCCGTACTTTTATATCCCGGTCCCGGGATTTATATGATCGTCCCAACACTAATTCCAACGAACAAGTTTAAGCCACCGCAGAGGAAACTTGGCGTCGCGACGAACGACTGCTTTTTGTTGAAATTTGCGTTTTTATATATTCCGTGAGTAGGCCCGGGATATTGTGTGGGGATAAAACGCCATGTACTAGTGTTGTATTTAATAGTTTGGGAGAAAAACATTCAATCTCAGCCAGATTTAATGTTTTTCTTCGAATGGAAGAAATAGTAAGATCGTTGTGTGCTGGAGTTATAATGTTTGTGAAGCAAAAATCGTGTGTGTTGGTGAGATATTCGTCAAAATATCAAAGCAAGTTTTATCAGTGTTACCAAGGGGTCTGGTATTACCCTTTAACTGGATTGCGAAGGTCAGATAGTCAGTCATTCCATATAAAATACTTAGCTGCATACAGGTAGACTGGAAGCCAATCCAACATAGTTGGAAAAGGCTATAAAGACAGCAGGAAAAGCCAGTTTTTATTGAAATCCCACCCGTTGTATTGTTGAAGAAAACCCACAGATACTTTGGATCTTCATAAAAAAGTAGCGGGTTCGTAAGACAAGAAAACTGTAGTGTTAAAATATTCTCTTTCTCCCAAATGTTTGCCAAAACGTGCGAGGCCAACACATTATCCTTTGATACCAGCTGCATATGCACAGCCGGAAAATAAAACACATTCCCTACGAAATAAAGGCATTCCAAGGATGTGGTGTTCTGCACACTGCCCGGGTTATATCCGAATTGACCGAGCACACTGCATACAGCTGATACTGCTCTAGGTTATAATACTGCATTATTGAGTACTGGCCCACTGCACTGTCACCTGCTCTGGTGTTGGATACAAATTTTATTTTTCACTTTGCACAATACAGGCTGTTTTATTTAATACTAAGCTGCGTTTACACAGTCACGTACTACCGCGGTAATATAAATAAAGGATGTTCGAAACCCGTTGGGAGTTTTAAAGGAGAATGACTATAGTATATATATATATAATGAATATAGTATTATATGTTAAGTTAGTTAAGGCACATATACACATTATTCTCTTCCTTTTTACACACTATTGTCTACATTTCTTTTTCATTTCTCCTTTTTGCGGGTCTGCTGGCAGAAATTGCTTTAGAAATAAGGAGTACCTTAGTACTCATATATTATAATGTTATTTTCCTGTGTTGTCTTCTGTGTGTGCATAAATACTTAAATAAATAAATAAAACTAAATGACCAAAAGTAGGCCTCATTTTATGGTGCCGTGTCAGGAGTATTTATTGGTAAAAATTTTGACTTATTGGTTTGTTTCTATCTAACATTGGAGAACCTAAATAATAATATAACGCCTGTAATCCCCGAAGGGTTAGGCAGAGGTGTGGCTAATAGTACACTCAGATTTCGCCAATTATGTTTTTAGTCCCATGTAATGGGCGAGTCTATTGCCATCTATTGGGTACAAATCCAGACTCCGTGGCTGCTGCTGAGGAATTCCTAATGGAAATAACCCAATAATAATTTGCCAGACCCGGGAATCAAACCCAGGACCTCATACTCAGCAGTCCCACTTGCAACCACTGGACTGAATTTAAGTACGTCCGTTATTGATGGCTATTCCAATCAATTATTGAAAACGATTGGTACTCTCGATACTTTTATTAATCTATAGTCTACATAGTACTATTTGTTTCAAATGTTATTAGTAGGTACCTACATTTTGTAATTATCATATTAAAACTACTTGAAATTTTTTCTCCGTTTTGCACACAGGATGTTTTATTAAATGCTAGGCTGTGTATCACACAGTCACGTACTACCGCGGTAATATGTAAAGGGTGTTTGGTACTCTTTTACTTTTTTTTAACTTTTTTATGGAATATAAAAGTAGTTTTGGCGTCGTGCTTTACTGCTCATTTTGTATGTACCCGTTAAACGTGCTTGTTAACTCGGTGTAGTAGTCATGTGTCATTTTATTTCAAAAGTTTTCGGTAGTAGCTATAAAGGAATTGGATATTAGGGCTTTGAGTGGTGATTACAATGTGTGGAACTGATGACTTTTTTAATAGAAATGTTCATACTGTAGACATAATTGGCCTTGATCGTTGCGAGTGCTGGGTGAGTGGTTCCTCCCACAGATTGCAACTATGTGTCCCAACACATAGTTGCAATCTGTGGGAGGAAAATGGGTAGTATCCATCAGCGGGGCCAGTGCATGTTGGTGGATACTGTATTTTGTGGTGCCAATATGCATGACTGTTTTCAGTATGTCCTAACAATGATGAGCCGAAGAAAAGCACAACATCATGACTTTAACCAAAATAGTCATAATAGTGTTCTCAATCTAAATATCTTCATCTGCTTAGCCTTTGCCAACTATGTTGGGGTCGACTTCCAGTCTAACCGGATTTAGCTGAATATCAGTATTTTACATGGAGCGACTGCCTATCTAACCTCCACAACCCAGTTAGTACAGGACAATACGATACTTCCTGGTAAGACTACCTACCACTGACTACCTTTACAGGCTGTCAAAGATCTACAAATGACAGCTGGGAATGCACGGAGGAAACTCGGTATGTAATGTGTAGCCGTTCATCCACGGACCAACCTAGGCTAGCACGGCTTTACCTGAAAATCGACCCGAGCGGCTATTATTATTTAGCCACGAGCTACTCAATCTAGACAATTCTCAATTTAAACAAAACAACAAAAATTCAGGATGAAATAAATAAGTAATCGATCTTGTGGATACGGTGTCAGGGGAGGTCTGATTTATAAAGGCTTATGTTTAACTTACCACCAGATATAGTAACAAATAGCAGACAAAAGTAGTAAATGATCACCAAAATGAAACTCGCATTTTAATGTAAAATTATAACCAAAGTTTTAACACTTTGCTATCCTATTTAAGTAAAATGACTCCAAGTAAATCATGAGTAACCCAAAAATAGTAAATGATCACCAAAATTAAACCAACATTTTAAAGTAAAATTTTAACCAAAGTTTTTAAATTCTGCTGTCCTATTTAAGCAAAATGAGTCCAAATAAATCATTGTTATCCCAAAAGTAGTAAATGATCACCAAAATTATACCAGCGTTTTAATATAAATTATAATCACTAACCTAACCTAACCTAACCTAACCTAACCTAACCTAACCTATCACAGTGATTTATTTAGGCAAAAATAATACATTAATTTGGTCGTCAAGATTTGGTGATCATATTACTAAATTTGGTGGTCGAATACAATTTAAAGTGGAGTCGTGACTAAAATAGCTGGTACTATTGTATTTTTAGACTTTATTTTTCTGGTGTTAAGTAGATATTTTTGGTTACAAAACTAAGGGTATCAAAGCATTTTATGGTGGTCATTATATTTATCCCCATTTATAAAATATTACACTACGGTATAAGTAGAGCTTCAGTCTGACTGACACTGACCGCATGCCAGTCCATGCCAGTTGTACAGGAAAAATAAAATGCCAGGTGCTTTAGCATTTTGTATTATGTCAAGATGATGCTGTGTATGTGTCATGATTTAAAAAGCTTTGTTTCGAATAACACGACCCTGTTCGTTTTATTTTAGTGACTTCTGTAAAAGAAAATTGCAACTGCTAAAGGAAAAACTACATTTTTTTTATCAGCCATTCGTGTCCCACTGCAGGGCAAAGGCCTCCCTTCCCTCTTCCCACTTATCCCTATCCAGTGCTGTTGCTCGCCAATCTTTCTGAAAAGAGTCGAGTTCGTCCCGCCATCTCCTTCTAGGCCTAAAAACTACATATTCGCCGAAAATTCGGACCTGTCGAACACAATGTGAGTGTGGTGCTTTCTAGGACATCCATACCTCTGCAGTTACATGCACCGGCAGACCTCTCTAGTTGGCCGGAGCATGTATGGCGTACACACTCCATTATTATTATTATAAGCCTATATTGTCGCACTGCAGGGCAAAGAGCTCTCTTCCTTCCTTCCACATTTCGCGGTCTAATGCGATTGTAGGTCAATCCTTTGCGAAAGAGTCCAGCTCATTCCGCCATCTCCTTCTGGGCGCACTCCATTCTAAACTAAAATTCTCACGACGCTCTATCTCTTTCCTTCACTCCTTCTCCCTCTAACCCCGTCTTCGCCAATACATTCACAGTTGACAAACTGTCGGCACTCGGGATCAACAACAAGATATATTCGCGCGTACTTAGCGCAAGAGAGTCGGCTATAAAACTCAATGATACAATAAATCTAAATGAATTATCTGGAAGGAATAGTCCGCAGTAGAATAACATATTCTTTGGTACAGTCACGAGCGCCTATATGTATCTTGGCAAGTTTTAAAAGTGATTTTCTGATTGCAATTTCTTGTAGTTACATACCATAGTGTTTTGGAACCCATTTTTTAATACAATATTACCTGCGTGTGTTCGTAATTATGCTCCTCAAACCGGCTTCACCGATTTTAATGATTTTTTATGTACTTGTTTGGTCACCGGGATGGTTCTTATCTGTAGTTAGACCCAGCAGGTGGCGCTGTTGTCGAGATCCACGTACCAAATTGGGACAGTTTAACGTCTGTCAGGTCAGCTAATATTATTATAAAATAGGTCTTATTACAAAGCTGTAATCGCTTTTTCAAGAGAAATGGGTTTTCCATTCACGTAAGTAGATTTCGGAGTGTAAGTAGATACATATTGGTGCTAGTCACTGTACTTCTACTTGCTAAAACAAAACGGTACCTAATGGTTTTGTGTAGTATTTATGTTGTTATCAACTTATTAGGAAATTGTCTAGTTTTATCTTCTTCTGCGAGAAAGATTTTAGTTTGTATGCTGAATGAACGGTTCCTCTTATTAGAGAAAGATTTTAGGTTTTATGTGGATTGAACGGAAATTTAGGTGTAGAACTATTGATCATGACTCGAAGTACTTATCTTTCTAAGGGCCACCAGAGGGTCCAGACAAGAGTCGTTTTTCTACAGAACGTGGTTTATAGCAAGAAACCCTTTGCAGGTTTTACGCGATTAACCTTTTGACCGCCATTTGATTGTCACATATACGTGACAAGCAAGCGTGTGCCCTGTACGCCAAACGACACAAATATGTAACAACGGTAGGTTAAATCAACAGCATAAGCTCTGGCTGTCAAAAGGTTAAAGCATGGTTGCTAAGTCTGAGATCCTTCGATTCTCAATTCAGGTAGATCTTTGTTTTTATTTTTTGTTATGAAATATTTCGTTTGAATGGGGTTCTCTCTCATCACGTCGCTTAAATCGATTTTGTTCCGATAAAATGCTAGAATACATTCTACTTCAGAAAGCCACCTGTTACTTTCCTTATATACACCTTTGTTCATACAAGAGGTCATAGACGTACGCCGGTTGCGGGTACTAAACAGCTGACATTTCTAAAGAACATTACCAATTTCGTCGTTGGTCTAGAAGTCGCAAGCGCGATGGCTCTGAGGTCCTAAGTTCGATTCTCGGGTCAACTAAATTGGGTGTTCCCATCAGGAATTTCTCAGTAGAAGCCACGGAGTTTGGATTTGTGCCCGGTCGATGTCAATAGGCTCGCCCCTTATTACATGGAACTTAAAAACATAACTATTTGTTTTTAACAAAAAACGTTGCTCCACACTAGTTATTTCTCCTGTATTGTGGGTGCGCGACACGCAGCACATCAGTCAATCGCTCAGCCACTGCGCCAACCGTGCCGTCAGACTACGTAACTGACGAAATGTGGGTGTACTATTAGGCCCACATCTCTCTAACCCTTCGGGGATTACAGGTGTGATGTTATGTTACTACCAGTATCCTTCTTAGCTTATGTATTCTAATTTAAAAGCATGATTTATCCCATATCTAGTCAGCCAGTACTCACACTAGCCACTTAGACAGCGTTGTCAATATCCCCAATCTATCGACTTCGTCGTTCAGTCTACCTAACTATAGGTACATTTAGGCGTTGTCAACATACTAGTGCGATTTTCCACGCTAGTCGCACCGCCTAATTGCGCCAGTAAGTCGGCCATGTGTAACCGGCCTAAAGCCTTGATGAAATTGCCAGTTATCGTGCTACGAGGCGTATGGATGACCGAGTATGGGTGTGTCGAAATAAATGGGCAGTTGACAGATGAGTTTGGTAAAACTGCACTTAGGAGATTTGTAAGCGTATTTTTTTTTGCCTGCCTCGTTGGTTTAGTGGCCGCAAGCGCTGTTGAGCATGAGGTCCTGGGTTCGATTCCCGGGTCGGCAAATTGTTATTGGATTTTTCCATCACGAATTTCTAATTAGCAGCCACGGAGTATGGATTGACGGTTGATGGCAATAGGCTCGTCCGTTTTTACATGGGACTCTTAAAAACTTAACTGTCGAAATGTGGGTGCACTATTAGGGACACCTCTGCCTAACCCTTCGGGGATTGCAGGCGTGATGTGATGTGTATTATTTTTAGACTGCCCTGTTAGCGCTACTGCTAAGCTTGAAGTGCTGGGTTCTATTCCTAACCGGGAAAAGTGTTATTGGGCTTTTTTCAACTATATTTAATTGTTTTATCCACCAGAAATTTTTCAATAACGGCCCGGAGCGTGGATTTGTGCCCGGTTGATGGCAAGAGGCTGAGACATTGGAATTAAACAAACATAACTGGCGAAATGTAGGTGTACTACATATTAGGTACACCTCTGCCTAACTCTTCGGCGATTACATTATGTTAAATCCTGGGTAAATGAGAGTTAAACATTTTACATGTCGAAATATATATTAATATGAAATGCGAATGTTTGGATGGTTAGATGTTTGTTGCTCAATCACGCCAGAACGGCTGAAAGGATTTGAATGAAATTTGGCACAAAGATAGTTGAAAGTCTAGTATAGAAATAGGATCCTTTTTTTTGTCAAACTCACACATCAAAATATCCACGCGAATGAAGTCGCGGGCAACAGATAGTTTTCTTATAAGTACATCATCATCATCTGCCTAGCCTTTTCCCAACTATGTTGGGGTCGGCTTCCAGTCTAACCGGATGCAGCTGAATACCATTATTTTACATGGAGCGACTGCCTATCTGACCTCCACAACCCAGTTTTTTATAAGAACATCGTATGTTTAGTAACTTACCTGATATATCACATCAATAATCTAAAGATCTGGTCGCAAGATAAATATTATATCGCAATGTAGGAGATATCGCTTGATAAAGGTTAATGGCTCAAACTAGAAGTGATAACTAGCCAATTGAAACTGTTTTACGCACCTATCATATAGTATCATAGTGTAGATATCGCTTTAGATAAACTAGTCGTGAGTATATTATAGGTTTTTATCAATTGTTATAGAGGTATTGTGAAAAACTTGTGACTAAGATATAGCGGATTGTAACATTCTTTAAAATTATGCATTTTGTTTATCACGAGGGGAATGGTGCTGATAGTCGAGATACAGGCTATGCCTAGTTCGGCTACAGACACTAATCTCGTTGCCTTTATTGAAATTGTTGCCACATTACCATTGTAAACTAGTACTAAGTTTCTTGGAAAATAAACTATTATTATTTGGAAATAAACTATTATTATTTGGAAATAAACTATTATTATTTGGAAAAAAAAATATTATTATTTGGAAAAAAACTATTATTATTTGGAAATAAACTATTATTATTTGGAAAAAAACTATTATTATTTGGAAATAAACTATTATTACAGTAATATGTGTTATTATTATACATGTTACTTGTAGACTGCCTCGTTGGTCTCGAGGTCTATTCCCAGGTCCGACAAATTGGTATTGGGTGTTTCCATCAGGAACTTCTCAGTGGCAGCCATGGAGTCTTGATTTGTGCCCGGTTGATGGCAACAGGTTCGCACTCTACTACGAGGCATGTAAACATATCTGGCGAAATGTGGGTGTACTGTTAGGTACATCATCATCATCATCATTTCAGCTGAAAGACGTCCACTGCTGGACATTGGCCTCCCCCAAGTATCGCCACATTGACCGGACCCGTGCGACTCGCATCCAGCGGATCCGTGCAACCTTCACCACGTCATCGGTCAGGTACCTCTGCCTAACCCTTCGGGGATTACAGGCGTCATGTTATGTGGATATGTTGTTTATCATAAGCAAGTTTAGCAGTAGTGTAAAGTCCTGGTGAAAGAAAGAGAGTCAGAGTAACCGAGATCGTTACATTTATGTCTTCTATAAACTGGAAAGTACTGTAAACACTTTGGAGGCTTCGCCCAACTTGCTCAGCAGTGGGAATATAACGTAAAAGAAACACTTAACATCATCATGCCTGCAATCCCCCAAGGGTTAGGCAGAGTTGTACCTAATAGTACACCTACATTTCACCAGATATGTTTAAGTCCCTTGTAATAGGGGGCGAGCCCATTGCCATAAACCGGGCATAACTCTAAACTCCGTGGCTGCTACTGAGAAATTCCTGATCGAAATGGAAAAACCCAATAGCACTTTGTCTGACCTGGGAATCGAACCATGGACCTCATGCTCAGCTGCAGTCGCACATGGTAAATATGTTGCCTCAAAATAGAAAAAAATAATATATTTTTTACACGACGTGCCTTTACTCTCTATCACAGTTCACTTCTAACCAAGTCTAGGTTTTTAAACTCTCATTCTAAGAACAAAACGAAGCTGCATTTTTACTATCAGCTCAGAAGAGGATCCCCCATATAATAATCCTCACAAACCGGTCCCAACAAAGCAATGGTCACGCAAACGACCCAAGTTTTTCTATTACGGCACCGACCTTCTGACGTACTACATATCGTGATGGCCAACGAATTGCCATACGTCATCATTAAGTGTTTGAGTTGCGAACACTTTCGCATAGTTTGTTGGCACAGATTCCTTTTTGTTTGCTCCCCATTCAGTTACGGAATTTATGACGTTCAGGCTTTGAAATTTTATGGTCTCTCTAGGAATGTTATTGCGTTATTCTGTTTGGACGAGGAATAAAGGGAGTGTTGAGTGTGGGTATTGTGGGGGAAACTGACATTTTGTGCGGTATGTAGGCAGCATCTTCATCATCAGCCTCTCCGATTGCACGCCTCTTAGCTCGATTCTCAGCTATTCTCATCCAGCTGCTGCCCAGCGGAGGTCGTCAGTATCGTCACTCGTCGCTGCATGGAGGGGACTTAGGCACTGCAGATCGAAATGTCACATCCGTTGTCGAAAGAATGTTTACAGCTCAGATCAAAACAAAAAAACTGTCAAATTTCGTCAGATTACATATAAACGCGAAAAAAGGTCTTATCTTGAACCTGGTCTGGATTCGTGCCCGGTTGTTAGGCCGGGAATAGACTTACCCTGTACACATGAAAGGTGAACTCTAACACAACTGGCTATTTCTAAGTGTACTATAGAGGTACACCTCTGCCTAACCTTACGGGGATTACGGGCGTGATATTATAATTATGACGATAAAAACTATTAGATAGAAGTATGAACATGAATGTAAATATGCTATTAACAAGTAGGTACATAATTTGTCAATGCGTTAGCAAATGACATCTAAAAACTTTTCATAACGAAATTAAAACTTTTTTAATCAAACAAATAACAAATTCAATTCCAAATTATAAATTTTGTTTGACTTGCATTTACATTTTACATTGCTATTCCATGTGTTGATGGAGATTCCATCTGTCAAATGCAATAATGCCCATTAGCACAATTATGTAATTACGTATGAGTCAATTGACTCAAATGAGAGGTGATTGTCAGAGTTCCATGCTTTTTAAATAGTATAATTTTGTGTTAATTATTGTTTAATTGAATCAGCAGTTTCGTCAACATATTGCAATCACCAATTCGGTAGACAAGCATGGTGATGATGACAATTTTCCAACTTACCATATTTTCGTTCAGCAATTTCATCAGTTACACGGGTCTTCACAAACTGTTAATGAGGCAAACATGTGCAGTATTAAATATGTGCTAAACATAATTACTTGGAACCTTCTTGCAAAATTATGATCTTCAGATCAGAATGTAACGATAATAGGAAAACAGAATATGTGCGAAAGAGAGAGCATTTTTGCTGAGAGAACTGCTATTTATTATAAAATATATGTTCTTCACCTTCCTAACCATGGCCTGACCTGCACACTTGATGATCTTATGACTGCATCAGCGATCCGAGTTCGCATAGCTGAGTTTTGGGTCAAATATATTTGATGAAAACTTGCCATCGACACGCTAAGTGAGACCTTCCTAATTCATGTCTCTACTAATTATTACAAGTTTAAAAGACATGAGACATCTTTAGCAAATTATAATACACGTTTCCTCCCATCTAAGCTACATGATCACCCAATGCACTCACTGGAAGTAGGCTCTAAGTAACACGCCTCCCGTGCACCATTTCGCAAAAATACCGATCAAAATGCACAGTGCGCTTCTGTGCAGAATATGCACTGTGCATTGCAGCCCAAGAGAGAGGATTGCGCCATCGAATGAATTCTGCATGAACTGACACCACTTTGTTTTGAACATGAATTTTTAGCTCCTACGGGAATCTAGGATTGGCTGGGCCATTTTTGAGGCTGAGTTAGTTGTAATTATTTGGTTTTGTTAGGTCAAATGCAATGAGTTTGTGATACACAGGGTTGGTCATAGACTCTGTTCTCAATACATAGAGATTATCCAAAGAAACTCTTCGATGCTTCGAATAGTATTTCGTATGTTGTTGGAAATCCAAAGAAGTCAGTATTGATAACACCTGTCTCACCCTGAAATATCGTATAGTAGTATGGGCTAAACTAGTAGAAGCACTTTGGGTGGGTAATGGAGGTACAGACGTACATCAAGCTAAAAAAATTGTCCCAATCTACCTTGAACCTAATGATTTAGCGATAATGTTGAAAATCTATTAAAGATATACTGGCGTTGCTGGCGTCTGTACCAATAACCTAATCTTGTGTTCGTTATATAGCGTTAGTTAATAGCACTCAAATCTCAATTTTAAAACCGTCAAATCTATAATTTTATAAATAAGATATAGAGATTCCCTGAAGAATTCTCCATAAACCCGATAATCTTGAAAACAACAATCTATATAGATAGGTACTTTAATGAACTTATTAACAAGTTTCAACTTATCCGAAAATTGATTGTTGTTTGTCATTCACGAACAGTTCTCAAAGAGTTTACAATCGTGAAGTTTTCAGACTTTTCGGCTGTGTGTAATTAAAATTAAACACTTTGGTAAAAAGCTGTTCGATGGCTTTTTGACGAGGCGCGTGTAATAAGGGAGTTAATTGCTTTTTTGTACATTTTAATTTGGTAACGGTGTAGCTTTGTTTATTTAAACGTGTGGCGGGGAAGTGTCTCTTGCACTTGCTTTATACAATAAGTACTGTATTTGAGCTTTGTTAATGTTTCAATGATTTTAGTATGATTATAAGCAGCTCGACTTCATTCCGATATGATCCTTGAAGGCCTCTCCTTACTAGTTCTTCATAAACCAGTCACCAAAATATTAATCAATCAAATAGACTTCTGCAGTTCACTATTGCTTGTACTGTTCAAATCGTCGATTTTTTTAGCGTTATCTGTTACTTAAGACTTTACAACACAAATAAGGTTTTGAAACAATTTGTATTTTGTTTTGAATCTGCCTTTGTTGTTGGTCTAGTGGTAGCAATCGCGACTGCTGAGGATGACTCCCTGGGTTCGATTCCCGGGTCGAGCAAATTGTTATTGAGTTTTTCCATTAGGAATTTCTCAGTAGCAGCCACAGAGCCTGGATTTGATTCCCGATTGATGGCATTACGCTCGCCCCCTCTAGGCTATTAAATGGGACTTTCACCCTTTAAAAAAGTACTGCATCCTCGTTAGTAGTCTTCGATCTTAGCTACCAATTACTGTTGCCATGAACAAAATCGCCTGACTAAGCAAAAAGGTACGAACTTCAATTAATTAACTGTTGCAAAAAGTTAAGACGGTCGCGCGGATCGCTTTGGATACAATCACTTATCTAAGCTACTTTGTGTACTTCATTAAGTAGTTATAATGAATTGTGTTTTATCTACATATATGATTGTCAGCAATTGATTCTTCCTTCTTGTAGGAATTTAGATTTTTAGAGACATTAATATCTATCAATATCACACTAGTCTTTTAGTGTCTAGTCTTAATAATGACAGCCGCACGGGTCGATCTTCAAGGTTAAGCAGTGCTTACCGAGGTTGTTCTGTGGATGGGTAACCATCATTATGATCACATAATTATAATAAAATTGTAAAAGTTCAATGTCTGTTCATTGAAAATATTGAACAAAAAATTAAATGGGGGGTCTTTATTGCAGCAACAGAAGCCAATACACCAGTTTTTAGAATTTTTGACTGTGTGTCTGTCTGTCTTTATGTTTGTACGCGCATCACGCAAAAACTACTACATGGATTTGAACGCAGTTTTCACCGCACTAATGCTTAACTTAAAATATAGGCTACATTAGGTAAAGTTTTGGACCCGATAGCTGGCGCTGTGCGAAGCAAGGGCGGGCCGTTAGTTGTAAATAAAGAAACTAGCCACCATGTACTCGTAGTAATTATGCACTCTAATATCGACAACATTATAACCCCTCATTTAATAAAGAAACAAAAAGTTATTTTCCGATCGGACTTTCGTTGGCGTAGTGGCGTACCGGGCGCAGTGGCGGTGTAGCGCTACGCCGCGTACCAGCGTGTTGCTGACGCGTCATTACTGCCTTTGTGTCTAACGTCGCCTTGTCGCCTGCCTGTTGTTATTGTTATGTTTAGAAACACTTGGTCGTCTTTTCACTTTGTAATATGATTAAAAAGGTGGTTGAGGTTTTGTGTGTTTAATTGCATTTTTTTTTCATTTTTTTTTTGTTGGTTTTAACTATGTCTTTTATGTAATCTTGTGTCGTATTCGTTCACTTTTTGAAGTTTGTTATTGATTTTCTGTTGTTGTTAGTTGTTGGAGCTCGTGGCTAAATAATAACAGCCGCTCGGGTCGATCTTTAGGTTAAGCCGTGCTTGCCTAGGTTGGTCTGTGGATGGGTGACCGCCCATTACATACCGAGTTTCCTCCGTGCCTCGGAAAGCACGTTAAGCCGTTGGTCCCGGCTGTCATTTGTAGATCTTTGACAGTCGCTAGGCAGTCAGTGGCCCAAAAAGTCTGAGAACCAGTCTTACTAAGGGGTATCGTATTACCCAGTACTGACTGGGTTGTGGAGGTCAGATAGGCAGTCGCTCCATGTAAAATACTGGTATTCAGCTGCATCCGGTTAGACTGGAAGCCGACCCCAATATAATTGGGAAAAGGCTAGGCAGATGATGTTAGTTGTTGAAAGTATCGATAAGAAAAACGAGTACTTTCAATATTTAGACACTGACAACTCTTCATAATATGAGTAGGTAGGTAATCCATGCTTATTTGAGGGTTTGGAGAACAGGGTGTAAAGTTCTTCATCCCCCATAGAAAAGGGAGGATTCTCCGACCAGACGGGTGTTGTGTCTAGTCGGCTACTGCCCAACAGTTGTTGTCGGGTTTTTCTACATAGTCTTAAGTCGCGAATAACTTCACTTGTGCGATGTAGAATTTAGGCGTATTTCGCAACAGACAATGAACTAATCATTGTCTTTGTCATAGATGGCGCTGTAGTACTTTTTGTTCTATGTTGCTGTAGTACTCTTTGTAGTGTTGCTACACTTATATTATAAACGCGAAAGTAACTCATTTTGTTTGTCACCTTTTCACACCTTTAACTGTTGAACAGATTTCGACACGGTCGAAACCAGGTAGACCTGGGTTAAGATATGCCAAAAAAGTATAAAATAAAATAGAAAGCTAAATAATGTCGTGTAAAACAAATGTTAAATAAATAAATTGACTGCCTCCTTGGTCTAGCTGTCGCAAGCCCGACTGCTGAGCATGAGGTCTCGGGTTCGATTCCCGGGTCGGGCAAAGTGTCATTGGTTTTTTCCATTAGGAATTTCGCAGTAGCAGCCACGGAGCCTTTATTCGCGCCCGGTTGATAGCAATAGGCTCGCCCACTATTACATGTGACTTAAACATAACTGGCGAAATGTGGGTGTACTATTAGGTACACCTCTGCCTAACCCTTCGGGGATTGCATTCGTGATGTTACGATGTTATGTTAAATAAATAAACTTTATACTCATCCGTATTTAAATAAAATCAGAAACACAAACCTCACTCAAGAGGAGACTTCTTAAAATTGCAATTTCAACATTAATCCTAAGATTCGTAATTCTTAAAGAAATTTTCCCTAATTAAAAGCGGGTACTGTTGTACCCACAAAAGGAAATGTTTATTAAAATATAAAGAAACAATTATCTTTCTTACCTTTTTGGTGCCTACAGTTTTTTTTCGGAGATTTCGTTTACTCACAAAAAATAAAATCTTGTTTATTTTAGTGAATTTACATAATGAGGCTGAGACAAAGTTTGACTACGCAAGCTAACGCATACGAAAATTAACCTTATTTGTTAAACGTTAATTTCCATATTTGTGTATAAAATGCTCGCTCATAGTCGTCGTACTCATATGCAGGTTAACGTAATACAAAAAAACGGATCATTTCCTTATTAAATGCTATGTAGGTGTTACCTGAAGTAAAGCGTTAGTCCGCTCTATACACCGTGAATTTTTAGTCGTCTTACAAACGTCGTCCATTCAATGTACCTGACATAAAATAGCTCTAGGCGCGATTTTTTTTTATCTTCCATAATAGGTACAAAGAAAAATAATAATAAAAAATTTGAATAAAATTATTAAACATCCTGTTAATGATGTTTACGTGTCAAACGGGAGAACAATACCTACCCAGCACTCGAGTCCAGTAGATCATCACTCACAACAGGGTGTTTTAACTACGTCATGCGTCATAATACTGAATAATATTTTTATTGTTAAATTATTAAAATCTCATAAATACTTATTTTTTTTTATGAATGTTTCGTATTCATTGGATACATGAAGTAGGCTGCCGTTGTAAGACGACTAAAAAGTCACGGTGTAGGTTTTAGCCTTCAATTCAAGCCGAGAGTATCTATGTACTCTTAGTGTCAGTAGAATTGAAGATACAACTTGACCTGACTTGTCATTACGTGGATATTCCATTAAGACGGTTTCATTTGCCCTTTGACTACTTGGAAGATCTGAGATTTCAAGAGCCTTGCGAGTGAATGACACCCTTGCGAGTGAATTCGCGGTCTATTGTGACGATTAGCAAGGAATTCGCAGAAACTATCGGAAAGCCTATTGGAAGATGTCCATTGAAATTTATTCTCCAGGAACTGCGAATTAAAGACACAACTTAACTGAAGGAATAATTTCATTATAGAAGCGAGCCATTTTAAATACACCTTTACCACTACGGATTAAGGTTCTAGCTTTAGAAAACTGTGACATATAAAGACAATCTGCACTTCTACGAAACGATCAGCGAAATTACCGTCGTAGATAGTAAAAAGTGATTTTACGAGAGCTTAGGTACCTCAGTATCCTTCGATTTACAATGAAATTGCCAACCCACTATTCATTGACGGCTATCTACAGTTAACACTACTATAAACCAGTGGACAACGCGCAATGAATGTAGAATGTACAATACAGTCCAATGTCGAAAGAGATTTGACACAGTTTCAGTACGGAGATTATGGGTATGTGACTCTCTGTCTTCAGTTGTTTGCGTCGTTATGTGCCCGACCAAAGTTTTTGGCGATCTTTCCCCATTTTGTCGATCTTTGGGTTGATTTTGACCTTCTCTCTGTCTCCTCTCATCTTTCTTAAATGCAAAATATATCATATAAATATATTTTGCGTTAATTCCATACACGTGTCGAGTATAGGTTTGGGTGCATGATCCATATTTATTTTTTGCAAAACCTGCACGTGCGTCTTTTTCGCGCATTTAACGCTTAACATTTTGCATGGCATTTAATGTAATGGATTTCTGCAAAATAACGCCTGATTCCATAACTTATCTTTCATCTTTTTATATAAAACAGGCGCTTTATATTGTCACAGTTGAAGAGTTGTCACATTGTAGTTGTAAATGACAACTGCCCTGTTGGTTAAAACCGGGCAAAGTGTCAAAATTGCGGTATCATAGCTCCGTGCCTAAGAAAACACATAAAGCCGTTAACCCTGCCCCTAATCTCTCTCCAGTCGTGTTTTTTTACCGGGGTGGTAAGACTATGAGGGTTAGGGAAGACGGAACGCATCTGTGTTTGCGCGCACACTTGTCCACTATAATATTTCCTGTGTCGATGACCATTCTCCGCTGAGATTGATCGAAAACGGGACAGGATGACTAAACATGTACTTGTAAATGATGAATTTAGATGTAAATATCTTGAGTAAAACAAGTATAGCGTATGGAGGGAAAGATACAAAACACTACACGTCAGATGGTTATCATCTTGTTAAGATATTGTGACAGATTACTCGCGAGACCCAAACAAGAGTGGATAAAGTTTGACATCACCGCAAACAAGGCTATTTCGGTACTTTTTACAGACAAATGTAGAAAATGTAATGTTTTCATGTTTATTTAGGCTTTAGGCCCCACTGCAAAGGCCTAAGAAGGTAAATATTGTGGCTCTTGTAAAAACAATGAGTAAATACCACATTTAATACAGAAATATTTCGAGTAACAAGACAAAATTACACGTCAGCTCAACAAAATTAAAGGTGAAGAAAGGGGTCCGCATGGGGCGATGCCTGCCAGGGCTGTGGGACTGTTCCAAAGAGATACCGTGGCCCTGGAATACAAAGGGCAAAAGAAGGAACATGGATGGGTTTTAGTCAGTAGAAGTCTGACACTCCCTTCGGCTCCGCCCAGAGTAGGGGGGGTCATTTGATGATTTCCGAAAAAATAAATAAAAAAAGGTTGGGTTTTTTAGATACTAAAAAGGTGCCTATATACGGTCGAACAAGCAAAGTAAATGATGCAAACATTTCCAGTTATAATAATTCCAAACTCTTATGAGAATCATCTAGGAAAATCCGATTTATTCAACTGAGAATCGAATCCATAGCATTACTATTGAAGCTGCTGCAATCCAACGTTATGCCAAGTGGAATTAATTCAGTTAAAATGAAAACATTTTCATGATTGAAATGAAATCCAATACTTTTTTTAATTAATATATATTTCCAGAAGTAGATATATATTTACGAAGCACTTGTTTCACTTCAGTTCTTCATTAGTAATTTCAGTGGAACAAATTGTAATAATCTGATGAAACAGTTAACGAGAAATAATTGAACACAGACTAAGTAAGTGCTTCCCAATATTGTTTAAAAGTGAACGTTGCATTTAAAACAATATGTTAGTCTTCTTGTTTTTCTTTGCGTATCGATGTTACTTCCATACTGCCGTTGGTGTAGTAGTCGCAATCGTGACTGCTGAGCATGAGGTCCTGTGTTCGATTCCCGGGTCGGGCAAAGTGCTATTGGGTTTTTCCATCAGGAATTTCTCAGTAGCAGCAACGATTACCCGGATATTGGTAATTATAGGCTCACCCCATATAACATGGGACTTAAACATAGTTGGCGAAATTTAGGTGTACTATTAGGTACACCTCTACCGAATCCTTCGGGGATTACAGGCGTGATGTTATGTTACTTCCATATTATACAGTTTGGGGCCAGTAATTGGTCACGTTTATTGCAGCGTCGGAGGCGCTATTCAAGTCATCGAGAGTGCAGGTAAACGGACATCTGGGGTATCTCAGATGTCCGTCCAGCAGGTGGGGAGCGGGGGAGGCATAGTTTGATCCGGAGCGCCGCACTCGCACTCGGTGGTGGAGGAATTAATAATACGCCATTTTGTCAGATTATGTTTGCAACGACCTACTTGGATACGCAATCGATTCTTTTTTCTTCTCTTTTTCAACCTGCCAATCAATGTTGAGTTTAGGTCTCTCTCAAATCTCGTCAGTTCTTCCGACCAATCGTCTGTCTACCTAGTCGGTTGTCTTCCCACATTCCTCCATCCCATCCGCGGTCTCCACTTCAGCACTTTCTTCCCCCATCTTTCATCGAGTCTATGCAATCTATTCAAAGCTTTCCAAATAGGCTACTGCGGTTTACTACCGGGAGCCAGGTGTTCTTGGGGCTTCACGAAGTCGTAAGGTGGTGGTCACCTCTCTTGCCATTAACTAGCTTCGTTCTTAAGGCGGCCTGTTTTGGATTGCCAGAGTGTAGCGTAGGAAGCTTATGCGACTTCTACCCTGGGTAGTTGTCTAGTCGTAAAGGGGATGTCGAGAATCGGATTCTTGGTAATTTTTTCCAGCGTACATGCGACATCCCTTCGTACCTCCCCTTCGTACATCGTTCCCTTCGTTCGTTGGTGGTGCGATACCTGATTTTAGTTTATACTACTAGGGAAACTTACAGCTAATATAACATGTTCTTAAACAATACGAGTTTGAGGGCCATTTACAAGTTTCTACTTATAAACGCTTGAAACACTCGAAACAAAAAAGACAAAAAATGGTAGGAAAAACTAGTATAAACTAAATTAGGAAACAAAATAATAATTAATACAAACTACAAAATAAAATTAAAAAAAAAAACTACATTCAGACGCAAACAATTTCAACACAACTTTTCCGTAAAAAGTTTTTCACCAACTAATTCTCAAGCCGAGAAACAATGGTTTTGAAAATGTCCAAATCATGTTCCCTAGTCAGTTTATTAAAACTTCTGCTCGCACGGATCAGAAACGTATTCTGCCTGTACGCGGACTTGGAGTGAGGGACAAGCAACGAACTATGTTTGCGAAACATTTTGCAGTGTGTTACTAATCCTAAACTATCTAACAGCTCAGGACAATCTATAGCATAACAAACCGTATTTAATAATGAGTTATTGAAATAGTAAAAGAGTTTGTAAAAAAAATAAAAAGGTGATTTTCAGCATTGGCCACACTGAGCTGATTTCAGTGGGAGATGCGGGTCACGACAGCGAGCATCGATTGTTTTCATGACTAAGAAGACACGTGATTATTCGCACGTTGTATCACCATAGTAATCATACCATAACCATAATCATTTATTTGCAATAAGTAATGGAAATTGGTACATTTATGGTCTTAAAATCAGTTGAGGTTCCTAATACACAGTCAGATATAGATGACATGCAAAATTTTACAATATTTTAATGTTAGAGCAAGCAATACATATTAATGTCATTAAATGTCGGTTTCTATCACTCATTATTGTTACAAAACATTAACTATAGTTACATTAATTTCAAATAGATAATTATTAACATTATTTAAAAATTTATAAATAGGATAACGCCTCCATACACTTCACACACAATCGCCGCGGGCAAATTTTGCCGCGTCCCATAGCAGATTTTATCAGCGTTTTAGTTATACCTAATGATACAATTAGAGCACAGTTTTGGCAATGAATTTGATTTTGATCACAACGTTTTAATTTCATTAATTAAAAAAAAATACAATATTTCTGTAGTAATCTCGTATTTATTTAGTCCTATATAGTTTAAGCACTTATTAACATTCTTATTTTATGCACTTGACCGTGACTGTACTATCCAGTCATTCTGACGGCCAACACTTAGCATAATTACGATATCGTCACTAATCAATACAGGGTGAAAAGGACATCGTCGCACAAACGATAGCCTGCTGTTTTCTGCAATATATATATGAAACAGCTGTTTTTTTTTATTGCAAAAATTTCTTTGTGTGGGGGGGGGTCGGAATGATGTACTGAATACGTGATGCCCCTTACACCCTGTATATTAACACTCATTCACACCGTCGTGACCTCCACATAGGGGTCAGAGTTCCACTCAATCACAGAATAGTTGCTCCAAACAAAATTACCCTTTAACGATAAGGGCGCTTCAAAAGCCAAGTACAATATCGCTTTAGCTCCTTCTTCGTACATCTTAGCCGTCTTCCTTCCTTCCCTGCTGCTGAGGTTTCCAGGGTTCACACAGTTTATTACTACTCCTCTGTCAGCCCATTCTCTGTGTTGTAAGAAGGTTACGGCGTTCAAAGCAACCTTGCTCACAGAATGGACGCTCATCCCCCAACCTTCCGTTTTCTCTGTCCCCCGTCTCGCAGCCTGTTCGTATTCCTGCATGATAGCAACCAGCTCATCTTCAGTTAAATTAGAATCACTAATCCTTTTTCTTATCTCATCGTTCTCTATTGTAGCTAGTAGACCAGCTGGACCGGAGACGTTGATCACTCTTGCATCCTCGCTTAGTATAGGGTAGACTAAATTACCGAAATTGATGTATCCGTAGAAATTAACACTGAGCGTTCTTCTTACAATTTCTGCGTGTGATATCTTCTTTTCTGGTACGTAGTCAGTCACGTTGATGATTAGGTCTATTCTCTCATCTAAATCCTGGATGTAGTGTCTTACTTTTATAATGCTTCTCGTATAGGTCACGTCCATTTGTAGGAAGTTCAGATCTAAGTTGTCTCTCTCCAGATTTTTGAGTATGTTGAATCCTGTCGTTTCGTCTTCGGCGGTAAAGTATATTTTTCCATTGTAGTTTTCTGTTAGTCCCTTCAGTACTTGGTAGCCGAGGTTACTGGCGGCGCCGACGACAAGGGCCACGTCATACATGGCTCGCGATACTATATAATGTGGCTTTATCACGTTATCACGCGATCAGTTATGTGCGTTATCACCTCTGACAATGTAATGTTAGAGATAAAGTTTCAGTTCTAGATAAGAGTGACACAGTTTTAGATGCAGATGCTGTATATTATGTACTAGAGTTTTAAAGATAGGTATTGGAAAACATTTTTGTTTTTTTTTTTCAAATCGTGGCATGTTGCCTAATCTTTTGAATGGCAGCACAAAACTTTTTGCAACTTAAGTAATTTGGTATTTATGTATAAGAGGTACGGAAAAAATATTTATATTAAGAAACTATTTCTTGATACATTCCTGGTCGCTTGTTCATATTTGATTTTATGAGACAATACTTTTGTACGAGTATTTCGCGGAAGCCTGATCGAGTTTACCTAATAGGGAAATAATCTCATACATAATATATTATGGCTCGCCCATTTCCGCTCCGCTCGAATGAAAATCGCTCGAAATGAAAACAGAATCTTAATACTCCTGAATCTCAAGAATGTTTCTTTAGCAATTTCTGGTACATTATTAATTAAAAACTATAAAATAACCTAACAACAAACTATAAAAGGGCTTAAAAAAACTCCTCCTCAACGCTGTCAGCTGGTAATGTGCCCAAGAGACTGACGGCGTTGCCACGTTGTATGGCAACACTTAGCCTCTGACCAAGGTAAAAACCAGCCCTTGAGTCACGGGAAGCGTCATTCTCGTAAATCGATTCATTTATTAAACTAAGAATCTATCTCTTTTTGTCTTTTATAGTGATGTCGTTAAAATCCGTGTCTATCGTCCAAGACCAAGGCGTGCTAGATAAAAAGATAAACACAACAATCAAATTCCTAATTAATCACTGGTAGTAAATTATTGCGTGATTTTGATAACACGTTTGGTGATAATGGTTCACTGATAATGGTGTAAAAATAATATCGTTAATCATTGCGGTGTTGGAGTTGAGATAGCGAAATGCTGCAGTGGGTCATAGTAGGTTGGGTATGTACGTATAGTGCAGACTGGTACGCACTCGACGCACTTTGTTTTTTTTTCAACACTAATTAGGCTTGCGTTCGGCCGCAACTCGCCTGTTGATGATGCGGCCTAAGGTGGAGCACGCTTGCCTAGAAGAAACCGATTCTTATTTTTTTTTTCTTTTTTAAAAAACGTTGCTCCTCACTACGATTTTTTCCTGTATCGTGGGTGCGTTTACAAACATTTAAATTTACATACACAAACAGTCAGACCCGGAACAACTACCTGTAGGCCATACAAATATTTGTTCCGTGCGGGAATCGAACCCACGACACGAAGCGCAGCAGTCAATCGCTCAGCTACTGCGCCAATAGTGCCGTCAAACGATTCACTCGAACTTTGAATAGAAAACACTCACACACACACACTCACACTTTCGTAACAGAGAAGCCGGCAGTGAATTCCACAGACTGACGATTCGCACAATAAATGTGAAAGCAAAGCGCTTTGTTCGTCCACCATATAAAGGTGACGATTCATTCCAAGGTCAATGATACTAGTTAAGTAGCTCTGGTTAAATGAAATAGTAGTTATCATAATCAGGCTATAACTGCAGCAGTCCATTGCTGTGGATGGGCTTCTCCAATTGCATGTCGTTCAACACCAATCCTTGGCAACATCCATCGTAATACCAGCAGTTATGAAGCAGGGAGCTGTAATGCATAAAGATATAAAAACTATAATTATCAAGTTTGTCTGTTACCTACAGACAAACTTGATAATGATAGTTTGATATGATCGGTATATCATTTAGTAAATGTATTCTAAATCCGAATTAAAAACAGAAATATCTACATAAATGTGGTATGTACTATAGTACAGTCACCAATAATGAAATCAATTGACATAGCAAAATTCAAAAGCTATTTTCTCCTATTGTTTTGATTAAAGTTTTTCGTTTTCACGAGCATTGTATTTTAGAAGTCTACATTATTACGAAATTGGTTTTAACTCAAAGTAGAAACCGGTATCCGTAACCGTTAACTACTTAGTAGCAGCCACGGAGTCTGATTTTGTGGCCGGTTGATGACTATAGGCCCCTTATTACATGGGACTTAATATAACTGGCGAAATGTGGCTGTGCTATTGTGCCTTACTCTTTGGGGATTACAGGCGTGATGTTATAGAATACAATAGACAAGATTTTTTTTACGTGTTTTTATGTGTTTGGATTTGTTTTTTGTTTGTTATGTGTGTGTGTTTTTTTTAAATTTTTTTATGTGTAGAAACCGTCCACGATAAAATCATTTTAGAATTTGCGAAGTGTTGACATTTTATTGCTCTTAACTGTACATAATAATATGTCAGAATGTTGTTAAAAGGAGATCAAACGGCGAACAGCCGTGAGTGCTATCGCGACACCTATATACCTGCCTCTATCTATATAACACTTGTGAACAGACAGGTTCATATAATGTCCTTGCAGTTGTAATATCGATTGTCAGTAATTGCATTTTATTGTTATTAGCAAACCTCTTGAGATAAACCCTTATTGGTTTTAGCGTAAAGCACATAGCGCCATAGCTAGTATACCTAACCTAACATAACAACATGCCTGTAATCCCCGAAGGGTTAGGCAGCTGTTACCTGGTGGTATCGTTTAACTTTAAAACACCCACCGTACCACTAGGGGTACGGCCAGGGGTACTGTGGGTCTGCAGTGGTGATAATATTCCCACATTTTGCCAGTTACGTTTAAGTCCCTTGAGATAGGGGGCGAGCCAGGCACAAATCCAGACTACATAACTCTACTGCGAAATTCTAGATGAAAAATTTCAATAACACTTTGCTCGAACTGGGAATCGAAGCTAAGACCTTATGCTCAGTAGTCGAGCTTGCGACCGCTTTAAAATATGAAAAAATATAAAATTTTCAGAATTTGATCCTTAATAGCGACATTAACGAATGGTGTAATAATACAGTGTGTATTTTTTTCCGAAATCAATGGGTTCGATTCCTGGCTAGTATTCGTCAAAATCGGGCTAGAGACTCCTTTGAGTATTTTTATAGTATAGCCTCATAGTTTTGGATTTGGCCATCCAAGACCACTTGAAAAATCCACCTGTATAATAGAATTGCGGAAAACAGTAGTATATTCAACACGTTATCGTGTTAATGGATACCTATTCGATTTGTGAATTAATGTAGGAAATCGAGCAGAAATTATGTAAGTGATAACGAGTGATTAAAATACGTCAATAACGTAGTAGGTACCTATTGTTTACGCTGAGACCTGCGTGATATGACGTAGGTTGTTAATGATTTGCAGACTATGACAGAATTCCAGTAATACTAAAACATAACTGGCAAAATGTGGGTGTACTATTAGGTACACATCTGCCTAAGTTTCAGGGATTACAAGCGTGATGATATGTTTTGTCCAAAGCTAAACATCAAACGCAATTTATTTATGTAAATTTTTTAATTTAATGTATGGAACATTTTATATTCGAGTTTTTATTCAGAGAGCAATCTTACACTTATCTTTTATAGAAATTATAAGTCAAGCCACAATTTTTTTCTTGTCCACGGAACCTTACCTCTGATTTAATATGTCAGCCTCGGGAAAATAAGAAAGCTTCTAATAAACTAATTCGTCTTTTTTAAAAGCGTCAAGTTAAGAGCAACAATTATTTTTACTTTTCTCTGTGATTTTACATCACCATCTAATTTACTAAGTCAGCCACGGATTTTGCAACTCGCCAACATTTTAAGTTTTACAGCTTCAACGTATGTTGCTTTAAAAAAATATAGTTCAAGCGTCAACTCGAAAACTTCATTGATATAACTTAGCTTTTAAAATATTACATTGTGTTTGTGGGTTTGCGGGTCAGACTTCTTCAATGATTCGATTTATTTTTTATGGTGTTAAGACGTTTATTAAAACGAATTTACATGTGTATTTAATTATGATTAAGGTGAACAATAATGGTGAACCGACTACCATGTTGTTTCTTCTGTAGTGATCTATATATATTGACGGACGTGCCGTGGTACGAACGAGTAGAAGCTTCTCGGCGCGAGTTCCTCAGCGCCGACCAATCAGCGCTCCGCGCACCGTCGTTGCTCCGCTCCTATTCGCTGATTCGCTACCGCCAAGCCTCGGTCCACTCGACGGTAGAGGGCCACACGTAATTTAGCGTCCTCCTCCACTAGATGGCGTTAACATATGCCCCCGGCCTTGGAAGCTCCTGCTTTCCAACGAAGTACCGATGACGTTGAAAGTTCTTGAATGGATAATGAATGTTTATTGTGTATCCGTCTTCTTCTTCTCTTCTGGCGGTAACAAAGGACATATTTTTGAGAATGCCCTTCGCACCGTCCCGGTCGCCGTTTTGATGTCAGCGACTCTTGACAGGCCATCTTTCCCAGGACAGGTATGGAGAATTCTTCCCAAGCGCCACTTGAGAGGTGGAAGATTATCCTCCTTGATGAGTACAAGAGTGTTAGGTATCAATTCTTCCTTACTTGTCTTCCACTTCGTTCTGGTCTGTAGCTCCGCTATGTACTCCTTTGACCATCTCTGCCAGAACTGCTGGCGCATCTGTTCCACACGGTCGTAACGGGATAGGCGATGTGAAGCTGTAGCTGTCAGGTCTGGGCTGGCATGTGCGGTGAGCGGTCGGCCAATCAGAAACAGAGAAGGGCTGAGGGGAAGAAGGTCAGTTGGGTCTGTGGACAGTGGATACATGGGTCGAGAGTTTAAGACGGCCTCGATTTGGGTTAGTATCGTGCTAAACTCCTCATACGTTAAGTTCGCGTTGCCAATAACACGACGGATGTGATATTTGCAAGACTTTACTCCTGCCTCCCACAATCCCCCGAAATGCGGAGTATATGGTGGTATGAAATTAAATTTAATATTATCCTCAGCTAAGAGCTCTATAAGATTATCACGATTATACTTAAGAAATTGTGTAAGTTCCTTCATTGCTCCAACAAAATTCTTACCATTGTCAGAAAATATTTCAGCAGGTTTACCCCGTCGAGACATAAACCGTTTTAGAGCTAATATGTAAGCGTCAGTTGTTAAATTAGTAACTAATTCTAAGTGAACTGCACGCGTTGAGAAACAAACAAATAGACAAATATAACATTTCTCCAATTTAGCGCCCCTCCCTTTACGGTTCAAAATAAACATGGGTCCTGCATAGTCTACACCGCACCTTAAAAACGGATAACCTGGTTCTAGCCGCTCTACAGGTAAGTTACCCATTTGAACTGAAACAGTTTTACCCCTAATACGTGTACATGTCACACATGTATGTACAACGTTTCTAGCCAGATTACGGCCTCTGAGGGGCCACCAATTTTCTCGTATGCTAGCTAACAATAATTGAGGACCGGCATGAAGCTGGCGCTTATGCTCATATTGAAATAACAAGCGTGTAAAAGTATGTTTGCTACACAACAGGATGGGGTGTTTTTTATTGTATGAAAAGTTTAAAGAATTATCTAATCTACCCCCAACTCTAATAATGTTATTATCATCAACAAATATGTTAAGACCAGAAATATTACGGTTAGCCTTTAAGGTGACATTCCCCTTTGAAGAAATATCAAGATCAGGAAACGACTGGTTTTGTGACATTTGAGTTAATTTATTAATAGATTTATTTAATTCATCTACTTGAAGCGGGCCGTATTGACGATTTACCTTTATTTTATCACGAACGTTATCAATGAAACGCAAAATATAAGCACATACACGCTTCATGCGAGTAAAAGAAGAGAATCTCTCGAACGGAAAAGTATTCTCATTAGTATGATGTACTAACAGTGTAGTGGTTACTTTAATATCTGGCAATTCGTTAAAGTTGACATTATGACAACTGTGATCATAACTGAAATCACACAGCCGTTCGTGTAAAAATGCCGGGCCGTGCCACCAAATATCAGCTGTGCGCAGCGCGTCAAGCGTGACCCCGCGTGACACCAAGTCAGCTGGGTTGGATTTACCTCCTACGTGTAACCATGGTAAACTTCCCGTAAGTTCATTAATTTGAGCCACCCTGTTTTGTACAAACGTTTTAAGAGTGTTAGGTGGCATTCGTAGCCATCCCAGCACAATTGTGGAATCAGACCAAAAATAAACATTCGTGAATTTTGAACGAAGTGAACTTATAATTTTCGAGTACAACTTTGCACCTAATAGTGCCCCACATAATTCCAAACGCGGTATGGTTATCGGTTTGACAGGCGCGACCTTCGACTTAGCGCATAACAAGGCTACGGATACATCAGTATTGTTATCCGAGTACATACGCACGTAAGCACAAGCGCCGTAAGCACTTTGAGAGGCGTCAGTAAATATATGTAATTCTATATATTGTATTTTACTGTTTATAACCTGACGTGGTATACGTAAATTACCCAAATAGTCAAGAGTGTCAACGAATTTTTGCCAATTAATTAAAATATCATGAGGTACCGGATCGTCCCATCCGATTTTATACATCCATAATTTTTGTAGTAATATTTTTGCAAGTATTACAATAGGCGCTAATAGACCTAACGGATCGTAAACTTGCGAGATTGCTGATAACATAATGCGCTTAGTAACGTGACTCCCGTTTAATTTAAGTTTAGTCGTATAATGTAACTCGTCTGTATTTGCGAACCAACCTAAACCTAACGTTTTACTTTGACAGGTTTCGCCTAGAGATAAATTCTTTGACACGTTTAAAGTTGACAAATCGAAGTTAAATAACCATTTTCGTAAACAGAAACAACCCGATTGTAATACCGTAGAAACTTTATTACAAATGTCTAATAATTCCATTTTATCGTCACAACCCGATATCAGATCGTCAACGTAAAAATCTTTGTTTATAATATGAGCGATGTCGTTATCAGCGCATTCCGACGCCAGCTGTTGTAAACATCGCATACTTAGGTATGGCGCGGACGCCGTACCGTAAGTTACTGTGTTAAGCCGGTACACACCGAGCGCATCTAACGGGTTTTCTCTCCATAAAATTAATTGTAAACATTGTTGATCGGGTTGAATTAATATTTGTCTGTACATTTTCTCGATGTCTGCACAGGCAATATATGTGTACTGACGAAATCTTAAGAGAATGGCAACAATATCATTTTGTAAAGACGGGCCAATCAATTGTATGTCATTTAGTGATTGACCGGAAGTAGTTTTAGCACTAGCGTCAAATACTACTCGTAATTTCGTAGTTGTACTATGTTCTCTAAATACACCGTGATGCGGTAAGAAGTAATGTGGAGATGTATAAGTATCTATTTTTGTCATATGACCGAGTTCCAAATATTCACGCATAAAATCAAAGTATAATTTTTTATAACTCGGTGTGCATCGACCCAACTTGCGTTCGAGCGCGAGGAACCGACTCTCGGCTTGTAAGTATGAGTCGCCTAGTTGATCAGCTGATTCGCGTAGTGGAATGCGCACAGAGAAACGACCGTCACTATCACGCGTAGTTGTTTTAATAAATAAATTCTCACAATCATGTTCTTCTTTAGACATAATATAACCGGTTTTTGAACTTATCTCCTCTAATTCCCAAAATTTAGTTAATTGAGTATCTAAGTTGTCGTGCGTGTGCGTAAAGTTGCATTGAACTCGATTAACGAATGAACCTTTTATATTATGTATGACACCAGATACAACCCAACCTAACTTAGTATTCTGTAGGTATGGGCCGTTTGTCAGTCGAATTAATCCTTCACTTAAAAGTTCCCAAAACTTATCTGCGCCGATTAATAAATCGATTCTGTTAGACATAAAAAATTTAGGATCGGCGAGTGATACATGACTCGGAATCATAAACCTTGCGATATTATGAGTAACAGAAGGTAACGTTGCGGTAATGCAAGGTAGGACGAGACAATTCAAGTGTGTGTTAAATTCACTATTTTTAGATCGCAATTGCACTTTGCATGATTGTGTAGATTGGGTTACCGAATTACCTACCCCTGCGACTTGTACTGTGGACTGTATCAAAGGAATTTTTAATTTTTCGCATAACGATTTTGTGATAAATGAATGTTGACTACCATTATCTAGAATAGCACGAATAGTGTGATGTTTGTTATCACGATCTAATACTTCTAATAATGCAGTCGAAAGAATAACGGGTTCTTGAAATGAGTACTCGTTGTCAACTTGTTGACGCGTTGAAGTTGACGCACTGTGTAGCGCTGTACTATGTGCGCCGCCCGTAGCTTCGGACTCGCGACACGATGTGGACGCCGGCGCTTGCGCGTCGTGCGGCCCTACAGGTTTTGACATGTTGCCGTTATCACAGCACTCACCATGAAGAAGCGAATGGTGTTTACGATTACATAACTTGCAGGCGCCGAACCAGCAATGAGACACTGTATGTCCAGCACGCAAGCAATTTTTACATAATTTGTTCTCGTCTACGAATAATAATTTGTCCTTCATAGAAAGGTCATTGAACTTGCTGCACGAATAAAGCGGATGATTCTTTTTGCACATAATACACCTTTGGTAACGTTTTGAATCATTGTTCGAATTAGGTTTTTGTGATGATTTAGACGAATTATTATTATTACGTGTTGCGACGTAACTATGCGAGTTAGCATGCTTTGATTGATTGGATGATGATGATGATTTCTTTACGGAACCATCGGAGGTTTGCTTACCAGAATCATGTGTACCTTTAATAGATTCTAACATGTCCGCCCTGTCAGTAAGGAATGTAATCATATCGTTTAGAGTTAATTTTTTATTAGCGTGACTTGGTAATTTAGAAAGTGCACTTTTATGGTTTTCCCATTCTTTTTCAGTAGTTGAATCCATCTTAGTAACAATAAGGAATATGATTAACGTATCCCAATGATCTGTGGGCTCATTTAGACCTTTAAGAGCACGAATATTTTTTAGTACGTTATCTATCAACTTACGAATGTGAGATGCAGATTCTTTGTGTAAAAACTGCAATGAGAACAGAGCTTTAACGTGGTTTTGAACCAGTAATCTATTATTATTAAATCTGTTCTCCAATAAACTCCAGGCTATTGTGTAATTTTCAGCAGTAAACTGTAACGATTTTATTATTTGACTAGCAGTGCCAGTGAGCGCGGAACGTAAGTAATGGAATTTTTGAATACCGTCTATAGTTTTAGAATTATGAATCAAGGATAAGTAGGTATCTCTAAATTCTAACCACTGTTCAAATGAACCGTCAAAGGAAGGCAATGAAATAGTGGGTAATTTGATGCTAAAGGTCTTGTTGGAACCTTCAACATCGTTATCAATAATTTCTTTACTCTTAAGCGTGCATTTCGCCTTAGATGTGATCTCATAGAATAGACTTTCAAAGGTTTCTCTTTCAATTAATTGTTTTTCTAACTCTAGTTCAGAATCCTGTATGTGAAATTCTATATCATCCTGAATGTTTGTAAACTGTTCTAATAGTGACATAACGTTATTACAACGATCTTCTAGAGCTATCTTTTGAGAATCTGTTATTTCTAGATCTTGTAACGATTGCACATATTTAATGAATACAGTAAACTTTCCTTTCACTACACCTCTTTTCTTAACCAAATCTTTATAATCGTCGAGTGGCATTCTGGGAGATTGCAAGAGAAAGAAGAAAGTACTTACAGATTTTAACTCGCTCGATCGAACTCGAAGCAACGCCGCTCAAAATGGCGGTAGTTAGGTACTCGTGTTTCAAACGCGGGCTCGCGGCACGTCTATGTAACTGGAATTTTGCACAAGAATACACGATATTAACACAAATGATCCTTGAGGATGGGTTTGGATAGGAACACTGAATGGCCTGACCGTTTTATTTCCTGCTGGTTGCCGACTTCCACCTGTACGTTTTCTTGAAGCCGCTCCGATCCGGTTCGAAGGTCCAATATGTTTGTGGGTTTGCGGGTCAGACTTCTTCAATGATTCGATTTATTTTTTATGGTGTTAAGACGTTTATTAAAACGAATTTACATGTGTATTTAATTATGATTAAGGTGAACAATAATGGTGAACCGACTACCATGTTGTTTCTTCTGTAGTGATCTATATATATTGACGGACGTGCCGTGGTACGAACGAGTAGAAGCTTCTCGGCGCGAGTTCCTCAGCGCCGACCAATCAGCGCTCCGCGCACCGTCGTTGCTCCGCTCCTATTCGCTGATTCGCTACCGCCAAGCCTCGGTCCACTCGACGGTAGAGGGCCACACGTAATTTAGCGTCCTCCTCCACTAGATGGCGTTAACACATTGTATTCTTATACCATAAAATTAGAAACTGCAACGATAGAGCGAGACGGGCGCCACTACGCGCTACCACCAATGAGAGAGTGCCCTTCGATTCACGCGTTAGGTTACTTCAAACCCTGCAGCTAGGAATAGGAGCCCCGCCTAGCGGGGCTACGTCGACTCCGCCTATCACAAAATATTGTTGTTTCCCATGAACCTAGATAGCACCTAGCTGAACGTAACTTTTGGTAAATTTAAACACTAGAAAGAGTCTATCCTACAAAAAAAATCAAGCTACGGTTGTTTTGTTGTTTATATTTAGTGGCTGTAGTTATTTTTTTGATGATCATTCTAGGTATATTTTATGAACAATAAATTATAGGACGAGTTATGAATTAGTCATTTTGGAGGAGAAAAAGGCTATTAAATAGAAGTCGGTTTAATTACTACCCTATCTTTTATACGTATTTTATTTCAAGCAACAATACTTTCACAACACAAAACTATAACAATAAAATAACAATTTCATCCCCTTAACGACTAAAAAGATCCCCAAGTAATACTTTAAACTACAAATAAAATTTTAAAATGCCGCAATTTCATAATACAATGCATTGGTTCGTTCTCATTCATACGAATCCAGTTTCATCCCCCTACATCCCCTTTCATCCCGTTTCATCCCCGCGCGGGATGTGGTTCAAAGACTTCAATAAATATTTATTGGTTCTCATAAATTTGTCTTTGGCCACCTACAACTAGTTTTGTGTTATTTTTCAATCACTTTTTTACATGAAGAATGTTATTTTTAGAATCTTTTGGTGCTGTATTGGGGTTTAATTTCTGGGTTAAAGTGGTTGTTGAGTATTTCTGAGGTCAGTCTGCTGGTGTTAGGGAAATCTTAACATTGATCCCTTAAGAGAGAGAATTATGTCGTAAATAGCTGTAAAATATCTGTGATGATTTGATTATAATGAAATTTTGAAACATAGCTCTGTACCTAGTGCGATGTTTACCAGCGAAGTAAATGGCGTCGAAATAATAATTATGCCAACTCCTCGTAACGGGAAGAGTCGAGGGCAAAGCAGGAGAAGCTCTGTACCTATTACAGTAAAATGTTGATTATAAACAATAATTAAGATAATAGCACTAGGGGCCTACCATCACCTTTTATAGCAGTCATGTTGGGCACGAGACGGACTTTTCGTCCAGTATAGCTCTATCTATTTAACTAACTAAAGTGACAATAAACTTATACTGCTTTAAGAGGTTGAGGTACATGCGTAGAATATTTAATGGCATAAAAATGGATTTAAAATCTTGCTATAAGAAAAAATGAAATATTTAATGTGTGTTCTAAGTTTCGAATTGAGCAAGACTTTGACTGAGTGGTGGCCGAGGTTAGGTTAAAGAAACCAGGGCCGTCCTAAAGATCGTTGGGTTGAAGATATCGTCAAAATTGCGGGAAACACCTGGATGAGGGTCGCACAGAACCGGGAAGTGTGACAGAAGAAAGGGGAGTCCTATTCCCAGCAGTGGGTGATTCCAGGCTGATATGATGATAATGAAATTTGATTATGGTTGTGCCGTAGTACCAACAAGTATAATGTTACGGTGATGCCATCAACCTCAATGCTGAGTTAGCTGGTTTTAGCAAAATTGCCTGAGAGCTACTCTTTATAGGTACTGGTGTTTATGACGTCATCAAAAGTTATTGTGCAGTATTTTGGTATAGTGTCCGGAAATGACCACTAAAACTAAACTTAATCTTTCCTCTGTGAGCTGTGGGTTTATTACCAGTGCTTATTCCCCTAAAGATCACAAAGGGAAATCCTAGACGTTTTTGATGATGAAATTTTTTTTTTTGATTTGTTATTAACTAATGCTTCATCTTTGTTTCGCACGGATGATACGACATGAAAAAACATCGTTTTTTTATATAAATTTAACTTAATAAAAAGACGATGTCTTTTCATGTAAGTTTATTGTTAATGTGCCAAACACACATGAAATTTACGCAGAACGTTAATAAATAATGATGTAAACCGCATCAAAAACTTTGACGTAGTTTAAAAGAATCTTGCGGTCACACAGATAATTTTTTTTTGTTCTGGACTATGTAGTTACGGAAATATTGAGGGTCAAATATCCATCTTTTTCTTTTTAAATCCAAGTTTTAAATGTTATAACTTTACTTTAAATACCTCCATGAACTCTGTACTATTTAATGCATCCATCAGCACAATGTTTCATTGAGCGCTACCGTAAACAGTGATTTTCACACAAAAAAAAAGTTGAAAAATGTTTGCGCAATTACTTATTTTGATGTACAGAATGCTTGGTTGACGGCTTCTTGAAGGGTCCGTTTACACCCTTTATGAGGGTTAAATACTTAAATCATTGTCCATCCTCAGATTTAATGACATAATTATTACATGTAATATTCAATAAGATAATCGCGTTACTAATCATGCATATTGCCGCCAATTTACAGATAATTATGATTAGCAGCCTAATTAGTGAGTAGCAGTTATCAGATGAAAACCAGATAAATCTATATTTAGAATTTAGGGCGGTTCATTGACATAAATGTGGTTAAAGGGGAAAGTGGTAAACTAGAAAGTTATTTAGTGTATTGAATTGTGGAGCAATGGTCAAAACTAATATGAGATATCTCCCTCATCTCTGGTCAAACGTTTTCACTAAAGCTAAGCGGAGACGCGAAGTATAAGTAACGAAACTGTCTTGGTTGTTTACTTCGCTCTAGCTGGAGACCTTCCTCTCAAGGCACCCACAGGATAGTCCAGTTAAGCAGACGACAACCTCCTAGGAAAACCCCCAGGTAGACCTGCGGGATACCATTCACAAAAAAGGTGGTTGGATGGAGGGGAGGAGATGTGTTGTAACACATCTCCTCCCCTCTCGCCTAGTCTGCGCGTCGGTGGAGTCAGGCCCTAAGAAGCGCAACTGTTACCGCCGTTATACTGCAATTGAAAAAGTATAATTCTACCAAAGGTCATTCGCCCACCATGTCTCAACAGAGTCTGAACTTAGATGACAACGTAGAGACGTTTCCAGTGTTTATTATACAATAAAGCGTTAAAGCTATGAGCGCGAGAGTCCAAGTCAACTCGTAAACACTTCGATAGAGCGGCTAGAGACACCAGATTTACTGCCAGAGGTCATAGCTCTACTAGGGGAAGTATGTTTACGGCGAAATAAGGAGATATTCTATAAAGTTGTAAAAGGTTATTTTTTTTAAACTGATGTGTTGCCTATTACTGTATAGATCATCATCATCATCATCATCATCATTTCAGCCGAAAGACGTCCACTGCTAGACATAGTCCACCCCCAAGTGTCGCCACATTGACCGGTCCCGTGCGTCTCGCATCCAGCGGATCCCCGCAACCTTCCCTACGTAACCAGGTCATCGGTCCACCTAGTGGTAGGCCTTCCAACGCAACGTCTTCGGGTTCACGGTCGCCACTCCAGCACTTTTCGGCCCCATCGGGCATCCGTTCTGCGAATAATGTGCTATATAGATGTGTGTAATAAAACTAAATAATCAATCTGTATATTTTATGCCTACCATCTTCCATCTTGCGCTACCTGCCCTGTCACCTGAGCACTTGATAACCTTATGTCTGCATCAGTGATCGGAGTTCGCATAGCCACATTTTGAGAAAACAAATTTGAACTTTTTGCCATCATGCTAAGAAGAAGACCTGTGTGACGACAGTTATAAGACATATCATTTCAATTAGAGAGTTAATTTGGTTAAATGTTTTTTTCTGACAAGGTAGCGTTTAAAGTTAAGTTTATTAATAAAGTTCGCAGTGTACAGCCAGCAGCACATCAAGTTACGACAAACTGTCAAATTTCTCCAGATGATTCTAAACCATAAAATGTTGACCATAATCAGCCTATTAATGTTCCCACTGCTGGGACGCAGGCCTCCTCTCTATGAGAGGGAATGGGCTACAATCCACCACGCGGGCCCAGTGCGGGTTGGTAGATGTCACATGTCTTCGAATTTTTGGTTCTAGGACATGCCGGTTTCCTCACGATGTTTTCCTTCACCGTTAACCGTTAAGAAACAAATGTTGACCGTTAAGTTCAAAATCGAATGAGACAATTTGACAGTTTGTAGTAACTTTGCGCTGGCGACTGTATCTTTTTCCTGTGTTCTATTTAATGAGAATCAAAACAAAGGACACGGGGGACTTTGAACCAGGAAATTCAAAACTCGAGTCAACTCACGGGCTTGCTAATAGTAATTCAAAGCTAGTTAACAACAACGTCCAATTATCCCTTAACTCGCAACAACATGGTGGCCCTACTCACTTGTTATAAAGTTTTATTGTTTAAAAAACTGTCCCTTTTAGCTACGTTCTAATTTGTCATGTCATGTTTTGCTGGCTCTTTTGATGCTTAACTTTTATATTTTGTTAGTTAAATAAACCGTATTAGTAACAGTGTTGGACATTTTAGAGTTTTCTATCCAGGCCATTTAAAATATTACAATGTAGATATCATTAACTGTCCGAAATTCGATTCCCAGGTCGGTCAAAGTGTTATTTACTGTTATTTTTTTCCACCAGGCATTTCTCAGTAGTTGTAGTTCCGGAGTCTTTGAGTCCGGTTGATGAACTACGGTGACTTAAATATAACTGGCGAAATGTGAGTACACTTCTGCCTTACCATTCGGGGTTAACACGCATGATGTTATGTTATGTAAAAAAACAAATAACTCGACCTGTGTGAGCAAATAAAAACATGAACAGAAAAATATTGAAACTGCGAATATTTTTCCCAAATATTTGTTTTATCTGAATATTCCAGGATTTTTTTACAGTTTTGCGAAGAGTATTATGTTGGTATCGGTATTTCAGTTCTGGGTAATCGAAAAGTGCAGCCTTAGAGTAGAAATGTAAACAAAGGGGGTGAAAAGGTTTTTTATCTCGAGATGTGTCAATGTATCTATATCTTGGACGGCGAGTTATGGGCCAGCTCGCCGTCCGGCCGTCTTATGACGACAGGCCGTGTCGACGGCGCGGTCGTGTTCCACGCGCGCCTCAAAGAGATGTCAGCAAATGAGTAGGGGTCCGCAAGGGCCGATGCCTGCCAGGGCTGCGGGACTGTTCGAAAGAGATACCGTGGCCCTGGAACACAAAGGGCAAAGAAGGAACATGGATGGGTTTTAGTCAGTACAAGTCTGACACTCCCTTCCGCTCCGCCCAGAGTGGGGGGGGGGTCATTTGATGATTTCCCATCCGGAAAAAAAAAAAAAAAAAAAGGATCTATATCTATCTATCTATATATTGTAGTGAAACTATTACGTAATTTTCGAAGAATTTCTTATTCAGTTTGAAGTAAGGCTGCATTGATTTGAGTTTCGTTTCTTTATTTTATTTTCGACTACCATGTTTATCGGTTTCATTACCGGCGCTAGCCAGGGTTGGTCTGTGGATGGGCGACCTTCCATTACATCCCGAGTTTCCTCTGGCTGCTGTCATTTGAAGACCTTTGACAGTCGTTACAGGTTGTCAGTGCCCCAAAACGCGGTTGTGGAGGTCAGATAGGTAGTCGCGCCATGTAAAATACTGGTACTAAGCTGCAACCGGTTAGACTGGAAGCCGACCCTAACGTAGTAAGGATAAGAGTAGGCAGATGAAAGAAATGATAGCATAAAGCATAATCAGCCTATTAATGTTCCCACTGCTGGGACGCAGGCCTCCTCTCTATGAGAGGGAATGGGCTATAATCAACCACGCGGGCCCAGTGCGGGTTGGTAGATGTCACATGTCTTCGAATTTTTGGTTCTAGGACATACCGGTTTCCTTCACCGTTTTGAGAGCAGTGGTGATGAAATAACTTACACAAAGTAATGCGCCTGCCTGGGTTCGAACTCACGACTTACGTTCGAACCCACGACCTACGTGTAACCGTTACTGACGCGGTATTGTTGGTTTTTTTTTTGCTATGTTAAGCATCTGTTTTTATCAAGCTACTTAAAAAATCGCATTTGTGTTTTAGTTTTTCTGTGGATAATTAATTTTATGGGTAGTATAAATGTTAAGGTTAATGTTAAGACAACACTGCGTACTGTTTATGCTTATTATTTGTTTGTTTCCCTAAATGTAACTTTCCTTTTTTTTTAACAAACAAAAAAAAAACAACTTCAAATATGTAACAAAAATGTTTGCTAATCACAAAAAAACACACCTCTTTTACATTATATGCGCACATAACGACTCCATCGAACCTCAACAAACACAAATAATTAATATTCAAACATTCTAAACCACCAGAATTAATAACGGTTCGAAAACGTGCGTTCATAAACCGAAGATTACGTCCAAAGCAAACAGGTAACACGGTAACACCCAATACAACTTCATCCGGCAAAAAAACCGGAGGGTAATATTGAAAAGGTAGAAAAATAACGTGTCATCGAAATGTTAGAATTGATTTGGGATCGCTCCCCTTTTGGCTGATACTGTTGTGCGTGAAAGAGCGAGTATTTTGCGAGTATTGCACTTTATGGGTCATGTTTGAGCGATTTCTTGATATTATGAATGTTGAAAGGGTTCATTTTTTAGAGATTTGGGCGTATTATTTTTGGTAACGGGACAGCAATATTTTTTGTTTTTCCATGTTGGTCTAGATGGCGCAAGCGTTTCTGCTAAGTATGCCGTTTTTTTGCGATTTTAATCAGATACTATGATCCTTATTTACCTTTATAAAGAAAAAAAAATTATTCAACTTACAACTATCATTTCACGTAACTCTTCTTAGAGGAACAGGACCAAGAATTAATTAATTAATTTTATTTTTTATTATAAATCCACGCTAAACATATAAAGACAATTAAAAATTGATTAAAATGTTGCAAGAAGATGAACTTAACGAACAACATTCCCAAAGCCTTGTATCCTAAAAAAGTAGATTATCTTCAAACCAAAAATTTATTCACTTTTCCGCACAAGTGCCCTAATTCTGACAGCTACAGCATTGTAACAACGTTCGTAACAATTTTAAAACAAGTCTGCATCCAAAGTATTGCCGTGGAGTGGCTGTATTTATTGATTTATGTAAATACGCTGCTCAACGCGATGCCGATGGAAGGAAAACATGTGAGCATCGCTGCGAGGCGCTTATCGCGTTGTAAGCTAACTAGGGATGCAGTGGAGGGTTAATACTTGTCAATATTGGTGTACACCTTGCGATCTTTTGTATTTGTTTGTCAGTGCATTGTTGTTTGTGCAGTTGTATATTTTAATGTTTTCTATTTAGTTGGTACAATGGATTTTTTTTTGTAGAAGTTAGTACAGAGCGTTTCCCTACGTATTTATAGGCTTTTGACATTTCGTAAACCTTTTAGGGACAGAAACTACAAGACTCCTCCTGCAACGATCCAAAACATATCCTCTGAGCCGTAATTTTATATGTAGAAAAATAGCTTTCTAGTGGACTTGGGATTACGTTAAGGTAATTTTAATTAGTAAAGACAACCATGTGTCCAAACCTACGTATATATGTTTCAGGATTGTTACCTCGGAAATAGTTCACATAGTATTATATCAGAATTCTTATCATTTATTTAGTCAATCATTCTAATGCTGACCTAATTAGAAAAACTACAACTTGAAGCTCCTCGTCGAGGAAAAGTGTGTAGATAAATACCTCAGCCGTAGAATAAGAAGCTTACAGAAGCGAAACTTCTTTGTGCACGATACTGCCGAGATAATTACCTACCACCCCTCCCCTCCCCTTTCATCCGTATTTCATTTTGAGATTTTAGTCGTTACGAGTAGTCAGAAGCCTGAAAGTCTTACAACCAGTCTTACTTAAGGGTACCGTATTAGCTAGTAATTGGGTTGTGGAGGTCAGATAGGTAGTCTCTCCAAGTAAAATATTGGTGTTTAGTTATATCCGGTTAGACTGGAAGCCGACCCAAACCGCCGACCCGAGCCTTCTCCCGAGCCGACCCTGAAGATCTGTGCTCCCACAAGTTAAGGGACTGACTAATTCAACCCGGTGTTCCAACGCAAGTATGCAAGAGAACACGGGGGTGTTAATAGTCAGTACGAGTCTGATAGACCCCTTTACTCTCTCCTGGGCGGAGGACATTTATTGAGGAATTCCACACATCGAAATAAAATGGTGGCTACATTTGCCACTATTAAGAATTTAAAGTTACCCACATAGCTTGCAGAGTAAGTAAGTTGATGTAGCAGCGGGCTGGAAATGTTTGTCGAAGAAACGAAGGCTGGTGGAACAAACGAGTTCTGAAGACGTCGGCAAACGTAGTGTGGGACACCCCGCAGCTAGACGGACTTACAACCTTGATGGCTGGGGCAGACTGGATACGGAAGGCAGAAGGGTGTGTGGTGCAGTTATGTCCAGCCGTAGACTACGACAGGCTGAGTTGATGGCCAGGATTATTGATAATAATGTGGGCTGCGATGGATTACCTTAACTGTTTTGAACAAGGTCAAACATTACTTAAGCTCCAAATTATGGGTATGTATTATACCACCAACTTAGTGTCGCTTCTATATATTCTTATTCTATGCCCCAGGCAGTATTTGTGTTTTCATCGTATTTGCAAGGGATGTGCGTAACCCCGTAGTACACTCGACCCGGAAGTGGGTAGATATTGAACGAGGGATTATTCCTTAATTAGCTAATAACTCTCTGGAATATTGGTATTTATAGAATTGTGTATATATTATGGTTTGTAAGTTGAATGATTCTGTTTTGTTTATGAGTAAGAGAAGTCTTATTGATTTCTTTTTTATACGCATCATTGAAGTAGCACAACATCGGGCCTGTAATCCCCGAAGGGATCCCAGAGGTGTATTTTATAGAACAACCACGTTCCACCAGTTATATTTTGGTGCCATGTAATAATTCCTATTACCAGCAATCGGGCACAAATCCAGACTGGAAAATTCCCAATGGAAAAACTCAATAACACTTTTTCCGACCTGGAAATCAAACCCAGGACTTCATGTTAAGCAGTAACTTAGCGCTTGCGACTACTATACAAAAAAATATTAGCACAGAAAAGTAAGATTTCAAATAAAAACCCAATAGAAGTCAACAACCAATTAAGAAATAACTGTACACTTCCAATTACAGTATAATATAATTGCTTCGTATATATATTTTCAATAACTCAGCAGAAAGTTAACTCCGCACTTCCTCGAATGACGTATTAAAACAATACAGGTAAATAACAAATATTCTATTTCCTGTAGCAAAAGTTTTTTCAAACGAAAACTGGAGAAAATTGACCTAGTTCGGGATTTAGCTTTTTTCGACTATTCACAAAAATGTGTGTGTCATGTACGTAAATTGTGAGTGTTTTGTGTTGTATTGAGTCTTGTGGTTTTATTTTTAGGGTTCCGTATCCAAAGGGTAACTAACGGGTCCCTATTACTAAGCCTCCGCTGTCCGTCAGTCCATCCGTCTGTCTGTCAGCGAGCTGTATCTCATGATCCGTAATAGGTAGACAGTTGAAATGTTCACAGAATGTGTATTTGTTTTGCCGCTATAACAACAAATAATAAAAAGAAATTAAAAATTGAAAGGGGCTACCCTACTACGATGGTACGGAACCCTTCCTTGAGCGAGTCCGACTAGTACTTGGGTGGTTTTTTTTTTTTTTTGGATTGTGACTCTTAATTCCAAAGACGTAAGTAGTAATCATATGCCTGCTTTTTCCCAACTATGTTGGGCTTGGCTTCCAGTCCAACCGAATGCAATGAAATGACCTGTTGAATATATACATGGGTATAGTTAACAGTAGCGAAGGGTCAGTTTTTGTAAGAGGTAAGCCGGTGTACATATCTTTAATGTGATTATATTATTTGTCTATAGAATAATGACTGTGCCATGTTTCAAAGGAAAGCCGGTAGGAATCGAGTTGTATAGAACCTTCGCCACTGATAGTTAATCATTAGAACAAACAGACATTAGAACAAGGCTGGCTGTTCCTTGATGAAGGAGGAAGCCTATTTGTTGACAAATCAACATTTAGTTTATGGTTAACTAGCGACCCGCTTCGGCCTCGCACGGGTGCAATGCAGATACTAATGTGGGGCAGTGTGGTACATATCAACCTTCCTCTTAAATCACTCTATATATTGCTGAAAACTGCATTAAAATTCGTTGCGTAGTTTAAAAGATCTAAGCCTACAAACAGCGGGAGCGACTTTGTTTTATACTATGTAAAGATATGTCAATGTCACTAATGTCATTAACTGTAACAAGGACAACAATAAATGAAGCATGCGATTTTGCATCTAATCTGAATTTTTAATTTAAAAATATTAGTTTACCTATACAAGTTCACTATGCCTCTTTATGTGTCATGCTACCCCTGTCTGTGTGATACCAATCCAGGTCCTTCCTGCGAGCCACTGTAGAACGTACACCCATATCTGGCTTTTGGATTGACATAATAATTACCAGAACTTTGACATATGGAGGTTGAAGATCTACTTGAAGAAATAAATATCACTTCACTATCGTCAGTCAATTAAAGTATTATTAGCTCTGACATCAGAAGCCTATAATTATTACACTCACTTGCAAAGTAAGCGCGACCATTCCTGGATCGAACTTAGGTCCTTTTTCTTAAGGTGGAAACGCCAGGATAGCCCACGAAATTCAATTTTTTAAAAGTAATTTGCAATTTATCGGTCAGCGTCAGGTTGTATATGGATTCAAATGTGATTCGCGGCCGTAGCAAGTATGGCTTTACAGAGTTATAATCAATACAACCCTCCGAGTTCATTTAGTCCCATTGAATGACTTTTTCATGAAATATCCGCGTTTTGCGGGCTACCCTGGCACTTCACCCTTACCAAAATTTTCCCCATCTAAAAGCCCCAATATAATGAACAAGTCCCAGACCACGTGGGGTCAGCCTTACAATTGTTTGCACCAGCAAACATTCACTCACTACCCTATTTTTTTGCCTCAATTTGTACATAGTAGGTATATGTACAAATCGCGCCTTCCTGGTATGTATTTTTATTTTCAGGCTTCCTTCCTTATCGTGCAAATTAAGCGCTACCAAGATATTTTGGCAGCGCTCGAAACTCCTTGTAGGTTAAACGTGATTGGCGTAAAAAGCGCACTTTTGTCTCGATTGCCTGCTTATCGTTTAAATACATCTTTGGCCTTTGAACTTGGAAGATGGAGGTTAAATAGTAACACCCGGTCGGGTTGAACTTTAGGTTAAGCCCCGAGTAAAAAGTTGTGACCATTTGATTTTTTACAGGGAACGGATTAAGGTTATTGAATAAAACAATTTAAAACGATTACAAAAATGTTTCTTTTTATTGGAATACACCGACCCATTATGTTAATTGAACATATAAATGTAAACATACCTATAGGCTGTTGTTGAAAAAAGAAACATTCAAATTTTTTTGAAGTTTTGTAGCTTTCATTATGAAATAATTAAAAAAAGATCTTTTTAAAAACAAGCTTTTATAAAAATGCGTTTAAAAGAAGAAAATAAATTTTGGAGTAAATAAAACCGAATAAGAATTGTTTTAGTCGGTGTATTCCAATAAAAAAAAACATTGTTTTAAATAATATTATTCAATGACCTTAATCCGTTCCCTGTAAAAAATCAAATGGTCACAACTTTTTACTCGTTAAAGCTACAAGGTGGACATTGAAATACGTGAGGGTAGCAATCAGGTAGCAATTATTCAAGTAAAAATAATAACACGAATTTGAATAGTTCACACAAACGGAGAGTTGACCAGCCATCCTGATATCAGAATAGCTGGTCATTTTGAAGTCCCTTTATTTTGTTTCCAAGTTTGGTAGCAATTAATTGACTATAGGTAGTAAAAGGTAGCAAATAGGTAGCAATTTTTGGTCACCAGCCTGACGCGAGCCGATACAGGCAACCAGGCATACTGACGCTCACCAGTTTTCTCCGTGCCTCGAAAAGAAAGTTAAGCCGTTGGTCACGGCGGTCATTTGTAGATCTTTGACAGTCGTTACAGGTAGTCAGTGGGCCGAAAGTCTGACAACTATTCTTACTAAAAGGTATCGTATTACCCAGTACTAACTTTGTTGTGGAGGTCAGACAGGCAGTCGCACCATGTAAAATACTGGTATTCAGGTGTATCCGGTTAGACTCGAAGGCGACCCCAACATAGAGAGATGTCGCGGAGATGATGTCGGAGATGATGTCGCTAGCGACGCAGTAAACACTAAGCTCGTATATAAAAATTCTAAAAAATTGTTTACCAAGTGATATTTAAGTAAATAACTAGTGCCAACTACGAGTTAACCTGCAATTAAGCTCGGACAGTGTTATCTCCGAAGACTTTTAGTGTAAAGTGGAAAAAAACTACAAAAACAATATAAGTGATACAATAACAAAAACTTTGTAAATACAAAAGTGAGAAGTGTTGTATGGCCATACTTGGTTCAATATTTGAGTGTTTACCATATTCCCATTAACAATCAAGCTGTTAAACCTAATTACGATTAAGTTTTTATAAAAAACAAAACCAAAAAGCGGTTAAGTGGATTTAAATTTTGAACTTTGACCCCAACAACTAGCGCTAGTGAACTCGAGTGGTGAATAGACGAACTAAAAATTTAACTTGTTAAACAACTACCGCCATTAGAGCCCCAAGTGTTCAATAAACAAACTAAAAACAGTAGTACCAACCATCTGACACTGATATCATTCACTCATTTGCAACACTACTGCCACTATAGCCCCTAGCGGGTAATAGACGAACTAGAATCAGTGCTACCAACCGTTCATAGATAAATTTAGTACTGGTAACACTTATTAATTCTCTACACTACTGCCATTGCAGACCCTAGTGAGAAATAGCCGAACTAAAAATAAAGCGCCAAATATTTAAAATTTGAAATGGCTTCTACACCTACTTGCGCTGGATGTAAACAAAAGTTACCTATAAGGGAAAACATTATATGCGTTCTTTGTAAATGTAGATATGATTTCGAATGTGCTGGTGTTACCAAGGATTCTAAAAAGGTAACACTTGAAAATAAAAACACCTGGAAATGCCAAACATGCATCTGTAGAATACCCAAGACAGGAAACACTGATACGCCTTTGCATCCCCCCAGAATACTTGATACAAACAAATGTCAATCATCACCCTCCGAGGAAGCTAACGTTACTTTAAGAAGAAAGCCAAAAGATTCCGACAACGACACCATTTGTTCAGAAGATCTTAGCTTCTTTGGTGATACTATACCCACAGAAAAACCTGATAAAGTTAATCTGGAAAAAAATTTAACACTACAGGATTTAAGTGAAATAATAATTACACATCTGAAAGAAAATAACAAATCTATTGTACAAGAACTACAGAAAACTATACACACAGAAATATATAAAGCAATTCATGAATTAAAACAAGATATAGACTATAAAACAAATACCTTAACAATAGAAAATTCTCAAAGACAGCAAGAAATAGTAAACATAAACATAAAACTAGAAAAACTACAAACAGAAAACGAAAATCTGAAAAAAGAAATAAGAAAGTTAACTACAGAAGCTTCTAAAATACCCAATAGTCTGCAAGTAAACCACCATAGAAAGATTGTGCTCTACGGCCTGGCGGACTACAATAAAGAGCCTGAAAATGCACTCCACAGTAGATTGGTTGAACTGTTTCGTGAAATAGTAAACGTAGACGTTTCAGCATATATTGAAGATCTGTATCGAATTGGAAGACCAGGTGGATCTAAGAACCGACCACTCGTCATCGAATTCATCAGCAAGAGAATGGCAAAATATATTATAAACAATAAAACTTTCTTTCAAGGAACTGGACTATTCATTTCAGAATTTTTAGATAAAAATGAACGAAAGTATAGGGCACAAATGCGAGAGGAACTGTTTACGGCAAGAAATAACGGATCGCACGCAGTCATCAGAAATAACAAACTATATATAAACGGACAATTATTTAAAATAAATAACAACATAAAGGAATACGCACATAACAACCAAAAAGAAGAAATAACATATAACAACATGACGCAGCCCTGCACTATAAACGACACTGATAAAACTGAGAACCAGACATTTCGTAAACAACGAACAACCATTTAAACTATTGTTCCAAAACATACAAAGTCTAAATAACAAACAAGACATACTTGAAGCGTTTATAGACGAACATCCATCTTACAAAGCTATATGCCTTTCAGAAACATGGCTAACTCAAGAAAGACTAGACCTCATACAATTTAGTGGATACAAATTTGCTTCATCATATTGTCGCAGTACTAGAACCGGAGGCGGCGTGTGTATACTCCTACAAGACTATATTGAAAGCATACAGAAGGACGACATCACCGATATGTCTGCAGAATATATAATAGAAATATGTGCCACAGAATTACCAAAAGAAAACTTATTAATTATAATTATATACTGGAATAGGAGAGAGGAGGAAGTTTTTTATGAAAAATTAAAGCAACTATTAAAATACATAAATAAAAAATACTATAAATTAAATATAATAATAGGAGGCGATTTCAATATAAATATACTACAGGATAATCTAAAAACTAATAAATTTATAAACCTCATGCAAGAAAATAACTTTACTCAACACATAAAAAGCGCTACGCGTATCACACCAAACACCGCAACATGTTTAGATCTAATACTCACGAACTTTAACCACAAAGACATGCACGTAACAATAGACGACTTAGGCTTCTCTGACCATCATAGCACAGTCCTACATTTAAAATTACCAGAAGAACCCAGTACAAGTAATTGGTACACAAAGAAAAGGTTATATAACAATACAAACATATTAAAATTTAAAGAGGAATTACAAAAAATTAATTGGAATGATATACTTAAAACTGATAATAATATTAACACAAATTATAAAACATTTAACGATTAACTTACCTTAATCCTAAATAAGTGTATCCCACTACTTAAAATTAAACTTAAAACTAAATATAAGAAATATTGGCTCACTGTTGGTATAAAAAATCCAGTATTAATAAAAGATTGTTAAAAATATTAATTACAAAAACAAAAGATCCTACATTAATAACATATTACAAAAATTATGAAAAAATACTGAAAAAGGCGGTTACAACAGCTAAAAAACTGCACTACAAAAATAAAATGACTAAATCAAATAATAAAGTTAAAACAATGTGGGGAATCATAAATGAACGCTCAAACAAAAAGCGTAAAACCGAGAAACACAACATAACATTACAAGTAGATAATAGCTTAACGGCGAAACCGCAAGAAGTAGCCAACATATTTAATAATTTCTTTGTCTCCATTGGTGGGAAAACTACAACACCAACCGGCAGCAAACCAAAGGGGCTACCGGCAACCTTAACTACACAAAATACATTATACCTTAACCCAGTTGATCCTTATGAAATAAACATAATTATTAAAAACCTAAAGAACAAGAACAGCCACGGAATCGACGAACTCCCACCCAGTCTGATAAAACAGTGCGCTGATGAACTTACCTTGCCATTTTATATACTCATTAACCAATCCTTCGAAGAAGGTGTTTTTCCTGACTTACTCAAAAAGGCCCTTATTAAACCTATTTTCAAAAAAAACGATAAAACTGACCCGAACAATTACCGTCCCATTGCTCTACTACCAACAGCGTCAAAAATATTCGAAAAAGTCATGTGTAACCGCGTTTACGCGTTCTGTGAAAAATATAGCATTTTCAATGATAGCCAAAATGGATTTCGTAAGAACCGATCCACTGTTTTGGCCGTCTACAAGTACATACAAGAAGCACTCAAAATTATTGATAATAAAAAATACGCTATTGGACTGTTATTGGACATGACCAAAGCGTATGATAAAGTACAATTCGATATACTATTGAATAAACTTTACAACATAGGTATCCGAGGAAAAAGTCATGACTGGTTTACATCTTATTTAGGAAACAGAGAGCAAGTCGTAGAAATAGAACACTACAATACACAAACACAACACATTGAACTAATTAGATCACAAAACATACCTGTAAACGCCTCCATACCACAGGGAAGTGTCATAGGATGCCTATTGTTCTTAGTCTACATAAATGATCTCCCTAACCACATAAATGAAACGTGCGTATTGTTTGCCGATGACGTCTCTATTTTAACATCATGTAAAAATAACCAAAACCTGAACCAAACACTAACATCTATACTTGATACCACAACATACTGGATGAACGAACATAACCTAGAAATTAACTTTAGTAAGACAAAAATAGTCACTTTCCACCCGCGACAAAAAACCCCAATAAATATAAATTTTAAATACAAAGGATCCAAGTTAGAAATAGTTAATAAATTCACCCTTTTAGGCCTGGACATAGATACACACATAGACTGGAAACCACATATACAGAAAGTAAAAACAAAGCTATCTAAATTTGCATATGCCCTCAGAGAAATAAAGAAAACTACAGATCTCAAAACAGCAATAGTAACATACTATGCGTACGCGTTCGCTTGGCTTAAATACGGAATAATATTATGGGGTAACAGTACAGACGCACCTTCGCTATTTACAATACAGAAGAAACTTATAAGAACATTGGTTAACATAGAAGACACCGACTCATGTAAACCACACTTCAAGGAACTAAACATCCTAACACTTCCCTGTCTCTATATATTTGAAATTTGCAAATTTGTAAGGAAGTACCCACAATTCTACAGCAAAAGAAAAGACATACAAACAGAAATCAAACTTAGACATGGAAATAGACTCAACCTGCCAACTTCACGATTAAAAATGCACTCCTCTAGTGCGTTTGTCACGTCAATAAAAATCTACAATAAATTACCTGAACACATAAAAAACACAGAAACAAACAATATATTTATAAATAAACTAAAACGATTTCTCTTAGATAAAACCTACTACACAATTGACGAATACTTCAAAGATAAATTCCTCCTAGAGAAACGAAGATAATTAGAATAACCAAGTAGTACCTAATACATCTATTTACCTTTTCTACCGTGCAATATCTTTAATTACTTACTATTTAGTTAATAATAAATTACAGCTAATATATAAATAAATATATAAAATAATTACCTAATTTATAATTTAGAAAATATCTATTAATAATAAATAAATAAATATATAAATAAATATAGAAATATTAATAATAAACAAAATTAATATAAATCTACTCATAAATAATATCTACTTAAATATCTAAATATAAGATTTACTCCTTAATTTCAATATTATAATTTCAATATTATTATGTTTTTAAACAAAAAGCGCTTCATCCTCTCCTCTAAAAACTAACTTGCTGTGCCCGACAGGGTCCATAATTGTTTCTCTATAATTTACCTACCAGCCTTGTATACATTATGGAATGCAATAAAGTATTGAGTATTGAGTATTGAGTATTGAGTATAGTTGGGAAAAGTTTAGGCAGATGATGCAGCATTTTTGTTCTATCTTACAAGAGAGAATGTCAAAGTGACATTCTATTCGCTAAAAGTGTGATGGAAAAGGCATAAATGTATTGGGTAGACATAAGTAGCCAAAAATGTAATTTTTGAAATTTGTTGTAGTCATACCAAATGTTTGGAAAGCGCTACGCAAAACATGTTTAGAACAAAATTTTATAGATACTAAAATCAACTAAACAACATGTTCTAAAATAGCTTGTAATCCCCGAAGGGTTAGGCAGAGGTGTACCAAATAATCTACCCACATTTCGCCAGTTATGTTTTAAGTCTCATGTAATAGGGGGTGAGCCTATTGCAATTAATCGGCCATAAATCCAGGCTCCGTGGCTGCTATTCAGAAATTCTTGATGGAAAAAGCCAATAACACTTTCCACGATCCGGGAAAGTAAAATAAAAAAAAAAATTCTAAAATATTTATAAACGTTTTGTTCTAAAATATCTATCAGCACAATTTAAACACCATTCTTATAATTATTTGCCCGCAACTTGAAGATCAACCGGTCAGTTTGAAGAGGGCTCGGCTTATTATACGTCAGATGCAAGTTTGATTCGCCGACAGCACAACTTTGACGACTTGTCGGAGTTGAGACAGGCCCGCAACATGCCGCGATATTTTAGGGTTAAACTTCCAAGAGTTGCTTTTAAAATTATGCTTTTGACTTTTTGATACTTCTTCCGGTTAATTAGAAATTAATAATTTATTGAATAAGTATCCAGCAATAATAACACAGACAACACAGACATACAGGGTGGAAGTGTGTAACAGTGGTATATCATTATGAACACCCCCGCATAGAAATTTTTCTTCGGTTATTAAAATAAAACAACAACAGTTGACAGCTGGTATAACAGCTGTTTCCTACAAAACTGCTATACGTACACGGTCAAAATGTATGGACGAGCTGATTTGTTTTAAATTGCAAAATTTATATGGGCCCTCGTCATGGAAAAACCCAATAACACTGCCCGCTCCATAATCGAACCCAGGACCTCCTGCTTAGCAGTCACGCCTCCTGCTTGCGACTACTCGACCAACGACGCAGTCAGATTATAAAGGGTGTAAATAGACCCTTAACATAACCGAAAGGCACTTGTTCTCCCCGTCTTTGCGATCATTTTTTGTTCTAGACCATACCTGGGAACCTTCTAGTTACGGGGTCAAAGTTTCAAGTTTTTTTTTTAATTTCATGTTTTTAATGTAATATTTTTACTTTACACACCTCCACGACCCCCGTACTATTCAATCCATCCAGCACAATGCTTTGCGTGCTTTCCATCGAGACCTACCGTAAAACGTGATTTTTCACCCCAAAAAAAAAAGTCGATTTCCAGGAATAATTTTTGCGTAAAGTTAATTAGTTTGATGTACAGAACGCTTGGTTGACGGCTATGTGAAGGGTCTGTTTACAGCCCGGGTGTTTCCACTGCGAGGATCGTCCGGAGCACACCGTGGAGGTCTGCCCCGCTTGGGCGGAGCACCGCCGTGTCCTCGTAGCGGCGATTGGCAGCGGCGATCTCTCGCGTCCGGCCTTGGTTCAAGTCATGGTCCGGAGCGAGAGGGAATGGGAAGCCGTCATGCTAGTGAAGGAGGGGGCAGGACGTGAGAGGGAAAGAACCTCACGTCCCCGCCGCCGCGGGAGACGCCCTGGGCGTCGGGGGTCACGTGGTGGCTTCCGACCACCGTAGGCGCTGGTCTGTGGACGGCGAGTTATGGGCTAGCTCGCCGTCCGGCCGTCTTATGACGACAGGCCGTGTCGACGGCGCGTTCATGTTCCACGCACGCCTCAAAGAGATGTCAGCAATCAAGTAGGGGTCCGCATGGGCCGATGCCTGCCAGGGCTGTGGGACTGTTCGAAAGAGATACCGTGGCCCTGGAACACAAAGGGCAAAGAAGGAACATGGATGGGTTTTAGTCAGTAAAAGTCTGACACTCCCCTCCGCTCCGCCCAGAGTGGGGGGGGGGGTCATTAGATGATTTCCCATCCAGAAAAAAAAGGGTCTGTTTACACCCTGTACAATATTGTAAATGTAATTTATACCTACAAACCGGTATTTAATATCTACCACAAGTAAAAGCGTTTGAGCATCGCTTCAGATCTTTGAGAAGGAATATTGCACCGATCTTCCCTTCCGCACCATTTCTGGGAATCATTTGACTCCTCGAACTTAATATTTTCACAGAACGAGATGTAGCTATTTCCTCCTTGGAGCTTTGTGAAAGAAGAAGGGTTAAATATCGACGAATTTAATATGTTTAAATGCGACGCAATATCTACGATCTGTTGATATTGCGTCGCATTTAAACATAACCAGTTATTTATTCAAACTTTTTCTTATAAACATCAAGTTTAACTTATGTTCTGCGAAAGGATATAGGGTATAGTGCAACTACGTTTCGCCAGTTATAAATAACAGATGAATAACATGACAAATAAAAAAAATATGGCTGGCATCCTTGAAAGGATATGCCGACCCGATGGATCAAAACTATTTTGTAAAAAATTAAAACTGAATTACAAAAAAAAAAAACACTAAAATGTGGAAAATATCTTTACTACCGGATGTCGGTAACTTTTGTTTGTTTCATTGACTTTTTGCCAGTTAGTTGAGGCATGATGGTATATCACAGAAATTCTTGCCGAATATTAATTTTCCATTGTTACTAAAAGTTTGTTAACAGATCATCCAAGTAGAAATAGAAGAAAAAATATGTATTTTAGAAGATAAAACATAAATTATCCAAACTATGTGAATAGTAGTAGTCTCGGAGTTATGAGGTAACAAACATTCAAACAAAAAAATACAGCCGAATTGAGAATATCCTCCTTTTAAAACGTCGGTTAAAAAAAGAAGATAAGAGAGATAAAATTAAGAATTTTTTTCTAAATCAAAGCGTAAAGATTTCAGTTATTACCCGCCAACGTAATAGGAAAGAGTAATGAACTTTATAAAACCGAAATCTTGTTTCAAATAAAGGACTAAATCTAGCCATCTTTCCAGCACAATATCTCGGCGACTGCGAATCTAATAGAGAATTTATTGCAGACGAGTGACGTCACAGACAAACGGTTTAAATAGCTGTTTCTCAGAAACTTGTTGTTAGCTGTTAACTTTAGGTACAGTCGCGGAATGAAAACGTTAAGCAGCTTAGGTTTTTTTAATTTTTATATTTTGACGATTTTGAACCCACGACTTACTAGCAGTAAGTCGTGGGTTCGAACCCAGCCAGGTTTATTACTTTGTGTAATTTATTTCATCACCACTGCTCTCAAAACGGTGAAGGAAAACATCGTGAGGAAACCGGCATGTCCTAGAACCTAAAATTCAAAGACATGTGACATCTACCAACCCGCACTGGGCCCGCGTAATGGATTATAGCCAATTCCCTCTCATAGAGAGGAGGCCTGTGTCCCAGCAGTGGGAACATTATAGGCTGATTATGCTTATGCTTATATTTTGAAAGGAAATGTGCACTCTACGAAAAGAACAAAGGCTTTGGAAAGAAATTATTTTATGTATGGTGTAATGGATATCGTGAAATATTACCATGGGTTTATTCGGGATCTAGAATAACGTAGGTACTGAATCTCAGGAATTTCTCAGTAGCAGCCACGGAGTCTGGATTTGTGCCCGCTTGATGGCAATAAGCCTATTGCCATCAAGCGGGCCCCCTATTACATGGGACTTAAAACATATCTGGCGAAATGTGGGTACAGTGTACTATTAGGTACACCTCTTCAAAACTCTTCCAGGATTACAGGCGTGATGTTATGTGTGCATCTTAGATTTGTTTCACGTTGGCCCTTAACACCGGTTAGATACTAAATACTATGTTGTTCGAGCTTAGCATCAAAGTTGAAATATCTCATGTAAGATTTTAAACTTTAAATTTGGATATGAACAAAGAAAAACAAAAACAAAAAAAAAGATAAACATGGTAAATATCCCGTGTAATTTCAACCATTTGAAACCACAGGCAACAATAAGAAAACTACTTTAACCACCTACGTTAAAACACAAAACGATTTACGGAAAACAAAAATTAATTAACTTTTTAATTGATTACCAGCACAATAGAACCAACTGTTACTGTCAATATTTCAATTCCCTATACACTTTCAAAACACCAACATCCAAGTTAAATTTTAACTTAACCGTCATAATTTAACCGAGCCGTTAACTGAACGTGAGTTCGTAACTGGCTGCAAGATTGTCACTTTAATTAACTAATAAATAACTGAAGCCGCGTACAGAATTTAGTATCAAACCTTAGACAATAATTAATAATTTCCGGTTTAGGCAGATCTTACACTGAAGAGGCGAGGCGATGATATTTTGGAGATATAAAAATGTTCATAAACGATAGTGGACTGCCTCGTCTAATGGTTGTGACCATTAGACGAGGCAGTCCACTACCAAGTAAAAACGTTTATGAACATTTTTCACCACTGCTGAGTCCTGAGGTCCTGAGTTCGATTCCCAGGTTGGTGGTGTTATTTTTCCATCAGAAATTTCTCAGTAGCAGCCATGGCGTCTGGATTTGTGCCCAGTTGATGGTTATATGCTCACCCCTATTAATGTGGATGCACTATCTGGTGCGCCTCTGATTAACTCTTCGGGGCTTATAAGCGTAATGTTAAGTTATGTTACGATTTGGTAAGTAAAACAAGATCAACATACACATACAACAAATTGATTCAACGATCGCTCTTAAATTAATAATTCATCATGTTAGTCTGAAAATTAAGAATATCACGAATATTATATTTTTATCTAAAAGAATCACTCATCAATATGAATGAGGTATCCAAAAAGCATACATTAGTACGTGATGAATTTGGACAGAGCAAAAATGTTTATTCAAAATCTTAAATAATATTCTGGCTGCATTAATTACTTATATATAATCTTGCTTTGATGAGGATTACACACAAAATATTTATTGAACATGAAAAAAATATTAAAAAAGTAGGTTGAATGGTCGTTACATAGAATGCAAACCTAACCTTTTTAGGGTTCAGTACCTCAGTTAGCAAAAGCAGAACCCTTATAGGATCACTTTGTTGTCTATCTGTCAAGCCCCTTTTTCTCAACGCGTGGAGGTATCAAGCTGAAATGAATAATAAATATTCAAGTCTTCTACGATTTTGAATTTCGACGAAAAAAACCTATAGGGTTTTTCGCGTTGACCTAGAATCATGAAATGTGACAAAAAGCAATGTCTTACAGCACAAGTAAAGGAAAAAAAAATCTGAAAACCGTGAACATGCAGTTTAATAACAAAATACCTACAAGTTTCTACGGTACCCTCGGTGCGCGAGTCCAACTCGCACTTGGCCGGTTTTATCATTTCACTTAGTCACCGTGGTGTTAGAACAAACGAGCATATCTGTACAGGACTCTTACTCAAAATCTCTATCTAATTAAAACCAATCAAAGCGACAAAAAGTGTAGCTGGTAGTGAAGCAACGCCTTCACGAAGTTAGCGATAAGCCCTTGCTTAAGAAACACTTAAGAACTTTTGTACGTACCTGGATGAATGAATTATGTTCCTTTGCTTTAAGTTCGCGTTCTGATTAATTTTGTATTGAATGTTATGTAAGAAGGAATACGTATATTTTGACAATGGCTTTATAAGACAGCAGTTATATTTGCTTTGTAAATGACCATTGTCAAATTGTTGGCAAAGCAAATTGTATCTATCCATAGCTTTACCTAATTATTGAATATAGTTAATAAATCATCTGTCATAGTTATGGATTATAGTGTAGTTTATGACGAAAACATTGAATAAACTCACTTAAAGACCCTTGTAGTCTATGGATCGATCGGTCGATAAAATCTTTCCTAGAATTATCATTGTCCTTCTTAGTTAAAACTCAATCTTGAAGTGTACATTAACATGCTGCTTAGGTCATTCTATTAAAGTCACAAATCCACACCACAAATAAATAAAAAACTAAATATTAATGGACTCAATACGAATTAAATAGTAGTTTAATTTATATTCAAATTAAACTTTTCATTTGAATTCAGCAGATGTCATTAAAAAAACTTAAAATAATATAAAAGTTACGTTTCGTTTAGAGAAAACGTATTAAAACATGAAAGGGAATTAAGAATAACATGTAATATTAACGTATTCAGAATTAAAGGTTTTAGTTTCGGGATTCGAAATTGTAATTATAAGAATTTCATTAAAAACTAATTAGAAAGAAAAATTTAAGCTGTCACGTTTGTTTGAGTTCAAAGAATACATTCAAATAAAAATAAATGATAAACAAATCAGCGAGATCAGGATTTTATAAAAATACTGTTTAAGTAATAATCTGCTTACTTACTTATTCCACTAAGAAGAATAAGATCTAAGAATGTAAAGATACATAAGTCTTGTCATACAAGGTGTAAACGAACCCTTCACGAAGCCGTCAAACAAGCTTTCTGTTATTGCTGGGAAACGACTTTTTTTGGTGTGACAACGTGTACGTTTTACGGTAGGACTCAATGTAACGTTGCACTCTAAATGTTGTGCTGATAGACGCATTGAGTGGTATAGGTCATGGAGGCATTTAAAACTTGTTTTTTTTTAAACTGGTGAAAAACTTGAAACTTTGATATCTCCGTAACTAGAAGTTTCAGGTATTCTAATCTAGAAAAAATGATCGATGATGGGGAGAAAAAATAATGCTCATCGGCTTCATTAAGGGTATTTTTACCCCCATTATGTACGTTTTCTTTCTTTCGACACGGGTGTCGCGACAACGAACGTGTCTATTGATCGTCATTTTTTTTTCTGGAAGAATACTCTTCTACGTCTCATAGGTCCACCAGAGCAGGACAAAGGATTATGCCTTACTCTTACTGGCTGAAACCACCACGGCGAGTGTGATTAACACACAGTAGTGATGCAGCTTCTAATATCATCAGTACAATTCATCTTATTATTGTGCTACGTGCAAATAGGTCGTTGTAAGATAAACAATGAAAACAGTTCAACACATTCTTGATCCTCGACAGTTTAAAACACTAAGATTACGAATATAGATAATGAAATTTAATTGAGATCCTATGTTTTTTCGAACTTAGCTTGAAGATATGAATTTTTAATCATTTCCTTTCAAAACAGTTTTAAGTTTATACAAACAAAATATAACATAACATGACGCCTGTAATACCCGAAGGGTTAGGCAGAGGGGTATCTATTAGTACACCCAAATTTCGGCAGTTATGTTTAAGTCCCATGTAATAAGGGCCTATTGCCATCAAAAGGGCACAAATTCAAACTACATGGCTGCTACTGAGAAATTCCTGATGGAAAACTTCAATAACAATTTTCCTGACCAATCGTACCCAGGACCTCACGCGCAGCAGTCCCATTGTGTAAATACGTACATACATAAAACTACGATTATGTAGGTATAAAGTTTAAGATCCATTTTCCATCTATAACATAAATTATATTGAACCAATGCCAGACCCGGTTCAATCACAATAACTACGCTTAGCGGAATCTTTTGATCCTCCACACACTCGATTTCTGCTGACAACCGGTTATAATCCGGATAATATCCGTTCCGGAAGACGAGTCCCCGCAAGTTTCAAACTGATTTGTCTTTAAGACAGCTTAGATTGGTCGAATTAATCGTCTATTTGAGGTTCCGTAACTTTGTGTTTGTTACACATATAAGTTTATTAAGGTATGCATTAGGTTTCGTGTATACTATAATATTATATTATAATATTATAAATTAAAAATTATAGCATAAGCATAAGCATAATCAGCCTATAATGTTCCCACTGCTGGAACACAGGCCTCCTCTCTGTGAGAGGGAATGGGCTATAATCCACCACGCGGGCCCAGTGCGGGTTGAGAGGTCTTCGAATTTTTGGTTCTAGGACATGCCGGTTTCCTCACGATGTTTTCATTCACCGTTTTGAGAGCAGTGGTGATGAAATAAATTACACAAAGTAATGCGCCTGCCTGGGTTCGAACCCACGACTTACTGTTCGTAAGTCGGGGCCGCTACTATTGGGCCACCGCTGCTTATAAAAAATAAAGAAATGAAAATCTCAAAAAGGGTTCTTGTACTCATCATTATGAAGAACTTTTAATATGGGTACAATATTGAAATCACAAGGAGATGGTCTCTTCATTGAAGTAATATTAAATAAACTATATATTATTTACAGTTTTTTATCCGATTTTGTTGCTGGTCTCATAGTATCATTTATACTATGTTCAGTTTTTCGGATTTAAAGTATTCCTTGGTACTGTAGCGTTAGACAAGAAAGTAATCTGTTTTTACTGAATGGCGATTTAACTCGCGTTCAGTAATGATGAAATGTGATGAACGCGACCTAGAAGTAATGGATTCGTGAATTTAAGAAATCAATAATATCTACACCCCAATTGTAACTGTGTATTTTTCTTTGAAAAATACCTAGCCAAGTACTACTTTATCCAGGACTGTGCTGAAATACATCACGTTATGCTTTTCGATTGCATAGTCATAAAATTTGAGTTTTAATCAAAATGTACACTCGGTCACAAAAGTTGGTCAATAATATTGGAAATGGGCGATAAAATGATAGTTTACGACTGAATTGTATCATTGTAGTTTTAAAATCCTATAAAATTTACTATTATACTGATGTTTTATTGATTCTACAGTTCATACAATCAGATTACGGACACCCATGAAATGCAATTTGTCATCACTTTTTATATTTACAATCAAAATCATTTACGGCACTCATACAAAACATCAAATGGAATGACCGCAATCTGACCACAACTTGCGCAATTCATACTATCATACATAACTGTCTGAAGAGATTTGATAACAAGGTGGACGGTGGAAACTAAATATTTCCCAAGGATCACCTAGGTGGACAAAGGTGAGCCGTAGTAAGAAAAACTTTCCACGGTTCACCCAGGTGATCTCGAGAGGTGGACGGTGGGTAAGTACTGAATCTGAATCACGTCTGTTTCTGTTTCCCAGACAGGTTAAGCAGAGATGTACCCATCATACACCCATATTTCGCCAGCAATGTATAAGTCGTATGTAAAAAGGGGCGAGCCAGTCATCAATCGGGCACAAATTCAGACGCTGCTGCTTTCTTTAAGTCCCCAATTTTTGCTCAAAAACTGTTTCAATTTTGCTTTTTCGAGAAAACGACTTTTATTATAACAGCATTCAAGAAAAGTAGGACAAAATGATATCCTCGTGATTTTTCCACTCACTAATATCTTTGAATAGCCAAGTGTTTGTCTATGGACATAAAACTGAGCCAATCTTATGCCATTTGATGGCACAGCACAGCGTTGAGTAAATTTTTGGAATCTTGATGTATCCACGGCATTTTATCACCTTCCTAGATGCCTTTGATACGATAACATTATGCCACGAACGTATGAGATTCTTCACGATTTTCATTCTTCGTTTTAAAGGTGAAAATAGGGAACTGGAATGTTGTGGTAGGTATATGTTGAACAGAAAAGCAGGAGTTACCGAGCTTCAGAGTATAATAAAGGGAAACTTATTTTTGTGTTAACAAAACGTAAATAATGTTTCCAAATAGTCCAATACGTTTATGTCATAGACTTTTAGATGGGCGTAAACATAATATGAAAATGTTGTTTAGTATTTTTACAAGGCTATCAAAAAAAAAACAGTTACTTTTATATTTTCTACAAACAACACGTAAACAATACTCATTTGCCTGTGCAAGAGATGCTTTTCTTTTTTTTAAATTATTGCACTCATTAATTGAATTCAAAATATTTTATTTCGCATAGGCCTACATGGGCACTTATAAAACGTCAAGAAAGGAGCACGGTTCGGGTTGGTCGTTTCCTATAAATAAGAAGCGGCAAGAAACTACCTAACTTTTTTCATTATAGTATTTAATATATCCTTGTAGCTAATCTTAGTATTAATTAAAATTATTTTCTGATATACACCAACCACTGCTTGTCTCTGCATCACCCAAAGGTTGACTGGTAGAAAATGCCTATGGCATTAAGTCCGCCTCTGTACTTTTGTGCTTGAAGTGTTAAATAAATAAACTCCATGGTTACTCTTTACATCATCATTCTCCGACCCTTAACCTAATTTATTCGGGGTCGGTGCAGCATTATCTTCTTCTTCCATACTTCTCTATTACCCGTCATTTCAGTAGTCACTGTCTTTCTAGTCATAACAACTCAAAGAATTTGTTCAACTTAATCAAATAAATCATCACAGACAATTACTAACATAACCTCAAACACCTTTTATTCTTCCAAACCATTACCCCACACCCATTCTCTTATTAAGTGCACCCGCACCGGATAAGCTAAAGAACCTCAAGGCGGTTGTAACCGGATATCCGCTTTGTAATATTCGATTTAAATGCATGCTGCGACAGCCACCTGGCGGCATGTGTATACTAAATACTGGTACACACGTGGGTACATACATACGGGTCAATCGAGTTACCTCGCCGGCAGATATCTCGTCTTGTCGGCGGAAATCTTTGTTGAGGTGAAAATTCAGAGATTTTGTGGGGCTTTAGGTATGGTTCTTAAGTGTTAGGACGTTTTGTGGTATATAAATGAGTCTCTTTCTTTACATACTTAAGTGTATACAAGGATATAAAGATGCTCATAAATTTGAGGTTCTGACTTACTTTGATCACCATTTCATGCTATCTTTTTTCTTTATTTCGACATTATATTAGTAACCTGCAGTAAGTACTAATAAAGAAATAATGAAAAAAAACCGTACCTTTACTACGTGTTCTCATCATTATAAATCAGTCATCAGTCTCAGCCCTTATCACAATTATGTATATTGTTATCATAACGTTTATACTCCACATCGTTTGGACCACTGTATAAACCAGAAATATAAATATACACGAGAAACTGCTCTAAGCTTTTCACAATTCTTTGTGTTTTAAATAAGTAAACCCTAATGTACATTTCCCCCCTCTTCGCCTAAGGATATTTGTACTCATTGAATTTCATTCGCCAACAAAACATAACTGCTTGGCCACGGACTACTCGCACAAGTGACACGCGTGTAGCGCAGAAACAAATGAAAGAAATTGGTAACTGCCGTTTTCTGATTCGAGTATTTGAATAGTGAACTAGTTAAACTTTATTTAAGCTTTTTTGCAATTTGCAGGTCAGTGTGAGGCTGTATGTTACATAAAATATGATTCGCGACCGTAACACGTATGTAATTACAGAATTATACTCATTAAAATCATCAATACAACTTTCTAAAGTTCATTTAATCCCATTCAATAACTATTTCATGAAAAAGTGAAAGGTAATTCCTTTAATGTTATGTAGTTTATTATGTAGTGTCTCGAAATTCAAAATTTAAAACTTAAGTAGAGTTTGAGAAGTTCTAAACTTCAATTTGACTTGTCAGTTGTCGCGGGTTCAATTCCCGCATGGAACAATTATATTTGTATGGCCTACAGGTAATTATTCTGGGTCTGGATGTTTGTTTATATGAGTTTAAATGTTTGTAAACGCACCCACAATACAGTAGAAATCGTTAGTGTGTAAAAGAACCCCGGTGCCCCGTTCTTTTATAGGTATTCAAAGAAAAACTCGTCTCGCGTACTCACGCGAAGGAAACAAATGGCACACGCGCGGGTCGCTTGACACAAGTCTCATCACGTGAGGTTGTGGACGCGGTGTAAAATGACAAACACACATAACTTTCCCATTTCCTTATTCCCCATTTCTTTAAACGTCAAACTCAGAAAGAAATCATGGTCCATGCTTCAGACTCCATTGAACATCTAACGCTATAAACCAAGCCACCGTTTTATAACCTATATCTTATTTGAAAGGGTCAGCAGCGATGTGTCATGATCGATTACTCTGTGTGATAAACTTTATTGGGATTATGTTAACACTTTTTCGGTTTTATATTAAGTTTTAAGGGTTAGGGTAAGTGTCATTGGTATGTTTGTAGTAAAGATGTTTTGTTGTCCTACGGTGTGGTCGTAAAGTCACATGTTTTAGGGCAGCGTGTCGGAATATCTTTTCGACAGGTGTCATCATTCAACGCCTAGCCTTTTACCAATTACATTTGGGTCGGCTTCCAGTCTAACCGGGTGCAGTTGAATACCAATATCTTACATGGAGCGACTGGCTGACTGTTTAAAATAGTGTCCATGGAGTTTCTTGCCCATTCTTCGCTATAGTACTTTCACAAGTTATTATGCCTTGTGACTGTGACTGTAGCATCGCTTTTCTTTGTGGTTTTTTTGTCATTCAAACGCTTTGAGTATTTGAGTTTGGCCATCTGACCTCCACAACTCAGTTAGTACTGTGTAATACAATACCTCTTGTTAAGACTGGTTGACAAACAGGTGTAAGATTTTGCACTCAGTGTCCGTGGCACGCCACCAGTGGCGAATTATTAGGCGCGATCAAACCATCCATCTTTATCGTAAGTCTGTACAGCAGGCGAGTGTTACAAATTGTAGCGGTCACCGACCACTCGTGGCAGCCACTGACCACCTTCCTTGGCGCGGTACCAAAGGACGTGGCGCGCGTCGGCCACCGGTGGATGAGGTCGGTGGCCCGTTGCGCGGAGCCTAAGTCTTAGAGGTCCGGTTGGTAGTTGCTGTTTAAAGATTCGGAAGTCAAGCCGACAACAATGTAGTTGGAAAAAGGCCAGGCTGGTGATGGTCTTTACTAACCTTTTATAACGGTTAACTTATCTTGTTTTTGAAGGTTTTAAAAATCATTTCTTCTTGTATCGCATCAGTAATCTTTTAGATCTTAGTGTACAGTCAATTATGACAGAGTAACAACTAATACTTAGTAGGAATATTTTCTGGCGACCGAAATCCACGGCAGTCTAGTACAGACTTTTACTCTCCATGAATTAAATACAAACAACATATAATTATAACTGAACTAGCGCAATCGCATTGCATGCAATTTTCTCTCATTAAATATTTACTACAGATGTTCCCTTTGCTAGAAAATACTTTAAAACGTTCACAAAAGAAAATGTTGTTCTACGAAAACATGAAATAATTCAGAATGGTCGCGTAGTCAGTTTTCTTTGAAATGCTTTCAGTATAACAGTTTTAATTTAGCATCCTCGCTTACGACTTACTTTTGTACTTTTTGGTTCCCTCAGGAGATGTGTCTGGGATAAACTCTTTCAGACTAAATGTGATCTGGGTAACTGAAAACTTGAGTACGTCAACAAACAACGTTTTTTTTTTTAAATATTTGTTTACGTTTGAGTACAACTGCTATTTTGATCTTTTTCATTTTCTCTCTCATTTATACGAACTGTATCAGAATAGTTCATTCTAATAATAAAGCGTGTTTGAATGTGCTATTTGATACGTTGCTTCGTTTGCTATGCCCCTGTGCTACACCGTAAGACGCATTTTGTTACGATACGATACCATAGGCTTTAAACGCGCAGTCTCGTCCCAAACCATGGCCCACCTCCTGACATGCTCTTTATGCAACTGCACCTGTACTTTAAGGGACCAGTCCGAGGCCACTACCAATGCCATCGATGTGGCCGAGTTCTGGTCGAATGATTATGGGAATCATCTACACGAAGAAGAAGAACGGTAATTATGGCGGTATTATCGGCTACATGATTCTACAAAAAATAATTTTGAACCCTTATTTTTAGTGACCTGAAGGTATACTAAAAACAATATTTCTACATCAATTCCTAAACTTTATATTTATAATACAGCAATTTCCATACAACATACTAACAACGAAAAAGGATCAAGAGATCGTACGTTCGCTGTACCGTTAATAATGCTAAACTAAAAGTGATTGCCAATAGGTCGGTCCCCAGGGTACTTACATCTACTTTGAGTACTCAAGAAACATGTAAAAACTGGAGGTATCAGAGGTTTCCTTTGACATACCGACTGTGGCAAGCCGCCCGGAAAATTAATATGGAGTCAGTCGATGGGGCTACAAATTTTGTTTCTTGCATTGATGTTTTGTGTGTGACTGTACTTTTAGGTTTTTGGCAAGATGCTTAGAATAATGATGCGTGGAACAGTTTTTAAGTGAACTTTTTTTTGTCCAGTATTTTTAGTATTACAGCTGAATACACAGCTTTTCAGTGGCTTCACGTAGGTCTTTTAAAGTACAGGTAATTGATTCTAAACAGCATGCAGAAACGAATGTACGACATGCGGAGTTTTTTTAACGATTTAACAATGATGAAATGCCTATCAACATTATCAACTGCTTAGCATCATCATCAACTAATAGCAATCTACTGCCATATACACTAATTATCCCCAATTCGCCATCTGGCATCTAACTTGATGTGTTGTTTCTCTTATCCATCTGTCTGCTAGAGGGCCTCGACAGTTGGTAATAGTTTTCAACTGGATTGACGAAAACTTGTCGGGATAGTTTCATACGTTTTTGACTTTCCCATCACCGATATCGTCACAAAAAGTAGAACAGCGCCATCTATGCCAAAAAGGAAGAACTAACATCAAATTCTGAATCGCGCTATTAGACTGATCCGCGACTTAAGACTATATAAAAATACCCGACAACAACTGTCGGACAGTAGCCCACCAGACACAACACCCTGTCTGGGCGGAGGATCCTCCCTTCTCTATGGAGTATTGAGAAACTTTTATAGCCAGTTCATCATACCCCTAAAAGAATGCCACTTGGCCTGAACTCAGACTGCTCTGATAATGATAAGCGTAATCAGCCCAGAGTTTTCCCACTGCTGGGGCACGATCCTCCTCTCTGTGAGAGAGTGGGCCATAATCCAACACGCGGGCCCAATGCGGGTGGTATTATGATTATCCCAGTTATATAACCAGTATTCGTACATGCTTTACACAGCCGTGCGAACTGCAAACTGGTCAGCGTTATTACGGGCGCGTCCAACTTCCACCGCAGCCGATAATCTGCAAGTTTTTCCCTGCAGCCCTATGTGGGTCAAGTGAAACTCGGAAGTGGCGCTTTAGGCCTGCTGCATACTTGCGCATGCTGTAGCCACGCGACGAATGAGTGTGTACTGTTTTGGGTTATATGGATACGCACATAACATCATGCTTGTAATCAATGAATAAATCATTTATTTTCAGGCAATTTTGCGTTTATTTACCACAAGATTAATAGGCACGACAAAAATTATGCCTAATTTGAAACAAACAGCCGCTCTTCAGGATAAGCCCAGCTAGCCAAGGTTGTTCCGTGGATGGGTGACTACACATATCGAGTTTTCTCCGTGCCTCGGAAAGCACGTTAAGCCGTTGGTCCCGGCTGTCAATTGTAGGCAGAGGTGTCCCTACACCCGCATTTCGCCAGTTAAGTTAAAGTCATTTGTAATAGAGGCCAATTGCCGTCTATTTACTATGCGTCCAGCTAAATCAAGTTTAAATATTTAAACCCCAGTTAACCATTCCTCAACTATTCAATTATACGTTCAAATGCAGAAACTGGCATTTGCAACCACCTTTATGACACACACATTTGTATTCCAACTGAGTATTGTGCTCCGTCTGTGTGCTACATTGAAATGCAATGTGTGTCGATACACTGTGTGTGTGTGTGAGAGTTGCCTACATTTTTGAGTGTACGTTTTGCTCATGTGGGAAAATGTGTACGTGTGTATTTTTCATGGTGTGTGTGTGCATGTGTGCGTGCTCTGCGGTGTATGGAGTACCGTTTGAGGGACCCAACAACTGATGGATTGTTTTTCCCTCCAGAGACGTGATTCGCTTTATGTATGAACCGTTGTGTGAATCTGGTGACGGTGGCTCCCCCGTGTTATTAATTATTTAGTGTTTGTGTGAGAGTGGAACAGGTTTGTTTGTCGTGTGATTAAAATTTGTCGTGTGACGAAAATGGGCGATGGGTTGTTCGGCGTTTAGAGTATTTTTTATTGCAGTGCGCGAAAATGGGAAAGTTTTCGGTTTCAAGTTAAAAAGATGTCGTTTGGTTGGTTGGACAAAATGAACACTGTTTTTTCATCAAAATTAATAATAATCGTCATTATTTCTCTTTCTTTCTTTTCATTCTTGACTTCTCTATTACTGCCTCGTTGGTATAGTCGTCGCAAACGCGACTAGATCTGGGTTCGATTCCCGGGTAGGGCAAAATGTTATTGGGTATTTCCATCAGGATTTTTTTAGTAGCAGCCGCGGAGTCTGGATTTGTGCCCGGTTGATGGCAATAGGTTTGTCACCTATTATATGGAACTTAAACATAACTGGCGAAATGTGGGTGTACTTGTTAGGTGTACCTAGAGGTGAGAGTGTACTTAATGTTCTTTATTACTAAATTCTGTTTTGTCGCGTTAAATCGATCTCACCCGTTGTATTATGTGCTGATTATATATATAACGTACCTTAGTTGGAGGTTGGAGCATAATAATATGCTCTTATAATATCTGCTTTAAAATAAATGTCTATCTCTTTCTTCAGTACTAAGCTTTATTTCTTCTTCTTTTCAGATTCATGTCTGCTTACACCAACATCATCAATGCTAGCACAGTCAAGTGAGTCTATTTATCATTTGAATGATTAGCGTTACTTTTAGCCTATATCAACACCTACGATTAAGTTCCCGTTAACTTACTTGGCAGATAGTTCCATACAAATTCTGTTCCATTTTTCGATTTTTTCAGTAAGTAGTGGTTGTTCTGAAATAGCCTGTTTCATTCTGCTGGGTAAAGTCCTCCCCATGAATGAGACCGTACCTATCTGTAAATATTATCACTTATAAGATCGGGTCTAACTGGTAGCTACGGACAAAATGCAGACGCGAGCTGCGACTCCGGACTCCGACCGATAGTTATAATGTTAACTGTCAATGTCCGCAGCCAGTTTCATAAGTAAGCTTAATATTATCTTGACAAAACTATTTTATAATCAAAATCACAAGGAAGCCCGTAGGCATATGTACCCATCGCGACTACTTTGGTAAGCGCACTAGACAATATGTAGTACTGACGTTAGTGAATGAGCTACCCCCACAGGTAATATCGCATGTCAAATCAACCAACCAACTTAGAAATGTTCTTAAAAAACATCCATCCTCTCATTGTATCCATAGCTGATTTTGGATCCATGTAAAATAGTAATTTTTCATGGTGTAAAATGTGAGAAAGTCTTTCTATCTGTAAATTCACTTTCTTTTTATAATTTATTTTCGTTATTTTATAATAAAAATTGATGTTTGTTTGAACTATTATTGTGAAACGAGAACAACTGCTGACAATCTGTTTCATAGATTGGCAGACTTAAAAAAAAAGTTCTCAATCTATCCGCAGTGTTTAAACGAACCCTTAAACAAATAAGACTTGTTTACACGCGCATTGAGTATTTATTTAGCCCCAATATTTCTAACATTTATTTCAAAATAACGGACCCACTTAGCCAATGTGTGTTAAAACCTTATAATTTCGCAAGCTTTTGACACCAAACTTATAAAGTAAAACTTCTGCACAGAAGTTACGGTATAGAAAATATTTTGATAACTATATTTCAAAGAAAACCATTAACTTTACAAACACGTTGTAGGTGTTTCGTTTGATGTAAAGTTTGGTCTAGGTGGTAGGTATCTAATAGTTTCGACTGTGAAGCAGTAGAAGGGTTTCTTTAAAGTATGAAATAACAACCATTTTTATCGTGACCAAACGCGTAGATTTTATCATTAAAACTAGAAACGGGAAATTTACCATGTTTACTGATTGTTTTGAGTTCCCGATATTTGGGAGCTGTTGCAAGCACCCAAGTAGGTAGGTAGTGCCGTTCGAGCGTTTCGGCCATTACTCTTGGAGACACACTCCCATTTATTGCACTCCCATTCGAGCAGTTGCTATACAGATCCACTCTCATCTTCTCCCGTACATCCGCAACAGTTTACGCCTAATCACGTAATCAATGAGGCATCCGAACTACTTCCCCTCCCCTCCCAACTAGCTTCGATTAACCGCCAGATAATTTATTCAGGAGTATCTATCATCAAGCTCGGGATCTGTCCGCCGGGACAGATCTACTTATACTTGCGTGAAACGATTAACGAACAACTTGCTGGGAAATGGCTTAAATTAACTAAACACTTGACCCGTTAGTTATGTTGTTATGTGTGTTGGTATCAAGGAAAAATAATTTGAAGAATTCAGCCAAAACGAACAATCGTTTTTAAAACAGCGTAGCGGGATATACTCTCTCATCTAGCATGAATCTTATTCTGCGAATAACTAAAAAAATATAATAAAATCAGCCCTTAGTTAACATTTAACTTCTAGTTCCCGGATTGGGTTAGGCACTTACCTAAAGTACTAACTTTAGTTTTACAAGTGTGTATCTCAAAAGGCTTATATAAATAAGTCGGTTAAGTTCAATCTTGACCATATTTTTTTTTTTTTTTTTTTTTTTTTTTGATGGGAAATCATCAAATGACCCCCCCCACTCTGGGCGGAGCGGAAGGGAGTGTCAGACTTGTACTGACTAAAACCCATCCATGTTCCTTCTTTGCCCTTTGTGTTCCAGGGCCACGGTGTCTCTTTCGAACAGTCCCGCAGCTCTGGCAGGCATCGGCCCATGCGGACCCCTACTCGGTTGCTGACATCTCTTTGAGGCGCGCGTGGAACACGAACGCGCCGTCGACACGGCCTGTCGTCATAAGACGGCCGGACGGCGAGCTAGCCCATAACTCGCCGTCCACAGGCCCGCGCCTACGGTGGCCGGGAGCCACCAAGTGACCCCCGACGCCCAGGGCGTCTCCCGCGGCGGCTGGGACGTGAGGTTCTTTCCCTCTCACGTCCCGCCACCTCCTTCACTAGCATGACTGCTTCACAGAAGGTGGTGACGGCTTCCCATTCCCTCTCGCTCCGGACCATGGCTTGAACCAGGGTCGGACGCGAGAGATCGCCGCCGCCAATCGCCGCTACAAGGACACGGCGGTGCTCCGCCCAAGCGGGGCAGACCTCTACGGTGTGCTCCACCGTGTCCTCCGGACGATCCTCGCAGTGGAAACACCCGGGCGTTTCCTCCCGCCCAATTCGGTGCAGGAACCTCCCGAAACAACCGTGTCCGGTGAGGATCTGCGTCAGGCGGTAGGTGAGGGCGCCGTGGCGCCTCTCTAACCACTCCTCAAAGAGGGGACTTATCGCCACAATGGTAGCGTGCCCTGCACGGGGTTGCATTAGTCGCTCTCTCCATGTCGCCATGAGATCACGCCGGAGGTCTGTCCGCTGGGCGGCAATTTGCCGCGGCAGCGGAGTCTCCCCCCGACGTAGTGCCTCCGCGCGCCATTCATGCAGGCGCGCGAGGACTATCGCCTCCAGATCCCATGGCGGCAATCCGGCAAGGAGGCTAGCCGCCTCGCCGGAGATCGTGCGGTACCCCCGGATTAGCCTTATGGCTATCACCTTTTGGGGCGCGTTCAGGTAGTGGGCGGCTTGCCGCCTCAAAGAACGCGCCCACACCGGGGCCCCGTAAAGGGCCATGGACCGCACGACCCCCGCGTATAGCCTCCGGCAGGAGGCGTTTGGAATCTTGACCATCTGACATTGACATATTCGTCTAACTTAGGTACTTGCTCATCAGTTAGTACCAAAGTTTACTTTCTTCGTGTAACGTACTATTATTCTAGTGGTCGCAAGGTCCTGGCTTCGATTACCAGGTCGGACAATGTGTTGTTGAGTTTTACATCAGGATTTTTTCAGTAGCAGCCACGGAGTCTAGATTTGTGACCGGTTGATGGCAATAGGCTCGCCTCGTATTACAATAACTGGCGAAATGTGCGTGTCCTATTAGGTACACCTCTGCCTAACCCTTCCTGGGTTATAGCCGTGATGTTATGTTATGTTACGTACTGTATATGTGTGAGCTAACAACGTATTCTCAGTTACATAAACAGTTAACTGGGCTCGGATAATATAAACAATAATTCTCCGAGAATCTGCAACCAAGACAACACACCTAAATATACCTGATATTGAAGCGAGATATCAATATCAACTGAGATACACCGAATACTGTAATTCTAGCAGAACGTTGTACAGAAATTCGCACAATAATACCGATGTACATACCAGTGTCGATGTGGAGATGATTACTGTTGAGTTATTTAAAATATTAAGGTCACCTAGTCTTTCGGGATATCGCCTAGTGGTTGGTCGACATATCATGTGACCAGAGCGCTGGCTGTTTTTGGTTAAAGAATTAACTTTGTCATCCAACGTGGCATTGCTGCCAGTCTACTGGGTACTTTTCCCGTTGACAGCGATATGTGGGCGAATATTTTGACGTCCTTTAAGTTTTTTTAAGTTTTTTCTCTTTTAATTGTAAATCTTTCAAAAACCATCTCATTTGAGATTTCGTATAATAAACACATATTTTTAGAGAGGAGCTTGTAGCTAAATAATAACAGACGCTTAGTTCAATATTTAGGTTAAGCCGCGCTTACCTTGGTCGGTCTGTGGATGGGTGACCATCAATTACATACCGAATTTCCTCCGTGCCTCGGAAAGCACGTTAAACTGTTGTCCCCGGCTATTGGTCTTTGACAGTCGTTACAGGACGTCAGTGGTCCGGAAGTCTGAAAACCAGTTTTACCAAGGGATATCGTATTACCTAGTACTAACTGGGTTGTCCAGGTCAGATAGGCAGTCGCTCCATGTAAAATACTAGTATTCAGCTGCATTCGGTTAAACTGGAACCAGAGCCCAACTAGTTAGGAAAAGGCGGACAGATGATGATCTACATACTTTTTTATATTTAAGGGGTATGGATGAACATCGGGAGCAATGAGTATTAATACAAATACGTAAACATAAAACTACCCTCTTATCGCAAACCTAGAAACGCCGGCCTATTTCTATTCCTTTTTTAGTTCCATAACATCCCCTTAGAGCACAGCAGCCCGTAAAAACACAAAGAGAATCATAATATACAGGGAGATATGAAAAATATGAATATGCGAGATGTACGCGGCCGGGCGAGGAATTTAATATATTCCGCGCAACTAATAAGTATCGGAGGAAACAAGTTTTTTATTGAACGATATGAGAATGGTTGGGACGATGACATGCTGAGGATCTGGATTTGATCCTTTGTGTTAGAACAGAATTTGAAGGCTCTGGTGTCGTCTTTGGGCTGTAGTTTTGTAGTTTATTATCGCCTAAAAAAAAAAGTATTTACTTTAAGATTTGTCTTGCGGGCCACCTTGATAGTATAATTATTTAATCTAACTTTAGTGTGGGAAAGATCTGATCAAATACAATTTGAATCGAAAACACAATTATCCTATAGCATTTTAGTTAAATTGTTTGCAACAAGCACAATCAGTAACATCCATAGATACTAAACTCTAACAATTATGATAATATTATCTGTGAAACACTGTGTTCTAATTTTAAAATTGACGTGTTTACGTTAGGTTTACACCGCGCGTTCGTGCTAGGGCCTCTGATCTGATTGAATGCTCGAAGCGTCTTTACATCATTTGGTGTAAGTACAGGCTGTATAGCTCAACTTAACTGTATAATGCCTGCAGCCTTGCCATTGCGCCTATGTCTATAGGCTGCGGTGACCGCGTCGCGGGCGTCGGTTTATGAATTTAACAAATGAAAAAAAATCTCAAAAATACCGTCACCCAATTTACACTACCTAATCAAATTGCACGCTCGAGCTCCAGCGAAAAAATCAAAGTCAAAAACAAGCGGGCAATATTGCCCATAATAGCTTTGAATTCAGTTAAATATTGCCTTAAAGAATATTTTTATGAGGAGGACAAACACCTAATGAGGGTGTGTAGACAAGTTTGAACGTTCACGGATCGTCGCGTTTTGAGCGGAATTGCGCGAAACGACCGAATTCCGACTGATTGCTGCATACACGGGGAATTTTTCGTATTTACTCGCTGTGTGTTTCTGTAGATGTAAATGGGAGAGTTTCAGGTTCGCAGATGGCTCAAATGGTGTGGTTTGTAGTTATTGTTGCGTATGCTTAATTTATATTCTTAACATCATAACATCACGCCTGTTTTTCCCGTCGGTAGAGGTGTACCTAATAGTGGGTACACCCACATTTCGCCAGCTATTTTTAAGTCCCATGTAATAGGGGGCGCGCCTATTGCCATCAACCGGGCACAAATCCAGACTCGAAAAGCACAATAACAATTTAGAAAAAGAAAAAGAAATCGAAGCAAGGACTTCTTGCTCAGCAGTCACGATTGCGACCGATACTTAATTTTTTTTTTAGTAGGATTTTTTTTTTTTTGTTTTGGTGCTATACATGCGGCCTGTAGCAACGTAACTCAAAAGAGTTTGAAGTTACGTAGTCACCGATGATACACATTTATTGTACCCGGAGTGTATGCTAAACCCGCCTGCCTTTAACACTCTGCCCTGCTACGGGAGCGGCGTCTCGTAGCAAGGTGCTACGCCGTAGTCATGCTACGATAAACGCTACAACAGTCTTCTCGTTCTCGTTAAATTTTTTGACTATTCAGAATATAAGTCGAACACCATGCTATTTTGAATCAGAAATATCCGTCTACGATGTATTATAACATCCCAATAAAAAACACAATCAAACATAAAACACATCACAAATAGTATCCATTCAAATAAAACGTATTGTGTCCGTATTAAATGTGCCACTACTCCCCCTGGACATTTATCAGTAACATCGTCTGTCAGCCATTCATCACGGTACGCGTGACATGTTCTGACCTGTTTCATAAGAGTGGAACAACACGAACGTTGCGTCGTCGCTGCGCTTAAATTTCGACGCACTGAGTTCCACACAAGCAAAGCAATGACGGCACTACCTCGTCCTAAAATCCTTCGAAGTCGTCATCGCATGCGCTAGCGATCGGACGTACATTATGGACGGTGTCGGTGACTCAGTCCCGGGCGCAATGACTACGCAAGTAATTAAGTGTACGACTTGTAACATTGTTATATGCGAACTGTTAGCATTTATACAGAATAAAGTGGACGTGATGGACGAAGAGGGACTAGTGAGGCTATGTGTTACCGCCTTCTCGGAGGAGGACATTGAAAAAAGCAAGAATTTACTGTTTTCGTCAGTCTCAACGCAGCAACGGAAAATTGCTAGGAAGAAAAATGGTAAATCACAGCGAAATATCTTTGACATGATAGCACTATTCAAGCAATTGGATCCTGAGCATGTACCAATATTCGTAGCAAAAGATTTGCACAAACTCCCACCAGTGACATTTGATCATATTGACGCAACCAGGACGCTAAAAGAAATATTGACTATTCAAAATGAAATAAGAATCATGAAGGATACATTTGTAACTGAGAAACAATTAAGTGACATTAGAAATGAGCTGCAAAATTTGAAACAGACTTCAATCGTTAATAATTTCGATTTGAATATTAACCGCAGAAGAGGCGGTGGAAGTGGAATTGACAGCTTTTGTTTTGACAGCGGGCCGGTGGGTCTACCTCCCGTTACAGAAACAAAACAAGCGACGACAGATAACGAGAGTGGGAACTCTAGTCCACCTACGTGTGAGTTACAGGCATCTCGCTCACCCGTACGTGTTTCTGCAATGCCGTTCTCGTTCGCACCCATTAGTGAACCAAAGCAATGTGGTGCGAAAACGGCGAACGTACCCGAGCGTGACCGAAGCGCGCGCGCATCTAGTGAGTCACAGCGGCCTACCGGTACATCGGATAGTGGGTGGTGCAAACCAAAAACGCTAGCGGAAATTTTAACATCAGAGGATGAATGGAAAAAAGAAAAAGTGGCTGAAGAATGGCATACCGTTCAAAAAAAGAGGTTGAGAAATCGGCTGCAGGGATGTGAAGGCAAGGCTATTACGAAACCGGACGTTAAGTTTAGAGCAGCTGAATTGGAAATTCCTCTCTTCATAAACAGAGTTGATACGGCTACCAGGCCCATAGATATTATTGAATACATACAACAGAAGACGAATATAACTATTACTCTGAAGAAAATTAATATGGTGAAACAAAAACGCTACGCGGCGTACAAGATCTTTGTACCACACGCTAAATTAGCGATGTTTCTTAATGATGACTTGTGGCCTGAAGGTATTCAATTTCGGAAGTTTATCTATTTTAATAGAAAAACTTATGACAAAAACAAAGATAACAGATTAATGCATATTGACACGACATTAAACGACGATGGTTGTAAACAACAACAATAACATAAACAACCTGACCAGTACTAACTCAAAACTTGTTAGTTTCAATTGTAGGTCGGTAACCCGCTCAATTGAGTGCGTAAGAAGTATATGCCGATCAGCTGACATAGTTGCCTTACAGGAGACGTGGTTGCAGCCCCAAGATATATCGTTCCTGGGCACGATTGATGCTGAGTTCGAGTTTACGGGAAAGTCTGCGATAGACACCGGTGCCGGTCTGTTGCGTGGACGGCCATACGGAGGTGTCGCTTTACTTTGGCGTAAAAACATATTTCAAGCAGTTTCGGTCATACAGTGTGTTAGTGCGCGTATATCGGCGATAAAAGTGACGTGTCGGGACCGGTCGATATTAGTGTTCTCGATATACATGCCGACGGACTCGGCTCACAATCTTGCCGAGTTTACGGAATGTTTGGGTGAGATGGCGGCGATAGTGGAGGAGTACAGTGTGGACTCTGTGTTTATGTTGGGTGACTATAATGCGCAGCCCGGCGAGCGGTTTGGCGTGGAACTGTTTGACTTTTGTGTTGAACAGAAATGGCGCTGTGCCGATGTTGAAATATTGGGATCATTATCGGACTCGTATACGTATGTAAGTGACATTCATGGATCTCATAGATGGTTGGATCACTGTGTGGTATCTGAAGCGGCGTGGCCTTCGGTGGTTAACGTAAAGATATTACATGGTGTATATTGGTCAGACCACATTCCATTAGAAATTACGTGTAACTTTAACGTACTTAAAACTAAGATTAACTGTCATGTTAGCGAAAGAAATAAAATTGTGTGGGGGGAAAGGGATTTGACACAAATTGACATGTTTAGAAATTTATGTACGACGAGATTAAGAGAAGTTGATTTTCCTTCTGAATTTGTAAACTGCAGTGACAAGTTATGTACAATCGTAAACCATAGATGCATTATTGATAAAATGTATAGTGACATTGTTAACATATTAAGTGAAGCGTCATGTATTACTTATTCTGGGCCGGAACAAAACAAGAGAAAGCCAGTAATAGGGTGGAACAAACATGTTCGGCAGGCGCACCTGGAGGCGAGACTTGCTTTTCAGAACTGGGTGCTATGCGGTGAACCTAAATCTGGTTCTGTATATTCTACCATGAAGGAAACTAAACGAGTATTTAAAAGTAAATTGAAGTGGTGTCAAGAAAATAGGGATCAAATAAAAATGAATATCTTAGCATGTTGCCACGACAGAAAGGATTTCAGTAAGTTTTGGAAACACACTAACCAACTGAACGGCAGGTCGAGCCTTCCTGCGAGTGTTGAGGGTGTTAGCGAGCCTGCAGTCATTTCAAACTTATTTAGGAATCATTTTACTGTGAAGTCCCCGCTAGGTGCAATGGGAGAGGCCTCGACGGCTAGGCAGCCCGTGAGGGAATCTGTGTTTAGGGTTTCAGCTAGGGAAATACAGGCAGTGTTGAGAGGCATGAAGCGCGGGAAATCACCTGGGCATGATTCTTTGAGCATCGAGCATTTACAAAATGCGGGTGTTCATATGCCCAGAGTACTGTCGTTGTTTTTTAATTTATGCATCTCACACTCGTACCTTCCGGTCGACTTAATGAAGACGTTGGTGGTGCCTATCATTAAAAATCGCACTGGGGACGCTTCTGACATAAATAACTATAGGCCCATATCGTTGGCTACTGTAATTGCGAAGGTGTTGGACAGTGTGCTGGACAAGCAGTTAAATAAACATCTGTCGCTTCACGACGCTCAATTTGGCTTCAGAGTTGGTCTTTCAACTGAACACGCTGTTCTGTGTCTCAAGCACACTGTTCGATACTATACGGACAGGAAAACCCCTGTGTATGCGTGCTTTTTGGACTTATCAAAAGCCTTCGATTTGGTGTCCTATGGTGTTTTGTGGAAGAAGATGTATGATGAGACAACGCTTCCAGGTGAGTTGATTGAGCTGTTTAAGTTTTGGTACGGCCATCAAGCCAATATGGTGAGGTGGGCAGGCGCGCTATCCGATCCGTACGGGCTGGAGTGTGGGGTGAGGCAGGGCGGCCTGACCTCACCGAAGCTCTTCTGTCTGTATGTGGATCGGCTGATTCGTGAGCTCAGCAGCACTATGGTAGGTTGTTCAATTGACGGAACATTTGTCAACAACATTAGTTATGCCGATGACATGGTGCTGCTGGCCCCATCGATCAGCGCCCTCAGGACACTGTTGTCGGTTTGTGAGCAATATGCGGAGGCCCAGGGCCTTCGATATAATGCAAGGAAGAGCGAGTGTCTGATGTTCAATGCAGGCACTAAAAGCTATGATGTACCACCCATTACACTAGGGGGGACCGCTCTAGAGTGGGTCACTTCTTTCAAGTATCTGGGGCACTGGGTCACTGCTGCGCAGACCGATAATAGTGACATTGAGAGGGAACGTAGGGCGCTGTCAGTCAGGAGCAATATGTTGATCCGTAGGTTTGCAAAATGTTCAAATGACGTTAAGGCGACTCTGTTCAGGGCATACTGCCAATCTTTTTACACTTGCGGCCTATGGGTCGACTACACGCAGAGGGCTTACAGCGCCTTACGAGTCCAGTACAATAACGCATACAGGGCACTGTTGAGGCTGCCTCGACACTGCAGTGCATCAGGGATGTTCGCTGAGGCACGTATAGATGACTTCTATGCAATCATACGAAAGCGTGTCGCTTCCCTGATGTGGCGGGTGCGGGGCAGCGCCAACAGTCTCTTGATGACTGTGGCGGATAGGACTGATGGCCTCATATTAAAACACTGGACGAGGACCCAAGTGTTGCCTACAAACCGTGCCCAGAAATAATGTGTGTCGTTTAGTTGTTGCTGTGTGTTATTATTATTATTTTTATTCTGACATTTATTATTTATTATCATTATTGTTTTCTGACATGTGTATTGAAATTTGTAAATGTGTGAAATTATGTACTAACAATAGACTGTAAGTGTTTATGTTCTTACTAACCATATGGATTGTACTGATCTGGCAAATAAATCATTATTATTATTATTATAATTTCCTTTATTTATCTTTACACAAATCTTATATATTTTTAAATATTTCTTAAACTAAAAACAATATAAAAAACATTTAAAAATATAAAAAATTGTAGCCCACCGGTATCGGGAACAGGGTCCAAGCTACCGGCGGTCAGGGCTCCAGAGAGAGGAACCTCCTGACAATACGAGCCGTGTCCAGGAGTACCGCTTTCTGAATCAAACCCTTGATCCAGCTGCCTAACGAGAGCCTCCTCAGGTATTGGTCGAGGCTCTTGGCAATTAAGCCATGGGCTGATACAACTATCGGCACAATGATCGCTGAGTCCACATCCCACATGTCGACAACCTCGTGAGCCAAGTCAAGATACTTGATTTGCTTATCTTTCTCGGCTTTCACGAGGTTCCCATCATGCGGGACCGTTATGTCAACAATCATTGCACGCCGCTCTGATCGATCCACCACCACTATATCAGGCTTATTGGCTACAATAGTCCTGTCAGTTACGATGGATCGATCCCAGTACAATGTGATATTGCCATTTTCGAGAACTGGGTCGGGCACATACTTATAGTACGGTACTTCCGATTCCACAAGGTTGTATTTTAGAGCAAGTTGCTGATGGATAATCCTGGCTACAAGGTTGTGTCTATGCAAGTACTCTCCGTTAGCCAGACGAGAACACCCGGAGATAATGTGACGGATTGATTCGCCTGGACGGTGGCATGCCCGACATATGTCAACCGTACCGTCCTTCACAATAAATCTCCGGTAGTTATTCGTCATCATAACTTCATCCATAATTGCACAGACAAAACCTTCGGTTTCTCCAAAGAGGTCCCCGGAACGTAGCCAGGCTACGGACGCTGGTAGATCTACATCGGGCCCATGCAGGGCCCGGAAAAACCGTCCGTGAAGCTCCTTACTCTGCCATACTTCCATGCGGTCGTTAGTGTCAAGCACTACAGGTTTGCGCCAGTTCTCTTTAGCCAAGGAGAGCGGGGTGAGCCCCTTGTCCACTGCGACCACATCTCGATGCATCCCCACGTCGGTTTCAAGGAAATATTCCCTGAGACTGTATATCTCGCGATTGTGAAGAGTCTTAGCGTTTAAAAAGCCTCGACCCCCACACCTCCGCGGGATATACAGTCTCATAACAGAAGAACGCGGGTGATGCATTCGATATGTCGTCAACAATGTACGGACCCTCCTATCCAGGACGTCTAGTTCTGTCTGAGTCCATTTGAGTATGCCGAAAGAGTACATCAGAACCGGCATGACCCAACCGTTGAAGGCACGCACCTTATTGCCGCCTGATAAAAGACTATTAAATACTTTTTTCAGACGGCCAAAGAAGCGCTCCTTCAACGATTGCTTCATGTCAACAACATTGATGCCCAGCGCTTCCGACATACCCAAATACTTATAGGTTTCAGTTGCTGAGAGGGATCTAAGATTTATGGAATCCGAGAGCTGGGTTCCCACAGATTCCACAATCTCCCCTCGCTTTACATGCATGACCGCACATTTGTCCACACCAAATTCCATCCTGATGGCGCTACTGAAAGTTTCAGTTACTTTCAGTAGCTCCATCAGTTGCAAATCGTTGGGGGCAAAGAGTTTCAGGTCATCCATGTAAAGGAGGTGAGATATAACTTGACCACCTCTCCTCAACCGATAGCCTAGACCTGAATCCTCCAGCAGCGTGCTAAGAGGATTCAAGGCTAAGCAGAACCAAAGCGGACTCAAACTATCGCCCTGAAATATACCTCGCTCTATCCTTATCGGCTCGCTATTCCTCTGGATTTGCCGACATCCCGGATAGCGAAGGACTGTCCTCCATTGCCCCATACATGACATCAGGAAGATGCGCAGAGTTGAATCAACTTTATACAACTCTAGCACCCTCATGAGCCATGTATGTGGCACCGAGTCATAGGCCTTCTTATAGTCTATCCAACATGTCGACAGATCCCTTCGGGAACGGCGAACCTGTTGACTAATGGCCATATCAATGAGGAGTAGCTCCTTAGTACCGCGGGACCCGTTCCTACATCCATTTTGAGAAGCGGACATTACAGAATTGTCATCAATGTGTTTGTTAATTTTAGCTCTCAAAATGGATGTAAGAACTTTATAGACTGTCGGAAGACAGGCAATCGGTCTATAATTTTTGGGCTCCGCAGTACTACCCGATTTATGGAGCAGGTGGGTTATCCCTGTTGTCAGGAACTCTGGCAGCGACCCTGACTCTAAGGCTGACTGGAACAGGATCGCCAGGCGAGCGTGCGACCTTGTAAACTATTTAATCCAGAAGTTGTGCAGCCCATCCGGCCCTGGAGATTTCCAGTTAGGTAACGGACGGACTGCATGAACTACGTCTTGGGGGCTGATAGTGATTGCCCCCATTTCTGGTACTAGATCGCACGCTCGCTCGACCTCCCGAGTCCATTCACCCTCGGTATGGCTAACAGGCACCGACCAGATGCTGCGCCAGAATGAACACATGGCATCATCATCCGGCAGGTGCGTGTCAGCCACACCTTGGTCGGGTCGCTCCCAAGCCCTATAAACCCACCTTTCATCTCTTTGGAATGTGCGATTCTGAGTGTATCGGTCCACCCGCCGCTTATACCTACGAATACGGTTTGCCCATGCATAAACTTTCTGCTTCAGGAAGTCGATGCGCTCTGTGACACGGGACATGTAGTCTCGAGCACTGATATCAGTCCCCGAGAACGCCCGCCTCACAAAACGCATCACTCTAGGGCGAGTATTGCCCTCCCTGAAGCAGATCAGTTTGCCGATGAGTGCTCTGGCCTCACCAATACGTCGTTCAATCCTGTACTGCCATGACGGTACGGCTGGTTTAGGTCGTGTAGCTCTGTCATCAGAAAATTTGACATGAGCTACACGACATGCCGCTACAGCCGCACAATACAGGACTGAGTGAGCATCGGTGAGGTTTTCGCAGTTATCAAAATAGTTTGACAACTGCGAATCCAGAACTGCCACCAGCACCTTATTTTTGTTATGCATGGGCAAACGAGGTACGCGTGGTCTAAGATCGGGTTGCATGAACCGATATTCCCGAATCGCACCCTCCAAAGCACACCTCATTTCCTCATTGCACTGGGTACTTACATTAGTAACCATGTCATTACTCACGTTGTTATCGTGAGTTGGTATTATGGTAGACTGTGGTGGAACCACAGTCTGCGGCGGCGTGGCAATGACATGGCTACTCTGCATTTCAGTCCGCAAGCGATCAAGTACGGTGTCATCCAACATACCATTACGCTGGATGACTCGCACCTGATCCGACAGTCGTTGTGCCGACACGTTGACAGCTGGCTCAAGCACCTGAAACAGAGAGAGCATCCGAACACGGTACGCGGTCAGGTTGTTACCCCCCTCTGTAGCCCCATAGTATGCGCGCATGACATTTGCATTAATGGATTGCGTCCATCGCATGCGCGGCACACTCCCGCCGGGAGCTGGGACCCTATCAGAGGCCGGTGGGCCTCGAGGTCCTAAACCGTCCGGCGGCCGGCGTCCTCCTCGTCGACGAACAGGTGGTGGCGTCGTCGGCGGAGAGAAATACTCGTCGCTCGAGCTCGACGCAACTGCCACGGCCGGTGTCACAGCACTCACGATTGGGCTGGATTCCGGCGGCGGCGAGGCGGAGCTGAGCGACGGGTCCGGAGGCGATAGGCGTGCGCGTCGTGTAGCTGATCTCGTCAACATAATATCATCGTCATATCTTCATTTCTTTTATATATTTCGGAAAATTTTTGACACACAATGACACGTGTCAAATCAACGGTGTGGTTTTCTTTATTGGTTTCAATTTATTTTCATTGTAATTTTAGTATTTTTTCATTGATATTATTAAATAAAATTGGTATTGTAAAAGGGTGGTATGATTCAAATCTTTCGGTATACTAAAACTATTTAAATTTAAGAAAATTTGGTAAATCCGATATGAAGACATTATTATTATTATTATTAACCCAAAAAATGTCTTATCAAATAGTAATAGTGCTTGAAACTACAATAAATATAATCGATGAACCGTGGAGCTCTTTCGAGGAGAGGGAGGATTCTAGGCAATCGCTTGACGAGTTAAAATAATACTGCGCCGCGCTGCGTCGCCGCTTCGACGTCGCACCGCAGCAACCCTCCCCGTTTTGTCTCTCTAGACCCTTGTCCGACGCGCACACGTTGCGTCACCGCACGCTGTTTCAACGCACCGAGTGGTATATCCTTCCGATTTATATTCAAATTATCCATTTAATTCAGACACATCCATTTTTTTAAAGTAAACTAAAATATTTAAAAAAATCTAAATTAAAAAACATAAGTCCATAAAAGCAGAGAAATAAGTAGTTAATTTATATGTAGAACGACGCAGGTAGCGTCACCGCTCACGCGTCGCAACGTACCGACGACGTATCGTGTGCCATCACTATAACTCGGTGGGTGTCAGAATGCCTGTGAATTGGCATAAATGGCACAAAATCAACGCTCGATACGTCTATTCATGAACTCGTCTATTGTCATCATGATCGTCCATTGTAGAGTGAACGATCCACGTTACTGAATTAACATGCTTGATAAACGGATTGATTATAGTTCTAAAATTAACTTGTTTATAATGACAGCTGTCAGGATAAACATAATTAAGCCGATAATCTAATTAAGACTGTTTATTGTAGTTTAATTTAATTGGGTCTAATAATTAACACCCATATTTACATAGCGTAAAATACTGACTGCACAAATACGCATTTGTGTATGACCAAAGCAACGCATTAGTTTGACAGCTGTCATTTTAATCAAGTTACATTTTATGGACTGTAGTGTGTGAATCATGTGACATATTCGCAGAATTGTCATTAATTTGTGAAGAATTGCTAAATGTAGCGCTTTTTTCGTAAATTAAAAGTAGTTTTAAAATCTTTTTATGAATCAATTATATCAAAACGATATTCCGCAAAACTCTGAATCGTCTCTTTAATAATAAAAAAAAGTAATTGTTCAGCATAATATTGGACAGCTCTCAATGCCAACGATGGAAATCATCGGCTCTATCCAATAATGTCCATTGGCCCAAAAGCAGGTGCTCTTAGCCTGGTTTCCACATTAATAAACCCTTCATCAGTACCAGATTACAAGGCAAATAAAATTCCTCTTTACAGCAGCATTATTCCCCATTGTTTCAATTCAATTTCCCCGATATTTAAATATTATTTTCATTCTGAATTGTGAAGGTGACAGATGCATACCGGTTTTATATTCCGCGGGCAGTTTGGCCATTTTATAATTTTACATTTCAATTCAGACAATGGATAGACACACAACATACGGTAACATTCGGTTTTAAATTTAATTAATTAACAAGGAAAGGGTATGTTTTTCATTTATTATAATCATGTAAATCATTAATTGCATTTTGCGGATTATAAGACACAGAGTTTTTCCGATATTATGGAACCGGTATTTTTGACAGTTTTTTTTTTTGTATTATTTATCTATCGTTTTTTAGGCTTTGGTGTGGGATGCAACTTGCTTCGACATCCTTGCGCCATCCCATCTTCTTAGCACAGTGAGCTGCGCTGGGGCGGCTGCTGCAGGTGCTGAAAACCTCAAACGGCGCAAATACAATAACTTAATTGGTAGTTATGTATTTGAAACGTTTGGGGTTGAAACACTAGGGCAATGGTGTTCGAGTGCCCACCTAATATTCGGAAAATCGCCAAGCGGTTGGTCGACTCTTTACGTGACCAGAGGGCAGGCCTATTTTTTGGTCAAATAATCACCATTGCCATCCAACGTGGCAATGCTGCCAGCCTTCTGGGCATTTTTCTTGTTGACAGCGATGTGGACAAATTTTTTGACGACCCGTAACACTTTTGATACTTGTACATATTTTTATTATTATTATTGTTTTGTAGTTTGTAAACAATGTAAATAATCCTAGAAATAAAATCACATTTCTGTTTAATTAAATTCATTACCGTTTTACTATTTTCCTGCCATTATCCTAATGTATATGGCCATCCCCCTTCTAGTAATACAGTCCTTCCATCGTTTCTACACTATTTCAGTTCATATCGTGGTAGTCCGACTAATTGTCCTGGTACTCCCATACAATCGTCACTTGTCCTCCTCTTCAAACGCACTCTGCCTTCCACACGACTCTAAAACATTTTTATCCCACTTCTGATACTAGCCCGCACTTCGATTTTATAACGAAACAATGTCCCAATTGCCGATAGAAAAATGTTTCGGATATCTGATATTTATTAGGCAACCTGTGAAACTAGTAGAGAACAAAGTATTTTTTACATACAAACGGACTTTTTCCATGTGAGGAGTGAGCAGAAACTACAACATACGCTGTGCCATGATCCTGTCACGCTCGCAAGATAGCATCACACCTGTAATCCCTTTAAGTCTTAAGATGTGCCTTTAGTACACCCATATTTTGTCAGTTATGTTTTTTGTGTCGGGCCATGTAATATGGGACGAGCCTATTCCCATTAACCGGGCACATTCAAATTTTCAGATTGGACTGCCTCGTTGGTAGCATGAAGTTTTAGGTTCAACTCCCGGGTCGGGCAAAGTGTTATTGAGAATTTCTCATTAGTGCCGGTTGATGGCAATAGAATAACTGATGAAATATGGGTAACCCTTCAGGGACTACAGGCGTGACGTTGTGTTATGTTAATTCCAGATTTCAGGCTGCTGCTGAAAAAATTAGAGAAGGGAAAACCTACTAAAACTTTGCCTGATCTAGAAATTGGAAACAACCCAGGACCTCATACTCAGCAGTAACTCTTAAGGGCACGCTACCATAGTGGCGATAAGTCCCCTCTTTGAGGAGTGGCTAGAGAGGCGCCACGGCGCCCTCACCTACCGCCTGACGCAGACCCTCACCGGACACGGTTGTTTCGGGAGGTTCTTGCACCGAATCGGGCGGGAGGAAACGCCCGGGTGTTTCCACTGCGAGGATCGTCCGGAGGACACGATGGAGCACACCGTAGAGGTCTGCCCCGCTTGGGCGGAGCACCGCCGTGTCCTTGTAGCGGCGATTGGCGGCGGCGATCTCTCGCGTCCGGCCCTGGTTCAAGCCATGGTCCGGAGCGAGAGGGAATGGGAAGCCGTCACCACCTTCTGTGAAGCAGTCATGCTAGTGAAGGAGGTGGCGGGACGTGAGAGGGAAAGAACCTCACGTCCCAGCCGCCGCGGGAGACGCCCTGGGCGTCGGGGGTCACGTGGTGGCTCCCGGCCACCGTAGGCGCGGGCCTGTGGACGGCGAGTTATGGGCTAGCTCGCCGTCCGGCCGTCTTATGACGACAGGCCGTGTCGACGGCGCGTTCGTGTTCCACGCGCGCCTCAAAGAGATGTCAGCAACCGAGTAGGGGTCCGCATGGGCCGATGCCTGCCAGAGCTGCGGGACTGTTCGAAAGAGACACCGTGGCCCTGGAACACAAGGGGCGAAGAAGGAACATGGATGGGTTTTAGTCAGTACAAGTCTGACACTCCCTTCCGCTCCGCCCAGAGTGGGGGGGGTCATTTGATGATTTCCCATCCAAAAAAAAAAAAAAAGCAGTAACTCTTACAACCATTACACCAACGTTATACTACTTGTGCCTAATTTAATTACATTACGCCATCATGATCAACCTCCTTTAAGAACCCCAACCAATTTTATTAGACGTCGTTCTTTATAATCTACACACCGGCTATATCTCCGAGCTAAGAGCCCATACTTCAAGCGGCTATTGTTGCTTATTTCCCGTACATTGTCAGCACCCACTTGATTTGAGTTCCCTTCCTTGTGTCGCCGAAATAGCCCGCCTTTGTGTGGCCGAGGTGTCATGGCTCAGGTATATTATAGACCTTTTTACAATGCCTGTTTGTAACTAGCAATTTTTGGGTGGGTGAGTAAATTGAGTGAAGGTGCTGGCAAAAGTTAGTACCAAAACCAAGATGTACATGAATGATGTACAATCGGAATGAGTCACACCAACGCATCAAAATATTACTTTAAAAGTGCATTTAATGCGCTTACTCGTGCAAATAATAATAGTTTTTGTTTCATCGATATCGGGTCAGGATTTACAAAGTTACAGCGTTGTAAAGTTTCACCGCTTTTTTAAATTTGCGTTCCTTCGTGCGCTACTGCGATGACGTCACGCTGCGAGTGTCATGTCCGATTGCGGGTGATGCGGAGTGTTTACATTTATAAAATTTGATTTGTAAAGTGGTTTGCACTTATTATTTTAACTCTATGAGTGTTTACGTTTATAAAATTTATTTTGGAAAGTGGTTTGCACTTATTATTTTGACTCGCAACTCGCAGCGTGACGTTAACATTAATATCTCAGTCATTTTTGAAGATAGAAAAAAAACAGATTCTTTTTCTCGAGTTACCTATTTTTAAGGCATACTGATAACAAAAAACATTGGTGTGACTCATTAAATGCTGAAATAAGTTGCTGCTCCTTCGTAGTCCACTTGGAGGTTTTGGGTATATTGACCAACCAACAAGTTGTTTATTAGTAACACCTTGACTAGACCTTATATTTTAATGACATACACATTTATATTTATATATTTATGAAAACTTTTTGAACATAATGTAAAAAAAAACACCGTAGAAAGGCGAACGGTCAGTGATAGTTTCAATATTACAGAAACATTTCCAAGAACAAAATGTAATTAATAATAAATACATATATATTCCAAGAACAAAATGTAATTAATAATAAATACATATATACAAACAAAATATAGCGTATATCGGTTACTCAATAAGCTACCTTATGCAGACGGAGCATGGTTTTTAATGTTGACTATACTTTATATGAACTGGGTCTACAAAAGATAAAAACCTCAGATACCTACAATATATTGTTTCAATATAAACCTGCAGGCAGTCGATAATTTTTCTATTACCTGCCCAATAACATGCCATTGCCGCCCATAAATGGAGGGGGTGTTAAAATTTTAAATTAAACCCCATTTGATATCGCAATAAAGCTTGTCGTAAACTGGAGGGTTCTAACGCTGGGGTGACTTTACCCGATAAATTCACTTCATCTCAAAAGTCGGGCCAGCTTTGTGGTTGTAAGTACTGAAGAATGTGAGGTTTATTTAATTTTTATTTGTTGTTTCTGGGGTTTAGAAAATTAGTAAAGGTTTTAATTTGAGATTGTGTCTCGCCTGATTTGCACCCAATGACTCCAATATGGTTTAACATGCTACGATTGTATGTGGTCCATAACTTAGCTATCTGATGTTACTCGTTGTAACATCAGACACTTAAGTACTGCAGTCCCCAAAGTCGAAGTTAAAATGTTGTATGGCAGAACTTGATAGAAAGCAAGGTAGAGTAATTGAGCGTTTAAATTCATCCTGACACCCTGATTGGTGCTTCCATTATGATACAGGTTTCCCGAAATACCTGTATCATATGCGAGTACAAAAAATTATGGACAATTTTGCCGCACCAATCGGTACTACAAGGATCACTTGGGTGATGTAGTGATTTTTATGTTGAGTGTAATAAATAAAAGGCGTTTAGGCGTTGAATTAAGATAATATTAATGGAAAAAATCTAAATTTTACATTAACACACTTTGACGGACGCAAACCTTTCTTGTTCTAATTTCGACCTTATTGTTTACTTCCTTTTTCTTTACAACGTATTACCACAAAGATCTCCACAGTACCGATCCGTTCCATCTTATCCGTATTGGGATCCTGTATCTTTATGCAAGCACCCCGTAGAATAAATTCGTATCTGACTAACGTGAAAGTTAAATTGTAAAGTGATGATGTGATCGACAATGGCGCACATACTATTATTACATCCTATTTATATACTATAGACAAGGACCCATCCCCACTAAACAACTCACAGACATCTAGTCCACATTATAAAACTTCAACGTTACATTTTAAAGTTCCTCAAAGACTAAGGTGGTAACACTTCCTAAGTTGCGAAGATAAATTTACTTCGTTTAAAATCAGGAGCGCCTTGAGGCTAGAGTTTCCTCCAACGTGGTTAATATTAACTCTCATGGAACTTCGATGGGAAGCGGCGTTTTAAAAGAAATTAGGCTTTTATGTACTTGCCTTTTGTCTTTAATAAAGAATTTGGAATAAAAAGACTCGGTAAATATGTTATGTGTTGTAAATGTCACATTATATCACGGCTGTTTAACCCTTAGTGGGTTGGCAGGGGTGCATTATTATGACACTAGCTTTTGCCCGCGGCCTCGCTCGTGTTACCTTAGAATTTGACAATCAATTTGGGTTCAGAATCCTAACTAAAATCACATAATTCAATCATGATTCGAAGACACGTGGCGCCATCTATTATCATAAGAACGTTATTGTTGTTTTCCTCGGGAACAGTATTTTTCGGGATGAAAGGTACCCTATGTCCGTTTTTGTACCCCTGACAACGTATATGCAATTTCAGGATGATCGGTTCAGTAGTTTAGGCGTGAAGAGGTAACAAACTTACTTTCGCATTTATAATATTAAGTTAGGATTAGGAATTTGGAAGTTAAACAGAGAAATGTATTACAATACAAATATATATGGATGTCGGCAACACTGACAGTTTTCTCCTTACACGTATTTAAACAGACATGGCCACGTACACTATTATAAGCACTGAAAACGGGATAATTATATAGTTTATCCGTGACAGCCTCATTGGTCGAGCGGTTGCTGCTGAGCATGAGGACCTTGGTTCTGGATCCGGAGGCTGGCTTTGTGCCCGGTTGATGGCTCAAGGGATATCGTATTACCCAATACTAACTGGTTTCTGGAGGTGAGATAGGCAGCCGCTTCATATAAAATTCTGGTACTCAGCTGCATCAGGTTAGACTGGAAGCCGACCCCAACATAGTTGGGAAAAGGCTAGCCAGATGATGATGAACAGTGAGGCAATGTACGTTACTTATTACACGGCTCTCATGTTCGTATTTTACAGCAAACTAGAAAACGCCCTCTTCTTTTATGAAAGGTACATTGCGAAGTCTTTACTGTTGCTCTTGGTATCCAGTAATACATTCAAGCATATAGTTCGTTCCTAAGCTCAAAACAGCGGAAACTACGTCTTTATTCCGTAGTTTTTGCGCGAGAAGCTGAATAAACAGATAATTTTAGTGTTCCAAAAGGTTTGAATTTCCTTTCTGTTTTATTTTTTAATTCATAGTGCGAAGTTTTTCCGTTTTGCTGACCATTCCTTTATTAATTCTAATTTATGTCTTAGCTATTTCTAGTTTTATTATGTACAGTATGCTTAGGTCATTTAAAAATGTTTTATGAATACTCTTTTGAAAATAATCGCCAATTGAAACCATTTTTATAATCGTGAACTATACTCGGTCCTATTCTTATAGAAAATACATCACACTACTGTTATAAATGCGAAAGTTTGTTTGTGTGTGTATTTGTTACTCCTTCACGTAGAAACAGAACGATGGATTTAGATGAAATTTTGTATACAGATAGACTATGACCTGGAATAACACATAGGCTAACTACTAAAATTGAAGGCACTCAAAGCCACGGACAAAAACAAGCCAATCCATAAAATATACGACAGTCACAATATTACAGATTTATCTAAAAAGACATAAAATACAGGAGCCAGTATCTACGACAAACGACAATGCCCAAGGATGGTACGAGTATCTTGTAACACAATATAGTCTGATATTATTAGGAACTCTTTACAGATATGTTATTACGATACAAAACTTACTCTGGGAAATAAGTATTGCAAATAAAAAGGGGGAATTTGATCTAGGTTTTCTTGGTTCTGGATTTATAAACGGAGTTGTATTCTCATAAGGTACGACAACATGAAAAATAAAGACATTAATAAAAAAGAAAAATCTTTATTAACAGGTGATTGAACATCAGTGTAGCCCTGGCTCTTGTACTAGGATTCCCTGTATCACAAGATCCAGACATTCTACATAACTAGAAATTATTTTTTTAAATACTAAATACGCTTGCGTTCGGCCGCTACTTGCCTGATGTGAAGCGATGATGCGGCCTAAGGTGGAGGACGCTTTCTGACAACAAACCAATACTTAAACTTAATTACACTTTGTCGTTAGCTCGTATTCGGGTGCTCGAAAGACATTACTCGAAAGTGGGCGATCGATGCATTTATAATACTACGAGTCGTTTGAATGAAGTCGAACCATGAAACCGAACAAGATTGTCTGAACACGGGCGTACTCAACCCCGTTCATTTACACATGGTAATGCAATTGCAATTCCAGGCAATCGAATTCGGGCAAACGACCAAGTGTAATCACGCCATAAAACGTCTGGTATCCTACAACAGGCACTGAACCCGCGTGGTGGATTACATCCCACTTCACATAGAGGAGGTCAGAATTCATTGCTGTGGAGTTTATACCCTCTTATACATAGAACTGGGGGTGTGGCAGAAGAAAACGAAGGCCTATACCTAGTAGTGAGTGATTCCGGGCTGAAAGGATGATGCTGATGATGATATCCTCTTCTGTCCTGTACCCCTTTGTACAGTCCTGTGCTTTACATGTCTCAGAAACATATCTATCTAGCTTAGCTAGACCAATAATTTCTTCTTATCCACCACTAATAAGAAATTGTGACCATGCTGTTATCACCTACCGTTAATTAATTGAAAACACATTGTTGATATTATCATTAGGCGTTGGTTCTGTCTACCTAATATCTAAATTCGAGATAGTTAATTAATAGAAGCCACAAAGCCTTCAGGAATTATAGGCGAACCCATGAGCCCTTCAGGAATCATAGTTGTGAAAATATATTATAAGTGAGATTGATATTATCTATATATATGTAATAGTAAACTGACTGACTGACTGGGTGATATATAAACACACAGCCCAAACTGCTGGTCCTAGAGACATGAAACTTGGAGGGTGTGTTCTTTGTGAAGGGTAAGTATCCACTAAGAAAGGATTTTTGGGGATTCCACCCCTAAAGGTGTAAAATAGGGGATGGAATTTTATATAAAAGTCCATCAGTTTTGAAGTTAGAATCTTCAAACTTTGTGTTAAGGCTGACGATTGAAAAATAATCTATACTTGTTACAGCGTTTTTGATAATTCTACCCCCGAAGGGTTAAAAAAGGGGTATGAAGGTAAGTAATCGGATATTTTTCGACAGCCACGCAGGCGAAGCCGCGGGCAAAAGCTAGTCCTCTATAAAGTTCATAGAACGACATGTGCATGCATTTAAAACGGTTCCACCTTAAAAAGTGTGACCGCTCTATTACAGTAAAGTTATCCCAGAAGGCGCTAAAATATGTATAGACACAATAAAGGCCCTGTATGTACCAGGGGATCGAGCATGTGTACCAACTATTCGAATGTAAACATGCACAAGGCTTTGTTTGTTTAGTTACACGTGCAACTCGCCAGGGCTAAAATAAGACTGTGTGTCGTATAGGGATCATCGTTGATACAAAGTTGCAAATATTTCAGACTAAAGATAGATGCAGGTTTTAAATATACGAATTATCATAACATCACTGTAACCCTGCTGGGTTAGGCAGAACTTAATAACACCCACGTTTCGCCAGTTACGTTTAAGTCCCAAGTAATAGGGAGCGGATCTGTTGCCACCGACCCGATTCCTGATATAAAAACCCAATAACACTTTGCCCAAACTGGGAATCGAATTCAGGACCTCATGTTCAGAGATAGCGCTTGCGACATCTTGCAAAATGACTTTTATAAATCGAATATAGGCATTATCAGAATAGCTGTTTTGTTATGGAAAGATAAATTCTAGTACGAGCTGGGTTTGAACCTGCGACCTTCCGATTCAGTACACCGGATATCTTAACCAGTTAGACCATCGCACCCTGCTCACAGCTTTCGAAATTTTCGTTCCATTAATAACGTCTTACGGTGACGTTAGCGCCATCTATTTAAGAAAGTATCGAACTAACTTAAACCAACACGTTGACATTGCAGCCAAATCAATGTTGTATAGAAGTCGCCATACCAAACTAATTTTTAATATTTTTATACGCGAACCCTGCGTAGTATAGCTGTTTTGACATGGAAAGAAAAACCCCTCACAAACCCTGCTCGCACTAGAATTTTTTTTTCCATGTCAAAACAGCTATAGTTCCCTACGCAGGGTTTGCGTATAAAATTTTAAAAATATCAGAATATTTCTAAGACCCATAGAATAACTAGTAAATAATAAAAGTTGGACTCTTGAGAAAGTTGGACTCTTGCGAACAGAGGGTATTAATCACTATGATCTGCCAAAAATCTACTTGTTCCACAAATTTTAATTTCAATTTTCCTGAGTTGTCCTTCACCGTGAAATCAATAGAGTTAGCTAAAGTGTCAGTCAAACCGTAACGGATAAATTCCTTACAAATACTAACTGAAGTATCCGTCCAGTGTCCGCGGCCGGTCCGCAATTTATTTGTTGACATTGGACTGATCCATAAGAAGATACGTCACAACCTTTGCATTTTAACCAAAACTTTTAAAGAGCGAAAAGCATACTTACCCATTTTCATTTTTCTACCTAAACCGTCCCAGTTCATAAAATTTGAATGAAAATAATAACGTGTGTACGAACCGTCGCAGGGGAGTACTGCACGTTCAGGAACTAAACGTGTATACATGTAGGGGTACACTGGGGTCTGGCTGCGTGGTACAAGGAGGTTTAAACACTATACAGTAGGGGATACTATTCGGTGGAGGAAGCAAGCTGGTATCTGTTGGTTTTCGGGGAATTGATGGCGGATTTTAATGTATAAGTGGGGTAATGTTAACCTGAAAAGTGTCAGTTATTACAGTGTGTCTTCTAAAAAATTGATAGTAAATAAAATAGGACTTTAGATCCACATTTTTTAATGATTAAACAAATGTCCTGAAATTATTAACCGACCGCTTTAATGAGTCCTCGCTAAGGTATCAATTTAAATGGAAAATTCTGAAGGTTGATCACGTATTGGTTCAATTAGTATCGTAATACCTATGTGGATTATGGTTATTTTAAAGCAAATAATCTGTGGGATATTGTTAGGAGTTTGTGGATGCTTAATGTGCCTTTGATGGGGCAAGGCAGAAGACTCATTAAAGCGGTGAGTGTATAGTAAGTTAATTTAATTTAAAGATCCTGAAATTGGTTTTAAATTATAATTTAGAATTGAATAAATCGAAAATACCGTTTAGTAATAAGACAGTCCAACTGACTGCTCTATCAAATCTCAATTACCTATGATTGGCATATATAGTTAATAGCCATTTTGCCTTAAATTTTTTATTTATTTATTTATCACAAACACTACTAACATTACAGGAAATTCCTAATGCGTTAGCGTGGTCCTAAATTAAACTATCTTATTAACTATGTTAAATAACATAACACATACAATATTGTTTTTGTGAATTCATTCAGAGAGCAGGAAAATAAATCGATCCTGTCAGCAGTGTCATTTAGTGCGTGCAAGGCGCGCGTCAGTGGCGCTTTGCTGAGCAAGTTGGTTCGCGCGCGCGGCACTGCAAGTAACCGTGGCTTCCGGCGCCGCAGTACATAATTGTCAGGCACATTTAGACATATCTCCTTCAACACACCGGAATTATAGGTCTTACCATGTAATAATTGAAATACATATGTGGTTATCGCTAGGTCCCTCTTTGTCTCGAGTTTGTTGTACCCGACCATACCGATAACTTGTCCCCTCCTAATCTAGCAGTGGCGAAGGTTCCCTACAACTCGATTCCTACCGGATTCCTTTTGAAAAATGGCACGGTTCACTTGACGATCTTATGACTGCATCAGCGAGCGGAGTTTGCGTAGCTGTATTTTGGGCCAAACATATTTAATAAAAATTTGCTATCGACACGCTAAGAAGAATGGCACAGTCGGTATTCTATAGACAAATAAAGTATCACATTAAAGATATGTACTCCGACGGCTAACCTCTTACAAAAATTGACCCTTCGCTACTGTAATCCAGTATCCGTCATCATCATCATTGCTCTGCCCCAATCCCAAATTATTTTGGGTCATACTTCTCTATCAGTCGTCAGCCATATCATCATTCACACAGTCCATCCATCGTTTCCTCCAATTCCAGTACTATTGAGCAGTACTTAGACTTGACTGTACATACTCCCTTTATATATACGTACGTAGACAAGTGTGTACACGTATCAACACGTGGGGGATTGCAGTTTGTGCTCCACCACCTGCGTGATATTGTGAGCTGTTAGGTTAAGGACACAACGAGGGTTAGATGAGAGATAGTGAGTGAGTATTATGATGGTGACAGTATGCTGAAATAATCGTTGGAGAATTTCACTCTTAAGAAAATTTAAAATTGGAGAAAAGTGTATTCGTTTCTCACAAAGAAGGAAAAAGTATTTATTTGACTCGCACATGGTAAAACTATTAAACTGTCTTCTTAGTCGTTCATTCTTGACAGAGTGGTCGTGGTCATCCACAACTGCGGTCGCTGTCTTCGCGATTCTTTTGCACCGGTCTCTATTGGCCGCATGATGAGCACATTCTGCCAGAGGGATCTTGGTGACTGATTGTATGAAATCTGTCCATCTCCTTGGTAATCGGCCACGTGGTCTCGTGGACTCTGCCCTGAACTATGAAACACAATACAATAAAAGAAACAAAAACAAAATAAGACATACTTTAAACTAAATTGTTGGAACGAGGCCAATTGGCCACGAGAAGTCGTAGGTTTTGCAAGCCCGGCAGATTGACAACCAGTCTTACCAAGCGCCAGCGTGTTACTTATTAACTGAGTTGTAGAGGTCGATGCGAAGTCGCTCTATGTAAAATACTTCTTTTTCTCTTTCTGTTTCACAGCAATCTGTCGTAAACGACAATAAGCTGCTTCTTTGTCCGATATTTCTGGGTTTCATTAGGTAATAGAGCTTGGTAGTTAAGTTTCTCATTCCAATAAGATGAATCTGTCCAGGAGAGTTGGGACGCTGTCTTTTTAATCTCTTAAATTGTCGGCCATGAAAAATAATTATGGTATAATGTAAAATGGTATCTATCTGCATATGTTACTCTGGAAGGTGATCTTAATATAGTTCGCAAAAAGCTAGGTAGATGATGAATTAGAGAAAAGTGTATCTTACTTATTGAGCATAAATATCGTTATTTCATGGAAAAATATTACAGTTTGTGGGCAAACAGTTAAAAATAAACGATTTGTAGTGAAATAATCGATCATATTATTATCGATTCATGTACTTACCGCTGAAAACGCATCTTGTCATTGAAGCTGCATTTACCATTAATTGCATTAATTCAATGAAAAGATTTAATAAAATATTATTTCCCAAAAATGTTGTCTCACTGGTCGTATTCAGGGAAAATATCAAGAAAAATATTTTCATTATAATAACTGCCGTTCTCGTTTTGTAACTCATTAATAATATTTCACAATTTATCTCGTTATAATTTACGAGTGCTTGCTTTGATGGGATTATGCCAGTATATGCTCTTATGTTGTATTAACAGCATTTTTAACTATCATAATTAAAATGTTCGTAAAAGGACAGACGGTTGCATTAATTCACAAATGTATTATACAAATTAATTTTCTGGAATAAAGGACAGTGAAACACTAATATAACATGACGCCTGTAAATCTAGAAGGGGTAGGCAGGGTTGTTCCTAATAGTACACCCACATTTCACCAGTCATGTTTTAGTCCCATGCAATAGGGGGCGAACCTGTTATCGTCAACCTGGAACAAATCCAGACTCCATGGCTGCTACTGAGAAATCCCAGATTGAAAAAACCAACAACACTTTTGCCGACCAGTGGATCGAAAAGCAAGTTTAAAAAAAAAAAAACAAAACGGTCACGCAGATACGAAATATAATTTATTATCTGTTGGAAATTAAAAAGTTTGATATTTTTTGAGAAGAATAGGTTAACTAAAAAAAAACACAATATCTATTTTAATCCAACAAAATCCCAATAATTATCAATTAAAATACCAATAATTATCAATCAAAAATTCATCAAATCAAAATACCAATAATTATGTTCAGAATTCTTTCTACTTAAACAACATCGTATTACGTGCATTAAAATATGTAAAAAAAAATATTCAAAATTAACTTTCTTTCAAAACTTTGTGACCTCATATAGGTACAGTTATGGGACATCATCAAAAGACGTACCCTAAAAACAAATGTCCCCAAGAAGCAAGGGGGAGTATGTCATAGGGGCTGTCGCCTGTCACATTCAGTATTCAAATACACCTCCTCATAAATTTTGTGGGCCATAAGATATTTTCCACGTGCTCACTAAAAAGAGAAAACAAGTTTATACTTTGTTTTTGAAAAATATGTCTTTGTTACATTATATATAAATTCTTTGTTACCTCAAATAAATTATTTGTTAATTTAAATATGAGTTCATATAATTTATATTACTATATGCGTGGAATTGATTGTCCCATAATGTACTCAATCCGATACAGTTGGTCGCAAGCGCTACTGTTGAGTTGAGGTCCTGGTTTCTATTTCCAGGTCAGGCAAAGTGTTAGTGGGTTTATCCATCTGCGATTTCTCAGTAGTAGCCGTGTCTGGATTTGTGCCTAGTGGTAGATGGCAATAGGCTCTTTAATCTCTACTTTTAAATTAAAATCTTTAATCAGAAGGGTCGTACACTTACGTATAACATAGATAACGAAACGTAGGTAGACTTGTGCTTAACCCTTTAGAGAAGTACATGCGTCATGTTATCATCATCATCGGCCTAGCCTTTTCTCAACTATGTTGGGGTCGACTTCTAGTGTAACCGGATTCAGCTGAATACCAGTATCTTACATGGAGCGGCTGATGTTATGTAGGTCACAAATATAATATATGTAGGTATGTTTATCTACCAACCATTTCATGATTTAAATACCTATTTACTCTCAAAAACCTCACCCAACTAAACTAAACTAGAACTGCACATAACAGACATGTACTAAATATAAATAAAAGCATTCACATCCGAGTGTGCCCCCGTCGTAGCTTCGGACGGGTGGCCGGTCCGACGTGCGGAAATTGCTGACTCTTAAATTATACACACGTACCTAGAGAGACGGTTCACTCAAATATAGCACCTTCCACAATGTTCAGGAATATTTGGGAAAAATTCCGAGAATGATAAGAATTCCGGGTTCGCACCTAAAATGTGAAAATGTTTCGGCTATTTAAATTTTGTAGGTACAATGCAGTTTGAGGTGGGGTTAGGTGAGTCAGAGGGTTAAATACGGTTTTGACGTGCGAACCCTTAGGGATGGAAGTTTTGTAACCAGATCGGTTTTTTGTAAATAATTAATAACTGAGAATTCGCATAGCATTGAATAACTGCCACGTGTATAGAATGCTCTAATAATTTTTATTTATTTACTTTACCTCTATCCTTGTACTTATGTAGAAGCTGTTACATGGAAAAAGCAAATACGGTTAATTATGTACATATGTTACATAGCGAAGACAGGCTGTTATAATTTCAAAAAGGTTAAAAATATTACGGCACAATTTAACTAGATTAATCTATCAGCTGAAATAGGATTTGGCAGGTCACTTGAGCCGCATGGATGATGACCGCTGGGCAAAGGCTTCAACACGTTGGGTGCCTGAAGATGGACAGCGCCGCCGAGGCCGGCCCTGAAAACGGTGGCGAGATGATTTGGTCGCGCATCGCAAGGGCTGGTTCGAGATGGCGCAGGAGAAGAGTACCTGGAAGGATATGGGGGAGGCCTTTGCCCAGCAGTGGGACATACCAGGCCAATAAAAAAAAAATCTATCAGAAAGTAGTATCAAAATTATATAAATTTTTGGCCGAAAAATCTCTAAAAACTGTATCGGTATCCAGCAAAGACACACAAAAAGAAATCTCGAAGACACAAACAAAACAAAAACCTCTAACATTTTCTTCCCCAATAAAATTACCCGAAGTTCGTTTTCAATTCCCAAATCACTATTCACACTACTAATTACATTTAAGGCCAGCTACACACTGTCGGACAACAGATATTGCTTCGGAGCAACGACCGGGTGAAAGGTAAACAGGCAATAAAAAACCGGCCAAGTGCGAGTCGGACTCGCACACAAAGTGTTCCATACCACCGTACAATATTAATTAAGGAGTATGTATTATAATTATACGATGTAGTAAGACTGCGTCTTTGGTCTAGTGGTAGCAAGCGCGACTGCTGAGCATGAAGTCCTGGGTTCGATTCCCGGGTCAGGCAAAAAGTTATTTCGTTTTTCCATCACGAATTTCTCAGTAACAGCCATGGAGTCTAGATCTGTGCCCAGTTGATGGCAATAGGCTCGTCCTCCATTACATGGGACTTAAAAACATAACTGGCGAAATGTGGGTGTACTTTTAGGTACACCTCTGCCTAACCCTTCGGAGATTACAGGTGTGATGTTATTTTAAATATGTAGTTAGACTTTTGTGTGTATTACCACTATTAAAATCGGGCAAAAAACGCTTGTTGTATGGGGACCATTTTTTAATTTTTAACATTATTTAATTTTTTATTATTTGTTGTCATAGTGGTTATAGTAATACATACTCTATGTAAATGTCAAGGGTGTACCTATTACGGTTCAAAAGATACAGCCCTGTGACAGATATACGGACAGACAACGGAACCTTACAACCAGAGTCCCGTCGCGCGTCGGCACCCGTTCCGTACGGAACCCTAAAAAGAAACGATTACCCGAACTTAACGATCGGTTAGCGTGCGTTTCAGTAACAGGATTAAACGATGGTCCTGGGATGTGTTTGAGTTAATGTGCATGTCATTATCTGCCGTGTGGATTGGGAGTGGATAGCTTTTTTCTGGTTGCTTCAGGCAGGGATTGATAATCATCATCATCCACAGCCCGACTTCAATTACTACTGGGTATAGGCCTCTCTTTGATTCTGCCAAGCTCCACGGTCCTCTGCAGCCTCATCCACGATAGTACGAGTATGGTATCATTATATGCCTAGCTTTTTCCCAAGTACCGGGTACAACGGAGTGAATAGGACCGCAGGAGTGAAAAGAGACAAAACTTTGACGGGATTTTAACGTTGAATTAATTTGATTATGTTATCAAAAAGTACTCTATTTTATTTACTTAGTTATACTTAATTATTTAGAGACCTTGTTAGCAACATTATATATTAATTCAACGTTAAAATCCCTTTGAAAATTTTGTCTCTACTCACCCCTGCGGTCCTATTCGCCCCGTTTTACGGTACTGATTCTCCTTGGGATTTTTTTCAACTATGTTGATGTCAGCTTCTAGACTAACCCAGCTGCTGACAAGTATTTGACATGGAATCAATTTTAAATCATAACGAGAAATCATTACATGCGTAAATCACTTTCTCTGTCGTCTGATACCTTTTTGTGCCTAAAAGGCTAAGTAAGTAGACCACAACATGGGAAAGAACATAGGAAACTTTTTAACCCAGCATTCTTGAAGTCTATGTCCAGCAGTGGACGTCTTTTGGCTGAAATAATGATGATGATGATTCCTGAGGTATAAATTTCGACTCCACGCGGGCGATAGCTAGTTACATAAAACACAAGAAGTATTCTTCGCTCCTGCAAAGTTAAGCATGCTTTTATTAGGAGTAAGTACACGAAAAAAAAAAACAACGACTCGGAGTTGAACTCAAAACCCGTGCCCCTAGCAATCTACGTTCTAACCGTTGGATTTAGTGTCATTTATTTAAAACTGGAATAAGAAATTTCGCACAAAGAAATTGCTCGTTTAAAAATAAGCACGGATGTCTGCCCAGATAATAAAAGTAATCAATATTGAAGTATCCTGTATCTGTTACACGTGAACAACAGGATGTTGTCAGACAATATTGTTGTTAATTAATAGAGCAAACACCATGTACATGGGAAGGTAAACAAACATTCCGTCGTGTAATTAGTTTCGTGTAATTCGGTATTTAGAATATTGTCAGCTTTGAAGTTAATTTTGGTACTGTATGTACTACTAGATTTATTGGAAGTACTATAATTAAAACTGACTGCCTCGTTGGTCTAGCGGTCGCAAGCGCGACTGCTGAGCATGAGGTCCCGAGTTCAATTCCCAGGTCGGGCAAAGTGTTATTGGGTTTTTCCTTCAGGAATTTCTCAGTAGCAGCCACGTAGTCTGGATTTGCGCCCGGTTGATGGCAATAGGCTGGGCGAGCCTATTACATGAGAATTAAACATAACTGGACTAATTGCCCGGGACCGGTCAATGTGGCGACACTTGGGGGAGGCTCATGTCCAGCAGTGGACGAGTTTCGGCTGAAATGATGATGAAACATAACTGGCGGAATGTGGTTGTACTATTAAGTACATCTCTGCCTAACCTTTCGAGGATTACAGGCGTGATATTATGTGTCCATAGTAAAAGTTTGAACAAAGATGTGTCTTACAACGTGAATTTTAATAAATTTACGTTTTTGAAATGTAGTAAGTAATGCGAATTATATAAGATAATATTAGTAAGTATCTAAATAAACTCTGTGAACACCAAAAGGTCGTTGCTACCTAACATTTGACCTTTCAGTGTTTGACAAAAGGTCTTGACTTCAGATTCGCATAGTTTCGCTCACATATTCGCAAATATTCGAGATGGCTATTACAATTTGTAGGAGCTTTACATGCCTCAAACAAATTTATGTATTTAGATAAAGTTACAATAAGTCTCTGTTTAGTTTTGTTACATATTTCTGGGGTTTTAAGGTCATATAGAATAGAAATTAGTGTGGTATTAAGTTTAAAAAGACTATAGGTTTAAGGTTATCCTAATTAGTTTGTAAAAATACCAGCTGCGACATCTATGACACAAGATGAGAACTAAGAAATCCTGCACTTATTAATCCGCGAGATAAGCATGTATGCAACATCCCGACAACAACTGTCGGCCAGTGGCCCACCAGACACAGCACCCCTCTGGTCGGAGGATCCTCTCTGTAGACTCGGGGATGAGGAATTTTATGCCCTTTTCTCCATACCTATTTATTTAGAGAGTTCGATACCCAACAGGATCATTATTATTTACTGAATAGCTTTTGCCCGCTCGCTTCGATCGCGTTAATTTAGAATTTGACAATCAATTCGGGTTGTCACACTACTAAAGTTTCTTTCGATTCGAAAGATACGTGTCGCCATCTATTATCATCAGAACGTTATTGTTGTTTTCCTCGGGAACAGTACTTTTTTTCGGGTTGAAAGGTACTCTACGTCCGTTTCTGTACACCTGAAAACGTATATGCAAAATTTCGGGATGATCGGTTCAGTGGTTTAGGCGTGAAAAGGTAACAAACTTACTTTCGCATTTATAAAATTAGTAAGGAAAGGATTGTCTGTTCGTCTATCACAGCTGTTTATATCCAAAATATATAGTTTGAAGAAGCACACGGGACACTGAGGCCTCAGTCTTGAAAAATAAAATAAAATAGTTAAAACTCGAGAGGCATTAACGCGATAAAGCAGGAACAAAAAACGGTAAAAAATGCATCCTCGTGCTCTATCTTAGGGTACGAAACGACTTGGTCTGGTTAAAGTTAGTACTGGGTAAAACGATATCCCGATCTGAATAATTATAAGACGGGTTGTCAGATTTTCGAGCCACTGACTACCTGTAATGACTGACAAAGATCTACAAATGACAGCCGGCTTAACGTGCTTTCCGTGGCACTGAGGAAATTCAGTATGTAATGGATGATCACCCCTGTATCATCCCTGTATCGTCCTTCTAAGATCTACCCTTGCGGCTATTATTATTTAGCCAGGAGCTCCTCGAAAAAGCACCGACATCTCTCTATAATTCAGGTTCTTAAACAATTTTTTTTCTCAAAATGACCTTTTAAAACCCCTATTTTACCTTCTAATGGCTCCCAATTTCCCGTTTATGAATGTGCAGTGAGCCTCGAGGCTAGTTGGCTGTTACACCATATGCCGTCACAGGTACAATGGCTGACAGGGGCAGTCGCCGGCCGCCTCACGGGTGATTTGCTCGCCAGTCAGCTGGAAATCAGGCAGGCACTGTCAGGGGAGCTAATTGTTAGGGGCGTTTTAAATACAGGTAAAATAGGGGTAGTGTTTAAGGAATAAACTGAAGCAGATGATGCTAAACTGGGGCATTAATTTTTGCTATTAATCACTGAATAGTCATAATTGACGTTAAACTAAAAGCCAAATTACAATGTTTTGTAATCCAAATTACATTATTGTGCATTTAATTTAGTAAAAAAAATTGCCTCCATGTAAAAGAAAACAGTAAATGATAGTGTAACGGTTGACAGGGGAGCATGGAAGAAAAAACGTTGGGCTGGCCCCAACATGGTACAAGTCAGTAAAACGATGACCTAATTAGAGCCATATGTATTCAGATATTAGTCTCAGTCTAGTATGGACTTGTAGTTAAAAGTACTACAGCAACATAGTAAAAAAAAGTATTACAGCACTATCTATGACACAATTGAGGAACTAATATCAAAAATTGACTGACTCTTTTTTTGATTGATTGATTGATTGAGGTTGACTGGTATAAAATGCCAAATGTACATGAAGTTTAATTAAATAAATAAAAATTCAAAATCGCGCAGTTAAAGTTATCTGCGACTTAAGCCCGACAACAACTGTCGAGCAGCCCACCAGACGCAACTCCCGTCTGGACGGAGGACCCTCCCTTTTCTTTGAGGGATGAAGAACTTTACACCCTGTTCTTCATACTCTTATATAGTTTTCTTTTAAAAATGGCTTTAAATGTAAAAACTGTAATGATAAATAATCAACTCTGACAAAATCGCTCCATGAGGACCTTTGCAACACTTTCCTCAGAACTGACAAACTTCTCCCCAAAGTCTAGCCACACACATTGTCACGCCGACAAACAAAACATAACTTGTAATCACAACACGACATACCTATACATCACTCTATTTATTGGTGGAACGAGAATTTGCGTCTCGCGCAGGTGTCCATCAGGTAGCGGATTCGATTTCCGACTGTACCAATGCCCTCCGGTCGTGTCGAGGCACAATCAATTTGTGCCTCTGCTCGCAAAATATTGCTTCGGTACCTTTTGGTGATTTGAGATTGGAAGTAAATGTGTCTGGCTGTGAATTAGTGACGGATTTGTGTTTAGATGTGTGGGCGGGGTTGTACATACCCATGTAGATAGGTAGGGTAGTTATACTTATGTAGTACCTACCTATGTAGTGTGTCTAGTTTTGGAAGTGCAGATATATAGAGGTGTTATGACTGGTGCGGTGGAAACGATTTTGATGTTGAATGGCGTATCGTTAATTGTTATTATTGAATTGAAATGTGAATCATGTATTAAAAGGTTACACTCATTCAATGCATTCAAAACTCTGTTAGCGGAACATTTGATCACAAATCCTAAAATCTGAATTCATTGGATGGGTGTAATAAATTATAATATAATAAGTGCTACCGTGACGTCTATGACGAACTTTAAATATAAGTTATATTAAGCATTGTTCTCATGTAAGTGACTTTGTGTCTTTTTTGAGAATAAATATCTTTAAACCTAAACCTAATTATAACAATTAACTATACGCCATTTGGCAAGAAAACGTGATTGATCTGACGAGATGAGAAGTCACATGGTTGTTTGCTTTTAAAAATAGGTAGACTGACAACGTTTTTCTAATTATTCATGTTGCTAGAGTTTAAATGTTTCCTTGAAACTTAAGATTTATTTCCCTATTATTTTGTTTTATTTTCCCAAACGGGAAAGAACTTTGTGTAAAACACAATTTTTAGACATAAAAACAGATTTATTAGGTAAAATTTAAGTGAGTCTAAGCTACACCATAATGCCAGTCTGTGTGTACCTAACTGCAGCACAAAGACCTCTTTCATTCGTAACAATTGTTATTATTTATTTATTGTATTAGTCATCTTGATGATTGATACATGATTCATGTAAAATACTTTCTTAAAATTGTATGCTTCGTTGACTTTGGTGCACACCTAAGATTACCTTTTAAAATATACAACTAATATGTTTTATCCGCAAGACTTCACTGTAAACACTACCTTTACTTCAAACATACACGTAAAACAAAAAAAAAAACTTAAAAATAAATTACGATCACAGCTCCACCCCTTCCTTACTCCAGGAATCGTTCATAACAATCCCGAACGTGTTCAAAATTGTTCGCATCTCATGTTTTTTGTGCCTCAATCAGAGAGCTATCATTAAAACATTTGGCGCTAGATATTCGGATCGCGTATGAAACCCCCCTCACTTCACCCCCGAGGCGTGGGGGGAATTCCGCGTTACACACAATTTTAAGCACATTTTTCTACGGTACTTCTTGAGGTTATGATTTGTTGCTTCAAGTGTTTTATTGTGGGATTTAGTATTTGCTGATTGATTTGTATTGTTTATTTTTTTATTCTTTTGGGTTCCGTGCCTATTTCAATGGGACTGTATTAAATACAACGTCTTTCCGCGTCTCTGTCACAGATTCATAGTCTGATGATTCAGACTATAACGTTCCCAACTGCTGGTACATCGGCCTCCACTTTGTGAGGTGGTGTTGGCCAAAATCCGTCACGCATGCTCAGTGTGGGATGTAGATGTATCTTCGGATTTTTGGTCCTAATTTATTTAATCATAACGAGGAAACTGGTATGTACCAGTTCATTATGATGAAATAAAGTATATAAATTACAAGTATTTTCTATCATTAACACTAGAGACAGGATATTTACCATGTTTACTGATTGTTTTGTGTTCCCGATATTTCGGCGCTGTTGCAAGCACGAGCACAAGATCACGATAAATTGCGGGTGGGTACTTTTTTATGAGCCGACAAATCGGTCTAAGTATTATCTAGCCCGCGGGTCCAGTGCAGATTGGTAAGTATCCACTAGTATATTATTCCTAGTATTCCTGCTAATTCTAATTAAGCTACATTTGCTTATGACAGAGGAGGTAAACGTTATTAGTGCCACCGCTGTATTTCGGGGAAGCTGAGGGAAGTTAGTGCTAAAATTATAGGAACATGAGACCTCCGGCGACGGTTGTCTCTGTATGCAATTCAGTTACAGCATCCTAACGGGTTAACACTATTCTAATAGAAGAGATTTGTTACTGAGAACTCTAAACATTATGGACTTGTTTGTATTAACCGTAATTGTTTAATTTATGATAACAAATAATTAAAATTATGATATCATCATTGACTTTTTGTCATTGTCTAAATTCAGATAGACGAAAGTGCTTTAACGCACAACAGTGGAGAGTTCATTAATTTGCTGTGGCTGCTAAACTTTCAACTAGCTGTGGCCCGCCGTTTCTCCTTTTGCTCGGCTCCTAAGGGCCGTCTCGTGATGTTAAATAACCTATAACCTTCTTTAAGAATGAGGCTATCAAATGCAAAAAAGGTCAAGTTCAAAATGAAGTTCCAGAGATTAAGGCGTTCAAACAAACTCTTCAGGTTTACATAACATAACATCACGCCTGTAATCCCCGAAAGGTTAGGCAGAGGTGTACCCAGTAGCATGTAATTGGGGGCGAGCCTATTGCTCTTCAGCTTTATTATATTAGTATAGATTCATGTTTTACCAACACTCCTGTCAGTCACCATAGCTTACTCATATCAAACATACTGCCTTGCTAAGCGTATTGGTCCACATAACCAACACTCTATAACTTGCTCTGTGTTACATTTACAATAAACTGCCTATGTTTTTTTTTATCCTTAAAGTGTCTTCAAATCATAGCAATGACGTTTATACTAAAACTTTGCAACACTTTTGGGTTGCAATTTATTTAGAAGAAAAAAAAACAATTTGTGGAAAATGTATGAAAATCACTCTGACGGGTTTTGATACTAAGTCCTACTGTGATAGCTGTGGATTCTCCTAAACTAAAATAAATAAATAATATAAATAGGAATACAAATAACTATAATCATTAAAGCTAATAATATATTAAGCTTGCCAAGCGGATTGGCCCCAAACCGATAGATACTACAAAAAAAATAGACCCCTAGCCAAAAATAATCCCTCTATCCAAAGATATCAGCTAGAAAAGAAATTATTCAGGTACATATTTATGTACATTCTGACAAAGCTAACAGATTTTTATTATAGCCAAGTTAGTAGAATCAAGTAAAATAAAGGTTGTTGACAATATTTGAAGACGTTGCTTACAGTATCATAACAAGCAAACTAATGGTATTCTAATTTACTTCGACAAATATTTGTTTAATACCGATCGAGTTTCCAACAAGATACACTCGTAGTTACTATTTAGGTTTACTTTGATTATAGATACTGAAGGATGGAATAACTCAACAGTATTTCGGTATTAACAATAATTTGCGTAAAATAAACTTGTGGTGGTAGAATTCCTTTACTCGTTTTCACAAACACTACCCAATGACTAATCTACCATCATCTGCCTAGCCTTCTCCCAACTATGTTAGGGTCGGCTGCCAGTCAAACCGGATGCAGCTGAATACCAGTATTTTACATGGAGCGATTGCTTATCTGACCTCCACAACCCAGTTAGTACTGGGTAATACGATACCCCTTGGTAAGACTGGTTGTCAGACTTTTTGGGCTACTGACTACCTAAAGCCTGTCAAAGATCTATGAATGACACCGGGGACCAACGGCTTAACGTGCTTTCCGAGGCACGGAGGAAACTCAGTATGTAATGGGTCACCCATCCACAGACCAACCTAGGCAAGGACGGCTTAACCTAAAGATCGATCCGAGCGGCTGTTATTATCTAGCCACGAGCTCCTCCCCAATGACTAATATAATGCGTAGATATTAAGCAGTTACTTAATCCCGAAAATTATTTTAAACTCATGAAACCGATTCCCCGATGCGTGATGCTTGGACAACCCTTGCGGTTTGCTTAGCCACAGATTTTTACAAAATTACAAGTAGGTATAGAACTTGACTCAAAAAACCACTGAAAAGTTTCAAAAGTAGTATCAAAAAGTATAGATTGAGTGATTTTTGATTGATTGATTTTGACACTAAAGGTTCTATAAAACCAGTACGGACAAATTGCGGACGCGCCCATGTACACTGGACTCTAACAGATATAATGTACTGAAGTATTTGTCAATAGAAATAAAAAGGCAATCTTATTTTATTATCAGTCACTGTCCGGTGTCCGCCGCCAGCCCGCGAACTCTCCAGGGCCATCTTAGATTTGAAATTCTCATAAAAATACTTCAAACAAGTCTACGCTGGTCCTGAAACCTAGTTTAGACTCGCGCATACCAGGGACCGTGGCACTAAAGAGAGGAGGTCAAAAGATTCTAACCGTAATGGATACATTTATGAAACTCTCAACAGAGTTTTTGCAAAAGTTTAGATTCAGTGTTCCTACTAAGCCGAAAAGTACTCCGTACTAAAGCTTAAAGTTTTCGGTACATAATACCCCTTCCTAAAGTTCGGTATACATTATATAGTAGCCGTATACATTATACAGTTTCTATGACGTCACACAAATTGTAAGGTGCACATCTCTAGCAGTACGCTCTAATAATTATGGAACGATTTGGGCGACAAATTGTTTTGTTATATCTCTATGCAGAATATTGCAGATTTCTTGATATACTTTGAGATTTTATAGCTTTATCTTCTTCTAGTTTTCGTTTCACAAACTCAGAAAGATAAAACAGAAATCTTCAAAACCATATCATTGTAAGAGTTAGTAATAATGAATTTCTGAATGTTTTAAAATTGCATTATTAACTCTTAGAACTTTTTTCTCTCTTATCAGTCACCTATTGAAAAAATAATTTTGTTAAAAACATTTAATACTTTAAAATTAAAATTCTAATGTTTGAAATAAAGAAGGTTTAAAATTGCAATAAAAGAAGAAACTCTCAGAATTAAATAAAAAATCTTTTAAACCAGCCAATACTGTTATTTCCCAATCCCAATAACCTCATTCAAAACATTACCAGCGAAAACGTCACCCACTTCAGCCATACGTAACTACATACGTCCAAACAAACAGCATCATAAAACACGTCACGATGACGTCACGATACGCTACCGGGGACCCGAACCGCCGACCCGCCGACCAACTCGACTCGTCGGCGAAACTTCCCCGAGTAAGCCCGGCCAGGGCGGGGCTCCATCGCGCATGCGCACCGAGCTACCATGTATTCCCAACTGAAATACGATTTCCCCATAATTCCGGGAACAATTACTTGTTGAGAATTTAATTTTAAAGTACTTGGCAAATGTATTTTGACGTCGAGCACCTTTGAGGACGGAGTAATGATATGATTTGGGTTTCTTTTTCTTGTTTGTTTTACATGTTGGTGTGTTTTTAGTTATTTAGAACCAAAAGTAATTGATTTAAATTAAACTGAGAATCAACACTTTTGGAACGCCAGAAATAACAAAAACAGACCCCTAAATAGCCCGCCTTCACTATTGTGAATTTTCGATTCATTTATTATTTATTTTTAAGGAAATTAGAAAAATATTAAAGTACTATTGCTGACCTGAAGCGAAGTATTTTATATAAGAAAAACTCTCGTGGAAAAAGAAAATTCTACCAAACCAAAAGAAAAAATGGTAGAAATTTTCTAGTAGCACTGACGGACGGAGGGGGGTAACACAGGCAGTCCGCGGCAGTCGGCGGCCGACTTCGGCGCGAGACGCACGCGTCATGCTCGGCCGATTATGACGAGAACTGACTCTCGCGCGAAATGACTGTGCCCACGTCGTGATGTTTGGATAGAAACGAAATACAGTGGAAGTGTGTGTCGCCATTACTAACAAATTGTCGAGAATTTACAAAGTAGTTTTGTGAACGAAAAAATGTATTATAATGACGTATCTGTGGTTTTATAGTGATCATCGGTGAGTAATGTGGTTTTTTAAGTTAGTAATTAAAATAGAAGTAAGTTTATTTCAATTTCATTTTTGTTTTACAATCTTAATTCTTTTCAAACGGTTTTATTAAAATTAGTTTTATTTAGAATTGTAAGGAACATTTTAAGTTTAAAAATATTAATATGATTATATTCTAATTTATTACTTTTCTTTAATATATTTAGGCGAAAATGGGGTTCAGATTGTTCAGCAATTTTGTAGAATGTAGTAAAAGAGGCATTTAACTTTGAACTTATAAAACGGACATTTTAGTTTAATCCTAAGTAAACTGGCATTCTTATTTTAAACATTAGTACAAAATAACAAAAAAATATTTTCACTACTAAAATTCCGCAGCAATTCTTGAAATTTTCGCAGAAATTTTTCCTAGTTTCAAGCCTTATACTGAATATTATCGCCAACCGCACAGGGTTGAGCAGAAAAGCGGCGTAGCAATTAACCTACGCTCTTTAGCGTAACCGTAGCGGTCTACGAGTTGCGTAGCAATTAGTGCTACGCCGTAGCAACATAGACGGTACGTTACGTAATTATGGGCGTTTAGAATGATGGTGGGATGATGAGGAAAAATTGTTTTAATATTTACTAAATTACACATTCTAGGATAATTTTTAAAATATTTATTTTAAAATATTGAAATTTGGCAGCGGAAAAGACTGATGAACAGAAACGATTCAGATCTTTTTAATAAACTGCCATGATTACTTGCATCTCAGAACGAATTGTCTGGCTATATGGCTGGCTGAGAAACCTAGTAAAAGAAAAACCAGAACTTCATATTAATCGTCGCGAAAAAAATAACTCTTCAAAACCATCAAGCACTTCGAAAAATTCTACTTAAACAGAATCCGAAAATGAAATTAACTCGTTACAATAAAGACTGAATGTGAAAGTGAAATTTCAGCAGAAAATCTTTTCCACGAAATACATACGGACAAAACAATCCGTGCCTCCCGAGGAACTAATCTCCGTAGCGATTAGTGCTACGGTGCTACAGCGCTACGGCGTAGCGGCACTATGGCGTAGCGCGCTACGTTAATCGCATACGGTGTAATTGCGCTAGATTTTACCGTGTTAGTGAAATTGTTACATGCCGTTTTAGTTGTTTTCTTCTTAGGGCTTTGTTCGACTTTAATTGTGCGAGTTAACTGGTTTTTCTTGACTTTAAGTTTTTGCGATTGTGATAAACGGATTTTGCTCACTGTACCTATTCATCAAGTTTATTGCAGAGTAATTTCGTACCTTATATTTTCTGTCAAATGGAAGAAAGTACAAGTCATCTGCAACCCTGACTTAAAATATCAGTCTATTGGTTAAAGTGAATTAACGAAAACTCTTTTGTTAATTTAAACGAAATTTTTGTCATGTGTGTCCACATACAAATTTGACAGCCCTTAAATAAAAAAACCTCTTTAAAATAACTACCTCATCTTAAAAAAAAAGTATTTTGTCCATCCTAGCACTTAACATTTTACAGCAACTACAAACTATCATATAATTACTTTAACGTCTATTTCCTCAGCTTACGGGCAGGTTCTAAATTAACGATAGCATTAAAGTCGTCCTGACGCAGTTAGACTCAACATTAGGCATTGCCTAGGCAGGTGCTTCAGTACAGAAGTACTTAAAACACAATTGACGATAAAAGAATTTTGTTTGGCAAGCTTAGGGTTTATGGGTGTGTAAGTTGGGTTTATTTTGCTTTGTGTGATAGTTAATGTTGGAATAGGAAATTGAGTTTTTAATGTGAGGTAGTTTACTACTTAAGCCTGCGTCATCTCTCTACTGGGCAAAAGCCTCTGCCCATAACTTCCAGTTTTTTATGATTTAGTGCTAATGTGGACCACTGGTTGGACGATCGTTGATTTTGTTCAGCTCGTCATCTTCTACGAGTAAGTTTAATGTAAAGGGATATTTGGAAAATGCAGTTTTTGTAAATTTGTTTTAATGGATTTTTTAAAACGGGCTTCGTGATATAAGATTTAGAACTAAAAAAATGTTATTCAGTTTTTGGTTCAATTTAATCAGTTCATTGGAAATTTCCCCGTCGCAATTACCCTCTTTCTGAAATATTTTCTACACACGAAACAGTAATATACCATACTTGATTCCAGCATCTTCATTACTGAACAATGTCGTGTATTTCATACAAAACGTCTTCAAAAATCTTGCTTTAATTTTAAGCCTACGCAAAATCGTCGTGAAAAATACTTGCTCGCATCTTTGACAGCTAAAGTGTTCACAAAATCTTGGTGGCAAGAGAATCTGCCGTATTTTCATAACAGCATTACGCTGGTAATAAAATTTTGGGGCTTGCCAATACCAGGGGAACATAAATTGTCATTCGATAGCACTGAAATTTCTCCACCTTGATGTTGTAAAAATAAATAAGTGAATTTGTTACGTTTTGCCCTCGTGTGGGAGATGTTTTATAGGTTTATAGTTCTATAGGATTGCAATTTGAGTAGATAATCCTTTTCAAGAAATGTTCTATCTATTTTCATCTACTTATCTCTGATAATTCAATCCTACTCTTTTTATTCAGTAAAGGTAAAAAATATCTTGCCTGTTATGGTCTTCACGTAGATTTTTGTCATTGTTTTGCAACTTTTTGCTTTTAATATCGTGTAATTTACATTTGGATAACTTAAGTGGCGAGTTTAGTACAAGCAGCAAGATAAGTGTCACAATGCCAATCCAAAAGTGGTCTTTCATAATTTTAAATTTTAAGTCCGTGAAGCGACTTAACTGGCTTCTCATTCTTCTTCTTCTTCTTTGTGTCGCTGAAAGAAGAAGATGACTGGCTTCTAAAATTAAGCTAGTTTAAATAAGCCTTTAGGGCATGACAATTAAGTTACTATTAGTTTAAAAAATATCATTCGGACAATATATAAAATAAGATGGGAAAGAATCAAGTATTGATTTGTTAGATCTGATACGACTGTAGGGACAAGTAATGAAATGATAAGTAATGAAAGATTGGTTTTGTAAAGCAAGCAGCTTCTGCTTTGTCGTATAGAATTTACTCTTATATAGTAACTAGTGAACCGCACTTGCTTCGCACGGTACAATCGACTAATGTGGCGATATATCTAAGTACTGAGATTTCTGTGCCTGAACCTTCTGGAATAAATACTTCCAATGATGATGATTTAAATCGCATTAAAATCCATTGTATTAATAGTTCAAATGAACCAATTGGACCAGATGAAACAGATACACGAAAAGCAACTTTATATAATTTAAATATATTGCTTCTTCATTATTGGAGTATTTCTCGTTTATGAAAAAGTATCGAGTATTATAGCACAACATAATCTAATAAGCCTCCAGCTTTATGCCCATTCTTGTTTATGCTCGCTATAAATTATCTGTACCACATAAATCCACCTAAAACATCACATATATTTACAACACATAAAAGGTTTAAATGTAATCTTCAAGAAATATGAAGAAATAACCCACATATCTTACCTGAGCCATAAATATGATTCATAATTTAAATAACATAAATGTTACAGAATAGGGTTCGCAAAAACATAGACGTGTTATACCGTGGGCCCGTCAAGTTAGAATTTACGATGTGATGTTACTGCGCGCCGTACATTAAACTGCAGGACTATAGTAGACTTATTACTTCTTTATCTGACATTGTGACGTTGACATTATTTTTATGTCTTATTTGTTAATACAAATAGAAGATAATCTAGTTTCGAGAGTAATGCGTGCTACACACGATTTTAGACTCTACTCGTCTGATTTGGCAAGATTTGTTGTACTAGGAAACCGACTCTAAGTAATTACTATACATTTTTGGCTTTCATTCGCTACTTGCCAATTGTCGAAGTCCGTGTTTCATCATGAATCGGGTACACTGGGTATATTTTTAGTTAAGCCGTGTTTTTTTTTTGTGTATCTTTTTAATTTGCATATCATACCGACCCTGTGTATAGCACTCCTGATATTGTTTTTTTTTTGTGTTATTTGTTAAGACAAATAGAAGATAGGTATTCTAGAGTAAAGTGGCTCTCAATATTTTTTCGTTGTGTGATTTATATTACATGTGCTGTGTTATCTTTTTCGTGTATAACATATGGAGTGGGTGTAATTTGAGCCCTATTTTGGACTAAGTGTTATTTTTTGTAGAAAAATGTTTTGGAATTGTGCCCGTAAACGGCTTTTAGCTTGCTCACACGGGACTTATTACCGTCAGTGGTAAATAATGTGTTTTACAGTATAACTCTGCTTGTTATTCTGTGTATGACTGTCTGTAAACTGACTACTCTGGCCCAGTAGTTTGGTACCAACTTACAAAGAAAAGGTTATAACAATTTTCTTTCTTGTCGTGTTCACGTTAGAGTGAAATAAAACCTTAAAAATTGAGATCTCGAAATTGAACGCCCGATTTTCTCCGCCTTTCCGTATCTGACCCTTACAGATAAAGGGCACCATGTCCCAAGAAAGGAACCAAACGTGCCCTAATGAGAACAAGACTCCTTTCCCATCGTAAAAGCCGGCACTATCCCACACACTGTCAAGCAGAACCACCTTACACCAATAAAATATTTTTACAAGTCTTCCTCAATCGTGTGGGAAGACTCTGTGTAATAAAAGGGCGAGGGTAATGCCTTTGGCCTCTGAGGGCCGTAAATTACCTCGGAACATGGCCCTCTGTCATGATTGTCTTACAGTACAGAATATTGGTTACTATTTCTTTGCGCTTCGTTAGCTGTTGTAGTTTTGATAATAAATTGTCTTGTGTTTTGGGAGATGAGGAAAATGTGGACGTTTGTTTTTTTTTTGTTTGAGTGTCTTTTTGGGAAATGTGAGTAGTTTTTTTTTTGGTGACATTTAGGGCGAATTTAATCGAATTGATCGTGATCATCTAAACCGCATTTAACAGCTACCCGTATGAATATTCCATAGCATTGATGCTGGTAGCTCTTGAACGCAGTTTAGATTTGCTGAACGTGTTCCGTTTGATTTTTGAAATTATTTTTGATTTGGTACTTGTAGTTTTCTTCGGGCAACCAGTCTTACCAAGGGCGTTTAATTCAATTACTGGGTTGTGTAAGTCAGGTAGGCAGTCGCTTCATGTAAAATACTAGTATTCAACTGCATCCAATTAGACTGGAAACCGATACTAACATAGCTGAAAAAAGACTCGGCAGACAATGATGAGTACGTATTTGTAATGATCAAAGTACATGTCTGTATTGTAGACGATTATACCAATGAACCCAAAATGTTTTGTGATTACGCAATAAATCACAACAATAAAACTAATGTACAGCACTTAATCTTGGCACTTGGGTATCTTCTGTTTGTCTCAAGTAATATGATTTAAAATGACTTTGACGCAATGTCAGACGAAGAAGTAACAGCAGTGCTAAACGAATAACCTATTATATCGTATAACGCATTTCACTATTTTAAGATATCTAGTCATATTATCTCAACTAAGTTTTTATGACTGTGTTGTTTTAATTTATACATTTTTGGTAAAAGAAGGCCAATTAAAAGTTATCACTGACGATGTAAGGGTAGCACATGAGACAGTTTACAGGCAAGATAATGTAAGAAAATTATTTATTAAAAAAAAAATTGCATATGGCCTTATAATCCATATTGCATCTTCTGCATTTGCATATTTTAGAGTATTTTGCATCTGAGTCTGATCTACTTTCCGGTGGTAGGAAAACTACAAATTGAAATTGCACAACAATTTACTACCATGGATTCCCGCAAAGTAACGCTGATTCGCAGACATTGCTAAAAATCTCGAACTTCGAATTCGACTGCTCAAAAATCTTTGCAATAATTTCCACACTTGGCCAACAGATCATCCAGATGTTACAAAAACAAAACCACGAAAAATTCGAACTAGAAAGTGTGAAAAACTTGCTTTACGAGCCTGTCAGACTCATGCCCAGTTTAGCTTTGCTTTAGTGCTATTCTCTAAGCACCATTTTTAAAGCTGGAGAGGTGAATTGTGAAATTCGATTGTGTTACAGGCTTCAGTATGGCGGAGGGATGCTCGCAATTATTTGATCCTCAGTCTGAATGAGGTTTAGAGTTTATCAAATTCCATTTAATTACGAACGGGTCTGATTTTTTTAAGGATTCCCTGTAGACGACCAATGTTGTTTTCGGACGCATAAGTTGAAAAAAAAGAGATGAATTTGTATTTTTTTAGAAAAAGTTTAACAATTATTATTTTAGCGCGTCCATTTATATGTATTTCAGGACGTTAGAATTTTATTCAGTACTTTGGAATTCGTTTATTGCGTCGATATGTTCAGTCTTCACTAATATTCAATACGAACCATATTGAATTATAATTTTCCACGGAAAACGAAGCCGAATAAAAATGAGTTTTCGTCTGAAACCTACGCCAAACCGTACAAGTTAATATACACCCCTCCTAACACAACCATTGTTGAATATGAGCAATTTAATAAAATGCATAAACACCGTATAATACGAGTAAAAATCGATGTATGAGTAGATAGCTGCACTGTCGCCGTGTCGTGTCGCACGCTATGCGGTGACCTTCGGGAAATAGAATGCATTCACATGCCTGAGCTATTTTGGGCCGCAAATGACAAGAGTAGTGAATGTAACAAGGGGAAGCTTGTTCTTTTCCATTTGATATATTCTTATTTGACCGTATCTGATTTGATAGGGAGCAATAATGCAGTCCATAATGCACGCTTATTTAGAAGCAATCTTTTGAAATTAACAATTGACCACATACAATGTGTCCGGTTATTGACTACCGATATTTTAGGTACTTATATATAACAACTATACAATTTTTTTTTAATTTGCATAAACATTTTCAACAAAAAATTTCTTTGTTTATACACAAAAAAAATCTTGATCTTTTTTTATTTATTTATTTATTTATTTAACTGTTTATGCACACAGAAGACAACACAGGAAAATAACATTATAATATATGAGTACAAAGGTACTGCTTATTTCAAAAGAAATTTCTGCCAGCAGACCCGCAAAAAGGAGAAATAAAAAAGAAATGTAGACAATAGTGTGTAACAGGGAAGAGAATAATGTGAATAATATGTGCCTTAACTAACTAACTTATATAAATATACATATAGGTAAATATTAATATATACTTATATAAATACATAATTCTAAGATATATAAACTAATAAAAATATATATGTATATTATAAATCATAATTGAGAGGAAAGGTAATGCTCTTTCACTCTGGTTTTAAACAGTGAAATGTTCTTCAGATCACGGATGCTAGGCGGAAGTGAGTTCCACAACCTTACAGCATGGACGGAGAAGGAGTAGGAGTAATAGCTGGATTTATGAGGATGATTTTTTTCGCGGTTTAGTTTTTTTTCTTAAATTACATACAGGAAAACACCACTCGTTAGTGATTTTCGAAGTGAGTGATGAAAAAGTGATACGTATAACCCTGGTAATTTCGAATTGTAATGGGTCTAATGTTCATACACAAAGTAAAAGAGCATTAATCGTTACGTTTGTTCTCCGTGTGTTGTCGATGTCATGTTTACTAGCAGTTTTTCCTATGTACAATAGAGCCATGAGTGATGTTTGAATATATAAACTATCGATCAGTAAGACCGATACTGCAACCCGCCAATTATTTTAGTATAAAACGTATATGGCGCTGTTGCACAAGGAGGCTGTCGGACTGCTAAGTCATAGGTGTCGAGTTCGAACCCAAGACACGCACCTCCGATTTTTCGGTTTCATATGCGTATTGTAAGCCGACCCCAATATAGTTGAAAAAGGCTAGGCAGATGATGATGATGATGATGCGTATTGTATAATTAGCAAGGTGCTTCAGTGAAGGAAAACATCGTGAGGAAACCAAACCAGCATGCATGAGGGTCGGCATGGACGGCATAAAAAGTCTGACACCAGGTTAGGGTGTGTTTAGACATGAAAAAAAATAACTACCTTCCTAGTCTCACTCATATCCGAACACAGGCTTAAAGTCAATCCAAAATCCATTCTTCACAGTATATTAAAAACTTCCTATCCCAATGTTATTACCGTCCAATCACAGCGCAGCTCATATTTTACATTACCTACAAGCCGGCAGCCACGTAGCTACGACCTACTTACATATTATAATAATCTGATTCAGATAATATAGAATATCAGGCCTGTAATCCTCGAAGAGTTAGGCAGAGGTGTACCTAATAGTACCTACACACACATTTTGCCAGTTATGTTTAAGTCTCATGTAATAGAGGGCGAGCCTATTTCCACCAACCGGGTACAGATTCAACCTCTGTGGCTGCTACTGGGAAATTCCTGATGAAGAAACCTAATAACACCTTAGAAATCTATTTAAGTCATGAGTAAATAGGCTTCTTTAGGGTTAGCTCGTTCCATCGTTGACCTCATCTCTGTCCTCAGGACAAAACTGAGGTCAAGAGTAGGCCCATTTAATATAAAAAAAGAATCGAACCCAGCACCTCATTACGAGGCAGTCCCTCAATGTTCTTCCACAAACTTGGTGCCATCCAATCACAGCACAGCTCATATTTTACATTAGGAGCCGACAGCCACGTAGATACTGCCTACGCGTTATATATTATATTAAAATGATCCAGATACTTCCATAATAAAAACGGGTCTTGTCGCAAGCGAGTGGCAGTGTACGGAATTAAATTATTGTCACAACTCCTTTTACTTGTGAGTGTAATATTAAATTAAATTGGCATATAAAGGCCAGTAGAAGGTTTGTATACGTATAGGTAGGTAGGTATAGTCAGTCATTTTGACGAGAAAGGATATTTTGAAGGTGAGTGTGTTTGTTTGGTTTTAAGTATAAGATTTAAATTTATAGTGGAAATGTATGTTGAAAATGCACTTTTGTACATCACGACTGTATTCCTAGAATTGTTAGGCAGACGTGTACATATTAGTACGCCCAAATTTCGCCAGTTATGTTTTAAGTCCCATGTAATGGTTGCGATAGTCGTGGAGAGGATCCGGTAATTGGGACTCGAGGTGGCACTGCAAAAGTCCGAGGCCATTTGTTTTCATGGGCCTCGGAATGCGCCACCGTCGGGATCCCTACTGACGGCAGGAGGGGTTTCCATCGGCGTCGGGTCGACGTTGAAGTACCTAGGACTCGTCCTCGACAGCCGGTGGAACTTCGTGGAGCACTTCCGACGTTTGGCTCCAAAACTGGAACGGACAGGGGCTGCCTTCAAGCGGCTCTTGTCCAACCTGAGGGGTCCAAACGCCTCCTGCCGGAGGCTCTGCGCAGGGGTCGTGCGGTCCATGGCCCTTTACGGGGCGCCGGTGTGGGCGCGTTCTTTGAGGCGGCAAGCCGCCCACTACCTGAACGCGCCCCAAAAGGTAATAGCCATAAGGCTAATCCGGGGGTACCGCACGATCTCCGGCGAAGCGGCTAGCCTCCTTGCCGGATTGCCGCCATGGGATCTGGAGGCGATAGTCCTCGCACGCCTGCACGAATGGCGCGCGGAGGCACTACGTCGGGAGGAAACTCCGCTGCCGCGGCAAATTGCCGCTCAGCGGACAGACCTCCGGTGTGATCTCATGGCGACATGGAGAGAGCGACTGTCGCAACCCCGTGCAGGGCACGCCACCATAGTGGCGATAAGTCCCCTCTTTGAGGAGTGGCTAGAGAGGCGCCACGGCGCCCTCACCTACCGCCTGACGCAGGTCCTCACCGGACACGGTTGTTTCGGGAGGTTCCTGCACCGAATCGGGCGGGAGGAAACGCCCGGGTGTTTCCACTGCGAGGATCGTCCGGAGGACACGGTGGAGCACACCGTGGAGGTCTGCCCCGCTTGGGCGGAGCACCGCCGTGTCCTCGTAGCGGCGATTGGCGGCGGCGATCTCTCGCGTCCGGCCCTGGTTCAAGCCATGGTCCGGAGCGAGAGGGAATGGGAAGCCGTCACCTCCTTCTGCGAAGCAGTCATGCTAGTGAAGGAGGTGGCGGGACGTGAGAGGGAAAGAACCTCACGTCCCAGTCGCCGCGGGAGACGCCCTGGGCGTCGGGGGTCACGTGGTGGCTCCCGGCCGCCGTAGGCGCGGGCCTGTGGACGGCGAGTTATGGGCCAGCTCGCCGTCCAGCCGTCTTATGACGACAGGCTGTGTCGACGGCGCGTTCGTTTTCCACGTGCGCCTCAAAGAGATGTCAGCAAATAAGTAGGGGTCCGCAAGGGCCGATGCCTGCCAGGGCTGCGGGACTGTTCGAAAGAGATACCGTGGCCCTGGAACACAAAGGGCAAAGAAGGAACATGGATGGGTTTTAGTCAGTACAAGTTTGACACTCCCTTCCGCTCCGCCCAGAGTGGGGGGGGTCATTTGATGATTTCCCATCCGGAAAAAAAAAAAAAAAAAAGTCCCATGTAATAAGGGGCGAGCCTATTGCTATCAACCGGACACAAATCAGACTCCGTGGTTGCTACTGAGAGATTCCTGATTCCATTTATATGTAGTTGTGGGTAAATTCTAGTCAGCAATGTATTCATTTGCTGCGAAATAGGATTATAGAGTTAATGGTGGTTGGTCGTCAGTCTGAATCTGTATGTTCTTCAATATTGTTGTTATCAGTTTGCTATGATAAATCTCTAAATTTGAAGGTAAAAGGAACAAAAAATAATTGTCTAATAATAGGAAATTATTACACATTGGTAAAGTAAACTCCTTTTGAATTGGTACTTTTGTTTGAGATTTATCTTTGTAGACGTAATGTTTGGAACTTTAGTTCTATATTTCAAGGAGTAATGTTTCGATAGCGCATCGGTATTGGCACAACACCAGTTTCATACTGATAAATAGCTGAATATACCTTTTTTAAAGCAACGCATTACTTGCGTAAATACGCCCTCTATTTGTTTGTCTTTTTCGCAATAGAAACCATTATGTCACCGTGACTAGCACCATTTCAGACACTTTGGATACTTTCCAAATGTAGCCACCATCCAATTTGTATTGAACTCTCCGATCGCGTTGATTATCGATGCTGTAGAACTTTTTGTACTGATTAAGATATGGGCAGGGTTCTAGTTATGTTGGTCGGTATTCAGATGCGTAAGGCGTGACGCATTACCAGTTTCCTTTTTCGTAAATAAGGGTTACAGGATGTCGAGATAAGAGCTTTTGTTTGTTGGTACCGAATTTTGCTTTTCCCTTCGCTGTAATTAAAAGTAACAAAAACAAAAATAACAGTGATTTAGATACTTTTGGGAGTAAAAATATTCGTGGAATATCTGTGTAGGCGCTAAGTAAATTCCTTTCCTGAAATAGGCTTCTAAGATTTAAATTGATTACAATTAATTTTAAGTGAACCTTATTTTCGCAAACCGAAAGAGGTTGCGTTGGAAGGCCTCCTATAAGGTGGACCAATGGCCTGGTGAAGGTTGCGGAGATCCGCTACCGAAGACGATACGGGACTTCTCAATGTGGCGACACTTTGGGAAGGCCTATGTCCAGCAGTGGACTTATTTCGGCTGAAATGATGTTGATGAGCCTTATTGTTATGTCTACCTTGGCTATTTTAGGTATTCTTTTATTACTTTTCAATGTCTCCTGATACTTGTTTATACTTAGAGTATTTACTTAGAGTATCTTTTCTCAAACCCGTTCTCAACCTTTTCTCTTTAAGTAGAATTCGGGTTACAGCCTGCTTTTGGCAAGCAATATTTTCTTACAATTTCCACGAAACCTACAAATATCTAGTATTTGACATTCTTCAAACACAGCACCCACAAACAAACTCCTCGCAGCGAACAGAACATAATCGACAAACATCTACCACAGATAGCTCAAAGAGACGACAATTCTCAGAAAAATGATTAAATAAAGCAACTACAAAAGCTTTAATATTGAGAAACATCCGGTGTTTAAATGTAAAAACGTATAATATTTGTGTAAGGGTCGCTATGCGATACAAAGTGAAGGGGAACAGCAAGTAAGTCTATTATTTGTGGCACAAAGACGACCTCTTTGGTACAATGCGGAAAAACTTGTTTACATTACGTACTGCAACTGATGGCCGACGGACGGACGATGTTGGGGTGATACTTGAGTGATAGGCGGTGGCGGGAGCGTGCTGTCACAGGAGCGGTTGAGTCTATGGAGTAAGGAAAAAAAAATCAAAGGCATAGACTAGGTTTATCCTAATTCAAAAGCGAATGGGTTGAAAAATATAGAAACAAAGAATATTATCATTGTAAAGTTTTATTGATAAGCAGTAGTGTGAAAAGCTTAGCCTGGGGCAATACTTTCTTATTCTTATTTCCTTGACAGAGCAGCGTTGGTATTTTCAGCGTTAGGTATGTGAATGCTTATGAAAATACACGCACACGCCAAAAATGACATTTGTAAAGGCAGGCTGACATGTATTAATGGCTAAAACTTTTTCCTAGGTGAAGATTCTGTTCCAACTTTGATAAAGTATTCTTTTGGTGCAACCGCCAGACTGTGGAATTTAATGCCGGCTTCACTGTTTCCCGATCATTATAATCTAGATCTGTTCAAAGTTCCAGTGAATTTCTTCTACGCAAGCGTGCTCCATCCTAGGCCGCATCATCTCTTCACATCAGATGAGTTGCGGCCAAACGCGGTTTGCGTTTAGTAATAAAGAAATATGTATTATACGGAAATTAATTCATGATTGTTTTAATATTAACATTCTTAATACCCGCTATCGTTTACTCCTTGTAACCTGCGGCTAAGCGAGTCAGCGGTTGATTGCATTTGTTGTAGAATTTTAAGACGAACACAGCGGCGTCGTGTCGTTAATAGATGCATTTGCATCCAACTGCTTTGATTAATTGTTCTGTTCACCACAATCTGATTTGAATAATAAAATACACTCAGTGCTAACGAGAACTCTCTTAAGTAATTATGGGGAGCATTAAATAATTATTTGCTCGAGTGTAGCAGTTGATGTGAGATGGTTCTTTAGACTTATTGATAGGGAAGTGCTTTTAAGTGTGTAGGTAGATAAATTATATTGAAAATTAGTTTAGGGAGTTTGTGCCTTGGAAAGCATGTAATGGTTTTGGTCCCGTCTGTCATTTGTAAATCTTTTACAGTCGCTAGTCAACCAGCTTTGTCAACGGGTACCGTGTTACCCAATAAAAGGGTATCGGAGGGCAGATTGTCAGACGTTCTATATAAAATACTGGTATTCAGCTGCCTAAGGTGACCCAACAGTTGGGAAAATATTAGGCACATGACAAGTAATTTTCTTCAATACAGACAATTTAAACCTCAGCCATGTCCCAGAAACCTCCAATCCAAGCAGCCATCCCCTGTCATCAACCCACAGGTTTCCCTCTCACGCTCCAAGGCACATAGTCGAAAATATCCGTCGCTACCGAATGTTTATTATTCATTCACCGGCAAGATAATCAAAGGAGTCAATCAGCGGTGTGTTTCCGTCAGTGGAGCGAGCCCGCGGGGAAACAAACGAATTGATTAATCGCCTAGGGTCGACTACGTAATCAGGCCGTATTTGTGCTTCTGCATCGATGGCGGATCATGGCTGATTGAAATACAAGTTCCTTGGGTATGAAGATTTGCGTAGTTGTGTTGAAATTGGTTGTAGTTTTTAGTCAACGGTGTTTGAAGGCTGATTGAGATTTTAATGTTTTGTCTGCTATCAAACATAAACGTTTGTTATTCGTTTGGTTAATCGTCATCTGCCTAGCCAGTTCTCAATTATGTTGGGGTCGACTTCCAGTCTACCCGGATGCAGCTGAACACCAGTACTTTTCATGGATTGACTGCCTATCTGACCTCCACAACCCAGTTAGTACTGGGTAATACAATACCCCTTAGTAAGACTGGTTGTCAGACATTCAGATCACTGACTGCCTTTAACGACTGTCAAAGATCTACAAATGACAGCCAGGACTAACGGTGTAACGTGCTTTCCGAGGCACGTAGGAAACTCGGTTTGTAATGCGGGGTCACCTATCCACGGACCAGTCTAGACAAGCGCGGCTTAACCTAAAGATCGATCCGAGCGGCTGTTATTATTTAGCTACGAGCTTCAAGATGGTAAATACCTATCAAAGACACATCTTTGTGTGGCCTTCTGTTTAAGAAAATCCTTCTGGACTTTACACGATGAAAATTATATTTTATTGATCCTCAAATGCACCGTGAGGGTGAAAAAGGAGGTAGAAAAGTGTGGAAGGATTGGAAATTAACAAACTTCCATAGATGAAAATTTTAAACACAAAAATAAAATAAAATTATTGATGTCATACTAATTGCAGAAAGGCTACTACTATGTAAGAACACACACGGATATTTGAGACACCATAAGAAAAAAATTGTGCCTCCTGATTTACAATTCAGTTGTCTGCTAAAAACCATTTAGTTTCGTGGTTTATTCATACAAAATATCTACACAGTTTCAAAACTTAATTTCGCTCTAAAATATAAAGAGAATCTCAATGTAATAATGTTGAATAAGATCTTCTCAAGTATTACCTATAACCTAACTTCGTTAGATCAGAACTGTTTGATCAAACCTTTTGTTCAATAAAAAAGGCCTCCAAAGTTAACCTAGACGATGTTCTGAAACCTTTTAAATTGCCTCGAGGGCCCTACTAAAGTCTTTGAGTGGAGGTCGAAAATCTATTTTTTTGAAGTGTCCCTAGGCGACGGGCTGACAAGCCTGATCCTTGGTTTAATGAGAGGGTAATCATTTGAGGATAAAGGGTAATATTGTGATGGTTGTCTAAGATTTGATATAGCTGAGTATTTTGCAGGTAAAATGAGAGTTAATGTTTCTAGGTAATTTGTATGTCTTTTCATTTTTATTAGTGGGTTCAGTCCCGTTCAGTCAAACGTAAATAAAAAAAAAATTGCACTAATATAATCAGCCTATAATGTTGGGAACATTATATCTGGTGAAGAGCTGCCACACACAGGCCTCATCTCTATGAGAAGAAATGGGCTATAATCCACCACGCGAGCTTAGTGCGGGTTGGTAGATATCACATGTCTTCGATTTTTTGGTTCTAGGACATACCGGTTTCCCCACGATGTTTTCCTGCACCGTTTTATAAATATAAATGCCGTTACTATGTTGACCTGCCACTGTCAAATATCTACGAGTAGTTACAACGGACGTGATGTGTCTACAATTATATGAGATTCTAATGTATTTTAAGATAATTTTATAGGGTAGCTTAGAGCCTGACTTAAGGGGTCTGCTCTGTACACCGCATCATATCATGATTGTGCTGGTTACGTATCAGGCAAAAAAATATTCTTTGTATGAAAAGTACGAGACTATGACCGTTTCGTCATCAACCATCCACGGAGCGTCAACAATTGTCGGGTGGAATTTTTGCCGGTGCCGATTCGGTTCATGTGACATTATTTGTTCCTTAGTAAAAATACCTACCCAAATTTTAAATCAGGTAAATACCGACTAAAAATTATGCGGTTCTTTTTATGTAATGTTGGTACCACATTGGTCACGGTTTTCGGCCATTGTGTTGGCAGTGCTGTGAGCCACATACTGTGATAACGTGGTGACCACACAATCATGGTAACAGGTGGCTGTACCTACCAAATATGTACCGTGTTATAAGTATTGTATCGCATTTACATCATAACATTATGTCTGCATTACCCGTAATGATAGGCAGAGACATTTTGCAAGCTATATTTAAGACCCATATAATGGGGGGCGAATCTATTGCTAACAACTGAGCACCGGACTCTTTCAAAGAAATTCCTGATGGAGAAATCCAGTAACTCATTGCCGGCCCTGGTTATCAAAGCCAGGACTTCAAGCTCAGCAGTAGCGGTTCGTAGTTAATGCATGCAGGAGATGTCAGAGACACTAGTTGTACAACAAATTGACTAAAATCACATCTGTTTGAAGTTGGCAGTGTGTAAAAATTTATAGTAACTGATTCTATTGTAACCGGTTATGAAGAGGCTGCCAAACACCTTTTTTTACTAACATTCTATTGTACACATCTTAAAAAACCCACGATTTATCATTGTTTGGTTTTAAAACTGGACAAGCTACTTGTCAGACCCAATACTTTGAGTCTATTAGACCAAAGTCACCCAAAACCTAAATCTTAAATAAAATAAACTGTAAATTCACTGTTCTTTATTCACCAACTTAATGATGGTATGCAGTCGCAGATGCGCATTGGTAGAAAAAAAAATCCACAAACATAGAAGCTCTGTCAATCGCATTCGAAGCGTTTCTTATCGCTGTAGTGACTTTCAACGATTGACAAAAAGTGTTTTCTGTAGCTTATATCAGTCCCATACAAATAATAAAAACCATTTTATATTTCTTTCTTTCTATTTCCGTACCTTTTTGACTTTTTCATCATTTTTATCGTTGGTAAAATGACACTTCGTCTACCTTCTGGTGCTCCACATAACGAGACCAGTTTTCTAGACATCCCTATCTTTATGTTATATGAAAATATTAATCTCATTCACAAAATCCAACTCAAAAGAAAACCTACATTATTCAGTATTATATTATTATTAGTCCAGTCTAACCCAAGCTGAAAAGAAAATATATACTTTCTATTCACTCCAAGTCGGAATAGATAGACTCACTCAATCGCACGAATGTCAGCGCAATGCTACTGATAATCCACACTATTCTAGACCAGTTCCAGTACTGATTACTGACTGAATCGGTCGCGGGGTCTGTGGGGTCGCAGGGAGGGGCCGAAAGGAGGGGGTCGTCCTATAAACACGGATTGAGATGACAGGGCCTGACGCCCGCGGCGCTGACGTGGGGTCCAAGATAAGAGTGATGGGCGGTTGAAAGAAAAAATAGGTTATTGGCAATGATATTTAAGATGGTATAAAGAGGTTATCAGAAGAAATGTCATAGAAAAAATGTGGGCACAAGCCTCAGTGACAGTTTAAACAAAAATGACATAATTTTTGCCAAGTTTGACATTTACTCTTGTGAAGACTGCACTCAGTCGGCTCTTGCTAGTAGATTACGATTGTTTGCGTTATTCTGTCTATCGCAAGTTAAATAAATTTTAAATTTCTTTAGTTATTGGATAGTTCTTGAGAAAGGGTGAGACCTTCCCTCGTATAGGCATTGATCTATATGCGTTGAAATAGATCATAGTAAAAATATAACCAGTTAGAATGGTGGCCGGCTTTCCAGGTTCATCATTTCAGCCGAAAGACGTCCACTGCTGGACATAAGCCTCCCCCGAGTGTCGCCACATTTCCGGCTTTCCAGGTTACCTTTAACATTATCGAACAAATTTCATCTAAAGAAGGTTGTGTTAACGCGCCCTGTATAATTACAAATAGAGTCTGTTTTATATTTATACGTTACTAAATTAACATTTTTTGCAAATCTTTGCTATGTTAAAATCCTAATCCTTCTTACTCGAACTATGAGTGGAACACCTTAATAAAATACAGGTAAATCAATCGCTAGCTCAACTGCGTAAAGCCATTTAACCGATTACAATTAAGCCCTCCTTATCATATAACAATATTAACTTACAGCCAGGTTTGTTTTCACTTACCCCAAGTTATAATCTTCGACGGGGGACGCACGTGATTGGTCCACGTGACTGTGTTGTGCCCGTAGGCGTTACTACTTGCTTACAGGAGAATCTGCAAATATACGGCCGGCGGTAATTTGTTTTGGTTACTAGGCAGTTTGTGTAGCTTTACTTGTGGCCTTCCTAAGTAACATAGTTTAGGTATATACTGCTGTATATCACAGATTAAGCGCTAACACATTATTATCAAAAAACTTTCTGGAAAACAATTGACTTCCAAAATCACACTAAAAAGTCTAAAATAACTATATTTTCGGAAGTCGGTGACTTTGTTTGTTTAATTTACTTTACCCTTAAGTTATTTAGTTTGCAATTGTTTTTCAAATCTCATTATTCTCTCGCTTGTCTCATCGCTTGCGCCGCTAAACGGAGCGGTCTGCTCTCACTTGAGACGGCTTGATTATGTGGGGTCACGTGGGCCCAGATCACTGTGTGCGCTGATTATTATTACTATTTTTATATATACTCTGTATTATGTACTCCCAAGATGTTTCGGAAGATATCGTATTTTGTAACAGTAGCAATCATTCGGAAGTAACGCCACGCCAGCCGCCATGTTTTATTTTCAATGCATTTTTTTTACCCAGGTCAGGCAAGTGTTATTGGGTTTTTCATCTGGAATTTCTAAGTAGCAGCCACGGAGTATGTTTATGTGCCCGGTTGATGGCAATAGGCTCGCCCACTATTACATGGGACTAACACATAACTGGCGAAGTGTGGGTGTATGATTAAGAACACCTCTGCCTAATGTCATTTTACAAATGTTTTCCAACAGCGCCCCCTGGCAATGGCATTCAAGCCCTGAGAGATCCATGCAGCACTGTAAATATAATTTTGTTCACAAGACTACTGCTTTGAAGATGGTTTTTGAAAGCAACAGCGGGATATTACAGTTCTACTGGGATTGACTTTAGAGCTTCTGGCGATTTATTTAGAAAGTATCTAATGAATATTTTTGGTGAAATTTTATTTCAAGAGACACTTTTCCCAAACAACTTTGGGAAAAGTGTCTCTTGAAATAAAATTTTCTTAACAACTTAAGAAAATCAAGCATGAATTAAGTGTTAGGAATGAAACGTGTTTTTCATAATTAACAGAAATGAACTCCCGACGATTGCGTATTGGTGACCAGTCTTAGCGCATTTAAATAAACGGTACCAACCCTCCCCCGCACTTTTTCGCGTCAACTTTACTTCGTTTTACATAAGTCAGAAATGCGAGAAATTCAGTGTAATATTCCGAATCTAGATATTTCAAGAACTGAATAGCGCTATTGCGATTTTATCTTTTGTTTAAAGAATTTAATTCTCGAGTCAAGGTCTATTTGTTGGGACGTGAGAGGGAAAGAACCTCACGTCCCAGTCGCCGCGGGAGACGCCCTGGGCGTCGGGGGTCACGTGGTGGCTCCCGGCCACCGTAGGCGCGGGCCTGTGGACGGCGAGTTATGGGCCAGCTCGCCGTCCGGCCGTCTTATGACGACAGGCCGTGTCGACGGCGCGTTCGTGCTCCACGTGCTCCTTAAAGAGATGTCAGCAAATAAGTAGGGGTCCGCAAGGGCCGATGCCTGCCAGGGCTGCGGGACTGTTCGAAAGAGATACCGTGGCCCTGGAACACAAAGGGCAAAGAAGGAACATGGATGGGTTTTAGTCAGTACAAGTCTGACACTCCCTTCCGCTCCGTCCAGAGCGGGGGGGGGTCATTTGATGATTTCCCATCCGGAAGAAAAAAAAAAAAAAAAAAAGGTCTATTTGTTAGTTTGAACTTCTTCGAGAAAAGCTTATTTTCTTATACATAGAGGTATTTGAGAGAAAGATTGATGAGTAAAGAGTATTTATACTATCAAGAATTGTTGCCGGTAAAAGTGTGCACACTTGCACAGGCCTTCTCAGGTATCTTTGATATTTTAATGTATGTAGGTATCGACGCTGCTTTTACCATAACTAGCAATAAAAAAGTAATAAAACTATTATTTATTAAACTATTATTATTAATTAATAACTAAGCAATCCCATAAACACTGTCACGTTCACACATCATCAAAATTTACACAAAATAGAGAAACTGCTACTCAGCATTATAAATAAAAGCCAAGAGTTCAAAGTGTTTTAATTGTATTTCGATACTCTCTGGTCAATAGCTAAAAAACTTATTTAAAAAAAAATTGAAGTGATGACAGTTGTTGCTTGGCGGGCCTTAAATCTAATTAGACTCTTTAATTAAGATATATAAAACTGAAATTTTAGTCGATTTTTTGTTGCTTACTTCCCTGTTTTAAGACTTGCAAAAATTACCACACACACACACCACCACCACCACCACCACCACCATTATTTATCACAGTCATACTTTTAGAAAATATATTTCTAGCAACATTTATGCGTCCAAAACAAGCACAATGTGTTGTTCATTATTGTCGTAGAACCTACAAGGGTCCTCGACAAACTTATAAAATCTTCACTTATCATTATTTACACACAAGATTCTGTTCGTTTTCTACTTTGCTGTCTTTTACGACCCTGCCTTAAGTCTCTCCTACGACCCCCACGAGAAATTATAAGATCTTCTAGTAACCATGCCACGAAGGTTTTTGGATATTGTAGTAAAAGTATTATTGGTTTTGTGATACATTTGAGATCTGGGCCAGAAAAACTATAAAATTTTTGTGTAGCGGTCGCAAGCTGCACTCCTGGGTTCAATATTCTAGTCCATCAAATTGTTGTAGGCACTGTTCTTTTTTTTCTGTAAGAAAATTGTCATGATTTCTCGCAACGAGGCACTGTATTTTCTATAGAGAGAGTTATGAGGTAGTATTAGAGACATAATGTTTTGTTATCACTTTATTATCAAAAAACTTTCTGCAAAAAAAAAATGTCTTTCAATAAAACACTAAAATAATCTATAAATCTTTATTTTCGGAAGTCGGTGACTTTGTTTTCTTTCATTTACGCTTAAGTCTTTTATTTTACCCTTTTTAGTTGTAACCACACAAATTCTTGTCATGAATTAATTTTTACATTGTGACTAGAAGTTATTAAGGAATCACCATGTCATCAACATAGCCCAAATGAAAAAAATATGTAGGAAATTACTGAAACGATCTTGATGAAATTTTTATGCAACCAATCGGAAAGTATATCCTTTGACATAAAAAAATATTTTTCAACTCGGTTCATAGATGACGGAGATATGAGAATACATCCGAATGGAGAACCTCCTCCTTTTTTGAAGTCGGTTAAAAACAAGTAACGTTTCGTTTTCGTTCAAAAGTACGAAAACCTTTTCTTCCAAAAATTCAATTCTCTGAAAAAACCCCACATTTCATAAGTTATTCTTTGTCCGATAAGAGAAGACGGTACCTAAAGTACCCATGTCAACGGTTAGATGGGTCAGGTACCAACATTGGGTTGATTTTGGTACTTCTCCGATATTGATTCAATTGTGTGGAACGGCTTGATTGATTATATTATTAATCTAATTGGGTTCCAATTCAACGAATTCGTGTGGGAAGCATTTTGTTTTGTGTTTGATGTTTCTGACGTCAGATGATTTTATGTGAGGGTGATCTGTGTCGGTGATTTTGTCTGACAACAAGTCTTACCAAGGAGGTATGATATTACCCAGAACCAGGTCATGACGGTCCATTTCAAGACTGGTTTTCAGCGGCATCCGGTTATACTGGAAGTCAAACAGATTATTGTATTATTTTATGACGAGAAAGTGAAATTAAACCTTGTTCTAGTTATTACAAGGTCGATAGTAGATTATTGCATACGTATATTCAAAGACTGTTGGGGATATCTACTGTTCAGCTTCTTCTTCTCCTAGACACATACATTGAGAAATATTTTCGGTTGGTTTTCATGTACGGGTAAAACACAACACCAAGATTATTGATATGGATGACCAAAATATCTGCCGTTTGTTTTAAAGCCATTTGCCGGAGAAATTGTTTGTAGGATCTAGACATGGTGGGTTGAGGGATTAGTAGGGAAGAGATTTATACCTTAACCCACTAAAACTTTCATCCATCTTACCAACCCTACAACAACGCATCCATGTCAGAGTGCCACGCTACCCTGCGACCGCGGTACAAATATTCACCTGGCATTTAGCGAAAGCTTTGTAACGCCAAATAGTTGGGTCCTACGTACGTATTAATCCGACGGATAAACCGATGGAATTTCACCTACAGCCTACCGACAATCGATAGCGTTTGGAGGTTAAAATACGGGGTGTTTTGTAGAAGGACTGGCACCTTTATTGAGCAATTGGGGGTGTTATTTGCTAGCGCAACTTACATATTTCACCAGTTTACAAATTTAAAATCTGCAAACCTTAATCGAATTTTAAGAAGTGCTGAAACAACTTTATGCTTTACACCAACAATTATTATTGCGTGTGTATTAGACAAACAAACAAAAAGTTAAAATTAATTGGAGATGACATTTCGTGAAATTGAGAACATAATTTCTTAATTACAGAAGCTTAAAGGATGATTTCCACCAAACGACTCGCATCGCATCGGATCGGAACGGACTTACAATCTTTAAACGATATTGAATCGTGTACATAGTATTTAAAGACTATATTACCAAGCCACGCACAGCAGCTTGACCGCGGGCGTCTTTTGGCGACACACGATCGTAGCCGAAACTATACTGCGACACGTGATCGGCTCCGTTCGCCCGCCGTCGTATACGATTGGATGAAATTAAACTATTTGACTAGGCGCAGAAACGGATATGTTATCAAGTGACGGTGCGGAGCCGATCGTATGCGTCGACATCCTGCTGGACGCAATCGGCTGTCGCCGCATCCGTAAGTATCCTTTAGACATGGTCCTATTGGTGAAAAATATGATATGACTATCAAAATTATGTAGGTCCGTCTAACAAACACCCTGTATAACTTTGAGTTGGGAAAAGTATTTGTTTTGGTCAAGGGTAGGTGTGAATTATTGGTTACGTTATTTTGAATTGTGTTTTGTTTTGGGATCTAAATCATCCCTCTTTAGCCCCGTATAGTCCTTTTTAGGGTTCTAGCTTAACCCTATTTTGCCTTTGCCATCCTGTATCTTTGTAATATGTGCGCAGGTTTTTTTGGCGATTGCTTCTATGGGTCACTAAAATTCAACTTATAAATTCACTTATCTTTACTTTTATTTTTGTTTGTATTTTTAAGTCATTGCCTTTTCGATCGCAACATTGAAATCACAAGAAAGATAGACATACATATTATTAAGATGACTTCATTTTTATACGCATGACCTTTATTTTTCGCCAATTTAACTGAGCAAACGAGCTTTTTTTAGTCACTAAAACAAGGTAACATGGTTTTAGTCAGTCTGTCCCCCAATTAACTTTAATTTAGACCTAGAAATCTTCATAAAAACACGCAGGACAGGACGCCGAACAGGAATAAACAAGTTATTAAAAATTACAACGTTTACAAGCCTGGACGTGTTCCAAGGCAAATAAAAGTTTATGGGAGACGGAAAATAAATTCCGTGAAGGATTATAACCCCATTACTCAAATGAAGCGGTAATCCCATTGTTTTTCCCGTTTTTTTGTTATATTTTATTTTTATAATTCATTTTGTTTTTTGACGTTTTTATTTTGGTGAAAATTTTACGTCAGCGGCCCTAAATACGTTTGAATTATTATTTTTGAGGTGACGTGTTTTATGGTAATTCGGGTTTTAATGTGTTTTACAATGGGACATGTTCGCCAAAGAAATCTACTTAGTACGGAAGAGAACATGACATAAAAATATCGCAATTTTGATGACTAAAACAGTCTAATAATACGTTTAATAAAGCTCAATATTAGTATTGTTTTTATAGAATTTTTCGTTTGTACCCCGCTATGATTGTTGCTTATATTTCGGTACTTTTTTCTTAGCCTGTCATGTGTCCCACTGCTGGGCAAAGGCTCCCTCTTTCTCCTTCCAAACCTCTCTATCTTGTGCGATATCTGGCCAGGTTCGATCATATCACCTATTAGTCGAGAAAAAATAAGACATTCGCAAAATTAATGTAAAAAATTGATTTCAAATAAGTAAATGGAATTATGTGACCAACCCCGTTCCACTTTAGCCTGGCAGCAGTGTGGCCAGCCTCGGGTTATTATGTTTTCGATCGAAATATCAATAGAAAGTTGGTAGTTTTAGAGTAAGATGGTTGTTGAAGGAGTAATTGGAATAAGTTGATTCCACTCAGTTTATTCCAAAAGCTAGAAAAGAGATGATCAGAAAGAGATGGCGGAATGAGCTGGACTCTTTTAAAGACTGGCCCAAAAGAAAAGAGAAAGAGAAAGACGGATAGCGGAAAAGAAGACCTTGGCGCTGCAGTGCGTCAGCACAGGCTCTAATAGTATATAAAAATCACGTGTTTTATATTCGTACACGTTAATCTCCGAAACCATCAGACCGATTTCAATAAAAATTTCTGAATGATTTGGTTGGTTTCAGCTTGTCAGATAGGATAGTTTTGGACCCCATAAATAGTGTCGTGCGAAGCAAGGGGGGGTCGCTAGTTAAATGTAGTTAATAATTTCAAATTCATTAATATTTTAAGCAGAATTAATAACAAAAAAATTTACACCAAAAGCCGATTTATTTATTACGACCAACATTGAAAATACACAAAACACTTGACTAAATTAGATTGCGCATTTCAAACGCTCATATTGCTCATTACTATCGACATATAATTTGGTCCTCGGAGTCAAATTAGAGGCGTCTTAAGTTACCCTCAGCCATAACACGGAGTCTTTTGATCTCGAATTATTTGATGTTGGTAATTACTTGTAAACCATTTATTAGCTTGCAATCATTACTGACACCGTTTCGTATGAGTGTGGGTGTTTTGAAGAATAATACATAAATATTAATAAGCGTGAAATACAGATTAGGTAGTCAGTGGCTCGAAAGTCTGGCAACCAGTCTTACCAAAAGGTATCGTAATTAGTACTGACTGAGTTGTGAAAGTCAGATATAATCAGAATCAAAATATTTCATTTCACATGGACCTAGATGAGCACTTATAAAACGTCGATAAAAAGGTGCACGGTTCGGGTTGGTCGTTTCCTATGGAGAAGAACCGGCAAGAAACTCCATGGTTACTCTTTTAGGATTTTAGGATAGGCAGTCCTTCCATGTAAAATACTGGTATTCAGCTGCATCTGGCTAGACTGGAAGCCGACCCCAACATTGTTGGGTAAGGGCATGAGATAGATATACCCTATCCAGGATCAGAGAGAACCAGATGATGAGGAATTGATGAAGTCTATGGTACTCCAGTAGTCAATTAAAAACAGGTTACGTTACATATAATACAGGGTGTAAGGGACGGCCGTCCACGAACTGATGGGGTAAATTCAGTATATCATACTAAGATGACCGGTACAAGAAATTATTTCAGGAATGTTATGGGAATCCAATAAATTTGATTTGTTTTATTTCCTCATACGCAATGTATCGTTACCGTGCCAAAACGCAAGTAGCGAACGGCAAGCGCGACCTCAAGTTCGATGGACTCTGTAGCTAGGCAGGAAGTGAACAGTTGATTTCACGCGTCGTTCGTTAGAATATTTCAACATCCATTGTTGGATTTTTGATTTTAGCCTTATTATTTACATAAATGGAGTTCTTCGTACAGGGAATGTAATTTTACATTGACATAAAGGAATAGAAACTGAAAAAAAAACCGGAGAAAAAATCCGGTGGAATATGATTCAAAATAAGGAGCTGGATGCACCCTGTCAGTTTGTGGAGGGCTATTCCTTACACCATTATGTATATTCAAAAATGTTCTACATTGTACATTTTTAAAAATTCAATCGAGTTTCCAACCTAGTATTACAGTTTCCCTTCAGTAACTTTTATCTTTCATTCTTTCCTTTGATACCCTAAGCCCTCGTGCCTGTGATGTGTATATCTAATTATTTTTTAGAAGTAGCGAAAGTCAATTAATTGGTAATTTAATTTTCCTTTCAGTTGAGGCACATTTTTTGTATTACGACTTTTATATAATAAAAATGTTACAAATTCTTCTACAAACCACCTATTGATTTGTAGAAAAATGAGTTGTACAGCCCTTTTTAACTGCCGAGAATATCTTAAATTGTTTTTTTTAAATAATGTCGTGGCCGCTAAGAATTGAACAATTATATTTGCTAGCGCACCAATACTTTGCACAATAATTGTGTTACGTTACCGCATCTCCTCCAAAACAGAACATCACTTATACAATCCCCTTACTCGTGAACTCCAATATAATTCTGTTCTCCTAGTACCTATCATTAACAACAACGCGAACAAAGCCTCGATACTCAAACGTCGGTTTAATTAAAACTCATACGCTTAACTCAGCCACAACGAATGAGCATTATTGAGCATGCTTACATACATACGTAGATTAGAAGCAGTCAAATGTTCCTGTGTATCGTCAAATATATTCGGTTATATCCTTGGGCTGTGATGGAAATGGAACTGTTACTGATATACTCGTAACTATTATTTAGAACGGTTTTACAATCACTGTTATTTGGTATAGTGGAGTGCTGACTAACTGATCTGACTGCTTGTGTGAAATATATAAATTCTTTAAGTTTTACATCTGCAGTTTTTATTTTATTTAAAACCTTAGGCCCTGGCACGAGTGCGAGGTGTAAACGTAAAGTAAATACTTAGATTTTTAAATCGTAAATAATCATCCTATATAATATCATTTTAGTTAAATTGTTTGCAACAAGCACAATCAGTATCATCCATAGATATAAATAAATTATTAAAATTATGAAACAAGTATTTAGAATTTTAAATTCGACATATTTACGTCACGTTTACGAAGACCGTACGCGCGCGTCCGTTGTAAAAAAAAAACAGTTGTATTACAAATCACTGTTACATCAAAACTCTGCCTTACCCCACTTTGATGTGTCTACGTACACATGTACAAAATTTGCGGTGTTGCCAAACTCGTAATGAACCGGGTAAAATTAACCCCTACATCTTGTTACCCAGCAGGAATTTCTTGTATTGAATTCCATATATTGGATTAGGAATTTCCCAGTTTCGCCTTTGTGTCCTCGTTAAGTTCGGTATGCCCGTAATTTCGGCTATTGAACCGATAGCTAATCATAAATCTGTTCTAATTTACATGGAAATTATGGTGTAATGCTGTTTAAGAATAGCTTAAAGTGACTTTGGAACTTGGAGTTAATGAACTGATACTGAGATTTTAAAAGCTGTTGTATAAATCATATTTACATGTTTACTCATATCTTTATTTTTAAAAGAATTTCTATTGTATTGTGGGTGCGTTAACAAACATTTAAACTCACATACACAAATAGCCAGACCCGAAAGAACTACCTGTAGGCCATACAAATATTTGTTCCGTGCGGGGATCACATCCGCGACACTCAGCGCAGCAGCCTACCGCTCAGCCACCGTGCCGTCAAATTGCCAGGATTTTTCAATGGAAGTTAAGCAGTGTCTAACACAAAATTCAAAAGCAAAGATCAAAGAAAAATCTCGCAACAAAAACTTAAAAAGACTTGAAACAACACGTCTACTTAAAGCACTTACAAAAATTCCACTCACCCCCTTCCACACACGCAACAGAAAAACACAAAATCAAAATTCTTTGCAAAGCTAAGTATGAACAAGCGAAACTCCGAAAGAAAAATATAACTTTCTCGAATAAAACACAACCTTTATGTTATCTTAACACGTGTGTAACGTTCCTGCGTTACACACGTGTGCGTAATTAGTAAGAAATACAAGAAATGCCGACGAATGGAGAAATAAGGTGTTCCTTTGACGTAGATGGAAGATGAGATATTATGTTTAAAAGGGAAGTGTCGCTATGTGCCGCGGTTGGGAATATTTTGAGCGCGTTTAATGTGTGGTTTTTTATAGAACGAAAAGAGCTTGGTGATTATGCTAATTTGATATAGTCTAACCAATAAACAATCATGTCATTACCGGTTTTTTTTTTTAATAATTTTAGTGGAGTACCAAAGAAACGATGGATGGACTGTGTGAAGGATGATATGCCTAGAAAAGAGGTGTCTGACGAGATGACGAGTATGAAAGAAGAAGACATGCTGCGCCCACCCCAAATAAATTAGGATAAGTGCAAGAGACTGTTCCACGCGCGCCTCAAAGAGATGTCAGCAACTAAGTAGGGGTCCGCATGGGCCGATGCCTGCCAGGGCTGCGGGACTGTTCGAAAGAGATACCGTGGCCCTGGAACACAAAGGGCAAAGAAGGAACATGCATGAGTTTTAGTCAGTACAAGTCTGACATTCATTGATCACTCATTTCTGGGGTCATTTGATGATTTCCCATCCGAAAAAAAAATTAGGTTTGGCTAAGCCAGTTTACTCGGGCTAAGTTGGAAGCTATCCCACGGGAATGTTCTACCGGAATAAAAGGTATTCTATGGCCTAACTCAGGGCATGGTCTACCTGAGTCCCCAATTCTGTTGATTCGTATAGGCGTGAAAAGATAACAAAACAGACAGATAGACAGAATTTTTTAGTCATTGCACAAAATGTATAACACTATCATTGTAGTTGTACAAAATGGGTGTGTCGTTAAAAAAACATCAGGTTTTGAATAAAATAAGGTAGTGAAGTTTTGCCATTAGAAAATGTCGCCTCGTGAAATTCACACGTATATTTAAATTAAATGTGTAGGGGTGTGGGCTTAACTGTGGAGGCGGTGAGCGGAGCGATTTTGCTTACTGACATAGATTTTAGAGGTTATTTCATTGCGCTTTCACGCAGGTGATTTTTTCATCATTTGCCTAGTTATTCTACAACTATCTTGGGGTCGGCTTCCGTTCTTATCAACACCAATATTTTACATGTTTATTTTTCATACAGATCATTTTCATGTCCATTTTTAACATTGATTTTAGCGGTCCTTAGAACTGCACTGATTTTATCAAAGATAATTTGTTTGTTGTTGCCCGGATGAGTGTCTAAAATTGAAAACAGCACTCACGACTGCTATATAATTATTACGGGTTAGCACCCCTCCGATGACATCAACTTTAGAAGCCACATCCGCTCCTACCCGCACACAACTTCCTCCCGTAATCACACACCAGTAAATCAACACTGCACCTAGCAAACGTGAGTCGCGAGAAATTCGGGCGCTACTTAATTAGAATGCAGCTCGCTATTTTAACTCCATACACTTGGAATAAAACAAGTTTTCTAGGGATGCTACGTTATGGTTAGGGTCGGGATGATCCGGGCTAAAATCAAATATAAATATTATAAATGCAAAAGTTTGTGAGGATGGATGGACGTTTGTTACTGAACGGATTTAGATGAAATTTAGCACACAGATAGTTTATAATCTGGATTAACACATAGGATACATTTTATACTGGTAGTATGATCCTGTAGGACAATTATCAAACTCCACGCGGGCGCGGCCGCAGGCATCAGGTAGTACCGTTATAACAAATAGAAAATGGAAGTGGGCGGCTCGTGTATGCCGTAGACTGGATTGCAAATGGGGAAGAAAGTACTGGATTGAAGACCACGTACAGGATGGAGAAATGTGGGCAGACAACCGACTATGTGGACAGACGATCTTATTAAAGTGTAGCCATAACAGAAAACCGAATAAAAGTGGCGAGATTTGGAAGAGACTTACACTCAGCGTTAGGTGGCTAAAGGTTTGAGAAGAATAAGATACCATGCCGAACCGAACATGTCTCTGCGTGTAGAAGCCGAAAGGAGATTGCCGAAACTGAGTTTGTATTTCTACACGAGCCGAATGGAACACGAACATTGTGTAATGAATCGACCTCGAGTTGACTTTGTTTTTCAACAAACCGAAAGTTGCCGACCCGAACCACCGTGTAACATCTCCTTACTTTCACATCTCCAGTGCAAAGAGGTGGAAGTGTTTTGTTCAGTGTTAAAGTAAAAACATTCCTCAAGCGGTTTATTTCAACTAGGTTCTGCTTCGTGTTTTTATTTTGTTTCAGGTGTAGCGTTTTAGTGATAACCTCTTTCGTTTAGTCGCTGACTCTCTTTGGTCTTTGTTTATATGCTTTTGTGCTGCAATTTGTTTTCACCCATACAGAATTTTGTTTTAAGTACAGTAGAATGTTGGAAATTGTACCAATGTCCAGTTTCTTTTTAATATTTGCTATAGGAATCTAACTACTATTAGAAAATGAGAAAGTTTGTGAGGATGGTTGGATGGATGGATGTTTGTTACTCTTTCACACAAAAACTACTCAACAAATTTAGTTGAAATCTAGCACACAGATAGTTTATAACATATATTAACACATGGTATACTTTTTATTCCGGTAGCATGATGCCGTGGGACAATAACCAAACTCGACGCGGGCGAAGCCGCGGGCATAAGCTTGTTGTGCGTATAAAATATGTATACAGTCCTGTTTGGAACAGCAATGGGACTCTCAAGAAAATCTCGCATTGTTTAAATTAAATCTAGAATTAAAAGTTCAAGTTATCTTATATTTCATAATAGCCTAGTACTTTTAACCTACATAAAACATGTCATGAGTAAACCGTAATCCACTATACGGGCGCAGTGTACGTTGATGAATGTCACAAGTTTCCGAATCCACAAGAGTACACATCATCTGCCTAGCGTTTTCCCAACTATGTTGGGATCGGCTTCCAGTTTAACCGGACGCAACTGAATACCAGTATTTTCATGAAACGACTGCCTATCTGACCTTCACAACCCAGTTAGTACTTGGGATATACGGTACCCTTTGTTAATACTGGTTGTCAGACTTTCAGGCCACTGACTACCTGTAACGACTGTCAAAGATCTACAATTGACAGCCGGGACCAACGGCTTAACATGCTTTCCGAGGCACGGAGGAATTCGGTATGTAATGGGTAGTCCTACCTATCCACGGACCAATCTAGGAAAGCACGGCTAAAGGTAAAAATCGGCCCGAGCGGCTATTAGTTATTATTAAGCCACAAAAATACACACTACTTAAAATAAAATTTTCGCTGCAAAAAAGTGCCTGTTTTCAAAAAAAGCCTAGCCTAACAGATTGATAGATACCCGTATTTATTTAGAAGTTCTATCGTGCTCTTTGTGAGCACCTGAGCTCTGTAATTAATGCTCCCTCCGACATTTATTGATGGCGGGTGGAAAGTTACCCCCTAGCTTGAGCTATGAGTTATCAAATAGGGGTAAATAGGGGTACGAATGGGTATAAATGATAATGGCGCGGTTTGGCTCTGAGGGATGTTTGGGGGTATCTTGTAAACTATGCAACGATCGGTTAATAAGTCGTTATAGCTTTATTGAAATGGCTTGTTCGTCGATTTTGATGTAAGCATGTGATTTGATGATAATAGCGCTCGGGAGTTAGAAGATTGTTTGGAAATAACCAATATTGAAATTATATAAGGCCTTGCGCTCGTAATGTTCCTTTTCAAATAAAAAAGAGTATTTATTGCATTGATGTCCAAACTTATAAATTCAGCCCCTGTAAATCAGATTCATTTACAAATAGGTTTTCCCCGTGGCTACGCCCACGTGACTGAGGTATGAAATTATCTCAATGGAGCATACTTTGGTTAAAATTATTGTATGATAAAGGCCTTGGTCTATCTGTGCGTTACTTTTGAATTTTTAGTCTAGAATGGATGTTATTTTTTCCTATACTAAAATCGTGGAAATTTGTACAACCGCTTAGCTAAAAAATCATAAAACCATCATCTGCCTAGCCTTTTCCCAACTACGTTGGGGTCGGCTTCCAGTCTAACCGGATGCAGCTGAATACCAGTATTTCACATGGAGCGGCTGCCTATCTGACCTCCAAAACCCAGTTAGTATTGGGTAATACGATACCCCTTGGTAAGACTGGTTGTCAGACTTTTTGGGCCACTGACTACCTAACGACTCTCAAAGATCTACAAATGACATCCGGGACCAACGGCTTAACGTGCTTTCCGAGGCACGGAGGAAACTCGGTATGTAATGGGTGGTCACCCATCTACAGACCAACCTAGGCAAGCACGGCTTAACCTAAAGATCGATCCGAGCGGCTGTTATTATTTAGCCACGAGCTCCTAAAAAATCATAAAACCATAAATTAAAAAAAAAATATATATATATATATATATATTAACCCGTTTGTGTTTCCAGGGAGATTAAACAGTTACGATGTTTCAAGTACTACGGAAGAACGGTCTGATTATCATTTACAAGATATATCAGTCTTTGATCTCAAACTTATTTCATGTTCCCGAATATCTGACGCGTGATTATGAGCTTTGGTCTTATCATATCGCTATTAAAGTAACGGGGTACTGTAAAACAGTGGGCCTATTGTTGTTATGCGAGATGTCTGATAAGTACTGTTGTTAGAATGATGGTTTGTTATGAGTACCTTCTGTATGGTATGAATGTTAAGCATAGTAATAACATAATGGGTGTAAATGTATCCTTAACGAAGCCGAAAGGCACTTGTTCTCCCTGTCATTGTGATATTTTTTTTGTTCTGAACCATACGTAGGAACCTTCTAGTTACGGAGATATTGAGGGGTCACAGTTTTGACTTTTACAAGTTATTTTTTTTAATTTTATTTTTTAATATTATAAATTTACTTTAAATACCTCCACGACCAGTACTCTTTAATCCATCCATCAGCACAATGTTTTGAGTACGTTACATTGAGCCCTACCGTAAAACGTGATTTTTCACTCCAAAAAAAAGTAGTTTCCTGGCTATAATTTTTGCGAAACATTACTTAGCGGAACGAAGATTTCGAGAGCTGTGAGCCGGGTGCAATGGTCTAATTGGTTAAGACGTCCGGTGTACTGAATCGGAAGGTCGCAGGTTCAAACCCTGCTCGCACTCGAGTTTTTCTTTCCATATAAAAACAGCTGTAGTTCCCTACGCAGGGTTTGCGTATAAAAATATTAAAAATTACTTAGTTTCATGTACACTGGGTGTCCCGATTTTGTTTTTTTTTATTTACCTATTCTCAAGACCTCTCAAAAGTTGCGTTATTAGTTGTAGATTACCGTAAAAATAATTAAAAAAATATAAAAACATATCTTATGGGTTCTACCGGCATTTTTATTTAAAAAAAAAACACTTAAATAACCCTCCAGTCAAAGTTGTCTATTCTATTTTATGTACATTATTCCCATTTTATTTTTTTATTCTCTGATAGTGGAAGCCTAAGTTATGATTTGTAGGCACCGACAGGATGTTTCCAGTAAGGAATTGGTTTGGATCAAACTCGCAAAATTCATGTTTTGACTCGTTTTCTTAAATTTTCTACTTGTAACGGGAGGCAGTTCGTCTCATTTCTATTGCGGTTTTATTGCTGTAAGGTGTCGCTCTGCACTTACTTGTGATAAAATACGTGTTTTTGTTACATATAATAATGGGTTCAAGACGAAGTGAGACTACTTGTGCTATTTTGGAATCATATAAAGAACTTGACGTTCGCCAGTTACCAGTGATAAGTGACGTTATCAAATTCATTTTGTTTACTAAAAATAAACTAAAATTACAGAAGAATGGGAAAGATCCTTCTAACACAGAAGTTTTTTCTATCGTTTCTGGAAAACTTGATACAATTTGGGCCAAAGCTTCGATTCCCATCGTTACCAACGTACGAATTACCCAATTGCTGAAATCATATTTCGAAAAATACCTGTCATTGATAAGATATCCCAAAAATAAAAGAAATGATAGCTACGAAAGCAAAGTGAAGGGCTTTTTGGAATCGTCAAACAAACTCTTCGATATTGCTGCTTGTAAGTGCACTTCGTTTGACATTTGTTCCTGCATAAAACCTAAGAAAGTTCCTATTTCTGAAAGAGACTTTTTACTGGACCAAAGAAGTGATAGAAAAATGGCAATAAGCGGTATAGACACAAAAGAAACGGCAAGATTTTTAAAGAAACATCAGAGACAAGAAAATTTGAAGCAGATAGAGTTAGAGCACGCATGTTTTCTAAGTACATCACAAGAAACTAATCCTGTTCCGGTGCGCGAGTTGCCTGCAACAGAGCTTTCTCCGAATAGTGACGTGCTTGTGAATAAGACTCCATTTACTTCATTGAATCGGAACACTCTGGCGCTGCCAACAGTAGCTAAGGTATGTGATCGGTATGGACTATCAACGCGATCTGCGGCTGCGGTCGCTTCAGCGGTCTTAGCTGACGTAGGATTGGTATCTTCCGGAGATCTAAGTCTTGTTATTGATAAGAATAAAATTCATAGAGCTGTTTCAAAAGCACGGACCAAGGCCAGCAAAGATATTGATGCAATTGTAGCAAAAAGTATCTACTTTGATGGACGAAAGGACAAAACAATCATAAACGATAAAATAGGCAATCGATACCACCGCAGAGAAGTCTTGCAAGAGCACATTTCAGTTCTCACAGAGCCGGGATCTATTTATTTGGGACATACAACGCCAAGTCGTGGCACTGCCAAAGGGATTGTCACTTCTATCATATCTTTGTTCGAAAATCAAGGGCTGAACTTGGAAGAGGTGTGTGATCTGTGTGGGGTGCGATGGTACTCCTACGAATACAGGTTGGAAGGGAGGTGTCATTCAATACCTTGAAAACTATTTAAAGAAACCGTTACAATGGTGTGTTTGTATGCTTCACGCGAATGAATTACCGCTTCGCCATTTGTTCATGTCTCTGGATGGTAGCACATCTGGCTAAAGGAATATTCAGGACCTATTGGAAAACAGCTAGCTGTTTGTGAAAGTAAATCTCTAGCATCTTTTTGTGCAGTGACTGGCAATTTGCTCGAATTACCTGATGATATTGTGAAGGAACTAAGCACGGATCAAAAGTATCTCTACGAAATGTGTCATGCTGTGATGGCTGGTTCATGTTCCCCTGAGCTAGCTAGCCGCCAACCTGGAAAAATGGCGCATTCGAGATGGCTCACTACTGCCAATCGCTTACTCAGACTTTACGTAAGTACTGTTTCGCCGTCAGATAATTTGCAAATACTTGTGAACTACGTAGTCAAAGTGTACGCTCCTGTTTGGTTCCTCATCAAGCAAAACTCATCATTTAAAGATGGAGCCAAGCATATTTTTCAAATGGTTATGTACTCTCGATTTTTGCCTGATAGTCAGAGATCTATTGTAAATTCAGTGATCGAAAGAAACGCTTTTTTTGCGCACCCAGAAAACTTGCTGACTGCCATGTTATTCGACAAGAGAGACCATATTCGAGAGCTTGCATCTCGCAAAATATTAAAGGCCAGAGAAGCAGAAAAGAGCAACTCTCGCAGGGTATTTAAAGCACCAAAGCTTAACTTCTGTGCGCAAGATTACACTGATATAATATTTTGGCAAGAGTGTGAGATATCAGCTCCACCAATTTTGCGACACGTCTCCAACGATGAACTTATAATTAAGGCTAAAGAACACAGCCTCGACATTGTTGACTTTCCCTGTCACACACAGTCAGTGGAAAGATGTGTGAAATTAGTGACGGAGGCTTCTCTAAGCGTCATGGACGCTACATCTCGGGATGGTTTCATTAGGAACAGATTAAAATCTCGCGCGGAAATGCCTAATTTTGGGCACAAAAACCAGTTCCGTTTTTAAAGAGACCATTGGTTATTTGTCTTTCAACTATTTTATACCTTGCTTTGACTCATTGTTGTATCCTTAAATTTAATAAAAACCATTTAAATGTTATTTTTGTTTGATTTATAGTTTATGCTAAGAATCCCTAAAAATGTAAAATTTTAAAAACTTCAAGGACCGGTAGAGGCCTCAAGATGACAGATACCTAATAAAATTTTATAATAATCGTAATCTATGTGTCAAAACGCAACTTTTGATACTTCTTGCACAGGCGTAACTCGAAAAAAAAAAACCCATACATGGACGGGACACCCTAATTGTACAGTATGCTTGGTTGCCGGCTTCGTGAAGGGTCTGCTCTGTTTACTCATTGTATATTAACAGTTGGCCACTGTCGGTAACTTTACTACATATGCAGCTCTTGTAATCATGAAAATAGTGGTCTAAGAATTGAGAGTGACACTTCCAGATAAGTTAGGATGTTGATGTAGTTTCGCTATTATCGTGTTGAGCGGGTCTCTAAGATCATTAATTTATTTACTTGTAGATCAATCTAGCTAACTTTAACTACGGGCGATGTAAGGTATCGTGTATATATCGGTAGTTTAGAGTCTGTGTTAGATTGATTTCCATGTTTTATTAAAGACAAAGTTATTCTCTTGTGTAGGTATCAACGGTTCCTCGCCTTGCTTGTATTATTATTACAGACCTTGGTAATTTATTTATATAAGCCGATCGAAGGTACTCTGTTTTGACTGCTTCGCTGGTCTAGTAGTCGCAATCGCGACTGCTGAGCATGAGGTCCTAGATTCGGCAAAATCTGTAGCAGCCATGGAGTCTGGATTCGTGCCCGGTTGATGGCAATAGAGTCGCCCCATTTGACATATAACTTGCGAAATGTGGGTGTACTATTAGGTACGTCTCTGCCTAACCATTCGGGAATGGCAGGGGTGATGCTTAGTTTATGTTATGTTATGTAGATGGCAGTATCAGTTTCAATCAACATGTTAGTAAACGGGACAGGCAGAGGTGCTTAGGATACTTCAGCAAATGCGATATGGCCTACTCAGAAGCACCGCACTCGCACTCGTAAGCAATCCATACACAAAATGAAGCTCTTCCACCACCGTTTTCTGGAAACTGTCTCCGATCTTCACAGCATCGACACCTACTCACTAATTCTCGGGATCGTTTAGCTCACCAAACAGCACTGAGGAATAATAATGGCCCTCGTTTGTTGAGTTAAGACAGTCTTTGTGGAGACATCTTTAATAAGCTTACTGCTCTCGAGGGACGTGGAGCTGCGAAACGAGCGAATTGATTATTATTTATTATCAGGTACTCAGTTGAGACAACTGCTGTTCCCCACTAGATTTTCTTCTTGCAGTATGAAATATGTTTGTATAGTCGATTTTTAAATTGGTTCATGTTTTGGGCTGAGAATACTTCTTCTGGGAGTTTATTCTACGCTCTGACTGTTCTGCTTAAAAGGTGTTTGTGTGAATTTAGTTGTACTTTTTTTTGGTGTTTATATATCAAACAGGTAATTGATTGCAAAGGTGATTATAAAGGATTATCAGTCTTTTATTTTATTTTTTTCTTTCATTGAAACTTTTAGCTAAACAGATATATTTTTCCTCAATGACGTTTGTTTTTGTTCGCTCATAGCTAGGCTAAGGCCTCCTCTTTTGCCTTTCATGCCTCTCTATATTGTCCAGCTATTTTTGCCCTGCAAGCATTGCTATGACATCGTCACCCCACCTTAAAAAAAGACACAGCTAAAACGCTGTGCTCGTGGCCTCTTACTAATTATGCAATCAAAAGGAGTATTTAAATCGCATTATTACGATAAATAGGAGTGAAGTAGATTGAACAGAACATTATAGCCTGGATCATTTAATGTACGGGGTCTTAAACAATAGTGTTCCGTTTTAAGCCTCTTGAAGATGTTTTTTTTTTTATAGCAATTGAATTTTTATTTGACTGTACCAAACAATAAATTGTTTATCCTTTGAATACTAAGCGAATTCATGTAAACAGTTCGCTTAGTTAAAAAATGGTCTTTTCATCCTCACATTCATAAATAGTTTCATTTTCATGGTTCAGTTTAGGTGATAAGTAAAGAGTATGACTGGTATAGTTAAGTCACTGAGCTAACATAGAATATTAATTTCGAGGTCTAAAGAGAGTAAGTAGTACTTCTTGCATATTTACATATACCCATGTTACTCTCATACTCTGTACTAAACGTCGTAAATTTAATTATAATATAATTTAATGCTAATTTTACACAATATCCGTTCAATTTTTAACATCTTACTACTATTATTAATGTGAACATTAGTGAGGATTTATGGATGTTTGTTCCTCTTTCACGCAAAAACGGTTGAACGGACGGTACACATATACTTTATAACCTGGATTAACATTTAGGATACTTTTTGTCCCGGTCGTGTGGGATAATTACCGACCTCGGCGCTGGCGATACCGCGGGCATAGGCTAGTACAGAATAAAAGATCAACCCAACAACATCAACCATGCACAATAAAATATTCCTTCCAAAATCTCGAACTTCCGCGAACGAAACAAAACTTCTGAAGCCACATTTCTTCCGCAACAGTTGTTTCATTCTCAAGAAATTTGCGTAATTCTTCGTTCAGACTCGCAAGGTTACAATAGACATGTTACAGTCTGAAACTGTAACTTCGTTACAGTGTTACAACGCTTGCTACGTTACAAATAAGATTTGTACTTGTTACAACAAGTTTTCCAAGTCATTATAATGTTTTATTTATGTATTCTTGTTTCTTTGGCAAGTTGTATAGTGTTAGGAAGTTGGTCGTGTTTGAGTTCTTGAGCTGAGGGTGACAGCTTTTTGGGCTCTATATTAGTGAATGATAGCAGTTCACTGACCCGGTTATTCGAGATCATATTTCAGATCAGTGTTTTTGAGGATATACAGTGTGTAAACAGACCCTTCACGGAGCCGTCAACCATGCATTCTGTACATCAAACTAACTTTACGCAAAAAATATTGCTGGGAAACGACTTTTTTTCGGGGTGAAAAATCACGTTTTACGGTAGGACTCGGTGGAACGCACTCAAACCATTGTGCTGATGGATGGACTGAATAGTACGGGGGTCGTGGAGGTGTTTAAAGGAAAAACATTCAAAACATGTATTTAAAAAAAATGTTGGAATTTTGACCCCCAATATCTCCGTAACTAGAAGGTTCCCAGGTATGGTCTAGAACAAAAAAAATATCGCAAAGACGGGGAGAATAAGTGCCTTTCGGCTTCGTTAAGGGTCTATTTACACCCTTTAGACAATGACATACTAAATATAATGGTGCCTCAACAGTCGCATACCGGCGGCACGTCAACTCAACGCATACGAAAGTAGCCGACATTACCCGGATTTGGTGTGTAGGCTCCATTAGCGAAAACGATTATGGTAACCTCAAAAATTTAATGGGGCATTAAATATATCACTTGCCACTTGTCTAGGTCCTCAAGTCTCATGTTGTGAAAATAATCAACAAACTATGCTGCTGATATAATCTAGTGCCAATCAATAAACTAAGTCCCATACCATTTCTATAAATAGGTCATACCAAATCAACTGTACAAAACGAATTAGCAAGCAATAATATATGTGTGATTGTATGACATATCTATTCCTCCTATTCAGACAAGACTGATTTAATAATTTTAGTCACATTATTTCTATTAATACCTCTAACCATCTTTTGCTTCTACAATCCCCTGTAGGTACAAGTAGTGGGGACAGCGCTGTGGTGCCGCTCTCAATCCGCTAATGGTTATCTGTCTGTCGGCTGCTGAATAATGCCCCCTTTGTGAAGCGCTGCGGACTTCTAATTCGTATTGTATCTTTGTAAATATGTCATTTGAATCTAGGGATGATAACGTGTTGTTGTGGTAATGAGCCTCATCACCTGCCTAACCTTTTCCCAACTAAGTCAGGGTCTGCTTCAAGTCTAACTGATAGCTGCTGAATACCGGTATTTTACATTCAGTGGCTGCCTATCTAACCTCCACAACCCAGGTACTGGGTAATATGATACCCCTTAGTAAGACTGTTTGATAGATTTTTGGGTTAGAGAGCCTTATGTGGGTAATAGAAATTATCATAATATTAATTAGGCTGGGAATACTAATCCTTTTAACCTTCAACTTACTACTATTATAAATGCGAAAGTTTGTAAGCATGAATGTTTGTTACTCAATCACGCCAGAACGGCTGATCGGATCTGGATGAAATTTGTCACTGAGATAGATTATAGTTTAGAATAGCACATAGGCTATTTTGTTTTCTCATATACTTTAAATTTCCATAACGAAATCGCGAGCAACAGCAAGTGTTTTTACAAGTATATTAAACTCAACTAAGATTGTCGTAACATTACGACATAATCTCTTAATTTGCCTTAGTGGCACCCGCAGAGAAAAACACATGAAACAAAAAGTCATAACTTTGCAAACTCTCAGGTAGCCGTGTACTGAAGGACCGAAAGAACTTAAAACAACTAAACGAAAAAAAGCGTATCATTTAAAATATCAGTTACATTTCCAAACGACAAAAATGTCGAGAGCCTCAGTTTTTGTTAAAAAAAACCAACGTAAATGTTATTGAGATGTCCGCAGCCACAAGTTTCTTTGTTGGCAGAATTATGAAAGAAATCTTTTATTTTCACTAAAATAATGAAAAATTTCTTTCAGAGAACGGCAGCAGATGCTTTTCGTGTTATTTCAACTGTAAATTTTAAAGCATTTTTAATAACAATAAGTATTATTTTAGTACTTGACTACTTGGTGTGGGTTGAACGATGTTTTTTCGTGGAAGTGATGATAAATGACACTCGTTATTTTAAGTTCTTTGTCAAATGTTGTTCTTTTGTTTGTGGTGAAAGAAGCTGTCAGCACCAGACTTAGTTTAGTCACCAGGCAGAGATACTGTATTTTGTAGATTCATTAAGTGTTATTAATTCATTTTTACCAGGTTTTTTAACATAAGCTTTGTCATGAAAATTCCGTGAGTAGAAAGTGTATCTGACCATTTATAATAGCTGTGAAAAGAGTACATATCGAAAGTGACACTATAATAAAAGTAAAGATGATGGAAAAGATAAAAATGTATTGGATTAACCATTGACCTTAGCCATCGAGAAGCTTATGTGAACATAACATCATGCCTGGACTTTCCCAAAGGGTAAGGCACAGGTGTAGATACCTGTAGATACTACCGCGCGCACTGACAGACGACCACTTTTCAACCTTCTAACTCTTTCACACCCTTATGTACTAAGGGTGAAAATTGGTCGACCGTGAGTGAACGCGTTAGTACACCCACATTTTGCCAGTTATGTTTTTTTATGTTAGGCACTAGGCTGTAAGTATAAGCTTTTGTCAATACTATTAAAATTCGTTCTAGAAATACGAAACTATTCGCTAGCGATGTCTAGTCCCTCGGGTCTTTTTAAAATTTAAAAATCAGTTTAAAGTTACAGAAGCTTGTGAAATGTAAGTCCCTCCATTTTTGTTTCAAACGTTACGTACTAGGATTTTTTTCTGTATTGTGGGTGCGTCCACAAACATTTAAACTCACATACACAAACAGCCAGACCCGGAACAACAACCTATAGGCAATACAAATATTTGCTCCGCGCCAATCGCTCAGCCACTGCGCCAACCATGCCGTTAACATTATCAAGTAGGTACATACAGTAGCCACCATAATCTCCAAAACCGAACTATACACCCAGAACGTGTGAATGAACACTTAGTAGTTCCGGAGTTCCGTCTCGCCAGCATTACCATAAGCAAGCACGCTTCGAACAATTTCAATTAAACCAACTTGAAGGCATCAGGGTAATGTATTTGCGATTACATTAGACTCGGGTCCAAGACCAACACGAGAACTCGTGCTCGCACCTGACTCGTGTTTGAGTTGGGAAACGGATGCGGATGTAAGCTCTTCGGTAATTGAGATTTTATTTTTGTTTTGTTTTGAATTTGGCGTGTACTTGTGAGTTAATGAAAGAGGTTTTGTGATTGTGTTTGCTTGACTTTTGTGGGAGTTACGAGTCAAAAACTGTGTGTTTTTGTTGAAACTGTTAGAAGTTTTTTTTTTTTTGATTGTTTGTTGTAAAAATCTGGGGTAGTTTGGAGATATTTATGGCTCCTTTTTCTGAGGTGTTTGATGCATAATATAAATTACATCTATGAATGGAGAAAAAACAAAATTTCTTTTGCACTAAATAAATTATCTGATTTCATCAATTCAATAGTAATCAATAAATATTCTTAAAATTAATTATTTTTTCTTATAGCGATTGGAAGCGGCAGTTAGAGATCATATTATTATTTAATTTATTATTTTTTTCACATATTATCTTTTATATTTTTAAATATTTCTTAAAAAAATACCTAAAAATTTTTTAAAAATATAAAAAATAGTTGCCCACCAGCATTTGGAACAGTGTCCGAGCTACCGGTGGTCAGGGTTCTTGAGAGAGGAACCTCCTAACTGTCGCAAACCTCACGAGCCGTATTAAGATATTTTAATTGCTTATCTTTTTCTGCTTTCAGGAGGTTCTCGTCATGCGGGACCGTTGTAAGAGAGATCACAAATTGTTGTTAATAGCATAATTAGCCCATAAAGCCCTGTAATAGGGAAACAGTACATTTATATATCTCTGATATTTCTGTCAGAAATGGACTTGTATAATTACGTACGGCTCATCCTCCATAAATCAAAGATAATGTATGCATCGTCACGCGCCTCCATCACGAGATAAATAAAACGCCATTATAATGAGAAGATGAAGTGCCTGATAGTGGCCAGCCTCATTTATTATTGAAAGACTATCAATGTTTCTTTTTTGATTGTTTGAAGATTGATAAATTTTACCTTACATTACCTACTAAAGTTTTACCGAAACATAGTATAAAATAGCCTCGCTGGCCTAGTGGTCGCAAGTGAGCATGAGGTCCTGGGTTAGATTCCCAGGTCGGGCAAACTGTTATTGGGTTTTTCCATCAGGAATTTCTCTGTAGCAGCCACGGAGTCTGGATTTATGCCCGGTTGATGGTAATAGGTTCGCCCCCTATTACATGGGACTTAAACATGGCGAAATGTGTGTTTTCTATTAGGCACACGCGATGATGATGAGTACAAAACAAAATCAGTCGCTTTTCTTGTCTATCTTAGACCTAAGAATCTTATCAATGAAATCATGAATTTTATGCGGTTTTCACAATAATTTAGAGTAGTTATCCCGAAAGGTTTTATGGGAACCTTATGAGAATCTTCAACTTAAATATAGCACCAATTCTCTATAATTTGACAGGTCGCCGTTGCACTCACGCAAAACAGGGGCGGGTTGCCTGAATAAAATAAAATGTGTCTAGTAAAATAAGAGTAGAATAATTCAATTAAAAACATTGACTACGATGAAACACAACGAACAGTGGACAAGAGCTGAACAATCAAAACTTTATTTGCAAAACGCTTTTCTCATCGATTAACTTCAACATAAATTACTTGATAGCCGGCAGTAACTCCCAAAAGGACTGCTGTGACAGCTTTTTGGCAGTTATCAAGTTAGCAGCCCTGAACACACTCCTAAGTTAAAGTCGTAATTAAGTCCGGCCCTGGCATCTTGCCATATGAGAGTTATAAATATGAACTTGGTTCCGGAAAAGTATTTAGAAGACAGGCACATCATTTTGTATATTATCATTTTTCTAATTAAAATGGCATCATTTTGAAGCCAGTTATTTTACGTATACTTAATTATGGCACTTTGCAAGTTAAAGTTTTAGCGTTATGATTCAGACCATTAACACAATTGAGTTGTCACTGTAGCGATGGATGGACAAGCGACATAACATAAGTTTACTATACGTTCGCCGCTGACTTGAATTTACTTTTTTGAGAAAATAATCAAATGAGAAAATCCAATGTTTAGCTAGAACACAAAGACACACTAAACACATGTCACACGCCACTTCAACACCTTGAAGATAGAAAAAGGGCCAGAAATACGAAAAATATCATGTCAAACACAAGTTCGTCGAAAAATCAAAGAATTCGCTCTTCACCTAGAATCTAGACTTGGAAAAACTAAAGTGCCAGACAATTTGGCGGGCCGGGCCTGGCAAAAAGTTCTAGACTAGTACTCAGGACGAAACGAGAGGCGATAAAATGCTTGGACTGACAGCTGATCTGTGAGTGAAGCCTAACTTTTGGGCTTATATCTGTAATCTTGTTATACAGAATTGATATTTTCTCTTTGTGTGTTTTGATTGATTTTTTAGAAGAAAGGTGTTATGAAAATGTTATTAAATTAGTAATGTTATACAGGGTGACAGGAAAACTCGAATTATTTCTTAGGATTATAAAGATCATTAGCAAGAAATGAAGCCCAATTAAGTAGGGGTCAAAACTAGATGGTTACCTAGCTGTGTCGGTTCTTCGATTTTTTTGAAATTTTTTGACTTGTTACCAAACACAATTAATTATGAAAAAATACTCCACTCTAAACATTTTATTGATATTTTTCTGAACGATAGAGCGATATGGCCACCATCCACAAAAGCCGAGGTTCTAGCACAAGTTGTAGCTTAGGTGTGTATGTATCTAAATATCAAAATTATTCGCTACCAAACTATAATCTTAAACAACTCGTATTAGTCGACTGCTACTGAAAGTCAAAGGCACATAATATACTTACTTACCAGGCGTTATTAGCCAACTTCTGTCCTTTGTTCCACTATTATGACAATAATGTCTCTTTACTACACAAAATAGTTTTGTTGCTCAAATTTTATTGTTGTTTTTATTGCTTTATAGTTTTACCTGATGAGATATTACTAAATAATGCAGGTCCTGTTAGTTTGATTTCAAGTTAGATTGTCTTAAAGAACTGTGAAGAATTGATATAGCAAAAAGTTAAGACGTTTCGCATAAGATGATGCCCAACCAAATTATTTTACGTTGTTACAGTCGATGGGTGTTTTTAAACTTAAATAATGCAGGGCTGTTATCTTGGGAAGGCAGTAAGACCAGCTTGCATTTACGAATTCTCCGGGACTTGATTGAATTACCCAAACGTGATTTCTTCTTACTGTAACATTGTTCTTTATTTCATTAGTCTAAAGACCATTCATCCAAAACACCATTTAATTAAAACCCCCATTTAAATCAATACCTAGAAAACTCATCAAAATTCCTCAATCAAACAAAAGGAATATCGCTGACTGCCCCAAAAATTCTTAGTCCTTTGATACGTCACATTGTACGTTTTGGTCCTTCCAGAATGTTTCCTTCATTACCACATAGATGGACTCTTTGGCCGAATATGATTAATTCATCAGCCATACATCAGGTCTGGAGTCGAGTCAGCTTCGACGAGAAGAGGCGATTTGCCTAATAACATGTGGAGCCTCGATCTTCTTTTCTTTTTATACGAGAAGAATTGAAGCGTTTGTATGCAGTTTGGGTTTTGAGGAAGATTTTCGTTTACTATGCGGTCTGTTTTTGGAATAGAATATTATACTGTTAGGAAGAAATGAGGTTTTACTTAATATTAAGAAGAAATGAGGTTTTACGTAGCACTTTACGTTCTATGGCAAGGAGTGACAACGTAACATTGTCGCTGGTCGCGAGAGACTCTGGTTGGGAATATGGCTCAAAGGGCTGTAAAATTTATAATTTCCTACTTTGTGTGCTTACTCGGTATTTTTGTAAACAATTACGTGTTTATTGAATTCGTTATGATTTATGGCGGTTTAGGTTAGTTTCAGTGATTGATATTTTGTTCCAAGTTAGAATAAACGGTTGTATTCATTATTTTGTGTACCTCGTTGTCTTTTTTTAAACATCTTCGCTTCTGTTTGCTAAATATACTTGTACTGTCACTTATGGGACATCTTCCGTGACTGTTCATTATTTTGAGCTCACGATATTTCGACGCTGTTGCAAGCCCCATGATCGCGGGTTGATAATAAACAATCACGGAAGATATCCCGTAAGTGACTGTACAAGTTTAGTTGTAAACTGTGAAAGCTTAAAACAGTGATAGAATATTATTTTGTTTATGGGACTTTGGATTAGTACCAATAGTTTCCATGATTTTTACGAGTTCGTATTTTTTTAGCCGTAGCATAATTATCTTGCTGAATAAAAAAATGCTTTGTCCTGTATCATAAGAAAATGTTTGTTTTATTCTGCATTTCTAAACCGATCTTCTGTTTGTTCTAATAATAATATTTTTTTTAACTAGGGTTTCTACCTACCCCTAAAGGAAAAAGGCGCCTTTTCCTTAGTTAGAAACTACATATGTATGTTTTGCATAGAAATCATATCATAACCCTTGCTTTAGGCTTCGCGCTTGCGTGGGTGTATGTTCAAATACACAGTGAGTGCCTACTACCAATCCTTATATGATTTAACCGGAAACCGATAATTTGTATGTTTTCATTAAATTTCATAGACCGTTAAAAAAATATGCCTCCATTACATTTTCGTTCCATTATTATTTGCTGAAACAACTCCACAGACATAACATTTTTCTTCTTCGTAATAAATTGTCTTAAAACAATTTCTTTTTATATTAGTTTATTTGGACGAAGACATTTAGTGTCATTACTCATATTAGTCATAAAAGTCAGATGTAATGAAGATTGATCGCGTTTTTTATAACTTTTTATAGTTCTACTTTACAAGTTATTTTCTCAACTTTTGTAATTAGATGAGAGTTTCGAAAAAGATTCAATGTCGGCGCTGTAATTTTTTTTTCTTTCGAAAACTCTGATTTAATTATATAGCGTTTAGGTGTCAATATTTTATCTCTGGGATTTCTTTAGCCTATTCACAAAATGAGCTTAGAAAAGTTAAGTATTTATCGTTCAACAAAATTCAAATTCATCCTTAGTTACTTTTACAGGTGTACTGTCTTAATATTTACAGGTCTTTCGATCTACAGCTAATACGATAAACTAGTTATTTATTTAGTCCATCTCGACCTATTTCCAACAAATGAAATACATACAACCGAAGATTTTATGAAAACAATTTTGCCGTCTTCAGCCTACAAATCTGTTGCCATTGATTCGGTGTTGGACAAAATATTATGGAAATATTTTCGGTAGGGTCTCACAGAAAGTGTGTTAAACAGTTATACAACAATGTCTTAGAGCCCCTAGGAGCGGGACCTTTTCGCAGAATCCCTTCTTTTATCTGAAGGTGATTTTCGCCAAAGGGTCGCGTGTCGGGGCAAGTTTTGAGAGGGGTGCGAGTCTGAATCGAAATGGAAGACTGGGTTGTGGATATTGATTTTGCTTATTGTAATGACGACTCTGTTTCAAGGTGGGTTAAGGTGTCATTGAGTAATTATGTTTGATAATAGTAGGGTTAATATATAATACCTGTTAATGAGAGGCTGATTGTTAGATGATTTAATAACAAAAAAAAAAACGATCGTTCGTTCGTTGGTCAAAAATTACATCTGCTAAGGAATTATTTTCTTTGTTCAACCTGACCACACTTCAAATATGACTTACTTCAAATTAAAAAAAAAATATTATCTTTTCACGAACATGACTTATAATGTATTATATAGAGCTTATAATTATAGTAACTAGATAAGTTTGTGAGAGACTGGTATCTGCACTGGGAAAACCTGTGTAGCAGATCATCAGTACTTATTTATAATAATCACAGATTTTTCTTCTACAGAAAAAATAAGAACTTACGTACCTACATCTTACTTTACTAAACTACGTACATCAAACAAGATGATATCAACAAAACTTTGACAAAACTACCCGCTGCCGCTCCTAGCTCAACTCCTGAAGTCCGATCTCCGTCCAGGGTCCAATAAACTGACAATTCAATTACAAACAACCGGCTGTACTCCAGTCCGATATTGAGCCCACCCGATTGATTCAGACAATGTACCACTTCTGTACCGAGTATTTTATTCTTTTTTTCTCTCTATCTGCAACAAACTCGATTTGACGTTGTATATGGCGTTTGATTTGGACAAACATGTTTGGGTTTATCTTGATAAAAAGAAAATATGGGGTGTGCGAGTTTGAAGGGGTTCCTATCTGTGTTGTTGCAAAGGATTGATTTGTTTTTGAATCAGTTTGGGCAGGATATTTTTCGAATATGGACTGTATAATTTCGAAATGCCATAAGACACTTGAGGACACGGTTCTATTTGCAGCGTTCAGTTTAACGCCGAAAGTTGAAAATGCAAAATCACACTCAATATCCATTATGTTACTTCCTATTAATTCCGCTATCCATACGCGCTGTGATTTTCGTGTGACCGGACTTCAATAGTTGTACTGGTGATACATTTTTCAAGTTTTGGAATAGGTTTGTATAACTTATAGATCAGAAGTGACATCTATGACATAAGATGAAAACTAAAAATCCTGCATCGCACAATCAAAATTATCAATCTATCCGTGAGTTAAACATATGGATATACTAGAACCCGGTAATAACTGTCCGGAGTAGTCCACTAGACATATCACGCATCCGATCGTTAGGGTTCGTGAGGATGTATAAGCAATGAGTTACAACGTTTTCCTCAAACCTCTGAAGGTTAACCCTATAGATAGTTATTATGATAATCTAAATGTATATACCCATTTTTGTGGATCACTGGTTACAAAATAATACTGTGTCGACTTCCACGCGTAGGCGAAACACGTGTATTATTTTACAATAACGGTTATTTTTTGATTTTCATTCAGCAAATTTTACGAAGGTTTTGTTAAAATAAACCTAACAATTTACATCCTAAACGTGTGTGCATATACGTAGTCAGGTGTACAGAAACGGGCCTACGGGGTACCTTTATCCCGAAAAAAAGTACTGTTCCCGAGGAAAACAACAATGACGTTCTTATGATAATAAATGGTGCCACGTGTCTTTCGAATCATGATTGAAATATATTATTACAAGCAGAGTGCAACTCGAATTGATTGTCAAATTCCAAAACCGCGGGCAAAAGCTAGCAGAATATAATGTTGTCGAGTCTATTATCTTCATTAGTTTTAAATACACTTTAAATTCTTAGCCACGCGCCACATACACGCTAACTCCCGCCTCCGCCTATCATGAAGCCATACCCTCACCATTTGAGACCGAGCAGGATATTTCAGAAATTCTTTTTCGGGATCCCTTGGCAAAAATATTTAATGGAATTCATCGAATTTCCAATCTGAAGTAATTCTCGTACATACCTACTTTGATAGAATTGAGCAGATTTTTTCATGTGAATAGTATTGAACAAAGATATTGTAATGATTTTTTTTTGTAGGTTCCTTTTGTTGGCCTAAAGTGTATTTCGAGAAGAATCGAAGTGTTCATAATGGAATCTTTGTTGCGTCGTGTATTTTTGTTGTGCATTAATTAAAGATTTTTCCAACAAGAATATAGTGCTTGGTTTTTCCATATATTGTGCTTAGACACGTGTGTCTGTGGATAGATACATAGGATATTCTTTATTATGTACAGCAAACAGTTCAATTTGTGTGTAAATTGACGTCCAAAAGTGCCTTTTCATAGCTTCATTGAAATAAATAATTTGTTAAAAAAAAACCTAAACATGATAAGGCGTCCCACATTACGTTTGCCGTTTCCCGGTTTCTACTCAAGAACACGTCTACCCTAATGCTACGATGATGTAATGATGTTCTACGGCTAATATGGTCGGCCCATTGCAACTTTAGCTTTACGAGTAGTTTACACTAGCTTATGCTCAAACCTTCATTGTTGTGCATTAATTGAAGATTACTTTTTCCAATAAGAATATAGAGTTATATGGAGTTCGGCAATTGCCCCACGGGATCGCTCTACCGAGATACAAAGTATCTTATGTGCTAATTCAGATTTAAAACTATCGGTGTGCCGAATTTCATCCAAATCCGTTCAGTAGTTTTTGCGTGAAGTAGTAACAAACGTCAATCCATACATACTATTATAAATATGAAACTTTATGAGGACGAAAAGTACGATAAGACATGATTACTAACGTCTCCTTGTCTTTGTTCCCCAGGTGAGGGCGACCGCGGGGGCGAGCGGCGACGCGGCGCGGGCGCAGCGGTGTCGCGCGGCATGCGGCGCCGCCCGCTGCTGCCGCTGCTGCTGCTGGCGCTACTGCGCGCGCACGGCCTGCTCGCCGCGTCCGGAGGTAAGTGTCTTCCCCAGGTGAGGGCGACGGGGAATCACCTTGAGAACGAACGTCGAAACGAGATGAATGAGGGGTCATTTATTTGCGCCCTATGTGCAACACTTTTTTTTTGTGCCACGTAACATAGGAAGTATCTTATGAGTGCGTCATTGAAGTCGACAATACTTTCACGTAAGCTAAAGGCTTCTTGTTATTAAACTAGCTCAATGTTTCCGCAGACTTGGGCGGTGGAGTCCAAATTGCAATTTTTCTACCAATTTGTTAATCAACGTTCTCTAACTTCATATCTACTATATATGTATATCAATAAAAAAAATACAAATGTCGTAAGGGACATTTGGGATTTAAATCTCCCTAACGACATTTTATTTTCTTTACCGTCGTCGATATCTTTCTTTATCCTAACCATACTTCTATCACACACCTACACCAGATCCTCTATCCCTTTCACTCTTACTACGCTCACCGATAGTTGGACGGTGATAAATGATAGAACGCCACCACATCACCGTGACTGGCTGCTTCTGTTGCATTAACGTAATTCTCTGCATGACACAGCTACAGATCGTAGATAAAATAATAGATTAGTCTGCGAGCCATTCCTATTATATTACATTGCGAGGTTTGTTGGTAACATTGACGTTAATTCTAATAAACACACACTGAATGAATGAAACTGAATCACATATAAATAAATTCGCACTAGGGCATGCCATAACGTGTACCACGCTACGCCGTAGCACACTCTATGCTACGCCGTAGCACATTCTATACTACGCCGTAGTAAGCACTATGCTACGCCGTAGGCAATTAAATTTAACAATAACAACTGAGTGTCCAAGTTAGATGAAAGATTCTGTATAATGCTCTTAAGGTCCATTTTTCGTTTTGTTTCTTCATGAAAATAGCAAAACCTTAATTTACACAGCAAAAACCAAATGTGGTCAATTTTCTCTTAAATTAATGACTTAGGTCATGTTCAGTGTAGCTTCGGCACCAAAAGAAAATTATGAAATAACTTTAGAACTGTCAAACTAGGTAACATGTTAAGCTAGACGTTTTCGCGATAACATCTAAATCTGCTTGAAAGTTTTACTTAAATTTAATTTCACATCCATAATTTTCAACTAAATCATGAAAACTAAGTTACAAACTTTTAATGGATAAAATTGATTATTGAAATCAATCATAACTGACGTAAATGTATTTGCTGTGAGCAATTATTGATAATTTATGACATCAGTTTATCACTAATATAAATCGGTACTTATGTAGAATTAGTACTAATTATAGTCAATTTGACATTGCCATATCGGGTTTTGTGTAATTTATAATTCGGTGTATTGTTAATTTAATATAAGCGTTTTAATATCTCTCTTGCTTAAATAGTATAAGTTAGCTGTGACATACAATTAAGACGCGTCATGGTTTTTTTTAAAAAAAAATCATTAGTCAATCAAACCACAACAAAGCACATCAGAGGGCAGAGAAAATTGGCAAACCAAACCGTTTCCTATTTCTACAATGTAAATTACAACAGGACTGCCGTAATCTTTTCGGTAGCGTATGTAAACCCAATACATTGTTGACGTCGCCATCACTGCTAACGCGAAATAGTGGCGTGAAATGTCAACAGTAGCAGACAGAAAGCGGGTGCGGGTCGGGAGCGACCGTCGCGTGAGACCCGCCGTACTCCCGACCCGTCCTGCGCCCGACCTGCGTCTGCTCCCTGTGTGTTGCGCTTAACCCTTTCACTATGACCCTATTAAAAACAAACTCTCGTCTCTAAAATGGCACACAACTGTTAAACTAATTGACGATCTCAAATAAAGAATTCACCGAATTTATTTAGCACAAACACTGGTGGCCCAATCAAACAAATGGCCGGTGTCGCTGCAGCGTTGAGCTAAACTGTGGCGCTTCACCGCTTGCGCTGTAAATGGTTTGCGGTACGAGTCGGTGACAAATTGAGTGCGGGATGGCGCACGGCTAAGCTTCAGTCTTGGTAGTGAAACACGGCATTTTAGGGCCCTGTTGGGTGAATGGTGTGCTGGTATTTCAATTGAATATTCTTGTTGTCTTGTAGGTGTAGGACGTGTGTAGAAATTGAGTTTTCATCAATTTTAGCAGAACAAAGGATCACTGTATGATGAACTAGTTTTCTGGGCTTAGAAGAACCCATACCCTTTGGTACCCTTTTCTGCATATTTTGTTCCACCTACTTAAGCTTCATTAATTTTACCCCTCGATTCATAATGCTGGTGGTATTTATCTGCCTGCTACAAATAAAACTATGATCTGCCTCGCCATTTGCCAACTATATTGGGGTCGGCTTCCAATCTAACTGGATGCAGTTGGGTACCAGTATTAGACAAGAAAGGACTGGTTAACCCACCTCCACAACAGTAGGTTATTGCGATACCTCGATAAGACTGGTTGTCACACTGGTTGCTAGATTGTCAGGTTTTTAGGTTACCAGTGTCGAAGGTTCAATTCAACTCGATTCCTACCGGTTTTCCTTTGAAAAATAGCACAGTCAGTATTCTATAGACAAATAATATAATCACATTAAATACATGTACTTCGGCTTACCCCTTACAAAAATTGACCCCACGCTACTACAGGTTACATGTAACGACAATCAAAGATCTTCAAATGACAACTGGGACCAACCGCTGGACAGGCTTTTTGAAGCACAGAGGGGTCTCGATATGTAAAAGATAATCGCCCATCCACGGATCAGTCAGATCTTCGGTTATTTAACTTTGAAGATCCACCTGTGCGTCAGTAATTACAAGACTTAGCCAAGAACTTCTAAAAATAAGACCATTCGTATGCAAATAAAGCCCAAGCGTATTGCACTGTTTGAAATTGTTATGCACTCTATATGTAGTACCCAATTACATTGACCAAAACATAGCTCTTAACCAATCAATATAACCACTGACACTTCCCCAGAACTACCGACAATTCTCCCTTTACTCCCAAACGCTCTAACACCAACAGTCAGCTGCGAAGTCACGTCGTTTGACGCTGACAAATGAACCGGGAGCTTGCCAGTCTCCTAGAGCTAGCTGGTCAGAAACAAAACAAAGAGGTTACATATCGATTCGTATATGGAAGGTGCTATTAGTTTCTTTTGTTTTGCTGTTACTTACGTGGTAAGTCTTGTGGTAACAGGACTTAGCTAGGTACGGGATCAGTCTTGCACTTAAGGCTTAAAATATAGCACTATAATAAAATGCAAATGTGGATTATTTGTTTACTTTAAGCATAATTTGCCTGTAACGTGGCCGCTTCTGGGGCTTATAAGCTACAGACCTTCTAACAGTGAGAGGGAGTAGGCCATAATATGTGTGGATTGGTAAACGTCTTCAAATTTTTGTTGGTAGAACATGAGCTTTACGGTTTTGAGATTATTTCTTTGAATCAATCCGTTTGATTGGCAAAATAAAATGACGAAAGAAATGAAAATTTAATGATACATGCATTAGGTAAGTTTTGAGTAAAATCATTCATGGCTTTCCTAATTTAATGCCATATACTATATTACACATAATATAACTCTCTTACGTAATACATACTTGTAAAAAAGAGGCGTTACATGATTCATCATAGCAATTTTTACACCAACAGATTAAAGTTCTTTCCAACAAATTCAAGCCAGCCGATTTTTAAGCCCAATTTTTCCGAACCCCTCAGGCCCCCAGGTGGTTCTCAAGCCCAATTTTTCAGCGGCAATACCACGGAATCATCAATATCAAGTGTTTGGTACGTGTAAATTGTGGTGGTTCGACGTTCACGCCGTATAAATACGGTGACGTGACAAATGGAGTGTCACGCCATTGCGAAGTCTGAGCGTATTGGATGTGGGAGAGCTGTGTCGATGCGTGTTTGTTTTTGTGGTATTGGCAGAAATTGTGGGTAGTTGGTGTGCCTGTATAGGAATGATTTTAATGAGTCTCACTGAGGATTAATCTTTGGAAACAGACATACACTTACACATAAACATTCTCTGACATTTCCTGTGTACCTATGTGTTATTGTGTTTACATAAATAAATAAATTCAGTCACGACTTTTTCCTGTGGGGGTAGGCAGAAACTTCAGAACGCTACCTGCTCACATACTTGCTTCTTGCAGAGTTGAGAATTTTTTTCTGAAAGGTTTTTTTTATATCGATAGAGTTGTTACATTGATTCTTGCCGGTTATTTCCTTCAGGAAATGGAGCCAGGTTTAAAACACAAAATAACCTTTCTCAACTCTATAAGGTCTTTTTCAATACTTTAAAGAATCTTTACTTTTCAAGACATAAACTTAATTTGAAGAAGAAAAACCAGAAAAAACGACCCTACCAAAAAAAATTAACCCTAGTTACTTACAACTCTGCCGCTTGTTTCTTAACCACATAATTAACTCTCAGTCCATTGAACACTCTTCCCCTCCATGTAACACATTCTCATTGACCAAGTTCCCCCCCCCCTCCACCTCTTTTCAAGGTCATTTCTATCAAGCTCACTCCACCACACAAGGATATTAAACGTCAGAGCGTGCACTGTATAAATCTTACTGGAAGCTGCACTAACATACGGGGTGCAAGATGTAAACTTAATTTGAAGAAACATAACATCATCCCTATTTTCATCAAAGAATTAGGCCTATCTGTGCACCCACATTTCGCCAGTCATTTTTAAGTCCCATGTAAAAGCGGCGACCCTATTGCCATCATCATCATCTGCCTAGCCTTTTCCCAACTATGTTGGGGTCGGCTTCTAGTCTAACCGGATGCAGCTGAATACTAGTATTTTACATGGAGCGACTGCCTATCTGACCTCCACAACCCAGTACTGAGTAATACGATACCCTTTGGTAAGACTGGTTGTCACACTTTTTGGGCCACTGACTACTAGTAACGACTGTCAAAGATCTACAAATGACAGCCGGGACCAACGGCTTAACGTGCTTTCCGAGGCACGGAGGAAACCCGGTATGTAATGGGTGGTCACCCATCCACAGACCAACCTAGGCAAGCACGGCTTAACCTAAAGATCGATCCGAGTGGCTGTTATTATTTAGCCACGAGCTCCTCCCTACCCTATTGCCATCAAGCGGGCACATATTCAAGCTCCCGATTGCTACTGATAAATTCATGATGGAAATACCCTATAATGCCTCACTTGAGAAGCAAACCCCCTATTACATAGGACTTAAACATAACTGGCGAAATTTGGGTGTACTAGGTACACCTCTGCCTAACCCTTCGGGGATTACAGGCGTGATATTATATCTGACTAATTTTTACCGAAAAGCGTGTGTCAATCTTGTTGAGAGGCGTCATAGAAATATAAAGCGATTTGAAAGTTCCCTGTCCAAACAGGCCCGCAAGGTCGTCTCTATAAAGATAACACAAGGTTATTAAGCGTCAGAGCTAGCAGAGTATAAATCTTGGAGGTTGGAGGAGGCTGCACTGATATATGGGGTGCAGGAGTTAGACCTAAGTACTTAATAACGAGAGCTCCCGGTCTTGGCACATCGACACGCTATCAATTATGGCGAATGGATATGTAGTGGCTAGTTTGGAACAAAGAGGATAAAATGGAGAATAAGTTTTCTTGGTAGTTTTGAAACGGTCTCTGTATTCGGTAGTGCTTCTGAATCATCTGATGAAATTCGTAGTTATTTTGAATTTATTGATAACCCGATGAAAATTATCATAAAGATTCCCTTTAAGCTTTTAGAAATGGTTTTAATTAATTACTCTTTTCTACCAGAGCCTTTCCAAAATATTAACGTAAAAGTTCACCATTCTAGTTTTAATCGCTAAACACCGAATCCTGACAAATAGTTCAATGAAGTATCTGACAGTGTCCGCTGTCAGCGGCTTTTAGTCCGTTTGATCAAACCTTACGTCAAAAGCAGCGTCAAAAGTGAAGCTCGCCAAACTTACACTGACAACAAACACATGTCCTCATTTAAACCAAACAATAGAAGATAATTAGAATCGATCGAACAAACTCCGATCGAACAAACTCCGCTCGTATAGTGAAAAGCGTTTAATTAATACGTGCGTTACGTATTAATTAAACGCTTATAAATTAAGGTGTGCTCACATGTGCGACTTAAATTGTTCACTACTCTGGGCATTATTGGTTAGAATTAAGTCTTCTACTTACATACATACATACACACAGTCAAATAAACCAGTGAAATTAGTCTCTAATATTCCCACTGCTAGAACACAGATCTCCTCTTTGTGAGTGAAGTTGGGTTGTAATCTATTACGCGGGCCTAGTGCAGCTGAAAGTTCAATAAAATAAAATGCCATACTAATAGATATCACGTCAATATCAAGCAATTTATTGCGATGCCAACCTGTAACTATTGTTACTAGATGTTATGCCACATCATATTGAAAATTTTAACAAACTACAATATTGGGGAACCATTGAGTTCGTTACACCGGTTTGAACTAAAACACAGCCATCTCCTCCGTTATTTTAAACACTGCGACAAAAATAGTACCCCCGCGAAGCGTGGCTACGTCACTACGCCTTAGGTTGGAGTCATTTGCTTTAATGCGTTGACTACAAAATGTAAAATTGTCAGTTATAATTTTATAATGGGGTTTTAATTTTGGTGATCATTTGACAGTATATAAATGTTTGTTCTCTACATAGAAATTGATAAATTTGAAGTTTACACCTAACTTCTGACTTTTACAAGTGTCCATGTAGCTTTATATGAAATGAAAAATTTGGAATTTGGATTGAATTGCGCAATCCAAATGTATGAAGTATAGTAACAATTTAACTATAAAAAAAAATTACTTGGTTGCTTAACTACAAAATATTGCAAAAAATGCCCGTGTAACCCCAGCTTTAGAGCACGCAATACGTCCGAAACCGCGCTTTAATACGCGAACAAATGTTCTATTACACGAGTGATTGGAATTAATTCACGGAAATCGCGTGTAAGCTGACGCGATTAGGTAAAATTACCTCAATTTGGTGTTATGACATCTGCCAAGTTGACGTATTGTTGAGGAAGTCTGGTTGGAGTGGAATGGTGGTTCCGTGTCCTTTGTTATTTTTTGATTTAGTCTATTCTGACCCACTGTTGGGAAAAGGTCTCCTAATTTTCCAATTTTCTATGTTTTGCCTTCTCCGGCCAGTTATTAATTAGGTACGAGTCCTAATAGTAGTTATTACAGTTTTCTTTAAGTTGTGGTATGTTTGTCAGTTACAAATATACTTGCAGTGTGGTTGTGTGGGTAAGGCCCATGGTCCATGATGCAGAACGCCAATATTTTGTGATATTTTCACGGCATATTAACGCGTTTTTAACATGTTTGTGATCGTAACTTTTCTTGAATTACTAGTTCAGTAATTACTCAAAAGCTTCAATAAATCTAAAAAGATTGTACCAGGTTACTTTTGAGTAGTGTCGTGGACGATAGGTGAACCGAAACCAGAATCATCATCATCATCATCTGCCTTTTCCCAACTATCCTGGGTTCGGTTTCCAGTATAACCGGATGCAGCTGAATACCAGTATTTTACATGGAGCGACTGCCTATCTAATCTCTACAACCCAGTTAGTACTGGGTAATACGATACCCCTTCGGTAAGACTGATTTTCAGACTTTCGGACCACTGGCCACCTGTAACGACTGTCAAAGATCTACAAATGACAGCCGGAACCAACAGCTTAACGTGCTCAAATCGAAATTCGAATATGACCGAAAAATCTCAACAATTGTTACTTGAAAACCTTACTTAAAGAAAAACCCTCTCAGATTTTGACCTACATCAGCCCTACTTACTCCATTACTCACGAACTTCACCAAACACAAAGTCACGACCTAGCGTAAAGATTTAATAAAAAACCTTACAAAAGAGCTCATTCAATCCCTAAATCTTAGTCATCGAAACTTTTACTGCTACAGATGAAAAAAAAATACGATCTAGGATCATTCTCAGAGTAAGGGGTTATAAAAAAACCGGCCAAGTGCGTGGATCACAAACACTGAACGGTTCCGTAGCCGACATGAATATTTACGCATGCACTGTTTCGTTTTTGTCACCCGCAAAAATATGACTGCCACTTACGGAATATCTTTCGTGATTGCTCATAATTTTGAGCTCCCGATATTTTCACGCTGTTGCAAGCGCCATGATCGCGGGTTGACTGGATAATGCGTGTCGATGGAAAATAAATTGTAAAGAGCAGACAAATCTGTCTACCCTCTTTCTTTGTCTTTTGCTACGCGCAGTACTGGAACTCGACACTAAGTCACGGCAAAATACTATGACTGTATCACCAGGTTTTGTGGAGTCCTTATTACGAGGCCGGGTGCAATATTATGACTGATTATCATCATCATCCTCATTCCAACTTTACTCACTGCTCAGTGTAGGCCTCTCTTTTCTTGTGTTGCCGTTCTCCACGTTCTTGTGCCAAACTCATCCAGGATTAGCCCGTGATGGCCACAATATCGTCTGCCCATCTTATCATCTTTGACTGTTATTCCGTTTTCAGTACGTCATTTTACTAAAGTATTGTGATTATATGTACCTGGTTGCGTGCAATCTCAACAGAAAGACATGACGAAATTTTAAAGGTCCGTCTTTGCGATGTGACTACGGAACCCTAAAAACGAAAAGGGATGATTTAATGTTATTGTCTCTGATATTCGTTATTACTTAGATTTGAACAAAAGATTTTTTTCGGATTTATTTCAAGTCATTATTATATATGGGAATTTTTGCATGCCAATGTGTAACGGAAAGCATAGATTTGCTGGCGACGGGATTTATGAGTTGGTTCAGCTTTCGGATGGAAATGTCCATTGCTGAATGTGGAGCTTTTTCTGTTGAGTTTACAATAAAAGATTGCCGAAGAATGTTTTTCTAATGCTCACGTTTCTTCACGCTGGGATAGCGGTTTAGAACGGACTTTATTTTGCTTTTAAAATGTCACTTTATTTACTTAGCCTCTTGTTTTGTTGCTGGGCAAAGGCCTCCCCCATTGCCTTCCAGTTTTTTCTCCGTGCGGTTTTCTCTGGCCAATCCTTCATAAACGCCTCTAGGTCGTCACGCCAGAGTTTTCTAGACCTCTCGCGTCGACGACGCCCGTCTTCTGGCATCCACTGCATGACGACTCTGGCCCATCGGTCCTGATGCATTCTGTAGACATGTCACTACTAAAAATATTTTAAAATAGCAGTTAAAGAGTAATTACCCATTCTTCCCTTAACTGCAAAAAAGCTAAATCTAGGAACATTTTGATGTATAAAAGTTTTAATGGAATAATTGTCGCGAATAGTTTGAATTTGACCTTTCAGCTTTTATTATAAAAGAAAAGGAATTTCTTAGAATTAAAACTCAAGTTTTGTATTTCTTCATAAGTCCATTACACTTCACAAGACAGACTATTCAATCCCTTTATTAAAACTCCAACACACATTTTCACAGCCTTTGCTCATCCATGCGAGTGTCTAACTATTTCACAATAAACCGTTTAACGAAAAGTCCATATTATAAGCACGAAACAAGTCTATTACAAAACTATAATTAAATTCCATCGAACCCGCTATTATATTGGGTCGCCATTTTAACGGGTTGGTATCCTTTGTCCGCACATACGTCCATGTGGACGGAATTTAAACGGACAACTAGTGATGTGCTATTTGTCGAACATCGATGGACCTACGATTATAGTCATGTGTGTGAAGGCTGAGAAAAATGTGAACTTTTTTATGTGTGTTCATGTTGCGCTCTTGGGATGCATTAAAAGATTATAGAGAATTGAATAAAATGGAGAAAGTCCAGTTTATCATTGGTAGTAAGAGTCGTGCCTGCTGAATGGCTTATCTTGTTAAATACAACATGAGTTTTGAGCCATTGTCTTAAGAAATACGTAGCGGTTTTATATGAAAACCTTTAATGATTAATCCTACATACCAAATTCCAACAGTTTAATTATCCGTTTGCCAACCAAAAGTTCAATCAAGTGGCTATAGAAAGAGTCGCCTTAAGATCCGAAAAACCATTGCGTATATGGGTGCGTTCGATACGTTCGAACAGTTCGAAACGTCCACTTTTCCCGCAATTTTAATGAAATCAAAGCACGCTTAATCCTCAATGCTCAAACAATCTCTTTAACAAGTGCGTACCTAATTCTACGACTATTATTACGGTTTGGAAAGGCAATGCTAATCAAATATATACCTTGTGAACCCTTTCAAACATCGTTCCATGAACTTTTTACGAAAAGTTCCGCCGGTCACCTGACCTTTCAGGTCAAATGACTTGCTTCTTGTGAAACTAGAAGCTAGCGACGTCATAGATGAAAGAATTACTGGCCCAGCTACCAAACGAGGAGCAGCTAGTAATTTTAAGTTCGACAAGCGAGTAGGAAAACTTTACGATGAAGAAAATTGAGGAAAAGTCATGGCCGTATTTTGTGATTTGAGAAGGTTTTAACCATTTGGTCTGTTTTTATTTAAGTAAATATATTTAAACATACATACGTACTCTCGGTTTATTTCGATGTGTGATTAAATATAAAACTACGCTTTAATAGTTAACATAAAATGTTTGAAACAATAGTACATTTTGTCGAGATTAAAAAAAAATTACAATCACCGCCGACTATAGGAATTGAATCAATTTGGACTTAGTATAAGTATTCGTAGAAATTTTTATTTCCGCACGAGTTGTTATAAATGAAAACAATCCATGAGTGTGAAATACACCCATATATCCAGCTTACCTAAAAAGAATAAACACCTGACACCACCTTTCCCTCCAAATCCGTGCAGGAATTAATCACACCCCACAAACACCATAAATTACATAAGAAACACTGTATTACAGCGCAGCAAATTTATATATCCCACCGGTGGGTTTCGGAATCGTCCCTGTTGCCTCACAGAGCTCCATAAATCCCTCTCCACATATTTTATATTTCCCTGGTACAGTGAACGTGCTCAATTGATATTTACACGCAGCCTTGTATCAATAAACGTAATTTAATGCAGAAATTGATGATAATGGGGGGGAGGGAAAAGTGCTTAGGAGTGTTGGACACGCTTTTCTGGTATTGTTGCCCTGAATACCATGGATTTGGTATGAAAAGCAGGTTACATAGTTTTTAGTACTCCTCTATTGACATCGTCAAGAATAATTTTCGTCTCTCTGTTATGCGTTGGTGTTTCATCGTTTTACATCATGAAGTTTCACCAGAGTTTTTGGCTTATTTCCACTTTCATTTCAAGAAAATTGACTAGTTTTAAGCATGTGTTTTTTAAGTTTATTTAGAAAGTTACAAACGTGTGTCTTGAGTGACTTGACACAAGTATTGTTGTAAAAAAATACTTCAATTTACACTTTTTGCCTTCACTACCCCAAAAAAAATATGGCACAGGTAATAAGGCTTCATCGCAATCTTTTGTTTCCCTTCTTACTTCAAAACTCAACCTTAAGATGTCTGAGCAACTAATTAAAAGATAATGAAAAAATGTAAAGCGGTAAAGTATGTAAATTAGTAGCGAAGTGCTTGGGGCCGGACTAAGTTAACAAGTTATTGTGGCCAGCTTTGAGATGGCCAGTTCATTTGGATCATCGAGTGCTTTTTACTTTTTGTTTTCGGCTGGAGAAGTGTCGAAAAGTTGGGTAAAAATGTTGATATTTGTTTTTACATTTTAACGGCATGGTTGGCACAGTGGCTGAGCGACTGGCGGCTGCACTGCGTATCGCGGGTTAGATTCCCGAAAGAAACAAATGTTTGTTTGGCCTACAAGTAGTTTTTCCAGGTCTCTTTCTCTCATCCATGTTTGTAAACGGACCAACGATATAGGAGAAATTCATAGTGCAGGATAAACTTATTAAACTATTTATAATGCCTTCAGGGTGCCTTGACATTTCAGTATCCTCAGAGCTAACTGTAATACAGATAGTGTAACAGAGACGCTAATATGAACACAGCATGTTTCGACGTTAAGACATTTTATTATGGGTTAAAAGAAAATCACATAAAAACCAACTAAAAACGATTCTGTGTTTGACATTCTGTGTCAAATTAATGACTTCCGTTTGGTATAAGTATTCTACTCAATCCTCATGACGTCGACACTGTGGTGTTATGGCATACAGGCCACAGATCACCAAGGAGTCATTATGCGATGCGTCGCATCACAATAGTTAGTGATAATATTGTAAAATGTATTTGTTTTAGCCTGTATGGGTAAATTAACGGCATGTTTTGTTGGGACGACCAATCTCTCTGTATGCTAATGAGAACATGAATTGTGAATTAGTTGAACGAGTTTTTGGACTATAAATCTGTATTACATGAGCCTATCTTTATTGGTTTTTTATAAAGGTTTCGTTGAAACTAAATAGGACATGTTTAGGTACAGTAATTGCGATGTATGCTTGAAGACAGGTATACCAGTCACAGAGTTAATTGAAATCGCCCGCAGAAATTCTGTTTCATAACTTTCCCGCCCTTTTCACATGAGGGTAAGAATTTCGTAAAGTTTTTGCTTTGCACATCTTTGCAAAAATTACGCATAAGACCTCGTCGAAGGTATTACCTATACCTACGATATGCAAAAACACCAAATATAGAGAAGAATGCGTAAAAGATCTCTTCTTGTTTCTATAACATTTTAAATCATCCTATTTAAAACCTTCCTTTTGTAACAACATAATACTGAACGTCCTTTAACGCTCGTTTACCTAAAAGCAGAATGATTTACATACATTATAAGAATGGGAGAAATAATTTGAGTAGCGTCCGCGGCGAGTGCTGACTGTGACTTAAGTTTCAAACTGAAAGCAAGTCTGACTTGTTTTTTTTTATGTCCCACTGCTGGGCTAAGGCCTTCCTCAAGTCCTTCCCAGTGCTCTATAGCAACAAAGCACCAAAGCACTTTGAATTGTTTACTTGGTTCAATATGGTGCCTAACAAAAACTTATGAAATGTTTTTTTATTTTTTAATGTTCTTTGCTGCTGCTAGGCTAAATCCATTCCGAAGAAAAGAGAAGTATTAGCCTTTCAAGCCTTAGCCTATTTTATTTAGAACTGTGTTTCAAGTTCTGGCTATTCTGCAAATTGAGTCAATATACTGTTTGCTCCTGGTTTATTATAAATATCCTACTGTTTCGAACAAGCCTTTTCTCATTCAAAAGGAATGAACATTTTGCCACACAAGCTCACTATATCTTTTTACAGACACACTAAAACTCACGCCTTTTTTACTTGTTGGTAGACAGTAACTACAAAACGCCTCCTGCTACGATCCTTAAGGCGCACACCCACCGCGGCGCGCGGATAGGCCAAGCACGTGTGTTAAGCTTCGCTTTGCAAGAAAGTGTATGTGATTGTGTCCACTGCAAACCACGGACACGCTATGCATCAATTGACGTCATTAGTACATGCGTGACTTGCTCAAATAAGGCGCTCACAGAGCTCAATGCTATCAACGCCATGCACGCTGTGCATGCGGTACACATTATACACGAATATGCCGCGGTGGGCCACGGGCGTTGTCAAACAAATTAATCCACGCAGCTAAAATGCGCCGCATGCACGTGCACAGCATGCGCCTTTACATAAACCTTTCGCCTCGCCCACGTTCATACGTAAACTCAAATAAAAATGTATTACCAACACCGCACTCTCAAAAATATGCTACACGACCCGGATTATACATTACACCCTCACCCATGTACCCTACAGATTAAAACCTAACTTAATATTCCATTCAGTTCACCGCTGTGCTCGCACCTTGTGGCATACAAGAATACCTCCAAGACGTGCCTGGAGCTTTGCCAACGGGAGAGTGCGAGCTTGCATGCCAAAATGGAATCCCAGGCATGTTTGCCATGATAACAAAAAAAAAGAGAAAAAAAATCGATGCGAAAATTTTAAAATGTACGTTAGTTAAATTCAAATTTATGATTTTTCGCACCTCTTCTTTTGGGTTCTGTAGGTTATGAATTCGTTTGGGAGAGGTTGTTTTGCTTTTGGAGCAGGATTTATGTTTTTTTGCTATTAGAGTTGTTTTTTCTTACTGTACGGTGTCTTTGGAGAATTAGTTAATGCCGTTTGGTGGTAGAAAATCCATTACTTAGTTTATATTACGAACACTTTAAATTACTTTGTTATTTTAACTAGTTCTTAAAATAAGGTGCTATTGCCTTCTTTTTGCCAAGGCTACTGAACTAAATATTACACATCGATGATTGAATAAAAACTAAATAAACGATCGGTTCATTTATTAGAAGACGGAAACAGTTCCCCTCGATATATCACACACCATTTCTAAATGCAACCCCGCGCTGACAGAGACCACGGGGAGTCTACAATGAGAAAAAATATGAGCTTCTTACTGACACTATTAATGAACTTCGCACCAGAACCGAAGATTTATCTCGAAGGGAGATCGGACGCACGAATAACGTGCAAGGCCAGGGAATGTTAATAGGCCTGGGGAGGAGCGCATTATCTACGATAAAGTCCCTGGGAAGGCCAGGAAAAAGGCCTTGTAAGTTGAGAGAAAAACACGGTTTATTAGGGATTGATTGAGAATTATATTGAAAGTTAAATTAAGTAGGTTGCTGCAGTATGATAATTCACATTTCAATAAGTTTAGGTCCTCATGATGCTTATTTTCTTTTTTCTTGTAGCCACAGATTTTATAATCAGTGGGTAAATAAAAAATAAAATAAAAATATTTTATTGTCAGGCATCAAGGCCCATAGGGTGTTAATATAACATCTTACTTAAAAACTATATTAGTAACATGCAGGAACACTAAAAAAGAAAAAAAAACACAGTCATAGGAAGGTTTAACAAGCTTTGTTGTAAACACATCAATTAATTTTTCGTGAAAATCCGTGATCCGTGGCAAACTCAATTTGATAACATGATCGGTGGAGACAAACCGTTTTCCGTGAATAATTTTCAGTTTTGATTCTCGATTTCATTTGCAAGAAAGTCTTTCTGTGGCAGCATACTTAGCTTCCTTTTACTAGGCTTTTTAACATCGCAAAGAAAGTTCAGTAGTTTTTGTTCAGAAACGCATTCCCGTTCAACGAAATGTAAGTTCAATACAATTAATGAAAAAACCTCCATCCAATTCACTAACAGAAAGCATAAAAAAAAGAAAACTAGATTAAGAAAATGTAGATTACTCAGCAAGTTCACTGCTGAGTTCACCCTCACCATATATCAGCTTCAACCGAGCCAATCTCGAATTATCGTATCGACCGACGGCCCCGCTGCGATCCATTAATCAGCTGATGGGTTGTAGCGCGCAATGTAAAGCGCCCATTACTTTATTGTCTGCCAGGTGCACTGAGCTTCACCTACTCATTTATCAAAGTTTTAAGGTAAGTAATGATATTGAGAACTGTTATCATCATCTATTATGATAATACTTGAACGAAAAATCCTGTGAATGATCACTGGGAACTGGGTACTTGTAAATAATTTATCACAGTTTTTAGATAAGAAATGAAATCGACAAGTCTTATCAACATTTATTATGTTAATACTTTTGAATGAAAAATCTCAAGAACTCTGGGAACTAGGAACTTGAAACTGGGAATTTAAATGTCATCGGTTTCTATGTGAATAGTGATAGATTTATCTTGGTAGCTTCTTTTCTTTAATGGATTTCACTGTTATTATTTACTCTTTGATATTTCTAGTCTTCTCCTGTCTCCACTTTTCAAGATTAGTTTATGCTGAGGCAAAAATATTTTTCAGTTATCGAAGTTGGGAGCTGGGCTTTAACCCAGTGTGACGTACGTCCCTAGTTAAGAATTATTCTCTGTTTTATGTTATTTTTTGACAACGGAAAAATCTCGTAATACCGTCATTGACAAACATGGATCTCTGACAGTTGACCTTTCTCAGATCCTTCATCATGCCAGATTATGTTTGATTTCAAGACTAAATATATTTTACATAAATACGTAATGATGTCATGTCTGTATTTTTGAAAAGGTAGCTGACGCGGTCGTTTACACATTTTTTTTTTTTAAATCTGGTTGTAGCCGTTTTAAGTCCGGTAAAGGCTAGGTCAAACCGGTGCGGACAGATTGCGAACCAGTGCCGGACAGTGACAAATATTTAAGTAGATACATTTTCTGCCATAATCTGATGTCCGGAGCCGCGTCCGCAAATTGTCCATAACGAAATAGGAGCGCAATAAGCTTTTGCCCAAATTGCTTCCAAGTATTCTGCTCTACAGCACCCAACGGCTAAGGTAGTCTTGTATTTAGTTTCGTATGGTATGAAATGTAGACAGGAGCGTCTAAATGTAGTAGGCATGAATGCGCAGCTACAGCTGTGGGTAGCAGACAAATGAAGAGGTCAGCTAACATGGCTGACTTATCCATGCAAATTCTACGTCGCAGTGGGCCGTCTATTTTATTAGGAATCTTGATAATTTTTTTGTCGAATCCAGGAATCGTGTCCTCAACCTTTTGTACTTTTCACTCAGACTCCTTTTTCATCTGATAGGTACCTTAGCAAGTGTACATTCTGAATAATTATGCTTGCTGAAAAACCCTCTGAGTCCCACCCAATACGCGAAAACCTGAAAAATACCCGAATCGATGTCGAATAGTATTTTGTTGCCAGATATTATCTTAAAACTTGTAATAAAATGTAATCTTGTGAGGATGGAGGGATGGATGATGGATGTTTGTTACTCTTTCACAGGAAACTTCTGAATGCATTTGGATGAAATTTGGCACATAGATAGTTTATACCCTGGATTAGCGATACTAATGATCTCGGTAGTATGATCCCGTGGCACAGTTACCGAACTACACGCGGGCGAAGCCACGGGCATAAGCTAGTATGTATGTACGTAAACTGCCGTTGCTAACTATACATTTTATTTTAACACGTAAACGGCGCGTGTTTCTGACGTCAAATAACTCGATATGGCGACGAAACGCTCCGAGCCCGAAGTTTTTGTCAAAAGGAGGGAAATTAAATTCTATATTAATTAATTTGCCAATAGAATATGATTTACTTTCCCTTTTACTTCAATGTTTTACTTATTTACGGAGATAGGTTTCAAATTAATTAATTAAAATTAATAAAAATAAAAAAATATCCTTTAAATTAATTTAAAAGATGTTTAGATGAATTTGATTTTCCAAAATTTTGATATTAATATAACAAGTTTTTTTTAAAATGACATACATATTATTTGAGCGCGTTCTGTAGTGCATCATTATGGCATTTCATTATTTGATTTTCACACCTTTTTCCTCCTCTTTCCTCAAATCTATTAATTGTTCTGTATTTAGTTATTTTCTGCCTAATTTAATCTAAATTAAACTCTACTTGGCTATCAAAGCCAAAGTTCTCCTTATTAGCATTCACCCATATTCCTACACCATAACTCAACAGTAATGTCGGCAAAGTACAGAGATACAAAATAATCTGTAATTACGTTATCTGAGCACACGACGTCTCATTAAACTGCCTAAGAGCGGAGCTCTGCGATAGGGGTGGCACTTGTAAGTAATTATAATTAACATTCAAACCGTTTCTTGCAATTAAAGTGTTCAGTTTCAAATAGAGTGATTGCTAGAGGTTGTGTATGTGCGAGATTGTTTTACACTTGATTGACGATGTTCTCCAATTGAAATTAATTCTTTTTAGCTTGTCGATGGGTATCTAAATTGATTTGTCCCAGAACTTGGCAACGTGCAGGACACGGTTTATATTTAAAGATATAAATTTACATACAGTCAATATTGTTTTATTTTTGTACAGTTTGGTATCAATAATTACGGTGATTTAAAAATTACTCAGATTACTGTTAATTGGACAGTCCTTAATTTTTATATATGGTAACTTTGAGAAGTTAGGTACCAATGGCAGTAGTATTAATGTTTGCAAGGACACTTGGATCAAGTTATCACGTTGCTTGTATTGATAACCCTGATAATAACCATATAATAACATTCAGTGTATGACGTGTTACAAATACCGTCTCGAACGCGGAAGTGGGTAAGCAGAAGACTACATTTTGGCGACTTAATTGAGTGGAGAAAATTACTTCCTTTATCTCCTGGAACGATAGCTTCTTATGGAAAGAAGGTTTAATATGGAGGATGGCTGTAATGGGATGAATCATAATGTGAAGATAGTACATGATTAAGAGGGTTTGTAAGAGTCGGGAAAATGCATTCTTATTAAGGGAGGAAATTGATTCTGTGTAAACCGAAGATTGGCCAACTTAATATATAGGTCAGAGTGTAACTTCCTCACAGCTATAAATATCCATTTTGCTGATCTAAAATCTAATCTACCATCTAGCTACCAATCATTATCATTATCTGCCTAGCTTTTTCACAACTGTGTTGTAGTCGGTTTCCAGTCTAACCGGATGCAGCTAAATATCAGTTTTTTGATACAGAGCGACTGCCTGCGATCTGACCTCTAAAACCAGTTATTACTGGGTAATACGATACCCCTAAGGTAAGACTGGTTGTCAGATTTTCGGGCCACTGAGTACCTATAACGACTGTCAAACACCTACAAATGACAGCCGGGACCAACGTGTTTTCTGAGATACGGAAGAAATGTAAAAAGTAATGGATGGTCACCCATCTACGGACCGACTATGCGGCTTATTATTTAGTCACTAGCTTCTAGCTGCCAGTACTTAATAATAATAGAACATGGTGATTTCATTTTGAATCTTCATGGAAAAAATGAGGGATTAAATGAAGGACATTTTTTTCATGAGGTTTTTTGCCCTTTCAGTTTAAGTGGCTTAAAAATAATCAAGAAAACATTGAAAAATGCTGCGCTGACCCCAAATAAATTTGAATACCGAGGAGGAGAATGATGATAATTGAAAATTATGATCTTTAAAAGCATCATTGAAGCCAAGAAGACATTACCTTAAAAGTAAAGTTTTCCTTACAATAACAAATGTCCATAATCAATACACGAGCCAACGGTTGTGATTATATTTTCTTATTAAACTGTCAATGAAAGTTCTATTTTCAGGCTTAGGAGAACTCTGTTTATTCAATAACACGTCTTTTACTTTGAACAAATTGACATCCGACCTCCTCGTTTACCTACCAGGTTTTCTAGATGTTTCTATCTAGATAAATCTCTACACGCCTTCAGTTACAGCACCCCCGGGAAATTGGGGGAATCCGGGGTATTTTTTGTATTCCCGACCGGTTGGGGAGTACGCTCCAAATTGGTATTAATACTCTTTTGTTAAAAACACACGAGTTTCTGTGCATAAATATCAACATGTAAAACGACAACAACAATAACAATAACAACAACAACAACAACAACAAACAACAACAACACGTGTGCGTATCAACATGTGTGTGTGTGTGTGTGTGTGTATTGTGTCTTATTATCATGTAAAAGTCTGTTGCTGAACGCCTTGTGACACTATATTTAGTATTTTGTGTGTGTTTTGTACTTTTAATGCTATGCTTAACTGAAGTTCATACGAAATCCCATTATTGAAAAATATGTAAATAAATGTAGTGCTCTGATCATAACACTATCATGTAATACATAAATTGCTATTGTGGTAGTAAAATTTACGACTTGTATGTATTGCCAAAGTAAATTGCTCACTTGTATGTAGTCAACAATTTACTTTGGCTATAAAAATACAGACAGTGCCATCATGCTTGCGTGTAAAACTAACGGGGTAAATTAAACCTAAGCGGTGGTAGCACAAAAATGTTTGTTTAAAAATAATTCTCTCTATTCTCTCTCTCTATTTTTTGTGCATTTTCACTCACATGGACACAGGAGGAAATTGCCAAATTCAGACGTAAAAGGCGCGAAGGTGTGACAAACAAAAAGACTTTCACATTTTTTCATAGTATTTAGGACTAATGGAAAATTATTGTATTTCAGAGTCATGAATAAATCCTAATCGCCTAGACAAGGGAAATCACTTTCAAAGTATTTCGTATTTCTACAACGCTACGACGCGATTACACTTCAACCAACTTATCTGTGCAGGCAGGAAAATACAGAACTAATATAAATGTAGCAATGAAACAATGAATTATGAATGTGTGTCTGAAATATCGAGAACACGAAACCAATAGTAAACATGGTAAATATCCCGTTTTCAGTGTTAATGATAAATTTCCCAAGTTTGACATGTCGATGCAAATTTTCTTGACAAGCAACGACACCTATGTGCCTTGAACTGCACACTTAAGGTGGTCATACTATAGCATAACATGTTTGAGCTCGTTTTTGCTCATAGAATGTCACTTTGCCTTGGCTCTTTGGTATCTCCACAATGTATAAATTACTACGTAATAAAAATCCTCAGACAGTATCAAAACTTAAAGGTAAAGACAGCAATTACATTTCAGAAAAGCATGGGGAACTTTTTAATTACTTAAAATAACGTTTAAACTTTTTAATAGAAAACGGTCATCTTACAGCTCTCTGAGCTCAGTTTACCCCCCAATAAACAGCGAGATGACACTTAAAAAAATATCCTAATACCGTCTGCAAACACCTTAACGAGAACATCCCAATAATGTTTAATTAATTACAAGTGCCCCATTTTCTACCCCATATTTTGTACCCTAGCATTAGCGAGGTAGAGTACAATCTTGCCAAACAAGTTGAAATTGAAATTTAATTGCTATTTGCCTTGTAATCTCTCCAAGGTTCTGTTAAGACGCAATCTTTAAAATATTAATTGAATCTGTTAATTTATGAAAATATTTACTTTGGTCATTTGGTAGGAAAGGGAATGTATGAATTTTAAGGGAATTGGGGGAAGATTCCAATTCTGGGTATTGGGTATATCTTTATCTATTTGTATTCCGAGAGGGTTTTCTTCCAATAGTCATGCAAGATTAGGCTTCAGCCGCTCGGGTCAATCTGCAGGTTATACCGCGCTTGCTTAGGTTGGTGTGTGGATGGGTGACCATCCATGGCATACCAAATTTCCTGACTGCCTCAGAAAGTCCGTTAAGCCGTTGATCCCGGCTATCATTTGTTGATCTTTGACAGTCGTTAGAGGCAGTCAGTGGCCCAAGTCTGACAACCAGTCTTACCAAGGGGTATCGTATTACGAAGAACTAACTGGGTTGTGGAGGTCAGATATGCAGTTCCTCCATGTAAAATACTGGTATTCAGCTGTATCCGGTTAGACTGGAAGCCGACGCTAACATAGTTGGGAAAAGGTTTAATAATGATGTTGAAGTTCTTTATAATGTCAACTTAACAAACACTGTCCTTTAGTTAAGTGTTACAAAGTATGTCGTCCCCTCAAATTATACAGCTATCCAAATGGACAGATACTTTGTAGAATTGTTCCTCAGTTCAGAACTCAGTATCACTTTCAAACTAACACCTTAACCCTACTCCTGCAGCAGTTTCGCAATCTAACAATCAAACTTGTACCGCAGATCAAATGGACCCCGATTGTTAAGGAAGCGGGCGCAGGGTTAACTGTAGATAACATGAGATAGAACTGGCAAGTTACTGTGAACTGCATCGATACGGTTAACAGATCTTGTGATAAGGGTTAAAACAGAGTGACTTCGAGTGAATTATTTTGTTTGTTTCACATTATTTCCGATATATGTATTTAAATAAAATATTTAAATCGTTAGTTTGTACGACAAAAGACCCACCTTATTAGGGTTCCGTACCCAAAGGGTAATCAACGTGACCTTGTTACTAAGCCTCCGCTGTCTGTCCGTCCGTTCATCTGTCTGTCTGCCAGCGGTCTGTATCTCATGATCCGTAAAAGGTACACAGTTGACATTTTCACACAATGTGTATGTCTGTTGCCGCTATAGCAGCAATAAATTAAAAATTAAACGGGACTCCTCTACTACTATGGTACGGAACCCTTCATACGCGAATCCGACTCGCACTTGGCCGGTTTTTTTTTGTTTCTAATTATTTAAAAAAAATATTTAAAAGAAATTCCGCAATGTTTCCTTCATTTAGATGATCAGTAAGACTAAGTACTTATAAGTAGACACACAACATCATAATATATTCATATTACCGTTCAATATTCCGCAACATTCTCAAACCTTATTAAATTCCCAGCACGAAAATAGGATCACAAAAGAAACTAAGAGTGACTAACACTTAAAACCATTAAGTGTTGGAGAGAGTAAAAACAAAACGTATCGCTAAAGAGGGCGGGAGAAAACAATTTTACAACATCATAAACAGTAGCTGTTCGCAAAAAGTGGACGAGAAGGCTACTGTGGATATCTGTTCGGCTTTTCGTAGGATATTTTATTTGTTAGGTATTTTTTTTTTTCCTATAATATAGCTTACTACTACTACATCACATCATCAAATGACCGACTCTGGGCGGAGCGGAAGGGAGTGTCAGACTTGTACTGACTAAAACCCATCCATGTTCCTTCTTTGCCCTTTGTGTTCCAGGGCCACGGTATCTCTTTCGAACTTCCCCGCAGCCCTGGCAGGCATCGGCCCATGCGGACCCCTACTTGGTTGCTGACATCTCTTTTTGAATTAAGTTTTGCGTTGTTGTATGTACTTATTTATATATAGATAGAATACTATTAATGTTACAAAGTGGTATTAGCTTAAGAGAAAGGGTAAAAAATTAATAATAAAAAAAAAATAGTTATTCCAAGTTTGGGATTGGTGTTTATTGCTGGCTCATGATAACTGAAAAATCTAGTTGCAAAGCAATGTTATTGAAATAACAGAAGATAAAACAATAGCGATTCAATTGTGACCAATGTTTGTTGTTATAATAATATTGTTTGGTAGACATATCCCTTTTAGGTTTCAAACTGTTTGAGAAATATCCAAACGTGGACACAAGTTAAATTGTTTACGTCAAAAACAAATAGAAAGTTAACGTAAAACAAAAAAACAAAAGTAGATCTAAGAATGAAAATTCCTTTACACAAACAAAATCATCCGTCAGTTAGTTTAAATTTTCCCCATAATATTAGGATAAACAAAATGGCAGCCAGGAAACCATTTTAACGTGCTTGTTTGAATTTTTCTTTGATCATGGCCTGTCAAAGACAAATTACCGTTACGAATTTTGACATGTTCTTTGATGTGTTTCTCTGTTACCTAATATTGGTCTTCATTTTCATATGAAGTGGGTAAAATTAAATTTACCGGTAAAAGTGAAGGCTACGAGTATTTGTAAAGGGGAGTGGAATGGCTTGTTTGAAAGCTTTTTTCTGTTCCTTTTTAGACATTGTTGATTTAATTATACCTTCATTTTTATGTCAATATAGGATTCAGCTGAGCCTGAAAGGATCCGTCTGTACTAATTAAAAAACACTTCACTTTACATCATACCAGTTTTGGGTGTATTTTTAGATTACAATGACTCCAAAGGGTCAACTGTGAGCTACATTTTGGGGACCTTTTTACGCCTACACGATTGCCACAATGTCAGGAAAGCTTAATTATTATTTTTGTCCACTGGGCAAAGGATTAATGGTATAATCAGCCTGTAATGTTCCCACTGCTGGGACACCTCACTTTGAGACTGAAAAGTCAAAAAGGGCAAAGGTCTATGTTCTGTATTAAATTACTAAGTCATTTAGTAGGTAATAGTCATTGACACTTACTAATGTATTATACTTTGTTTTGGGACGAGGGCAGCATGGAAGAAAAAAACGTTTTGCGCCGACCACAAATAACATGGGACAAGTTTCTAAGGGAGTAATTTCTTATACTCTTGTGACAAATACATACTTTACTGTTCAACTTTTATAGACACAGTAGTCAACGAATGTCCAGATCCATCAAACACCCAATTTCAACTACCTAACATTATTCGATAGAGCCTCACCCGGACTGTCCCGACCGTAATAATGGTCACCCCACAATAGTTTGCGCTCGTTAACACGGTATTATTATAGTCCTTTGTTTTCTAGTAAGAATTGTTGTCACAGTAGTAAACACTGAATTATTCGGGAAACGGTTTTCCGGTAGCGTTTGTTTTTGTAGTTTTTTGAAGGTAATGTTTTTAGGTGTCTGTTTATGTATCTTTTCTTATGTACTAGTTATCTGAAGCACTATCTATACAAATAAATAAAATTGAAGTGTCTGTTTGTAATATCAAAATAACAGCTTTTTACTGAATGCATATGAAAATAAAAACGGCACTACATACACACAAAAAAAAGTGTTTTTGTTATAAAACACAAATAAAGACAAAAATTGAAAAAAAAAGATTGTCTGTATGTCTGTCGGTCTGTCTGTCTATTTGTTTGTTCCGGCTAATCTCCGAAACGGCTGAACCGTTTTTGACGGGACTTTTACTGGCAGAAAGCTGATGTTATAAGGTTAAACTTAGGACACTTTTGTTTTAGCTTACTAATTAGGTTTCCGTATACCCTTGAAATTGTTAACAAAATCCGATTCAAAAAGGGAAGTAATATATTTAATAATAATTTCACGCGAACGAAATTCGCGTGCAACAGCTAGTAAACACTATAAAAACAATAGTAATGTGGGTGTACTGTTTGGTACAGAATTGCTTAACCCTTCGGGGATCACAGAAGTGATGTTATGTGTTATATAAGATATTTTAAATTATTTTTCACTCGTTATTTGCAAAACTTAAAACGAATACTCTGAAATATTTCCCAATAGGTATCGAACCTCAATCATAGCCTAGTAAAGGCCTTTCATTCTTCAGGAACGTTTAAGGTTAAATTGCTTTCTGACTACTTTCAAAGGGCCCAGTTAGCCAAATTCTACGATTGGTTAGCAAGTGGTGCTTTAGATGTAATATAAAAGTACCTCTTGGTTTAAATTTAGCCTTTTGTAGTACTGGAAATATTGTTAGTTAGGCAAAAGACTGGAATTTTATGAGTTGCTAGTCGTTTTTCCAAAATCGTTAAAAGTAAGTTTTTTTATAAATTCAACTTGTTTATGTTGCGACAACGTACGAGGTGGTCAACGGATCCTTTTCGATTTTTTTTTCAGGTGAATCCAATGAGAGCATTTGTCTGTCAATTACGACTTCGCGATTTAACTAAGATAAGCAAAAAATTGAGGAGCTCGTGGCTAAATAATAACAGCCACTCGGATCGATCTTTAGGTTAAGCCGTGCTTGCCTAGGTTGGTCTGTGGATGGGTGACCACCCATTACATACCGAGTTTCCTCCGTGCCTCAGAAAGCACGTTAAGCCGTTGGTCCCGGGTGTCAATTGTAGATCTTTGACAGTCGTTAGGTAGTCAGTGGCCCAAAAAGTCTGACAACCAGTCTTACCAAGGGGTATCGTATTACCCAGTACTAACTGGGTTGTGGAGGTCAGACAGGCAGTCGCTCCATGTAAAATACTGGTATTCAGCTGCATCCGGTTAGACTGGAAGCCGATCCCAACATAGTTGGGAAAAGGCTAGGCAGATGATGAAGCTGTTTAAAAATCTAGGATTTCGCAAAAATAAAACGAATTTTGGATATCGATCTGCATCGGCGACGTTTCACTAGTTATTTTATTTGACTTTTTATGCTAGATGCAGCTGAAACCACTATTTTACATAGAGCGAGAGCCTATTAGACCTCCACAACCCAGGTAGTACTGGAGAATACGATACCCCTTGGTCAGACTTTCGGACACAGACACTGTTATGACTAAGGATCTACAGATGACAGCCTAAACCAACGGCTTAGCGAGCTTTCCGACGCATGGAAGAAACTCGGTATGTTATGGGTAGTCACCCATCCACAGACCCACCTAGTCAAGCGCGGCTTAACCTTAAGATTGATCCGAGCGGCTGTTATCATGTAGCCACGAGCTCCTTGTTAAACCGTTTCCAAGCTCATAATTGCCGAAATCCTCTACCATAGAAGATAACTTCGCAAACCGTTACAGCTCCGAAGATATTGCTATAATCGTCGACCATGATGGTCCCATTGGAAGGGTCAACACCAGTTTACGTTGCTTAACTATATATTACCCTTTATTGCGACGTTAATGCGAAGGGTATAAGCAGTTTAGCAGGTAGTTAGTTCTCGTCGATGTTTCTTTGTTAAAAGATTAATGATGTGATAAATTCTTTAGTAGGCTGTGTGGTTAAGTATCTTTTGTGTTCTGTTTTGGGATGGGTAGTACTGTTTGTAACGAAATGTTTTAATGAGAATTTTTTGTTTTGTTTATGACATACCTTATGTAATATCACGCCTGTAGCCAGGTATAAGGTAAGGCAGGGAGAGAGATAACCGTACAGAACGGTTTCATGTAACGGAGCTAAGGTGTTATTATTTTTTTCCATCAGGAATATTACACCAGTAGCCCGGAGTTTGTCCGACTGCTCGACCAATTTTTTTTATCTGCTAAGTAGGCTTGCCTTTGGCCGCAACTCGCCTGATGTGAAGCGATGACACGGCCTGGTTGGAGCACGCTTGCCTAGAAGAAACCTATTCATTCGAATTTTGAAGAGATCCAGATGGTAATGATCGGGACACAGAGAAGCCGGTAGTGAATTCTACAGACTGGCAGTTCGCACAATAAATTTGGAAGCATAGCGTTTTTTTTTCGGGTTCTTTCTAGTCCATGGGATTTTATCATAACAGGGGAACTATGGGTATAGGTAGATGCACTTCTGACTATCTCTTTGAGGAAATACAGGCGTGATGTTTAGTTGTTGAGTAATGTTATAGGTATGTTGTAGATGTGTGAAGGCGAAGAATGGATATTTCAAAATTTGAACCTTAAGAATATCATAGGAAGTTTGTAAGCGAACAAAGTCGCAGGCAAAAGCTAGTTATCTTCCGTCTAGAACAGAATTCAAGATATCTAAAACTAAGATAGAATTTACTGCGAGTCCAATATTATTTTATGATGATGAGAAACTGAAGAAAACGGATTTGTCTTTATTACAAAGTTCAAACTTCGAACATTACATATTTATTAAAATTCTTAATCAATATTCATTTTATGGGGCGCAACTCCCAGTTGTCATCCATGCGTTGTTCACATTTATTAGAAGGGTGCAAGATGCAATCTTAGCCCAACCAATTATTATCCTTGAGACCCATAAAACGTTCTTGATTAAAAATATTTGTCTTCCCAATCAACGTTGTAACACCATTCATTAACTACAGCGTCAATCAACACAATTTATAAAGACAAAACGCTGCAATTGAAACGGGCAAAATAAACTGTAAGAAGAATCTCTCGGGGGACAAAAGAAACTGTTACATTCTACCCAACGAAACGGACCAGCGAGGTAGAGCTCCCTTTCTTTAGGGTTCTCTTATCGGTCGGTTGTAGGGGAGAGGTTTTTCTATAGTGGTGGCAGTCAGAAATGTAGACAATGGGTACAGACATTAATAACTTTCTTTGTTTCCGTACTCCGTCCAAGTGATGAGTGTTCAAATTAGGGTACCGAGGGGTTTTTGTTAGAAATATTTTATGTTTTTCGTCATTATTTTTTGGATATATCTCCTAGTTGTTTGTATCCAGGTGCTTCGAGATTCATGATTGAGGAAAAGGTGGGTTGTAGTGATTTGTCGTTTGTTTGCGCTTTTGGTCGGCTTCGAGTGGATTCTTTGTTTGTTCTTGGAGTTGCCGAGATGAGAGTACTTCCTGAAACAACATAAGAATGTAACATAGCGGTTATATTCCTGAGGGGTGCAGTAGAGTGGCGATAATAATAAGGTTCAAACAAAAGTTGACGTCCAAATATTTTGATTTCTATTTTCCTGCAAAAGGTTCGAACAAACCAGGACATGGCTCCGGACATTCTGATTACAGAGATTCTGACAGATAATGTTATATTTCATCGAATCTTTAATTTGACTATTCGGTCGTAATAATATGGACAAATTATAAGGCAGACAGGTATTCTAAATTCTGACAGACGCACCACGAATCTAACTTAATATCATAGTCAGAGACGGCTATACAGGCTGTTATAATCCCACTTACTACTAAGAAACATAACGATAAATTATTCCATAACACAATGTAAACACCACGATCGACCATATGTGTCTCATATTAGCCGCCGACCGCACGGCCAATGAACTCCTCGTATAAATCCACCTCCCCATGAAAGAAGAATGCAGTAAAAAGGATGCATGAGAACAAATCATTCTACCATACACTCATTCATTTTTATACCCAATGAATGAACGTACGAAGACAATGAATGAAAAAAAGAATAGTTCAGCAAACAGGAGTCACATTCAGTTACTCTTCCATAAATAAAATTAAAACTCGTTTCAGAGGGAAAATTAAATGAGCCTGCCTCGAAAGTTTTTCTTTGTGAGTACGGAGTTTGGAAGTAAGCTAACGCATGTATGCTGAAGACTATGCAGGAGGCATGTGGGGAATGTATTTCGGCTAATAGGAGCTGGTTGTGAGTTTTTTTTGGGATTTGTTGTAGTTGGCAGGTTACGTGGCGGCGTTTTACCCTATTTTTAAATGTTGACTAGCTTTGTAGTGTGATTTTAGCTTTAAGGTAATATTTTTCTTAACATTTGGTTTTTAATGTAAATCAATGGAATTTTTGAGTATTAGAATTCTTCAGAACTAATAAATTGACGTCATGTCTCATCGTCATGTCACATCCTCATCTTTGATTTTTTTGGTTCTGGGACATGCCGATTTCCCTCGATATTTTCTTTCAACGTTTAAAAATAATGCATCAAAGCAAAACCCTTAGTAAATTACGTCATATTTATTTTCAGCAACAATAAGCGCACAAATTCAGTAGAAATATACGCGAAGGGGAGTTTCTTAGTACACGATTACATGAATAAGTGAGCAGGTATCATTGGGTAGCACTTAGGGTAAATAAAATATTATTTTTTTATAGGGCAACCCCTTAATAGTGGGTTTATTTGCTGAGGGATGGGAAAAGAGGTTGTGAATAAAGGAGAATATATTTTGAAAAAACAATAAATATTCCTAATTATATAGGTCTATTGTAAAAGTAAAAGAAAAAAATCAAGTATTTGCCTTCGTAAAGGAAAATTGTGAGTATTATTAATGTTGATAATTTATCTTAGTTGAATATTTTAATTAAAGTGATATTTTATTATGCCCATGAGAATTTACCTGCGTAACGATGGAGCCTTTTCCTTTAATTTATAAAAGGTGATTTGATGAAAGATGGAACATAAGTAAAGGTAATGTTGTGGCGGTTTAGGTGCTATTTCACCCCCAGAATGTGTCTTAATAGGCGTTGCACAGAGGGGGCTCCAGACAGGTCTTTTAAGAGGTGGTCATCGGGGTGGTTTAAGTGTGTTTGAAATCCCACACTCCCCGGTCTTATCCCCAAAGACCGGTCGCCTTTTGAAGGTTTCCCCCGTGTCCAAAAAAAAAAGGTACTATTTCACATTGTGTTTCACACAATTTTGACATTGCAATGATCAGTGAAAGATCAATTTTATTTGACGTCATCAAAGTGCCAAACTGTTATGAGAACTCAGTCCCATTTTTTCAATTACACGTGATTTTCTTCTTAATCAACCAAATTGTTTTTTTTTAATTGGATTTTTCTATCAGATTTTTTATAGCAACCTGTAATCTGGATTAATCCCCGATTAATGGAATTAGGCTCACTCCCTGTTATATGGAACACAAACATAACTCGCGAAATGTGGGTGTGCTCCAGATACACCTCTGCCTAATCCTTTAGGAATTACCGGCGTCATGTTATCTTATCCACCTAATGTACTAAATTGCTTTGTCATTTACGACAGCAACAGAAACAAAACAACTACCCTCCCTTTTTATTTAGTGGCCAACATTACCTACGTTGCGTAAATGGCCTCGAACATGAGCGAGAAAAGAATAATGTACGAGTTAAAATATTTTATGGCCCCGGTAAATAGGTTGGCCCAGACAAACAGGTTGGCCCCTGCAATAATACTCAGGGGTGCAATAAGAACTTACTGTAATGTACCTTCTACCATTTTTGCGTGATAATTTCGTGAAATGGAGAAAAAAACATGATATTGTGTAGAATGAGGAATGGGTTGTTCTGGAGTGGGAAATGTGAGTTTTTAATGAATAAGTGATAGAATCATTTAAAATTGTGGGTAACATAACATAACATCACGCCTACAATCCCCGAAGGGTTAGGTCTGCCTAACCCTAGGGGGGAAGAAGTGTTAGGAGTACCTAATAGTACACCCACATTTCGCCACTTATATTTAAGTACCATGTAATAGGAGCGAGCCTAATGACATCAACCGGACGCCATTCCAGTCTCCGTGACTGCTACTGTGAAGATCCTGATGGAAAACACAATAACACTGTGCCCAATTGTGGGTATTATGTTAAAAAAGTTAAAAAAAAATTATAATCTAACAAAAAATTATCTAAAAAAGATAGTTCAGTTTTTTTATTGTTGTTTTTGTACCAGCAGACAAAACAAATCACTTAATCTTAAGAAATTATGTGTAGCCAGAGTATCATAAAGGAAGATATTTTCCATTTATCTTAAGTAAGAGTAAGTTTAGTCCTAACGACAAACTAAAAGCGACCACACAACAGCTTGTTACCTGTTTGGGGTTGCCATAACCATTCTGTAATGTGCCGGCTTCAAAATTAACGTAATCACGGTGTTAGTTACAAAATTAGAAGTCATTATGTAATGGGAAATGTAATTATCGCTGCTAGTAACATTACAGGATAGAGGATATTATAAGACTCTTACTTACTTTCTAAACTTACTTAGTCATAACGGCTAAACGGATTTCGATAAAACTGGCAAACAGGTAGACCGTGACCTAGGATAGGATATTATTATAGCTAGCCCATATTGTCCCACTGCTGGGCAAAGGCCTCCCTCCATTCCTTCCAACGGTCACGATTCTGTGCTACTTCTTTCCAATTCTCAAGGAAGACATCCAGTTCGTCCCGCCATCTCCTTCGTGGTCTGCCGCGACCTCGTGTCTATTTGCACCAGTCCTGAGCTTTACAAGCCCACAGTTCAGTTAGGATGTAGGATATTTTTTATCCTTGCAGTGCGATCTCGTGGGATAAACATCAGCACGCAAGATGCATCAACCACGCGCGCAAAGTCGTTAGCAAAAGTTGATCTCTTCATAAATTACTGTGTCATAGTATTATTCTGTCAAAGTAAATATTTGTCTTATACGTGACTATGTTTATGTCTTGCTGGTACCTCCCCTTATTGTGTTTCAGATCGCGTCGCACAAACATTCCGAATGCGTGAAGTACTCGCGGTCTTAGTTTAGCGCCGTAGCTCGTTGCTACGGCGTAGCTGTCTGCTACGGCGTAGCTCTTTGTTGATTGACTAGCTAGCGAAGCAGTACCAGGCCGCATGATTTTTGCCTTCTGTAACCATGCAATAAAATGTTAGTTATGCAATAGAGCAACTCGGAATTAATAAGGACGAAATATCAATTAAGATGATAGAGTTAATGCAATTCGCATTATCTCTATTATCTTAATTGATCTAAAGATACATATAATTACGGTATTCATTAAAATATTTAAAAGGGAATGTTTAAATACTCATTACAAAAGTTAAATGCTACAGAAATTACTGAATTGAGCTCGTAAAGCCGACCAGCTTAATAGTTAAATTATCACTATTGTACTGTAGCATACACAAAAATCATTATCATCGAACCCATTTTTATTTTATCCTCTTCACTACACCGAAACTCATTAATACGAAAAAGGAACAAATAATAATATTCTCCCTGGTAACAGCATGTTTTCCGATTTTCCCAATTCCCGGAAATTATTGGCAATACTCGCCTACAATACGTTTTCTCGGAATATTTTTGTTAACATAATAATGCCTTTTCCGTGTTTATTGTTCTCTTATAAATTCCTGTAGAGGTACCGTCTGGGCTGATTGATAGGTTTATTTTACCAATAGCTTGAGAGGGAAGTCGAATTTACAAAGTATTCTGTAATAATGATGTTAGATTTTCGTACAGAATTTCTGAAGTTTCCATCATTGTTTGGCAATGACTAGCTATTTTTAGGAAATAAATTAATTTGCTTGATGTCTGTGGCCCGAAAGTTTGACATCCAGTCTTACCAAGGGGTATCGTATTACTCAGTAGTAACTGAGTTGTGGAGGTCAGAATATAGGCAGTCGCTTCATGTAAAATAATGGTATAGAGCTTCATCTGGTGGGATTGTAAACCAAACCCAACACAGTTGGGAAAAGGTTAGGCAAATGATGAGGTGCTGTTATATTTTATCTTGAAATCATTAATTTGATTAATGGCAGTTGTTTGTCATTTATATTAATTTATTTATTGTATGAAAAATCTAAAAAATGTCATCCATGTTTTAAAGTAATAAATACAAAAAAAAAAATACAGACACAAGTTCACAGCAAAATCGAACACACCAAACTAAACCACTACCACTAACACGTCATTCGCAAAAAAAAAAGATCCTAGGGTAAAAAAATGCAATACACGTTCCTAATACCCACCTCGTAAAAACGTTTCCATAGGAAAGTTGTTTATGTTTTAATTAAGAGGCCCTAAGACATCTGCCCCATCACAAGCAACTAACTATGGACATCGATTATTTTCTCGCATGAGGTCCTGGGTTCGACTCCCAGGTCGGACAAAGTGTTATTGGGTTTTTCTATCAGGAATTTCTCAGTTCCAACCACTGAGTCTAGATTCGTGCCCGGTAGATTTCAATAAACTCGCCCTCTATTATATGGGACTTAAACATAATTGGTGAAATGTGGGTGTACTATTAAGTACACCTCAGCCTAAGCCTTCGAGGATTACAGACAAAATTTTATGACGTAATGCTATTTCCCGTAACATAGAAACAATTCTTATTAATATTATTCACACCACCAGCGAGAACTCTATCAAATGAATGACTGGCGTTGCTAGTTTTACTCGCTTCTCGCTTGCGGTGGGACGGGTCCCTAAAAACGGACCTTGTAGGGATTAAAAGAAAACAGTATAACTAAACCGTTTTGACCCTTTATTTTCTGTTCACATTCGGAAATGAGGAAGATTTTTGGAAACGATTTAACAGTTTCAATGATGTACTTTAAATTGTTATTGTAGGTTTAATTTAGGTGTTTTTGGTGAAGCTAGAAGTGAAAATAAAAATTTAAAAGACATTGTTGAAAAGAGGGTTATAAGAGTTGGTTTTCAACGTGCCTATTTTATTGTACCTACAATCTACGTAAGTAACCTACTTACGTATTTACAACGTAGGCATACATAAGAACCAACCATTTCACTAGGATTAAACTTTTTTATTTTACATAATGTTTTTTTCCGTTGATCCGCGATGGTATGTCAAGGAATACATAAAATTAAAGTGCAAATACATATAACAATATATAACTGCACGACAACACTAAAATAAAACTCAAAACTGTTATCGAAGCAACAAAAAGCATTTTCTCACTAAAAACCTAACCTCCACTTCAACCCATACAAAACTAAATAAAATTCCACCTCCCATATAACGTTTAAATTCGTTTTGAAATCCCACAAGTGCTGTGTAACGAATAAAAATTTCAAAAGCGACGCACCGCCGGGGTCGGGGGTCTTAGTACAAATCCGGGGTTACCGTCGCGAGAGCCGCGGCCTGAAACTTCAGGCATAGCAAATGAGTTGGTGAAATGTCTTGCTACACTGTGATCTGTGTTTCAGGCTGTTTCTTTGAGAAAGACTGAATTGGTAATTTGTTTTCGTTGATGTTATGTTTTATTTTTTGAGAAGATTGCTGTTGGTTTTGTAATAACTATGTACATAGTTTGATCGGTTACTAACCAAGTCTTGCTTTAAGATTCACTAGTTTTTTCTTGTCCAAGAAAGTCGTTACTCGTGTTAAGATCAAACAGTTTAAAGGATCAAAGAAACTGATATCTACGGATAATTTGGGAACAAGGATCCGGACAGATAATGTACCTATGCATCTGCCAATGTCCGGTGTCCACAGCCGGTCCAGTCAGACAATTTCAGGATTTCTGTTATCCAGAACTAAACAAACAGCAGAAAAAGAGCACCTTTGCAGTCAACACATAATTGAAACCACACATCAATTATTACATACAAAAATCTTATTTTTAGTAGTTTTGTATTTATCTTACTACTATTATAAAAGCGAAAGTTTGTGAGGATGAATGGATGGATGGATGGATAGATGTACGGTAATCTTCCACGCAAACCCTACATAACGGATTTTTATGAAATTCACACACAGATAACCTGGAATAACACACGTACTTTTTATCCCAGTAGTCCGATCCCGTGAAACAATTACCGAACTCCACGCTGGCGAAACCACGGACATAAGTTAGTACAAAAAAACACTTAGAAGCGAACAAAACTATCTCCTTTTTACTATGATACGTATTCTCACAACTTTACCTGTGACATCGAGAGGCTCGGCCACAAGCTTGCAGATAACCCCTTTATATGAAGGGTGCTTGCGCAAGTGGCTACTTCTGATACTTGCAGCTTTATATTGGCTACGAATTTTATTGGAAAACACTGGTATTTTTTGACGAGTTTTTTTCAATTAATTATTGAAGTTACTTGATAATAATATACATTTTTTAGGTCTACAATGCTGCCTATATGTGATATTTTCCAAGAAAGTTTTATTCCCCATTTTTACAAGAGATATTGTTACGACCTGGGTATGGGATAAATTAAACTCTACCGATTAAACACGAAATAACTTTATTGATTACAAAACCTTAAAACTTAATCGCAATAAATTCTCACTTCTAGTTTACTTCGATTCGCTTCGTTGTGTAACCAATATCAGACTGACCCCTGCCGCAAACAAGACGGCTATTTCTACGACGACCGATCCTTCGAGAAAGTTCCACAACTTTCTCGACCCTTCTTCACAGTCCATAGTGGAACATCATCCTTCGAGAAAGTTCCACAACTTTTTCGAATCTTCTAGACATCTCCATAGTAGAACATAATCTTCTAGACAGTTCTATACTGGAGCATTCTATACTGTAATCTTCTAGAGCTGTCCTTACAGGAACATTCGAGACTCGCACGTAATCTAGAATGTTCTCGTAAAGCAACCGACGTAACAATGTCAATAGGTATTGACAATTATATGCGGCATCTCCCCACAGACAATGGCCCACCTTCTATCTTACACCGCATGTCCTATCACCTGCGCACTTGATGATCTGTTTATTGCATCAGTGAGTGGGGTTCACATGGCTGTGTTTTGGGCTAAACATAACATTTGAAATTTTTGCCATCAACACGCTAAGAAAAAGAACAATGATATGGTGAAAATATTGTTATTCAATAAGTTTACTGCAAGTTGGCTTGACCACCCGAGTTGTCCCAAAAACCTATAGCAAAAAAGAGAGGATGAGACAAGACAATAATTTTCTCGTTCAATTAAACTATAACTATTATTTTAAAATAACAGCAAGCCATACATCATCGGCTCGTTCAGCAGTTTAAATGTAAAAACGTTTCAAGTACGATGAAACTTTTATCAGTAAATTGACATATAACTCAATATCAAAAAAGCTATAGACTATTTCATTTATTCTCGTTCAGAATAAAACGTGGCCATTTTGTTTTATATTTTAACGGTATAAAAAATTACATATTGAACGGAAAACATAAATTCTCAATTTATTTCCCTTTTTTATCCCGTCAACATCGTTTGTTATCAATAAATGTATATTTGTACAAAATTCTTTTCATTTTTCTTTAATTAGAAACGCAATTTATTTATTTTCCCCCTTTCAGTTCTCGTTTATTAAATTGATTGTATTTTTTTTTGTTTATTAATTTCATGCTTGATTTCTTTATTGCAAAAAGATTTTACTTGCAAATAATTTTAAAAGAATAATTTAATAGTTTATTTTTCGATCTTTTATTGAATTGCACAAAAGTACGTCATTATTGTTATACTATCTTGTATTTTGAATTACGAATTGATTATAAATTAGTATAGTACAATGTAAGGTAATTTGAACCCCTATGTTACTTAACAATCTGACACTAGACCTCACCCTGATGAATGAATTGAATGAACATCAAAACATGTAAAAAAGCAAATTTTGAGTAAATAACACGTCCATTTTTAATCTTATTTACATTTCAGTCCTATTGCTAAAACAGGTAGCCAACCCTTTTATCACCATAATTAGTGCATAAACCACGTTGGCTCCTAATTCCGGGTAATACCGCGGTACGATCCGATACGACGCGGTGATTATTGGAATCGCCGATAATTTGCCAACCGGTATCAATTTACCTGTGCGACCAATTTGTGACTTTAAGTTTATACGTTGTAAAGTACAGGTTTGGATAATTTGAATCGGTACGGGAAAATTTCGTTTCAAGTAATTTTAAAAAGGCTGTTGCAGTTAATTGAACTTATAATGACAATGAGTACACATTGACGTGTCTATTTACATAGCTGAATCTTTTTTCGTGTGAAACAAATAAGAAAACATTATATTGAAAAAACAAGATGGTGCCATCTTGTTTTTTCAATATAATGTCTTAAAACATTTACCAACAATGCCTGTCTGTCAATATCATTCAAGCGCCAAAAGATTTAAGAATTGTTGATCTCCAGAACCCAGTTAGTACTGGGTTAATACGATACTTTTTGGTAAGACTTGTTGTCAAACTTTCGGGCCACTGTTTACCTGTAACAACTGTTAAAGATCTACAAATGACAACCGGAACCAACGGCTTAACGTATTTTTTGAGGCACGGAGGAAACTGGGTATGTAATGACTGCTCACCCATTCACAGAACAACGTAAGCAAGCGCGGCTTAACCTGAAGATTGAACCGAGCGACTGTTATTATTTAGCCACGAGCTCCTCACCTAAAAGTATTTTCAATATATAATTGCTCCTTTCTACTACGATAAACAATTAAGATTTTTGTTCCTGTTAAATTGTATATTCTAAAAACACGCTAACTTATCCACGATATATTCTTTCTAAACTCGTTTTATATCTGACACGAAATAATGGTGTCAGCCACTTAATCCAAGCCGTGTGGTGTTACTTCATCCTGCTGCTGCGACGTGGACTAAGATGTGCATTATATCCGGGATTCTACTTTAAACACGAGAAGAATGTGTGTTATACTGTTTTAAAATAGAAAAATATCTGTGTAGTGTATCGTAGATCTGTATCTTAAGCTGGGTACAGATTGGTGACACGTAACATGAAATGTCACGCACATTGAAACAAATTCGCCTATACGCTGCTGTGTTACATTTCATAAGTTTAGACTGCTCATTTCTGTTACGTTTTACCAATGTGTACCCGGCAATAGGGTGTACGATTAACGAATAAATTGAGAATATTTCATAGTTTAGAATATTATTAGTTTACTAGTTTAGCGAGGTTCAAATGGGACTGGGCGGGTCACATTTCCAGAATGGGTCGGGACATATTTGCCAGAATCGTCGCACAGTGCCTGAAGACGGTCGTCTTCACCGAGGCAGGCCCAAGAAACATTGGCGTGACGATTTAGACTCGTTCCTGATTGATGATGGCCAGAGAAGGCAAAAAACCGACAGAGTTGGAAAGGAATGAAGGAGGCCTTTGCTCAGCAGTGGGACAGAAAAGGCGAAACAAAAAAAAAACTGACTAGTTATAAAATACGTTAGGAGTACCAGTCAATAGGGATGCATGGAAGAAGAAAATATGCTGCAACAATCATAAACGAAGGAACGTAAATTAAAGGCAGAAGATGATGATATTTAAGCTATCAATAAATTGGAATAAATACATGTTGCGTTCTTCATTTTGATTAGAAATTGGCCTAATCTCATTACGAATGCAGAATGCAAATTTCATTTGTAAAACACGATTTAACTTTACCCTTTCTAGGAATCGAACCATGCACCAGCACAACTTATTTACACTCCCGAACCTAGACTAACGAGGCAGTAACAAATAAATAATAAATAAATGTTTATTTGTACACAAAAACCAAACAATACAATTTAGTGAAAGAATTTAGTTGTGCAAACTACCCACCACACAATAAATTGGGTGTATCCTGAGCCATAGTTTTCACAACGATAGCTAGCTTCTTTAAGTAAAAGAAGCAATTATTTCGCCTACTTACGGAACCAAGATAAGCAGTACTACACATTTACCTGCCCGGCTATCTCTGAGTGAAATCGTTCTGTTTCACGCGATTGTGCACTTAACCCTGCAATCACAGTTTTTCTCGATATCAGATCTTGAATCTAGGAGAATGGGTCACCCAATGGGTCCTCTTTATACTTGTTATTACTTCATATCAAAATCAAAATCAAAGCATTTATTTCAAGTAGGCCAGTTGCAGGCACATTTGAATTGTCGAAATAAAGACAACAATGAATTGTAGCTACGTCCCAGTCACAAGGCGTAAAAACTGTGAAAGTACTGTAGTTGCATTCCATTCCCTAACGTAGATCTCTATGGAGAAGAACGGGCAAGAAACTTCATGGACACTCTTTTAAATCAGAATACTTTTACAAAACCTTGATTGTTACATCATTCATGTTGAGATGGTACATTATGTGAGAACGATGTAGCAAATTGTGTACGTTAAAACTGTCCATTGTAAAAACAATTTAAAATAAAATAATTAATTCAAATAAACCGTGGCAACCAAGAGATGACCAGTTACAACTGACAGCGCCCGTTCACGAACATGACACACATGTATCAGCACCATTCAACTCAACCATTTTTAAAGGGAACTAAATGATCCGACACACGCGCCGCCATCAGCGAGACATTTGAGTGAGCATGACATACTCTTAACCGCTAGGGCACATTCAATAATTCATAAATTAACATCACGCCTGTGACCATGAAGGAACTTGCAGAAGTGTACCTGTGCACTTATATTTTGTAAGTTATGTTAAGCATATAACTTGACTCTAGGCTACTACTGAGAAATACCTGACACAAAAACCCAATTTAACCAACCTAGGAATCTAACCCAAGACCACATGCTCGAAAAAAGTGCTTGCGAATTCGCAAGTCGCAGTCATGATAGTATTTATTTTTCTAAATAAATTATATATGATTGCACATTCTGTTCCTCTTTGATGTTTATTATTAGATCTTCATAGTAAACACCTATTTCCTAAATAGTCTGTAATTAATACGTAAATTGCTTAATAGCACGTCCAAGAATCAATAGGTAATTACCTATCACGTCTGTATTAAACTCATATGTGTACAAAACCACCTTATTACGCATATCGACTGTAGAAACTAGTAATGTCGTAAGCGACAAAGACGGTGCATTTTCAACATTCGTCGCTAAACTGAAGGTTGTAAATTCCAAAGCACGCTCAATGTCCCTTACGACATTTGAACTTTTCGCTGTCTACGTGTGATGATCTAGTAATCCAGGATTAACTGATTGATTGAAAAACATTGTTTACCAGTGTATTGGCTATCAATCAATTACTGATTGCATTAATGTCGTGTGTGTTTGAACGTCTAAATTAAAATAGGCTTTGGCATGATTGAGTGGTACTATCATGTGGGAAATATTGTGGTTATTCGATGGCTTTTCTCTTCAGTATTAATTTTGTTATAAATATAAGGTCGCTCGATTTTACGACTTGAAAAAAACATCATGATTTCTTTATTATGTAATTTCTAACCTATTTTGAATCTGATATGTATACATTTTGTGGTTTGTGCACAACATTTTTAACATTTTAATACTGAGGTAGTTTGTGAGACGATCACGTTTGAAGTTCCCTTGACATCTTTTTACACTTGACTGTACCGTACGCAAAATACGCGCTTTGGACGTGGAGTTGCGGACACCAGCCTTTTATACAATAAAATACACTTGACTGTACCAATCAACTTTTGCCTTGGCAACAGCGTAATATCGCTACGATAGAAAAGCAATTTTAATCTGAATTTCGAAACTCGAAATAAACATTGTTTCTGTATCAATTTCGGACAACGCGATACCGATACAGTCCAATAGAATAAAGATATAAAAAACAAATGTTCAATATTTCATAGAAGAGGCAGTGTAGGCATTGTATATATCAAATAACACTTGTTTTACACCACCAATACGTACATAAAGTCACACCTTCTTCCCACAGACGTAGGTAGAAACTACAGAACGCCACATGCTACGATCCATACGGCGACTCCTGTCGCCTCTGGTCAAACACACGCCGGTTACGAGTAAAATGTACCAGAATTTTACACCACCAATACTGCATTGGATATATGCCATAAGCATGACTATAAACAACGTTTAAATTATTTAACCCTCTTTTTAGTTGTGGTATGTCACACAAATCCTTGTTTAGTATGAGTTTTATATTGTAACAAGAAGTTATTAGCACATCATCCACATAGACGAAGAAGTAAAAATTCATACCATAGAGTATAACTCAGATGTAGGTGGAATACATAACCTCCTTTTTTAGAAATCTGTTAAAAATACGTTTATTCAACCACTCAAAGTAACTGAAACCTTAAACAGTATAAGGTGATACCATTTGTCTCCTTTACAATAGTTTCAGGCTTGAATTTCAGGACAATTTCAAATGTGCCGTGTGTTGAAAGTCAGTGGAACAGAAAATCACATTGTGTCGAATCTCCATGTGGACACTGCATTGTAGAGATATGGAGGAGAGTTCGCTACGTTTTGTGTTATTTCATTTTATTTAAAATTGGACTGAATGGAAATATGGGATGGATTTAGAAAAGTGTGTAACTTGGGCACTGGTGTGGTTTTTGTATGTGTGAATTTTATTGTGGATAAAAGAGAAAAACGTTTTTATGAAAAATGTTTTTCTCTTTTTTTATGAATATTATGTGTGTTCTGATTTTCAATATATGTATTAAGACAAAATAAAATTGTTGTTATATTTATAAAGGCATGCTTTCTACAGGGTATATGCCTTACTTATAAAAATTTGCTGTTGCCAGTGACTTCGTTCGCGTGGAAGTTTAGATGTAAATCATCATCATCATCATCTGCCTAGCCTTTTCCCAACTATGTTGGGGTCGGCTTCCAGTCTAACCGGATGCAGCTGAATACCAGTATTTTACATGGAGCGACTGCCTATCTGACCTCCACAACCCAGTTAGTACTGGGTAATACGATACCCCTTGGTAAGACTGGTTGTCAGACTTTTTGGGCCACTGACTACCTAACGACTGTCAAAGATCTACAAATGACAATTAGATGTGTATGTGTGAGAAAAAAATACTTATGTCCTTCCATAATCATTCTGTCTCCTTGCCAAATTTAATCACGATCCGATGAGCCGTTTAGTCGTAAAAAGGAAACAAACACACAAACATAGTTACTTTCGCATTTATAATATAAGTTTGGATAAACGATTTATTCACTATTTATAAAATTACCTTCACCTACGTCGTTTTCATTTCCATAAATAAATACCTAAGACAGGCTTATAAAAGATCTAAAACAAGAAAAAACATTACTCAAAATATTACCAAGAAAATACACTCATAAATAAAAAGGCAAAAGGCTTAAATAATGTTCCTTGAATATAACAACAACATACAAAATTCATTCATTTTACCGCTCGCTTGTAATATGGCTCAAACTCTAAAGCCCCCATCAAAGTCTTGCGAACACATAGATTTAAAACGTAATGTATTAGAAATTCTCCTTTTGATCGTGTGAGACAGATGAAATCCTTCATGTGCGCTTTTGTGTACGTCTATGAGATCCGAGTAGGGTCGCCAACTTGGATTTAACGAACGAAGGATTAAATGTTCTGAAATTATTATTTTTACACACTATGAAGTTTGAAACGTCCTGATAGTGTGATAACCAGTCCTATCAAAGGTTACGGTATTTACCTAGTAACTTGGTTGTGAAGGCCTTGTTTTCAACTGCATTCAGTTAGACTGGAAGCAGACCCCAGGATAGTTAGAAAAAAGCTGGACCGATGGTAATGATTATTTTATCGTGAGGGAACAAAACATGGCGAAGAAACTGGCATGCCCTAAAACTTCTTACATTCACCAACCCTGACTGAGCCCGTGTGGTGGATTGCGGTCCACTGCCGCTCATTGAGTGGCGGCCTTTGTCCCAACCGTGGGAATATTATAGATTGATTATTTTTTAATTATTGAGCTGGCCACTTCTGAAGGTATGTCTGATGAGCTGTGGGCCAAAATAACCATGATGTACAGCCCTGACACAGTCAGAAGGCGATGCGGGAGACCTCGAAGGAATAACGGGACGAATTGGACAGAACCAACGGCCAGTGGTCCAATAGGGGTCGAAGGATTTGGAAGTCATGGGGATAAGTCTATGCCCAGCAGTGGGATGAGACAGGCTAACAGTAACAGTATTGGAACCTACTTACTAAGTGCCCTGGTTCTATGTTTTTTTTAGCTGAACGCTTCATGATTGAGTTTATTTTGATGTTATAATGATTCTAAGAATAAGCTATAAGGAAACCGCCAAAGGAAAACTAATAAAAAGCGCTCTGGTAATTTGTATAATGATTTTCCAGGTAACTTGAAACCGATTTAAGGAAAAACGTGGCGTTTCATCTACGTACTTCGCTTATTTGCCAAGTTATTAAAATTAAGGAAAATACGTCATTTTGGCGAACCCGGGAGTTGGGTGAACATTTTTCATTACTTATGCAAAAATCAAATTAATAAACTCATTTTATTTCTTGTACAAAGAAAGATCGAAACAACATCATTTTCCACACTAATCGCTTGGTTTTGCGAACCATTTTCATGTTATCAAAACGTTTTGGGACTTCTCTTGTTATAATTATGCAGAATTATGAATCTCAGCTATAATAATGTTGTAGTGATTGAAAGCCATTGACAGGGGGCGTCCGGTGTTGTTGGTGGACTTTCGAGAAATTGGATTGAAAACCAAGATTGCAAGATTAGTTTCGATTTTGGTAACACATCAAAATATTCTTTTACAACGATACAAGGTGTCAAACGGACCTCACCAAGCCGTACATCAAACTAAGTAACACTACGCAAAAAAAAATTACTGGATAAAGACATTTTTTGGGGTAAAAACTGGACTTTGGAAATTTGACCTCCAATCTCTCCGTAACTAGAGGGTTCACAGGTATGGTCTAGAACAAAAACATATCGCAAAAAAAAAGTCGGGGAAAATAAGTGCGATTCGGCTTCATTAAGGATTTTGTTACACCCATTGTTTTAACATTTAAAAAAAAAAAAACAAACATAAGTTGTGAATTGACTAGGTATGCGAAAAAAAACTTTATGTACTTCACGACAGTAAAATCGCACTTTGTACTCGATTCAATAAGGTATTACCATATAAAATGCAGGACAATCCATTGATTCGTTACCGCGTGGTCCGCTCGCGTTAGCTGCGATGCGGGTGCGGTTTGCGGGCGCTTCTACCGTCTTTGTAACTGGCGTTTGATGGCAACTAGTGTTTGTACGATTAAGTATTTGTGAGCTTAGATTTGTTTATGCGTATCCTATGCTACTGTAGTGTGTACCTATGGTTTAGTTGGTTCTATTAAGGAGTTTCTGATGGATTATAGAAAACAAAAAAAATATACCATCTTAGTAGATTTATCGAAAAATATTCGATTTTTGACGTATTCAAACTTATCAGAGGCAGAGCACAAGCGTACGGTGTAAACGTTACGTAAATACGATTTTAAAATTAAAAATACTCGTTTCACTTATAAAATTTTCATAAATTTTTGGAATTTATTCATAGCAGTTCTATGGATGATACTGATTGTGCTTGTTACAATAAAATTAACTAAAATGCTATAGGATAAATGTATTTTCGATTCAAAAATCGAAGTTTTACATTACGTTTACACCGCACGCCCGTGTCTGGGCCTCCGGAACAACGATAGATCGACTATAATTTCAGCCAAAGGGCTGTATTAGGAATTCACACAGTCATTGAGATTTTTAACACCTTAACGGCTGAACGGATTTCGATGGCATTTGACACAATAATAGACTCTGTCCTAAGTTAGGTTAGCAAACTGTTTGACCCGGTAATTCGTCTCCATAGGATAATTTCCGAATATCACGCGGGCGAACACGCTGGCATAACGTAGCATGATCTAAATCGTTTTTACTAAAAATGTTATATCAAACAAAAAATAAAATCTGTTTGGTTCCAAGCGACATAATTGCTCTGTAAATCATTGTAACGAGATATTTACGATAAATATCAATTGGTTTGCCCAATTCTGTTCTCCTTAATTACTATTTCGCTCGTAAAAATGGCCGCTGGATTAGTAGGACGAATTATAATTCGTTTTAATGTCAGTAAAATTATTTGTGATTTTCATTTTCGTTGTTGTCAATGTTTATGTGTTAAGGACCTAAATAAATAATTATTTGTGATATTGACCAATGTATTTATTTCTCTAAAATCGTCATGAAAGTCACATCAGTCAGAAGCCAGAACATTGATAGACAGTATAAAGGGTGTAACAAGACCATTAACGAATCCGAAAAGCACTTGTTCTCCCCGTCATTGCGATATTTTTTTTTGTTCTAGGCCATACCTGGCGACCTTCTAGTTACGGAGATATTGGTGTTTTTTTTTAAGTACATATTTTTAATTAAAGAACTTTACTTTTAACACCTCCATGACCCCCGTACTATTCAATCCATCCATCAGCACAAGGTTTTGAGTGTGTTACATTTAGTCCTACCGTAAAACGTTATTTTTTACCCCAAAAAAAAAGTTGTTTCCCAGCAATATTTTTTGCGTAAAGTTACTTAGTTTGATGGGCATAATGGTTGACGGCTTCGTGAAGGGTCCTTTACACCCTGTATAGACAGTATGGGTTGTGGCAAATGAACAGTTTTTCAATGTAAAATACTAGTATTTAGCAGCATCAGGTTATACAGGAAGCCAAGATAGACCAATTTACTAATACTGTAATCTACTCTTTAAGTTTCATTTTACCTTTTTTTTTTTTTTTCGGATGGGGAATCATCAAATGACCCCCCTCCCCACTCTGGGCGGAGCGGAAGAGTTTCATTTTACCTGTGTTGTCAAATAACTATCGTTTTATTAAATCTGTCACGTAGAAAGTCAATAATATAGAAACAGTGCATTTTTACGGTTATTCATTTTACCATCCTCCCTTTCAATTTGGACCGTGTCATTCGTAATCAATTCGATCCGATCTTTTTAATAAAGGCCCGACTTTAAAATAAGACCCAATACAATATTTAATTTTTACTTTTGATTTAATTGAAATGTTGACTGAAAAAATAATTTAAAGAAGGGGTATGCGCTACATTCTAGGTCAATAAGGTTCAACATCCTCTTCGTCTGAAGAAGAACTTTAATGGCTATGTTCTACAGAAAACTCAGGTGCGTAGTACTTGGAATAAGCGCGTGTATATGGTCGTGGACGATGCTAAGGAGCACGTAAGGCTCGCAGTACTCTACCTGCCCTGGCCATATAAAAGGGCATGACTTTAAGTATCTATGACGTCATTATCATCATTCGCAGCCTTGTTTCACCCACTACTCAGTATAGGCCTCATTACTTTTGTGCCGATCTGCCCTGTACTGGACAAGTCTACACTACGACCTTCTGAAGGACATCCACCCAAGTATACAGCGTGAACCAGAAAGGTGTGGTCACATTTCAGGGCGTGATTCAGATCAGCAAACTGAACAACTTTTTCCAAAGGACCACCATCGAAATCGCGAAAAAAAATCAGCTGTCCCGTACATTTGGGTCTAAAGTAGGTATTGAAGTTTTGTATGGAACCGTTTTTTTTGCAATTTCGATGAGAGTCCCATGGAGAAAGTTGTTCAGTTTGATGGTCTGAATCACACTCTGAAATATAACCACACCTTACTGGTACACGCTGTATATGTGATTAAAATAAAACAGCAATTAATTAAACATTGCCTTAAGAGCTAGAATAACAAAACAAAAAAGTAATTACTTAGTATTATAACCGACATATATTCCCAATTTCTATCATGCTAGACACCTATTATACACGTTTTTCTTCCCTATCTATTTCAACAAGAAACACTATACATTTGATTAGTTATGTACTGAAAGAAACTGGAGTTATTATACCAATATTATATCATTTGGTAAGTTTTGTATTCAATTAGAACTAATGACGAACTTTCTTGTTTCAGGTATGTTTCATCAGAAATATCTATTTTCTTTCGTCGGTTTTGGCAATGTGCGGTAAGTCTTGATTAAGAAATGGCGTAAGATGTGTGTTTTGGTAGGAGCCATTTTGAATCAACTTTCAAGGATGCAGTCAATATACACAACTCATTGCAAGTTCACCTTGAAGTTGATATCATGTGCTTTTATCGAGTAAAAGGTTCGCTTAAGTGAATATTATCTTCTCGTTTCATTCCATGTTTACACGACTCGGACAAAATCATTTAGGTTTGAACGTCCATTTGTCAATTGATATAATTTTTGGTCATTAAGTGCCCGAGTAAAAGATGCCGTGTGTCGAAATCCAACATTGTTGGTTTACTAATGAATTCATTATCCACTTTTGATTTATTTATTGTTCAGAATTTCAACTTCGAGTGAAATATGCCTCATACAAAAGCTGAAGCGCCTGTTATCGAAACACATACATATACAACAGAATAAGTAAATAAAATGTACTCCAGCCCTAGCTTCACTTCCAGACGATAAACAATCACAGCACTCTGTATATCTTGTATCCGAATGCATCACAAAAAGATACGAGTGTACGTTTCTACGTTTCTATTCCATTCCACTGGATGCAAGATAAATGGTCCGTCTTAGATGAAAGCACCCTATATCTCCGTCTGCCAGCAGTTTGCCAATAAATTCAAAATCAATCTAAATGGTTGCCAGTCCTCAGACGCCATGAGTATTCTACCGTTTATAAATCACATTGCAACAGTCACGTTCCTTTTTGGAACATTTTTGAATTTGAATTTTTGTGCCCATGACTTTGGACGCGTATCCGAACGCCGATTTGATTTATTTGACTAGATTTTTGATACTCTTTGGTTGATTTTTTTTTTGTAGAAATTGTGCCAATCTTCATAACAGTTTTTCGTCACGAAGTACTATTGTGGTTCAATCAAATGTAGAACAGTAACTGGTTATTTAATAAACTATTTGACTTCTGTTTGCAAATTCTTTAAAAACAAATCTGATGGTCACATTTATTTTTCAAGCTAGAATTTATTCAATCAATTACAAAAACAATACAGTTTAAAAATAAAATGGTAATCGAGAGGACAAAACGACGGCCTGAAGGTGACACCAAAAAAGCCTTATTTTAATGTAATTAACAGAGAACATTTACTGAAAATTCAATTTAAAAACAAAAAGAAGAAACATTTTTTAATCCAATTTGTTGAGGCTTCGTTCCGAATATTACTATGGAAATAAATACAATTAGTTTTCGAAGATATCATTGTGAGCTGCAAAAACGAAGTGTAGCAAGCTCTTTAATTGTTTTTCTTAAATTGGAGCGATGCCAGCATACAGTCGAGATCTACGGTCAAACTGAACAATGATATTGATTTCCTTTTTATTTTATAAAAATAAATTATTGTTTGAGAATACTAGTATTGACGACTCAAGGTTAGATCTAAAGTGCAATTTTAAATTTAGAATTGTCAGATTTGGCTGTTATTTCTCTTTTTAAATGAGGATCATAATATGTTTATTAAATAAAGCGGCATGGGTTTAATATAAAGGTATAGATAAAAAAGTTGCATACTGTATCAAAATCAGCTTAATCAAAATCCACGATTTTATGCCGATTTTTAAGGTTATAACTAAAATAATACTATGAGCAAAACGTGGGCCAGTCTTATTGTATAGTATTATTACTGTTGACTGAAATTGGAATGAATGGATTATTGAAACTCCAATTCGGGATTTGGCACAGAATACCTCTGAGCTAAACATTACAAAAATATCAAGTTACATAAATTTTAATAGATAGCAAAAAAAAGATTATTTTTAAAACTCGTTTATTTATTACAAGAGAGTAATTCTACACCATAGAACACCACATGCCAGGATTAGGACCACATTTTCTGTCAACCACGCTAAATATGTTTTTAAATTTGTAATTTGTGTTTGTAATTTGTATTTGTAGACGTTATTAATGGAACGAAAATTTCGAGAGCTGTGAGCAGGGTGCGATGGTCTAATTGGTTAAGACATCCGGTGTACTGAATCGGAAGGTCGCAGGTTCAAACCCTGCTCGCACTAGAATTTTTCTTTCCATGTCAAAAACAGCAATAGTTCCCTACGCTGGGTTTGCGTATAAAAAATATTAAAAATGTTTTTAAATATTCAAAAAAGACTTCAGAATATTACAACTCATTACTAAAACAGACTAGCTGGACCCTGGCTTTGGACCCCTTTAAGACCCTCTTTACCTTATATTATGGCTCCGGAAGCATATTTTTCTGTACATAATTTTATTTTCAACCCTTCTCGTGTTCAGGTTATCAATTACGGTAACCCCTTTCTCTCAAAACAATATAACGCACCGAGCCTTTTTTATGCCAATTGGCATAAAAACTTGGCATAGAAATTATGTTATTATGCGAATTTTATATGAGTATGCTGTTCGTGTAAAAAATATTTTTAACATTTTTCTTTTAAATGTAATTTTTGGGACGCCGGTGATTTAAATTTCCTTTCTTATTTTGCATTTTTTTAAATCCTTAAATCTGTTAAGCTGGCTAATTGTAAAAAAAACCTTGTTATATTTTAACATAATTTAGATTTAATTGGACATCAGAAAGTTACCCCTGTTACGTCAATTTTTTTGATTTTAAATTATTTATGTTATTTCCTACTAGAGACAAACCATTCCAAATCCATAGCTTTTGTCCTTCTCGAATTCCATTCGCTTGTAGTGGCCCACAACCCACAACATTTACACAATTTTGTAAAACACTTAAAACAGTAAAGTGTTTTTAAAACCCATTAGCAACAGTCCTTATCAGTGTTGCTCAATCCGTCACAATTAAAACGACCTCATACTTAAATCGTCTACAAAATGTAGTCTTATTTAATATGTATTACGTTGGCTCTCTGCTCATCCCCCTAAGCCGTGGTCGCCACGCTAAATCCAGTCCGCCGTCGCCGGCTGCGGGACAATCCCTCTGTAATCCACTTCTTTATAATGTTTCCTAGAAAAATCTAGCTTCAAGTAATAACTAGAAGTACAACTGCTGTTAGTTTTTAAAGTGGTGTTTAGTTTAGATTTGGTCTGAATATTAGACTTATAAAAATATCCTTGTTATTCCTCGTTTCGTGTGACGACAATAAATCCCAATGCTGGGTATAGGCCTCCCCCAAGTGTCGCCACATTAGCTGGTCCTGTGATTCTTGTATTTAGTGGATTCCCGCGGTCTTTTCTTTTTAACTTCTTGAAAAGCCTTTCAATACTGTACCTTCCGGTACGTGGTTGTCACTCCAGAACCTTTCGGCTAAATTGGCAAGCTGTTCAGCGAGCAATGCGCCCTGCCCACTGCCACTGATTTTTTAAAATCTCCTGCGGATTTCTTCATTTCTGCTTAAATCTCGCACACTCCATTGCCAACAATACTTCAATTATGTTGAAAGCTCAAAAGCATGTCCGCGTCTTGACGTCTCCAGTCTCTTTTAAAATCCTTTGGTGATAGTCCTAAAACTCAGTATTGCGTTCTTACAATTGCGAAATTCGTAGAACTTGGTTGCTGAAATATGAAGCTGCTTTATTTTACACATTTTGTTATTCTCGAGTAACAATTTGTCGTGATGTTTCCGCTCTTTAGAAACTTCCCTGGATAAATTCTACTACAAAAATTGTAACGACATTTTTTAGTGCTGTTTCGCAAAGCATTTACATGTATTTATCAAACTTGTCATAAACGCCACTAACAAGATGGAAACTCTTTATATAATATTTCGACCCAGGCCTCCTTTATCTCAGAAGGACTGAACTGTTATCCTCTACGAGGACTTAGTGTGGGTAGGTGGATGTCAGATGTCTTCGATTTTTTTGTTCTATTACATTCCGATTTCCTCACGATGTTTTCCTCCGCCTGTTTTGAGACTAGTGTACAAGGAATAAATTACACTTACGTAATTTGCCTGCCTATATTCTAACCTACATATAAATCAAAGCCGTTAATACTTGGCCGTCATTGGTGGTACTTGACATAATAATATTTAAAAAGAAATCACCGAATCGATAGCACTTCCGCGAGTGAGCGAGATAGCATGCATCACTCAGGCCACCCTTTAAACGATCTTGATGGCCCCCATTAACGGGCGAGTTATCATAAGTGACACTTGGTACATTAACGGGCGAGTTGTCGTAAGCGACACTTGGAACAAATTGGGCGAGAGAGGAGAGGATCTTGAGGCACGTGTCCTGTTGCCACCATCAATTATTGGAGCGGCACTGTATTATGTTATGGTGGAGGAAATTATTTCCGGGTAACCTTTTTTTTTATTAAGGATGTAGTAAGCGGCGTGGTTGGGCATCGTTTGTTTATTGACATTTGGCCCAACTGTATATGGCATTTTTCTTTAATGTTTTTTTTTTATGTGTGTTTGTGCCTAACCTAGTGTTCGAGATTTTATGCCGCCCATGTGCCTCTGTCTTGGCTTTACATGTCGTCGAGAAATATCTCTCAGGCGTGCTGGTAGTGTCGTAGTGGTTTTTAATGGTGAAAAGGTAAGAACACGCTAGAATTACAAGTTGAGGAGAAAGACAAAAGGAAAAATGAAATAATTTAATTTAAACTATGTACTGATTGAGAAAAGATTCTTCTCTAATAAATCCTAATAAACTTTTATTTAATCTGACTTAGTTAATAAGTTCTGATTCGTACGAAAACCATTATGGATCATAGTTATCCGAAAATTAAATTAAATTACCTATTTAGTAATTCCATTTAATATCTAAGATTTCTGTCCGAAATTAAAAAGAATTTAATATTTCCGACAGACTTCTAGCTACACACACACACACAAGACACACAGCTAGACACAGCTATTTTACCCAATTTATTTAGTGATTAATAAAAGTTTAAAATGCTAAACTTCTTGAATGGAAATCTCTATTAATAAATTCATTTGTATATTTATGGGACTATTAATAGTTATATTTTATTAATTACATAATAAACGACTATCTAGATACTCGAATTAGACCTACTTGTCATTACCATTAAGTGCCTGCTTTGCTAATAGATTATGGTAATATTATGATAACAGCTAATATGTGGTTTCTGTGGTGGTAACACTACATTCAGCCTAGAGAGTAATCTATAATATCTAGGCATTAATTTAGGCTATAATACTTAGTCTTTTAGGTAGTACTATATAGAGTGCTGCTATTAATACAATATTCTGACAATGTGACGATTGATTAGCAATACTTATCTATAACAATATGTTTGGTATAATATCATATAACTGTCATCATCTGCCTAGCCTTTTCCCAACTATGTTGGGGTCTGAATACCGTATTTTACATGGAGCGACTGCCTATCTAATCTCCACAACCCAATTAGTACTGGGTAATACCTGGGTAAGACTGGTTGTCAGATTTTTTGTGCCACTAACGACTGTCAAAGATCTACAAAAGACAGCCGGGACCAACGGATTAACGTAATTTCCGAGGCACGGAGGAAACTCGGTGTGTCATGGACGGTCACCCATCCTCAGACCAACCTAGGCAAGCACGGCTTAACCTAAAGATCGACCCGAGCGGCTGTTATTATTTAGCCACGAGCTCCTCCATAATATCATATAACTGTGTGAGCGTAACAAGTTTGAGAATCAAATGAGCTCAAATAAAAAAGTACTAAAGCTATGTAAAGAACTGTCATAAAAATAAAAATAAACTTAGTGAAGCCCTACGGCATCATCTGCCTCGCCTTTTTCGAACTACGTTGCGGTCGGCTTCCAGTCTAACCGGATGCTGACCGGAATTTTACATACAAATATAGCAACATGACTTAACTGCCAATTTTGACAGGTAATACTTTTTTCGACACAACAAACTAACAAACAGACAACCAACTGGTTGGTTAGGTATAATGTAACATGTCTCTACTTGGTCTTAATTACTGCAACTAGACTATTGTCCCGTTTGTCGTAAGTGTTTATGTCTTTGACTGGCTCGTTGGTATAGTGGTCGCAAGCGCAACTGCTACATGAGGTCCTGGGTTCTATTCCCAGGTCGAGCAAAGTGTTATTGGGTTTTTCCATCAGGAATTTCTTAGTAGTAGCCACTGTCGCCCGCTATTACATGGGACTTAACATAACTGGCAAAATGTGGGTGTACTATGTCTTTGGGTAATCTAATTAAGTAAATGCAGTTACCCCAAAAGGAAATCTGTTTATCATATTAAAACCCAACTTTATAATAACTGAAACTTTTTAAACTAGAACACTTACCCCAAAAATTCTGGCATATTTTCAAAATTACTTCCACGAAAACTTAACAGGGTAACTTCGCCACTTTAAAAAATAACTTTAAGATTCACTAAACCAAGAAGAATAAAGTTAAACTTTATTTTTAAAACTGCCGTATTCTGTTGCGCAGTTTAGTGCGAAACTTTTGCCTGGATATAAACCTAACTGCAACAGAATTCACCTGCCTGGATTTTAAGTGCATCTGAATTCTTAATGCCTGAAGTTGGTCAACAACAAATTTATAGAACAGTGAACGTTTTATTAGATTTAAAACGCTAGTTTTTAGTCCCTGGAATCTGTCAGTCTGATAAGTAGTATTGGAGTGTGGGGAATTAAATTAGAGGAATAGTTGAGAGATGAAAATCTTTATTTTCTTCTGTTTTGATGCTGATGTTGAGTGTCCAGATTATTTAGTTCTGAGTCAGCGGTTGTTTTATGCGCTCTCAACGTAACGCAAAAGTCTCAAATCACTACATAGTATAAAACAAAGTCGCTTCTCGCTGTCTGTCCCTATGTATGCTTAGATCTTTAAAACTACGCAACGGATTTTGATGAGGTTTTTTTTAATAGATAGACTGATTCAAGAGGAAGGTTTATATTTATTTATTGCACCCGAGCAATGCCGGGGCGGGTCGCTAGTATACTCTAAAATTTTGTAGTCTTTAAAATGTAATATTCTTTAATTTGGAAGAATTAAATTCAAAATGATTTAGGCTTTTGGTCAGACCAGTCGTTCCATGTATACCGTACCGTTTCTACTGGTATTATGGAAGCTGTCTCCAACATAGTTGGTAAACAGCCGACCGTTTCCAATGATTAAGGCTAAGACACTGCTGTTCAAAATACTGGGACAATCTAATTAATAACTTATAGTGGTCAATCAATATTCCCGGTATTCAGCTGCATCCGGTTAGACTGAAAGCTGACCCTAACATAGTTGGGAAAAGGCTAGGCAGATGATGATGATGATGATGGTTAATCAATATTCCTGGTAAAAATATTTCATCTACAAACTCCCAAATTCCTTTATAAATCAAAATATTTAATCTCTAAGTTAATCCAAAACCGAAATGACGTTGCAAGAAAAATCAAATTAGCAGTCTGTACGGAGTCTGTCAATATAGCCATTTTCTTTTTTAGCTCCCGCCGAAATTAGAGCGGGCTCTCGAACATTCTCCAATATACCAATTTTTATCAGTATAAAAGCTTGTGAAAATTCAATTATGGATCCAATAAAGTTGTCAAATATCAACACTACGGGCGCGGTACGTCACGATTAGGGCGTCCATCCGCTCGTCGTGTCACGGATTTGTCCTGGGACGAGGAGGACGAATTATTTTTAGTTCGGACAGTGGGTGACTTGGAGGTGAAGGTTCTGATTGGGTGAGGGCGATGATGCGATGTGCTGTCTGGAGGCTGGGCCGTATAAAATTGAGTTGGATGCAATGGACATATGACGTAAGGTAGACGAGATAAATAAAATGGAATTAAAGTATTGCCACAACTAATACACTTTCTGCTTGAGATACTAAACTTAAATCCACTGTCTTGCTTGATTTTATACTATTAAAGTAATAATCCAAAAACGTTTTTAGCTCTGAACTTTGTTGAACATCTTCTAACAGACAAAATGCCCAGCTTTCATAACCTTACCAAAAATAAAATGCTTTTTAACCTAACTTGTCTCAAATATTAATTACACACATCAACACCCTACTCATAGGCCCCGCGTGCGGGCATTTTTTAAAAGAAACATTTTTTCACCAACTTCGGCAAAGTTCGGAACTTTTCGTATTTTATCCACTGATTGCGTCGTCACTTGCCAATCATTTTGGTTTGAAACATTTTGATAAGTTGATGTATCACCATTGAGGTCCTAACTTTTAAACTTAGTTGATAGGTATTGGTGAGCTCGCAAAGTTATTTTGTGGAAAAAAAAATGTGAATATTTTGGGAGAAAGTTAAGTTTTTTATGCGAAGATATTTCGATTTTATTTTTGTAAGAATTATTTTTTTATTTTATTATATTTAATTCAAGTAACAGGACTCACAAAGTTAGTAACAATATTTCCTTACAACTATGTTAGTAAACTTAACCTACACACTTAACCTAACACTGTCTCACATTATAGATTTATGCGAATCCCTGCTACAAGCTATTATACTAAGATTGAGATTTTTTGGTTTTTCTCAGTCAAAGATTGCGATAGAAGCACAAAATTATGATTCCGACATAAAGCGACATTTATAGAAAACTCAAAAAAATTTTGGATGAGCTACCGAAAACCATAATTATTTATGTCAATGTTGTCTAATGATTTTGTAGAAAAGTTCAAATAAAACTGTTTATTTCATAATATACATTAATAAATAACCATAAGTAACTAACTTAATGATAAACATTATCGGTTGACAGCGTTGAGGAGCAGTTTTTGGACGCCATTTTACAGTTTATTGTAGAAATAGGAAACGGTCTGAAAGCGATTTCAACTTATCTAGCCCCACTGGATGGGTTAATAAAAGAATATGCCGAGACAAAAGATACAAGACTACCAACCTGTCAATCGATCTCCGCAACAACTGGGTGAGAGTTGCCGAGAATCGAGATAAGTGGCGTGCGATTAAAGAGGCCTATGTACAGCAGTAGACTGCTGTAGGCTGATGATGATGATTTTGTTATTCTCGTATATTTCGTGCTGAAATGGAACAAGTCGGCTAGAAATGACCCTAAAGTGATCTCCAAGAAAAGAGCCGCCAAAAATATTTGAAAACTACAAGCAACCCAAGATCGAAACGTTACATATTCCGATACCCGATGAACGTCCTATCCGCCTTCATAAGCAAATTCGTCGACGATCCCATATATATGAAGCCTCCCAAGCAACACCTGATTCAATAAAGCAAGACAGGTCCGGACTCTTGGATAACAAGATCCCTGACATCCCCGGCCCTTTCCTCATAATAAAATTGGAAATCCCACTCAATAAGGCCCCGGAATTGGACGAAAGGACTCAAAACTTGGTCCAATTAGACAAACAGAGAATAGAAAAAAAAATGTTTCAAACGTTAATTCTCTTTTGATGTATAAAGGATTTTTATTCGCCTTTGAATTTTTTATTAGCTCTCGAGTATTCTTTGTTTTTTTTTCAAATTGAAAAGGTCCGTATTAAAATTAATAATGCTATGAATCGAGTGGGTCCGCTTTGATTTCATGTCAGCCAATGTTGAGCGAGGCATGGGTGCTTTTTTAAAAAAAAACTAGTCTTTGATATGGTGAAATCGTGAATTCTAGGAGTTCTTGATTTAATGTAGAAATATGGCATAGCAATTGGTACTTGTGTGAAACATACGACTTTTAGTTATAAAGTCGCACTTGTAAGAAAGACTGAAAAGTCAACCGAAAAACTTAAAGAAATATGAAGATAATCCCAAAGGTGCTTTCTGTGGTCTTCCTTCTATTTAACAAATTTTATTATTCCGCCTATCTCAATAAAAAAGCCATGTATTCAAGCATCTAAATTCAAATAGCCGCACTTGATTTAAAACTGTGAACGTCGTGAAATACTGCAAAACTTTCAGGAGTGTATGAGAATTTCTGAAAAATCTCTATGAAATGTTACTGAAGAGAAGTTGGTAACTTCGCGAATTGGCTAGCAGATGCTTTAGAGATTTTTTGATCTAACTTGCAATCTTCATGTTCTGTGAGTTTGTGACAATATTTTGTTTGAAGACGATCTTGTGGTAAGCTTTGAATTTTTCAGTTAGTTTTATAAGAAAAAGAATAGAAATATTTTGCTGTTTCGGTATCACAAAAAGGTTGCTTTATCTTTTATGTAGCGTACGTAACTATTCTTGGATCGAAAATACAACTAGCCTGTAGCTTTTTGTACTAACTGGGTTGTGGAGGTCAGGTAGGCAGACGCTCCATGTAAAATGCAATTGCGCCCGGTTGATGGCAATAGACTCCCCCCTATTACATGGGACGGTAACATAACTGGTGAAATGTTGGTGTATTGCGTAGCGTGTGATTTATGAATGCATTTTTGTCGTACCTAATTACTTCACAAGTACTGAAGACTCTGTAAACATACGCTGTTAGGTTTCGATACTGTCAATTTTCTGACCCTATACTGAAGTCAGCTTATTGCAAATTTCATGATACTGAACGCAATCGACTGGTCCGCGTTCAATAGTTGCCAATGGCAATATTACACTGAAACATCTTAAACGCGTTTAAGATGTGCTGATCACGTTCAATTTTATTGGTATTATTCACGCTTAGTAACAATTATAACGACATCATTAAGAAAATAATAAGCCAGGAAATAATAAGTAGACAATTTATAGCAATGAGCAATCATAATTACGATCGCGGTAAAATGCCTGTAATGAGCGAGCGGCGCCTGGTGTGTAATCATAGCAATAAATATTAGTAATTAACTTATTTCCCAACGCGCATGTAAGTATGAATCAGAAAGTGTATTATTTCTGGGTTATTAAGAATTACTGTTTCACCAATTAAGGTAAGATAATTTTCGCCATAGATTTTAGTTAGTACTTTACATGCGTGCACTGACTAAATAAATAATAAAATTCTTTATTTGAATACAGTGACAACATTGTTACAGACGTCTTAAGATATAACATACAGACATTATGTCCCACAGATAGGTCCAATGGCTCTTAAACTAGGTTTTCACCTGTGACTTGGGAGACAGTGTTTCACCATTAAAAAAGTCATTATGTATGTCATAGGTAACCAAAAATGTAGCGAAAAAAAGAAAAAATATTAACCAAAAGTAATTTCTTCAATAGATTAATTAATTAATACCAAATCACAATCATTGGAAACATGAAGTGCATGATAGTGTGTTGTGAGGGTGTGTGTGTTTCTGTGTGACTAGACATGCCCATTCAAATCTGTATGGTTTTTCCTTAAGATCATCTAAGGTACTAATGACATACGACCATAAACATCCACCACGCCGTACAATCGCACACACCACAACTAACTCAGGAGTCTAACAAAAGTACAGTCGCACACAGCGCCACCTCGCAGCACTGTACCGAAAGCGGATATGACATAACATGATCAGACCAAGACAATGTCTGGAGTTTAAAAGAGACTATGATGACTTTCCTTGTTAAAGTGAGTGGTCAAGAAAAGTGATCATCATAATCATCATTCTCTTGTCGTTATCTCAATTAATTTGGGGTCGGCGTAGCATGTCTTTTCTAATAGAGAAGTGTGGAAGAAGAAGGCATGCTGCGCCAATCCCCAATGAATTGGGGTAGCGGCAGGAAAACGATTATGACCACTTTACTTGTTAAAACAAATTATTATGATAAGTGGTGTGTTTCTAGAAGCTTGTCCAAAGGGATGGCTAAGTAGACCGAGACGTAACGCACCGGATCAACGTTGGATGGATGAAATGGCGACATGTCACTGGAACAACTTGCGACCCACGGATGCCCCTCAAATTAAAGGGTAAATTATACAAATCCGTGATTAGACCTGTCGTACTGTATGGATCGGAATACTGTGAAGAAGATGGATGAAAAAAGATTGCATGTAGCGGAGATGAGAATGTTGAGGTGGATGTGTGGTGTGACAAGAATGGATCCTTATCCATTAAGGAACGAGTATATTAGAGGAAGTTTAAAAGTTGCGCCAGTTACAGAAAAGCTAAAAGGGAATCGACTGTCTTGGTATGGGCATGTGATGAGGAGGGACGAATCGCATGTGACTAAAAGAGTGATGAATATAAACGTTGATGGATGGAGAGGGAGAGGAAGACCAAAGAAACGATGGATGGATTGTGTGAGGAATGATATGAAAGTTAAAGGAGTAAATGATAGCGTGACGGTTGACAGACGAGATTGGAAGAAAAAAACGTGTTGCGCCGACCCCAAGTGACATGGGACAAGGGCAGGAAGATGATGGTGTGTTTCTATAAGTCTACTTACTTACAGAGACGATGACGCACAGGAAGACAGCTCAAATTAAAATTTTACCCCAGCTTTCCCAGTCACATATCTTCTATCCTGCTCGCACTGTCAAATAAAATATTTGCGTCACGCAAATATTTATTTCTGAACTAATACTTAATAGTATCACTATGTAAACAAACATTTTGGTGACATCTCAAGTAGCTTACCGCATAATTAAACTAACCACACTACTGAACACTGTAACCATGTAAACGCCACACTAAACTAGAACATGGCGAACTCAAAGCTAATAGGACAGATACTTAATTATTCTCAATCAATAATGTTACCTATGTGAAATTAATTACTTGTATTACTACTAATCCTTGAGTGAGCCAATTTGCGTGCATTTCACTATTAGAGGCTCATTGGCTCTTTGGGATTGAGCATTAATCTTGGTAATATAATTGGGTGTTGGAATAGAATTTGTAGATGAAGAATTTGAGGTCAGTAAATACCAATTAGGATTCAGTTTGATGTACGAACGAGGACGAAGCAAAATTAATGTGTTAGTTTATGTAAAGCGTACCAGGCGGCGTTCTGAAGTTCCTGCCTAACTTCATGGGAAAAATGCATAAGTATGTTAGTTACAAATTTCACATAAGCTGAACCGCAATTACAATTAGTTTTTTTTTAGAAATTGTGATTTTTCCCTTTATTTATATTTTTACAAATCATTTACAATTTTAAATATTCCTTAGAAAAAAAAACAATATAAAAACATTTAAAAATATAAAAATTTGTAGCCCACCGGTATAGGGAACAGTGTCCAAGGTACCGGCGGTCAGGGCTTCAGAGAGAGGAACCTCCTAAAAATACGAGCCGTGTCCAGGAGTACCGCTTTCTGAATCAAGCTCTTGATCCAGCTGCCTAACGAGAGCCTACTCAGGTATTGGTCGAGGCTCTTGGCAATTAAGCTTTGGGCTGATACAACAATTGTGATGATTATTATTATTTCACCCAGCAGAAATGACGATTTTGATACTAGAAGTATCAAAATCGTCATTTCTGTTTAGGTTTTTTTTAGTTTCCTTCTATGTCCCACTACTACAGGTACTCCTGCGGTACATCGAACCACCCTCTCGCCATCTCTTTCCAGTTTATGTTTGGATTATTTAAATTTCTGGAACTAGGCGAAAATTGAGCGCGTTCTTTTATTATTTTAAAATTCAGGATTATAAGTAATGTCATGTAATGGATATGATGTCCAAATAATATTCAAAGACGGTAGTTATACGATTACACCTAAATTGAACCCTGTAACACATCACCAAAGTATATTCGCGCACTCAAAGCAAATCACGAGCGCAATATATTCGCAATAAAATCATCTCTAAAAGCACTTCACAGTATCAAACGTCAATTTTACAATTTTATGCGATAAAGCGTGGAGGAAATCTTACGTAAACAAGAAAATATTGCTATATCTGGCGAGGTACACTCATGTACATTTGTACAGTCACACACATGACTCGTTTTCGTATAAAAATCGAGAAATGTTACATCAAACTTTTCTGCAACGGTGGGTACAGTCGTGAGGTGCAGTTCTAATAAAATGAAACAGTTTTTCATGATTAACTGACCTACACACGTGAGTAAGAACGTCTAATAAAAATTGTCTGAGAGTGGTTGCTAAACGCTTGTTTTAATCCGAACATTTAATTCTTATTTTCATTGAAATTTGAATATAAAATAAAATAAAAAATGAAAAAATAGAATAAAAAGAGTATAGTATAGTATAGTATACTAGAGTATAGTTGAGTATAAATTGGCGAAATACGAAATTAAACTGTGTTTAATTCAAAAGTGGATACAAAACTTAATGTTGTATTCAGTTTGTATACATTGTATTTAGTAGTTTGCGTGGTACTCTTTCTTGCTGCATTTTAAATAGCCTTCGGTTGCTTCTTTATTGTGCCCACTGAAGGTTTGGTCATCTGGTACTGACAAATTGCAGACTGGCTGAGGAGACCGGATACTGACTCTTCAGATAAATATCTGTCAGGGTATGGTGTCCACAGCCGCGTCTAAAATCTGTTCGTACCGACTTAACTGAACCTGTATTTAGCCAAATAGTCTTAATGCATTAACTACAACATATCATTACACCTGTAATCCCCCAATTGGTTTGGTAGAGGTGTACTTACTAGTACAACCACATTTCGTCAGTTATGTTTACGCCTCATGTAATAGGGGGCGAGCCTATTGCCATCAACAGGGCACAAATCCAGTCTCCGTGACTGCTACTGTGAAGTTCCTGATGGAAAAACCCAATAACACTTTGCCCAATCCGGGAATCGAACCCAGGACCTTATGCTCAGCAGTCGCGCTTGCGATCACTCGACCAATGAGACAGTAACAACAACTAGAGCTTGAAAAGCACACCGAAACAAAAACAAATCAAATTGTTCACGACGATACCATGAATAAAGAAGCCCATCCAATAGAAGAAACTATTATAACAACCTATGAGCTCCTCGTGTACAGTCGCGCACACGAGTGCAGTCGGTGCGATAAAAGCGCCGCGGAAGCGCGGAGTGCGCGGTAAACGACAGCCGGTGTCCGCTTCCGGTACAGTGCGCGAGGTGACGCTGTGTGCGACTGTACTTTTGTTAGACTCCTGAGTTAGTTGTGGCGTGCGCGATTGTACGGCGCGGTAGATGTTTATTGTCGTCTTTTTGTGGTAGTTTTTAGGAGTTATTGACCTCATCATATACCAAAATTATGTTATTTTTTATTGAGGACACATAATGTTAACTAAACTGCTATTCTTTGCAAAAGATCTCCTAAAGTGTGAGTTCAAAACATGACAATTGTGTAGACAATTTTCAAAAATTGGTTACTTACTGACAAAGAAAAAAAGCTAGTGGAAAATTATTAAAAGTTCTGAATTAAATGGGGGAAAAAACACAAACTTGTAGTGAGCAACCCTGATTCATCAATGCACTCTTCTTAATTAGTATAGAACTTTTGACTCTGATTTTTATCGGCAGGCAACAAAAACCGGCACCATACTATTAAGCGAAAAAGCGCTTCAAAAAGCGGAACACTTATCCCAGCATCTCATATCCAATTCTCAACAAAACACGTAACGTTTATTAGCGATACTAAGCGCTTCAACACGTTGACCGTATTTCGGGCGCCATCCGTATCAAGACTTTAGATTTCCCCGAAGACGAGTTGCGAACTTGTCTCGCTTACCCAACTACTACTTACTATATATGTATGTTTGTTTGTGTGTGGAAAAGTGTAAAGTGCTTAAAACTTTAGCTGGACGCGGATAGATGGGATGGCGCTGTTGCACCGGGGGTCTCGATGCATTTTAGATGGTTAATTGGGTTTTGAGTCGTCAGGCCTTCGGGTAAAGTTAAAGTTGAATTAAGTAATGAATTGGGAAGTGATAGCGAAAATGACTGGCAATACTATTTAGTTGACGATGACGCGTTTGAATGAATGAAATGTTGATGGATGGAGAGGGAGAGGAAGACCAAAGAAAAAATGGATGGATTGTGTGAGGAATGAAATGAAAACAAAAGGTGTAAATGATTGCGTGACGGTTGGCAGGGGAGAATGGAAGAAAAAAACGTTTTGTGTCAACCCCAAGCAACGTGGGACAAGGGCAGAAAGGTGATAATATCGATGATGTAATGGGTTCGTCAGTCCGTGGTTAGTAGTGCTTACTCTCATTAAGAAATAGAGAATAGCATTGACAGCCTGTAATTGACACTCCTGCGCGACAAAAATACAGCCATTTAAACTACCTGGATGACGCTGGCTCAAGAACGTGAAGCTTGGCAAAAGCAAAGAGAAGCCTTGGATGAAGTCGGGTTGTAGATGATGCTGAAGCTGAAGATATCTGTACTAACCTAAAGTTTGTTTTGTGTTTTTAAAAAACGTTGCCCCACACTAAGAATTTCTCCTGAATCGTGGGTGCGTTTACAAACATTTAAACTCACGTATATAAACAGCCAGACCCGAAACAACTATCTCCAGGCCATACAAATATTTGTTCCGTGCGGGAATCAAACCTGCGACACGCAGCGTAGCAGGCAATCGCTCAGCCACTGCGCCAACCGCGCCGTCAAACTACCATACAAACAGATAGATGAATACTCTTTATTAAGTACAGAATATAAATTTACAGATATAGAGTGACAGGTTAAGCGGTCTTATCGCTAAATGCGATGAAGTGACAGACACAGACTCGTCACCACAAACACCCCCATTAACCTCCATCTCATTCATTCCACCATAAAAATGTAAGCACCTCCTTACGCTAACACAGTCCCACTAATCATGTTGAATCAAGCCACCGTTTGATCCACAAATCCGCCTCACAACAGCCAGTAATCATCCGTAATCATTCGTAATCCACAGCAATTATATCACAAAGCCGTGGTCTTTAATAGACAATCAAAGGGAATAATTTTGGACGGCGATTATTTCAAGTGAAGGCACGAGGGCCGACTGCCCTTAAGGACGGAACGTCAAGCACCACAGTTTAATTAATGAAACCCTGTGATGGTACGCCGGCGGATTTAATTGAAGTTAAGTTGGTTGAAACATGCGCGGGGCGTTGCTGGTGCTGCAAAAAGAGCGTTCCGGGTGTATTATGGCCGTCTTAATCTTCATTTAAAGACGTTTTTCTGGTGGGTTTTAAAACGGTTCCTGAAAAGACGATAGGTTTTTAAAATGTGTCGGATAAAGTGCCGTAAAACTAGTTCTTAAACTGAAGTCACTTCATACAAAAAAAAATACTTTCAACAAAAATCTAAAAAATAAATTGGGTGTCCTCTTGTTTCGCAGACAGAAATCTCGTAGAATTTCGTTTCGCCGAAAATGTTTCAAATAATATTTGGTTCTTTTATTTTTATTTCCAATATTATTGTTTTAACGACTACCTATTTACTTCTATATTCATATTTCACAGAAATACAATTCAATGAATTATCTAATCACATTTTTTTATTTAACAAACTTATCAAACGGTAGAATTATTTTTAACGAATATTGTTTGTTCGGTGTATTTTTCCATGGTATTTCATTTCAACGAAAATGTAAAAGTAGCCGTTATGCTATCCATAATTTTATAAATAAATGCACACAGTCGAATGCGTCTATCGTACCCCTATTTTTGATGTTGTTTTGTATACGCTACTCACCACATCAACATAAACAAAGCATTGTGGCAAGAAAAACTTAGGATGCAAGAGCGAGTGACTTGGGGCACACCGACACCGGACAGGACAGTTAGGTTACGTTAAACCCTGCAGAAAGAAATAGGAGCAATTATTACAACATTTTGACCTTGATGTTGAAATGTTTAGTTTACTCCGACCAAATAGGTAAGGTTAGGTTAGAACCGTGACCAACTACGCGCGAGCCGAACGAGCGAAGCGAGCGGTGCCGCGGCAGCGGCCGGCGAGCGCTACGTCAAAATTGGTCGCAGTAATAAAATTAGGGCACTCCAACAATTATGAACCGCAAAATAAACACAGTACGTACGTGTATATTAAGTCACTATTAATGAGAATAACAAGATAACCCGTATTGTTTTTGTGAACGCGGTGTTGTTATTTTATAGAAGGGTATGCATTTTGTCAAAGCTATGAATTGAAACATTTAGAAACTGTCACTCGATAAAATGTTTTTCATGGAAATAAGTTTCATATTAACTAAACAATATAAGTATAAAGAATATTTGATTTGTTATTCTATGATATAAATATCGAATCATTAATTTTATTTGTAACAAAAATCTACGATTTAATTTTCTTCGAAGTAAGTATTCTGCGTATTGAGTATTCTATAAAATGATAATATGAGAAAAAAGTTATATAAAATGAAATTCTATAAAACTTTTGTTTATAAAACAGTGTACAACCAATAAAAAGATCTGTTATCTGTGTTTGTTTCGCGAGTCTCTCCTCAGAATAGTCGGATAGTATGTACAAATCTCATCATTGAATGTATAAAAATAGTTGTCAACAATATTATTTACTGAACAAAATATACATTTTACAAGGAAATTAAATCGCCATTTCAGATCGAGAGCGAGCGTGCAAAATATAAAATAAACTAAAATGATACATTGGTATTTATTTCGCCAACCAACTTTGGTATCTGGTGCTGGCCTCATAAATCGTTACAAACCAGCTTAGCACCGAGTCGTGTTAGCACGATTTAATATATTTATTATATTTAAAGAATTTTAAAAAATGTGTCTGTAAATTATTTTTATAATGTTTGCGGGTACATTTTTAATCTGTGCTGTACTTGCTTCTATTTTCACATTAAATAAAAATGTTAGTCTGCATAAAAGCTGCTTATTTAATCTATTTATAAATCGCGTTCATGTGTCCAATGACATGAGACATAAGGTTTTTCAAAAATAAACAGTGTCTCTGTGTCTAGATTTTAATGTCTTTAGTTTAATGAATGCGAAAAGTGTTGCTAAAAGTGCTGTAGACTGTGAGTTATTATTTTTCTAAAACACAACTACACACGCACCAGTTTTTATGAAATTATTTTTTTCCGGTTTCCTCACAATTTGTTTTCTTTCACGACTTGTCTTCTTTCACCGTTTTGAGAGACAGTTATGATAATTAAGGGCAAATTCCGTAAGCGACCGCTGACTACAAGCCGCAGCAGCAGCGAAGTTACCCAATCGTAACGACAGATCGAAGCGACACGACGGGTTTCTATGTCTAACTCTGCTTTAGTAGATGGTGGAACTGCTGCCCACGTGCGGCTTGCGATCTTTGATCATCTTTGGAATTTTACCTTTAGGCAAAAAGTTAAGCCCTAGGTAATTTCAATTTCATTAAGATTTGTATACTAAATCTGTTCTCAAAAAACCTTATCTTATAAGTCGAGCCATATTTCGTATTCATGAAAAATTTGGTTTAGCCGTTATTTTTCAAGCTCTGCCGATGACACAAAACATAATATTTTTACACCGGAGCTAAAATAACAGAGGAATATAAGAAAATCCTGTTTTGATGCGGTTCAAGTTACGAGCGGGCGCGTTATAAAGTTATGTCGATACAAGTGGTGTCGTAAATAATGCGTTTGTTTTAATATGCTCTTAAAATTTTACAAAACAATTTTATGTGTGTAGTGAAGCTCATGAGAAAATTATATGGGTAATTAGGTTTAAAAGAGTTATTGCTATAATCTGGGGCTGATTTTGTGATTGCGAAAATACAAAGCATAACAGTAAATTCTCTCCTAAAGCTCATAGTATAACTGTACCTCGCGCATAAACAGAAACAAGTTGTGATTGCTACGGCGTAGCTCCTTGCTGCTACGCCACCTACGCTCGTAGCCATCTCGTAATCAAAACAATTTTTTAACCATGTCTTGCCAAATATCTTTACTCTATTAAGGGTGGGTGGGTTCCGTACCCGAAGGGTAACCAACGGGATCCTATTACTAAGCCTCCGTTGTCCGTCCGTCTGTCTGTCAGCGGGCTGTATCTCATGATCCGTAATATACGGATCATGATACAGGTCATGGTAGACAGTTGAAATTTTTTCAGAATTTGTTTTTCTGTTGCCGTACATTTTTAATTTATTATCATTTGTAGTAAAAGAAGCTTCCCTGCTACGATGGTACGGAACTCTTCATGCGCGAGTCGGACTCGCACTTCGCTGTTTTTTTTTAACTACAGACGATAGTTATTTCCTCATCAAACATCAACAAAAACCCATAAAATTTGATTTAAAACTTCTTTTAATTTTAAACCGCTCCCTCTGATCCCTCGTACCAGCAGGTCAGCTATGGACCTCAGACGTGGATTCAGCGCATTATGGCGTTGACACGGGTCTCGCAGCTTACTCGACGTTATATAAATGTTGCCTCTTACTTCTCATTATTGTCACTTTTTGCAAGCAAGCCGAATATTTTTATGACGGCTGACAGTTAATAAGTTGGCTGTTGATGAAGATTTTTCGTGAATATATTAGTTTGAGTTACGTCGTGTAGGTATTTAAGCTTTTACGTAATCACTTTGTTATGGTTTCTACTGCTGGGATACAGGCCTCCTCTCTATCAGGGAGGGAGGAGTGGGGGCATAATCCACCACAGTTGCTGGATGCCACATGTCTCCGAATTTTTGGTTCTAGGACATGCCCGTTTCCTTATAACAAGCTTTTGTTTGTCAAGACATGAATATTTGCTGATTTATTATTTACAAAAAAAAAAAAATATTTAAAATTTACATAATTAAAAATATTCTTCTAATCTCTAGAAGTTAGTCGTGTTAGTACCTACCAACCTAATTTTTAAAAAATCACCTCATTTCGATGATTGCTAAATCGATTATCCCAATTCATACACCACTGAACATATACATCCAAAGAAACATTATGTAATAAAGATCTCTCGCAAAAAAAAAAATGGCCATCACGGGACGCCCGGCAGATGTGAAACATCTATAGTATGTTAATATTAGAATTCATAATTAACAAAAAAATCTATAGTGAAATATTAAGTAAAATAAAGAATAAAGAAAAAGATGTTACGTCAGTAAAATCAATTTATTTTTCTTATTATTTTAATTAAAACTGACGTTATTTTCATTTTTATTTACTCACAACAATCGTTCCAAAACTAACTTTATACATAGAGGAGGCATCACGCCATGACAGCGTCATGCCATCTTCCGTCACAGCATACGAGTAAGTTTTACTGCCCAGGCGCTGATATATATGTTTCACATCAAAATAACTTTAAGAACGTGTAAAAATATTTCCGTCATTCTGAGTTGAAACTAGGTTGACATGCAGCTGTCATTTTATAGATAATATGTCTCTTTTACTTTAGTTTGACTGCCACTCCTTAGCGTTTTATCTCCGTCACTTTTTACGATGTTTTTACTACTTTAAATGTAAACTATTCACTTGGGACATACGATGTAGTTATGTTATATGCTGCTAAGTTTACCTATGTCGTTGGGCTACAGGTTGTAAGTAAGCATGAGGTCCTGGGTTCGATTTCCAGGTCGGTCAAAATGTTATTGAGTTTTTCCATCTGGTAGTTCTCAGAAGGAACCTGGAATCTGAATTCCGTTACCGATTAATGGCAATAGGTTTACCCCCCTTAACACAACTGAATAATTGTGGGTGTAGGGTAGGTATCATAAATAAATGTGGACAGCTAGAATAAATTCCATTTCTTTATTTTTATTTTATTTATCCATATGTGCCATTTAATGGCAAATTAAAATAAACTGATTTTTATTTTGACTTTCATTTAGATCACCTCTGCGTCGCGCTTCAGGAAAAATATGTGTAACACAGTGTGCAAAATCTATGCTGCAATAGGTTATGTTTTGGGGTCAGCTTCCAATCTAACAAAAATATCATATTTTATACGGAGCGGCTGCACTCCAGCGCCGGCAATCCAATTATCTTCTATTTTTTAACACGAAGACTATGCTGACGTTTACGGGGGTACAACTTTTAGCGATATTTTTCAAATTAAAAATATGTGGTCACTCGATATGACAAAATTACACTTATTTTTTGGTGTAGGAATTTTATTTATGATCATAAATAAGAATTATGGTAGAAAACAGAGAATTTCTACTTCATGATGCTCCTGCTCCTTTCCCATGTTACTTGGGGTCGATGCAACATAGCTGGTAGCAACTGGATGAGAGTTGCCGAGGATCGAGTTGAGTGGTGTGCGATTGAGAAGGCCTATGTCCAGCAGGACTGCTGTAGGCTGATGATGATGATAATGGACAAGAAAATCCACGTCTTCACTCTTTTCAAGTAAACGTATGTCGAATTTCGGACTGCTGACTATCAACTAAACTCATACGAAGTCGAATCACACATCTGAATCCGTCTGATTGATAGGTCCGTATCAAACATTAAACCTACTTGCTAAAGCACTCAAATCAAATATCTATTCAGCCATAACCTTTTTTTTATAATAAAACAAACCAAGTGAAAAATAAAACAATAAAAACCGTTTCTATAAAAAATAACCATTTGTCTATAGAGGGAAATGCCTGACAGTTGATGAATAACAGTTTCCTAAAAGCTATTAGATTTAGCATAAATCTGTCTAGACTGATTTGTTATAGTTGTCTGGAAAACAATATCAAAATTATTCTTTATAGAAATAACCATAATATAAAAACGCCATTTGCGTTCGTCATTCGATCTAGCTACAAACATATCCCAACATTATAATTTGATGGATTTATTTTCAATATAAACTTAGTTATTTTGAGATAATGAATTCAGAATTCTAGGTACAGATAAATAAATGATAATAAAACAGTTACCTATTTTACAATGGTGCTCTTATCAAATATAGGTGCAAATTATAAAAAGCATCGGGGAAATAATTGTGGATGCGGCTCTAATCACTGACACCTCATAGACTTGGTCACATATGTCAGTGTTTGTGTCCGGAGCCACGTCTAGACTTTGTCCGCACCGGCTTATTCAAGCCAGCAAGTTCAAACACTATCTATGATAACACGAAATATGAATAAAATCATTTCTTGTAATTACTTGCACAATGCTGCTTTATCTATATTATCTACAAGTTCTCCAACAGAATATTCAGAAATTGCAGGAACATAGAGCTGGTCATTATTAACGTTTGACTTCTCGCTGTAGAGTCACGGTAGAGCTGCACAGTCTATAGAGCGTAGAGCTCACTGCGCTAACCCGCGTTACTGCCGCCTGATGTCACAAAGCGTTGTCTTTGCCTTTATATCCTTCACCAGAATGAGTGAAAAACTGATTTGTATACCCTCAGGTAACGGTTAGAACGTCGAAGCTGTAATTTAAAGAAATATTTTCTTTCACTCCAATCACAGATTCGATTTATGCCCGGTTGATGGCAATGGACACGGGACTTAAACATAACTGGCGAAATGTGGGTGTACTAATAGATATACTTCTGACTAACCCTTGGGGGATTACAGGCGTGATGTTATGTTTAAGAAAATAAATGTAGTAAACTTAAAAGGATTTCCCCGCAATTACAGATACAGGTAACTAGCATAAACATCCAAAACTAGAACAAATATCAATAGTTTAGCATTGTCTTATATGCAAAGAGGTAAACATACTAACATACACAAAATACTGTCAAACTAACAGGGATAACAATTGAAATATTTTTGTTTGAAAACGCAGCACCACCGCGCCAATTATCTCCAATTATTCAATTCTCCAATTTTACTCAATTATTTAACATTGGTATAAGGGACTGTTGTAATAAGAAGTCAATAACTGTTTTACCCTTGATCTTTGAACGTTATTTAATCCCGGTTTAAGGTGCGGTCAAACCGACCGGACCGGACTCCGGACAACGGACGCTACTGAAAGTGCCAAACTCGTCCCCAAATTTTGGGCCGACTCAATTTAAATTGTCATCGACACACTAAGAAGAATTTCTACCAAAATTCAGTGTCGGCAAGCAGTCCAGTGTCCGGTCGGTTTTGACGGCACCTTAAAATTGCTCGTAAAGATATTATGTCTCAATACCGCTTTGCCTCTTTGCTATTCTTGTTTTTGCTTAGGTTTTTTAATATGTATTAGTTTATTATTGTATAAGGTTATTTTGTGTATTTTATCAATGGGCCTTAGCTGCCTGATAATAAAATGGTTATTTTATTTAATTTTGCCTCAAATAATAGTTGATTTTTCGACCACTACAGCCATATATAACCACAACAAGCGAAAAACCAGCCAGGACCCCTCAAACCCCAACACACCAGTAATGAGAGGAACACAAGAAACACATAAAAAAATCAACGCGCGTCCGAATCCTAACGAGTTTGACGTAGGTCGGCCATGACAGCGCGTGACGTCACAAAAACCTTTAAGAACCAGGATTTGAGCCGACTTTTGGACGTGGAGTGACGGGTTGCATGCTGCTAGTTGGAGAGTTAATGGCACGTAATGGAATATTCCTGTTGTTGTTGTTCGTTTCCTAAGGGTAAGATTGACAACTGTTGTTGGGAAGATAGAGGGTAACATCTTAAGGAACCCCTTTTTGTAGGTGCTCCAGAGTATATCTGTGTTCACATGTATAAGATTTCATAGTTATAAATCTATTTCACTGCTGGATTGAACACTGCTTGATGGTACACCTCTGCATAAGGAGAACACAGGCGCGATCAAAATGTGGAAAAGAATTAACTATAATTTCGTATAATAAAATAATTAGTGTATTTTTTTGAAATCTTGACCATAACCCGTTACGTATTTCTTGAAAACACTAAGACTGATTGATTAATTAAATCTAAAAATCCACAAAGTCATTTACTTGGACGTTCTTAGAATGGCATGACAAGAAAATTTTTTGGCAAAAATAATGGGTACTCAAAAACACCAAATAACAAAATCTTCAAAATGAACTGCTGTGTCTAATTTTCCCCTCCACCACAAACGTTTATAATCCCCAAACTTTCACACTTTTAAATTTTAAACGTTTCCAAAAATAGTCGAAAGAACGGCCATTAAAGAAACAAACTAAACCATTACTGGAGTTAGGGGCAGTACGTTTTCATTACCACCGTTGAGAACGAAGGGAGGATTCGATTCGATTCAGCCTGTTATTGCCTCTTAATGGCCTGGTTAATGAAGCTTCTTTTAATATATATGCAGGTGTGCTAGGTTGGTGAACTTGGTGAAGCTGTAAAGTAGGTTTATTTTGGTGTCTTATGTAAGGTTCTTATCGTCCAAAGTTACACAAAAGCACACTTCGTCTTCTTTGCGTCTCAATGAACTCAAATAATCCCCGCCCATTATATAGCCAGCTCGTTCGTTTAAATCCTGGAAGATGCAGATGGCAGTCCAGGTTGGGCAAGAAAAGAGGTGGTGCATATCCTGCAGAGGGGGTCCACCCTGGCATTGTATTTCGAACGGGTCGATGATACCCCATTTAGCCAGGCCCCCCATTTATTTCTACAGAGGCCAACCTGGGTCCGCAAACGGTTAAGAAATTTCCAGATCGGGCACTGCAGCTTCTGTCCAGAAGGAAGGTTTTCTGCTGGATTGGGGAGGCGTGGGAATTCTTACATTGCTTTATGGAAAAGCCGTAAAAAGGTTATCATTTTATTAGCCTCAGTATTTCATTGGAGCTCGTTGAATTTCTTGTCTCGGACTAATGTTTTTGTACACAATTTGTACAAAACATTAGTCCGAGACAAGAAATTGTGTTAGTTGATGATATGAAGTCTCACAAACAGGACAGAATAAAATCTGAAAAATTAAAGATTGCTATCTTGCGCTAGAAAACCGCAGACTGACTGACTCACTGCTCAAACAGGAATAAACACTTATCTTTTAACAAACGACACAGTTTTACATAAAGCCTTATCGATGTAAAACAATCACATTCCACTTCACAAAATAACACAATAATTGCAGCACACAAATATGCTAGATTACCTTCAATTAGGGCGGCAATCAAAACAGACGTTATTTAACAACAAACTCCTAATAACCAGCGGCATTTGTTTACGAAATTAGACCATAATATCGTGTGAAATATCATTGTTTGCGCACCTGGCCGTTATTTGGAGCAAATTGAGCGTGAAGCGTTGGGGATTAGCGTTGCAACTTCCTGAGCTTGCTTTGGATAGTTCGGCCATATTACCTGCCTTCCTGCTAATAATAATTTAAAATTTAAGGCAAAATATGCCTACCAAATACCCGGACGACATTATTTTACTATCACTTTCTCTAGCCACTACGGGACGACGCAGCATACTTTCATGACAACCTTTTTTTCCGCCTTAATTATTTAACAAGATAAATGAGAAGTTTGAATTTGATGCGATTTGACATATGCTGTGCTGAAAATACGCTGGTGAAACCGTAGTACTGTTAATTGTTAGATAATCTGATTTCTTATTATATTCACACGAGACATTATATTTCGACGAACGCTACAAAAATATCAGTTTCTTTAGAATAGGAACAGCAACTGCACTGGCCGTCGCGAACGTGCAAATCACTGTGCGGGCAATAAAATCAAAATTCACCTACGCCTCTTCCTCACAAATTCTCTCGAACATTTCCATCATAAAACACCCCACACTTACCAAGTATATTGACGTATCATACGTCGTCCGTCCCACGCAAATAAAATTATCCACGTACCCACCAATATTCGGTGATAATGTGTAATTTTCAATAATACGAAAATCAATACGAGCTACGTAGGCTATTACGTCACTAATTGAGTCCCGCTCGCCCATTGGCTGGTTGCCAACAGTTCAGCTTTTCACTTCAACGGGATTATGCGGTTCTCTATATTGAATTCGATTGGTGTTTTGTTTCCCAGTTTTCGAGTTAGAAGTGAATTTTGTTGGCTCTTGTCGACTTTGGATCCGGAATAGGCGTTTTAGGAGTTTTGTCATTGTGCAGGTTTTTTATGGAGGCTGTGTCAGGTTGATTGTGATTGAGTTTGTTTTTTGAGTTGTTTGGTTAATGATGATCAGCTACAATAGTCAGATCAATGCTTCTGTTTTTATGCTGATTGGCGTTGTTCCATGTTACTTAGAGTCAACGCAACACGTTTTTTTCTACCATTCGGCCAGTGGGTCGTCTTAGGCATTCTACCCTGTCAACCGTCATAATATATTCCTTGTTCTTGAATCATTTTATTCTTCACGCATTTCATTTCATCCATCTTTTATTTTCTTATTAAAAAAAACATACTCAATATTTACTAGCAGAAGTTATCCCAGGAGATATCTTAGGATAGAATCAATGTGTTTCGATCGTGATCAAAAACGAATCTTGAATGTAGTTGAAAAAAATCATCCAATTTTACTATCATCTTTGACGTAACCGGATAAAAAATATGCAAGGACAAATCCGTCAACGACATTACCCAAGAATTCAGCGCCAGCCGTCCAGAGCGGCAAGTCAGCGTTTATAAATTCACGGGCCTACCTCGGATTAAGCTGCAGACGAGATATCTTCATTGTGTTTTATTGTAGCCTTCGCTGAGGTTTTGACGGCATATAATTTAAATTATTCCATTATGAAGACGACCATTCCTCTTTGGCTGAGCTTCGGGTAATATCGTCGTTTGCTTTATCTTTTCTGGTTGGCTTCTGAGCTTGAGTTCTAGTAGTAAATTTACTAGAAAAATGCCTACGTGGACTTCAGAATTTAAATTAGGTGGGATGATAACATTCACAAAAAAATAATAAATTCAGTGTCTCAAAATCGTTCAGTGTTTGATAACTGCTTATCACACTTTCTTAATCGCCGCCATTATGTACAGATCAGCTTTTTTTTGATAATTAGTAAGTGAAAATCAGTTGCCGTTTTCCATTATTTGGAACATCCTATGTACCGAATTTTGAAAGCCAAGATTTATAATACCAAAACTACTGTTTCCTTAACCACTTCGCCCATAAAGCATATTTTCCGCTCTACTGAAAGTAACTAACCAAACAACGATTTTGAAGGCAATTATTTTCTCACGTTTAATTTTATTAGAGCAACGGAATTTTCTGCTCCATAAATTGGGTTTTAAAAATAAAACCTAGAGTTTGCTCTCATCGTGGCTCACTTTTTGGCATAAAAAAATAAATCTGGAGCTTTGTTGGAGGAAAATGAGTGGTGTACCGCAGGGTACTATTTTAGGTCCGGTATTATCTTTGTCATATGAGATCATCATGCTATTATAATATGAGTCTAAGCTGTTTGATATGATAATATTAAAGAAATAATATTAATAAGAAAGTAGCTAAACACTGTTTGAAGAAGGAGTAGAAGACATAGAGGCTTGACAAAAAGCCTAATAAGGTATTCGACTATTACTTTTAAATAAAAATTATAGTTATAAAAGAAAAGTTATTCATGTATTTGCGAGTTCCCAATGCAGCAATTTGTCCCAATCCTATTACGTTTCCCAAATCAAGTCAAGTGTCAACCCCAATTTTGAAACTGTGTTTATTATTCTCAGTTTTAACAATAACTAGTTTTGATTGGAGGCGTGCTGCGATATCTCCGTTAATTGCCGTCGGCTGGCATCGTGCCAGCCCAGCATTGTAGCAGCGTGAAGATACAGAGCAATATTTTTATTGTTTTCGGTTTTTAAATGCTGTTTTACTAATATGGGTGGGGTTTGGCTGTTTCTTTCTGTAGCTTCGTCGTTCTTTTGCTTTTCAACGTTTTGTCCATTTTGTATGTCTTGTTTTTCTTTGAATTTTTGTGTTGGCGCAGTGTGACGACTCGTTTCTATGAAATCTATGAAAACACTTTAATAAGTAACAAAATGGCCAGTTGTTGTCGTTTTCATAGAGTTCATTAGAAATCAGACTTTGCCGCTACAGTTCGTGCCTTTGTCGTTTTGGCCGCTTTCTGAAGTGTGTTAACCCACGGTAAATGTGCCTGTCTTTAATTAAACAAATTCATCATTCATTATTGAGTCCCTATACAAGTTTTCCCGTCCTGTCCCTGGTTGTTTTCGTCCCCTTTCTAGCCCGTCCCACATCTAGTGTGCAAACGGGACAGCATGACTTTGCCCATTTATCGATGAACTAGTAGGTGTGTAACGCCTAGACACTACGTAGAGTGCCTTATTCCCGAAGGGAAGGTAGTAGGAATTGGCTTCTTGGGTGCCTTCGGGCCTGGTGGGTGTTGTTAATGTCACTGAAAAGGAATGAGTAATCTATTCGAAAACTGTAATCGGTTAATCCAATGATATTATAAAATGAGGGAGATAAATTACTAGCGCGCGCATTGTAAGTAAGTACTCAAAAATGTCCCAATTGGGACATCTTGTCTTTAGCCGCGTCAAGAAAATCATTATCTAGGCCTCGACAAAACATTTGAAGCGCAATCGGTTAAATGATAGCTATCTCTTTTACTTACGTGCTTATCCTTTCTTTTGTACTATTCATTAGTGGGGCTTGTCAACATGTGTGCACTATAGGTTTGTATATACCAGCGTAGCGCGGCCAGATTTCAAACGTCGGTAAATATTAACGTAATATACACAATATCGTTGAGTAAATCTCAGTAATTCTACTACCTACCGCCTACACAGCCTATTCACAATTGGAAACAACAAACTCCTAAACACCATTAATGTTAATATACCTTAATGTATGTTGGTCGCAATGATATTCTCTGAGGGTGGAACAGAACTCCAACACATTGATTACAGTATAAGTAAAGTGAAACTGCTATTAACTTGCTAATTGAATCTGTTATAGTCGATACTTTAACTTTTGCCATGAAAGCGTTGATACTGGTGAAGGTTAATACAGTAAAACGTGATTTGTAGATAAAATGTTACTGTGTTGGCATAAGTCCAGACTCCGTGAGTGCTACTGAGAAATTCCTGATGGAGAAAACCAATAACCCTTTTGCACGATCTGGGAATTGAACACAGGACCTCATGTCCAGCAGACGCGCGTGGATGGTTCCAAGCGCGACTAGACCAGCTTAAGAAATCTGTGTTATGAAGGAAGGCGTTCCGTGAAAAATACTCGTATTCAGCTGTATCCAGATTAACTGGAAATTGACATCAATATAGTTGAGAAACGGGTAGGCAGGTGTGTAATAACGGAGATTGATATTCTTTATATTTTCCTGATCTAAAAGTTCAATTTTAAAGTTTAACAATGGGTTGCATTGACGATTTTTTCTTTCTTCGTTGGAAACTAGGGACAAATTGGTTGACTCAGTCTTGAAAAAAACTTATGTTCGTGTTAAGATTTTTACATTCACACCCTGAGAACAAAAGTGACCTAACACGAAAATTGTGCTTTGTGGGAAATAAATAACGTTCGTGTTCGCGGAAATGATAGAGACGAATGTTTTGTTTGTCCTTTTCTAGCACGATATCGCCACTTTTTGATTCACTAGACTATAGCCCATGTTATTAGAAGTAGCTTTAGGTATTTAACTCAATTCGCCGTAACTTTTAGTTCGGTCACTTTCGTTCTGATTGCGTCAATATCGCTATAGCAACAAAATCACTAAGTTATCACGACGAATATCTCCCACTGCAAACACTACCAACCTCACCTTTCTCCCTACACCATACGTCAGAAAATTACCCTCAATTCCCAGCCACGCATGCTTTACCCCGAAAACGTTCCTCACTTTAACTCACCTTATCCCTACTACGACTTTTATAGCTTCTCCTTGCTAACTTTTGATAGCGGTTATAAACGTTATATATAACGTTATACGCGGCACACTCAGCGAAACGATGCTGGATGAGCGCACCTTTTTATTTGGCAGTTTGTCTTAAAAACGTATTATTTTAGTATAGAGGTGTAATCATTTCTAGTATTTAATGGTGATGGTCCATGGTACAGGTTTATGGCGGTAACTTCGTCGATAATGTTTGGGTTTTTTTGTTTGAATCGTTAGTGCCTTTATATTTCGGTTTTCTAGTGTTTTTTTCACTACATTGAATTTTGTAGGTTTTATTGTGTTTTTTTGGATGACAATATTGTGTGTAGTGTGTTTAAATATCAATGTAGGCTTTTTGAATAAAAACAATGATAATATAATAAGTATGGAACGGTTGGCTTATACAAACTAAATGTGCTATGTTTGTCATAGCTAGCAATGTAAGATGTTAACTTTAAAAAAATAAGAATTCGCAGCAATGATGGTAAAGAAAATTGTCAATTGGAAAAGAAAGATTGAAGATCTGCTATCTGGCGTAAATGTAAAATTTTAAACTATCACGGTCACTAATATTATCATTAAGACTAGAAACGGGACTGGTCACGGGTTTATCCGTGATGAAATATCGGGAAATCAAACAAATCAGTAAACATTATAAATATCCCGTTTCTAGTTTTAATTATAATGGCGTATATTTAGTCTAAATTCCAACTGCCTAATGCAAAATCACTTTGATTTAATTTCCAATTAACAACTAGAACACAGAACACGCTAAAATCGTTTTACAACTAAGTTCTCATCCATATAAACAAATCTTGTTAATACCGAACTCGTTGAAACCGCGAGATGTGCTCACCTCGCTTTCATTTCAAACAAAAGACCGGAATTTTAACACCAACGGATATACTGAACTCCTGAAATTAATTTAGAAGTAATTTCAATGGCTTAATTATTTTCAGAGAACTTTCTCGAAATTATTTTGTTGGTTACCTGCTGCCTTCTGGTGGCAAAGTTGCGGAATAAGTCTGTAACTTTATTACGTAAACACCGGCCAAGTGCGAGTTGGACTCGGGCATTAAGGTTCCGTACCATCGCAGAGGGAGTCCTCTTTAATTTTTAAATTATTTTTTGTTATAGCAGCAACAGAAATACACGTTCTGTGAAAATGTCAACCATCTACCTATCACGGATATTGAGATACAGCCCGCTGACAGACAGACGGACGGACGGACAGTGGAGGCTTAGTAATAGGGTCCCGTTGGTTACCCTTCGGTTACGGAACCATAAAAACCAAAGTGTAAAGAGTTGTTATTGATGGGGTGACTCTGACCACTCATGTGGTATTGGGATTTATTTTAATGAAACCCGAAAATGTTTTCGGTTTGGTGCTAATGGGGTTTTCTAACAGAAAAATCTGAGTAGCACCCACGGAGTCTGGATTCCCGGTTGATGGTAATAAGCTCGCCCCCTATTACATGGGACTTAAACATAAGTGGCGAATTGTGGGTGTACCTTCAGGGATTACAAGCGTTATGTTTTATATTGAAAATAAGTATACTTTCCTTGCGATAGAATGAGATAGAAACTCAGATACGCACTTTTTTCTTTTTTTTCGGATGGGAAATCATCAAATGACCCCACCCCACTCTGGGCGGAGCGGAAGGGAGTGTCAGACTTGTACTGACTAAAACCCATCCATGTTCCTTCTTTGCCCTTTGTGTTCCAGGGCCACGGTATCTCTTTCAAACAGTCCCGCAGCCCTGGTAGGCATCGGCCCAGGCGGACCCCTACTTGATTGCTGACATCTCTGAGGCGCGTGCGTGGAACACGAACGCGCCATCGATACGGCCTATCGTCATAAGACGGCTGGACGGCGTGCTAGCCCATAACTCGCCGTCCACAGGTCCGCGCCTACGGTGGTTGGGAGCCACCACGTGACCCCCGACGCCCAGGGTGTCTCCCGCGGCGGCTGGGACGTGAGGTTCTTTCCCTCTTACGTCCCGTCACCTCCTTCACTAGCATGACTGCTTCGCAGAAGGAGGTGACGGCTTCCCATTCCCTCTCGCTCCGGACCATGGCTTGGACCAGGGCCAGACGCGAGAGATCACCGCCGCCAAAACTCAGATACGCCCTCAGAATCAAGCTCATCATTAATCATTCATATTTTATTTACTAAATTACTGTTAATTTCTTGACATGACTTGTTGGTCTTAATTTCACTACTGTGCCATCTTTTATTATTCACTGTATTTCTTTGTCTTAACAAGTTTTATACAATACCTACACGCTATAAGACGCCGAATATAACCTTTCTCTTTTATAGATGCCCTCAAGCATTGCAACAATAGTACAGTAATTTTCTCAAATACTCCCGTAACATGACCTAGATCGTACAAAAACATCGTAGCGAGCCAAAATCACAACAACATCCAATCACTAACTACGGCTAATATCGCCAATCGATATGAGAACCGGATATAAAAGCACTTTCGGATAAATAAACAACGGATATTGGGTTTTATCAACTTTGCCTGGGTGGAGTGGGCGAAGATAAACACGGTACGGATAAATTTGAATCTCCAAATGTTTTGTATTAACCTGTTTTTGAAGAAATTTTGGTTTACGTTCGTGGCTCGGGAGAGTTAGAATAATAGTCCTTTCAAGAGCATATCATCCTACAATATTTGGTAATGGGGACCTTCATTATTAGATGTTACACAAACAAAGTTAAAAACGCGTTTGCGTTCCCATTATAAAAAGTGTTAAATCATAGCAAAATAACAGTGGGTCATAAAGGCCAAAATCCCTTGAAATCGGCTTCCAAAATCAGTAGCGTCCCCTTGCTACAACTAATAATGTAATGAGATTAACTTGATCGATGACAGGACCTGTCACGAGCAGTAATTATGTTAATACGTCGCAAAAACGAATTTCATGTCCCAAAAATACAAACTGACACAATTCACAACGATTTCGGTTCTGAAAAAAAAAATCATTTTCATTTGAACTTCTGACGCCCGAAATACCTTTTATATAAAAGACCTTTTCCCCTGAAACAGTAAATGAAATGCACGTGTATATCATTTACACACAAATGTCACAAAACATCAAACATGACATTTGACTTCACCTCTCAACTTTAAACACGTGTCACAAACAGAATACATTACAAACAACAAGTTGCGAACATGCAACGAACATAAATAAAAACACAATATTACGCGCGGAAATCCTCCATGATTACTGAGCACATGTTTACATACAACAATTGTAACACAAGTTTAACAAACAAAGCTTGATCCCCATTTAAACTGTGTTTTGCGTGCAAATATCGAAAGTTCGAGATTTCATTTCCTCTTGGAACGATGGGCGCTTTTCATAACTCATTATATCGTCCGGTATTGTCCGTGCGTGTTCGGGAAACATCGGGGAAGTTCGCTGTTTTGCGTGGGATTGGAAAAATGTTGTTTAGTAATGTTGTTTTATTTTTTAATGGAAGTAATGATGGGTTTTGTAAAACGTTACTTAAACTTATAGTTATAAATAGTTAATAAAGTTTTCTCCTGTGTTGAAATTTCCGTTTACCAAATCTGATAAACATATTAATGGTAAGCAAGCAAGCACGACTGCTGAGCATGAGGTTCTAGGTTCGATTACCGGCTCGGGTAAAGTGTTATTGGGTTTTTTCCATCAGGAATATCTCAGTAGCAGCCATGGAGTCTGGATTTGCAGCCGGTTGATGGCAATAAGCTCGCCCCCTATTACATGGGGCTTAAACATAACTGGTGAAATATGAATGTACTATTAGATACACCTCTGCCTAACCCTTCGGGGATTATAAATGTGATTTTATGCAATGTTATATTAATAGTTTTGCTATAACAAACAGATCTTGAAGTAATAGTCCATCTATAATCCCCAATCTATCAATTTCATTTTAAAACTCAACAAAAAAGTCTAATAAAATACTTTCCATTTACACTCCGATCAACATTAATTGAAGTAATAAAAGTGTTAAAAAACTAATTAAATATTTTAATGAAACGATTCCATCGCTAAGTAAACGTTTTCTCTCTTATTACAATTGTTCGGTAAATTCCCGATTATGCCGCCCGCCCTGCCAAACCGGAAACTGCCGAAGGGCGGGCGGGAAGTTATCATCTACAGAGTAACACCTCGACAGATGTATAATGTAAATTATTAATTCAGTTTTTTCGTAGCTTTTCATAATTTCGAGAGTCCATTTTTTCTTTTTCTTTATTGGTGTGTAACGTTGAGATAAATTGAATGGTATTTTTTTTGGAAAAAGCTCTTTTGAATGTTAATTGGTTTACTTCTAAGCTTCTTATATTGAAAAATACGCCATGACTAAGCAGGGCCATCGTTTAAGGACTTGTAAGGAAAACTGAAATAAAATTATCATTTTTGTTTTCATGGGTTGAATTTATAAATAGCATGCACTAAATTAATGAGTGTTTTGGAATACCTTATGCTCAAAAATTTTTGCTAAAAATAAAATGTTGTCTCTAAGCCGGAGTGATCTGTACCTCGGGACCTTTTTCTTAATATAAGGTTGTGAATATGTCAACCAACGCCTGTAATTCCTGATGTCGAGAAAAAATTAAGATTTTTGATTTTGATAGTGGCAGAGGGCAGGGCACATTGCTCGCAGAACGGATGGCCGATGGGGCCGAAAGGTTCTGGAGCGGCGACTGCGAACCGGAAGACGTTGTGTTGGAATTCCTTCCACTAGGTGGACCGATGACCTGGTGAAGGTTGCAGGGATCCGCTGGATGCGAGTCGCACGGGACCGGTCAATGTGGCGATACTTGGGGGAGGCCTATGTCCAGCAGTGGACGTCTTTCGGCTGAAATGATGATTTTGATTGCGAAGTTTCAATATATTTAAAAACATTGTGGAAGTGGAAATAGAAAAGGATAGTGAGCAAGACTGATCAATATAATATGCTTATGCCTTCCCTTTAGGAGAAGAAGCTTTCAGGTACTGAAATTCGATATCTTCTAGAAGTTGTGCAGTGTCCTTTACACAAGTTATTATTCTGCAAAGAGAACCTCCATTTTTGAAACAAGTCTATTCTCCAAACTAGTTAAGAGTCTTTGATTAGAAATTCAATACATTTTTGTGTTTTACTTCATTAAAGGAACGACGACAACGGCGACGACCATTAGTTTCTTCGTCAAACCACAAACGTTGAAGTAAACGAACACACATACCACTGCGAGACTTATTTACCTTTACTTAACTCTATATACGGATACGATTAAGCAATACTACACCCGACGTCATTAACATAACACTCAGAAACACACGCAAAAATACCCTTTAACATGAACTCTTTAAAGACCATTTTCTTGTACATAACCACTTGGAAGTTTCTCAGAACCCGAGAACAGCCTTAGGCGAATAATCTGAGCTGTTGGTTTACCCCCTTTTACGTCAAAAATAAGTTCTCATCAAAGATAGGAAGCTGACTTGGACCGTTATTTGTCAGATGCAAGGTACTAATTTCCTATTGTTCTGACGACCTTATTTCCGTAAACTGTTGGCGTCGGACGAATAATAGATAATTTGTCGTAATTAGGTCATCCTGTATTTCGTTAACCATGTTTCTTGGGGTATTGTGTGCCTTGTATTCAATGGTGAAGGGTATTGTAACATAAATTATTGTGTTTCATATAACATTTTCCTGGAAAAGTCGGAAACTAAAATGTTCGGGAGCCCTTCGGGATTTTTATTTGTAATTACCTCCCTCAGGTTTACAGCAGGATTATTATGACATTTTCAGAAAAATCTGATAGCCAATTTTAAAAAAGTGTTACAAAAGGCTTACAGCTAAGAACAATCATAGACCCTGTTAGGGCACAGCAATTATATACAACAAACCGTAAAATTTAATTTTTATGCACTTTGTTAATGATAAACAATCATTTCTAATAATAGTTTACAGTTTTAGAGTTTTTAGTAACATACTTAGTACACGATAACAATTATAGACATAGTAGTAACATAAAGCAACATCATAATAACAATATTATTTATAATTGAGGTCAATAGCATTATATTATTGTAGATATTTATTTTTAAATCTAGAGAACAAAAGTAACTTACCCATGTGAATTAACAACCCAGTGCTAGCATTAATTAATCATCCGTAACTGAACAAAGGAGTTTCAGTGTAATTTTCTTTAAGTTATTCCTTGAGCTCTGGAGCCAACTTTCCTTTAACATAAATCAAATTTTATTCACTAAAAATATTAACACCCAAAAGAAAAACGTCATCACTATCTCAAACCGTGTTTCTACGTCAGTGGCTGTAACGACACGTATACGGAACGTGTACGACTCGTAATGTATTTTGGCGCACCGCCAGGATTCCTGCAATGCCTATGCGATCGGCTTTCCATCCGATTTGCGGGCCGATTCAACCCGCCAGGTCTATTCCGAAAGCTCCACGATTGGTTTCACTCTGTGTTAGACGTGACCTAAATCTATTTTGAGTTTAATTATAAAATGTCTCTTCCTGCATCGGAGGGGTTCTTAGAATTTATTTCTTAAAGGTTTTGTACGACACTTTTATATTTTATACACTCAATCTTTTAAGCCGCATATTATGTGGCCTAAGTCTTTCTGTATTGAGATGTATATGTCTAACGTTTTCATATTATTTTAGTCGTTTTGGGACTTATATATTCAACGTCGTTAATTGTCTTAAATTTATTTTTAATGAAACATGTTATAATGTTTTTAACCTCGACTCGCTCGACTAACTTACAAAAAATACTTAGCTATAATCACGTCTAGTAACTTACACAATAAGTTATGATCCAGTGAAGCAAAAACTTAAAGAGATGCACAAACAAATAAATGTTGCCAAGAAATGCATTTAAAACTTATTCTGCAATGTTTCGCTAATGACCATTTTCCAACTATGTCGTCCAGATAGTTGAAAAACTTGGTTTTATAAAATGTCACACAAGAAGTCGCAGTAAAGTTGTAGTGGAGTCGTTTCGAAGCAATATGCGCCAAGGGAAATCATAAGGATCGACCTTCTGATATAAGGATCCATTTATAAGACGACATGCTTGCTTGCTTACATAAACAGCTACTTGGTGGTATCCACAAGCTGTATCAAGGACTAAGTTTGTATTCAGTAAAATGTTCTATTGTTCGTGACACTAAACAATTCTGTTATGATGAAGTGGACACAATATGGAGATTATGTACGGATTTTGCGTAACTAAGAGATCCTATTTAGGACAAGATGGTATTATTATGATGAAGCGTATTGTTGAATGTAATATTAGTGAGTCTGGTTGGAAGATTAATTTTGTTCGGATTCCGAGTCTTTGATTGAAAAATATTACTGAGAAATTCAATACATATGAAATAGAGTAAAAAAAATTCTTGTAACGTGGAATGGAACAATAAAAACTAAATGTTGCTTTGTCGTTTGTGTATAAATAAGTTGGCAGACCTAAAAACAGCCATGAAATGGACACAACTATGAGAATATGGCTTCCTTGCAAGTCGTAAGCACCCGAAATATGGGAGGCATACAAAGTGATTTTTATGTTGAAAGGGGAGCCTCATAGTCTTATGGTAAGTACCATGCATAGTCATCCAAATTGAGGGAGTTACGCAAGTGTTGGCAATCTTCTAAATAAACCCAGTACCCGAATACTGTATGGTATAAGCTACGATATTAGGCGACATACTTTAATAGGAGGGTTGCCAAAGAAAATTCAATGTAGGGTTAGGGCAAACAGAAACCTATCCAAACAAATTTTTTTCAAGTTGTTTGATTTGCAACAGGTCTTGGGTCTATTTTGAGTTATAAGTTTGCTTGTGACTATTAGGATTTGCAAGGGATATATTTACGAAGATAAACTGTTTACTGAAAATAACAAACAAGGTATAAACAAAACAAAAATAAATTTTCGATCTAGGAATAGGAGAGAGCACATCTAACAATTTGTGAAATCGGCCAAGAAAATATAACAAGCTGAAGATAAGCCAGATTAAAATGAACTTAAAGAAAATCTGCAATGCGCAGTGACTTATAATAAATGTTGGCTTTATTCGTTTCAATAACATAATTTTAAAATATAATCTCTTTAGTTTTTCCCCCAAAGCAAAATACTTATCAGTGTATTTGACAAGAAAATCCGTGACAGTAGCAAAATATATAGCCACTTTCCGGGTCTATTTCTTGTACAATTTATAACTACTAACATAAAAGCTAACGACGGCAGTTAAAATAATAAAGAAACGATATTACTGAGATAAGCAGAGTAATGATAGAATCGGCTTTAGTACGAAGTTTATGGTCCTCTTAATTGAGCTCAAGAACCATTCCCGACCCGAACTCAAATTCTTAATACATTATAATGGAAGTTTGAATGTTAATGGTGGAAAAAAAAGTTGCCGCGCCGATCAAAATGGTAATTGTCGTAAAAACTGCCGGCAAAGCTGAGTGAATCATTCACCACTCCACGGCAATTTAACAAAAAGCCGAAACAGATATGTAAGTGGATGATAAAAATTGGATGCGATTCACTTTCTGTAATCGTCGGCGTGCTCCGGGGAAATCACCAAGTATAGCTTCGATGTATACTGCACAGCGTAAACTTTCAACTGATGTAAATGGGTAAGGGATTCGAAGGCTTTAGTAGAATCCTTTTGAGTCGCTCCAATTGTATTAATAAATACAAGCTCGTCTCATTGAGTGCTATTGTCGTCATGGCGAAAATCTTTTTCGTTTATCTGTAAGAAATTACTACCTATAATATATTTATTTCGTTTTTCCTCTTAGGTGGGCTCAGTAGACGGTGTATTAATATTTTACGATATAACACTTATCCTGCGCTCGTTTTCCTTATCGGACTCGGATATTCTTGTCTTATTTATTGATCTTGACAAGTACGTATCGAAAGCTTAAGTGTCCGAATTAAATTTCCCAATTGATACTGCAGTTGTGTTTGTGTCCAGTTTCTTCATCTTTCTGTCATGAAAGGATGAAAGTCTTCTAAGGATTTAGCTTTCATTAATGAATTAACCTTTAAGATAAATCATACATCGTTGAAAATAAACCCATTCATTTGATGACACATTTCATTTTCATCACATCCATTTCATGAAATTCACTTCACCCATCGACAAATCAACTAGCATTCGTTGACGGTTAAATCTCTTTTATGTAACGCGACACTTTCCGCGCGGCTGCCAATTCTGGTTATTGTTTCCACGGCACGTTGACACTGTCATCTGACCGGTCGCAGATAGTTTTTAGCTGAGCTGCCCCCAGTAGTATTTTGCTGCAAATGGAAACGATTTTGCTGTCTATTGATTGAATTGGGAATTTCATGTCCAGTTTCTGACCTGTAAGTTTTGGACAATATGACACTAAGTTTTTTTGTTTAATACGCTTTTATTAACTTCACCTGTGACTATGTTAAAAATCGTAGAAGTTAAATTTGACCCGCTTTCTGGTTTCCGATTGTGCTGAAATTTTGCATACTTGTTTAGTTTGGATGACAATGCATGGAAATGTAATATGTTAGACTAGTTATTTTTATATATTCCCGTGATATAGGTATACAATGAAAGGGTTTGCTGACTACTTTCTACATAGATACATAAACTTACGCCTTTTTCACATTAGGCAGAAACCCCAGAACGCCACCTGCTACGATCCTTACATACTCCTTTTGCCTCGTCCATGTTCATACATCTGGTCATACACGCCGGTTACAAGTACTACGCACCTGACCTTTCCGAAGAACCTCACCATATCCCACAATTTCAGTGAATTTCTTTCGAGGGCGTCCCCGGCGTTGCCACTCACATCTGCCTTGTAAATACCTTTTGTTAGTCGCCTTTCACTCATCCTCTCCACATGACCAAACCATAAAGCATACTGTTTTCAATTATTGTCACTACATCTTCTTTTAAACCGCTATGTTCCCGTATAACCTCATTCCTCAATTAAACATTCAGAGTTACTCATTCTTCTTATCTTACATTATACATTTTTGACTTTTACATCATAGTTATTACAGATATTATGTCACTTTATCTAAGCCCTCGATGGGATCGAATTAATATTCTTGACGCAGAAGCGGTAAAAAAAACACCAAATAAATAATTTTCAAAAGTAAGAATAAGTGTAACAAACATCTCAAAGAACTAGTTTCCTACCTAGTTTACATTTACCTATCTCACAAAACATCTTCGCAGAAACCGTTTCCCCAAACAATACAACATTGTTCCTGGAACCGTTTATGTTGTTATAATAATTAAGTATCACTGCAGACTGTGGAGCACAAAAGAGAAGAGAAGACGTTAATTATGTACAAAGCTAAAGTTTAATTTGAACCCCGACGGCCAATGTATTGGTTAGCACCTTCAGCGAGGCGTGGCTTTAGTTTCAGCGATATAACAGTCAAGATTTATATAAAATGGGGTATTAATGTGCCAACGATGTCAATCGTTGGATCATCATCATTTTTTGCGACGTTTGAAGAACTAACAATGTTTATTAAAAAAAAAAAATCTGGATCAACGTTTTTTCAATTACGGATCGTTGTGCTTATAAGAATCAAGAAGTATGAACGCATGAGATTATGTGAAGTTACTACTAATATTATTGATAATTCGACTCTTCACGTGACCAGAGCGTTGGCCTTTTTTTGGCCAAAGAATCAGCATTGTCATTCAACGCGGCAATGCTGCCAGCCTTCTGGGTACTGGCCAGCCTACTGGGTATTACTGTTGACTCTGATTTGGACGAGTTTTTTGACGCCTGTAACTCTTTTCCCATTTTGACACTTGCACATATTTTTATTCTATTTATAGTTTGTAAATAGTAACTAATTGATAGAAATAAGTTATTTTTTATAGTATTTTATCGCCGTGGTCTAATCAAAACAAAACTAAACTTCGTCAAAAACAAAACTCCCCACTCTCACTCTTCCTATTCTTCTCTTCTTCTATAAAAACTTGGTCAAAAATCACTTTTCATTCCTTCTTTAGCCTCACACCTATCATCTGTAATATCCTCAGTATCTCCAACATCACCGCTAATTACCACACCTCACCCATTCCGTTTGTTAGCGTGTTTCAGTACCCCCTCATTGGGAGCTACCGTCTTTGTTACGGGACCAATTTGACCGGATATCCGGAAACTGATCGCAGCCTCCCTTTGATGCTGGCGTTACCTAGAGTTGACCTTTAGTCTCTGGATGTAATGGTGATGCTGATGTTTGATTAAACGGATATAAATAGACGCAATGTAGGTTACGGTGATCAGCGGGTGTGAGGGCAGGCTATATAAGTAGGCACGTATAAGTCTGTGGAAGAAACGAAGGGGTTATAGATCGTTTCACATTCTTTTCTCATTAATTAGGGTTCCGTACCCCGAGGGTAATTAACGGGACCCTATTACTAAACCTTATCTGTCCATCCGTCCATCCATCCATCCGTCTGTCTGTCTGTCAGCGGGCTGTATCTCATGCTCCGTAATAGGTAGACTACTTAAATTGCCACATTATGTTTATTTTTTTTAATTACATTATTTTCCCCATATTATTACAGAAGCCCTTAACACCTAATTAAAGCGCTCAAAAAACTCCTCGCTTACTTCTAACCCTGCTATCTCTTCTAACACCGCCACTCTTCGTAAAATATTTATCCTTAAAGAATGTTAGCCAATCTCCCCTGATTATTTCATCCCCCCAAGGCAAGTAGATAAATTGTGGCGCCCTTAGCACCCCTACGATTATACTCCTGTAACCTCTTAATATTGATGAGCCAAAATAACCATTACTGGGCTGAAATAACTGGGTTAATTTATTATTACGCTCGTTTCCAATTTGGATTATTTAAGATGTCTAATGCTGGTTAGAGATAAAGTAATGTAATAAAGTATTTTGGTGTGAATTGATTGTTATGTTACTTCTTTGGACAAAATTATCTAAAAGTTAGCATAGCATAGCATATTCAGCCTATTAATGTTCCCACTGCTGGGACGCAGGCCTCCTCTCTAGGAGAGGAGGCCTGCCTCTAAAGGTTAACTGGTAGAAAATGTCTATGGGATTAAGTTCGCCACTGTTTTGTATGCGTGGAGTATTTAAAACTATGTTGGCTTTGGTTCCTCTGCGGATAATCCCCTAGTCGCCAAACCACCCCCTGCTACCGTCTTGTAAGTATAATTACTTAAAATACACCGCTCGACAGTTTTGGCTTCGTAAAAATAAGATTTCGTCGACGAATCATATTTGCTCAATCTGATTTGAATTGTTAAGATCTAACTTTAAATTCAGAACCGCAGTAAGTTACGACAGTTTAACGGACCATTGTAAGCTAGAATACCCCATAATGCTATAATAACTACCACAGAGTTTACCACTCCATCATTTTCAGATCATCATAACTTAAACTCCACTCGACTATCTCGAAAGTGAATCTTTTGACCAGCATCGACCAGCATCTGTACACAATGGCCCACTATCTCTCCACGGAACTGACAAAGTTGGGTTTAACGCTACAAATGATTTTCAGGCAAATAACTCAAGTCTGCGGTCACAAAACGGATAAGAGCTTGATAACCGACCGGGGCAAAGTTTAGTGAAACTTCAGATGCAGCACGTTTTAATAGACTAATTATCTTTTGGTGAGATGCGGAATTTAGTTTAAAGATAAAGTTTGTGATGTGAACGAATTCAATGTAAAAAGTAAATCTGACATACATATTGTTCTTCTTTTTCTCGAATCGATCACTCAGATTTTGTGCGACCAGTACATAGCGACCTGAACTGGTCCTTTGCCGGTTTTAAGTCTTGGAGGGTGCAGTTAGTGTTGCACATACTGTTAATTATTATTTTTTGGTGGTTAAACATAATGCAAAGAAGTAATACACATGATTTTCACAAAAACCTGACAGAAAAAAGATCTCGCATAGAAAACAAGAATATTTAAAGAAAACGTTGCTAAATCGAAAATAGCTGATATAAAAACTAGCTGCGCATCAAAATACAGATACTTTAATATTTGAACGCGGCCCCTCACGTCGCTCAACTAAATTCACATTGAATAACACAGATCGTAAACTTCACAATACTTTTTGGACTAAAATCAGATCCAACTGACTCCGATATCTACTAAGCGTAGCCTACTCCGTAACTTTAAACATGTCTGTTACGTTTAGCTATTGAATAATAAACGTAGTGCCAGGCAGCCTACGTGATGTACCCGACACGGAACGTGAGGTGCCTTCGGAGACCACCCTACCCAAACACGACCCTCACACGTCACAAACGACCCCAAACGAAAATGCACTTTATCATCCAGAGAATTGAGCCCATTCTCATCCAAAACTAATTCGGACTTCCATCCTTTTGTTAGCGCTAAAAAAGTTTTTTCAAAGCCGTGGTTTTCCCAATTTTCTGGGTAATTTTCTGTGCGCTACGTCCATTGTCATTTTGAAATGTGTGGTGGAAATAGTCAAATGGGAGTCGTAATGTTAATTTATTACAATTTTAAGGGGAAATACTTAAAGTTAGGTGTGGTAGGAAGTTTTGGAAAAATGGGACGGATTTCCTTGTTGTTGAGTTTTGTCGTATATCCCAACGTCGCGTTTAGATTTACGATGTACTTAGGTAAGCAAGTGAGACAGTGGACCTTTATCACCGGACATAAAGTAATGCTTCAGAGTCATAATTATTCTAGACCAGCGTGGTAATGTAGTCTTGCATCAAAGTATCATGTTTCGTCCAAGAAAATAAAATAAGCACCTACCTTCACAGAAAAAAGGAAGAATTCAATTCGTTTCCAAGTGACAATACTACGAGTAATAGATAACCAATGGTCTGTAACCAACTTGACAAAAGCATGAATAAAGCACTGCATAATCAGCTTATAATAGTCCCACTACTGGTACTAAGGCCACCTCTGTATGAAAGGTATTGGGTCGTATCCACCACGCGGGCCCAGTGCGGGTTGGTGTACAAGCATGGAGCCTGATTAAAAATAAATTTATGACTGCCTTGTTCGTCTAGTGGCAAGCGCGACTGCTGAGCATGAGGTCCTGGGTTCGATTCTCAGGTCGGGCAAAGTGTTATTGGGTTTTTTAATTAGGAATTTCTCAGTAGCAGGGAGTTTGGATTTGTGCCCGATCGATGGCAATAGGCTCCTGTTACATGGGACTTAAACGTAACTAGCGAAATGTGGGTGTACTGTTAGGTTCCCTTTGGGGATTACAGGCGTGTTAGGTTTTGTACAAATAAAATTCTCGCCAAAAAAATCAAGTTTACTTAACGGTTATCATTGGAAACTTCAGGCTCATTTTACCTGTCTATAGGGAGACCCGTCTATTTGTTCAGAACCGGATATAGGCTCTACTATAGCCCGATATAATGAGGTGAGGTTTAACGATCCCACTTGACCTTTTCTTTTTGTACTGACCTTTGAAAATGACTACCTTTACTAAGATCCGAATAGGTTGGCATAGTGAAGAGAAGGCTTAAGTATATTGAATGCTTGTTTAGTAAGTTATGGGACTTTTCAGATTCCTCTTACATGTGCTTCAAAATTGTTTCCTGACTCACAACGCGTGAGGCTCTGGATTCGACTCGCAGCTCGGGCAGTGTTGTTGGGTTTTTCATTAGGAATTTTTCACTAGCACCCTGTTGTTTTCAATAGGCTCGCCTCTTGTTACATGGGACATAATTAATAACAGTTGATGTGTGGGCGTACAGTCACGGGCAAAAAATATGTTTACACTTTCCTAAATTTAAAAGCAATTTTCGCAAGAAATAACGATTGTTACTTGGAGATAGAATCTTTCTCATAAAAATATGAGTTCCAGAATATGTTCGTAACAACATGAAATTTTAATCAGAACAGTAGGAGAAAAACACTTTTAAAAATTGTTAAGTGTTTACATATTGGTGCTCGTGAGAGCAGCGGTGGCCCAGTGGCGGAGACCCCGACTTACGAGCAGTAAGTCATGGGTTCAAACCCAGCCAGGCGCATTACTTTGTGTAAGTTATTTCATCACCACTGCTCTCAAAAACGGTGAAAGAAAACATCGTGAGAAAACCGGCATGTCCTAGAACCAAAAATTCGAAGACATGTGACACCTACCAACCCGCACTGTGCCCGCGTGGTGGATTATAGCCCATTCCCTCTCAATGAGAGGAGGTCTGCGTCCCAGCAGTGGAAACATTAATAGGCTGATTATGCTTATGCTTATGCTATGCTCGTGACTGTACCTATAATAGAAACACCTCTGCCCAACCTTTCGGGGAACACGCGTGATGTTACGTCTGCAAACCACACTTTACGCTTTAAGATATAAATTAATATATCTGCCGAAACTTATTTAATTTCCCAGCTCGTATCGAAAACAATACCTGTCAATGTATGAGAGTTTAAATTAATTTATTGAACTAAATACAGGCAATATGTAAGTTTCTGGTTTAATTAGATGCTCAAGTTATCATGAATATTGAACGGGGTTTTGCTGAGTATGGTTTTAAACACACGGCGTCAGTATGTACTAACACCTCGAGTTTTAAAATGTTACACAGCTACAAAATTGAATTCGTTACGAATAATCTAAAGGATTCTTCAAAAAGAGTTCATTTTTCGACTTGGATTCGAACCATCGCATCACCGAACGTCATACCCATGCCGGCAGTTTGACGAACTAGCCAGCGAGCTCATATGAATTGCGATGAAATTGTTATCTACTATCGTCCGAGTCACTTTATCTTCAGGTCTCTGTCTAATCGATAGATGTTATAATTGGAGGGTATTCATGAATTTACTTACTTACGTTTTCTTTATAAAATTAATCCATACTCACAAGTTATAACTACAACGTACTACTAACAACTACTTGGGTAACCTCTTAATGCAGCTGTGTATACAGGATTATCAGGAATTCGTATAGAAGTTTCCTTCTGTGATATATACATCATCTGACAGATGTTGAAATCAGTCACTCGTGCATCAATTTGTTGAGCGATTTATTACTAGGAGCGAACAATTGCACCATTGTACTATAAAGATGTATTTATTTTGTAAAAACATGAGTAGGTATGTATACATACAGGTCATCATCTGCCTAGCCTTTTCCCAACTATGTTAGGATCAGCTTCCAGTCTAACCGGATGCAGCTGAATACCAGTGTTTTACATGAAGCGACTGCCTGTCTGACCTCCACAACCCAGTTAGTTCTACCCCTTGGTAAGGCTGGTTGTCAAACTTTTTGGGCCACTGACTACTTGTAACGGCTGTCAAAGATCTACAAATGACAGCAGCTTATGCTTTCCGAGGCACGAAACTCGGTATGTAATTTGTGTTCACATACCGAGTATGTATACATGCGGGGCTTATAAATAAATAGAAAGTAGCCACATATTTTGTCATTTAGGAATGGCGTTATGGTCTCAATTATAGTATGAAGTAAAAAAAGTCCAGGTTACTAAAGTACTACTACCTAGAAATATTAAATGTACTTTATTGAGACGATGCCTGAGGTGAGGTACTGAGGACGCTGTACGTTGCGGGAGGGTAAGGTTAGGTTATACGTGTTGTGAGACCTTTGTTTTCCACAGGGTGGAAGGGACACCGATACACAAACGGCTAACCGTTTTTGCGTGGATGTCATCATTTTCACCGGGTTGGTATTGCACTTTTGAAGGAAACAGCAGATTTTTTTTAATACTGACGAAAAATTTCTATTTGGAGGTTCGGTATGATGTACTGAACACGTGGTAACCGATTGTGCGTTGTCCCTTATAACATGTATGTACATCATCATCGGCCTACAACAGTCCACTGCTGGACATAGGCCTTCTCAATCGCACGCCACTCAACTCGATTCTCAGCCACTCTCATCCAGTTACTACCCTGCGATGATCGCCGCTCCACCGAGCCCACCTTACGTTTTCCCTGTATGTACAAAAAACTAATATTAAACTTATTATAAAAAAATCTCTACGGTTTGTCAAGTTGAAAAAACCGTGATGGTACCGCCGTGCCGACAGTTAATCATTACCCATAATTTGAGACCTTTCTCACGTATCGGCTAAAGGTAATCCATTTAAAACTTGACTTCTGTCTCGTAAATGTATTAAAAAAAGGGGTGTGGGTTGATCTAGATACCCCTCTAGATATTACAATGACAGTTCGATAGGAACTCATACACTTAATGTAATCAGCTCGTATGTAAAACTCCTGATTTCCCTACGGACAGCAGAGGTTAGACCGCTAGGAACACTCGGTATAAAAAACTGACTCTCATCGGTATAATGGATAAAGGAAGGTACCTACTATTATCTTTGTAGGCTGTGTCCCGGGACTATTGAGTGAAGATATGTATGAATATTGAAAAGGAAAAAAAGTTCGATCGTTTGAAATTTTAGATAGCTACGCATAGCATAGCTCTGGATTGATAGAAGTGGAAGTTTAACGGAGGGACCAGTAGGCCTAGCCAAGTTGACAATCTACAATCGTTAACGCTAATAGAAAACTAACAAATGTATGGGAGTGACGTCATCTCAACGTTAAGTCACGTGGTCAAAACTAACGAATAGAAAACTCGTAGACAAGTTTACAACTTATCTGAGCGTTCAAAATGATAGAATGAAATATAATCGTTTCTACAATGTTGATCGCTAGATCCCATATAAATCGTAGCCAAGTTACAGTTTTGACAAGCGCTAACGAAACGATGTCGAAGTTTTTGAACGACCATTGAGCGATTGCCGACACCCAAGAGTTAACGATAACAATAGGCGTCTATATGATTCAGCTGTGTCGTGTATCACGTCATTGTTTATGTTTCAAACTTTCAAGCGCCCGAGTATGATAGAGTTTCGAATAACACAGGTAGATATGTAAGAAATAACTAATAATTTTTGTACCTTTCTATGAATTCCAATAAAGCTGCGAACTTCCTCGAGATCTAGATTCCATCCTATAAAAGTTATCACTTCACTTATGGTATCTTTCATTTAAATGCAGGATCAAATCATATTATCATTTCGAGTCACAGTAATGTTTAAAATTACATTCCGCACTGTGATATTATAATAAACCAATTATAAGAAGAACTTGTTCGTTATTTCGCTTACTTTTTATCACTTAAAAGAATTATTCCTTTCTTAACAATTTAAAACAAAAGTTCAGCCCGCGCACAAATTAAACAACTGTGACTTTGACGTTAGTTTGATGTGGGTAGGAACGCTCACCATAGACTAAAGTATGGGTTTTTCTACAAACATTGGAGAACGAGCGATCGACAGAGTCGTGTCAAGTTGGCAACCAACTTAGCGTTTTCTCTCATCGCTTACGCCGAGGCGTCTACGATTGTAGAAAGAGAATCGATAAGAAACGTTTGTAACTTGGCTAGGCCTGCAGTAATAGATAGAATACTACATGAATTAGAGATATAAACGTAAGTTAAACGGGAGGACATGACTTTAAACTCCGCTTATAGTGCAGCGAGTCCAAGTCGTATTTGGTATGGATGGGGAGATTATCAGATATACCTAGATTACAGTCATGATGGATGGTATTTTTTTTCATAGCCTTTATTGTGTCCCACTGCTGGGCAAGGACCTCTCCTTTTCCCCTCCAAACCTCTATGTTTTGTGCAGTTTCTGGCCACGCTTGCCTCGCTAACATGATTATATCGGTAAAGCTAAGATAAAACTGGCTTTCAGATTATTCATTCTTTCGATTACAATAAAATAATAATTTCCGAAGACCGAGCACTATTAGTTAAATTTCGTAATATGTCCAAAAATAGATATTTTCGAGAATTTTGAAAGTTTATGTAAACGATATCTTTATTTGGAGTACCCAGACAGACCAGAGACAGCTATAACGATAAAAAATAACCTACTTCTTTACCCAGCTCCGGACATCAAAATCAGTTTGTTTTTCACAATATAAAAACAAATGGGTATATAAAAATGTTAGTCATAACGTAATCTAGTTAAATGAGGCTGTAAAACTTGTTTACGCAGCCGACGAGGTTTGATGGTTACTATTGACTATTTTACTGTTTAATCACTAGGTTTTTTGCCGTCAAAATGTGGTTTTACGAGTCTATGAACGAAGCTTTGTTGTCGAGATAGTGAGGTATTTAAGACATGGGCATCATATCATGTTTTGTGGATATTCTATCTTTTTTGGTGGCTATTCTGGTAGGTTAGTATGTGGTTTCATTTTATGTAGGAACTAGTTAAGTACTGCCCTGGGTTGGTTCTGGGTTCGATTCCCAGGTCGGTCAAAGTGTTATTTGGTTTTTCAATCAGTAATTTCTCAGTAGCAGCCACGGAGTCTCGATTTTTGTCCGGTTGATGGCAACAGGCGCGCCACCTATTATATGGGACTTAAAAATAACTGACGGAATGTGGGTGTACTAATGGGTACACCTCTGCCTAACCCTTCGGGGATTAAAGGCGTGATGTTATGTTGCTGTTGTAGTTAAATCAAAAAAGAACTTAAGTTTTTGCATTAACTCATCATTGAAGAAATAATAGTACAGTCACAAACACTTAAAATTAAAACATATAACAACTTTTAAATGTGATTGTCCCTTACTGTATTGATTGTTCTTTTGTGTTGTTAAACAGAATATTTTTAATACAACAAAAATGAAATAAATCGGACCTCAAAGTTGAAATCGTAGTTCCACGAAAAATAAGCTTTTGAATTTTGTTATCGTATACATATTTATGCTCTGGAATGTGAATAATTACTCCACTGAAAAACACAATTACATGACGCTTAGATTGCAAACCCACAATCTTGTTAGAATCAAGTCTGTAAATCTTGATGCCATTATATCTCTTTGACCCAAGATCAAATACGTTTAAAGATAAAAAACACGACTCCTATTTACTGAACAATCAAAAAACACCTTTAAACAGTCTAAGAGACACAACAAAGAACGCGATTTCAAAGCAAACGAAGAAATAACGTTATAATAACGCGTTAAAACACAAACAATCCGGGGAACATGATGGGCTTTCAGTTAAACAAATATTTGGCCAAGTAATGGCTGCTACCCAAAGGAAAATAAAATATAAATAAAACACGAGCATGTTTTCAAATATCTGTATACGATAAACAAACATTGGGACGGAATGACGGGGATGAAATAATTTTGTCTTTGTTTTAAATTGATATAGTATTGTTTTGGGGTATTGCTGATCGGGATACGAAGTTTAGCTGAAAAGCTAACATGATATAACATCCAAAAGGGTTTGGTTGGAGTTGCAAAACATGCATACATTCGCCAGTTATGTCACCGTAACAATACTTTTAAAAGCCTTACTCGACGAAAACATGATTTGTCATCATCATTATTCTCCTGCCCTTATCCTAATTTATTGGGGTCGGCGCAGCATGTCTTCTTCTTTCATACTTCCTTATTTCGTCATCTCAACAGTCACCCCCTTTCTATCATCCTTCACATAGTCCATCCATCGGTTCTTTGGACTTCCTCTACTCTTATAGCCATCTACATTCATTCTCAACATTTTCCTCACGATTTGTCAGAGGTAATAATACAGATAAAAGAATTAAGGTAAACGTCATGATAAACGTTGTAACAGTTTATGGAACAAAAGTAAGTTACTTAGCTTCTCTTGTATTCTACATCGTTAGCTTAATCAGCTAATAACTTTCCTAATACTAAACCGCAGGACTCCTCTTCGTGAAAGGCAGTGGTCCAGGCGGCAAGTGGGTCCAATAGTGGCATCTTTTTTCTTGTGCCAATCTCCACGATCCTGTGCCAGCCTTATCTAGGCTTTTCCTCCCATGTCGTCTGCCCATCTTGCCGTCGGACGATCTACATATCTTTTGTCAGTTCTTGTAGGCCATTCGGTGACAGCCTTATTCCACCTATCATCAATGCGCCTTGCTTACAGTTTGTACGTTTAAATTAATTAAGAGACTCGTATATACGCACTTCACACTTGATTTTAAATTAAACCTGCCGTGTTCCCAATTACTTTACATTTTATTTTACGATCCAGAACAAAGGACTGATAATTAAATACAATGCTGTATACTTGATATTTTATTCTGGGTTTGTAAAGGAGGTAAAAATGGCTGCCGTTATTGATTTAAACGGCCAAAAAAAACAGCCGAACCTTGGTCAAGCCTAGCCTTTTCTCAAACTACGTTGAGTTCGGCTTACAGTCTAATCGGATGCAGCTGAATATCAGTATTTTACAAGTAGCGACTGGAAGGACTGGCAAAGGAGAGACTGTCTATCTGACCTCCACAACTCAGTAACTGGGTAATACGATAACACTTGGTAAGATTGGTTGCCAGAACTTCGCGACGAAACTGGCATGTCCTAAAACTAAAAATTCGAAGTGACATTCATGAACTGTTTATTTGGCTTCAAAACAACTATTCGTTCAAAATCAATACCTTAGTCGCATTTCTATAGAGAAGAGACGGCAAGATACTTCAATTGATAAACCTATGCCATAAAATAGTAGGACCATATCCTGTCACTTTGATGTCTCAATGTGTCAATTGGCAAGCTGTTTCAAAATGCCTACAGATTGAACAAGCACTTCGGGGATTACGGCGCAGACCGAAACGCTAGACAAATAGTGAGGTGAAGACGTTAGGAATGGCCAGAGCTTTAGCCTAATGGATACGCGTTAGTGCTCCTGGGGTCTAACAGAGTGTCATATATTTTGACGCAGTTGTTCTACATGAGAAATCATAAGGATACGTGTGTTCACCTTCATCTAAATGTAACATAATCTCATCTTTTTCAGTTGTGTATTAAGTCTTTTTGAGTATTAATATGATCTTAACTAAAATATGACAAGAAAAAATAACCATACGGATGGATTAAATTCTTTGGGCATTTTCTACCAGTCTGCCTCAGGTGATGCAGAGACAAAACAGCAAAATGTACGATGCCTTCAGCATACCTTTTTTGTTTGGTTTTTTTGGGTGGGAAATCATCAAATGACCCCTCCCACTCTGGCCGGAGCGGAAGGGAGTGTCAGAATTGTACTGACTAAAACGCACCCTTCTTAGCCCTTTGTGTTCCAGAACCGCGGTATCTATTTCGAACAGTCCCGCAGCCCGGCAGGCATCGGCCCTTGCGAACCTCTTCCATTTTGGTGACATCTCTTTGAGGCGCGCGTAAAACAAGAAACTTTTGACATAAAGTTCGATTAAATATTTCGGGTTGAAATTCTCGGAAAACTTAATGAAGAGAGGACTTCTATAATATTTGTAAAAAAACTTCTCGTGCTGGTGAACCTGCTCCGTCAACTTGAGATCTTACGACAAAGTTGCGTGAAGAATCTTACTAGAACGTGTAGCATGACCACCGTAGAAACGGATTTTGTCGAGGAAGAATGGACAAAATGACAGATTTATTTTGTTGATCTGTCATTTTGTCGATTCTTCCGACAACAAAGCCCGTTTCTACGGCAGTCTAGCTACGCGTGTAGTATTCGACATTTTTAGTTTCAGCAATACAAGTTAACAAATATTGAATAAACAATTCAAGCTGGTCTCAGAACGTGTTGTAGGGAAGTAAAGTTATGCTAACAGTAGCTCTGGAAGGCTTACATTATTGTAAGCCTCTTACAGCGAGCCGAGTCAGGCCATGCAAATGATTCCCGTGCATTATCAAATGCGTTTGCAGTTGGCTCAATTTCATGCATGTTGTCTATTATGTGGTTGTTTTTTTTTTGTTTTATAAAGGTTTTAAAGTATTAAACAATCAACATCTATTATTGTACCAAAAATAAATGCAAGAAAAGGTTCAATACTTGGCTAAAATTGCTTACATATGATGCAACTGAAAAACTTGTGGAAGTGTAACACATTCACACTCACACACGCTAACACACCCTCACACACATACATACAGTCACACTTACTCCATAATTTTATTGTCGTGTTTTTATTTTATTTCTTTTTTTCCTTTTAATTTTAACTACTTACATAATATCATCGTTTAAAATATGTTTTTCTCTGGAACGAACTACCCTCTCACTAGTAGCCGGGCGTTGATAGCTGCGCCACAGTAACTAAATTTGGAGTTGTCATCGTTTAACTTTCTTTATGATTGTATCTGTTTTTGTTCCAAAATAAACGACTTTTTATTTATTTATTTTAAGTATAAGCGTCGGTGTCAGTGCAGGGTCTTGTAAATGTACAACACCCGTTTTTACAGAGGAAACTAAAAATTGTTTTATAATATAATATCAACCATCAAGTAGGTCGAATTTAAGGTCTACATTCGTCTGTTTTACAATAGCTATCTAAAAAGAAAGAAATTACACAAAAGAAATTATTATTATTTTTAACAGAAATTATTTATCTACCTCACATGACAAAACGAAAAAAAAATGGTTAAGTTAACAGTAAAACAAAATTATATAAAAGTAAACATAATAATAAAAAAACAAACGAAATTGGTCCTGTATAAGTATCTCAATGTTTTACCGCTATATTACAGGCTTCTAAATTTATCAATTTTGATGGAAAAATTTGAATTTTACCAAAAAATTTTGGCGGATTTTTGCGGAAAATCACTCTTTGACGGCAGACCTGCGGATTCCCGCACAAAGGGCTGTATAGCATGCGGCAGGAAAGTGGGATTGCAAACCCTATGACTAGCTCTTCGGGGATTACAGCCGTGACGTCAACTGTGTAATTTCATTTTTTAGGCTACCAAACTAAATGAAACTACGGTCTGAAACTGAATTCCTTGCTTCTAGTAAAATAATTCTTAAGACATAATTCCATCTTAACATTAAGATGCCTTGAATAAAATTACTTGAATATAGCCCTAGTTATTTTGCTCAAAGTAACTCGTCTTTAGTAGGTATTTGGAGTGCTTGTAAAATATTTAAACCATTTCAACTACAAGCGTTTTGATCCAATTTAAACGGCAATATCTGCTAAAATTGTTCATTTCAAATATTTGTATTAAGGTCCGAATTGTATAGTGGACATTTTGCAAACTGTTATGATAATCACTATTGTCTATATTATTTATAGAAGTTATAGGTTTCGGTAAAGAATGGGCTACACCGGATCCACTCTTGGGTCAAGGTAAGGTGTCATTCTATAGGACTGCGGGACTGTTCGAAAGAGATACCCTGGCCCTGGAACACAAAGGGCAAAGAAGGAACATGGATGGGTTTTAGTCAGTACAAGTCACACACTTGCTTCCGCTCCGCCCAGAGTGATTTTATGATTTCATTCATTTGATGATTTCCGATCCGAAGAAAAAAGAAGAAGGTGTCATTCTATAAGCAATAACTGTCAGACCTGCGGGCCACTGACTACCTGTAACGACTGTCAAAGATCTACAAATGATAGCCGGGACCAACGGCTTAACGTGCTTTGCAAGACACGGAAGAAATTCGGTATGTAATGGGTAGTCTCATCTGCCGGAGGCTATACGCGGTCCATGGCCCTTTACGGGGCCCCGGTGTGGGCGCGTTCTTTGAGGCGGCAAGCCGCCCACTACCTGAACGCGCCCCAAAAGGTAATAGCCATAAGGCTAATCCGGGGGTACCGCACGATTTCCGGCGAAGCGGCTAGCCTCCTTGCCGGATTGCCGCCATGGGATCTGGAGGCGATAGTCCTCGCACGCCTGCACGAATGGCGCGCGGAGGCACTACGTCGGGAGGAAACTCCGCTGCCGCGGCAAATTGCCGCTCAGCGGACAGACCTCCGGCGTGATCTCATGGCGACATGGAGAGAGCGACTGTCACAACCCCGTGCAGGGCACGCCACCATAGTGGCGATAAGTCCCCTCTTTGAGGAGTGGCTAGAGAGGCGCCACGGCGCCCTTACCTACCGCCTGACGCAGGTCCTCACCGGACACGGTTGTTTCGGGAGGTTCCTGCACCGAATCGGGCGGGAGGAAACGCCCGGGTGTTTCCACTGCGAGGATCGTCCGGAGGACACGGTGGAGCACACCGTGGAGGTCTGCCCCGCTTGGGCGGAGCACCGCCGTGTCCTCGTAGCGGCGATTGGCGGCGGCGATCTCTCGCGTCCGGCCTTGGTTCAAGCCATGGTCCGGAGCGAGAGGGAATGGGAAGCCGTCACCTCCTTCTGCGAAGCAGTCATGCTAGTGAAGGAGGTGGCGGGACGTGAGAGGGAAAGAACCTCACGTCCCAGTCGCCGCGGGAGACGCCCTGGGCGTTGGGGGTCACGTGGTGGCTCCCGGCCACCGTAGGCGCGGGCCTGTGGACGGCGAGTTATGGGCTAGCTCGCCGTCCGGCCGTCTTATGACGACAGGCCATGTCGACGGCGCGTTCGTGTTCCACGTGCGCCTCAAAGAGATGTCAGCAAATAAGTAGGGGTCCGCAAGGGCCGATGCCTGCCAGGGCTGCGGGACTGTTCGAAAGAGATACCGTGGCCCTGGAACACAAAGGGCAAAGATGGAACATGGATGGGTTTTAGTCAGTACAAGTCTGACACTCCCTTCCGCTCCGCCCAGAGTGGGGGGGGTCATTTGATGATTTCCCATTCGGAAAAAAAAAAAAAAAAAAACATGGGTAGTCTCATCCACGAACCAACCTAGGTAAGCGCGGCTTAACCTAAAGAGCGACACGAGCGGCTGTTATTATTTAGAAATGAGCTCCTTCTGACGTGATCATGATGAAGTTATTTTTTTTAAACATTGGACTGTAAGACAAACTAAAACTAGATAAAAATACTCGTATCCTACTTTTGCAAGTCTATTACATTTGATACAGATGTTAAACTTTACCTTCGAAAACTTTTCTATGTCAGTATAGTGAAAAGTTTAGAACTTTCCAGAATCTTCCGTGTGTAGAGGAAGTTGTTTTGTATCGAGTCGACAGAGGATATATATTAGCTTGCTTGCTTTTTAATTGATTCTTAACTCGCTGCTTCCTGGGAAATCAGAGACGTAGAAGTTTTGTTGAAAGAAATTAAGTAAGCTACAATATCCACGAGTGTCAAACGCTATTAATTTTTTGAATGGTATATGTTTTTACTATAACGGAAGCGAAGCCGCGGGAAAAGCTAGTGCCGCATAAAATCTTGAAAATTCGGGTCTAAGATTTTCTTTTAAAGACCACCTTTTGTTACTGTGAGACTTGTATGATAGGAGGAAATTGATCACAAGACGTATTCGCAATCAGAGCGCCTACATGACATCTTCAAGACAATAACAAGCATTACATTAGCTCTCAAATACTTACGACTAATCTAAGATCAAAAGGACAAAACTCACATAACCACCAAAATACATTCCAGCATTTATACTTAACAAGTCAGTTTTACTACGTTTCGCTAGCTCAACAATGTTTTTAACAGCCATTCAAGATATTACGTCGTAAAGCGCGATGGAGGCATTATGGCGGCAAATTGAAATTTCGTGACAAGTGCAGATACATCGCATGTTTCGGTGCTCGTAAAATACATAGTTGTTGTAGTGGTGGCCGGAATGCTGGCTTTATTTAGGTTGATGTGTTGAAGCTGTTGTTAGGGACTTTTTAAATTAAAAACTTGGATAAATATTGGTAACATCATCTGCTTGCCTTTTCCCAACTATATTGTGGTCGGCTTCCAGTCTGACCAGATACACCTGAATACCAGTATTTCACATGGAGCGACTGCCTATCTGACCTCCACAACCCAGTTAATACTGGGTAATACGATACCCGATGGCTTGGTAAGACTGGTTGTCAGACCTTCGGGCCACTAACTACCTGTAACGACTGTCAAAGATCTACAAATGATAGCCGGGACCAACGGCTTAACTTGCTTTCCAAGACACGGAGGAAACTCGGTATGTAATTGGTCACCTATCCATGGCCAACCTAGCCAAATGTGGCTTAACCTTAAGATTGACCCGAGCGGCTGTTATTATTTAATTATATTGGTATGCAGGTTAACATTTTTGGTTCAGGCTCAGTATTTTATTAAAATATCCAATAGACAAGTCAAATAGATATAACAATTATCGATGTCAAAGTTTTGGTGTGAAATATAAAACAAAAACATGAAAAGTATAAATCTGGACATTGTAAATAACATATCTACATCTTACGTTTCCAAGACTATTACGAAGAATTAAGAACTTGTTTAGGAAAAACTAAATTCACCCCTTTCGAACCTAACCCGTGTCAAGGCGTCCTAAATTGGAGGAACTGAAGTTTTTTGTGATAGGGTTCATCACGGAAAGAGTGACTTGGGTTAGCTTTACTTCGGGAGGGAGTTATTCTGCACTACAGTGATTTGGGTGGTTTTCTTATAAGTATTTTAGAAGCGCCTGTTTACATGTCAAATCACGGCCAAGCAATCATCATCATCATCATCATCATATCAGCCCGGAATCACCCCCTTCTGGGTATAGGCCTCCCCTTTTTTCGACACACTTCCCGGTGCTCTGCGTCCCTCCCATCCAGGTGTTTCCCGCGATTTTGACGACCCATGGAGCTTTAGGACAGCCCTGGTTTGTTTTCTTTCTTTTCCTGTTTTTTTTTTCTTTTGGTGGCCCATTCGGACAAAGCTTTGCTCTATCGGCCATCTCTGCATCTATCAAATACATGGAAAAAAACTTAAATGTAAACTGAATCATCTTTTATGCAATGCATTTCAGACTTCTTAAAAGAAAAGAGACGAAGCATCTGAGGTGAAACGTTTTAAACTCGTGGCAACGACAAATACATGGTACATTCGGAGGGCAGTAAAATACTTTGTTGTAAAGTACGAGTCGACGCTTTAGGGTTAAGAGGCAATACGACTACAGGTAAGTGCTTCTGTTAGGTTTATGTTCAGGTTTTAGAATTGCGAAACTTAAGACAAAAATATTTCTCGTAGACTTGATAAAGTAACAAAAACGATATTTTTAATCCAGTCAGTAAACTCTTCAATTCCCAATTTCACTTAAGAATGTGATTTTTATCCTATGTGATTTTTATTATTCTTTAGGTATAAATTTAAAGTAAAATTACCTTGTGGTAAAAAAAAAAAAATTAAACCTCAGCAACCTACAAGTGACACTGGGAATCGAGGAGTTAAAGCCATCATATAAAGAGGTATTTATGCAGCAGCCATGCATAAATTATTTGTACTTTACTTTATACAGATAAATCATCATCATCATTATTCTGCCCTAATCCCAATTTATTTGGGGTCGGTGCAGCATGTCTTTTTCCTCCATACTTCTTTATTATTCGTCATGTCAAAAATCTCAAAGCTTTCAGGTAATCTCAAAGCTTTCAGGCTTTTCATTCAACGGATAGTACAGATTTTTTTTCCGAATAAATACGTATTCTTTAAGCCTTCCATAAATAATAGAGGATACATTTAGATTTAGCGTGCGGCATCCCCTATGTATACCAACGCACTTTCTATTTCTATCCGAAGAATTTTTAATGAAGTGTTCCTAATCTGTCTCTGCCTCTTCGGTGGTCTGTTGGTCCCAACCGTGACTTCGCGTTTCGATTTCCGGGTCGGGCAAAGTGATATTGAGTTTTTCCAACAGTAATTTCTCAATAGCAGCCAGTCTGAATTTGTGCCCGCTTGTTGCCAATAGGCTCGCACCCTATTAAATGGGACTTAAACATAACTGGCGAAATGTGGGTCTACTAATAGGCATCTCTGCATAACCCTTCGGGGATTACAGGCGTGATGTTTTGTTATGTTTTTACAATCTATTGATTGATTTAGGTATTTGGAAAATTCGTTTGTGTCGATAACGTTGTCAAAACTAAAGACATTGCCACAATTAGGCTGTAGAAAATAAACAGAATACCATAGCACAATTAATTTTATCGCCACAATAAAACAATTCTTAATTAATCCACCACAGCACCCATTATAAAGGTAACTCTAGTTAAAACGGCTACAATTGGGTTCACACAACTGTGGCTTGGACGTGACTGCAATGCGGGACAGATCTCACGTTCGCATCGCAGGATATGTCTCATGATCTTTCGCTCGTTTAACTAACGAGATGATTTCAACGGAATGGTATTGGATGCATTGTCATGAATCATAATATGGAATGATACAAGTTATTGAGTGTGTTATTGGTGGTAAGATACGTGGGTTCAAACCACACGTAGCTTGGTGTTTTCGGATTAGTTCCATAATCTAACTTACTGTATGTATTTGACTCCTGTTTTCATTGTTCTGAGCAAACGATAATTGTGTAGGGATTCCCTGACGCTAGTATCAGAGGTCCTAGTACACACGGCGTCACATGAAGCTGTACATTTCCAGTATAACTTGGCCTCGCTTTGTATAGATTTCCTATACAAGGAGAAATCCGCCTAAACTGGTTTTGTATAGCTTGATTGACCGTCGTGCGTACGAGAGCGCTAGTGCACACGTAACGGAAATACGTCGATTTTAAAACTAAAAATTCTCGTTCCACATCAAATGTTTTCATAATTTGAAAATGTATTCATTTCTATATTAGTGACTGTGCCTGTTGCAAATAATAATTTAAATAAAATGCTATGGGATAATTGTATTTTCGATTCCAAAATCGACTAATTTTCGTCACGTTCACATTGCGCGCTCGTGCTAGGGCCTCAGCAGTTATTTGATGGGGTGCTAGTAATGTTAGAGAAACGGACGACATTTGAAGGTCTAATTAGTTTAACTAGCTTGAACCCGCAGCTTCGCCATCGTAGACTTCGATAATATTGTCCCACGGGGCCGTACTACCGAAATAAAAAGTATTCTATGTGTTAATCCAGATTATTAATAAGATTTAATTTTTTTAATGGCTTGTCAACACACTAGGATGAAGCCATAGTCTAGCTAGTGCTAGAGGCTGTCTTGTACTTTAAGTAGTTTGTGGTGTGGGTCCCGATTCCTGATTATAATATCTTATAACTGCTCTTGAACTCCAGTTAATTGGTAAGCAATTCACTGCCGGTTTTTCTATTTCCCGATCATTATAATCTGGATCTCTTCAAAATCGAGTGAATCGATTTCTTCTAGGCAAGCGTGCTTCACCCTAGGCCGCATCATCGCTTTACAACAGGCAAGTTGCGGCCTAACGCAAGCCTAATTAGTTTAAAAAAAATCACGCTACATCTTCATTCATCATGGCTACAATATACAGGGTGTAAACAGACCCTTCACATAGCCGTCAACCAAGCATTCTGTACATCAAACTAAGTAACTTTACGCAGAAATTATTGCTGGGAATCAACTTTTTTTTGGAGTGAAAAATCACGTTTTACGGTAGGACTCGCTGGAAAGGACTCAAAGCATTGTGCTGATGGATGGATTGAAAAGTACGGGGGTCGTGGAGATGTGTAAAGTAAAAATCTTACATTAAAAACACGTATTTTAAAAAAAAAACTTGTGAAAACGTTGGAACTTTGACCCTCAATATCTCCGTAACTAGAATATGGTCTAGAACAAAAAAATGATCGCAACGACGGGGAGAACAAGTGCCTTTCGGATATGTTAAGGGTCTCTTTACACCCTTTATAGCATCCACCTAAAAATCGTGAAACGAAAAACATACCCTCGCTAAAAAAATCGAACGACCCTTAGTAGACCCCATAAAAATGCCTCTAAAAGTCCAATTATAAGGCACATAAACTCTTGGGTACATTAACAATACATTCAGAGGTATAACAGTAAGTTTATGAACTTACAAGAGGCCCGCATAACTGCGGTGGTACGTGCGCCTACTACTAATGGTGAGGAGTGTGCCGATCTGTGTGGTTCTATGGGTTACTTTAATTGTTGCTTATGAGGTCGTGAACCTTTTTTTTAAGTAGGCTTTTTACTGTAACATAAGATGCTCGCATGTAACCAAATAGTTAGGCAGCGGTGTACCTGATAGAACACCCACATTTCACCAGTTATGTTAATGCCCCATTTAATAGGGGGCGAGTATCTTGCCTTCAACTGGGCACAAATAAATCCAGACTCCGTTGGGGTGGGCTTCCAGTCTAAATACCAGTATTTTACATGAATCACCTACCTGAACTCCACAACCCAGTTCTTCATCATCATCATTTCAGCCGAAAGACTTCCACTGCTGGACAAAGGCCTCCCCCAAGTGTCGCCACATAGACCGGTCCCATGCGTCTCGCATCCAGCGGATCCCTGCAACCTTTACCAGGACATCGGTACAACCCAGTTAGTAGTATTTAATACGATACCCCTTGGTAAGACTGATTATCAGACTTTCGGGCCACGGACTACTTAATGACTGTCAAAAATCTACAATTGACAGCCGGGACTCAGTATATCACCCATCCAACCTAGGTTAGCGCGGTTTAACCTGAAGATCGACCCGAGTGGCTGTTATTACTTAGTCTCGAGCTCCTCAGACTACAGAAAAAATCGGTAGGAGTAGAGACAGGAGAAATGATATTGTTTTTCATGTGAAGGCGTTTTAAACACTTTTTACTTTGCCATTTTCAGTAGTAAAGAAATTAAGGTAACCTTCACAAGAGTATCTACTGCTGGAAAAATCCTTTATATTTTTACCAATTTTATTAATCATAATACGAAAATTGCTTCATTACCTATTAAACAATTTCCCCAAATACGTAAACACTCAAAAAAAATAATATCAACAAAATCATTAATATCAGACACAGAGAGTGGTAATAAGGAAGAAGGAGTCGCAAAAAATTGAGGATAAAATTTCACATCTTGGAACGTCTACAAGCCTATCTTGAACTTTTTCAAGCCCGGAGCGGTCCAGCGGAGGCAATTTGAGCGAGATTAAATCCCGAATCCTCCCGAGCGTGGCCGAATGAGCCGAGACCACCCGAGCTCACCCGACCGTTTCGTTCTGTCTTTAAATTCCACCACTTACCTTTATTCATAACGTGATATTGGTTCGGCACGGAATTCGGTATCTGTTCGGGAATAATTTGAATTTGGAATAAGAATTTTTGAAATTGGAATCTGGGGAGGTTTTCGGTTGGGATTTTATGGCGTGTTTCGATTTTCTGGTTGTAAGCAGGACTTGTTTGAATGGAGAAGTGCATGCAGATACGTTTGTTCCTAACTCAATTTACAGTTCGGTTTGAAATTGGATTTCAGTGCATGTGCACAGTCGTATATAGGTACAGGAGATAATAACATAAGGTAGTTTGTACTAGAAGCTGGTTTATTATTAAAATGGTTAAAGAAACGAGAAAACATTTGAATGTTGACTATGTTCATTGGTATTATCCATACTAATATTATAATTTCAAAATATTCTGTCGATCTGTTACATTTTACGCCTTGGAGTCTGAACAGATTTAGATGAGGATACGAATATACCTGAAGTAGGGCAACCACACTCCACATGGGAAATGACGGGGGCAAAAGTTATGAGTGGAACGGACACCGACGCTAAAACGGTTACCACGTATTCAGTACATCATTCTGAACTTTCGTTGGTTATTAAAAAAAAACAGCTGTTTCCCTCAAAACTGCAATGAAAAAAATTTTTTTTGTTTTTTTTTAATTTTTTTTTTTAATTATCGATGAAAAATTTCTGTGGCTGATTTTATTTTTAAATAATTGATGAAAAATTTCTATGTGGCTGGCTCAGAATGATGTACTGAATACGTGGTAACCGTTTTAGCGTCAGTGTCCCTTACACCGTGTATAATTGATCTGTCAGTTAAACACACTTGACGTTACAATTACTCTATATTAAGTGACGCCCAGGCCACTCTAGTAAACCCTCAATTTTCAGCCACATACTTAATCTTAAGTAAAACTTCCCTTTCCAAATTGTCCCATCAGAAACTTCTTAAACCCCCAAAATGGACCCTTTTCTCAACATTCAAATGACCACCGACTACGTAACACCCAAGTTTGAAACTCTATCATCCTTTACTATATCCTAGGACATTTATAATCCGCCGCAGTTTGGGCAGGGCTTTATTAAGGCCCTCGTGGTATGTAGAGCGTGTACAAAGGAACCTTTGAGTGGCAACTCTACAATGTAGAGGTAGGCTCTACATGTAGAGCAGAGATTTTGTAAGAATTTGTGTTGGTATGCGGTTTTATAGTTGAAATGCGATTTTTTAATACGACTTTTTTGTGGTGATTTAATCCGCAGCTTGAAATGCATTTGAACATGTTTTTTTATTCTTCAGGATCATTTAAAATTCATTTTTATTGAGTTAACCATAAGATAAATTATAGAATTACTGTAAACTCGTAAAATGTGGGTATATTATTATGTGCACTTCTGCCTACGCCTTCGGGGATTACAGGTGTAGTTATAAAAGTAACGTATTTACTACAAAAAAACATAAATTCCGAATAAAACATCAGTTTACCAGTACATTAACCAAAACATCTCCAAAAGGCACAAAACTCCACCTTTACAAAAATTACCGTTTACGAAGCCCGTTACTCAAGTCGCGATGTTATCAGCGTCCACAATAAATACCTTTTTGTATAAAATTATAATTTCATTTAAACGCAGGCTTGTAATTGGCGAGCTCCGTAAACGCTCCCCTTTTTATTATCTGTGCCACTGAATATTATCTGTCGACGTAAAAATTTGACAGGATGCTACTGTCATAACGGTTTATTTTATTGTTTACAGTCTTTTCACAGTTATACTCCTATCACAGTTATTTTAGCTCTGACGTAAACCTTGCGTCTGTAATAATAAAGGTTACTCGTGAAAGCCGAGAAATATAAGCAAATCAAGTATCTTGACTTGGCTCGCGTGGTAGTTGACATGTGGGATGTGGACTCGGCGATCATTGTACCGATAGTCGTTTCAGTCAATGGCTTAATTGCCAAGAGCCTCGACCAATGCCTAAGGAGGCTCTCGTTAGGCAGCTGGATCAAGGCTCGTTTTATTAGGAGGTTCCTCTCTCTGAAGCCCTGACCGTCGGTAGCTTGGACCCTGTTCCCGATACCGATGGACTATAATGCTTATATTTTGAATGTTTTTTTTTGTGTATGTTTTCTTAAGAAATATTTAAGAAAACATATATTTAAGAAATATAAAAAAAAAAAATTATGAATGAAGAATAAATAAAAGAAATAAAAAAGCAACCTGTATTGAAACACTAGAGGTAAAATATCAAACATACAGGACAGTTTTATTTTTATCTCTGACAGCAGTACCCCTACAGCAACCTTATCGTAACTAGGATGAAGATCACTGTGATTTTCTGACAGTGATGCAAAGACAGAGGTAACATATCTGTGAAGGAACTGGATGCTATAGTATGACCATTTTAAGTGTGCAGTTCAAAGTGGCGTTGCTTGTCATGAAAATTTGCATCGATATGTCAAACTTGGTACATTTATTTTAGTTCTGTGTTTTCCCGCCTGCACTGATAAGTTGGCGGAAGTGTATAGTGCTGCAAAAGTTTTTTGAGGCGCTTGAATAACGCTGTTGGGAAACAATATAGTTTCAATTAAAGCCTCGTTCGTGAAAAATACAGCACTGTATTTTATTATTTAGCGACGATTTAAAAAAGAAGGACTATCTCGTTGGTCTAGTGGTCGCAAGTGCGACTGCTGAGCATGAGGTCTCGGGTTCCATTCCCAGGTCGGGTAAAGAGTTATTGGGTTTTTCTATCAAGAATTTTTCAGTAGTAGCCACGGGCTGGGGTTTTGTGCCCAGTTCATGGCAATAGGCTCGCCCCCTATTACATGGGACTTAAGCATACCTGGTGAAATGTGATTGTTCTAATGGGTCCACCTCTACCTAACCCTTCGGGATTACAAGCATAATGTTATTTTAGCGATCTAAGGACGATTAATTATTCAAATCTCTTGTTATCTTTAAAGGAAATATAAAGGTTGAAGGGGGAAGTACACATAATATTGGTTAAAATTGTGGTTGAAATATTAAAAATAGACTAAATTCCTCTTAGCTAAATGTATTTTAATAGGGCAAAATAATTAGAAACACTTTGACATTTCCCCAACAACACCATCTTAAAACAACACTCAACAATCAAACAACCTTTCTTATCTAAACAAGTCTTAAAACTCGATTAAAATCTATTGTTTCTTCGTTTCAGGTAAGAGCGGGCATTGACCCCGACACCCGTCACCCCCTAGCAACTTAGAATCCAATATCCTAGAATTACCTTATCAACGTAAGAAGATAAGAATAAGATGAGAAGAGATGGGGAAGAATCTCAGTGTTTTGGTTTTAGAATTCCTACGCTTTACCGTTGCCAAGTATTTGGGCAAAGCGTTTGGATTCTAAAACTAAATAGCTGTACAGTCATCTGAATGCTATGGGCTACGGTGCTGCGCGCTACGGTGCTACGTTCTATAGTGCTACGCGCTACGGTGCTACGGGGTGCTACGAAGTATGAATGTTGGTGAGTGCTTTAGGTTTATAAATAAGGTTTTGTGATATACACCGTGACTTTTAGTCGTCTTACAAAGGTCGTCTACTCAATGTACCCGACATAAAATAGCTCTAGGCGTGATTTTTTTTTATCTTCCATAATAGGTACAAAGAAAAATAATAATAAAAAATTAGAATAAAATTATGAAACATCCTGTTAATGATGTTTACGTGTCAAACGGGAGAACAATACCTACATAGCACTCGAGTCCAGTAGATCATCGCAGGCAACAGGGTGTTTTAACTACGTCATGCGTCATAACACAGAAAAATGTTTTTATTTTTAAATTATTAATATCTCATAAATACCAATTTTTTTTATGAATGTTTAGTATTCATTGGATACATGAAATGGGCTGCCGTTATAAGACGACTAAAAAGTCGAGGTTTATAATGACTTACAACTGGTTTCTGAAAGGTATAGTGCTCTGATCACCCACACACTAAATGTCGCGTTAAGCATTTTGAGGAACAGTTACACTATGAAAACAGTTCGTGAAAATACTTATCACGATATTTAATTATTAAAAGAGTTTGGTGAAATTAGGCTTAAGCAATACAAAAATTACAGTGAGAACTCTCATTCGGGCGGTAGAATCGAAGAAACTTTCGGTAAAGCCACTCGGTTTATTTCGTAAAGTGTCCAGCTAACACTATCACGATTTTGTCTGTCAAAAAACTGGATAATAGTGTGCTAAAATATTGTAAAGGAGTGTCCAGATAGTGTAGCGCATGTGCTTCGAACTGCTTCGAATAATATAAAACAATGCATACCTATGTGGCGCATGCCTCACACTCTTTGGATGCTCCTAATGAGTAATGTAATTTGTGTTTATATAACAGCTGCTATAATGCGTTTTACCATCTCCATATATATGTAGATCAATAATATTATTTTTTTCTGAAATGGTACTAAGGATATACATATTTTAACATCGACTATTCACTGTCTATTTTTATCATTGTAACGGCCTGATACTGCAAGTAAAATATTTTCTAAAATATATTAGAAAAAGAATATATTATATAACAATAAAATCCTGCACTGAAACCCACAGCAAAAGCGCATAATAAAATCCTTTCCACTCCACTCAACAAAAAGGAATTTACATACAAAACCGAATCACCAAACAAACAGTAAATCTTTAGAACGCAGCTCATAAAACGGCGTATCGGTCTAACGACACTTAAACCCGCTAGCAGTGGCGAAGACGACGAAATTGTGAGATTTACCGCAGAATAAGCCAAAGTACGGATTTTGCGGTAGAATTTGAAATAAGTTAAAATAATGCACTTTTCGAAAAATCGGTTAAGATTCTACTGATACTCTTGACCTCAATCTAAAATTAACAATTGATTTGTTGTAAATTCAACTGTCATGATCAAGAATTGGTCAGTCAGCGCACCTCTGGCATCACATTTTATGTAGTAGCTGAACGATGCTGCGCTGCGTGTCGCGGGTTCGATTCTCGCACGGAACAAATATTTTTATGGCCTGCAGGTAGTTGTTCCGGGTCTGGCTGTTTGTGAATGTGAGTTTAAATGTGTGTAACCGCACCCACGATACAGGAAAAATTCCTAATGAGGGGCAACGATCTTTAAAAAAAAACTACATCAGCAATTACCACTGCGCTGCTGCTACACTCCTCTCGCAAGCAACTCACAAAGCACAACCCTCGGTCAGTGCCCTTCTCCACAATACTTAGAAGTTAGACTCCCCCCTCCCTCCTCCCAAAAAGGCGATAAAACAGTGAGAGTTCCCACGAATAATCGGCTAGGTTTCAACTTAATGCATTTAAATTTCTCTTAGAGACCTCGCTCGAACATTTTCGATAAAAACTCTTTGGTTATAAAACGAGGCTGTTTATTCCTCTGTAGTGTTTTTGAGTGTTTTAAATGAGATTCTATTCTGTTGTTGTTATTGCTTCTCTGGTAATGGGCACATGGGTTTTTATGGCCATTTGAATAGGCTGTGGTTTTGTGTGTGACCTTTGTTGTTCATACCTAGGTATATAGGTACCTATGTACTTAATGTTTCGGAATGGTATTGAGAGTGCAGATCTCTGAGATTAGTTGGGAATGGGTTTTTATAATGGTGTATTTACGCTCTTAAAGAAAGGGGTTTCTTGCTGAAATGCTATCCAACCTCCAGTTATTTTCCGAGTTTTTTTTGTGTTGCTATGTAATAGACATCTCCCTTATACAGGAATTGTTTGAAAACTAGTTAATTGCTTGTTTATTTTATTCATTGCTTATTTAAAAGACGGGTCGAATGTTCTAACTTGGTTGAAAATTCTAGTTGATGATTAAAAACAGCTAAGAAAAGTGAGCAAAAAGGAGAGATTATAATGGTTTCGATTCTTATTTAGTTTGAAATTGTGATAAACTGACGATGTCCGTTAAGAAAATAGTTGGTTTCTTTACTGCTCCATCTGATAATCAGCCTGTCAGCAAATTGGTAGCGGGTCCCATTTTCAAGTACACCATAGTTATTAAATCAGACCATTACATAATTTCTTAACTGCACGAGGCAAAAAATGAACAACAGAAACTAGCAACTCCATAACTCAATTACAATCGTCGCAGTGCACTTAATTCATGAATACAAAAGAAATGTCGAAAACTTCCAGAAGGTTCCAGAGAGTACTCATTAACGTCACGTAATGGTCCTTCAACAGTATAATAATTCATTTAATTCCAGCTTGAAACACTGCCTCTTATCTCAGATGAAAGGATAGGATTTTGAGCGTCTGTGGTCGCTTTAAAATTTTATGGTTTTAGTTGAAGTTGTGCTTTTGAATTTTGATGGATCGCTGTTTATCAAAATTCATGAGGTTCTCTGTTTGTGGAGGGAAGATAGTATTGTTTGTGCTTTGTCTTTTCAAGAAAGTGTGGAGTGTGGATTTTAATGTGATATAGTGCAGTTTGAGATTAACAGATCGGTTGTTTTATGAGTGATTTTATCAGTGCAGGATAATGCAAAAGGTAATTGTTGTTTTCAAAGTCAAAATTGGAAACATACAACTAAATAGGTACCTAAATAACGCATATAAAATACTGTAAAACGTAATTGTCAAGTAATTGTGGGATTGGCTTCCTGGTTGACGACTTCGTGTTTACACCTTATACATTTCCAGTATAATCCCATAACTCCATAATCCCATTAAGACAAAGAAACTTACCTTCCATTTTAATAATTCACAAGCCAATCTCATCTCTCTACTTCTTTCAATAAATTATATTATCGTATAGAAACTTGAACATCAAAACAATATTGTCTATTCATAGAATTGAACAAAACAATTGCACTACGATGTTTAAGCCACGGTCGGAATGGTTATAATCCCTCCTGATTGAAGGATCACGGGGCTTATACGGATAAAATCGGATGATGGCAGATAACGAATATCATTTTGAAAATGTTACTCTAGTGTTGTTTATTTTTATTGGTGTGGTTAGGAATTATTATTGAGCGGATTCCCTTTTATTTTTTGCCACTATAGAGACAAAGTATTCTTTGTTGCGATATAAAATGATTACACATGTTTTACCCGACAACGGCTAAGCCAAAAGGAAGGTTTATGATTTTAGCAGTTTGTGCATATACATATATTTGTAAATTTTTAAGTAATACAATAACAGCCACTTGGGTCGATTTTGAGGTTAAGCAGTGCTTACCTAGTTGATTTATGGATGGGAGCCATTACATACCTAGTTTCCTCCGTGCATCGGAAAACACGTTTAGATGTTGGACCAAGCTGTCCAAGCTGTCAGTTGTGTCAGTGACACAACCAGACTTACCAAAGGGTGTCGTATTACCCAGTACTCACTGGGTTGTGGAGGTCAGATAAGCAGGCGACTGCTTATCTGACCTCCACAACCCAGTGAGTCCTCTCTATGTGAAGGAATGGGCTATAATCCATGCCGCGAGTCCAGTGCGGGTTGGCAGATGTCACATGTCTTAGAATGTTTGGCTCTAGGACATGCCGGTTTCCTCACGGTGTTTCCCCTTTACCGTTTTGAGAGCAGCGGTGATGAAATAAATTACACAAAGTAATGCGACTGCCTGGGTTCGAACCCACGACTTACTGCTCGTAAGTCGGGGCTGCGAGCACAGGGCCACCGCTGCTCTTTCTTTTTGGAAAGCAAATCGATTAAATAACCGCTGTCTATAAAACCGCAGCAACATCATACATCAACTGCTACCCTTAACCGCCATCATCAGAGAAATTGCATTTCTAATCTTAATCATTTATCAATTTATTACACCAAAATGATGTTATTGCTAATAAAATGGCGAATAGCGTTTCGTCTATCTCTCGATCGTAAAGTTTAAAAGAGATATTAAGTGGGAAAGTCAGTTGAGTTTATTTGATGTTACTTGGAGATGGAGGGGGTCTCCGGAGTATTTTTTACGTTTGCCTGTCATCAATCTTTATGGGGTTGCATTTATTTATCATTTGTGACAGCTGGTCATCCAGGGGTAATGACCATGGCTAATGAGCTGTAGAACATGGATTTAAAACCAGGCAAGTCACTGCTCTCAAGACGGAAAACAGCGTGTTTACATTTGATGACCAACACGATGTGTTTCTTGTTTTTGAGATTCGTGCATATAAACACACCCACAATTTAGAAATAAATCTAGATTTGTTGTATCGTATGCTTTATTTATTTGTTAGTAATGTCAGTTTTTGTACTTAAAATAAGATTAGTATTGTTAGGTGTAAGGGCCACCTTTTGCGGGAAAACTACCGCTAACATTATAATTCAAAAGAAATTCTGTCTGTCTGTTATGTTTTTACGCTCTAATGACTGAACGAATTGCGATGTCATTCCAAACCTGTGTTAAGACATAAGATACTTTTATCCAAATACGTACGTCTCGTGGGATGTTTTCCGACCTCCTCGCGGATAAAGTCACAGGCAAAAGCTAGTTTAAAATAAATGCTAAAGTCAGCATTAAAATTTACTGGGTCAAACCCTATACTTTTATAGGTATATCTTTCGTATCCATAAATCCACAAACTTTACCCAAGTTATGATACATTAGTTAAACGGTATAAAAACATTAACCGCTCCTCCCTCCGAAGGGTTAGAGAGGGCTTAGGCACTCCTTCCCTCACTGTCAGATTCATTGTAATGCTCTTAGTGAGAATTTAGACACGAGTGGTACGTTTTAGTGACGTAGAGTACCATTACGACGTTGTTTAGGGGGTAGGTAGGGCCTTGATTGGGTGTCAATTGGTGGGAATTTTGGGGTAAGTAGGATAGTAGATAGAACTCTGTTTTGTGAGCTGAAAAGATTGATTGTTTAAGAATTTTTGTAGCACAAAAGAAGATTCCTCTAAAAGTGCTAGAATTACTCATGTTTTCGACTTATTTTACAAATGTATAAACAGCTATATTTTGAATTAGATTCGTGTGTCGATTTTGATACGGTTTTCACTATCATTTACAGAATTGATTACGATAACTTAAAACTTAAAATAAATGCCGTGTGAATCAGGGACCGGTCGTTACATATGAAATAAAGTATGAGTTTGATTGCTAAGTAATTAAGAAAAACCCGATCAATTTAGTAATGTGGCGGTATAATGTCTAATAGCTTAAAAGCTATTACAAAACTAGAAACACGAAAGACTATAAAATGATACCCCCACCAAAATTAAGACGGTACAAAATAATTGAAAGTTAAGAACAGTGTACACGAGCGATTTAAGGCTATAAACACAAAAAGTAACAAAGCTAGTTGGCGCAGTCGTTTTGTTGCAGGCGTTTGGCGCATATTAACTGGTGTTTACGACCGTGTTATACGCTATTTTAATGTTTTTACGAGTTTCGACTCCGCTGGTGTGTACCGCCTTAATGACTTTGGAGGTTTGTCCTCTAGTTTTGTTGAATTTTGATTTTTATTGCATTTGGCAATAGAATGAAAAGTGAAATGGGGTGATAGTTGTTGGAATAGTTTTATGTTTTCGGAATTTGGATGCCTAGAATCGAAAATTCGAAGACATGTGTGACAACCACTACAACCCGTACGGACTTGTGTTCAAACCCAAGACACGCACCTCTGATTTTTCGAATTCATGTATGTATGTTATAATTATCACTTGCTTCGGTGAAGGTAAACAGCGTGAGGAAACCAAACCAGCATGCCTAAAATATCTTTCTCGACGGCATGTAAAGCCAAGTCAGAGGCCCATAGGCGGCATAAAAACTCTGACGCCAGTTTAGTCTCACCAAACGATAAAGAAAGAAAAGACCACAACTCGCACTAGGCCGTCATGGTAGATTATGCAAACCCCCTCCTTACAGAGAGGGGGCATGTGTCACAGCAATGAAAACCTTACAGGCTGATTATATTAACGCACAAATTCTGGCACTTTGCTTTCACAATCTTTTTTACGCTGAATTTTTTGTTATATAAGCATAGTAAAACAAACAACTGTCGACATTCTAGTCTGTTTTTTGCCACATACCACAGCAATTCCTAAAACACTGAAACGACTACACCCGTAATAAAACATTGTGCCTCTCAATAAAAACTTTTTTTTTCGAGGCACAGATATGCATACATTCTGCCATCAATCTTTGCTGGCTCCGCGCCAAAATTCATCGTTGATATGTTAATGATCCTCATGTTAGATATGGATCACCCTGTATTTTTAAGTTATTTTTCTAAGAACACATTTGCATGGAAATTATGGTAATGTTTGTTACAAATAATATGTGGAAATGAATAATTTATAAGTGTTTTTTTAAAGAATTTGTGCGTAAAATGAGTCACTTTTGCTATTGCTTATTGAATTAATTTTGATATAATAAGAGTAGGTAATGTATAGGTATAGTAAAGACCTAAAGGACCTGTGTTTGGTCTTCTGGAAAGCGGCAACAATTCCCATATCCATGTTTGTCTCTACTTAGTTACGTACATAAGTTACTCTTTTATTTGCTGCATTTTCTGCATCTTCTTCATGTCGTGATGTATGTAAAATATTACCATCTTCGCCGCGGTCTACCTCGACTTTTGGCTTCCTCTCCGGGTGAATTCGCGGCACGATGACGTGTGACGATCTGATCTTGTTTGCGAGTCAAATATGGCCACATATCGCACAAGATGACTGGTTTGGAAGAAGAAAGGGCTTTGCCCATCAGTGGGACATTTGAGAGGCTAAGAAAAAATAATAGTTGCAGCTATTTCTGCAGGGCAACTTTAATCATACAGAAAGGGTATAAAGCTTTGCGAATTGATCACCACCCTCGCCACAGTGATGATGTAATATTTGTAATATATGACCACCATTCTCAAACAAATATCACGTAACCCTTACCGCTCCAAATAAATCCATTCCAAATGAATAAAAATGGCCGACACAAAATCTTATGACAGGAGATTTTATTCTCAGTTTCCGAACACATTTTTAACACAGTTTACAGAACCTAGTCAGCTGATTGGTGGGCCCTGGCGGTCTGCCAACCCTCTTTGTCGTAGTGGATTGAAAGTTTTCACTAACCACCCAGCTACCGATGGTATCAACTTGCTCTTTTTAGACTTAGGAGGTGTAAATGCTTGATATATTATTGCTTTTATTCATTTGGAACTTGGAGAGGAAATATCGTATTTTTGCTTGTAATTTTTGGTCCACGGAGCTTAAGAGTTTTTGAAGGTGCTGAAACAAAGTGGTGGAGAGGGGTTCAGATTATAAATTTATGAGAATTGTATTATTTTGGTTACTTCTAGATCAAGTCAAATGTTTTTTTCAAATTCGGAGTAGAATGTATCTCTTGCTTATCTTTAAAACAAAGTCGCTCCCGCTGTCTGTACGCTTAGATCTTTTAAACTACTCAACGAATTTTAATGGAGTTTTTAGCAATAGATAGAGTGATTCAAGACGAAGGTTTATATATTATGTAGTATGCTAGTGTACTTTAATTGGGTGCTGTCAAAATATACAGCCTAGGATTCCTTGAAACGATTTCCTTCACCGTAAGTCTAATGTTATTTCAAATCTCAACGATTCAATTAATTTCCCCCTGCCTATATTATCTTTCATATTTCCAAATATGACATACATACAGTCTTTCCAGTCTTATCGTATTACCCAGTACTAACTAAGTTGTAGAGGTCAGATAGGCAGTCGCTCCATGTAAAATACTGGTATTCAGCTTGTGACTGTCTGTCACGTACTCCTAATTATTAAGTAGATATTTTAGTATTGATTTTTATTTAAAATCATCCCACGGTTTGGGCCGCTTATAAACACATTAAACTTCTATTTTATGGCTTGACAGGCTGGCAAGTGACCGTAATTAATAAAGATTTAGTGAGCTTTCTTCCTTGAATTGTAAAAAATATTGCATCACTTAGAAACGCTTAATGGGAAAGGGACTAGAGAAATCTTAAGAAGAGATAAAAAATTTACTGATTTCTAAAGGATACTAACGCCACATCTGCTGGACAGTCATGGGTGTCGCGCGGCCCGGGACCCTTTAAAACAATTGAGACGGTTGCACAAAAAAGAGGCGATTTAAAAAGTATGGGAACATGCCAAGCGTGGTGGGCTTTTGGAGGCTGGGCCGGAGAAAGCTGGGTGGATTCGAGGCAGTTGGTTTGAAGTCGCGGAAGTGTCGACACGGGGAGTCGAGCTAAGTCAGAGAGTCGGTCTAAAACGGTTAAAAGGTTAGGACGTAGTAGGTTAGGTTCATGTAGTTAGCGTAATCTTGGTACCAAGATGGACATGTCCCAGAGGACTGTCGTAACGGAGCGATTAGTATTTAATAAGTTAAATATAAGTAGTAGTAATAAGTCTAGTTGAAGTGAGTGTCGAGACGCGGGAGAAGACAAGCTGTGGCAGAGGCGAAACTGGTAATGTGTGCAGTACTCTGTAAGTTAGTCGGGGATTAATGCCCTTCAATGAACAATGAATACGTGGTAAGTGTTAACTATAATTAACTCCTAGCTTAAGTAGCAGTTTGGCGGAAACGCAGCGATGTTAATAATTATTTATTTCAGCATGACGGCAGAGCCGCTTTATCATCACAATGTATATTATTATGTCCTGTGTTGTGTGTCCTAATAACTCCTAACCTTGGCACATATTCTTCATCTGCGTTTGGTTATAGGGACGGAGACCGCCTTTCGCAACACTATACACACATTTCATGCATACGACAAACACACTATACACCAACACACCCGACTATTGACGAAAATTGACTTTTATCTGACGTACTACACATGAAAGGCCGAACCGTAATATTCACATTAAAACTGGGATAAAATATATTGTTCAGTGGTGAAGGCAACACCGTAATATTCACGAATTTATTAAGACAAATTATACTGCTCAGTGATATAATGCCGACTTGTACTTGTGGTACAAATCAACCAAACGTTGCTGATGAATACTGCTTCCTGTAAAGGTCTAGCTCAGAAACATTGCGTAGAGATTGTTGGCGCACATTTCAGGGAGCGGGGGTAGGCTTCACCAAGTATCCTAAACTGATTGGATAGCTACGTTCTTAGGAACGCTAGGGACTGTGTCTCGTTAAAACTAACCCCGGCTGCCACAGGCCTATTACTGAATCGACACTATTTAGCGAGACACGCAACCACGACATGGGGCAGAGTTAAGAAATGTGAAGTGACGATGGAATAACCACTTCGGCGTCCACCAATAACAATCGCAATATGTTCTGCTACAGACTGAATCTACGGTACGCTCGTGCAAATTGTGTTACAATATAGTAATTGGGGTAATCTGCCGTAAGGGTGTTATTAACGTGAGTACGCGTATAAGTAGAAAAACTAGAAACCTGTCTTCCTCAATGGCAGTGGCCTCACAACCCACTGCCTTAGGATTGGGAAAGATATGTAGATGGAGCCTAGGGAACGTGGCCTGTTAGAGTTCATAGCAATGTTCTCAGTAGGACTATGCACTTAGGTCTAACAGTACACGTACGCCGAGCAAACGTTGTAAAACGGTCCCATGTTGTAACATGGAATCGTTTGCGTTTGCAGATCGGCAACTAGTATTTTGGAATCATCAAATTAACGTAACTGTAAAATAATAAATCTCTTAAGCGCAAGCGTAACGTTTCCTCTTACCAACCTTTCATCATATATATATCTTTGCGCCCTCTTGTCTTATTAGCTTCATACTTTATTACTGATTTAGTTTTATAGGATTTGATATTATTCATGTATATGTCTTAACTGTGGCCTCCCAATATTAAACTACACCTTGTACCCCTCCCTGTCCCTTAGCTTCTAAAGTCGGGACAGGGCTGGAGTTCAATTTAGTAGTCGGTGGAAAGATGACCAGTTTGGTGTCGAGTCTTACAAGGCCGTGCGGACGGAGGGGCACGGCCTCTCCTCCTTCGGGGGGAGCCGACATTAATACTAATATGTGCATGATTTAGGAAAAACGAAAATTTTATCAGCCTAGGGTAAATTACGAACAGTCACAAGCTGCATCCAGTTAGACTGGAAGCTGACCCCAACATAGTTGGGAACAGGCTAGGCAGCTGGTGCTTTCCAAATATGACATAAATATTTAAATCTCCAATCAAAACGGACTCTTGACTACTCAGTGTCGCCGCAACATTATTCTATTTAAAAGACTTTCCAAATGGAAACTCTGGGCCATAAATAGTAAAGCTAAAAATCTACCTTTCATAATATAAAAAGCACCTCAAAAGCGGATCTCCAGTTACATTGCCCATTAAAACCTAAAAAGGGTATAGAAATATTCTATATTTTTAAGGATTCAAACATTTGATCATTATAGATCGTATTACAAAGCCACAGTAAATGTTTTTCTCTAACAAGCTCATGTTTCTGCTTAATTAATTTGTTTTGGGTATTAACGCTTGTTAACGTTATGAGGTCATTAGGATTGTTATGTTTAGCTTTTGTGTGTAGTCTAGTTTGTCTAAGACGTTATGTAGGATCAATTATATTTAGCAATATTTCAAGACTGCGTCATGACTAGTTGGCTTTCCCTGTCATCAGCACATCCTCATCTCTTTCTTAATCATAGGGTAAAATAATGTTTTCAGTATAAAAGTAAACTGGCGGCCACTTGGTGCATAGCACTTGACAAAACGTGGCTTCTTTAATATTAATAAGTGTAATAACTTCGGGGACTAAATTAAGGCAAAAGCCACATCACAAAACGTTGCACAGTTTAGAAGAAAAAAGCGGACTCACAGACGGACACGAAAAGCTGCTTAATTTTAAAACATGTGTAGATATCATATGTATATTCGCAATCAGACATTCTGAGCGTAACTAGACCAAGCTAATATTATGTTGGTTATAAGTTTATATTTAACCAAAATCAGTACCGACGAGTATCATATGTTAAACATACAAAATCGATGAACGAACATACATAGGAAATACCGAGTTGATACGCTGAATACAATGCCTAATATAACCTTCAAACAACCAACTAGCTTAGCAACAGAATCTTGCTATAACTATATGTATTACATAATGTTCATCACATATTATATATCACATACTCCATCTTTGTTAAGCCTATAGTCTCTTCCCCACAGTAAATTGGGCGAAGTAACTCAATTTCGATGCGTCTTTGAAATTATTTGAGGCAGTATCGCTAGGGGAGGTATAAGTACCTCCTGTACGTCTGAGGTATCAATCAGGATATTTGGGTCGATTGTGGATGAATAATTTCTGTGTAGTTGACCCTCTTAATGTGATATTGTTTAGAGTTAAGTAGGCGTGTCCTTGTTTGATATTTAAGATCCTTTTTTCGGTTCTTAGAATACTGCTTGGTCTCGAAATTGTCGTATTTTTGTAAGACCAAAACATTTGAGGAAAATTGTTCAGTCTATAGAAAATTTAATTTGAACCAAATCAATGGGTTTGTAGAATGATAAAAGACTTCATGTGTAAAGGCAATAAATTAATTCTTCAAAGGCCCGCGAAACAAAAACAGCATCAGATAATTACAACAGAAAAAAACAATCGACATTTTAAACATTAATCGCACGATCGAGTTGAATTACTGTTTTGTTTGTACTGTGACGTAACAACCGATGACGTCATCTATTTAATGCCTCTCTATCTCTCATTTGCGAACACATTAACTGTATAAAAAATATATCGTACACGCAAGAGAAAATGGGTTCATTGCGAGTACACATACAGTCTATTTTTCTTTGTATATGAAATAAACAAGAGGTGGTAAGGGAAAATCTATGAACCCCTTTTTTTGTATGGAACATGTATGTAGGTTCATCCATTAGGTACCCATGGGAAAGTAATGGGGAATTGATTCGGTATGTTATGATCCTTCTTTGCATGTTTAAATTATTTTCGGGACGGGATATAAAAAGTTAAGATTCTTATTTAACTTAATTTATGTATTGGTTATTTAATTTGCATGTATTTGCGTTCGGGATCGGATCCTTCATATGTTTAAGTATTTATTTCGCGTATTTATTTTCTTTTGAGTATTTATTTCGCGATCCGGTTGTTTCTTTTTCTGAGTATAGGTACTTTAATAGTTCTCATAAATTGATTTTTATGAACTATCCTACTTATATCATAAATGCGAAAGTTTATGAGGATGGATGAATGAATGGTTTGTTACTCTTTTATGCAAAAACTACTGAAAGGATTTGGATGAAATTTAGCACACAGATAGTTTATAATCTTAACATGATAATTTTTATCCCGATACTACGATCTCGTGGGACATTACCGAACACCACGCGAGAGAAGCCGCGAGCATTAGCTAGTGGTTCGTACAGATTGATTGAGGAAACATTACAAGGACAACTAATATTATGTGATATTTGTTCAATTCTCTGAAACAGTTTTCTTATCAAAGAACTTAATAATTATGGGAATATTTCTTCTTAGACCTATTTCTCATCGCAAATCCACTGAGAATACAAAAAATAACATAACATCACGCCTTGTAGTCCCCGAAGGATTAGGCTGAGGTGTACCTACATCCACATTTCGCCAGTTTTGTTTAAGTCTCATGTAACAGGGGGCGATCCTTTTGGCATCAACCGGCCAAAAATCCAGACTCGGTGGCTGGTGCTGAGACATTTCTGATGGAAAAACCCAATAACACTTTGCATGACCCGGGAATCGAACCCAAGGCCTCATGCTCAGCAGCCGCGCTTGGGACCAGTAGACCAACGACGCAGTCTAAAAACACAAAAAAAAAAACAAAAATCCTTGGACAACTATCAAACAACTGGCCTTTTAATAGTTTCGCATACTGACGGACATTTTAGTATTTAAAAATATTTTCTTGTTTTACCCCCAGGCTGCAAAACCCGTTGTACATTTCCAGCATTTTTCAATTATGCCGGACGAAAAGACCAAAAAATATTTGCCCATTAAACGCACAGTCTCCTCTCCTAATGAGTCTCGTTAACATTTACCACTAATCCCGAGTTGTTCTAAAAAGTCTTTACTACATAATACGTGCTTAGGAATTTAAGACTTCTCTACTACACGATAAGGTTGAAATTGCTGCTTTGTTGTAATTTCGCGCCATGATTTGCAATTTGTATTGTTGAAAAATGTGACATCTAGTGAATTTGTGATGAACTAATTAGAGGAACAAAGGAGCTTTGTTGTTTCGCGTGTGTGCTGGGAAAATTCCTACTTCTATAAATATTATAATATATTTTTGCTTCCTATTATCTTGATTTTATTTCTGCATCCCACAGTATACTGAGTCACTAGAAGACAGTGCTCTACAATGTAATTATATTTAATGAGATATCAAGATCTAGATATTTAATGAGATTTTCCGCTCAAACCGGTGTACGGTGGAGCGGTTTAACTTTTCAGTATTCTTAAAAATTCTAGTCAATAACCTCTTCAAACTATTCTCACTTGCCCAAGCTAGGTTAAAAATAATACAATCATTATGAACATTACAAAACACTTTAAAATTAACAACCTTCAAAAAATACCAACCGAACTCAAGCTACAGGGCTAAACACAACACTACAAAAAAAATCCTTTGAATAAACATACCCTAAAACATATCAGCCAAAAAATTTCATATTACAAACCCCCCCCCCATTCACAGGCCGGTCAGCCACATAAAAGCACCAACTATTTCAGGCTGCTCACCAGCGTTTTCAGTTCTTGAGGCTGCAAGCACGTTGTGGGTAGGTCTACAAAAGCCCACTCCAAACGAAACGGGGCCTGGCAGAGAGCCAGCAACGCTTTCTTTGTATCAATTTGAAATTTCCCATGCATAGTTGTTTGTTTTGAGAAACAGCGCTGACTGTGTCCGATATGTGTAGCGTTGAAGTGTGAATTCCGGGTTCCGAGTTTTGTGAAGTGCTTTTATGAGATATTGAGGTGTCGGGATGTGATACAGTTGCACGACCTAGGTGAAAGAGACACTTATCGTAATCAGGTTTGCGGATCTAATGCTGAACATACGAAAATCCTTCTAAGACCCACAATATAACTATTGTGATAATTGAACTCTGCCCTGGAGTGTAAATATTTTGCTGTTTTGCAAATAATGGGCCAAATGATATCATGTCCTGTTTGTTCATTACATGAACTAATGAACGCTACTGAAAGCGCCAAACTCGTAGCCTAGTCTCAATTTAGATTTCCATCTACACGTTAAAAAGAGAAGATAATAATTGAATAGATACACACGGTCAGAGGGTCGTCTTTGCACACTTTATTCTTTAGTCAATCTAAATACTGCTTTAATAAATTACTCCTCAAAGTTCTCTCATATGCGAAAAAATCTTGGATTTTGCACTGAAAAGTTATCTTATTCAGGATACATTATATCAAGTATCACTGTAACGTTTTGCTCTATCAAGTGTTGAATGTAGAATTCTGAGTTCCGAGTTCCGAGTTGTTAAGTGATTTAGTGAGAGATTGAGGTGTCGGACCGCGATATAGTGATTTATACAGTGCGGAGCTTGAGTTTTCTTTAAATTGTGCAAGCTGTACGATTGAGAAGCGGAGGAAATTCTCTTTAGAAATTCAAATGGGAAAAGTACTAAGCTAAACTTAGTGTGGAGATTACATACAGAATATTTAGGACGATACTTATGTCTTTTTGTTTTAACTAAAATCTATTTAAGCGTTATTAGACTGTGTATCTGACAGACCTTTTGAATACATTAAAACGAAAAAGTTGCTAAATTAATCAGCAAAAACCTATTACACAAAAAAAAAAAATCACAAACTACCTTGTATCTAGTTTACAGTTTTAAAACAGGAACTGATGGGATTTACTAGCTCTTAACCTAAGTTACGCTGTCCCAATATTAAAACCTCCGCACTGCATTTAAAAACAGAACCACATCACGTACAGCCTTAAATTCAGTGAAACATATAAACAAAATTAACGGTGACATTCAAGGCATCTTGTTTACACCCAACACAATAAATTTCACACAAGCATTGGCTCAATAAAATGTGTCACTAGTGTTGTGTCACTAGTGTTGTGTTCATTTCCCGGAACGTCCAGAAATTTTGGAGTAAACTGTTTTGCGGGACATGGTTTGTGTCCGATACTATTAAGAATACAATAGATGCTTTTCTTTTATCATCATTCGCTTGCCCTTCATTTGAGGTCGGCGCGGCATGTCTTCTTCTTCCATACTTCTGTATTGCTGGTCATCTCATCAGACATGTCTTCCTTTCTTGCCATATCATCCTTTACACAATCCATCCATCGTTTCTTTGGTCTTCCTTTGATGCTACATTTTTTATAAACTAAATGTAATAAGTCAGTTTTAAGAAACATTATTAAATGGATTTCTAGAAACACTACAGGTTTCAGTAAACATCATTTACATACAACCATACGTAAACTCATGCCATGCCATACCCACATTAGAAAAAATTACAAATGTCAGCATTTTCCGTTTCTATGTCTTACTCCGTGACTTTTTAAATCCCGGTATTTTCCCGTACCTGTTATAATCACTAAACTCCCCAAGTATACGTTTCACACAAGTTATTTAGGATTCTTGTGGGAGCAAACCCCTGGAATACTCCAGGGCGTTATTCTTCAGGCGATCGATGCCACGGTACAAATTGCTTGAGATAAATCGTATCCTTTCCACTTTAAGTGAAAAGCGTTTTAACCAATGCTGTAATCAGTTGGTCGATGTTGTTTTTCGTACGAAATGGTCGGCTCCGTGTGGAATAAATTACTGGTTAGTTTTATCGTGCTTTTTAAAGGATGAATTTTAGTCTAATGCGTATTAAGAACAGCTGTCGAACCCTAATTTAACCCTAGAGATTTTTTTAAATTAAATCTTTGCTTATGCGTATGGTTGATAATTGGTTTAAGATAATTGATCTGCAACAAACATTGCTAGAATATTGATTGATTTAGTGGTTGAAGTTAAGCGTGGGGATTCGATTAGTAGGTCAGACAAGGTGTTATTGGGATTATCCCTTTAAAAATGATTATAAACCCGTAGTTTAATTTTTGCATGATTGTTGACTTATTTGAATCTTTATATTATGTATGTCGGATATGTCAGGATTTATTCCATTAGGCTCGTACATCATGTGGACAGACGACGGGTTTCGTGCTATGAAAACACACTGGGTGCGATACACCGTTTCCAGCAAAACTAACAAATTACGTCTTAACTCCGCCGCGATCAGACATTGAATGTCACCCTCGCCTCGAGCTGAACTTCAGGGCTCTGTAGAAGCACGCTGTGGTGTGGGTAGACTTGTCAGTAGAACGCGTGATGTCACCACCGGCGCACTTGCGATTCATTTTATGTCCATACTAATGACCGGATCACCGGATCCGACATGTACATAATATCATACGAAATGTGGGTAATTGGGTATACTATACCTACAGTGCTACACCTCAGACACAGAAACAGGCGTAATGTTATATTACAACATTAAAGATACGAGACGTCCATGATACAGCATTTCTTCAAGTGTCAAAGGTCAGCCCAAATTCTGTCAGCATCCGATATTTGTCTATCATTTGTAGAAATGCAGAGCTGTAAGAAATTGTATCGTCTCTAGGCCGAACTGGCTTGTTTCCAGTGTGCATTTAAGATTTTAGTTTTAGCAAAGATCGGTAATAAAGTAGCTAGAATCTTGTTTCGAGCTGTTTGTTGAGATGTTGCCTTTTTAGGTTTAACTTTAACTTTGAGGATGGAAAGATTAGTCAGAACGGTCAGGTTTGGATCAAGTACTAGCTATGTTTTTATATAAATCCATCCTTCGATTACTTAAAAGTAAAACTCTTTGTAATAATCGAAGGAGGAATTTATATACCACGTGTTATGAACCAAAACCAAGTAAAAAATCGTTTACATTAAAATACCACTTGTCTATGCATAAATCATTTATAGATTTCAAAGAGATGTGTTATTTATGACTGCCTGTTGGTCCATTGGATGCAAGCGCGACTGTTGAGCATGAGGTCCTGGGTTCAATGCCCGGGTTGGGCAGTGTTACTTGGTTTTTCCATCAGGACTTTCTCAGTAGCAGCCACGGAATCTGGATTTGTGCCCGGTTGTTGGCAATAGGCTCGCCGCTTACATGGGACTGAAATATAACTGGCAAAATGTGGGTGTACACCTCTGCCTAACCCTTCGGGGGTTACAGGCGGGATGTTATGTTTTGTGTTTCTTTATGACACGAAATTACATGGAACATTTCATGCATGACCCAGTCTTAAACAATAATTATAACGACCACAAATACACAATTCAGAGCATTAACATCGTCTTTACTACACAATAATATCTCATGTGCCGTAATGAAGAAACCGATGGGACGTAGCACCAGTCTAACCAGACCTCTCGAACACTGTAGAAGAGCTCCTTAGCCTCATATATATCTTGGGGAAAAGAGGGACGAGGGAGGTCCAAGTCCCTGGTCATCAAACACAATACATTCAGTATAAAAGTATGATATGATATATCCAGAGCAGTTGGCCAGCCTACCCATTTTTTCTCTTTTTCCCCTCGGAAAAATGTCCCCTATTAATACGAATGAGATATGATCCGACAAAATTGGATTTTTTTACCTCTCTATATAGTTTATTTTTAGTAGTTTTGTACCTGGGTGGGGTATGGGACTAATGGGTGGGAAACGCATTTCATTTTTTTATTGGACTAAATTTTTAGAGTTCCTTACACGAACGGTAATCAACGCAACCCTATTACTAAGCCTCCGCTGTCCGTCCGTCCGTCTATGAATGAAGTCACACTGCTCCGTTGCGTTGCGTTGTGACGTCACAGCGCAAGATTTTCATTCGACAACGCAATGGAGAAGTGTGGAATGTTTTAAAATGTATATGTAAAGTGACGCAGGCGTCAACGCTGCGACGACGCAACGCAGCGCAACGGAGCAGCGTGGGTTCGCTCTATCTATCAGCGGACTGTATCTCATGATCCATAATAGGTAGCCAGTTGAAATTTTCACAGAATGTGTATTTCTGTGGCCGCTATAACAACAAATATTGAAAATAAAAGGGGGCTCCCCTACTACGATGGTAAGCAACCCTTCATGAGCGAAACCGACCCGCACTTCACCGGTTTTTATATTCATTGAAGGTGCGCTGCATTCAAGATCTAATTCGCCAGTAATATATTTTCAAAACGCCGTGAACTCATTTTTAGCCATGGGGGATGCGGCTACACTTAAGTTTAGCCGGATTATCATGAGTTTATTTTCACACCCGTCTTTAGCCGTAACGTATACGCTTAGGAAACTTATAAGCAATTATCTCGTGGATAGAATAAATGGATAGAAGCAGTGATAGTGGTGTGACCGTCGGACTGCCAAGTCATAGGTAGCGAGTTCGAACCCAAAACACGCACCTCTGATTTTTCGGATTCATGTACGTATTGTATAATAAATCACTGCTTCGGTGAAGGAAACATCGTGAGGAAACCAGTATGCCTGTAAGATATTTCTTGACGGCATGTAAAGCCAAGTCAGACGCCCATGGGCGGCATAAAAACTCTGATACCAGGTTCGACAGTAAACACACGATAAAGATAATAAACGATGATGACACAACATAAAATTAAAATCAGTACAGTCATTTAGGTGAAAATCACTTCGAAAAGTTGCTACGTGTTCATATTAGTGCTCGCGACTGTACGTAAATGCAAATATAAAATCGCAAACACCATATAGGTACTCTCTCCAATAAGCAAAATATTAACCAAACAAAATGCCAATTTTATTAACACAGTAAATCACATATCCACGAGATAATATCGAATTATTACCCTCTACATGTAATCAATGCATATCGAGATCATGGTAATCGAAAATTAAGTTAATTAGCAAAAGTAAACCTGCTCATTCTGCCCGATGGTGTTATTTTCATGGTACCCTCGTCATGGCTGACATGGGTAGGTACGTAATGGTTTTATTCCCCATTGAGCAAGATGTTATCTAGTTGTTGAATTTTATGCGTTGGGTAATGTGTCAAAAGTGGTTTGTGTGTTACTTGTGTGGATCGGGAAAGATTTCTTAATCATTCGTAAAAGTGTTCAGAAAAATTATTGTTTTAATCACCGTCCTGCTCGGCCAGTAGCATGTGACTCAAAGAGTGATGAATATAAATGTTGATGGACGGAGAGGGAGAGGAAGACCAAGGAAACGATGGATGGATTGTGTGAGGAATGATATGAAGGAAAAAGGTGTAAATGATTGCGTGACGGTTGACAGGGGAGAATGGAAGAAAAGAACGTGTTGCGCCGACCCCGAATAAAATGGGACAAGAGCATAAAGATGATGTTCTTGCTGCCAACAGTTTTGCAGTTCTATGACAGTTGTTACAGGTGGTCAGAAGCATGAAAGTCAGAAGACCATGCGGTATTATTAATTAAAGGGTTTTACAAGTGTTTTCTTAAATACCTACTTGTTTTTAAAGTTTTAACTTTACTCTAAATACCTCCATGGCCCGTTTACTATTCAATGCATCTATCAGCACAATGTTTATAGTCCGTCACATTGAGTTTTACAGTACGAACGTGATATTCACCCCAAAAAAGTCGTTTCCCAGTACTAATTTTTGCATAGGGTTACTTAATTTGATGTACAGAATGCTTGGTTGACGAATTTGTGTAGGGTCCGTTTACACCTTGTATTTGGAAAAAGCCTAGGCAGATGATATTGTTCTGAGACCACATAACTGTACTCAATAGACGATATTAAATTTATAAGTCGTCACAAGTGTAAACAATGTCTAAATCGAGAAGAAAAACTCATAAAAACGACACCACACGAATATCAACCCGCTAAACCTATACATGACATTTAAGTATCGATATTCCCAACCCTACAAATGTCATACAGCAATGTGACGTCACAAGAACACGGATTTTATTATTTATTCTCTTATGTGAAGTCGCGCGTCGCCTATTCGATTTGTCGATCTCGATTCACCCTATTCGATTCTAGAATCGATATGTTATTCAATATAGGGAACTCGACCATTTTATTCGTCGCACCATGAATACGATAATTGAATATAAAATAATTGGCTCGGATTTGTATTGTAGTTTTTGCTTATGGTCGAGTTTGTTTTTTGTGTCGCAGAGGAAAATATGAGTGGTTATTCACGATTCCGAATAAATGGGTTAGGTATGTCATTAATTTGTCCTGTAACATCTTAATGACATTAAAGAAAGTCAAAAATAAACCCCTTGGTAACGCTTCATTTTGCCAGATACTTTAGAAATTGGTCCTGCTATTTGAATTTTTGGTTTTTCCAAACATCAATCTTTTAGTATTTACTTGATCAGTCTCATAATTGATTAAATTATAAAACCTTGATTTAAATGCAAGTTGTTAGGCTTAGGATTTCTGAAGGCCTAGGATGATGTAAAAGTCGGAATGTATTGGATGATACCGAAAAGCTTATGTCAATTCTGTACAAGCAGGGTGATGGTCTAGTGGTGTGACCGTCGGACTGCCAAGTCATAGGTCTCGAGTTCAAACCCAAGACACGCACCTCTGATTTTTCGGGTTCATGTGCGTATTGTATAATTATCATTGCTTCGGTGAAGGAAAAAACCAGCATGAATGAGAGATTATTTCTCCACGGCATGTAAAGCCAAGTCAGAGACCCATGGGCGGCATACAAAATCTGACACCAGGTTAGGCACTAACTACACGAAAAAGAAAGAAAGATGTCAATTCTGTTTAAAGTCGATGATTACGAACCTCTACTAAACTTGTATGGACCGTCTGGTCCATTGTAGCTATCTTCATCATCATCTTTCTACCCTGGCCCATTATCACTTGGGGTCTTCAAAACACTTTTTTTAACTATAACCCCCCTTGTTCTATCGTCACGCTACTCTTTATCTTTCTTATCATTCCTCACACAGGTAGTAGACGTAGTTTTTAGGTTACCAAAATGATATAAAACAATGTCCATTTAAAAATTCGGTGGCCACAATCCCAATGCAACTAAGACGCAGCTAGGGGGACAAACAGAGAGGGACAATACCCGCCGGTTCTAAATGAAATCTGGCCGAGATTCTGTCCATTGTTTGAGCTTCAGGACGAGGCGACTTTATTGTGCCTGTAATGAGACGTCTGGCGGAATTGTGAGCTGTTTTCTACTGTATCATTGCAGTTGTAGCTGGATTAGGGTGGGTAGGGATTTTGGTCCTTCTTGCGGTGGTGTAAATGTGAATTGTGTGCAGGGACTGGAGAGAATTTTGATTTAAATACACCTAATATTCTGTAAAATGCAGAAGCTTAACTCCCACGGGGCTAGTAAGGGATCAAACCCTCAAATCCTATCTGATAAGATTATAAATGCCCTTCATTAATTAGGTACACCTCGTTGGTCTAGGAGTCGCAAGCGCGACTGCTGAGCATGAGGACCTGAGTTCGATTGCCGGGTCGGGCAAAGTGCTATAGGGTTTTTCCATCAGAAATTTCTCAGTAGCAGCAACGGAGTCTGAATTTGTGCCCAGCTGATGGCAATAGGCTCGCCCCCTATTATATGGCACTTAAACATAACTGGTGAAATGTGTGTGTATTAAGTACACCTTTGCCTAACACTTTGGGGATTACAGGCGTGATGTTATGTAATTAGGGCCATTTTAACAAATATTAGACGACACCAATATTGGATTTTCAACGTTTGTCTCAGTGCCGAAAATTGAAACTCCAGATCTTGAGATTTCGAGGAATAAATACCACAAATAGCAATAAATGATTCTAGTCTAGCCCAAGTTTGGATCTGTTAAAACTGATGTGACAAATATTTCTCACAAATCCACACGCCTGACTGACTACCTAACATGCAAATCGTCTAAATAGTTCTAACTAAGCTGAGATAGTTTAGTCCTTTATTGTTAATCTTCAAGCATGACCTCGAGACGGTCTCGCGTCTAGTCTAGATCGTCCAGTTGGCACAGCAATGCTAACTAACACTGGACATGATAAATGACCCAATGTGTCTTCATTTCAAGAGGTGGCACGTTAACACTTACTTAGCATATCTTGGAATGGAAATGTGGTCTGCATATGTTTAAAGTTTATTATGTGTGAGTTGGTTTACGTGTTTACTTAAGTACTTAACGTAAGAAGTACATATTCATATAAAGTACTTGTTTTTAGAAACTATGAGATAACATGGTGCTCCGGTAACTGCGCACAGCAACAGCAAGTACGGGCAATGAATTGATTTTTATAAAGGGTGTAAAAAGACCCTTAACGAAGCCGAAAGCCACTTGTTCTCCCCATTATTGCGATTTTTTTTTCTGGACCATATCTGGGAACCTCCTAGTTAAGGAAATATTTGAGGTCAAAGTTCCAATTTTTTCACATTTTTTTTTAATTACTGCTTTTTAAGGTTATAAATTGACTTTAATTACCTCGAAGACCTGTTTACTATTCAAAGCATCCATCGGCACAATGTTTTGAATGCGTTAAATTAAGTTTACCGTAAAACGTGATTTTTCACCCCAAAAAAAATCAAAATCAAATCATTTATTTCAAGTAGGCCAGTTACAGGCACTTTTGAATTGTCGAAACAAAGATAACAGTAAAATATAGCTACAGTCCCAGTCACAAGGCACAAAAACTGTGAAAGTACTGTAGTTGCCCATTCCCTAACGTAGATCTCTATGGAGAAGAACAGGCAGGAAACTCCATGGACACTCTTTTAAATCATAATACTTTAACAAAGCCTTGGTTACATCATTCATGTTGAGATGGTACATTATGTGAGAACGATGCAGCCAGATGTGTACGTTAAAAGTGTCCATAGTAAAAACAATTTAAAAATAAAATAATTAATTCAAATAAGCCGTGGCAAATAAGAGATGACCAGTCACAACTGACAGCGCTCGTTCACGAACATGACGCATGTATCAGCACCATCCAACTCAACCATTTTTAAGGGAACTAAATGATCCGACACACGTGCCACCATCAGCGAGACATTTGAGTGAGCATGACATACTCCTAACCGCCAGGGCACATTCAAGTCAAGAAAAAACGCAGGTTTCCAGCGAATGACAGCTTTCTAGTACATAGTATTCACACAATATGGGCTAGGCGGCTATATAATACAAAAGAGATTGAATTTATACAATGCAAAGATAGTTATACAATCTTCAGCAGCTCCAACAATAGTATTTAATGCTATCAATTTAGGCGCCCCTGTCCTTGTGGAGCAGGACCGGCATTGAGCCAAGCATTTTTATCAGTGATATAATCGTCCAACTTGTAATATGCTTTCTTACATAGTGTGCGTTTAATCGTTTCCCAGCAAATATTTTTGCGTGGCGTTACTAAGTTTGGTCTACAGAATGCTTGGTTGACGGCTTCGTGAAGTTTCCGTTTACACCCTGTATAGGTGATTCTTGATTGTACAAGTATACATGCGCTTTTACAGTGTTACAAAATCAAGTTTAAGTAGAAAAAGTTCCATCCTCATTATTATATTAATTAGTTAGTGCTGATTTATATCTGTGGAAAACTCAGCCACTGTCTCTAAAAAACACCTTTCTTAAAAGACATACCTACTAAAAACATTTACTCTGAAGTCAAAACCAAAAGTTAACTACCCAACTATAACTTTTAAGTTATAAGCTAAGTTTATCCTTAATAAAAGCTGATATACAGCAAAAACTTCAAAACCACTGAAGTCTGCAACGAACTATTCCGAACTACATCCCCTTTATTAATTTACCGCCACCAACTAACTATGCCATTGCTTCCAAACAATTTCTTAAAGACTGCATTATTATCAGACACTACAAACTTAATTTTAAAAACCTTTATAAGTGCAGAAAATCCCGGGAAAGTGAAACTGCGACCATATGCCGAGAATCGCGGGATAAACACTTTTAAGAAAATAACATCCCGAAGTTTCCCTGTGTACATTTTTATATCGTTGAGGTACGGCGATGCGGACTGGCGGGCGAAGGGTTCCGTATATAGTTTGTTGGCAGTTTTAGATGTATTACTTTTCTTGTGTTGGTTTTGTGTATTGTGGTTGTGAAGATACGGTTTAAAGATGGAGTTGGAAATGTTTAGTCTTGATGTTTTTGGGATTTTATTGCATTTGTTCCGAGATGTATTTTCCAATGAATAGTAAGTATTACCACAGTATAAATATATTTATTACCGTGCAAATATTCTGCAAAGTATTGTAATGAATACATCCACAGTTCCGTAGCATCGATAGTCAGCTCGTTTGTCCTGACCCAGAACTTTGACCCTAAGATAAGGAGTCTTGGTGTAGTTATATTCGGTGTCCGGAGTGGGAACGAAACGGTCGAACAGGGAATGATATGCAATATGATTTTGTGTGTGATTTTTCTGTGTCTGTGCGTCACAGGATCTGTTTATGGATCGCTAAGTAAGTACCTTCCCACCTACTTACATCTAGTTATACATATAAGTTCAAATCCAAAGCCATGCTGTAAAAAAAAAAAAACGCGTAAATCAAATGACTGCGTATCAAAACTTTTCTTACATTAATAACTAAATTGGCAAAGAAATACCTACATAATTTTACATAAAAAGAATTATTACCAACAATAAATTCAATGAATTTGCAACATACGGCGTTTAATGGTAAAAGTTCTTTTATTTCAGCCATTTTTCTTTGAGGAAAAATATTATTTGATTTATTGTGCGCCAAAATTAATGTTACAGTACGTGATTCTAACGATTTTGACAACCCCAGTTTTAGTAAAAACTTGCGTTCAAGGAAATAATGTAATTGTATTTTTGCTTTAGAATATAATCAAGCAATCCAACTAAACATAGTTAGTTGTTTGTAAATTCTATTTTTCGGGAGTTTTATTTCTTACAGATTTTTTCAAAACATTGTTTTTTGTCTGCTACCTATAGTTATATTCTCCATTTTGCAATTTAAGCCCAATCAGGTAGGAGTTTTACTCGTCACCATCCATGAAAATAACTATAGTTTGATAGGAATTAAGTGAAAACAAACAGATATCTAAGTTCTTCGATACTCAACTATTTACTACCCATTCTTCGTTCACCCTCACTTTACCGTATCATATCCCAACTTGCGGATCTCTAAAAACCTACAACGCCATACAATGACAGAAAACAATCGGTAACAAACAAAGGAACATTCTGCGGTATATCGGGACTGTCTTCACTTCACGAGCCCCTCATAACACCCACCGTTATGGTCACTACATAAGGTTCAATTTCGTCCATATTCTTGCAAGGTCTGTAATCGAAGCTGAACGTTTGTTTATTATGTTTTATCCTCATAAATATGTATTCCTAGTCTTGTTACTGTTTAGTTTACGATTTCGTTCGCGTAATGGCTCGGAAAGTTCGGCTGCATATTTATATTGTAGTTAGTGTTTGCTAGGGACTATCTTGGGGTTACTTAGGTCTCAATGTTGGTTTTGGGAAGAAAATAATTTTGTTTGTATCAGTTTCAGGGAATTGGGAATTGTAGCAGCTTTTGAGTGGGATTGGAGGCATTTTGGTTTTGTTATGGATGCTCAGCATTTATTAGTTTTATAAAAGCTGTTTAGTATAGTCCTTGTATAGTTGTTTTATTTAGCAAAATATGCTGAGTATGAGGTCCTGGATTCGATTCCCGGGTCGTGTAAAGTATTATTGGGTTTTTCTATCCGTAATTTCTCAGTAGGCAGCTACGGAGCCTGAATTTGTGGACACAAATCCGCCATCAACCAGGTGGTTGATGGCGAAATATGGATGTACTATTAGGTACGCCTCTGCCTAACCCTTCAGAAATTACAGGCGTGATGTTATGTTAAGAAACTTGCTTATTTGAGTCCTTTGATCAATTCTTGTCCTCCGATTCAAATAAATTTCTACAAGCACATACGAAAATATGTTTTACTATAGGCGTTCTGAAACCTGTAAATTAATAGGTAAATTGTTGATAATAATCTTGACATTTAAAAATCTGGCAAAAATCCTGATCGACACTCTATAAAAATACTGTCGTAAAAACTGGAAACTAAATATCAATACAGGTATAGGTAGGTAGGTAGGTCTATACATTTTGTTGCGCAAATCAATTTGAATGGAATCTATCTGAATGGCGTCCGCCACGCTTTCAAATGGACTACCGAACTGTACATTTATACCCCTGTATTGTGTAAGTATTAAATATTGTCGTAATAATAGGGTTTTAGTTTGGAAATATTTCTGAATTGTGGTTGTATTGGTACAGATGTTATAGAATAATAGCAACCTTTTTTTTTTAGAACGTTGCCTACACTAGGATTTTCTCCTGTATCGTGGGTGCATTTACAAACATTTAAATTCATACACAAACAGCCAGACCCGGAACAACTACCTGTAAGCCATACAAATATTTGTTCCGTGCGGCAATCGAACCCGCGACACGAAGCGCAGCAGTCAATCGCTTAGCCACTGCGCCAACCGTGCCGTCGTGTAACTATGTAATATTGTCGAATAAAATGTGCAGTTCGGTTGTTCTTTTGTTGGCGAGTCCGTTTCTATTTTGTAATTATTTTAATATTATCCTTTATTCATTCATTTATCTCCTTAATTACATTTTTTTAAATATTTCTTAAAAAAAAAACATTTAAAATCATCAGGTACAGGGTCCAGGCAGCCTGAGGTCAGGGCTCCAGAAAGACGAACCTCCTCACTACGCGTGCCGTGTCCAGGACTAATGCTTTCTGAATTAAGCCCTTGATCCAACCGCGCTATGGGGACCTCCTAAATATTTATTATTGATTACTAAGAAATGAGCAGCGGTAGCCCAGTGGTGGAGAACCCGACTTACGAGCAGTAAGTCGTGGGTTCGAACCCAGCCAGGCGCATTACTTTGTGTAAGTTATTTCATCACCACTGCTCTCAAAACGGTGAAGGAAAACATCGTGAGGAAACCGGCATGCCCTAGAACCAAAAATTCGAAGACATGTGACATCTACCAACCCGCACTGGGTCCGCGTGGTGGATTATAGCCCATTCCCTCTCATAGAGAGGAGGCCTACGTCCCAGCAGTGGGAACATTAATAGGCTGATTATGCTTATGCTATGCTTTATACTAAGAAATGGTATCCAGTCGTACCGAGGGGTATCGTGATACCACTTAAAGAAGGGAAGCTCAAATCGGCAGTATTCAGTTTCATCCGGTTTAACTGGAAGGCGACCATAACGTAGATAGAAAAAAAGCTAGGCAGATTGAGTCAGAAATGGTGACTGCTTGTGTATGTTTATGTTCAACTTATATAAAAACAAAAAAACACATCACACACACGCATCATCAACACAAACACACAAAACACACATCATCAACACAAACACACAAAACACACATCATTAACACAAACACACAAAACACACAACATCTACACAAACACACAAAACACACATCATCAACACAAAACACACATCATCGTCATTCTCCTGCCCTTATCCCAATTTGTTTGGGGTCGGCGCAGCATGTCTTTTTCTTCCATACTTCTCTACACTTGTCATCTCAGCAGACACCTAATTCCTCGCCATATCATCCTTCACAAAGTCCGTCCATCGCATCTTTGATCTTTTCTAGCTATCTCTACTCTTATCTACATTCAAACTCAAAATTTTCCTCACTACATTTTCTCCCGTCATTGTACATAATTAAGTTCTCATGCAACAATTTATAACGATAAACAGTTCGATCCCACGATCTTATAAAAGTACAAAGTCAACAATGCTTTTCGACACCATTCCAAAACATTTATAGAAACAAAACTCCGATCGAACTCAAATTCTTTCCTTTCATTCGTCGCCCGAAAACGCCCGATCTTTACCGAACTTCCCCGAAGCCGTCAACTGCACTTGAGCGATAAAACTTTTTCCAAACGGTTCGCCATCGCTAGGAATGTTACAAATGTGATTTGAATTTGTCATACTCGAAGCGATATTTTTTATTGCTAGCACGCGTCTGATTTGAAAGCGTGTGTCGAATAGCTGCCTTTCACTGATCGAGGAGTTTTATATTTTTTCGATGTCTTTGGTGTTCTATTTCTGTCGATATTATTGCGATTTAAACACCCCTTTGCGTAATCTTTTTTTTTATTATAGCTTCTATTTCAACCATAAGTAGTGCATCACTTCGTCTTGCGTGAAACTTCTAAATACGGTATGTTATAACTTGATAACTACATAAGTGATTTCACACCCTACCTGTCGGACGTCTAAGCAGATCATTTAAGTTCTCCATAGCAGTGATAGCCTAGTGTGACCATCGGACTGCCAAGTCATAACTCTCAGGTTCGAACCAAAGGCACGCACCTCTGTCTTTACGGTTTCATGTGCCTATTGTATAATTATCACTTGCTTCGGTGAACAAAAACATCGTGAAGAAACCAGCATGCCTGAGAGATATTTCTTGAGAGGAGAGTATGTAAAGCCAAGTCAGAGGTCCATGGGCGGCATAAAAACTCTGACACACCAGTTTAGGCACTAACCAAGCGATAAAGAAGAAGAAGATTCAGTTCTCTTTGTCTTTAACCTTTTGACCGCCTTAGTCACATATACGTGACAAGCAAGCGCTTGCCCTGTACGCCAAACGACACAAATATGTGACAAAATGGTAGGTAAAATTGTGGCTTGGCGTGGACGGCACGCGCGTACGTTTATGCTCTGGCCGTCAAAAGGTTAATATAGTTTCCTGAGTCATAACAGTGGTGTCTAATGGAAAAAAATCCGAAACACCAAAGCATCTCTCTCAGAGCCACTATCTACCATATCAACAAAAACAAAAAGCCGACACACACAAATGACGCCCCAACCTGGCCTCACAAAAAAAAAAAAAAACTTTTAACATAAAAATTGATTCTACATAATTAGGTTACGTTTCCACAATATAAAAAAGGTACACTGACATTTAAAGCCCGGTTAAAACGCCTGGAAATTCGTCCGGGCGTAACCAGTCACAACCGGTAATCCGGGCGAAGCGGTCGAATTAAAAAGTTGGAGAAATAACCGGGTATTACAAGCGACCCGTTCTGCAGCAGGCTTAATGAGAAAATCGGGGTTTTTTGGACATATTATTTTTAAGTAAAGTGATGGGCTTTTATGCTGCAGGCACGTAATACGGATAATATGACTGCAATTAAGATCAATACTTGTTTTACCATGTTAAATTTCCACTTTACTTATTATAATTAACTCGTTATGCGGTTAAATGATTTAATCTATATTGATTAACATAACATTAAGCTTGTAATCTCCAAAGGGTTTTCGCCAGTACTTTTTAAGTCCCATGTAATAGAGGGCGAGCCTATTGCCATTAATCGGGCGCAATTCCAAACTCCGTGGCTGCTACTGAGATGAAATTGAATGAAATTCCTGATGGAAAAACCCAATGACACTTTGCCCGACCTGGGAATCGAATCCAGGACCTCATGCTCAGTAGTCGTGCTTGCGACCCCTTGACCAAGCAGTCTACTGTGTACTTTTATAATAAATGGGTATTGCGGTTAAACTATTGAATCCATATTGATTTTGGCATTATATTGTATGAAGTCTACCCTAAGTTAGGTTCGCCTCATTAAAAGCCCAAGAGACAGTATTTCAAGCATTAATTAGTCTTAATGCTAGATCTCATTACTGATTTCTGCGTACAAAAGGTCAAAGCTATGACATAACCGCATCCAGGGGATCAATTTGGATACTGGTTAGGCGTAGCATATTATCAGAGAGCCCTATTTTCAACAGGGAATATTGATAGGCTGCGTTGATTGATTATATAACATAAGACCTCATTTTATGTAGGAGTGCTTTCGACCACTAGACCGGCGAAGCAGGTTTTTGTGAACCCCTTATTATATTATATATTTTCGCAAGTAATCAATCTCCTAGCTTTAATTATTCTAATTTGATTTGACCCCCAAATCGAAGGATTAAAATCTATAAAAATAAACAAAATTGAAATGTCTGTTTGTAATTTCAAAATAACAGCTTTTTACTGAATGCATTTGAAAGTTTATACGGCACATAAAACTTTTTTTCATTTCTATTTTTGTATCTCTATCTGTCTGTTTGTTCCGGATAATCTCCGAATCGGCTGGCCCAATTTTGACGAGACTTTTACTGGCATATACGTGATTTCATAAAGAGTAAGATAAGCTACTTTTATTTTAGATAAGGGATTATGGTGAAATCCCTCGAAATTAACAAAATCCGATTCAAATAGGGAAGTAGCATTTTTATAATAATTTCACGCAGATGAAGATAGGCACAGCCAGTAATTAATAAATGACGTAGAAAAACTTAAAAATTACGTTTTAAAGCACCTTGTATCTCCAACCCACTCCTAATGGAAACCTCAAATCTTAAAAGGTAAAACGACCGCCATAATTACGAAACTCAGCCAAAACAACACCGTTTTTCATAATTAACTCTAAAAAAACGCGCTGCATGGAGTTTTACGTCCCCTAATCCCATCGAGGCCATTAAATCGTCATCAGGTGGATCTGAGGCCATTTTTCTTAATTACCTGAACTGGTTTCGGTAAAGTAACATTTGAGTACCCTGACTGGTACTTATCTAGTGCAAAAATGATTAATAAAAGTCCCTACGACTCTTGATTATTTATTAATTAATTTCTTAAATCATACTTAAAAGTAATCAGTTTTGGAGTAGCAACCTGTAGTCAGGAACATAGCTGGGGTAATGTGGGTGTACCTGTGCCCTTCGGGGATTACAGGCGTGTTGTTATGTTATGAAAAACACGTATAACGACAGTGTTGTAATTAAGCCCCTGTTACTATGCCAACTGATTGGGTAAGTAGTATTACATCCAGCCTACGCGACATCGGAGGTCAATCTAAATTAAAACACCATTAGAAATAGTCGTGGTCATAATTTTTCCTAACTAAAAATGTTCGCGTTAACGCATTTTTGCCCATTTTAGTACTAGATTTTAGTGGACACAAACAATAAGGGTGACAAATGTTACCAACATATACACAAGGGAGGTTTGGAAAATCCTGATATCACGTTAAAACCAGTTGAAAAAGAAAACCGATTATTCTTGTCTTGCACGAGTAGTTTCAATTGAAAACAAGTATAGGGAACTTAAATCAGAGAGTGTTTTCATAAAAATGCCAACAATAACAAAACGATGAGAATGGCGCAATAAAACACACCCAGGGGAATGATTGCGTGAACAATACCATTCGTTCTTCCATTCATTTTATTCGTTCAACTTGTGTGCTCCCCGCGTTTTATTTTTTTGTTAAGATGCTGGTAAGGCCCTTACTGTGGCAGGATATGATCGTTTTGTTGTGTTTATCTGATTTTCTTTTTAATTTATGAGGTTCTTTTAATTTGAAATCTTCCCGAGGATAAATATTTGTTAGTCTGTTTCTTGTTTAATATTATTTGGACTGGATAGTCTATCTTTTTAGGTGTAGTATGAGGTAATTTATGATTTTTTGATTCTTAGTTTCTTTGAAATCACGCCTGTATGCCGTGAAGCATTCGCCAGGGTTGTCAAAACATCAATATTTCACTAATTACTTGACTATGAAGAAATGTTTTAGTTTTTTTAATTCTTCTGCTTCTGTATGGTTCTATTAGTGTTTAAATGTTATAACAGACTGCCACGTTTGGTCGAGTGGTCGCAAGCGCGACTAGTGAGTATAAGGTCCTGGATTTGATTTCCGGGTCGAGCAAAGTGCTATTGAGTTTTTCAATCAGAAGTTTTTCAGTAGAAGCCACGGAGTCTGGATTCGTGCCCGGTAGATGGCAATAAGCTCCCAGTATTACATGGGACTTAAAACACAACTGTCGAAATGTTTATGACATTATTAAAAGGCGATTTTTGTAACCATTTGTAAAACTTTAGTGAACATTGTACATTTATAAATCAATATGTTGGCGTTAGTTTCCAAAAAAACATTAATGACTAAAAAGTTAATATTTTTTTAGTCATTAATGTACATCATGTGTCACTAATGTGTGTTTTGTGTCATTAATGTGTAAGTGTATTATTATGTGTGTGTGTGTTCACTTTAATAAGTGAACTCTTGTTTATTCCTCTTTTAATGTTTATCGAGTAATTCATGCTACCCAAACGCTCCTGCCAATAACTTGTAGCGCAAATACGTGTCGTGTCGTCCTCTTGTTAGCGCGCATCGTAATAGGTAGCGTCACGGCAGATCGCGTGTCGCAGCGTTTGATTAGCGTAACGTGATTGTGTCTGACGCTCGAACAGTGTTTGTTTTTGTTGTTTTGGGTAAAGTAGCTGTGGATATTGATGAATAGAGAAGGACCAAGATTTGGATAATAAGATCTTTATTTGACTCATCATAGTCTAGCCTAGCCTTTTCTCAATTATATTGAGGTCAGCTTCCAGTCTAACCGGGTGCGGCTGAATATCAGAATTTTACATGGAGCGACTGCCTCTCTGACCTCCACATCCCAGTTAGTACTGGGTAATACGATACGTCAGACTTTCGGGCCACTGACTACCTGTAGCGACTGTCAAAGATCTACAAATGTCAGTTGGGACTAACGGCTTAACGTGCTTTCCGAGGCACGGAGGAAACTCGGTATGTTATGGGTGGTCACGCATTCACGGATCAACCTAGGCAAGCGCGGCTTAACCTAAGGATCGGTCCCAGTGGCTGTTATTATTTAGCTACGAGCTCCTCCTATTTATTAGACTATAGAAATCAATAAAGCTATGAAAATTCTTAAATTTTTATGCTGATATTTAGTAATAAATAACAATGGGTAAATTAGCAGTACTAATTAACTCACCACTACCCCCGTATCTATTAATGCAGCATTCAAAATAACAACAATAACGTTCATCGATATTCTTCTCAATCTAAGTTAACCTCTAACGTTTAGAACTATAGTTGGTTCTAAAGTTACTACCACCGGACCAATTCGTAAAAGTACAGATTACACAAAGATACAGATTACAGATGGACCCGTTGCCACTTTCAAACTAAAACACTGTAGGTAATGCTGATCGGCATTAGCAAGAAAGATGCGTTTTGACTTTCTCTCTAGATTTTTAACACTTTATTAAAGACATTAACGCTGAAAGTACATTCAAAGTACTTTTAAATTCCAGATAATTACACTAAATGTTATACTTATGGCAGAATAAAATTCTTCTACGTAACGTCAATTAAGTCATTTGCCAGCCCCGACGATGTCCGAATTGCCACTACTTACCGAATAAATTCCAAATGAAACAGAATTTGTATGAAATTATCTACCAAGTAAATTAACGGGAACTTCATCGCAGGTTGTGAAACAGACCTTTACTAAAAATAAAAACTACTCTAGGAAAAGTAAGAACATAAAAATCATTAGTTAATTAAAGCTGGCAAAAAATCCAGACGTCTCCAATAAAGTACTGACATAACTGCCTGAATTCAGCCATTCTGTCACCTTCAGTCTCTCGATAGTAATTCCACTAATTGAGCTAACTAATTGGGAGTTTCAATCGAATTAATGTAAGAAAACTGTTCCTCGCTGCCTCATTACACGATGTCATCTTGGAGCTGATTATGTCTCGTGTAATTGTAATCTATGAGATTAGAGTCTGTGTATAGTAAGTAATTTATTGTTGTACGAGTTCGCCTTTTGTTTTGTTAAACGACATTCTTTTGTTTCGATTGGTAATATGATATTGAACAGTTTATGAATTTTTGAACATTTTGGGGACTGGTAAGACGGGCAATAAAAATGATTGTGACTCGCTGAATAAAAAATTGCCTTTTATTTATTAAAATATTTATCATAGGTACTTGAACTATTTATTTTTATTATGTGTCAAGGGCAAACGTCTTTCGTCCACTATACTCTCTATAAAAATTCTAACTACTAATATTATAAATGCAAAAGTAAGTTTGTTTGTTACCTTTCCAAGCCTAAACCACCAAACCGATCATTATGAAGTTTTGCATCCACGTTGTCAGGTGTACAGAAACGGACATAGGGTACTTTTCATCCCGAAAAAAAGTACTGTTCCCGAGGAAAACAACAATAACTTTCTTATGATACAAGATGGCGCCACGTGTCTTTCGAATCATGATTGAATTATAGTATTACAAACAGAGTACAACCCGAATTTATTGTCAAATTCTAAATTAAAACGATCGAAGCCGCGGGCAAAAGCTAGAAGTTTTATATTTTCATGACATGTCACTCAAAGAAGGTCCTTCCAATCTGTCAAGTCTGCGCGGCCGACCCCACTTTTACATTAAATTGCTCACTAAACTATAATTCAATTTATAATTACCAACTAATAATTGCTAGAACCACATCACAGGGCCCGTTACACGCTGAAGTCACAAGTTTTAATGAAACATCGCGTTTTGCCCCGGGTGCGTTTACCCTAACAAAATCCAATTTGGAAATTGCTTACGACCGGCCAAATCATCCTCTATACATACGATATTGAACCTGCAATCAAAAGTATACTTTATGTGAGACAGGGTACGATTCAGTTTGGTTAAACTCGATGGCGTGCTTGCTACCTGATTTAGGAGCCCTATTCTGAGAGCTATAACGTTGATAATGGTCATAATTTCAAGATGCGAGCGTTCGATAGTAGAAAAATTTTGGTTTTGCGTGAAGGAAAATGGTGTAATTTGTGTGAAGGCGAGGTCGTAGACATAATTAGTAAGGAGTCCTCATTAGTTGCGGTAATTTTAGCATTTTAAGTGGTTAATTACAAGATGTTTAATTTGGTCCTAAGGTCCTTTGGTAGGGAAACGCTATCTGTTCCATTTTCTCTGTTAAAGATAGCTATTATTTACAATGAAGACGACGACGAGAATTATGTGCACTGTTAATATTGCAGAGCAAGTTCCAAGAACATCTTAATTGCCAATAAGACCAATTAGTCGATGCAGAGAGTCCTTATTAAAGCAAATATAAAAAAAAGACTGACGCAAGTAGTCAGGGGTTCTACCTACCTTAAGACAGAGACAAAAGCATGAATAACCATCAAAAAACTATACTAAAAATTAATCTTCTGATTTGGCTGACGTGTTCGATATTCAGAATATGACCGTAAAGGTCAGCGAATCCAAAATGGCGGCGAATGTGACCTCTAGCGGTAATAGCGAGATGTATGGAGATACAATGTGCCGATATTAGAGTAAGGAGGTTTAATACGTTATTATATTGTCTGCTAGACAAGATGATAATTATGGCTAGAAAGTAAATACTGAGATGAAGAGTACAGGATAAGAAGACAAGTACAAGAATGTAAGGGATATCTAGGTGCAAGAGCATGATGATATTCCCACTGTTTTCAAAGAAACTTTTTTTTATTTTATGCATGGTTTTATAGCTATAAAAGGATCTTTCACTAAACCGGATTTACCGCCATCTTTTTTTTTTCAAAATATTCAAGCACCTCTATACGATATTCAAAAGCCAACCGACGCTTGTATCACTGATCTTTCAGGATCTATAACCAAATAAAATAGAAGATAAATAAAAAAATTACATTTTCTATTTTATTTTTAACACAGTACACTTTAGTATCTAGACACAACGCGTAATGGCCCTGCCACAGATAGGTACTTATATTAAACAGAAATGAATCCGACATAACAAAAAAAAAAACACACACACGAACATAAAACCTCCTCCTTTTTTTGAAAGTTGGCTAAAAAGTAACTGCCATAAAAACATACATTCATTAACATAACAAATTAAAATGATATTATTAAACAAAGGTAAAACAAAGTTTTATAAAACCGTCTCCAAAATTCTCGCCCAAAATGGATTTCCGAAAACGACTTCGATAGATAACTTTCGGACCTCAAAACTTTGATTAATTGTTATGTAAGCTTGCCGGCTAATTAGGGTCCACCTCGACTTCTGCTTACACCTAAACTTTTTAACAACCACCCTCCAGAGTTTTTACAGCCTATTGAGCAGTTCGGAACTTTTTCCGGTTAAGGATTTTTGGATGTGAAATCTTCTATACAGGTGTACCTGTTATACTTATTGGTATGTGAACCCAACTTTGTAGTGTTTGACTTTTTGAATTTATGTTCATCAAAGTTTATGATGGTAGGTAGACTTTAAATCATTGGTGAGACAGTTCAGCAAAATCTGATGGTTACTTCCTATCTTTTGTATATATTTTTTTCTTTTTTTTAATTCGTTGCCCCCCACTAGAAGTTTCTCCTGTGTCTTGGGTACGTTTACAAACATTAGAACTCACATACACAAACAGCCAGACCCGGAACAACTATCTGTAGGAACAAATATTTGTTCCGTGCGGGGATCGAACCCGCGACACGCAACGCATCAGTCAATCGCTCAGCCACTGCGCCAACCGTGCCGTCAAAATTCTTTAGTGACCTTTTGATACATTTATGGAAAAGAAAGGCTCCTAAGATACGATGCGTTGTACCACCAGTTTTTTGTAGACTAAACACTTTTAAAATCTTAATTATGCCCTTTTTCTGAACACATTTGCTGCTGAGCACAGCTAACCATAGTCATTAACCAATGCGTCAGATCAAGATAATCTTCATCACAAAGCTAACCTTATCTCCAATAACCCGTTATAACAGATCAAAGGTCTAAAGGATTAACTCAGGTCCTAATTATCCGTCAGTTCGCCCACCTAACAATTATAGAAAGTTCTGAGGTCTGAAAGTTAATCTGGATACCCGTTTGTTAAATCCGTTAATAGAATGAGAAGTTTCATAAAGGGCGGTTTTGTAACTCAGCTCTGGATCTAGCTACGTTTAGTTTTGCGGTAAGTTAAGAATTTGCGCAATGCTGTTTGAAGGTTGATTGTTTAAATCATGGGTATTAAGATAGTACTGTGGTACAAATATTTTTATCGTAGATTGTAATCTCATAACATCACCCAAATAGTACACCCACATTTCGCCAATTATGTTTAAGTCTCATGTATTAGGGGACGAGACTTTTGCCATTAACCGAGCACAACTCGACTGTTACTGAAAAAATCCTGATGGAAAAACCCTATAACATTTTGCCCGACGTAGGAATCGGACCCAGGACCTCATGCTCAACAGTTGCGCTTGCGACAAGTATACCAACGAGGCACTCGATTTTCTCATCATCATTATTATCGTCATTTCAGTCAAAACACATCCATTGCTGGACTAAGGTATCCCTCATTCCTTGCCACATCGACCGATCAATACTTTTCGCTTTCAGCAGATTTCTGCAATATTCACAAGATCTGTACAGGTCTGTTGTTTGCTGATAGCAATAAAAAAATAAGAACGATTTCATTGCTTTCGCATCTGAATGCATCATTTTAAAGTTTCAGTTTTTATACACATAAAAACTACCTGCATGACCTTAATGTGTAAACATTATTTGTACGCCATGCAAGGCAGAACATAAGTGAGCCATAACTTTTTTTTAAAAACACCATGTACTTACTACTTACCTGTGTATCAGAAATAAACATATTTGAATTTGAATTTATAAAATAATAATCACTGTTTTATTACCTAGAAAACATTCCGAAAGAGAGCAGCGAAAATGATTTTGACGTGGCTTTCCGTCAAACAGAAAAAAAAAACAGAGAACGTGGTTTTATTTAGAAGTCGGCTTTGCTATCGGATACCTCTCAATCCGTCTACCTACGGAACATTTGAAACTGCACTTTGTAAAACAACTTCCATATTCAATAACCCTGCCGCTGCTCACCAAAATTCGGTACCTAACAAATCCGAGTCCAGGCCTTCAATTCCAAAACCGTTCCCCAAAAACGAAGCAAAAACCAACCGATTTATCGTTTCGAACAAAAAATCCGTGGAAATATTGACACATCTCGTACGATAACGGAGAAAAACCGGTCGCAGTACCGGTATTCTATCACAGTGATATCCAATACGTCTTTTGTCATTTCATATCCGCCCCTCCCGCCCCCCTGTGACATAATTACGGACTTTGGGTTCCCTAAGGAATAACCGAATATCGGATTTGAGGTATTTTTGGTAACTTGGGTACACAGTTTATTCTAATAGACCGCATTGAGTATCGCTTGATAGAGTGATTCATTGGGCGATGTTCGTTAAGATTGTTTAGACGAGATTGTTGAAAGAGGGTAGTTCAGAAAATATATTTTACGGAGTGATGAAGTGCTTGCAATTTAAATACGGCGAAGGAAAATGTTTTCAGAGGAGCGGAATTTATTAATGTTATAAAATCGAAGGAATGGTGGCGCCATCAGTTGTGTTGTGTGTGTGTGTGAACTAGTTGAGTGGGCAGGGCGTCGAGCGCACTTCACTTGAGTGATGGTCGAGCGTCAAGCATTACAATATGTAGTCAATTAAGCGATTTTAGGATCGGTAGCACACTCGTGTACATTATCCTAGAAGTCGCTTTGTTGCTGAAAGTAGACGCAAGGATAAAGATCATTATTGAATCATCGTCATTATTCTCTTGCCTTTGTCTCAATTCATTTGGGGTCGGCGCAGCATGTCTCTGTGTCTTCCATACTTCTCTATTACTCGTCATCTCATCAGACGCCTACTTTCGTGCAACATCATCCTTCACACAGTCCATCCATCGTTTCTTTGGTCTTCCTCTACTTATATACCCTTCCACAGTCATACTCAAAACTTTCCTCACGACATTTTCCTCATTTCTCCGCATCACATACCATGACAACCGATTACCACACAAGTTCTCAGTCACCGGCGCCACTTTCAGATTTCCTTTGAAAATAAAAAACTTAAATATACGTAACAACATTCTCACATCCACTTTTATTCAATATATGAAACCTAAAAACCAGATTCATACACTCGAAATATAAAACTCGCTGCCATTTTTATTTGCACCCACTTTTAGTTCCCGCTTCATATTACCAAACTTTTCACAAGTAAAATAAGAGTGGTTATAAAACAATTGTATTTCAAGTCACACATGATGCGGACTGTAACGGAATCCAAACTCGTTTTTGTAATTATACAGCGGGTTTCGTGGACGTGACACGATTTTGAGCTAAATGAGTAGCGTTGGGGGGTTGTGACGTAAGAGGGGTGTTGAGGGAGGGTGGAGGGGGTGTACCGTCCAGTGATTTGTTACCTGATCCGCGTCGAGGCGTTGTGAATTGAACGGATTTCGCGGGAAATGTATTGTTCGGTCTTTTTGACACCTAAGCGGCAGCGATAGGGTTAGGGTTTATCGGTTAGGTTTAAGGGATTGGATCGGGTGTTCTCGGATAAATTGAATGGCTTAGCGGCGTTCACACTTAGTGTTAATTGTTGTACTGTTGTGTGGAATAGATGGCTGTATTGAGTGGACACGGGCGGAATAGCTGAATACATTAAGTGTTGGGGGCTTACCTAATTGGGTTTGGGCTTAGGTGTGTTAGTTCCGTAATTAAATACAATCATGATTGTCTTCAGTAGAGTATTGAGGTTGAAAAATAAAATCATTCACATTCTTCTTCAAGTTTTTGATTCGTAAAAGACTACAAGTCAAATCAAAAGACAGTTTTTGAAACACATTAATGAATACCTAAATAAATGGTCTGTGTTGGATTTTCAATGTTTAGCTCAGTGCTGAAAGTTGAAATTCCGATTAGTGGTGCAATATTTTATAAGCATTATTTTAGGTGTAGCCTAATTTTAGTGAAAACGGATATTTGTGAGTGTAATTACACACCCGACTCTATTTACCCGTACTTAATATTTTATAGCCAACATAAAATTGAACACACTTTAAATCTGATACGAATAAAATTTAATTACAGAAATTAAGTTATAATTTCGTTGGGACACGTTAAAATAATTAAAAGCAGACGTGACGTACGCGATACGAGGCGTAACCACCATACCATTACACCACCACCGTACCATTTCCGGTAACTAGTCGTTTAGGGATGTAACATTACCGGTAATTAGGCATTTAGAGATGTACAGTTACCGGTAACTATACATAGAATCAATTTGATTGCCTTTATTTTAAAATTTGACGTACAAAAGTGCGTTTTAATGGTAAATTGAAATAAATAGTTTGGCTTTGAACTAGGTGTATATGGGCACGTCAGGTGTATGGTGGCACGTACCGTTACCGGTAACTAGGTGTATGAGAATGGACGTTTTCACGGTAAAGAAAGAACGAAAACATTTACACTCGCATGTTATTAGTGCACACAAAAAAAGAAAAAAATACTTAAATCTAAACAGAAATAAGAGATTATATTGTGTGTCTCACGGCTGCGCCAAATAGGCCCAGTTCAGCAAACTGCCGAGCAGTTAGTGCCCGACGCTGGTTTTTAATTGGACCTGAGATAGTGATGTGACGGTACGATTACTAAACTGCTCAGACGCACATGTATGACTCCTTAATAAACAAGACGAATTGCGAACCTAGGTTTTTTTTAGTCTGTTAAAAAAAAGCCGTTTGATTCGACACTAGCTATCTGTTGCCATGATGAAAAATATTTCTGTCAATAGGCTGAAAATTACTACTAGGGTGCATTGCGTAACAAATGCTAAGCACCGTCGCTCACAGACACAACGTTACAGACAGATAGCTCAGACGTTAGCATCTTACCTTTTACTATTTAATTATTTAAACTCAGTTTATCGCATTCCACAGCAGACGATGAGTCTCTCCAAAGTTCCGTCACTGCTCAGCCTTACGACCTTCCATATCCAGGCTATCCTAGGTTACCACACATATCCATGCGGAATCCACGTGGTTACTACCCTGACCGCTTTTTTTAGGTTATCCTGTCCTAGCTGGGAGCCATCCCACGCAACGTCTCCCAGTTTATTGTACATAACAATAACAAAATGTCCTCCATTGAAACCGTACCCCACTGTCCGCCATTTCGGTGACGTCAGTTGTCACTTGACGGCACTCAGTTCAGAAATCGAGTTACGATGTCCAATATTGATACAATTGTGCCAACAAAACGAACTCGACATAACTACAGGATGGACTATAATTCGATTTGTTATGAATGCTTCTTGATGCGGGGACAGGAGATTCCGATTTTAGAATATTGTTTTTAGTCTTTAGATGAATTTATATAATTTTTAAACTATAGCCTTTTACCAACTAAGTGTCGCTTTTATCATCATCCTAATTTTATTCGGCTTCTTCTTGTCTTCTACATGTACAGCGCATTAAGTTTCTACAAATTGACAAATTTTCTCATTCGATTTTAAATTTAGCCGTCAACATTTTGTGGTTTAAAATCATTTGGAGAAATTTGATAATTTGTGGTAACTTGATGTGCTGGTGATTACACATGTAGAACCAATTCATGAAAGGCCTGACTAATAAATTCCTCTTTCAATTACAATAGCATGAATGCATATACAACATTGTTTTGATATTTATATTAGGGAAATTATTAATCGGGCGAATAAAAATTTAATTGGCGACCAATATACTAAATGGGCGACTATTGTACCAAAGTAAGTAACTATTTATCTGGTCATTGCGGCAAGGAGAATTAAGGAAGCAAGAGCGAGCGAATGCTGAGAGAGACTTGTGGCACCCCGACTCGGACAGGTTAGGTTCGAAGGGGTTCGTGTTAGGTTACTTTAAACTCTGTAAACAGAAATAGGAGCCCCGCTCAGCGGGGGTTCGTCGACTACGATCTACAATCTAGTGATTAATAACCTTGTTTTAAGTTTTTTACAGGAGTCCTTGAATTATCACATAATCGTACTGAACAACTAGTAACTCAAATTTCTATTTTCAAGTCGCTGTTTTAAACATTAGTATTAGCCCACTGTTTGTCGCTCACTTAGTATTTCAGTAGCCCATTTTCAATATTTTTGACACCTTTAATTTGAATTTATGTTCGCTCGTTTAAATACTACCCTTTATATTAACACTGAGTGACAGGTGAGATTTAAGGTATCAAGAGCCAGGTAATCTTCTTCAAAGAATAATAGGAGGTACTCACAAAAAAAAAATATCACCAACCATCAAATTACTTTCGCAATAAGTGGCGACATTTCTCAAAACATTCTCTACACAATATTTCATCAAGAAATGAAGAACGACGGTATTATTCGAAATATCATTCTACCCTCAAAATCACGCTAAGATTTTCATTTTTATCCACAACGCGGCTCCCGCCAACAATTCTTTTAGAATAATCTCCGTTTGGAGGGCGCGTCAAAATATATAAGATATTGCTTGAAACGCGGGACCCCGGAAAAGATCTGTTGCTCCCATCACCGGGATTGCTCCTAGTGTATTGTGTTTTGTGAATTTAAATTCTTTATGTCTTGCTGATTTGAGTTTGAATGAAGAGCGGAGCGTATCAGGTGTTGTGTGAGAGATACTGAATCTACAAAGGAATCTCACTCGAAGTGCTACGGTTTTTTTGAACAAATTAGCTTGTGAGAAATATTTTCGAATGGTATATTTCGATGTTCAAAGCTAGACCAATAATGGTCAAGCGAGAGTCAATAGCAAAAAATATCAAAGGCCTGTGAGTCTTTGAATGTTTTTCGAAGTGCACTCTACGCGTGATGGTGAAGTAAACATTGTGATGAAAAAGTTATGCCTACGTATTTGCTGTTTATTTTAGAATTCAAAATGTTTCCGCTGTGTTGATGTCAAGAAAATAATTGTTACTTGGTTAAAAGTCAATGACACTAAAACAATTACCATACCATTTCAAACAGCTCGTCCCAATAAACAACTAAATTAACATAACATTTAAAACACAATGACATCGAAAATTATGCATAACAACAATACTTTAATTCGTAATCAACAGTCTCATTGTAAAGTAACAATGTTTCCACTTAATTATTGGACAAACTGCAACAAATTAGCATTTCATGTGCTAAAATTTTGCATATTCAGCACACGTAGACGTGCAACGGGCATCATGACACCGAATTATGTACGTATTAGATTAGTAATTGCGGCGTAAACGCAAAACCTCATCTGTATTCACAGTTGACGGCTCAAAATGTAGGATTTTGCAGTTACAGTCATTTCACAGTAATTTTACCTCCGACAGCGACCTTACAACAACGACATAAAGATCACTTGCGTGCAAAATCAACGGTAAAATATCCGTGGCAGGACTGTAAACCTTGTATTTTATATTCTTGCTGCGCCGAGCTTAATGCAATTTAAGTTTGATATGGACGTTTGTTAATTAGGGAAATTAATGAGCTTTCTTTTAATGAGTAATTATGTTTAGAGGGGTAATAAAAGAGATTGGTTACAGGTGTTACATGAGTATGAGGAGATCTTTCAGCTTTAACGAAGAATATTTTTTGATGTGTTGCTTTTAGCAATAAATTCTCATGAACTTTAGAGCAAGTAGTCACACTAAAGTAATTCAATAGTTACAAAAAAGTTTACCCTATTACTTACATTTAATTATCACGAATCAATTGCAATATTATAGCGTTATAATTCGATAGTGATGTTTTTGAAACTCAGTATTGATACTGTAAACAACATACACATAGTCAATAACCAATCGAATTAACCCATTGAAACCGTTAATCCCACATTCTAAATAACCGTTTTACAATCAAACTCGACCCTCCTCCATTGAACCAAAATGAACAAATTAAACTCACGAACAGTATTGAGCTGTACAAACACAGGTTTTCCAAATCCTTTGAAGTGCAATTTATCAGGTCACAATCTACCCCCATTTCAGATTTATTAACTCGACGGTAGCATAACAAATTATAGGGTGAACTAACAAATAACGGTCTACTGCGTCTCCATTTGTTACTCAATTTATGTTCAAACGTTCATTCCCCGCTACAATTAACTTCTTGGAACGCAATTAATTTTAATCAGAAACACTTGGGGGGAAGTGAAAAGAGAAAAAAAAAACAACCTAAAAGGAAATGGGTACGCGTACCAAACTGTGGTTGAAAACAGTGAACAGGAAATTAGTTTTGGGAGACATTTTTGAGGGTAGTTATTATTTTTGGACAGTACCGTTTGCGTTGAATGTGGGCTAGTGTAAAGTGAAGTTGAAGACTAGCTATAAGAATAGCCTTCATTTAATTTATATCGCTTTGTTTTGTTGTTTAGGTCTCTCTCTCTTTTTAAATATTATTTAAGTGGTCCAACGCGGGCGCCAATAACAAAATGATCTTTTATTGTAACATTTGTTGTTTTAATAGCTCTAAACAAACAATAATAAATAGTTCAATAAATATAACATCGCACCAATCAAACCACCAATAACGCAACGAGCTATAGATAAGGTCCCACGTTAGGCGCCAACACCACCTACCGCTCTAAATCACTTCCGGTGTCCTGCAATAATGGCCGCCGCACTTCCGGTCTGACCCGCTGTCTGGCCTGGGCATTATACGTCTATTAATTGACTTTCAAACACCCATTGACTATATTATTTTGACATTAATAATGGAACCAGTGGCTGTAGGTACTTAAGATGTGTTAGGAATGATGATAGTTCCATAAAACCCAAATTTTTATGATAGTCAATCAGTTTTCTAGGCCAGTGCTTTCGCATCCATGTTTTTGAAGCTAGCCACTTTTTGTACCATTTTTTTGTGGTACACAGCTCAGGCACTCACTTTTAGTTACGTATTCGTTTGTAGATATCGAAATACAACAAAAAAGCGATGGCCAATCAGGTTTGTACAACTTTTCTCTTTTCAGTACCACGTGAACCTTTGGCACAATAAAAATCCTTTTGCCATCCCTTATATATTTAAATTGCCAGTGCCTAGTCAATCAGCGCTAGAATTATGTAGTACACTTTTAATCACAAATTGAAATATTTTGAAAACTAAATTCATTGCTTATAAAGAGGTAAAATTGGTTTGTAAGTTTGTATGTCCGGTAATCTTCGGATTACTGATCCGATTCCGAAAATTATTTCACTAATTTGAAGCTACTCTTACTTTTTCCCCGAGTGTCATAGGCTACATTTAAAAACTTCCCGTGAGTTAATTTCATCATTTTATCCATATAAAACATTGTTTTTAGTATAATTATACGAAACCTGAAACACATGTCTAGTATTTTTATGTAAAGAATCTATGTACAAAATTTCAAAACTGTATCATGAAAAATTACAAAGTTATAAGCTTGTTCTGTTACCTAGTTGTCCGCAGAAAAACGTGGTCACCACTTAGTGCGCCCGCGCGCGCGCTTCCAGTGTCGTCTTGAGCTCATTGATAATAATTATTTGGCAGTAGGTACCTAAATGATTGCGATAGGTACTTAATGTCGCTCGGCGTCCAACTTGTAACTGTTTTTGAATATTTTCGGGACAAAATTTAACATGGTTCCAAAATTATTGGAATCGATTCAGTTACTTATTCTGAACAAACTATATTCAGGTTTCGCATATACTAAAAATAAGGCTGTATAACGGAAGTGAAGCCGCGAACAAAAGCTTGTAATATAATATAATGTATGAAAAAATCGTCTGCTCAATTATATACTCGTAGAAACAAAACGCAATGAACTTAGTAACATTGGCAAAATGAGAATGTCAAATTTTGAAAATCATGCAAAATTACTATCTCTTTCTTAGCGTGTCGATAGCAATCTAAATTGTGTCGGCCCAGAATTGAGCCACTAGTTTGGCGCTCTCAGTAGCGTCCATCACTTCCTGTAATGAACAAGAAACAGGACACGCAGGACACAATATTAAGAGCCCCCCCATCTTTTGTGAAAAGAAAATTACTATAGAAGAAGAAAACACAATTACTAACCAATGAAAAACTACATTCTAATTTCCTCAAACACTAACTCTTCACTACAACATTTCCACACACAAGGATCCTCTATTAAACTCCAAACGCGAAGTATTCATAGTATTCATACCTAGTGCAGCTCCAAGTTAGTCCGCCATGCTTGTTGATGCATAAGCTGTTGTCGAGTTAAAGTTTCAGAAATATATCCCAACAATACGTAACGAGATGTCGTTAGGAGTTCAAAAGTGCAACTTAGATCATATTTTTATGGATGTCGTGTTTGTTTACTGTTTTGTGCGTACAGAAATATGAGGAGCGAATAAGTTATTTGTTTTTGTGTCTTTGTGCTCTGATGTTGGTTGGAGTTGCTAGATTTTTTGTAAATTTTATTAGGTAGAACTAGGCTAAATTTTTTAATGACAATTTAAATTAAATCGATATCTATTTAAATATCTGTTTAGGTAGTCAGCTCAAGATTTTGTAGGATCAAGCATCATGAGTGCACTATCATTAACACTGAAAACGGGATGTTTACCATGTTTACTATTCAACAAAACAAATAGTAAATATTCTGTTTTCAGTTGTAATGATAAAAAACTCACATTATTTTGAAGAATGACTAATTTCCTGTCTTGAAATTGAAATTATCTACTTCTTACTTACTTAAGACGTAGCAACTCGATTCTCTAAAACAACACAATATAAAATAATCCTATTTGAACATTAAACAAAATCCTAAACATTCAAACTTAATGCGCTTTACTTCGCAAACGATACGAAATTAGAAAAATGTTTTCATAACACAATTTCAAATTCCGGATGTAATCTACTTACTTGAGCCGCAATATTTGTGGAGCAGACTCGCCTCCCTTACTCCCTTATAGTATCGTAAAAGCTAATGGGAGCGTTCACTGTATCATTGTTTAAGTCCCTTTATATTGCTAGGGACCGTTATGTATGATAGCTCACTTATTTTGATGCTGTTTTTCTCTTAAATGGTCGTGAGGAATTTGGGTCTGGGTGTGGATGCAGCAGATGTTGTTGAGTTGGCGGAAATGGTGGCTGTTTGTTACATTGGGATTTTTGTAAAAGTCCAATGGAAAATTGTTTTTTTAACCAATTTTTCTTTTTTTTTCGTGAAAACCTTTTTCTGTTTATGTCCTCTACTTGTGTGACTAGGATATTGTGTGAGCGTGACATAATCTACTTATAAAAAATCTAAAATTCGAGCACTGACAGACTAACCAAACCATTGTATCTACATACATAAACTCACGCCATTTTCCCATGGAGGTAGGCAGAAACCACAGAACAGCACCTGCTACAACCTTATTTTTTTTTTTTCGGATGGGACAACCAGCTACAACCTGACTTACTGTTTTTGTCTCGTTCAGGTCCATATATTAGGTATGCTCCACCTCCTATCCTGCCCTCTTAGCCTAAAATCATGCAGCCGAAGGGACCTCTGCGCTGCCATCAACGACTTGGAAGTGGTGAAGTTTTGGGCTAGCAAAATATAAAATTTGTCGTGCCAGCGATACGAAGAAGATATATCTGGTGATACACGCACGCTGGTTACGAGTACTATCATTGTGTATAGAAGCTTATAATTTTGCAGAAGAGTTCCTTGCCTAGCCAAAGTGAGCACTATGAATACTTTTAAAAATTCATCCCACTTAGGGGTTAAAATGGGGATTATTTATATACGACATCGGGCTCACGGCTTGTTATGAATAAAATTGTCTATTGTAGCTTCATATTTAAATTTTCCTCCAGTTGTTACATCATCATCTTCTACTAATCTATTAACAGATTTTCAATAAGAACTAAACAGACTTAAGTTCTCATTAACAATCGCGCAGACCCATTGTTTTCAAAATCAATATCTTCTACGCCTTTCACTTTGTTTACAATAAACAAGGGACCAGTCTACACTGTTCTTTGACACAAACTGTAGAATAACCAATACAAATTGAACTCCACCGCCACTAATCGTCCCACGCAGTACTCTTCTCTGATTAGGGTTACCAGACAACATATTTTTCCTTGGCATTTTAAAACGACGCGACTGAAAAATATCTTGTGTTCGTGATTATTCATTTGCTTTGCAAATTAAGTAAAGAACGATGTAGCGAGAAGTATGACATAATCAAAAGTTTTCTTTGAAACTCATGATTATTTTTGGAATTAAAACAGACTAGGATCTTTTAGCACTCAAATGACGTTATGAGGGACGTTATTAGTACTTATTTACTTACAGTAACATATTTAAAAAACAAGATGGCGCCTTTAGTTCGATTTAACCCGATGGTTTGTTTGGTATGTTAATGTCCTTTAAAATTGTTGTAACAGTGTTTGTTTAATTATAAAAGTTAATAAAAAACCACTACAATAATGCATTTATTTAATTGATATCTGGGTTCGATTCCCGGGTCGAGCAAAGATATATTGGGTTTTTCCATCAGGAATTACGCAGTAGCAGCCACGGAGTCTGGAATTGGTCCCAGTTGATGGCAATAAGCTAACCCCCTATTACGTGGGACTTAAATATAACTATTAAAATGTGGGTGGACTATTGGGTACTCCTCTGCCTAACCCTTTGGGGATTGCCGGCGTGATGTTATGTTTTGTTTAATTTATATAATTATATCCATAAAATATTACAGTTTTACATCAGTATTTATTTCTACTAAATTCTATTCAATCCGTCAGTTACTGTTTTCAGTCCAGTTTCCAATTTCAGAACTGGTTAGTGGCAACCCTAAACATCATGTATATTTTTTCCCAGCGTACCTTTTGTCTGAACTTCAGCCGCGAAAAACGAGTTAATTACAATAACAATGGATGTATCCGCGATGAATGGGCGAAAAAACCACCCCTTGAAACAAGCCCATTGTATAATTTATATTTTTGTGGCGATGTCACTACCGGTAATTATTTATTTTTGTGTTTGCGAATTTTTTGCGGCTGCTTCGTTTGATTTATGATGTTCGTTTCGGTTCTGATCTGTTAAGGGAGCGGTGGCAGATGTTTTTTAAGGCTGTGTTTTAAAGAGCATGACTTGGAAGTGTCGGTGCTATTGCTATTTTTAGGGTTTCGTACCCAAAGGGTAACTAGCGGAACCCTATTACTGAGCCTCCGCTGTCCGTCCGTCCGTCTTTCAACGGGCTGTATGTCATGATCCGTAATAGATTGAAATTTTCACAAAATGTATTTCTGTTCCCGCTATAACAACAAATAATAAAACTAATTAAAAATTAATGGGGGCTCTCCTGCTAGCTATGATGGTACGGAACCCTTCATGCGCGAGTCCGACTCGCACTTGGCCGGTTTTTGTTTTCTATTTTTATTTTTCTGTCTGAAAAAGTCTTGACGTCAGACAATGAACGCATCAAATTACTCTTATTTATTTCAATATTTATGCCTGTTTTAAATAACGCTTTGTGAAATCTAAATGAAATGTCTGAGAAAAACTACACTCTTGGATTTTCAAAGCTTTGCTTTGACGTCGAGAGTTGAAAACCGATCAGTTAATTAATTAATGCATTCGTTAAATTATAGCTAAGTGAATGTCAATCAATGAATTAGGCATCAAATTATTCATAATTATAATTCCATCTGGTGTCACAGAAATCGTAGATCGATGAATCCTAAGTTTATGCAAAACACTTATAAAAATATTCTTTCGAAAAATTATCAGGATCACCTGTTCCTCCTAAAATGCCTCTTTTATATAAAACCCGATCAATATACACACGCCATCACTTCAAGACCCATGATCCATACATAATCACAACTTGCACCAGCAACGATTTAACTTCAATAACGTCAATTTTGTTCAGAATTGGGTAATCGCTTAGAGGCAGATTATTTCGCGTCGAGCGCAAATTTGACAAACTCAGTAACAAGAGCAGATAGCGTCAAAACTTGTAAAATTATTACTTGGAGTGTCACGCTAACACGCTGCCGGCGGCAGTGAAACACGCTCGTCGGCATTATAGATTTTTAATGTGAGTATTCGCTAGTTTAGATAAGTAGTGTGTCTTGTACAATTTGAAACATACTCAAATTGTTCACTTAGATTGTCTCGCTATATCGTAAACACGCTGCCGTTGTTAAGTTACATGTCTATTTTCGTAGATTTGTGTGGTTGATATTTCTGTGTCTGTGTAAAGTGAGTATATTATTCCTGTATCTGTTTAAATGAAATGCGATTAGAGAATGTGAAGACGCTGTCGCCTGGAGTGAAACTGGCTCCTCGGCATTAGAGATTTTTAATGAGAATATTCCCTAGTTTAGATAAGTAGTATGTCTTGTTTAATTTGTGTGTCGTTTCGGTGTGGTGTTAGTTTCAATTTGAGTGTCACTCTGTGTCGTAAACACGCTCTGAAATTACATGTTAATTTTCGCAACTTTGAATGGTTGATGGTACTGTTGTATCTTTTTTTGTTTAAATGTAAATGATTATTATAAATTGTGTCACGGCACCAGAACGCAAATGTATCTGTTGTTAAATAAATTGTGTAATTTAATTCACAATTCTAAGACCTTTTTAATGCTAAATGTATTTACTGTTCTACGTATTTTATCTCAATTGTTGTATGTCACCTTTATTACGTGTCTGATGTGAAAATGCTTAGTAGTTACAGAATTCAAGTATTACTGTTGTAACCATATAACACGCTGTTTATCACGCTGCTAGCAGAGAACGTGACAGATTTAGAATAACTTGGTTTACTATGAGAATACAGCTCTACCTTACTCTTCGAAATTTACAGGCGTGTCTTTATGTTTATTTCATTACAATTCTGCTCTCGGAATATGTGTACCAATTCATTTAAACAGGTGTATTTTATTTGTGTTTATATTTTATCATTAACTTGTGCTGTGATAACATCCATCATCATTTTACTATTAATCTAGCTGTTTTAATGATTGTGTATTTTACTGAAAGTCGTTTCTTTGGTTACAGAAGCCGATTACACACTTGACGATTCGTTTTGGAATGAAGAAAGCCCAGTTGGTGAGTTTTATTTGGAAATATTTTAATTTGGAATAGGAGATTTTATAAAGTATGTTAAGAGATTTATAATTTTATCCAGAAAAGTCTTTATCGAGAAAGTCTTTATATATACCTAATAGTAAATGTTTCCAGAACATTCGCGAAACTTCTTTCTCAACATAATTTTAAAAAACTAAACTCCATCGACATCAGTAGAAGCCAACTTTTGTCGCCATGTTTGTCACTAGCAGCGAGATGTAAAAACGTTCGTCAGCCGGATATCCGGCGGCGGGCGTACATCACAGCCTCGCCCGACCGGGCCATAACCATTCCAGTTTTCGACTGTACAATGTTTTTGACGATTTTTATGACCATTTTTACGTATACTGTACCGGTTAAGTGATTTCTGTTTGTCGTTCATTAATTTTGTGACTGAAGTAATATTTTAATTCAGTAAAGTGTTTTTCTTTTTGGTGCAAGCGTATTTTTTCTTGGGTTCGATTGTACATCAATTTTCGCTGTTTTTTATGGACATCTCAACGCAAAATATTTCAAAAGTTTCTCTTTTTTAGCATCTGTGAACGAAATCAAATCTATACCTTTAAAAAGATCTTTTAACGCTTGGCCAAAATCAGAAAAAAAACACGGGAATCTTGTTTTTCAATACAAAAATAAAATGTCACAAATGTTTAACAATAGCGTATCTATGTAATTCGTGCGCCTAAATAACCTTGCAGCACTGTAAAGTTAAGTTATATTAAGGTTCAACAAAGATTTTCTCATCTCGACAAGATATCTTGTAACGTAACTTTACAAAAGAGAAACTCCTTCACTGAGTTTTCCAGTTTCCATTGAGTTGCACACTCGTAATACAATATTTACACGACCTTTTGATTTGAAATAGCGAAACAATTTTGTGTGTTTATCAAATTCGCCGTCGCCAAGCCGGGGTCTGACTGGACCCACAAATACATTCGTGCGTATTTGTTTGAAAATGCTGTGTTTGATCACTCTATTATTCATCTCGTACGTAGCCGACAAAGGCACACCCAACATAGTTTAATAACTCATTCACTACAAACTAAAATTTCTGTCACCGCATCAAAGAGTATCGAAGCATTTTCGCGAATTCGCTAAACTAGTTTCAACTGGTTTGAAGCGGTAACGATTCTGGTTTTCGCCGGCTTCCATCGGTTACAAACATGTGGTTATATGTTCTGGGAGATTTTATTTCGTTTAGAAATTGTTTGTTTTGAGTTTCTCCCCGTGTTATGTAAAAGCTGTGGCTTCAGGGAGTAGTCTAGTTTCAAATACGCAGTTGTTTATCGTAGAATGTTCTCGACGTTTTGTGCGTCTGTAGAAGGAAACCTTAGAATGTCAGTTGCCAAGAGAATTGATCTGTGTATCAGTTTATGTCTAGTGCCTTGGAGAAAGTCCAAAGGTATGAAAGTTATGATAAAGTTGGAAGACCGATCAATCCTGATAAAAGTCTAAAGGATTTTGGAAAGGGCTTGGAAGATTTTTGTATGAAGCCTGGTCGGCCTTAACAATCGCCATTTTTTTTTTAAAGTTGTGGCCAAACCCCTTTCATAAGGGTAAATAGAAGTTTAAAGTTTTATGGATATCAGTCATTTCTGCTGATGGGATATCCCACAGGGCACGGCTTGCAAAATAAATATAATAGAAAATGACTATTATAATATACTGGGATCATAAGTCTCTTTACAATTCTCAGTATCTCACAAATTCTATTATTGTGACATGAACCAGTTCATGCACGAAGAAAACCTATGAAAAATTCATAAAACAGCAGGTGAAGCAGAACACAATAATATTCCGGTCATATAGAACACGGACATAGACATGACAACCATAACAAGTTAGCGTCATTAACATTGTGCCAAACGTAAGTAGGCGAATTAATTCATAATGGCCGCTTGTTATATTTTGATTTTGCCTAAAAATATCTACCTATCGCAATAATTTAGGTACCTACTGCCAAACTATTATTATCAATGAGCTCAAGACAACCCCGAAGGCGCGCGCGCGGGTGCGCTTTGTGGTGACCACGTTTTTGTGCGGACCACCACGTAACAGAACAAGCCACTTTCTGATTTTTCATGATATAGTTTTGAAATTTTGTACTTAGAACGTTTACATAAAAATACTAGACACGTGTTTCAGGTTTCGCATATACTAAAACTAATGTTGTATAAGTACATTAATAAAGTAAAATGACCTAAAGTAACTTATTTACTTTAAACATAAAGTAAAAACAGCCGTCAAAAACTCCTCAACTGGTAATCTCGACTGACTCTGACATCTCGAAGAGACTGACGACGTTGCCCCAATATTGAATGAAGCATATTCATAAATAACATAATGCATAACCATAAACGCGCAATGGCGAGACAGTGGTCAATATAATTTCAAAATAATAGAAAATCTTCCAACGATCATTCCTACAGCAGATCCCACCAAACCAATGATTTGTCATTGGCGTGTGGCCGATGGTAATCTATCTGAAAATATAATTACGCCTTTAAAAGGATATACCAAAACCGTGAAAATCAACAACAACGGTGTTAATGATCGGCCATTCTACCATGATTTCATTAAAAGAAGAGAAAAATACATTAATTTGCGCCGACAGCCGACAGATTAGGAAACTTAGCTCCCAGAAAAGTAAAAGAACAAAACAAGACTTAGTCTAGTTCCATTACAGGTAAATTGCATAGTGATAGTGTTATCAAATAATGAACAGCAGGATCTACCTTTGTACTGGTACCTCATTGCTGTAACCTGGTTTCCTTACAAATGGGAAAACGTGAACCCACTGATTTCTCGATAAAGGATTGGATGCAAGCTTCACGAGACGAGTCATGGTTAAAATGTAAGAGCGATGTTGAATAAAAATCTTTTATCTACAACATATGTTTTTGATTTGAAATTGTTTTGATGTCTGTCTGACAGCGTTGTTTTTCTAAACGACTATCATATTGTGTGGAATTTATTCCAGAAGGTTAACAGGTATAATACAATAATAATCATGTCAAAGTTGCATTTAATGAGGAATTCTAGATGTTTTGTGAAGTTATAAAATAGATAGAAGCAAGTACGGGTCGGTAGTGTTAAAATAAATAAAATAAAAAATAACAGAAAACCAACTGCCAAGGTAATAAGTTCAAAGCGTATCCATCAAAATAAACCCGTGTGCTAGAGACCGACGGCCCACGCCATTTGGAAAAAGCGAGCATTTGATGGACAGGCAGACAGATACACAGATTTCCAGACAAGTGTTACTTTTGGGCGTCGAGCAAATTTCCTCGTTTCTTTTGCACTAAATGCTAGCTTAATATTCATTAAGGTCTTCTGAAACTAAGCTTTTCACTAAGCAATATTTACCTGATATTGATAATCCAAATTATACATAACAAATCGTGCAGCTAATGGAATTTTCCATGAAAAATAACAAAAAAACAACCACTACTTCACCCTTTTTAGTGCTTTCCTTGTTAAGGATCGTGGCTGGTTTTTTTACCTTTTTCTTGTCCCACTTCTGGGCTAATGCGTCCCCTTTCCCCTTCCAAACCTCTCTGTCTTTTGTAGTTTCTGGCCATGCTTGCCAACTTTCTTTCTTTTTCGTGTGCTTAGTGACGAACCTGGTGTCAATTTTTTTATGCCGTCCTAGGGCCTCTGACTTCGCTTTACATGCCGTCCAGAAATATCTTTCACGCATGCTGGTTTTTCCTTACCGAAATAAGTGATAATTATTCCATACGCACATGAATCTGAGAAATCAGAGGTGCGTGTCTTAGGTTCGACCTTGAGACCTATGACTTGGCAATACGACGGTCACACCACTAGGCTATCACAGCCTACGAGACAAAATGACGATTATTTGATTATAATTGCCATGAAAAATAATCCACAAGCTACGCCACGGTAACATGAAACACATGTTCGTGGTAGACGTGCGTTGCAAAATGTAGATGAGTGACCGTGTGCAGAGCCGGATAATACCTATCAAAAATAGACAAGACAAGGAAGTAAATTATTAAATAGGTAAATTATGTAAAAACAAAACTAAATGTCGTACAACTTCATGTCTCAAATGAGATGTTTGTCGTGATTCGATTGGAACGCTGTGAGTGCCGCGCGAGCCGTACATCCCGGGCGAGTTGGTGAGAGGTGAATCAAGTCGTTTGCATGCGCGCGACAGTTTCTCGATGGGACATTCCAATACACGGCGCAGCGTAAATACGGGAGGGACGTGGTGCAAGTTAGACGATGAAGGGGTTAAGTTTGTAGGTGGTTGGTTAATACATTATTTATTATCAATTTGGTAAATTTCATGTTGAAATATAGGCACAACAGCTAGGGCATGAGATTTTGTCTAAAATAAGAATAGGTTTGCGTTTGCCGCAACACGCCTGATGAGAAGCGATGATGCGGCCTTGGATGGAGCATGCTTCCCTAGAAACGTTGCTAAATTCACGTTTTGATAATAATTTTTCCTGTTTAGCTTAAAAGTTAATCAAACTCAGTTTTTATCCTGACAATGAAATCGTAAACTCTATCTAAAAGTTATGAATACATACCTAAATCTTTTTACTATAATAACTCATTTAATTGTAACATCTGTGAAACGCAAAATGTATTGGAATAACAGTTTCATTTGTATCTCTAAATGCTGGTAGTACTATAGCAATAAAGCGGCTTCTGTAGCCTTCCGAAATGCATATTATTTCAAGCATTTACCTAAAATACAAAATACCTTTCATTGAATTCAATTAGTATTCGAGCACGTAGCTTTGCAGATGCTACGAAATGCATGCCTGCTACGCCGTAGCGCGTAGGTGAGTATTGCTACACCGTAGGAGCAGCGTAGCACACGTTGTGCAATATGAATTCATTCGACGCTTGGCTTACAAAAATGTGGCTCTTTTATCTTAATACCATTTATTATCTTATGTACTTCATGATGAGAATGAAGTCATAAATCAACCGTGTTCATTCTTTCATCCCATCTGTGAATGAATTTCCAAAAATCTGTCCCTAGTGATCATTTTTGTCACTTATAGGTTCCTAGTGCCCATAATAATTCTAGACCCCGCATTTTAGGCTACGTGTTGTCAGTGAATCCGTGGTCGTAAGCACGACTGCTGATCATGAGGGTGAACCCTGGGTTCAATTTCCGGGTCGGGCAAAGTGTTATTGGGTTTTCTATCAGGAATTTCTCAGTACCAGCCACGGATTTGTGCCCAGGTAATGGCAATAGGCTCGCCTTTACGTGAGAGTCAAAAATAACTGGCAAAATGTGGGTGAACTATGAGTTAAACCTCGGCCTAACCCTTCGGGGATTCCAGGCGTGATGTTATGTTAAAAAAAAAAATTCTTAATCTTCGAAATCGCTTCTTTCCTCAACTTCAGCCAGCAAACAGTACATATTATGAAAACTGAAAACAGCACGAGTTTATCGTAGCTATTACGTATCGCATTACCTACGAGATTGTCTCGGAATCGGATCTCAACACACACACACATACAGAATGAAATTGTATATTGTTTAGAAATCTTGTTAAAATTCCGACTGACTTTTCGAATGTTTGTTAAGTACGAATATGAGGGAAATGTTGGAAAATGTTAAGTATGAAGAAAGTGTTTTTTTTATCTTTTCTCGTGTCGTGAATGATAGGCCAGCCAGGAAGGTTTAGGACTTTGCTTTGTCGTTGATGGCAATAGGCCATGAACCGGAAATAAATTTAGAGTCCATGGCTGCTACTGAGAAATTCCTGATGGAAAAACGGAATAACACTTTGCCCGACCCTGGAATCGAACCCAGGACCTCACGCTCAGCAGTCGCATTCGCGACCACTCGACCAATGAGGCAGCAGACCTTTGAGTAAGTTCAGCGACTAAGCAGCTAGTCCTAAATCTTCCTTTGATGGCAATAGGTTCGCCCCCTTTTGCATTGGACTTAAAATATAGCTGGCGAAATGTGGGTGCACTATTAGGTTCACCTCTGACTAACCCTTTGGGGATTACAGGCATGATGTTATATTAATTAAAGGTTCGGTCAAACAGGTAAGGACAAATTGGCGCGGCTCCGGACACTGGATTCTGATCTGATAGTAGTGAAGTATTTGTCATTGTCCGTTTTCTGCGTTCAGTCCATACCGGATTGACTCCACTTTTGGAGTGCTATAGATCCTTCGCTATTCGAGGAGCTTATGGCTAAGTTGATAAGTCGATATGGCCGAAAGTCAGACAAAAAGTCTCACCAAGGGCTTTCGTATTACGCAGTACTAACTCGATTGAGGAGGTCAGATAGGCAGTCCCTCCTTGTCAAATATTGGCATTCTGCTGCATCTAGTTAGACTGGAAGCCGACCCCAACATAATTAAGAAAAGCCAAAGCAAATGATGAGAACTTTCACTACTCATGACATTGATGGGGAGGCGTTGCTGGTATACATTTTGGGCAATTGCTTTCTAAAATTTATTGAAAAAACAAGACCACGTACAAAACGTCCTCGTACAGCTACGAGTATAAGTATTTCCGCTCGTGGAAGTTTTATCAATCCACTCCTTTAACAACTATACCGTCCACCCACATTGCTATTTACTTTTCCTTATTCATGAATTTGCAAAATAAATACATAAACGTATTTGATCAAATACAATTATTATGTTTAAAAGGCAGGTTTCATTTTAAAAATTGAGTTTTCTAACCGTAATTTGAGGCTCAAAGTTTTCTGTCTGAATACTTCCCTTAGTTTAGTTCTAAGGCTCATAATGATAAAATATATTTTGCTTAGGGGTTAGAAAACAGTACTTACAGGAAATCTTCTTCTTCTTCTTCAATCGGTCCCTCATTACTGAGGATCGTGGACTTCTTTAAAAGGACAATCTGCCTCTATAGACTCCGGTCCAAAGTTGCCATCACCACCTCCTGAAATTTGCTTGAGGACAAAGCCTCTTTTACTTGGTCGGACTATCGTGTTGGCGAACGGCCTGGTATTGCCTGCAATGACCAGCTTTTCAAGGTTGCTATCTCCCCTTCGCATTATGTGGCCGAAATAGGTCATTAAACGCTGTACGCAAACTGCAGACAATCGGGTCTTGATGTCGAGTTGAAAGAATAGACACATTTAAGCGTTTGGCTGTCCATGGAATTCTGAGCATCCGCACCTCCAGCACCACATTTCAAATGCGTCTATCCTACGCGTATACGCATCTATCCTAGATCCAGGAAGTAACCTATATTAAGTTCAAAATGACGTCATTCTCATAGCATTAACTCAGTCTAGCAAACACAAAACCCATCCACTACTTAATTCTATTTTAAAAAATTCCTTACAGAAAAACCCCAATTGATCTAGTACGGAAAGGGTCAGGCCCTTTTCAGTAGATCAATGAAGCAACTCGTAACACAATTACAAAAAAATCGCTTACACATAATACGTCCTTATTCCGTTCTATCCGATTCGAAATCGATTAGGGATCGGGTCACGTCCATCGGCGCGTGGCAGCGTGTATGAATGTTTGAATTTCCATGCGGAACGCATTGACATGTAAATTTTCGTTCAAGATGGCGAACGATGTCGCTAGGTGATGTTGTGCGTTCTGTTATAGAATACCGATGTTTTTTTAAAAATGGAAGAGTCTGGGATACAGTTTGTAATTTGTTTTTTTTTATGGAATCGGAAAATTATATTTTGGAGAGTGATTTAAATAGGGGGCAGCTGATTATGTACCTAATGAAAGTAATATTGACTAAAGAAGATCTGCTGACACCTATGGCTACGATAATATGAAAAAAGTGAGGTTATGTATGAACAGTCATTGTGGACATCGTCGTCGGTCCGACACTTGTGTACAAATGTAAATACGGACCTTACTTTCAGTTTTTAGCCTGCAATAAACTGACTTCACTATCTCCAATCTCTGACGTTATTTTAAAAAAGCGTTTAATAACAATTTTCTGATTTTCTTTTAGAAAAACTCAAAATAGTATTAAATAATTACTGTTTTTCTTTACTTAACATAAGATTTGTATAAAAAGTCACACATTTGAAATCACACTTTTTGACGTCACAAGTAATTACTTTGTAGCCAAACAATTTACAGCCCTATTTACTTCGTTAAATACAATATCCTTATCAAATCCGATCCTTAAATTACCTTAAACTGTCAACAGACCTATTTGAAGACTTAATTCGTCCTTTTTGCTAACGTAACCTGAAAATTACCGGAGACGTAGAAACGTGGAGTGGTGGAAAATCGCGTAAAGCGACGGCCACGCTCGGCTGGGTTTCACGCATTTTGGTTCAGCTCTGTCTTTACGCCACCCTGTATACGTCTGTGTATATAGGATGTTCGTTAAACGGGTGTATGTGCAAATATGTTACGTGTGAGCAGTGAGCGGTGGCTGTTAACGTTTTCGGTGTTTCTAGGAAGGTCTGTTTGTGAACATGTTGGCTTGTTGATAATTTACGGTTGTTTAGTTTGTGGGAAGATTATTGTGGCTTCTTGTGTTAAAATGTAGTCATCTTAATTATGATCATTTTTATCAGGATCTATTCAAAGTTCGAATGAATCGGTTTCGTCATCGCTTCAGTTCAGGCGAGTAGCAGCCAAACGCAAGCATATTAAGTAGAAAAAAACGTAAATATACCTACTCATACAATTAAAACAAGGAGGATAAAACTACAACCCGCGTTAACGTGTATAAAAGATTTCTCTTAAAAATGAAAAATGAAATCGTGAAATGTGTAAGATTATTTTAAACATACTTAATAATTTAAGTATCCCTGTTACTTTCTTTAACCGAACTTACTGTAAAAGAAACATTAATGTAACAAGTTCTGTTACACATTAAAAATGCCTTCGTTAGTGTAGAGAGAATAAAGAAAAATGTAATCGCATTTGGTTGCTTAGGTATCTATTCTGCATCACAAAAGCAAGCCCGGATCCATTTCGACACCGACTAGCAATAATTTGCCCACAATCTTGCCAATTGGCCATCACGTGTCCGATCCATGAAACCTTTCAAACAAACTAAAACAAACGCTATTCAACCAATAAATGGTACAAAATCCTTCAGCATATCAATTTATCTAAAATTTATGCTGTAAGATATCAGTACAAACACATAATACATTACAGACCACAGACTGTGAGCTAGTGATGCACGACCCGATCCTTTACAGTATCGATACAACATGATGCGATACTCCGAAATTTTCAGATCGATACAAACGAATACGATACAATGCGTGAATTGTTACAGAAGTACCGGCAATTGAATCGATTATAACAATTTTTTTTAATTGCATGACCAAACCATTTCAGAGAGTACAAAAGGAGTTCAAAGGAACTGCCTTGAATCTTAGAAAGATTAATAAGAACGATATGATACTTACATTTGTAATTTTGAATCGATCTAAAGTATAGTGCATCCCAGAGTACGATCATCATCTGCCTAGCCGTTTCCCAACTATGTTGGGGTCGGCTTTCAGTCAACCGGATGCAGATGAATACAAGTATTTTACGTGGAGCGACTGCCTATCTGACCTCCACAACCCAAATAGTACTGGGTAATACGGTACCCCTTGGTAACACTGGTTGTCAAAGTTTCGGGCCACTGACTACTTAACGACTGTCAAAGAACTACAATTGACAACCGGGAGCAACGGCTTAACGTGCTTTCCGAGGCACGAGGCTAACCTAGGCAAGCGCTGCTTAACCTGAAGATTAATCCGAGCGGCTGTTATTATTTAGCCACGAGCTCCTCTCGAATCCTATGCCTATCCCAAGTATCGATACAATAATATCGATTAATACCGTACATCCCTGTATAAGACCACACTATGGCCATATTACCACAAGGCTATACGGCTATGCCAATTCCTGGCTATCTATTTCCGAAAATGTAGATCCGATGTGCGGAGGTTTTAGGTGGCATTGATAGCGATAAATGGGTTCTGTCCGCGGTTTAGTGGGTAGTGTGGGTACCTATCTTATCGGGTCGAAAGAATTATGGCAGTTTTAGGTAGATGAGAAGACTTTCCGCCTTTTTTTGCTGATAAAATGGGATGGTGTGGGATTTGGTAATGGTTAATAAACCTGAAGGAGTAACCTGAGCCTTAGATACACTAATTTATACATGGTTTAATTTTGATTGTTTATTTTATTTGACATAGTTATTTCATATTGCAAATCTGTAAAAATGCAATCGAGACACTAAAACTTAGTGAAGTTGGAGAAAAAACGCCTAGTTTAGCATCATTTAGGTACTCAGTTATTATTTACAGGTTGAACACAGAATTCTCGACCTTACCTTATTGAACTCATAATCTCAAATAACTTACTTTTCCTCGCCACTTACTTCTCTTAAATTTAGCGTTTTATTTTCTAAGTTCATTTTTGATTGACATTGTAAAAAAAGATCCTAATTTTTTTTAATGAAATTTTATCCTTGTGTTATATAACATAGAGTTTGTAGTTCCAAAACATGATAATTATGTCAGATTTTGAATTCAAACAGAATCTAAGCCCGCTCACAGTCCCACCACAAACTATTCACCGTTGAAATCACAAAGCGTTTGAATTTATTGATTTCGTGCGCCCCGCTATTGAGATGCTAATACCCCCGTCATGTACACACTCACGATTAACGACCTTAGCTTCATTACAACAGGGTTTGAATTGATTTACACGCTACACTTGATGGTTGGTGAAAATCCTCGTTGTTTGTTGAACATGACAGGGTCTTATTACGGTGGTTTTTAATCGTCATCGCTGGTCGGGTGATTGACATTTGGAAAATGTAGGTTAAACTTAATAAGCTGTGAGGTCGTGTGGTTAAAAGTAAACGTAAAATGTTTATTTTTAACCGTAAAGTCTTGCAGTTAGAATTAAAATGGAGACGTTCGTGCATTTTAATAAGACCTAAGTACAGGTGTTATGTTATGAAATTAGAATGAAGACGACTTACAGGTTGTCTAAAAACCGTTCTTATGTCACATTCTCCAGTTTTCATATTTTTACTCTGTCTCAACCTTAATTGTGTATTGGTGATATTGACGCGCAAAATAAAGTCTGGAAAAAATATCCCGAGGGAAGGTGGAATTCATGTGTAAATCGATATCCAATTGATATCATTCAGAAAAATCAGAAAGCTTTAGAACACAATTCAGATGAAAGACGTATTGCAGAGCTTATTGTATTGGGTTCACAACATAGTATCCACAATCGCATATCAACCAGAATTATTACACTAACCACAAGGAGCTTAGTCGTTAAAATTTATTCGTAACATAACCGATTCCGACGTCGTAATTCGCAGCACATCGCCTCATCCTCGCATATAAATCGACGCTTAACGCGAACGCGCGCGTTACGCGGAACGCGACGCTTTACGTTACGTAAACGTTTTCTTTGTTAAGCTCTAATTGGTATATTTCCATTGTTTTCGTATGTGCATAATTATGTTGGGAAATTATTTTTGCTGACGTGTGATGTATTGTTGACCTCCTTTTTTATTTTTAAGCAAAATTTTAACTTGAGATCGTGGCTAAATAATATCAGCCGCTCGGGTCGATCTTCAGGTTAAGAACCTGTAGGTCCCGGCTGTCATTTGTAGATGTTTGACAGTCGTTACAGGTAGTAAGTTGCCCGAAAGTCTGACATTCGATCGTACCAAGGGGATCGTATTACCCAGTACTAACTGGGATGTGGAGGTCAGATAGGCAGTCACTCCTTGTAAAATATTGGCATTCAGCTGCATGCGGTTAGAATGAAAGCCGACCTCAAAATAATTGGGAAAAGGCTAGCCAGATGATAACTGTCTCCAAAATTCATCTACTTAATGAGTAAAATACTGTTTACTACTTAGGTCTTAAACCAAATTTCACACACCAATAAAATTTAACACGATAGGATATCTTAATTGCGTTCAACAGCTGCCACTATCAACATTGCTATGGAATATTGAGACTGACAGCCCTCGAACGCGATTTAGATGTTGTGTTGATCACATTCACTTGCATTGACGAATTTCGCCTTAAGTACATTACCAGCTGTATAATTCTCCCCCAATTAGCGTTAAGTACGCAACTTACAGTCAATTTTGATAAGCACACAAAAATAATCATTAAATTAAACCTACATTGTTAAAGAAAAATTTAAATGAAAAAAATACCTTGAAAAGAATCCATCCACTTAATATTGAGTGGTTTATTTATGGAAGAGGAAAGGGTACAGCCCCATCCCTGCTAAAAATCTTTGAGCCCAAAAAATGCCCTATATTCCTGTCCTTTAAAACTTTTATGTACAGTCACGGGCATAAATACCGTACACCTACGCTAGATTCTAAACCAATGTTCTTCTTTTTTCTTGTATAATTATCACTTGCTTCGGTGAAGAAACATTTTGAAGAAACCAAACCAGCATGCCTGAGAGGTATTTCTCGACGGCATGTAAAGTCAAGTCAGATGCGCAAAGGCGGCTTAAAAATTCCGACACCAGGTTAGGCACTAACCAAATGAAAAATAAAGGTAGAATGTTCTTCTAAAGAATCGGAAGAAATTTTATGGTATTACAACCAATAAAATTCTCGAAATCGTACTAATATGAAAGATAAATAAGACAAGACCCATATTTTCTCCAATTTTACAAGAAATTCGTTTTCGAATGTTGCGTAAGGATAAGATATTTATGTTCGTGACTGTACATATTAGAAAACCACTCAATTTGCCCCACATAACTTGGCAATACAAGTGGGCGGCTCACAAAGGGTTGCAGAGAAAGCAAGGCTCTTGACCGATCACTTTGTTACTGCCATGAAAGCGACTGAAACTCCTGAAGAGATCCTGGGTTAGATGGTACTTTTATGAAGGGTTTTTGATGTATTGTTCTATTAACTATAATGGGAAATGAAAATTCTGTTATCTTACATACATACATATACAATACTTATCGTAATTTCGTGCGGCCGAAAATAATACGAGCAGAATCATTCACTTGATATAATTACAAAGATTTAAACGAAACATTATCAAAATAATTAGAGATTACCGTGATAGTTACTGATTAAATCCACATTACAATAGTTGAGTTTAGAGCCATTGGATTTGTGCGTGACCACTGGGTGACAGTCACATCAAAAGCGCTGTCATCCCCGCCATGACATTCACAACCTTATTCGGTGTTAACCACTCTAAAATAAATTTGAAACCACAGAATAAAAATAACCTATTACAACTTATAAAAACTGTTGCAATAAATCAACTAAATTAGTTAGTTACACACATTTGTTATGTTTTCGGTCCTAGCTTTAGGTTAGATAATAATACTTTTTACTAATCGAAATAAGTAAAACAGAATACGTAAGTACTTATTCTGTTTAGCTCATTTTCATAAGTTTCTATACCGAATTTAATCCTCTCACAGATGATTTTCGCCAGAACTCTTCAATATGTTAGTTTGAAATTTAGGAGTGCGACGGCCTAATTTTGCGTTGCCTACCAACTTTAGTGTCCGTTACTGTGAAATGTAGAAATCCAAATTTTTCAGAAACTGACCAACAAATCGACGCCCAAAACCTAAATCGAACGCCTCTACTAACTTTATTTGGTAAAAGTAGAATGCTGTGAAGTTTAACAAATTCTGTATATTCTTCAAAAAAAATCCGTATCGCATAAATAAACGTAGTACCGATATATATTACGTAGATATTTGTTTATTTGGCTCAAAATATGAACTGAACACACAAAGTAGTACTTCAGCAGGGATTAAATGTTTTGCGGGAGGTCAATCAAGTTTGACTTTCGGACCATATCGTCGAACTTTTAATCGTTGTTCTGGATCAACACAATTTTTGGTAAACAAAACTTTCATGGTCGTTTTCTAGTTAGTTAAGAGTTTTTTATTTTGTTATTTACGATCATACCATTATCCTCTTTACTTATTTCTTTAAAAATTTCATAAATTTTAATTATTTCTTAAAAAAAAACAATATGAAGCAATATTCCGTTATCATTATTACAAGCAAGAGACAAAGATTTTTTTAAAGAAAAATAATAATGACTGTACCCGTCGTATTTTGCTAGAATAGTATTGATTAAGTCATTTTATCAGGACAGTTTGCTCGTATGACCGAAAAAAATTGTGTAAGGATCGTAACAGATGGCGTTTTGTAGTTCTCCAAAGCCCAGAAAATTTTACGTGAATGTACGTGTGTATTTATGGTCTTTCGGCGTCATCGTTATAGTTATATGCTAACAGCTGACGTTAACAATGTTGTGCGCTCAATCATAAGTAACATATTCTCTACATCCTCGTGTTTAGAAGACCCACTGACAATTTACAGAGAAACGACCCCTGAGCTTCCTCAAATTCTCGACAATCAGAGCAGGAATTTAACATATTCTACACACAAACATAATATTAGCTTAACCTTTGCACCGGCCACGTCAATGCCACGCAACAATTTCAACTGTAAACAGTGTAGAAGCTAGTTCGAGAACCATTCAATGTCGCGTACGAACTTACACGAAGTCACACGAACTTGAACGACGTAGAACTTGGTTTTTAATCTTTATGTTTGGAACAGACGTTCGCTTAACATGTTTTATAAGTAAGTGCAAAGCATTTGAGGTTGTCTTACGGTCTTCAAGGGTTTTTTGTTTCGAAGATAGATAGTAGTAGTATATTTGGCAGGTCCAATATTCATTAAAATACTTCTATGTTAACTAAGAAATATTCGGTAGAGTGCGCCACATCATCATCTGCTTAGGCTTTTCCTAAGTTAACTTTAACTATGTTTGCGGAGGACTTCCAATCCAACTGGATGCAGCCACAAATATTTAACCGTAGAAATTTACATATGACGAAATGTAACAGCCACGGAGTCTAGATTGGTGCCCGGTTGATGGTAATAGGCTCGGCCACTATTACATGGGAGTTAACATAACTGGCGAATTGTGGGTGTATTATTTGTACATCTCTGTCTAACCCATCGGGGGTTACAGGCGTGATGTTATGTTAACATATGCAACTTAATTTTGGTAAGCAATTTCGAAGTTTACTCAAGTTCTATCACGTGTCCCACTTTCCGTCTTCATAATTATCTTTAAAAAAAAAACCACCCACCCCATAACCTTATACAAATCACACAATCGCAATTCCAGCACAAAATTCCTCACAACTTACAATCCTCCGAACGCAGCACGCTCCATGAATAACAATATACGCACATACATATGTAGGTAGGACCACAGGCCCTATCGCTAAATGCAGCCTTATGCATAATGCACGCGTCATCTGCGCCGTGCTTCGGGCGTTGCAGGGTTGAGTGCGCGTTCAAGCGGGAATGAGGAGCGGGGTGAAGGGAGAGGGGACAGTACTGGGATGTGGGAATGTAGTTTGGTAAGTACTGGAGCGATCGCCGTCATCGTCTGAACTATCTCGTCAACTATCATTGCCTGCAGGTCATCATGTTAGTGTCACCGAAAGCATGAGCATATTAATTCTGATATAAGAGGAGCTCGTGGCTTAATATTAACAGCCGCTCGGATCAATATTCTGGTCTGTGGATGGGTGACCAACCATTACGTACCGAGTTTCCTCCATGCCTCAGAAAGCACGTTAAGCCGTTGCTCCCGGTTGTCATTTGTAGGTCTTTGACAGTCGTTACAGGTAGTCAGTGGCCCTAAAGTCTGACAACCAGTTTTACCAAGGGGTCTCCCATTACCCAGTACTAACTGGGTTGTGGAGATCAGACTTACTGTTACAGTTGTTCCATGTAAAATACTGGTGTTCAGCTGCATCTGGTTAGACTGGAAGCCGACCCTAACATATTTGGGACAAGGCTAGGCAGATGATGATAAGAGTCACGGAGGCGAGAGTATTAATATTGACCTGGCATAAATCTTGAGTCCCGGTTCAATGATTCAATTCAGCCTGCAGTCCACTGCTGGACATGGCCCTCTCCCTAGCTGCACTATAACACACCTTGTTTTCCGTCGTCCACACCCAGTCTGTTCCAGCCACCGTTTTATGATCGTCAGTCCATCTCCAGCTGTTATCCAGCTGACTCATCATCATCTGCCTAGCCTTTTCCCAACTGTATTGGAGTTGGCTTCCAGTCTAACCGGATGCAGCTGAATACCAGTATTTTACATGGAGCGACTGCCTATCTGACCTCCACAAGCCAGTTAGTACTGGGTAATACGATACCCCTTGGTAAGACTGGTTGTCAGACTTTTTGGGTCAATGACTGCCTAACGACTGTCAAAGATCTACAAATGACAGCCGGGACCAACGGCTTAACGTGCTTTCCGAGGCACGGAGGAAACTCGGTATGTAATGGGCGGTCACCCATCCACAGACCAACCTAGGCAAGCACGGCTTAACCTAAAGATCGACCCGAGCGGCTGTTATTATTTAGCCACGAGCTCCTCAGCCACCGTTTTACGATCGTCAGTCCATCTCCAGCTGTTATCCAGCTGACTGCTTCTAAGAATTTCTTAATTTTGTGTAGTAAATTTTACTAATTTAAATCGTCAACGAACTTCTAACATATTTACTAACAGTAAAAGACAAATAATGGTCCAATAGTGTAAGTGATTCTGGTCACTGATCAGTTTAAAAATTTTAATAATGTGTTCTGTTATCTGAGTGAAAAGGCCACAGCTTCCATTCCTAGTATTTCCACCATTGTAAAAATGTATTAAGAACCCATTATATTTATCGTTTCTTTCAGTTACAGAATTCCCAGTCCTTATAGAAATCCCACAAACCTGACATTCCCAGTTGAAACATAAAATGTAACTGGTTAAGAATGCATTTGTTTTATAGTACTCAATAGCATTCGACTATCGGCCATAAAAGTGGATGCATAACGTTTATGCCGCTGTAACTCAGGCCAGACCCCGGCGATTCATGCGCTCAGCTTTTGTGTAAAACGTTTGGTTCAATCTAGTGGTTTTACGGCTGCCTTACTGGTTTAATACCACAGTAGATGTCGTCAAACTGTCCTGTAACTCTTAGAGATTAGGTTTACGTGAAATCGTGAATCTGTTGCGGTTTGTTCTCAGAATGGTTCGGAACTGGAAGCTTGAAATTGTTTGTTCAACAGTGGCAATTAAAATGTGTTTAGGTACCGACTTCTTTTGAATGCTGAGTACCTTGACAAAATGGCAATCGCTTTCAAAATGCTTCGTCTTTCAAGAAGATTGATATAAACTTTTCAGTAGCTTGTATTAGTTCCACACATTTATGACTTTTCTATCATCATTATCGCTGAAATATCACTGTATTTAAACTTTTATGTCACGGAAACAATAGTGCATCTCGACCGAAACGATGATGTGCGGATGACGTTGTTTGAAAATCGTGGGAACGCCATCAAGTAGCGATGGCAACTAACATCTCTATATTTGGGTTGGTTCTACATATTATATGACGAGAGACCTTTTAAATAATAGCATTTGTAATAGTACTGGGACAGGTTTTATAAATATTGCACTTTCAACCAATTTTTCTTTCTTATCGTTCTTTCTAAATATGCGTGGCTTATCAAATTTAAGATGAGCTAAAGATGCCATCAGTGAACGGACTTTAACTTTTTGTCTCATACAAAACTTGTTTGCATTGATGCCAGCTATCGATTAATGGGTTTTATGACTTGGCCGCTATTTTGAAAATAAAATAAAATGTCGGAATTTAGGCCGGCCAGCCTTCACACAAAAATCTTCCAAGCCCTTTCTCATCTCTTTGTTTTCTCCTTCGTAGTTAAGTATGATAAACATAACTTCCATTCAAACAAACCGTATACCAACATATAATGTGTACATTTAAAATCATTACCCCATTTCGGCCCGCCATAGTCGCCGTAAAACTCTTTGCCGTTGTCAAAAGCTGCAGAAGCGAGAGATGATAATGGAAAACCATGAAAGTATGTCAGAAGTATGGTAATGTGTTCGGTTTGAAGCTGTCGTGCTGTACAATGTTGTTGTTACTATGTATTGCAGTTTATTAGGGTATTTGAGTTGAGAGTGCAGAATTGAATACTTTAGCAAAATCAGAAATGGATGTTTTACAAAAGTCGTTGATTTTAATGAAACTCTGCTACTAACTATGACGGGGGTAGGATGCTGCATGTTTTCCTATGAGGGTAGGCAGAAATTGTAGAACGTGACGTGAAACAATTCCACTTTCTTTTGTATCAAAAAATCAAAAATGTTTGGTCCAAAATTTAATACGCGAACTCCGCACATGCAGTCATCAAGTGCCCAGTCAGTGGCAAGCCGAGAAAATAAATCTTAAGCTTTATAGAAATTGACACCATATTTTCCCGTTTTCCAAGTAGAGTGTTGGCCTATTCATAACCTCATACACCTCCACCATTACCAACCGAAAATTACAACCCACACAAAAAAGGCTCTGACTCAACAATTTCCCACAAACTAGGTCACAAGCGACTCATTATAATTAATTAAAATTACAGCAGCTACGCACTTGAGTACAAAACAGTCGTTACATTGTTCAAGTGCGGTGATTATGTGACGTCATGCAGGCAGCGTGATTAAGCGGTGACGTCAGAGTAAAATTTGAATACTATTGTTAGTGGGTACACAGTTTTAGTTGGTAATAAGCAAGAAGGTTGGTTACTGTTACTGTTAGCCTGTATCATCCCACTGTTGGGCAAAGGCCTCTCCCCATAACTTCCAAATTCTTCGATTCAAGGCCAATGTAGGCCACTGAGCGTTGGTTTTGTCCAGCTCGTCCCGCCATATCCTGGAGGTCTACCGCGTTGCCTTCTGGCTGTGTCAGGGCTCCACAACGCCGCGGGCCTGTGGACGGCGAGATATGGGCCAGCTCGCCGTCCGGCCGTCTTATGACGACAGGCCGTGTCGACGGCGCGTTCGTGTTCCACGTGCGCTTCAAAGAGATGTCAGCAAATAAGTAGGCAAGGGCCGATGCCTGCCAGGGCTGCGGGACTGTTGGAAAGATACCGTGGCCCTGGAACACAAAAGGCAAAGAAGGAACATGGATGGGTTTTAGTCAGTACAAGTCTGACACTCCCTTCCGCTCCGCCCAGAGTGGGGGGGTCATTTGATGATTTCGCATACGAAAAAAAAAAAAAAGGGCTCCACATCGTGGTTATTTTTGCCCATAACTCGTTGGGCATTAGGTTAGTAATAAGGACATGCATGTTATTGAACAGTATCTGGGTGACCGAGCTCTGCTCCCTGGATTTTCTCAGGTATAAGAAAGCTAGATCGATTATTCGTCCCCGTAAACCCCGATACCTGTTTTAGAGCCGTTTTTAATACGTTATTACAAATACATTTATATAATTATATACACAAATATTGTTCATTTAATACTATAGGATAATATAATTATATCACGAATGCAATCCCCAAAAGGCGAGGCATAGGTAACTATAGTATACATTCGTCAGTTATTTTTAAGTCCCATGCATTTTGAGGAAACCGCACTGTGCTCGCGTGGTTGGTCCACTCACAGAGAGGAGGTCTCTCTCTCAGCTGTGGCGCCGTCATAGGCTGACTAAAATTTAAACCTTTATATAACATAACATACATAACACTACGCCTATGATCCACGAAGGGTTAGACTGAGGTGGACCTAGTAGTACGCCCACATTTCGCCAGGTATGTTGAAGTCCTATGTAATAGGGTACAAGCCTATTGCCATCAACCGGGCACAAATCTAAACTCTGCGGCTGCTACTGAGAAATGCCTGATGGAAAAACCCAATAACACTTTGCCTGATCTGGGAATCGATCCTAGGACCTCATGCTCAGCAGTCGCGCTTGTGACAACTAGATCAACTACGCAGTCAGTATAGGATCCTAAGATTTTAAACTTTCATGGTCACTAAAATTATTATAACTAGAAGACGGGATATTTACCATGTTTATTGTTTTCTTTGAGTTCCCGATATTTCGGCGCTGTTGCAAGCACCATGATCACGGATAAACTGAAGTTATTGCGGGTGGGTGTTTATGAGCAGACAAATCGGTCTACCCTCTTTCTTGTTCGTTTTCTGCACTCAGTACCGCAACTCAAACTCAAACTCAAAGAAAACAATAAACATGGTAAATATCCCGTCTTCTAGTTATAATAATAGTATAGGATCCTTTTATATATTTTCCCTTCAACAAAGAAACAACCGATTAATCAACCAAAATACCCTAACAAAGTACAAATTATTCTAACAATGTCATGAACATATTAACTTTTAAAATAAACTTGCAACACAATTTGTGGAACACCATACAATGGCGTCAAATTTCTATTCTGTCATGTTGGCCTGTTTTTCATTAGTGGATATTGTTAACATGGCTGCTGTAATTAATATGTGATACCGCTATTTGTGAGATTAATTATGGTTGTGAGTAAATGCATATTTTGTATACAGGGGAGTACTAAAACAGGAGAGTAACAGAAACGGTATAGTCATATGAAACGATATGCTGCAGACCATCAAACTGAACAACTTCCTCCATGAGTCCAATATCGTAAATGCAAAAAAAAATCAGCTCGTTTCATACATTTGGGTCCAGTAGATATTGAAATTTAGTATGGGACAGCTGAGAATTTTTTCGCATTTACGATATTGGACTCGAGGAGGAAGTTGTTCAGTTTGATGGTATGTAGCATATCCTTTCATATGACTATACTCTTTGCGTTACACCCTGTGTAGTTAGAAATACACAAGAGCCGTAAAGTTTTTATAGGTATGTTACCATTTCATTCTGCATCCGCTCACTGCTGTTCTCAATCCCTTGCCAAGCTAGTTTATTTATCGTTGTCGCCATATTCTTTCCTTTCCTTTTTTTCCTCATAATGTTGTTTGAATACAAAAATACAGAGAATGATAATGTTGAATTTATTACACTCAGATAATGTGATGGACCCAACAACGTGCCTTGTCGTTTCCATTTACAATCAACTTAATCTTTGATAGTTTATTTCTGGATTTTTCCTGGAACCCTATTAGTATGAATGCTGCGCCAAAAACTTCGACTGCCTCGTTAGTCGGTAGTGCGACTGAGCATGAGGTCCTAGGGTCGATTCTCAGATCGGGCAAATTGGTATTGGTTTCTTCCATTAGGAATTTGTCAGTAGCTGCCACGGAATCTGGATTCTTGCCCGGTTTATGGCAATAGGGTCGCCCCCTACTACATGGAACTTAAAAACATAACTAGCGAAATGTAGGGGTGCACCTCTACCTGACCCTGTTATGCCTCGTCAAAAAATCGCGACACATCCATTTTGTGTCAGTCGCGATTTTTAAGATCTTCCGTTCATCTAACTTGAAATACGCTTGCCGAACCACAACTTTTCACCATCAGTCTATCAAGTTCTCTATGCCTAAATTACTGCCATCACCACTGCTCACCCCCAAACCGCATCGATACAGTGCCGGCGCCGAAATAACATTTGTTCCAACGCTTATCTTTAATTAAGCAATACATCATAGCCAAGCAACACCCGTTTTAAGTTCCGCAACACACCAACCAACCCACCAACTTAACTAGACCTTCACCCCTCCCCTTACTTGTATAAAAAGTCTGCAAAAATCAGGAACGCACTGCGGTTGAAGAGGTTTGCGTAATCTGGTCGTGGTTACATGGCAAAGATTTAGGGTAAATGTACATGTTTTCGGCTCCATCTGTTTAAAGTTAATTAAGTCGCGTAAGGGGTTTTTGTTGTACGCTGACTTGTTAGTTTTTAGACACTTTTCGTGTTACAAGGGGTTTGTTAAATGTGGGTGAAAATTATGTTTTTTCATTAACGTGTGTTGTGTATGAAAAAATGGGTCATTTGTTTGTTGAGTGGAGTCGCGCATTTAAATCAGGTGTTAGCAACAGCAGCGATTTATAAAAACATAGAATTTACAAATACCTTCTTATTTTTAACTTTATTATGGACTGGCGAAATGTGGGTGTGTTATAAGTCCCCACTGCCTAACCGTACAGAGAAAACGTGGTGTTGTGTTATTTCTTGTTATTTCTTTGAAACGCTTTAAAAACAATACTTCTTCTTTTTTTTTGTGTGGTTAGTGCCTAACCTGGTGTCAGAGTTTCTATGCGGCCTATGGCCTTCTGACTCGGCTTTACATACCGTCAAGAAATATCTGTCAGGCCCGTTTGGTTTCCTCACGATGTTTTCCTTCACCGAAGCAAGTGATAATTATACAATACTCGCATAAATCCGTAAAAACAGAGGTGTGTGTCTTGAGTTCGAACTTGTGAGCTATGACTTGGCAGTCGGACGGTCATACCACTAGGTTATCACCACTTTTAAAACCACTTCTTCTGTTTAACTTAGTTTAACTTTATCACAAAATAAATATACACAAACATTTCCAATCACCATTTTCATTTAAAACTAATATAGGCAAAGTTCACACCGCCTCGCTTTCGCCTCACCTTCGTCTTTCTGACGCCTCGAGCCGGTGTACCACAGAAAAGAATATACAGAAGAACAGCTCCACACAATGGGTGATGAAATGATTTTAAATCAAGAAATTTTGATGGTTAAGTTCAAAATCGAATGATAAAATTTGACAGTTTGTTTTACTTTACTGTTCTTATAGATTCAAACGTGAGATCACAAACACACATGTCAATCAAGTGACTGCATGCCATTGAGACTATATACCATCAATCGGGAATTTTTGTGGCACGGTAGTATATTTGCATATGTGTGTTAGTTGCTCACAGGCGTACTCGTGTATTCTTGAATGAAGTCAAACGAATGGCAATTATAGCTGTATATTACGCGTGACTAAATTTTGAAAAGAACGCCGCCATCTTATTTTTTTCATTACATTTCCCAAATGTTAAAGTCAATGTCATTTGAGTGCTAAAAGATCTTTGCAGCTATCAATACTTGCAAACACAGTACATAGTCACGGATCTATTTTATGAGCCCGCGATTACTCTCATTGTATGAACCAAACTTCTGTAATTTTCTACTTAGTGGCTGCACACTGTCTTCACTAATTATTTCCATACGAAGCTAATTGGTTCAGTTTAGTTTCAATTATGATATTACTTCTTTAGCTACGAGCGTGAAGTTCGTACAGTTTTGGTGAGAATATCATTTAGTTCGGGCGCTTAATTTCATCTTTGCACTGATTACGTATTTTTATTAGGAATATTCGGTTGGTTTAAGTGGTTTTATCATTTGTTGTATGTAGAAGAGGTAATTTTGGGCGAATGCTTTGCCAACAAATCTAATCCTACTAATTGCTTTTTAATTTTTATGAACAGATTAACATTTATTTATTATTCTACAAATAGAACTAAAATAATTATAAAAAAGACTAAAAGTAAGTACTCATATACATATAAACAACGACGACAATAGGACACTTAGGCGTCAAAGTACTCCTCCGCATCGTTTTTTATTGAATATGTATCTGTTCAAAGTCGATTTTCACTTCATCATCATTTCTGCCGAATGACGTCCACTGGTGGACATAGGCCTCCCCCAAGCGTCACCACATTGACCGGTCCCGTGTGTCTCGCATCCAGCGGATCCCCGCAACCTTTACCAGGTCATCGGTCCACCTAGTGGGAGGCCTTCCAACGCAACGTCTTCCAGTTCGCGGTCGCCACTCCAGAACTTTCCGGCCCCATCGGCCATCCGTTCTGCGAGCAATGTGCCCCGCCCACTGCCACTTAAGTTTGGCTATTCTTCGGGCTACGTCGGTACCTTGGTTCTCTTACGGATTTCCTCATTTCTGATTTGATCACGCAAGGAAACTTTTTTTTTTACTTGATTCTTACTTTTTGATTTTCTCTTGATTCTTAAAAATATTTTTTTTTTAAAGTAGTTTTTGTTTTCCTGTAAGATACTGACGAGATTAAAAACAAGAAGTGTAGTCGACGCATTCTAGACAGTCGTACCAGTCACCAACCAAGAAATTCACACGCCGTTCATTTTTTATCGCCATTTAAATTCCAACGTTACGAACGTAAAAATATTAACCATGTGTGAACGAATAAATAAGTTATAATTCAGATACTCGAAGCCTAATATTTCTTACTTTTTCGCTTCTTATTTCATCAACAAATAAAACCAAAAAGTTTCTTATTGCCTATTGCCACATAAACCTACATAAAATCGACTATTCATCTATTGTGTAACAAAGACGCCGACGACACGTGTTTGAAAACCCGCCGACGCGACGACGCGTTCTTATCACAAAAGATTTAGCCGCCCGTTCGAGCATTCAAACTTTAATTGAATCCTATGAGAACTTAATTGAATATTATCCTCCTTGACATTTAGAACTTAATATTGAACTTACACGTGGAAGCGTGTTGATTTTTGAATTAAATACCTATTACAGGGGATTAAGATTGAGTTTCAGATAGTTGTTATTTAGCTGTGTTTACCGTTCAAGCTTTGTTCTTAGTAGGAATTTTAGTTCGAATTGTATTTGTGAAGGGAATTTAAATCGATCGAGCTGGCTGATATTGGGAATGGAACTAGATTCAATTATATTTTTTGTTTTATCGTACCGTGTGCCGTGGTGTAGATGAGGCAATTCGAATTTCTGACTAACCAGGCTTTTTTTTTTTTTTTTTTTTTTCCGGGTGGGAAATCATCAAATGACCCCCCCCCACTCTGGGCGGAGCGGAAGGGAGTGTCAGACTTGTACTGACTAAAACCCATCCATGTTCCTTCTTTGCCCTTTGTGTTCCAGAACCACGGTATCTCTTTCGAACAGTCCCGCAGCCCTGGTAGGCATCGGCCCTTGCGGACCCCTACTTATTTGCTGACATCTCTTTGAGGCGCACGTGGAACACGAACGCGCCGTCGACACGGCCTGTCGTCATAAGACGGCCGGACGGCGAGCTAGCCCATAACTTGCCGTCCACAGGCCCGCGCCTACGGTGGCCGGGAGCCACCACGTGACCCCCGACGCCCAGGGCGTCTCCCGCGGCGGCTGGGACGTGAGGTTCTTTCCCTCTCACGTCCCGCCACCTCCTTCACTAGCATGACTGCTTCACAGAAGGTGGTGACGGCTTCCCATTCCCTCTCGCTCCGGACCATGGCTTGAACCAGGGCCGGACGCGAGAGATCGCCGCCGCCAATCGCCGCTACAAGGACACGGCGGTGCTCCGACCAAGCGGGGCAGACCTCCACGGTGTGCTCCACCGTGTCCTCCGGACGATCCTCGCAGTGGAAACACCCGGGCGTTTCCTCCCGCCCGATTCGGTGCAGGAACCTCCCGAAACAACCGTGTCCGGTGAGGACCTGCGTCAGGCGGTAGGTGAGGGCGCCGTGGCGCCTCTCTAGCCACTCCTCAAAGAGGGGACTTATCGCCACTATGGTGGCGTGCCCTGCACGGGGTTGCGACAGTCGCTCTCTCCATGTCGCCATGAGATCACTCCGGAGGTCTGTCCGCTGAGCGGCAATTTGCCGCGGCAGCGGAGTTTCCTCCCGACGTAGTGCCTCCGCGCGCCATTCGTGCAGGCGTGCGAGGACTATGGCCTCCAGATCCCATGGCGGCTGACTAACCAGGCTTAATTAATAAATTTGAATAGCAATAAAACAAATTAAACGTCAGTCTTAAATAGGAACAAACAAAAAAAATTCTATGGGCCCCCCCACATAGAATTTTTTCATCAGGTATTAAAAAAACAGCTGTTTACTACAAAAGTGCAATACCTACACGGTCAAAATGTATGGAATTGTACTGAATACGTAGTAATCATTCTCACTTTGGACCACCCTGCTTGCTTTTTCTACCCTGTATGTGTTTTGCGTCCCGAAAGCACACATTGTAATCAGATCAATTGGTAAGAAGAATTGGCCATCTTATAAGAGCGCAAAACCGATCGATTACTAAAGATGCTAGCCCTATTTCGACGTCCCCCCCCCCCACATCAAACCATTCGATAACACAAACACGTTACCAGGCACTCGCTTTAACCGCAGTTTGTTCCAAATTAAGTTACGGATTACCCGACTTTACTATTAGTTCGGACCTAATGTAAAAGGGTGTTGTGTTTACGGAATTTCGTTTGTTTTACACCCCTTTAATCCTGGGCCTGATTTCGTATTCGAGGTGGTCCAAATTGCGTATCAATATGCCGGTTTCGTTTTTAGGTCACATGGCTAAATTAGAAGGTGGGGGCTGCTGGAAACCTGTGGCGGAAATTGAGTGATCCCGGTGAAATCTATTTAGGATGAAAGATTTTTCGTTTAAAAGTGAAGCTTTCTGTTATGAAAAACACAGTGTTATTAATATTTGATCGTTTCAATAATTGTTGTTTTAAAATTTTGCAAGTTTGTTAGACCTCTGGGTTGAAGGAAGAAAAACAACATAGTTTTATGTTTCATTACAATAATATTGATTGACATTAGTTTGACTGCCTCATTGGCGGTCCTGGGTTCGATTCCCGAGTCAAAGGCAAGGTGTTAAGGGTTTTTTCATCAGGAATTCCTCAGTAGCAGCCACGGAGTCTGGATTTGTGCCCGGTTGATGGCAATAGGCTCGCCCCCTATTACATGGACTTAAACATAACAGACGAAATATGTACTTGTTACGTGCACCTCAGCTTAACTCTTCGTGGCTAACAAGGCGTGATTTTACCTTAATATTGATCTCCTCAAAGTAGTTCCCCAAGTTTTTAAAAATGATGCTAAATGAAAACGTAATAACACAATCATCTGAGTTTTCGTCACCAGCCGAATCACACCAGCTGAAGCCGTCCACTACTGTATAAAAGCATTGCCACATCGCCCGATCAACATTATACAGAATAAAACTTCCAAACGGCAAAAGAAGCTTCAAAAACGTGTCAACACTTAACTTCGCCTCCACATTTTGTAAACCAACTATTCATAGTTGGTTTACAAGCTCATCCTCTTCACAATATGATACAGAATACAGATAATCCTCACAATATGTAACATACTCCATGCTTACACGAGTGCAGCAGCCAGCGTCAATTTAATTACACATCAAAACATCAAGATGGCGTATTCTCGTAGTACGCCGCGTTTGCGTACGCCCCAATTCGCGTATGACAATGTCGGCGTATTCCAGTCACTACGAAATAGGGATACGAGAGACTCACGCCCTGATTATTGCGGGCATAACATGCTTTTTGTTTTGTTCTGTGAAACTGAGGTTTCGTGTTTTGAGTTCAGCTCAGGTGGGCCGGAATTGCGTTTTTTGGTAATGAACCATTGAGATGGTTTAGTTTTAAGTTTTCTTTGGTAATGAGTTGTGTAATAGTGTTTACTAAAATTAATTGTAGCTAGAACAGTGATAGCGTAGTGGTGTGACCGACGGACTGCCAAGTCATAGGTCTCAAGTTCGAACCCAAGTCACCATACCTCTGATTTTTCGGATTCGTAATGTTATTATAACTTGTTTCGGTGAAGGAAAACAACATGAAGAAACCAAACCAGCATGTCTGAAAGATATTTCTCGACGGCATGTAAAGCCAAGTCGGACGCCCATGGGCGGCATAAAAGGTTACGCACTAACCACAGGAAAAAAAAGGAATGGTACCTAAGGCGCATATCTTATGTGTTCTATAAACTTAACAGAAGCCTTTCAAAAGAACATACATACAAAAATAAATTCACGCCTTTTCCATGGTGGTTTACAGAAACTACAGAACACGCATACCTCCTACACCTGCTACGATCCTGTCATACTTAAAAAAGACTATGACGTCTGAGTTTCTTAAGGCTGTTTCTTCTCAGAGTAGTCAGGTACGAAACACCGGCCCCATCTAGTTTAAAAAAATTACGTGTAAAAGTGTTTGTAAAAACCTATAGTTGATCATTTATTTAAAAAAATTAAGTGTAAAAGTGTTTGTAAAAACCTATTTGCATAATAAACATCATTTATCATTTACTCCTTTTGTGTCGTCCACGTTCATACATAATTATGGTTCAAAAAACGATATACAACATTAGTTTTAGTATATTCGAAACCTGAAACACGTGTCTAGTATTTTTATGTAAAGAATCTATGTACAAAATTTCAAAACTGTATCATGAAAAATCACAAAGTTATAAGCTTGTTCTGTTACCTGGTTATCCGCACAAAAACGTGGTCACCACGCGGTGCAGCCACGCGCGCGCCTCCAGCGTCGTCTTGAGCTCATCTGAAAATAATAATTTAGCAGTAGGTACCTAAATGATTGCGATAGGTACTTAGTGTCTCTCGGTGTCCAACTTGTAAAGTTTCTAAAAAAAAATTGGGACCAAAAATATTTATGGTTTAAAAATTATTGGAATCGATTCAGTTACTTAATCTGAGCAAACTATATTCAGGTTTCGCATATACTAAAAATAATGTTGTATAAAGGCTGTAAAAATACCCTTTACTAATCCGTGTTCTTCCCGTCATTGCGATATATTTTATGTTCTGAACCATACCTGGGAACTTTCTAGTTACGGTATATTGGTGGTCAAAGGGCCAACTTTTTCACAAGTGTTTTTTAAATACAATTTTTTGATGTTATAACTTTACTTTAAATACCTCCATGACCCCTGTACTAATCAATGCAACCATCATCACATTTTCATCCCAAAAAGAAAAGTTACGGTATATTGGTGGTCAAAGAGCCAACTTTTTCACAAGTGTTTTTTTAATACAATTTTTTAATGTTATAACTTTACATTAAACACCTCCATGACCCCTGTACTAATCAATGCATCCATCAGCACATTTTCATCCCAAAAACAAAAGTCGTTTCCTAACAACAATTTTCGTCTAGTTACTTATTTCAATGTACAAAATGCTTGGTTGACGGCTTCGTGAAGGGTCCGTTTACTCCTTGTATGCATATTAAACTTTCATTACTCTCAATTATTACCTACTGCCTTGAGGAGTTAATAAATATGGTTATTATTTCATCGTATAAGGAAAAGTCAGGAACATAACACTTGAGTGGGTGTTCTAATGAGATATGAGCGGGAAAAATATTAATTAGTGTCGCTTTTCTCTTTATCAAACGATATAATATTAACGAACGATATAATGTTGTAAATGAAAATAAGGTCGTTCCTACTAAATACTGCGCTTTTTATCAAGTCAGGATTTAAGCAACAAACCGTTTGGTGAAACGGCAATGTAGGTCAGGCTATGAGTTTTTCTATTGGTAAATATTCATGTCATGAACTGATTTTTTAATCTTAATCAATTGTTATCTTTTCATTTTAATAAGGCTTGCTTCAAGAGGTTTCACAGTTTAGTTTTTCATTGTGGCAACAATGAATTCTTCAAACATCTCTGTTTCGATTGAGAGAAAATTATTTACAACAATGGATATAAACAAACTGAAGCACTATAAACAAACCAGCAAACTGACAATCGATCCTTCATTGTAAGTGCCATACTCTGATTCATAACAATCAGACCCCAACTCAAACATCACCCTATACATACATGTACGTGAGATGTATAGGTATGTATACAACCAGCTCTCAATAGAAGCAAATGAAAGGCCCGTCCCAGAACTGCCAATCATATATTAATAATTAATTATGGTGGATGCCGCGACATGTTGTATTAATTAAGTGAATGATAGGTTTTGTTCGACATAGATAACATATACATACATGCACATGGAAGTAAAGATAGGAGGTAATAAAGTTAAAAGACTTTGAAATAGAAGAGAAGTGTAATTAGATTGAAACGAAGACGAATAACTTTAATAAGAAGCGGTAGATTTTAAGTGTTCTTTTGTTAGATGAGCTTTGGAAATTAGAGTGCGCTAAGTTTGTTTTCAATGCCAAGTCAGTTTTTCTTTCATATTGCAATGATCCATCTTAAATTTGGGTAAAAAAACAAAATTTAAATTTGGCAAAGTTGAATAACAATTGCTGTCTGATGTAAAATGATATTTAGCAACGTGGAATAAGCACAGCTGAAAAAAGATTAAATAAACTAAAATAACTAAACTAACAACAAACTATAAAACCGTATCAAAAAACTTCTGGAGGCCTTATAGTCTGGTTAAGATAAAGCTAGTCTCATAGGTTGACTTGCGATATGTAATGTCGATAAATAAAATCCTTCTCAACGCTGTCAGCTGGTAATGTGCCCAAGAGGCTAGAATAAATAAACATTGGAAATAATATTGTTTGGAAATTTAAAACTTAAATTACAAGGAAAACTAGCCAATATCATTCCCACTACTGGAATACAGGTCTTCTTTATGTGAGAGGGAGCGGTCCACTACTCAGGCCCAGTGTGGGGTAGGGTTTCTTCGATTTTTGTATTTTCTAACCACACCCTTAAGTTACAAAGTTTTTCAAAATATTTATCTATACATATAATAAAATTGTAACTGGCCAATGTCTGTACATTGAAGATATTGAAAAAACAATTATATGGGGTTTCTTTATTAGAACAACAGAAGATAGAACATCCGTTTTTAGAATTTTTGTCTGTCTACTTGTATGTTTGTACGCGCATCACGCAAAAACTACTGCATGGATTTGAACGCAGTTTTCACCGTTCTACTACTAGGTGCTAATCTTAAAATATAGGCTACATTAGATATAGTTTCGGACCCGATAGATGGAGCCGTGGGCGGGTTTCTAGTCCCTTATAATTAGGTTCGCCTAGTTTGATTTCTGTGCACTTTTATATTCTCAAAATCATCCCTCAAATAAATAAAGTAAACTAAAATCGATCCCTCAAAAGGTGAGACCATGACCGATGCCATCGAGCTGTTCGTCCATTATCACGGGGCACATTATCCGTACTCTGTGAACCAAAACGTCTTTACAAAAGTGCCTGGAGGACCATTCAGTGACTGTGCAAATGACAGCGAATACAAATGATGGATGGTTCCTTCCGTGGCTCGTGGTGAAGTTGAGGAAACCATGCTTTATATTATATTTAAAGGTGGCACGCCGGTTATTATTGATGAAGGTGGATTTAATATGGGAGTTGATAAATTCGTTGGATATCTTTAGAAATAGACTGACAATAAGGCCCGCTTGCACCAAAAGCCACCAAACTGCATTTAGCGTATTTAAAACATCGTTATGTTTCAGTCAATCGTTTGAAGATGACAAAGATAGAATTATGTTTAGCACTTAGTTGTGATTGAAGAGTAGCTTTATAACTATCTGGTTATGGAAACTTATATCCAACGTGTAGGAAACTAACTGGGTATCTGACGTATAATTGTTTTTTTCATGTGTCTATATCGTTAGCTTACGTTTTGCCAAAAAAGGATAGACATTAGACTTTCCAAAAAAAATTAAATTGAGAACGAGCGTTATTGAATTATACGGAGCCTTCCATTTTTTTTAATGTTTCCCTACCCTAGGATTTTTTCCTGTATCGTGGGTTGCGTTAACAAACATTTAAACTCACAAACACAAAGAGCCAGACCTGGAACAACTACCTTTAGGCCATACAAATATTTGTGCCGTGCGGAGATCGAACCCGCGACACGCATTGCAGCAGCCAATCGCTCAGCCACTGCGCCATGTAGATCATCATAGGTCATTGAAATAACAGCACTTATCATTACGTTTCTAGATGTAATCTTCATAATCATGTAGGCACTTTCATCTGATTATGATCTTGCCCACCTTTTTGTTACTTCCCTTTCGATTCTGTTTTACGAGTATTCACCAATATGTCTACTTTTATACACGATTCACTTGCCATTTCCACCTCAAAAAACCTCAGCACACCGCTCACAACAAAAAATCTCGAGCTCCATATAAAATGTCAAGTTGAACCGAGTTGGCAAGTAGCACTCATGAGCTAAATGAGTTCCAATCTAGCCGGCCGTTGTTGGGTTTAAGGCCATCATAAAATGTGAGCTTTGGCCGTTTATAGCCACCGATCTTTAACTTAGAATGCAGGTGGACGTTCTTTTTATTTTGCCCGCAATTTGAGTTTTGAGGTTAGGGTTAGTAGAGTTTTCTTCGTTTACTTTTTTGTTGTTTTATGTTAAATTCAGGAGGAAAATATTTAAGGTTTGCAATGTGATGAATAGTGCTACATTGAAGATACTACAGAACCTAAATATATTTGTTACGAAGTTCACCCAATGATATAATTATAATAGATACTCTATTATTTGTAAAAGACATGACAGGAGATTGAAATATAATTCTGTTTCTTTAACAGATTGATTATTGAGTTGTTGTTGTTTTATACGGGTAGACATTTTACTCGTGTAAAACAGCACATAAATAAACATTTCTGAAAACACCTGAGTAGTTACCTACTTCTTGATATAGCAGTCATTATCTTTATTACTTTTCCCCACTATGTTGAGGCGGCTTTCTGAATACCAGTATTTTACATATAGAGCCACTGCTCTGACCTCCAGAATTCAGATACTGGGTAACACGATATCTTTTGGAAATACTGTACAGAGCAATAAATAACACAACTCTCTCGTTGTCCCCAGGTGAAGTTGAGCGGCTGTTACGCGAGTATCGACAGAACCAGGAGCTGGTGCGGAACATCGGCGCACACTACTACCAAATCATTTACCCAGTGCAGCTGCGACACCACGAAAAGATGGGCATCTCTACGCGCGAGGTCAACACTCCTAAGGTAAGGAAGAATCCCAGAATATTTAAAATACAGTTTCTTTTGTGTTATTTTTTCAGCAAACAGTTATAATAAAGGCTGCGGGAATCCGCTAGGTTGAAGAATCACAGCACAGGTCGATATGGTGACGCTTAGAAGCCTACACCTAGCAGTGACGTCTTTCGGCTAATATGATGAAGATCATAATTTTTATTTTCTTTTTTTTTTAATTATGATCTTATTGGCCTCTAAGCGTCACCATATCGGCCGGTCCTGTTATTCTTGAATCTAGCGGATTCCCGCAGCCTTCACCAGATCATCGGTACACCATAAGGGACATCTTCCTACGATTTTCGGTACGTGGTTGTTGAACCGAACCCATCGGCCATCTTAGTATTTCTGATTGGATCGCTTATTTTTGACCTTTCGATGCAGTCATTCAGTGTGTTCATGTGCGGTATGTTTCCAATTCAGATATGAGCTTTGTACAATCTCTGAGGCTCTCGGGCCCCGACTGGAAGGGCTCCTAAGCGCATGCTTGGAGAGAGGCCAGTTCCCACTTCGTTGGAAGACAGGGAAGCTGGTCCTCATCCGGAAGCCAGGGCGCCCTGCGGACTCTCCGTCCGCATACCGGCCCATTGTGTTGCTCGACGAGGTGGGCAAGCTCTTTGAAAGAGTCATTGCCAACCGCCTCGCCGGGCACCTTGTAGGGATGGGGCCGGATCTTGCGGAACACCAATTTGGTTTCCGCAAGGGGCGCTCGACGGTGGACGCCATCATGCGCGTGAGAGCCCTCACGACGGGGGACGCGGTGTCCCGGGGCGGGGTTGTCTTGGCGGTGTCTCTTGACATCGCCAACGCCTTCAACTCCATGCCCTGGAGCTGCATTGGGGAGGCACTCCGGTATCACGGGGTGCCGACCTACCTTCGTCGTGTGGTCGGGGACTACCTGACGGATAGGGCCGTCATCTACCCCAGTCGGAGCGGAGAATGGAACCGGCGAGAGATGTCGTGCGGTGTTCCACAGGGTTCGGTTCTGGGGCCGGCCTTGTGGAACATCGGTTACGACTGGGTGCTGCGCGCCGACCTCCCTACCGGCGTCAGTGTAGTTTGCTACGCTGACGATACGCTGGTACTGGCACAAGGGAGGTCGCACGAGGCGGCGGCCGAAAACATGACACGCGGGGTTGCGATAGTTGTGGAGAGGATCCGGCAATTGGGTCTCGAGGTGGCATTGCACAAGTCCGAGGCCATGTGTTTTCATGGGCCTCGGAATGCGCCACCGTCGGGATCCCTACTGATGGCAGGAGGGGTTTCCATCGGCGTCGGGTCGACGTTGAAGTACCTAGGACTCGTCCTCGACAGCCGGTGGAACTTCGTGGAGCACTTCCGACGCTTGGCTCCCAAACTGGAACGGACAGGGGCTGCCTTCAAGCGGCTCTTGCCCAACCTGAGGGGTCCAAACGCCTCCTGCCGGAAGCTTTACGCGGGGGTCGTGCGGTCCATGGCCCTTTACGGGGCCCCGGTGTGGGCGCGTTCTTTGAGGCGGCAAGCCGCCCACTACCTGAACGCGCCCCAAAAGGTGATAGCCATAAGGCTAATCCGGGGGTACCGCACGATCTCCGGCGAGGCGGCTAGCCTCCTTGCCGGATTGCCGCCATGGGATCTGGAGGCGACAGTCCTCGCGCGCCTGCATGAATGGCGCGCGGAAGCACTATGTCGGGGAGAAACTCCGCTGCCGCGACAAATTGCCGCTCAGCGGACAGACCTCCGGCGTGATCTCATGGCGACATGGAGAGAGCGACTGTCGCAACCCCGTGCAGGGCACGCCACCATAGTGGCGATAAGTCCCCTCTTTGAGGAGTGGCTAGAGAGGCGCCACGGCGCCCTCACCTACCGCCTGACGCAGGTTCTCACCGGACACGGTTGTTTCGGGAGGTTCCTGCATCGAATCGGGCGGGAGGAAACGCCCGGGTGTTTCCACTGCGAGGATCGTCCGGAGGACACGGTGGAACACACCGTGGAGGTCTGCCCCACTTGGGCGGAGCACCGCCGTGTCCTCACAGCGGCGATTGGCGGCGGCGATCTCTCGCGTCCGGCCTTGGTTCAAGCCATGGTCCGGAGCGAGAGGGAATGGGAAGCCGTCACCTCCTTCTGCGAAGCAGTCATGCTAGTGAAGGAGGTGGCAGGACGTGAGAGGGAAAGAACCTCACGTCCCAGCCGCCGCGGGAGACGCCCTGGGCGTCGGGGGTCACGTGGTGGCTTCCGACCACCGTAGGCGCTGGCCTGTGGACGGCGAGTTATGGGCTAGCTCGCCGTCCGGCCGTCTTATGACGACGGGCCGTGTCGACGGCGCGTTCGTGTTCCACGCGCGCCTCAAAGAGATGTCAGCAATCAAGTAGGGGTCCGCATGGGCCAACGCCTGCCGGGGCTGCGGGACTGTTCGAAAGAGATACCGTGGCCCTGGAACATAACGGGCAAAGAAGGAACATGGATGGGTTTTAGTCAGTACAAGTCTGACACTCCCCTCCGCTCCGCCCAGAGTGGGGGGGGTCATTTGATGATTTCCCATCCGGAAAAAAAAAAAAAAAAAAAAAAAGCTTTGTACAATAAAAGAAAACTCTTATCTTTCTCATAATTAAAGTTATTGCAATCTTCTGGATCCAATCAAGAATTCCACGTCCAATTCCTACGTCCTGCATTTGAAATGAAAAGAGAGAAACCAAATTAAGACGTTCTGTAAGTACACTTTCGTTATATATGTTTCTTTCTTTTACAAATATGTATTAAAAAAACATTCAGATAATAACCCAATTCTATTATCTAATTTTGTTGCGCAAATCAATCTTGTATTTTCATTTGTCTGTTCACAAACTTAAACTCTACCACCATCTACAATTCTGTCAGCGCCATCTCCTTTTTCAATCTGTTTTAAATTAACTCGAAAATAGGTCTAGATTTTTTAGGGACTGGCCTAGAAGTCCAGACTTAGCCCCAGGCTGATTTAATCCACTTACGAAGTTTAGTCAGGCTGTCCCGAATTCTTGCGCAGTAAACTTTTGTATATGTAAAGTTGTGTTATGTATTTAAAGTGATTCGGGATAAGAAAGTAATTTTCGATAGATGTGTGTGTTTTTCTTTAGGATTTTGTTTTATCTTTTGAAGAGATAACTAAAATTATGGAGGTTCATATTATAATGGAGAAATAAAGTGACATAGTATTTGGAGGCGATGACAAAGGCAATTCAAATTCGAATAAATTAATAAAATATTTGAAAAGCCACTGTTGTTAGTTTTATGAACGCAGTAGATATCGGGACGAGGAACCAAAAACAAGTATTTAAAAGAAATAACCCTATAGATTTAGAAAATGACAACAGATAAGTACCGACTAGAACCCATAATTATCGATATTACTTTTTATCATAGACCACATTCGCGGGGTAAACCAAGACACTTTGAGCATCTCGAAGGCCTGCTATATCACAACACACTCCCATTTAACGGCATCCCTCGTTCTTCGAGCTGTAAGGCGCGAAGGCCTAAAGTATCTTGGGTTCAATTACTCGCCTTTACGACGATATAAAGATCATCCGACGAACATTCCACCCCCATACGGTTGAGCACACAAAATATCCGTTCTAGAGCCAATTTAACTTCGCTTCGAACTTGTTTGAAGTTGTGAAAGATTGTTCGATCCGTTCCTCTGCCTTTTAAAGGTTCCAAGTAATTATATAAACATTCTCCCTACTGTATTGGGATCCGAACTGGTAGATGGGTGGATTAATAAGGAAATTGGGGAGATTGGGAGTTAGTAATTATGCTTTGTTTACGACACTTGCTGATTGAAAATTCGGAGCATCTGATTTAAAAAGTAAAAATTGGTAAAGTTTACCGTCATGACAACATGGTCCCGGTCATAAATTTTGCTGAACTCAAGGGATAACAGCGTTCAAGTTGTTTGGAAAATGGTTACATTAATTTTGAATCTATTTTTGACTAGTTAACGTGTGGGCAGGAACTTTAAGGTTGTTTGGTAATTGTGATTGCTTTAGACAAGTTGGGTTTTGGATCGTTTGACGATGTTTGGCTCATTTGAACCGGTTGGACAGACCGTATTTGATGAATATTTACTTCTGGGAATATATTCAGACGAGAGCACGGTGTAAACCTAAGTTAAGTACGTCGATTTTTTAATCGAAAATGCAATTATCCTATAGCATTTTAATTTGATTGTATTGTTCTATATTGTTTGTTTATATTATTTTATATAAAAACGAGAATTTTAATTTTAAAATCGACATAATTATGTACGTTACGTGTACACCGCACGCTCGTGATAGTCCGTCTGGATATTTTGAAGTATTTAGGTAGGTGGGTAGGTCTACTTCGTTGTAGATTATTTAATCTCCCAAATGGAGCTTGTCAATACATACGCAGAATTTTAATAAATAGTGAAAAACGATCTTTATGTGGCCATCATATTAAAATTAATAACTTTAAAAATTACAAATCTCGACAAACAAAACGAGAGCGTTCACCGACGCAAACTTCTAGATATCTCTTAAACGAAGTCGAACCTCTATGTACATTTCGATGAATGCTAACATTCAACCTAATAGGATGTGTTCGACAATGCAGGGAAATAAAATAGTCTAGGTAAGGAATATCTCAAGAATTCCCTCAAGTTAAAATGCAATCTAGAGAATGAACGACGCTAAAAGTGTACGATTCGCTTTCTGACGCAAGGTTAGACCATAGAGTTCTAACTTATCTCAAGTTAGAACTTTGTAGATCTTTAATTTATATAAGAAAACTTGGATTTTGTCGCATGATTTTGAGATAGTGAAGGCAGAGAGAGGCTTTAAAAAGGTTTTTTTTTACATCAAAATAATGTAGAAGAGATTAATATATTATTTTAGGCTCTCATTGTTGGTATTGAGAGTATATAATTGAGTTAAAGAAAGCTTGAGTCAACTGAAGCTGTGCTTTCAAATTCTACCAAAATATTAGTTTGCACTTTTATAAAAGTCGCATTTCACGTGCTTTCGTTTGGACATGTTACTTTCTCCATATTGCACTTGAAGTTTCACGTTTATACAACGACAGAAATTACTCTTAGCCAAAGTATGTAGTATCATAACATAACATCACGCCTGTAATCCCCGAAGGGTTAGGAAGAGGTGCGCCTAATTGTACACCCCCATTTTGCCAGTTGTGTTTAAGTCCCATGTAATAGGGGGCAAGCCTATTATCATTAGTGCATTAGTATTTGTAGTATGTAGTAATGTTTATATTTCGGTGACAGTGACACTTGTAATTTTAATCCATATCTTAGGTGCAGTCACGAATACCAATATGTAAACACTTAACAACTTTAAAAAAAAAAAAATCTCCAATTGTTTTGATTAAAACTTCATGTTGTTACGAACATAGTATTTTGGAAGTAATAATTTTATGAAAAAGATCCTAACTCTAAGTTACAATCCTTATTTCTCGTGAAAATTGCTTTCAAATTCAGGAAAGTGTATACATATTGGGGCTCGTGACTGTACATAACAACTCAATATCTCTTTAATAATCCATTCCAAAATATCAAACACTAACTGTTTACACGATCAAATTGAAAAACTAAACAAATAAAACTGAATCACTAACGGCGACGCGCGAATATTTGACTATCAAAATTTTGACAACTTCCTAACTGCTGTAAGTTCTGGTTTCCAACTGAAGTATTTTGCGGATTATACTATACTAAAACTTTAATGTATACGACCAAATGGCCTGGATAATGGCCGATTTAATTTGTCTTTTTGTCATATAGCCACGGGTAGAGGAGGCCCAAAACTTTTCCGAGGTTTATAAGACCTGGAATTTATGAGCATATTGTATTAGGCTTAAGAGGATCCCGTTTGGTGTTGATGCTGCTAGAATTTTGGGTTTTAGTGCTTTGAGAGTGTTGGTAATGAAAGATAAATAGATTATGAAGAAAGGTAAAATTTATATGGTTTTGAAAATAAACAAAAAGCGTTCTCGCTATTTATGTTAGCAGTGTTTTTGTACGCGTCTTGGAAATCTGATATTTTTTGTATCTATAGTATTTCTAAATAATGACGCTGGTTGGTGATTATATAGCCTTTCAATAAAATTATCTTAAAAACCGGTCAAATGCGAATCCGACTCGCGTATGAAGTGTTCCGTACCATCGTAGTAGGGGGCTCCCCCTTTAATTTTTATTATTTTTTGTTATAGCGGCAACAGAAATACACATTCTGTGAAAATTACAAATATCTAACTATTACGGATCATGAGATACAGCCCGCTGACAGATAGACGGGTGGACGGATGGATGGACAGCTGAGGCTTAGTAATAGGGTCCCGTTGGTTACCCTCGGTCGGGTACAGAACCCTAAAAATAAACCTGTAGCAAGGAAGAAATGGAGAAAGGATCTCTGCAAAAAGGAGAAGGTCATACTCCACGACACAGTGCGGGTTGGTAGACGTCTCCAGAAGAATTTTTGGTTCTTGACGATGCGTGATTTCCCACAATATTAATATTGTGCCTACCATGCGGAATTGTTACAAAAATAATCATGGTATGAATATCTGTCCAATTGTTGATCACAAAAATATAGGTCACTTACCAAAATATAGATACCGAATACAAAATATATCACTAACAAATCATTTCTAAGCATCATAAAATAACAGTGAAACCTCGGAATTTTCTAGAAGCACACTCACAAGGTAGGGCTTGACTTTAATTATTATTATTGTTCTCCAAAACACGAGAACGACATAGACAAGCGAAACCAAACCTTAGTTCATACAGATAAGGTTCAAAATGATTATATTCTGCTCCAATCACTGCTTATCCCAATATTTTGCCCCATACATAATACATTATTATGTTAAGACGGGTATATATTAGGATCATAACGATCGCATGACCGGCAAGTATGTACTGAAGGACATACAGACGTAAATAATAGTAATAATGTTAACTGAAGTTATGGATGATTGGGCCTTTGAAACAATTTGTATGCATGTGCTGAGTCTAGCCTTAATTTGGCTGATTAGAAAGAACAGGAAAATTCTGAGTGAATGTTAGTTTGTTAGTTTACTTTCTCTGGTCTTGAAATACTTTGAGAAGCTCGTGGCCAAATAATAACAGCCGCTCGGATCGATCTTCAGGTTAAGCCGCGCTTGCCTAGGTTGGTCCAAGGATGGGCGACCGCCCATTACATACCGACTTTCCTCCGTGTCTCGGAAAGCATGTTAAGCTGTTAGTCCCAGTTGTCATTTACAGATCTTTGACAGTTGATACAGGTAGTCAGGGGCCCGAAAGTCTGACAACCAGTCTGAACATAGGGTACGTATTACCCAGTACTAACTGGGTTGTGGACGTCAGATAGTCAGATGCTCCATGTTAAATACTGGTTCAGCTGCAGCCGGTTAGACTGGAAGCCGACCCCAACATAGTTGGGTCAAGGCAGGTAGATGATGGTCTCGAAAGACTTTAGTTAATGATACAATTAGCTAGTCTAGTTTAGCGGCTTCATTATCAATTTCTTCTTTGTAAAGTTTTGTAACTTTTGTAGGTTGATAATAGCTTTTCTATGTCATTTGATATCAGTCATAAGTTGAATTTAATTTTTAATTTAATCAATTATTACGTTTTCTGTAATATCCCGTTGTATTTTTTCTTTCCTTATGAAATTAAATGCATCAGTGACAGTTCATCAATACAGCATTAAAGTAGTAATTAAATAATTAGTCATTGCGATTATCTTTCTCTTTTCTGATATACAAAATTAGTTTTAGTATATTCGAAACCTGAAACACGTGTCTAGTATTTTTATGTAAAGAATCTATGTACAAAATTACAAAACTGTATCATGAAAAATCACTAAGTTATAAGCTTGTTCTGTTACCGGGTTGTCCGCACAAAAACGTGGTCACCACGCAGCGCGCTCGCGCGCGCACCTCCAGCCTCGTCTTGAGCTCATTGATAATAATAATTTGGCAGTCGGTACCTAAATGATTGAGATAGGTACTTAATGTCGCTCGGTGTCCAACTTGTAACTTTTTTAAATCTTTTTAGGACAAATATAACATGGTTTATAAATTATTGGAATCGATTCAGTTACTTATTCTGAACCAACTATATTCAGGTTTCGCATATACTAAAAGTAATGTTGTATTTCGTGTTCCCTTAGTAGAGGTGAAAATGCTTTCCGTAGAATATGTAGACCTACGAAATTCTTAAAAATTGTCTTCTTTATCTAAAATATGAGTACCATTCTTTGACGACCCACGACGTCCCATATTTAGATCAAAAGGTATCGCTATCAAAAATCCAATCTACGTATAACTTTGTACGCATTTTTCCGTATAAACACAAGAACCTCGATTCCTTTGTACGAGGCATCGTTTGTGCGAACTATATTTAAAGCAAAATAGCTTTCGGTTTACACACGATCACTCGTTTGAGACGAAAACATAACGAAACATGGAAAATATTCGCCTTTTGATGTACGAAATCGAACAAACTGTACGTAAATATGGCCTTTTCTGCGAACGAAGTATATTGCCTGTTATATAGTTGTTGCTAGAAGACTGATATGGATGTATTTAGATACTTTTTATAGTTAAGCTTGAAGGAAACATTTTTGAAGAAAAATATGAGTTAATTTGTTATTATTTTTAAACTCGTATGATTTTGGGGATTTTATGGGAGTGTAGTTTTTGTTTGTATATCATTAGGTCGACCATGATACGGGGCTTTTAGATCCTAAGAATACTTCATATTTGTCACGGTTATCGAGCAACCACTGAGAGAGTCATCATAATCAACCTATAATGGTCCCATTGCTGAAACACAGACTTCCTTAGACGGAGTGATTCGTTTTCCACCACACGGGTAAACTGTGGGCTATCGAATGGTCGATAATTAGATAATAACATAACATCACGCCTGTAACCGCCGAAGGCTTAGGCAGAGTGTACCTAATAGCACACCCACGTTTCGCAAGTTATTTTTAAGTCTAATGTAATAGGATGTGAGCCTATTGCCATCAGTCGGGCACAATTCCAGACTCCGTGACTGTTACTGAGAAAATTCCTGATGGAAAAACCCAATAACACTTTGCTCGACCCGGAAATCGTACGCAGGAGCTCATTCTCAACAGTCGCACTTGCGACCAATCGACCAACGAGGCAGTCTAAGTAGATAATAATTAGGCAAAAGTAGGTAGATTTCCACACATTGGTCAAAACAAACTAAACTAGGCTAGCCAAGAACACAGCATTATTACGTTATACAGATCCATATTAACCTCGTGCTAACAAAACGAAGTAAACACTAGCTATTAGTCTTCTGCTTACCAAGGCCCTTAAAGCCAGTTTTATCTATCCATTCATACATTTTTACGATCCCATTCAAGATTTTTCATAGGAACATAGTCACAGAAACCCACGAACAAATAATTCTAGTTGACAGCAATAAAATGCTGCGAATAATATTATACTTTGTCCGTAGCTGCAGTAATGGCGGTCCACTAAAAGATTTACGTCCATGTGCTAGCATTGGTTGCATTAGAAGATTTAGTAGAACGCATTAAAGTTACTTTTACAAGCTACCGTTTTTGATGTTTATGGGATGGTGAATGGTCTTATGAGTCACGGTGTGGTGTTGTTATCTTCGAATATTAATGCCTAATTCACCTACCTACTAAAAACTGTGATAGCCTAGTGGTGTGATTGTCGGACTGCCAAGTCATAGGTCTCAAATTCGAACCCAAGACACGCAGCTCTGATTTTTCGGATTCATGTGCGTATTGTATAATTATCACTTGCTTCGGTGAAGGAAAACGTCAGGATTTCCAGCAGGCCTGAGAGATATTTCGAGACGGCATGTAAAGCCAAGTCAGAGGCCCATAGACGGCATAAAAATTCCGACAACAGCTTAGGCACTAACCAAACAATAAAGAATACCTACTTTTTAAAACTGCAATGAAAATGTAAGTAGCTATTACGGAACCTTTTACTCAAAGCATGAGTCATTCCAAATCGTAATAGTGAAGAAATATTAATATTATGATGATTTACTCTCGGTATCTGCACGCCTTCGTAGAAGGTAGGCAAGCAGAAGCCGATTTCAAGTTCTATTATAATGTTCAAGTTAATAAGTCTCAAATTATTCGGTGATTATTTATTTAGTCAAACAGCCACAACTTAACTTTGCTTGGCTGTTTTTTTTGTTGTAAGAATCTGGAAAATAACTTTGCTATAATAAAAATTTAGGTAGAAGTTGGTACTAGGCATGGTAAAATAATATACTTCGCCTGGTATTCTCTTCCCGTGACAGCTGGGTCAAGTGATTGGCCCAAGACTACGACATCAGTTGCGATGTGTTCCCACGGTGTGTGATTGAATTACCCGAGAAAAATGCATTTTTCAACTTAACAAAGCAATTATAAACTAATAATTCAATATTTAAATTAATTTAAAACTAAATAGATGAATCACACGAGTTACTAAATAGTTAAGCTAGTTAGTAATTTATTATATTTTCATTCACTAAATTAGAGTTCCTAAATTTACTGAAAAGAACAATCAATGGTAACACTTATCGTGACGTAGTTTTAGGCCATCTTGGGAAGAGAATACCAGGCGAAGTATATTATTATACCATGGCACTAGGTACGTTTATCTTTGCCTAAAGCAAATCTTCCATCTTCCTAATTAATTCTAACTAAAGATGCTACTTCAAACTACTGCACCTATTACTCGACTCGACTCCATGCGCACAAACAGAACTAAATAAATACATTATAAATACATACAGACGTAGCCATATACTATTCCATTTTCTCCTAAATCCCAGTTCAGAGGCTTCAGTAATTACACTGCCAAGATAAACAAGGCAAGGAGGGATTCGTTTACTAACGACTAATTTTGTTTACCTAACGTCTGGATCACTAATGCGTCGATTTTTTCTTGGGTACCAAGTTTAAAGCGAGAGCGATTTTTGTGGAGTTTAATACTGTGGAGTATTAAACTCCACAAAAATCGCTCTCGCTCAAAAAAGGTCAAAAAGGTCAAGTTAATAATTAGAGAAAGTGGTAGTTATTCCAAAAATATACAGTTTGTTTGGTTTTTGCCTTTGATCTCTTGTATTATAATCTCAGTAAAAAGATATCTTAGGTAATATATTTATTTATTATTAGTATAATTTAGTTATTTATTATATTAGATTTACCAGCAATTGTTTACACTGAATACAGTGACATAATACATTCATAAAATTAAATTACAGCGCAATAATTACCTATAGGTAAACACCACTGTATGCATAAAATTATGAATTAGAAAACTAAGCTAACTTACTAAGTAATAAGCGCCAATATTCAATTAAATAAATTGAATATTAGAAATAGTTAAAAACAGAAAAAATACAAAAAGTAAAATTGATTGATTTTTGACAATGAAAACATTGATAAAAATATAAAAAGATATGTACTGCTAATTTGTTTAGAATCTGAGGATACACGACTTGCGAAGCTTGTTACTACAATGACTTATAACATGATTGACTTAAACTCTTCGGCAGCGTAAGACAAATACGTCAAAGCATTATGTTTTCATGCTGAAAATGTGAATAATGTATAGAATTTTTGATTTTTAGTGTCACTTTGTATATCCTTTCTAGTTCTCAATTTATCAAGAATTTACTTAAACACAACGGACTCTTCAAAATAAAATGTTGAAATTAGATGCGATCTTCAAAACAGACTTAAATAACTTGGCAACAGTGATGCTGAACCTCTGCTTAAGAATACATGTGCCCAGTGTCCCTAGTAGTTGGTAGTGCAATAGTAAAAAATTAGATATCCTATACTATACACTTAAATCCTAGAGTTTTAATAGCTACGATATTTGTAGTTTTATAGCAATTATAAGAAGAAGATCTTAAGCTCTCTCTTGTAACTTATACCACATTTTCCTCAGGGGAGGAATAAATTGTGCCTCCAAAGACAATTTTCATGGATTTACAATCATTTCTTTTTCTAACACAAAGAACGACTTGTTTGCTAATTTTTACATAAAAGCGTAGCGACGTGTTTTTATAAAAACGTCTCCCACAAATAAATTTGATCAAAGTTTTCTGAATATTTTTGTGTACGATTTTCTTTTAAATCGTTTTGTTACGGACTACATGCTTTGGAATAAGTTTCATTGTCAGCTTTTAGTTTTATTTACACAGAAATACAGACAAAAATTCTAAAAATGGTAGAAATGGATTCTGTTTATAATCCTTTAACACCCCTACTATTTTTTTTTAAATATTTTCAATGTGCAGAAACGCCACGTCTACAGATTTATTATAATTTGTATAGATTAGAATTAGATAAAAAATAATTCTAGATTATTGTTTTGGCACAATTTATATTATATTTAGTCAACGTTTATTTTATCAAAGTTGGAATTAGTTCTGGATGACAACTACATGGATCCCTAATAAAAACGCACTGTTGAATTGCACCACTCAGCTTAGCATCGACAGCAGAAATTCAAACGGTGCACTATTCTATCTAAAAATTTAAATTATTTAATATCGCGCGGCAATTTTTTTGTGACAAAAAAAAACAGCTAAATTGAGAACCTCAGGAGGAGGTTCTCAATTTAGCTGTTTAGAAGTCGGTTAAAAAGGTAAAATAAGCTCAATTGTAGTACCTAAAACATTGATTAAACATAACTTCCTCTCTTTCTCTTCATCAAAGTTAACTGTTTCGTCTAAACCGTTCAAAGTTACCAGTTTCTAAGATTCTGTAACAAAAAGGCAACAGTAAAATACAGAATCAATTTAAAGTTTATAAAACACGTTAAGGCTTGTGGTGAGAACCCCTGTTTACGGCTAAAAGTTGCCGACTCCATGCAAATTGCATTAGGCCACCGTCTCACAAGGACAGTAACTGGTACAGCCACCACAATCTTAACTTGTTTATATTTTACGAATTTAACCGGAGTTTTATGAAGCTTTTAAATGCTCCATCTTGGTTGTTGAGGTTAAGCAACTGTTATTGCGGTTCGTTGCTGGATGGGTTTAGTGTTAAAGGGGTGAATAAGTTTGGTAGCTACTTTTAATTTTCTTTAATTCTTCAGTTTTCTCGCTTAAGAATATTAAAAGGTAATAATTTCGCAACAATTGCTCGAATTTTAATGGTGACTGTTTGCGTAATAACTAGTCTAGAAAACAGTTAAGTAGGAGTGATAAAGCAGGATTGGTTTGCGATATGCCTTTTTAAAAATGAATAATTAGATTAAAATGGTGGAAATCCTGTTATAGTATGCTACAAGTATCATTTACCGCTTGAATAACGTTGAGGGGAAGGTGCTGTTGAGAAACATTTGTAAAATTGTTCTAGATTTTAAACTATCATTATCTTCTAGAAACGGGATATTCAATCAGTAAACATGGTAAATATCCCGTTTCTAGTGTTAATGATAAACAAAATGGTGTCATTTTACCACGCTTCAAAAGGTCCTTGTACAACTATACTTTTTATTCCTCTACTGAAAACAAGCAAACTGTGTTGCATGGTTATTTTGGCGCCTGGATGACATTAAAGGACGCTGTTGCTAAGCATATTTAAAACTGATAAATGAAATGCTTCGTTAAATCAATATGGCGGCGTTAGTTAAGGGTTACTTCTTACCGTGTCGATGACAAACTTTGGCACTTTCAATAGCGTCCATCAGCTCCTGCGATGTGCAAGCAACAGGATAGGCAGGACACGATAACAGGTGTCCCAAATCGTTTGTGGGGTAACACCACAATTACACTCCAGGGCAGAGATCTATGAATCTACACCTGAACAGATTTTCCTTGCTACTGCCAACCTGTGTCCGGAGTCTATTCATAGACTTCCAAGTCAGCCATGGCAACTCGTGTCCAGGTGGGAGATTTTCAGAAAGTTAAGGATTCTAGCAGTCACGTGCCAAAAGATTCCTGAACAGCTATATCTTCACCTCCAGTAGAAGCATGCAAATGATATTATCACTATCTTTAAGGCTCAATAGTTACCACTCACCCATTTCCCAACATGTCTAAATACAAACAGATCTCAGCATATCTCGCGGTCACGCATCTCTCTACGCTCGGTTACGGATTATCAGGCTTACAAGAGTTACAAGTTTGTACAGTATTACCTTACCAAAGTACTGACGTACTTCGAGAGTTCCAATTATGTGTGTTTACATATAAACTCAGATTTAGGCCCGTTATAATTTGTTGTTTTAAGGTTCAAAATGGTGTTGAGTTTCTGTCTTGAAATCAAAAGATGTGTGGCAATCTTTGTAATGGAATATTCTTGATGTCTGAACATTCTTGAAGCGTGGGGCTGGATTTTAATGTCGAGTGTTGTGTAAATAATTTATGTGTGCTATATAACAAATTGTAATCGTTTTGTTTTCTTGGTACACCACTTCTTCTGTAAGCTACTATGTAAATTCTAAAAGTACACCGTGTACCTTTGATATGTCGAGAAAGTTTATTTATTTTATAATAGGTAGTTTCACAGCTGTCAGAAACATCAGGTGCTCATTTTGTATCCGTACCACATAAGGACTAGGTTCTTCAGGACCGCGAATTTTAGCAATCATTGTACAATCAGTGTTTGCATTATCCGAACCATCTTCCCCCCTTCTACTTTATAAGATGAGTCAGGTGATGACCATACCTGAACAACTGAGTGAAAGTTCGTTGTGGGTGAACACTGGTGGGTTTTGCATCAGAAATTTCTCAGTACCAGTTACGAAGACTGGGTTTGTGCCCGGTTGGTGGCAATAAGCTGGCCCCAAATTACACAGGACTTAAAAATAACATTATTAACACTGAAAACGGGATATTTACCATGTTTACTATTTTAGTTTTGAGTTCCCGATATTTCAGCGTAGTTGCAAACACCATGGTGACGGATAAAAAAAAAACTTAAGAAAAAAAATTGGTGAAATGTGGGTGTAACGTTAGGTACACCTCTGACTGACCCTCCGAGGATTACAGGCGTGATGTTTCGTATCTGCACAATAGTAAAACCGTTCTGTTTATTGTTACAGGGTAGAGGATATGACTATCAACAGGGCACGAGGTCACGCGCAAGGGTGAGTTTTAGTTATCTAATTTTAACCTTATGTAAAGACAGTTATAAGTTATTTTACGTTTTTTCCGATTGCGGTAGTGCCTAATAGCAGGGTCTTGTTTTTAAGAAATGTGATTGAGTTTGATGAAGTGTCTAATATAAATAAAATCGCGGTTATTAGATTTTTAAAGTACATATATTTTATGTTACATTGCGAGGTTGTTTTAAAGCATATTTTCATCAAAAAATAAATAAAAAAGCTTGTGCAGCTGTCCACTTGTCAACTTAGCTTACTTCAAAAACATGTAAACCGCGTTTAAGAGCCACAGCACTCTGACAAGTGTCAATAAATTTTCAGAGCATTGATGACAGTGACAGCATTTGAACGCCGTTTAAACATGCTGATCGCGTTAATTTTCACTGGTGAAAACAATTGTTTCGTCATAATATTCTAAGCAGTATATAAGACAACAATTAAGGCAACATAATGGATGCGCAAAGCCAAATAAATAACACTGCCCACGAAAAGACATTACATTGCCCAAGTATTTCCCTCAGGAGCTATTCGAAGTAATTACGAAGACCCCCGTATTCTTCTAACATATTTCTAACTTGTTATCATAAAAGGATAAACTATATTTTATTATTATTAACTTTTGTTCTAACCGTATAGAGAAATATGACAAAATTTTCTGTTGACCACGGTTGCGCCTGCGTGGATGTCGGAAATATTTTATGAGAACAATAACATACTGCCATGATCAATAAAAGAATAAAAATTATCCCAGGTTATGGTCTAGTTTTGGGCCTCAATTATAATGTTAAAGTATGGATTTTGTTGACTCAACGCCCTCCAATGCAATGCAATGCAATTCCAGATGCCAAAAAAGAATTAAATTTTACACAATTTAAGAAAAAAATTAAATTGTTCTTAATTGACAAATGTTAATAATATAGTATTGACGAATACCTAAATGACAAATTAATGTAGAATAACAAATATTGAGGTTGGAGATAAATTGTGACAAAATTAATATTGACATTAATTAAATCACTTTAACATTTTAATTATTTTGACATGGATTTTGACATTTTAATAATTCCTCATTTATGTCTGACATAATAAAATAAAATAAAATAATTATTATAATTGGAGTATTAAATGATATGTAATTGTTCAATTTATTTTCTAATTTAATACCATATAATTATGCAAGATTTTCAAATATTTAAGTAAATAATTTGTAATCCTCAGCTAGATTTGCACACCATATTTATACGCCTCCTGACAGATAGCGCTTTGTTCATCAAACATAAGATCTGTACTTTTTTTTACCTACACAATACAAATAAATTATGATTATGATTACAATGAATATGCGACAAAAGATTATGAGAAAAAAATTAAAGAAACAGATACTTTTTAATTCTGATAAACCTTGTTAAGTGCCAGTTACTTATTCATTTACAAAGCCCGACTACTGTTTTTAGATTTTCTTGTTCACCAAATAACCGCTCAATGGATATCAAATAGCATGAAACGTCAACGCGGCCGGCTCAGAAGGAGATGGTGGGATGAGTTGGACTCTTACTCAAAGGATTGGCCTACTATCGTACTAGATCGCGAAATGTGGAAGAAGGGAAGCCTTTGCCCTGCAGTGGGACAATCTAGGCTTATATACTAGAAAAGGAACACAAGCTGAAAACATAGACGTCCCGAATGAGTAATAATTTCTGTTTCTTAATTTTCTGCACGTCTCATAATTTTGTTGAAATTTCCAGAGACCTTAAACAACAAAGTTAGGTTACAATAGAGCTTGATTTTCTCAAACATACAAGTTTTTTTAAACACAAGCTTGATACACACATCAAACGAGCTACCAAAAAAAAGCAACCGAAATAATCTTTACAAGCCAGTTTCGAGCCATGCCTTTAAAACAGAACGTGTACTATAAAACGCGTAATTTTCAAAGGGAACTCACTTTTACACTGTTTTTGACGTAGGAACATACATACATGTTTTGCATGCTGGGCAATGTTACTGAGTAATCTGACAGCGTTTTGGTTCACAAATTAGCAGTGGGTTTGTGAAGGGTTTAAATTAAACACGGCTAGATTGTGAGGGGTTGGAAATATGCAGTTCAGTTTTGTATTGTTCATTTTGTGGGTTCTTGTTTGTGAAGAGAGCTAATAATGGAGAATTTGTGACTCATAAATTATTCTTTCTAACTATTTTAGATGAATAGTTTTTGGTTTTTAATTTTTAATGTAATGAGGAGGAATGGAGCAGCTGGAAGAGTTCGATGTTTAGGTTAAGCCGTGCTTGCCTAGTTTGGTCTGTGGATGGGTCGCCCATTTCATACCTAGTTTCCTCCGTGCCTCGGAAAGGACGTTAAGCCGTTGGTCCCGGCTGTTTTTTTTTTTTTTTTTCCGGATGGGAAATCGTCAAATGACCCCCCCCTACTCTGAGCGGAGCGGAGGGGAGTGTCAGACTTGTACTGACTAAAACCCATCCATGTTCCTTCTTTGCCCTTTATGTTCCAGGGCCACGGTATCTCTTTCGAACAGTCCCGCAGTCCCGGCTGTCATTTGTAGATCTTTGACAGTCGTTAGATAGTCAGTGGCATAAAAAAGTCTGACAACCAGTCTTACCAAGGTGTATCGTATTACCCAGTACTAACTGGGTTGTGGAGGTCAGATAGGCAGTCGCTCCATGTAAAATACTGGTATTAGACTGGAAGCCCACCCCAATATTGTTGGGAAAAGGTTAGGCAGATGATGAGGAGGGATGGAACACAATCATGAGACTAAAAGATTAATAAATATAAATGTTGATGGATGGAGAGGGAGAGGAAGACTAAAGAAGATATGGCTGGATTGTATGACAATGATATGAAGGAAAAAGGAGTAAATGATAACGTGACGATTGACAGGGGAGAATGGAAGAAAAAACGTGTTTCGCCGACAACAAATAACATGGGATAAGGCCTGGAAGTTTTCAGACAACTTGTAGCTTAAGAAATTATTAATACGAGTACTGCATCAGATTATTAACTCAAAAGTTGGTCTTCAAAAGCGGATGAGGTCATTGTGTTTCTTTTTCGTTTTCGCAAATCTAACTTAAGCTTTCACAAGTCTAACCATCTCTTTCTATGCCACTGTACTGCTGTCATAGCTAAGTTCAGCGTTGTCTGTGTTAACAGGAAACAAGAAATGGGTAACCTACATTGCTAGGCCAAAGGAATATTTAAAAAAAATGACTACAGCAAGAAATCGAAGCTAAATTTTAATAATTAATTAACCGCAAAAACTCGTTAGCCCATCCACGTAATCACTCAACATGGAATTATGATAGAAATTCCATATAATACCCGGCTAAAGCAATAAATTACACCTGCTGCGCCAAAACGCGTGTATTTAGTTTCAACATCATTATGATGCCACAAATTAATTTCAACTTTGTGGCGAGGATGTTACAGTGTACAATTGTTTGGAAGGACTTGTTAGTTGGATGTTGATGGGAGAGTAGGAGCGGGAAACGATTAGTTATGTCATTAAATCATGATTAAACTTTTGGTTCAAAACTAGCGATAGTTTTCGCTAAGAATACGTAGCTATGCCATCGTCTATATAAAGGGTGATTAGACCCCTGACGAAACCGAAAAGCACTCGTTCTCCCCGTCATTGCGATCAATTTTTTTTTTCTAGACCATACCTGGGAACCTTCTAGTTAGGTTGGGTTCAAAGTTCCGACTTTTTCACAAGTTTTTTTTTTTAATTCACGTTTTTAATGTAAGATTTTTCTTTAAACACCTCCACGACCCCCGTACTATTTAATCCATCCATCAGCACAATGTTTTGAGTGCATTACATTGAGTCACAAATCATAATCAGTTTTCAATTTTTTGCTGAGAGAACATATACAGACGGACTAATAAGATACAGACATAAGTACTAAACGAAATTTGTTAATTATTGAAATATTCATTAATTTAACAACAAACTGTCTCCGTTCATTTGATATGAAGACATCTTCTCAAAATTGAACGGATGTAAAAGTATTCGCATGTCAACCGGTTTCATATCGTTTCATGTTACTACAGCGACTTTCAACAAGACAGGTCTTCTATGGCTTGTCAGTTCCGTACATATTTGTTTTCTTTATAATACTTATCACTGATAAAATATAACTTCGTCAAGGCCATGATAAAAAACTAGCTGTTGCCCGTGACTTCGTTTGCGTGAAAATTTTGATGTGTAAGTTTAATAGAAAAAAAAACAAGTTAGCAGCCTATGTGCTATTTCCAGACTGTAATGTACCTCTGTACCACTTCATTCAGATCCGTTGAGCCGTTCTGGCGTGATTGAGTCACAAACATCCATCCATCCAAGTCTTGACATTTATAATAGCAGTAAGATATCTCTATACCTTACCTCATATGAACACGTATCAAATTTAAAATATCCAAAGCCCCACGTCTTTAGCCAACGATCATCTTCCAAACAAAACTTCAGCCATGCCTTCTAAGTTCAAGCCTTAAACAGAATTAATGCGCCTAGTTCCAGACTGGCGTTCATTACACATTCAAGCTGGTGCCTAGCTACAGGATTTCATTAGACAAGTGTACCTGTGGATGGTACATGCTTGGTTTAAGCAAATAAATGGAGCATTGTAGTTGGAAGTTTTGGAATTTAATTAATGATGAAATGCTTTGGCGTGATTAGAATTGATAGCGTTATATGTGTGTGATATCATCATCTGCCTAGCCTTTTCCCAACTAAGTTATTGTTGGCTTCCAATCTTACCGGATGCAGCTGAATACCAGTATTTTACATGGATCGACTGCCTATCCGACCTCCACAACCCAGGCATCACTGAATAATACGATACCCCTTGGTAAGACTGGTTGTCAGAATACTGATAAACTGAATACCTGCAGCGACTGTCCAAGATCTATAAATGACAGCTGGGACCAACGGCTTAACGTGCTTTCCGAGGCATTGAGAAAACTTGGTATCTAATAGGTGGTCACGTATCCACGGACAAACCTAGGCAACCATGGGTTAACCTAAAGATATTTATTATTTTTCCACGAGCTACTCATGGCAGCGGGTGGGATTAGAATTAATAGCATTAAAAGTGTGCGTGATAATGTATTCAAAATCTCCAGATTTACTGCTAAACAGGTTTTAGTCTGTTCCTGATGAAATTAATTATAAAAGAAAAGAAAGAAAGAAAACATATTTATTTGGCCCATGCCACAAGTGCACACAACAAACATAAAAAAAAATATACAAATAATTGAATTGGGATTTTCTAAGTAATAGCTTGGACTCCGGATTTACTACCCCTATTACAAGGAACTTGAATCCTACCTTCCCCTCGAGAATTACAGGTGTGATGTTACAGAACTAAAATGTACCTTATTTTAGAAAAAATACAAAAAATACAATTTTCTAACGATTGCATCAGAAAACGTCATAAGATTAATGGTGTCTGAATACGATGTTATATTTCCTATTAAATCAGTCGTCGTAGGTACTCATTAAACCATTTTAGTTTTTCTGTTTTCCAAACTATCGATTTTCCCATTGGTATAATGGGAAAATGCTTAGACCCCGCTTAAAATAGGCAACTTTTGGGATACAATTATGACGAAACTTGTAGTTTCTGCACTAACGCAGTAGTGTGTAAGCGACTATGGTTTTCAATGTTTGTTCTCTCTTTGAATCAGGAATTGAACTTCTCTTTGTACTGAGATAATTACAGTCCTACACATATTTAGCTCTTTACCATCATTACGAATAAACCCAAAATATAACGCAGCCTCCTGAAAATTGCTATAAGTACCCATCTACTAATTCTCTCCTCCACATCTCAGTATATTACTCCAGCTAATAATTTCTCTCCCACATACAAAGCGAATTCATCTAGTTCAACACAGCACCCTCCTTTTAGCTGTATAGTCGGTTAGGTACAATACGATACGATACATATATCACTAGAGTAGAGGGAGTCCTTGTTCGTCGTTAGGGTTGCTAGATTGTAAATAAATAAGTAGGTTGCCAGATTTAAACTGCAAAACAAAGCATTTGTTTAATATTTTATACGCAAACCCTGCGTTGGGAACTACAGCTGTTTTGATGGAAAGAAAAACTCGAGTGCGAGCAGGGTTTGAACCTGCGACCTTCCGATTCAGTACACCGGACGTCTTAACCAATTAGACCATCGCACCCTGCTCACAGCTCTCGAAATCTTCGTTCCATTAATTACATCTTACGGTGACGTTGGCGCCATCTATGACCCTAACCCTGCTCGCACTCGAGTTTTTCTTACCATATCAAAACAGTTAAAGCATTTGTTTAGTTAAATCTTAAATTTAAGATTCTATGTTTCTTAAATTATCATAAAATGCCGCCCATGGGCCTCTGACTTGGATTAGACAAAAAAAACCTCTGACACCAGATTAGGCACTAACCACACGGTAAAGAAGAACATATACAATTCACCCCCTTAAGGGGATATATACAATGTTAAAATCCATCGGACACATGACTTGTGAAACCATAACTTGGTCTGAATTTGAACTAATTTTCATTGAAATTAGTTTTTGTTAAGAGAAAAACTGGCTTATAGAAGAAAAAATATTATTAACTATTATGTGTATCTTTTGATATTTTTGACAAGTTTTGTATAAATAAAACTAGTCTTTATAGTTTGTTTGAGATGTAAACAATAAACGAAACAAGTAGACAGAACACATGTGGAATAAATACATAAGTTAGCGTTTAGAAATTCTGTAGTTCGCCAACCCTATTTGTATCACATGGTTAGTAGGTCTATTCTAAGCGCTTAGTATTCCCCCACACGTCCCTGTAAGGCACGGGGCAATTTCTTCGTTTTTATTCAGGAATACTCCTATTTGTATATAAATAACTTTTCATTTATATTTTATAGAACAAAGTGGGCCTTTTGTTACATTATTTCTAAACAATGCTCTATTCTTCTCTGAAATAGATTCTTTTTAGCTGTAGTTACATTGTAACTTTCAAATGATTACTTTTCTAATGCTACTAGCGACTTTATTTACGTTTTTTACATGTCCTATTTTTGGTTGGTATTTAAACAGAGATCTATGTCCCAAACACATCTTACTGAGACATTTGGCTACTTTGTATTCGTGTCGTGTGTATTCTATATAATGTGCGTCCTATATTTGCAAATGAACATTTTCCTTTCTTTTTCTCAATATTTGACACACTGGAGTAAATTCAGAAGTAGGATTGGAACCTTTCAGACAGAACCCTTACTGTTGCAGTATCCATCGAGTATCTCACCAGCCCACAATTTCAATCTATTACACAAAATGCAACAAACAAAACATTCTTATCGAAACCTCACCACACATACCCTCCCCTACATTAAGGCGTATCTACACAAGCCGAGCAACATTCTCAGCTATGTACACAGGGGTCGTAAGTCCTTCGTGTTGTCTGTACCCAACTTTACCGATGGTCTGGATCTCAGTCCAGACGGATTTACATAGATGTTGATTGAGTAAAGATTAGAGACCTGTAGGGACCTGTATAGGTTACCTGTGCTAGATAGATTGATGTTTGATTGGGTTTGCTGAAGTGCATTTTGAAGTTTGAGTAGACAGTCTCCATAAGCATTGGGACTTTATTAACCATAGCTTTAACTCGCGATTTTGCTCGCATTTTGGTCAGAAATTATTCCACGGGAACGGTTCAAATATACTTGTGACACTCTGAAATATTGTAGGTTCCCATCACTGCAATTTTTTTTCAGAATCAGATACCCGAGATTACCCTTTAAATCTAAACTTAAAAATTTTACATTTTTGCTAATGTTTGGTTTTTAAACCCATACCTTTAACGGCGACACGTTGAGAACCTATCATAAAGAATATTTTTACACACTTAATTAAATTAGTAGTGAATTTGCCTGTACCAGCTTACACCATTCGATTGCAAGAAAAACCCTTCCTCGTGAAGACCCAGATATTTTTCTAGACCATACTTATTGTGTGCAAACCTTTCCACCATCTTTAATTTTACGTTATCTCTCTTTCTTTATCGTGTGGTTAGTGCCTAAACTGGTGTCAGAGTTTTTATGCCGCCCATGGGACTCTGACTTGGCTTTACATGCCGTCAAGAAATATCTCTGAGGTAAACTTATTTCCTCACGAAGTTTTCCTTCACTGGAGCAAAAGATTATTATACATTACGCACATGAATCCGAAAAATCAGAGAAGCATGTCTTGAGTTCGAACTAAACCAAACCTATGACTTGACAGTCCGACGGTCTCACCACTAAGCTATCACTGCTATTTTACGTTATAAGGTCATTAAACGTAGCAAATAATTTTGAAACACATACGAAGAATACCTTTTCCAGTTTATACAATATATTTACTACCCCAAATTAAAATAACGAGAAGCCAAACACAGCCTGAGGGAATAATCCATTAATATGAGCAAACAGCAATATTAATGAAGATATTTCTTAATTGTGGGCTCGTGAGCGTGAGAGGCCATATAAAGTAACTTATTTTGGACTGGAATTATATCGTTTGCCTCAAAGAGTTTTTGGAATGAATTGTGCTTTTTTTGGCTTCGAGTAAAGATCTTTGTTCAAGATGTGATAGAATGACAGAATCTGGGAGAGCGAAACTTGAATAATATTTTAGTTACAATTATTTCGTTCATTATTTTTCCATTCCTTACTTTTTTGGTTGAACAGGCATTTATTTTGACTAGAAGACAGGCAGAAGATACTCTTATATAACTCATCTTGATCGTTTTATACTATATTTAAAAGTACACTAAGAATAGAACCGAAATTATCATAAAACAAAATGAACGGAGACAGTAAAGTGTCTTTCAGAAATTCCAATTCCAGAAAAACATCATCATCTGCGTAGCCTTTTCCCAACTATGTTGGGGTCGGCTCCCAGTCTAACCGGATGCAGCTGAATACCAGTATTTTACAAGGAGTGACTGCCTATCTGACCTCCACAACCCAGTTAGTACTGGGTAATACGATACCCCTTGGTAAGACTGGTTGTCAGACTTTTTGGGCCACTGACCACCTAACTACTGTCAAAGATCTACAAATGATACCCGGGTCCAACGGCTTAGCGGGCTTTCCGAGGCAGGGAGGAAACTTGATATATAAACGGCAGCCTAGGCAAGAACGGCTTAACCTAAAGATCGATCCGAGCGGCTGTTTTTATTTAGCCACGAGCTCCTTCTGAAAAACATGTAGTAGCTAAAAACTGCTGAAAGCGAACCGCGGTCCGACTTTATAATTGACGTTAATAACCACAAAATGATATTACATCACAAAAAATATTTTTTCCACAAAATATAATTAATTTTCTTTTATAGCTGAAACCTTTTTAGTAAAACTTCCTGTACTGATATTAATTAGAATTTAATTTTCTTCAGAAAAAGGTTTCTTTATCGTTGAAAGAGAAGGAGTTGTTTTTTTTATTCATCTTGTTATTTTGTCTTTGGTACGTACTCGTGTAGAAGTTTCGACTAATGCCTCCAACGAAGTTTGTTTTTTTATTACAAGGAATTTGGGAGCATTTAAACATAATAGATTGCCATAGTTATGACAGGACGTTACAGGGAGGATTTATTGTCTTTCTCAGACAAGAAGAATAAAAAACTTGGGGTATTCGTCTTGTCATAAAAGCGAGGAATTCACTAGGGTCTGATTCTACTGTCAGTTTCTGCAAACCTTAATTTGGGCACAAATAAAACCCCACAAAAAAGTTGCAACAAGGACGTGATTGCAAATTACAGATCTGCTCTACCATAGGCATCATAAATATAGAAAAATACATCTAGGTAATGAGAATAATAATCCAAACAAAAAAGAAAAGTTTTCTTTATAATACAAAATACATACCTCATTCCCAAAAGTCACTAAGCCAGAAATTCACAAAAACGAAAAGCAAAGGCTCAATCATTTTGGTCTAGCATATTTTTAGCCAACACACTCGGCACAAAAGCACACCTAAGAGAAAATGATCCTGCTTCCCCCCTCCTTAATTACGCCCCCCTCTGGGGTCAAAGCCCCTCGGCCGTAATTATTCCAACCCCCCATTTCTACCCCTTATTTCAACCACCCAGTTATTTTGCTCAGACAGGGAAAAAAGACTTTCAATCATAGATGTCTTCAGTAGATGAATCATTGATGATTGTGTGAGAGAAACGTTCAAAGTGAATATGTTGACGCTCACCCCCTCGGGGGTTAAGCAGGGATTAATCAGGGGTGAATTCGCGGTGTATGGTTGAAACTCATCTATTCGTTGACCAGATAATCCATGTATTATGCCTTAATTTCATGCTTTGGTAGTGAAGATGATTATGTTCTTGAGCCTAATAACTATTTTTGTAGCGGAAAGATAATGCGGTAGCTTTTACTTGCTATCTTCTGAAATAATTTATCAGAAACAAACCGAATGTTGATATTGCATTTAAACTTAACTGTTTATGACTGATATTATTAGGTTGTGATTAAAAGTAACATAACATCACGCCTGTAATCCTCGAAAGGTTAGGAAGAGGTGTACATAATAGTAAACCCACATTTGGCCGGTTATGTTTTAAGTCCATGTAATAAAGGGCGACTCTATTGCCATCAAGCGGGCACAAATATTATCCAGACTCCGTGGCTGATACTGAGAAATGCCCGATGGGAAAACCCAATAACAGTTTGCCCAGCCCGGGAATCGAACCCAGAACCTCATTTCCGCTTCAAAAAGACATGATTATAAATTAATTGCGTTCGGTTTCAAAGTATAAAACATGCCTCGTGCTCTTTTTGATTACAAACGTTATCATGAAAATCAAATCAATCAATCCTATGACACATACAAGTGGAAACACGGAATCTACCCCAAACTACCCACCTTTTTACAAAAAAAAACCGTATAAATCAAGCTACTACACAAAATGTCTGACTAGAAACGACGACTCAACTCGCAGCTGATATAGTGCAGTGCTTCAACAATTTACTTAGCATGTCTTGGCAAGGTAGCACACTCTACAGAGGTTTTAAAAGAAAATTTAAATTATGTCTGTCGACGAATTTTCTAACGATGTAAATTCTTGTTAATGTAGGATAAAGTGGATGTTTAAGTGGGAAAGATGGGTTGTGATCGTGTGGAGCTCGGGGTTTTATAAGATATATGGTCACAAAAATGGATAATAGTATTGGTGTTGTCTTGATAGAGTTGTCATGACGACCAATTTTTTTAAATAGCTACCATGTTCCTGATTTTGCTTTATATAAGGTCACATTAAAATAGATGGACACATTTAACACTGCGTTCAGTACGTCTAAACAAAGACATCCAAGCAAAAAAAAAACACTGACTAAAGTGATTTTATTTTGACCTAAAATCATTGGGTAACCAACATTTTTAGTGTATTTTCGTTAGCTGATTTTTTTTTAGTAAGTATCTAATGCGTTTTCTTATTTTGTTACCTTTGTCCTTATTTTTTTGTGTTCTGAATGATTTCTAAAAGTTTGTCTATCTATTTTAATGGGACCTTATAATATGCTTTGCTTTATGATAGGCGACCAGCTGCTAATGAACTAAGCTATAGTATTATTATCGTAAGGCTTAAATACAAGCCCAAAAGCTTAGCTTTCCCTTATATCCCTACTCTTCATGACTGCCAGTTGTTCGAGCTACGAAGCTACTCATTGAAATTCCGAGCTGTGTGGCTACGGCCTTACGTGTAGAAAAATGATAATCATAATGGAATAGAGATCTAGAGTATTTTCAACCAATTTTATTATTAGGGTACGTCCTAGATGAAGTAATATTCACAAGCTTATGTTAAATAACTTTGTTTGCTTTCTGTTTCTTTGTTAATTATTGTAATTTATTTATTTATTTATTTATTTATTTAGGATCTCCAACAAAGGATATACACAAAATAATACACAAATAATCGACGACAAAAGTATTACGTAGGTGTACTCCTTCACTTACAGGAGACCACAGCATGCGTAATAAGATGTATAACTAAGCTAACAAAGTTATAATAGCATTTAAACATTCAAATAAAATTAAAACACAACACATTAATTAGTACTAAAATTAAATTAAAAAAATAAAATAATTAACAAAGTCATAATAGCAATTAAAAAAAAATGAAACACATTTGGAAATACTGTTGGAAAAATAAAAATTAAAAATAAATTAACAAAGTCATAGCAACAATAAAAAAAATCAAAAATCAAAAACATATTTGGCAATAAAATTGGGAAAATTAAAATAGTAATTAACAAATAATTAACAAATACATAATTTTTTGAGGCATTTTTTATAATTGGTGTTATACCGTTATACATAAAATTGGTATGCTTTTATTGCATAATTAACAATGTTTTATGACATGTTATGTTCCAAGTGTGGATCCACCTTGACACATTTAACCATTTTTGCTTTTTAAATGGTACATTAATTTTTACTTTTTTGTTCTGGTTTAACTTACCTAGATTAAAACTAGCTTCATAATATCGTAGTTCGAAGCCTACGTAATATAGTCTATCTTCATATCAAGATAATAATAGACATATTATTACGATATGAAAGCCGAAATAAAGATAATTACATGACAGATTGCCTTAGGGATTTGCCGACTCGCTCGGATGATACTACACAGATTGTAATCTAAGATAGTCAGTAGAATAGGGAAATATATATTGAGAAGATAGTAATACCAGGATATCATTTGAACTATAAAAGGAAATGGGAGTTTCACTTTACCGATTTTCTGTTACCATTTGTACAATAAAATATAACCAAAAAATAGGCTATCCTAGAAATTCAATAAATTAGAACTAGAAATTCAGTATAAATTATAATTAAAATAAGAGTGAAATTTTGTATTTACGATTTTTTATCATTTGTTGTTATAGCAGCAAAATAAATAAATACACAGTCTGTGAAAATTCCAACTGTCTACCTAGTATGGATCATGAGATATAGCCCGTTGACAGACAGACGTACAGACAGCGGGGGCTTAGTAATAGGGTTCCGTTGGGTTACCTTTCGGGTACGGAACCCCAGAAAGGATGAAATACTTTGCCCAGCACTTGACAAAAAAACAAATATTCTAAAACTAAAAAAAACCTTATAAAAAACTTACCAAGCTACATTTTACCGAACTTCAGCCTTTTTATCTGCAACACTCAAGCGAACCAGGCGAGTAGTGTTTAATATATTTTTCTTACAGCGTACACGAAAATCTTATATAACTGAGGTGTAGAACATAAATTACAAGCATGACAAGTTAATTTATTGCCTTCTCCTATAAATTAGTAGGTTGTTATTTTACGTAATAATGTGGTAATAATAACGTACTGTTGAGAACGGTCTACGTGGCTACGGCGTAGCTGCCGCCTACGACTGCTACGGCGTAGCGGCCGCCTACGACAGCTACGCGGTTCGTAGCAGATTGTTTTTGCTCGTGTAATTCTTTGTTCTAGCATATTATTATGCTTTTTATGTCTTCTTTACTTTGTTTAGTCTAGAAAAGGTATTGATTGTTTTACTTAAGCAGATCAAAGTCACAAATATTATAGTCGAGTTTCTGAATTCTGATAATTAATAAATCAAAATCAAAATCAAAGCATTTATTTTAAGTAGGCCAGTTACAGGCACTTTTGAATTGTCGAAACAAATATAGTTATTACTTGGAGTAATAACTACATAAACGTAGTTCGATAGATTTGACTACTAATTAGTGTTTCAACTATGCATACTCTGATATAAGCCAAAGCGTTATGATTGTAATTAGTTCAAATTGAACCGTTGAACCTGCAATAATATAACGGATTTATTCAGTATTGATTATTATTTATTCAATATTATTTCGAACTTATCTAGTTTAAATTCCAACAAAACGAAAATAAAATGCGTTTCTTCTGGAAGTACAGGTATGAAGTATGTTATTTTACGCGTAAAACCATATTCAGTTTAGATTCTAATAAGTCGTTTCCAATTCAAATAAACACTAACAGACAGAAAGACGATTTTAATCGACTTAATAAACGGAACCCCATGTTACAATAATATTATTTAAAGAACAACAACACCTATCCACAATGCTGAATATATTTACAATCCCAAACTCTCGAGAAAAAGATCTCTTATTCGTATGAATGCTGCGATCGTCTCGAAAGCCGGGAACACGTACCGGTGATGCGTTGAATTTAAACATTAGTTTAGAGCAATATATTTCTATTGCCACCAGTTCTGCCAGACTTGCTAACTGGCTACCGGTTTGTTGAGAAAGTTTTGTTTCGGTAAATCGGTAATGTAGATAATCTTCATGTGATTATTAGACGTTTGTGTGGAGTGCTAAATATAGCTGTACATATTTATTGTGAACTAAGTGTACAATGTTCACCAACATTGTTATGTTATGTTAGTTCTTATGACTTAGCAGCCTTTTACAAGCATTGCAATTATAATTTGCCAGCCCTTATCATCCTAAATTAGCATGCATTAAACATTATATGAAGCATAGTCTTTACATGAATAAAGAACTTGGAGTCTTGTTCATAATTTGGAATATATTATAATAGTTTTCACAATAACGGTGAAAGAAGAAAAAATTGTGGCATAGAACATTTCTTTTTATGTTAGCCTTTTAGAAATTTGGTGTTACATTATTAATTATTGATGCAAAGGTAAATTTTGAAATATAACAGTAATTCTTAGGCCAAAAACAAATATTATTACATAACCCAACACATCATTTGTGGACAGCATTAACATCCCATTTCAAAATTCAAATATTCATTTATGTTACGTAAATACCATCAAGCAAAACCCAATTCTTTCCTCCATCTCTGATTGCCTATAATCGAATGAAAACATCAGAATTTCGTCTCCTATCTCAACATCCATGGTCCCATCTTATAAATAGGTACAGTCTCGAACACTAATATACATACGCTTTGATAAATACAAAAGCGGTTTCCTCGTGAAATATATATTGTAACTTTAACTATATTATTATTATTTTTATAAGTTTATGAACTATAATTTGTATGAATGATTATTTTTATACCGACATAATTATGGATGCCTTTGTTAACGTTGCTATAAGTCTAAATAAAGTTTTGTATATTGTATTTTACACTGGCTACGTCTCTCAATGAACACTCTAGTCACAGACAAAAAAAAAACCTAGGGAATTTCGCTTCTCAATTTTTATTTAATTTTCTTTATTGTTTTGTGAGTACATAGATGAATAAATGAAATAAGACCTACGTATCTGATAACAGAATGACTTCGAAAATACTATATTCGTAACAATATGTTTTTGTTAACATGTTAATATTGGTGACTGTACCATCCCATCTTGACTATTCCTCGAAAATATTTAAAAGGCAAAATATCAAACAAAAGACGAGCAGTATCAGTTTTCAATATCCATTGTGTCGGGGAATGAAGTCCCGACCTTATCTCAGATATCGGATCGCTGATTGAAATCGACTAGTTCGATGTTCACTGCGGTGTTTTTTCAATATTTCCTGAGATTGAAATTTGTTGGGCAAGCAATGGAATGCAAATATTTTATGTGCTCGTGAGATTTTTTAGATTAGATGCGGGGTGGCTTAATTGCTTTTTTTCCCTTTTATGTTTTCTTAGGATGTCTTCGATTGGTTGGTTTGTACCACTTTCCTCCTTAGGATGAGTATTGATTTTTACTTCGTTCACTTTTTAATTGAAGTTATCGATGATTCGATAAGATAAACAGAACCTATACAAATAATAGGTAAAATATTTTCAATATTCGTTCCTTAGTTACGTTTGTAATAGACACGTTATAAATTATTTTGTTCTGAAAATATTCTGACGATTTGATCAAGAAAAGCATTTTCTTTCTGGCCTCCATTAATTTTGTTTACAAACAATATGCAATTATTTAATAATAAAAACTTAGAAATATATTAAGTGGCGTTTTGTAGATCTGGTAAAGAATGCCACTAATTCAAGTGGCATTTGCCAGCTGCTTCAGTGGTGTCAAAGGTAGGGGCAAATGCGATTGATTTTGAGGCCTTCACCACCAGATAAATGAGAAAATACTGAATACAGGCTGGTGGGGGTAGGCCAGAATAAACCCTCCCTAATCACATAGAAAAAGCGCGTAAGTTATATGTATGTTTATTACGTAGTTAGTTATAAAAAAATGATAACCTTACGCTGCATTGCCCAGGGACTACAATACATAAACTGCATCTAAACCCCAGCACTGACGTCCGACCGTCCGTCACGTCACGTCAAAGATGTCACATCACGTCAACGTCATTTTCTGCAAGATTACACTTGAGGACACTGCGAGCGGTTGCCTAATGAAGCCGGGGCGGTTCACACTCGCTCCGCTAACCCATGTAATTGGATGTGTTAACTGGCATGTGGACACGGCTTTAGAATTTCTACGTGTTGTGTGTAATAGGATTTAAAGATTTGTGTTGCTTTTTATTTTTCGGGGTTGATTAATTTTAAATGCCATGCTATTTATGTTCGCTATTATGACTGGATAGAGGCAAGAGGATAACAAGCAGTGTTGTATAGAAGAAGTAAACGTTTTGTACAAAACGAGTATTTTCAATCTTATATGTATATAATGGTAAACTGACTGACTGACTGACTGACTGGGTGATATATCAACACACAGCCCAAACCGCTGGTCCTAGAGACATGAAACTTGTAGGGTGTGTTCTTTGTGAAGGGTAACCAGTACCCACTAAGAAAGGATTTTTGGGAATTCCACCCCTAAAGGGGTAATATAGGGGATGGAAGTTTATATGAATGTCCGTCAGTTTTGAAGTTAGGATCATCAAATTGTGTGTTTAGGCTGACGATTGAAAATTAATTTATACGTGTCTCAGCGTTTTTGATAATTCTATCCCCGAAGACCACATACACGCGGGCGAAGCCGCGGACAAAAGCTAGTTTAATATAATCGTTTGAATTTGTGATATGTTTACTCAACGCGTTCATGCTAGTCCCAAATAATAAACAGTTTAGAAGGCTGTCTGGTTTGAAAATCGACAGATTATAATAAAATCTTAACTTCATTAAGTAAGTATTTGAGTAAGTCGTGGTTTCGAACCCAGGCAGGGGCATTACTTTGTGTAATTTATTTCATCACCACTGCTCTCAAAACGGTGAAGGAAAACATCGTGAGGAAACCGGCATGTCCTAGAACCTAAAATTCGAAGGCATGTGACATCTACCAACCCGCACTGGGCCCGCGTGCTGGATTATAGCCCATTCCCTCTCATAGAGAAGAGGCCTGTGTCCCAACAGTGGGAACATTATAGGCTGCTGCTATGCTATGCTATGCTTAACTTCATATTCTAAAACGAAAGTAATTCGTCAAGCAATAAGCTTGCCCTTGTTTACATGGAAACTGACAAAAAGAGGGCGTGCTAAACATCTGCGTAAATCTTCGGGGTACGAAATGTCATTTCTCTAATCATAGTTCTGAAGAAAGTGTTTGTATAACCCGCTCCCACTTTTGGGACACAGGCTTCCTCTCTGTGGGAGGAAATAAACTGTTAACCACCTCAAGAGGCAGTTTATTGAACGCAAAATGTCTTCAAATTAAACCGGGTTGTGGAGGTCAGATAGGCAGTCGCTCCATGTAAAATACTGGTATTCTGCTGCATCCGGTGAGACTGGAAGCCGACCCCAACAAATTTAGGAAAAGGCTAGGTAGATGATGAAATGTCTTCAAATTTTGAGTCCGTCACGATGCATATTCCTTAACTATTTTCAAGTATAAACAAACAGTAAAACCGGATCAATATTATAATCGTTCAACATAAAATACAGCTTCATCTTCCACTATGGTTGAGCGAAGAACTTCAAATCAGCTTGAGAGCGGTTCCAATTAATGTCCTATTGTGATGCAGCTCCTAAGCCTGCCATTGACGTTGCAAGACTTCTGTAATCTTCAAGAGAGCCATCTCTTTATATTGCCTTGTGGTAATAAAATAAGATCTCGAGTTGCTTGGAATAAAGGTGGTAATTTATTAGCTATGACAGTGGATTAGACCGTGGGAAAACGGTTTTGATATTTGGGATGCAAATTTACTCACAAATTAATGTCCGAGTACTGAACCACTCGTCAGACTTCTCTAGTTATCTTTGAAATCTCATCAAATAGGTAGAGCCGAAGTTATGGTTACCTTTCACTGATTTGTGTGAAATATTGCATAATTATGAAACAGACCCAGTGTAATATTGATGTAATTAAACCAATAATTATGGAGGCTTGTCAAAACAAAATGCTGTAAATTGTAAATTGCCATAATTCCACGATATAGAAAAATTACGAATAGTTTATTTGCAGTAAATATAATATATTGTGTCTAACGGAAAGGGTGTAATCATATGAAAGGATATGCTGCAGACCATCAACCTGACCAACTTTCTCCATGGCTCCAAAGTTGTTCAGTTTGATGCTCTGCAGCATATCCTTTCATATGACTATAGCCTTTCTGTTACACCCTGTATTTATTTATTTATTTAACACTTCAAGCACATAAGTACAGAGGCGGACTTAATGCCATAGGCATTTTCTACCAGTCAACCTTTGGGTGATGCAGAGACAAGCAGTGGTAGGTGTAAATCTGAAAATAATTTTAAATAATAATAAGATTAACTACAAGGATATATAAAATACTATAAATATATATCAAATACTATAAATATATATCAAAATTTAAATTAATGTAAATAAACATTTCCACGAATATACCAAAATAAAAACACAAACCATGGGGAAAACATTACCGTTGTGACGAAACTGCCAGCTTCTTCCGAATGTACTCACGAACTTTAATTTTAAAAGATAAGCGATTGGTTGCCATCCTGATTGTATACAATATTCTGGAGGACTTCATTCACGTTTGAAATGACTGCAATTGTTAAGTAATTCTTATATGACTATGGCCGCAAATTGAACTATAATCTTTGTACAATTCTAAACAGCGTCGATTTTTTTGCAAACAATCACCACCAATATCATATGAAGACATTATTTAAAAAACCACCTTTGTCATGATATGAAATAGTTACAGAGTTAGTGACAGTTTTGGTTTTTTTTTTATAAACCGCCTATGACTGACGTGACTGCTTTTTGCCGAAATCATAGTTGACTATTTGTTGAAGAAATATGAATTGTGATCGGAAAGCTTACGAATTCCTCTACAAGATGGCGTAACTAACTCATATCATTAAATTTTTGACAAAGGTGTTTTTTGAAATAATGTTTTCATATCACACCGGAATCACCCACTGCTGGGTATAGGCCTCCCCTTTTTCTACCACACTAACCGGTTTTGCGAAAAAAATCGAAGTGAAAAAAAAACTCCTCCCCTAAGCTATGTAGTTAAAATGTACAACTTTTGTCCATTTTGTCCACACCAATGCTTACTGGTAATATGAATCAAAGCCAAGTTAACACACGTAAGGTTGTCTAGTCACATAGTGTAATTTGTGATGGAGACTGATGACCGCGAGTGACCTCATCACGTCATAGCCCGCTAGTATGATGAATAGGCACGGTTAGCAAAAACTATTACATTATTATCTGCCCGATTAGTGTATTTCCACAAAATGAGTGTGAACCCCCCCCCCCCCCCGCCCCCCTGACGAAATGTGATAGGAGCCAATATGTAAACACTTAACAACTTTTAAAAGGGTTTTCTCCTACTGTTTTGATTAAAATTTCGTGTTGTTACGAACATAGTTTTTTTTAACTCATTTTATGAAAAAGATTCTATCTCCAAGTTACAATCGTTATTTCTCGCGAAAATTGCTTTTAAATTTAGAAAAGTGTATACATATTGGTATCCGTGACTGTACACAACTGCTTAACCCCTTTTTTTTTTTTTTCCGGATGGGAAATCATCAAATGACCCCCCCCACTCTGGGCGGAGCAGAAGGGAGTGTCAGACTTGTACTGACTAAAACCCATCCATGTTCCTTCTTTGCCCTTTGTGTTCCAGGGCCACGGTATCTCTTTCGAACAGTCCCGCAGCCCTGGCAGGCATCGGCCCTTGCGGACCCCTACTTATTTGCTGACATCTCTTTGAGGCGCACGTGGAACACGAACGCGCCGTCGACACGGCCTGTCGTCATAAGACGGCCGGACGGCGAGCTGGCCCATAACTCGCCGTCCACAGGCCCGCGCCTACGGTGGCCGGGAGCCACCACGTGACCCCCAACGCCCAGGGCGTCTCCCGCGGCGATTGGGACGTGAGGTTCTTTCCCTCTCACGTCCCGCCACCTCCTTCACTAGCATGACTGCTTCGCAGAAGGAGGTGACGGCTTCCCATTCCCTCTCGCTCCGGACCATGGCTTGAACCAAGGCCGGACGCGAGAGATCGCCGCCGCCAATCGCCGCTACGAGGACACGGCGGTGCTCCGCCCAAGTGGGGCAGACCTCCACGGTGTGCTCCACCGTGTCCTCCGGACGATCCTCGCAGTGGAAACACCCGGGCGTTTCCTCCCGCCCGATTCGGTGCAGGAACCTCCCGAAACAACCGTGTCCGGTGAGGACCTGCGTCAGGCGGTAAGTGAGGGCGCCGTGGCGCCTCTCTAGCCACTCCTCAAAGAGGGGACTTATCGCCACTATGGTGGCGTGCCCTACTGCTTAACCCCTTACAACAATTTTGAGCGTGATATTAATATGTAATTTGTCAACAAAATCGTAGTCAAAATCGTGTTTACAAAAGCTAGGTAGTCTTAAACGTGTCTTAGTTACCGGTTATCATGAATCAAAGTTGACTTTATCTAGTCTCTTAGTATAATGTGTGATAGTGAGTGATGGGCCGCGACCGACCTCATCACGTCACTGCTTGCTAGTATGATGAATTGGTACGGTTAGCAAAAACGACTGGTTAGATTAATTGTTATTAGGTGTTGGAGTTACGCTTCTGTGCCTGGCTTTGTGATCTTGTCGATTATAGAGAATTATTGGGCTGTGGCCCAGATACTACAATACTGAAATAGATATTATTTTATCTCATCATCATTATTAACTGAAAGAATTAGTTACTTAACAGCAAAAGTTACACGCGATAACGTAACATTCTTGTAGGTTGACTCTTAGTATATCTTGTTAAAGTGGCTTAAAGTCACCCAAAGGGCAATGGAGAGGGCTATGCTCGGAGTTTTCTTGCGGACATCCGCAAGAGAACCAAGGTTACCGACGTAGCCCGAAGAATTGCCAAACTTAAGTGGCAGTGGGTAGGGCACATTGCTCGTAGAACGGATGGCCGATGGGGCCGAAAAGTTCTGGAGTGGGGAGCGCGAACTGGAAGCCGTTGCGTTGGAAGACCTCCCACTAGGTGAACCGATGACCTGGTGAATGTTGCAGGGATCCGCTGGGTGCGAGTCGCACGGGACCGGTTAATGTGGCGACTCTTGGGGGAGGCCTATGTCCAGCAATGGATGTCTTTCGGCTGAAATGATGATCATGATGATGATGATATCTTGTTAAACAAACATATATACTGAACTTAACCAATTGACATCTATCTATCTACCAAGGTATAGCTCCCTAAATACCTAATGGCATTGTATGACTGATCGCACTCTCAATAGGTACAGTCAACCAAACTTGCGTCTGACCACCCCGTAAGGACTATTCCTGCTTGCAGCGCTCGGCCGCTATAAACACTTAAAAACTTTCTCTTCATTGGTCCTTGGTCGAAAAAGGGTGATCAAACATCTGTAATCATTAACAGAGCCTGAGATTTTTTTAAACAACATTTTATAAAAAAGCTCGCATTTTATATTTACTACTATTGGTCAGCACAAAAGGGGCGGTAAATAGATGTCGTCATCGTGTGCATGGGGTTTTGTTTTAAAAATGAGTAGACGCAGCTTTGATCGACTGTACTTACTCTGACTGATCTACCGCGTCACCCGCTAGGGTATGGGTACAGCAAGCAAAATCATGCTCGCTAAATTAATTATATAAATTAATGCCAGTAATGGTTCCAGCTTTGTGTGAATCAGTTTCTAAGTTATAGACTGGAAATGATTCATATAGATTCTAGATTGTAGGTCAAGTTTAATACACTGGTAACAAAAGTTGTGTGTTTTCTAGTTATTGAAATTAATGGCCTTTCTGGGTGCTCTGGGTTATTTGTGGTGGTATGACCATAACGGAATTCATTGAACCACTTATTTACCATTCCGTTAGGCGGAGCAGATTCCCTATAATACTTTTTCGGTTTATCTTGCGTCTGTTTAATTGTTTTACCACGTAAAAAGTAGTGTTGAATTGGCGCTCTCAATTATTTTTTCTCCATTTTCCAAGAATGTTCCGACCGCAATTACCTTTTTGTCGATAAAACTTTTATTTTTGCGCCGGTTAAAAAATAAAAATGACTGCTTAGTAAGAAGGTTTAAATTTAGAAACAAAAAGAAATTATGAAAAATGATTTTATTTAACCTTAAAAGTCACGGAAAACCGCCGTCGTAATTATACAATACGCACATGAATCTGAAAAATCATAGGAGCGTGCCTTGAGTTTCAACTCGAGACCTATGACTTGGCAGTCGGACGGTCACACCACTAGGCTATCACTGCTTTTTTATAATTAATAGCAACAAATATTTATTTGTATTCCCTTATATACATTCTACTACTTCTGAATCCTACTGAACCGTACACAGCCGTATTTATCTCCACTAAAAAAAAAGAAGAACTGGTGACACCCTAAATTAAAGCAAATTGCGTCCATTACTTACAAACTGCATTCAACAGTGCACTGCAAAAGATTTATTAAACACTTAGCAAAAAATTTGCATTTTTTTGCTGACCGTTCTTTTTTCTGGAGAATTTATACTAACATCATCTACGTAGCTTTTCCTAAGTGGTCGGCTTCCAGTCTAACCGGATGCAGCAGAATACCTAGTCACATAACTTTTGGTAAGACTGGTTGTCAGACTTTCTGGCTTCTGACTACTATCTAAAATCTAAAGATGATCGCGGGAAGCAACAGCTTAATATGTTTTCCAAGGCACTGTCTCAGTACATTAAAGATGGTCGACCATCCATGGATCGACCGTGGCAAGCGCTACTTAACCTTGAAGATCGACCGAGCCCCTCGTTCGTCTTAATAAACATTATTATTTATCCTTGTAGGTGGATAGGGGTGTGACTGACGTACCGACCATCCTCCATCCTTCCAGCAATTATGATTAATACGGATGGGTCTTTTATATCTGATATAAATGAGGTTGTTGGATAGGCTTGGATAGAATATGTTTTATTAGAGGTATTGGTTGCTTGGGGTGAATGACTGATAAAGGACCTTCTAGTAATTTCTTATGACTATACTTCATCTATTTATGTGTCGGACAGCCAGAATGCACTGGACATAATTATTTAAAGATTCTCTTGGTAGCAATAGGCTCGCCCCTTATTACATGGGACTTAAAGATGACATGAGATATATTTTAATTCTGTTACTTCTTTCTGTTACTTCTAGTGAACTTACGCTCATTTTCACCTGCCAGACCAGTTATCAAGACTCCGTGCTTGTATAAAGTAATTCCTGATGTAAAACGCATTACACATGGGAATCCAACCCAAGAACTCATTCTCAATGATAAGACAAAACATGTATTGTGGTTGAAAAGCATCATCACTAATTCAGCCTTAATAAGTAATTGACGCCAAGCTGGCGATTTTACTACAGCTAAAGAAAGTTATGCCTAAAAATGGGGAGGTATTAATAAAAATAATTAATTAATTATTTTTTAATTGTTATTGGGTTTTTCCATCAGGAATTTCTGAGTAGCAGCCGTGGAGTCGGGATTTGTGCCCGGTTGATAGTAACAGTCTCGCCCCTTATTACATGGGACTTAAACATAACTGGCGAAATGTGCGTGTACTATTAGCGTTCTACACCTCTACCCTTCGAGCGTGAGGCGTGGTTTTATGTTATTTATAATAAGAACACCATAGCACTGTCATATAAAATTCAAATAAAATAACATCAAAAATCGGCATTTCAGTAACCATGCATATAGCAGGTATGCATAACATTGACATAATTTATATTAGAGACAAGAAGAAAAAAAAAGTGTGTCCAGTAGACCTAAATCCAGAAAACTACAAAAATAAAACTATTTGAGCTATACGGGGTGTAACAGAAAGGGTTTAGTCCTATGAAGGGATATGCTGCAGACCATCAAACTGAACAACTTTCTCCTTGGGTCCAATATCGTATATGCGAAAAAATTATCAGCTGTCCCATACAAAATTTCATAACATGCTCGACCCAAATGTATGGGACAGCTGATAATTTTTTCGCATTTACGATATTGGAACCATGGAGGAAGTTGTTGATGGTCTTCAACTTATCCCTTCATATGACTATATCCTTTCTGTTACACCCTGTACAGACGTACATATTTCGCACTGTTGTTGTTATGTCTTTTGGTAGCTGATAAAGCCTGAAGTCCTCGTTAGTGAGAACGTCTAATTGATTTTATTAAAACTTTTAGGTTGCGTTCTTGTCAAAGCAATCGCCGTACGAAAAACGGCGCTTTCTAGTATTTTAAATAATCGTGTGACATATGAACGCGACCGATCGCTTTTGTTAGGACGCTGGAGTAACAATAGTTATAATAAATTGACTTTTTTGATCACAATAGCCTCCAGAATTTTCTGAAACATAATAATATAACCATAAAGTAAGACAATAAAAAAACACCTTAGTTTTAATAAACCCGTGATAAATGTTCTCTCACATCATTTTTAACAACACAAAAGGGACAAACGCAACCTGTAATAACTCACACGGATTTTATTATACGTCGGTAAACAAATATCAAATATAAGGAGCCGACCTTTCGGTACTTTACCCTAAAACGATACACTTGAAAATTGAACCTTACATCTTAAAAGATACGGTACGAATTGCCAAAAAAAACTGATAGTTCAGCCGCCCGAAGTTGTCAGCGTGATTTAGTACAGGCAGGGTGGATGAAAAATTGTCCGCCAAGCGCACAAATCATCCGCGCGCCTATACCGATAGACGGACAGACAATAATTTAGAGTTTGCCGATATTTATCCCCTGTCCGACGTTAGATTGGGACGATAATTGGTGTTGCTACACTTTCGTTTAGGATCGTGCCGATTATATGGGCTTTGGGATATTTATTAGACTTTATTCTTTACATTTAGAGGACGTAATAGCAATTATTTTGTGTTATTCTGGCTAGACTTAGAGCTTTGTCTTCTTCATTGTGAAGAGGGATAATTCTAGAAAGATATATACTTAGCCTGACTTATTTGTAACAGATAAAGAAGAGGACATTTGTTTTAGTATATTTTGCGACTCTTTTTAGGGTTCCGTACTTGAAGGGTAACCAACGGGACCCTATCACTAAGCTTCTGATTTCCGTCCGTCCATCCATCCGTCTTTCTATCAGCAGGCTCTATCTCATGATCCGTAGTAGGTAGACAGTTGAAATTTTCACAGAATATGTATTTCTTTTGCCGCTATTACAAAATTAAAGGGGGCTCCCCTACTGCGATGGTACGCAACCCGACATGCGCGAGTCCGACTCGCACTTGGCTTTTTTTTTATTTTTATTAGGACTGAATGATAAGAAACATTGCTGGAGGATGATTGTCGACATACTTTTGTATAATGTAGTTTATGTACTCATTGTTACTCTTTGACAGTCGTTAGGTAGTCAGTGGCCAAAAAAGTCTGACAGCCAGTCTTACCAAGGGGTATCGTATTACCCAGTACTATCTGGGTTGTGGAGGTCAGATAGGCAGTCGCTCCATGTAAAATACTGGTATTCAGCTGCATCCGGTTAGACTGGAAGCCGACCCCAACATAGTTGGGAAAAGGCTAGGCAGATGATGATGATGTACTCATTGTTACATAAAATCTATTGTGAAATAGCGTGAGTGAAAAATTATGACTTTCGTCATTTGTTTCATGTAACGTCGATTAGAACGACTTATCACAATTACGCTACCTGAACAAAACATCATTTCTCTACTTACACGTATTTAGTGTGTTATCTTTGAATAATCCATGCGTCAAATAAAAAAAAATAAAGAGCGTGACAACAAAAAGTAACACTTTTTTAATCTGCTTCTTTTTAGTTTTCGTAATGTAGATGGAATAGGCCTACATAAATATCAATTAATAAATCATATTCTTCACAGCGAATAAGTAAAAAAAAACAGATTTTTATGACAGAACGATTAACTATTTCATTAAATAGAATCAATTGATATTAATATCTAAACATACACTGTCTAACAAAATAACAGTACATACTAACGTAAACTAAACCATGCACATCTGCGCCAAGTTTGCATTACATACGGTCTCGGGATGTTGCTCCAGACCAGCTGCCGAGTGTCCTGTGTTTTTACTATAAACACTAGTGTCCTATGTTATATGTCTCCTGTTACAGGCTGCAACCTTAGCTCTAGCCCCTTGTGACTAGCTTAAACTTGTATTAACATGTGTATTAGACGTAATGCAAAGTTTGAGATCTTTTAGTTTTGTATTATAAAGGAGATTGTCAATATTCATGTCTCTAGGCAAAGATGTAAACACTGATATTACCCATTACCTAAAATAACATGAATAATATCACGCCTGTAAACCCCGAAGAGTTAGGCTAACGCCCACATTGTGTTATGTTTAATTCCCTTGTAGGTAATAGTGGGCGAGCCTATTGCCATCAACTGGACACAAATCCATACTCCGTGACTGCTACTGAGAAATGATTACAAAAAACAATAGCAATTGCCGACCCGGGAATAGAATTTAGGACCTCATGCTCAGCAGTCACGCTTGCGACCACTCGAGCAACGAGGCAGTCCTACCTATGAATGTGCCTATTAAAGTAAATATCGTCATTTATCTATATTTAAAACCCTCGTAAAGTCTTAAATACGGCAAAACAAATCTTTTTATTCTTTAAAACAATTTTTGGATACTATAGCAGACGCTCGAGAACGCAAATGCCCAATTTAATTTTTGTTCGAAGAAAAATAAAAATAAAACCGGCCAAGAGCGTGTCAGACCCGCGCATGAAGGGTTCCGTACCATCGTAGTAGGTGAGCCCCCTTTCATTTTTATTATTTGTTGTTATAGCGGCAACAGAAATACATATTGCGTGTAAATTTCAACTTTCTACCTATTATGGATCATGAGATACAGCCCGCTGACAGACAGACGTATGGACGGACAGCGGAAGCTTAATAATTTTATTTTATTTTTTTATTTGGAACAAAAAACAGTTATACGTTACAATAATAATAATTAGCTTAGGTATAATAGTAAACAAACGCATAACCCACACTATTGTCCACGGAATCATATAGATTTTAAAAGAAATAAGGAAACGGACGTATACAGAAAGGGACAGTTAGAAAATAAAAATAAACCGGAAGGGTCTCACTAACCAACTCTAGACAGCGCTTCCTGTCCAGATCTAGTTTGTAGTCACCAATCAAATCACAACACAGCATCAGCAAGAAGCAGTCATCACTAAGGATGACCGGAAAGTAAGTCATAAGCCAGTTTTCTAAATTTGCTCTGATTAAGAGCGAAAATATCTAAATTTAATAATAGAGTCCCGTCGGTTACCCTTCGGATGCAGAGCTCTAAAAAGCAACTCAGCTTTAGTAAAACGATACCCTCTCGTCAATACTTTCCTTGGGCTATTAAAATCCTTTCTCCTTATTGCCCCCGTGTACCAGCAATATGTTTGCAGTGTCCTGTTCAAACTGTGTGTCATGTAAACAGGCCTTATAGCTTGAAATGTAGCCTCTGTTACTCGTTTGTGAGGACATTTTTAGTTCGTTTGGCGTCTTTTGGGTGATTTGAGTGTCAAATCGACGAGCGATCCATGAGCTACTCCTAGAACAATAGACAATAATTATTCAAGGAGGAGTTCGTGGTTAAATAATAACAGCCGCTCGGGTCGATCTTTAGGTTAAGCCGTTATTGCCTAGGTTGGTCTATGGATGGGTGACCACCCATTACATACCGAGTTTCCGCCGTGCCTCGCAAAACAAGTTAACCCATTAATTTGAGCTTAAATGTTTGTAAAAGCACCCACGATACAGGAGAAATTCCTAGTGTGGGGCAACGTTTTTATAAAAGAAAAAAAAAATTAAATCTCAATTTCAGTTAAAATAACCTAACACAAACGCGCTTCCCCTAACTAAGTAAAGTCGCAAGTTTCAGTATACTCAACATGAAGTTTGCATACGGGAAGAGCTCGTGAAATGTGAGCCCCGGCCGCCTCCAATGTGCTCTTATTAAAACTTGATACTTGCTACTCTGTTCAATGTACTAGGTTAGTACCTCGATCATCTTTGTGTTAAAACTTGGGTGGGTTTAGTCTTTGTTTAAAGGTTAAGTGCGTTTTCTGATATTTGAGAAACATGCAAAATCGTTATCGATATTTATCGCACGATCCAACTATGGAACTGTCTGGGCCAGTGTCTGTGTTGATGCCAATCTTAATTGAGTCTGGCCAAAATTTGTATTTGGCACCTTCAGTAGCATTCATCAGTTCCTGTAACGTGCACGTTCCTGCAGCAGGACACTCCATTAAGTGCCCCATTGTTTGTGGAACAGTACCGCATTTACAATCTTAGTTATCGGCCGCGTTATCTATTAATCTCAACCAGAGCTGGTTTTCCTCGCTTTGGTTAACCTGGGTGCATGCTCATCATATTATGGTGTTATTAATAGTATCATACTAATTACCCTACATCACAAACAAACCAACATTCGAATCCAACAGAAACTCACATTTAATGACGTCATATACAAAAATGGCGGCCAGTATTCGTGCGGACGACCCGCGCGACCGCAGCAACCACTAGTTAATGAATTTAAAATTAAATACACATTAAATTGCGGCCGCCTCCCCGTGCCCACTGCATTGCTTTAAATTGTGACTTCACTGAACGGTGTAGTTTTGTTTCATTCGGTAGAATTTACATTTCCTATATCTGTCTCGCTCTATGTTAGAGGAAATCGAACAGAGAGAGAGGCAAGGTATTAATTCCTTAAATCATCCCACTGCGTTTCGCTTCGCTGCGTGAGTGATTCAGAAATCAAGAAATCCGCTGTAGAACTAAGGTAACCGACACTGCGGGACTAATTGCCATACTGAAGAGGTAGTGGGTAGGGCACATTGATCGCAGGACAATTGGCCTATTGCAGGAGGCACACATCTAACTGTGGATGTTTTTCAAACCGTAATGACAATGATGAATCTTCCTACTGCGAGGACTCATTCCTCTTGCATGAAACATTTATGATATGATATATATTGAATCCTCCCCAATATCTCTGTGGAAGTTCACAATTCAGTACCGACTTTTGACCACTGATCTTACGTAGTCTCTTAGAACAGTTTTATTCATATACAGAGCTCCAAGATCATAAAGCTCTTTGTTCATTAAAGTAACGTAGGAAGTGTGTATTTTTAAATAAATTCAATCTCCCGAATTCAACTCAAATATAGCATATCAAATATTACTCATATCTTTGTAAAACATTTCCAAAACCCCTAAAAGTCTGTCAAACTCAATATTCCAGGTTATTCCTAAACGATGATTGATGAAAATCCAATTGTATAAACAAAACAAAATCGCTTTTATTACTCGCCATTTTGTATAGCCAAACAAAAAATCAATAAGCGGCCGGTTAGGGATTTAAATTAAAAAGTTTTGTTAGCCAAGTAACTTGGAAGCTTAAGATTTGTTCTACGTCAATCATTTTCCATTTTATTAGATCGTTATGTATAAATCTATATATAGATGTATTGGCATTACAAAGGAAAGTTATGGAAAGGGGAACATTCTCTCTTGTTTTTCTTTTGTAGAATTATTTATATAGTCATTTCTTGTACCAATATTTCTGTCGAAAATTGACTGCAGAAATTATTTTCTGTTATGTAGGATTAATTTCTTGAATTTCATTACGATTATCATAAAATGATAGAATGATTGTATTTGTAGGTTTTGACAAAATACAATAAATTGGCTACTTAACAGAAATGACCAAGAAGTACCTAATTTCAATGGAAAAATAGAAAAACATGTACCTACGTTAGTGTAAAATTCTTGCTAACACTCACGCGGGTGAATCCGTGAACAAAAGCTTCATATCACATCATTAAATTCAGCAAATCGGTAGTTAACTTTTATGTGAACTAAAATACACTCCCCCCCAGTTTCTACTCACAGAGCATTTCTTTCCAACCTCCATTCGCCCAGCGTTATACAAAACACATTCCAATGCTATCCACGAAACGAAATGCATCGATAATCGCAACCGCATTCGGAAAGCGCATCCCTATTTGGTAAATCGGTAACGATATTCGGTTCGAACTATCGAATAGGTACGACGCTACCGATGAAACTGTGCTCGTACAGTCTCGAGCACCAATATATTTACACTTGCTTAAATTCAAAAGATTGATTTTCTCGTCTTCTTCATCTTAGTGTATCGATAGCAATCTGTAATGAATCAGCCCAGAGCTTAGTAACGTGTTTGGCACTATCGTTAGTGGCCATCAATTCCGGTAGTGTGCACTGTGTGCAGGCATCATAGCAGTATATATCATCATCTACCAAATATTTGCAAATACAACATGGACGGAACAAAAAAAGTTGACAGCTTGCAAACTGTCAACTTTTTTTGTTGTTTCCGTTTTTCTGTTCATCTTCGATCTTTAAATCTTCACTGGAGCAGTTTTTCCTTGACTTTTTTTTGGAATATCAATTACAAGTTTGTGATAAGACCTACTTCACAATAACATGGTTTCCAAAATATTATATGATATTAAAATTAAAATTCGAATATTATATATGATTGAATTTGTGTATTGAAGAACACCCAAAGCTGATAACTATTCGACTCGCGGCGAATGAGTCTGTTGTTGTCTGTTAAGCTTAAACGGTGCTACGCGACTACTGATCGTTGACTTATAATTGTATATTTTATTCATTCTCTGCGCGTCGATGTCAGCATAAAATTGATACATTTGATATTGTACGAGTTTGCTTGTACACTATATTCGTAACAACATAAAATTGAAATTAATACAGTAGGAGAAAATTAGTCTTACCAACTTACCAGTCTCTCCAAGGGGTACCGTATTGCCCAACACCAGGCTTGTGGAGATTAGATAGGCAGTCGGTCAAACTGGAAGCCGATCCCAACATGGTTGAGTAAAAAGGCTAGGTAGACGAAGACAGTACGAGAAAATCACTTTTAAAAGTTGCTAAGTGCAAACATATTGGTCACCGTGACTGTACAACGTGACCAATGAAACTGCTCTCGTACTCGAATCGAAATCCCTGATTGGTATCGATGTTCTAAGGAAACTGTCGTTTATTTTATTTTTATGCTGATCTGGAGAGGGAGGTATTTAGATCTGTTTATGGATGTGGGGGTGGTATGTCTGCAGTGCTGCAACGGGGTTATAAGTGGCTAGTGCTTTTCATTACATAGTAAGCATTTTTGACTATAAACATGAATAGATAGATAGGTAAATAGAATATACTTTATTGTGCATCAAAGTTGTTACACAGCTTCTTTAATACATTGCTAAATCTATGGATAAATCGGCGGTCTTATCGAAATAGTCAAAATCGATAGCGATAGTATTAGTTACTTATGTGTCATGAAAGTATTTACTTAAAAGTGGTATGTAAAATCTACCATTGTATATATATATACATAAATCATAATATAAAATCATAATCATAGTACAATATTCATTTATCCACTCAGTGGTGTGTGTGATGGTCAAAGAGCGTGACATTTTGCACAACAGTTTCTAAGGGAACTGAGCCATAAAGAAGAATTTTCCAAAAATATGGAAATGCAGGGAAATTGCTGGAAGTTGAAAATTCTTGCTCATGGGAAATTCTTTCGGACATGCGGCTTGTTTCTGAATAGTTTCTAGTTTAACTAAGAAACTAACAAACAGGTCTCCAATATCGATCATAGCAGTCAAGGAATTTTCACCTAAAACACCGATTACCATTGTTAGAAAGAAGGAGGACATTTGTCTGAACAAACAAATCCCCAATTTGTAGGGAACCGTGTACCTATTACAAAACAATGCACTATCGTGTTCCGAACCAATTAATCTTTTGTTCGCAGTACTAAAACCTCTACGGTCAAAAACTTATTGTTCCCAACATGTTCCACATCTATCGTTATCAACCAGCTATTCAAACCTACCGATAGTTACAGGTATGTAAATATAAACTTGTTACCGATATTTTATTACGGTTACCGCCAGAGGTTACTTTGAAAATCATAAAATTGGATAATAGCTTATTGTTTGGCATAAAGAGTATCTTGTATCAATAATAACATAACATAACATCACGTCTGTAATCCCCGACGGGTTAGGCAGAGGTGTACCTAATAGTAGACCCACATTTCGCCAGTTATGTTTAAGTCCCATGTAATAGGGGGCGAGCCTATTGCAATCAACCGGGTACAAATGCAGATTACGTGGCTGCTTTTAAGAAATTACTAATGGAAAAAACTCAATAAAACTTTGCCCGACATGGGAATCGAACCCAGGATATCATGCTCAGCAGTCGCACTTGCGAACACAAGACCAACGAGGTAGAAAAAAAGTACAGGCATATTAAACCTAATACTTTGTCCTTGACACACAGCATACAAATATTTTAATGTTAAACATAGTGTAAAATACAAATCCAGTACTAAAATTCGGAACCGCAAACCTCAAATGACACAACAATTTTAATTGCGCGAACGTTGATAGCAAATTATTGAAACTATTTGCGGCTAGTTGTGCTCCCATAAATAAGCCGTCACGGGATTACATTAAACCCAGTTTATATAGCGGACGAGTTTAATACTTTAAGTTACGCTGACAATCGGGGGTGTGTTATTTAGCAATGAGGTGTAACTATTGTAAAATTGTTTAAAATAAAATTGAGAATTTTATATGAATTTTTTTGACCAGAGCAAATTCTTTTTTTTTTATAGTTTAATTTTATTCATTTGTGTTACTGACTTAACTTAGATCCAAATATTCGAAGATATTGTGTACCCACCAACCGTCGTTCAGTGGTGGCGACCACGACTTACGTAGCAGTAAGTCGTGGGATCGAATTCGAACCCAGGCAGGCGCATTACTTTGTGTAATTTATTTCATCACCACTGCTCTCAAAACAGTGAAGGACAACATCGTGTGGAAACCGGCATGTCCTAGAACCAAAAATTCGAAGACATGTGACACCTACCAACCCGCACTGGGCCCGCGTGGTGGTTTATAGCCCATTCCCCCTCATAGTGACGAGGCCCGTGTCCCAGCAGTGGGAAGATTATAGGCTCATTATGCGAATTTTTAGTGGAACAACAAATGCACCGCATCTGCAAAAACGTGCCCCAAATAAAATTTAAAATGCAAAACAAACACCAAAAATATTTAATAAAAATTTTATCCTGCCGGGAGCACAGAAAATTTACCCAAAAATACCCAAATTCAACCGCACAGTAAAAAAATAAAAACACACAGCTCCCCAAAGATGCATTATTCGGACGGTCCGGGCACGAATCTCACCCAAGATGGACATTCAAACCATTTTGGGTAAAACACGTAAACTGTTTTGGGTTACACTTGAGGCCAACGAAAAGTACCCAGCGACCATACATGGATTGTGGTTTCGGTATCTTTTTTTTTTGGTATCATTGTTACCTATGTCATGGTACTAGTTAAAAAACAAATGTCTTTGAATAACAATAAACCTTTTGTAAAAGAGTTTTAAACGTTTACATATTTCGAGAATGCTAGAAAAAATAGTAGATCTGTTACAATAATAACGTTCTGTGCCTACAACAATTTTGAATTTATTCTAGACGAAATAAGTCTACATTTCTCACTGTAATGCAGTCATACGTCACATTACACATCAGACCGCCACATCTCAAACTAGAACGGAGGCGGTACGTATTTTAGTACCGGTCTCCAATTTCCTGAAATTGGTACCACATTTCTGGTACCGTGACAACACTACGTGGGAACGTTTATTGTTTCTGTTCTCGCACGATATCTTGATGATTTATCACTTGAAGATATTGCATTTTAGTTGCAATGTTGAGATATTATGGCGGCGACGCGCGACGCCGACAAATTGTTAGAACGTTACTTTTTTTTAAACAGAAATATGATTTGTGAGTTTTTGTGCCATTTTTAGTGGGAGGAATTTTAGTTTTTCTTAAATTTTGGTTGGTGATTAGGCCACACCGCCAACGATTAGCGGAAAGCGAGTTAGCGAGCGAATTAGAGCGACGGAAGCGAGTGTTAGCGATAGTTTTGGCTGTTTTGGCTGGACTATGGGCGAGTACACGAGTACGACGGACGATTTCTCGAAACCAGTGACAACGTGAAAAGCATAGATACCTGTAGTCTATGCTTTTTACCAAGCGAGAGACTCTGAGCGAGTGTCTCGCTTTGACTACATCTGCTGAACGTTTCTTGAGTGAGAAACTAGTGGATTACTTACTCGTCGACGGTGGGGCTGGTGCAATTAGGGAAGGCAAATCAAAATGGATTTATTTGTTTCGTTTTTACAACAATATTTACATTGCGTAGACGTAACTAAATTAAAGCCTTTAATATAAAGCCTAAGATGCGGAGAAACAGACTCCGTTTCTTAACAGTTTTTGTACATTGAATGTGAAAAAAAAACTGTATTTTTATATTAAAGTTTAAAAACATACCATCATCACAGGTTGCAACTGAAGGTCACAGCACATATATCAACTCGGAAAGGGATAGGCACCGTATCGCCTTTCGCCTCGCCATCAAACAGACGTCAACCTAACGTAAGCAAGCGGATCAGCAGCTCCGATACGTCGACTCGGCTACGGCTAGGCGATGCCGCGCTTACGGCTCGCCAACGCCGCACTTACGACTGGAAGTTCCCTGTGAATGACAGCACGTGTGGCAACAGTAGTGTGCATAAGGGTGGACAAAGAGACGTAAGCTCGTGTACGGAGAGATGTAAGCGCGAGGACGACGAGCCGTAAGCGAGTTGACCACACACCGCACCGCAGATCATGAGGTTGTCCCGAGGCGAGGTGATTACGTTACGATTCCGATTAGTGTGCGTTGCAGTATAGAGTTTCATACAAAGAATACTGAACGGCTCGAGTTGATACGGTGACGATCCCTTTCCGAGTTGATGTGTGCTGTAACCTTTATAATAATATTTTGAAGCATCACAAACAAATAAAATATTATCTCATTCAGATTATTTTTATCACAATCACAATCCGACATCATGAAGATTCGCTTGTATATTATTTTTGTTGTTCATGTTATCGAAGAAAGCACAGTCCAGTAATTTTAACGCATTACGAAGGTAAGTTTGAAAATAGTAACTTGTCTTAAAAAAATGATAAGTTTATGGAAAAAATATTATGTGAAACAAGATTTATTTTTATATATTGACTTATTTAGGAAAACAAAAAGAACTTTTTGTTTTTTTTAACTGCTGTTATAGTAGGCATTAGTGTTGTAAACCAACCAAAACGCACCTATCCCACTAAAAACTTAAAACAACAAACAGATAAGTAAAATTCTATCTCCCAACAAAGTGTGCCACATTATCTCGGCCGCCACTACACTATGCATTAGCACAGGCAATATTTTATCGCTAAGTGTTTGTTACATTGCCGACTCCACTCTCGTAGGATTTTGCTATTTACCGCCAGCTCGAACAGCACACGCAATGTATGCTTCTCATTCGGAAATTGTTTTCGTACTTACGAAAGATTTATTTTCAAGCACTTTTAGTTTATTTGCTCGCTCGGTGGTGATTAATTTCGCTTGAAACTGGGTATGATAATCACGTGCTTTGTTGTTGGAGCAGAAAAGATATTTTGATTTTAATAGGGTATAGTAGAGCGTTATGATAATATAACCCCACCCTTAGCTCACATATCCACATATCTTTCTTTTGCTATGCCCGACAGGGTCCACGATTGTTTCTTTTTGAAAAATGTTTACCACCTAAGCCTACATTGTGGAATGCAATATAGAATTGAGTATTTCTGTCTAATTTGTAAAGGCAGGACAGAGAAGTCAGTAAGTCTATATTCGTATAACCTAATAGCCTTTTTTTTCGCTGTGTGCATATGTCACATTAGAATTGTTAGCAACTGCACTATGTGACCTGTTGTTTGTTCACTACAGGAACTGATGGACGATACCGAAAGAGCCAAACTATTAGCTCAGTTCAGGGCCGACACAATTTACATTGCCATCGACACGCTATGAAGAAGAACTGCTCTAATGATTGATTGACTAAGGATATAGAATTGTTCATTACTCTGCAATCTAAGTAGAACATATTTTCTGCTACAAAACAAGTGCGACATAGTTTAACCTTTTGAGAAATAGCATTATCAGCCAATAACATTCCCCAGCTACTGAGTTACAAGCATCCTCTCTGGGCTACAACCTTGGGCCCGGTACAGATTGCTAGACGTTGATTATCTTCGATGTTTTGGTTCCAGGATATGACGGTTTCCGCACGATGCTTTCCTTAATCGATTTCAATTACACTAATGGTTCTGCAAGTCGGATACCTTAGTAAAAAAAATAATTATTTTTTAAACTGGTCAAGTGCGATTCGGATTCGCGCATGATGGGTTCCGTACCATCGTAGTAAGGGATCCCCCTTTAATTTTTAATTTATTTTTATTATTTGTTGTTATAGTTGCAACAGAAACACACATTCTGTGAAAATTTCGACTCTACCTATTACGCATCGTAAGATACAGCCCGCTGACAGACAGACGGACGGGCAGACGGATGATCGGACAGCGGAGGCTTAGTAATGCAATCCCTTCGCATACTCACAACACCTTAGTAAAAAATAATTTTCAGGTGAAATAAAGAATAAAATAAAAATATAACGCGCCAAAACTCCACCAAGATTTACCTTCAAAACAAACAAGAGGAAACTTCTGAAGTCATACTTCACTCGAACAGTAATGCCCTCAACACATAGCGGGAAACAAAGCTAAGACTTGATACATAGGCTCTTTGCTAATTAAAAAGATTGTAGAAAGACCCTACTTAAATCAGCATGGCTCCCGATTGTCCTGACCCCGACTGGGAGGCGTATGTAGAAATGCTACTTGAGCACATTGTGGAGTTATATGGGGTAGAGTTTGTGTGCGTCATTAGTGCAAAGTTTTATAAATTGTTAGCATAATAATATAAGGGTAGTAATAAATTCATAAACTGTTCAAAGTTAAATAATAATTGAACAACGGTTTAGCCACACATTTTTCGATGTTTGATCGACTTTAACTTGAAAACCTTTAATGCAGATTTTTTTTTTTTTTAAATTTTCAAAGAGTGGCTTTTTGATCGAATGAACTGTTAAATAAGTGCGGCACTGTTTTTTTTTCTAACAGCCAGTATCTGTGTGCATAGCGTGCTGCCAAAGCATATTCTTTATAGAAAAAGAAAAAAAACGACAATGACACAGAGATTTCATAAAAATAAACACTGGGTTTAAAGTGAAAAAATTGTCGTGTACCAAAATAATTTTTCTACTGAATTAGTCTCAAGTGGCGTTCCTAAATACGCGACACGGACCCGAAGTTTGAATAGATGCGGATATTTCATTATGTTTTGTGTTAAATGTGCTTGCAAATTTTTTGGTTTAGCGTCGGGTCCGATTCGGGTCGACCGCTGAGTTAAGGATGCGTTTAGAAGGGACACGTGGACCTATGTAAGTACGGAGATATTTAATTCAAGTGGAAGAAGTTATGCTATTATTAGCATTTGGAATTGGAACCCAAGATCTTGGTGAAGAGGATTTACTCCTGCATCTGCAACACAACAGCTTAGAACCATTTCATAGTGTTTGTTTATGTCACTTTGTTGTTAATACCTACAGTGTACTAGTACAGTCTTACTAATTGAATGATTAATCTATATCTATTCTAATATTATAAAGAGGTAAAATTTGTTTGAACGTTTGTAAGTTTGTATGTAGGGGTTATCTTCGGAACTACTGGTCCGATTCTGAAAATTCTTTCACTAACGGGAAACTACATTATCCCCGAGTGCTATAGGCTACATTTAAAACGTCCCCGTGGGTTAATTTCCGTACATAACGGGAGTGAACCCACTTATTGACTGCGCTTAAGCTCGATTCCCACAAAACAGAGAAGAGCAAAGCAGTAATTTTTTTTTATGTGAATGACCAGATGTCATTACTTCTTTGACCAGATGTCCTTACTTCTTCGGTGCATGATGCTGTACTACCATGGTGAACATAAGCCACGCGGGTAGGAAGGAGCTTATTTTCTTGCAAACTATTTGTACAACAAAATAGAAAAAAGTTTGTCAATTTATTCACTACCAAATAAGCATTTCAAGAAGTTGAAGTCTCAACATGGTTGCAAAAATTTGACTATGACACTACAGAGCAGTTACTTCTCGTACCCATGTAATATTTACTTCGCCGGACTTTATTTCACACCCATTACACTACTATGTCTGTTTTTTTTCCTTCTGCAATAAATCATTTGTCTGAGTATTCACATTAGCTATTGTATTGTATATAAACTTCATTTAATTCGAGGTAAGAGCCTGGGGATCCATCACACAGGGTATCGTGGTGTGGACGCCAGTCTCTCACAAAAAACAAATGTTATGCATTTTGTTAAACTTTATTCTTACAATTATATTTATTATAATTATGTGAATCTTTGTGAACAGAGAAAACAAAGATATTGTATTGTATTTATCTAACCTATTGCCTATAGCACCTCGCTCACAAAAATCTTCTTTTGCTTCAACACACCGAGACAGCACCGCTCCGCTTTAGCCAGAACACATCTTAGCTCCGCATACTTGGAAAATATCTCACCTCCACAGATCTCCTCTCCTCTCTCTTTTAGAACCGGGCCTTATGCTACTGAAAAGTAGGGTGCCGTTAAGCTGTTTCTAATCCTAAGAAAAAGGTCCGGGACCCGAAATCAGTTTATTTCCTCTTGTTTCACATTTTTTATAAAGCCCGGCTTCGGGTATTGGAGCTCTATTTGGTACTTTTGCGGTAGAATCGATTAGCGATTTATTGTTGCTTGAATTAAAATTGGTTTATTTAAACTCTTACGATTTTGTGCATGGTAACTGATCGTTATCAGCATATACAATGTTCCCACTATTACGACACAGGCCTCCTCTCAAGAAGACAAAGTGTGTCGTGTAATCCACCACACCAGAGCAGTGAAGCAAAAAGTGTTCTATCTCGTAGTGAAACGTAAATCGAATCGCTGTTATAGGACACCTCTGTTTCTAACTGCTCCTAACAACTGCACTGATTTATGGTTTAACAGCTGAATTGTTATTATTGCCTGTTCTGATACTTATAATTTGAAATGGAATTACATGTCAAAAATTGGTCTGCATCGCTGTCAGCGGAAATGTTTTATGAGAAACGTTTTTGATGCTCATCGTAACTATCTCTTAATTTTACATAACATCATCGCGCCTGTAAGCCCCGAAGGGTTAAAACAGAAGCGTGCCTAATAGGTAGTACACCCACATTTCGCCAGTTATTTTTAAGTTCCATGTAATAGGGGGCAAGCCTATTGCCATCAACTGGGCACAAATCTAGATTAGGAAAATCTCAATATTATTTTGCCCGACCTGAGAATCGAACTCAGAACCTCAAGCTCAGCAGTCGCGGTTGCGACGGCTAAACCAACGAGGCAGACCTCTTAATTTTCTTTACCTAAAACCATTTCTGTTTGAAACTGTCTTAGTCATTCTATCTACATTCAAGAAATAATTATCAAGTAGCCCCCCAACCATTATCATCACCGTAATCATTTCAACCCTGTATTGCACCCATGTCTTGCTGATGCACTAATTTCAACCAATCTCGCGTACAAGCCCAGAAAGTCCGAATCATGCACCTAATTTGTCGCCGACACCCAGATTTTTAACCGAAAGGGTTCCGTTTGCAAAGGACACCGTCCACCGTAAAGAGGCATTTAAAGTAGGCGTACCCACGTAAATAAGGACAGGGATTTTGGACCTTTCGAGACGCAGTCGAGATCTACGCATACTGTACATCGGAGCAAGTGAAATTGAGCAAACGTTATGGCTGATTTTTTTTAGTTTAAAAAATATTGTGTCAAACCATCTACTTAATGAAAATCCTAAATTCATAACCTAGCATCATACCTGTAATCACTGAAGGGTTAGGTAGAGGTATACCTAATAGTACACCCAAATTTCGCCAGTTATGTTTAAGTCCCATGTAAGCCTATCGCCATCAACCAGGCACAAATCCAGAGTCCTTGGCTGTTACTGAAAAATTCTTGTTTAAAAAACCCAATAACACTTTGCCCGACCCGAGAATCGAACCGAGGACCTCATGCTCAGCAGTCGGGCTTGCGACCGCTAGACCAATGAGGCAATCTTAAATTCAGTCACTGAAAATTAAAACACAGATTAAGTACTTAAAAATAAAATCTGTCTGGAAATTTAAATTTTGCACAAGAGTTCCTTATGTACCGAAGATTATAAAATCTTAAACTTTGAACATGGGATAAGGGGTTGAATAAGAAATTAAAATTCTTCATTAATCCAGATGAGAAAACCCAACAAACACAACTCCTTTACCCTTTTGCATTTAAAAAAAAAAAAAAAACTGACTAAGACTTTGACCTTCAATATATCCGTAACGAATTGGTTCGCAGACAAGGCTCAGTACAGCAAAGTCAAACTAAACGTGAGGAAAATAGCTCTCAATTTTGTTAAGCACGTTTTAAAAGCCATTTTATCGGAACCCGGGTAAACACCCAAGCATGACACAAGATCCCGCCCAAGATACAAGACGTGATGTATAGTGAAATTATGGCAACGCAAACATTTGAACGTGAACTGTAATTGCTAAATTAATTAGTTTCTGTAATAACCTGCGCCTCGTAGTTGGTAGATGGTGGGTACTGGGTAGTTCGGACATGCAATTAAGTGTAGTGTGACCCAAGGGCATAGAGTGTAGCCTAGTTTTACAGTGTGAGTCAAAAAAATTTACCTCGCTATGAATTTTTTGTGACATTAAATGAAAGTTTGACTTTTTCAGTTAAATTTTGTTTTAAACGTGTTATTCATGAGTTGTTTTGTATTTAAATTGTATAATGGAATGGATAACCAAGTGTCTTTAGGATTATTTGAAAATGATATAGGTTCAAGATGACATTTAATAATTTTACGAGGTATAAATTTTATTATGATAGGCTCCAGATAGGTTTGAGCGATAGCACTTATGACTGACGTCCCAAAGTCCCTAAGTGCGTTCAAAGCCATTTAATTATATTTATCTCACTCTGACAGGCCGAATATATAATTAGTAGTTGAAAATTGGGCCAACACTTGCAAAGTAACAATTAATTGACATAGTTTACGTCTTCTTTTGCATGCTTAACCATTTTTGCTGCTACCAGTTTTGCTATAAGTCCAGCACATTATTATTATAAACAGACTCACCACATCGATACTTCACTCCTGTCATAAAACCTCAAAACTACCCTACAATCGTACATTAAGCCAATTACACGGCAATCTATCAGCAGTAGCCGTCAATTGGCTGGTGACAGCAGACTCTCATTAACCGTCACTAATTGTGTATTAAAACCGGGACCCTCTTCTCAATACCGTGTGACATACGTATTGACGACTACCCGGTTACCCGGCCTGTAATAATGTCCGGATTTTTAGGGACCAATATTTGTTTGGGCGAATTTAAAACGATTTTGGGCAGCGTTATAGGGTTAAATTGAGGATAGAATGGGTTTTGGAGTAGCTGTTCGTTTAAATATTAAGTGGAGAGCGGAGTATTAAATTACCGCATGTGGATCAGTTAACACATTTTTTACGTAGTTATATTATAAAAAATTGAACAATGTTTTAGGAGGAATGCTTCAAAAATGATGCCCAGTTTCTCAGAGAAAATTAACGCCAATACTAATGTCCTATTTTATTGTTGATTAAACAAAGTGTTATTGAGGTTTTCCACCATATGTTTCTCATTTTGGTTATATACTCCTCCCCATTTTGTGCGACTTAAACATAACTGGCGAAATGAGGTTTTGTGATCTGCCAAACCCTTTAGGGATAACAGGCGTCCGGTTACGTTTATGTTTTGTTATCTATACTTCCTTTCTAATATTATAAATGCTAAATTAAGTTTGTTTGTTTGTTTTCACGCCTAAACCACTAAACCGATCATCCTTAAATTGTGCATATACGTTGCCAGGTGTACAGCAACGGACATAGGGTACTTTTCATCCCGAAAAAAAGTACTGTTCCCGATGAAAACAACAATAACGTTGATATGATAATAAATGGCGCCACGTGTCTTTCGAATCATGATTGAATTATATTATTACAAGCATAGTACAATCTGAATTGGTTGTCAAATTTAAAATTAACGCGAGCCAAGCCGCGGGCAAAAGCTATTTGTTAATAAAACCTACAAGAACTCGATACTTATAAAATACACCAACAAACTTCCTAACAAACAATCATGTTCGAGTCAACGTAATATGCTATTCTCAAGAATTATTCATCGTTCCCGTCTCATCATGCAGTGTACACTTCAAAAACATGTTTATCTCGCTCTAACTTATAGTCAAACTCGGTTATCTCGCTCTAAACTTCAAGTAAGTGAATAAGTCTAAAGTTTGCACAATTTGTTCAACTTTCATCGTATCGACATCTTGTTAGTTTATTCTGCTTTTGTGAGGAAATATCAAATTTACATGTGTATGAAGGAATAATTCTTGAGGTGCACAAATACAACATAATCAACCCTCGCAGTGCCACTGCTGGGACACTGACCCCCGGTCTGTGAGCCCTCACTTGGCCATAAGGTAAGCCATCAGCTTGTATTGTTAAAAAAAACCGCTGCGCCTCTGACTGCAGTGGATAAATATCAAAAAACATAAAATCACGCCTGTAATCTCCGAAGGGTTAGGCAGAGGTGTACCTTATAGTAAACCCACATTTTGCTGGTTATTTTTAAGTCCCACTTAATAGGGGGCGAGCCTATTGCCATCACAAATCCAGACTCTGTGGCTGCTTCTGAGAAATTCCTGATAGAATAACCCAATAACACTTTGCTCGATCCGGGAATCGAATCCAGGACCACTAGACCATGGAGGCAGTCCCGTACTGTAACAGTACTAAATACAGTAAAGAAAATATTAATCGAAACTTAACCTGAGTACTGCAAAACGTAGCACATAAACAGAAAGTGGTCGAACCGATTCCTATTATTTTATTACAACAATACAATACTCAACTTTTGAATTCGTTTTCATAAATAAAGGAAAGATTACTAAGAAGTAATATTACTAATGGTTTAAAAACCATTCCGCTTTTAAAAGTATCTTAACATTTAGAGTGTAAGGGCAACGACCCGACCTGCCAGATCCCTAAAATCTAAAAAAACACGTCGCCAGATAAATAAAATATCTGCCTCTAGCAAAATGATGTTTTACGTAGTTTACTTTTCACAAACCTGACGCGTTAGCGCATCGCCTCGGGCCAAGGTTTATTAAATTTCTGTGATGGCTTGCAATAATCCGATGCATCGTCCACATACTCCTCTGCCCGCAGGGTTAACCCCCCCCCCCCACCTCCCTACCCGGGTACACGAGATCCGGGGAAATCATATTTTTGTTACGTCGTGCATTTTGTATCGTAGTAGTAATATTTTGCTTATTAGTTAAAATGTTGAACCACAAAGTAAATGTTTAGTATCATGTTATTATGTAGTAGCTATCCGCTCTTTCGTTGCGTCTCTTTTGCGCCGATATGTGCAGCTGTTTCGGTGCTAAATCGCGCGATTTCTAGGCGATAACGAAAACTACGATATCTCAAAATTTACGCATCATTGCTCTACAAACTTTATGTCATTGAAATTGTTGTCAAATAAGCTATCTGATTGTCTGAGGTGTAGTACAGTTTTATCTTGTTAGATACTGCTAATTCGACGTTGAAAGTAGGGTGCGTTACTTTTTCCCGGGCTTTTGTACAAAAATCGTCATATTTATAAAATAGCTTTCGCATTTATAAACTAGCACTTCGCCCGCGACTTCTTCCACAAAAAATCTGACAGCTCGGCTAATATGCATGGTATATATATAACTTATAGGCTATAGCACTCACGAATAATATAGCATTCTGCCAGTGAATTAATTTTTAGAATTGGATCATAATTTCTGGAACTTACGATCCAATTCTAGATATAATAGAACAATTAGATTAATTCAATTAGACCCCCTACATACAAACTTGCAAACAAATTTTTCCTCTTTATAATATTGGTATAGAAAAGCAGTATTTCCAAAAGTTATTTTTTTACATATAAGTTTGAGAGTAAGCTTCTTGTCACACATACACATCCAGACGGCCTAGATAAAGTGACGAATAATAAAAGTGAAAACGGTGACGACAAGCTCAAAAATGTATTGGATTGACATACTTTTTCACTTTCACTACCGAGAACTAAGTCAAGAGTCAATCCTGTTGAAAGTGATTTTAGAAATTCGAAACGCTATTAAAGCCTCTTATCATGGATACGCCATTGTGAGAATGGAGTATCCAAGATCACCATGATTAGTTAATCACTTAGTGTGGTGGGTACCACTAAACAGACTGATTGATGATAGTGGCAGTGTTCTGTTATTACTATAAAAGTAAGAAGTACCGCCAGTCGCCTCTACCTTACCCTTCGGGGATCACAGGCATGATGTTATGTTAAGAAGAAGTACTTCTTCTAGAATGTACTGTCGACATTAGGTAAATTAATTTACAGAATTATAAAAATATCTCAACAAAAAGCAATATTAAAAATTCTTCTTGTATCCGAAGCCCGTAGGCCAAAATATAGTCTCAACAAAAAACCCTCATATTAATTATATATTTAATAAGTTCAACAAAAATTCAATAATATTCCCTAGCTTAATGAAATAATGCGAGGAAAGTATATAAGAAAAACTTCAGCCACAATAATAAATTAAATATGTACGTGAAAACTGAGATTGATAAAAAAATCAAGTATCTTGATTTAGCACACGAGGTTGTCGCCATAGGGGTCGTGGACTCTGCAATCATTGTACCGATAGTTGTTACGGTTAATGGATTAATAGCAAAGAGCCTCGACCAACACCTTAGGAGGATCTCATTGCGCGACTGGCTTGAAGCGCTTGATTCAGAAAGCAGTATTCCTGGACATCGCACGCATAGTGAGGAAATTCCTCTCTCTGCGACTACCACGTTGGTCTACTGGTCGTAAGCCCGACTGCTGAGCATGAGGTCCTGGGTTCAATTCCCAGGTTGGGCAAAGTGTATTATGTTATTTAATGTAATTTGATTAAGATTTAGTTTGATTTTATTGTATTTTAGTTTAGTTGGTTTTATTTTGATTTTATTTAATTTTATCTAATCCCTTTGGGGTTTTTATCAATTTATGTGTGGCAATGGGTTTTATTTACCGGAAATAAATGAATTTATATATATTGGATTTTTCAATCAGGAATTTCTCAGTAGCAGCCACGGATTTGTGCCCGGCTGATGGTAATAGGCTCACCCCCTTTTACATGGGCCTTAAGCATAACTGGCGAAATGTGGGTGTACTATTAGGTACAGCTCTGCCTCACCCTTCAGGGATTACAGGCGTGATGTAATGTACATATGTAATTTTATTAGCCGAAGTACTTAGTATCCTTAGGTTCAATATTAAAACTCTTGTCATGACCTACATATTTGATAATAAAGAGTTTGAATTGTTGTATGGTCGTTAGCCTTTCTTTTGTTGCTGTGTAAGCTTCCATTGTTCTAATGTTTCAGTACAATAGCTTCAACAACACGTGTAAATTCCATCATTAGGAGACGTTTGTATAAAATTCCGTGTGTCACAGTTGTAATTGTCATTTGATTGTGAAAGATTCGGGTTACCTGTGATAAATAATACTTCTTTGAAATATAAAAAGATACTTTTTGTCAAGAAAATGTTCTAGATTCTTCTAGTGGGTGTTATTTGTTGTCTAAATATTTTGTTTCTTTGTTAAGCTTCTTAAATACAGTCTATGAAAATATTTACTGAGTCAGCAAGCAAAATTTTAGATGTGTACTTTGTGTCTGAATATGATAACAAAAAACAATATTTTATCTATTTAATAGATTCTGTTGTTTTTATTTTTTTATTTTACTTGCCTGGTATATCCCACTGCTGGGCAAAGGCCTCCCCCTGGCCCCCTCATCCTTCCAGGTACTTTTCTCCTGCGCCACCTCGAACCAGCCCTTGTGATGCGCGTCCAAATCATCTCGATTCTGTTGTTATTCAGTTTTTTTTTTATATTTAACTAGCGACCCGCCCTGGCTTCACAATCGTGCAATGTAGATACAAATATATATATATATAATTATAAACCTTCCTCTTGAATCACTCTATAAAGATCTAAGCGTAGACGTACAGACAGCGGGAGCGACTTTGTTTATACTATGTAAAAATGTTGTGACATGCTACTTAAATATAATTTGAGAAATGTCGGCGTCATATAGGTAGGTAATAACTTCTGCCTTACCCTTTGGTCATTACAGGTGTGATTTTATGTTATGTTGTTTTATTATAAAGGCTCTTTATTTAAACTATAACTAGCCATCGCCTAACGCTAACAAACATCGAATATTCTTCATATGTTAGTTCCTCATCATTTCTGAAAACACCTCTGAATAAAATCTAGTATATAATAAAAAAAGAAAATGGAAATCATGCCAATTGGACTGGCAAATTCAATCACGAAGTCAACCTTATATAATTATGTTTGCCTCCTTGCTTTTTCTGGCGGAATCGTGACGTCAGAGCCAACTGATATAGCCGTGCGGTTCATTGACCCGTCACAACTTATTTTTCCTAAAGAATGACCTATTTGTTTCACCTCCTTGGTTGATATTCCTTTAAGGAAGTTGTGGGGAACGTTAATACAGTCCTGTGCGGATTTTATGGGGTGTTCTTTATGTTCTCTATTTTAGGGGTTTATGAAATTACATTTGTCGTTAATCGTTCTCAGGGACAAAGCATATTGTAAAATGTGAAAGTAACTCTGGCTGCCTGTTACATTTTTAAAGCTAAATGAGGAATCAGATATCGATGTATGGACTATGATCTGCGTTAAGAGATAGGATACCTTTTATCCTAGGATATACTTTCTAGTGGAATAATTTATGTCCTCCACACTCGTAACCAAATTAAAAGCTAATATTCCTTAAGTTGAAATAGATACAATGCACACAAAGACACATAATATTTTTTTGATAATTCATCTTTTTTCGAACGGTAACGACGTGAAACCTTTACATAATAAATATGGTTGTCCCATACATTCCTTGGACCTATTATTTATTTGCAAAAAACAATAGTAATTTTACTGTGAAATCAAAAACCAAATAAGTACAAATAAAATTCACACTGCCCAAGTTAAATAACTTACCGAGCTTCAACTAAAGTTAAAACGAAAAAAACACAAAGATTTATCGAAGTTCTCAAAAAGTAAAAAAGAATTATGAAAAATTCAAAACTAATTTTATTGCTTTAAAACTGAAATTCTTAGTAAAAGGTAAAGCTTTTGCTTATGGCTTCATGCCACATCGATTGGCAATATGTTTCTAAGAAGAACATAACTTTTTCTTTTGTAGCACTTTTAAGGTGCAAAGTCACCGCGGCGCACGGATAGACTACCCACATGTGTTAAACTTCGCTTTGCAAGAAAGTGTATATGATTGTGTCCATTGCAAACCACGGAGACGCTATGCATCAATTGAGAATTAGTACATGCTTGACTTGCTCGTATAAGGCGCTCACATAGTTCAACGCTGTCAACGCCATGCACGCTGTGCATGCGGTACACGCTATACACGAATATTAACCCATAACTATGCCGAGGTGGGCCACGCACGCTACAGTTGTACATAGTTGAGGGTGTGTAGCGTGTACTGTAGTGGAAACGTAGACCTACGTTGTCAAACAAATTAATGCACGCAGCCAAAATGCGCCGCGTGCCCGTGCACAGCGTGCACAGCGGTGGTTTTGCGCCTTTATGACCACGCATGCGGTCTCTTTCTAAAATCAAAAATCTGAAAAGTCATGGTCGCAAGCGCTTCTGCTCTACATGAGGTCTTGGATCGATTTTCAGGTTGGGGGCAAAGTGATAATTAGGTTTTCTATCAGGTTTGGGTTTGTGCTCAGTTGATGGCAATGATGATGACAATTTATGATTTTATTAAAGTGGCCGGAAGAAACTGGATAGCCATGGCACAAAACCGCCAAAAAGTGGAGAGATTTGGAAGAGACCTTCACTCAGCATTGGGTAGCCGAAGGCTGAAGAAGAAGATGGCAATAGTCAAGTCTCCTATCACATGGGACAGAAACAACTGATCGATTGTGATTATATCTACTTTAGGCACACATCTGTCTAACTCTCTAGATAAATATAGGCGTGATGTTATGTTATAACTATTACAAGCAAAAAATCCTAGGTCTGAGGTTTTTGCCTGTACAGTCACGAGCACGAATGAATATGATAACACTTAACAACTTTTAAAAGTGTTTTTCTCCTACTGTTCTGATTAAAATTTCAAACGTACATTCTGGAACTCATATTTTTACGAAAACGATCCAATCTCTATGTCACAATCGTTATTTCTCGCGAAAATTGCTTTTAAATTTAGGAAAGAGTACAAAAATTAGTGCTCGTGACTATATACCTCAAATTACAAAAAGTCAAAAACGAAATGTAGGCAAGAGTATTAGCATTAATCATACTCTCAAATGTATGCAGTAGGTAAACTAAATCGTTGCCTGAACATAATAACTTCTTCACATAAAAATCCTTCTGAATTTGACATCATCTTACATTTAAACATCAACTCAAGCGAACATGGGCTTTATGAAGCAACACACCATTTCCTGCGGCTCCCCGAAGTTTTAAACCGTTAATAACCCGATTGCTTCCGCACGACACATTTGTGACTAGTTCCACCCTTTATCAGGCCCACTGGGGACTTCGTGGTCCCCCTATTAGCAGGTTGTCTTTGCTTTGACAGATTCCATGGAACGGATTGGCGTGGCAAGGCTTTAATGGGTTTTGGCATAGGTGTGTGCGCGTGGTGGGCAGAATGTAGGTGTTTGTTGGACAAAAATTATGCTAAGATTATGTTTTTTTTGTTTGATTGAAATTACTTGAAGAAAATTGTAATGTCCACTGGATGTGTATTTGATTTTAAATCATCCCTAAAGAATAAACTTGATTTTGTTTTTTAAATTTTATATTATTTATACTTCGATTTCTGCAAAACTTCATTCAATCTTTAAAATTTGATAAGACAAAACATTTTCTTTTCATTCACTTCTTTATACGATCTATTAGCTTTCAAAAGATGTCAAAATCACAAATCTCTCTGTTCTAGAACAATAAGCATAAAAAGTAAATTGTTTCAGGCAGGCATTTCAGCCCCGATGCGTGGTAATCAAATATATTTCATATGTCTGTCTTAGTGCTTATCAAGGCTTCAGAATCGCAATTTCATGCAAAGATTTACGCTTTATATATTCCTAAGCTCTTTATTATTATAAGCAGTTGTCTTTTAAAATAAATCATTTTGGTAGAAATGAAATTTCTTGATAATCTGTTACTATTTTTATATTCTTGTAATAAAATACAAAAGTCAAATACACAGTAAAATAACAGCGCAACGATCGATCAACTTTCAAGTTTGTGTTTTTGTAGTACCTTATTGTTATACCTTATTGCACTAAATAAATTAAAATTTACGCCGAACTAGATCCCGTTTCTCGAAAATGGCTCATATTAGCAGAATAAGGCATAATTATTATGTTTTGTGTTATTATTTTATAAATATATCATTTACCTAAATATCTACTTACTACTACTAAGCTTAGTAAATAAGAACACTTCTTATTTCAAAGTGGTTGGTAATATTATTTTAAGTACAATTACACACGAATGTAATTTATTGAAAGATGGAAAATGATACTAGTACCTAAAACATAAACTATATTCAAACACGTGTTTTTAGCAACCTAGACAAAAAATATGAACAAATATCTTGAAGTTAATTTTAACATCGTTTTTTTTTTCCTTTGTTTCAGACTGGCAAACACTTTCATAGGACTTCACTTCTCATCAAAGCTTTCAACCACAAGTTCCGTCTGGATCTTGAGCTTAACACGTAAGTAATAGATAAATAAGTCATAATTGTTAGATTTTGGTCTACGGCGAATTGTAAGTCTTCCCACTGTGTGGTTCATTGGTAGCACATGTGTTTTTGTAAATTATTTCACAGAAATTATATTTAAAGGAGCAGGAAACATCAAGGTGTAAAAAGCAGTTGTTCATTTTATTGGATTATATTCCATAAAGATAGTACATAAGGAAAATGACGTGAGGAAAGTTTTAGGTATGAATGTGGATGGGTATAAGAGTAGAGGAAGACCAAAGAAACGATGGATCGACTGTGTGAAGAATGATATGGTAAGAAAGGAGATGTCTGATGTGATGTCGAGTTATTGAGAAGTACGGAAGAAAAAGACATGCTGCGCCGACCCCAAATGAATTGGGATGAGGGCAGGGGAATGATGATGATCACATGAACATAATATTTATTACAATATAAATGGTGTAAAAATTGCTTTAACGAAGCCGAAAGGTAGTTGTCTAGACCATACCTGGGAACCTTCTAGTTACTGAGATATTGGCGGTCAAACAAAAAGTTCCAACTTTTTCACAAGTTTTTTTATAGTAAGATTTTGACTGTAAACACCTCCACGACCCCGTACTTTTCAATCCATCCATCAGCACAATGTTTTGAGTGCGTTACACTAGGTCCTACCGTAAAACGTCGTTTCCCAGCAATATTTTTTGCGTAAAGTTACCTAATTTGGTGTACATAATGCATGGTTGATGGCTTCGTTAAGGGTCTTGTTACAACCTCTATCTATTACTAGCAAACACAACATAACCATACAGACTGCGGTCGCGGAAAAATGTACTCACACACACAGCTTCAAAACGTTAAGACAGAATCCATTGAACCTCAGACTTATTTATACCAAACCCGAAAAAAAGAAACAGAGAAATAAAAAAACTTTCCAATTTGTTGAAAATAAATACACCAATCGGCCCAAAGAAACCGAAATGGTACAAAACGCTAACAAATTGTACCAACAGGGGAGGACTTCAAAAACAGTTTCAACCAACACCATGAATGAAATATACAGGGTTCCCGTGATCAGAACTTATGTGGGTAACACAGACAGAGATAGACATACAAAACAACTCTTTGTTAGAAAAAGAGGGCGGATCTGAAGTCGTTCAAAGGATCGCTATTACGGGGGAATCGTAGGATTTTTTTCTCAGATAAGCTGTTTGTAATTCTGTAAGAGTTCTCGTATTGCAGAATTCATATTATGGTTCGGGCTAGGTAAATGGGGTATTGAGGGCAAGGAGGTTGATTTGGGAGTGAAGGGTAATGGACCTTGAAAGACTTGAAATTCGACTGAATCTACGTATACTCACGCCTTTTATTTTCATAGGAGTTGACAGAAGCAACAAATCGCCACCTGCTAAGATTCCTATGCTCTTTTTGCTTTGTCCACGCTTATATCGATCCCTGTCTCTCTCGAAGACAAATATTTTTTATGTCTTTGAAATCTCAGTAGCAGTAGTAATAGAATGCCTGCGTGAACCCACGATTGCTAGAGATTTCAAATCCAGACCATGAAGAAAGACCTGGAAGGAAATCGGCATGTTCTAAAATAAAAATTAAATGTAATTCGCGGCCGTTACCCACAGCTACGGTATAATCACATACAATTAACAGCATCACTCTCTCCCTCTCTTTTGATATATCTTTCTTTCTCGTAAACAACCAACATTTTTCCTTGTCAATTGATTACCATAGAATCCCACTTCCATCGAATTTGCTTCGGAAATCAATATGGAAATATGTAAAATATTTACATACGGCCGGCCCTTAGGGATTTCGTTCCGTGGGTATTTTATTTCAGGCTGTACGTCTGTTGACCCACTTCTCAATTGAGATGGATAGGTATCCTTGTGAGGGGATTGTGCCGAAATGTGTTTCGTACATAATTACTTATTGTTTTAATTCTTGAGTGCTTCGTTGTTCTAGTGAGGTCTGTGACTTTACTTTACCTAGTAATGTAGTATATACTTGGCTTATGTTACTATTTACTACTTATATTATAAACTATTTGTGTGCTAAATTCCATCCAAAACCTTTCACTAGTTTTTGCGTAAAAGAGTAACAATCCATCCATCCATCAATCCATATATGATTACAAACTTTTGCATTTATAATTGAGGGCACAGTTGGTGAGTTAGCGCAGTGGCTGAGCGATTGGGTGCTGAGCTGCGTGACGCGGGTTCGATCCCCGCACGAAGCAAATAGTTGTTTGACCTACAGGTTTTGGGTCAGGTAGTTGTTTTGGGTCTGGCTGTTTGTGTATGTGAGTTTAAATTTTTATAGATGCATATACGATACAGGAGAAAGTCCAAGTGTGGAGCAAAGATTAAAAAAAAAATGTCGGGATTAAGATTTCGTAAGTTTCGGAAACTTTAAACTGATTTTACTGCTTTTGAAGCGTTTCGTATTTGTACAACGAATTTAAAAAGAATTGATTGCCTGACATATACAACCGACAGGTAGTTGTATCGGGTCTGGCTATTTGTGTTTGTGAGTAAATGTTTGTAAACGCACCTACGACACAGGAGAAATTGAGAAAGGCGCAACGTTTAAAAAAAAGTACTGCAAAAAAAAAGAACAAAATAAAGTACTACAAAACATCACTTTTCTTCGAATACTAGACTACCTCTATCTTTCAACATTTAGCTTCATAATAGGGTTGCCTGTTCAAAAGTCCCAAGCTCGTTAGATGTAAAACACACTGAACTAGCGAATATTCTTCTTTGTAAGTTAAGAAAATTCTTCTCCGTCCTGAAGAACATTTTACCTTGAAGAATAAAGAGTGTGCCTTATTAGGCCAGGGGTGCAACGTTGCAGATTGTGACATTCGAAGCTGACTGTGCTCATTTTATTCTGCGTTGTGAAAGTTGAATTGAAAATGTGTTCTTAAATGTAAGCTGGTTCCATAAAGGACACCATTTTTTTTTCAAGAACATGTTGTCTTTGTTTTTTTATTCGTATTCTTTTTGAGACAACACTTCAGTTCGTTTTCATCATCAGACTAGCGTTTTCCCTACTAAGCTGAGGTCGACTTCCAGTCTAACCGGTCACATACCAGTATTTTACATGGAGTGAGTCTCAGTTGATCTTCACAACCCAATGATAATGATTAATGATGATGATCTTTTTTATTGAGATACAACACATATTATCATTTATATTAACGAGGAACGTACAATACGAAGTATCGTTGAATTTTTTGTCGTTTAATAATTATGATGTGTGTATAAAAATATCAGTGGCAGTAAACTTTTATCTGTGACTGTACATTCCATGACATGTAAGACTTGACATGTGTGCAACACCCCTGAATCCTCATAACACCCTACGTCCGCATAATGTCCGCGGCATCATTTTCCCGCAATTGTTTACAGTTTTCAATGTCCCGCTTTGTCCTGTTCTGTTAGATATTCAACATGTCCAGCCAGTGATTAATGCGCACCCGCTTAAACATGTTCGTTTTCCATTTTTACATTTACATTTCGAAATGAAAATGTTTTGCAGACATGTGGAGTATTATTCTGTTGTTCATTTGTTTTTAGTTGTCATTGATGTGTTGCTGTTTGATGTAGTATTCTATGGTGTTTGATGCGTGTCTGTTTGTTCAAAGGTGGAATTTTTGGTTTGAATTGATAGCTATACATTTCAACTGGGTAACTTTTAAGTTGTGTAGTAAAAGAAGGATATAATGACAATATCTTAAATTCACTTACTGGCAGAGACCGCACTGTCTTAGCCGCTGGGTCTAGAAGCATGGAATTTAGCACAGGAGTTCCATTTTTGATGAAAGTGAGCACTTACTAAAGGAAAGTTTTTAATTATTCATCAGCTAAAGGTTGTGGAACAAAGTTCGTCATTTTTGTCTGTGGGCAAGTTCGTCAGACACACAGCTTGATCTTTTATAAAACATCAATGATACAATAAAATGATTGGTTTCACTGCAAATAAAATTTAAGAAACTATAAATTTTTGAAACTGACATGGTCACTAATATTGTCATCACCACTCGGAATGATGAAACGGGGAACTCGAAACAAATCGAAAACATGGTGAATATCCCGTTTTCAGTGTAAATGATAATCTAAGAAGCTTGCCACAGCAAGTGAAAAAAATAATACTGAAGCAAAGACCCTAATTTTTTCCATATTTCAAACAAACTACACCGAAGACACACCAAGATAACCTCCACAAAGCACACACGATGCTTAACATGCTGTAAAATCACAGAACAACAACTATTTCTCCGTGTTTGCAACAAAAATGTTGATTGGCACACAAAGAGTGTCGCGGCCGTGTTGCAGCTGCGTTTTGTTTGCGCACCGCTTTTAATGAAGTTGTCGAGCGGAGCGAAACGTGGACGTTTTACTAGCGGGACAAGTTACAAGCTGTTAGAGAAAATTGCTTGAAAAACGTGCTTTGATGTAGTTATTAAAATTAAATGGAAATAAATCTTTGTGGCTTTTATCAGACCATCTTGTGTGCGTAAACACAACTTTCAAAGTTGTATAAACAACAAAAGTGTCACGCTGTAGCAGAAAAATCGATATATCGATATATAATAGTTTTAAAATTTGTAAACTGATTTAATATATTTAATTGACATAAAGCAATAACATAAAGCTGATTGGCACGAAAAGTGTCATCATCTGCCTAGCCTTTTCCCAACTATATTGGGGTCGGCTTCCAGTCTAACCGGATGCAGCTGAATACCAGTATTTTACATGGAGCGCCTGCCTATCTGACCTCCACAACCCAGTTAGTACTGGGTTATACGATACCCCTTGGTAAGACTGGTTGTCAGACTTTTTGGGCCACTGACTACCTAACGACTGTCAAAGATCTACAAATGACACCCGGGACCAACGGCTTAACGTGATTTCCGAGGCACGGAGGAAACTCGGTATGTAATGGGTGGTCACCCATGCACACACCAACCTAGGCAAGCACGGCTTAACCTAAAGATCGATCCGAGCGGCTGTTATTATTTAGCCGCGATGTCCTCTGGAGAATGTCACGGGCGTATTGCAACTGCTTGTCCTTGCACAGCGCTTTTAATTAAGTTGTCGAGCGAAACGACAGGCGGACGGCTCTCGAGCGGGAGAAGTTACATGCTACTAGAGATGCTTAATGTTATTTACATGACAATTATATGTGGCTAATAGTAACCTAGATTTCGAGATGTGACGTTTATCCCCAAGGGTGATAATTTTACCGTCTTGATGCAGGATATCTCATTCAGTGACCAAAACACGCGTGTCACGTTCTTTGATCAACAACAGTTACAATAATATTTAATTTCTTAGTACATCAGCTAACTTATAGCTGCTACATGTTGCTTTATTAAAACATGTAACGAAAGTAACACTGCGTTTGTACCAAAAATGTTGATTGATACGCAAAGAGGGCTTTGCCATCGTGACACGCTGCCAAGACTCTCGCGCGTAGCTTTTAATAAAGTTGTCTCGAGTCGCGAGACTATCTGGAATATGGAAGTAACGGGATATTTAATTATATGTCACGCTCTGTATCTTTAGCAGCGTGAAGAAGAAATTCGACTTTAATAACGTGATACCTACCTATTGATTTACGATAGAGTAGCGATAACGTTAAGCAATTTTCCTTGTCCAAATAGCTAGTAAAAGTTACCTTTTCGAACTGTCAATTTCATTGAAATTGGTGCAACGACGTAGTTGTAAAAACTAACCTCAATGTGCATTACATCTTTATTTCTCAGCTGTACATAATGTACGTAAAAATATTAACGACGTGCTGATAAATTCGAAATTGTCAATATATTGATGTTCTAACAAAAATACAAATATTAACGAGGTCTTCCTCTCAAAGTGCACAGAAGATTTCTTACAAAAAGAGTCACAAGCGTGTAACCTTACATTTTGTTTGTACCTTTAATGAAGTTCAGTTTTCAGGAAGAGGACAGAACAAGTTATAAGCGTAAAGCGTGTCACACTAAATATAAGAGAAGTGTTCAAAATGTTGTTCCCCAAAGCAAAATAGTAATTACACAATATTTAAAGCATGCAAAATGTTGCACAATGCAGGCGCTACTATTTATTTATAAGGCACTTTTAATGAAGTTGTCGTAAGCCGGTGGACGTGGTAATGTGTTTGTGGGACAAATTATTGGTGAACAGCGGGGACTTTATTGTAGCTTTATGTTAACATTTCTAAGGTTGTGTAGTGCAAGAACAGAATTATAGGTACCAACTGTTAAAATGCTATCATCACTTATGCCGCTGTATAGCAATGAATAACGTGATATGGTGGTAAATCTCATAAAGTCAAAAAACAAGGAAGTATCCCTGCCTGACACAACACTCACGATGTAAACTAAGTGTTGCTCACAAGGGCCGACTATAAGCATAAGCATTGAAATAATCAGCCTATAACGTTAAGTAGTGACAACGGCCTCCTCTCAGTAAGATGACCCGCGTGGAGGATTATGGCCCACTTCGTCGTTACAGAACCATCAGACTACTGGTTCTGTAAGGTAACGTACATACCGACAAGGTCCCTAGAGGCTAGCGAATAGCGAAGTGAAACGAATGCTCATGAATTTTTGCATCTGTTCGTTTTACTTTGCTACTCGCTAGGCGCTAAGCAAGCCGTTGAGTTCCTAGCGGTAGTGTGTAAACTGTGACCTAACAATAAATTTTAGTATTTTATTATGTCGCTTCGCGTATACCTTGCCCCACAACTAAATCTAGACGAGTTTGTACCGCGTCTGCTGCTGAAAACGAAGGTCTCAGAATTTGGGACTCAAATTGGAACATGCAAGCGACATAGGCCACACAGGCGACACAACCAGGCTGCACGACACAACCAGGCTGCGCGACACAGGAAACGTTTCTGATTAGTCGCACACTACTGAGAATTACATTCTAATTAGTGCTGGTAGTGGGTATTTTTGTTTGACTTTAGTGTGAAAAGTGTTTCTTTCAAATACGACTTTTCGGATAGTTTCGAGGGCTTATGGGTAATATTCCAACGGATTTTTTTAAGGTTCCAAAAACTTTGAACTTTTTAAGTTGGATTTTTAATCTGGACTTTCTCAGTAACAGCCGAAGTCTAGATTTGAAACGAGGTAAAAGATTTGCGTCCTATTACATAGGACTTTAACATATGTGTCGAAATATGGGTGTCTTATATGTATACCTCTGCCTAACTCTTCGCAAAAAGACTACATGTTTGATATTATATTATTATTTATTTATTTGACACTTCAATCACTTAGTACAGAGGCGGACTTAATGCGATAGGCATTTTCTACCAGTCAACCTTTGCGTGATGCAGAGACAGTGGTAGGACTGCGGTTCCTCAACACAAACTAGCCCATCACCTGTCCTGTTCTATGTCTCATTCCACCTGCAGAAGGGACCTGCTAAAGCCACCACCAATGACGTCGAGGTGGCAGAGTTCTGGTCAAAATTAACTTGATTATAAAAAAGGGAATCGTCGACACGACGAATAAGTAATAGGTAATAGTGGCAGTGGTGGTTATTTTTTTCTTTGTTCAAACACTTTATGACAAGCATTTATCCTCATTCGTGCATTACTGATCAAAAATCTCCACTGGTTTACTCAAATTGGATCATTATCTCGATGCAAACCCCATCTTTTCGTCCGTGCACCAATTAAACAATCTTTAGCGCATGAATGCAATATTAATTGCCCTCTGCAGCCTGAGGCTAAGACGTTCCAATTAACTGAGTCAGTAGGTCATTGAGAGCCCTATCTGAAACGTCAGTAAGACGTTTTGTGGTAATATTGGAACTTGGGTCCTGTCTTAAAATGAATTGACAACTTCTTACGTTTAAAATTGTAAGTTCCTGATAAAGTATGTCTCAGGTTAATTTGTTAAAATCGATATTACTCATTATAAAGGATGTCCCAAAATTTACGCATTATGACAAAATTAGTGCTTTTTGCAAAATCTAAGATTTTCCTATTGCATTACGCAACATAATTAGTGAAATTCCGATTGGAATTATTCAATACTTTTATGTCATTGTAGCCTATATTTTATTTCAGGTCAAAATCTTTTTGTGTATTTAAAAAAAGAAGAAACAAATAAAAATAAATAAAAGTGTGAATAAGAGAAATTTATTCACCCACTTGAAAACAAAAAGCACATTTATAACGGTACCAGAAAACCGCTCAATCAGTTTCAAAGAAAAAAACCTCCGCAAAATACAAAAAACTTAATCTCAATATTTTAAAAAATAATCACGAGAAAATAATCGTTACATCATCCTTCATTTTGGGTTAATCTCCCAAATGTTACCGTGTAAGCGTAATTCTGCGAAAACAGTCTCGGGCGTCCGCCATATTGTTTACGATGACGTCACCTCTCCCCGGGCGACAAGGGGGGTGAAGGGGGCCGATTGAAAAACAATACAGCGGTGGCGGAGGCCATGTAAATAGCGAGAATGATGGGTTTGTACAAGATTTTATTATGTTTGTCAGTGCAAAGTACGGCAAATGCTTTTCTTTTGTCGTTACCGTGTTTATGACTTACAGAGTTTTAAGTATTTAGCTGCCGGCGAACTTTGATGGATAAGTACTGTTTTTCTTGGTTCTAGTTTTTCTTTGATAGTTGTCTTGTTCTTGAATAACATTATTCTTCTATGCCAACATCACCTGCCTAGCCTTTTCCCAACTATGTCAGGGTTGGCTTTCAGTCTAACCTGATGCAGCTGACTACCAGTATTTTACCAGTATCTATTGCCATCTATTTGTTAAGTTCATCCACTCAGTCACATGACACGCGAGATTTATCAAAAAAAAACATAGTGTTTTTTTTTATTTTAATGACTATAAAAGTATTATAATTGCCAGCCTAACAGCCTCCACAGGCCTCTTAAATCCCCATTTCAACATCAAAACCATAATTCCAATAAAATTTTCATTAATACTACGCAAACAAATTTTAATAGATCCCTTTTAACTAGCAACGCACAAATTACTGAGGGCCCGCAGGAAATTGAATTTGTCAGCCTCTACGACTGACAGTTCTGTTTGATTTAATACTCTTTGGTAGTTAAGGGGTGCTCCCGAAACTATGACCTCGGCAAATGAACTTGATTAGTTGGCAGTAGTAGTAATAGTGATTATCTTTAGAGCTATGATTGGTTTGTACAAACCTAGTAGGTACTTACTTAAATAATTGGAAAAGTTTTGTGAATTTGAATTGTTGAAACATGCTGTATGTTTAGAATCTAATCTGTCTGTAAAATAATGCCTTACATTGAATGGTAGCTTTAATGGAACAGAGAAATTGGTTTACTTTTAATTAACGCAGATGTCTGTGTTGTATCAGCTTGTACAAACAATGCTGATCAAAGCCTCCATAAGTTAATGTTGCACATTTTTTTATATTTGTTTTAATTACGAAGCTAGACCAGCATACCAATCTCATCTGCGACACGCAAAAAAGAACAAAAAACGTGGACTCGCCAAAACTCCAAAAGCACATACACGAAACACTTGAACGTCGGCCTTTCTCTTTCTTTCCTATAGAAATCTTTAAAAAACGAGCGAGAGCGAATGTCAGCAGGGATAATAAACCATTTTCGCGTGTCTTTCATAATTTATTCGGAGCAAGTGGTCGACGGGAACACCGTAATGAGATGAATTCAAATTAATGCTTTTCCTTATCTTTAACAAGACGGGGATTATGCTTTGCTTAGAAATGAAATTTATTCAAAGGAAAATTTTCTACGTCATTTTGTATATTTGTTAGTAACGGTCGCGAGAACTGAGCGAAATTGTAAAAATAAATTTAGATTGTAATGAGGTTGGAGAAGTTTTGAGCTGGGTCTGGGATTTAAATTAATAAGGAATTTTGGGGTTTCTCCTTAGAAATTACTGGGCCTGACGGCTTAATTTTATAATTTTAATACTCATTCAGTTACAGACTGACTTATTATCTAGACAATAGCTGAACGATTAATTTAACTTACTTGCTGATTATTTAATTTAATTTACAACTTAAATATTTTATGCTAAATATCAAATTTAGTTTTTCTTTTATTAATAACTTCTTAACCTTTTAAGGCCCAACTAGGCTAACCAAGGTTATTTTTTAACACAGGTTTATCCCAAAAGATGTGATAATTTTGTGTGAATAGCGTTATTGTAACCATAGTAACAGGCAAATTAGCTCTGGGTTCAAAAATAACCTTAGTTGGCGCAATTGAGCCTAAAGTCTTTAAAATATCCTTTTTTGTCATGAAAAAATAAGTAAGTATACCAAAATAACTGAGACAAACACGCAATAATTTCAAAAAAAGGACCTACCTAGTTATTCCCCACAATTAAACAAGAATGTTTTTTTGCAAAAAAAAAAACGAATAATAACCAGTTTCACGGTACTTTTATTTATTATTTCCGCAACTTGACAGAGTGGCCTTCTCCAGGGGGAAGTAAATACCCCAACCCACTCGACGGGGTACAAATGAATTATCCTGTATCCTTTGCTGACGTACAATCATGACCAAAATGTTTATTATTATTTAATTGTCGACTAAATAGAGTAAGTAGGTACTGTAGAATTTTTTGACGATTTAGAAGATACTGTTTCTATATTTCACATTTTCTTGCGAGTTTTTTACAATTATGTTAGGTAAATTCAAGAACCCTAATATTCTGTCAGCCGTGAGAGCTCTTTTTCAATGAAATCAGTGCCTTTTATAAGTCTAAAACTAAATCTTAAATACAAAGTAATGTATAACCCTAGACAAAGTTAATTGAATACCTATGTACACTTAAGTAAGTGGATAAACAAAAAATAAATAAAATAGTTGCTTTTGTAATTGGGTTTCTCAAAGGCTGCTTTCAAGATCAATTTAAAAGTAATTAATTTGTCTTTGTAACAGAAAACAGGCGGTGAATAATAATAATATCTATTATCTTCCTACGGTTTCTGTATTTTGTTTGCAATTTTATTTCAATTACTTCGCTCATTTTCTTGTGATTAGAGAGATATAGACATGTCGGCGTCATCTGTGAGATCGTCAGTGAGGATATGGCCCAGATATCGTAACGTTCGTACAACCCTTACTGGTGAAACATAAATATAGATTTCGGGGACTTCTCCACCCGTTTTTTTCAACTGAATTATGGTTGGAACCAGCTTTCCCATTACTAAAATATCAAATTGTTTATTTTCAATCATACTGAACGCGTTCAATCGAACTGAACGCGATCAACAAACCCTATTAAGCAGCTTTTAGTGCTACAGTTGTTGTGGAGTAATGATGCTGATATCCATTGGACGCGGCCTAAATGTTTTAATGGGGTTCAGTTTCATTGGCTAATTTGCCCTTAGTCTTCATGGGACAAAAACAGAAAAAAGATTATATTAATAGCACCTAGCAAAGTATAAAAGACTTAAAAAAAACATTTTTTAGCGACTGCAGTGCAGCTGAAAAAGAGGATAATGTTTTTAGTTGGTAATCCGATAAAACCATTTACAACTGATTTCTAAACTGATTTTACGAATCCATTTCGACTGACAATTATTTTTGAAATCACTCCTGACAAATACCTACTGGTAGAGACAATGGACAGTAACGAAAAAGTTTTTTTTTTTTAAATCCGATGAAGCTTAGTGTCTTGGACATTTTATGTTGAATCAACAGTCATGCGCCCTGACATAGCCCGCACGTTTTTTTTTCGGGAATTGATGAAGTACTGGGAAATGAATGCCAAAAAAGGAGTTGGTGCTTAGAGTTCTGCTTACGTTTGATATGACCTAATTAGACGTTTGTGAAAAAAACTCTTTTGTTGTTAAACGTCCGATCAATTGCAGACACAGCGGAAATTTAACGAAAAATAATTCAAATAGTTGAGGACGACAATACCTAAATCAAACGAGGAATTCATGGCTAAATATTAACAGCTGCTCGGGTCGATCTTCAGGTTAAGCCGCGCTTGCTTAGGTTTGTCCGTGGATGGGTTACCCATTACATAACGAGCTTCCTCCGTGCCTCGGAAATTTATTTGGGGTTGGCGCAGCATGTCTTTTTCTTCCATACTTCTATATTACAACGTCACGTCATCTCACCAGACACCTCCTTTCTTGGCATAAATTAAAAAAAAAACATCATTTACCATTCAAAATCAATAAGGAAAAAAAGGAGTTTTGGTGTGTACATTTTAGCAGAATTTCGCTCAGTGTATTCCACATATGCAGAACATTTCTACCATTTCCGTGCTAACACAATCATGCACCACATTGGTCCAATCGATCCCTCACCCAGTTTAATGAGCAATTTCATACGATCCTGTAATATCACATTTTGTAACTTAATTACTGCATCGTGAAATACGTCCCACTCAAATTCGGGATCCGACTCGAAATTTATGTTAATCGATTCTTATTACGAGTCTCGTTTCGATGTATCGATTCAATGTAATGAGTACGCAATCATTTTTTATTGGTTTTGAATTTAATTGTGAGTTCAATTGTTTGAATTAATTGTTTTTGTAAATTATTGTGATTTTATTTTATGAGCTATTGCGTCTCTTGTATGTAAATAACGTTATTATGAACCGATCTGTTGGTCCTATTAAAGCAAATATAATTACAATTGCCAGACACTTTTGATACGGTAATTTTTAGAATAATATTGCCATCAGTTTGGTTGCGTTTGGCGTAGTCTGGGTGTTCTATTAGGTACACCTCTGCTTAACCCTTCGGAGATTGCAAGCGTGATGTTATGCTATTGTTGTAAAGCTACATGAAAAAATATTCATTATTATTACTTACTATAAATAATTTGCACTTATTACCTACCTATTAATTGGTAGTTTTAAATGTCAAAAGAATAACGTCGTATCCACGTTTGCTCGAACTGGCGGTTCGCACTTTCACAAAATTCGAAATTAAACATTCGAAAGGCGAGCCTGCATATTGCATTTCCATTTCCGTTCCGTCACGAAAATTTGAAATGCCTTATTTATTATAATCGGATGACGTAATAAATTGGAAAACAATTACTCATTTTGAGTAATAACGTCACAACGTAGCGAATGGGAAATAACGTTTCAATCATTAATGTGTAGTAAATAAAATGATTTATTGCGGAAGGCTGAGGTGTTGCTGCTAAGCGGAGCGATGAGCTGGCTCGTTTTGAAATTAGGGTATTTTGAAGGCTACAAGGATAAGCAGTGTGAGGTAACATAACATAACATTAAGCCTGTAATCCCCGAAGGGTTAGGCAGAGGTGTACCTAATATAGTAACACTCACGTTTCGCCAGTTATGTTTATGTTCCGTGTAATAGGGGGCGAGCCTATTGCCATCAACCGGGGAAAAATAGAGTCCATAGCTACTACTGAAGAAAAACCAGTGTGAACGAGTGTAAGGTTTCTGTTCATAATTATGATCTGATCAAGATTATAATATGAACTTGAAAAGAGACTGAATGCTCTAAGAGTGGTCCAGTGTATCTTCTCAGAGTAATTGGATGAGAATCCCCAGCCTTATCCTGTTTTAAAACATAATTAATTGTGACGTGTAAAAGTGTTTTTTAAAACCAATTGAATAGGTCCAGTAGTTAGTTAGTTGATGGTGGAGGAAATTGGCTGTGACAGAGGGACAGACGGACGAGTGATCCTATAAGGGATTTACATTTGGACGTTCTGAACCATAATATGAAGATACAATGTTCTGTACATACAAATATAATGACACTGTGACAGCCAACCTCGTTTTATTTCAGATAAACAAATCTTAAAAACGCTGAAAAGTATACCCTAGCATTGTAACCAAACCCTCGCCACGCCTCTTGTCCACATGTTCATTTAATTCATTCACTCATTCGTTCAATTATCGCGCTGACAATTACAAAGCGCAGTGAAAAAATATTGAATGTTGCCACAAATAAAATACTGAATAGTGAATGTTGAACTGGTGGTCTTTACACCACTGATAATAACATTTCCGTTTTGTGTTTGTTAAAACTAGTAACTCGTATTGTTTCGTATTATTCAGTAAGTGGGTTATGGAGGTCAGATAGGCAGTCGCTGCATGTAAAATACTGGTATTCAGCTACATCTTGTTAGGCTAAGTGGTGGATGATGATGATAACTTTTTAAAATCGAGTCCGTGTAGTGTGTGATTTATTTACATGAAATCTATTTATGATGAAGTTTTTGCTTAAATACCAGTCACTCTGAGAGTAGGAGTCCCCCCTCCGCCTAGAGTCTATTCATTCATCGACAATGCTGATTAACCAAAGAGAGAGATAAATTACAAAAATATTAGTCAAAACTCAACTCCTGGTTGTCGTCCACGCAGACTCAATATCGACGTTTGTCAGATGTTATTAGTATTAGTATTTAATTTTTTGTTTTTTTGTTTCCTTTATTAGTATTAGTTTTATTTTTTTTTTATAATTATCTAGAATTTAAGTACATTAAGTCTCTAAAATTAAATTCATAATTAAAAGAGCATTTTGCATGTGGTGTTTGCCTGTAATTGGTTGTGCAGTTAGATTTAAGACACAATTACTTTTATGCTCCTATCTGTATATCTGTAACAACTGCTGGTGAACCTTAATTAAATAAATAAATAAAACAGTGACCCACATTTCTATAAAAAATATATTTTTGCCACTGACACGGAAAACACTATCCTTACAAAAGTACTAAAGCATCAACAATCCATTCTCAATCGACTTTTAAAACTCACCCATAGATAAAAACAATTAAAAACAATTAAAAACAATTTATATAAAGGTCCAAAACCGGAACTCCCGTTGATCTACCAAAAATACCCGACTTCATCCCATAACTCACCCTGAACAACCCCTCGAAACTACCCCTTAAATGTAAATGTGTCCATTAATATCATTTTGCGACAATAAAATCGCGCGATTCGATCGCAGGACACCGATACTATCTATTTTTATCGGTGATCATTTGCATAATTGCTATAATGGTCTATATTTTTTTTTGCTATGACGTTTTAAAACCTTCTTGTGATGTATGGATGTGGAACACGACTTTTCTTCGAGTTACAAAGTTTTTATAGGACAGGTACTAACTCAAGTTCTAGCGTAAACTTTATGTAGATTGCAGGAATATTTTGAAGCATAAAAGTTGTGGGTACTTTTTATCTGGGAAACTTCTAAAATTCCTGAAAAATAAAGTCGTAGTGAATGAATTTTTGCAATCGCCAAAAGCGTGTTGATTAATGTTTGCTTTCCATGTCTATGTAGGCTTTGATCCTGCAGTGAAAAAATGCTGGTAAGTTTCATAAAAAATATTAACAACAAATAACTGCAACGCTTTTCCAAACTCTGTTATTGCAAAATAATAGTTATGTCGCATAAAAATAACAGCTAAATCACTCTGACACTAACAGACCCAGAATTAACAATAATATAACAATTACGCCCCACATTTATAACCGTAAAACAATGTTCTATAACATTTCAAATAAAATTTGAACAGCCAATTAAAACTTTTCATCAACTTTCCCGACCTAGATAGAAAGAGATGACGCATATGTGCTTTTGTATAAGAGTAAGGGAGATGGCTACGTGCGGTTGGTTCACTCAGGTCAATGTGTTGAAGTTCTAATGGCAATTAGGTTGAAAATTGAATTAATAAGTTGTTTTATAGGTGAGTGTTTGTGAACGTGTTAAGACGACGTGAAAAGCGTTTATGACACGTTTACGTGATAACGTGACATCAAGTTAGTGGATGTAACTTATATGTGATACGTGATCTATAATCCTCTAATTACTGTCTCGTTAGTCTATCGCGACTGGTGATCATGAGGTCCTGGGTTCGATTGCCAGGTCCTTTGCCCGACCTGGGTATCGAACCCAGGACCTCATGATCATCAGTCGCGTCCGCAAACCCTCACCTATAAAACAACTTATTAATTCAATTTTCAACCTAATTGCCATTAGAACTTCAACACATTGACCTGAGTGGGTTATTGGGTTTTTCCATCAGGTATTTCTCAGTAGCAGTCTCACGGAGTCTTGTGCGCGGTTAATAGCAATAGACTTGTCCCTTATTACATGGGACTTAAACATAACTGGCGAAATGTGGGTGCACTATTAGGTACACCTCTGCCTTACCCTTCGGGGATTACAAACGTGATGTTATGTTATGTTATGTGATCTATAATAAACTTCGGTTATCTAATAAATTGCTAAGTTGAACACCTGAGAGGCATTAATTTAATTATTATGACAATTCGAAAATGAATGAAAATCAATGTTATATCTGATCGACTTCGATTGTCTGTTGTTCTCATCTGGTCCATTGAGTGAAGAGATTTTGTCATAGTTATAAAAAAAAACCAGCCAAGTGCGAGTCGGACTCTCTCCGTACCATCGTAGTAGGGGAGCCCTCTTTAAATATTATTATATTATTATTTGATGTTATAGCGGTAACAGAAATACACATTCTGTGAAAATTTCAACTGTCTATCTATTACGGATCATGAGATACAGCCCGCTGACAGACAGATGGACGGACAGCTGAAGCTTAGTAAGAGGGTCCCGTTGGTTACCCTTCGGGTACGGAACCATGAAAACTATTGTCTCTATAAAAACATTGCATTTGAGGTAAACCGTTACACACTATCAGAAATTATTGATGTTATACCGAACGCAAATTCGGGTCTCATCGCTCTCGTAACATATATGTTAACTATCACAGAGCATCTGTTTTTAATATGGAAAGAAAAATTCGAGTTAAGTTAATTCGATACTTTCTTAAATAGATGGCGCCAACGTCACCGTAAGACGTTATTAAAAAAACTAAAAATTTTGAGAACTGTGAGCAGGGTGCGATGGTCTAATTAGTTAAGACGTCCGGTGTACAGAATCGGAAGGTCGCAGGTTCGAACCCTGCTCGCACTCGAATTTTTCTTTCCATATCAAAAACAGCTGTAGTTCCCTACGCAGGGTTTGCGTTTAAAAAATATGTAAAATTATCATAGAGCATGTTTAAGTCGGTAGGTAAGACTTGGACGACATAACAATAACCTTTATTAATTACATAAATCTATGTTTCTGATGAGCATAAGGTCCTGTGTTCGATTCCTAGGTCGGGCAAAGTGTTATTGGATTTTCCGTCAGGAATTTCTCAGTAGCAGCCACGGAGTCTGGATTTGTGCCCGGTTGATGGCAATAGGCTTGCCCCCTATTACATGGGACTTAAACATAACTGGCGAAATGTTGGTGTACTATTAGGTACACCATTGCCTAACCTTTCGGGTGTTACAGGCGTGACGTTATGTTATGTTATGTAAATCTTTATTTTTGAGTTAGGACAATGGAACATGTAATCATATTTTGCCACCATTGACTATGGCCAAAAGAAACAGTTCTCCAGCCCACTCCAAAATGAAATTCAAACTCGTTTCTTCCTTTATTATTTACAAAAACAAATACCTAATTTCCTCCTTCAGCTACTTCCAACAAAGTTGAAAACCTCCGCAAAGAAGCAGTAAACATAAAAACAAGGTGTAAAGTTGCTAATCAATGTTGTAGCGATTGAAACTGTGCACGACGATCGATACGCTCACGATCGTGTCAGAGGCACGATTCACGATTGTGTGGTGCAAAGGATGGGCTGTTGCGGGGTCATTAATTATTATGCTACACAAGGTGTAAATGGGCCCATCATGAAGCTGTCAACGAAGCATTCTGTACATCAAACTAAGTCACTCTACGAAAATTAAAATCAAAAATTATTGCTGAAAAACGACTTTTTATGAGGGTGAAAAAACACGGTAGGACTCAATATAACGCACTCAAAACATTGTGCATATCGATCAAATGCATTAAATAATACAGGGGTCATGGAGGTATTTAACATTAAAACATTGTGTTTTTTAACTTGTGAAAAATTTTGAACTTTTACCGCCAACATAAACTAAAAGGTTAGAAAGTAACTAAAAAGTTCCCAGGTATGGCCCAGAACAAAAAAATATCGTGGGCGGTTAGCTGAGCAATTGACTAAAGACTGAAGATTGAGTAACAGATCGTAGTCAAAATATGTCAGAGTTACAGGATAAGGTAAAAATAGAGAAAAGTTTTATACAGCCGAAATCGAAGCGCATATTACCATAATACATTGACCGCGCTATGTATACATTAAAATCTATCATTTAAATAAAATAAAAAAATCAAGGCCAAGCACTTTTATATTAATGACATCACAAGTTTCCCGCTACCTCTTACCACCGACACCACAACCCATTACAAAATTAAATCCCGAGGTCGGATCCGATTTTGTGGGCCAACGGGACGCACCTGGTACACTTCACATCGGCCGGCAGAGGGCGCCGTGGAGCTGTGTGGTTAGACCTCTTTTGATTGCGACGGAGGGCTGCGAGCAATTGGTGGTAACCGCACGTCACATTTAAGTTGGTTCCAACATTATGTTGGCTCTAATGTTGGTATTGATGTTTTAAGATGGTGTAATGTAGAGAGAGCTAAGTGTGCATATACGGGCGGAAAAAAATGCACATCTTCACACATCTTGGACTATACTGAAAGTTAAATAACTGTCCGGTTCGCAAATTGTTTTTGTGAAAGTTTGTATGTAGGGGATAATATTTTTAACTAATGGCCCGATTTCGAAAATTCTTTTACCAACTGGAAGCTATATAATCCCAGAGTATCATAGGCTACATTTAAAACGTGCCTGTGGGTTAATTTCCGTGAATAACAAGAACGAAGCCGAGAGCAAAAGCTAGTATAATTTAAAAATTAAAGTTCTGGATAATAAGTTAAACAAAAATGTCTCCAAGACCATCGCAAAACACATAGCTACGAGCCTAGAAAAAAAAAACACTTACAAAAAGCATCAGCACATCTAAATTTAGATTTTCATTAAAGCGCGCACATTGGGACGCACGGCGCGGCTAAGCCACACAAATTAGATTCGATCCCGCGGTTTGAGCACAAACGGAGCACTGTGCAAATGTTATTGCCTACGATTATTGCCGTAATACCGGTTTTTTAGATGCCAAGCCCACTGGGCTGTGGTGGCGAAGTGTTTTTGTTTTGCTTTGTTCAAAAAAAAAAGTTGAATTAATTAAGCTTTTAAATAAAACTCAGGCTTTTTCCCGTATTCTGTTAAAATTAGAAACTTAAGGTAGCCATACACGCTAGGTTATGCGTGACAGTTTTAAATGCACATGCAAAACCGAGTTTCATTCCAAGGATAACTGTACAGTTTTCTCATACACACGTTCATGCATGCCCGTACAGTTTGACTATACAGGCAAAACTGCACATGCACAACCTATCGTGTGTGTCCGGCTTTACATACATTGATAAACTCACGCTCTTTCCCATGGGGGTCGGCAGAATCCACAGACCGCCACCTGCTACAATCCCTACTTACTCCTTTTGTCTCGTCCAAGTTCAATCGCAAATAGAAAATTCTTCGTTAAGTTATGATCCAATTACATATTACAAGCATTTTTTTAGTACACTCGTTCCATCTTAGACCATCCTCATACATCCCTCTCCATCAGGCTACATAGAATTCAAAAACTGTCCCATAAAGAATGTAAAAATTATAAGAATAAGAATAATTTATTTAAAAAGTATTACTAAAAGTGTACATTTAGGCACAGTGTGTTATTTTTCATAAAATAGTATAATGAATGAATGATGATGTATTATAAATGATCCATGCTGACAACATATCCTGTAATCAATTTCATACTGAACTTATATGGATCTGAAGTAGCATAAAAATAACATCTAATTCAAGTCAGTGAACATAAATATATTTCTTTGCCAATGTAGATGTAACAATAAATGATTAGATAACGCTATCAGCGATAAGACCGCCAATGCAATAGAATTAGCAGTATTATAAAATAGAAGTTGTGTTTTAATTTCGGTGTAAAATAAACGATATTCTAGTCTACTAAATGATGATTTACTCACAAATAAACGTAAAACAAACTTCATCCTTAAAAAGTAACGTACCTACTCAAAAATAAATAAAGTTTTAATGAATAAACACGATCATAACAAATTGTTACTGCACCTCATAAAAGCTAGCTAAAAGGATAACGCTGTTCCTAATAATAATTATCTCCAATCTCATTAAGTTAAGATTGTAAACAAGATAAGTGCTTTCGAGTTCGTTATCTTTTTGTTTACTCGATTTAAAGGTGGTTTTCCACTTATGCACTGTCTCCTCTGATTGAAGGCGATGATGTGTTCGACGATGGTGCACACTCGTCTTGAAATAACTTATTCAGATATGATTTTAAAAGCGTTAGCGTTACCTTTACATACATAGATAATAGAACTCTGAAAGAAGCATAAGCATAATCAGCCTATTAATGTTCCCACTGCTGGGACGCAGGCCTCCTCTCTATGAGAGGGAATGGACTATAATCCACCACGCGGGCCCAGTGCGGGTTGGTAGATGTCACATGTCTTCGAATTTTTGGTTCTAGGGCATGCCGGTTTCCTCACGATGTTTTCCTTCACCGTTTTGAGAGCAGTGGTGATGAAATAACTTACACAAAGTAATGCGCCTGGCTGGGTTCGAACCCACGACTTACTGCACGTAAGTCGGGGTCTCCACTGGGCCACCGCTGTTCTCTGAAAGAAGCATTAAGATATAATTTGATGGTGTTGCCAAACAACATCTGCCAAGCCTTTTCCCAACTATGTTGGGGTCGGCTTCCAGTCTAACCAGATGCAGCCGAATACGATCATTTTACATGGAGCGACTGCCTATCTGACCTCCACAACCCAGTTAGTACTGTTTAATAAGATACCCCTTCGTGAGACCGGTTGGCAGATATTCGGGCCACTGACTACCTGTAACTGCTGTCAAAGATGTATGACAGCCGGACCAACTAGATGTTTCCTAACGTTTTTTTTTTTTTTTATCAGTATTGCCTTTAGCATTACCATCCTATAATGTTCCAACTTCTGGGGCACAGGCCGTGGGTCATATTGTACCACGTGGCACAGTGAGGTTTGGTGGATGACACGAATGGGGCTGCCGGCCGGCATTACGGTGTGTTTAGTGTCGTGCCATCTGCCTAGCCTTTTCCCAACTATGTTGGGGTCGGCTTCCAGTCTAACCGGATGCAGCTGAATACCAGTATTTTACATGGAGCGACTGCCTATCTGACCTCCACAACCCAGTTAGTACTGGGTAATATGATACCCCTTGGTAAGACTGGTTGTCAGACTTTTTGGGCCACTGACTACCTAACGACTGTCAAAGATCTACAAATGACACCCGGGACCAACGGCTTAACGTGCTTTCCGAGGCACGGAGGAAACTCGGTATGTAATGGGTGGTCACCCATCCACAGACCAACCTAGGCAAGCACGGCTTAACCTAAAGATCGATCCGAGCGGCTGTTATTATTTAGCCACGAGCTTCAACGTTGTACATGGGACTTAAACATAACCGGCAAAATTTGAGTGTACTATTAGGTACACCTCTGTCTAAACGATGTGAGGTTATGTTATAAGGTCCTGTTTACACCATCTACTTGCTTCGACCATCAAAATAAAACTCATAAAATTATGGTACATCCCTAAAACTTGGAATGCGAAACAGAAAGTGCTCCCATACAAATTCGCGCTCTCACGGACGAAATCATTTTTCAAACATAACTTTTGTATTACATTAGGCAAAACTAAGTTTGTGTCAAATTGATGTTCTATCTACTTTGACCTGTTTCTTTGCAAATGTATTGTGATTGATAATCTTAGCGTGAAAATGTGATTATTTATTGTATCTTCAAGGGAAAAGAAAGTGAAATGAACAGGGTGGATAATGGTTTTGATAAATTAACATAACATCTCGCCTGTAATCCCCTAAGGGCTAGGCAGAGTTGTACCATAGTACACCCACATTTCGCCAGTTATATTTAAGTCCCATGTACTGGGGGGCGAACCTATTACCATCAACCGGGTACAAATCCCGATTCTACGGCTGCTACTGAGAAATTCCTGATGGAAGAACCCAATAACTATTAAAAAATAATTAATTAATTATTTTTATTAATACCTACCCATTTTTAATTATAACTTTCTTTGTCTGTAGTAAAATCGCCAGCTTGGCGTCAACGACTTATTAAGGTTGAATTAGTAATGATGCTTTTCAACCACAATACATGTTTTGTCTTATCATTGTAAAGCAGCTACTGAGAATGAGTTCTTGGGTTGGATTCCCAGGTGTAATGCGTTTTACATCAGGAATTCCTTTATACAAGCACGGAGTCTTGATAACAGGTCTTGCAGGTGAAAATGGGCGTAAGTCCACTAGAAATAACAGACTGAAGTAACAGAATTAAAATATATCTCAAACCATAGCTAGAAATAATAGTAATAAGTAGATACTTCAATTTATACTATTGCGACAAGTATCAAAGCCGCCGGAGACCAGAGGTATTAACCATGACGGTAATATTATGAGGTAGGAGGCAAATTTGCCAAATTACTTAAGCTGTTCTTTGTCAAAGTTTGTAAACTATGATCTTAGGAGAGTGGTTTACAAATTGTTGAGGGGAACAAATAAATAGTTATATATTGGTATTGGTAGTTATAAGTAAAAGAAGTATAAATTACGTGTCCGCACTAATTAAACTTAACATAAATACCGTTTGTTCCGTTCCCAAAGACAAACCGTAACAACGGTTTTGTGGGGCATAGTTTGTAAAAGATTTTCATAAACTTTGTTTTGATATACACCGTGAATTTTTAGTCGTCTTACAACGGCAGCCCAATTCATGTGTCCAATGACTACTAATCATTCATTTAAAAAAATAGGTATTTATGACATTCGATAAAAAGCACTAAAATATAATTCATTATTATGACGCATGACGAAGTTGAAACACCTTGTTGGGAGCTGTTCTACCGTTTGACACGTAAACATTATTAACAGGATGTTTCATAATTCTAAAGTATTTTTGTACCTATTATCTTAATTGATAGTAAATAAACAAAATCGCGCCTAGAAGTGTTTCGGATACATTGAGTGGATCATCTTTGTAAGACGACTAAAAAGTCACGGTGTATAAACTAAATAATAACATTGCTTCTATTCACCTCCTTTTCTAAGGCACGGCAATGTACCTAAGTGAGGTAAACATCCCAGTAATGCAAGATCCCATACCTACGTTCAACACTACCTGCACTTTCGAGTACCCTTTCTAACAGTACAAACCCGTGTGTTCCCACAATTGATACATCACTCAATACCCCTACCTCAAGGCTCTAAGGTGTTTCATTCCAAGTGGGCTACATTGAATAAAGGCTGAATTGACAACGTTCATAATTTATATTCCTTGCCGACTTACCCTGGGGCTCCATTTTTTCCATCACACACAACACGGGTTTATCGGCTTTTCAAATAAGCTACGATTACGGTTTGAGCGTTTTTTTCTTGTTTATAGTTTTGGTATTATCTTTTGAGAGGCTCACGGCTTAATAACAACAGGGGCTGATCTTGTTGGTTAAACAACGCTTGCCGAGGTCAATCCGTGGATGGGTGACCATTCCTGTACCGAGACCCCTCCGTGCCTCAGGAAAGACGTTCAGCTATTGGCTGTCGTTACGGGTAGTAAGATTCCTGGAAGTCTGACAACCTGAGTTGTGGAGGTCAGATAGGCAGTTCGTCCACACAATACTTCAGCTACATCTGGTTAGAGTAAAAACTGACCCCAACATAGTTGGTAAAAGGCTAGGCAGATGATAATTTTGGGTACTACCTTTGATGCAGAAGTAGTACGAATTGATGGTCATTTCAATTTTAAATAATGTTGAAAACTACGTTTATATCTGTTGAGGAGATTATATCAGCATTGCGCTTGTTTAGCTATTTGGATTGTCTAAGAAAAAAGGATATTTTCACCCACATTTTCATTAATAGACGCGATATATTACTGCGATTTGTCTGGTAGTTTTAATTTAATTTAACTCAAACACAGTACTTAAACTACAAACGTTCAAAGCAAGCAAATTGATAAAATAGTGTAACAAAATCATGCAAACTGATAGCCAGCGCTTTTAATATTATTTGGAATTCACAGGGAAAATATTTTTCTCTACAAATACGTTGTTCCTGCAATCTACAGATCTATATACGTAACTCGGATTTCTTTTAAAGCTTTTTCAGAACACGACATATAAGAGATCTGAGCATTGAGTACCGAATTCCTGTAAGGTAAGTCGATTCAATTTGTCTCAAAGGGTTTTACCTGTGTTCACCCCTATCTCATGGGGGTAGAGGGGTGGAGGGGGATGCCAGATTGTGTTTAAGCAATATGGTTTTTCGGATAAGATGGAATCAGTGGCATTGGGGACTCGGGAACCCGGTTCCTGAAATTCCTGTTTTTCTGACATTATAAATGAAAGTTATCAGTTACTAAGCTAAGTAGAACCCTAATGCCGTCAGGATCAGCGGTAGCGCTTGCGATCTACATCAAGGAGACAGTTGATGTATATGTACTCGTAGTGTATTTTACATTTTGTTTTCTCGAGTCCTGCAAAGTATTTTGTGACTCGTAGCTCCGCCCCTCTTGTTATCATTGTCACGAATCTACTCTGACTTGATATATAGCTGTCAGCTGCGAAATTACACTTTTACTGTTGGAAATCAACTATATTCTGTTTTCGCAGTGAGTCATTTTGCGGGTAATAAACTGTTTCTGACTGTGTTGGCATGGTCCCGGCTATCGTTTATTTATTTCATGCTGATCTTTGAGAGTCATTACCAGTTTCGGAAGTCTAACAGTCAGTTTTACCAAGGATTATCGTGTTACCCAGTAACAGTAAATGGGTTCGTTCGTAAAGTGGGTTCTGCAACTCAGATAAACAGACACTCCATCTTCTTCTTTATCGCGTGGTTAGTTCCTAACCTGGCACTCCACGAGAAACACTTCTTATGGAGTATCTGTCTATGTGATGTGATGTGATGAGATGTGATGAGAAGAGACTTCTATTCAGCTGCATTCGGTTAGACTGGAAGCTGACCCCAACTAAATAAGAAAAGGCAAGACAGATTAAGATCTTCATCATCTACTTACCACACCTACCTCCCCTCAGTTTAAAACTGAAAATAATGGAACCGATGCTAACCTTCCATTAGATCAGCCAACCAAAACCCAATACAGTAGACAGCATAGTAAAGGCTATATAATACGGTATTAATACCAGGATTCTGTTCAGTTGTCATCCGCTTCACTGGTCTACACGCTTGAATCTTAGTTGTCAAATGCTGGTGCTATAAATCCGTGCCAGTTTCTGATCAACAGGAATTTCGGTTGGCAACATAAGATTTACTAAATTGTGAACTGATGTTATGAGCTGTTTTGACATGGATAGAAAAATTCTAGTGCGAGCAGGGTTTGAACCTGCGACCTTCCGATTCAGTACACCGGACGTCTTCACCAATTAGACCATCGCACCCTGCTCACAACTCTCGAAATTTTCGTTCCATTAATAACGTCTTACGGTGACGTTAGCGCCATCTATTTAAGAAAGTATCAAACTAACTTAAATTAACACGTTGACATTGCAGCCAAATCAATGTTGCATAGAAGTCGCCATACCAAACTAATTTTTAATATTTTTATACGCAAACCCTGCGTAGGGAAATACAGCTGTTTTGACATGGAAAGAATAATTCTAGTGCGTGTTTCTAGTGTGTGTGATGTTATGAGGTTTTTTCTTTTTTTTTTATATCAGCCTGCTCTGTCCCACCTTTAGGCAAAGGCCTCCACAGCTTTCCAATCCTGCTTACAATTTGCCAACAAAAAAATATGAGAAAATAACAACCTTTAATATAAATTGTATTTATTTCCGTGAATTGGTTTAAAAATACTTTTTTACATCAAAATAGCTTGTTTTGTTATCCGAGTACTCTGCAAAGAAACACTGATCAAATTCAGAGTCTCTTTTAAAGTCCAGAGTAATCTTGGCCAAGTCATTATGATGACCACGTAGATTAGTGTATGTGCTACGGGTAATGCTAGAAAAAGAAGTAAACCTAGGTTTACCCGGGTAAACTTGGTGTTACCCAAGCTGTTAGGGTAAAGTTTAAGTGTTACTTCTTTCTCTAGCATTACTCGTAACATTTGAATTCTTTCTTTATCGTGTAGTTAGTGTCAAACCTGGTGTCAGAGTTTTTATGCCGCCCATGGGCCTCTGACTTGACTTTACATGCAGTCATGTAATATCTCTCAGGCATGCACGTTGCTTCTCAATGTTTCCATTCACCGAAGCAAGTGATAATTATACAATACGCACATAAATTCGAAAAATCAGAGGTGTGTGTTACATGAATTGAGACACTGACATAAAATATTCTAAAGAAATAAATAGTAAATAAGCAAAATATATTTTACTAAGTACTTTTCTAAAGAAATGTAGGTACGATCTTGCTTACATTAAGAAACTTCGGTTCGGTTTCTAGAATGATCGATGAAGATGTTACTAAACTTTCATATTAACTTTGAACATGAGATGTCAGATCATTTCTCAGAAACCGCTGAACTACAAATGTAGTTCACCTTTACAAACTTATGTCATTAAGATATTAATATAAAACGAATATTGCCTAGCCTATTATAGTTACACGAATACATCGTATGATATTAGTTTTGAGAGATATAAATTCAGTTATTCTGAATAATCTTACGAACTATTTAATAATAAAGATTTCAACATCTATCTATAATATATTAATAAAATAATCTATTATCATCATCTGCCTAGCATTTTCACAACAGTTTACTATGTATGTTGCCGTCGAATTCTAGCGTAACCGGATTTAGCTGTGTACCCGTATTTTACACGGAGAGGCTGCTTATCGGACGTCAATTACCAATAAGTATTTAGCGAGCATAATCAAATTGACAAAAAGCACGCTTGCGACATATTATGATGCAAATCAAAAAAAAAAATCCTGCATCGCACCGACCCCAACTGTCAGACCTATTCGCGGGTTAAGCCTATATACAACATCCTGACAACAACTATCGGGTAGTAGCCCATTATAAACATCACAAGTGTGGTCGGAGGATCCTCCCTTTTAACCCTAAATTAACCCTGCCTCATAACCCTAAAAAAATATGCTTTGATAACTGGTTGTCTGACTTTTGGACTTGTGACTACTCATAATGATTATCAAAAATCTATAAATGACACCCAGGACCAATGGCTTAACGTAATTTCCGAGGCACAGAGAAAACTCGGGATTTAATGGATTGACACCCATTCACAGTCCAACCCTGGCAAGCGCTGCATAACCTTGAAACCTGTCCGGCTGTTATTATTTAGCCACGATCTCCTCCTAGCGTACTCGTCTTAGTCATCGTCATCATTTATCTAGCCTTTTCCCAACTATATTGGGGTCGCCTCCAGTCTAACCGGATGCAGCTGAATTTCAGTATTTTACATGGAGTGACTGCTTATCTGACCTCCACAACCAAGTTAGTACTGTTTAATACGATACCCCCTTGATTAGACTGGTCGGGCCACTGACTACCTGTAACTGCTGTCAAAGATCTACAAATGACAGCCGGGACCAACTAGATGTTGCCCAACATGAACATGATGTTGTTGTTTGAATTTTCTGTTTTTCATATTTCAGCTCAGTTTTGTATTAGTGTTTTCTGTTTTTCATACTGGGCTGTTTACTTACGCTAACTCCGCCTCGAATGTAGTAACAGGGTTTCCCCACTTATATCAAAATGTACTATGATATGATTAAACCATAACAGTAGAATTTATAAGAAGTAGCTATTTAAGTAAGGTGGTTCATTGTTATGTAAAAGAGCGCCTCTCGCCATCAAACGTAAAAGTTTGGCGAGTTTAGAATTAAGCAACACCTCTGTACTATAGTCTCATTAAATAAAATAAATAAAAATAAAAACGTTTTATCTGTATTGCCTTTAGCGTTACCATCCTAATCCTATAATGTTCCAATTTCTGGGGCACAGGCCGTGGGTCATATTTTACCACGTGACACAGTGAGGTTTGGTGGATGACACAAAATGGGGGCATCCGATACCCCTTGGTAAGACTGGTTGTCTTAGTACGGATCAATAGTCAAACACACATAATTACATATCTAAACTTTGCTAATAATAATACCTATAATCATTATCCATAAGACAGTTTGGAAGCCAATCACGAAGCCAACTTCGAGGCACCAAATTTTAGCATAAACAGTTTTAAACTAAGGACGTGTTTAGATGCGATTAGCGAGGGAGGTAAGCGAGTTTACTTGCCTGTGCTGTTTATACGTAGTTAGTAGGGGGATAAGAGATAATTATCGATTAAAATGTTTAGAGATAAGATCTTGGAAAGCGTTGGCATTGGAAAATAGGCAGCCACTCCATGTAAAATACTGGTATTCAGCTGCATCCAGTTAGCCTGGAAGCCGATCTTGACATAGTTGGAAAAAGGCTATGGAGAAAATTATAAAAGGTATTATTGGTCTGGGGAAAACAGCGAAATTGAAGTAAAGTTTTTAAGTTAAATTTTATTTGGTCATGATAGATGTCTCTTGACGTAGTTTGTGAACATCACCTCAGGTTGATATTTTGAACTTCGAAACTGTTTTAAATTCTGATTAAGATGGTTTTTCATTTCATATGTGAGTGAACAGTGTGCACGCCATGAAACTTTTGTTTATTAAAAAAAAAACTCGTGTGAACATTTAAACAGACTGTGATTTTTATCAGAGTCGGAACTGTCTTAATTTTTTATCCTCCTTAACGTTGCAGCTTCAATATTTCGTCTACACTCTGGATCGTTTCCAAATAATCTCACCATCAAAATATCAAACAAACAACCACCCTAAGGCAAGCAAACATCTTACACAAAGCGACTCTCCTTACCTGAACCCGCCCTTACTCCCAACTAAAATAATTAGCCGAGTTGACAAGTTGGTGTCACAACGCACTGTAACAAGTTAATTTACGTTGAAACTGTACAAACGAAGCACCTTGTTTGAACAAGCATGTTCGGCATGGCCACGACCTATGCGACCTAAAAACAAATGATGGGAATTACTGAGAGCTCGCCACCTGACCCCACGATGTGACTTTTTTTTTTGGACAAGCCCGCCATAACTACTGAAAGACAGAATCGAAAGTGAAAACTACCAGAAAAGCGCCGAGACAATGAAGCTCGACGAAGGCCCAGAGAAACAATTTAACTGTCTTGGATCCCGCAACGAAATTAATCAGAAAAGTGTAACGGAAGAGTAGGAAAACCATAATTTCCTATTCTGCGATGTGATTTGTGACTTACCGATACTCACGCGTGATAGTCCGGTCGTAACAGCCCCGACTTACAGGCCGTGACTTCTAACCCAAGTAGGTGCACTTCTTTTTGTAATTTATTTTGTCACTACTGCTCTCAAAACGGCAAGGAAAAACATCACTACTGAGAAAACTAAAAAATTCGAAGACATTTGTAACATCTACCAACCCGTACAGGGCACGCGTGGTGGATTACAGCCCATTCCCTCTCATAGGGAAGAGGCCTCTGTCCCAGTAGTGGGAACGTTATAGGCTAATTATGATAAAGCGGAAGGAAACAAGTATATCACACGCGTATCGCTTGATGCAACTCGTATCACCTGAGGTTGTGTACGGGGCATTATAATGGAAGGAGTAACGAACAAATGTTTAGCGTGACATGTTGGGAATGTTTTAATAATGTGAGATGATCATAGATTGAGGTGAATTTTAGATGAGATAAGTTTGTGAGATAGTTAGAAGTTGATGCTTAAAAATGGGATTTGATGTGGTACATGAAATAGAATGGGTTTGCTTAAAATTTCAGATGTTAGATTTTCTGTTTGAAAGAGAGTGATTTTTTTTCGCGCGACCTAAGTACGGTGAGGTTACTTTTAACGTTTTAAATCTTTAGGGTTTTGTTAATCATGTAATCATCCAATATGTCTTTCGGATAATAGAATCATTTCCAGTAGTACGATGATTGTCTTTTGTGCCTATTTTTGTTAAGAATATAGTAAAATGTTATTCTTATCTTCCACGTTTTCAATTATATAGCAATAGCTGACAAAAGCACACTTCCTGCTTCACATGAAATAAAATTGTTAGTAGTAAATCAAAAGTAACAGACGGGACGTCTTGGGAGCACATTCATCATGCGAGCATAGCGGGTCTAGTACCAACGCGCGAAGTAAACGTTACGTAAAGTTGAATGAATTCAAAATTTTAAACCATCTCACACGTAATATTTACTTAATTTTAAGACTTTATTACACAAAGTAATGCCTGCCTGGGTTCGAACCCACGACTCACTGCTCGTAAGTCGGGGCCGCGAACACTGGTACACTGCTGCGCTAATCTCAAAACGGTGAAAGAAAACATCGTGAGGAAACCAGCATGTCCTAAAATCAAAAATTCGAATCCATGTGACATCTACCAACCCGCACTGGGCGCGCGTGGTGGGTTGTAGCCCATTCCCTCTCATAGAGAGGAGGCCTGTGTCCCAGCAGTGCAGTGGAGTTATAGGCTGATTATGCTAATACATTATTCATATCTGTAGGTAATACTAATTAATCTACTAAACTACTGAAATTGCCAAAATATTCTTAAAGTTGTTGTATTCTAGCATCTAAATTGTTCAAATTTTCGATGTGATTACACTGCTCGTTCGTGCTAGGACCTCCGAGACCCGCAGTTCTATAGGACAGGCTTATTTTATTGTTGTCTAGGTTTCATTACTATCAAAATGGTTGGTGTTACCGTACAGTTACAGTTTGTATTACTTTAAAAGAACTAGAAGTAAAGATTTATGAAATTATTATTTTTTAATCGGTCTACAATGTGTACTCAAGTGATATGTATTGTTCTTGTCTATGTCACCGTGTATCTGTGATGGTTTGATCAGACCGGTACGAACCAACAGCTGACGCCACTCTGGACGAACGGCACGGTTGGCGCAGTGGCTGAGCGATCGGCGGCTGCGCTGCGTGTTGTGGGTTCGATTCCCCTACGAAACAAATAGTTGTATGGCCTGCCTGGTAGTTGTTCCGGGAAGAGCTATTTGCGCGTGTGAGTCTTTAAAATCAATAAGAAAAAAAAAAACAAGGAAAAATATATTGTTGGTGCCTCATAACTACTTCTTTCGTTCAATATTTAAAAAAATATAATAACTTTATATTCTAAGTACGTGCGACCTCACAAGTCACTCGACGTGTTATTACTACAAAGCTGAAAGTTTTATGAATAAAACAAGACTTGCATGTTACTTGCTACATATTCTGACTTCCTTGTTCCGTATTCTTGCAAGGAAGCATCGGGGTTGCATTAAAACAGGAACTTGTATCATACATTTGAGGGTTTTTAAGACTTTTTCAAGATTTACCAAAATATTAACTTACTACTAACATTGTAAAGAATTCTGAAATCGTTATTTTAATCAAACAATAATCATGGTGTTAATAGTTTTCCTCATTGTCCTACATTGAATAACATGGTCAAACAAGTTTGAGCGTGGTGCTACGGCGTAGCTACATTGCTACGTCGTAGCACCCCACGTGGAAAGCACGTTAAGCCGTTGCTCCCGGCTATCAATTGTAGATCTTTGCCAGTCGTTACAGGCAGTCAGTGGCCCAGAAAAGCCTGACAACCAGTAAGACTTTCCAAGGGGTATCGTATTACCCAATATTAACTGGGTTGTGGAGGTCAGATATACAGTCGCTCCATGTAAAATACTGATATTCAGCTGCATCCGGTTAGACTGAAAGCCGACCCCAACAAGGTTGGGAAAAGGCTAGGCAGATGATATATAGTTTCGCTTGAATGCCTCGTTAGTCTAGTGGTCGTAAGTGCGACTGCTGAGCATGAGTTCCTGGGTTCAATTCCCAGGTCGGGCAAAGTGTTATTGGGTTTTTCCATCAGGACTTCTCAGTAGCAGCCACGGAGTCTGGAGTTGATTTGGTCCGGTTGATGGCAATGGGCTCGCCCCCTGTTACATGGGGCTTGAACATAACTGGTGAAATGTGGGTGTACTATTAGGTATACCTCTGCCTTACAGGCGTGATGTTATGTAACGTTATGTTATGTACAGTTTTAGTAACGAAATTCTGCCTTATGAGCTTATGATCACTCATGAGCTCTTCCTAATATCAACACTTCTCTTTGAATTATTTCTGAACCTCAAACCTCAATCTAAAATTGCTTTCAAACCCGCTTTAATATGTAAATTAGTCTCTCTTAGTCTATACTTATGTTTTGATTGCGTCACTGTTTAGCTGTCTGCTCTCGAGCGTATCAGACGTAGACTTATCTCTTAGCTAGACCACAGGAGATAAAGCGTTTAGATATCAAAGGGACAAGTGGATACATTACAAATACATCTCTTGAAATGTCTGCTATCTATCAGTTGCTAAGGTTCCATACAACTCGATTCCTACCGGCTTCCCTTTGAAAAATGGCACAGTCAGTATTCTATAGACAAATAATATAATCATATTAAAGATATGTACTCCAGCTTACCTCTTACAAAAATGGACCCTTCGCTACTGCTATCTATACACATAAAATGTAAAGTCCTGACTGACTTACTGACATGTCAACGCACAACCCAAACCGCTGGTCCTAGAAACGTGAAATTTGGAGGGTGTATTTTTTGTGAAGAATAAGTATCCACTAAGAAAGGGTTTTTAGAAATTCTACCCCTAAGTGGTTGAAATGGGTTGTTGAGTTTCCTGTGAAACTAATTATGAGGGTCTACTATTCCCTTCGAGGATTACAGGTGTGATATTATGTTTCATATTCATTATTACATCGTCAACAAAAAAACTACAAACCTTAATAAAGTAGGTGCCTGTTAATTGTAGATCTTTGAAAGTAAAAGCAGGTACTTATCGTAATTCTGACATTCAGTCTTACCAGGGGGTTTCGTATTACCCAGTACTAACTGGGTTGTGGGGGTCAGATAGCTCAGGTCACTTCGTTGTAAAAATACTGGTATTCAGCTGCATCTGGTTAGACCCGAAGCCGACCCGAACAAAGTTGGGAAAAGGCTAGGCAGATGATGATGATAAATGAAGTAGGTGCCTACCTAAAACTGTTTTATTGTTATGCAGGAGAAAATATCTAGACTATTTTGCTGGTCTGCATTCATTTATCCACATATTGTTGGAAAACAAAGGCTTCACAAACAGAATACCTTCAAGCATTCGTTTGAACAAAAACAAATTAAAAATAGATTAAATGCGCTAACGGGTATACTGCACCGATTAACTCTCACTTATTTGCAAGTTCTAAATCCAAGCGATTGTTCTGTTTTATACTCTATTCTTGTTTTGCTTCATAACTAGGGTTGGCGCATACTTTCTTTTTCACAAAACGGGCAAATTTAATAAGAAAGAGCTTTTTCTATCGAAGCTTTTTATAAACCATAGACTACTAAAATGATAAGCCTTCGTTTTGACTTTGACGTAGTCGGGTATAAAACGTGGTCTTTCTTCTTTATCGTCTTAGTGCCTAACCTGGTGTCAGGCTTTTTATACCGCCCACGGTCCTCTGACTTGGCTTTACGTGCCGTCGAGAAACATTTCTCAGGCATGCTAGTTTTCTCACGATGTTTTTCTCTACCGAAGCAAGTGATAATTATACAATAAGCACATGAATCCGAAAAATCAGAGGTACGTTGTTTGGGTTCGTCCGACGGTCGCACCACTAAGCCATTACTGCCTTAAAAAATGTGATTTGAATTGTTCTTTTTCGAAGCTGGCGTAACGGTGCCATCAAAAATAAGATGTTTCTTCAAAGTTACGGCTCACGGTGTAACTGTTATTAATGGTAGAGGACACTAATCCAAAAAAAAATACGCAGGCCTAAAATGAGGTGTTGCAGTTATTTGGTGGCAAAGATTGCTATGAGATTTATTAATGAACGCCAAATAACTCAAAATGGCGATGGATGTCATGCAAATTATGATCATGCATACAGCACTGAAAATTACTGACTTACAGCGAAACGGGCTTTGATTTGGGAACAAAGCCTGAACGGGTATGATACTTAGTCAGTTCGCCGATCGGCAACACAGGCACAACCAAATTAGGTCGGATTGAGGTTTTGATCTCCACATGGAACTAGTATTTGAGCAACATAATATAATATGTAGATCGGTATTTGTTCATATGAGATTTGTGATAACTCTGCAATGATGAATATATATATTCCACGATTTTACGAAAAACTAACTTCAATCGTAGTTACAATACGTTATCAATCTGTAGATCCCACTGCTTACCAGCAGTGGGATCCCACTGCTTACCAGCAGTGGGATCTACAGAGGGCAATTCGCTGAGAGAGAGTGGGTCACTATCCATCACGCGGGCCTAGTTCGAATTGAAGAATTTCATCTTATTTTTTTAGGATATTGATGTTTTTCTCATCCTATCATTTTAAGAGCAAACGTGATGAAAAAAAGTTAAAATCAAAATCAAAATCAAAGCATTTATTTCAAGTAGGCCAGTTACAGGCACTTTTGAATTGTCGAAACAAAGACAACAGTAAAAAATATCTACAGTCCCAGTCACAAGGCACAAAAACTGTGAAAGTACTGTAGTTGCCCATTCCCTAACGTAGATCTCTATGGAGAAGAACGGGCAAGAAACTTCATGGACACTCTTTTAAATCAGAATACTTTAACAAAACCTTGGTTACATCATTCATTTTGAGATGGTACATTATGTGAGAACGATGCAGCAAGATGTGTACGTTAAAAGTGTCCATAGTAAAAACAATTCAAAAATAAAATAATTAATTCAAACAAGCCGTGGCAAATAAGAAATGACCAGTCACAACTGACAGCGCCCGTTCACGAACATGACGCATGTATCAGCACCATTCAACTCAACCATTTTGAAGGGAACTAAATGATCCGACACACGTGCCACCATCAGCGAGACATTTGAGTGAGCATGACATACTCCTAACCGCCAGGGCACATTCAAGTCAAGAAAAGACGCAGGTTTCCAGCGAATGACAGCTTTCTAGTACATAGTACTCACACAATATGGGCTAGGCGGCTATATAATACAAAAGAGATTGAATCTATACAATGCAAAGCTAGTTATACAATCTTCAGCAGCTCCAACAATACTATTTAATGCTATCAATTTAGGCGCCCCTGTTCTTGTGGAGCAGGACCGGCATTGAGCCAAGCATTTTTATCAGTGATATAATCGTCTAACTTGTAATATGCTTTCTTACATAGTGTGCGTTTAATGCATGTTTTAAATTTCGTTTCATTCAGTTCAAGAATACTTTGTGGAATTTTATTATAGCATCTCAAACAGTACCCCATGAAAGATGAGTCTACTTTAGCGAGTCTGAAGCTTGGCTGAACTAATTGGTCTCTATTTCTAGTACTGTAATTGTGTCTGTCACCTCTTATATTAAAAGATGTAGATTTTTTCTTACCTACATTATGTTTTCGTAGATGTATTGACAATGTACCGTCATGATGTTAATTTCCTTAAACAGTTCCCTTCGAGAATCGCGCCTACGAAGATTATATATGGCTCTGATAGCTCTTTTTTGCAGAATAAATATAGACTAAATGTCTGCAGCCCGTCCCCATATTAAAATGCCATAAGACATAATACTATGAAAGTAACTAAAATAGACCAGTCTAGCGGTATCTACATCAGTATATTGACGGATTGTTCTTATAGCATACGCTGCTGAACTTAGCCGCGAAGTTAATATTGACTACTTAGTTTCGAGGCCATGAACTACACTACACTTCAAGTCGGGGCATTTGCCATTGCCCCCCACTGCTCTCATATTTACAATACAACACAATTGTCATAAACCGGACGTCCTATAACACAGAGTTCCATTATTAAGTATCTAGGTTATATAAAGGTCGTTATTGGAAGCACACTGCCATAAATACAACGAATTCGCAATTTAGCACTCGCCAACCCTGCGAACCACTTGTTAGTTTCGCCTCGGTTACGTCATGGAGTAAGCTCAACCAGAAGGACCACTGACACATTTTTATCATTATTGGCAGCCTTGTTACAATGCTGAATATAATCCTTCTCTTTTTGCGCCACGCTTCCTTGATCTCTGCGAGTCTCAATCATCCATCGTCTTTAAGTCATTCAGCTCTATCTGGCTGTTGGTCTGCCAAACCTTCTTCTACCGTTTTTCGACAATTAGGTTAAGGCTCTCTTCCATGAGGTATCTCCACCTTGCTAGACGTGGTGCTGTCATGTCCCCTCCATTTAAGAGTCACAATTTGTATTCCGACGTCTTGAACTTTAATCCTACGTCGAATATGACGATACACGAAAACAAACCGATGTATTAACTTCTAGTATAGAAATAACACTGACTGTGCGAGAGCAGCGGTGGCCCAGTGGTGGCGGTCCCGACTTACGAACAGTAAGTCGTGGGTTCGAACCCAGGCAGGCGCATTACTTTGTGTAATTTATTTCATCACCACTGCTCTCAAAACGGTGAAGGAAAACATCGTGAGGAAACCGGCATGTCCTAGAAACTAAAATTCAAAGACATGTGACATCTACCAACCCGCACTGGGCCCGCGTGGTGGATTATAGACCATTCCCTCTCATAGAGAGGAGGCCTGTGTCCCAGCAGTGGGAACATTATAGGCTGATTATACTACTAACTGTGATAAGGATTTTTGATAATTCACGTCTGATAACGGTTAAAAGTGATCCTTCTGTCTCTTGCCTGTATCCATGCAGTAAACATTATTAAAAACGGACGGCGGTATTCGCGGGTTCTTGCTCTGAGCTCCAAGTACTAGCAGTATTACCTACCTGGCGGTATTACCTACAGGTATTATGTATGAAGCGGTATGATGACGTACAGGGCTTGCGATTGCGATTTTAAATGTTAGCTTGTGGTGTGAAAAGTTCTGAATATTCAATAGGCTTCTCTTTTGGCGCTGTGGTCTTGAGGTTTGTGGATCATTTTTCAGGTTCAATACTCGGTAAAGTCAAGTCACATTTACAGCCATACGTGAATAGTAGTGTCACTGAAGACAGATTTCAGTTGATTAATTTTTGGTTTATTTTTGTCTTTTACTTAAACAACATAAAATGAATTATAAAATCAAAGGCAATTTCGGCAATCGTCTACCGAATGGTTGAAAAATTAATATTAATAGCAGATCAACTACCATGCAATGAAACAAAAATGAACGTTCATTTTAGTGAAGCGTTTGATATTAGCCAAAACGGCAATGGCTACTTTGGTGTCCTAGTCTCATTTGAATATACCATAACCGTTTTTTTTTTTAAATAATTAATGTTGTTGTGTTCATTTCCAAATTGTACTTTCTCGAGTATTTTTATAAAAGACTAGGTACTTATTGTACAAACAAAAATATAGAAATAGCTGGAATTAACTTAATTAGCAATCATAACAGTGAAAACTTTCACAATCTATTTTAGAGCGTAATCTCTGTATATTATAATAAGTTTAAAAATAAAAATCAACAAAATATATCACAACTAATAATTAGAGCCCATCTCCCTCACCCCATTACGAACAAGTAATGCATACGTCACTGTGGCTCGTTATTGGCGCAGCCTCCATCGCATTCATGTACTTGTGCGGTCTGACGTCATAGAGCCGTGATGACGTGGCTCACAACCGCACCGCTCTCTACGAGATATGGTGCAAGGCATAAGTATTACCGAGAGCGGTAAATTTGAAAATATTTTCAATTTACCGCCCAGTCCCATTTGAGTTGGGCAGCCTTTTGAGCCACGTCAGCTATATTTGTTCTGGAACGCAGTATTGTGTTTCGAATACGATGTGAAGAAATATTTAGTGTTTTGGAACTTACAGCCTTATTGAAAGAAAGAGGTGGTTAGAAAAAAAAAACTATTAACGTACAAAATAAACAGGCCTGTTTAGAATCTAAATAAAACGAACCCATAATAATATTTTTTTTTTTTTTTTTTTTTTCTATGGAATATTTAAAAACGTAAATGATTTGTAAAAATATAAATTAGTAAGTACCTATTAGGAATAGTGCTTAGGATTGAAATTCCCACAACGCAATAATAGACATACAGACGTTGGTGTTCTTTAGTGTACGTAAAGTTTTTTTAAGTTAAAAATAATGCACCTAGGTCACTAACGTACAAAGAACACACATAATTGGCCGTACACAAACACGGGCTGTGTGTGCGTGAAATATCTCAAAGTATCTAACGGTCGTGTGAAATATGACGTCAGCACTGATGACGCTGTAACTCGCAACCACACCGCACTCAGCGTCAGTGGTGTAGTACAAGTTATAGGCTGTAGCGATCTTCAGGACTAAGTGTGGCCTAGGTAACTAGACAGACAGAATAACTTTATTGTAACACCAAAATTGATACAAAACTTTTTATTAACAAACGTTTCGAAAAAAATCTACCTATTTCATTCATTATTTTCGAGTGAAATTGAATACTACTACATGAAGGTTTCCACGGAAATATCCATGCCATTGAAATCGCAGGAAACAGCTAATAATAAATGTAGGGACTGAATAAAATACATAAGCGCTAATACTTCAGCTTCACGGGCCACTGAAGTTGTTGGAGTACGTTACCTCACTGTTTTCACCAACTAACGAAACCACTCCAGCACACGTAAATAAGCTTAATTATTGAAGAAAGTTACCAGGAATGCTAGCAGTGTGCAGCTCAGGTATTAGGTAAATATATGAACTACTCGCTACCGAACTTGTACTCCTAGCTTAAAGTTTCTAGCACCGAAAAGCGTTGTTATGATTGGCTTTCAAGAGCTTGTATAGTCACGAGCACCAATATTTATACACTTTCCTAAATTTAAAATCAATATTCGCGAGAAATTATAGGTATATATTATTATTATATTATTATAGGTCGGATAGGCCGTCGCTCCATGTAAAATACTGTTATTCAGCTGCATCCGGTTAGACTGGAAGCCGACCCCAATATAGTTTTGAAAAGGCTAGGCAGATGATGATGATGATTCGCGAGAAATAAACGATTGTAACTTGGAAATAGGAGCTTTTTCATAAAAATATGAGTTCCAGAATAATATGTTCGTAATAACATAACATTCTAATCAGAACAGTAGGAGAAAAACATTTTTAATAAAAGATGTTAAAGGTTTACATATCGGTGCTCATGACTGTACAACAAGCTCATGAGATATTTAATTTCCTAATATGTCTACATTTTTCTAATACTTCGGTATACTGTGTACGTCTTTTGCACGCGGATTCGACGGCATAGAGGTCTAAAATTATCTCATGAGAAAATACCTACTACTGGAATAAATAATATCCTTGTCCTAACTTATAAATTCTGGTCTACATCCATACATCTAAATTCATTCAGCCGATAAGACGTGAAAAGTATTAAACAGACAGACAGAGAGACTTTCGCATTTAAAATATTAAGTAGTATGAATATTGTATTTTCAGAGGTAGCGATGGTAACCACTTACCATAAGATGGACTGCCTTCTTGTTTTCCATCAGACAACATTAAAAAATCATTGCCTGCAAAAGTATTGTAGCTTCGTTGGGAGGAGCAGTGAGTACTAGTTAAATAAATCACTCATTCAGGGAAACGACAGACTTAGGTTTCACTAGATTTTGCCCGCGGCTGCGCCTTCGTTTTTTTTTATATGCGAAACCTGAATATAGTTTGTTCAGAATAAGTAACTGAATCGATTCCAATAATTTTTAAACCATGTTATATTTTGTCTAAAGGTAGCAGCAGACAGACGAAGGTACTGTCGTATTTACAATTAGGTATTTATTATCCCCATTGTGTTTCTCACGCCCGACAGCTCACAACGAAACAATTATTTTATTGTAATAGGGATGTTTGTTTGCCTTTATTCTATTAATTAGCAGGAGGGTATCGATATCGTGCATGTAAAATACTCGTTGAGTGATCAAATAATGTAATGTAAATACTTGAATGGCTTGTTTTAATAATGAATGGCGCTTGAAACAAAATACATTCATCTGTTTTTAACCGAATTCAATACAACGCGGTAAGCAATGATATTATAAAGAAAGATACGCTACATACGTTCATACTGACGGCGTTCAAATATCGTTATGTTGTTACGCCTACTGCTGATAATACGGAACGTATGATACAGAAAGAGACAGCTATTGCGCTTGAAGTACTTAAATTACGACAATTGGTTGAATTTATCTGCAACAATTTGCGCGTAAGAGCGACATCTACATCTTTCCATTTATAATATCATTGACGGTAGGTTATTTATCAGAAGATTTTGGTCAAGTGGTTTGTAAGAACTACCGCTGAGCAACTGATCGAGGCTGTCATTCGTAGATCTTTGACAGTTACCGGTAGTCAGTAGCCTGATAGTCCGACAGCCAGTCTTCCCAAGTCTGTCGTATTATCCAGTTGCGTGCAGGATTGTGAAGGTTAAACAGGCACACTCCATGTAAAATACTGGTCTTTAGCTACATCCAGTAACGTACGCGATGACACTACCTACACCTTTTTACCATTGTGGAACTCAAATAAAATGAATATATGAATATGAACAGTTTAACAAATAAAATACCTACCTACGGCAGAGCTATTTTGTCAAAGGTATTATATTGTATTTTAAACCAACACACAATGTATTAAATCTACCATACAGCTACTTACAGCATATGATCCAAGCTCGCTCCAAACTATTTCTATTCGTCTCCAAAACATATAATCTCGGAGCCGAAGACGGGTACCGGCTGCCCTCACCTCGGGCCGAGTTACCCTCGGTCCGGTGGACTCAAAAGAGGACCGTTGCTATGGCAACAGACTTTGATATCAAACCATGTGAGAGGAAGACCACTATCGAATTAGATGTAAAAGTGTATTGAATTCAGTCGGGCAGTTGGCTTGTCGTCCAGTGTTTACGCTACGCTAGGCTAGGTTGCGCTCTCATAGAAAGAAAGAAAGAAAAAAAGTGCGACAAATAAACATTTTTTGACGTGCATCTTACAAAATGACAAAAAAAAATAAGGTAATATTACAATAAATATTACAAAAGAATAGTGGTATTGGCACAAGCAAAGAGAAGCCTACACCCATCAGCAGTCGGTGAAGTCGGGCTGTGGATGACGATAATGATGATAGTGTTTTCATATATCACTCCCAAAAATAACTTCTGTAACAGCCCTTTTTTCTTCAAAGGGATATCATTTCAAAGCTCTTCATTTGATAACTTTGAAAATACTGTTCGGAAACCTTTTGTTTTTAGTCAAATAAAAAGTCTTATATAAGACAAAGTTTTGGCAATTTTATACAAAACTAAACTATGAGAAAAAGTGTAAAAGATTATTCTCAGATACCCCGTACATATTATATCAAACTGATTTGTCTTCATTAACATACATGGTATCTATTACCTTTTAGCATAATTATAGCAGTGGACGTCTTTCGTCTGAAATGATGATGATGATGATGATAATTATTGCAAACTCAGAGAAGCGGTGACTCAGTAAGTCGTAGGTTCGAACCCAGGAAGACGCATTACTTTGCTTGTAATTTATTTCATCACCACTGCTCTCAAAACGGTGAAAGAAAACATCGTTAGGAAGCCGGCATGCCCTAGAACCAAAAATTCGAAGACATGTGACATCTACCAACCCGCACTGGGCCCACATGGTGGATTATATCCCATTCCCTCTCACAGTGAGGAGGCCTGTGTCCCAGCAGTGGGAACATTATAGGCTGATTATGTTTGCAAACTATAAACACACCCTAACAATTTCGTCACCTCGGAACCGGATAGGTAAACGTTCTAATACTTCTTTATAATATTTTCGCTACTACAAGTGCAGGGGTTTTTCAGTCAAGTAAGCAGTTTGTCAACGGATATAATATTCGCACGTGTCGATAGGTTTTTATTCGACTGCAAAAAAGGGTTGCGTGAGTATGAGTATTTTGTCACAGAAAGGCTTTATTCAGGGTTCGCGTGGATTGACTTATTCTGATATAAGACTGTTTTGGTTTGGTTAAGGTAAAAGGTCAGATTACTATTTATAGCTACATTGTAGCTTAGCTTTGTGTGTGATGTTACAGTATTTTGGTATCAAAGAATTGTATTAGTTGTGATGTGATTTAAAATTGATGTTTTTCTTATTTTATGTCTTTACAGAAAATTTTTTAATATGAAAAATTGTTGTATCTGTATTGCTTTAATAAAATTTCTCTAAATAATAACAGCCGCCAGGATCGATCTTTAGGTTAAGCCGTGCTTGCCTAGGTTGGTCTGCGGATGGGTGACCACCCATTACATACCGAGTTTCCTCCGTGCCTCGGAAAGCACGTTAAGCCGTTGGACCCGGCTGTAGATCCCGGCATTTATAGATCTTTGACAGTCGTTACAGGTAGTTTGTGGCCCAAAAAGTCTGACAACCAGTCTTAGCAAGGGGTATCATATTGCCTGGTACTAACTAGTTTGTGGAGGTCAGATAGGCAGTCGCTCCATGTAAAATACTGGTGTAAAGCTGCATCCGGCTAGACTGGAAGCCGACCCTAACATAGTTGGGAAAAGGCTAGTCAGATGATAATGTACGAGTACGATATTTCCACGGAGTCTTTTGCATTTCGAAAGATTATTGCAATGTTAGTGTAGGTCCTGTAAGCTTGCTCGATATCTATCCTTCGGAGCACAATGATATTTTCTTACAATCGCACAATTATTTCTTTTTAATTTCGTTTAGAACGGGTTTTGCTTAGTTTTGATTCATCTTACCTACGCCCCACTATTTACTTGGTATTTTAAATTCACCGTAGATAGAGCAAACCTTTGTTTTTCTATAAACAGACTTACTAGAGTATCTTAAGACTTGGTTGTCTAAAGATACTATCTCTGTGTAAACAACAAAACAAGCTCACGGCAAGATCGTCCAAAAATAGACTCGTCTCTGGAAAGACGCTAATTGAATAAAGTCTAAAATAAAGGACACAAAACAAACGCCTCCAGGTAACTAAAAAACTTTCTGCTACTGAAAATTTCCGACAATCGTCACCTAACTAAGTATTTACTTAACTGATTACCTCGCCAAGACTCGCCAAGTCGCGCCAAGTTGCGCCAAGTCGCGCCAAGTAGCGCCAAGTTTCTCCCATACACATTTAAAAGTGTTTTCAACCAAGTTTTTTTTACCAAAGTTCTCTTTTTTCTACTTCCGTGGTGCCTAAGGAAAAGTTTTTCAGTTGATCTGATTGGGACTACACTTGGGAATTTTCGGTCGTGATTTCTTCACACCGTCATCTTTTACAACTTGGTTACGGAATAAGTATTTTTGTTTTTTTTTTCCTTCTTTTGATTTGTTTCTTTGAGTAATTCTTGCTTTGTGAGCAAAGGCGTACGAGACAGGTGCCTTTGAATATGAGTACTTTTGTAATCTTTTGTTAAAGAAGTCGCAAGTCGACGGATCTCAAGATGTTGTCGAATAAATAAAGGGCCGTAAAAGAGCACAAAAACAATTAAATTATATTGTAACTCGTCTCGATTATTTTTGTCCCCTTTTTGACACTTGCATTATTATTTTATACCTACCTAGCTACCCTATAGCAGTGATAGGTTTAGTGGTGTGACCGTCGGACTGCTAAGTCTTGGGTCAAGTTCGAAGCCAAGACACGCACCTCTGACTCGTATCTCTTGCTTCAGTGAAGGTAAACATCGTGAGGAAGCTAGCATGCCTGAGAGGTATTTCTCAACGGCATGTAAAGCCAAATCAGAGCACGGGCGGCATAAAAACTCTGACAAAAGAAGAAGAGAAAAGATTATTGTTTTATGTTTTCAACTTGCATTTTAACAAAAGACCGACAACATAGGTTCTGATAAAGCGAGTTTCCCAGTATAAGGCTTTTCAGTGATGTACACATTTACCTTGAATCCGTTACTTTGATAACATGACAACACTGACCCACTGGTTACTGACGTACACTGTGGTTGACTGCGGCGCCGCAAGGCATGACGTGTCCTGTCATGGCGTTCGATTTGAACGTCAAGCCTTTACATTGAACACTACTTTTCCTGCGAAATGAACGGTACAAGCTTCCCCTGTATTAATAGATAAGATGCACATAGCCTAAGTTACCACTACTGTTAAATGTGTCAAATTAAAAGTTATTTTATTGCTAAAGTTGATTGCTCAAATCACTAGCCTCTTGGGTCTTTTCATTACATTTTATCTAAAATGACATTTAGTAAGTGGTCGAAGATTACTACTGAGCAAGAGGTCCTGGGTTTGATTTCCAGGTCAGGTACAGTTTAGTTGTGTTGTTACACGATAAATGTCTCAGTAGCAGCTTAGATTCTAGATTTGTGCACTAGGTTTATGGCATTAGGGACTTTAAAATTGGTGAAATGTGCTTGATAGCATAATCATCTTTCACTGTTCTACACACTACTACTAAAATATATAACTAACCCAAACATAGTTTAGTCCTCCGTAGTCCGTTCCCTCTTATCATTATTCAAAAGACCGCGAGCGTTAACGGTCGCAAAAATCTCAGGCAGCAAGCCGCAGACGCCCGTACATCTCATCAAGGATATATGGCGGCTCGCACTCTCATTTGCTGACACACAGAAGCTGGGACACGGATTAGCATCGAGTTGGATTTATGGATCTAGATTGTAGTTAGTTTTTATGATTCGGTTACGGTTAAGTTCGGTTTTTATAAGGAGCAATAAATCTCCCCGATGAAATTTCTCGTTGGCAAAAAATTAAGACTTTCCATAAAAACTTTAAACATTTTAATATTTCTTCTTCAGCGCTCAAGTTCATTGTAAAATGAATTCTTGTACAATATTTGATGCATATCAGGTTAATTACTATGAGTAGATTTGGGACCTCACGCACTATGCGGCCACCACCAAGAGTTGTCGCATGACCAGCCGCTCATCATCATAATCATCATCATTCTGCCCTTATCCCAGTTTATTTTGGGTCGGCACAACATGACGTCTTCTTCTTCCATACTTCTCTATTACTCGTCATCTCATCAGATACCTCCTTTCTTGCCATCATCCTTCATACAGTCCATCCATCGTTTCTTTGGCCATGACCGACCGCTATCTTGAACAAAATTGGTGGACACCGGGTTTTGCGACCAAACTTCCTGCACGCGTAGCATGACCACAGTAGAAACGGGTTTTGTCGACGGAAGAATCGACAAAATGATAGATTTTTTTTTGTTTATCTGTCATTTTGTCGATTCTTCCGTTTCTACGGTACTCATTTTACACGTGCAGGTCAAAGCTGCTGCGGTCAAAAGACTTGGTTTTGGCCGTGTACTGCTCGAGGTCCCTTATTGTCGTAGCTTGGTCGTGGTATCTCAATAACGAATTTACTGAATGGATTCACGGTCAAAAAAGAATCGTAATTTAGGGCCCTTCTTTCTTATTCTTTACGTGTCGACTTGACTGAAATTTCATCAGCCACCTGAAAAGCTATGTCGGTGATTATGGATGGTGGGCAGGAAACCCTCTGTACGCTGATTTATAAAAATGCCCCCTTTTAATAAATCATCAGTGGATATTTACGACCCAAATATAAAGCCATACTTTATGCTTTTCAAAATGAAACAGCTTAAAATTATCATAATTCCTCTTACCCTTAAAACCCAGTCTTCCTTTCCGTTTGCTATCCTACTTATCCGTAAGTCACGGCTCCTAGCTTTCTCATTAAAAGCCGTGTATTAGAACTGGTAATGTCTTGATTATCATATTAAGTGGCGCCCTCTACAGAGAATTAACATGGATTCTTGGACAGGTAGCGTCTTCTTACTTGATTATACTTTGCTTAAGTAGAATTTTGTCTTTGCGTAAGAAGTTGGGTGTGTCGTGATGTTTTCTGAGATAATTAGGTACTTAATTATTCCTTCTGATCATGACATAAACCAAATTAGTCGATTACTATGTAATTCTTAGGCATGTTCAAAGTGCTATGTACTGAAACATTATTGTTTATGTACATCATCATTTGTGTTGCCAGTATCCAACTATGTTCTCTTCAGCTACTAGTCTTTAATCGGATGCAGCTCAGCATCAGTATTTTATACGGGGTGAATGCTTATCCGATCTGATCCGGTCGATCTTAACAATCGAGTAACTGGGTAAAACGATACCCCTGGGTAAGAGTGGTTGTCTGAACTTCAGGCAAAAAATAATTTTAAAACAGAAACAATTTGCAATGCAATAAAAATATTGTTAAAAACGCTAGTGAGGTTGATGCATATAATTTACTTACGCTACAAAAATTCATAATATCTGAAGTAAAAAATAACGCAAGTAAAAACGAGTCACTAAAAAACATACCAGAAAACCGATCCAATTACCAACTCACAAACAAGACCATCTCACATAGTTTCCCCCCTCCCCCTTAAACTCACTGATTTATACTTAACTAAAGACACATTACTCTTCGTTAGAACCACTCTTTTATGATTTTCTTTATTGACGTAGCTGTTAGGAAGGCCACACACCTGTCCGGTCACATTCCATTCGGCAATATTTGTTTTAACAATAAAACCGACCCGAAGTAACTGCTACACATATTCTGCTGGTGTCGGTAGGTAAGCTTCGTTCGGGATCTACCATCCTTGAATTGCGAAGGTAAACATCGTGAGGGAACTAGCATGCTCATGCCACTTTGAACCCGAGAGGAGGAGGTCTGTGGCCCAGCAGTTGAAAAATTATAGATTGATCTTGATGCGTCACTGAGTTAGGACTATAATCGGCACTATTTGAGCTAAGACGAGCTGCTTCTTCCCGAATTTATATATATTATCCGATTGTGCCGCCCGGCTCTGTTGAGACAAGCCGAACCGAACACATGTGTAGCAACTCTTAAGTGTAAAAGGAAATGCACTTCGCATTTTTCGTAGCATGACATAAATAGCATTTATTTTGTAAAGGAGGTCGGACTTAATTCTGATGTGTGTTTTGTTTTCGGAGTGCATCAGCGTAAGTGCTTGTTTTAAGTTGATTGGGTTATAACTTCTGATGTATGCAAATTGGTATTGTGTAAGATACTGCGTTTTTGAGGAAAAGAGAGTGGAATTATTATGAAGTATGTTGATACAGGCATATGTTATGGAGCAAAGCAGATGAAGAATTATGATGTCTAAAAACATACAAACATAACATCACGCCTGTGATCCCCGAAGGTTTAGGCAGAGGTGTACCTAATACTACACCCACATTTCGCCTGTTATGTTTAAGTCCCATGTAATAGGGGGCAAGCCTATCGCCATCAACCGGGCACAGGTCCAGATTCCATGGCTGCTACTGAGAAATTTCTGTTGGAAAACCCAATAACACTTTGTCCGATGCGGGAATCGAACCCAGGATCTTTTGCTCAGCAGTCGCGACCACTAGAATTATTATATCTTAACTGTAATTATTGTCAAACCGTATTAAAGATTGTTAGTAAACGCTTTTTAAAATTTAAAATGTTGATACATAGACGAGATTACGCCCATGGTTTAGCTTACATAAAGGTCGGAAATTATCCCCACAAGAATGTAATACCGGAAAAAAAAATCTAACTTCAAACCTTACCTGTGTGCCAAATAGAAATTCGTCCATCCATTAAGGCGTTAAAAGGTAACATATGGACAGACACGCAGTCACTTTCTCTTTTACAAGAACCGAACCGTGCGCCCGGGTTTAGTGCCATCTCGGCCGGCACCTTCCCATCTCGGCACCCATGAATTTATTTATCATGCCTATGAAACATTTACCCATCAAAAATCACAACCTTCCATTAAAAATTTATGGAGCAACTTTTAAAAAAATCCTGTTTCTTATAAAAAGGTGAACACAGTCTTCTTCTTCTTTACTTGTCGATGAACTCAAATTGTGTTAGACCAGTATCCACCTGCACAGCTCTAACATTTGCTTCGATTAAATCTTAATAGGTGCAAGTGGTTGTGCAGGATGAGCAGGACAGGAGGTCGAGCATATCCTGCAGAGGAGCTCCACACTGGCAATCGGTTTGGGATGAATCGAGGATACACCATTTGGCCAGATTATATCTACAGTGGCCAACCAGGGCTCGCAATCGGTTAAGGGATTTCCATATTCGCCACTTCAGTTCGGATCCGAGCGGCAGGTGTTCTTCCAGGTTTATGAAATGTGGAGGGATGGGATGTTTGTTTCTCCACAGTTCGCATCTCTCGTCTGACGCACCGCCTACTAAGGCGGTCGTATATCTTAAAAAGTTTGGTGAACACAGTAGTAATACAGAAAAATACTTTTCCTAGTCTACCTAGTTCTGCCATGATCATCATCATTTCAGCTTGGAATCTCCTACTGTTGGGTATAGGTCTCCACTTTTTTCTCCCACTCTTCTCTGTTCTGTGCGTTCCTTATCGATCCGTTTCCCTCGATCTTGACGATTTCGTCGCTATTGGACGGCCCTGGTTCCTTAGGCCTGGTTCCTTTCATGATAACCTATAACGTCACCGTAAGACGTTATTAATGGAACGAAAAATTTCGGGATCTGTGAGCGGGGTGCGATGGTCTAGTTGGTTAAGACATCCGGTGTACTGAATCGGAAGGTCGCAGGTTCAAACCCTGCTCGCACTTGAATTTTTCTTTCCATGTCAAAAACAGCTATGATAACCTATAGTTTATCTTGTGACGTGATCACTTTAATCATTCTCAATATTCAGATGTACAATAATCAAGCAACTGGACCCTCCAAATCAAGATTCATCTTGATCAATCAACTCTCCCTTTCGCAGTCCACTGCTGTACTTAAGCCCTTCTCTAGCCTCAGTACTCTATCCTCCGCATTCCTGTGGGCGTCACACGCTTCGATTGCCAATACGTGGTCTATACTCCACTTCAAGATTTATCTCACCATTCAATAAATCCAATCATACTTTAACCTATCAAATATATCAGATAAAAACTACGTTACCAACAAAATGGTCGTTCCCCGAACACAAATCGAAGACTAACTCGCGGATATGACGCCATAACTTTAAAAAAATCGCCTGGAACCATTTACATCGGGCATCAATTTAGCGATTTCCGTACCTTATGCATCCCTCCGGCGACGAGGGAGGAATACGTGAAATATGTATGACAAGCTGGATGGTATAAGTGGTATAAGCGGTAGCGAATAGAGCAACAACTGAACAACACCTCTCTCTCTATAGCTTTCATAACGTAGGATGAGCTGCAAGAACTTTCCGAGGGTATTCAAAAGTGGTAATACTGGTAATCGATACGGTAAACGGAATGACATAAGCTTTTCGGTTGCATTTTCATTTTTATTTATTCTTCCGTTAACGTTATTAGAATAGTTTGCTGATAGACTGATATTTTGTAACAACCAACTGCAATCACAAATTCACCTACATGTCATTTTGCCTTTGAGCCTTAATATCAAGAACTGAACAAGACTCGATTTGTAAAGACTGGCCATGCGTTGACTGTTCTACATTTACTTTTAGTAGGTACCTTGGATCTCATGCAATGAACTTCATACTTACTTTCCAATCTCTCATATCTTAGACCACAACATCCGAAACACCGACATTTTGCTATACACGAAAAATATGTTGTCGAAAATTGTTTACCGCGTCACATCGGCCGTCGGGTTCGTCGCGTCGCTCGCATGTGTCGTAAAGTCCTTGCTTTATTACTTTCTTGTTTTTGTACTGATTTGTGTGTCAAGTTGCTTCTCGCCAGTTTAATGGGTTAAAATTATGGCATGGTGAAATGAGGGTGTAATAAGGTGGGAAGAGGGTAATAAAGTATGTACGAGTGGTGCTTGGGGAGAGGTGTGATGGATTATGAGTTGGAAGAAGTTGCATGGTATGGTGGTGGTTGTTTTGGAATAATGTCATGGCGTTATACAACATTAGTTTTAGTATATGCGAAACCTGAAACACGTGTCTAGTATTTTTATGTAAAGAATCTACGTACAAAATTTCAAAACTGTATCATGAAAAAACACAAAGTTATAAGCTTGTTCTGTTACCGGGTTGTCCGCACAAAAACGTAGTTACCACGCGGCGCCGGCACGCACGCGCCTCCAGTGTCGTCTTGAGCTCATTGATAATATTAATGTGTCAGTTGGTACCTAAATGATTGCGATAGGTACTTAGTGTTGCTCGGTCTCCAACTTGTAACATTTTTTAAATATTTTTAGGACAAAATATAACATGATTTAAAAATTATTGGAATCGATTCAGTTACTTATTCTGAAGAAACTATATTCAGGTTTCGCATATACTAAAAATAGTGTTGTAAAACTCTTAGTCCATTGTGACAAATACCGATGAAAATGTTAATTCTAAATCACACTAATCAGCTCGTTGACATACCTACATAATAAACTCACGCTTTTTTTCCATTTGGGTAGAAAACAGAAGCCACCTGCTACGATCCTTACATGCTCCTACTGCCTCGTCCACGTTCATATAAGGCTTCACGTAAGGCGAGTTGCGGCCAGGCGCAAGCCTATTTAGTATTTAAAAAAACCATTTGCTCCATTTTGAAAAAATGGGTTTATTGGATTACATCACTCTTATAACTTGTGCTTCTTGGTTTTATATCCAAAAAGCACATTTGAGATGTGCCTTATGAACAAACACCTTTTGCTAGTCATATTTTAATCCCCTGTAATACAAGGCAAGCTTATTGCCATAACTCAGATTCGGGTTACCACTGAGAAATTTAATTCCTGATGGAAAAACCCAATATCACTTTAGCTAACTTGGGAATCAAAGCCCAGATCTCATACTCATTAATAGCGTTTGCAACTTGCTACCACGACACTAACAAAGAAGACCTTTTACATCCTTCTTAGATACGGGGTTTTGACTATATTAAGAAAGAAAGAAATTAATATTTATTTGTCGCAGGGACAAGACGTGCATACAAAAAAATAACTTAACACAATAACAACAAACAATAACAATTAACATTTTTTTATATAATTTCAAATAAATTCAAAAAATCTGTACTGAATGGATGAAATTCCATGGTACACAAAATGCCCAACTGAATATCCTAAAAACGAATAAAATACTAAAATTCGTAGCTCGAACGCGAGTTTATCATCCGCAAACAGTAGGTATACAGGTAAACATCACCTCGCCACAGACTACCACGGAACGGTCCAATGTGCGCGGTACAACCGTAGTGCTTCATACAGATGCGTGCACCGAATGATGCACTGTGGTTTTAGGCATCTATCTATAGTTATGTGACGTCACTATTTTGTGAAGGACAATGAACTCAGAGTAAATAGAACGTGCAGTGTATGATGTTTGAAATTCCTGCAATATTTGATATCGAGTTGGTGCTTCGCTGATATCGTTATTATTTCGATTTCCGATAAAGATTCCGATTGTATATTGCGATTTAATGCTCCCAGAAACGGCGAAGAGAGAGAAAAGAGCTAGAAATTAGTTAATGAACGAGTACGTGTATGTATAATTCATAAAAAATATTGATGAATTACGAACCAATACGAACCGTGCCAACGGTACATCAACGTTTTTATCCAAAGTTAAAAGTCTCAAAAGCATTCTCGGACATACGGACGAATTGCGGGCACGGCTCCGGACATCGGACTCTGACCGGTAATCTGAGGTATCAGTCAGTGTACGGTGTCCGCAGAGGTAAAGCTTCAAAGAATTCTGCAACCCCGCTTTAATCATCGTGCGTTTGTGGTTAATCGGTCAGTCGGTTTGGGACTCAATGTAACGCACTCAAAACATTGTGCTGGTGGATGCGTTGAATTTTACGGGGGTCGTGGAGGTATTTAAAAAAGTCATAACATTAAAAACTGATATTTCAAAAAAAAACTTGTGAAAAAGTTGGAACTTTGACCCCCAATATCTCTCAAATTAGAAGGTTGCAAGGTATTGTCTAGTACAAAAAAATGATCGCAATGACGGGGAGAATAAGTGCCTTTCGGCTTCGGTAAGGGTACTTTTTCACTCATTATAATTACGTACTCGATCACACACAATCGTATAAATATCATTATGTGATGGATCACTGGCGCAAACTTTCACCAAACAATCAAAGAAACATGGTATCTTTCACTACATCACTCTATGGAGCATGATCTCTGCCACATACCCCATGTAACAAGCGTGCAATGACACAGAGGTGGTGTTTGCCTCTGGATTCGTGCAGCGAGGCGCGTGGCTCGGCTCACGGCGCGTATTGACAATCATGTTTAGACTACGTATTTGTTTCAAACACGAATGAAACTGATTACGACCCATTTAAGCCACGTTCAAAAGCTGTGAGTGTAGCAGTTTGAATATGTTGATCGCGTTCACTTTTATTTGTGGCATTTGATTGTACTCTGTTTTGATACTCATTACGCATTTGAATTTTGCATCAAACAATCAAAGAAACATTGTCCCTGCCCGTGCACAGTTTTACTGTGTGAACATCTTTTTCGTGTGGTTAGTGCCTAACCTGGTATCAGAGATTTTATGCCGCCCAATATGCGGGCCTCCAACTGGGCTTTACATACCGTCGAGAAATATGTCTCAGACATGCTGCTTTCGTCACGATGTTTTCCTTAATCGAAGCAAGTGATAATTGTATAATTCGCTCATGATGCCGAAAATCAGAGGTGCATGTCTTGGGTTCGAACTCGAGACCTATGACTTGGCAGTCCAACGGTCACACCACTAGGCTATGACTGCTGTTGTGTGAACAATATACTATGATCTCTGCTACATACCCCATGTAACAAGCGTGCAATGACACAGAGGTGGTATTTGCCTCCGGATTCGTGCACTGAGGCGCGTCGCACGGCTCACGGTGCGTATTGACAATCACATTTGTTGAACTACGTATTTGGTTCAGTTCTGCTTTGATAGAGAGATATTTTATTTGATTTTTTACACATTGCAAAACGTAGAATCACGCCTGTAGAGATGTGCCTACACCAACGTTGCGTCAATAAAATTCAATGATGCAACTATTTTTATTATTCTGTAAAGATTTTTTACAAAGATTGTGATAGCTCTCCTTGTTATATTTATGTACCACCGCGCTCACTGACGGTCTACCACTTTTCAACCTTATTACTCAGGACATAAGGGCGAAAATTCAGCGAACTCGGTAGTACCTAAACCAGTGGCTTTATATAATGGTGCCTTTGATAGTTTACGAATACCATAACATAACGCCTCTTTTAAAGTGTAAGGCAGTGGTGTATCTTATAGTACAATCACATTTCGCCAGCAATGTTTAAGTCCCATGTACTAAGGGCAAGTGGGCGAGCCTATTGCCATCAATCGAACACAAATCCAGATTCCGGGCCGCCACGGAATAAATCCTACAAATATTATGATTACCAAGTTAAATGAAATAAATCACGTGTATGTATAGTTGTGTGTAGCCGAACGCTGGTTCAGAACGACAGTGGACGAACAGACGGACACACTCAATTTTCCACTTAACTTGCTTTTTTATAAAGTAGCTTACGATTCTCTATCTCTTCAACTAATCTAGAAAGAAAAAAACAAAAAATCCATTTAGAAAATAGAAATTACACAAAATCCTTCACAGTTTCAACTGAAACTCGTATATATTTTAATGTAGGAATAAAAACGAAACTTTTTAATATCCCCACGTCGCCGTCGCGTCGCTACGTCATACGTTTTATAAATATTAACTCCAGCCAAAAGCTGTTTACATGTACCTACAAACTTTTTATTTATGCTTTTGACGGATAAATTATAACATACAATGACTTTGTTCTTTCATAGAAAGTTATTCGCTCTCTCGGCGTGTATTTTCAAAGTTGATTATTACTGTTACCTAGGTACTGGTTTTTAATTATACTTTCGAGAATTTGCGCTATTTAAGGGTTGAACCTCATTTGGCAGCAAGGAATCACATTTTTCCATGCTCCTAGCCTTTACTTTATTAATTACGAAAAATACAATTTCTAATGTAATTTTGTAACGTTTTTTAATTTGTAATTATGTTTTTAAATTGGGATTTAATGCCTATTCACAATGGCATTTACATTATTTACAAACTACAAATCTATAATAGTAATAAAAATATGTACAAGTATCAAAAGTGTTATAAGGTGTCAAAAATTCGTCCACATCGCTGTCAACAGGAATAGTGACAAGAAGGCTGGCAGCTTTGCCACGTTGTATGGCAATGCTGATTCTTTGTGAATAAATAAATAAAATAAAAATAAATAAAATTTGTTGTCGCTCAGAACCGTCATTTGCTAGAGCGAGAAACAGCGGAAATGCTATCGCACGCGTCAGCATCGATGATGCGATCGGAAGCACACTCTGCTCTATTGTTCTAAGCGACAGAAAAAGATCTTCATCATCATGCAACTTCTCCTTCTTTCTTCTTCGTGTGGTTAGTGCAGTTTTATATGCCGACGAAAAGAATATCTCTCAGGCAGGCTGGTTTCCTCACGATGTTTTCCTTCACCGAAGCAAGTGATAATTATACAATACGCACATGAATCCGAAAAATTAGAGGTGCGACACTTGAGTCGAACTTGCGACCTATGACTCGGCAGTCCGACGGTCACACCACTAGGCTATCACTGCTATATAACAGGTTACCTATATAAAGATAAGGTTCAACCCTAAATGCTACTTTAAAAATGTTTCGCTTGATTGTTTTAAGGCTTTTGCAAATCAAAATGTTACTAGGACGTAACAGCATAGTTTTTACAATGGTAAAGGTCGTAACGTGTTTTATCTTGTAGTTTTATGGTAAACTAAAGTTTTTAAATATGTTTTATACGCAAACCCTGGGTAGGGAACTACAGCTGTTTTTGATATGGAAAGAAAAATTCGAGTGCGAGCAGGGTTTGAACCTGCGACCTTCCGAAGGAAAGAAAGGTCATAGTTTCAAACCCTGCTCGCACTCGAATTTTTCTTTCCATATCAAAAACTAAAGTTTGTCTGGGGATTTATATAATTTGTAAGTACAGAAGAAATTTAGTTTAATTTACGTTGATTTCTATAATTAATACGGCTTTTTTTTTGTTAACTAGCTTATGCCCGCGGCACCGCCCTCGTGGAGTTTGGTAATTGTCCAACGGGATCTTACTACCGGGGTAAAAACTATCCTATGTGTTAATCTAGGTTATAAAGTATATGTGTGTGTGCCAGAGTTACCTTACAAAGTTCGTGAGAATGGATGGAAGTATGGATGGATGCCATAGACTGATCCATGCCCAATAAACATTCGCATTTACAATAGTAGTAAAATTAGATCAGGTTTCAGGTTCAACGTTCCAAGTCTGTGAAATGACAGTCACTTCTTCTTTCATCAGTCAAGCATCATTGGTATAATTTGATCGACGAAAGATTGCCGTTTAACATTGACTGTATTGTAGTAGTTTGCCAAGTTACGTAACGGTATAAACAAAAGACTCAGTTATACTCGTGAACAACAAACATCGACGTCACAAAGTAGCTGAAACTATTTATTAACACCCTACATGGCCCTATAAATACATTAATTAACCGTCTGCCGATAAATCGAAGCCATATTAACACAAATTTTAAGCACATTTCGCTGTAAAAACCATTAATGGGCTGAAAAAGGAGATGATTACCCAGTTTCGTGAATAAAGTGTATAATTAGACTTAAGTAGCTTATTAAGTACGATGTCATTTATTTTTTACTGCTTTTGAATTAAAAAATTATACTGAAATTCGAGGTAATTCCATGTCATGTAAAATACAGCCATACTATTTTTGTTAAAGACCCATTCATGAAGCAATTAAGAGATATTTATAAACTTTAATATAATCTTCCTTTTGTACGGCTTTTCAACTTTAATAAAATATTACATGAATCTTAAGGCGCTCGGATGTTTGGAAACGTTTATGTTAAAGGTTTTGTAGTATTGAAAAAACAAGATCGCAGTACCGTTTTTGGCTATGCGAAAAAGATCCTTGTGCGCCTATATCTTGCTTTTCCAGTGACATTTTCAAACAGAAGATTTCACCATACCGAACAATCTCATGACAATTTCTCTACGTGTCGAGTTTGACCATTGATAGTCTAAAATCACGTCACTAACACGTTCGCAACAACAAAACGCGGCGCGCGGCGCGGTTGCACGAACCGTCTAAATCCAACATGGCCGCGACACACAATCACAGCTGATCGCAGCACGGAGCGAAAACAAAAGCACGTAATAATCACATTTAAACTGAACCGTTTCGGACTTCATTATATCTGCTTTCAATGGGGATTTGGAAATGTATTGCTGTTCAGCTGTGCAAAGTTACATTTATGTTATGTTGTAGTTGATTCATTTATCGATTGAATGATAACACTTTAACACTATACATAGTGATTATTTTAAGTTGGACCACAGAAGGAAATCTGAATCCATAAGAGATACCGGAAAGTTTCTTAGAAAAGTTTAGCTCTTTTTTAATGAAATTAATTTTGGCATACAAATTGTTTTGGTAAAGTGTGAGTTGTCCATAAAAATGAGTATTGGTGACCGAAGTTTATAATCATGCCATTCGATTCTGTTTCGTGTATCGATTGTTTAATTGTATGGGAAGAAAAATATCGGGACAACGAAATAAACACCTTAGAAACCAGTCGAAAAGTTATTTTCAATTTTGACTGTAACATCTACACTAATTTCACCGAGTACAAATCCTTAATAACCAGTAAATTGGCTCGATATTTCACCCTGTTTACCACCAAAGGGTACAAGCACTTGCCCCACAAAGTCCTATACAGCCATAGATCTATACTGACCCCAAAAATCGAAACAGGGCCGAGTCAAGCAGTTAGGAGGGACCGTAAAACCGGCGCCAAAAACCTAAAACTTTGACGTCGGGGCTAACAAATTATAACAAAAAGTGTTTGCCTACAAATTAAAGTAATCAGCTAACCGACTGTGCGGAGAGGGTATTTTGTTGTGTGGTTAAAACGTTTTTGGTGTATTGTTTTGTTTTTGAAGTTAAAATGTTCTATGATTTATGAGTGTGGAGGTAGGCTGGGTTCAATGCCCAGATTCGGTAAAATGATGTTATGTTTTCGCATTTATAATTTGCCTCAGGAGCATGTTCTGCCATCGGTCCTGCGCTGATTTCTCTCCCGTCGTATCAAATTGCCTTCCAATTGGACTATGAGAGTGAGGAAACAGCGCCGGTGTTTGCGTACACTGTTTTGCACTATATTATCTCCTGTGGCTTGTCTCCGCTAAGATTATTGAGAAATACACAAATAATACGTAGGAACCAGATAATACGTAGATTTTTGACGGCACGGTTGGCGTAGTGGCTGAGCGATTGACTGCTGCGCTTCGTGTCGCGGGTTCGATTCCCGCACGGAACAAATATTTGTATGGCTCCGGGTCTGACTGTTTGTGTATGTGAGTTTAAATGTTTGTAAACGCACCCACGATACAGGAGAAATTTCTAGTGTGGGGCAATATTTTAAAAAAAGGAAAGAAAGAAAAAGAACTCTGTGACAGCCATTTTGAGGTGAAACAAAAGACAGTGCATCAAAACGACGTAGCGGGAAGGATTCTGTATATATTAATACACGGTCAAGAGGACTACTGACCGTTTTCGCTCACGGGGCTGCCACTATTATTTGTGTAATTTGAAAGTCTTCTCTAGAAAATTATTCAGCATGTAAATAATGAGCTGCCCCATACATTTCACATCATATTGTAATATTGTACGGGGCAGCTGATTATCTTTTTGCGGTTACGATGATGGGCTACAGAAAACTGTTGTACCAGTTTGATATTATGTACCCTTGAATATGGCCACACCTTTTTGGTGCAGCCGGTATTAATTTGTTTGTCGATTTGTAAAAACATACAGGGTGTAAATGGACCCTTCACGAAGCCCTCAACCAAGCATTCTGTACATCAAACTAAGTAACTTTGCGCAAATATTATTGCTGAGAAACGATTTTTTTTTTTTGGGAGAAAAATCACCTTTTACGGTAGGACTTAAAACATTGTGCTGATTGATGGATTGAATAGTACAGGGGACGTGGAGCTGTTTAAAGTAAAAATCTTACATTAAAAACATATATTTAAAAATAAAAAACTAGTGAAAAGTTGGAACTTTGACCCCCAATATCTCCGTAACTAGAAGGTTACCAGGTATGGTTTAGAGCAAAAAGCAAAAAAAATATCGCAATGACGGGGATAACAAGTGCCTTTCGGCTTCGTTAATGGCCTTGTGACACCCTTTATATTATGCTTTGGTACATATTTTAATGTTTTCTTTTCTCTTGTCCACAGGCAACTGCTAGCGCCTAACCTTAAACAAACACAATACTTAGCAAATGGTGCCGAGAGCGACATCAGAACTGTAAGTACCTTTAAACATACCTAATTTTAACATAACATCACATCTTGTAAACCCCAAAGGGTCAGGCAGAGGTATATCTAACAATTACACCCACAATTCGCCAGTTATGTTTAAGTCCGATATATTAAAGGGCGAGCCTATTGCCATCAACCGGACACAAATCCAGATTTCTTGGCTACTACTGAGAAATTTCTGATGGAAAAACCTAATAACACTTTGCCCGACTCGGAAATCGAACCCAGGACCTCAAGCTCAGCAGTCACGCTTAGTACTTGGGCTCGCTTGATAGATTACAGTAAAGTCCTTTTTACAAAGAGGAAATCTGTGTCCCAGGAGTGTGAACTTTGTAGGCTGAATATACCGTATGCATAAGTTGTCTAAGCTCTGATGACCATAAGGCTGATTTTTCTTTGCATTCGTTAAGTTGATAGTGAGTTTAAGGTCCTTTAGGTAGGTACCAAGGCACGGAGGAAACTCGGATGTAATGGATGATCACCCATCCATAGACCAACCTTGGAAAGCACAGCTTAACCTTGAAGATCGACCTGTGCGGATTTTATTGTTTAGCATCAAAACGTCGTGTAGTCAAACTGGGCTGTGACACATTTTTTCACTTTCATTCAAGCCAAGTAAACAAGAATGGCATTAAAAGAGGTAACTAGAAATGATTTGAACATTTTTTTCTACTCTGCAGGCATGGCAAAGCCAATCTACACACCAACGTTATACGTTACAAAAAAATCTAGGACACAAACGTACATTTATTTCGCATACAGTTAAAAATCTAGCTCAAAACTCAGCCCATTTCACAGCCAAAACTAGAAACAAGGTTTGGTGAACAAAAAGAATAAAAACAAAAAAAAATGCCTACATTTCAATGCTGGGGTGTCGACACTGTGAATGCTGCCAATCTCTCTTCAACTCGTGACACTGAAGCACGTCTATTTTTGACAGAACCAGCACACACGAGATTTGTTTTAGCACTGCTGTTGTTAGCGATGTAAAATAAAACATGGCTGATAAATGACAAATGACAGTAGATTTTAACACATGACAGTAAAATGTGTTTAGGCAATGCGTTTTTTTATTTGCGTCGATTAATTAACGCATTCATTTATAGCAATGAGGTTGATGAAATGTGTAAAAAGGTACACAAAAACGTACACAAGTTACTGTTTTAGAACCTTTATGTCAAAAAACCACGGATAAATACTAATAATAACATTCTGTCTAAACCATGTCATGATCTACCTGTGTGCCGAGATCCTAAGCCATAAAAGTCAGACAGAGTTACGATAGAATTTATAATCTAAATTTTCACAATTTTGCCAAGTTACACTGACATAATATTCATAGTATTAATCTTCCCACATCATATTCTAGCTTGAATACCAATACTTTCAGATATCTTGCAATGTCCCAACCACAGATATGCATAGATATACCTAGATAACGCAAGAGCACAATGGCATACTTCGCGTGCCCGACTTAAGCATTTTATGCTTAACGTGGCTACTGTCGCAGCAAGCTAATTTGTTTAAAACAACAACTTTAAAACTTAAGAACTTAATTCGGGACATTTAAAGAACAAAAACGCAGTATAATATTTTGTATAGTAACTAAATTGTGCTTATGACGTCATAGTAGGTAATCAAAAAATGGCACTCTGAGTTTTCATACGGATCGTGATATCTAGTTATATCTATATCAACCACTAGTGTTACCAACTCGTCACATCACTACCGGACACCGCGATCCGACACGGCGCCATCTCGCGGATTTATATCAAAACTTTTTAAACAGCCCGGCGATTCGCAGACAGTTTCAACTTAGAGATTAAGTGAGCAACGAATGAATTGTTTCCCCTAGTAAACTAGCAAGAAAACTGCACTTAAGATAAAATAGTGCAGTTTTCTGTAATTGCGAACTTACTACGTTGCACCGACGAGGATACAAAGTTGTAAGTGGGCGCTCAATCAAACGTTGCTTCTAGGAATGTACCGTATGCTTGCTTCTTGGGATTTGTGGTATAAAGTGGTATCTGTATTACTTGTAAACGGGAGACGAGTATTGCAGCTGAAGAGAATTGATAGTATTTATCGGAAATATCTATTTCTACACTCGCTTCTACTGAGGTCAATAATTTATCTTTCCCTTGATGTGATGCATTTTCTCTGAAAGAATTGTAGTCGATTCTAGAATGTTCTTGCTATTTTGATCAATAGGATCGTAGCAGGTGGCGTTCTGTGATTTCTGGTTTCTTATGGGAAAAAGGCGTGAGTTGTATGTATGTATTTACATATCTACACTAATATTGTAAAGAGGAAAGATTTGTACTTTTGTATGTTTGTAACGAATAAACTCAAAAACTACTGGACCGATTTCAAAAATTCTTTCACCATTAGAATGCTACATTATCCTTGAGTAACATAGGCTATATTTAAAATAAAAAAATGTCCACTCGTGCGAAGCCGGGACGGACCGTTAGTGTAGTATAATTCCGTGGGATAGTCTTTTACCTCCACGAGAGAAGGCATGTGAAAAAGTTATTGGGTTATACCTACGACCTTCCACTGCCATCAGTCGACCTCCACAAGGCCATTGCTCCTTTTCCCTTACCTCCATACACTAGGTACTTACAAACAAAAGACGAAATTCAAATACATTTCAACGCAAGCAAACCATACAAAACGAGAACACAGAAATAAAATAAACATGTAAGCGAAAATTATACTATTTATTTTACAGCGATATAAAAACAGCGTCTCGCACGAAAGATAGGAATATATCGGAGGGAATTCAACAAGATTTGTGCCACAGAAATGCTTGGCTGAATATTTTTCTCTTTCTACAAACAAAATGTACGAGAGAAAAGCATCGAGAACTTCGGTGAACGATAACCAAATCGTTGGAATTTGTCCTACACTTGCTTTTCACTCGCGACTTTGTCTGTATAAAAGGGAGCTTTTTGGTAATCTTTTTGCTCGATTTGTCGTATTTAGTGAAGAGAAAATGTTAGGTATTGTGAAAAGCTGTTATGTTTTTGAATACTTATTTTTGCAACTTTTCGATGGGTACTGTATTGTATCACCTTGACGTTGAGTGCGAAGGTGTTTTTTTTATATCATATAACTCTAGAGTATGAATGAGACCATATCAGAGAATCAACTGGCATGTGAATTATTTTTCAATAATATATATTTTGTTTTATTTATTTATTTATTGGCCTATCTACAATTGTTACACTTTTTATCCTAATGCTACAAGTAATTTGATACAAGCATAGTGTACAATATAATGCGATAGGCACAGAATACAAAAAAAAAAGTTCGTTCGTTTCGTTTTTCATCACACAATAATTCGACTAAATCACGATTATTAATGTAAAACACCCTTTTTTGTATGGGAAATCGTACTCTATAATCAGACCCCATCATGATTGCTGATATCTCTTTGAGGCGCGCGTAGAACACGAACGCGCTGTCGACAAGGCCTGTCGTCATAACACGGCCGGATGGCGAGCTAGCCCATTACTCACCGTCCACAGGCCCGCGCCTACGGTGGCAAGGAGCCACTGCGTGGCCCCCGACGCCCGGGGCGACGTAAAACACCCTTACGTGAAATATAACAACGTCGCATTTTCTTAGCTTTAAATATGAATGTATGGTTTGAAGGAAAATGAATTACTCGTATTTATCAATAACTCTTAGATTATTTAATTGATTGATGATATCTTCGAAATTATGCATTTTTGGACCACATTTTTTACATTTATACTTTTTGTATTATTTTTACTTATAGAATATAACCCTCGAGTTATGGGGTATCAAAAAAAACACTTTAACCTTTATTTAACATTTATCTTGTTTACCGATCGACATCAAAAACACTTAGTTACCACCGCCATAATACATTTGCTCTTTCCCAAAGGCTGTCATAATAAACAATACTTTTCACTGAAGACCTGAACCTAAACAAACTATTTAAATAATCTTGTTTATGTTTACCTACAATGTAACATTTTCTTGCTAAGAGTCCGTGACCCTTTTCTGGGAACAGATCTGATCCTTCAGTCACTTGTATTATCACGTACAAAAAGAGAGTATCGAGTTTTTTCTACGCCTAGGACTGACCTCATACATAATATAAAATATCAAAACATAAACACATACCTTTTTGGAAAGACAGAACGCCACATGTTACAATTCTTTTGCTTCGTCCGTTTTCATACATCTGCTGACATCTATACATATAATAAAATTGTAACAGGCCGATGTCTGTACATTGAAGATATTGTAAAAAGAAAATATTATAAAAGCAACAGAAGCCAGAACAACAGTTTTTAGAATTTTTGTCTGGCTTTCTATCTGTTTGTACGCGCATCACGCAAAAACTACTGCATGGATTTAAACGCAGTTTTCACCGCTCTACTGCTAGATACTTAACTTAAAGTATAGGCTATATCAGATATAGTTTTTTACCCGATAGGTGGCGCTGTGCGAAGCAAGGGCGTGTCGCTAGTTGATAATAAAATAATAATTCACAACCTTAAAAAATCAAATAAAAACCCTTCCCAAAACCGGATTTAAAATAAACAAAACGATCGCAACAACCAAAGTGTATTCACTTCAAAAGTCCTCGCTCGATCCGACAGTAGTATTCAGCTATAATATCAAACGCAAAGCCGCCTATAGAGGTGGACCAAGCTGACAAATCCTTGCATCGTATTCAGAGGTCCCGGAAAAATATTACAGAATCTTTCCCCCTTCTTTATACAACTTTCTTATTGTGGGATCAAGCCCCACCCCCGAAGGAAATGCGTGAAATTAGAATTTCGCGATATATTTGCAAAGGCGGGAATATTTTTGGAATGAAATCTTCGTTTTTTTTCCGATGTAAAAGGGTCTAATGTTGGAATATTGGTTCTGTTAAGGGCCGTTATTTAAAGGATGTTTGTCTACCGCTTTCTGTTATATAGTCTACTGAGTTTCTGTTGCTACCTACAAGGTTATCAAGGTTATAATAGGTATCTTCCTCTTATATTTATGTAATTAAAATTAGTTTTAGAACATAACATCGCGCCTGTAATCCCTGAAACGTTAGGCAGAGGTGTACATAATAGTTGAACCACTTTTCGTCAATCATGTTTAAATTCCCTATAATAGGGGGCGAGCCTGTTGCCATCAACCGGGCACAAATTCAGACTCCGTGGCTGCTATTGAGAAACTCCTGATGGAAAAACCCAATAACAAATTTCCCGACCCGGGAATCAAACCCAGGACGACCACTAGAGCAACGAAGCAGTCAAATGTTAACGTAATATCGTAAAGATTTGATAAAGGGTGTTTATTTCTGTAACTAGATTTATAAAACTGTTTTACATGACAGAAAAAAGTACTGTTGAACATTATTACAAATTGATATCAAGTTCTCTACAATAACAATAAAAGTAAACTACAAAACAAAAAGCTTCTTAAAATTCAAATCTAGACGGACTTAATTTCAACTCAAAATGCCGAAAAATTATATTACCCAAGTGACTTTTCCTAAACAGAATTTTCAACAAAATAAATGTTGCTTACAATGTCGAGGCCCATCAAATCGTAACGGATTTTCAACTGAAGTAGCACTAGTGAGGCTCAAGGCCTTAGTCGAGGCCACAGCCTAAGGCCTCATTCACGTCCTCAAGAGATGCGACTTTCGTCAAGGGACACGCTCGCTCGTCATTTGTTTTCTGAGCTTAAGTACCGTGGCTTGTTTCCTCCGCTGTCGCCAGACGCGTGTCCTTTAAACGCGAAGGTCGTGGCCAAGCGGTTAGGAAAAGCGTAGCGTCAGCAAAATAATAAGACAGGCATTATTATTGTTGGTCAATTGAATTTTATTCCCTTAATGGTTACATTATTAGTATGTTTTCGGTTAAGCTGTCAGGAGACGACTTATGAAATGAGGTTGAGTTGCCAAATTCTTACGATGGAACCGCAAAAAATGAGATTGCCAAAGGAATAAAACAGAGCCACAAATACTATTGCTGTCTTGGCTTGTTTTGACAAAGATCTTCTACTTAATACAATTCTTAAACATGAACCTTGGGTGGCAAGGCAAAGTAACACCTATTGCTATAATCCTACTAATATAATAAATGCGAAAGATTGTGAGGATGTATGGATGTCTGAATGTATGAATGTGTTACTCTTTCACTCAAAAACTACTGAACGGATTTGGATGAAATTTAGCACACAGATAGTTTATAATCTGGATTAACACATAGGATACATTTTATCGCGGTAGTATGATCCCGTGGAACAATATTATCGAACTCGATCGAAGCTGCGGGCATAAGCCAGTACTTACATAATTCTGTTGCTTTATCCACATTCATACACATTCACTGATAAACAACGCAGATAGGTGTGGAAGCATGCAACGTTGCATAAAAAATGTTCCCCCCTATGACGTAGGTGAAAATTCATCCCATTCATCTTTTTTTTCATTGGGTTAAATGTACGATGAAAGTATGCATTGACGTTCGTCATTTTTGATGATGATACACGACTATTCATCATCATCTCTATCAGCATATAGCAGTGCACTGCTAGACATAGACCTTCTCAATTGAACGCCATTCAGCTTGATTCTCGGCTACCCTTATCCAGCTGGTAACACCAGTGACCGAGTCAGTGGAGGGCGTTCCACTTTACGCTTGGACACGGCCTGTAACGCTCATATAAAACGACGATAACGGAACACTAAATCAAGTCACAAGTTCCAGGTAATGCATCATAAATTCCAAATTCATTGAACACAATGTAACCAGCGCGTGCAGCGCCGCCATTGAGTCGGTAAGGTATATAACTCAGACTAGAAGTTGCACTGCGACTGGAAAATGACACAAAGGCATTAGTGGCTCGTAAATCCAAATTCCGATGCATGTAATAGAGAGTGAGCTTAATATACTAACTTTGTAATGGGGTAGAACAAAGGAGTATACATACATACATATGGGACATTAATGGGTCTTATATATCAGTCTATTGGAATTGCATTCATGTGGTGGCTTCGATGGTCTAGTGGTCGCAAGCACTACTGCTGAGCATGAGGTCCTGGCGGTTGATATTGGGTTTTTTCGTCAGGAATTTTTCAGTAGCAGCCACGAAGGCTGGATTTGTGCCCGATTGATGGCAATAGGGACGCCCTCTACTACACCTCTGTCTAGCCCTTCGGGGATTACAGGCGTTATGTTATGTTATGTTATGTATATGATTAAACTTATCCTGTTTAAATGTGCTTCCGAAGGGGTGGAGACCTAGTGTCCTGAAATACAGGCTTTTCGTCTAGCTTAGGCACCAGTCTCCCACAGTATAAAAACGTATGTATTGTTCACGAAACCTAATAATGTACCTATGTATTGTGGTGAGAAATAAATCTTTATCTTATCTATGATTGAAAACCGTTTACCAAATTCAGACCATCAGGGCTTTCAGATTCGTGATCTTCGATAGGCTGAACTTACAAAGCTGACGACAAAAACCCGATGATGTAAAGCTTGCATATGAATACATATACAGCTTGCTATTTACCTATTCCACAGTCATTACTTTCCCAAGTAATTACATTACAGTTCGGTTTTAAAACTAAAATGTCAACCGGGCACTCTAAAATATTATCGTTGAAAACTTCACAAAGCTGATATTTCCTTTTACAGATACTGTAACAAATAAAATAAACCACAGAAGATGCAATATTATCTGTCCACGATATCAATTTTTATTTTATTTCCATTTACCTTGTACTTATTCTGAGCGATTCCCGCGAATCGAAGGCCAGTTTCCTTCGTCAGATGACCTCGACAATAATATGGCCTTAGAAATCTCCCTTCATTGCCAGCTAGTAAAGACTATATATGAACAACTTACTTATAATTATAGGGTAGGATAAGTATAGGCAGTGATATTCTAGTGGTGTGACGTCGAACTGCCAAGTCATAGGTTTCAAGTTCGAACCCAAGACACGAATTTTCGTCTCTTGGGTTCTCTCCTCTGAATTTTCGCATTCTTGTGCTTATTGTATAATTATCACTTGCTTCGGTGAAGGAAAACACCGTAACCAGCATGGCTGAGAGACATTTTTCGAAGGCATGAAAAGCCAATTCAGAGGGAAAAAAATAATAGGATTTGACACTGTCATTTGTAGATCTTTGACAGTCGTTACAGGTAGCCAGTGGCCTAAAAGTCGAACGATCAGTCTCAACAAGAGGTATTATTCAGTACTAACTGGATTGTGGAGATCACATAGGCAGTCGGTCCATGTAAAACACTGGTATTCAGCTGCATCTGGTTAGACTGGAAGCACCAACATAGTTGGGAAAAGGCTAGGCAGATGATGATAAATCGATATATCAGAAATCGACTTAGGCGTCACGAATCCTCATGGTGATGCTTTAATCTCCCATTTTAACTCCAAAACCAAGACGATCTATATCTAGTATAACATAACATTACGCCTATAACCTCCAAGGGTTAAGCAGAGGTGTACCCAATTATAGTGCACTCACATTTCGCCAGTTATGTTTAAGTCCCAAGTAATAGAGGGCGCGTCTATTGCCATCAACCAGGCACAAATCCAGACTCCATGACTGCTACTGAGAAAATTCCTAATGGAAAAACCCAATGACAGTTTGCCGGGAATCGAACCCAGGACCTCATGCTCAGCAGTCACGCTGGCATATATCTGTTATGTTCCAAAATGTATCGATTTCTTGCAACTTAGTAACCGATCGCCTCTGAATCGCCGGCTTTAAGACCAGCGCTTTACCGTCGACTATTCGAGTTAAGTGCCAAGTTATATCCAAGTTGTAACAAGGTCTTTGTTTAACGATTCCAACTTGAAACAGTGACTGTTTAATTTCAATTGCTCCTCGCCTTTTAGAAGCTTAAGTGCCGATGTGAAAATTTTTAATTATCATGTTCCCGTTCGCTTGTTTGCGAGCGATATTACTATTTGTGCTGTTAGTTTGTAGTTTTATTGTTTTTGTAGGAATGGGAGTGTTTCTTTGTAATTCTTTTGGTGTAGTTACACCAAAAGAAACTTTTCCCAACTATTTTGGGGTCGGCTTCCAGTCTAACCGGATGCAGCTGAATACCAGTATTTTACATGGAGCAACTGCTTATCTAACCTCCACAACCCAGTTAGTACTGGGTATTCCGATGCCCCTTGGTAAGACTGGTTGTCAGGCTTTTTGGGCCACTGACTACCTAACGACTGTCAAAGATCTCCAAATTACAGCCGGAACCAACGGGTTAACGTGCTTTCCAAGGCACGGAGGAAACTCGGTATGTAATGGATGGTCACCCATCCACAGACCAACCTAGGCAAGCACGGCTTAACCTAAAGATCGACCCGAGCGGCTGTTATTATTTAGCCACGAGCTCCTCTCTTTTAGTTTAGGTACTCGAGAGTAAAGGAATATAAAGGGTGATGGAATGCTTTTCTATTTAGACTAAAGATATATTCATAATATTGTGTAAAATGTTTCTAAAAGGCTAATACTATCGCTTTTAGCGATAAGACCGCCCATTGTGTCACACTATGTGGAATGTTTTATTTTTTTAATGTTACTTGTTATTAAAGTATAGACTGTGGCTGTGTAAAAGTTCCCTAAACGTCGTGCGCACGTAACTTCACTTTCAAAATATAAATATTTTAACATAAAACCTTAATAATTTGTGAGTTAACTCTGTAGAGGTTTCAATTCCGCTGACCCATCTATGTGAAAATTAAAACCAACTGTACGTAGGTTTATTTGCAAATTGCTTAATTACTCCTATTTCAAGCCGGCATTTACAGATTTATTTTTTACTTTTTTTGGTACTCGGGCCCACCTAGTTTTGCAAGCCCACACGTTTAGGAGTTTCTCAAGTTTCAAATGGTTCTGGAACAACAGTTCATTTAAATTTTTGGAAAATAATGTGGCTGGTGAGAAACTATAAGTACTTACTTAACTAGTTACAACATTTTTTTAGGTGTTGTTCATCAGTTCATAACCCACAAAATTTTACTTTACATGATTGAAGCTCGTGACTCGGAAGATCATGTGTAAATAATAACAGCCGCACAGGTTGATCTTCAAGCTTAAGCTGTGCTTGCCTAGGTCGGCATGTGGATGGGTGACCATACCAGGTTTCCCCCGTGCCTTAGAAAGTACGTTAAGCCGTTTTTACATCTTTGACAGTCGTGACTGGTAGTCAGTAGCCCGAAAGTCTGACAACCAGTCTAACCTTGAAGTACTCGTACCGTATTACCCAGCACTAGCTGGGTTGTGGAGATCAGATAGGCAGTCGCTTCTTATAAAATACTGGTATTCAGCTGCAACCGGTTAGACTGGAAGCCGACCACACCTTAGTCGAGAAAAGGCTAGGCAGAAGATGACATATCAAAACGTCGCCATTTGGGAAAGTAAAGTCTCGAACGCTACTCGACAGAAAACGACCATTCCAAAATATTATCGAAAAACAATCGTTGCCCGTCCAATCTCAATCCGTAGTTAGTCTTAAATTTCCTGAAAACTCAATTAAAAGCGATTCTCCAATATTTTAATTGTTTTAGTGATGAATGGACCAAGTTGGAGTATCTAGACAGGTAGATGTCTGGCTAAGAAAGGCAACTAAATTTAATTTATAAGATGGATTGCTGTAGCTATTTTGATCCTTAGGTAAAATTAAATTAAATGAAGAGTTTTATGTCCATCCATCTACTGAATTTGAAAACTGGAAGAGAGTTTGGAAATTATTAATGGTGGATAAATTAATTAATTAGATTTGTAAATACATACAATAAATTACTGGTCTTCTTTTCAGGTAAAATGAAATAAAGAGTGCGAAATAATATAAGAGAATCGTTCTACCTATACAGGGTGTAAGGAACAACGACACGAAAACGGTTACCATGTATTCAGTACATCATTCGGAGAAATAGAAATTAGAATTTTGAATTTTTTCATCGGTATTTTTTTTTTAAATCAGCTGTTTTCTACTAAAGTGCTATACTTACACGGCAATCCCGAATGATACACTCAATACGTGGTAAGCGTTTTAGCATCGGTGTTCCTTCCACCCTGGAACATTAACATTGCATGGGTACTTATGATTTAATAGTAATCACTAATCGGAAAAAAGTATTTCAATTTCATTTCAAAAGTAATACGGACATGGCCCTACATTGTAAGACTTACATAACATCTTAAAAATATAATGTTTGGGCTTTACAATAGACCATGGTTTCGGTATTCGTTTTCAGAGAAGAAACAGATAGAAAATGCTGGTGCCAATGGTTTTAAAATATTGACTATAAAATTGACAAGTAAAAGTGTCTTAAAAGCTCTACTTGCAAAAATTAAAATATTTTTTTAATAGAAAGCGTAAAATCAAAACAAACATTCTTTGACCCCACGAAACACCCCCAAACAAGAAATCAAAAACAAAAGCGCAACGCTAATATCGCATCGCTTAAAAAAACAGAACGCAATCCGGTGTCGCAATTAAACGTAGGCAACGCTATCGCATCGACTTAGTACGGACTTTAATTAAACCCGGGACAAGCCGGGATCCCGAGCCCCGGGCTCCGGGTCCCGGGTAAATAGCCCGCCGTGAGGACAAATCGATTGCATAACAGGAGGATGGCGGATGAACCGAGATGCTCGCTTAGCAGTTTTTCAAAAGGTGGATGATAATGTTCCTGATTAATCAGCTCTTTCGCAAAAAGATAATCTTGAACTTCTGAGTTTGAACGCAGATTGGATTCGATTTTATTTTGTTTTGAGCTAGGAATTAATGGGATCGGTTCGCTGTTATTATCAATCAAGATAGTTGAAATGGTCGGTAAAAACATTGCCATTTTTCGGGGATATTCAGATAAAACTTTAGTCGCGCGTTTCTGTTATTGTCTACACATAGCAACACATAACATAACATCACGCCTGTAATCCCAGAAGGGTTATGAAGAGGTGTACCTAATAGTACACCCACATTTCCCCAGTTATGTTTCATCATCAACCGGGCGCAAATCCAGACTCTCTGGCTGCTACTGAGAAATTCCTGATGGAAAAACCAATAGAACCCAGGACCTCGTGCTCAGCAGTCGCGCATTCGACCATTAGACCAACGAGGCAGGCAGGCGGGTGTTATTTTCTAGTCTCCTAAAATACAGAAGAAAAATGTACATGAAAAAAAATACTTCTACATACAACAAAAAAACCCTGACACACTTTCAATATAATATTTCAACCCCCCAACCCTGCAATGAAATCATTCGCAATAACGTATCATAGCCCCCACTCTAATCTCCCACGTGAAGACATCACTCTATCCTCAATCGCTCACAGCTCAACAAATCACGAAGATCTTTGGTACACAAGGAATATACGAATCTTAAGGAGAAAGCGCGAAAAAAAAAACGTAAAAAAAGAATATGGCGTCTTTTTTTTTAATTTTGTGGTCAGTATCACGTTGCATAATTATTGATGATTAAATAATTGCAACCGTAACAAATTTAACTGAAAACTATAAGTTAATTTCCAATATGTTTTGTACTTTTTTTTTTAGGATGACTTGTACCTTATTTTCATATTTTTTGTGAAGGTATGATTTACCTGTAGGTATAGTTCATAGGCTTATAGTTGGTTTATTTCGTTAGTAATATCTCATCTTGAATGCCCTAGGTTCGATTCCTAAGTCGGGCAATGTGTTATTGGGGTATTCCATCAGGAATTTTCTCAGTAGTAGCCTGGAATTGTACCCTATTGATGGCAATAAGCTCACCCCTACATGGGACTTAAACATAACTGTCAAAATGTGGGTGTGCTATAATTCGGTATACCTCTGCCTAACCCTTGAGTGATAACAGGTGCGATGTTATGTTATGTTAAATAAAAGACCTGATGCTGACCTGCAAACTGCCAAAAACATTTAAAAAAAGAAATCACGGACTACCTCAGCGCATCTACCTTAAAAAATCTCTATTCACAGTTGTTATCGATCGGGCGAACATCTAAGAGTACTAACCCTACGTCTGTTGAGGGAAACGGTTCAGAAACTCGTACTCTTCTATGCAAACGTTCGGTAGATAAGGTCGTCGTAAAACTGTATCGCTGACTAGGCGAGCTCCATCGGGTGGAAGTTATTGTATGGTTGTGGTGGAGCCTTTGGTGCTATTAATGGGGGTTTGTATGAAAAAAGAAAGATTTTTAATATTGTTTCGTGGTTTTTCTTTCTCTTTTTAAATTACTTCCAGTAATGTAAAATGAAAAGACAAAGAAAAATGGTTTATACTTCACAACAACAATCCACGAACATTGTAAATAAACATTAATTAACAATAGGTGCCTAAAAGCCTAGTATTTCACATAAATAGAAAGCAAAAAAATACGCTTTTTTATCAGCGGAAAAAAACAAATGCTGCGAACAAAAATATAAACAATATCGTCAAACAAAAAGTCATTTAAATAAAAATTCAATTTAAAAAATAATAGCTATACCGAATTAATATTCTAATGTCAAAAGCGATAACACGAAACGAAACCAATTAAGCTTTAATAAAAAAACAATTACTCAAAAATTGTTTGATTCTAAATTGAAAAATAAAATGCGTAGTTTCATGGTCCACACAAATTGAGATTGAACCAATGATGACAGCGATATAATTTCTTTTAGTGTCTATAATCGTGGGAAAGCCAGTTTGATACGATACTTAACTCTATGTCATCATCCTGATCTGTCCAGCCTTTTCCCAACTATTTTGGGGACGGCTTCCATATTAACAGGATGCAACTGAATTCCAGTATTTTACATGGAGCTACTGCCTCAAAATAACTCATCGTCAGTTGTGATGTTTTATTTCGACAACCGTAAAATGCTCGTTGATTACTTTCGTTGAAGGAAATTGTATTTAAGTAGATACTTGAGCATATGCATGAAAAGCTCTGAAAAAGTCAGTATTTAAATAGATTCCGATGTAAATGTCAATTCCCTTCTATTAAGCGCTAATACTGCAGAGTATGTATTGTATTGTATTGTATAACGGGCTGGTGTCCGCAACTCCACGTCAAAGCGCGTATTTTGCGTGCGGGTGGGAAATCTATTCGATCCACCCTAACTCCCCGAGAAAGGCCAGCAGCGCCTTGGTGTTGCTGACAATCTCGCGGAGAGTACCTGGGGTACCGAAGTACTTTGCCCTGTATGTTGCAACCACTGGGCAATGTTGAAGCACGTGGGCTGCTGTTTCGTCTTCCTCCATGCAGGCTCGGCACAGGGGGCTGTCTGTGACTCCTATGACAAAGAGGTGTTTATTAAAAGAGCCGTGTCCAGTGATGGCGGCTGTGAGTGTGCGCAGCTGTAGTTTGGACAACCTAAGCGCTCGTTTGGTGAGGCGGCCATCGATAGTAGGAAGTGCTTCCTTGGCCTGCCTGCACTCGCCATGGTCCAGCCACAGCTTGTGGTGTTGTTCGCTGGTTCGTTTCCTTACCAGTGTGCGTAGGTACCCGAAGGGGAGTGGCACAATGGGTTCGGGACCCACTGCTGCCATGCTCGATCCCCTTCTACTGCAGAGTATAAGCGCTAAGGATGTAAAAACGTACACTCTGCAGTAACATTTCTTACTGCACCGTGTACGTTTTTAAATCCTTTTCTTTCTACATCGACTACGAAGACTTACTAAGCATAGCTATAACATTTTATGTTACCCCTTTCCAATGTCTAGACACACAAAAACTTGTTCAAGGTTAAGAAACTGGATTAAGTTATCCGTTTTTATTGTTTTGGGTTCCGAATCTCATGTATCTACGAATATTTTGATCTCAAAATCGGTTCGGTACCCACTTTATTTAAAGGTTATGTTTAAGTCCAAAATACGAACCATTCGTTTTAAAATCACAACATTACAAAAGCCACTGAGACCATAAATTACAGCCATAAAAATATTTTCAATAAAAGAAACTATGAAAACCGTAAAACTTAAATTGCTTTCCGAGATTAGGGTTCAATAAATTATCTTGACAGACCACCACTAAAGTCGCCACTTTTCACAATACGGAACCCGGAATGCGTTAAACGGCTATATAATTTATGGCCACGTAAAGAGACGTAACTGATAAATCACGAGGTTTGCCCGTGGGAATTGAAATGCCATAGTAAAATGGGTACGCATGAGCTATATATAGGTGTCGATAAGAAAAGTATTGTTGATCAGAGTTTTTCTCAAAAGAAGTAAGTAACCTTGAGGTATTCTCATACATAATCGGATTAAGGTGAAGAATAAAAATGAGAGACAGTTTTTTTTTTATTTCAAGAGCGATACAATCCAAAGTTCTTAAAATACACTTGATATTATTTTGGAAAGTGATACGACTTCACTTTCCAAAATAATATCAAGTGTATTTTGTATAAGGAAAAACACACAATGTTTTTAATTCAGTAAAACTCTATAATACCATGGCTCGGCTAGGCAGCGTTCGGGAAGTTGCACGGTATCTTCTCGTCCAACTTACCGCAGTGTCTCAAGACGAAAGTCTATGAGCTGTGTGTGTTGCTAGTAATTACATACGGGATCGAAACGTGGTCGCTCACAATGGGCCTCATCAGAAAGTTAAAGTCACCCAAAGGGCAATGGAGAGGGCTGTACTCGGAGTTTCCTTGAGTGATCAACTAAAAAAAGAAGACATCCGTAGGAGAACCAAGGTTATCGACGTAGCCCGAAGAATTTCCAAAGTTAAGTGGCAGTGGGCAGGGCTCATTGCTCGCAGAAAGGATGGCCGGTGGGGCCGATAAGTTCTGGGGTGGTGACCGTGAACCGGAAGACGTTGCATTGGAAGGCCTCACAGTAGGTGGACCGATGACCTCGTGAAGGTTGCGGGGATCCGCTGGATGTGAGTTTCACGGGACCGGTCGATGTGGCGACACTTGGGGGACGCCCAGCAGTGGACGTATTTCTGCTGAAATGATGAAGATGATGACCATGTGTAAATGTGCTATCATTAAAACAGACTTCAACCAACTCAGTCACCGCATTTCATACATACATTTTTGTCCACCTCCCAGAATTATGTTAATTACACCCCTAATGACATCCCTCGAGGATGTCTATGAAAAGCACATAAAGCGACAAACTCGACACATTACTGCAAGATACCTAGACAGCATTACGAGTGATATAGCTCAACAAAATACTCAGCTCAACAAAATGGAGCTCAACAAAATACTCGAGACTCATCATTTAGGTTTTTATGAGTGGCGACAAAGACGGTGCGTCGACCGTACTGTACTGATGTAACTAGTGGCTAATACGTGCTTGTTCGGAATTATTATATATATTGTATTTCTTTGAGACTTACATAATAAACATAATATTGGAACAAGGACAGATACTATAATATATGTATAGTATACATGTATTGTAGTATCCTTGGTACAAGAACGAACTTTTCGGGGAAAATATGCCTTGTGTTAGGTAATGGAATTTCTAGGAAACACCCAAATGCTGTGTTGATTTTCCATTTCAGTGGAAATTGACTCTTGAAACCTGTTACTGCAACTGAGAGTATAAAGTCGTATTTGTCGGCCCACGTTGACTCACTGACTATTTTGTTTTTCATTTGACGCAAACCTACTTAGACCTTAGTGTTAATCTGACTGCAAAAGACGCAGAATCGAATCATAATCCTGAAATGATCGCAAAACTGGGACAGGACCCTCTCTCTGTGAGGGGAATGGACCTGAGTCAATACGACGGCGCGGTTGGCGCAGTGGCTAAGCGATTGACTACTGCGCTGCGTGTCGCGGGTTCGATTCCCGCACGGAACAAATATTTGAATGGCCTACAGGTAGTTGTTCCGGGTCTGGCTGTTTGTGTATGTGAGTTTGAATGTTTGTAAATGCACCCACAATACAGGAAAAATTCCTAGAATGGAACAACGTACTTAATAAAAAAATATATGTAAAGACTGATACAACTGTCCCAATTCCCACCTTCAATAAGAATACAAAACACAATATCAATACCTGTTCACAACTCTACAACAATATGAACTAACACCTTTGCAAGACAACACACGACACAAAGACACGTCACGCGACCGTCGACCGCAACGTCGTATATGTATGATAATTCAGATACGTGATCCCACAGCGTGCAGATACATCTCTATGCAGCGTACGTGTAATATTCTCATGCACTATTGTGTTCAGTTAATGTACTGCATTTTAGTAAACATGAATAGATAGGTAATGTATTTACGTTGACTGTTTTTAAAGTATTATTTTGTTATTACAGTAGCTAGGATGACAATGGATTGAACTTTAGGTGATCAAATAAGTTTAAGAAATCATCTGAATGGTGACTGCCTCATTGGTCAAGTGGTCGCAAGCCCGGCTACTGAGCATAACGTCCTGGGTTCGATTCCCGGGTCGGGCAAAGTGTTATTGGGTTTTTCCATTAGGAATCTCTTAGTAGCAGCATCGGAGTCTGGATTTGTGCCAGGTTGATGGAAATAGACTCGCCCCGTATTACATGGGACTTAAAACATAACTAACGAAATATAGGTACACCTCTGCCTAAACCCATCGGGGATTTCAGGCGTGGTGTTTATCTGAATGTTGAAAAATCCATAAAAACCCTCACATACACGTGGCTCCTCAATTTAATTTTAAAGATTATCGGAAACATACTTTTGACCGGTCGACTTCTTTGTATACTATTGTAGAGACTTTCGAAGTGATAAAAAAATAACACGCGAATTTTAGATGTATAAAATTATTATTTATATTTTATAATTACGTATTGCCAGACAGCACAGTACGGAAGAAGCATTATGTGGCTTTCATTTCACATCTACAATTTCCTCAAATCAGCCAAAGTTCATTTAGTTTTGTACAATTCAATCTTTTTCACTTCAATTCTGTAGATACCTAACTACCATCTGTTTGTAGCAAGTAGGTATATATGTTACAGTCAAAACTGTTAATCGGTCAAAACCACTTTTGACTGGTGTTAGACAAAATCCTTAATATGTTAAAATGCGTTTTCTCCATTTTAAATATGTTGTTTCAGAACGTTGTACTTACCTAGTCCTAGAATTATTACAACATAATGTTTTGCAAAGGGTCACAAAAAAACTACCTAATAGTTTCTAAGTAAATGTTAGTTATTGTTAAAATTGTTTTCACTAGTTAAAAGTAGTTTTAACTGATTAACAGACTGATTTGACTGTGACATTTACATTCCTAAAGTCAGCGTGCGAATTGACAGCAAAGACTAGAATAAATTGCAAGGAGAGGACCAGTTGAGGGGGGAGGGACATAGAGAGGGGGGAGGTAAGGTGAGGAAATTCAAATTGGATTGAAGGAAGTTTAGATTAGATTGAATTTTCCCTACACCTTGTTTAATTTAGTATAAGTGCGATACCTTCTGTTTCGAGAGAGATTTTTTTTTGCGTTTTTTTTTTGTAATTTTCAACCCAATTGATGATGAAGGTAATTTCTGAGGATATTGTTGGAGTTTTATTTTTTATGTTGTGTAATCTTGTATAATATTTTGATTTCGTAACGGAAAATATAAAAGGTAAATAAAAGGAAACGGAAAATATTCAGTCATTTAGAGATATAATGAAATGATTCAATAATTGCTTTGAATGGATTTTATAACTTTTCAATAGAAACATCTATGAAACCAAACTTGTTAGTTTGGTTTCAAGTTGACAGTCCACGTGAATACCACTTTCAAATTCAAAAGTAATTTGTAGTGAAATACACCTATTCAGCTATTTGTGGTTTACATATACCTATTTCGGGGTTCCAAAATACTATGTTCATGACAACACAAAATCGAAATAAATACAGAAGGAGAAAATCACTTTTATTTAAAAGTGGGTCAATAAACACATTTAAGTGTTCGTGAGTGTATACAGCGTTTGCAAGCTTTTAACATTTTCCATAAAATCACACATACTCTTCAGCAATTTCTTTCAATAATTTCAACAAATATAACCAATCTCATTAAACAACATACATCATTACCACCTCTATGAAAAATAAAACATGCACTACCCACAAAATTCACCCCCTTCCTCCTATAACGGACAGCAAGGGGAAAGGGGGGGTGTGATAATTACACCACAGTACTTCCAAGATGAAAAATGGAAGCAGTCTCTTCACAAAATGTTTTCTGAACTAGTCACGATGTCACAGCGCGAAATTCGTTTTGATAAGTGAATGGAGGACGTGGTTTGAGTATCACCTTCATGTAGTTAAAACTATGCTTTGAAAGCTGGCAACGTTGCATGAAGCTGTCAAATGTATTGACATGTTTTTTGATACAACCAAACATCACTTGCCTAGCCTTTTCCGAAAAATGTTGGTGTTCTAATTTAACCATTATTTTACATGGAGCGACTGCCTATCTGACCTCCACAACCCAGTTAGTACTGAGTAATACGATACCTTTTGGTAAGACTGGTTGTAAAACAAAGCCACTGACTACCTGTAACGACTGTCAAAGATCTACAAATGACAGCTCCCGGCTGCCAAACAAAACTCGGTATGTAATGGATGGTCACCCAACCATGAACCGGCCTTGGCAAGCGCCGTTTAACCTTGAAGATCGATCCGAGCGGCTGTTATTATTTAGCCACGAGCTACCTAGTGTATGTATAGACTAGTGTCAAAAAAAAATACATTTTGTCGATTCTTCCGTCGACACAACCCGTTTCTACGGTGGTCAAACCCTTAGTTCTTACGACACGCACAACTAAAAAAAGGGTTGCCAAAAACAACACAACTCAACTCAAGTCCACCCAATACCCAGGCACTAAGCTCCTATACAATGACTAGCCACTTTAGCAATTGCTCCAAAGAAATATTTTTTACATCTACCCGCGATATTGTGTTAAAAGAAAAACAAGGACTCGGAGTACTTCTAAATGATTGATGATGCGTTGAAGGAGCTGCGAGAGGGAATTTTGATATAACTAACCCTCCCAAGTGAGGAGAGTCTTATTACAGGAAGATATGATGTTTTTTAAAGGTATTATTTTGATGTAGAGGTAGATTTAGGGATGGGTTTTCTTTGTTCATTGGGATCTGGGTTTTGAAAAGGAGTTTTAAGTTCTATTTTACGTGTAAATGAAACTTTCATTTGCTTACGAAACTGTTTTATAGGCCATTTGAGAACTATACCTAAATACTAAATATTTCTTATTTTAGGCATAAATGTACCGATAGAACACCCACATTTTGGTCGGTTATTTTTTAGATCTTATTTAAAGTTTTATATTTTTGAATATCATTAATGGGATGTAAGCACATCTAGCTCCCATTTAATGAAAAACAAAAAAAATAATTAAAATATTTTATCACGTAGATACCTATGTGCCAAAATCTTAAATGTTAATAGGCAATATCTGTACATATACATAACAATGAGCTTCAGATCCGGATCTCAATTAAATTCCAGGAGAGTATGCTAGAAAGATCGTATTTATAATGCTGTGTTTACTCAGTCTCTTACATTTTATTTTTCGATTTTCAAGCAAACTGAATATCATTTAAAATGATTTTAAAAATAAACATAATTAATCACAGATATCAGATTAATAAAACGTTCGAAAAAAATGTCAAAACAACGTCACTCGAAGTGTACCATTCACATTGAATGAATGAAAACCTTTCCGATTTCTTGTGAGCGTGCGGTCCGGTCTTTCATTCGTTCCATTCGCCGCTGAACGAAAAAAAGAACGCGGTCTAATTGCGAGCGAGGCTTTTACGTGATGGCTATGAAATTAGCGGGTGGGAAATGCTGTAGCGTTTTTAGGATACTGCGATTATCACACCGGATGCTTCTGACCGTGTAATTTTAAAGTGGCCGAAAGGTGCCTTCTGCATTGCAATTAGGTTAAGACAGAAAGATGATGATTGCGATTCTATAAAACGTGTCAAATTATCTCAACATTTTCTTGTTGAACTAATTGCAGTTAATTACTACGACATGTACAGAAACATTTTATAAACACAATTAAAATAACAAAGGTTTATATCGAAAAATCTTATCTGATCATATGCCATTAACACGTAAAATATTATGGAAAGCACTTAACCGATTGCGCACGAAAGTAGGCCGCTGTAAACATAATCTGGCTAAATGGGGAATTAAATATTCTTCCGATGCACAGTGTAAATGTGGTGCTCCCGACCAGATGACGACCCACTTGCTGGAGTGTACGAAATGTCCCAACACCTGCACTTTAGAGGAACTAAATGAGGCAATTAACGTGGCCACATACTGGGCACAAGAAATTTAAAAAAGTCGTACACCATCGACACGAAAGAAGAAGAATATAAAACATTCATAGACAAAGCCATCCAGACAAAATCTCTACAGTACCTTACGTCAAAATTATTGCCTATCGCCTGTTTCCACACCTAAACATTGTAACCAATCGCTGATTTCACGGCCCACACACTTACATCGCATCTTTTTCCCTTCTGTTAAGGGACGATACTCGTGAATGACAAATTAGGAGATCTCCCAGCGCACGAAATTGCTCCACAAGAATATTTTATTGAATTCCTACACTTTTTATATTGCGACCATATTCGATGCTATATTTAGAACGCCTTTTATGGAAATCCCGGCGTTTGTGTACCGATTTGCGATTATACTCTGGATTTCGTGTGTTGGAAATATGGTTTCAACGTAAAAATATTGCTAGTCAGTAATAGCGCTAGCGAGAGCAGCGGCCCGGTGTTGGCGGCCCCGACTTACGAGCAGTAAGTTGTGGGTTCGAACCCAGCCAGGCGTATTACTTTGTGTAATTTATTTCATTACCACTGCTCTCAAAACGGTAAAGAAAAACTTCGTGAGGAGACCGGCATATCCTTGATCCAAAAAAAATCGAAGACATGTGACATCTACCAACCCGCACTTGGCCCGCGTGGTGGATTAGAGCCCATTCCTACTCATAGAGAGGAGGTCATGTGTCCCAGCAGTGGGAACATAATAGGTTGATTATGCTAATAGTAGCTAGTCAATCTTCACGAAAAATAGATTTTGCCAAAATTACAAAAAAAAAAAAAAACTAAAGGATATAATGGTAATTACGTTCCATTCGCTAATGAAATCTTGCTCAGACCAATAAGTTTGACTATCTAACAAATCGTATCGCTTCACGACATTTCCAAGTATATCCGACATGAACGGGCAAATAGAAGAATGCCCATGATTACAAATGGCTGAGTTTTGTGGTAGTTATTTCAAAAATACTGGCACAGTTAGTGGACATGCCACATAGTTGTTTGCAGATTTCTGTAAACATTAAAATGTTGTGAACTAGCAAGACGTAAATTTGTATAACATAATCTTACGACTGCCTCGTTGGTGTAGTGGTCGCAAGCGCGACTGCAGAGCATGAGGTCCTGGGTCCGATTCCCAGGTCAAGGCAAGTGTTATTGGGTTTTTCCATCAGAAATTTCTCAGTAGCAGCCATGGAGTCTGGATTTGTGCCCAGTTGATGGCAATAAGCTCGCCCCCTATTACATGGGACTTCAACATAACTGGCGAAATGTGTGTGTACTATTTGGTACACCTCTGCCTAACCCTTCGGGCATTACAGGCATAATCTTATGTTACGTTTACGAAAAAAAAAAATGAAAAAGCGTTTATTCGTGGTGACCTAAGCATTACAAAAAATGTTACTTCTGCAAACTGTAAAGCAGTTTGTTGGCAGATGTAGCTCCCATATACATACAATATTAAATATATTTGGGTAGTATTTAAACGAGCGAACATATATTCAAATTAAAGGTTAATAGAAATTTGAGTTACTAGTTGTTCAGTACGATTATGTGATAATTTAAGGACTCCTGTAAAAAAACTTAAAACAAGGTTATTAATAACTAGATTGTAGATAAGGCGTAGTCGACGAACCCCCGCTGAGCAGGGATCCTATATCTGTTTGCAGAGTTTAAAGTAACCTAACACGAAGGGGATTCCGGGGTCTTAGTTCGCTCACTTCGCTCGCTCACTAGACCCCGCCATCCCCTTCGAACCTAACCTGTCCGAGTCGGGGTGCCACAAGTCTCTCTCAGCATTCGCTCGCTCTTGCTTCCTATATTCTCCTTGCTGCAATGACCGGATAAATAGTTGCTTACTTGGTACAATAGTCGCCCATTTAGTATATTGGTCGCCAATTAAATTTTTATTCGCCCGATTAATAATTTCCCAATATATTTTTATGTAACTACTCGTAGGTACTTTACCATAATCTTACGATTGCCGACATGGCCCTGTAAATGAATGACATGATTCTTATGACACAATGTTAAACCAGCTCTTTTTTGTCTCCAGGAAATCGAACACTGCTACTACCACGGCACTGTAAAGGACTACCCGGGGGCATCAGCAGCGTTCCACACGTGCAACGGGGTGTCGGGGGTCATCCACATCGGCAACGAGACCTTTGTCATTCACCCCTTCTACGGGGGTGATCTGTCGGTCAGTGCGGCTTGCTTTTTTACCAAATTATTATTGTTTTTGTGCGTTTTTCCGGTTTATATGGGAATTAGTAAAGTGGCTCCAGACAAAAGATTAAAAATATATTAGCTTCCTACAATTTTTGTTTACCAAGAGAAAATAAAATCTTATATTACATTATACATATTATTTTGAATATGTCAAATTAAACTATTATGCTTTTCCTGCTTTTCCTTTTATACATAACAATTTTGCGCAGTCACCTTTTGTATGGAGCCTAATTATATAACTGTAAAACTAACTAAAATACGGACTTAAACATTTTTAGGTTTTTACTTTAAATTATGAAGAGTTGGATAGACACGTCATATTTTTATCGCTAACAAATAAGATATTTATTTTTACCGTTCTACTGAGTTTCAATAGAGGATATTGAAATATAAACTTATATAACCTACTTCGTTAACTTTAAATATTGAACCGTTTCTTCGAAAAATCACTACATCATTTAATTTTTCGTAGTACTTATTTATTTATACTCATAATACTATTCTTTATAAACATATTTTATTATTATTACTTTATATTCATCTCTATTAGTTAAGAAGTCATTCTTTGAAAATAATACTATTTTCGTACTTATTTATGAGCAACATTAATCAACCAAAAAGAGCGTAACTCACATAATGAGAGCCATTATAACATTAATTTTGATATATCTTAAGCTGTGTTTTTAAGACATATTTTCGTCTAAAAATTAACTCACGATAGATATATTTATATTTATACATAATTAAATTAATAATAGATATATTTATATTTATACATAATTAAATTAATAACTTTTATAAAAATTTTAATATTTTATACGCAAACCCTGCGTAGGGAACATAGCTGTTTTTGACATGGAAAGAAAAATTCCAGTGCGAGCAGGGTTTGAACCTGCGACCTTCCGATTCAGTACACCGGATGTCTTAACCAACTAGACCATCGCACCCCGCTCACAGTTCTCGAAATTTTCGTTCCATTAATAACGTCTTAGGTGACGTTAGCGCCATCTATTTAAGAAAGTATCGAACTAACTTAACCGAACGTCACCTAAGACGTTATTAATGGAACGAAAATTTCGAGAACTGTGAGCGGGGTGCGATGGTCTAGTTGGTTAAGACATCCGGTGTACTGAATCGGAAGGTCGCAGGTTCAAACCCTGCTCGCACTGGAATTTTTTATAAAATTGTTGCTAAAAATAAACTTGTCGTAGACTTGACTAGAGAATAGAGAATTTTGGTACATAATTACAATTAACGCGTTTTATAAAAATAATTTTAAAAAAAACATCAAATCATTTAAAGCTTTTCAAATAAATTCGTCGTGGACTTAACTTGAGCGCATTTATTTTCTCAGTTACTCTGAAAGACAAAAAGTATCATAACTGATGTAACTATTTTGATACATGATTAAAAAGGAATACATTTATAAAATATTTCCCACATTAATGTCGTCGTAGCCTTTACGTTGGGGCCATAAATTTTCTTTATCATTTAAACTTTTATCCACCACAGTTTAATTCAGTAAAATTGATACTCAGACGAATTAATAATTAATCCTACCTCAACCAAACTGATTACAGTTTTAATCATCTCTGCCAGAGTTCTTGTTATTTCACCAAATTACTTATTATAAATGCAGTTTTGTTTTAAGCCAAATCGTAATTAAGTTTGAAAACGTAAAATATTTTATGGGAAAACACGTTAAAAACTTTTTGAGATCAGAGAGAGTTTTTTTATGGGGATCTGAATACAACGGGTAAAGTTTATTTAAAATGTATTGTAACGTCTTCAATGTATTTCTCTAACATTACTGACCACGATTAGTGTTTCTTTTCATGTTCTTGCTTAAAATGAGCCCTGTTACGGATGACGGCAATAGGCTCGCCCCCTATTACATGAGACTTAAACATAACTAGCAAAATGTATGTGTACTTGTTAGGACACCTCTGCCTAACCCTTTGGGGATTACAAGGCGTGATGTTATGTATGACTTCTGTTTTATACGTAAATATCGAAAGGTCTTCTTCGTATGCGAGATTAATAATTTCTTATTGATTTTATACCGAGAACTGCTTACCTGACGTTTTTCCGAAACTTGTAACTAACATGTATATTTTTCTTGGAAGTCCCTGAACGAAAATGTCGTGAACTTGTTGCCCTTAAATAATATAACCCTTCGAACCAGTTTTAATATAATAAAGTTTCAACTTAACATCTTCCAAGAAATGTAATATTATTTACTTTTATTTCCAGTTGCTACAATTAAGACATTACACACCTTTTACTGCTATGATTAAAATCGAGCTTTAACCTGGCCTAGCCTTAACTTGGCCTGGCCTCAAGTCGGCCTCAAATAAGCATAATTACGGCCTCACTTAGACGAGGCGAAATTAAAAAATACTTTTTATTTGTAATCTCCTTCAGTAATAGTCTCCTTAAACTGTAATAGATTAGCTTTTTATTTAGCGGGCGTTTTAATTGAAAAGTTCAAAGTTGGCGGCGAGTTGTGCTAGATTTTTCAATATGGCTGCCGCCTTGGTCTTTTTGTCACAAACGTAACTCCGAAGCGTGGGTCCTGGGTTTGATTTTCCAGTCACGCAAAGAGTATTTAAGTTTTTTCTTTAGTAATTTCTCAGTATGAATTTGAAAACTAGATTTGTGCTTGGCTGATAGCGTTTAGCTCAACCTCAACGTGGTAGCTGAGATGGAACTCACTCAATATTGACGAACTGTCAGTACATTTGACAGTTATTGCAACTGTTTGGGAACATGTGCTTCTTTTATGAATGTAGCTATAGGTATTATTCACGGGCTAGTAACATAAACAAACCATAAGATGAATCGATGCAATTCATTTGAAAAACAAAAGAAACATAATAGCTTCTTAATCATAACCAGAAGTCACTTGTTTTATTAAGTATTTTTATAATATTTTCTTATTTTTGTTTAGATTATTTTTTACCGATTGTTTGTGAATGTGTGAACATTGTAGACTCCTAGATGTTTGTTAACTTTTTATCTTGTTTTACGTTTTTTTGTGTATTAAGCAACGTCTTATTGTCGGGGCTACCCTTTCTCCCATACTGAAGTTTAATTCTGTAACATAATAATATTGTAAAACCAAATCATTTTAAAAGAGTAACCATGGAGTTTTTTGCCTGTTCTTCTCCATAAGAAACAACCAAACTGAACCGTGCACCTTTTTTCGACGTTTTATAAGTGCCCATGTAGGCCCGTAACATAAAATAATATAATATTGAACTTCAAAATTACATAACACAGTCCCTACACCACGCCTTTTCCACTTCCCAGCGTTGAGTCTTTAGAAGTGACGCAAGGAACACCCTATCAATATCAGCATCCACACTGATCCATACGAAGCGACACACATTCTAAATAACCGATCTAGACCCAACAATATACCGGTTTACATCAATCAGGGAGAATTGCGTAGAATCCACTCGGTCCTCAGCTTGTGCCTCAGTGGGTGATCGATCTTATCTCTCAAGTATTTTGTTGAGCCTTAAAAAGAAACTTCATCTTGAGGGTTCTTTTGAGCTGTATGTGGTATTAGTTGGAAGGTTGGAAGTTGGAACAAATGTTGGCTTTGGTGGTAACGGTCTGTGTGCGGTAGTTTCTTACTAATTAAAGGTGGCTTGAAAAGTTATGGTGAACACTAATAAAAATGTATTTAGTCAATTAAAATAGTGATTACCAACAGTATTACTAACAAGTAGTTCTGTTCCAAAAACTGCGTGCATGCCTGCGTGAATTTATTGATTTATTCTTTTTGACACTGAAATCATCACATAAATTATCATCACACCTTTCACGAGAAGGTAACTAGAAGGTAAAAAGGCAAGAAGTAGGAAGCGAGCTCTTTATATATTACATGAAATACCCCTTTTACATAATATTAAATTCTATTGTAAAAGAAATAAATCATCGAAATATATACCCCTTTATCTTGTTACAGTAAAAGCCGACCTCAATATTTTTGGGAAACGGCTAGAACTAGATGTTCCGAAAGCGATATAATATATTAATACTCCGAGCTGTCAACAACTTCCCAAACAAAATAGGTTGGCAAAATATTCAGCAACATACAAGTACATGAGTAACTAAAAACGCGTCAAAAAGAGCTATTTATGTTATTCACGGCCATTTTCTTTAACGACTCGAATTCTTTTCATGTGCCTATTTTCGATAAAAAAAATGGTTTACATTTGTAAGCTTCCAAGATTGGTTGGTGTAAGTTATGAGTGGAAGCGAGAGCGAGGAACTGAGCATATGTGTACCCACACATAAAGCGATTTTAAGTAGGAGGTAAAATAAGACAACATTACTCTACAAATGATTGTTAACAAGAGTTTTGGTTTGTACCAAGAAAAAAGACACTGGCTTTTAACATACCGATGAAGATGGTTTACTTTTTTAAAGATTTCATCTGAAACCTTTTGTCAATTGAACGTCACGGTTGGTGCAGTGGTCGAGCGAATGGCTGCTGCACTGCGTGTCGCGGGTTCGATTTCCACACGGAACAAATATTTGTATGGCCTACAGGTATTTCCAGGTCTGGCTATTTGTGTATGTGAATTTAAATGTACAGGAAAAATTAATAGTGATTTCCTTATTTTTTAAATTAAAAAAAAGGGAAACAGAACCCCTTCAGTCCGCTACTGACTCAGTTTATAACTTGACCCAAAGTGAAATTTATTAAGGGCGCGCGCAAATTTGTCGTTGACAAGTATAACACATTCACGGTCCACGGAACCCTGATTGCAGGGTAACACATAAACACCTACGGGGTACAGAGGTACAAGGGGACAGGGGCATACGAACAGAAATTGGCAAAGCGTTGCCTCAAAGAAACCACAATTTATGGCACATACTGTGAGATAAATGGGTTTTTAAATTTGCTGGTTTTAGACTTCCTTACCTCCACTTTGCTTACATCTGACATTGATGTTTTAATCACTCTTTAACCTTAACGGTGAGGCCAAATGAGCGTAAGTTTTAGAGCTGTGAGTCACGTAAAATGAGTCGCGGAATTTACGCTGTATTTTTCATTGCAGACGCAAAATGAGTTGTACCACACGACGCATTTTTCGTCGCCGTGTGGTACGAACAAGACTTTAGTATGAAACCGAATGCAGCGTAAATTCCGCGACTCATTTAACGCGACCCACAGCTCAAAAAATTACGCTCATTTGGCCTCAGCCTTACTTATGCTGTAAACGCATTATGCGCAGATTGATATGAATCTACTACTACCTATATCTATGACTGCCTCATTGGTCTAGTGGTCGCAAGCGCGACTGCTAAGCATGAGGTCTTGGGTTCGATTCCCGGGTCGGGCAAAGTGTAATTGGGTTTTTCCATCAGGATTTTCTCAGTAGCAGCCAAGAAGTCTGCATTTGTGCCCGGTTGATGGCAATTGGCTCGCCCCCTGTTACATGGGACTTACAAGCATAACTGGCGAAATGTGGGGGTACTGTTAGGGCCAAATCTGTGTAACCCTTCGGGGATTACAAGGCGTGATGTTATGTTATGATATGAATCTATTTTCTTTACCATCGTGGCTCCAGCTTTGATGAAGCACTTTTCCTGTTATTGGGTGCACACCAAAATATTATGGAATCAACGTCACCTTCTGTTGAAAGCAGTCCACTGTTAGTCATTTGTTTCTGCAGCTGCATGCCACTGTTCCTTGGAAAATAAATAACCAGCACGTTTAAAAAAAATCACACATGTACCTACGTGGGCATTTATGAATCGGTCGTTTCATATGGAGAAGAACCGTAATAAAACTCCATGGTCATATCTTTTAAAAACCGTAAGAAAGACTTGACAACCTTGTAGAATAATATTAATAACTGATAAAGATTCTCCTCACGTAATCACAAATTCATCTGATAAAATATGACAGTAATATAGTAGTACATAGGTAGGTTCAATTAAGTATAATTGATACTTAATTACGCTGGCGACCTGCTGCTTCATATATAATTTTATCATAATTAAATTACTGTGCTGTTATTAATTGTATTATAATTATTACAGAGGTAGCTTAAGTGTGATTATTAATACTGATAAGCTATGTTGGAGTTTCCTTAATAATTTTTAGGTGACTACGTTGTTTTACGAATTGATTGGTGTTTTAAATTGTAAAGTCAGCATTTTCTTAAATATTTTTAACATTAAAAAAAAATGCTGAAAAAAAAACGGTGGCGAGATGATTTAGATGATTAGATGCGCATTACGAAGGCTGGTTCGAGGTGGCGCAGGAGAAGAGTACCTGGAAAGATACAGCAGTGAGACAAACAACGCCAATAAAAAAAAAAAATGCTGATGTCTCTTTGGTCAAGATTTTGATAACGTCACTGCTAAACGCATCTTGATTTTCATTCATGAGCCAGTTAAAGTGTTATTGAGTTATTTACAAAAACGAAATATCAGTAGCAGCTAGATATGTGAACGTGGAAGAAGCAATAGGATTATGAAAGGATCGTAGCTATTTTGTAGATTCTGCACCCTTGGGAAAAGGCGTTAGGTTATGTAAGTAAGTAAGTATAAGTTCGGACCAACTTTTGACTCACCCAATAGGCGCATCGTTATGGTCAGGTGTGACATCACCCTTACGAACTACACAAAATAAAGACGTAACCGTCACACCACTAACTTCAAACGCAACGTTCAGTTCAATAGATAAATAATCCATCCACTCACACAAACAAAGCGCTTGATACACACATTGACAGCTATAGCTATAAGGCCGGGCACAGACAATAGCGCCGTTATCTCCCATGACCCGCTAAACAAAAGCGCCTGAGGAGCAAGATTAATAGATCGCCGTTATTGTACCCGAACCTTATGATCACCTGCCTGAAGCTTTGATGTTGAGTATCAGCCCGAATTTTGTATCAGTTTAAGATTATTTCTGGGGTGGATTTTGGATGGGAAATGTGTTTAGGAGAGGCTGTGTTGTCGTTTCTATACAATGGCTTTTGTATTTTATGAAGTCTGCGTCAACAAACAATGTTATTACAACGATGTAACTGGCTAGCAGTTGCAGAATAACCCGAACAGAAAATCACCTCTAACAAATTGGGCAACCAAAACTCTCCTGAACCCTTTCAAATCACATCACATGCTTACTAGCACCATTCAGTCATCTTCACACGTGTAAAATACAGTTTTAGTGTTGTTTTCTATTTAAACATCTTAGAGGCAAATAACAGACTTCACCGTAGCTTTTTATTGGCGTCTTATTTAATATGGCACTACACTTGGCAGATCTGTCTAAATATTCACCTTCTATCATTAAACAAAGAGAACTTTATCTCTATAAGCATAAAGATCATTTTGTTTCGATTCAATAACGCGAAAATTTTGCAAATAAGCCTTGTAAAATACCAGCATAACACATCTCAGCCAATAAAGACATTTAGTAGCAATTTTCCCTCTAAATCCCATATTTTTTTACCTCCTCCACCAAACACACGGCCCAAGAAGAAGATCCACTGATTTATACCATCGTTTGAACAGCAACGTTTACTCTCTGTCACTTTAGCCCGTAATAAGTACACATCAAATAAGTAGGTACTAAGTTTGCCTGTCCGTCCCGCCGTCCCGCCATCCCGCCGTCCCGCAGTCCCGCTTGTCACGCGGGACGTGCAAGGGACGTGATAATCCGGACCCTTATCGTGCCGGTACCATAAATTTGGCACGTTTCGGGACGCTGGTGGATTGTGACACTTGGCTCGGCAGTGTAGGACTATTTTTTTAATAAGAGCTGTAATGTCTGAAGGTTGTGTCTAGGGTTATTTTGTCTTATATGGTGTTGCGTGACTGAGTCAGATAGTGACTATTACTATTGACCGAGATAATTATATTCTGGGCTTGATCTAGCACTTCTTGTAGTCTGACATTGACAGGAAATTTACTTAAGCGAAAACAGAAACGTGCGTTATTGCTATTTATGTATGACAGTATAATACAACAATTTTCACTGTTTTCTATTTCACTCTCTAACCATTACTAAGCCGTTATCTGACGTTGTTTGTTTCTACCGAAAGCATTTTTAATAAACCGAATATTAAGGTACAGGTTCTTTACCCAATTTCAGTCAATTTACTATCATTAGCACTAAGAATGAAAATTTGCACAACTTTAAAAGAAAATTAAAGATTTTTTTTAAAAGAAACATGCTATTATTCAATCACCGAATATTTGAATGACATGCTGTTATAAAATTTCTGACATTTCATAAGTACATTTATTAATATTCCTTAGTGACATTTAATTTTAATTTATGACATCATTCAATTTCTTTGACATTCTTTAAATAAGTAAGTGCTGACATGTTTATTTTTATTACAATAACTGCGGACATTTTTATTAATTATTTTATTATTGCTCATTACATGATAGATGATCTAATTTATTTACTTGTTTATTTGTGGTTCATGTATCTATATTAATTTCTTGTTTTAATTATATTGCATGTATTAATACTTTGTACGCCCTAGAGGCAAAACATAGCGCCCTCAATGTATCACCAAATAAGACCTTATAATGTACCTATGTTTTACAATAAATAAATGAATATGTATATGAACATATTCTTTTCTTATGATACTTACCAACAATTTATAACAATATTTAATTCTCACTACGTTAGAGAATATACTGCCCTCATTTTCCTGTCTGTTTGGTTCTAAGAAAAACCGTTGCGATGTTCACGATATATGTTACAGCAATAACAGTGTAGCTTGCGAGGATATGACGTAATAATGTAAACTAAAGGGAAAAACTGCAAAACAGCAGTGCATATACAAACAAAAGTGTGTTCATAAACTTTTTTTATGGATATGAGTACGCAAGACTGTTCTTATGATTTATTTTATAATGCTTGTAATACATGGAGGGGGAAGCTGTATTTCAACTAGTCTCACACATAGTATGCAGTTTTCGTTCTATCATAACTGAATATTTTAAGAAAACAGATATCACACACATGTTTTTGATTATCACGCTGTGTGTAACTGTCACGCTTCCAGTATACATATGAGTATCACTCCGATTGTTGCTAATGTGACGGTCGAAACCATACGTTTGAGGTGCCAATTGACGTGATCAACACATATCACGTCACGATATTTATCACGCTGTCCGTAAATTATTATTACCAATCACAGTCATATCTACGTTAAAAATGCTACCTTTTACGAACGCATACCGACGCCAATAAAACCCCTGTAAAATCAAATATTTGACGAGTACAGCAATAATTTTAGAGTGGCACATGACGTCATCAGCACTTGACCCGTCTCCCGTCACGACGTTTGTCACGCCGGCTGTAATCCGCGATGTAATTGCCGTCACGCTCTCGCCCGCTCGCCGTAATATTCTAACAAATTGTTGGGATCAACCGTTTATTATTTATGACACACTGTCAACCCTGCTAGAGGGATTTTAGACGACTTTTTTTGTTTTAAGGGTTTTTAAGGCTGCAATTGGTAGAATAAGTTCCTAGTAAAGAAATCCTCAATATATTGAGTACACATTACCACCGTGTAAGTCAACTCGTAGGTACTTTAGAGAAAGTGTCACTTACAGTGTTCAAGCCACATGACACGTTCTACGTAACATAATTATTTTCTCTACATATTACCATATAAACCTCGCTCTTCAAATTCCTATGATATTAATTTGCAGTAACTTATCAGAATAGCTAATACATTATTTATTATTAGTGCGACTGATCGAATCGCGGAGATCCCATTTGGGTAGGCAGAAACTTCAGAAGGCCAATTGCTATGATCCCTTTCGTTTTCATGAGGTTGCTGTTAAATTGAAATTGGTTTATTTTATACTTTACACAAAAATGGGCTAGATAACTCTTTGCAAGTTACATCTTTCGTTCGTGGCGATATAACCAATCTTGTAGTACTTGGTACCACTTCTCCCAGAATAATATTATCTGCTAAAACATCAATTTTACAGATAACACAGCATTTAATAAAGATTGATAAACGCGCACTAGTGGAGTCATGTGTCTCTTTAATATTCCCATTAAGCCAGAGCCATGAAAACATAATCTTTGGGCGCCATTACTTCAGAGTCACCCACAGGCTCGTTATTGCCTATTTATTTAGCAGTTTAAAACTCGTAAATTACAGTAAAGCCGCCACGCGAATTACAGTTAATTACAATGTGCCCAATTGTAATTTAGTCTGTGTTGGGATTTTTTTTGTTGTAATTTTTTCTTTATTGTTGTTTTTAGATTTGGCTGATGACAAAATGATAGAGATTTGCATTTTTGTTTTTTTGTGGGACTCGTTTTCCACTTTTAGTGGAGGGGGTTATTCTAAGACAGAATGTTTGTCATTTCACCATTTAGGTGTCACAAATTGGAAAAAAAATAGGTTTAACTTATTTTTACGTTTTTGAAAACTAACTATAAATCAGCCACATCTTCAAAATATCTTCATCTTCTTTGCCTTTGCACATTTTCAACATCTTATCTGAAAACAGTGAAAAAAGGTTCACTTAAAATAAAAATTAGAACGATAATCACGCTCTCCGTAAAAGCAAGGGTCTCTCCACATTACCGTTGACCTCCGAAGCGTACGTGCCAGCATAATTGTCGAGATTACTCCTCATTAGGACTGAGCACAAAATATTTAAGTGTCAGCCCCTCTTGTGAAAAGTATTTATCTTTATGTACGAGACAAGTTGTACTTGTCACTATGTAGGGTAGGATCAAGTGGTAAATAGTCTTAGTGCGTCTTATTATAAATGACTTTTAAAATGTATTTTAGTATGTTTTCAGTCAAATCGATTTTTAGTAGTTTAGGTAAAAATGGGTCGTTCTCGACCCATTCGTCGTGCCATTGGGGTCTTTCCCTCAGGAACTTTTCAGTAGCAGCCCAAGTTAGGATTTGTACTGGATTGATAGACTTAAACGGAATGTTAAATGAATTAAAAAAAAGATAATTACGAAAATATGTCATTGTTCAAAGTGTAATTAAAGCTCGTATACACGATTTTTATAACAACAAACGTCGCTAGCACATTTACCTACCCAACAGTTCATTATGAAAAACGATTTACACATACAAACGATTTACTGAATATATTCGAATATTTGTTACAGTCGGTTCGCGGGTGCCCTGTGATTAGCTTAGCGTACAGAAAAGTAATTACTGTGAACTGAAAACCGGTGCCATTGATGTATTTTTCGGCAAAAAGTTTCACAGTTAAATGTGTTTTACCATTTATTGGTGAAAGGAAATAGAAAATTTTCGTATTTAATCTAAATCGACAACTGCGATTGTGGAACGTGATTGGAAACTACATAAATTCAAATTCTATTTTAAATTAATTTGGTGATTAGGTAGCTCACTAGCATTGCTTGTCAAATATTACAAGAGTGTAATCACGACTGCTAAGTTGTCTAAAAAAATAGATAGCTAAAATATTTAGCGTGTTTGATAATAATTTCCAGGCAGCGTGACAACCATCGCGACGTGTCAAGTGCTGATCACGTCAAACAGCACTCTAAAATTATGGCTGCTATCGTCATTTTAGTACCCATCGGAATGATTCTGAATGTTCTACCGACAGCGTGACATTTACACGCAGCTTGACAAACGTCGTGTTGACGTAACACTCCGTTATTAAATTATGACGATAGTCGCGAAATATGTGATTTTGATTGCCGTTTGGCATTGAACCTCAGCCGTAGGAAAGTAGGGTGAAATAACACTAAATAAGGTGAAATTTATCAAGATTCACGATAAGAAACAATATTATGAGGTAACGATAGATTTGAAAACTAGCGGAACATTTTTACTCACAAGATTTTATAAAGCCTTGCACTGAAGTGTTTTCAGATACTACACATAGGCCATCTTTTTTTCTTCTATGTTATCCCAATGCTGGGCAAAGGCCTCCCCATAGCCTTACACACTCTTCGTGAGGTTTTCTCCGGCCGGTCACAGCAGCGTTTTCTAGGCCTTCCTCGCCCGTCTTCAAGCATAAAAGACATGTCACAGAAAAAATGCGATCCTATGGCTCAGTGAGGCAAATAGCAAAACTAGATAATAATTACCAAGGTTTACACGGTAGGTACACTCATACCAACAGCTACCTTTACTAGTGTATTACAATTATATTCACGTCGTCCTGTCTATTGTTAGTGTAATTAAATGTATGATTTGAACGAAAAAAAAAAACCCGTCAAATAATTATCGTGTTTCAGAGCAAATTACGGGGTATTAACGCTTCAGACCCTCAACCTACGCTACTTAACCTAGGTACCACATCCAACACTACCCTCAATGATTAACATTATTCCTTAGCAGCAGAATAGAACCGTCGGAACATTAATCACTGCGAAGAAACTGACGCTTTCAGTGACTAGCATTTTACCAACTTTTAGATGAGTCCTCGCCTCTCAAGCTTACTATTTGAGTACTTCGTGACTCGACGGATTGGCCTCCCAAGTGTCTGTACTTGTGATTTTGTAGGCAGTTTCGCTAAAAATGTTCGGCTAAAATTACATTTTGAGGTTGTATTTGAAGGAAAGCGTGCCTGGATTTTGGCCTTGGTCTTTCTGGGTGTAAGGATTGTGTAGTTCAAACACGTTTGGTATAGAGATTCAATTAGACGTGGTATTTAAGGAATTATGTCTCGTTAAACAAGGATAACAGAAATGGGCTAGTAACGTGGTTCTGTATTGAGTCTGATCACTTTTATAATCCTTGAGGAGAATGCAGTGATTACGGCAGCAATAAATTGGGAAGGCCATTACTGTGTTTTGTACACAGTAATGGCCTTACCAGTTCATTGTGACTTTGCTTTTCCAGGAACTTTCGTTCACCTTATTTCAACTCTTTTTGATGCTTCCTTTCCGCGAAAACGCCATCACTTTATTTTGTCATCAATATTACTACATTTTGCTTTGTAGGATTATATTGGTACTGTAGGCGATAAAATCTGCTTTTCCTTAAATGTGAAAGTTAACTTGTATGTCTGTTAACTTTTCACATTTTAACGACAAAATGAATGTTTGTGTTAGAAATGGGAAACCTTTTTGTATAAGGACTACGTTCTCGCAGTATAATTGTGGACGTCAACGCGAGCGAAAAGCGGGCAAGAACTACGTAAAAACCAGAACTATTAATACTCTACCTCCTTGAACTCAGCACTCCCAAGTAGTTTCCCCGTTAGAATAATAACCGACCAGGCCCAACTATTTTAAACTCGAAATTAACTTAGCTCATACTTACGCCACATGCTTAGGAGCGCATTCAGATGTTCTAGATAAAGTTAGGACGCCTAGCCAAGTTCCAGCAAGTTGTACGAACACCCACCATATTAAGCGTTAACTCGATAATGTTAGAGCTTTTGTCAGGGTTAGCAGTATGAGTCATGAACTGGTTTTGAAGAGAATAAACAACCATACAGGGTGTAACAGGACCCTACATCAAACTATGTAAGTAACTTTACGCAAAAATTATTGCTGGGAATCGACTTTTTTTTTGGGGGGTAAAATCACGTTTTACGGTAGGACTAAATGTAACGCACTTAAAACATTGTGCTGATGGATCGATTGTATAGTACGGAGGTGGTGGTGGTATGTGGAGGTATTTAAAGTAAAAATATTACATTAGAAACATGTATTTAAAAAAAGAACTTGTGAAAACGTTGGAATTTTGACCCCCAATACAACTAGAACTAGAAGGTTCCCAGGTATGGTGTAGAACAAAAAAATGATCGCAAAGACGGGAAGAACAAGTGCCTTTCGGCTTTTTTAAGGGTCTTGTTACACCCTTTATTTACTAATACTGATAGAAATGAACAGCTATGTTCCCTACGCAGGGTTTGCGTATAAAATATTAAAAATTAGTTTGGTATGGCGACTTCTATACAACATTGATTTGACTGCAATGTCAACGTGTTGGTTTAAGTTAGTTCGATACTTTCTTAAATAGATGGCGCTAACGTCACCGTAAGACGTTATTAATGGAACGAAAATTTCGGGATCTGTGAGCGGGGTGCGATGGTCTAGTTGGTTAAGACATCCGGTGTACTGAATCGGAAGGTCGCAGGTTCAAACCCTGCTCGCACTGGAATTTTTCTTTCCATGTCAAAAACAGCTATGTTCCCTACGCAGGGTTTGCGTATAAAATATTAAAATTGGCTTTTTATAAATGTAAATATTGATAAAAGATATGATTACCTCATAAAATAACACTAAATAACACCACGCCTATAATCTTCACAAATTTCAACAGTTATGTTGAAATCCCATGTAATATGGGATGTCCCATTCCATTAACCTGTCATAATGCGTTTTTCAAAACGTATTCCCCAAACTCAAAATCAAACAACAAATTCTCATAAAAGTATTAAGGAGAATCTTCTCATGATATAGAATAATATAGTCAAAGTATTTGTACTGTATATATTATTAATCTATAGTTAGTTACATGCAAAACAATTAAGTTAAACTATACAAGCCACTTAGTAAACTTGTAAACAGCTTCGGGCAACCCAAAACATCTATCGACTTAAACATAAACGATATCGCTGAGCCCTCTCTATTTACCTTTCACAAACACGCAACTATCAATCGGAATTCCTCGAAACATAATCAAAATCCTCGAGAATCCACTCACAAAAGGAAACCAATTGACAATACGGAAATACAGAGGAAAACTAATTTCACAAATAATATTCTGGGTCCGTCGTCCTGTCCTATGATCCTCTTACAGTAATCTCCTTGAGAACATTCCAATTGTGTACGGAACCATATCGTATTAGTACTTTACTCTATACGGATTTAGGGAACCCTGCTCCTCTTAATGACTGCCATTTTTTAAGTCCTTCGCAGATCCCAATTGAGTTTTTGAAAAAACAATTCTATTGTTTTTGGGGTAGAGTCTGTTTTACTTTTTTTGTAGCTTTTGTTTGGGATGGAATTGGAAAAGGCAAGTGTGTTCCGTGTAACAATTGTACCTCTCTGATTTGGGTGGAAGAGAACAGATAGATATCAAACGATTCGAGTCTGTTGTTGTTTTCAACTAAGTTAGGCAACATTTTAGTTGTGTAACTCCACGATATCAAAGTTTTTTTTTTCCGGTAGCCTCTTTACCTTTTATTCTCTTTTGTCGAGGCGCTTTGTATCTCTCTTTGCGTTAATAGTGATTAAATGATTGTAGTTACGGTAGTAGGTACTACTCAACTTGAATCGTTTAATGTCAAAATCAGTCTAGTAAATACAGAGCGTGTCATGTCAGTCTCAGCTATCAAAAAGGGGTGTATTTGACAGCTCACGCGTGTACATAAACTGTCAACTACACACACTCTTTCTAAAGTTCCCCGCAGGTAAACGATGTTCTAAAAACCCTCAAGCATAAAATTAAGCGTCAATCACTCCAAAGAAAATTATAACCTGAAACTGATACAGAATTGCACGGTGACGGTAACCCTAAAACTGCTCGCCTAATAACGGCGTGACGTATTGTATAACACGTGTTCTTGTCACGCTGGAGCCACATTTGTCACGCTGGCGATAATCTGCCCCGCACAGCTCTGTTTTGCCCAACACATGTATCAGAAAATTATGTGGTCACGCTATCTATAATTTTCTCGCCTTTCTCTATAGCCTTTGTGTTTGAAATGAGATTTTTATCACGCTGTCTCTCTGTATGTAAATTTGTAGTGTTTTTCGATAAAAAATTGTCCGAAACACAGTTTTTTTTTGTGTTGACTATTTTTGCAACGTGTTTGTTTATTGGTGGCCGTTTATAATGAATATTTATTTTTTGAGGCAAAAATTCAACATTCCATATTCCCTTAGGCGACTGGGGTCATACATATTGTAATGTCACATGAAGGGTGGAGCGACTCGCAAAACCGCATGTTGACATAATTTATGTGCCTACCGAAACAATATAATCTACGGATAAAATGAACAGAAAAAGAAATGTTATGTTGAACTTAGTGATACCTCAACAGTACCTTAATACAATTTGCTAATCAAAATCAGGCATGCGCACTGCTGGACATCCTGAAAGACTAATCATTCATTGACCTGTAAATTAACAATGGTTGGTATTGTGAAGGATCGCCGTGCTCTGAACCACAAGAAGGAATCTCATCCTTATTTAGTAAAAATATAGAATAACTATATGAATAATCAACACTTTTTTACATCCAGTCGAGGACCGTTAGCTATCCCAGCGTTACTTAACTCTTTCCAATTAAATATGAACTGGCCGCGTACACCATACACATGCTTTAGTACATAATCTGTCCGCAATTTGTCCATATCGATTTGGGGTTTATCTCGTCATACACCAACTACATTAAATACTCATGTCAGTTAATTTACAAGGCCATCCAAATAGAACCTCAACAGTACACACAACTTTCGGGTATAATAGTACAAGCGTGACTCAGATGTACGTACATATGAAAAAGCGTGAAAGTGCGAATCACGCTGTACAGAGTTCCCCTTATTCTCGTGATTAATATCAACGAAGCAACTCTGTCTTTGAGTGTACCGTATTTTTCAAGTCAAAGCATTTATGGTCGTGGAGTGCTCGTACCGCGCGAGTGTACTTTTGTATATCGTTGTGGGTGTGTAGGTAGGTCGTTATGGTTGTACTCAATGTACATACTAGTGTTTGTGTGAAGGAAATTTGTGTCGATTGAACAAATAAGTAAGTGTACTCTTGACAACACCTATAACGTAATTTCTCTTTTAATCATTACGATAAAGCATTATTATCATCTGCCTAGCCTTTTCCTATATAAATTGGGGTCGGCTTCCAGTCTAACCGGATGCAGCTGAACACCAGTATTTTACATGGAGTAACTTCCTATATGACCTCCACAACCCCGTTAATTGGGAGTCTCCAAAGCTGCGACATTGGATAACACTCCATACTACATAAAACATGTATGTTTACTAACACTATTATATAAGACTATTGTTACTAACACTATGAGCATAGCCCGAAATAAATGCTATAATAAATAAATAAATAAATACTAGGTACTTATACGTTACCCCTTTGTAAAATACTGGTATTCAGCTGCATCAGGTTAGACTGGAAGCTGACCCCAACATAGTTGGGAACAGGCTAGGCAGATGTTGTTGATGATTGTATTGAAAAAGCAACATGGCAGTTAGTTCCAATTGTTAGTGTTACACTTCTGATGTTATTCCATCAATTAAACGTCACAGAGAATAATCCAAGATGGCCGATCTCGTGACGTAACGTCCGGAGGACAGCTTAATGATGCGCTGAACCAGACAGAGATAGCTCCGGTTGTAATGCAAACATTGATATTTGGTTCACTGTGTTCATTAGCTCGTACCATTGCTTGAAGGTCTGTTGGCAATAAGTTTATTGATTTCACACATACGTCATATGCCTGCTCTTGTCGTATGTTAATTTGGTCGGTAAAACCCTTTTTTTTCATATCATTACTCAAACAAACAAACAAATAATTCATCCATCTTGTTTTGGTCTTTTTAATTTATTTAAATTAGGCTCACAATCAGTGCTTTGAAAATTGCATCAGACACCATCGACCCGCCCCAGCTTCGCTAGGATTGTACGACTTGACAAAACATCTAGACTTTTATATATATAGTTGTATATTTGTATTAGGCATAAACATAAGCCTTTCGGAGTTACCCTTTGTTTTTTTTTAATTAATTGAGCTAGCTTTTACTTAAATATCTACACAATTTCTTACAAAATTCTCCATTGCTTCAAAAACAACCAATACACGGTCCCAAAGTGTATATCCACCAGTCACCAATGACGTCACACAGACATGAATTCCAATTCTCAACAAAGAAATAGAACCTTCACTGATTCCAAGCACCGTCGATTGGTCTCGATAGAGGCACCCCATTCATTACCTAGCGTAGAGGGTTGCTACGGCGTAGCTCGGCGCTACGAAAGTGCTACGCCGAGCTACGAATATAGATGATACCATCGCATAGATTGATTCTATCAGGGTAGATGTAAAATTTATTGTACGTTTTCGTTTCTAAGGAAATATTTTTGAATATTTTTGCTTAGATTGGTTTCTTTTGTTTCGGGTGTTGAATAAAAGAAAGGGATTGGGTAACATTGTATGAAAGAAAGCCTTGGAGATGTGTGAATGTGTGGTTGAGTTTGAAGTTTTTGAATATTGTTATTGTGATTTGTATCTACATGAATTGGTCTTAATTAGTCAAATTAGATTAGCACACTATAATTTTTACTTGATCTATCATGTTTTCAAAGAGACTGTTTGTTCTCAGACGTGTCGAATTGTAAATACGGACTTTATCTATTTAGAAAACATAATTTATTGTGTAAAAGTGTTTTTTTAAACATTTTACAAAAATAAATAGATTCATATCATTTCACTGTTGATCAATTTCGGTTTTTACCTTTTAATTTTTTTTTCAGTAAGTAACCGTCCGACGGTGTCCTTCACAACAACATTATTAATTCAACAAAAAAAAAAAAAAACTAAAAGCGATCAAATTCTAAGCCGTACTCCTTAAATTGAGTAACCAGCGATGCCATAGAGCTGGATCTAGTTGTTTGCTAAGCAAACTGCATTACTCGGCTCCGCCCGCATCCGAATGTCATTAGGGTACTCTTGTACAGTCACTAGGATCAATATGTACGCTCAGCATGATTCAAAGGTGATTCTCTCGTGAAATAACGATTGCAGTATTGTGATAACAATAATTTATTAACAGTATTAAAACTGAAAGCATTTATTTCAATCAGACCATTTTAGGTACTTTAGAATGTCAAAAAAAAAAACGCAAAGCTACAGTTGCAAGACATAATAACTTGTGAAAGTACTGTAGTTGCATATTCCAAAGCGTAGATTTCTATGCAGAAGAATGGGCAAAAAACTCCATGGACCACCTCCTTGAAACGTAGGCAGTGGTTTGGTTTTTTGCTGATGCACGGATCCGGCAGCAATTGCTAAATTGAGAAGTGAGAGTTTTATGTAGTTCATACCAGTAATAGATCATTTTGAATTCGAATTCATCATAAACTATTTGTTGACGACGCTTAAAACCTTTTTTTTGACACTCTTTGTATTTTTTTTTGTCTGTCTGTGCGCTTTAATAAAAACCGTAGGATAATTGGCCAACTTTTTCTTAGTAGTTTTTAATAGCAATTAACCGTTCACAATATGTGTGTATTTTTTTTTTTTTTATGAAATCTGATCATATTATTATTTTGCGGTTGTGTAAAACTCGAAAAAAATATGTGTGGGTCATAATTTTTTCGACTGTACGGCTTTATCCCGTTTATTATTTCAGATACCAATTACCAAAATATTGTGTTGTGGTCAAAATGAAATATATCGCCTATTTGAATTATTACAAAAGCACGTATTAAAACCACATTTGAGACAAATCCGGTCAGATTAAATATAAAATTGAAAACTAACAAAAGTCATTTAAAAATACATTTTCGTAATCCAAACTTTTTGATAACGACTAACTTTTTTAACTCAATATTTTTACGACATTACCATAAACTGGGCGCCTTACAATAACAGACACCAATAAAAACTTTTAAAATAAATCACTCTGAATAAAAAACTGTGTTTACTCCAACGCAACCCGTCCAGCCTCCCTAGATCTTTATCTATCAATTATCTAGATTCAACGATAGCACCTAACGTCCAACTATCTAGACTCCCACCCCTCCCGCCGCTAAACTAAACCAGGCGTTAGAGGGGGTGGAATAAAGAATTTAGAAAGACCAGGATACGCTGGTGATACCGCATCTCACAGATTCTCGCATCCTTTCTTGAGCAATGAGTTGAGTTTCTTTGTGTAGATGGTCTATTGTGTTCGGCCTTTGTTTCTCGTCCGTGATTTGTGGATTCTGATAAGCCTCTCACTGACAGTGTGTTCGCAATTGTCAGTTGAAATTGATTTAATTAGGATGATTTAAGTCCTAGGCTTCCTTTGGCACTCTTTGGGTTCGCTTCACTTTTTGAGAGGGTTTATGAGGAGTGAGGAGTGCTAGTTAATGAACCGGCAACTGTTTGAGTGGGACCGCTGGAATTTATGATCGGGAGTTAATTTATCTAGGTTGTGCGAATGATTTTATAGTAGTAATTATAGGGGTTCCGTGCCCAAAGGGTGTCAATGGGACGCTTATACCGTCTTTTTGACGATCAGTATATCTGTAACCGAGTGTTTTTAGAATCATAATAGATATTTTGTCGCCCGAGCTCTGCTTGAGTGAAAATAGAGTAAACGAATTTTCCCACATATGAGACTTAGCCTAGATGAATTTTTCACCCTCGTAAACCCCTGTACTGCAATTTTCATCGAAATCGTTAGAGCCATTTTCGGGATCGTGATTACAAATATTGATCATTTAATAGTAAAAATAAGGCTAGCTAAAAAAAGAGGATAGACAGGTTTCTCTGCACCTAACAATATATTTTCCATCTACCCGCATTCTCCAGTCAACCCGCGATCATGGCGCTTGAGCTCCCGATATTTTGACACTGGTCAAAATATCGGGAGCTCAAAATAATAAACAATCACGGAAGTGTTAGGGTCTTAACTTGAACTTTAAATATCCCGTAAATGACATTATAAGGATAAGGCTAGCTGTGTGTGCTATAGTGTTGATGTTATGAAACCCTTTAGGTACGAATTTAACAAACACATGGCCACTATTTATGTTATTCAGGCGTAAGTAAGGATCTAGCAGGTGGCGTTCTGTCGTTTCTACCTACCCCGTGGGAAACAGGCTTCACTTCATGTATATCTTTATGTACCTAAGTATTATTACTATTTACTGTTTGCTAAAATTCCGATTGATTACAATAAAGCCGTCGAGAGCCATCAAGAATTCGGGTTCGAATTTCCATTGCATTATAAACGTGAATCCACTCCTATTACAAATACATAAATTTAGGTTAATTGAAGTGGTTAACAGGAATAGTGGATAGTTAAATAGAAGCTTTCTAAGCTTAAATGTAGATCCAAATTCATGCTAAAATTACAAGTTTGGTTCGGGATTTATGATTATTAAATATCTAAATCAGAACTCATTGTGTTTAATAATCATAAACTCGGTTTTTGGAGGAAAGTATTATTTATTCGAGAAACAGAAAATGTTATGCAAAATGTTTAGTTTTAATTCCGCGAACAAAGATGCAGGCCTGGACGCAGGGTGCAGCACGGCCCTCCCTCCCGCAAAAATATGCACATACAGGACAAGCAATAGTAATTAGCATGTCATTTTTGGGTGCATACCTATTCTAGACACATGTTTCGCCCCACCACGGGGCATCCTCAGGCGATGTCGACTCGACGACCACTCGGGTGCGAATAAGCAACAACATCATCATTTATTTCAGGCTACAATGACCCATAAATAGACCTTATAAACTAACATATGTAAATAAAGTTAATAAAGAAAACTTAAAACTATGTCACTTCACTTGTTCACACTTCACTTGTGCTGGCTGACTAATGGATCTTGTCCGCGGAAGCGACGGAACACCTCGTCCTGCAGCCAAAAGTCTTCCTCCATCATCATAGGCAGATAACTATTCGGTACTCGCACCACGAAAGCCTTGAAGTTGACGTTGTGGCGCGACTCCAATAACTGTACCCTCGGTGTGTACCTCATCTTTTGGACGACGTACTCCACGATGTCCTCTTTAGTGGTGTAATGTAAGCGGAGAATGTACACCGTTGTATTCGGCTTGGCGGCAAGCAGGCTCATTTCAGGGTCCGCAGGAGCCTTGCCGCAGAGGTTCTCGGTAGTTTGCGAACAGCAAAATAAAGAAACCAGTGATAGCCTACCATCAATAACGACGATGGAAATGTAAAAAATGTATTGGATACCATACTCTATGGATAAACTTATGTAGTCATAGAATTATGAAACGCTTCAAACCGTTTACAGCTTGTCTAGACCCTAGAATCTCTGGCTACAGACAATATTCGTTTAAAGGTGCCCTAAATTAGTAATAAGATACTGAAAACTGTTTGAAAGTTGTAAAAAACGGACATCGAAGAATGAAAAAATACTAACAGTATAAGAAAAGGTCTGTATTTTTTAATGATACAACTACTACAGCCCAATTAACTGTGAACTGCCTCTAGCCTTACAAGTTGTACCTATTGTTATATTCGGCCATTTTGTTCTCTAATAGCACTTGGGGGGCAAACCCCTCAACTCTTAAAAAAGTTTCAGTGTAGGAAAGAGATGGAACGAGACGTCCTGCATAGCTAGAATAGCATATCCCTTTCCCACACTAAAATAGAAATACAAAAACGAACACACTTGTGTGTGTTGGTTTTTGTGTGTGTGTGTGTGTGCGAGTGTGTGTAATAGTGCGAGTGTGCATTGTGTATATGAGTTAATTTCGTTTAGGTTTCAGTTTAGGTTTAGGTTTAGTATGATTAAAATAATACTGATAACAGAGGTGGTAGTAGGCCCCTGAGTGTGCACGATGAAGCTCTTGATACAAATAACTTCGGTACACAATAAAACCACATAAATATTAAGGATCATTAGAGAACTCCTACACTGTGACCTTTGACCTGACTTTGTTTGATTTATCTGTCTGATTACTTTTTATTTATAGCCTTTGAGAGGGCTTGAAGAATCAATCAATTTGTGGGATTGAGGTATGTTTTCGCGAACTGTTCGTGAATGGTTGTAACTAAAGACTTTAATTCAAGATTTCTGTGCGTATCAAGAGGCCGTTAAACCCTCGATTCTATTTGTTTCAAAATCAAAGCTTTTATTTCAATTAGACCATTACAGGCACTTTTGAATGTCAGAAAAATAAAGTGAGCGAAGCTACAGTCCCAGTCACAAGGCATAATAACTTGTGAAAGTACTGTAGTTGCCGATTCCAAAGCGTAGATCTCTATGGAGAAGTATGGGCAAGAAACTCCATGGACACTCTTTTAAATCAATATATTGTTACAAAATCTTGGCTACAAAATTGTGGATACAAAATCTTAGGTTGGTTTCTCGAAAAATTTATGGTTGATTGCGAAACCAATAGGATGCTTGCTAATCTGACAATGCCGCCGTGGTTGCGCTACATCAGTCCCTCCCAACAAAACAAAGCTCTAAGAATTCTGGTCAGCTTCCAAAATACGGCATCATTGTGGCGGCATGATTAAAGTTAATCACGTGGCTAAATAACACGAGCCCTCTATTTTTAGCCACCGTCGCCCAGATACGTCCATTAAGCATCGGGGTTCCTTCCCCGATAAATTGGAAATGTAATGCGATTCCCCGAAATAATTCAATTTTTTTCCCCAAAGTCACCGTTGGCTGATGTAATGAGCGATCTGGCTGGCATCTTCAGGAAAAAACGAGGATTATCAACGGCCCACTGAAGACGTAATTGTTTCAAACGGATAATCTTTCCCACGAATTGAAATTCGTATTTTTCCTGGCCATTTTGTGTGGAAAACGGTGATGGTGTTTACGACTGTTTTGCTTTGGGATCAGAAGTCGCCAGGGAGTCCAATACAGCGTGTATAGGCCCACATCCACGATGCTACTCAAAAGTACATATTATTATTATTATACCCGGTAATACCAAGTCTATGTCTACCTTGTAATGATAGTCTAAGCTGTTATAAATAAATGATTGGTTGCGTCGTGTATAGACAGTCAATTAAAATAACACGGGATATTTACCATGTCTACTTTTTGTTTTGAGTTCCCGAATTTCGGCGCAGGCAACCACGACAGTACCACGACCATGACAGTTTATAAACTTACTTACTTATAATTACTTAATTACTTATAGTCGTTAAAATAGTACGTATTTTAATTACGGTGCTATGACATTCTGGCTACTCATTACTCTCATTAGTGATTTGAGAACCTAAATAGTCTAGTATCAAGGTTGACATTGGGTGTTTGGAGATTAATTATGCCTGTTCATACGATTTTTGATTCACGTAATTGTTATTCCTACAAATTGTGAAAACATTTTTTTTTCTTCCGTAAATTATAAAGGGTGTAAACGCCATTTCCTTGTACCAAAAGTAATTTCCTATATTATTTCTTTTTCAGATATTTAAATTTCCTCAATAAATGTTACCAGCAAACTTATATGGCGTAAATACTTACGTGCACCTGCAACTTTAATATACACACGCTCACAATCCCGTGCGTTACATGTGCCTCCCATGGTCCCGCAGCAATTTTTGCAAATTCACTCAGTTGACTTTTCATTTTCGAAGTTGCCATTTTTTCGTGATATTCTTTTTTTCGCGCAGACCGAGTATTCCGAAGGGGCTTCGCTTAACGAACGACGTGATGGCCTGATGGGTTTTTTATTTCGCACTCGCCGTACGAATTAATTTTGACAATATTGTTTGTTGGCTCTCGGAGTTTTCGCGGTTTTTCGTTGCGAATTTTTACAGAGTTCATGACGTGAGTAAGTATTATATCGTTTTTTTTACTATAGAATGTACAATATTGTTTGGTTATCAGAAGTTTCTCAATTAAGATCTGATTAGATAGTTTAACATTTTTAACAAAAGACAAAACAGGACATACTTTTACTGACTAATGCCCGACTCGTCACTGTTCCGACTCGTCACTTTTCCGACTCGGTATTGTTCCGAATCCTCACTGTTCCGTCTCTTCACTGTTCCAACTCGTCACAGTTCCGATTCGTCACAGTTCCGATTCATCACTGTTCCGACTCGTCACCAATTTTTTTTTTCATACAAGAAATCGCGATTCGTCATCATAACAAAACAAATGAATTTTTATTTACTACCTAATTAAACCAGTCGCTTTATTCAACATCCATCTTCTAGTGAGCCAGTTCAATGACCGATCACAAGAACAAAGTCCATAACCAAGGTTATTATTACCTTGACAAAGAAGACCTACATAACTCACTACATAGGTACCTTCAAATCTTCAGAAACGGACCAAAATCTAATTAAACACAAATCGCTTTGATCAAAAGGACCAATTACAATCTATATCGGATCTCGCCATAATCCTGGAGCCAGACATCCAGTTCAGCTTGGATACCTCGGGAACTGCTATCCGAAGCATTAAACAAATTGATTTGGAACCAAAAAATGGTGGACCGTAAGCCAGCACTTTGTGTAATGAAATGGTGACACAGGTACTTGCTATGGATACTATTACATTTTTATAGGTTTAAAATGAAGATTTATTTTTGTAAAGGTGTATCTTGATTTGGAAAATGTCAAGGACCATACCGTTTTTTACCAAATCCAGATAGGAATTGTAATAAGTAATCGGTCGTAGTACCTACGAAGTTCACACATAGGTTTTAAATATGATATTTGATAGCTAATTTGGGGTCTGATTAAAAACTTAATTACGCGGTAACTTTTTCAATATTCTTGGAATTTTGTAACAAAATTAACGTCCGGCCGATTTTGTGAGGAAATCCTGCCAAAAATATCGTATTCAGATTCGGTCAATTCTCTAAAAAGTACTAGATCTAGTCACAGTTTCATCTCAGCGACAATCAAAGTGTAAACCGTTATACAGTTTTTGGCACATTGAGACTGAGAATAGATTGTGAATGTATCGTTCTTAAAAATAAGAAAATTGTTAACCAAACTTTAAATAAAACGACCTGTAATCAGGCTTTTATAATATGGGAATTGATTAGTTTTACCAAGATGCTAACTGTACTCTTTCATCTTCGTCATCCAACTACCAACACACCCACCCTATTTGCATAGCAGGGTAACCGCACCAAATGTTTGCCGTGACGTTAATCCAATCCAGCGAATCGCGACGCTATTTAATTCGAGTGGGAAATTAGATTGGGATCCATGCGGCATGTTTGATTTGAATTACTTGCGCGAGACGCGAACGACACGGCTCCAATTTGTGGTGTCGGCATGGTTTGATGTTATGTTTTGTTTGCGCGTGTGTTTTTGTGTCAATGAGTGGTCTGTGTGTGAAAGAGAGAGTTTCGACTGAGTTATCTGTCACCAATCTAGCGATTTAAACAATACTTCAAATTAATACTTTATCAAATAGTGACAGTTTTGACAAGGGTCTAACATCTAACAATATTCTCAGTATGTGAGGTCAAGTCAATTGTCTAATATATGAGCTCGACTTTATGGACTCTCTGTTGCCAGTCGTAGCAGCGGCTAACGCCAAAACCAACTTTCTAACAAATAATGACGTAATAAAAATTAAAAACTTCCCAAATACCTCATGTAAATGAATTACCAAGCCCATAGATATTCCATTAATACAAACCACAACGTAATCCACTTCCCGGCAATTTATTTACAACACGCTAGCAACGCGTTAACAATTAATTTGATTCCAAATTAAAGCTAAAAACAATCTTGTCGCCAAGGTAAAAATGTTTACGGCTCGTTACCCACTCACGTCCACGCGGACAACTTTTGGGCACTCCACCCTACGCTAAACGGGCGCTAATCACGAGTTTGTGGGGTGAGCGCACCAACTTTCGGACAGTGTTAAGACGTGATCGCGTGCCAGGTGGTGAATTAACATTTTGATTTAAATAATTTTACAGTTCGTTTTGTTTGATTTAGAATTTTGATTTTGTAATTAGGGGTGGGAATAGGCCGAGAATTGTTCGAGTTTTCTATTTGAATTTGAAAGTCTGGAATTAATGGACTTAGTAACTTGTATTAGGTTCTGTTAGGCATGATAACCACCATTTTACATACCAGCATTCTAAGTTTTTGATGGTCTAGACTGAAATCTAGATCTAGATAAATTGTTTCAGGGTTTATCACCCCTCATTCTCAAGATTCTAAAATCCAACCTCTTCTTCTTAAAGCTACATAAATAACATCCCAGATCCATAAAATCAATGAATAACAGAAAAAACGATACCATATCGTTACTCTAAAACTTATATTCAGTGATAAAAGCTGAGATACGGCAACATTAGGCCTCGATAGGGCCCTGTACTACTGCAGGCCCCATTAAGGCCCACCGTACCGCCGTACTGCTGATCATTGGGGCCCACTTTATCCCATTTGAGCAATAAGTTAGGGATAACGAGTAATTGCTCAATGGTATTCGGTTATTTTCCAATTTTCAGGCAGTTAAGGGTTTATAGGGGGTGGTATAAGGGTTATATGGTGTTACGATGAGGAGAGATGTAGGTCGTAACATTTGCACGAGATTACAGAAAATCACTGTTAAAGGATGTAGTTTTCTCAGCAAGGAGTTGAAAATAATCCCCATTATGATTTTCTCAAAATAGGAGGAGCTCGTGGCTAAATAATAACAGCCGCTCGGATTGATCCTTAGGTTAAGCCGTGCTTGCCTAGGTTGGTCTGTGGATGGGTGACCACCCATTACATTAAAAGAAAGCACGTTAAGCCGTTGGTCCCGGGTGTCATTTGTAGATCTTTGACAGTCGTAGGTAGTCAGTGGCCCAAAAAGTCTGACAACCAGTCTTACTAAGGAGTATCGTATTACCCAGTACTAACTGGGTTGAGGAGGTCAGATAGGCAGTCGCTCCATGTAAAATACTGGTACTCAGCTGCATCCGGTTAGACTAGAAGCCGACCCTAACATAGTTGGGAAAAGGCTAGGCAGATGATGTTATCTGTGAGTGTAATTCTGCGGGTCTGGCTGTTTGTGTATGTGAGTTTGAATGTTTGTAAACGCATCCACGATACAGGAGGAATTCCAAGTGTGGGGCAAAGTATAAAAAAATAATTATATTCAGTTTTAGATTAAAGTGACCAAAACCAAAGACGACCTACAAACAAAAAGCCAGTGACACACTCTCCAAGTTAGACTGGAAGCCGACCCCAACATAGTTGGGAAAAGGCTAGGCAGATGATGATGATTTTCTCAAAATATAAGAGGAAAAGGAAGCGGCGCTTAGCCCATACAAACGTATTCCCCTGTTTTCTTCTTGGAAAATTAAACTAGAGCAAATATTTTTTTACTATTAAAATCTAAAACATATCTATTCCTACCCTGCCTCTGTCATGTTTCGATTTTTTATATATTTTAAATAGTAATTATAGCTCTAGCTTTATTTGAGACACTCTAATCTAATAAATTGATAAATACCTCTTTTTGTGACCATAAATTAATTCCCAATTTAGGTGCCTTAACTTATTTACAGCGACAAACTTTAAAAAATGTTCTGAAACTGAAAGAAAGAACACGACAACATTTTTTTAATACTATCTTTACACCAATAAGCATTTAGGGGATCAAATAAACTAGTTCCCAAATAAGAAACAGTCAAATTGCAAAGTATACCTACTAAACTGAAAATTGAGACAAAATGGTAAGAAAAACAAACTAATATCACAAAAGATAGTTCTTTTAAATAAAAAGGAACTTACAAACACTTTGAAGTCAAAGCACTTTCTTTTTAGTATAATGTTAAACCAATGAAGATTGGCAGTTAAGTTTTATGCGAAATGCTGTCATCAGCAGTCTAAGTAAGTCACTTAGCCTGATTCCCAGTTTTAAGCTTCCGTTTGACGTTAACTTAGACTTCTTAACTGCAGATTATTTAAGAACTTGTCGCTAAAATGTAGATTTGGATATTGAATAGGATGCTGTAGAAAATGTTTTGGAATTGAGATTTTGTTGACTAGTCCTCAAGTTGAATTAGATTAAGCAAATAAACTTTATGGTTTAATTTTGTTTCTGTACGAACAAAAGAAACGGATGAGACGTGAGCCAATAGCACGACTGTTTCCACACCGGCCAAATGGATGGCACAACTATTTGTGCAGTCGGGAACGCTATTGCAAGATCCTTCCCCACGACACAACCAGTTTTCTAGTTTTTATATCTTTATAAATAATTTGAAATAATGTTTAGCATGATAAAAGTACCAGACTGTGTAAATACAAACTTCTCACCCAATAAATTCTGTAACACGTTTGGGTTCTCGGGAAAAAAATCAAAAAGCTCACAACCATTTAAAGGAAATCTACATACTGACAAAAAAAGGAACATCCCTTGAAATAAACACCTTGAGATTTCTTTAAAAACTAGCAACAAATAAGTACTTCCAGAGATCTCTTTAATGCAAAGAGACATTTTTACTTCATTATAATATTAAAACACTTGGACTGCCTCGTTGGTCTAGCGCGACTGCTGAACATGAGTTCCTGGGTTCGATTCCTGGGTCGGACAGTGTCATTGAGTTTTCCATCAGGAATTTCTCAGTTGCTACTGAGAAATGCCACTGAGTCTGGATGTGTGCTCCATTGATGGCAATAGGCTCGCCACCTATTATATGGGACTTAAACATGACTGGCAAAATATGGGTGTTCTATTAGGTACACCTCTGCCTAACCCTTAACGGATTACAGGCGTGATGTTTTGTAACAATATTAAAAGCCTTGTCCCCAAGGGTTTTCCCAATGGCACAAGTGACGAACTACCTTCCAAACTTTCATCCCTCGTACAGCTAAGGGATGCATATTAAAAATTATTCCTCATTACAGAAGGAACTCTGGTGCAAAATTTCAAGCCATACCCAGCTCGTGGCTAAATAATAATAAACAGCCGCTCGGGTAGGTTAAACCGTTCTTACCTAGGTTGGTCCATGGACGGGTGACCGCCCATTATATACCGAGTTTCTTTCGAGCCTCGGAAAGCACGTTAAACCGTTTGTCTCGGCTGTAGTCCGAAAGTCCAACAACCGGTGTCACCAAGGTCTCGTATTACCCAGTATCAACTGGGTTGTGGAGGTCAGATAAGCAGTCACTCTATGTAAAATACTGATACTCAGCTGATCCTAACGTAATCATATTAGAACATAATGAAAGCCTATCCAAAACTGATAAAAGATATATCATCATTCCTACATCTATAGATATGGATGAATCCGCATGTGGTTAAACTGGAAGCCGACCCCAACATAACTGGGAAAAGGCTAGGCAGATGCTATTATCTGAGAGTGTAATTCTGTGGATCTGGCTGTTTGTGTATGTAAGTTTAAATGTTTGTAAACGCATCCACGATAAAGGAGAAATTCCTAGTGTGGGGCAAAGTATAAAAAAATAATTCTATTCAGTTTTAGATTGAAGTGACCAAAACCAAAGACGGCCTACTAAATAAAGCCAGTGACACACTCTCAAGTGTCCACGTCCAGTATGGCGACAGACAATAACAAATGGCCGCCTCGTGTGGTTCGATTGAAAAAGTTTAGGGGAAAGTGTTGGGATGCGATACTTAATGATTGAAGTTGATATCGATGACCCACATATGGAACGGAGAAATGGGCTTTTTGTATGTCTGTGTAGTTTGGTGGCAAGTTTGGTAGGACAGTAATTAATATTGTATTGGAGAATGTTTTGGTAAGGATAGAAAATTATATGGCTGATTATAGACTTCTGTAGTAAACGTTTTTTCAGTGAGCACTTCAATGAATATAGACTATTTTATGTGTACCACATTCATATATACCGTGATACCGTGAATTTAGTCATGCTTTTACCTTGGTTAATTGTCAAATAACATTCTCCGAACAATTCTAAACGCTTGAAAGGCAACGATTTGATGATTTTATCTAGCGGACTTCACGTCCTGTGTTAGTCTCGGCTGGGTCAGTGTTATTGGGTGTTTCGTCAGAAATTTCGATATTTAGAAAATTAGTAATTTTTAAGACCACCTCATTCACGGAGTCTGGATTTGTGCCTAGTTGATGGCAATTGGCGCGCCCCATATTGCATGGGACTAAACATAACTTTTGAAATGTGGGTGTAAGTTCTATTAAATGCACCTCTGCCTAACCCTTCGGCGATTACAGGCGTGATGTTATGTTATGTAGTATTTTTATAGCATTTTGTGTTAAGTTCTAAACGTTTAAATATTCCATCGGACTTTACGAATTAACATTTTTGGCTCAAAAACTTTAAATGCTAATCAATTCCATTTACAACCCAGGAATTTCAAACAACACCCAAATTCACCACAAAACTAGGACTACGGAAGTCCAGATAAACTGCATCCAACCCTCAACATACCATTATTCCATGTACAAGTATTGTTAACAACTGGTGAGCGAACAAAACTAATTTGCATTAACTCTGCCCGGTCCCTCTTGCGCGGTACCCCTTGCCCGCGCCAACCGGTCAGTGTGCAAACTTGTTATGTATTATAGAAGCTGACGTAATTGGTGTTGACGTGTAGTTTTGTAGTCAGAAGTGAGACTTGTTAACGATCTGTTTCGTTTAGTTATAGTTTCTGACGATAAAATTACCGCTGTGTCGTTTGGTGACATTTTAAAATGCTTGGGATGGACAGGAGTGAATGAAGTGTTGCATGCACTGAAATCAATATCTTGATGAGAGAGATGACATGGTGTTCTTCCGCAACTTAGCCCACGCCAGTCTAATTTAAACTTTATATCATGATCACCTCTAAAGTACTGCTGGGCTTTCGTTCTATGTCCCAGTGCTGGTGGATGACACGATTTTCTGGTTCAAGAACATGGTTTCATCAAGATAATTTCCTTCATCGCTTTGTGAGCGACATCTTGTAATTTTTTTCCCATTTTGATACTTGTACATTATTTTTATTATTATTTTAGATTACATGGTAGTGAATACAAAGCTCATATTTTAAGCCTATATTTCGTACCACTGCATGGCAAAGACCTCCCTTTCTCATGCCATTGTAAAAATATTGAGTCGACATGATAAAACCGAGGCCAGGGTGCGCCCTTAAATGCGCAAATAATAATAATTCATACATACATAAATTCAAGCCTTTTTCCCAGAACGCCACCTGTTAAGATCCTTACACACTACATTTGCGTCGTCCACGTACATACATCCGGTCATGCACTACATCTGGTCATACACGCACGCCGGTTGCGAGTACTACACACCTGACCTTTCTGAAGAACCTCACCAATAAGATCAGTTTATGTGTCCTTCTAGGGCGACCCCTCCCGGCGTTACCACTAATAATAATCATTCTCAAACTAAATCTGATTACCGAACTCCGGCTGTAAAAGAATCTTTCTTTCCTACTTAAAAAGTCTCATTTAAAACCAGAATCGGTTCACAAACAGACTACCCTCACCTAGATTCGAAACTAAGGTAACCCCATTACATGAGGGGGCAATAAACCCAACAGAATCTGAGACAAACAGCCCAAAACTTTGAGTTTAGTCTTAAAAAGAGTAAAGTTTTGCAGTAAAATTTTATCCAAGTTCCTTCCAGAGCGGAGCAATTTGTGAGACTCTCGTAAATACACCATAGCTCGTAAATAATGTTTAATTTTGACATATTTTTCTTCGTGGTTAGTTCAGTCTTTTTGTGTACTGTAAAATTGCTTGAAGAAATATTGTACTTTGGGTGTGTCCAAAGTCTGAATAATTGTTGTTTTGAATGCCATTTCATGCAAGTGACACAATGGTAAATTTGAACTTTAACATATTTGACAACAATTGCCAGAAAAATCAAAACTTTATTTTGCTTAAAAATGTTTTATAACGGTCAAGCGAAATATAAGATTAGGGTAATACAGCATATGCGACTAAATATCTGTAGAGGTACACATCATATATCATAATTATGTTTATGTTCATTTTTCTGGGGTAGATCATCATAGTACTCAGTATCGTCTACTGAAAAAGAGGGGTCACTGCTAGCCCAATCTTTAACAGATAATACATACACAACACATCTTTCTTAATCTACATTCCAATCACAATTAAACACTCATAAAAAATAACATTCATCAAAAAACAGTTTCAGTATTGAACTTCAATCGAATATCAGGAACTCCAATCCAATATAAACTTAATCGCGTTCCCATTAAATTCTTAATCGCACACAATAAATTAAAAGTACACGATCTACAATACATAGAGAGCATTACATAATGTCCATAAATAAAGAAGTCTAAGTAATTAAAAGCGGCCGGTAGACTCGCTATCAGTTCGGCCGATCACATATTTTTTGTCCCAGCCTAGATAACGCAAAACGTCCTTTATTCCTGTGTTTATTTCTACAATCGGTCTGGGTAATCTTTTCGTGAATTATTGCTTTTTTTTTCTTTGCTTTTAGTATCTAAATTGTTTCGTTTTTGATGCTGGTAAGCTGGAATATTGGGTAATCTTTAAGTATCTAAGAGGTCTCTACCTACTATGCTTCTTTATGTCTCAAGGATTTAAATGCTTTATACAATAAAATACCTCTTTGTCTTTCAATATTTGCGTCATTTAGCAAGAACTATCAAAGTATGCTTCAAGTACCAAACTTGTATGAAAGTTGTCATAATTATTCATTGGTTAACAGCATTTGCGAGTTATTAGAGTTATCGTAAACAATTTATTTTATCTTAACTTTCTAACTTTAAATATAAACAAATACAAACAATTAAATAACTAAAAGTAACTAACCTAAAAATAAACCATACCAAATTGAACATAGAAAATATCATACTATTCTAAAAGTAAAATAATTTACACATCCAGCCACGAAAATTCACCCATCCAAAAAAGAAAACTCAGTTATTGTCATCATATTTCCAGCGATACCCCTAAATGTACATAAGGTAAACTTCACGCCAATATCGATATATCATTTGACCTAAAAATGATCTTTAGCGAGACCTCTACATTAATTTAACCCGTTCACTGCTCCATCGGGAATTTATTGAGGAAATGAGTTCCGTGGGCTTCCCGTAACAGACGTTGTACGTACGAAAATATGAACTTGTGTTGTAAATAAATAACCGAGTATTTTTTTGGAAAAAATACGCTGCTGAGGTGAAATTTATGGTGGTCGGTCCGTATTTGTGATTTGTATTGCGTGGCACGAAAAAGTTGTTAGCCTTTTTTCGCTAACGTTTTCTTGGATGAAAAAATATATTGTTGGCGAGGCAAAACTTAGGAGTTAGGGAACTTGTTACGCTTAAACTGCTTGACGGAGAAATAATAATAATTCACTTTAATAGTGAGATACTGTTTTGCTCTATTCCGTCATCTTTTACCAAATTCAAGGGATATTGTTGAGACTTTTCTGTTAACGCCGACGAAGCCGCCTGAAAAAAAAGACTATTGTAGACTTTTTTTAGACGGCTTCGTCGGCCTTTCTTTCTCCTTTCCAAACCACTCTATCTTAAACAAGTGTCACCAATCTTGTATGTAGGCCAATGATGAATTCAAAGCATTTATTTCAAGTAGACCAGTTACAGGCACTTTTGAACTGAATGAAAAATACAGTATGCATAAGCAGCATATAGTGTTCCCACTGCAGGGACACAGCCTTCCTCTTTATGAGAGGGAATGAGCTATAATCCACCACGCGGGCCCAGTGCGGGTTGGTTGATGTTACATGTCTTCCAATTTTTGCTAGGAGCATGTCCTAGAAGCAAAAATTGGAAGAATTTGGAAAATTGGAATGTTTTGTTGGTTGTGTTTCGGTTTCCTTACAATGTTTTCTTTTACCGTTTTGAGAGCAGTGGTGATGAAATAAATTACATAGTAATGCGCCTGCCTAGGTTCGAACTCACGACTCATAAGTCGGGGCCGCCACCACTGGGCCACCGCTGCCCTCATTGGGCCATCGCTGCTCAATCAATCAATGCAGCATAATTCATTTAATATCAGTATGTAAGTACTTAAAAAAACCCAAAGAATCATCATCATAAACCTTGAACCGTTAACTTGTGACCATTAACCGAACTAAACAGCTCACAACTGAACCGCAATCTCGAAAAAATATATAAAATGAAACAAAAGTCAACGCGGCGAGAAAAATAAACGAAACTCAATTTGGAGTGGGACATTAACTCCGAAATATAATAGGGACGAAATGTAACATGAAACATAAAGTAAAATATAAAAAATGTAACAAGGCCATCCAATCATAGCTCGATAAATAACTAGATGGCGCCACGTGTGACTTACGGCTTACGGCCGGTACGGTTTCTGGCCGCATGTCCGTTTTTGCCGAAAGTCCGGCGAAATATTGCCGTGTTTGCGCCCTTTTATGAAGTGGGCCATAACTCGGGTATCGATAGCATCCGCGGGTTAGCGGACAAGTAAATGGGATTCTTTTTTTCGGTTTGTAAAGGGACATGTTTGTTGATTGCGATTATTTGGTATTGCTTTGTGAGCAACTGGTTTATTTTGATATATCTGTTGCGTTTGCGTGGGTTAACTAGGACATGTTGAACTTTTTTTTTTGTAAAGATTTTCTTATTATTTATGGATTAAAATATGCTTGATTCTAAAAGAATATTTTGTTGGTTGTGTTCATGTGACTGTTGCTCATAGTTTCCCTTTTGCCATTAAGACAAAAATCCCAATCAAGTTCAAGACTTCCTCTTTTGATTCGTCGGTAAAAAATGACTGACCATTACGTTGTCTAAGAATAAAATTAGTTTCGAACAGTATAGCCATATAATTTAAAATATCACATTACACTTAATACAATAATGACTGATCCATATGTACAATTTCAACTAACAATAATTGCACCACAGTCGGTCGGCCAGCGTCGAATGCCAATAAAGAGAATTAATTCCAAATGGCATTAGTTTGATTGGCCGCCAGTGTAGTATAGGACTGTTCGGAACAAACGCTAGCTCAGCGTTTTGGTAATTTAATTCAGAAAGTTACTGATCGCTTTTGAACTCCTGATTATCAAAGCAGTTACATAAAAAGATATTCCTTTTTATTTATTTATTTACAAAATTCTTCAATTTTTGAACATTCCTGTAAAAAAGAACAATATACAAAACACTTAAAAATAAAAAAAATCTATAGTCCACCGGTATCGGGAACAGGGTCCAAGAGACAGGAAGCTCCTAACAATACGAGCCGTGTCCAGGAGTACCGCTTTCTGAATCAAGCCCTTGATCCAGTTGAATAACGAGAGCCTCCTCAGGTATTGGTCGAGGCTCTCTTATTAAGCCATTGGCTGATACAACTATCGGCACAATGATCGCTGAGTCCACAAGTTATTATTATTGTGTCACCCTGGGCAAAGGCTCCCTCAACTCTTTTCACTATTCTCAGCTGTTGGATGTTGTGGACCAATGTCTCAAGAAAACGTCCAGTTAATCTAGAAAAGAACAGATAAATCTCTAAGACAGGAACTGATGAAATAATTTAGGTTCCCTTTTTCCATTAAGGTCGGAACCTCATGGAGGTATGTCATGGCAGTCCATGAAACTATACTGGACTATACTCCAGCATTGTAACACAACAATAAAGATTGCTATCAGACATAAATAGCACCACGTAACACAAAGAATTGTGAGATCTCTCCCACAGGATCAAGAAACTCATAATATTGTTTTACTACATCACATTCTCGTCGCTTTTGTCACACACAAAGTAAACGGAGATACAAAAAAATAATATTTGATTCCTAAAATATAATATCAGTTAATCGATCATCATCTGCATGTATTTTCCTAACTATGTTGGGGTCGGCTTCCAGTCCAGCCGGATGCAGAGGAATACCAGGATTTTACATGGTTAATCGATCTTTAAGTTCATCGAATAGTCAGTCAGTTCTCGACACATAATAACCTAAAGTATACTACTTACGTGTCTTCTTTGGAAAAGAAACCAGATTGAATACTAACATAAGCATTTTTTCGCACTAGTTTAAACAAACTTTTAACCCCGTCAACGATATTCAATTTTATGCGTCCTGCTCTCTCTCTCTCTCGGTCTCTTTCTCACAACAAAATAATACAGCTTTAATGGTGGTGGTAGGCTTTGTTAAGGCCATTACGGACAACCTCAACACCCCCTGGATTCCAACCCGAGAACACACAATTGCAAAAGTCCGAGCACATTATAAATAGAATAAACAATTCCTGTTCCCAACTAAGGGGGCCGCTAAGAGCCCCATTCAGTTGAAGTATTCGCCAATAAATACTGGATGGCTCGAGGCAGCGGTGAGCATTTTTCAAGCAGCTAGTAAGCCCCAGCCTTTATACTTTAGCTCGAGATATAAAGATCAGGGGATGAACAGCATGTGTTACGTGTAAAATATTAGTTGTTAGTGCATGTTGTGTAGATAGCAGGTTTGTTGGGGAGCGTCGGGTAAATTGTTCAGGTATTTTATTGCAGATAAAATGGCTTCCAAAAATAAATGCCAACATAAGTGAGCTTTTTGTGTGAGGGGCAGTGAGGATGGTTGTTAAAAGAAAGTTAAAGCGTTCATTTACATAAATACATAAAAGTTGTAGCGGCACTGCAAAAAGTACTACAGCAACATAGAACAAAAAGTGATACAGCGCCATCTATAAAACAAATGAAGAACTAAATAAAGCAGTGAAAGTTATCCGCGACTTAAGACAATATAAAAAATCCTGACAACAACTGTCAGGCAGTAACCCACCGGACATAACACCCGTCTGGTCGGAGGATCCTTCCTTTTCTATGGGTGATGAAGAACTTTACACCCCGTTCTTCATATCACTAAAAAGCCTTAAAAAAACGCATAATGTCAGATGGTAACACTAGATACCATCATACCATCTGATACAATGATTTTCAGGCAATAATTTTTGGTAGGTATGATTGATGTTTAAACTATGGTATGTACGGTTGAATTCGGGTGCGCGAACAAACATGATTGCTTCTGGTAGACAATTTAACAAACAAGACACAACGTCTTCCAAATTACCATTCCAAACACCTCTCCAAGCATAATAATAATCGGCGACTATCGAATCGCATTATCCAAGCCCCGAACACGAATTCGTTTGAGCATCGTTAAGCTATATCCTAACCGCATGCGACAATCTAACGCTATTGGACGGTCAGAGACGACAACGTGACAGTCACGTGACGTCGCCGTGCTTAATCAAACTATGATGTCCCCACTGCAGGCGTCCTCTCTATGAGAGGGAGTGGGCTAATCCAGCACGCGGACCCAGTGCGCGTTGGCGGATGTCATATGTCTTCGATTTTTTCTCATGATGTTTTCCTTCACCGTTTTGAGAGCAGTGTTGATGAAATACATTGCACAAACTAATGCACCTGCGATGTTAAAATGGTGATAGGTCAGATTTCCAGAATGGGTCAGGACAGATGGGCCAGAATCTTCACACAGTAGGTACCTGAAGACGGGAAAAGCTGGCGTGACGATTTGGACTTGTTCCGAACTGATTGGCCAGAGAAGGTAAAATACCGAGAGAGTTGGAAAAGAATGGGGGAGGTATTTGCACAGTAGTGAGACAATAGGATAATCAAAAAAAAAAAAGTTCCTTCCTGGATTGGAACCCAGGACCTTGTAAGTCTGGGCCACCACTTCTCGTTGTCGCTCCTCGCCATGACTGACAATATTTCAGGCTGTCTGCATCTACTGCATACGCTGCCACAGATGAAATATCCTAAACTGACATTGTTTAATTTTGGAACGTGTTTGAAATCTGTCAGGCACATGTGCATTCCTTTGGAATATTCCAACTAGGAATATTAAAACGAGCTACGGCGGTAGGGATGTTGTTTAAATGGGCGCAATATTTAAGATGGTGGGTATAATAGTGCTGTCTTCTAAGAATATGGGGTTGTTTCTTTCTCTTATACAACATTGTAAATGTTTCTATGAGAATTGTCGCAGGTGTTCTAAGACTTTGATATAAAATAGAATTGTTTTCATAATACTCAACGTTGTATAAAAACCGTACAGCCTTTAAAAATATACTTATTGTTGACACTGATATACTCTGATATTCTCGAACACTCGTATTGTCGAAATTTCCTAATGTCATAAACTCTTTCAGATATTTAGTGTTTCAGAAAAAAAACAAAGTCAGGGGCACTGTCAATATAACATACTCGCTTAGTTAATAAACTCTACACAGTACTATACTGTATACACAAGTCATAGGCCTCAAATTCGAATCCAAGACACGCACCTCTGATTTTTCGGATTCATGTGCGTATTTTGTAATGAGCACCGGCTTCGGTGAAGGAAAACATCGTGAGGAAACCACATGGATGAGAGATATTTCTTGACGGCATGTAAAGCCAAGTCAGAGGCCCATGGGCGCCATTAAAACTCTGACACCAGGTTTAGGCACTATCCACACGATAAAGAAGAAGAAGCTACTATACTAAATCAGGCCTACCAATCACCAGTCACTCAAATCAACGCGGACTTAGTATACCAATCACTTCGTCCCCCATCCATCTTGGCGCATCCCCTGTCATGTCAGCCTATCGGCCGAATGCTATAGCTCTCCCGAGTCACTCGCCTTGACTTTGATGACGCGTTTGAACTACTTACCGCGCCAGTAATGCACTCGAACAATCTACCAAAGATTTGACGTGTAAAGAAATTTAGAATTCAGTTGCCGCTGTGCCAATTTGTCCGTGTTCACTCTTTAAGGGGGGGTGAAAGACGGGTTTTAATAAAAGAGGGGGAAGTTTGAGTTTTGATAATTAATATTAAACAGCGTAAATGGCTAAACAGAGTTTTGAGGCATGCTGATAAGTATCTAAAGTATTAATTTTGAATATACATACTTTTTGGACTATGAGACGTCGAGTATCGAGTAATATAATATATTCATGTTATAAGTTTTTAAACTAATATTGTCACTAACACTATCTTTAACACTGAAAATATATTTACCATATGTATCACGGATAAACATCCGTGATCATCCCTGTTTATCCGTGAAAACATGATAAATATCCCGTTTTCAGTGTTTATAATCATATTGTCTGATTGTGACACGTCTGAAGTATGTTTGGTAAATAATTTTACCATACCAGCTAATGACTTACTTGTCTGCTGACTTTCAACAAATAATAATCCCACAGCCCCTCTGAACTTAAAGTAGGATCGCGAAAACAAGAAAACATGTATACCTACCTATGCCTACAAAGCGTGCCAGGAAAGATGAAACTCCAAGCAAATGTTTGTGTAAATTTTCATCGGGATTAGGAGTAGCATCGTTTGTCATAACTTCCCCCATCTCCCCCAAGTTGGGGTAAGACCTAGCTCCAACTGTATTTTAGACTTTGTTCCCGGATCGACGCGATTTATGTACGACAAATTGTTGTTTATAATAACGTTCAAATGTGTTTGTACAAAAGTGTGAAGGAGATGTTTTTTTTTTCTTAAAGTGTTTAAAATGGGGGTGACATGTTATATAAATTCTACTAATACTAATCGTTGATGGTTTTCTATTACAATGGTACCATAGCATCTTTTTAAGATGTTAAATAATCATAAGGTAATGCTTCATCGCTGATATTTGACGTCAAACGTCACTTTTAGTGATAATCTACAAGAGACACAAAAACCAAAAAAAAATGATATAAAATTCAGACTTATATTTTGCTACTAAAATAATCTTTTCAAACAAATAATTCATCAAAAACCACTATAACACCGTAAAAACGTTCAACCCACAAATGTCATTGGAAACCTCCATCGTTCTGTAAAACCATTGGAGTAACTTAGTACCCGTCAATCGGGCGACGAAGGGTTAATCCCCTGGCACAAGAGACATATTAAGACGCATTCATACGTCCAACGCAAATCTTTGACTATAACTCAAGTGGTATACAAATGTATACGTTGCGTTAAATATTTGAAGGTTTGTATTGCATTGTCTCGATTGTGGTGGATGGTTTGTTGTTTGATGTAGAGGGAAATTTTTATGCAGTAAAATAATTACGATATAGAAACTAGCTAATCAGTACTTCAATTTGTCATAATTAAAAAAAACTGCTTATCTATTTCTTACCTGGCGTGCGCGTTTTTCATTTGCCTAAGGGTAATCTTGCAAGAACCATTTGAAGACCATCACAAATTGGTTCTCTTCTTTCCGTGTACACGGCATTATAGATTACTATATTGCGATGTGTGAGATTCTGAACATAAAATAAAAATACATACCCATTTTTTTAAAGTTAACTGTTTACCTCCACGTATGTGGAGAAATATTGTTACTTTTGTATACCAACTAATTAGTAAAAATAAAATAAAATAAATAATTAATTAATTCCTACCTTGCCGTGCCCTTACAGGGTCCATATTTATGTAGGTACCTAGCTTTAAGCCTTTTGTAACATCTTTTTAACAATATGCAATGCAAAATAAATGAATATGAATATGTATTACAATTTTTAATATTTTATACGCAAACCCTGCGTAGGGAACATAGCTGTTTTTGACATGGAAAGAAAAATTCGAGTGCGAGCAGGGTTTGAACCTGCGACCTTCCGATTCAGTACACCGGATGTCTTAACCAACTAGACCATCGCACCCCGCTCACAGTTCTCGAAATCTTCGTTCCATTAACAACGTCTTACGGTGATGTTAGCGCCATCTATTTAAGAAAGTATCGAACTAACTCTCAATAAACAAATGCAGTTGATAAAAAAAAAACAAATACTTTTTACAAAAAAAAAAAAACACCCATACATTACAAAACCTTTTTCACCTCGAACATTATCAATCACGTTGTCAGCACTCTATCAACGGCGTGACACGCGCCGTGTGTCCCATTGACGTGAATGTGGTGCACACATAAAGGCCTTAACATACTGGCAAGCGTGTTCGTTCTGACAAACCAGATAGGCAGACGACATTTTTGAAGCTGGCTCAGGAGCGTGAAGATTGGCACAAACAAAGAGAGGCCCATATTCAGCAAGTCGTGGGTGAAGTCGGGCTGTGGATGATGATGATGATCCAGCGAGGCCCTGAGTCGAGGTCAGTATATCACAGGAGTTCCCTTAACGTGTAGTGGTTTACTTTATCAGTTTTCTGGCTAGAAGCCGGTTAAGGCTTGCCCGGTTAAGCAGACGATAACCTCCTAGTTTGACCTGCGAAATGCCATTTACAAAAAAAAACCGCATTTGTGAGTACGCCACAAGAGAGAGAGAGAGAGAGAGACAACTGTTATTGTGAAATCGCGCAGAAATCGCTGCGTTGACGCAGCTAGCTCGCTTGTCACCCGCAGAAAGCCCTTTCACGAATCGCCTGCTGGAAACACGCTGCCAATCCACCAGTGTGACAACACTTTAAAACGAAACACACTAATTTTGCTCTGAAATAAATTTTGACGTCCAGATTGCAGTCGTTTTAATGAAATGGACGGCGATGGCTGTTCGGATACCGTCCGGTTTTAGGGTTGAATTTTATGTGGAGGAAAAAACATGATGTTTATTTTTTAACGTCCGTTATTTTTTATTTCACTTCTTTTTCGTTTTCTTGTGGTTATTGCCTAATCTGGTGTCAGAATATTATGATCTTAAGACTTGGGTTAATATGCCGTCCAGAAATATCTGTCATGCATGCTGGTTTGGTTTCCCCACGAGGTTTTCCTTTATTATACAATTGAAAATGCGCAACAGAAATGCAACAGAAATAATAATTACAGATTTAAAAAACTAATAAAAGTATGGATGTAAGCACTACTCATATAAATAATCGTAGTATTTATGCCTCATTATTGTTCTCACAACATCATCGAAATGTGCAATGATTTACAGACAATGATTTTCTCTTAAAGCGCTTTTCACTTTATGCGGTTACGAAATAGTAATAAAAGCTAGTGAGTGAGAAATTATCAATAAATAAATCATATAAATAAACAGATGTCAGAACAATTAATATATAAACAACACAATGATATATTTTCATTAACAATAACTACAATTATCAAAGGCTTGTCAAATAAACATGATATTAATTTACAGCTAAAGCGAAATATTAAACTAAATGTTTTATACAATAGTTCATAGAATTTTCATGGAATATCATTATAATGAATTAAATGGTTTTACAGACAAAATTAAATAATTTTAGTAATCAATGCTATATGTAACAGAAAAGTTGAAAGGGAATCTTGGTATGGACATGTGATGTGGAGGGATGAATCGCTCGTGACTAAAATAGCAATGAATATAAATATTTATGGATCGAGAGGGAGAGAAAGACCAAAGAAAAGATGGATGGATGGTGTGTGGAATGATTTGAAGGAAAAAGGACTAAATGATAGCGTGACAATTGACAGGGGAGAATGGAAGAAAAAAAAATCGATGCGCCGACGCCAAGTAACATGGGAGGAAGATAATGAATCAAAGCTGTATGTTGTGTTTTTCCTGGAACTAACACTTGCTTAAGTAACATAACCATGGCACAGCTATCAGCCTATAATGTACCGTTGGCGAAGGTTCCATACAACTCGATTCCTACCGGCTTCACTTTGAAAAATAGCACAGTCAGTATTCTATAGACAAATAATATAATCACATTAAAGATATGTACTCCGGCTTACCTCTTAAAAAAAATTACCCTTTGCTACTGTAATGTACCCACCATTGGAAAACACGCCTCCTTTGTGGGTGGGACTGGGACAAAAACCACCAAAAGGGACCAGTGCAGTTGTTAAATGACACATTTCTTAGAGTATTAGTTCTAGGACAGGCCGGTTGCCTAAAGTAACACACAAAAATGTAATAATGATTATTTTCCAAAAGCGTAGGCAGAACTGTGTATTGAACCCCCACGATTCGCCAGATAGTGGCTATGTAATAGGGGGCGAGGCCTATTGTCATCACCTGGGCACAATTACGTCCTTTACCAAATAACACTTTACCCTTCGCTAATAAATCTTGAGCAAGCGCCAATGCGCAATGTCATACCTTCTTTGTAATTTTTAAGAAGAGACTTTTGTGTACTTGAACAATGATGGGCTAGCACTATTTGTTTATCGACTTTGCCCAGTTTTACAACGAGTTCTATAGTTTCATAATAATGTTATACATACCAGAATGATTCAACTATTAAACACGAAACATTCTAAATTCTCAAACAAAAAGCTAACAATAAAAGCACAACAACTCAACAAATCCATTACATCAATATTGAATTGAACGAACATTTCCATTCCTTCGCGAATGAACACTTCCACGACATTCGTTCATTCCTTTTGTCGAGTCTCACGTGGCTCTAGCAAATCGAAGTCGGAACTATTCAGTTGTACAAATAGTTTTTGTTAGAAGTGCTGGTAGGCTGCAGTTCACTGCATAGTTTCTTGTGTGCTACGTTATCCTTAACTCGAACAAATAAATGTCCTACGAACCTATGAAAGTACATAAAATAAATATATTCGAAACTACGTTAAATATAATCGTTAAAACCTTGCAGCTCTTTCGAGGAAACAGAGAAACTGTCAATGGCCGTGTCAATGTCAGCATAACCAGAATATAATGTTCCCACTGTTGGGACACAAGCCTTTGTAATAGGGACGAGATAAGGTGGTGGAGGATAGTGACCATAGTAATCCACTGCACACACTACAAAAAATGGTATAAAAAATATCGTGAGAAAATCAGCCTGTGACATCGAGCTGTGGATGTCACATGTCATTTACACCGTTTGGGGAGCAGTGTTAAAAAAAATCTCAAACAAAGTATCTACCTGGGTCTTCACCCTGTACTGTGTAAGGGCTAGATTCGCTTAAAATCAACACACATAACATCACTCCTGTAATCCCCGAAGGGTTAGGCAGAGGTGTACCTAACAGTACACCCACATTTCGCCAGTAATGTTAAAGTCCCATGTAATAGGGGCGAGCCTATTATCATCAACCAAGCACAGATCCAGTCTCAGTGGCTGCTACTGAGAAATTCTAGATGGTAAAACCCATTACCACTCTGCCCGACCCGAGAATCAAACCTCAGCAGTGCCGCTTACGACGAACGAGGCAGTCAAAAATCATAAAATCAACATCTCTCCATACTATAGTCACATTACAGTCTTCGGATTGCTAAAATCTGTTTTTCCCTATGAGCACTGTTAAATCCATCATCCATTTTAGCCTCTTCCTAAAGATTGATTAGTTGGCTTTACGTCCTAATATGGGATCTTATTATGATCGAAATTATATTGAGAAAACCTCATCACTATAGAGATTAACCTAATGAAATAAAAAGCCTAAATAAAACCATGATCAACTGCTATTCTTAGCTTATTTCCAACTATGTCGGGGTCGGCTTCCAGTCTAACTGAATGCAGCTGAATACTATAGACCGACCGCTTTAATGAGTCCTCCGCCTTGCCCCAACAAAGGCACATTAAGCGTCCTCAAACTCCTAACAATATCCCACAGGTTATTTGCTTTAAAATAACCATAATCCACGTAGGTATTACAATACTAATTGAATCAATACGTGATCAGCCTTCAGAATATTCCATTGAAATTGATACCTTCGTGAAGACTCATTAAAGTGGTCGGTCTATAGCATTATATACGGCGCTCCATGCCCGCCCATTTGCCAAAAAAAAATCTAAAACTAATTAATTTAAGTAAAGCGAATAGGGTTCTTTTTGCCGAAATAAAAGCCGGGACGTCCAGTATCTCACGTCCAGTTAACAAAATGCTGTGCGCGGCTATTTACTTACTCAAATAGTTCTTGCATGCATTGCAGATTAGCCATTCTCTCTTAGCGGCCACAGACTAACAAATTGCAGACAGTCTACGGCATTTTTACGTAGGTACATAAAATTTCTACTCTTTTCAGTTAACTACATGAATAACATACTACTATATATGTACTGTGTGTGTATGTATTGTACCATATACTCAGAAATAAATAAATAAATCTAATCTAACTGTTGACTGCCTCGTTAGTCGAGTGGGCGCAAGCGCGACTGCTGAGTAAGAAGTCCAGGGTTCGATTCCCGGGGCGCGTTATTGAGTTTTACCATTAGGAATTTCTCAGTAGCAGCCACGAAGTCTGGGTAGCTGCCCGGTTGATGGCAATAGGCACACCCCCTCTTACGTGGGTCTTAAACATAACTAGCGAAAAGTAGGGGTAGTATTAGGTACACCTCTGCTAACTCTTCGGGGATTACAGGCATCATGTTAAGTCCATGATTAAGTATTGAATTATAATTTGGTATTGTTAGCTCGTTTCATCGTCGACTTCATCTCTGTCTTCAGGACTAGATTAAGGTCAAGAGTCCTATTAGTCAGAGAGGCCCATTTAATATTAAAAAAAAAAACAATATTTCTTCATCTATGGTTTTTGCAATGTAATATCAGGCTGGTCACTGCAAGTCAATTTCAATGTGTGTACTTTACGTAAAAATCATGTTCCTTTTTCAAACGTTACTGCAATTATCAAGCACAATGACTGGGCGTTGACTGCAATAAAAGTAATTTGATTTACTTCTACTGTTTTTCTCATTATGGTAGCTGATAATGTATTTTAAGGCATGCTGTATCGGTATTATGTTATTTCAAAATATAAATAAATAATTAAAAATAAATAAATAAATTTAAAAAAAACTTATCTACAAAATTATTATGATGCATTTGTTCAAAAGACACCTTATTGGTCTACAACAGGAGTTAGTACTTAGATAAGTTAGCCACAACTAAAAAAAAACAAAATTTAAACGTTACTATTTGAATTTAAAAGAAAATGCATCTCTTTTTATAACTCATCAAAAACTACATTTTCTTATTAAGAAATCGCAATTCCACACTACTCTCAAGGCACAAACTATTCTCATCTGTAATCTTACGTGCCTTCCTACTCTGTGGCCGACTCGTGCAGCGCCCTGGCGTTGATTACCGATGCGGTTCACCCGACGAACTAAACTAATTTACGTGAACCACCGGACACTGGTAGAATAAGTTCTGCACGCTTATTCAGCTCACAATTGAATGTCGAGGTTTATGCTGGCGTATCGGTGCTGAGGGTCCAGGTTTTGTGTTCCAGGTGTAGCTCGATAGGATTTGTTTTGAAGTGTGGGTGTTAAGCTGGTGGCTTTTGAAGTGTTTGGAGCACACCGAGATAACGGGGTACAGAGTCCAGGAATAACTTTGAGGACCCTTCGCGCTTTGGAGATTATAGCTCGTGATTGTTCTAATTACGAAACATATAATTCATTCACCGTTGTATACAATAATAATTACAGATATCTATGTCATTATCATTCTCTTGCCATTGTCCCAATTCATTTGGCGTCGGCGCAGCATGTTTTCCAAATAAAAAAAATCTAAATATTTTATTTCACATAGGCCTAGATGGGCACTTATAAAATGTCGACAAAAAAGTGCGCGGTCCGGTTTAATCGTTTCCTACGGAGAAGAACCTTCTTCTTCCATACTTCTCTATTACTCGTCATCTTATCAGACACATCCTCCCGTGCCATATCATCCTTCACACAGTTCATCCATCGTTTCTTTGGTCTTCCCCTACTCTTATACAGAGATCTAAGTATTTTCAAAATACTTACGAAAAAAAAAATTTGACTTTTCATTTTTACGTTTCAACATGCTTCATGGGTCATGGTGTGTATGAAGTGTTTCTGCTTTGCACTAATGATATAGAAGGCTTATCAATCAAATGAAATGTTTCGGTGTTTCTTGTTAATCGAACTATAGTTTCATCTTATATTCCTATTTATTAAGAAAAGTAAACATAATCTGTCACTTACGGGATATCTTCCGTGATTGTTAATTATTTTGAGCTCCCGATATTTCGACGCTGTAAAATAATGAACAATCACGGAAGATATCCCTTAAGTGGCAGTATAAGTTTAGTTGAAAACCGTGAAAGCTTAAAACAGTGTTTATTAATAAAAGTGTCCTAATTCTTAGTTATAAGTAGGTCATTAAAAAAGTTACTGTTGTAGTTACTATATCTTTTAGGTACTGTTGTTGCGTAATTTATCCGCAATAGTTCCCCGTTTTCGGATATATCCGAAACTTATCCGCCGCAGCTCATCCATACACGTCGTTCCGTCCTGCCCAGTCCAAGTCAAAAGTTAACAACAGCCAAGTATCGAAGTCATGGCCAAGATTTATAGCCTGGAGTTACTTGGCGAAGCCATAAGTTTGGTGTACGATGAGTGTATAACCGATATAATTTATTGATTGGTTCAACTTGGATATTCTGTTCAAGTATTTATTGGTGATAAACTTTGTCTAGGTAGGTATGAATTGGGATGCAACTTGACACTAATTCGAAACAACAAGAAATATTATTTTTTTTAAAAAAAAACGTGCTGTAAAGATGCGGACAAACCGAGTGTACCGGACTGAAAACAGACTCCAAACACTGACAGATATTTCTGTAGATAAATCATATAGTCCGGTGTCCGCAGTTCAGCCCCGTCGGTTTGATTGCCCTTCAAACAATTTGATTCTTTACTTAATATTATAAAGAGGTATTTTTTTGTAAGTTTGTTTGTAAGGGGTCATCTTCGGAACTGCTACTCGGATTCCGAATTTTTTTTCACTAAATAGAAGCTACATTATCCCTTTAGTGTCATAGGCTACATTTAAAACGTTACCGTGCGTTAATTCTCGTACCTACCGGGAGCGAAGTTGCGAGCAAAAGCTAGTTTTCAATAAATATACCTACTAATATTGCTAAAACAAAAAAAAAAACAGTGAAATCAACGCAATCTCACAAACACCCAAAAACCATCTTCACCAGCATGTTTCACCCCAGCAAGGAACCCTAATGAAGTCGTGGTTCCGTCCATGCTCCAAGTATTCCGCTTTATCACCGAAGATAGCCGAGTCTGGCCGAAGATTTACGAGACTTTTATCGTGAGTTTAAAGGGCTTAATAATTTAAGTGATGCTTAACTTGTCCAGATTATATCATTCCTCTATAATAAAATTTATTGCGAAACCGACCACAGATTTCGTAAAAAAAGAAAAACTTTTGTACTTAACTCGTTCTTTTTAACGGGAGGCGCAGATGTTCTTTTTACCCGACTGAAGAGGGTAATGTGTTCATCAGTCTATAAATATATGTATGTTCATTCCTTTGTGGCGCTCCAGAGACCACATGCGTAGGCCGATTATTCTTACGTCAATCGATTTGTCTTAATCTTGCGAATTTCACTAAAGACATGGCAGTAATCAAAATTCAATATGGCGACATCTAGACGCCATATTGTAAAAATTAAATTCGAATGGTAAGTGGGGTATCATTGTATTTGGTGTTTGAAAATCATCTTGTTTGTTGCCTTTAGGTACTTAATTTGTTGTTTTATGCAATGTTCTATGAATGTAATTGCTATCCGACTTGCTGTTTTACTAACAAGATAACGATCAACGACTGTCTATGCAAAATAATGCTGAAATCGACGCTTCTCTATAGAATACACAGCTTACAACAAAAGTTAGCATGTACAAGACTATCGACTATCTTCCCTCGATAACTGCGACTCTAACTTGTTAAAACAACTTAACTTTAAGTTAACCTTAACCGATAGTTTGTTGCGAGTTAGTGGCTACCGTTATTCTAGCTTAGAACTGAGGTTCTTGTAGCCACATAACGTAATCTTTCTTTACATAAACTATTATAGACCGACCGCTTTAATGAGTCCACGCGAAGGTATCCATTTAATTGGAATATTCTAAAGTCTGATCACGTATTGGTTCAATTAGTATCGTAACACCTACGTGGATTATGGTTATTTTAAAGCAAAAAACCTGTGGGATATTGTTAGGACTTTGTGAATGCTTAATGTGCCTTTGATCGGGCAAGGCGGAGGACTTATTAAAGCGGTCGGTCTTTAGAATACCTATTAGAGATGTGAAAATATTCTTCTTCTTAATGTGTCGAAGGCAATCTAAATTATGTCGGCCCAGAACTGAGCTACTAGTTTGGTTCCTTTAATAGCATCCAGTTCCAGTAATGGACAAACAACATGACACGCAGGATACAATAGTCATCGCTTAAGGCGCGATTTATACAGATACGGCGTAAGGTGAAGGCGCGGTGCAGGCGCAGCGCAGTCATGATGCCGCTTCAAAACGTTTACATACAAAATATACAAAGGCGACGTGTCATGAATCACACTCAAGCAGCGCGGCGCAGGCACGCCGTTTTTTCGTTTCCTTATATGCCTACGCTGCGTCTTCACCTTACGTCGTTTCTCTATAATTCGCGCCTAAGTGTTGTACGGTTCCTATCCACGCATTTTTTCCATGGTGGTAGACAAATACTACAGCATGCCATCGATTACGATCCCAAAATTCTCATACAATAATACGTCTCGCCATACAAGCACGCCGGTTGCGAATACGTACAAATCACCTGACCTTTTGATGATAACTACCTCATCATTATTCTTTTGCCCTGATGCCAATTCATTTGGGGTCGGCGCAGCATGCCTTCTTCTTCCATTTTTCTCCATTACTCGTCATCTCATCAGACACCTTCTTTCTTGCCATATCATCCTTTTCTCAGTTCATCCTTCGTTTCTTTGGTCTTCCTCTACTCATATATTAACAACTAGACAATAATAAATGCTTTAGTGTATGTTTCCCAAAATCTGAAGTCGTGTAATCTAACGTCAACTACACAATATACAGTGTGTACCCCCAAAACGACCGCCATTCGCGTTCCTTTTTCGAATCATCACGAAAAAAACAAAGACTGTCTATTGTAGCCCGTATTCTTGCAACATTGAATCCACTCATACAAAACCCTACTTCTCACAGTGCATTCAAAATAACTAAGCGCATATGTATCACACAACCAAGCTCAAAACTCCATACAAACTTCAAACCTACCCCCAGTTTACACGTTCTATTAGATCATGATATATCTGTCCCCCGCACGGTTCCCCATAATTTTAATTCCCAATTTACATGACAAGCAAGCTTGCGCTCGGCTGAGCTCGGAAGCATTCGGCCAACTTCGGAAGCGAAACGATGCTAATTTGCATTCGCATTGTGCCACACTTAGGCGGAGTTAACGGACTGCAGTTTGTTTAAGGTACCTATACCTCTATTCCTTTGAATATACAGGGTGTTAGGTAGAAAGGGCGACACTATTTTTTTTAGGGATTGGGGTGTCACTTGCAAGCACAAAAATGTTAATTTCTTAATAATTAAAAATAAAAATCATAACTTAATTTTATAATTTTGGACACATCATTTTTTAGAATTAAAAGGTATTTTGTTGATAACGCATTCTGTTAGTCTCAAACAAAAATAATAACTAGGAGGTGACATTTTGAAAAATAAGGCAGTAATAACTCAAAAATTCGAAATTTTATTTATTTAAACTTTGTACTTAATGACACAAGGCATTTTCTACCAGTCAGCAAGAAAATAGTGTCGGTCCGTCTTTCAAACACCCTGTATACGGTTAGATCTGTACTTCGACTGTTTACTCTTAAATCTTCAGTCTGCATCTATCTACCTTTAAAAGCATCTCAAGTAGATGCAGTTTGCTCAATGCTTCGCTTTCTTTTTAATTAAGAGAAAGCTTCAACGCTTTGCTTTAGCAATCGAAGCGGTTTACGTGCTGCAATATTTAATTAACGTTAAGTCGATTCGTTTTGTTTTAAGAGCAGGCACATTTTGTAATAAAAAATAAAAAAAAGTATTCTACTGTTAATTCTACAATTACGCTATAATCGTAATTGCCAGTGATTGTAGCCTTGGGTATCAATGTCTGAACAGCAAAAAAACTAAAAAAAAGAGATTTATTTTTTATTTTTCGTGCGGTTAGTGCCTAACCTGGTGTCCGAGTTTTTATGCCGCCCATGGACATCTGACTTAGAAATATATCTCTTGCATGCTGTTTTAGTTTCCTCGATGTTTTCCTTCACAAGACATCAGTTCACTAATAACTAGACAAGCAACAACATTACCATAAAATTAATGAAACCCCAAACCTGCACCACCTGACGTCATAAAACAAAAAAAAAATGGATAATCGGCCTTATTCGAGTCGTATATCATAACAACAGCAAACAAATTCCTACTCTCCTTTTACACTATTAAAGTCCAAATTCCTTCACCAAACACCTTTAGTGAGGTGACAATAAATTGTAAAAATAGGTTCCTAAGACGATAAATCGGGAGAATAATATCTCAAACTATTCAGAATCAGTTCTCATCCTCTTAGAAATGGGGTGTAATAAATCGTAGAGAATCGTTTAGAAATTATTAGCTTTAGGACCCGATTTTCTTCGATCAATTTTGTTTTAACGATGTAAAGCGCCTGGGATGCTCTGGGCTTAGTAGATAATTTGACAAAATAAGTATCAAATAACAGTTGTTATTTGAGTCTGTTTACTACTTTAGGTTAATGGAATTCCTCTAGCTAGATCGAAACATAACCAATCTGCTATAATTATATTAATTTCATTATTTTCTACAGCATGGAAAAATATTTGTTGCTACTAAAATTTGGATCAACTATCCAGTACCTGTGCAAGTAACCTGTAAATATTATTCGGTAAATAACAGTAGTAGCCCATTAGACACACCAAAAAAAACAACCTATACAATTTCAGTATAACACACCCTATAAATAACATCCACGAACCCCCATTAATCCCATTTTCCTTTTAGCAACACATAACCGAACCACTTATTTTCCGATACCTACAAAATACCTCCACCCAACACATCCTAAAGTACCTTAAAATCTAGGCCCTCGGTGTCCTAACAAATGAGTCTAATTCATCATTCTGACAATGATAAAAACGGGACACGGGGAACGAAGGGCCCTTATTGGTCGAACACACACACAAACACACACATAAACATGCGAACATATAACATACTAACACATGCAAAGTAACGCATGGTTTTGTGAATTTAAGGTTTGTAGTGATGTGATTGAACTGTGTTTTAATGTCGATGTCAATCTATATAAATAAAAATTAATTACCACATGTATGACGAAGCATCAATTGAGGACGGTTCGACCGATTTGGCTGTTTTTTTTTGTTGTGTTTGGAATTATCAAGACAAGGTTTGCAGGAAAGAAAATTTTGATATTTTTTAATTCTTCATTAGTGAATCTCACCCGTGTGAGATGACCTGGGGTGGGTTGCTAGTTTAAAATAAAAATAATTAAGTGACAAAACTGTCTTTTCGTTACATTATAAAATGAACTTGAATTTAATGAAATGGTTTTCTAATGGGTTTTTCTGGCAACTGTTCTAGCACCATACAGTTTTTATTTATTAATCTTCCAAAACGAGGACGTTAAAGAGTGTATTTAATAGATGTACATACTAACAGATATAGAATTATATAACCAATGAATTTTACCATGATGATGACAACTTACGGCCAACATAAAAATTCTTTAAGTAACCATCGACCCATGGAATTAAATCCAACGTCAACTTTTGCCACCAAAATTTACTTATTTTGTATCCAGCCATGTAAAGGTTCTTTACTCCTTCAGTACTATTTTGCTCTCAAAGTAAAATGGAAAGTAAATGCCTATAAAGACTTAACGTTAAAATAATTAACGTTAATAAGATTTTAACTAAACGGCTTAAAACAAAAACGATTTAGCTTAACTAGTTGAACATTTTCTAATTTACATTAAACTGGAATTAACTTTTGTTGTACGTAATGACATCGTTTTATTTTAGGCGTTTTAAAATAATTAAATACAGTTTTTTTAAGGCATTTTTCAGTAAAACCTACAAGGTGTAAGGGAGACCCTTCATGAAGCCGCTAACTAAGCATTCTGTACATCAAACTAAGTAATTCTACGTAAAAATTATGGCTGAGAAACGATCTATTTATTTTTTTATATCTATTTGTAAGACTCTTTGTAACACACTCAGAACATTGTGCTGTTGGATGGTTTGTATAGGACAGGGGTCATAGAGATATTTTATTTATTCACCTCATGAATAGTGCCATTTTGCTTAAAACCGAAGCTAGTCGGATAATCCAGAATCTCCTCTTAAGAAAACCTTTAATATTATATTTGCAAAAAATCGAATTGTTTTCACTTTAAACTAAAAAAACAAAATTTAAAACTGTTTCAACATGACTACATCACTAGTACGATTTTATCATAATCCTTGGTGTTGCAGGAGGCTCGGCAAATAGATGGCTTTGTCTCCGTATCGGTGGGTCGCGCACTTTGCATAATTGTCTCCGGAGGTCCCAGGCTGGTACCGTGGTCTTTGGCGTATGGTGCAAAGAAAATATCAACTTTGAAGGCTCTTTTCTTGGTGTAGATTTATTTCGTAAGAAGATTTATGCAGAAGTGTGGAGGTCAGGTGTGTAGTTCTCGCAACCGGCGTGTATGTTGGACAGATTTATGAACGTGGGCGAAGTAGAAATAGTGATCTACGTATGCATACCTCCATGGAAAAGGGGCGTCAGTTTACGTGTGTACATATTTATGCTGAGTAAAGAGCCCATCTTAGAACTTGAAACTTTCGTCACAATTGTTTACGACTCCATGTTTTCCTACTACATTCTGTCATCATCATAAGTAAAAGGCATCTTCATATGAAATAACTTTATACCTAACATATATAACCCATGCTTTTAATCATCAAGCGAATCAGTAAACCTCGAGATTGTTGCAAATTATCCTGGTAGCCTACTTACCAGTATTTTGTGACATTTCTTAAACGTACAATAAAATTGTCTCGGATTAAATTAACTTGCAGGAACAAGTTCTACCTTACCGTTTTTCTTAGAGTAACAAATATACAACTCGCTTCGGATAGAGTGCTCTATCTAGAAGGAACATCTCGATTTATGCAGCCCCAATACGTTACAGAGAAAAAAAAAACTAGAAGAGACAATACCCAGAGAATCAGTTTCGATACCAGGGACGGAATAAGGACGGTTATACGGGTACGAGTTAGCACTTAATAAAAATATCGAATTCTAGATTAGAATGCCATATAGTTCTAATAATGAACGAGAATTATCCGTACAATTATTAACACAAATGTTATTTGTACGGACAATTCTCGTGCATTACCGTCATCAATAGGTGTTAATGTTTCAAAGGTTATATTTTAGAGATATTTAACGATAACACGGCTGGTGTTATCGTTAAATATCTCTAAAATAAATATTTTACATTATTATTCATCATCATTCGATCATTGGAACTGACATGTTTCATGTTTTAATATTGCACAATAAAGCATTATTTGTATTGTTTTGTAATCCAGCTACGCAGAACTATTGTTTTCAATACGCTTTTGATACTAACACATTCATTCAAAAGCTTAAAATGACTGAATATTCGTACTACATTGCTGGCATTGTTTTAACATTAAGGATGCCTGAAAATATATTTGGTTAAACACAAAACTGAATTATCAAGCACTTAATATTAATAGCATTATGGGTTAAAAAGCAATTTTATTTTAATTAAAACATAAATTCAGCATCCGAACATGAAAGATAATTTATTTAAGACCTCGGTTTATTTTAAACACATTTGCAGTATGGATGCCTGAGCTGAGCAATGCATATTACCACTGGTTGCGCGGATTCATACGGATTGGAATAGATTCTTGTTTTCGTATTGGCTAAATTCTTTAAATTAGATTATGTTGATTAACTCGTTGCATTTCCTATCCTCATCCTCCGCCAGCACATGGCCATCGCCTTCGTACGAGTGAGATGGAATATGCGACGCCAGCGCCACCTACCGTGCGTCTGGCGTATCACTCTTTAATGGTTAACCGACGCGCGCCTTGAACCAAACGTGTTCCCAAGAAAATTTCGTGGTGTTCAACGCTCAAGGAGACTGTGACGGGGAAATTAAAGTATTAAGCATCCTTCCTTTTATGCGCATTGGTCTTTTCCAAAGTGCTCCTTCACAGTGCGTGTTCATCTTTTCACAACGGCCAATTTTCAAAAATCGTTTGCAATTATTTCGGATAATCCGCGTAAACAACCACTGAGGCACAAAGAAGCAAATACAATTCCTTTCAACCAATCAACTAAACTATAAATTCTCAGCTTCTATATATGATGTATTTTCACAACAAAGCACCAACACTTACACTTACTTGATCTGAACAATACACAATCTGTGCACACCATTGTTGAAGCCGCACTGCAGCCCTAGTCCGTCCCTGTTGCACCAGCAGATGTAATTTAGAAAGGAGCAGTGGATTTAAGTGGTGCATTTGCTTCGACCCCACCTGTGACTTATTTATGTTCGCAGATACGGCTGTATGGCTGAATAATGCAATCTAGCAAATATTCTTTGGTATTGGTTACCAATAGATTCTATTCATGCATATGTAGTGTGTGCGATTCTTTTGTTGCACTAGCTGTAATCGGCGTTTAAATTTTTACGACTGGCTTCGAATGTCGTCATTTAATGAAAAATATGTCTTCACAAAAGGAACATAATATTAATGCTCGCATTTTACTGCTTCTAATCTAGTGCATACAAAATGTGAAAACCATCGTAGCGAGGTCATACAGTAAATAAGTTGTCGTCATATTGTTTTATTTTTCATTTTACTGTTATTTTGAAATGCTGAAGGCAAATTGATGATTGCTTTTTATCGTAATCATTTTGTTAAGTGCCAGATTTAAGGATAATCATGACCCAGACTATTTATAATGACGTTTAATACAATCTGCTGACGCTAAATACATAATATCATAAAGACAGGTTGAAGATCATATCGTTAAGATGAACTCCACGTAATATATCAGTAGTTAGAGCGCGTTGGGTTTAAAAATCAAGCAGCTCTTCTATTTAGAAACGAACTCAAGGATACGTTGCCATCGAGCTCGTGTATTCAGCATATTATATTCAAACTTGTCTCCAAACTTACAGCCGTATGCAAATTCAACATTAGTTTTACAACATTCACGAATTTTAAGACCCACACACGCGCCCTAATCTCCTAATACCAGTAAATCACACTTTTAGTGTCAGTAACTATAAAATTAGCATAGTTAACCAAAACTTTTGGTTAAATTAACTTTCTATTATTCTAACAGCAGTTAGTTTTGAAGTGCGCTTTGATTCGACGCCATGTTGTGTGGAACTTCGAGTTCGAATGACGTCACGGGGTTTAGTAGGGACGTTAAATGCAGTGAGTTTGGACATGGATGTATACTAAACTGAGCTATGTTATAGTTAATGCTAATTAGTATAAAATCAATCTGGAATTGTTTGCTGAAATTTTAATTTTGTTTTTTTACTTTTGGGTGTTCATTGCGGCCACTACGATACGATTTAAAATAAGTATTGTAAGGTCATGGACAGAACCAACGACCAGTGGCCCTGGATCGAAACAAATGTAAGTCATGGGGCTCTAGAGGCCTTTGCCCAGGAGTGGGATGACGCAGGCTAACAGTATCAGTAAGATCATTGTAAGGCTCCAGTTTCTAAACATCATTATCTTAGCTTAGTGAAACTTTGCAAGCAGCGTGAGTTGATATTGTTGACTATTTTGACGCCATTTGAAAATTGATTGATTGATGATTTTTCGATATGTATATCATTTTGAATCATTACCATGCTACCCTATAAACATGCACTAAACACGTGCCTCCCAAGACCTCACTTACCATTCCGCCATTTTGTCTCAGGTGGCGCCACCGTCAATAGTACCAAACAGAGCTAACAGTGCCACTCCAACAAAGGTCAAAACATATTAGGCTTCACGTATTCTAGGGTCCTTTAAAAAATAATTTCGCAGCTCAAAGCAAAGTGGATCGCTTTATTTTTATTTTAAACTTTTCCCTGTTAACAGGCGAATGGGAATTCAGTGAAAAAAGGTTTTCAGTCGACTGGAAGGTTTGTGAATTGAATACTATTTTTTTCAGTCCAGTTACTGGGGATTGCTTTGATTCTACACGTATTTTGTAAAGCTATGTTATTTGGTATTTATTATTTGTCATGGAATTGTTTACCTGATTGAAGTTAATCTATTGTCTAAGTAAACTCATTTTACTTTATTAGGGTGCTTACATAAAGAAGCAGGTTTCCGGTACGGGCGGGTCGGTACCGATCGGTGCAGGCATTAATTGGGATTATTTTGTGTATTTTTATCTATGGGCCTCAGTTGCCTGACAATAAAATGATTGATTGATTAATTTCTATGTTATGTTATGCCCTTTTTTTTTTTTTTCGAATGGGAATTCATCAAATGACTCCCTCCACTCTGGGCGGAGCGGAAGGGAGTGTCAGACTTGTGCTGACTAAAACCCATCCATGTTCCTTCTTTGCCCTTTGTGTTCCAGGGCCACGGTATCTCATTCGAATAGTCCCGCAGCCCTGGCAGGCTTATGTATGCGCTCACTTATAAAGAAACAGGTTTCTATATGCAAGTTAACCGTGCATCGATCGGTGCCGACCCGCACAGATTTGTCTGTACCAAAAACATGCTTCTTTATGTAAGCACCCTAACACTAAAATACCTGCAGTTGCTTTTTTTTAAAATCAATAGAACAAAAACAGCAATAAATTCCTTTGCCAAAGGTGATGACTAAGTGTTCGTTCGTGTTCAGTTAGTGGGATAATCACTAACTTGTCACAGACAAAAGTGACTATTGAACTTGATAGTATGTACCTGTTTTATTTACACCTGTTACCGATACCAGAACTTCTTGCTCAAGGCAAAGCCATGCTGAAGCTCTAAGTTTCTCTCCCAGCTTTCGAAAAACCTTAAGTGCTTAATCCTGTCTCTATCCAGCACACGTAGCATGACCACCGGAGAAACTGGTTTTGTCGACGGGAGAATCTACAAAATGACATACGCGTGCAGGTAGGTCACGTAGACCGCAATCTGAAATACCGTTAGGCTTGTGCACACAACGATTTATTTGCCAATATCAAATTCGTTCCGATATCACAACGATAAATCGTGCCGTGTATGGCAAGCTTTAAAGCCACATCCAATATTTTAAACCTAACGCAAAATATTTTAAAGACACCGCACAAACCCCGACACCTTGCAACGATTTATGAAGAAATATCATTCGCTTTAATATTGTATTCCCCATAAAATGCCTTGCTAACCGAATAGCTTATACACCTTTATCTAACCTTATACCAAAGTCACAAGGTTCACATTCCCTTGTGTCGCATGAAAATGATATTTTGCAATGTGTTCCAGCGATACAAATTTGACATGCGGTCGTGTTAAGTCGTCTACCGTTGATATAAGGCTGGGGTTTGCTCGTTTTGTATGAATATATAGGATCATATTTTGCCTAGCTGGTAGAAATTTGTGAGTTCTGCGAGGGTGTGATTTATTCCAATCCATATTACTAAGATTTGATTGAAGTGCTATCTACCGTGTGCCGCTTAATATTTAATGTTAGCTATATATTTTGGCTATCAACTTTATATGCATGTGTATGGCAGGAAGTCTTGAATTTATCACTTAAGCATCATTAACTAAATGGGGGCGTCACTTTAAGAGCCAATTTTAAGTGCCTCGTGTATTTTTCTTGAAGGTCTTTTAATTTAAATATGAAAGCAAGAAAGATAAGCATCGTTATCATAATATACAAATAAACGCCAGAGTTTTTTAATATGAGTCAATATTGAGAATAAATATTAGAATATTAGTGACTTGAAACAAAATAATCAAGTTAATGAATTAATTACATATTGGTTGTTATTCCGAGAATACCAAGTTTTCATCTAACAAGCATATATACTCGTATGTAATTACCCAAAAAACTCTATCTTATCATTGCTAAAACCGTTCCACTCCAGCGAATCAATATCTTAGTCATTAGCAAACTAAAGTGAAACTTATTTTGCTTGGTAACGCCCAAAATCACTAACTTATAACATCACGCCTGTAATCCCCAAAGGGTTAGCCAGAGGTGTACCTAATAGTACACCTGCATTTCGCCAGTTATGTTTAAGTCCCATGTGTTTTGAATTGCGAAATGGGCCTGCTCTTGACCTTGATCAGGCCTGATGGAAAGCGATGAATGAGGTCTGTGATAGAATGAGTGTGCCCATCGAAATTGAATTGTGCCCTATTGCCATCAACCGGGCACAATTCCAGACTCCGTTACTGTTACTAAGATATTCCTGATGGAAAAACCCAATAACACTTTGCCCGACCAGTGAATCGAACTACCACCACCGCCGCCGCCACTTGCGACCACTAGACCAACGAGGCAGTCAGAAACACTAAATTAAAATTCACTAAAGGTCCAATTCGAAAGACGACTACTGTAGAATACCGATATTACCATTAACCAGACCGCAGCGACAAAGATGCCCAATAGGGTAACCGAACTATCAATCAATCAACCGTCAATTGACTTACTTTTTAAGTTGTCAAAATGCAATTTCTCCATAGATTATGTATGGTATATCAACCTGTGACTACACTTATGTGTCAACTCAATTATTTATCGATTTCAAAGCAACTACAGTATGACCACTTTAAGTGTGCCGTTCAAGGTGGCGCTACTTGTAAAGAAAAGTGCATCGATATGTTAAACTTGGTACATTTATTTTAGTTCTGTGTTTTCCCGCCTGCACAGATAAGTTGGTTGAAGTGTAAAAGTAAAATTTTACAGTTAATTAAAAAATGAAGCGGGTTTTCAGGCCTAAAACAAAGTGTTTTTGAGAGACTTTGTTTCTTGGAGTTATTGGTTAGTGATGCAAACTACTCGATTGCAATGGCAGACCACGGCGACACTCTTTGGTTTATATTTATTTATTCATTACATTTAGTACTTACAGCATAAGCCATAAATACTAAATTAAGTTAAGCAATCCTTTTACTCTGTCTTCTCACAGAACCGCAAACAAGTCCAATCCAGGGTTGGTCTCCAAGAGATCGTTGAGCATCGTCAGCATGCGCGGTACAGGAAGTACAAGGGGGTACAGGGTGAATCGCGCTATAATGCGACAAAATGGAAAATTAAGTAATTTATGCTTTCTAGAGCGATTATATTATTATTTGTAACAAATAACCGATACAGCTCCTCATGTAAATCCGAGCCGTCGGTATAACTGTGTATAATTTTACACGCTGTTGTCTATGTAACTCTAAGAAACATCTGCAGGAGTATTTTCTTTCTTCGGAGACGTACCTTAATATCACGTCATTCTGACTCCAAAAAGGTGCACTCCTCATCACTAAACAAAATTTTTAAAAGTCGAAACCGCCATTAGAATAAAAAAAAACTCATTAAAAATACAAAATGGCCGAACGGAGTCATGTCAAAAAAAAAAGAAATAATATGTTCTGGTCTCATTGGTGAAAGTTTTCTCATTAGAAGAAGTTTGACGGGCATACTTCTGTAATTGCAACTTTTAGTGAGGGCAATCAGATGGAATGAGTATTGGAGAGGATGGTGTATGAAAATTGTCTATTGCTTATATATTTTCGAGTGTTCTGAAGATACGACTATACCTACCAAAAAAGGAAAAATGTGTTACTGCTGAAATTTTCTATTTCTTATTTTAATGATATCTTTAAAATAACATAACATCACGCTTGTAATCCCCGAAGTGCTAGGCACAGGTGTACCTAACAGTTCACTCAAATATCGTTAAAATATGTTTTTTTGTTACTTTTGACCGCAGCTGCTCATCCTACAATTCAATTGCTCTTTTGTATAAAACATTATAATTACCATGTTATTATAATATTTTATATATTTCTCTAATTCCCTTACATAAACTCGTTTATCTAAGGGAATTAGAGAAATTATTACACATAGTCGAAAAGGATACACTTTTGGCTATGATAAGGAACTTATCTTGGTCTCCTTAGCCCTAAGTCAACCGTCTAAAAATAGACCTTATTATCTGATCTCCACAAACTAAACTCCCTCTTACAATAATTGCGTCGACCACCATTTCCAACTAAAGAACAAACCTTTACTTTTTAGGTTTCCCAAATTACGTGCCATTTACGAGGCCCTGTAGACCTGTTAGCACAAAAACATCTACCTACTGCTGCTATATTTTGTGCCTTACAAGGCAATATTTCATTTCTTATGATGGATATTTATGGGGCTTTCAGTACAGGAACACATTCACAAAATATATTACATACTTTGTGTGTACAAAAAATACTGACCTTCAATGATGCAAACGACCTAAGAAAAAGAGGAATAAGAAACCTTATTAAGACCCAGTTTAAACAAATATTCGTTTCGGTACTGTACAATTTTACATAATTCTAAATAATTGTTACCCGTGACCTTTATTCGCGTGAAATATTATGAAAATATGACTTTACCTATTTGAATCCGATTTCAAAGGTTTTTAATTTTGCACGGAACCCTAATTCTAAAATAACCTAAGTAAGTAGCCTAAGTTACTCCTTCTAACATCAGCTATCTGCCAGTCCCTTCAAAATTGGTCGAGCTGCTTCGGAGGTCAGCCGGAACAAACAGACAGACCGACAGACAGACAGAGAAAAAATAAAAAATATGTTTTTTTGTTATATGTACCGTATATACTTTCATATGCATTCAGTAAACAGCTTTTATTTTGAAATTACCAACAGATATTTCAATTTTATTTATCTGGATTGACGAGCCGTATGCCTTTTGGGATTATCCGTCGACAAAAATGACGCATATTCATAAAAACTTTTTAAAATCTACTTCCTTATGTTATGAATTTACAAAAAACCTTTCCTTAGTGATAACCTTCCCAATAAAAGGCCTTTTGTGCATTTTATGCGTAGTCTTCTAGTGGTTTCGACTGTGCGTTGTCGGACACTGTTTAATTGTTACCGATTGCTATTATAAAAACAATGACTCATTGCGTTATCGATGAATTATTATCATATTCAACAAGCTTACAAATATTTTTGATCGAACAATTAACCCTATCAAATACCACCGATAACACTGGAAAATAATTACGTCGAGACAGGAATTTACCGTACATAACTTACTGTAACACGACCATAAATTACTAAATGAATACACGCGTAAACCTGAAATTCCGACAGAAACCAATAAACCACTGATATGTTGAACAAAACAGAGATATTTGGTGCTGAAAATTTTGTAACCTCTTTCACAAAACTGAACAAAAAGCATTTCCCTGTATTCAACTTCCTAATAATTGTATGCGACTGATATATTCCCATCGCACGGTAATAAATAAAACGTATTACACCGCCAAGTATAATAGGTAACGAGAAAGACGCAATTGTGTACAAATTGGGACTCTTCCATTTAGTCGGGTTGGCAGGTGTGAAATGAATTAAGCATCCAATCACGTTCGCTTTGCGTTTGAATTTAGAATTAGACAAAATAAACGCTGAATGGATGATTTTGTGAAGATAATTTAATAGATAAATTGATACTGTTTTGTTTTTGTATAGATATAATATTCGCGGGACATTATTTATCTCAAAAAATACCTAATTAATTCTACATAACGCAGTCGCAAGCGCGCCTGCTAAGCATGAGGTCCTGGATTCGATTCCCAGATCGGGCAAAGTATTATTGGGTTTTCTGGATTTTCTCAATAACAGCGGAGTCTGGATCTGTGCCCGGTTGATGGCAATAGGCCCCGCACACTTCACCGGGGACTTTTAAACATAACTGGCGAAATGTGGGTGTACTATAAGATACACCTTTGCCCAACCCTTCGGGTATTACAGGCGTATTGTTATGTATGTAACTTTGGAACAGCCACCAACCTGCACTAGGTCCGCGTGATAGATTTATATGTCCCACTACTCTAACAGAGGAGACCCTGGGCCTCATCAATGAAAACGTTACAGGCTGATTAATCAACTATACTTATGCCTAAATTCTAAACTTCTCTGTTGTTTATTTCTGGCCAAACTACCCATTCAAACCTCTTGTCAAATAAGAAAAAGATGTTTAATTTTGCTATCTTAACATAATTATTTACGTTTGAATGATCTCCTAAACAAAAATAATGAGCCCATATCACAAAAAACCTTAACTCTCAAAACAAAGTAGCACTATTATCTAAAACATTACTATTATTTTGTTTAATATTTGAGTAGTAGCGCGGCCATCTCGCACGCCGCTGTACAACATGGCGGCCGGTCTAAATGAAAAATGGCGTCAATTTACAGGGCAAACGCAGCTAAATTGGATATTTCTCACGGCTGAACCTCTTGCTACTAAGACTTCGCTGTTTTTACTCCAGTTTTTCGTCGGAAAGGGAAAAACCAAATGATCTTTGGAGGTAGCAAACATAAGAATAATGTTTCAAAGTTTTACTTTATTATTGTCAAAGTTGTGACTTGCTTTTGGTTTGTATGCAGATCTGGAAATGAAAGTTTTGGGAGTGCACGGGAGATAGAAAAGACAGGTAGAAAACGTTGAAGTTAAAATGACAGAGTCAATCATAAATATGATAACGCATTCCGTGTCATTCAACTTTTTGACTGTCTTCTTCAAATGCGAATATGAAAAAAAAAATATAAAGCCTAGCTATTACAAATAGAAGCCCTAATCACAGTTTCAAGATTATGTAAGTGATAAATATCTATACAGAAAATGATGGCAAAAGGCTCGTCCCCTATTACATAGGATTTAAACATAAATGAAAAAATGCGGACGTACTGCTCTGCCTAACCCTTGGGGGTTGACAGTCGCGATATAAGAAAACAAATGATTCGAATCAACTAAAACTTCATAAAACAGACACTATTTCTTCCTTACCACTTACAAAAGTAATTGTAAAAATAAATAAACACTACGGTCTCGATAAAACGGTTTTCCAGCTGGCCTCCATCAATATTGGCGAGGCGGCTACATCGATCAACTCTGTTCCTTGTCTCAAACTATGACTGTGTGAACACAGATGTAAGGAACTAGAATCGGCGGAGAAATTATAGTTCAAAGGATATGACTGTTTGAAATGTGAGGATTTTTGTTGAGAACAGACACCTAAGGTGTACGTAGTACTCGCATCCAGATGTATGAAAAAGGAGTATGTAGGGGTCGTAGCACGTGTCATTCTGTAGTTTTAGCCTAGCAATATGGGAAAAAGCCGTGAGTTGTATACAAGGTGCAAACGGACCCTTGACGAAGTCGTCAACCAAGTATTCTGTACATAAAACTAAGTAACCGCACGCAAAAATTATTGCTGGAAAACGATTTTTTTTATTGGGGTGAAAAACACTTTTACTCAAAACTCAATGCAACGCACTGAAAATATTGTGCTGATGGATGCATTGAATAGTAAATTTGGGTCATGGAGGTAATTGAAGTAAAGTTATAACTTGGACCTCCAACGTCTCCTTAACTAGAATGTTCTCTGGTATGGTCTAGAACAAAAAAAACGCAATGACGGGGAAAATTAGTGCCTTTTAGCTTCGTTTACTGCCTATTTACACTGCCACCTTTATGCATGTCAAACTCTTCTTTTAAATAAACTTCTAAAGTCGGAGGAGATCATTTATGAGCAATCGCAAGCAAACCAGAAATGATTACTAAGCGTTTGCTACGACGTAGATGTCTTCGGTACGCTACGCCAGTGTAGCTACCTACTACGTGAAGGACCAGCGAAGGACCAGGATACTTCATAATAATAATAGTAATAATTAGAACATCAATGCAGTGATGTTGCGAACCAAATTAAATACTTCCAATATCCTCACTATGTGAAAACTTAATATTATAAATGCGAAAGTGTGTGAAAACGAATGGATGTTTGTTACTCTTTCACGCAAAAACTGCTGCACGGATTTCGATAAAATTTAGCACACAGATAGTTTATAACTTGGATTAACACACAGGATACTTTTTTGTCCCGGTAGCATGAACCCGTGTTACAATTATCGAACTTCACGCAGCCGAAGCCACGGGCATAAACTTGTAATTGATATTTCCATCACCACATTCATCCAAACACATCCAAATCTAATCGACCAATTCAATTTTTTCCCGCACTTTACACTCCAGCCTCCAAGATTTAAATTAACCACTTCACCGCTTGCCAAGTTGGGCGAAGTGTCAGCCAAGTCCTGTCTCTCTATATCCGCGGAGCACTTGGCTCTCACCTCACGTAGCGTGGACCAGTCGTATTTTATTAGATCATTAAGCTTGGCAACGTGTCTTGGCGCGCTTGGCCGGTCCATCACTACGGCATTCAATAGTCCTTTCTAAGGTATTGACGGCGAAATTAGATTACAGACCGTGGTGAGGCTTTACGTATGTTTTGGTTGGGACTGAATGGTGCTAAAGTGCTCATGGAAAAGGGTATTTCTTCGTTGAGTAGTCGGAACTTATTTTAGGAATAGTGAGTTATGGTTTCTGGGGTTATTTTACGGAAATCCATGATATTATAATTATCATTACTTCCTTCCAGTATTTACTTTTACTGCCTTGGTGTAAAGGTCGCAATCGCGACTGCTGAGCATGAGGTCCTGGGTTTAAATCCCGGTTCTGGCTATTGGAGTTTTCCATCAGAAATTTCTCAGTAGCAGCCACGGAGGCTGGATTTGTGCCCGGTTGATGGCAATAGGCTCGCTCTCTATTACAAGGGACTTAAACATAACTGGTGAAATGTGGGTGTACTATTGGTACACCTCTGCTTTACCCTTCGGGGATTACAGGCGTGATGTTATGTTATTTATTTACTTCTAATTCTGGTAGGAACAAGATTGCAACACTTGTGCCACTTAATGTTGTTATATCACGAATGATTTGTCCCATTTCAACACCTTTTTGTCGTTTACATAATAAGCTTTAAAAAATTCATATGTTTGTTATAAATCGTCAATTTATAACTGCACGCTACTTCAATTTATGACAGAGGTCTATTGGTACCGAACCATTCAATATAACAATCAATTATTCTCAGCCGTCGTCAAAATCCCGTCCTTTGTCACTTTAAAAACTCAAAAGCACTCAAAACCCTTGTCTGTCAAATTAATTCTACATTATTCTCAGATTTTAATTACTGTCTTCGCAAGCCCTTATCGAAATATGATTACACTGACTTCAGACAATCCCTCCAAACATAAGTAGGCGCTGCCAAGGGCGTCTAGGACAACTAAGGTTCGTTTGAGTCTAGACCGAGTACAATAAAGTTTAAATTCCTATCTTATCGTCTCGTCTTATCGTCATCGGCTTCAGCAGCAAAAATATTTTTGTTTGAGGACATTTTGTACTTTATAAATGTGTGCGTAAAGTTGTGTTTTCTGTTGAAAAAGTGTTTTTTTTTTTTAATTTATTATTTACATTTTATATCTAGGTTTTATGCAGAAATAATAGATATTATTTTGTTATTGGTTCAATTCTGTTTATTATTCAATAGGTGTTTGAAATATCAATACTGACACTATTTAAAAAGTACCGCAAAGAAATGTTACCCCTTTTAAAATAAGTTGACTGTTAATCAAAATATTGTTTTATTGAAATAACTGAAAACTCAAGCCCCTTAACGTTTACAAAGTGTAATTTTAACTTATGAACAGCTCGATGCCTTCTGTCAATTTAGCAGAAATAAATATCTAAGAAATATTGGACGTCCATTGTTAATTTCACAGATATCTTTGATGAATTTAAGTAAGAGGGTGATAGATACTTTGGTGAAAATATTTTATACCTAAGTCATAGAAAAACATTATTTAAAACAAAATGAAAAGTGTACCTCGTTCCAAAATAATTCCCTAAAAATTCATCATCAAATATCATTACCGTAACAAAAGTCACAAAAGCGAAGACTCTTGACTCCTGTCAGATTACTTCAGATTAGCTTGACCCCCCTTTTTATCTGACAGGACCTTTAATCAATGGCACCCGTCAGGACTCCCATTGCTCCTTTCAATTCTAAACGAAGTTAATCTCGCCGAAAGCTGATTGCGCCAAATTGTCAATAGAGGATTCCTGAGTTCATTTTACAATGAATTCTGTTCATTCTATCTATTTAAGTGAAGTAATTGTTAAAAGGATCGTTGAGGGATTAGTTGTTCTGTTGTAGTTGGGAATTTTGAGAATGGTTGCATGATAGTAGCTGAATGAAACCATTTGTCTGAGATCTCGCCGTTTTAATTTTGTAAACAGATATTTCAAGGTTTTGCATGGTTAGCTAAGTGATGTCATTCTAAATCCAATATGGCGGATTCCCAAAGATGACAGACTAGTTATTTTTTATGCATTCCCATGATATGAGTATGAAATAGAAGGGTATGCTGAGAAGAATACGAGAAATAAAATGACATAACTCTAAAGCTTGTTTTTTAAACTATAATATTTTATATTTTTATATCTTAATTTTTGTTTTATTTTGTTTTTGGTTATATTGTCAACATGAAAGCTACTTTCATGATGAGAATAGTTTTATTTGGACCAGGATATATATAGCAAAACAATTTTCAGACCGATAAAGATTGACATACATTTGACATGTGATAAGTATGTCAAACGTATGTCAATCTTTATCTCTATCATTTGAGGACGTGGCTGAGCGATAGGCTGCTGTGCTGCGCGTCGCGGATTTGATCCCCGCACGGAACAAATATTTTTATGAGCTAGTCGGTAACCGGACCTAGTAGCATGGCCTATCGGGTTGTTTGTTTATGTCAGTTTAAATGTTTGTTAACGCACCCACGCTTAAGGAGAGAACTGTTCTGCACGGACGTGTTTAATTGTGCTCCTGCTAGATATCCCTAAGGAGCCTAGATCACCTAGATTAGGCTTGAACTTATAAGGGGCAAAGGTTTTTGAAGAAAAACAAACTGAATTCGATCTTAAAATACTCTGTTCACTATGAACTCCTAGCAGCGTTCGTAGATACGGTATTTCACCCCAATCAAATTTTACGACTTGAGCCCTTTGCACGTTAAGCGACAAGATGTCGACGATCCCAAAAATCCCTTACATTTATATAACGACCTCATATTAGCTGAGATCATCGGCTTACAGCGACAATACGTTTGTACTATTTTTACTATGCTGGTATATCTTTGCATATTATTTTTTTTATTTATATATATATTAATATTAATTATACATAGGTAGGTACATATAGTCACGCCTTTTTTCCATGAGGGTAGACAGAAACTTCAAATTAAATAGGTTGGAATATTTTAGCCTGCTTACTCAGACGCCATTTTAACTCCACACATATTACCTGTTTGTTTCTGAAACGTGATGTTTTCGAAGGTTTTCTCTCATACCACTACTTGTTTGTATTGATATTAAGTACTGATTAATACAGGTTTTTATGCCTGCGTGCTATTCTCAAAAAAAAAAATTGCGCACTATTAGACAGGCTGGGCTCCATACCAATTTATTCAAACCCGTTATTGCAAATTGTTTCATTAAGAAATTAATTTAAACATTTTCTTTTCATTTTACAACAATATTCTCGTTCTTTCCCATGGGTATAATAAAAGTGACACTGGCTGGTTATGTGCTCGGATAAACAAGTGCATCCTATTTGTTTGCTGTCAACCTCGCACCAAGAGGTCGAGTGTCCCTTAGGGTCCGTATCACTTCGTAAAACTAGTCGTTTTATTTCTTCTCCACATCTTGAGAAATCCAGTTATACATGTGGGATGGTAACAAAAAAAAATGGAATTAAAATAAAATAAAGATATAATTTTGAAGTTTTATGAAATCAGTACCTAAAAATAACACCCGACTCTTTACGTCATCGTCATGTAAGAGTACCAAACGGTTCTCCGATTACTATAAATTTAAAAAAAAACTATAAAGCTTCCTACACTATACTTCCAAAAAATATAGCTTGCTATTCAACAATGTTTGGATACTAATTAAACATGTACTTCTTCTACAATACAATCACTCCCTACATGCATTTGCTGATTGGTTGAAATTATTTGAATATCGATAAGTCAGAATTTTTTACTAATCCCCCTGGCAAAAAATCCAAATTCGAAGTTTTTTGCACTTTTGGCATGAATCAACTGTAATTCCTTTTAAATTAGTAAGCGTTGAACCGACAGACATCTGAAATGTGATTAATGAAACTAATTTTAGCGGGAAAAATGTCCCGAAATTTAACAAAATTTCGGGACGTAAGCCGGCACCGTTTCCGTGCCGCTGGACGGGAAAACGTAATGCTTATTAGCTAGATATTACTGCTACTTATCTTTGGAGAAGATAGCGTTTCTTTTTACTTCTTTGTCGGTGTTTTTTCTTGAACTTTTTCTAAGGTTTTTCCTTGCTTGAAAGGTGATAGTTGTTCGTGAAGACGTAGGTATGTTGTAAGCTTTGAGGATCGTATTATTGTTGGTAATAAGGTTGAAAATGCTTGCGGATTCTAATAAAAATGTATAAGGAGGATAGAGGTAGAAATATTTCTCATTTGACTAATTTAACAGGGCTCTTAAATATCTGATGGGAATTGATATGTTCAATATGAATGACGTGTCTATCAAACGGTTTTAGTTTTAAGTCTTTGACATTTTGTTTTGTGTGTAATTGTGTTTTATTTTACACCAATTGATGCAATATCGATACCATACAACTAATTTAGTCAATATGGCGCTATTTATATGATTTGTTTTTAATGTTTCGAAAACATTAAAAACAAATTTAGCTAGCTATCAAACAGATTAACTTTTAAGAATTTCTTGGAATTTTCGTTTTGTTTTCTATCTGTAATTATTATGTTCTGCAATTGATATAGGTGCAACTATTTAAACTGATCGATTTAACTTTCTAAGGCCTCTCCTAATCCGAAAACGTTTTACCGATTCGTTTCAGCAGAAGCACCCACATGTGATCTTTGAGGCGCGCACAAAGGCCAACAAGGGGTGCGCCAACAAGCTGGAGTTCAGGCCCAAGAGCCGGCGCACCAAGCACGTGTCTTACGTCGAGGAGCCGCTCGCTGATGACCCTGGCAACACGTGAGTTGACACACTTAATAATAGTTCCTAAGGAGTGTCCATAAGGTTCACTTCAGGCCCAAGAGCCGGCGCACCAAGCACGCGCCATACGTCGAGGAGCCGCTCGCTGATGACCCTGGCAACACGTGAGTTGACACACTTAATAATAGTTCCTAAGGAGTGTCCATAAGGTTCACTTCAGGCCCAAGAGCCGGCGCACCAAGCACGCGCCATACGTCGAGGAGCCGCTCAGTGATGATCCAGCACGTGAGTTAAGATAATCATTCATCATTATCAGCTGCCAAACCTATTCATAACCAAGTCGGGTCGGCTTCTATTCTCGTCGAATGCAGCTGTATGTGAAATTTCTCGAATTACGTAATGATTCTGACGGTTAGCCTTGAATGCGCTAGTTCCAGTTTTATAGCACAGTATTTATTTTGCAGCTTCTAGGATCAGTTTTGCGCAATATTTTACTACCTAAACTAGATAGGCAAGACAAATTTTGGTGCGAAAACATTAAAATTTAGAGCCGTCAAAGTTAGTGCGTAAAAAAATAATCAGTTGAACGCAAGGGATGCTGAAATTGGGTATATTGCGCAATAAAACTATACGCAACCTTATTGTAAGTGTAGAGGCCGTCTACAACATTCAGGGCCTGTTTATTCACTTGGCAGATAATTTGATACAAATTCTATTCTATTTCAGAATTTATTCGGTGCGTACTGGCTATATCGAACATTGTGAAACAGGTCCTTAGCCATAGATCTCATATAGCACGTTCAACATATATGATTGGTTTCCCCACTGATATAGGCAGCTTATCATCACACCACATTATCTCTCTAATGAAGCCTATAAAATCCGTTGCCAACAATTTAAGCGCCAATTCTTAAGTGAAAAGTGCAAAGAATTAACTTGTAACAAGTACTTACCGAATCGATTTATTGCCTGAAGGCAGAGGATTACACGCGGTACTGTCTTCGCTTAATGTAGGAGCTTTAATTATTGAACAAGTTATTAAAATCAATGTTTTTAGAGACTTTGATTTTGACTGGGGAAAAAGATTATGTTGTTCATGTTTTGGTTTATTGCTTACGAGTACGCTTAAGTGCACGTTTAAGAACATATACACTAAATTTTAAATAGCAACAAAGACCTTATTGTACAATCAGTTTTTCATGCAATTAATGACATAATCGCATTATAATCATACCAGCCATCTAAATCAATTGGCACCGTCGGTAGTCTGTTAGGTGAGGCGCCTCTGTCGCTTGCACACCACACTCTCAACCTTATAGCTAATGACGTTGATGTATTCCATTGTTCTCTGAGTGAGTTCAATAAATGCTTGGTTTGTTTGTAATTAGTTACATAACTTAATATTATTATTGTGTACACTGTCGCATTAGGTGACCCTGTAATGATAGTCGTAAGATGGAGAAAATAAATAATAAACTTCTCTTTCTCATAATAAATACTGAGACGAAACAAGCATTGTTCACCACGAATTAGAATCAATTAATGCTTGTAATTTTGGAAATGTATGGTTACCTTTACCGGAAGTTAGTTGGATGTGACTCAAAATCAGAACCGCTTAGGAGACTGAAATATAAGCGCATTCTCTGTCTGATACATAAGAAATTGGGTCACAATTCCTAGCGTCATAAAATAACTATTTACTCAAGTCTATAATCTAGAAACAAAATTCCTGTCTGCCAAAATGCTTACAAAATAATATCCACCTAATTTGAAATCTTCTACAAAATATTGACACAATAATTGGTTGATTACATTTGAGTTGTTCAAGTGTTAAGACGTCCATCGCGGACCCTCGGGGGGTCAAGTCCCTGAGTTATTGGAGCGTCAACAGGGATACCTTCTTAAGCCAATCATTTGTTTATGAACCACTAGCGACCCGCCCATGCCTCGTAAGGGTGCGATGTACTGATGTGAGGGCATTTCAAAACTTAGATATTTATGAATGACTATATTCTCGCGGCTTTTGTCGAGTTAACGTTTTAAATGCGATAGCACTTCGGGGTTAATGTAGCTTCCTAATAGTGAAAGAATTGATGGAATCGGGTCAGTAGTTCCAAAGATTACCTTCCACATCCGAACTTACAAACTTTACCCCTATATAATATTAGTATATTATAAAGGGGTATAGACGAGTAAAATACAATCAGTTATTGTCAGCAGTAGTAATTTTATTAGTCCTGACCAAACCTATTGACCTTTAAGTTTATGGTGTACTATTTTTTGCCCGCGGCTTAGCTCGCGTTCATTTAGAATAAAGCTTGTAATAATATAATAAAATCATAATTCGAAACACACGTGGCGCCATCTATTATCATAAGTACATTATTGTTGTTTTCCTCGGGAATAGTACTTTTTTCGGTATGAAAAGTACCCTATATCCGTTTCTGTACACCTGACAACGTATATGCAAAATTTCATGATGATCGGTTTAGTGGTTTAGGCGTGAAAAAGTAACAAACAAACTTACTTTCGCATTTATAATATTAATAGTATAGAAGTATAGATTTATTATGGAAAATAAACAAAGCAGTACAATATAATACAGCCTATGGCTCTAGGAACACATCTAAAGTTAAGGTTATTAATGACGCTTTTCTAATGCAATAAATAATTCACTGCCCGTCCCAAAGATTGAACCTAAAGCCCCACCACTCAGCATTCACACTTACCACCACTAGATCAACAAAGGCAATCATGAAAATAATACTTTAAATTTTCCTCATCTTTTTTGTTGTATTAAAATCTTGATAATGAATTTATGGTTCCGACCATCCCTCTAAAGAGTCCCGCGGGTATCGTTAAGTTAACTAAGCGATTATACTCAGAGGTTAGGAGGTGGAAAATCTTCTAATAATCTCTTTGGTTGGTATTACCGTGGCATTAAAGTATTTATGAGGTGTTATTACCACGTCATAAATATTAGTGGGGTAATGTGGGAGTACTATAGATAGCAGTGGCGAAGGTTCCATACAACTCGATTCCTACCGGCTTTCCTTTGAAAAATAGCACAGTCAGTATTTTATAGACAAATAATATAGTCAAATTAAAGATGTGTACTCCGGCTTACTTCTTACAAAATTGACCCTTCGCTACTGATAGATAGTACACTTCTGCTTTACTCTTTACGGATCATAGGCGTGAAATTTACAAAGCGATAGAGCTGCCTCTTAGGTCCAGAGGTTGCAAGCGCTACTGCTGTGCATAACGTCCTGGGTTCGATTCCCAGGTCGGGTAAAGGGTTATAGTAGCAGTAGTAGCCACGAAGTCAGGATTTGTGCTCATTTGATGGCAATAGGCTCGCCCCCTATTACATGTGACTTAAACACATAACTGGCGAAATGTGGGTGTATTATTAGGTACACCTCTGCCTAACCCTTCGGGGATTACAGGCGTGTTATGGTTATCTAACCGAAAAAAATTACCATAGCAGCTTGGCATATTTAGATGGTGTAATTTTTACTCAAAATAACTAGACCGGCTTATATTCTATGCGTAAAAAGAAAACAAAATTATGCATTACAAGCGTCACCCATAGAAGTCAAACAGATTTATTTTTTTTTACTTTTTACTTTTGTAGGAAAGCCAACTCTAACTTCATAAGGATAAAGTTCATACTATTAGTCATAGGTTTGTCAGCTAAGCCAAGCCCAAGTGAAAAGTGAATAACGCAGCTTGCCAACTTGGCAGAGGAGTTTTTTCCCCGCCCGACTACACACTGCGAGTTTCCTTTCTGAATTCTATTTGAATTTGTTTGAGAAATAATTTAAACTTGGACGACAAAGGAAATACTTTGTTATGCAGTACTCTCCATATTTTCGCGGAATAATATTTTGGATTTGTTTAACTGTGACGCTGAGAGGTGTTGGTGAACGGTTTGGTAATAGGAATTCGGGAAACAGAACAGAGGAGGAGGGAGAGGATTTTAGAAAAGAAAAGTAATTAACACCACACCACACCACCCACACACCTTGGTTAAGTTCAATCAGCAACTTATGATAGTGACATCATCGCCTGCTTGCCTTTTCCCAACTATGTTTGGGTCGACTTCCAGTCTAACCAGATGCAGCTGAATACCAGTATTCAACATGGAGCGGCTGCCTATCTGACCTCCACAACTCAGTAAGTACTGGGTAATACGATATTTTAGGATATCGTGGCTAAATAATAACAGTCGCTCAGTTCGATCTTCAGGTTAAGCCACGCTTGCCTAGGTTGATCCGCGTATGGGTAACCACCCATAACATACTGAGTGCATATTAAGCCGTTTCTTCCGCCTGTCATTTTTAGATATTTGACAGTTGGTACAGGCAGTCAGTGACCAGAAAGTCTGACAACCGGTCTTATCGTATTACCCAGTATTAACTGGGTTGTGAAGGTCAGATAGGCAGTCGCTCCATGTAAAATACTGGTATTCAGCTGCATCCGGTTAGACTGGAAGCCGACCCCAACATAGCTGGGAAAAGGCTAAGCAGATGATGAAATATCAAAATACAGTTTCCCATTTACGATCAATCAAAAAACACCTGACGCCACCACAACTTTTGCTATATTTCATTTGCTATGACCAATTGTTGACAGACACAAAATCCCAAAATGCCGGCGCCCTCATCTCATCCATATGTAGGGCACACGATTATTGTCACCGCAGCGACCGGTTCGTTAATTCGAATTAATTATTGACACCCACGACTCGCGTTGTGATGACAGTACTTTTAGAAATGGGTACATATTGATACGGGTGTGTATTGTGGGGTAAAGATTTTCTGGTGGGAAAATGGCGTGATTGCTTTTCAAGAGATTTTAATGAGATGGTAGAGCGTTTTAGATCAAATATTAAAGTACGATCACTCTTTCTGTTATACAAGGTGTAAACGGACCCTTCACGAAGCCACCAACCAAGCATTCTGTACAACAAACTAAGTAACCCTATGCCAAAATTATTGCTGGGAAACGACTTTTTTTTTGGGGTAAAAAGTCGGTTTCCGTTAGAATGGGAAGCCGTCACCTCCTTCTGCGAAGCAGTCATGCTAGTGAAGGAGGTGGCAGGACGTGAGAGGGAAAGAACCTCACGTCCCAGCCGCCGCGGGAGACGCCCTGGGCGTCGGGGGACACGTGGTGGCTTCCGACCACCGTAGGCGCTGGCCTGTGGACGGCGAGTTATGGGCTAGCTCGCCGTCCGGCCGTCTTATGACGACAGGCTGTGTCGACGGCGCGTTCGTGTTCCACGCGCGCCTCAAAGAGATGTCAGCAATCAAGTAGGGGTCCGCATGGGCCGATGCCTGCCAGGGCTGCGGGACTGTTCGAAAGAGATACCGTGGCCCTGGAACACAAAGGGCAGAGAAGGAACATGGATGGGTTTTAGTCAGTACAAGTCTGACACTCCCCTCCGCTCCGCCCAGAGTGGGGGGGGTCATTTGATGATTTCCCATCCGGAAAAAAAAAAAAAAAAAAAAAAAGGTCTTAATGGAACGCATTAAAAACATTGTACTACACTTATGCATTAAGGGTAAGAGGTATTTTCAGTAAACTTATAACATTAAAAACCGGTATTAAAAAAAAACTTTCAATATATCCGTAACTCCCTAGTATGGGGGAGAACCAGTGCCTTTCGGTTTCATTAAGGGTCTTTTTACACCCATTGGGTACAGCTCTGGCTAACCAATTGATCCTATTTTATAATAATAAAAAAAAATTCATTCGTCAGTAGTAAAAAAGTCATAAATCGCAATAAACTTTTCCCATACATTTCAAAGCTGCCATCCCAAATCCCACCCTGTATATCAAAAAACAGTTGAAATTACCACCATTTCACAGAACACAAGGTAATCCATATCCCGAGAGACAGCGTGTGTTAGAGTCCTTTTACCAGTCGCTGCAAATTGGGTTCCCCTGCATCATTGATCGAGTGTAAGTGCCGGTCTACACAATACAATGTCCTCGTATGAGGCGTAAATAACAGATTTGGATAACGATCCGATTGTGACATATTTTTATGGTTGCTTGTAAAAGGAAAGAAAGAGGAGGAATGAGGGGGGGGTGGAGGGTAGATTTGCAAAAGACAGTCTTAACTGTCTCTTGAGCTCGTGGCTAAATAATAACAGCCACTCGGGCCGATCTCTAGGTTAAGCCATGCTTACTTGGGTTGGTCCCTGGATGGGTGACCACCCATTACATACCGAGTTCTCTCTGTGCCTCGGTAAGCACGTTAAGCCGTTGGCTCTGGCTGTCATTTGTAGATCTTTGACAGTCGTTACAGGTAGTCAGTGGCTCTAAATCTGATAACCAGTCTTACCAAGGGGTATCTTATTACCCAGTAGTAACTGGTATTACCAAAAACTGGGTTGCAGGATGTCAGATGACCCAGTAGTAATTGAGTTTTGGAAGTCAAATAGGCCGTCGCTCCATGTAAAATACTAGTGCTCAGCTGAATCCGGTTAGACTGGAAGCCGACCCCAACACAGTTGGAAATAGGCTAGGCAGATGATGAGTCTTAACTGTCTCTTGCAAATCTGGCAACCAAACACAAAGATATCTTCTCCCAACAACCTATGAAATGAATTAAGGAAGCCAGGCATTCTCATTTAGGGTCCTATTACACAGTGGTTCAGATGATTTATTACGTGCTGGTCTAAACTCGTTTTCTAAAATAGACACGAAGGAAATCAGGACCTAATGATAAAATATCAACGCACATTTAATTTTGTTCTCTGTTTGGAAAGAAGCCTTTGCAATTGGATATTAAAGGCTGACATTGTAATCATCATTATACCAGTTTACCTTTCAAAGATAACTTAACAAAATAGCTTATCGACAAAGTACCTAAACTCCTATATAAATGACAAAACCAATTTCCTCAAAGGCTCTCCCCACCACTCCTATTCATTCGTTCAATCACTTTGATGTCTCAGCAATATTTTAATGATAGCATTGACATTCAAAAAGTGTCGCTTACCGAATGATTTGATTTCAGAAAGATAATGAACGAACGGAATGAACGAACGTTTTGAAGTTTTAATTAATTATGTGAAGGTTTTGTGTTCGATTTTCAAGAATTTGTTACAATGAGCGTCTCCTTTGGAAGGGAGTTTCAATTTCAATGAAAAAACTTTCTTCGACGCTGGTTTTAATGAAAAGAAAATTTTTGGAATGTAAAATTGAATATTATCATTATTATCTTGGCTGCTAATATGGATGGTAAACGGTAAATTCATAATCATTAGGATTCGTTGACGTGTTTGTTGGTGATATTTTTTTTATGTAGAACTTTTTCTGGACGTTCATAGGTTGTTTGCAGAAGATATCTTAGTGATAGCAGCTAGCTATTTGGGAGAAGTAAATAAAATATAAAAGAATTATACAATTCTATCGTTTCTTTTTCAAAAAAATCTCAACTAAACATGCAAAGGTGGGTCAGCTAATTGCTATCACTCACTGTACATTGTACATCTCGTTAACTTATATTTTGTTTACTTTGTTACCGTATCCACGAGTAGGGTAGGCATGGCCCATTTTTTGCTGGGCACCACATGCGGTTTGCTTGTGACAAATCCCCTCAGCTCAGTCACCCCCCCCCCCCTCTTCACCCCATGTCTACCCCTGGACTCATCCACCGTGAAAGCAATCCAAAAAGGAATTAATCTTGTACATTAAATTGTCTTTAATATATTTAAGTGAATTTGTTTCGGTTTTTTTGTTTTATGTGAATGTTTAGTTACTTTTCTCTCGGTTAAATATAAAATATTTCGGAATTAATCGATTCTAGGTATCATTTATTAATACAGCACGTTTATGTGAATAAAAATATGGGTTAACAAAAGCATATTTATCTTTCATAAATTAATTTAAAAATCGTTTGTTTATTTGCCACAATGAAGTACAACAGACACCGGTTCTTACATGTCTATTTCACATGAAATAGCAATGTTGAAAATTAGATTTTTTGGATGAAAAAGTTTTTCCACGAAAAATAAAATCAGTTTTAGATTGTACGAATGCGACTCAACTATAAAATCGCCACCAACATATAACGATTCCATTCAGACAAACTCCACAAAAAAAACATCCGCCCAAACATACTTTTCGTCATATCCCACATACATCCATCCCACATACATCCTTCCCACATACAGTAAAGAAAAACATTTTCTATTTACAATACTCCAATCGACGATCCGGAAGCAATCTACCCGGGCGGGTCCGGGAAATTTCCCTAGTTCCCAATAATGGGGGCGTGAAGGGACTGATAAACTTGATTAAGCACTCCCCCCACCCGTACGGGGGAAAAATCCCCCGACGAACAGCCTTAAAACCGATTTTTAAGGATACGCACGTTATATCATCTGTGGCTTGTTATTATCTGTGGTCGATCATAGAGTGTGTTTTGGAGCGATTTGGCGGGAAAAATTTGTCGTTTTTCTGCAAAATTAATTATTAACATAATATACAAAACATAACATCACGCCCTTTATCCCCGAAGGCTTAGGCAGAGGTGTACCTCCACTCCAGTACACCCACATTTTGCCAGTTATGTTTAGGTCCCATATAATAGGGGGTGAGCCTGCCATCAACTGGGCACAAATCTAGACTCCATGGCTGCTATTGAGAAATAGCTGAAGGAAAAACTCAATAACACTTTGCCCGACCTAGAAATCGAACTCAAGACCTCATGCTCAGCAGTCGCGCTTGCAACCACTAGACCATGAGGCACTCTTAATTATTGTTGTACGAATAAATGTAAATTGATAGGTGTTACTGTATTTTTTGCAAATGCTAAGTTAAGCTAAGAAATTAAACAGTCGAAAGAACTTTGTTGAGAAAACATGTTTATGTAAATTCTCTCCAAATAATATTTCTTGAACAAACACTTTACCAAAAATCTTAACATGTCTTTCCCTAACAAGTAGGTATTTACCATCGTATATGTATGTAACTGTGTAATTTGGGTCACACGAAATTAATTATTTGTAACCGAGCTTTGGTATTTGAGCTTTGTATTTCAATTTCGTCACTCGTTAGGTAGTCACTGGCCCAAAAAGTCTGACAACCAGTCTTACCAAGGGGTATCGTATTACCCAGTACTAACTGAGTTGTGGAGGTCCGATAGGCAGCCGCTCCATGTAAAATACTGGTATTCAGCTGCATCCGGTTAGACTGGAAGCTGACCCCAACATAGTTGGGAAAAGGCTAGGCAGATGATGATGATTTCAATTTCGTCACTCCATGTAAAATACTGGTATTCGGCTGCATCAGGTTAGACTGGAAGCCGATCCCAACATGGTTGAGAAAAGGCAAGGTAGAAAGATTTTTTCATGTCTTTCATTTTCCATTAACCCCTACGTACCAGCCTAATATATTTTCTAAACAATAAACAATTCCGTTCAACCTACCCTACTTCACTAAGATCTTGCATGCTCAATTTGTGTGTCAACACATGTTTTTAACAAATAAATTATCTTTATCTTCTTCTCCTTTCGCAGAGACTCAACAACAAGAACTAAAGAAGAGCGATCTTGGCGCTGGTGGCAAGACGCAGGGCTCCGGGCCCTCAACCGACGCAGGCGCGACGTCCGAGAGACCACCAAGTACATTGAGACAGCCCTGGTCATAGACAAGGCGATGTTTGACAGGAGGAATGGCAGCACCAGGTCGGAGGTCGTCCATGATGCTATACAAGTGGCTAATATTGCTGATCTGGTGAGTAGCTAGCTTGACTTTAAAGCGTTTTCTGTAGAAAGAGCAGAAAATTAACTAATTTTTAGATAATACCTTTCTGAAGTGCATGTTATACAAAACATAATGTAAAGTATTGGTTACATGAAGTTTTTGGTTCCCTGGTTGCCTTTGTTAGTGTTCCTATATCTTCCTGTGTTAAATAGAGTCATAGCCAATGCCGTTTTTATTTGATAAAGACATAAACGAAAATAATGAATATACAAATTTCCTTTAAAATAACTGAACACATTAATATTATCTACTTCAAATCAGTCATTGCATGTAAAACACTGATATGTAATTAGATGCATTGGGTTGCACTGGAGGCCGACCTCAACTTATTTGGAAAAGGCTAGTCAGATGATGATGAGGCATATTACTTACTCGGACTACCTAACAAAACAGTATTGTTAGTAAAATTCGACCTAAATACTCCGCCCAACAGTCAATACAAACATTTAATGCCTACTTAAAAAAGTAACCAACTTTTTATGAAGCACAAGTAATCATGCCTACATCCTAAGTTTACTACTAACCCGTAATAACGAACCGTACTCAGTCCATACAAAAATAAACTAAACAATGTCCTAACAAAAATTTTCGGAGCAACGGAACCTAATTACAGCTACAGAACAATAAAAACCGTGGGTCCCGACATATGTCATGAAGCGCGCGACTACGCGTGACATATGTCACAGAAGGGTAAAACAAATTATGATCTGCGCTCTAGTATTCTGGAGATGGACCTGACAGCAAACACTCGAGGATTAGATCCCCTTTTTTTGGATGAAGTGTACGTTTTTGATGAAGATGTATTATTTTCATGATAGTGTCTGTTTTAGACCTATTTTTCTTGTTGAAAAGATAATAAATTGTTTTATGGCTGCCTGGTTTTCGTTTTCATATAAAAAATGCCTTTTAAAGTAAAATAATAAGGTGTTTTTCTGACGTAAAATATTGATAAAATTACGTTATGTAAGTACTAGCGTTGGTCCGCGGCTTCGCCCAACGTATAGCAGGATAAAAATATCGGTGTGCTGAATTTCATGTAAATTCCTTCAGCCGTTTTCGCCAATACGGCTGAAGGAATTAAGATCAATAAATGACCTTTAACAGACAGGCAGACAGACCTACTTCCACATTCAAAATATTAAAATAAGAAAAAGCCATTTACATTGAAACACAAAAATACCCCTTTTCAATTAGCAACCAGGAAGATAGCAACCCCTAATACACCATGTTCCATTTACTATTTATTGATCTTAATTCTCTCAGCCGTTTTCGCCAAAACGGTTGAGTAAATTATGATCAATAAATGATCTTTAACAGACAGGCAGACACAGCTACTTCCACATTCAAAATATTAAAATAAGAAAAAGTTATTTACATTGAAACACAAAAATAACCCTTTTCAATTAGCAACCAGGAAGATACCAACCCCTGATACAGCATGTTCCATTTATCTCATCATTTAAATTAAATGCAAACGACTAAGTACTTAGAATTTACCCTATCTATTTACAATTAACAAACCAACCGAAAGAGTCATTTCGACTAAGCGTTGCTTTCAGTAATCTTCTTCATCAATCAAATCAACAGATCCCATTTATTTTGAAACATCCTGTTGAAAGTTTAATATTAAAATTGAATTTGTAACGGATAAACCTCCGTATTATTTGTTGATTATTCTTTAGAAGTCGGTGTTCCGTGTATTTTATTGGATGATACTTTTAGGTTGTAAATTGTGGTAATTTAATGTAACTGAATTACAAATGAGGCAGCTATAATCAGACAATCAACAATTGAATGGGGTGTAGTATATTTTTTTTAATTTTGAAGTTATTGCTAAATTATCTACTTGCAGAATAGCTGCAAGTTTTACGCCACACGGACCCATCGCAAAAATGACGCCCTATAACCTATTCAAAACGCGTAGCATGACCACCGTAGAAACGGGTTTTGTCAAAGAAAGAGTTGAGAAAATGGCAGATCAACATAAGACTTCTGTCGATTCTTCCTTCGACAAAACCCGTTTCTACAGTGGTCATGCCACGCGTGCAGGAGATGAGTTTTTAAAAATTATTTCTATTAAGAACTCTGACGCACCAGTACTCTTAGACCCAGGGGCTTAGACAGTTATAGACTAAGGTACCTAGATAACGCAAAAGCCGGCAACGCGAAGTAGGTGTACTTCGCGTTCCCGGCTTAAGCATTTTATGCTTAACGTGGCTTCTGTTGCAGCATGCTAATTTGTTTAAAACAGCAACGTTACAACGTTAGAACTCAGGAATTTAACTCTAGACATTTAAAGAACAAAAAGGTAGTCTATTTTATAAGTAATTTGTTTGTATAGTAACTAAATAGTGCTTAGGACGTCATAGTAGATAGTCAAAATATGGCACGGTTGGTTTTCATACGGATCGTTATACTTGCGTTATCTAGATATATCTATATCTGTGGTTTATTCTGTAAATTTTCTGTCAGTAAGTGAATGAATAATTATTTATTCAAGAAGTAGATAAATCATGTCCTAGAACCAAACATTCGAAGACATATGACATCTACCAACCCGCACTAGGCCCGCGTGTGGATTATAGCCCATTCCCTCTCATATAGAGGAGGCCTGTGTCCCAGCAGTGGGAACATTACAGGCTGATAATGCAGATTAATCAGAGGATTGGATACTAAACTTACAATATTACCTAATCATAAGTTCTTCACAAAATCCGGGCCATATAAAGCAAGCCCGAGTAAAAAAACTCTTCGACGCGAACTTTGATAAGTCTGTAAAAAGAATTATATTCATACTGTAAAACCGAGATGATAATAATATCCGAAAAACGTTGCGTAAAAGTCGAAAAGTTTCAATCATATTCAGCGGGGCCCGTAACTAATCTCATTAAAACTTCCTTCGAAATAAGTAATGTCTGTCCAAAATTCAATTTTTGAGTTAATCAAAACGTTTTGGCTGCCTCGTTGGTCCAGGGGAAAGCGCGACTGCTAAGTGGGTATGAGGTTCTGAGTTCGATTTTCAGGTCGGGCAAAGTGTTATTGAGTTTTTCCATCAGGAATACGAACTCTGTATTTGTGCCAATCGATGTTGATGGCAATACAAGCAAGTGAGATTTGTGAGCAAGAGGTGCTGGGTTCGATTCCCGGGTCGGGCAAAGTGCTGTTGGATTTTTCCATCAGGAATTTCTCAGGAGCAGCCACGGCGTCTGAATTTGTGTCATATTGATGGCAATAGGCTCGCCCCTTAATACACGGGACTTAAACATAGCTGGCGTAATGTGGACGTACTATTCGGTACACCTCTGCCTAAGCTTTCGGGAACTACAGGCATGATATTATGTTGCAAAACGTTTTGCTAGATTATAATAGCGTGTTCCGGCTTTAAAACAGAGCTGAACAGCCAATTTTGTGCTTAACGAAGGTTTCCCCTACATATAGGAGCGCTAGTTTTTGAAAGAGCATCGTTCGGGGAACAGATGGACGAAAAATTTAGTATGTAAAAATGGTTGTTACGAAGTTTATGGCTTTTTTGTGGAGTTCGGGTAGTGGGCTTTTTGGGAAAGAATGAACTTTAATATAGAGGCTATTGTTAGAGAGTAAATGTGTATTGTGCATAATTATTTCTAGAACAGTTTGCCATTATTTTGTATTAATAAATCTTTGACACATTAACTGCCTCGATAGTCTATTGGTCGCAACCATGACTGCTGAGTTTGGGATCTTGTGTTTGATTCCCAGATCAGGCAAAGAATTATTGTCAAACACTGTATTAAGCTTTCACAGTTTACAACTAATATTATACTGTCAGTTACGGAATAACGCGTACGCTTACTTGCGAATATCGGGAGCTCAAAATAATGAACAATCACAGAAGATATCCCGTAAGTGACAGTATAAGTAAATAATTATTATGTTCTACCATCAGACAGTTTTCAGTAGGAGCCTAACCCTTCGGTGATTACAGAGGTGGTGTTAAAAATAAGCAGCACTAAGTTTCCAGCTCGTAAGGGAGAAACTATACCCAGTAACCCCAGCTCTTACTTCCAAAGCTGACCTCCACTTCTCTAACAACTCTTTTTCATTTCCAGTACTTCCGTACCCTGAACACCAGGGTATCCCTGGTCTACATCGAGTCTTGGCAGAGCGCAGACCAGGCGGACATTGACAGGAAGCAGGACATCACACGGGCCATCCACAAGTTCAGTGACTACACCGCCAGGAAGCTGTTCAAAATTGAGAAGGATACTACGCAGCTGCTAACGTAAGTTCAACCGAAGTAGATGATGTTAAGCAGTAGCGAAGGGTCAATTTTTGTAAGAAGTAAGTCGGAGTACTGACTGTGCCATTTTTCAAAGGGAATCCGGTCGGAATCGAGTTATATGGAACCTTCGCCACTGATGCTAAGTAGCATTGAGATTGATTTGTGTCTGGGTAAAGTGATATCAAGTCTGCTAACGTAGATAGGACGAGGTTACGAGTAACTATCAAGATAAAATGAGAAGATCTGTTGTGAAGCATAAGCAAGAAATAAGCAGAAAACAGTAAAACAGAGTTTATGTTCATCTTTCTGGGAATAATCGTCGTAAATCATATAAAAAACGTAATATTTAAAACTTTAAGGAAATTTTAATCCAGAAACAAATCTAACTCAGATTTAAATCCACCATCTTTTAAAACATAATCTCATAAGCCGCTAGATCTTGTTTCAACATTCAGAAACAACCTCGGATAAACACAGAACGATAACAGTCCTTACATTGCATTTTATGAAAGCGTCCTTCCTCGCCTGCATTTTGTACCGCAATACAAATATCTCGCAAGAGACGTTTCAACAGCGAGGCTGCACAAATCTGCTTACAACACCCTTTTCACTTTGAACGAACGAAATTGCTAGATAGACAGTTGCCAGTGCGCTAAACAGCTCGAAAATGAATCTCGAAAGCGAACCGAGGTCGAGAATTAATTCGAGCGATAAACGAATCGGACGAAAAGCGTTACAGCGGGCATGTTTTCTCACTTTGAACTTTAATGTCCTAGTTTTTGGGTTAACATTCGCGTGGTCTTGCGACCCGCGAAATATCATCGGGTATTATCGCTCTAATTTTACAAATTACAGCAAATCCGCGGTAATGTTTCCGACAGGCGGTATCCTGTCATAATTTAGGATGTCAGCTGCAGATACACTCGTCGATATCCTCGCAGCGACAGTGTCTCCGATTCGATTTGGGGGTGTATTCCTGGATTTGTCGTGTGAATGATTGATGTCTATCAAATATTTACGATATCTGTAGCCTAAAATGGCTGCGATCCTTCGGGAAAGAATGCCGCCAACGGATTGACAGTCGAACAATGCGGTCTTGGCATTTATTGCCCGTTTTTTTTTGGGATATCACTGAATCTACATATTCATTTTGTGTCGATGTAAGCTTTCAGGAATCTGGCCAAGTACGAGTAGATCGATGACGTGGCATGACGTAACACAACTATGAGCTTTGTGTTCGTATTCTTGTAATACTTTTGTATTTCTTTGTTCAGTGAACCGTTGAAATATATTTATGATACGGTATTAAGTGTTATTATAGGGATAGCCATCACTTAGTTGGTAGGAGTCTGACATGCCAGTCCGCGTATTTCCGAATAAAGATATTTAAGTAGATAACTACAAGTTTTTTTATTAAAGCATTTTTATTTCAAATTTTTTGTACAAGTTGTCTTTTTTGAAACTATGGCCTCATTTTCACCTGAGATCCTATAACTCCGTGAAGTTTATGATCCTCGCCAGGTTAACCTCACATATACCTACTTGTATAAAGAACCTCAATCACACAAACTAAATCAATGTTATTAATTTATGTATTTCCCGGGTCCAACTCAAACACGACTAACGCAATAACAGTTCGCAGTAAAATTAAATAGTCTGACCGCCGAGCCTTTCGCTCCGGGGCATAGACAAACAGGAATTTTATCTAATTTCCAACGTCTCTTTATATATGGAGGCGGCTGTTTCTATGTAAACTAATTGGGTTCTCTATGGTTCTAAATGAAGAGATGTGTTCGAAAGAGGTCGCGTTGGTTGTGGTATTTGTAGTTTAATACGATTTTGTTCGTATTTGTAATTGTACGAGTACACTAAGTTAATAAGTCAACATATTTATTGGGCTGAACAAAGCTTTTTTTAAGATTACTTTACTTCGATTAATTAGTGCCAAACAAAAACTAGAATCAACCATCTAGACAATGACCTGGGAATCGTCAAATACTTTCAGATGTTCCAAGTCTATATGCTAGTAGATAATTTATTACCATCACAAGTACGATTGTTTACTACTGCTACTTCCAATTGCCTACATATTTTTAATTTAAATAGAGTACATAGTATTTTTGGTTTACATGGATAGTACAGCATCAGTACTTACTGGGTTGTGGAGGTCAGACAGGCAATCGCTCTATGAAAAATACAGGGGTTCACCTGCATCTGGTTGGACTCGAAGCTGATCCCAACATAGTTGGGAAAAGGCGAGGCAGATAATGATAGTACAGCGTCAATTTCGTTCCTCTTGTAGCGGCACTAGAAAGAGTACTACAGCAACAGAACAAAAAGTACTACAGCGCCATCTATGACACAGATGATGGATTAAACATCGAAATACATCTGAATCCTACATCACGCATGTAAAGTTATCTGCGACTTAAGTCTTTAAAGGAAAACCCGAAACTTTCGGACAGTAGCCCACCAGACACAATACCCGTCTGGTCGGAGGATCCTCCCTTTTCTATGGGGGATGAAGAACTTTACACCCTGTTCTCCAAACCCCCAAACTCTATTTTAAGACACTTCATAAAGTCTTAGTGCTAACAGAATCTCTAAATGTTTCATTTCCTGACCTTGAGTACAATTTAACACGCACATTAATAATGCACGCCACATAACTAGGCTCAAAAATCTAAGTGATTGGTTTCCGAAGCTCGTTTCCAACGTGCTTCGAATACCTGCTACAATTGCCAGGGTTTTATGACTGGCACCCGGGCATGGCACCCTCACAGGTTGATTAGATAGTTATAAAAAGTAGGCAGTTTTATGCCTGTGCGGTAGGCTGGATTTATGGCTATTTCTACAAAAGTTCCGAGAGGCTTTAGTATCTTATTATGAGTGTGTTTCTTTAATTAGTACTTGGTATTGTCGTTTCCTTTTTTTAGGGCTTTGTTAATGATGATTTGGGTTGTTTTACGGTCTCTTACCAAACGTAAGTTTTTAGAGTATTGGAAGGCCAAATATTTGGGCATTGTGTATTGTTTGTGCATTTAGTATTGCATTATGCTAATTGCATTACCAGAAACAATTGGTAAGGGTTTATAAGCTACTGAAGACGAAAACTGCAATTCCACCACAGTAAATTTATTCTCAGTATAATTTAGGACCTATAATTTACCTATTTTGGCACAAATGGCTGAAATAACATTATGGACTAGATTTGAAACATTTTAAATTACAGAGATTAGTTTTCTGGACCCTGATCTTACACTCACAGCTCAAAAGACACAATTAAAAACCGAAACAAAACAATAAGTACCAATTTAAAAATCAATCAAACCAATCCACAAACATCGAGTTCTTTTTTCTAATTATCTCTTAACGTCTGTTACAAAAGGACCCAAGATGGCGGCGGTGACGTCAGCGCTATCGCTTGTTGGCGAAGTAATTCAACTATAATTTCCGATATCCGAGTCGAATCGGTTCCCGAAGCGTGGCTGCTCTTTGAGCGTCGAGTGTACCTTTGAAAGTTGCGTCGCTAGTACTCCACGGGTGGAAACATACAGGGACAGGAACGTGGCGTGCTCGACTGAATGTTTCCAACCAGTGTTGCACTTTTTTATTTTATTTTTCGAGTCGCGTGTAAGTTCGATTCTAGTGTGATGTTGTGAGGTAGATTGGACAGAAGTTTTCTGGATTTTTGTCAGTTTCTGTAGAGACCGCATTTTATAAGGACTTTTTGTTTAGCAGGCTGACTTAAGCTCCTCGATAAAGATAAACAGATTTCATTAAGCGTTCATGCTTAAACGTACAATGAGAGAGAATGAATGAAACGACAACATAGAGGTACTCGAAGGTGTCACCATTAAAAATTTCTTACTAATATTGTTGTGTTTCACTGTTCTGGGGACAATGGTTATGAAGTAAATCGAAATAAAGTACCAGCTTGGGTTCTTGCTCACTATCTACACTCATAAATCAGGAGTGTTACCATTGGGCTTCGGTGAAAAACGGTGTTTTTTAGAACTCGAAACTTTAAAATTGAAATACACCACAGAAATATGTTTTAAAATTGGTTTATTTGACTGATCGTTTTATGCCATTTATGTTTGAATGCCCATACCATGGATATTAAGAGCATTTTTCTGTGTTTTATTTCAATTTAAAGTTATCCTCTATAAAACACTCACAGTTCTACATGCCCACCACAATATCCTATTACTCTTCTATCAGGCACGGTTATTGTCCCTGATCAGTATGTTTCAAAAAGTAATATTTCCACAAGTTTGACGTTATCGCGTCTCGTTACGAAGTTTGTCAAATTCGCGTTCGATCAGAAACTCGATAAGCGATTACGAATACTTTCCAAATGATAACTTCTGTCTATTTTTCTCAGAAATTTTATTAGTTATCGTTTCGTTACACGGGTTTGGTTCTATTCCTATTTTAGCCTAATGTTTTCAACTTCGACATCGTGAAATAAAGGAGAATCGGAGGTAAAGTAATCATTCAGGACAAAATAATTCTTGTCAGATAAACAAAATTTGGGAAAATCGCCTCATTGGTACAGTGGTCGCAAGCGCTTCTACTGAACATGAGTTCTTGGGTACGATTACTAAGTCGGGCAAATTGTTACTAGGTTTTTCCATCAGGAATGGCTCCGTAGCAGTCCGAAATCTAGTTTTATACCAAGCTGATGGCAATAGGCGCGCTCCCTATTGCATTGGACTTTAACACAACTGGCAAAATGTGGGTTTACTATAGTTACACCTCTGCCTAACCCCTTGGGGATTGCGTTAAGTCATTTACGTGACGTTCTGTCCAGAGAACCGAGAGAGTTGTCGGAATAGCTCACAGAATAAGTAAGCTGAAGTGCCAATGGGCCGGCCATATTAGCCATAGAACCGATGACCAATAGGGTAGACGTGTTCTTGAGCGGAGACTGCGAAAGCGGCAAGCGTAAGGTGGGACGCCCTCGGGCACGATGGACCGACGATCTTTGCACGGTGGCTGGTAACAACTGGATGAGAGTTGCCGAAAATCGAGTTAAGTGTGATTGAAAAGGCCTATGTCTAGCAGTGGACTGCTGAAGGCTGATGATGATGATGTCATACCTATGTTCTTGTCACAAAGATGAAAATCGCATAAAATTGTCTAGTTTCACGAAACCGGCATACAAAATACGACGTTCCTCTAGTCAAAGTGCAACAGAACAAACTCTCTACCGTCATGTTTTAATTGTCTTTTCGAAAGGCAGAGTTCATGTTACACAAGTTGCAAGTTAAATAAGGGTTCGCGTACTAGTTTAAATTTACATACTTTTATCTTGTAACTACACTCTCCTGCAAAACATCTCTGTTCAAAGTAACTAGAATATTATAAAGTAAGGATCTACATACGCTTCCATATGTCCTAAATAACATATGCCCGTTTACGTAGTATATACGCTCCGTCTACGTAGAATTTACGTCTGTATACGTAGGACGCTTCAACTTTGTGTACTTGAATCTCAACTGCGATGAATCTTTGCATGATTAGTTGCACATACGTCTTTGTGGAGTGCGCTCAAAGTTCTTTACTTGAAACCTGTTTAATTTCATGTTTAAAGTTTGAGTTACGGTTCTGCGATTGTTCCGGTTTTCCTTTAGATGATATTTTGTAGATTTGAACAAAAGTCGGGTTTGTTTAAAATTATGCTTATAAGTAGTAACTTTGATCTAGGATAAGAATATCAATAATGATGAATCTTATTTTATTATTAGATCTATCCCACGGCGTCGCCTGCATGCAGTGCATAATCCACAAGAACGTACCAAATACCGTTATAAAAGTATTTTATGTCCTAACACAGTTCATGGTATGATCCATGTGTCCATCCAAATTCGTTCAACCGTGTAAGCGTGATATGTCAGCAGACGGAGAGGCAGACCTAGTTGAGGATACGGATATACAAATGGTTACCGCGTACTCAGTACACCATCCCCCCCCCCCCCGCCCACATAGAAATATTTCATACGAAATAAAAAAAAAATCTGCTGAAAAATTCTTCTAATTCTTATTTCTTAGGCCTAGCGCGCACTGCCTTGTGGTGGAACGCGGTGCATTGACGTGGCCGCGCATTGCGGCGATAAAAAACGCACGTTTTGTCATTCGAACTCCACCACTGTGGTGCACACACGTCATCGGTATGGAGTACAAGAGTCACTATCTGCGTATATTTATTATTGCGTAAAAAAGGGTACCCAAACGGTATTGGGTGCATCCCTTAACGGCCTATGAAGGGCTTCTTTTTCATAAGATATAACGATCTACAAATTTTCAGCCCGAGGCCTACGATTACTTTACCGCAAGCGTTTATTTCACCGCAGTGTGCGCACTTCTATGACACTTCGTACTTCACAAGACATGCGTTAAAAAAACACAAGGCAGTGCGCGCTAGGCCTTACTTAATTTTTTGAGGGTCGGTGTCCCTTTCACCTTGTATCTGTATGAATAAGTCCTGCAGGTATCATGACATCAAAACAATCAGTCCGACCTTAAGTATATCACATCACTAATGCTTAATTAAAAATAAACGCATTTTCACACACAAAGGGCATTATTGCCAGACTGGGGCCTCTAAAACAATTAGCTAGGTCTGTTAGGCCATAAAAATTATAATAATCAAGCGTTTCAGGCCATTATACCGTTATAAGGATTAAGGCCAGGCCATATGTGCGTATATTGTCCTTTTTAGTAAATAAATTATGAGGCAGCGAGGTTCAGAATGAATTCAGATGTTTTAATAATTGGCGGGTAATTATAAATAAATGAGGTGATAATTATAGGACATAAATTAATGGGAAAATGGAGTGCGGTTTGTTTTAATCAACGGGTTGTAGAATACGAGAGAACTGTAGGGTGAGCTTCCATTGTTAGAACATTATTATTGCTACGTAAATAACATAACATCACGCTTGTAATCCCCGAAGGGTTAGGCAGAGGTGTACCTAATAGTACACTAACATTTCGCCAGATATGATTTAAGTCGCATGTAATAGGGTCGAGTCTATTACTATCAACCGGGCACAAATCTAGACCATGGAGTCTACTGCTACTGAGAAATGTCTGACGGACAATCTTAATAACACTTTGCCCGACGATTCCCGGGAATCTAACTCAGGACCAGGAGGTTGCTAATTCATCATCTGGCTAGCCTTTTCCCAACTATATTGGGGTCGGCTTCCAGTCTAACCGGATGCAGCTGAATACCAGTATTTTACATGGAGCGACTGCCTATCTGACCTCCACAACCCAGTTAGTACTGGGTAATACGATACCCCTTGGTAACACTGGTTGTCAGACTTTTTGGGCCACTGACATACCTAACGACTGTAAAAGATCTACAAATGACACCCGGGACCAACGGCTTAACGTGCTTTCTAAGGCACGGAGGAAACTCGGTATGTAATAGGTGGTCACCCATCCACAGACCAACCTAGGCAAGCACGGCTTAACCTAAAGATCGATCCGAGCGGCTGTTATTATTTAGCCACGAGCTCAGGAGGTTGCTAATTAAATGTAAATAAAATCAGGATAGATGATTTAAAATGTATCTCCATAATACCTTGTTATGTACTTACAGAACCACACTTACTGTTGTGACTGAGATAGACACTGCTCTTTAACAGTATTCGAAAATCAAACGAGTACAATATCTTATCGCTATTAACGATACCTTTCAGACAACCTCTGAATAGAATGAACGAATTGTAAAAGTATTTCAAACTTAAAATGCCGTATAATCAAAAATTCTTGTTTCAGCTTTTGAATTTACCCAGATGCAAATCAATATTCATGTTTCATTTTACATAAAAGTATGTTAAAAATCTTTCACACTTTAAAAACACCCTGTATACACGACCACAAAAAAAACTTTATCAAGCCGCCATGTTAATTCGTGACGTCACTTGCAGTGGGCTGACGTTCCCCGGAGGCGAGTCCGGGATATCTGTCCCGGACACGCTGTGCACGCCCAAGTCCGTGGGCATATCCGTGGACACCAACACTTACGAGCCACATCTACTCGCCGGGACCATGGCGCATATGATTGGACATAATATTGGTGAGTTTTTAGCTTTGAATTTCTTACCCTACTCTTGTTTCCTGTATCGCGGTTGCTCTTACAAATATTTAAACTCACATACACAAACAGCCAGACCCGGAACCTGTAGATCATACAAATATTTGTTCCGTGGGGGGATCGAACCCGCGACACACAGCACAGCAGCCGACCGCTCAGCCACTGCGCCAACTGTGCCGTCTTGCTGCAAACTGCAAAGAAGGGATTGTTATTGTTAAGCTTGTGTTGGTTCCCTCGTTTTTCTCTTTACAGTTCTCTTTTTCTAAGTAGTAAGGACAATCCTTTAAAAATTAGTCAAGCACATGGAAGGGAATGTTTTTATATTGTTTTTGGGCTAATATCATAAACTCGAAAATCATTAAAGTGCAGCTTAGTACCGTAAATGCTGTTCAGGGGAAATTAGCAAATACTGTTCTTTGTACTTTTGTAATAACAAGGACTTGCTAGAAAGTAGTAACATAGACAATGTGTAGTTTTGGAGAATAAAAGTTTGTACCTATTATTTTCCGAGAAAAATTCTACTTCTTTCTCTCAAATGTTGACAAAATCATTCGTCTGGAAAACTTCAGTTGACATTGTTAGAAACGTTTTCCTTGTTCGATGCAATCGCAGTGTGTGTGAAATCGACAACAATAAAATGGCTGGCAAAACTTTTGTCACTACAGTTTGCATCAAAATAACTCGCTATTACATCTGTTTCTACAATGACATGTATGGAATCGTATAAAGTTCTTAGATAGATAACATAATAACCATTTCAGTAGTCTAAACGTAAAAGACCCGGGTCCGCCAGAGACCATCACGGGGTGAAGTAAGACCGAGCCTATATATTTTACGACAGGCAACCAACACGAGGGGCATTACAACTACTTTTTACCAACCTTTACATGTCTTTATAATAGATAGCTAGTATTCAATAAAAATCGTTATATTATTACAACTACAATATAACAATAGATTGGCTTTTATTCTTGTTTAATTTGCTACCCATATAGAATAGAACAGAAGACATTTATTTCAGACGTAGTCCATATACTGTTAGTAACACAAACACACACATAGAAACATATAACATACACATAACACACACACATATAGGTACTAAGCAATTTCTTGACCACTCTAAATTAATCACCCATTCTCCCCAGGAATGGGCCACGACGACGGCCGCGAGCAATGCTTCTGCAGAGATTGGCACGGCTGCATCATGGCGCAGTCCATCGTGGGGTCGGACAACGTGCAGCCCTACAAATTCTCCGACTGCTCCAAGAACGACTACATCAATGAGCTTCGAGTCGGCCAGGGACTGTGCTTGCTCAATAAACCTAATGAGGTAGGTTTAATCTTTACTAAGGCGTGCTAATCACTTCGGGTCGGTGTGCTTCGGTTCAGCTGAGCAGTAAAATCGAATAATATGCAGTTGTCGAACGCTGTTTGCCGATTGACACGATCCAAAGCCAAAAGCCAAATATTATGTACTAGCTAGTACATAATATTTGGCTTTTTTGGTTGCCCGCGACTTCGTTCGCGTGGAAATTTTGATATGTGTGTGAGAGAAAAAAAGGAGCCTATTTGTTATTTCAAACTACAATAATCTATATCTGTGCCAAATTTCATCCAAATCCGTTTAGCCGTTCTGGCGTGATTGAGTTATAAACATCTAACCAAAGTTATCATTTGTAGTAAGTAGTAAGATAGTTCTGCGGCTGGACTTTGTTGTTAAACAAATTCTGCCAAATCGCATTTTCCGTCCGGACTAAGCGTGTAGTATATAAGTATACCCGTTATGACATATGTAAGAAAATAATTAAATCGACTTAAATCTTTTAGGTGTTCAGTTTAGACTTGTCTTAGGCATTTTTAGACAGTTCTGAAAGGGTAGATTCAAATTAAATTCAAATAATCTATTATGGATCGTAGGTTCATAAGATGTTAGATAACTACTACATTGATTCACTCTTTCCATATTGAGACAATGAACAGATTTTGTAGTTTCTACCTTACTCCACGGAGAAAAGGTTTGATTTTATGTAACTAGGTGAACGTATAGACTGTAACAATGACTTTATTAACATGACATGAGTTGAGCGTAAGCCATTTTACCAGCCCAACAACCTTGTTATGTTCAGTCATAACTTACATCAAAATAGGGTAGCTCTATCTGTTTTCTGACTACCATAAACATGAGGATATAGCTGAATTTTATTTACAAACCGAACAGGTTTATTCGTGCCATAAATTTTGTCATATTTAAACGATAACATGCAAACTTACAAATTAACATATTCCATTTATTTATGTTTATTTATACAACATTACATGAACTATTCGTAATACCTTGAAAATACAAAACCACTAAAATATGTTACACAGAAATTATGTTTATTTATCAAACGACCGCTGCAACAGCTGGTGTGGTGGTTTTACTGGTAAAATAGAAAATATCCACATTTAAGCTGAAATCAATAATTTTATTTGGTAAACAGATTTCATTTTAACTACTGATTGTATAACTATCACACCAAACAACTCTAAACTTTCGCTAACATACAACATTGAATCTGATTAGAAACTCATTTCACAATTTCATTTCAAAATTAATCAAATTTAAGTCCTTCAACTTACCTATTTAAAGTTTAATTAACTTGGAATCGTAAAATCAAATCCAATCCAGTGAGATCTTCGAATGAAATCACTTTAATTCTCGATTAAAAACGTTGGGTTTCGTTGAAAGCGAAGTCGATGGACTCCGCCTGAAGAGAAGCGATGGCAAAACCTTATAATTTGCCAACTCATACATAGAACACAACGCACCACTGCGCACTGATTCGACGAAAGTTTAGTGTGGATGAGCTCGTCAACGCCACACCACTTCCGCGCAAGTTCATTCGAATTCAAAACAGATTTTCACGTTGAAAATTAATCAGAGGCTGTCGTATTGTTTGTCGTCACCCGCTAAGGCCCACTCCTTTAATAAAAGTTATGGTAATACGGGCTGCCCTCGCGCTCCGAATCATCTCTTCGTTTGCGAATATATAATAACAGGAACGTCAGCCAGGGTTTATTGGAATAAATTTGCATAGTCAGGAATGATAATGCCGAGCCTTGCTGCTCCCCTTCGATTTCTCACGTTTACATATTTATCGGAGGATGATTCTGAATGCCTTTATTTTCCTGTAGCTTCACGGTTGCTCATAGTAATGCGTGATTTGTTGTCTGTTGGTATTGGAAGTGGTTCTGATGTTGATGCTGTTATCTTCTTATCAGTTTTTGTATTACGTCACATGATTCGATTCTTATTGTACACAAACTTATCTCTTGCAATCTCCAAAGGATAGCTTAGAAATAGGATGGCCTTATTTGGTTTTCTACAGGGCTTTTTCAAAATAAAAGTTGAGTGATCATCAAGCAGAATCAAAGAAAATAATGCATTTTGTTTTGTGTCAGACACATTTTTGCAATAATGTCCGTTTAACAGAGAGCTCAAAAACTCGATATACTAAAGGATTCTTACGAATACTTCTTTTTACAAATAAGGTTCTTTGAGTATTGCCACCTTCGATTATTCTTTTCTTATATGGCAATCACATCCCTTCTCGTATAAGATAAATTCCTGTACTCCTTTACCAAATATACAAATCTCGATTCCCGATGTAAATTCAATACGTGTATGCTCACCACACCCTTTGGGTATTGTGGAATGTTTCTCTTGTAACTCTAATGCTTTTTTGACTGAATCTGACATGACGATCGTGTGTCGAACGATTGCTGTATCTTTTTATATTTTTGAGGTAAGATAAGCTTTTTGTTTTTGTTGGAATTTTAAGAAATATGAGTTTGTTCATTGGCTTAGCTGATAAAAGGTGATTTAATTATTTTAGATGGCTGATAAATATAGTCAAGACAAACGCAGCAATAGAAAGATGTATTAGGAGCAGCCACAATATATTGAATAAAGGAATAGAACAAGAAAGATTGCGCCTATTTGTTGCCTTAGAAGAATACTAATTTTAGAAAAAGCCTGCCAAAGTTAGATGTGTGTAGTGCTTCTTAAAAAGCTACCAGTCATTTTAAACTAAGCGGTACAGTCACGTCTAAAATTAAGGAAGCTCTGCACTTCAATATACCAGCTAACTTATAGAAATCTCTGCTCCTTCAGTTGGTGATACACCACCAATGCGGCAACGGTCGCCTGGACGAGGGCGAGGAGTGTGACTGCGGCACCATCACGGAGTGCCAGAACACCAACCCCTGCTGCGACCCCTTCACGTGCCGCCTCACCAAGGAGTCGCAGTGCGCGTCGGGGGAGTGCTGCGAGAGGTGTCAGGTAAGGATGAGTGAAGTAAATTGTCTTTATACCTTTGTAGGTATCTACAAACTAAAATGGAAGTAGTTGTAAAGAGGTACTCCATCAGTGATGCCATATTTGGGCTATGTGACCGTTATTAAATAAACCGTTTCCAAAATTGCGCCCCTGGTATGAATTTCAGGAGAACCTCTAAAAAAGATAACTTTGGTATCTTTCAGAAGTCGTGTAAAGTCGTCACACTCATCATTCTCTTTCCCTTGCCACACTCTCAAACAAAAACTATAGACATGGATAAATTTGAACTTCGCTCATAAGAAGCTAGCTATTATAGTGTTTTTTTTTTAAATTCAATAGTAATAATGATATTTACCTATTTAATTTTTACGTACAAAGTACATGCGATAATAGGCCTAATCTGTCTTCAGGCTAAATCCCAATTCGTAGTAGTAGCTCAATATGATTTACATGAACAGAATTTCTAAGTCTTAATAATGCATTCAAAGCACCGTCGCTTCACCTACGATAAGTCATGCGTTAATTAGGTACAAGTTTCTTCAAAGATACCTACGTGTTTTACCTGTTTGACTCCAACGTACTTTAAATTCTAGGTCTTAAAGTACAGCTCAAAGTTTCCTCAAAACAACTGGCACTTAGCACATTCAAATACAAGTCTTACAGTCGAGATACATTTGCATTTTGTTCACACAAATGTATTCTGGCAAATTTACAATGGTACGTCTGAATTTCATCAGTTTCCAAACTGATTAATGTTCCTCTCTATGTCATAACGTTGAATAATACAAAGTTAATGCCACATAAAGTTTTGGACAACTATGCTAATGCGACGCTCGGAACCGCAAAAAGAGTGATTTAGTTGGGAATTAGGGGTGGAGCATAATTATGTCTGTGTAGGTTACTGAAATGGTATTTGATGGGGAAGAGATATTTGGAAAGCTACATTGCTAAATCAGGGTGTGACTACAATTATTGATGTGGTTCGACTTTCATTTAGTTCAACATGGTCTAAGAACATAGACGCTTCGCCTGATCTGAAACGAACATAAAATAACATCACGCCTGTAATACCCGAAGGGTTAGGCAGAGGTGTACCTAATAGAACACCCACATTTCGCCAGTTATGTTTAAGGCCCATGTAATAAAGGGCGAACATAATGCCATCAACCGGGCACAAATCCATGTTCCGTGGCTGCTACTGATACATTTCTGATGGAAAAACCCAATAACACTTTGCCCGACCCGGAAGTCGAACCCAGGACCTGTTGCTCAATAGTCGCCCTGTGATCACTACCTATGCGAAACGTCTGCTCTCTCATACCTGTCATTTGTATGTATGGTACCTACGTAATAAAGAGCATTCTATCTATCTCCACAGCTAAAACCTCGCGGTGTGACCTGCCGGGACGCCACGAACGAATGTGACCTTGAAGAGACGTGCACGGGAATGTCCGGCCTATGTCCCCCAGACGCCCATCGGAAGAACGGGGATCCCTGTGAGGAAAGCAAGGGGTACTGCTTCGCGGGGCAGTGCCCCACGCTGTCGCTGCAGTGCGAGAGCATCTGGGGGCAGGGCACGATAGGGGCCGACAAGGAATGCTTTGATCAGTTCAACTCGAAGGGAGCTGTCACGGGCCATTGCGGGAAGGATGACAACGGCCATTTTATTAAGTGTGAGACTGAGTGAGTACTGTTTTGGCTTATTATTTTGTTAATCAAACGAAATGGCCTGCACAAATGACCGTAGAAAATACAATACACGGGCATTTAATTGACATATTTATCGAGCTTTACAAAGTAATTAACACACTAGTATCAGAGATCGAGTACTTTTCAGAGGACATTTTTTGTTGGAACTCGATGTGCCCTTTTTAAAAATGTATGTTTTAATAAACATCTTAGGGTTAAGGAGATTTCAAATTCAATCTGTTAAAATAGAGTAATATAATACAGTGAATACTGTCACCTTCATCAGGAATGTTCGCTGCGGCTCTCTACAGTGCCAGCAAGGGAACCGCTACCCCATAGTGACCGGCATGGACGAGTATTACACCAGGACCGTCATCAGTATCAAGGGTAACGAGTATGAATGCAAGTGAGTATATTATCAAAATCTATTATTTTAAAGGGAATTTGTCTTTAAGAAGTTTTCAATAAACCTTGGCTAACTAACTAAAAATCCAATTTGAACTAGTTTACAAATCGCATGGTACTAACTGTTCATTGATTAATCGACATAATAGTTAGGTTCTAAAATATTTGATACTCATGTCAAATTATTTAATTCTTAATTTAACAAAAGATTTACTTTTATCGAGGATTTAACATAAGCAGGAGGCCTTTAGGGCCAGGTTTTAAGCATATTTGTTTTACTGGCATACCAACATTGCACTTAGGTCTAACGTCATCATTCAGTGTTAAGAAATAGATCTTTTACTAGTACTAGACTTTTTATCAGGCTGATTTTTAAAACAAACATAGATTACTAAAACCTTCTAACCCTCGCCTCCTCACAATTCCAGAGCCACAACAGGTCTTCCAAAGCACTCGGAGATCGCTCCTCTGGGGCTCGTGCGCGACGGCACGCCCTGCGGAGACAACCTGGTGTGCGTGAACCAGACATGCACGTCCATCTTCCCGTACATCGACCACACCAAGTGCCCAACCGACCATAATAACAACGAGTGCTCTGGGAAAGGGGTAAGTACAGTTTGAAATGTTTCTGTTTTTTTTGTGAGAACGGGCGATTACACGTACTATGAAAACCGTCCTTACTGCTGCAACATAAGGTGCTGTCAAAATGACACTGTTATCATGGACTTACTGTACTGGACGTGGATTTTATAATTTTGGGTAATTTCTTTGGAGTACGAAGCTCTATTTAGACTTATTGTGAACGTGGACGATGTAAAAGGAATGTCTGAGGATCGTGGCGTTCTGTAGTTTAATGTATGTTTTTGTTCACAAATACGATCTTTAGAAGTTGAATTCTGAAGTAGTAGCAATACATGTGGCGGAAAATAGAGTAAATTCAAATGAACAGAACATAATACTAGTTTGACGATGGACACGGGGCGCTTTGACGTGTAAAAGAGAATGGCATATACTTAGATGTCAGGTTAGATTACTACACTAAATAAATAAATAAAGGCTGAAAGTAGAAACTTGATTTCGTTAAAAGATATAAAGATCTGACGATGATAGCTACCTTTTATCTTCAAATGAATAGTAGTTCCGTATTTGAAACTGTGAAACAACACCTCAACATACCTACTTTCCTATTTAAAACATTCGTAAAAACCTAATGTGTAATCTGCTACATTCGTAAACGTGAACATATCATAACTAAACGTATAAAACCTAACTGCGCGGCGGCGAAGCAAAAATTGAATAACACGCCACCCGAGGCACCACTCAAACTATTAAAAAGTAACTCCACGAGTCCCACGTACATATAAAAATATGTAGGTATTATGGCAGACACGTCGTGTGTGACTGTGTGTCGTCTAGGTTCTTCGTCTTTTCTCGTATTTGCAAAAACTATTAGAGAACAACTCGTATCTGAAACACTATTAGCCTAACCTGGTGTCAGAGTTTTTATGCCGCCCATGGGCCTCTGATTTGGCTTTACATGCCGTCGAGAAATATCTCTCAGGCATACTGGTTGGTTAATATCCTCACGATGTTTTCTTCACCGAAGCAAATGATGATTATATAATAATCGAATTCGAGACCTATGACTGAGCAGTACGAACCGCAGTATGAGCAGCACCACTAGGCTGTCACTGAAAACTATCAGCTTAAACGTTCCCACTGCTGGGACACAAGCTTCCTCTCGGAATGAGAGAGAGTGGGCCGTAATTCACCACATGGGCCCATTGCGGGTTGGGTGACACTATGTCTTCGATGTTTTCGATTCTACAGCACGAGCTGGATTCCTCACGATTTTGAGAGCAGTGGTGATGAAATAATTTACTCAAAGAAAACTGCCTGTTTTGGTTTGCTCCTGCGACCTACTACTCGTATGCAGGCCCATTTTGCAATAATAAAAATAAACTATGTCAATAATCTAAGAAGTCAAATTCTACGCAATTCCCGGTTTCCAATTGAGCAAAATTTAGTATACTGTTTAGTTTGGATGACAAGGCATGGTTAGGTAAGTGCCATCATTCTAAATCCAATATGGCGGACTCCCAAAGATGGCGGACTAGCTACTTTTGATACATTCCTATGTGTGTATTAAATGAAAGGGTTCGATGTTTTTATTTTTTTTAACTATAATATTTTTATTCACAGATTTAAAAAAAATGTTAAAAAAAAAAATAGGTTTCCATGCAACAACATAGACTGAAGTTCTCGCTGGTTTATGGAACAAGAATGCGAGACATTTAAATCAAATTTTTAAAGATTACAATTGCTATTGGAAACATGGCGGTTTTTTTTTCAGTACTTCGTTTCTTTAAACTTCCTACACAATAATTATTATGTATGTTTTCATAAATAAATGTCAATGCAAAACGAAATTAAAGTTATTACATAATTAATACAGTGGGTAGAAACATAATATATTTTCGTTCAAATTCTCATTTCGACGAACTGTTTCGGTCAAAACACTTCGTAATTATAAATGAAATGTAATATTAAGTCGGAAAATACCTCAAAATGGAGTAATATTACTCCGCGATGGATTAATATTACTCCGCGATGGATTAATAACTACCGTTCTATAGAGTTTTAATTCAATACCATTTAATTGGCCGCTCGTGCTATAGTTTGGACGTCGTTAATTATAAGTTGGACTGTGTGCTCCCTTAATGATGTGCCAGGGTAGGAGAGGAAGCGGTCATAACATCATAATAATCCTAATCCTCGAAGGGCCTAACCCTTCAGAGGTTTACCTACAGAGGTTTACCTAAAAGTACACACACACCACACCCACATTTTACCACTTATATTTTAAGTCTCATGTAATAGGGGTCGCCCCCTATTACATGGGACCTAATACCATCAACCGGGCACAAATCCAGACACCGTGGCTGCTATTGAGAAGTTCCTGATGGAAAAACCCAATAACACCTTGCCCGACCTGGGAATCGAACCCAGAACCTCATGCTCAGCAGTCGCGCTTGGGTGATATAATTACATTATTTATTTTACGTACTAAAAACTATCATGATAAAGTTTTATGCTTTTTTTAGCTGATAAACTGAATTTGTTCACCTAATATTAAGGTACTTAATATTATATCTATGTGTTCTGTTCCCTGTACCTTTATAGAAAGACGCAAATGGAGGTGCCATTCTCTTAACGAAATTCTGGCCTAACTCAGTAAAATTTTGACTGCCATCAAGATGCTAAAAATAAGACTTAATTTCATTCAAACTTGATTCCTATCGCGATTTTTGTATCAGTTTTGCGATACATGGACAATCACCAAAAGATTGTAAAAGAGCGCTTTTTCATAATAGATCAAACAATTCGCTGGCTGCTATTAAGACAGTGCTGACTACTGAAAAACACGCCTGAAATTCTCTGTAATTGTCGAATAGTTGGTCACAAGTGGATCTACATTTTATTTTATTTTATTTATTAGGGAAAACAAACAATTACACATCAAGGATAACAAAAAAAAAATATAAGATACAAAAATGATACAAATGTGAAATCAACCACGTTCTCCACAGATAAACAATGAGACAATATGGTAAATAACAAAAAAGATTAATACAAATAGTGAAGCAACAACAACACCAACAATGAAGCTATTTAGTGTTGCTCAATGAAATTACAAAGTCACATTAGTTTTTCAATAAATCAAGCAACATTTGTCTAAACCTTCCCTGGGGTAAAGCAAACAGATCTAAGCTACAGAAATTTTTAATTGCTCGTAAGGCGACGAATAGGCGCACGCAAGCCCGCATTCGTACGACTGGTAGTAGTGGCGAATACAGGTCGTGCCCGCACCTGTCGTCCCTCTCATGTCCTGGGAACTATATAACATAGCCTGTTACTAATATCTAAGCAATCATACAAGTTATTGCACAAGTCATACAAAAACTTGGTTTTAAGATAAGTACGCCTTGAACTCAAGGAAAGCAGATTGTACTTTTTAAGTAGCTCACTATAAGAGAGATAACAACTCTTTAAGCAACGGTAATGCATAGACTTCAGAAATTTGCGCTGTATGCTTTCTATACACTCACTGTATTTATTGTAGTGGGGTTCCCCACGGGTACTGCATACTCCAATTGCGACCTTACCAGTGATCGATACAGATATAAATATGTACTAGGGTGCTTAAATTCCGTGGCTGATCTCATCACAAAGCCGTATATGCGATAAGCATTATTGATGATTTTTTGTACATGTGCGTCTAAGTGCAGTTTATCATCCAGTAATACTCCCAGATCACGGATCAAACTCTCCCTTGCCAGAGTTACACTATGTATTGCATAGGGATATTTAAATATATTTTTATTCTTAGTAAAGCTAATACAATAACATTTAGAGATACTGAATTGGAGTTTGTTCTCAGTGCAATAATCTGCAAGACGATTAAGATCTTCTTGAAGCAATTGATAGTCACGTGTAGTTTTTATGGGTCTTAAGATTTTAAGGTCATCAGCGTAAAGTAAATATTTTGAATTATAAAAGCACATGCCAATATCATTTATAAATATATTAAATAAACAAAGGTCCAGTATCGAGCCTTGAGGCACCCCTGATTTGCGACGTGGCAATGCCCCGAGTTCGGCCAGGAAGCGCCCGGCGTCAGGTGTACTGGTGGTCGCGAGAGCTGACGTCTTTGCGCAAGGCGTGCGTTGCCACGCGGCGCCTGTACGCCAGGCATCGCAGGCTCCGCATCCGCCCTCCGGATGCGGCAGCCATTGAGGCGGAGCTGTACGAGGGGTACAGAGCGGCGAAGACCGCCCTCCAAGAGGCTGTCCGGCGGGCCAAGAACTTGGCCCGCGAGGAGATGCTGGAGTCTCTGAACGGAGATCCGTGGGGGCGCCCTTACAAGATGGTGCGGGACAAACTCCGCACCCGGGCCCCCCCGCTAACGCAGAGTCTCCGGCCTGAGCTCGTGGAGGACGTGGTGAGCGCTCTGTTCCCTTCGCGAGGGGAGCATCCTCCCCCGCCTATGGCTCCGCCGCCGCGTGCGGTGCCGGAAGCGGACCACTCCGATGACGATGACGACGTTCCGGAGGTGACTGGGGTAGACCTGAGAGTGGCGGTACGCAGGCTGAAAACCAGACACACCGCCCCGGGACCCGATGGCTTGCCTGGCAAAGCCTGGGTCCTGGCCTCTGAGGCTCTCGGGCCCCGACTGGAAGGGCTCCTAAGCGCATGCTTGGAGAGAGGCCAGTTTCCGCTTCGTTGGAAGACGGGGAAGCTGGTCCTCATCCGGAAACCAGGGCGCCCTGCGGACTCTCCGTCCGCATACCGGCCCATCGTGCTGCTCGACGAGGTGGGCAAGCTCTTTGAAAGAGTCATTGCCAACCGCCTCGCCGGGCACCTTGCGGGGATGGGGCCGGATCTTGCGGAACACCAGTTTGGTTTCCGCAAGGGGCGCTCGACGGTGGACGCCATCATGCGCGTGAGAGCCCTCACGACGGGGGACGCGGTGTCCCGGGGCGGGGTCGTCTTGGCGGTGTCTCTTGACATCGCCAACGCCTTCAACTCCATGCCCTGGAGCTGTATTAGGGAGGCACTCCGGTATCACCGGGTGCCGACCTACCTTCGTCGTGTGGTCGGGGACTACCTGACGGATAGAGCCGTCATCTACCCTGGTCGAAGCGGAGAATGGAACCGGCGAGAGATGTCGTGCGGTGTTCCACAGGGATCGGTTCTGGGGCCGGCCTTGTGGAACATCGGTTACGACTGGGTGCTGCGCGCCGACCTCCCTACCGGCGTCAGCGTAGTTTGCTACGCTGACGACACGCTGGTACTGGCACAAGGGAGGTCGCACGAGGCGGCGGCCGAAAACATGACACGCGGGGTTGCGATAGTCGTGGAGAGGATCCGGCAATTGGGTCTCGAGGTGGCACTGCACAAGTCCGAGGCCATGTGTTTTCATGGGCCTCGGAATGCGCCACCGTCGGGATCCCTACTGACGGCGGGAGGGGTTTCCATCGGCGTCGGGTCGACGTTGAAGTACCTAGGACTCGTCCTCGACAGCCGGTGGAACTTCGTGGAGCACTTCCGACGTTTGGCTCCCAAACTGGAACGGACAGGGGCTGCCTTCAAGCGGCTCTTGCCCAACCTGAGGGGTCCAAACGCCTCCTGCCGGAGGCTATACGCGGGGGTCGTGCGGTCCATGGCCCTTTACGGGGCCCCGGTGTGGGCGCGTTCTTTGAGGCGGCAAGCCGCCCACTACCTGAACGCGCCCCAAAAGGTAATAGCCATAAGGCTAATCCGGGGGTACCGCACGATCTCCGGCGAAGCGGCTAGCCTCCTTGCCGGATTGCCGCCATGGGATCTGGAGGCGATAGTCCTCGCACGCCTGCACGAATGGCGCGCGGAGGCACTACGTCGGGAGGAAACTCGGCTGCCGCGGCAAATTGCCGCTCAGCGGACAGACCTCCGGAGTGATCTCATGGCGACATGGAGAGAGCGACTGTCGTAACCCCGTGCAGGGCACGCCACCATAGTGGCGATAAGTCCCCTCTTTGAGGAGTGGCTAGAGAGGCGCCACGGCGCCCTCACCTACCGCCTGACGCAGGTCCTCACCGGACACGGTTGTTTCGGGAGGTTCCTGCACCGAATCGGGCGGGAGGAAACGCCCGGGTGTTTCCACTGCGAGGATCGTCCGGAGGACACGGTGGAGCACACCGTGGAGGTCTGCCCCGCTTGGGCGGAGCACCGCCGTGTCCTTGTAGCGGCGATTGGCGGCGGCGATCTCTCGCGTCCGGCCCTGGTTCAAGCCATGGTCCGGAGCGAGAGGGAATGGGAAGCCGTCACCACCTTCTGTGAAGCAGTCATGCTAGTGAAGGAGGTGGCGGGACGTGAGAGGGAAAGAACCTCACGTCCCAGCCGCCGCGGGAGACGCCCTGGGCGTCGGGGGTCACGTGGTGGCTCCCGGCCACCGTAGGCGCGGGCCTGTGGACGGCAAGTTATGGGCTAGCTCGCCGTCCGGCCGTCTTATGACGACAGGCCGTGTCGACGGCGCGTTCGTGTTCCACGTGCGCCTCAAAGAGATGTCAGCAAATAAGTAGGGGTCCGCAAGGGCCGATGCCTACCAGGGCTGCGGGACTGTTCGAAAGAGATACCGTGGCCCTGGAACACAAAGGGCAAAGAAGGAACATGGATGGGTTTTAGTCAGTACAAGTCTGACACTCCCTTCCGCTCCGCCCAGAGTGGGGGGGGTCATTTGATGATTTCCCATCCGGAAAAAAAAAAAAAAAAAGGCACCCCTGATGACACAAATATGGATTTGGAATGGAAACCATTAACTACCACTTTTTGCGTTCTATTTGTAATATAAGAAGTAAACCACGATACAAGTCCCCGCGAATTCCGTTGAATGCCAATTTATCCATAAGTAATTCATGATCGACCTTGTCAAATGCTTTCTCTATCTGTGTAAATAGAGTCCACCTATACACGTGTGTCTAAATTATTGCCAGTTATAATTTTGCCAGTTATATTTAAGGTCCATACAATAAATATATTCTTAAAACGTTATAATTAATTTGACTAAACGTCACACACACACTCATCACAATCATTCACACTAAATTCACATTTCATTTATTCAATCATTTCATATTCAAGTTTCTTATGACTTACCCCGCGTTAAGGTCACTTCTGACGCTTTGATAATTAGCAGGGCCCAGTGAATATGTAAAATTGTAATTAGTGACCAACGACGCAACTGGATGACCGAGCGACGGCCAAGTTGCTAGCCTTGTTAACACATGAACAAAGGGTCAATGTGGACCACAGTTCATAGGCGAGTGTTAAAAAATAATTAATGTAAATACATAAAGAAATCGCGATGTTTTGTCATGTTTTAACCGTACGAATCAGGAACTGGTCGCTATAAGTAAAAAGAGAGAGCGAGTTAGGTTGCTAGTTGTTGAACAAGAAAGACGATCCCATATCATAACATCGCGCATATAATCCCCGAAGGGTTATGCAGAGGTTTACCTAATAGTAAACCCACATTTCACTAGTTATGATTAAGTCCCATGTAATAGGGGGCGAGCCTATTGCCATCGACCGGGCGCAAAGACGATCCCGAGGTTATTATTTTCATCTTTCATCCGGTGCGTGCCGATCGGTAAATATCATCGCTGAATCACGTTCGGTTCGGCCCCTTACAATTCAACGCATATCTACACATCCCTCATTGCAAACAAGATCATATTTCACTATAAATTCGAGAATGCAAAGTTACCGGCACACTGTTGGCTATCTACTATTACATATCTTTAGTATGCTGTATGCGGTGCTATCGAAGATTCATGTACATCGAACACTGTCGAGTTATCAAGTTCCCTGTTTCCGAAGACAAATTTGGAATCAGATACATCGCATAAATTTGTGTCAGATTTCAAGACTGTATTGTAACAGCCGGTATAATGTGATACTGTTTGAGAATCTTCCGACATATTAATTAAGAGACCGTAGCAGGCTCTTGTAAACAGGGTGGAAGAAACACCGACGAACAAAAGGTTACCACGTCTTCAGTACATCATTTACTGCAAAATTGCAAAAAATCTGCTGTTTCCTACAAAAGTACAATACCGTCAAAATATATGCGTGTCATAATTATGTCGGGAACAGCAAATTTTTGTTTTAAATACTGATGAAAAAATTTTGAGCGGGGGAAGGAGGCTCCGAACCCGACCGCGCCTGACTGAACCTCAAGTCACTTCTTCACAATTATCTCACATGACCACTTCCTTTCTTTGTAAAGAACACAACGTCATAATTCCTCGTACATCAAACAAACCGAATTTAGTCACAAAAATGTTGCACCAAACGCATGGAAATGCTATCGTGTCACGTTAACTAAATCTCGGTGTGACTGGTGCCCGGCCCTGAGAAAATCGGATTGGCCGTACGAGCCGTGCCCGAGTTCAGCCCCGACCCCGAATAGTTGGGCGGTAGGACCCGGCTGGCCGAGTTAGCCCGTAAATAGTTTAAATAGTAACTCCGTACGGTTTAGTTCAATGTGTAGTTTTGACGAAGAGTTCGTTTGGAGCTAGATTTTGTTTGTTACTTGTGTGAGTGTGTTTACTTTCGGTGTTTAACGAATATGGTGATGAGGTTTTCATGAAGAATTCGTTTTTGCCCGCGATTTTTCCTGACTGGAGGTTGAAAATTATTCCACGGTAAGACACTACAAGAAAGATAACTATACTTCTGTCCTAATTCTAACCATGGTCATAGTGTATCCATGTGCCATCTATCCAACAGTTAAGTGTGAAAAGGTACACAGTTACTTACATTTACAATATTAGTATGGATTTCAACTGTTATGAAAAAGAGCTGATTCAGCTAAAAATGTACTTTCAAAGAAGATTTTATTGATCATAAAACTCCAAGAAAAGATAAAAACCACTTATTGACTCATGAAAGAAAAAGCAAAAATCAAAAGTTTCCAACTAGCACGAACGCTAACCGCTCTCAAATCCGACTTCAATTCCAAATCGGTTTGAAATCTGAAATTATAAAAGGAACATAGTACTTAATAGGACTTTTTGTCATGAATAAATTTCGTATAAAGTTTAATAATTGTCCTCCAATCGTTCCTCACCTGAATTCGAGTGGCGAGGAGAGGAGAGGAATCCAACACGATTCCGCATAGCCTGACGACGATTTGTGCCTAAACTCAATTCGCACGGAATCCAGTTAATGACGCAACTCGCTTGAAAGTCGCTTTTAATTCGTTCATTTGCATTGGAACTTACTAATGTGATTTATTTATTGGTGTTTTCCGAGATAATGCGGGAAATATCGATTTTTATTTGGATTTGGATTGCAATGTAACTTGTAAACTTTTGAGTAGTTTTTAGTACGAATGGTTTAAAAGATGAAGTGACAAAAGTTAGAAGGGTATGCATAGATGATAAGGTCGTTCTGAGTTGATCAATGAAAAGCGTCTAACAAAGGATATTTTCAAGTTAGATGTAAATGGGAACACACGAAGGGAACGCAGACTTCAGACTTCACAGGGACAGGGACAGGGACTTCAGAATGGCAGTTTGAAGAATAAGTAGTAGTAACATGATGAAGTATAAAAAAAAACGTTCACAGACACTGATACAGCTGAATTAAGAAAGAATGAGATATAGCAGGTGGTGTTCAGTAATTTCTACCAACACCCTTGACAAGAAATCACGAGTTTATGTATGGTATGGTGGGTATACGGGGTGGAAGGAACACCGACGCGAAAACGGTCACCCCACATAGAAATTTTCCATCAGTTATAAAAAAAAAAATCAGTCCATTCTTTTTGACCGTGTAGGTATTGCACTTTTGTAGGAAAAAAATATATGTGGGGGAATGGAATTCAGAATGATCTACTGAATACGTGGTAACCGTTTTAGCGTCGGTGTCCCTTACATCCCGTATATTTGTTTGAACCAAAAGTTGTAACCACAAACATTACTCAACCACTTCACATACCAACGAGTTTCCAATAGATAGTGGTAACCGCCGTACTCCAATTTGTGGCAGTTAGGTAATACGAATCGATTCTACAGCCAAATTAATTCCCTTAATATCATTGAAACTTGTTCTAAGTCTAGAATTGATTCGATGGTACTAAGTTAGACTGTAACAGACCATGTTTGTGGGAGCAAATGGGATAAGTTTGAATTCGTTTTATTTGATAGCTTTAGATATTGATGTGTAGGGGTTAGGTGGATAGTTTTAAAAGCAATTTGTTACTGTTAGATACTCACTGTATTGTGAGATTTTCATACGTAGCTATGATAATTAGGAATGATTTAGTAGTAGTGGAACTCGATACTACACGACCGTAGAGTTTCTAAATATGACGAAGACTGAGGATTGACAAAAACAAACCAAAGATCGGTCTGTTTTTAACAGAAGTTCATACAAGCCGTTTTCGTGAAAATTTCATTACATCAAATAAAACGTGTTCAACACAATCATAGAGAATATAACCACCTACGACCGTAACTATACGTGTTTGGGCACGCCACCATAGTGGCGATAAGTCCCCTCTTTGAGGAGTGGCTAGAGAGGCGCCACGGCGCCCTCACCTACCGCCTGACGCAGGTTCTCACCGGACACGGTTGTTTCGGGAGGTTCCTGCATCGAATCGGGCGGGAGGAAACGCCCGGGTGTTTCCACTGTGAGGATCGTCCGGAGGACACGGTGGAACACACCGTGGAGGTCTGCCCCACTTGGGCGGAGCACCGCCGTGTCCTCACAGCGGCGATTGGCGGCGGCGATCTCTCGCGTCCGGCCTTGGTTCAAGCCATGGTCCGGAGCGAGAGGGAATGGGAAGCCGTCACCTCCTTCTGCGAAGCAGTCATGCTAGTGAAGGAGGTGGCAGGACGTGAGAGGGAAAGAACCTCACGTCCCAGCCGCCGCGGGAGACGCCCTGGGCGTCGGGGGTCACGTGGTGGCTTCCGACCACCGTAGGCGCTGGCCTGTGGACGGCGAGTTATGGGCTAGCTCGCCGTCCGGCCGTCTTATGACGACGGGCCGTGTCGACGGCGCGTTCGTGTTCCACGCGCGCCTCAAAGAGATGTCAGCAATCAAGTAGGGGTCCGCATGGGCCAACGCCTGCCGGGGCTGCGGGACTGTTCGAAAGAGATACCGTGGCCCTGGAACATAACGGGCAAAGAAGGAACATGGATGGGTTTTAGTCAGTACAAGTCTGACACTCCCCTCCGCTCCGCCCAGAGTGGGGGGGGTCATTTGATGATTTCCCATCCGGAAAAAAAAAAAAAAAAAAAACTATACGTGTTTTCCGTCTTGCTAATAGTAGCAAGACGGAAAACACGTATAGTTACAAAGGACTGTTTTCAAAGGACTTTTTCAATGAAACTATAGAGTTTCATTGAAAAAGTCCTTTGAAAACATAGACATTATTACTTATGAAGCTTCTTTAGATTGCTGTGCTGTGCCCATACAGGGTTCATGTGAAGTGCTCGACCCCGTAAGGGTACTGGAATTGTAATAACTATGTTTAACCCACGGTGAACGAATACATCATAAAATAATCCTGTAACCAATAATTCGAAGACATGTGACATCTACCAAACCGCACTATGCACGTGGTGGATTGCAGCTCCGGTGGAACATTATTTTAGGCCGATTATGCTATATTGCAGTAAATATTTAATGTTTCTGTACCACCATTTTAACCATCACCTTCTCAAATTCCAGGCATGTTCAAACATGAACAAATGCGTCTGCAACCGCGGCTGGACAGGCCCCGACTGCTCACACCACGACGCTCTCCCCCCTTCCCCGACCCCTTACGTCCCCGACAACAGCACGAAAGCTGCCTACAACATGACCAAGAAGGAAACACCGTATGGTGAGTCGAAACCAGTTATATAGGCTTTAGTTTAGATTTAAGTTAGATATATTTTAGATTTTTAGAGCATTTATTTCAGGAAATTAAATTATTACAGGAATATATCAAAAAAAGGTGTTAAAGAATTTTATCATTTTTCCCACGAATATTCATTTATTCATATTTTTCGAGAAAATATTTTACAATATTTCAGGATTAGTTTTAAGCTTTATAATACGATCTTAGTTTTAAGCAAATTTTGACATACTTTGTATCATTTGGCCCTTTCTTATATTTATATTTTCTTCTGTTTTTACTTTAAACTATTTCTCTACTTCTCTACTATCTATTGCAGCCTGAACATAAAAAATACGGATTTTTTAATACGACCACTTTTTATGCTGGTTTCCCTAATGCTTACTAAGGGAAGAGTCGGAAAAAACAGCAGAAATTTTAACAAAATAATTACTACTCAACTAAATCTATTTAAAAAATGCTCATTCGAGTTTTTGTTTTCGAAATTTTCGAATATTAACCAGCCTTTGCTGGTAGGTAAACAAATTGAAATTATGAAATTGTTCCGTAATAATAGTTTTCAAACCGCGAGCCTTTCTTGTAAATAAAAAACCACATCGGATTGGCCCTGAAAAAAATCAAAACTTCTTTTATCACTCCACGAAAAACGGTTTAGACAAAATGAAAACGGCTTAAAGCAATTTCTTCAGCTATTTTTCTATGATTTCCAAAACTATTACTACTTCTAACACTAATATAATTTTACTATATTCATGTTTATGTTTTCAGGTGTTTTGTACTGTATTCTATTAATATTCCCCCTACTTTTAACTAAATCAATTGGCCATAAAATCCGAGCACTGCTTTTCAAAATTACGCTAAACCAAGCGTTTTGTCGTCGCATCGAGTCGTGAATTGTTGTTTTTTGGAACATACGATGTCCATCAATAGTAAAATGTAGAGTTTACCGAGTCTAATGTAAGATGATGATGTAACTTGTAGTTTTTTTACAATATTTGGTGTAGATAGAACCCTTTTTGGAGTTATTCACAGATTCACTTTTCGGGGTTGTTTGTAAACCCATTTCAAAGTCATTTTGGAGCCCATTTTGGGCTCATTTGCAAACCCATTTAGGGGGACATCTACCACCCTATTTTGGGGTTACTAACATACTATTTGGAGGCTTTCGTTTTGTAACTGTTCATCACTTTACGTAAGACTAGCGGTACCCGCGTCGGTGGGGTGTAGGGGCACAGTTGCACTCATACGTACACACGCATACACTTGGTGTACAAGGAGCATTGCTCGGAGGGCGCGTCGCGGCGGGCGGCGCCGGCGCACTAACGCGCGGGACCCTCTCTTGCAGGTGAGCACGAGGGGAATAAGATGAGCACCATGAACATGGTGATATTGTTGCTCGCGGTCGTGCTGTCCGTGTTCGTGGGGTTCGCCTGGATGGCCTACTGCTTCAGGTAACGGACGGTAACTCGGTGTTGTCGCACTGTGTGTGTCGCTCGTGCCTGTCGTGTCGTGTATGTTGTCGTGTCGTGCTAACGCCGACCGCGAGCTCCCGCGGCGCCGGCGCCGGCCGCCCGCCTCGCTGACGTCACGTCACGTCACGTGACGTCACCGACCGCGCCGGCCGTGACTCACTTCCGTTCTGTTTGGGCGCAGAGAACTACCACGGCTCGAACACGGTTTTCCTCGTGGCGGTGCTCATGTCTGTGGTAGGGGGGGTATTCATAGTATTTGCCCTGAGCGCTCTCTGCTACAGGTCAGTCGTAGTACACAAAAACTTCTCCCTGTGCCTAAGGTTAGTGAGCAGAAAACAGACCAAAGGTAGTCTTTAAGAAGAAATTTAAATCGTCACCTTCGTATACTTGTATGTTTATTTTAGACGTTAGCGTTGGTGTTTCTGTTCGTTTTTACGTCGGCGATTGGTTTCATTTACTTTATTATTTTTCCTTTTGGACATACGTTCTTTATGTCGTTTACTTTGTGGTCGTAGAGTTAGAGTTGGCGGGTGGCGCGTCGGCCTGGCTGGCGCGCCACAACTGCATTTGATCTGTGGTTCTGTGTCCGCGAGCGGCCGGGTCGCGCGGCCTCCGGCCTCGCCGTCCGGCTGCCTCGCTGCATGCCGACAAGGCTTTCCTCGTTGTACTCGAGACACCTCGACTCAAACCCTTAAGATTCTGGGCTCTTGGATGTATGCATTGGCTTATGTGAACTGTGACTCGTTTTCGTTTCCTTTCTTGGTCGGAGGCCGCGTCGCCGGGCGCACTACTGCCCGGCGGCGCGCTCGCGTCTATATCTTCCGATGTGTCACTCATACGTTTGCGCGCGAGTTACAGATCAGAGACCGATACGTTGGACACACGGTACGTGGTGTTGTGCCACGCCGAGGTATGTACAGTACACTTACTATGAAACCGGAGAAGATATAGATCGCTCGACTCTAACGTCACCAATCACTTACCACTACCACTAAATTCTATTAACTTTTGCACGAGAAGCGAATGTGCGATGCACGGATTCTTCTTTCAAGCAGCTGTCTATCTAGTTAGCAACGCCTAATGTTACATTTAAGACTTGAGGATCTTTCCAGCAAACAATGCTAACCTTTGCTAATCCAAGCAGAAAGTCAATATTTGCTTCTGGAAGTAAACATGTCATGCACCCTGATGTCCCCCGCTTTTATTTTACTGGAAGGAGCCTACCATCACTAAGCTAAGATCGATCTCTTGATAATAATTTCCATGTGACATCATTTCCCATGAGGAATGAAACGAAAAGTTGATTCTAAAGTCCAATTCAAAAATTTAATAAAGAGAACTTTGTTTTTTGTAATATCCAAAAGCGCCAGTCTTTGCTGTCAAATCAAATAATTTTGAGGGATAGAAGATGACCATTAAATCAAAAACTTTTGCAAAAACCAATTTGAATCCTCTCACTCTAACAACTATTCTTTATCACCATTTTTGTGTTATCCAGGCGACTGGGTACCTCTAAAAATGTCACCGCATCGTCTTCTATTCCTCGCCTTTGGTCCTCGGTGACGACAGCTTGTTGTGCGTCGCCGGCCTCCGATTTCGTAAACTTTATCGATTGATCTGAGTGTGCGTTCCCCACGCCACGCCTGCCTCAGGAAAAAGAGTACGTCTCGAAAGTATGACCCGCCTTACGTCAAGAAGCCGATTGCGAAGAGTTTCGCTGCAGGGTCCACGACCTCCAACAACTCACAAGAAGACATCTCCATGGACGGAGGGAAGATGCACTCCTTCAATAATACGTTTAGGTAGGTTTGAAGGTTCCAGAAGACGTTTGGGAAGAACTTAACGATGACATCTTGAAATCTACTTCAGAAAAATGTTCTTCAAGACAGAATGCTATCTTTACAAAGTTCGAATGCCAGCATTAGGTTCAAACCCAAACGTCTATTATAAAATGAAGTTTCTTTGAATGTCTTGGTGTCTATAAATAACATGTTTTTAATTCCTTGAAAGATACTAATAAAATCATGTTCTTTTGTTTTCTGTAAACTAAACAACTAACTTTCGGTTTTTGTAAATTATAATCCCCGTTTATTTTTTCGTCTACGTAGTAGGTACCCATTTTGAAAATATTATATTAAGGAAATTATTGGTTCAACCAAATGTGTTAGCGTATGATGAGTTGTTTATAAAGTTAAATGGGTAGCTACACGATATGTATCCTCAAATTAAAATTTTCTTTCCTCTTTTTAACGGATCTCGTCTACTCAAAGAAATCTTTTAAGGTATGTCGAAAGCTTCGCGTGGATTGGACTGCGCACCGCTGTTTGTTTCCGCTCACACGATTTTCGCTTTTATTACACTGAGCTTAAGTCCCAAATGCTTTGGACTAGAGCAGATCTTTGAGCAAACTTTGCAATTTTTATTTGTGTGTTCACAACATGAGAGAGCACTCACACAAAACACGCTTTTTCCTTATCCGTTTTGGTTGATAGAAAAAGAAATTAGTCCATACTTAGCTACACTTTGCACCTCGAATTCTTCTTATTTTACATAAGCATACAGATTTTCAGAACAATGGCATAATACATGATTAATTTGCTGAAATACATACCACATAGCAATTTTTAATTAGAAAGGCAAATCACACGAAATGTACATGCTTTTTGGGTCACTCAAACATTTTATGATGTGTTCGCATTGCGATCATGACATAAGTTGACATGACGTAACATCATAGTGTTACTAATCATACAGTAAGGGGAAAGAATATTTTCTAAAAGCAATTTGTATGTACAGTCGCGGAGACTCGACGCGTGTGATCTTCCGGCATGGCAACCACATGCAAGGGTCTGGCAGTAGCGGGAGATATCCGTAAGTGCAATTTATATGTCCAAATGGAAATTTTACCAGTCCCTTCTTAGATTTCCAGGCAAATCCACGATGACGTGTAAGTCAGTGTAATAAAAGCGTGAAATTGCATGGAAACCTCCGAAAGACCCATCCACAGTAATAATATTCTTTTAGTTCGTTTTTGTTTTTCACAATTGAAATTATCCTTACCGTTAGTAGGTTTTTGTTGAGGACCCTAAATCATTTCTATTTTCTATTATTCCAGGGATCACAAGCAAATGAAACGAGTTCATTCGGGCAGCGAAGATGAGCCCACTCATTCAGGTGGGTTTAATTCTTTTGTAATGCTGGAATCTTATTCAGTCTTTTTGTATCCATGCTTCTTTGATCACAAGATCAGAATTGTTCGTAGATTCGTTAGCAAGTTCCTTCGTCCTGCAAACCAAAGATGAACTTTGTTTTCCAACTTAGATTTTGATCTATGTTCTTGTCCAGAATGTATTTTTAAGCAAACTTGCCAAAATTTCCAGGCGAAGAAGACATAGCATTTATCGACGTGGCCGCCAACTCGATGGCGAAGCTCCCGGAGAAGGGGATCCTTAAGAAGCACGGCTACGGTGCCGTAGACGGCAAGGACAAGTGGGGTGACGACTCGCAGTCCGAGCAGCTGGAGGTGGGCTCGCAGTCTGATGGACAGGAACCAGCGGGCGCTGTCGCGGACATGGAGTATAAATTTAAGGTAAAGATGTTTATGCATTTAGAAAGAAAAGAAAGGCATTTATTAACGTCTGTATCAAGCCAAAAAAAGACAGTCTGTTGTAGTTGGAGTTTAAAGGTTTTTTAACACTCTCTTCTCACGTTGAATACGGTGATATAAAAGAAACTGTTTCATAAGAAAACTCAAAACTCAACTGAATTTTTTCTGTAGAAGGCTATAGGGATTGAATGATCTCATGTTAGTTCTAACAAAAGTAATATTTAAACAAATATCGTTAAATACCATAATCACATACAAATTACTTACATCATTTTCTTACAATTCCAGGACCTAAACGGCTACCACGAAAACATAATCGTAGCACTAAAGACTGCAGCAGCTCAACGTGCCAGCGCCGGCGCCGCGGGTGGATCGGGGGACCTTCGGGCATTACAGGAGTACGAGTATAAGCGAGAACGAGCACCTTCAGCCGAGAGGATACACGAAGCCGAACTACGCCGACAGCGAGCGGGCGAAGACGAAGAGGATGAACCACCACAGTGTGGGCCTATTCGAATCAGGAACCTAGAGGACCTTATCCGACAGTTAGAGCATCACTCGAGCAGGCACATGAGCCCCTCGGGCTCTCAAGACATCAGAATGTCGGAGACGGAGGGTGAAAGACATTTTAGGATTGAACCTGGAGAATCTTCGTAAGTACTTTTATTTTTATCATTATCAAACTAACTCCTCAAAACTCCTGGGCCTCAAAACTTTTTAATCGTTGGTTGTCTTATAGTAAATTTGTCTTGATTAGCTGTCTCTGTTTTCATATACTTGTAAAGCAATTAGGGTAAAACTGCTATCGATAAACAGAGATAACTCTAAACGGGTGGCGATTTTTTATTATCATACTAACTACAATAATGCTTAAATATTGCAAGATAATTGGAATGATTCAGTTTAACTTATACGAGTAGCGACCAACGTCGCTGACTTTGAACGGCTATTTGTAGGTAGCTGCTATGAATGTTATCCTCTGACGGATGCGCTGATTTACACTTAGGCCGTGTTTGACCAACTAGAATAAAGAGTTATGAATTTACTCTTAGATATGTCAATCAGCAATCAAGTTTCCAATCCAAAATCCTTAAATTAGCTCGTATTAATAACAGAAATCTTTCTTAGTTTCCGTAAAAATCCAGTTTATTACTACGATTTTTCTGTGACAAGATGATGACAGTGTGTATGTTTGTTTCCAGTCGATGCCGCCGCATCGGTAGCGGCGAGGAGGAGTCGCGCTTCGGCTACCCGCGCTTCCGCGGCTCTGGGCGCCTGCACGGCGCGCTGTTCGCGGGCGCTGCGCCGCCGGCCGCCGCGCCGCTGCCGCCACACGCGCCGCACGCGCCGCTCCCGCCGCACGCGCCTCACGTGGCGCACGTGCCGCCGCACGCCGCGCACGCCGCGCACTCCCCGCACGCGCGCGCTCCGCCCGACGACGACGCGCTGTACGAGACCGCTGACACCGAACGGCTGCGTGATGCACCGGACTCCGAAAGGTGAGCACCGCTTCTGATTCTAACCGGCTTTTTGGCCAATCACCTATTCCGAATTCGCTATCCGACCGCTATGGTTTTTTTTTCAAAATCTGTTAGGATACTGCACAAATATAATTTAACAGACGTGGAAATGATTCTTGAAAGTAATAATGCTCTAAGGATTGGACCTTGGGGTACACCAATTTTAACCATGTATCCTAAAATTTTAAATTTTCAATACAAACAATTTTTCTGTTGTCTGAAAGTATTGAATGACTACTCATACAACATATTTTTAATTCGATAACGCTTTTCTACTGATCAGCACATTATGGTTAGTACGGTGAAAAGCTATTGATAGATCATGAAAATAATAATCAAATAAACAGGGTTTTAAAATTGCAACTGGTTAATTAAATCAATCATTTTCGAATTGGGATCATTTCCTCGTCATCACTTTGTAACTGACACTGACACACCGGCCGGCCGCACGGGCTCTGGGCGCCCTGGCCCCTGGCCCCTGGCCCCTGGGGTGTTGGGGTGCCCGGGGCACGGTGGGGCCGCGCCGCGCCTCGACTCTCCGTTCCTCTTCTCTATCATTTTCTAGTGATGAATTTATTCAAGCTCAACAACAGTTAGCCCGGTGGGCGAGTGAGGAGACGGTGGCCCCGGGTGCGGGGGGCGGGGGCCCGCGCGGGTACCTGCCGTCGCCCGACAGCTCGGCGTCGCCGGCCCCGCCGACGGCCCCGGCCGCCTTCCCCGAGTACAAGCACTGACGACTGTGGGGCCCTCTCCGCGCGTCCTAGGCTACTAGATATCGATGTATGCGGCTATTGCACTTTTAGCATAAGCACGTGGTTAGTTTAACCGTTAGTAAGAAACACGATAATTCTCTTCACGCGTAGTTAATCTAATAAAGGAATAGTGATCGGACGTAGGGCCGGCGTCGGCCCCGGCCGGCGCGCCGCCGCTTGTGAATACGTAGTTAAAGTTAGAAATCCAGTGACTTGTAAATATACATATTAATTGCACATAAACGATAATGACTGAACTTGTAAACGTACTTACTCATAACGATTAAGAGTAACAGTCGAATGTAAGTCTCGATTGGAAGTGTTTTGCCTGCCGCACCGCCGGAGGGTGACATCTGTTATGTTGAAGTAATCATTATTAAATTAGTTCATTCAATCAATACGCTTTATCACACTCAACACCCTGGTGGTGGTGCGGCAGAATGTATGTCTAAAGTAACTTTAAGTACATTGGTGTATGAAGGTAGCGTTAAGTGAAACTGTGCGGTGCCGAGGTCCTCCGACACGTCGAGCTCGATTTCGTTTCACTTCCGGCAGACGAAGCTCAAGTAGCTTGCAAATTAGATAGGCGATTAACAAATTGAGCTAATTCTTAAGCGAAGCTTTAATGTAACACAATGTTAGCGGGAGAGGCGAGGGCTGAGCTCGACGTCGCGTCTCGACGTCACCTTGTCCTAGACTCTAGAGTATCATCGCTGGTGGTTGTAGTTAAGTTGTCTGAGTTCGTCTCATCATGTCAGGAGGTGGGCGACATGCAACCGTCCCCGGAGAGCCAACAACTATCGCTTTCATACTGTTATCACCTCTCCGAATATACGCCCAACTTCGTGTTCCATTTGTTACGATCGCGATGTTGACAGGATCATGAACACCAATGAGGTCATCGCCGCATCCTTGTGTTATAGTTTTAATGTTATAGTTCGTTGTGTTCGCGTCAGAGAGTAGACCTGTAGACCGTTCAGCGATCTCGAACCACCGTGCACAACGTAAATACATAATTTAATTAGCCCTTAACGTACACATATTCTAAAACTTAAACTGTGAATAAAAGTTATTTCGAGTTTATCAGAATATCTATTATTATTGTATTGACTTAAAACGAATTTATGCCGATACATAGCAGAGGATGTATGTTAAAAAAATATGTTATAGTTTTCAAATTTAGTTTATTGTGACAATTTAGGAAGTTATCGTTTGATTCGCGTTTACGCTAGGCTAGGTGGCCCGGCCACGAATATAAACACATTATGTAGTTGACTTACAGTTAAATTATTGAGTAATAAAGTAAAGTGGAGCGGCCGCGTATGGTTGCGTCACATTGGTACGATGTTCACTGGCGCTGTGAGGCTGCGCGCCCTGTTTTGGTAATTATTCTCCTAGATAATCGTTAAACCTTAAGTAAGTCTAAATAGGAACTATGAACACGTACAGGGTAGATGTTTTTGCAATACTCTGTGACTGGGTGTGGCACTCGCCGGCCGGCGCGGGCCCCACTGCGGCCTGCGAGTGCGCGCGCCCAGCAGGCGTCGCGTGCGCGTCCCTCCGCCTGCACGCGTAGGCCTAACACGTCAATTGCGACCGGCGACCGACGCCGCCATTGCTCACGGTAGTGCTCTGTTCTTTATACGAATTCTCGTAACTAATGTATCGGAGTTAGTTTACCGTGCTGTGCTATGACGTCATACCCGCGTCTCAACCACAGCACTGTGCAATGATCAACTGTCGAACGCTTGACTTTCCACAGAGCTGTTTTGTGAACTATGGCGTGGGGACTTAACTTGCAAGAGAGCTATAAAAAAGTTGATTAAATCTAGATACTAACTGTTCTTACTTCTTAACGTGCATAGCACAGCCACGGCTAACCAGCAGTAAGCATTGTATGTATCGAACAGTAATTAATCGTGTAACTGAATATTGAATGTTTTGTACTTATAATAAAGCGGCGCACAAGCAAAGAGGAATGGCTCAATAAAATGAAGTTTCGTATCCTCAATCGCTAAGTTGCGACGATTCGTAGGAACTGTTCACCACTACCGACTACTGATTTAGTCATGTTAAACTTAAGTGATATTATATAATATAAAAATACGAATTTTAAACGAAAAAAAAACGTTAAGACGTTGTCATTTTTTCCGTTTGATTTGTCCTTGTAAATATATTTGCTATATGATTTACTAAATGAATGTAACATATTATTAATGAAAAAATAGATAACACATTTTGAGTGTTTGTTTTTTTTTGCTTTTATCACCTTACACTACCTTTACGAAATTACGATATTACCTATTTATCAATGTGGGTTTCCAATCTAGCTGCATCCATCTCGCTGAGCAACCTCAAGGAAGGTCAAGATAACGAATGATAAACATAACACACGCTTGTAATCTCCGAAGGGTTAGGCAGAGGTATACCTAATAGTACACCAACATTTCGCCAGTTATATTTACTTTCCATGTAATAGGAGGCGAGCCTAATGCCATCCATGATATAAACCCAGACTCCGTGGCTGCTACTGAAAAATTCCTGATGGAAAAACCCAATGACCATTTGCCCAACCCGGAAATCGAACTGAGCGACTACTGGACTAACGAGGCAGTCCTGTCAGTCCAGCGGGTTGATGTTCGGTGGCACACTACATCAGAGAGGTTGGAAGCTTACCACTTGTCTGGGCTTTCAGCACACAGCAGCTGTTGAAATAATGCTGGTTCCTTGGCGATTTGGGAAGAGGTCTTTGTCTCTTAGTGATAAAGACTGATATTTTACGAACACAACTACACAAGTCCTTAAAATAAAGAACTTGGAAATTGAGTGTGCTCAATGTGTGTTGTGTGCTTCTCTGTGTGTGTGTTCAATGGACTTTGAAATGAAACAGTAATAATATTATCATCAATTTTAATGAATATTTTTAATATAAGACTAGATCATCCGCTGTTGAAATTATAATTAAAACTAACATGTTCCTAAACAAATGTCACTATCGATAACAGGAAACATGTCTTTGAAAGTAAGTTACTAAAATAAAATATACTAAGAAGGAATCTAAAACGAAATAGTCGTATCAGTGCTCTCACTCCTACGTTTAATCAAAAACCTGGCAAAATCATCTTTCTCGGGATCAAACGTGGCGATCCTTTCGCACTGGGCTGCCGTGGCCGCCTGCTGGATCTGATCACCGTATGCCTTCACATCATCCCTCTTCTGTTCTACCAAGTACTTCCTCGACTCCATCAGGACCACGGCGTCGTCACGCGCCATCGACCACACACTCGGCTTTACGCGAGGCAACATGTTATGCCCAACAAACACTCCATGGAACAGACCCTGGAACTGCGGCTTATGTGGATAATGCTCTAATGCTGACAGAGACAAAAAGTGTACCTTCCCGTAATCCACATTTATGTAAGTATCACGATCTTCACGCAAAAGTAAAGGAGCTTCAGGCCCACTCTCGGATATCTTAGCGTCGATCTGAGCTAGTACCACCATTCCTAAATTCTTTTCCGTTTCCAAGTTCAATGCAGCGGCGTCAAATTCCTGACGATTTTCTATTTCATAAAGCATTCTCATTACATTTCTTTCCGAGATATCCGTTGCACGTTTATAGTTGACACCGTGTGAGGACTTCAACATATCCGTATCTTCGCAGTTGAGACCATATCCTATGAATGGAGAAGTCACAATGTCGCCTAGGTAGCCTCGGTGAAGGTACCTGTCACCGCACTTATAAACACCTGCCGCAAGGCTCACATTTGGTCGACACACTTCTGTCTCAAGCCATGTAAAGGCTATACCGTGCTCCCGAAAATGTTTGTATTCTGGATAACAAATCTGGCTTCCGATTTCCTTCATCCTCATGTGATAATCCCAGTCGAATACACCCATTCTGGAGTCGTATCTTATACCAAGACTATGTCTAACACGGTGTTCCCAGAGCTCGCAAGCATTGAACTGATTAGTGTTACCCGTAGTCCAGAAACAGACGAGGTTCTCCATGTAATCTCGTTCACGATATTTCATCTGCTCGATGGAGACACATGGTAGAAGGCAGTTCATGTACTCAGGGTTAGTAACCATGCCGACTAATTGGCGAGCTTTGGCGATCAAGTACCTTGACGTGGCAGGTCGCAACAACATATTCCCGTACACTTCCAGATAGCGTCGGGTTTTCTCTAAGAGACCCCATCGTGTTGTCTTCTCCAGCGCCAACGACGTGAGGAGGAGTTGTCTCGCCACCAGCTCCGGACACCCATCGATGACAAACAAATTCATGTAGCGCCTGTTGTGTCGGTAAGCTTGAGCCAACGTCTTGAGGAGATGTCTTCCATCGCAGCCTCCGATGACGAGGAAGTTGAGCTCGTAGGCATTCTTATCGCCGTATTTTAAGTACTCTTCTTGTAAATCGATAGCAGGACTGATACCCCAGAACATTTTGTGTGGTCGCCTCGGCTGACAAATATGGAATGAAAGTCATTGTCATGGCGACGTTCAATGAAGCGTGTTTATTTGGCGAACGTGGCGTTGCCATGGTTACGATCTATTTATGCACTCGTAGCCACCGGGTTAATTGGCGCGCGAAGAGCCCGCGCCGCCGCAAAGGTTGCATTATGTTAGATTATATCGCTAATTAATAATATCGTGAAGGTAGATAGTCACTCAAGTGGCAATAAGCTGAGTATCGATTAGCAATCATATAACGTGTGTAAGCAGTATATTTTTAATATATAAAGGGTGAGACAGTTGTAAAGAATCACTAATTAAATTAGAATATTATTCAAGGCAAGTAAATGACTAATCAACAACGTCATAAAAATCATGCTGGATACTGGACTAGCATTCTGTTGGGTTATTGATGCACCAGCGTGAGTTCCTAGTCAGAAGTTGGTAAGTACAGCAGAACAAAGTATTTCGTTGGCAATGACAAAAAAAGTAACTCGCTTAATGATCAAAGCTTTCATATCTTAAAGAATTGACGGGTTTTCTGGCTGACCGTAAGTACCTACCATTTTTCCAATTTCAGGAAATGTAGTTAGCTATTCCTCCAAAAATTTAAGGACTGCCACCTAGAACTTTTCCTATAAATACAACGATTAAAAATCCTATCTTCCCTTTTTTTTTTCGTGTGGGTGTCATCAAATGACCCCCCACCCCTCCGCTCTGGGTGGAGTGGGAATGGTGTCAGACTTGTACTGACTAAAACCCATCCATGTTCCTTCTTTGCCCTTTGTGTTCCAGGATCACGGTATCTCTTTCGAACAGTCCCGCAGCCCTGGCATTCTACCTACCCTTAAGTCAAAAATCCACTCTGCATACGATTCACTAAAAACTGTCTATCTGTAAATAAACCGGCATGACCTTGAACCAAAAAGTCGAAAACCTGTGACATTACCAACCATCCATGGGCCCGCGTAATAGATTACTGCCCCTGTCTCAGAGGTCTGTGTCCCAGCAGTGGGAACATTATAGGTTGATTATGCTATCCTATCTCTTCATCGGCCTGCCTTTTCCCAAATATGTTTGGGTCGGCTTCCAGTCTCACCGGATGCAGCTGAATACCAGTATTTTACATGGAGCAACTACCTATCTGACCTCCACAAACCAGTTAGAGATACGATAATTCCTTGGTAAATAAATTACTAGTAGACCTACGATCTACTAGTAATTTATTTACAAAAATACAGAATATCATTCTTTCTAACTAAAGGTTTCAGCCCACTGAGGTGTATAAGGTCACGACAACTCGAGCGTGGAAGTTGGTTTATAAAAAGAAAACTAATGATGTAGACGCCCTTGGGGTGCCTTTGTCCCATAAAAAAGAAAAACTTATCTGGGATATTTTATTATTTTGTTTTTTTTTCTTCTATCGTATAACGAGCTACCAATTTCATACACCTCATTAGGCAAGAACCTATTAGCCAACCTACGAAGAGTGAAGAGTGTTCGTAGTTCTAGTGTTAAAGTTATTAAAGAGCCGAACCATTTTTTGTGACTTCAAATTCGCGTTTTGAGATTTTTCTAAATATCTCAAAAAAATTGACGTCTCACGTCTAAAATAATAATATTTTCACTACCTCCTTGCACAACACCGCCCGGGATCTTTTTCTACGAATTCCTGGACGATCTTTAATTGAACTCACCTTCGCCACAAATTCAGGATTTGTTAATCCTGAATTTGTGGCGAAGGTGAGTTCGCGTCAGACATGTCCTGAAATTGAAACTTGGAATCCCCTTTTTGAGTTAAGTATCTGCGAGGAGTCGATCATGGTTTATACGGTGTCTAATGTATCGTGTCCACGTGGCATGTACGTGGTGTCTACCTGAAGTACTAGAGAAGTCTACGTGATATGAACCTACGTATTATCTACCTAGAGTATACGTTAGTTTGAGCGCTTGAGCAAGTTCACCGAAAAAAACATTTGTGTAGCACACTGTGCGGCATTGTGCCGCGCACCGTTGGAATAGCACTATTAGGTTCACGTAAAGTCTACGTGGTACACACGTGATGTCACGCAGTGTCTACCAGTAGATTATGTGAGGGGGAGGGGGGGGGGGTTTGTGTGGTGTGTGTACATGTGTGTTGTCTACCTGGAGTATATGTTAGGTTTTCGTAAGTTTAACCGGTATGGTGTCTGTTATAGTATCTACTTGTACACGTACGGTGTCCGGAATTGCGTCCGTACTTTGTCCGTACTGACTTGACCGACAGACAATGTACGTACTAAAGTATCTATGAGTGTTCAGTGTCCGCATTATTTCCGTACCAGTTGCAGTTTTAACAGCAGAACGCTGTGAAGTGACATCAAAAAAATAAAACACATGCACTATCTTAAAATATTTTATTAAATAATTTCATAATATAGTAAATGCCTCTGTGGTTATAAATATGTAACTATCTACTACTATATATAAAATAGTACAGTAAGCCTGGCCAGGACGACAGTGCTGTATTCGAGCACTCAAAGTTGCAAAAAGCATGTTTAATAACAAGGGTACTGAAAAAATGAAAAATGTTTGCGTCTCAACTTGTAAACATGTTTTCCAACATAACTTTCATTATGTAATGATTTTTTAGATTATTGTATCTGTGGTAGATTCTAACTGATTGGTGATCTTATCGGAGAATACCACATGTTCTGTAGTTCGTCACCGAAGCCCAAGAAACTACGACTCGACTACTAAGACTCGTTCCTGACTGATTGGCCATGGAAGACAAAACACTGAGAGAGAGGAATGGGAGAGGCTTTTGTCCAGCAGTGGAACAGAACAGGCTAAAAAAAAAACTTCAGAGGTTTAAATTTATTTTTATGATAACCACTGTGCCAAAAGTTCGTAGACTCCTTCTAATGAAGAACTTATGTTTGCTTGGAATAGTACAGACGAATGAAGCAAGTTAAAAAAGCCACGAATGCACAATGTCGTGGCAGTGGTCAAAATATAGAAATAAATATATTAAATATACCTATAAAATTTATATTATACATAATGTCAGTGACACGCCATTCTGGCAACGATTTGATTAGCAGACTTGAACCCGCGATCAACAACGTTTGCAAGAGTTGTTAGTAAGATTGTTACAAGTGGAATAGGCTCTGGGATTTAAATAATAACATAGAAATAGTCTTCGGGTCTTTTCTCTTATCTATTTTGTTCTTTATATACACAATCTACTAATAATATTTACAGTTTTACAAAGTTTTACAGTACAGATTAACATTCTAACTATTTAAAGGCAAAAACAAAGGCGGTTGCCCACTGACGTGTATTAAATAACAACACGAACGTAAAAGTCTATGTTTAAAAAAGGAAAAGAAGCAATGTGGACTTCCTTTAAAAAATCCTGTTTTTTTGTTTTTTATTTTACCTTTATGTCTCGAGCTATCAGTTTCATACACTTCATTGGGCAACCGCCTTTGTTTTTATTATTAAAACTATTCGTAGACTCGCTGTTATCAATACGAATAATTTTAATTTAATATTTGGTATCAATTACTAAACTAAAACGATTATTTATTATTGATTATATCTTTAACATAATGTACGCAAGTTGAAAATAAATATCATTGTTTTTAATCGTACATTTTTAACAGGTATGACTGCACTGATAGAAATTCAACTCACGGCGCTTTTATTTAGGTATTTACTTAAGTGTGACCTAGTATTAGTGAAAACGGAACGGGAACACTGCATACTAAGATATTTCAATTCATTGTGACCTTCTATTCACCTATAATATAACAAAACAGGACTACGTTAATTAGCTTATACAGTACGCAGTACTAAATATCTAAGTTCTAATACAGTATTAGCTCTTCTACATAAAATATCAAACTAGCATACGTACCTAGTTATAAATTAATTATTTGGTAACTATCTTTGATGCTTACCTTTACGTTCCGTTGCAAGCTAGAAGTTTACAAGTAATCAGTCGTCTGACTGACTTTTTTTATTTTTAAGTAAGCGTGAAACGGAACGCATTTTTAGACACAGACTAGAAAGTGAATTTCATGAAGCGTACCATTAACACACCTACACCTTTTATCGTAAGATATAGGAAAAATTAAAGAATCGTCTAAAATCTGACGATAATAGGGTCTAATCAGACTTGTCACACTCATTACCTCACCACAGGGACAGAAATATGTGGATGTTAAAAAGTAGAAGAAGAATTTATTTGCAGCTGCATTCAACGAATGTTGTCAACGTGTGGTCAACGCTGGCATTGTCGAGACTTCACCACAAATAATGTGCCATCACATCGTGCAAGTGACGTGTTATTATAATAGTTTTAAGTTTCCTAAACTAACACAAATGTTATAGTATGTATACTTAGGTTATAGAAAGGTAGGTTAGATTAGCTCTCTGTAACCTGAAAATAAATGGATGATAATAACGACCATATTGCAACCACACTTTTTTGTCTTTGTGGAATAGCCGTGGCTATGACACCCCTGAACAGACCCACAGCCTTGTGTATGGCAAGCTTATGATTGAAACGTTTTATAAATAAACCATATTCGTATCTAAGTTCTTTTGGCTAAGATAACTTGATGATGAATGATAAATGAGTTCTGGAACATAACTGACTATTTGACCACACTTCGATCAAATCACACAATGACAGAATCTGAATCTGGATGAAAAGGATGGTTTTTATATTAAACTTTACAGTATACGTAATAGGATCTTTAGATAGTAAGAATATATTTCAGTTAAGGAATATATAACACTACAAAAATACAATAAATAAACATAGACTCAATTAAAGTCATCTAGGAGACGATTAAATTGCATAATAGATTAGGATCTACTACACTATAATCATACTTAATACTTGAAGAAGGTAACATAAGTCTTAAATAATAAGAGTATAAATAGGTATATACATAAGTTAAAATAGGATAGGCTGCTGCATAAGGAAAGAAAGATTGAATCAATGTAACCCCGTATGTAAGTAGAAATAATTATAAACAAACAGCTTAAAATGAAACATGTCGTCACAGGTTTTGAAGATATCCACGATAGTAAGCCAAACTCCAGGAATGTTTATGCAAGAGTTAGAAGACAAAACATCTGTGCTAATCTATAAATCAATTCTTGTAGGGAATCTCTACTTATTATTTTGGGGAGAAATGTCAGTAGACCTTTTCCTCAAGCGGTCCGTTTTGGAGGACCTCACTTGCTTTTGTCAAGAGAACCTTGAGTCGTCAGAAGTCGCTAAAGACCTGGGCTTCGATACCTTCGCCTCCACTGAATTCTGAGGTGTGGCTCGCAAGCCAGGAACCGTACTCCTGTTGTTAGAGTAGGTCGAAGTAGTCACTGGAATCTTGCGAGTCTGCTTGATCTTCAGCTTGTTTAACCAAAGATCTCGCGTTTTTTTGTTCCCGACGACAAAGAATATGAACAATACAAAACCTTGGAACGTAGCCGTCAAAGCGAACAGGTAAGCCAACACGATGTTGTGAGCAAACAAACCAAATATCCACGGAAGACCGAACAAGAACACAAGTAAACAGCTGACGGTGGCACAGCGGATGGCTTCTTTGCGGTCGCCGTGCCTCGTTATCCCGCTTTTAGTAGCAAACACGGAGCGCACTATCAGAACGAATAGCGTCCAGTTTGCGAGCAGCATGACCGCGATGGGCGCATACACGGCCAGCCAGAGCCCGAGCCCTGAAGGATAGCAGAAAGCTCCCGTCGGGGTCTTGTCTTCGAAGCGGCCCGCGTAAGATTGCGGGTCAGCTGAGAGCAGGATACCGACTATAGCACAGGGAACTCCCCAAGAGAAAGCTGAAGCTCGCAACAGTTTGTGCGACGCGTCGCGAGTGAACACCAATACCAGTCTCCTGTATGAGATCACAGCGGCGATCAACATCCAGCAGAAGGACGCTAGCACAGAGTAGTGTAACAACACTCCTACAAACATACAGGGTATATCATAGTGGTCAAACCTAGCAAAGACTATGACTAAGAAACAGATGATGAGCAGTAGTACAGAGATGCAGAGTTGCAACCATATTTTGTTATTGAAATCTCTTCGCCAAGACCTGAAGAGGACGGCAGTGATGCCTATGACGATGAGGCCGAACATGGATAAGCAGCAGCCTATAACAGAGAGTATTTCGAGCACCTGTTCATTTTTTTCAGAGAACACGGCCCTGGGGACGAGGATCTCCGCGAAGTGCGTGAGATGATTGCAGCGGCACATGTCTAGCAAGCCCGGTCTGTTGGCGCGGGTGAAGGTGCAGCCATCCTGCGACCAGTAGCCCTGTCCGCCCTCCAGGAAGTGCCAGAAGGCGCACGAACGACTCTGGTTCCGTTCGGGGCCGCCGCCGATAGAGCTGAAGTGGATGTCCACCGTCTGTAAAGGCAAAGAAGCCATGGTTATTTATCTGACAAGTCTTAGAGCCATCGATAGGTATTGATAGCATCTTATTTGGCCATCTCAATCTCTTAGTGCCGTGGACTACTTACTGAACTGTACTTGTATGAAAACATAGTGCATTTAATGCTACAAGGCGATATCCACTAGTTTTCAGTTAATTCAAAGTGGATGTGACAAGGTATTTGACGAAGTTCAGATTTTCTTACGTTTTTGCATTGTGAATATTAAAAATACGAATTTTCAGTTTATCAAAACTCACCTCTCCTCTCTCAAACTCGGTGACATTCTCCACATTGACACTCAACACCCGGCTATTGACGAAGTAGTCATCAGAGCTCTGCGTGTGGAAGGCGCGATCGTTACGGAACACTACGAAGCTGATCCGCCGAGATGATGTGGCTACAGACTCAGGCAGCCTCACTACTGCTTCGCTCTCGTCTATTTGAAGATTTGTTGAGTCGAATTCGTCTGTGGATCAATAGGTATAAAATGTTAGAGGGTAGATAAACGTGTTGATTTGACGCATTACGCATTGCCAATATGAATAACTAAAAGTAATTTCTCGGACAACTTGCTGTACAGTCACGAGCACTAATATGCACTTTCCTAAATTTAAAAGCAATTTTCACGAGAATTAACGATTGTAACTTGGAGATAGGATCTTTTTCATAAAAATATGAGTTCGAGAATACTATGTTCGGAACAAAATGAAATTTTAATCAGAACAGTAGGAGCAAAACACTTATAAAAGTTGTTAAGTGTTTACGTATTGGTGCTCGTGACTTTACAATCAAGATAGCCTAATAGTAAATACCTAGTAGACAAAAATCCGTCTAGGTAGGTACTGTTATGTAGGTTTATATCCATCACCTCATTATTCCCACAGTAAAACAAATTTTGTTTTATATTGTGGCATGTGCCAAATAAACTTATTTTCTTTATTTTCTGTTTTACTTATTTATTTAAAATTAAAAACTACACATAACTATGTAGTTAGATCACCTAAATAATAACAGCTAAGAACTCTGTACATCCTGTAAACCCAGATTGTTTTTCGTATTTCCTTGCAATTTATCGTTCCCACGTCCATTGCAATCAATTACGATACACATGTTCCAACTGATTCAGATTAGTTCAGCGTTGCGATCAATGACGTGCGGCATAAAACGTGGACAAATTGCTATTGAAAACGCTGGGAATAATGCAGGACTGAAGTAGTATTTTTATATCGTTTAACGCAATGAATTGTGAGACACTTTAAATTCTGACCATCGGTCTAGCTACGTAGCACAATTAGCACACGCTTGGCACTCGCATTTGGATTCTTTAGGAACTCTGGCTAGGCTACCATATCAATCTCTTTGGTTCAAATGGGCTTTGTCATGGCATGTAAATGGGCTACCATTGCTCTTTTAACAAAGGGTCTTTCCGGGTAAACCCTTTTTGAAAAAAATATTCTGTGAGTGCCTTTTACCCCAACTGGATCAAGCCCCTATCTTTCAAGAGTATTTTTATGAATGTACGTATAGTCAAAAGGCGATACCTAAAATGCCTGCCATTCTTTCAATCAAAATGTTCCTATTCTCATTAATTCAAAATAAAATATATTTAAAACCACCACAGCGGTTATACAAACTTCGAAGAATCTCGAAAGCATCATTAGTGAAGGTGTCTTGGTCCCTGGAAGCAATCCTGAGGCCCTTTACCGGCTGGTTAGGATCAGCATTAGTCACCAACAAGGCTATATTGTCTCTGATAGTCGTCGCGTTCTCAGACCCTTCCAGGTCCAGCCTGGATCCGATCCCGTCTAGGAGGTGAAGCAGTTCCCCAGGTATGGATAGGTCCACATTTTCTGCTAGAAGTCCATCTACCTAGAAAGGCAAAAAAATTGATTGGCGTTGGTTTGACTTTCTGAGTAGAAGCGAGGAATTTGGATTTTGACGGTATCACGGTATGATACCCTACCAACGGCTCAACGTGGTTTTCTGGAATCAGCCTAGGAAACCACGTTGAGCCGTTGGTCCTGCGCCTGATCTCTCTCTGGTCGGGTCGGATTGCCGTCCCATCGGACTATGAGACTGAAGGAAGAGAGAGTGCATCTGTGTCTGCTCCCATACTTGTGCACTGACCGGATTCTTTGATAGCTACGATCAAAGGTTATACTATATTTGCCGAGGTTAGGAAAAGCTAAGCCGTTGATGATAGCAACTTAGTTTGAATATATTCCATAATAAGGACCAAAAGCTAGCCATTAGAAGTAATGAGGTCGGTGTGGCCGTAGCTAACATTGGTTTTGACCTACAATGCAGCTGTACACTTTATTCCTCGTCAGATAAACAAGAAGAACATCACACAAATCTCAATCTATAGTTACCTGATCAAATGCTGCACTGATATCATCAACTAACACTGGCACTTCATTATCGATCAGGCTCTGTAGATCATCCATTACTTGTTGAAGTTGTTCAGAAGGCTGAAAACATTGCATAAATATTTTTGTAACCTAACATTTTTAAAACATATATTTTGAAGATGCATCACAATCACATGTTCCTGTTACATAATAAATATTGTATTAAATTAAGCGCTCATGCAAATGCAGTTCATGCAAATGATTCATGCAATGTTTCGGTTAAATGATTTGTCATTTTTGTTTAAAAGAAGTACAAATTGATACCCACATCCTTTGGAATAAACCTCCATTTTCACATTCTCATGATATGAAGACAAGACAGCAAGAATTCTACGCCCTAAACTATGTTTCTACGAGACTAGCTAGAGGACATCCACAAACAAAAATGAGACTTACTGGTGGCGGCGTCGGTGGGGCTGTCCATACAGGTGTAGTACTAGGAGTAGTAGTAGTAGTAGTAGTAGTAGTTGTTGTTGTTGAAGTAGTTGTAGTCGGAATAGTAGGAGGAGGACTAATCCACGGTGGAGTAATAATTATAGGCATTTCAGTTCTAATTGGCTCAACCGTAGTCGTAGTATGGTCGGTAGTAGTCTCCGTTGTAGTAGTTGTATCAGTAGTTGTTTCAGTAGTTGTTTCAGTAGTTGTTTCAGTAGTTGTTTCAGTAGTTGTTTCAGTAGTTGTCTCAGTAGTAGTATCAGGAGTAGTATCAGGAGTAGTATCAGAAGTGGAACCAGAAGTAGAATCAGATGTAGAATCAGAAGTAGAATCAGTAGGAATAATACTAGGCTCAGTTTCTGCCGATGCTGTCGTTGAATTATCCGGAAAAGTACTATTATTAACTGTAGTAGTGTTTTGGGGCTCGTATGTGAAAACGCTATCTCCAGCTGTGGCAGGCGTGTTTGTCTCTTCTGAACTGTTTGGTCCTTGGTCCTGGATTTGAAGCCTGTTGATCTAGAATGTTAGTTCGTTAGTCAGTGCTTGTAGGATGAGCTTAGGTGCAGTTATTTAACAGTTTTGATTATTGTTAGATTTTTTTTACGTTAGACTGACTTCCGGTTTGCAAATATTTTGATTGTTATGTCATTGATTTAATCATACAATCCAATTTTAATGTCTTGGATTGAATCATTTTTGGTTTTTCTTTTAATTAGAATATAATCAATCAGAAACTTTCAAAGGCGATACGATAATAATATAATGTTTATCTAAGGAAAAACAGATAATAATTTGATCGCCAGACTACCTCATAGGACAGCAGGCTCCTACATTGGTGCATGAATCAAAATCAAAAGTCATTATTTATTTAAATTGGGTTGCTAAATCAGCACTTTTTGAACGTCAAAGTTTACAAGAGACAGCCTCCCAAATCGCCTGCACTTCGCCACTTCCTAGTGTTTTAGCTAGGAAGGTCAAGTGGCGGAACAAACTCCCCAGGATATTAAGCGCTCGAATGACTTTGGGAGGGGAGCTCTGTTGATTGGTGCGTGATACGTGCTGTTTAGCGCTATCTCTTTCCCGCACTGAAGCAAGATTCAAATAATACTACTTTATGAAGTCGTGGTGCATGTTATTATGTTAACGAGTCTTCATCTTCGAAACTATGTTTTTCAGTGCAATTTAATTGTGAACACAGAATGTTGATTCTAGTTACTACCTTATGAACAAAATAATAGTATTGATAACATTTTTTATTGGTGATTGCGAGGAATAACGATATACTGTTTATTTGATTAACAATGAAATTATTTGTTTAGGTTACGTAAGTGTCCTAAGCCAAATACTGGAAACATAAGTTTCTAATTTTAGCCAGAATTTGTCTGAGTTAGCACGTTAAAATTGAAGCATGTGTTATTTAGTAATGAAACATTGATTTAGTGAATTCGTACGTTAGTCAATAATTGCGAATTAGCAAAATATTTAAACCTAATACATTTTCTAATTTTGTAAGTTCGAACATACGATGTTGGAACTTACCTACCTGGCGACATTTGATAGCTTTCTGCTTTTCAGAACGAAAAATAAAAATACTCACAATCTCGGACTAGGGAAAGCAGATACTATCTAAGTGACAAAGGACATCAGTCATTTCGTACGCAAAAATAAAATTGCAGGCCAGAAAAATCACTGGTTACATCTGCAATCCAGCGATCCAACAAAAAAGAATGACGTCCTTTGATGTTCTCTGAATCTTAATTTAAATTAAATTACAATTCGAAACTCCAAAGTTGCATCTCTTAGATACAAACTGCTGTCCCGGGACCACGACCCTATACAATGTGAAAGTAAATTAGGTATCAAAACTCTGCAGACCTGATGAGTCGTCCTTTATACACGATTAAGTAAAAATAAAATATCAAATATTTTTTTCTGACGGTCAATCAAATGCCTGTAGAGTTTTGCTAACTGAACAACACTTACCGCTTTCAGCTCAGTGTCACAGTTCTCGGCAATAGAGGTCACTACCTGCATGCCGTCGTTGAAGTTGCCGACACACGAGTGGATCTGGCATTTTACTTTTATTGATTTTACTGCCAAAGACAAAATATACATGATATTAAGCTATGTTTTTCGTGTAAGCTTAAATGTAGGAGCAGTACAGCCTATCGCTATTTAATGACTTAATGAGGACTAAATCCTTACATAAGGCTGACACTGAAAAGAATTTGAGACTGTGGGCACAAAGCAGACATACCAACGATATTTAACATTCTATACAAGCTTGTAGAAGAAATCTCGTAAAGTTTGTGATTCCATGTTTTAGGGAGGCCAACTAGAAAAAAGACATACTTATAATAACGTATTGTTCACTAACAAGATGGATTATATTAATGTCCGAAACTGAATAAATAAATAAAATAACGCCAAATTTGACCTGTTCGTTACATTTTTACTGACACCAACCACAAGTTGGACCCTATTTATAAGACCTTAATATACCATGTTTTTACACAAATAAAAATGATTATATTCTATTATTGCTTATAGTAAGAGACTACGATGCGCTTGGTCCCATCTGTTGTATGCGCATTGTAAGTATTTATTTAAATTATTTGCCAAAAAAAACCCAGTGCACCAATAATTTGAACTTAATTTAAGTATTCTTACTCAGTAAAGGAACACATAACCTTTCAATGATTTCTCTCAATCTGACCTTTTAATCATCCCGAGGTTTTTAACTCGACTACTTAAAAAGACAATGCAGATGTAAAAGAATTTTAATTTACAAGAGCTGCCTTCAACAATGAATGATATTATCCTTAATTGATGATTTAATTCCGTCTAAAATGACATTGAGAACAACAAAAGGTATGTATATCCTACAAGGTAAAAAAGTGCAAGAAGCTCTAGATCTGAATGATTAATGTCTGTTTCCTACAACTGAGCAGTCACAAATGTTTAAAATGAACTCTCTGGTATTGAAGATGTAACTAATCTTTGATATCAAAGTTAACACAAAAAGGCTGATGCAGACTTGCGCATTGTCAACATTCTCTTTAATAACTTTCTTACAATTTGTTTGAAGCATCACACACTCCAAAATGGCTATAAGATTAAAGAGAGACCAAAGAAACGAAGGATGAACTGTGTGAAGGATGATATGGCTAGAAAGGAGGTGACTGCTGAGAAGACGAGTAATAGAGAAGTATGGAAGAAGAAGACATAATGCGGTTTTAATGTATGTTATGACTCACGCTGCGACCGTCCGCTGGACTACTTGACCTCTGCACTTGGATATAATAAGACTAATTAGGACACATACAAATGTAGTTTAATCAGATATGATACCGAGCAAGATTTCTCTATAGAATACCGACGATTTAATATGAGAAAGATAAAAGGTCAGAGGTAAACCGGATAAGAGCAGGACATGAAGATAGAAAGCGAAAAATACTTAACGGATGAATTAACCCAATCCATGCCTACTAATATTAAAAATGAGGACGTAACTGACTGTCTGTGTGTTATCTTTTTCCGTCGTAACGTCTAAACGGATTTAGATGAAACTGTACACAAGTAAACCATTTCCTGGCAGTACAGTCTAATATAAAATCAATAAATCTCAGACTCAGTAGATCAAGAACAATGTACTTACCAAATCTATGATTGTCAACCGTACAGTAATATACAGGTTTCATATAAAGGATTTCAATATCACTCCAATTTCCAGGTTTAACCGGCTTCATTCTAGGATCCAGCTTCACATGAAGCACCACCGTCTTCCTATCCAAAAACAATTTTTTCAGCTTCAGCCCATGAAGTATATCTTTCTCTTTTGGGTTCAATTCTGGTCGCGACGCTTTGAAGTCCTTCAAGATACCTTCGAAGGATTTCGGGTCTTGTATCTGTTCCAATCCTCCATTCACTTCGTAATACTTTGTTGAATACAAAATGTATTCTTTTAAGTACTTCTGCCAAATTTCTTTCAGTTCTTCCGCGTTTTTTAAAGTATATTCTTTCTTGAGAGAAAGTTTGATAGCGAAGTTATATCGGAGGGACTGTTTCGCTCTTACCCAAAGAGCTCTGTTAGATTCTGAGACGAGAAACCGCTTAGAATCTGTGTAAACACACCAGTAGTATCCGTCGTCTTTGGGATTGAGGACATACGTCAGTAACTTGTTGTGAATAACATCGGAGCTAATGTCGACAGGAGTCGGATAAAATTTCTCGGAGTCAGTGAAGCAGTAGATATTGTCTTCTTCTACGTTACCTGCTCCTACAGTCAATATCAGTTTGTTTTGGCTGTGAAATAGACAGTTTGGAGTTAATATAAAAATAAGATTGTAACTTACTTCGATTTTTTTTAGGCCACTCGCAGTTCAAATGGATACGGTTGCAATACTGCTCAACCGGACTATCCTGTGGTGACCTCAAATGAATTTAAGGCCCCCGAAAAAGACTTCCAAACTCCAACAATTCCAATTTCCAACTTTAGGTAAATTGCTTTTAAATAACCTTTGTTATCTTCTACTGAACGCATACTACGGTGCGTCTTATCAAACAGGCGTAAACTCTCAATTATTTTTTTTTATTTTTACGTAATCTGCCTACTCTGAGGGGTTAGGTATAAGTGTGCCTTCAGGACACTCACATTTTGCCATTCATGCTTAAGATCCCATTCATTCATATTTTAAATAAAAAGTACTTACTCATCAGCGCTAACGACTAATTCAACTTTTTTTAATTCAATATTCTTCTCACAAATAACATCGAAGAATACATAGGTACTGTTCACCAGGTCCCAAACACCATTTCTTATTACCCCGTATGAAGTTTCATTGCCACTCATCAATCCAGTATTGTCTTCCAAACCCCATTCTGCCGGTGGTGTCTACAAGGCAATTTACGTATATGAATGGATAGGATTATCATTTTTTATTGTATAAAGAAGCACATAAACGGACATAATAAACATTAGGTATCTAGACACATATTAGGTATTTGAAGAACCATCTGAAGCTCAATTTTTGTTCTGCACATCTACACAATGTAGTTACTTAAGCGATTCTCCCACTGCACCGCGCTCCGGAGAGTAGCGCGGGGCCGCAGATTTTAACATTGTAAGAAAGTATCTGAATTACAATAGACAACCCACGGAAAACGCGTCGGCACGCGTCGGCAAACAAAAAAGTTCCGCGCTACGCTCTGGAGCGCGGTGTAGTGGAAGAATCGCCTTAGTAAGCAGGATATATCACAATGTTCATTTTATTGGTAAAAGATGAAAATCCAGAAACTTTACGTTTTCACGCAATTTAATATGCAATCTGGAAAATCAAATTATTACTGAGCCAGCAGGTAATTTTAACTCAAACAGTATGTCCAAAAACGGAACTTCACAAACTAATAAGCTCACAAATAGAAGCCTATTCACATTTTTATTCACGGGCACAATTTGTTAGAAGCTAAGCAATGTATTTTTAAACACATAAATGCTATTCCAAATTTCATTCATGCAAAATCATTAGTGACTATTGATTATATGAAATAAAATTTGAATGAAAAAGTTCGCACCAACACCCACACATCCCGGAATACGGGTTGTGAAATACTTCGCGACGGCAACCTGCTTCTGCATGTTTCTGGAGTCTTGATATCATACCTACAACAGCCCCATGTTTCTAGCTCAAAAGGGCTTCTTTTGATCGAAGGAGATACTAATGGAAACCAGCCACCACAGTCCAAAAGCTATTAAAAACAAAACATTCTAAAACAACGAAAGCAGTTTTGGGTTTGTCACTAACATTAATATCATTAAATACTCAACGACATTTTTGAGACTAGTACATAGACACTACTCTATAGCAAAGATATCAGAGATATTAGAAATATGACATGATCTAATCTAAAATTAAGGAAAACCATATTCCACACTTCACAAAAAGTTTACAAGTAGAAGATAGTACACAAAGACATAAATTTAAAAGAACTATTCTTGGGAATACTTAGTAATGCTTCTATAGACGTTTACAAGATCAAAGACATGATGGACATGATCTAAACAAGATTGAAAGAAATTGTAACTCACCGTAGCGTCTTCATTCACAATGTGACTGTGACGTTGAGGGTCGTACGTAATGCCCAGCGGGTAAACAGGAAGCGATCCAGAGACTTTTAACAGTGGATTATTTGAGTATCTCCATCCGTTATAGAGGACTGTATATCCTCTTTTTTCACATAGTTCCTTTGATTGGAACCAAGTTGCTCTCACTGCGCTCTTACCTCCAACAGCAGTGGCAGGAAGTGGCATCAAGCAGGTCGCTTTAGGAGACCAAAATCTCAAAGACTCTTTGAAATCATTACAGCCTTCGTGAGACATTGCATCCTTATCAACATAAGGCGATACAAGACAGTACCTATAAAACTCATCATCGCACCTCGTAGCCGTAAAATTAGTTACTGGGTCCATCACCACACATAAATCTTCTTCAATACCCTTTTGTGGGTTGTCTACTTCAAACGATGTTTTTAAAAGAGTCCCTGTTGATTTCGTAAATGAGTAATCAATGAAGGGTCCCCCAGGGTACAATGTTTTGTACTCTGTCCATAATACTAACTCAGACTTGGTCAGATTCAAACTGTTGTACAGTTTGGATGTGTATAGGTTACCGGTACACCCGACATATTTGTCTGTGAGTTTCTCTGGACCTTTTAACCGGTAACATATTGGTTCTCCGTTGATGTTGGAGTAAGTTACTTGAAATCCTATTGGACATATTACTTTTTTGTATGCCTTGGCTTCGAGTGCTGGTTGTAGTAGCAATAGGAGTATTAGCGTGGCTACGGTTGGTGTTCGATGAGGTGAGACCATCTGAAATGAGAATAAAGTAGGGTATATTCAATTACATCTAATAATTATTATTCTTTGCGAGTTGTTTCCAACTTCTAGTGCCTCTTTTCTCCAATCAATAACATGATAGGCATCATTTGCCAAAATCATTCGTAAAATGACCATGTCAAATTGAAATATTCTTACTACTTGAATAAAATGACTAATACGGATGCGGCTCAGATAGGTTTTATTTATCTCAAATAGACAAACGAAAGGGAATCCCAAAATGCTAAAAAAAGTTTTTCATTTAACAGCTTTTCCTGTCCGTACATACGATTTAGGATTTTATCATGGATCAGTTATCTATTATCAATCTTATCTCACTGAGAACCTATCTGGAGATAATTCCGAACGTGTACCACTTGATATTGTTACCGATATTTACGGCCATTATCACAGCTGATTGTGGTACATTATTTTCTAAAATACAATTTTTCTCATGAACTCTCTGATGTTATCTATTTTCATATCATTTTTATGGTAACCAGCTTGTATTTCGGAAATATAAAGCAGTTTGTGACGGCCATTTTATTAGACCCCGGTTTTTCAGCCCCCTCAGAACTTCGTCCATTTATTCCATTCTCAATTCCCTAGACTTTTAGAATTAGGTTAATTGTTTAAGTAAATTAAAAAAAAACGAATACATACATACGAAAGCTAGGTATATTTATGCAATTTTTAAGTATGTTTTTTACTTTTTGGGCAATAAAAAATAACAAATAAGAATACTGACAACAGAAAGATTAAAAAGTCCAAACTTTTTTATTAAATTCCAAGTTTTTTCTCAAGACTTCTATTTCCAAATGGCCTAAACACAACCTTCCGGCTTAGTTCCTAACTGTGTCAGTTTTTCGTGTTTCTTTACTTTTGTGACTTTAAATCGATTACCTACCATCTGTGAAGACGTAATCAATTAACCGTTTCAGTAGGCGAGTAAAATCGGTCGGACCGATCAAGTGCTGTGTTATGCTGAGGTGTTCGAGGACAGTGTTAAAACAATACTGTTCTGGCGCTGTAGAGACCTTATGCGGATATCGATAGACTGGCCGTTTTTTGATGCACTCTGCAGCGCTTGCATACTTAAAATTATAAATGCAAAATTAAGTCTGTTTGTTACTTGACATTGTATGAAATTATCTCGGTACTTACATACTTACCAGGTAAAAATATCGATTGTCCTAACATTAGATATATTTAGGTTATCTTGGTAAGTACGTTCCTGTGGGATGACTTACAATCTACACGCAGGCGAAACCGCGGGCCAAAACTAGTGATTCGATTTTTAAAATGAACTGTCAACAGAATATGAAAAACGAGTCAGGACTTCTCGCCAGATAAATTAGTTTGTTCCGAATGTGTTGTTATATCTGGATAGCCTTTATACCTCTCGAAAAGTTTAAAATTAGCAAAAGTCTTTAGTTCCCTACAAACCATAGCACGTGCTGGTCCACTGGTACGAAGTCAACCCAACCATCGGAGCCTACCGTGCCTCTTCGTGCCGCAAAGCCGAACACACCGGTGTACATCTCCCGCCTACACTACACCACTACGAGGGCGTTCGTGGTGCGAATACTAACTTGTTATCTGCACCTCGTCTTGAAAGAGGACTTTTGGCCGCAGGGAATGGTGTTCCGTCGCTTCCGCGGGAATGTGCCACATGAACGCGCAAGTGACATAGTGCACAAGTGAAGTGTAACTAGAATAGTTTTAAAGGTCTATCTACTAACACAATTTGTATTTTATTATATTTATGTTAGTCTGTAAGGTATATGTCTATGGGCCAAAGTTGTCTGATAATAAATAAATGTTGTTGTTAAATTCATATTTCTAAGATTTCTGCAATCAATTAAACCTCATTGCTGAATACACCGTCAGGGAAATTGTTAAGAAAATTAACACCCTACGTCAATTATTTGCCGTGTTTATAGCTAATTCATACGACTACCAGTCAAGTAGGACTAGAAGTCATTCTTTGACAGTTGTGATTTCTATCGGTATACGAATATCGCATGATGGTCGTTTTTTGTTTGCCAGAACGCGTTGTAGTCGTTTTGAATGTGCCACAACGCGATGAGGTTGGTATTTTCGCTCAATGAGCATTTTCGGCCATTGAGCCTAACATAAGGACTATTTAATTCGGTAGTCAATTCGCTTAACAATTAATTTGCGTAACGTTTAACGTCAATAAACAACATGTTTTAGTACAGTACCGAAAAAAATATATTTGAAAAACCTTTATATCGCTGATAGCATGTGATGCCATGTCTGATTACATTAAATCCAATTCTAGTACATTTGGATTCGAACGAAGCAATAAGGCTACTATGATTTCTTTAACAAAAAAGGCAATTGAAATAACAATAAATGATTGCCTATCAGCTACTTATCTTGTCATGACAATTTTTACCACCTATTAATTAACAGTTGTTACAATTTACGGTTCATTTTGATTTATTTGTTAACAACGGATGATAATGATAGTAGAAACATCACGCCTGTAATCACCTAAACGTTTGGCAGAAGTGTACCTACAGTACTCCCACATTTCGCCTGCTATGTTTAATCCAGACTGGTGTTTTTGTCCATAATCCGTATTAGTTTGTCTGAACCTTTCTTCTTTTTCTTAATCGTGTTGTTAGTGCCTAACCTGATGTCAGAGCCTCTGACTTGGCTTTACACGCCGTCAAGAAATAACTCTCAGGCATGCTGGTTTTCTCACGATGTTTTCCTTCACCGGAGCTAGTGATAATTTTACCTACAATACGCACATGAATCCGAAAAATCAGAGGTGCGTGTCTTGGGTTTGAACTCGGGACCTATAACTTGGCAGTCCGACAGTCACACCACTAGGCTATCACTGCTATAATCACCTCACCTGAATCTATTAATTTTGTTCATAAAGTATGGGTGCCGAGACGTAGGGCTGTCAAGCGCAACGCAACATTCTACATTCTTCTTCTTAGCGTGTCGATGGCAATCTAAATTGTGTCAGCCCAGAACTGAGCTACTAGTTCGCTTTCGGTAGCGTCCATTAGTTCCTGTTGTTCAACAAACAACAGGACACGCAGGACACGATATTAAATGCCCCATAGTTTGTAGAACAGCGCCACATTTACACTCCAGGGCAGAGTCATTAATGAATCTCCACCTGAGCAGGTTTTCCTTGCTGCGAGCAACCTGAATCCGGAGTCTATTTCCAGGTCAGCCATGACAACTCATGTCCAGGTGGGAGATTTTCAGCAGGTGGGACGAATGGGTCAAGTAAGGATGCACTACCTCGCCACAGTTTTAGTCTTTCCGTAGACTGCTCGCCAGTTCTGCATTAAAAAGGAGTATCTAGAAATCACTAGAATCATCCAAGACGTCACTTAATTAATAAAAACAGATAACTGATATCAGTAACACCTGATTAGGGTCGCCTTTAATTTATTAGGGCGGAAATCGTATCACACACTTAATGATAATCCTAATGCATTTATTTACTTTTATCACTGAGTATTTGTGTGTACTTCTTTTCAACGTGTAGTGTTTATTTTGTGTTTTGGCCTTGGAGGACTTGCTAATTATTCTTTTAACATCTAATTACAGAAAGTTCTTTTAGATTTCGTCATAGGCTTATACCCTAAATGATATTTAATTAAAAACTAGTATAGGGATATGCACAACATAATGAACAACTTTTACTATGGGGCCGACCATAAAATGCAAAAAAAAAGTATCAGTTGCTGCCTACATTTTTTAGAGTTACGCACGCGCTAGTCAGACCGTGATAACAGGCTTGTTTTACGAGTCAATTTTGTCTCACGAAAGGCCTCCCTTCCGTACAGTTTTCTCTCAGTTTTGCAATTTCAACCCAATCCTTGAGGTAGGAGAACTCGTCACGCCATCTCCTTCTGGGCCTAACGTGACGCTATTTCGACCCAATATTTTAATGAGAAAGTTATCAAAACAATGCATGCCTCCATTAACTTAAACGTTACTAATAATCCAGCAGGCATTTATTCCGAGATTGAATTACATTCACAGCGAAACAAAAAATGTCGACGTAACTGTGACTTAATTCCAATGACCTTAATCATGAAAGCGAGGTCCATTTTATATTACTATTGTGTTAAAACTGTTTGTTTGTTTATTTAGCTGTTTAAAGAATACTTTTAACTAGTTTTTAGCTTTGTTCGTGTTGAGCTCGGAATTTTTCTCACGAGAACATAAGTAAGTAAGTAATACCATTACTGTCCCACTGTTGGGCAAAGGCCTCTTCACATACCTACAGAGAACGTGCCGGGATAAAAAATAGTCTATGTACTAACCTAAGGTTATGGTCTGTCCCCATTACTTTATAAATTTAATTGAATTTCGTCCAGCTGTTAGAGCGTGGAAAGATGACAGACAGACAAAGATACTTTCGCAATTATAGTATACTAGTTTCTGTCCGCGTGTTCGCTCGGTTTTTGTCGGAAATTGTGACACGGGAACATTTAAATATGACCTATGACACTCGGGGATAATGTAGCTTCCTATTAGTGAAAGAATTTTTGGATTCGGATCTCGGATTCCAAAGATTATCCCCTCCATCCAAACTTACCAACACTACCTCTGCAATATATGTTTTTAAACTATCATGGTCACTAACATTATCATTAACACTAGAAACGGGATATTAACCATGTTTACTGATTGAATATCCCGTTTCTGGTGTTAATGATAAAATATTAGTACTCATAGATATGTGCTGAAATTGAGCTATTTGATGTTATTTTTAGACTTTCGGAGAATGGAACTGTTCACGTACTTGTATTATCGTCATGTCTGCTGAAAAATGCTTTTTATCAATTTAAGCCTTTTTATCTGCAGGACAATATTAGGTTTTCCAACACTCACGCATCCCAGTGGATGAGCAACAATAGTGTCAAACTTAATTATTATTCCAGTCAGTCGCTAAGGTGACTGACTGATTGTCATCCACGGGCAGTCGGCCAAACAGTTGTTATCATGGCTCGATTTTGATTTCATTTCTGGATTACTCGTTGATAAGACGTAATCGACAAATAAAAACATATTTTTTCCTTATAAGATACCTGTAATCGTATGCGTGCAGACACGAACAAACAGTAGTCTATAGCTACAAGGTGTAAACGGACCCTTCACGAAGTCGTCAACCAAGCATTCTGTACATCAAAAGTCTGCGCAAAAATTATTGCTGGAAACGAGAAGTCGTTTTTTTTTTGTGAAAATCAAGTTTTACGGTGAGACTCAATGTAACGGACTCAAAACATTGTTCTGATGGATGCATTGAATGGTACAGGGGTTGTGGAGGTATTTACATTTTTTTTAAATGTATATATAGATGGAACTTTGACGTCAAAAAAAATATCGCAATGACGGGGAAAACTTTCGGCTTAGTTAAGGGTCTTTTTACATCCATTGTACCTAATATTATAAAGAGGTCACGTTTGTAAGTTTGGATCTACGGAGTTATTTTCGGAACTACTGATCCGATACCGAAAATTCTTTCACTAATGGGAAGTCCCCGAGTGTCATAGGCTATATTTAAAACGTTCCCGAGGGATAATTTCCGACCATTACACGACCGAAGCCGCGGGCAAAAGCTAGTTATAAATAAATTAACATTTTTTTCCCTTACCTTCATTGCTTTAAGTGATTTGAGCGCGAATGACGAACAGTCTTATGTGCCAGCTCATCTTACAATCCCATTTAAGACTTTGTTCTTCAGGAACTACGGTTCAAACTTGCTTACACCGTATCTGTAGTTGCTTGTTCCGCGGTTTAGTCTGAAAAGATTAAAGTGTGTCATTAATGCGAATTTAACCTTCTTGGGTGTCGGGTGAGATGTCAAGGGATCTTGATTTAATTGGGGCCTTAACTTTTGTAGCTACCCATAAGTCTGCTAGGTGACATTTTACGCCTGATTTTGAACTCTGATTAAGAGTGGACAGACAGGCTTGCGCGAAGGGATATCCGGATTTTTTGCTGCTAAATGAAGAAATGGTGGATTCCTGGTTTGTGCTCAAGGTCGAAGTTTCGATTGGCGCTTGTAGCAAAAAGAAGTACCTATAGCTATAGCGATGCGAGCAATTAACACATGTTGCTTAAACTTGATTTAATCTACTGATTATGCGATGCGCTAAGGTAGCCTGCGAAATTTAAATTTTCTTACATATTTGCAATTTTCAGGTACAAAACTCAGCCACGAAAACCCGCTCACTGATGCAGTAAATAAAAAGTAATTTTGGGCTAAACATATTCGAACTTTTTGCCATCGAAATGCTAAGAAGAAGAATTTGCAGGTCAGTGTCAGGTTGTATGTCGATTAAAATATGATTCGGGACAATAACAAATATGGCTTTACAGAGATATAATCATTAAAATCATCAATACAACCCTCAAGTTCATTTAATCTCATTGAAGATTGTCGTGAGCTACCCCGGCGCTTCCACCTTAAACACCTTTTCATAGATATGTATAGTGTAGTCTATCCGACATTAGGAGTAGATAGGCCACGTCTACTGTAGAATATTAATTTTATTGACAAAGTCAACAACATGCTTCGCGACAACCTCAAACTGATCATTCCATTCAATGAGTTGAATGTAGGTTTGGTATTGATCAGTATAAATAATTATCTTGGTACTACACAAGTTAATATTTAAAATAAAATGAGCACATGAAAAGTAATGATAATAGTCTAGTTCAGGAAAATGGTAAATCTCGGAAAAATTGCAAAACCGCAATGGGTCATAAAACACGATCAAAAAAGAAATTCAGTCATTAACACCCACCGTTTCCGTTGTAAATATCTATGATGTAAATCATAATTAATTTACGAAAGTCAATTCGCTGATAACCAATAACCATAAAGACAAAGAAAACTCAACTTTAGCCCGTCGGCTTAAAATTAAAATTTAACGTTAAGCTCTGTTGGCTTAGCAACTACACCAGAAAGTTTCAGTAGCGTGATTAGTATCAATTAATTGAAAGAAATGATAAAAATACGTCATCGGTTTCCATTAGAGCGGTCGTTTGGGAAAAAGAAAAAAAATATTCTAATAGCTAAAGTCAAGAGCAGTGTCTATGATCTAATGGAACTAAATCTGTGTCAAGGGCGATTTTTTGTGAAAAAAAAAACGCGTTTGATGGTGACGTTTTTTGTGTAAACTCGTGGGTTAAATTTAAATGAATGCTTGTACTTGCTTTGTTTATTTTATAAGTTATAAAATACATAAAGTAAAGAGGACGGCTTTCACGACGTTATACGTAAAAGAGCAGCATCGCTGATGTGAAGGGTGACGGGCAGTCCCGACCTGACTGTAATTGCAGAAAACATCTATAGTCCTATTTGGCGGCATTGGATAAGGTTGCATGTATTGTATGCTGACATGCGTTTTTTCTCTTGTATGTATGTGTAAATTACTAACATAGCTTTAAGTTATCTTGACGTACTATTACTAACACTCTATGGACCGAAAAGTCTGAAATAAATATATAATATAATATGATATAATAATTTATTTGCAATAAAAAGGTGTACATTTGAACAACATTAGGTTACAAACAAACAGATGGAGACGTTATATACTAATATGTTTGGAGACTCTAGCACCCTTGCTAAGTTAACAAGACAATTTGTATTAAAGGTGCTAGGCCCAACCCTTTCATGGGTGGAAGACAAGGAAACAAAGTTAAAATAAAAAGTGATAAAAAGGATAGATGTAGAGTGTGTGAGTGGGTGTGTGAGTGGGTGTGTGTGTGTGTGTGTGTGTGTATGTGTGTGTGTGTGTGTGTGTGTGTGTGTGTGTGTGTGTGTGTGTGTGTGTGTGTGACTGTGTGTGTGAGTGGGTGTGTGTGTGAGTATGTGTGTGTGGGTTTGTAATGTTAAATAATTTGTTTTTAATTGAGTTGAATTGAAAGTAAATTCTTGTTTAGGTTGTTATCATTCTTCCTTTTAACTTACTAACGTCAACTCTGAAAACATAACTCCATGGGCAAAAGGCGTGCCATAAGGGGTAGGCAGAGCCTACAGAATACCACCTGCTACGATTCTTACATACTTGTTTTGCCTTGTCCACGTTCACGCGATAGTTGTTATCCCTTCTTTTTACTCGAATTCCAAATTCTCCGTTAGATGACCATCATCATAATAGCTTTATATTATGTCTAACCCAAACAAAAATAGCCGCATGGATTGACCATGAATATTGTTTCCATTGTAGTTGGCATTGTAGCCTGCTATGTCATCCTAACAAATCACATTATTCTTGAATTGTAAGTACACACGGCGACACATCAAGCTGTACCTATCCAGTATAACCTGACCTCGCCTTGTATGAGAGAGATCAGCGTATACTTGTTGTGCATAAGATGATTGGTCGTCGTCCGTACTTCATCTTACCATTGAAGTCCTGAGAAAAACAACATCGCATCAAGTAAACTAACACAACTTCAAAACGAAAGACATTGAAATATTTACAAGCAATTCACAACACATCTCCTGCTAACAATGTGCAAATGATAACAGATTCCTAACGTGCCTTATCACCGCATCCAATGAGTCATGCCCTGATATGTATTTACCCAAGATGATATGAAGACATAATCTCATCACCTTTGTTTGTGATCAAAGTATTTGCTACTAACTTCTCGGAAACTGTCATAATGTTTATGCATACTAATATAAATGTGAAAGTAACGTATGTATGTCTGTCACCTTTTATGCCTGTAACGGTTGATCGGATTTAGCAGAGAGGTAGATTACTTCCAGGAATAGGAATAGGAATTCAGCATCATTTCAGCTTCCACCAACACCAGAATCAACCAACGCTGGGTTCCGTGTGACCCTCATCCAGCTGTTTTCCGCGACTGACAATGTCGTCGATAGGAATGTAGAAATTATTTCAGAACTGTACACGGGCGAAAAAAAGTCGCGGGTTAAAGCTAGTTGAGAGACAATGTGAACATGAATAATTAAGTTATTAATAGCGTTTTCCTTTGATGTATTTTAACGGAGCCCTGAGGTAGGCATATCTATTTCTACAAACAACTCTTACGCACACATGAAGCCTCGTATAAAAAAATCTGCATAAACGTAATTAATGCTTTGGCTATGTGCCATTTTATTAATTACTTTGTAGACTGGGCGTAAAATTGAACTACGTAGTTCAGTCTCTGTTTGCCACCTTCCAAAAATTGACGTATATGCTTTAATTTTGCAATAACGATAGCATTTTAGCAGACGGGCCCGAGAGTTGAGATCGCATATCTTCAAGCGTGGTGTGCGACTGAAGGTTGGTGGTGGTTTTGTGACGCAGTTTGGGGGACCGATGTCCAGCTGTGGACTCCAACTGAGTTTTATGGCAACCGGGTACTTTTCATCTGTTTTCTTCTCCATGATGTTAATTTTACTTAGCAATATTCCAGAATCACTTTATCAGAATCCACATTTTGATGAACAAGTAACGTAAACTTATACTGTCACTTACGGGATATCTTCCGGGTAGGCACTTGCAACAGCTACGTAATATCGGGAGCTCAAAATAATGAACAATCACGGAAGATATCCCGAAAGTGACAGTATAAGTTTAGTTGTAAACCGTGAAAGTTTAAAACAACAAGTAACGTAGGCAAAAAACTAACATTTATACCTTCTGATGAAACGAGAATAAGGTTTTTATGTACTACAGTTGATAGTAGTCGGTACTACAAAATTAGTCATCAGTAGTAGTACACCCGTAAATGTAAATTAAGATTATTAACCATGAGTGTTAATGAATACGCATATCCTGACAATTGTGGCAATTAATTAATGCAATTTAACTACATCCATGGCATGGCAAATAGGTAACCTACACTACACAATGGATTGTTTGTAGGTACTAGTTGAAATACTTAATTTTCACAACTAATCGTACTCATCATCATCATAAATTCAAAATCTGCCTAGCGTTTTCCCAACTATTTTGGGGTCCATTCTAATCGGATGCAGCTGAAAGTCGGTATTTTATATGGAAGGTCTTTCTATCTGGCCTCCACAACCTAGTTACAACTAAACGTACTAACCGGCGTTAAATAATTAAAAAACTTAGACTTCCAGTTTTGTAACAGAGCTGGCCTAGACAACGATAACGATTGGACGAAAATGTCAAAAATGTATGAATGAATTGTTATCAGTTGCTATTGAGTAGTTATGCAAGCAAAAGCCTGTTGAAACAAGTCTTAGGCGCGAATTATACAGAAACCGCGTAAGATGAAGGCGCGGCGCAGGCGCAGCATGATGCCGCTTCAAAACGTTTTCATACAAAATTTACGTAGTCGACGTGTCGGGAATTACACTCAAGCGGCGCGGCGCAGGCACATCGTTCTTTCCTCCTCCTGTGAGTCCTCTAGTATTTCGTCATGTTTCATCTTATACAGGAAACCCCAACAAGTCATACGTCATGGTGATATTCATATAGAACCTATGACGAGGTCATCAGGAAACCCCTTCCGCGTCATTTCTAATGACTAACAGTATTCAATGAAGAGAATCGAATTAGAACTATCGTACAAGGATTTCGTTTGATCCAAATAACAAAGGCGTCATATAAAAACCTTGCGGAAATTAGAACCTTTGACGTGAAAACATTTGTAACGAATTGTTAGACAGTAGACACACAAGAGTCAGACCATTTTGTTTATAGTTCACAGAATAGTTTATCTTGTGTCTAACAAGCAGTCAAAACAGTTTTTTAGATTGATATATTATCTTAGATTAAGATAATATTGTTTTTTGGCCGCCATCATTTTTATAGAGCGATAGCTGCGCATACTGCACACTTACAGATATTTGAGTACATTGTCTATTAGAGTCAGATGTCTGGAACAATATCCGCATAATTTTGACGGTCTTCCACTTGATTCAGTCTGACCACAGTCTAAACGAATCTAACTGTACCCACGTCTCTACAACGTGACTGGTTGATAACCAAATTTTCATCAAATTAACATCGGTATACGTAAAGTCAAGAAAGTTAATTGTTTAGCACCGTGACTGCAAACTTAAATTGTCCATATTTTCATATCACAACTGTCATTGTTCCGTAGTTGTATGAACTAGCTATAACGCGGCAAATTGACAATAGTGAGTAAATTAGATGAACAATTAATTTCCTCGACTGTACAACTGCCTATTTAGGACTCTTATCTTCACACAGATTTGCTAATATGCTTTTATTAGGCGACGTTTGATGGAATCTCCGTATAGACTGTTCGAATTATTATATTATTCCAGTTACTATTTAAATGTGTTAATTTAGTACCGTTTATAGAAGTGTGGGATATTTTTAGTGTTTCAATAACAATCATTTATTCGAGGCCAAAATGTAGATGTACAGAAGCCAGCACATCAAGCTACCCAAAACTCACAAATTTTCCCAATCAACTTTGAACCTAATGCTTTGACGATAAAGTTGAAAATTTATTAAAGTTTGACAGATTGTAGTTGATAGATGTGCTGGCGTCTGTTCCTAAGTTAGTGGCAGTGACTGCCAGTGTTATTATTTAAAAGCAGTTGCACGGACCGCCTCCTTGGTCTAAGGATCGTAAGCGCTACCGCGGAGCAAGAGGTCCTAGGTTCAATTCTTAGGTCAGGCGAAGTGTTATTAGGTAGGATTTATGCACAATGATGGCAATTACATAGGCCTCTCGCCCCCTTCTACGTAGAACTTAAACAGCTGACGAAATGTAATGTACTGTGGTTAAACTTTTGCCTAAGCCTTTGGGGATAGGCAGGTCTGATGTTATGCTATGTTTAGTAGCACAGTCTAGATAATTATGCTATCTGAAGGTATAATTTGTTCAGATGGAAAAAAGTTCATTCATAACCACTATTACCTCTATACACTGTCATAATTTGATTTGCTTAAGAATTTAATTACTAAATAACATAATTCTTCATTTAATCATTAGATAGAGACAGACATCGGTCAATAAAAACACAAGGATGAAAACATTTGAACAAGGCTAAGCCAATGAGCTGTACTTAGGAGTACTTGTGAGGGTGGAGCAAGCAAACAATAAACAGGTAAATCGGTAGAAGAAGAAGGTCCAAAGAGTTCCCTAGAGCAGAAAGACAAGTAACAACCCTAGCATGACTGAGAACCTAGTATAATAAGATGAAAACGTTGAAATATCTTGACGATTTATTATATTTATAATCTACTAATTTACTAGTGATTTCCCCTTGAACGCAAAGTTTTTATAACTTGATAAAACATCGTAATTTCTGTTTTCAATCTATGTTTAATATTAATAAATGATACACATAAACCTTTCGGAGTAAATTCCCTAAATAATGGTGACAACCACGTCTCACGCGGTGAGATAGGCGCTGACAAGGCGAAGGTAAACATTAATTACTCCATCCCTAAGTATCTTGGGACCAGGGCAGGCAAGGATGGAGCAAGGCTTTGACCGAGTGGGGACTAAGGTTTGGCCAAAGAAATCAGGGCCGTCATAAAGCTCATAAGGACGAGGATAAGGAACGCGCAGAACCGGGAAGTGTGGCAGAAAAAAGGTGAGGCCTATACCCAGCAGTGGGTGTGGCTGATATGATGATAATGATGATGATGATGAGGGTAGGCAAAAGAAGAGATGGTCACAGTCAATTCACCTCAAAGATATATTAGTGATCAACGATAGAGTAATTATGGTTTTACTATTTTCCCATATAAAAAGCAACATGGGTACAAATCGGACGTAGAAGAAAACAAATCGGTAGTCGTGGGAAAAAAGATGTAGCCTATTATTACAACAAGCCCGTGTCAACAGGGTGATATGTGTGTTTAGTTTTATGATGGCTGTTATTGAATTAGTTCCAAAGCATAAAATATACCTAATACTTTCAAAAGTGTCGCTTCTGAAGTCTATTGATGGTTCTTTTAGCGCGTGGTCTGAATCGGAAACAAGTCGCCATTTTGTTTTTCCACAGAAAAATTCTCATTTCTTTACTAACAACCATACAGCACTGGTTCAGACATCTAGCAACCCGGAGCTTCACTAACAACTTAGTTGACAAGCAACTTTTTTTTCACCGGCATGATCGAGTTACTATCATACAGCTTGTGTGTGTATCTTCATCATCATCATCATTTCAGCCGAAAGACGTCCACTGCTGAACATAGGCCTCCCCCAAGTATCGCCACACTGACCGGTCCCGTGCGACTCCCATCCAGCGGATCCCTGCAACCTTTACCAGGTCATCGGTCCAACTAGTGGGAGGCCTTCCAACGCAACGTCTTCCGGTTCGCGGTCGCCACTCCAAAACTTTTCGGAAACATCGGCCATCTCTACGAGCAATGTGCCCTGCCCACTGCCACTTAAGTTTGGCTATTCTTTGTCCTCATTTCTGATTTGATCACGCAAGGAAACTCCGAGCATAGCCCTCTCCATTGCCCTTTGGGTGACTTTAAGCCTTCTGATGAGGCCCATTGTGAGCGACCACGTTTCAATCCCGTATGTAATCACTGGCAACACATACTGGTCATAGACTTTCGTCTTGAGACACTGCGGTAAGTTGGACGAGAAGATACCACGCAACATCTGTGTATCTTCGTCTCTTTCTTATTGTGAGTGGGTTTTCTGTACAATTATTTTCTATACAATAGGTGCAGCACATTGCTCGCTAGTTCGACGGTTTTATAGCGTACTTCGCTGAATAAATGTTAGCTACGCTACGTCAGAGTGGGAATAAACAACATCTACTTACGTATTTAATATTATTTTATTTTGAAGTGCTTCATAAAAATCGCACTAAGGCATTATCTTTATGGGAAGCGGGAAGTGCGCTTTTGAAATACTACATTTATCAATTTTAATACTGCTAGATCCACACTTAAACCAACAATATAAACGCGTTAGTAACTCCTTATGTCTGTCTGCCTGTTACATTTTCACTCCTTAACGGCTGAATGGATTTAGATGAAATTTGGCACACTGGTAGACCATGACCTGTGTTAGGACATAGGATATCTATTTCTATTTGATCTAGGTAGAACGTTCGTGTAGAATAATTTTCGATCGACGGATCTGAGGTCAAAAACTACTGTTTTAATTTCAATTAATAAACAGAGATCAGAATCATCATCGGAAATTACAGTTACTTACATCATAATCGTCAATAAATACGTAATTATCGGATTGATTAATCTATTATTAGTTAGTCCATAAAAACTCTGACATGTGACTGCTCAATTATCTCATTCTACTAATGCACTATTGTACAGAAAACGTGAACGTTTACGTTAACGTAACGTTGCGTGTGCTGATTCGTTACAGTTCCCGTGGCTGACAAAAATGGTGACTTGGGCCCAGTTTCCACCAAAATGGAGCTGAACGGATCAGAGAAGATACGTGCAATATTCGACCAATTAAAGGAGAGACAAGACACGTGATGTGGATTTCAACCTATGTGATTGGTCAATACCCGCACGTCTCCTATCCACTCCACGCGTACTCTTCACTTTGGTGGAGTCCGGGAATTAGACCCAATTACCACCAAAAAGGTGAACAGCAGAGCAAAGAGACAAGCGGGATTCAACCAATGCCATTTAGTTAATGAAATCCACATTCATCTCTCCTCCAGACCTTAGAAGATTATGTAAAGAGATTGGGGACCAGCATTCTCCATGTTACTAATCTATTTCTGTGTCGTGACTTTATTTTGACAAGGTTTTATTCAGCAGCGGACTATGCGATCGACTTCGTGTCTGAACAGACGCAGTTGATTATGTTTAAGAAATGTGATGAAAGTAGGGTAATTTGACGAAGAGCATTGTTGCCAGCCAGACAATGACTTCTAACTTGAGGGTCTCCCCTTTTCATCAGAGTATGAACACACCTAGGCCCTTTATTGAGAAAATAATGTTCTTATCGAAACTGATAAGAAAATACTGACTATAATTCTGACGTAATATGCGTGTAACAGCTGGAAACAATATTTACATATGTATGTGTAATAATATATGCGTATAATACATATTATGTATCTCAAAATATCATTATTATCACCATGCTAATCGATAACATATCAGAAAATAAATCTGATGCGTCATGAACGAATGAAAACAAAATGGACACTGAAGTTATTTTTAATTCGTTTAACATAAGTCCTAACTAATTCGATTGCCTTTTGAATCTTGGAAGAGTGGTATAAGCCAAAGCCAGTTCCCGTGAATTGGAAGAAGAAGGACATTTGACAAGGACAAGGACAAGGACAATTTGGCCGTCCGTTTTATCAAAAAAGATCCAGAAAGACCTTGAACAATTGATAACATCAAGCATAATAATATAAATGGCCCTCAAGATAAAACACTCGTACAAACACTCGATGAACCCATCTGTTCCAAAGTTACTATCACTTATAGAAAATGAAAACCTCTCTATTCCAGAAAATAGCGTAACATCACGCACATACCCCGAAGGATTAGAAAGAGGTTTACCTTCAAATCACCCGCATTTCGCCAGTTATGTTTGAATCTCATGTAATAAAGTGTGTTACATGGTTGAAGTTCCACGGACCCGAACAAAGCGCCATACTTCCACATTTAGGTACTGTGCGAACCGCTAGTCTGTGTAATTCACTGCTGGCTTCTCTGTTCCCGGATCATTATAATCGGGATCAATTCAACGTTCAAGTGAATCCGTTTTTTCTAGGCAAGCGAGCTCCAACCTAGGCCGCATCATCGCTTTACAAGAGGCGAGTTGCAGCCAAACGCAAGCCTAATTAGTATTAAAAAAAAATTAAAATAGAGGAGCCGAACCTATTATGCACATATTCAGACCCAGGGATACTATTGAGAAATTTCTAATGGAAAAATATAATAACACTACCCGTTCTGTGAATCAAACTCAAGACTTCATACTCAGCAGTACCTAGAGCTTGCAACGAGACAGTCAAGTACAAAATATTTTATTTCACATAACCCTACATGAGCACTTATGAATCGTCAAAAGATAAGTGTCCGGTTCGGGTTGGAGAAGAACTGTCAAGAAACTCCATGATTACTCTTTTAAACATAATTATAGGAAAATATATTCAAATCAGCTACTATTATAGCCACAGATTTCCCAGCACACAATCTGTGAACACCTTATTAAGATAGCGGTGTATAAACACACGCGATACTGGTATTAGCATATGGACATGAATCTTGAACAGTCATAAACATGAGAACTGCGATAAAACAGTACAGAGTACCTATCTACGGCTAGTTTCATGCTTTTCCTGTTTTATTATCATTCTGTGAGATAAAAAAATATTTTCGTTTTTTCCGAAGACGATGTTAACCATGACTGTACATTGTGAACAGTCTTGTTTGCTATTTTACTATCTGCCTAGCCTTTTCCAGACTATGGTGGATTCAGCTGAATAACATTGTTGACATGGAGAGACTGCCTATCTAACCTCCACAACCTAGTTATGATACCCCTACACGATATCCCTTGGTTGCTGTAGTAAAAGAATAAAACTTTAAGATTAATGGCTTACATAATATATTGGCGGATACTTCATCCATCAAGATGAGGAGCTCGTGGCTAAATAATGACAGCCGCTCGGGTCGATCTTTAGGAAAAGCCGTGCTTGCCTAGGTTGGTCTGTGGATGGGTGACCGCCCATTACATACCGAGTTTCCTCCGTGCTTCGGAAAGCACGTTAAGCCGTTGGTCCCGGCTGTCATTTGTAGATCTTTGACAGTCGTTAGGCAGTCAGTGGCCCGAAAAGTCTGACAACCAGTCTTACCAAGAGGTATCGTATTATCGTACTGACTGGGTTGTGGAGGTTAGAAAGGTAGTCGCTCCATATAAAATACTGGTATTCAGCTGCATCCGGTTAGACTGGAAGCCGACCCCAATATAGTTAGGAAAAGGCTAGGCAGATGATGACTTCATCCATCAAGACTTGGTTGGTACAGTGCAGCATGATTCTTCTAGCGCTTTACTGACACGAGGGAACTGTTGGTAAACATAACTGAAATACTCTGTGTCTGTCTATTGAAAAAACAATATGGCGGCGTCAATTTATTAACGCCATACGCCAAATGAACCAAGTACAACTATAGACCCACAATGGATTAGACAATTTTACAGAAAATGGAATCAACCACTGACCCACTTTTCGCACTGAACTGTGACGTCCACTTACGTCATTGCAAATAATTTTGTCCCAGGCAACTATAAATCAGAAACTACACACAAAATGAAAATATTTATCCACCTTTTTATCAAGGACTTTCATGCTAAATATTTAATTGAGCCAAAATCAACTGAGGATTTGGCAAGAGAGATTATCGGGATGTTTTTCTGTTGTTTTCTTGAAAATCAAAGCGAATGTACGACTGAATTCGTTCAAGGTGTCTGTAATAACTGGGTCGTTAAGGTGAACCTCGCGTCGTGCCGCAAAGAGCCCTATTTTTAGCACTGAAATGGTTAAACGAAACGTTGGATTCCCTGGAATTTTGTTGTTTGTTTATTTAATTAGGGATCCTTTTGATCATTCTGTTGTCTGAACATTGTTCAAAGTCAAGATTGACATAAACTTCGAGATCTTGTGATCATTACTGTTACAAGATCATCATCATTTTGTTCCTGCCCTCGTCCTATGTTATTTTCCTCTGTCAGCCATCGCTGTTTTTCTGTGCTGTTTTTGCTTTCATATCAATGGCTTAAAATGCTTATATGTACATGTGTAAATTACTATCGCAAGGTTCTCACATTAATAACTACTAGGTACTTAAATACTACACGATCATAATCAGTAAAGATACCATAAACAATGCAAACTTTTTTTCGTCTCACTCCATAACACACGAGAACACCATGTGAATGTCGGTTTCATCGTACATGAGATCTTTAATTAACGAAGAAAAAACTTCGTGCGAGACATATACTGACTTATTACCAAAGATAAGGCAATTACCCGGCATTTTGTTCGACGACACACAATAACTTACGAATACTTACCGCCTTTCACTTAATTACCGAGGAAGCGTAGGCCAGAGCCGTTCCTACGATCACACAAACCATAATGCTACGGTTTCTCACGGAAAATTCACTTCCCTGTGAACTGCAAAGCATTGTACACACGCTATTTTTATAGAGGAATTAGCATTAAAAGAGTTTTAGACAACGGTAATGTGGCAGTTAAAAATAATTGTTGTTTTAGGTACTTGAGTTTAATGTGGTGTTTCGCAATAACGAGAGCGGATTGATTTATGTTTATCGAAGTAGGTTTACGCTAGGGAGATGATTTGGTTATTCTTGGGATGGCATACACATAATCAGCCAATAATATTCCCACCGCTGGGACACAGGCCTCCTCTGTGTGCCCCGCGTCACATGTTAGTTATCTTAGAATTTTTTGGATCTAAGAAATTAATGCTGGTTTCCTTCATCGTTTTGAGAGCACTGGTGATAAAATAAATAACAAGTAAACAGAGTTAAGCATCGGCTTGGGTTCAGTGGTGGTACTTTCAAACAAGTTGGCTTGCCCTTATAACCAACTACTCTTGATGGTGTTAGGGTTTCTGAACAGTCTGGTAACCCCTAGGCACGCCACTTCGAACCTGTGCCTCGTAAGTAGGGGCCGCTATGACTTGGCCACCACTGTTTTCATTCCTGGTATGTGGAGAGTAAATTGCAATCAAATTACGTATTATTTGAGCGTGTAATGAATACTTATGTAAATGGCCTGGAACTGCAGTTTGCTGGTGACATTAAAAAAATATTTATGTAGCGAGCAATATTGAAAATCCGAAAAAGAGGTCGTTTTGAAATTAATAATTAAAATAATAGCGTAATTTTGTCTGACCCTAGAATTTTTGGCAGTTTAGTCTACCTATATTTGAAAAACATTGAAAAACAACATTCACCGGCAAATTGTGATAACAAGGTTTCATTTTAAAAGTATAGTAAGTGCAAATTGTATTTATTAAACAAGTAGCTATGTTACGGCTATATTAATACTTTCGGGACTCGACCCGAACATGATTCATCATCATCATGATCCACAGCCCGACTTCACCCACTGCAGGATATTCCCGCAATGGCAACAACCTCGTCTCGCCTCGTTCTTTTTCCATTCCTTGGAAGCCACTCGGTCACAGCTTTATTCCACCTGCCATCACCGCGCCTTGCCCAACTACATTTGAGCATGATTCAGTGATGAGTTTGAACATGACTCAGTGATACTATTTACCGAACGAAGTTTACAGATCGACACGAGCCGAACGAAACCCGATGTGGGCTTGCACAATTACTGCCGAATGTGATCATCATCATCATTCTCTTGCCCTTATCCCAATTTATTCGGGGTTGGTGCAGCATATCTTCTTCTTCTATACTGCTCTATTGTCATCATCTCAGCAGTCACCTCCTTTCGAGCCATATCATCCTTCACACAGTCCATCCAAGCGGAATCTGATATGCCTAATGTATCGTACCTCTGAGAGAAAGCACAGCAGTGTAACACCGGAATCCCCTTGAGGCATTATTTCAAGTTCTCATGTGAACACTTTTGAATGTACTAACACCATAATTGTACCATTAAACTCGTACCTGATCTGCATTACATTTTAATTAAATTATTATCATAATGTCATTACTTTTACAGCTACGAATAACATTAAACTTAATATTTTTATGAAGTAGTTATGCAAATCATAAACCTGTACCTTCCTGTAATATCTTCACTCACGCGAAGGTCTAATTTGGTAGACTATCATCATCATATTTGCCGGTAAATGAACGCTCCTAGATTTAGGCCTGGCGTAGGAACACTTTAATAAACAGCCCTGGTCTATATTTTTTAATCACTAACTACATCTGACGGCCACCACCTAAGTAGGAGTATTCTAATACTTATGGGTTGGCTATGGCACAATTTCAACGAATTATCGGCAAGAAACTGAGTAATGAGTAGACATTATTTTATAGGAACGAGCTACGAACACTATGAAAATATTACCCTGTTAGATTAGTTAGTAAGTGGGCTGACTGTGCAGGGTGTGCCTGACGATCGCCATTCATGAAGGCAATTTTAGCGCACCCAAAAGATAAAACACAACGGCAAAGAAACACTGAAGAGTAATGTGTACTACGTGCGGGGCATTTTGATACGTCAATTATTATTATTATCTGTCATTTGGTCGATTCTTCCGTCAAAGAAATACTGCAATGAAATAGAAGACTATCAATGTGAAAACTCTGAAGCTAGAAAGACTTCCAAAACACATTTTTACAAGATTCACCTACACCAGCCAAAAACAAATCTCTAAAAAATCTTTTGTTTTTGAACCCGTAATTAGCGTCATTTTATCGCCAAACACTCAAGAAGCAGATGCATTCAACAGAATTGGCATAAATCTCGATTTCATTGGTTTGCAAGGAAAAGAGATTCCATTTATCACACGTGAATTGCAATACAGTGTAGGTACGGTGATATATGAGCGTGAGCATGACTGTACTTCTTGATCAAAGAAAGGTATGTGAACACGTAAATCAAGACAGGAAGTTGACCAAGCCCCGCGAGAATTGAATTTTACGAACGATAAACAAACATTAAACAATGAAGAGGGTAGTGTTATGTTATGAGTATGGTTAGTTATTGTCGTAGCAGACTATAAGAACCTGACATCGTCATATAAGTTTTTAAATTGCAATGACATGGTCACTAACATTATCATTAACACTGAAAACGGAATATTTACCATGTGTTTTGAGTTCCCGATATTTCGGCGCTGTTGCAAGCACAATGATCACGGATAAACTGAACTTATTGCGGTGTTTATTAGCAGAACACATAGTAAACATGGTAAATATCCTGACATCGGCAGTCGGGATCACTGAAGTCCAGTGATTCTCTTCTAAATCATCATCTTTACGATATGAACAACAGTTCAAAGGTTCGAATGCTTTGCTAAAATCTAGCCAATGTATTTAGACTTTAGGCGCCCACTTGCACAATTATATTTGTTTGCGAAAATAAACCGGAAGACTTAATTAGTAAGTGAACGGAATATAAGTTCCTGCCTCCTTCAAAGCATCACATTGACCTCTGCAAAATTACCAAGTTTTCATACGATATTATCAGCTAAGAAAATATACAGTACTTACTCTTGTAGTCAATTAGCTAGGCACAATATAATCCTTCGATTAGGACAAGTCTAGCCGGATTCGCTATTTCATGGTTCGATAGTTTGTTCCGGGATCCGTATCTTGTAAATAGCGCGGTCAGCATCAAAGAAACAATGGATCATAGATAGCCAGCAATCCTAGATAATATTTAATACGTCAAGCACAGAGTACAGAGTTGAACTTAATGCTATAGACATTTTCTATTAGTCTACCTTTGCGTGAAGCAGAGATAGTGATTTTGTTAATGGATAGTAATAAACTTCCCAAACTTTGGACGACATCTAGTTGATATTAACAGTCTCAACAGCCAAATAAATACCATGAGCTAAGCTATCGTCAACTATATTGATATTTATGCTCATATTCACAAAGAGCGTCAAGTATTTACGTGTTGAAAGTTGATAAGAAAAATGTAACAGAAGGAAAGTGCATATTATTGTGACTGCGCATCTGGACGCATGACTGCGTGCAGCGTGGAGCAAAAACTTGTCGCATCCGACTTGTTACATGTGCGTGGCTTTGCTTATTTGAAAGTACATAATTGAATGATTATTATTATCATCATATCTTTTTCTTCCTACAGGGGTTTCCGACTAAATAATAACAGCCATACATGAGTTGGCTGAAGATTCTGGTACCATAACTTTGCGAGTATAGGTGACCATCCATTGCATACCGAAATCTTTTCATTTGTAGATGGTCATTGATAGTGTGTAAGCAAAGGGTTACCTAGAAACTGGGTTGAGGAGTGCAGACGCTCCATTTTAAATAGTGGTATTCAGGTTTGTCCGGTTAGAAGCCGAACCTAACATAGTTGGAAATAGGCTAGGAATATGATGATTTTGATTTTTTCTTTTTCTACCGTTCATTCAGTCTCTACAATATCTGGTAAAAACGTTAAATCGGAAAAAAAACGGTATAGACAACTCCCATCTTTCAACTAATGACATATAAACAGAAATATGTGAAACAATAAGAGGTGTTTGTAATATCAATACGTCTATGAGTGTAGTTCTTGTGAAAATTGAAAATATGTAAGAATATACTATAATTTCAGACGAAATCAAAAGGCGTGAAATTATACAAATGAGAATAAATACCTCAATATAAAGATTCTTGCTCACAGAAAGGTATCCAAGAACTCTCCATATAGGTTGCTACCTGCATAATGAAATGCAAAATTATGACAATATTCTAATGGACCACAACTAAAGGCACGTTTTGTCTCACTAGACCAAACTTTCGATTTCATTAAAATTATTCATAAAATGATCATAAAACATTAATAGCATGCAATAGAAGTCGCAACAAGCATAAAGAAGTAATATACATAATCATACCATTCAAATGAGACTACGTACTATTCGTTATTTTAAACTACTTCATCATCTGCCTAGCTTTTACGCAACTATTTTGATGAAGAATACACTTGACACTTATGCACTTTTTGTTGATAATAATTAAAATAGCGGTCGAATTTTATTAATTGTTACCCTATTTGTTCGTTATTAAGCAAGGTTTTAGATACTCCTCTGCAACCTTTCTTTTTAATTGTTGCTATTTATGCTTATGTTATTACGGACATACTTTAAGTCCGTATTTTTTATTTATTTATAACCAACTTATACTTACAGTTTACACCACACATACAAGTTAAGTGTATGTGTGGACTTAAATATAACTGGCAAAATGTGGGTGTACCCTAATACCTAATAATCACTTCAGTGGTAATAGGCGTGATGTTATATTACTACCTGCCCACTCGAGGACTACTTTTATTAGGCAGTCACTGTTTCAGCCAGTCCTCATGATAATTTATTTGAAACCATCGAAAACTAAGCGGATTTCGTCATCCTATTTCATATAGTACCCCGTTCTCTGTTTTACGACACACGCTACTGATATATTTCGTTCAATTTCTATTTTCCAATTCACGTGAACGCTATACTTTATCTATATTTATGAAATATGGTGGCAGTGAGATATGCACATAAGGAATGTAGCAATAATATAGGTAGTGTACACGGGTTTCCCAACAAAACAATTTGGATAAACTATAGATGTTCAATTACCAAAGCACTCACGAAAACTCTATCTAATATCAAGAGAATATCGAAAATAGTCAGTGGACTTAAAGGAAAACCGGGATGAGGGTTTGTGTATTTTTTCTAGTCCTAACAACATTTTATCTAATATAAAATTAAAGAAAGCTTAAACTATCTACAATCAAGACTGGTAGACCGCATCATCCCACCGCTGGGCAAGGGCCTCATGACTTCCAGCTCTTCCGATCCTGGGCCAATGTAAACCACTGGTTTTTTCCAGCTTGCCCGGCAACTTCTACGAAGTCTGCCGAGACGCCTCCTGGCAGTGTCAGGGCTCCACATAGCCACACAGCTCATTTAATTTTTTTCTATTTTGGCCCACAGCTCATTTTGCATCCGGCAGACGTGGCCAGTCCAGTCCCACTTCACTTCCCGGGCATAGAGCTTGTTTTTAACCGTCACTAGTAAAGATATCTTTAAAAGATTCACAACAGCCATAGTACTAACTAAACACGTAAATAATCATAGAGCAGGACTTACTCTCCTGCCCATATGTGGAGCGTAAACTATACGACAATAAAAGCAGGCATTAAAACCTACGTCTACACAACAACACAGATTAGACTAGAAGGTTTACTCAAAACAGAAGTATATTGAAACAGCAAACTAGTAGGCGATCAAATTATCATTAGGCGCCGCCTATTTCGCACACTTTTCGGAAACAAAAAACATACCTACTTAGTAAGTGAACAATAGAAAAAAACTTTGTTGTGTATCGCATTAAAAATTTTATAAATAAATTAAGGTCACACAACTGAACATAGTTATAAGATATCAGGAGATTTTCTCTTCTATTTTTCCCTAACCTTAGGCGAAAAGTCTCAATTAAGAATACGTGAGTCAAACATTAAACACTAAACTGATGTAACCTGCTGTGTTTTCTCCACTACATCTCCAAACATTACGAAGAAGATGATTTATCAGCAGGTATTCACTGACGTCATAATTATTTATGTTCAATGACGTCACCGTCGTAAATTCCACCGGAAGCTGCAGTTACGTTTACTGACTGAAATATAAGATTGTACGAAATTATTTACAAACATGAGTACTGACTTTGATGTTTGAGTATATACATTGGTACAATGTAGTAGTAATGTTAACTTGTGATCTGATAACGTAACTACAGTATAATTAAATTACTGAATTAATGTTACGTAGAAATTACTTTACATAGAAACTTAGATTGATATAAACTCATTAATAAAGACTCAAAATAGGGTTACATTTCAAAGATAAACGTGTGTAAGTTGATTCTGCGTGCAAGTTTGATTTTCTCATCGATGATAATAATTCTCATAATGATGATGATTATGATAATAATTATCAACATTCATATAAAGATTTTTCCCCTATTTAACTCGTGAACCCCTCCAGGAGGTTAATTTTTAGTATTTAAATTAAAGCCAAAATCCTTCTTTAGTGTTCACATCATCTGCCTAGCCTTTTCCCAACTATATTGGGGTCGGCTTCCAGTCTAACCGGATGCAGCTAAATACCAGTATTTTACATGGAGCGACTGCCTACCTGACCTCCACAACCCAGTTAGTACTGGGTAATATGATACCTCTTGGTAAGACTGGTTGTCAGACTTTTTGGGCCACTGACTGCCAAAGATCTACAAATGACAGCCGGGACCAACGGCTTAATGTGCTTTCCGAGGCACGGAGGAAACTCGGTATGAAATGGGTGGTCACCCATCCACAGACCAACCTCGGCAAGCACGGCTTAACCTGAAGATCAACCCGAGCGGCTGTTATTATTTAGCCACGAGCTCCTCTTTAGTGTTCACGTTCCTCATTAAAGGACTCGTCCCTCAGTAAATTTTAAATTTATTGTAACACTACCACTACGCCTCCGACTTTGTCCGCAAAAATTGTGATAACTCGGCTAATATGTAAGATACAAGTATAATTTAGCCTATAGCTACCAAGGAAAAGATTTTTAGAATTGGATCATTAGTTTTGGAGATTAGTATAGATTGGGATAAACTATATAGTTACTTCACATTCATTTTCATTTTTATGAAAGGCTACTTATCCTATTTTCAGTATCAACCTTTACAAGCAAACACAATACCCCAAATATGCTCAAGATGTCAGTTAGAAAATAGATGAAGACCACCATTTCATGCCATTGAACCTGAGGAATGCCACAGATATTATTAGTATTGACGTACCCACATTTAACGACATCCAACAAAAGAGAAGAGGTAGCATTATTACCAGAAACCACGCAATACTTGTAAACGTACCTATAACAAATAACTATAAAACAATACAATATAGGTACAAAGGTGAAAATACTAATAAAAATTCACAGCATTCTTAAATGGCAGACACATTTAAATAATTATCTTGTTTGTTTGACTGATTCATATTCGCATGCACCATTGTTATCAAAGGTAAATAGGCATGATAAACTTAGGTAAACAGACATAACTATTGGATACAGATTGTTGAATTATAGTAGACTGGCAGTTGACGAAACAAAATTATGTATTTTCCTCACTGAGGGCCCACGAAGCACGGAATCTAGACACGGCAGTACTAAAATGGAGTCGAATCTGTCGTTCCTATTGCAACGCTACGGCATGGTCACGGATGGTGACGGCACGGTTAGCGCAGTGGCTGAGCGAGTGGCTTCTGCGCTGCGTGATGCGGGTTCGATCCACGTACGGAGCAAATATTAGTAAGACCTACAGTTAGTTCTTTCGGGTTTGGCTGTTTGTGTGTATGAGATTAAATGTTTGTTCTCATCTACGACACAGGAGAAATTCCTAGTGTGGGGCAACGTTTTTTTAAAATAAAAAAGACTTTCTTCATATAATTCACTGAACTACCAAATGAAGGTAAATATCACGGAAGTGCACGCCTTATCATAATATCTTCCGTAGCTACAGTTTGCTACCAAACTAATACATTTACCGTGTTACTGAAAGGTATCGTATCATTCACCGAAGAAGGTATTTGCTATTGACAATGGCATTCCTAATTGCTACTTTTAATTGTAATAATATACTACTCTGGTACATATTTGTTATTCTGATAAAAGAAATAAAAACTACTGACAACTTCGTTTGTCCAGTGGTTGAAAGCGCTACTGCGAAACATGAGGTTCGATTCCCAGGTCGGGTAAACTGTCTCTCGTCCCGGAGTCTGAATTTGAGTCGTTCAATGTTACATGGGATAACAGACTGTTTCCGACATATCTGATGAAATGTTGTTTTACTATAGGCACAACTCTGCCTAACCCTTCCAGAATTACAAGCTTGACGTTATGTTATGTATGTAAAAAAAAAGATTTCCTAATTTAATAAGAAACAAAAAATATGACGTCGTCGACAATTCCTCATCTGTTAAAAGACGGGCGACATTGCTATTCTATTTCTAAAGCATGTGATAACTCCGTCTAGACATTACATTAGTTATGTTATTGTCCATAATGTCCATATTAGTAACAGTTTATTATCTTATTAATTACTAAAGACTGGGGTTTTTTTTTCAAGCAAAAGGCGAATTCTTTGCACAGGTGTAGTTAATTTCTACTCAATGATTGGCGATAATATCGAATGTGAACTGAATATCAACTGCGATCACCGTTCATCAATTCTATAACTTAAGAGTGGCGCAACGACGGTTGGCAACCTGAATCAACTGGCTCGATAAGCTAAAATACAGTCAACTACAGTCCATTGTAGGTAGCTTATTTTTGTGACTGTGTAAAAGTGCCTGACACGGGTCTACTTGAAATAAATGGTTTGAGTTTTGATGGAAGAATCGATTATATTCTAGCATCTCACTCCGAACGAGAATTACAGTAACGTCGTCGTCTCTTTCCTTAAAGGACACCCATGTTTCGCCTACTACATGGAATATAGATGATCCTGCATGATACGAATTTACTGATTTTTTTTTAAAACACAACTTCAGCTTTAGACTTAAAATGGCTGATAGGAGTGATAGGTTTATTGTTTAAAACTCCAGATATGTACTGTTTACTCCACATTATAATATCGTAAATTTTCAGACAAATGGGCTGGCTCAAATATAGCTGATCGTAAAATAGTTAATTACGCACACACACGGCGCCTGCCGGACATTGGCACACACGCTCTAATCGCGGTAATACCGCAAAATAAATAACTATCTTCCTGACGCACAGAACGTTAATCGTTATGATTATCACGCTTATTAAAGAAACATCATAATTATAATATCGCTTTACTAAGGCTCTTCTTCCACTGCACCGCGCTCCATCTCGCGTAGCGCGGGGCCGCGGGGCAGATTTTAACATTGTAAGAAATTATCTGAATTTGTATAGAAAACACGCCTAGGACAACACTCTGAAAACGCGTCGGCACGCGTCGGCGTACAATGAATTTCTATGACAGTTTCAATTCAACAAAATAGTCTATGACAGTTTAATTTCAACAAAAACAAATGATTTTTAACACAATGCACGTTTGGATACTTCACAGTACTGAGCTAGTGAGACGGTAGAAGAAGCCCGTAGTAGGAAAACATTCAAAAACTTGCGAGTATTCTTTGTTGAGACTCGCGTGGGCCAGGGACCATGGTACAAAAGAGAGGAGGCCTATTATATACACAGCCTTGGGGGTGGAACAAGGCTGCTGATGATGATGACAATGACTATACTGAATTAAAATTAAATGAAACTGTAAATATTGTAGCGGTTATGGCAACATAAACTACAATTATAAGACAACAACTAATGTGCTTATCTAACAAGGGGACGGATCTACTTTACAAAACGAAGAGCGGGTCCATCTCAATATTGCAAAGGTTGGTAAGGTTGCCATCGTGGATAAAACCTGGATGAAGCTGGCCCAAAAACAAGCACAGAGAAGCCACCCGGCGATGGGTGACAATGTGAAATCACACTGTTGATGATAATGATGATGATACAACAAAAATAATGAAATAAAAAGCATAATAGAAATACAAAAAGAAAACGTTGATTAATTTTAACAAACAAAATAGTAAATAAGTCTGCATCAGCGAATACTATTGCCGTATCTAAAAACACGTACACAAACTTTTTTTAGAGTATAATGAGACCTCGCTCGACTCTAATGGCCGAGACGTGCCTGCTGTGGGTAAACGATATAATTCTGATAAAGGCGTGTTTACCTTACCTTCGGAGAATCTAATAGTAACTAGAGACAAGAGAGTTTAGAGTTGATTCTAGCAAATGCATCGTGTGATTATTTCACATTTCGCAGTATTTGAAGCATATTTAAATATTCTGGAAGACCTTGCGTTGGAAGGCCTCCCACTAGGTGGATCGATGACCTGGTAAAGGTTGCAGGGATCCGCTGGATGCGAGACGCACGGGACCGGTCAATGTGGCGACACTTGGGGGAGCCTATGTCCAGCAGTGGACGTCTTTCAGCTGAAATGATGATGATGATGATGATGAAGCATATTTGGAACATAAACATGTACCCTTACCTATGTATCCGATGTAAATTCTGATTCCTTATGATATACAGATAAATCATGATCATCAGGAAATAAACGATGGCAAAGATAAATAAGTTACAAAACATGCAATACCACTGGAACATAAGCAAGACAATGAGAAACATAAACTCAATAAATTCTTCAATAATTACTATAAAATAACTGAGCATCGATTAGGTACTCTGAATTTCTGAAGAACTGATTTCAACAGACAAATTGGTGCCTAATCATTTCAATATCGACGATGCGAAACGATTATCTTTCTAAAATGTAATCGAACCACAAATTTTAAGAAGAATAAATGCAATTTCTGTGGAATGTATCAGGACCGATGGGCCAGAGTCGTCACGCAGAGGGTGCCAGAAGACGGGCCTCGCGCCATCGCCGAGAGAGGCCTTAAAAAAGCTGGCATGACGACTTAGAGGCGTTTATGAGAGATTGGCCGGAAAAAAACTGCATAGACAGAACAGTGGAAGGTTATGGGCGAGACCTTGTCCAGCACTGGGACAATATAGGTTAATACAGATTAACTCATCTTCATCTTTATAAAGTACACAATGACGTGTATCATTCATAAGCAGACGAAACAAATGGGATTCCCACAGTACAATTGATTGAAAGGTTCCATAAAGATGATAAAGCTCTAATTTGTTTACAATCATGCTTGGCGCACCAAATTATCTCTTAATCTGACCATTTTTAATGCATTGTTGGTGAAGATTAGATAACGGTAAATAAAGTACATATGTTCATGCTTAGACATGTCATTTATTCGTAATTTGAAACAAAGAGATAGATATATTAAGCATGGTTCTTTTAGCACTTGAATGACATTGACAGGGGGCGTTGTTGATAACCTTTTGTGAAACTGTGGAAATTGTATTATAAAACAAAATAGTGGCGTTCGTTCCGATAATGGCCGCGCTAACCATGCAGCACTCTTCTATAGAGAAGCTATCAGAAAGCATATCATAGAACAAATGACGCCATAAAGCAATATTATATAATTACCAATTTTGGCACGTAACATTGATTGCACAGGTGAGTAATAGCTATTTGGCTTTCTTATGTTTTTGTTTTGAAAGGTTAATAAACAACTCGTCTTAGCTGAACAATAAACACAAACAATAAATAGCTTCAAATCGTTAACATTAGACAATTATCTAATAGGAGAAGTATGCGACGATTTGTTATGGTCATCATATTTACTATCTATCTATAGTTACTTCTGAGACATTACCAATGGAATGCCTGAGAAAACCGTTTATACCGTCCTGTCTCGACTGCCATTCAACAATACTTTAGACAGATCACTTTAGCCAGAGAAGTCGGGCAGACATCTATTTTCTGAATTTTGAAGAATTTGATTGAAACGACGCCAATTGTAGTCCCACTTACAAATTAAGTGTATTGATTTGTTTATTTTAATATTCAAACCTGAAATTCTAATTTAATATCTCATTAAAGACGTTTTACGACCATCCAGATAATTTTTTTAACCTTTTGTCGAAATGCAAAAATTGAAATAATGAATGCTCTAATAATCCTTAGGCGATTGGATCAAGGGCCTGCTTCAGAAGGCAGTACCTACTCCTCGATACGGCTCGCATTGTCAGGAGGTTCCTGTCTCTGGAGCCCTAACCACCGGTAACTTGGAACCTGCTCCCGACGCCGGCGGACCACAACATTTTTTAATGTTATTTTAAGAAAAAAAAAAAAGTGTAGGAATAATGAATAAAGGAAATAATAAAGCAGTAATAATTTTTGGAAAAAAAGGTGAAATATGGAGAAGAAACCTTCGAAATACCCGATGAATGTGTTACTAATTTCCCTTTACTGAGTGATAGTTCAAGCTGAACAAGATTTGTTTACACTTTCCTCAAATACTTTTTGATCAGAGCGACTCCATCCCATCCCAATTCATCTAGCTATCAAACTGCGTCTCGGTTTTCTCAACAAAAGAATTTCCAAAGAGAATTGACGGCAGGCAGGCGGTCGGTCAAACAACTTTACCAGAAAAACACCGTGGCAATATTTAAATAATTTATTCTGTGAAATCCTGAAATATCCGGATCATTGCACTCATCATTATGTTTTTTTTTTGCTATGTTTCTTTAATTATGTGCTTCTTCTTCATATAACTAACTAACCGTTGCCCGAGACTTCACCCGCGTTGAAATTTTGATGTATGTCCTTCCCCACGATATAATCTATCTCCTTGCCAAGTTTCATTACGATCCGATTAGCCGTTTAGTCGTGAAAAGGTAACAAATAAACAGCATTTATAATATTAGTATGAATTATGTTCGCATAAGACGATATATTGTAGGGAACAAATCGCAAGTCCTCTAAAAAACTGTCATAACATAAAATATTTAGATTTTTTGATAATAAACTACTCGACTTCAATTGTCCTTGCTCTATAATTGAAAAAAAAAACACCCTTAAGTATCCAAAAATAAGTCGCCTAATGGCATAAGCGAAAGCTTTTGACGCAAAGCATCGTTAAGAACACCAAAAACTTTAAATGCGTCTATCTCAAAACTGCTATTTTTGTGTTATGACAGTTTTTCAGAGGATGTGCGAAATATTTTTTCACGATTTCTGTCTTGGTCTCATATTGGAAGTAGGTAACAGGTGATAATTATAATGACCCCTTTTTCAGTTAATCATAAATATAAAACTAAGTAATAGCGAAACAGTCAGACACCAATCCGAACACAACACTCCGAAACTAAAATCCTACCGGAAAAACCACATCACTGGTTAGCCTGAGAACAGCCAACTACAATCACTAAGCGGCACCTTTAAACTATTCGACTGTGCAGTTAAACCACGGTCATCAGTTAAACATAGTAAGTCAATTATCAACGCCAGTTTACCGAGGTTTACGGTACTGTGACTGAAGGCAGTTCAAATTGATGCGGAACTGTTTTACGAGTAATTTTGCCTTGGTAGACAGTTTTCAATGAGCCATGAGAAATCCCATCACTTGAGTTGGGTGACGATCTAGTCAATTTAATTTGATGGTGGTTCATCGACATTACCAGGTTATCAGGATTATCATTATCTCATTTATTTTTATGTTTTGTTTTAGGATTCTTAGGCGCGATTTATACAGAAACGGTTTAAGGTGAAGGCGCGGTGCAGGCACACCGTTCTTTTGTTTAATTCCACGCCTGCGCTGCGCCTGCGCTGCGTCTTCACCTTACGCCGTTTCTGAATAATTGGCGAGTTAGAGTATCCATTTTATGGTAAATGTTTACACACACACAAATCATTAATTCAAAAGATTAGTTCGATTTCTCTAAATGTTTTCAAGTTGACGGAGACAGCATATCGTAATATAAAAATCACGTGTCAGTGCTATGTTCGTACACGCTAATCTCTGAAAGCACCCACCCGATTTGAATGAAATTTTGTGTATGTGTATTGTTGGGTCCTATTCGAAAGACCCAAGAGGTGGCGCCGTGCGAAGTACGGGTGGGTCGCTAGTATTATATATATTTTTAACATTGAATGCATTTAGTGATAAGATGGTGCCAACGGACTGTAGTCACCCTAGACGGCTTTATACTGACGAAAAAGAATAATACTATGAATAATATGATGATACTACAGTTTCTTTACTCTCGAGTATGACTAATTTATTTCTAAATCTAATCTAACTTATCAGCTTGTTTAACTGATAATAAATACTGAATTGAATGGATTGCAAATACTAATACTCTCGCTTTTTATTTTCTATAATGTTTGTTTTAATTCATACATAAATTTCCCTTCCTTGGCGACAAGCAAACACTATTCATACCTTTTTGCATTCCTATGTCGTGGAATGAACCTCAACACAGAGATAATATAAACATTATCTAAATGGAAGTGTCCTTACCGATAAATTGTATCTTATTACCGTATTGTAAGTAATGATTATGTTTAGTAATCAAGTTATGGAGAGATGCGAGAACATTCTAGATATTTATAAATATGTATCGGAATACATACACAAATAAAAGTAGTCCCATATGGGTTTGAACAAAGCATTTAAAGGATAATAACTAAGTTAATCAATTTGAAACAAAGTGATATTCAATGCTTTAATTGTTATGTTAATACTTAATATCATTTCTTCATTGTTTATAATTATGTATAGTGGAACTGCTACTTGTCCTCTTATAATCTCCACTTGTTCATTGAATTAATTATGTTGATTTTAGTATGACTTGTTGAATTAAAAATCTTATTTGTTAAAGTTGTAACGCAAATTGAACCATATTTGTACGCTTTAAGTACTAACCAACTTGTTTATTATTACATTTTAGCAAACTAAAATACGAGTGTGGTATTGAACTTGTCTTATCGATTAGAACGAACATACTCGATTACTGATGCTGTTATCAGTCAAGAAAGTAGTAGACCGGCTGACTGCCCAGACTGTGCCGGACGAACATAAAAGTGTAATCGATAATCGCGGAGGATTCTTACCAAAACTGATCGGATATGTAAACAGGTGACTGAAACTGGTTTAATTTATTACCTAGCTTTATTTCGATGGCTAGAGCACCGGATGAAACCAATACACACATGTATAAACGCTGTTCCGATCAGTCGTGTGACGAAGGCTAACCTGCAACACCGGTAATTTAGGGGCGGCCCTACTTTGCATATAATAGCGGCTTACTTTTATAACAAAGGCGAACAGGCTGTCAAACCCACTTGACAGTTAACAGTCATTTGTTGTAGTATGCAACGCTTTCAAATCACTGACAGAAACACAGCTACACAAGCAGGTTTAGAACAAGAGTTAACGAAAGTTAGCAGTAACGAAGGATTAAATAAAACATCCCTTAAAGTGGTCAAATAGGTCTTGAAAGTATGTTTGTAAGTTTATATACTTTTGTCCATGGGAGATACCATCGAAAATTTGCCATCAAGTGAATGCCTTATTTGATGGTGAGCTACAATCTTCTACCTCGTCGAACACATCCATATGATCCATCATAGCATGTGCCCTACCTTTAGACAAGTGTCATTAGATTCATTAAATTAGGTTCAATAATTAGAGCCCAATTTATAAATTGGAACGATGACTCAAAACCAAATTGTAATAAAGTTGTATGTGCCTAGTAAGTAAAAAAGTAAGTATTTTTATTTGCATAAACTGCGGTAAATATAATGGATGTTACAGTTATTTTTAGTGCAGGATACATTCAGCAGGTAAAATATAGGGCCCATAATACAATAGCATGCAAATTATTTAGAATTTAAACGAGAAAACTTATCAAATCAAAACTATAAAAGTAAAACTGCTTCGTGGTAAGAACGGGTATGGTATAGCAGCATAATTAGATACTCTTTCACTAAGAGATCCGATTTTAGTAAACACTAGCTAAAGGTAACTTAATTAAATAAGCCCTTTTGATAGAGCTGAGTAAATGTGAGCCTTTTAATTAAAAAATCAGCGCTTCCGGCACTAGTAAAATTGTTATAAAAAGTGCCACAAGGAGGGGCTACATATCATTTTCATATCACAAATATGTGGGACTCAACGTTCACCAAGCCCCTTCTTCATGTGCTCATGAACAATCCCTTATTTACTTGTAGTAATAATGTTGTTGGTTTACGATAAGCCTGTTATAATTTCCTGCTGTCTGATTTTACGTGTGGCAATATTCGTAATGGGAATTTCTTTGAAAGTATTGTGGCTAGTTCATATGCGGAATTACATTGCTCACCTTTGGGGAACAATTTTCAATCCGTAAGGTCAAAAATTGCAACATTATCAGCATATAATAGTCCCACAAAACGTCCTCTTTGTCAGAGAGACTGACCTGTAAATCTGAAATCCCACGTAAGCCCAGTGCAAGTTGGAAATAATTTATTTTGTTCATTTAGTTTATTTTGTTCATTTAGTTTAGAATGAAACAATTAATTACAATATTGTTTTAAGTCTACCGGAAGTCTCCGGACACTTTGTAAATTCAAAAAAAGTGAAACAAATATCATTCGAGTGACATGATTCTTGTTCGTCACACATGACGTCGCTTCTATGTTTTATTTGGTTTTCTGAGAATTCGCGAATACCGTTCCCCAGTACAGAAACTAACAAATAACGAATTCTGTTGTTTCTGATAAGAAAACCCAAGATAAATTTTATTGCTCGTTCTACACACACTGCGGATACAAAATTTACGTTTTGTTTTGAACTATAGCTACTGGCACTATTGCTGCCGTAAATTGTGATATTTTCAGTATCTATTCTTCAGTAACAGTCCTATATAGAACAAAGAAACGATGGATGGACTGTGTGAAGGATAATATGGCTAGCAAGGAACTGGTGCCGAGATGACGACTGATAGAAAAGTATTGAAGAAGAAGACATGCTGCGCCGACCCCAAATAAATTGGAACAAAGGCAGGAGAATGATGGTGATGATGAGTCCTCCTGGCCATTTTTCAGCTATGGCGGCCATCCCAGCTTAGATTTTCAGTCGACTCAGGAGATAATCTAGTGAATAAGTGAGTGCGCAAATACACTCTTTATGAAGGTAGCAATTGTTTTGCTCATATCTCGTATGGCATTATCTGCTTTGTTTCTCTTCATCTTTACCTATTTGTTTTAAATTATATCTGCATCTAAAATATTCTTGAATTCAATGAAATCATCATTCATTTTTTTTCTTATTTACTTATATTTTGTTATGCATATTAAAAATAGAAATGGTTACAATATTACAAGGACAGCATACAAAAGCGAGCTGAAAACAGAACTGGGTTTTTTGAGTTATTTAAATATAAACTAAATAAATGTGTGTAAAATAGCATACTAAACATGACACCTACAACATAATTTACGTATCATGTTGACAGGAAATATTCCCTAATTCATTGTATTTTTTACCATCCGCAGCTGTAGTAGTTTGTGAAGGAGCTCGTCCAAGAATCACCTTCAGCTTAGTCATCTGGCCCACAGCCGATGAGGAAACCATTGGCTATCGATTGTTTTTAACCAATTTCCAAAAGGAGGACGTTATCAATTCGTCTGTTTTTTTTTTTTAATGTTTGGTCAGCGATAATTCTTTAACACGTCAACCGACCTATTTCGATGATTATTTTTCATTCACTAGGGGTTATCTATCAGAGGTGGCCCGATATTAAATTGGTCAATTTATGATAAAAAGCTCTTCAGTTAACTTACTTCAATCATGGATATTTACTTCGTCTATGTTGAAACTATGGAAAAAATATAAATAAAATAACATTGATTAAGGAAACAGCTACATAATATTATCAGGTGCGTAAACTGATTGTGGTTTAACTGGGACATTTCCAACAATCCATTTATTTATGGATTTCAGGTAATTTATTGAATAAATATGTACTTGTGGAAAAAAATCTCATGAATAGGCCAATCAATACAATGCTCCCGTGACATAGTTTGGCAAATTTAGATGCAAATAATTAAATAGATAAGGTAAAAACTGTCAGTTATAAATACCTATATGTAAACAGTAGACATATTTTTGAAAAACAGGAAAATGGATGGACAAAAAAAAAATTGAACTTCCCATACCAAATATCGTATCGGCAGACGTAATTAGAATGAAGAAAAGTTCAAATTTTTGGCCAACTTGACTTTAGGGAAAGTTGTCCAGCTTGATGATCTGAATCACCACCTAAGAGGTATTACGTTCCTAGAGTTACACCCCGTATATTAATAAAATAAATGCGAAGTAACTCTGTCTGTAACATTTCGGCTAAACGAATTGGACAGACATGGGTAAAGGGATAAAGAATATTTTTATCTGACTACGGCAAAGCCAAAAGGAAGGTTTTTGTATTTTAGCAGTCCGTGTAAGTATGTTTGTATGTGTATGACATTTATTTCATCTTGATAAAACATTCCCGTGAGATAATTCCGAACAACCACGCGGATGGAATGGCAGTATAAAGTTTTTTTTTTATGATAAGTAAATCAAACATACTTAACATCACGTCCTTATTCCCCCAGAGGGTTAGGCAAAGACCTTCGGTGTACTTACAGTACTTATACCTATTAGCCACATTCCGTGTGAAGTAAACAACGACTAACACTCGTTTAATACTTTTTCAAAATGTTTTATGCAATAGACAAGAATTTCAGAATCTAACACAAAGCTTAGAATTCTAACTCTTGACAGTCCTACCTTCAAGCAATTACCAAACTACATAATAAAAATCGTATATCTAAAATAATGACTTACTCAAGTAAACACTTTGACTTGTTTATAGATATGGTTGTTATTGTCGGGCCTACGTTGCCGCGTTGCCCTTTCATACTTAAGTACTAACACTGTAACTTAATAACGTTGTAAAACCAAATAATTCTCCATATAATAGGAAACGACCTACCCGAACCCTTTACCTTTTCTTGGCGTTTTATAAAAGCCCATTAGGCCTATGCGAAATAAAATATTTTGATTTTGATTTTTGCCAGTCATGTTTTATCCCCACTCCGAACTGTAAGTAACTGAGAAATTCCTAATGGAAAACAAATCGAACCCAGGACCCTACGGTTAAAAGTAGCCCTTAGGACCGCTACAGAAGGCAAAAATAAAAATTGAATATGAAATAATTATAATTTAATATAATATAAACCATTTCTGTTTAATAGGTTCTGATATTACCACCGACAACTAAACATTATTGTTTTATCTATTCGTAATATATACTAATCATAAAATAAGTAATTATATACCTGTTAATTATACTCGTATAATAAGCCAATCTATTTCTGTCAAGTATTTCAGGGATAACTTGATGTTTTTAATGCTAATAATAACAAATCTGGTTCGTTATCCTTTAATAGCCTGGCCATTTAATGATTTATTAATTTCATTGGGGTTTTATGAAATTGCGATAACAAAGTAAAGTATCAAAGAATTTTCAGTATGAATGCTATAAGAGTAGAGGAAGACCAAAGAAACGATGGGTGGACTGATAGTATGGCTAGTAAACTGGTGATTCATGAGATGACGACGACTAAAAGGGAAGTATGGAAGAAGAAGACGTGTGATTAGTGCCTAACCGGTGTCAGAGTTTTTATGACGCTTATGGCGCATGGCACTTCCATTACATGCCGCCGACGTAGCGCTTAATGTTACGCACGCTGATGGATGCATTGAAGAGTACAGGGGTAATGGAGGTATTTATAGTAAAGATGTAACATTTAAAACTTGTATTTTTTTAAACGTGTGAGAAAATTAGAACTTTTACCTCAAATATCTCCGTAACTAGAAGGTTCCCAATAATGGTCTAGCACAAAAAAAAATCGAAATGACGGGCAGAACAAGTATCGTTCGGCTTCGTTAAGGGCCTTTTTACAACCTTTATGTTATAGGACACTCATTCCACATTTCATCAAAATGTGCTTGAGTTTTATGTGCATAATGGTAATTTTATTAATCCTTTACCTTTGAATTTCGTAATTCTGGAATTTCGGAAAACTCAAATTAACTCAAAACAGGATGGGTTTATTACCTTTTTTTTTTTAAATTTTCGATGTGTCGACTTGGAGCGAGAATAAAGATAAACGTTTTATGGTAGAATGATGTATAAATATTTAAATAGGTGCCTATATTTTGAAATGAAAAGTATGCTCTTTAAATTTGAATACATGCAAAAGCATGTGATGTTTGTTATATGTACAGCATGGCACCCCTTACTTTACGGTGGTACTGGTGGTATACCTCATGATAATTTCAAATTTCAAATACCTAATTGGTAACGTAATTTTAAATCGTCTGTAAATAAATAAACGATGAAATCATGAATTTACTTAGTTATCAGGATAATTTGTTTGATAATGGATAATCTATGTATACAGATATTATTGAATCAGTTTTTGACAAATAATGGCATTGGGTAATTTATACACACATTGCAATTATGATTTTTGTTACACGTAAAAGAATGAAAAAGGCAGGATATATAAAAGCGATAAGACTAAATGATAATACAATTATTAATAGACAAGACCTAAAAATGGAAATTACCAAAACCGATCATATTTCCCAGAACTATTAACCGAATCCGAATATCTAATCTTTTGAATCTAATCATTACGTGATGATAAAAATGCTTAATCTAGTTTGTATGGATAAGTTGTACATACACTTACTGAATAGTTCGATAATTCACATAAACCAAATAAGTAATCAAATTTTAAGTCTGAGAATTTCAGAATAGTCATGTGCGTAACTCGCAACCAGGGTGCATGTTTGACCCGATGTACGATAGTGGACAAAGCAAAAAGAGTTGGTAAGGCTTTCTTGTAGGTATCTGTGGTAAGAATTGTAACAGGAGCCATAGAAAAAACGCGGGAGTTTATATAATTTACGATTCATTCAAAAAGTAAAATCTAGGTACATAAAGTCTACGTACCTACGTCAATGTCTGAAAAGGAAAACCCTTATCAGTTTCTATGAATGCATTTGCCGTTAGAATAAAAAAACTATTGAAGGCCAAGCCATAAATTGTTCTCAAGAAATATTGATGACAATGCCCTGAAGTTAAAAACTATATGCTTGATTTTTATACGACTTCTTGCGTTTGTAAATAGTTATTCTTGGACAAAGGCGTTGTTTTTCTTTTCCTGAATTTCAATCCCCGACCAAAGTGAAAAACTTTTTTTTCATGAAAGAATCTTCGTTTCTTTACAAGATCCGATCTCCAATAAATATGTAATTACTATAATAACCAATTGGCTTGTAACAACACGAGTTATTTTATTTTATTAACTTTCTACTAATATAACCGCGTGACGAATTCATTAAACAAACACTAATAAACACTGTCATAAAATTAAAAAGAAAATCTACAATGTCTGCTGAAATTATTTACCTGTAACTTTTTATCAGCAAGTTTTCATATCACTAAAATCCAAGGAACACACAAAAAAGGCCAAAATATTCTTTGGAAACACTTAAATATCACTGAATATTAATAAACAGACACTCACGGACTTAAATAAGATCGATTATAATTACGAATTGATAATCAATTTTCGCGCCACGCGAGTTCGATGCAGCGTGCGTTCAACAACAACACTTTCCATAGACTAATTTATTTTTCCCTCCGGCTGTATACAATCCGGCCGAGACAAATACCTGTGAGCCGCGAACAAACTCTGTTACATTTATTTACTTTTACAAATCGTTGCGTAACTATGCGTGTGATTACTTGATTTGTCAGCGTAGGCATTGTTTTTTTCTTAATTAGAATCTTTTTGTTGAAATAAAAATATGGGACTGACGTGACATTTATTCTTTTACAGTCATGGAAACTGCGAATTAACATAATTAATATATACAGACTATACATGAATGAAGTAATTACTACTAATTACCTACGCAAAAATAGGGCCCTAAAATAAAAACTTTGGGTTCATGGAATAAAAATTAGGTAAGTATAGTTTTGAAAACAAGAATTTGTGTGGAACACACTACAACTAAAAAACCCGACTACTGAAAAATCAAGCTCTAATTAAATTTGGGGTTTACAAGGTAAAATCGACTCCTCCTATTGTTGAAGTCGGTTAAAATATAGACTATGTTACCCGGGCCATAATAATGAATCGATTGACACCTTATAAATCGGGTAAATAGTTTAGGCGCTACGGAGGAAGATACGTAAATACACGCATACATAGACTGCTAAAATCATATCCCTTCCATTTGGCTTTGCCGTAGTCGGGTAAATGTAGGCTTTTCATATCCAAATGCGATTAAGTACTTATTCCTTTTTACCCGATTGCTGCGAAGCCCAAAAGGAGGGTTATGTGTTTGACCTGTATGTATGTAGGTAAGTATGTATGTATGGCCGTTTCTTTGTTCCCTCGTAAATCCTAAACGGATGAACCAATTTCAATAAATTATACGTCGTTAGATTCGTCTTAGTGGCGCCAGTGACACTGATTACATTTTTGTTTGCTTTTTTACACACTTTTTTCTATTACCTACTACTATTTATTGTTTGAACCTGTAATCCCGCCAACAAACTTTTACGCAGTTGAGTGGGTGTATTAAAATATTTAATCATGAATAAAATATATTTTATTTTATTTTAGTTACCAATGGGTCCCACCTGCTTCTAAGTTTTATGTTATTTAAAATGTGCTTGTTTAGAGTTTTTCAGTTTTTTTTTTACCGCAGTCGGGTTTTTAGTTTTTTTATTTATTATTTCTAGTTGTTCAACAGCGCAGTAGGTAGTCAGGTTTCTTTTCAGGTACAGAAATGTGCGAACGCCTCCAACGTTACAAAATTACAATAATTTTATTCAGAACAGAAAATATGTGTAATTCATCCTGAAACTATCGAGTTTCTCATTTTGTACAGTAAGCCTCAAGTCATTAGTAACAAAACCAGTAGAGGCTGGCCTCTCATTCCATTGAAACTTCGTACTACGCTAAGCCGGTTCAAAGTCAAAGTATTACTACTGGTGTGCGGTCGACTATAACAACAATTATTTGAAGAGCCGTCTAAAAATGAATCTGTATAAATTAAACGGGCACTGCAGGGTGTGTCTGCCACAGCAATTCCTGATGTAGGGACAGCCAAATCGCCCAGCGATCCTGCACCCTGCGCACCAAGGACGCGCCCCAATACTCATAAATTGATCTTCAAAACAACTAGTGACTTACAAAATAAATGCTATAAGTATGTGACCACAATTGCTATCATTTAGTCACACATTACCGTGTTGCTAGGTGACCAGAATTTCAAATAAAATAGGGCTTCGAATTCACCTCACGTTGAAATAGAAAAGGGCATTGCGACACATTTTAAATTATCTACTTTTGCAACGACGCTGTCATTGTTATCGTCTCGACCGAATCATGATTTAACTGACGCCTGTATCATATCTGTCAGATAAAATTGTTATTTCGACGTCTGGAAGAGTTAACTGACAGATAATATCTGACGAGAGTATTTGGAAGAAAATTCCGAACGGTTACAAAATTCGGTAATTCGTAAGAAGAACAATCATTTTGTTCCCATGGTGACTTTTAAGCTCCAACTTCTTCGTTCCTCGTTGGTGTAGTGGTCCCAAGGATGACTGCTGAGCATGGGTTCCTGAGTGCGATTCGCAGGTCGGCCATCGAAGTGTGATTCGGTTTTTTCCATTAGGATTTTCTTAGTAGGCATGGAGTCTGGATTTGTGCCTGGTTGTTGGCCTATTACATGGGACTACATAACTGGCAAAATGTGGGTGTAATATTAGGTACACCTCTGCGCCGGTCACTGCTCTCTACCAGAGATGTTATGGGTAGGATATTTCGGATCTGGATACATGAATAAAATTATATCGGTTTCGGATACGGTTACGGATATGAAATTTTTTCGGATTATCCGTTAGTTTCGGTTACGGATATTAGATTGAAGTAAAATATAAGCACAAATAGTACATACTCATTTGGTTTTATTTATAGGTTTTATCTAGTCTAGGTTATCATTTGGTATTATAATCAGAAATAACAAACAAACTGCAAGATTCACGTGGCGCGCGAGCGGTGAAACAAAAACCTGTCGAAACATGACGTTTTATTTAGACTCCACCCTTATACAAAACTATCCGAAACTTGTAAAACGGATACGGTTACGGTTATGGATATATTTTTATTTCGGATATCCGATAGTTTTGGTTTCGGATACGGAGCTCCATAACATCCCTGCTCTCTATATCGGGGATTACAGGCGTGATGTCATGTTTATGATGTTATGTTATCTAAAATTGTCGGCTGTCGCTCTCACTGAAATTCAACTCTGTGTTGCTCTCATTATGACACAGCGTTATGCTGAGCGGTGTTTGTGACGCATACTTTCCCCCAACTTGTTCTTTTGTGTTTTATACGCTTTATTAAGGATTTTTTATGCGTCACTTACACGTAAGTTACGAATGTCACGAGGCCAATCTCGATGGAGATTAAAGCCAAGTATGTAGGATAGATGTCATAGCGCATACGCCTGTGCAGCACAGGTGCGGTTGCTGTTCCTTTATTCTCACAGTCTGATCCGACTGCTATCTTGGAGAGAGATCGGCCGCAGGGCCAACGGCATTGCATGTTTTCCGAATCAGAATCATTCCGAGATTGTTTTTTCGAGATGATTGTCCGAGGCACGCGGGTGTCACACAATCATTTTATAACTCCGGACTGAGAAAATCTTAATTGAAAAACCCCAATAACACTTTGCCCGACCTGGGAGTCCAACCCAGGATGCTCAGCGGTCCACGACCACCAGCGACCAACGGGGCAATTATTTATTGTGCCTTGGCCCATTTCAATAATTTTACAATGGAATGCAAATAAAGACATGAATATGAATGCTATTTAGGTACACATACATAGATAGTAAAGGAAGAGGTAGGTAGAAAGAGGTTTGCCATCATCAACGGTGTTGTGAACGGGCGCTGTCAGTTGTGACTGGTCATCTCTTGGTTGCCACGGCTTATTTGAATGAATTATTTTATTTTTGAATTGTTTTTACTATGTGTACAACAAGTGTGCTACATCGTTCTCACATAATGTACCATCTCAACATGAATGACGTAACCAAGGTTTTGTTAAAGTATTCTGATTTAAAAGAGTGTCCATGGATTTTCTTGCCCGTTCTTCTCCATAGAGATCTACGTTAGGGAATGGGCAACTACAGTACTTTCACACTTTTTGTGCCTTGTGACTGGGACTGTAGCTATATTTCATTGTTGTCTTTGTTTCGACAATTCAAAAGTGCCCGTAACTGGCCTACTTGAAATAAATGCTTTGATTTTGATTCAATCCATATACTTACTAAACGTCAATCATTTCAAAAACACAATGTGATGTGTGTGAACAAGACTCATCAGGTTTTGCGTGTACCGGTCTATAGACAAGCCTGAGTTTGTGTTGAGTTTGCACTCTTTGTGCAAAGATCCCTTATCTTCTACAGAATAAAATACTGAAGAAGGTGCCATGCCATAAAAACATAATCACTTGTTGTTTCTACCTAACGATCCCGACAGCTAGCTATCTTAGCCAAGGCACTTATCTTGAGGGATAATCTAATGAGTCAAGCGATTAACGACGACTTTAGAAATACACAAACGAGGCATTCTTGAACTGAACCCAAAAAATGAAGTAGCTTATCTTTCCTCGAAGAATTCTAAAATGTTCGATACGGTACCATCTTTTAACCGACGCTATAAACACTGCATGAGATCACCTCACCGCATCAGCTAGGTTCGTTGATTGTTGTTTACTAGCTGATCAAGAGATTTCTCAGTGTTAAGTTTCAAGAATTCTGTTACCGATACCAGTGGACTAGGCATTAAATTACCGATTGATCCGATTTCCTTACGATGTTTCATTCACTAATTTAATGGCAAAGCAGCCCATGTCTGCCGTATGGCAGACGATCGGGCATAATTGACGAACGATTGCCGAAGAACAAAAAAACGACCACTTGGAAGACCCAGGCGAAGTTGACGAGGAGAACTGGACACCTTCATGAGAGTCAACAACTGTTACTGTTAAAGGCCGACGGAGTAGAGGAAGGAGGCTTTGCCCAGCCGTGGGACAGTATGGGCTGTTATAATAATTTACAAAAACAGTGTCGCTGAAATAAATTGCCAAAAGTATCGTGCGTGGTTCCGTTACCACCCGGCCGTACCCACATACCAATGGCTATTTGTATAGAAAGATACCTGTTGCAAGCTATGGGCACTGCTTTTATAATGAAGTGAAATTCGTTCCTTAGAAACTCGTGTTTGCTACCATTGTTGGCTGGTTGAGATAACAGCGCAATTCGCGATACTTCTTAGAAATCGCGTGCGTCAAATAATACAATATATCCGCTAATATTGTGACGTCAACGGCGGCCCTCCCAGCGGTAATTATGAAAGCAGGTGCATAAGGCCTCTTTCTATGAGAGGGAGCAGGACAGATGGAAGAGCAGTCAAATTTATTATGAAAAACAGGTGAAATTCAGAACAATAAAAAAATATTGACCTAAGTTTGTTGTAAAAGTTCCCATAACTTCACTTGACGTAAAAGATTTATTTGAATTTCGCGATATATGCATTAAGTCGCTCCGGGACAATAGGAATCGAGTTGTATGGAACCTTCGCCACTGTTGGGCAGTCGTTTCTCTCCACAAATACCTTCGACTATACGTGGCGACACTGGTGACCCCGCCAGCAGACATCGCTGCGGGATAGCGTTACCGACACCGCTGCCGGCGCCGTGCCATATAAAGGTTGTAAATTTTAAACAATTGGACTATGTAAAGACGATCTAAGATGGTTTATAATATTTATTTGCTAGTGGCTGTGACAAGTCGAATTCGGTTCGTTGCTCACGAAAATATCGAGTTTATTAAAAATGGGAAGTACGCAGACTAAAGAAGAGACCATGGTGGTGCAAAACGCAGCCGGAGGAACTAATAAAATGCATCTGGAGGACGTGAAATTTCATATTTACACCATCACCATACTGATAATCAAAGTGGTGCTGGTTAAGGAACTTGGCGTACTGTAGATATTTTTTGTTGCAAAATTTACGCTAGATAAATCAGGAGATACATATACATATACTTCCTGGTGTACGTTAATGACCTCTGCAACATGAACATCAATAACGCAAAGGTCTTCTCATACGCCGATGATACTGCGATAGTCTTCTCTGGTAACTCCTGGGACGATGTGAAGCAAAAAGCTGAGGTAGGCATGGCCCAGGTAGCTAACTGGCTTATCAATAACTTGCTCACACTTAATACATCTAAAACGAACTGCATATGTTTTAGTATTAACAAAAACACACTACCTAGTGAAAATTTTAACATAAAAGTTCATGTATGCGGTGATACTAATAATATACATTGTAACTGTTCGGTTATTAAACAGGTCACACAGACAAAGTATTTAGGCGTAATACTCGACCAACGATTATCCTGGTATCCCCACCTTGATCAAGTAACGAATAGACTTAGGAGATTAAGCTGGATTTTCAAGACTCTCAGACATATCGCACCAAAACAAATAAATACGAACAGTAAACGAAACTCGTCTAGAAACATATTAAATGAGATTTACGTAGCTCTTGTCCAGTCTGTCTTGACATATTGCATCCCCGTTTGGGGCGGGGCTGCAAAAACCAATTTTATCAACGTAGAACGCGCCCAACGGGCCTTAATTAAGATCATGTATTTTAAAAAGTTAAGATACCCTACTGAAACCCTGTATCAGATTAGTGATTTGCTCTCAGTTCGTAAATTATACATAATTCAAATAATTCTAAAAATGCAGAAAACCCTAAAATATGACTCAAGTAAAATAACCCAGAGAAGAAAAGATCTAATCGTTCAAATTCCCCATACAAAAACTGTATTTGCGGGCAGACAATACAACAAGCGATCAGCTTTTCTTTATAATAAAATTAATAGTAAAATTAACATATACCCAAAAAAATACTACGAATGCAAAAAAACTTTAACAGATTGGATAAAATTACTAAATTATGACGACACGGAGACACTCTTGGAACACATTAAGTAAAATCTTGTGCTAATTAGGTAGTAATAATCACACAACTTAACCACACCTATATCTATAAACACCAAATGCACAACACACACATACACACACACGCGCACGCACACACACACTCTCACACACAAGTAAGATAAGTAGCCTTAGCTGTAAATACCTAGTTTATATTTTGTATTGCTTAGCTATGGAAGAGCGGGGCTCCCCAACACAGGCATTACTTGCTTACAGGGGAGCTCCAAACACAAATATTGTAATTGTAAACTTGTTGAAGCAATAAACCATTTTGTATTTTGTATTTTTTGTATACAGAAAAGCGATATCTAAAAGATCTGGAGCGAGGCAATCTGGACATCCCCCGGAAAAAGGACGGCCGACAGGCGACATATTATGAAAACAAAGATAGCGTTCACTAGTTTACGCATCTGCGGTCTAAGTGAAAGTGCTAAAAATATAGAAAAAAATAGTGATAAGTGATGAAAGTTCAAGTGGTAAATTCGGTGAATTCAAATCGGACATAAAAAAGTGTGGCTATCAACCAATCAATCATTTTATTGTCAGGCAACTGAGGCCCATAGATAAAAATACACAAAATAATCTTACAAAATAAACACACAGATACTTATACTAAAGGGATCTTACGACGCGAACGCGTCATAAAATGGATCAGCATAGCGAGGCCGAAGATCACCATGGCGTGGTAGAGGTAGGACATTTATAGGAATGGCAGTAACCAAGGGATAAGTCTTCCACCCAAATTTACAAATAAACACGCGGTTAATGTTCTAACGGGACCAGAAAATCAAGACTTTGGAAATGAGTTTTTTCGAGAAAATTATTGTTGGCAGAGTGGACCATCCAAAGACACTGGGTAAATATAAATATAGGTTTATGTTAAACACAAACGTAGCATATAAGCACAATTTATTACCACTAACAACTTATGGATTGATAAAGGTCTGAAATAAAAATATTTTATTTATTTATTTATAATAGAGTTATTTTCGCAAAAGATTATAAATATTATATTAATTTATCATCATAATTGTAATTTGTAATAACTTTTATGTTTTCGATAACCTGCCATGTCGGGCAAACGGCACCATCGCTCAAGATTTTATTAATAAACATAGGTGTATATTAGATTTCAGTAATAATAGGTACCTTAACATTGTTGACTCAAAGTAATTTTAAAATGGTTTTACCTTTACTGAGTTATAAAAACACAATGGAAATTTTCCCAAGTTGTGAATCCATTCATTATTTTAGGACTGAATTATCACAAAAGCAGTGGCGGATTTACAAGCAGACTGAGTAGGCTTGAGCCTAGGGCGACAGATTTTTCGGGCGGCAAATTTGGGGACCAAATATTTTATTTTTTTGCTGCCTCATAGAAATCTAAAAGATTTTGGCATGACGGTTTTCTGATGTTTTACAGATAGAAATCTGCAAAAAAATTTGCCGATGACGTTCCCTTCTCACTCAGGCGCGGTCCCAACTTAAATCTTTGGGGGGGGGTCACAAGGGGCCATAACCAGGAATTTGGTTGGGGACCGATTAGGGGAAGGGGGATGTTAAACTATTATCAACAAGTTTTAAAAACGAAATTATATCAACCATCTCAACCATCTCTGGATTTAAATAAACAAAACAATTAAGGGCGCCTAAGGTTTATTTCCGAGGGGTGCATCTTTAGCTTTGAGAAATTGTGTCAGTTTATAAATATATACTGAAAAGAACGCAGAATGTCAAAGCGAGCTCGAAAATTTTAGCACCACATCGAGTAGGTAATAAATTTTCTTTTAACCATTCATAGAAGTTGTGTACGTACTCAGACGCAAGAGCGAGCTCGAAAATTTTTTTTCCTCGGATAAATTAAGTTCTTTTTGTTTATTCATACAGGAATGAGTATAGGAGGAACTCTGTCAGCTTATGGAGAATTTAAAAACACAGGATGTATTTGCGAGTGAAGCGAGATGGAAAATTTTTGCACATCTTTTTTTAATTTATACAGAAATGAGAATAGGGTCACTCTGTCAACTTTTGTAGAATTGAAAAAGTGTAGGATATATTGGCGAGCGAAGCGAGCGAGAAAACTTTTGCATTCCGCCTCGGATAGGATGATTTCTTATTAGTTGTCGGAGATTTCGGGGGGTTGAACCATCACCCCCTGCTTACGGCCCTTCCCTGAGTTAATTAGATTTTTCAAGTTTTAAGATGAAGAGAAAAAATTGAAGCAGCCCGCCTCCGCCCCATGTATTAGGTTATATTTGTTCATTCATACAGAGATGAGAATAAAAGTAACTCAGATGCATTAGCGAGCGAAGCCAGCTCGAAAATTTTGGAATTCTGCCTCGAAAAAGATTAGTTTCTCTTGTTGAACGATTAAGCAGGAAATTAGGTAATAATTTATACCCGAATTTTTTTTTTTTAAGTTTTATCAATTTGGCGTGTATGATTTTGGGGGGGTCATGACCCCTGTGCCCGCCTTGCTCCCCCCTGGGACCGCGCCTGCTCTAACTTGTCATTGCACATTCCAAGTAGCAACCTTCCATATTCTAGAGTAAAACAGCTCCCCAACCAGTAATCGGCCTCTGCGCCCTCTGTCCACACTTTGTATGAGTGAAAAGAGCGAAATTGTAGAAAATATACTTTCCTCTTCCCTCTATCAACCCATACATACCAGTCCAAATACTGGTTGGAGTCTGCAAACTGGATGGTTTGTATATAATTTTAATTTGAATACAGTAAATAATTTAGTGAATAAATTTTCAACCAAATTAATTAATTTATTACGACTATACCGTTTCTCGAAAATTAAAAATATAGTTACGATATGTAAGCCAAGTTCCTATAGGTACTTATGTGTAAATATTATGTTGATAGGTTTATCTAATACAGAAAAATATGGGATTGATTGAAGGAATTCCCACATACGTAAAAAAAAAAGTATTCGCAATTTCTTTTTTTTTTGTTCAGTGAAGTTTGAGTAAAAAAAGAACCAAAAATTATTTTACGTGCAAATTCAACGAAATTGTTGGATTGTATAAATAATGTAGGACATGACAATTGTAAAGGCAAGGGCGGCAAAAACTGTACAGCCTATACCTTGAAAACTTGTAAATCCGACACTGCACAAGAGTGTGTAGTAGGTACCTACATTCTAAGGAAATTAATGATGGAATAATTTTGGCCAGTTGTATAGCAACACCAGTTAATGAACTAAGATATTAAATAGGTACAACGGATAAGTCGTGTACATACATTAAAGGAGATAGAAAAATTATGTAACTACTATGTTTGTAACTTTGATAAATCAGAGCGTGATGCAAGATGAGTAAAACAATTGTTTTCGGTAGATACTGATCCACAGGAAGAGCAAATAACTATTGAAAATGTATGCACGAACATTTTTTAGTTTCCAAGAGATACATTAAGTACAACTAGTATTTATAAACATTCTATTAGTTTAAAACAAAATGTAACTTCTGTATTGACAAAGCCATATTGTTTACCATATTCACAGAAGGGAGAAATTAAACAACAAATTGAGTAAAAGTTGACAGAAAGGATAGAAAAAACAGAGTCGTCTTAGTGAGTGCCAGAAGACCGGTGTCGTCGCCAAAGGAACGCCTAGAAAACGCTGGCGTGACGACTTAGTAGCGTTTGTGCAAGATTGCTCGGAGAAAACCGCGCGGAGAGAAGAGTGGAAGGCTATTATGGAGGCCTTTACCCAGCAGTGGGACAATATAGCCTAAAGAAAAAAAGAAGTACGTAGTTTTACGGCCACGAATCATATCGGGTATCATTTAAGCTATCACCAATTTAATTAGTTTTGTGTTTCTTAAATAATAGGGTTTGTCCTCAAAGTAGATCTGTCACCAAAATGTAGTCACCAAACAATGCAAAATCAGTTCCACAATAAATCACCTAAAATCCTGAGATATAAGGTCTAGTACCAAATAAACTAACCTAACCTAACCTAACCTAACCTGTTTGGTGACTACATTTTGGTGACAGATCTACTATTTTGAGGACAAACCCTATTATTTAAGAAACACAAAACTAATTAAATTAGTGATAGCTTAAATGATACCCCATTGGGAAATTTGATTCATGTAATGCAATATAATTTTATTGGTTATCGATCTCTTATTTTATACATTAATTTGATAATTCATACCTGGGAACAATTTTTGTTTATCTGAGAACGAAAATATTTCGTGGCGATAGATCTATTTATTAGGTGATACAACTTGATGACAAATATAAATTTTGGTGATAGAAAATATAGTTTCCAATCATATTTAGTTCAACATAAAACCAAATACTGACCGGCAAATTGCAACATTGCAAATTTCGCGTGATACCCAGGCGCTTCCACTTTAAATTTTCCACTTAACGGTTCGCATCGCATCGGATCGCAAAGGATACGAACGGATGCGACGACAGCCGATCGCATCCGGCAGGATGTGTGTGTGTAGGCCGATGATATCAAAGTTGCACTTCCTATAACTATTTGTAGCGATATAGCTGCACTTCAACTTGACAACATCCACAATTGGAACACTAATAAAAAAACCACACAATCCATACTCAATATCTACACTTTGAACAATGAGCCCTTGAAACGAGTTACTACCGTACGTACGCGATGTGGGTACTAACTTTGACCCGCACATTAACCAACATGTAATACAAACATGCAACAAGTCCCGCTAAAACTTAGGTTTTGCTTTGAGACTGACTAAATTTTTTAATAATCGGCAAGCCCTAACCTTAATTTACAACTCTTTCGTCCGCAGTTTGCTCGAAACCAACAGTGCAATCTAATGCCCCTATGGAAGAGTCTATAAACTAATCATTGAAAAGGGCCAAAAATCTTTTATCCGTTACCTCTACTTCAAAGTAGTTATATGGGTTTTACTCATATGTACCCTACGCCATTCGTCCTAGGTATAGTGACAAACCAGAGCTTAGAAGTCAGAAGAAATCTTTCTCTCAATAAATAATAGGTCTTTAACTACGAAATTACCGTTTTTTCTCACATTTTGTTCTGTTTGTAACTTTGACGTTTAAGTAGATAGTTTTGGATTAATTTAAATTACGTACCTTTTAGAGTTTAAAAATCGTACTAGTGCTAGCATATTACCTCATATAGGGTAGTGTGGCAAAAAACCTGTTTCATTTAATGTACCGTCGGTTTTACTACTTTTCAATAGTAGATATATTTTTGTCATGGACAGGAGAATTTAAGATACGCAGTGCAGCGCAGCTTTTTTCACACTAACAGTAGTTTGCAAATCATATATAATCGGTACAGACGTTTCCAAAAGAAAAAAAAAATGTTAGTATGGAAATAGCACTTTTCACGAAATCGTCCATACAAATTTGCAATTTCATACTTTAATCTCCAATATTATGTCATTCGCATAATTTGTAGTTCCCTATACGCCGTTATTACAATACATTTCCTTTAACATCCCACTAGAATACCTATTAGACACTCTCGTCGCCCACGCCAATGACCTCTTTTTTCAATTCCTCAAACCAGCACTACAACCCTTAAGATCAGCCCATTATTTCTAGCCCTTACCCATTTCAGTAACATTTTAATGTATGGCGAATCTATGAATATTTTTGCAAGTACTGAACTGAGACTCCTCATCACTGCTTCTCGATACCTGGAATCCACTCCCACTTACAGTACTATCTCCTCGGGGTAAACAAACTGTATCCTTTAAAAAAGATATAGTTTTATGATGATACTAGTTTTGTTCATTTTATTTTAATCGCATTGTGTCTAATACTGTCTACTAAAACTGTTTTGTTTACTTTTATTCTTACTTCCAACCATATTGTTTACTTCCTAATATTATTACTATTTTTATTTTATTTTTAATTCTAATTTTGACTAATTTTATCTAGTTTTACATCATTTTTATGTTCAACCAATAACTTGTATGTTGGTGTAGTTGGTTATAAATAAATAAATAAATAGAAAAAGATAGCTTAACCGAGAATTTCAGACAGACTCATCAGCTGGTCTATAGGTATGTATATCTACTCTATGGTGTGACATCATGGTGCTGTCATCATGTCATTTGTGAGTTTTGTTCGATTGGCCGTCATTGGGTTTTACGTCGAATTTCGTCTTTTTGTGATGAACTAGAACATTCGCATTAAATTGATTTTTATTTAAACAAACACAACACAGTAAATATGTATCAAATTATAGGAGTTTGAAAGTGGTACTGATTGTATCAATCGCCCCGAATCTAACTAAGAATAGTTCACTCTAATCACGTCGTATGTACTGAATAACATTGGCCTCAAGAATTGTGATGGAAACTTACTTCACCGCGACCTCTAGGCGGAAAGAATCAGCTGAGGAGGGCTACAAATGATATAACCAGCGGCGAAACTTTTTTGAATCACGGCGAAGAGGTAAGGCGATCGTCGACAGACGGGTTTTATGTGCGCGTGACGGTGACATGAGCACAAACAACAAGCGGCGCGGAGCTAGCAGTTCCAGTTGTTCTGTCCCCGGGGTGCCTGCACTGGTGAACGCGCCGACCGCCATGTCTGCTGACCTCGCTTCGCTGTTTGAATGCCCTGTGTGCTTCGACTATGTGTTGCCACCGATCCTGCAGTGCCAGAGCGGGCACCTGGTGTGCTCCAGCTGTCGGCCCAAGCTGTCCTGCTGCCCCACGTGCCGCGGCCCGCTCGGCAACATCCGCAACCTCGCCATGGAGAAAGTCGCCAGCAATGTTATGTTCCCTTGTAAACACTCCAACACCGGTTGTACTGTCACTCTGGTGCACACAGAGAAGGCGGAGCATGAAGAAGCTTGTGAGTTCAGGCCTTACTCATGTCCCTGCCCCGGTGCATCGTGCAAGTGGCAAGGAGGCCTTGACCAAGTTATGCCGCACCTTATGATGTCACACAAAAGTATTACTACTCTCCAGGGCGAGGATATAGTGTTCCTGGCTACGGACATCAACCTCCCTGGAGCTGTAGATTGGGTAATGATGCAGTCATGTTTTAATCACCATTTTATGTTAGTACTTGAAAAACAAGAGAAGTTTGATGGTCATCAACAATTCTTTGCCATTGTGCAACTTATAGGATCTCGAAAAGAAGCAGAGAACTTTGCTTACAGGCTAGAGCTGAACGGGCATCGCAGGAGACTCACATGGGAGGCCATGCCTCGCTCTATCCATGAAGGAGTGTCATCTGCCATCATGAATTCGGATTGTCTTGTGTTTGACACATCTCTTGCACAATTGTTTGCGGATAATGGAAACCTCGGAATAAATGTCACAATATCTATTGCCTAATCATTACCACACTGTTATTATTTATAGCACAGTAAAGTAACCTGAGTGACTTTCATTGGCTGTTAATAATAATGTAATTATGTTTTCAAGTCGATGGAGTTTTAACCACACTATAGTAGCTATGCTATACATAATATTATTATAATAGAGAACATAGACCTATTGCAATTAAAGTGGATACATATTTTTGTTACAGTTTGTGGTGTTTATGATGTAATTTTGACTTGACATGTTTTGTAATGAATTTATCAAATAATCAACATCAAAGTAAGCCAAAAATATTGTTTTTTTTTTAAATCTCATTACTTTGTAAATGTGTGTTCAACTTAGAGTTTAAGTAGTGGAAAGTTTTAAATTCTCAGAGTGAATAATAAAATATTCACTTTAGAATTGCCTTGTCAGCATAGTTTTAAAGAAATTATGACCTCTCGCATGAGAAAGTGATTATTTTATTCCAAACATTGAACAAATTTGTACTAACATAAAATATAATCATTTGTATATAGGAGCGTAAACATTTTATGTTAAGAGTGAGTGATGTTGCTTCTTGGAGTGCTTCACCTGAGTTATAAGGTCACACCGAGTTGATTGACTCCCAAGTCACTTATCAGATTTGCAATGTTATCTCACATTGTAGAGATAACAGGAAAGATGTATATCACATGAAGCTGTTGTCTAGATGTGCAGCATTTGGTTGCATTTGCGCAAACTATTGGTCTCACTGCCAGTGCTAATTAGATTTTTCAAGTCAACTCTTAGCACACATGTGCAAACATTGCACCACAATATCTAAATAATGGTGTTAATATGACCATTTTAAACTTACATATGCTTTAAACCAAGGAAACTAGAAGTAAAGTCAAATGAAAAACCAACTTTACAATTATTTTGAATACTGAGTTATAGATACATACAATTTATGTAGTTTGAAATAAACTGTCTTCAATAATGTATTCAGCAATTCAGTTTATTCAAAATAATAGGTTCTTACCAAGTTATTTAAGATAATCTATGTGAAGTTATTTTTCTGCCAGTAGCTGACTGCCAGGCGTGGCTGACTGCCTTTCTTATGAAGTAGTTTTATTCATTACCTAGTGCACTTGGGGTTGAAATGTTACATTACTGTCGAGACAACCATCACACCATCTTTGATTTTATATATAAGTTGTGTTTAACATACTTTATACAGTGCCCGCAGTGGCAAGCAAATAAATAGGATATCCTTGATAGTGTAAGTTTTTCATTACAAATGTTTATTTTTATATATCTGCAGCTTGATAAAGGATATTAAGGAGTATTGGATTTGTGTCGTAGTTTGCTATGCCGAGTAAAGATTACATTCCATAACTCAGGATGCTTTGGAATACTCTTTAAAGGACTTGCCAAGTTTCTGTTGTAGATCAAAAGAAAAACTTAGAATATCGACGGCTATTTATTTGCTCTCCAGTGTATCTAGCCTCGTCTTAAGTTTGTTTTCTGAGAACAATAGCTCAAGATTACCAGGAATATATTATTTTCTACGTCGTGACTGTTAATATGGTTAATGAATATTATAGGTATCTGTAATTCGTTAGTATTAGCTTCATTTATTTATACCAACCGTTACTTAATTGTGTAGTTTTAATTGCCTCATCTATATCACTTCGCATCTGTGTTGCGCTGAGCGACGTAGGCCGTAACTTTTATTATTTAAATCTCTTCTCTATCTATGTAAGAATAAACTGATAAAAGTTTTATGAGAAATTCTAGTTGAAATAAATTTTGTAATGTATTCTGTAGTTTTGATTATGCACCTACGATACCATCTGTATGACATTGGAATGCATTTAATGGCACATTCACAATTTGTTTTCACACAAGGTCAAAAGGGATCTCAATAAAAATACGCAAACATTTCTGGCATGCCATTTATTAGTTCGACAGGGACACATTAAACTATGATTTAAATAAACAAGAACAAAATCAATAATAGACTTTCAACTTTAGCACCAACCAATTTGGTTTATAGATCTATATTTCAACTTTGCTTGAAGACCAACTAAGTTGGTTTCCTGCTGCTTTGTGGTTGCATTGGCGAAGGTAGGAGGCAGCCAGTGGTTGGGGAGTCACTGTCGTCGAGAATAGAGGTCGATTGTTTCTGGGGACTGAAGAACGGGTCTTTTGCTAGATCGACTGGGCTGAAAGGATCCTGACCTCTATGTACAACCTCAAACGGATCAGTTTCCTGTTTCCTTTGATCAACAAAACTGAATTCGTCAAACGAGTCTAAAGCCGTCTCGTATCCCCTAGAAGTTTGTGGTGCGAAAGGGTCAAAGGCTGGTTTTCTCAATCCTTCTGGGCTGAATGGGTCTTTTGGGTCGGATTTGGGTGCATCCTCGGCTATGCTGTTGTCTCCGCTGAAATCTGACAGATCTATGTCGTAGTTTATGTTGCTCAACCCTGGTGGCAGTTGGTCTGCCCCAAAATCTTCTGGAGTCATCAGTTCATCGATGGATCGTGAGTCGAAAGGCGTGTATCCTAAAGGCGATGGGGTTAGTAGTTCCAATGAGCTGGTTTGTTTTAAATCCCATGTTTGGTCAAGGTTCTGTGGTGATTTTGATGGGGAATTTCTTTCGATGACTTCGAATCCTAGGATGTTCAGTTTTGGCTCGTTTTCTGAGGCTTGTATGGTAATGTTTGGTTCTTGGGAAACTGCGGGTCCTGGTTGGGGCTCTGGCTTGGTCTCTGGCGGTGGCTGAGGCTGTCCTTGCGAGTGGCTAGTGCTGAAGTCGATGAGCGGCGCGGTAGTTATCTCCTTGAACTTCCCGATACGAGGCAGCTCTCGACGTGGTTTTATTTCTAATGGAGTCTTCGCTAGGACGTCCTGTACTTTTTTGGCGATTTGCTCCTGTAAATATATAAAATGTTTTAATTAACATTTTATTTTTATTTTTTGTCGGTACAAAACCGGACGTCAATGCCTACGCAACTATTACTTGATTTTTTTGTTTCATTCTCCTCATAACTCATAATAACATATTTTTGAAAGGAGAATGTAAGTTTCAACAATGATAATTAAAATGATCGCCAATTTTCCTTATTGTTTTTCCTGAACACACAGTTTCGGGTTTTACGAATGCGAGAATTAACCACAAAATTACGCAATTCCAGAGATATGACGGGAAACAGTGCTACGCTGACTCTCGGTTTGTCGCGTATGGGAGGACCTATCGACAGCCGGTCAGCGTCACAGAGTAGTGCTCATAGACTGGCTGACTCTTGAACCAGCAATATCAGGCGTCACGTTAATAATACCAATTTGATTAACAAAAAATAGTCTTATTGTAACTCAATAAAGGCCTAAATCAAATTGTTACCATGGACTCGCAATCGTCCGTAAGCGAACATCTGCGTCAGCGGAATTCCCATTAGGCGGAAAAATCCCCCCGCACTTTTTTGATATCTCTGAATAAAGGACTGTATGAGTATTGCCATTAAGTATAAAATTGGGCGCTCGCGCATCCTCGTGCACGCGCGAGGATACTCTTATGTCTGCGTCGAATTATATATTTAAAAAGACTGACAGACGAAATGGTTATAGATGTCTATCCTGTGTGTCTATCAGTCTATATAGTCAGGTACGAAACACCGCCTCAAATAGATTATTAAAAAAAGTGACGAGTAAAATTGTTTTTAAAAGCGATTTACAAAAAAATAAACAATATTCTCAATAGATTTTCGATCGTAACGCGAGTGAAGCCGCGGGCAAAAAGAAATGTTTTTTTTGAATGCACTGTTCAGTTAGTTACCTCAAAGCTAAGAGCGTTGGCAGCGAGCTTCATAGCGCGCTCGTGCACGAGCTGCGTGTGCGCGCGCAGCTGTAGCGCCGCCGCGCGCGCCTCCCGCGCCTCGCGCGCCGCGCCGCACAGCGCCAGCGCCGCCGCCTGCACACACACACTCTTACTGACGCGCCGATCTTAGCGGACAAACCCTATTTCAGGTTACCAAGTTAGAGCTATCACAAAAAGACGATCTCAGTGAGGCACCCAGCACTGCATGGGTTAGGTTAGGTTATAACTGTGACCGAGAACGTGCGATTGAAGCGAGCAGTGCCTACACCCAAGTTGGCCGCAGTGTAATTGCTTTGTTTGATTAGCTTATCCTGAATCGATAAACCAGTAAACCGGTTTGCCCTGAAATCGGGTTTGGCGGGTAACAGTTATTATGAAGCATTACACAAACATATCTTTGAGGGAGACCTATGTCTATTATTCAATATCAGAAAACTTTCAGTTCAAATAATAATGAACCTCATCAGCTCACTATCGCTCAGTCTACATCTGCTGGAAGAGATTTCTTTAGAAATAAGCATCACCTTTATACCAATTTTTTGTTCCTTTCTTCTTTTCTGTATTTATTGTTAACATTAACTGTTAAATAAATAAATAAGATTCGACGGCATTCGACTCACCCCAAAAAGTCATTTAGTAATAAAATACGTAATTAATCTATACACATATATCTAATAAAATTGTAACAGGCCGATGTCTGTGCATTGAAAATATTGAAAAAAAATTATATAGGGGTCTTTAGAGCAACAGAAACCAAAAGAACAGTTTTTAGAATTTTTGTCTGTCTGTATGTTTGTACGCACATCACGCAAAAACTACTGCATGGATTTGAACGCAGTTTTCACCGCTCTACTGTTAGATGCTTAATTTAAAATTTAGACTACATTAGATATAGTTTTGGACCCGATAGGTGGCGCTGTGATCAGATGCAGATCGCTAGTCCTATATAAAACCCACACGATCGAACACAAGCACTCCCGCCGATAAAGGCCTTTGTCCAGCAGTGGGACAGTACAGGCTAGCTATAATAATATAATATTTACCCAAGCACTACCGCCGATGGTGGCCGGCATGGCCATGTAACAGTCGAACTCCTTCTTGTCCATGTTCAGAGATTCAGCCGTCAGGTTCTCGATGAACGACACTGCGCAACACTGGAAATAAGGTAATCATCATAAGTTCTCTTGATACTAAACCTAAGTTGATATAACTGATGGTCCAAGAATTACAGTTGTGTAGTTTTATGGTGGTGGTATACAGGGTGTAAACAGACCCTTCACATAGCCGTTAACCAAGCATTCTGTACATCAACTTTACGCAAAAATTGGGGTGAAAAATCACGTTTTACGGTAGGACTCGATGGAAAGCACTCAAAGCATTGTGCTGATGGATGGATTGAATAGTACGGGGGTCGTGGAGGTGTGTAAAGTAAAAATCTTACATTAAAACACGTGTTTAAAAAAAAAAACTTGTGAAAAAGTTGGAACTTTGACCCCCCCAATATCTCCGTAACTGGAAGGTTCCCAGGTATGGTCTAGAACAAAAAAATGATCGCAAAGACGGGGAGAACAAGTGCCGTTCGGATATGTTAAGAGTCTATTTACACCCTTTGTATCTATGGGCCAAAGTTGTGTGCCAAAGTGTTAAAAAAAAAACTAATGTTGTTGTTATTGTTATGGGTGCAGTAGGAATATAAATACAGTAACAATATATTTTATTTTATTTATTATGGGATAATAAACAGCTACAATATACAGGGTGGAAAGGACACTGACTCGAAAACGGTTACCACATATTCAGTACGAATTTTTCATCTTGGGAGGCTCCGAATGATGTACTGGATACGTGGTAACCGTTTTCTTGTCGGTGTCCCTTCCAGCCTGTATATTGTTTACAATACTTTTGTTTCAAATCGTTTTCAAATCCTCTAATTTTTTATTCATTTAAATTATGCTTCTTAGAAACTTAGAAAATATAACATCACGCCTGTAATCCCCGACGGGTTAGGCAGATGTGTACTATTAATTAAACCCACATTTCGCCGGTTAAAAAGTCTCAAAAACGCATGCACCCATCTAGACTCCGTGGCTGCTACTGAGAAATTCCTGATGGAAAAACCCTTTTAACATTTTTGGCCGACCTGGAAATCGAACCCGGGACCTCATGCTTAGCAGTCGCGCTTGTGATTACTAGACCAATGAGGCAGTAAAACTTAGTATACAGGAGTCATAAATGTTGTACTCACAAGGTTGGTGAAGTAGTACCCTCCCTCGCCAGTCATGAGTCGCTGCGCGTTACAGAAGCGCGTCACGAAGTTTATGTTGCTCACCAGCCGCGGCGGGTTCGCTTTCAGCACCTGAACACAATAATAAAGGATTAAGTACTAAACGAATGCAAATATTTTTAGTTAACCGCACATATATTGGGAGAATTTTAAAATTTCATAAATGTGCCGCATGTCATTACTTCCCAGAATTTGATCCTTAATAACGACGCACGCTATCGAATGGTTTTATAGTGTTGTTTTTTTTTTCAAAATCTACTGCTTCGATACCTGAGTAGGAAAATTGATTTTTCAAAAATCCAATGATGCAGTTTTAGTTTTCATCAAAATCGGGAGTCTTTCGCCTATTCCTCATAGTTTTGGGTTTGCTCAACCACGCCCACTTGAAAAATTCAATTTCCTTTTCTTTCAATTTCAATTTCCTGTTTGCAGGGTTTTTAATTAGTCGATAAACCTTCACAAACATGAATTTGTGTCAATACCTAATCTCGATTAAAATTTTAAAGCTAATGAAGGTCAACGACTCCGGGTCGAATGACCTACAATTTATAGGTTAATTTTGGAAAATCTTCAGGATTTTGTGGCGCCATCTGACTGTCTTTAGATATGTAAGTAACAAGGTGTAAAGTTCCTCATCCTTTTAAGAAAAGGGTGAATCTCCCGACAAGACGAGTGTTGGGTCCGGTAGGCCACGGCTTAACAACTGCTGTCGAATGTATGCGGATAGCAATTTAATACCGCGATGCAGTGTAAGTTTAGTTCGTATGTGGCGGTATAGTCTTTACAAGGTAGATGTGAGTGGTAACGATGGGATGGGACGCCTAGGAAGACATACACTGCCCTTATCGGAGAGGTTTCTTCAGAAATGTCAGGTGCGTAATACTCGCAAACGGCGTGCGTGTATGACCAGATGTATGAACGTGGTCGAGGCGAAGGATCGTAGCAGGTGGCGTTCTTTGATTTCTGCCTACACCCATGGGAAAAGGCGGTATTACAGATGTCGCCTCATGCGTAAGTCCTCACCGTGAATATGAGCGCGGGCAGCAGGTCGTCTGCGGACGCGGGCGCCGCGCCGCACAGGCGCAGCACGTGGCGGCAACAGCGCCGCACGCGCGACAGCTTGTCGCCCGGCGACAGCGCGCTGTCCATGCCCAGCAGCTCTGGAACAGGATAACAATGTATTTAGAGACGATTATATGTATTTTTGACTAATTAAAGATTGATGGCAATAGGCTTGCCCCCTATTATGGACTTAAACAGAACCGTATTTTTTACCGGAATAACGGCGTGATGTATGTTGTCAGCGCCAGGGTAGCCCGCGAAATTAAAAATTTCTTAAGTTTTTTGGAATTTGCCGATCAGGGTCAGGTTGTATTTATTTATTAAAATATGATTAGCGGCCGTAATAGATATGGTTTTACAGAGTTAAATAATTATTAAAATCATCAATATCCCATTAAGTTCATTTCATTTCATTGAATGACTATTTCATGAAAAAATCATTACTGGAATTAAATATACGATCGGACGGCACGGTTGGCGCAGTGACTGAGCGATTGACTGCTGCGTTGCGTGTCGCGGATTCGATTCCCGCACGAAACAAATATTTGTATGGCCTACAGGTAGTTGTTCCGTGTCTGGCTGTTTGTATATGTGAGTTTAAATGTTTGTAAACGCACCCACGATACAGGAGAAATTCTTAGTGTAGAGCAAAGTTTTTTTTTTTTTTTTTAAATAACCTTGGCGGATACACTAAAAATCGCGGGCAACCCTGGGGCTTCCCCCTTAATTAAAGATGTAACGTAACTGAAATCATTTCAGTACCGATGATGTTGAAATAAGTTCATACAGTGTGTAAATGTAATAATATTCATCAATGTTAACAGTATACACTATTGGACCTACACAGAAATAACAAAAAATAAACTGAAGTGCACTCCAGGTGTCGGTCGCCCGCCCAGCTCGACTGCTGGATACATACGACATGGTGCCAGAAAACTCACCGCTGATGGCCTTGTAGAGCAGCTGTCGGCACTCGGCATTGTTCCTATCTAGCTTGCACTCCAGGTGCCGCTCGCCCACCCAGCTCAACTGCTGGATACGTTCTGACATGGCTCGGTCTAGGCGCTCGTCTTCGGTTCCATTTGGAGAGAATACTATTGAAGGCAATCTGCGAAACCGAGATCCTTAACTTGAATTCAGAATCTTAGCTAGTGACGATGGCAACTGTCAAACTATTGGCTCTAGCATCGCTAGTTTCATAAGCATCCTCATCGGATAGATTGAAGTCTAGCAATGTCAACCATGACAAAGTTCAAATTCAATTGTAATCACACAAAATAGGGATCTCCTTAACAAAAATAAACTAACTACTTACTCGTGTAAGTAAGTCATGGCATGTTTCTCCACGTAGTCCATGAGCAGTTCCTTGGTGTCGGCGTCCACGTTCGCGAAGTGGTGCGACGTGTCCATGTGCTTCATGAAACGCTGCAAGTTGAGGAATTGTGTCGTTAGATCCAGAAGTGACAGGATATTTCCATGCACAGAAGTAACAGGAACAGAAGTTACAGTTTTTGCCCGCGGATTCACTCGTGTTCATTATCATCATTTTCCAGCCCTTTTCCCAATTTATTATGTTATTGTAGGAAAATATTCCACGGGATCATCTTGTGCATAGGCTCTCTCATACTCTCGAGAATAATGTAGCTTCCCCTTCGTGCAAGAATTTTCGGAATCGGATCAGTAGTTCCGAAGATTATCCGCCCGTACATCAAAACTTACAAACTTTACCGCGTTATAATATTAGTTTAGAAAAGGAAGGGACGAGAAATTTCGTCAGTAGAAGCACCCGGGTAATTTTAGAAATAAAAGCGACAGGGAAGTTTCGTCAGTAGGAGCACCCGGGTAATTTTAGAAATAGAAGCGACAGGCAAATTTCGTCAGTAGAAGCACCCGGGTAATTATAGAAATAAAAGCGACAGGCAAATTTCGTCAGTAGAAGCACCCGGGTCATTTTAGAAATAGAAGCGACAGGGAAGTTTCTTCAGTAGAAGCACCCGGGTCATATTAATAGAAGCGACAGGGAAATTTCATCAGTAGAAGGCCCCGGGTAATTGTAGAAATAGAAGCGCCAAAGTTATTTTCGTAACAAAGTGACATGAGAACTAGCTAGAGTAGAAGCACCCGGGTCATATTAATAGAAGCGACAGGGAAATTTCATCAGTAGAAGGCCCCGGGTCATTTTAGAAATAGAAGCGACAGGGAAGTTTCGTCAGTAGAAGCACCCGGGACATTTTAGAAATAGAAGCGACACGGAAGTTTAGTCAGTAGATGCACCCGGGTCATTTTAGAAATAGAAGCGACAGGGAAGTTTCGTCAGTAGAAGCACTCGGGTAATTATAGAAATAAAAGCGACAGGCAAATTTCGTCAGTAGAAGCACCCGGGTAATTATAGAAATAAAAGCGACAGGCAAATTTCGTCAGTAGAAGCACCCGGGTCATTTTAGAAATAGAAGCGACAAGGAAGTTTCGTCAGTAGAAGCACCCGGGTCATATTAATAGAAGCGACAGGGAAATTTCATCAGTAGAAGGCCCCGGGTAATTGTAGCAATAGAAGCACCAAAGTTATTTTCGTAACAAAGTGACATGAGAACTAGCTGGAGTAGAAGCACCCGGGTCATATTAATAGAAGCGACAGGGAAATTTCATCAGTAGAAGGCCCCGGGTCATTTTAGAAATAGAAGCGACAGGGAAGTTTCGTCAGTAGAAGCACCCGGGTCATTTTAGAAATAGAAGCGACAGGGATGTTTCGTCAGTAGAAGCACCCGTGTAATTTTAGAAATAGAAGCGACAGGGAAGTTTAGTCAGTAGATGCACCCGGGCCATTTTAGAAATAGAAGCGACAGGGAAGTTTCGTCAGTAGAAGCACTCGGGTAATTATAGAAATAAAAGCGACAGGCAAATTTCGACAGTAGAAGCACCCGGGTAATTATAGAAATAAAAGCGACAGGCAAATTTCGTCAGTAGAAGCACCCGGGTCATTTTAGAAATAGAAGCGACAGGGAAGTTTCGTCAGTAGAAGCACCCGGGTCATATTAATAGAAGCGACAGGGAAATTTCGACAGTAGAAGCACCCGGGTAATTATAGAAATAAAAGCGACAGGCAAATTTCGTCAGTAGAAGCACCCGGGTCATTTTAGAAATAGAAGCGACAGGGAAGTTTCGTCAGTAGAAGCACCCGGGTCATATTAATAGAAGCGACAGGGAAATTTCATCAGTAGAAGGCCCCGGGTAATTGTAGAAATAGAAGCGCCAAAGTTATTTTCGTAACAAAGTGACATGAGAACTAGCTATTATTACTTCGTTTCGCTCTCATGCTAAAATTTATATAGTGCAGCAATTTGCACCTGAGTTGACCCTCGCAGTGACGCAAAACTAGGTTTGAAACCACGTCACTAAAAAATATGAAAGTGTTTTTATCTTTGTTCTGAATCCATTAAAAAGTACCGCATTGCGATAAAGCCATCAAAGCACAGATTTATCGTACAAATAATAATTGAACGATAACCCAGCGCCATGTTGTTTTTTTGCCGATTGCCTTTGCCAGTTGTTAGCAAATGCATGTCATAAGCTTTGTCCCACCACCCTGACACACGGATTAGCCGTAGTTTCCTACTATTTTCAGACAAACGCGAGCGAAGCCGTGGGCAATAGCTAGTTGTAGAAATTAAATAAAGTTAAGAATTTAACAAACTAGGTGTTAATTACTAGAGAGCAGCGGTGGCCCAGTGGTGGAGACCCCGACTTAGGAGCAGTAAGTCTTGGGTTCGAACCCAGCCAGGCGCATTACTTTGTGTAAGTTATTTCATCACCACTGCTCTCAAAAACGATGAAGGAAAACATCGTGAGGAAACCGACATGTCCTAGAACCAAAAATTCGAAGACATGTGACATCTACCAACCCGCACTGGGCCCGCGTGGTGGATTATAGCCCATTCCCTCTCATAGAGAGGAGGCCTGCTTCCCAGCAGTAGGAACATTAAAAGGTTGATTATGCTATGTTATGCTAGGTGTTAATTTACTTTGTGTACCAATCATATAAGCATTGATTTTATCTAGTTACTTCTACATGTTCAAGATCCTCACCTGGTATTGAATCTGAACCCTCTCGGACAGTTCATCAACGCTCAAGACATTGGCGTACTTGATGACATCCATGATGAAGCCGTGCACAAACACGCGCGCGTCCCGGCACACTTCAGGGCCCAGCTGCGGGAAACGGACGCGGTAATCCCGCTTCATGCCCTCGTTCACGAGACCTGGGATCTTGAACTCTGGGGGACGTTTCTCGGCATTGTGGTCGTGGTCATCTGGGGAGATTGATTAAGAAGAAACGTATTAATATAGATAGTTGTGACAGTCAATGGATTGATACCGTGGCCCTGGAACACAAAAGGCAAAGAAGGAACATGGATGGGTTTTAGTAAGTAGAAGTCTGACACTCCTTTCCGCTCCGCCCAGAGCGGCGGAGGGCATTAGATGATTTCCCGTCAAAAAAAAAAAAGAATGAATTAATCGAACAACACAAGGAGGAGACTGTCATTGGGCAGTTGGGTTAAGTGCTTGATGGAGAAAATGGTACTCCTGGACACGGCTGGTATTGTTAAGTTCCTCTCTCTGGAACCCTGACCGCTGTTAGCTTGGACCCCGGTCCCGAAACTGGTGGGCTACTATTTAAGAGCCTATATTTTTAGGAGGCATTTGCTTTAGGTTAAAGTACAAATCGTCAGCGTCAGTGCAGAACCTTGTAATTCCCCAACATCCTTTTCACAAGAGAAGCTAAAACTATTTTAAATTTCAACCAACAAGTGTATCGAAGGTCCTAGATTCGTCTGATTTACCGACCGTTCGTGCTGACTAGCAGTCTCAATGCTTTTCCGCTATATGGCAGGATACTTATTTTATCTGTTTTGATGAAAAAATGTATTTCACCAAGTATAATGTAGATAGAAGGTCCTACACTGACGCCAACGAAATGTATTTTTGAACAAACACCTTTTACAATTCTAGAATAAAACGTGTCGCTCCATCATTTTGCTTTGGACCGATACTTACTACTAAAATGTCTGGAACTATCCTATGTATTATGATTCTGCTAAAGCGGCATTTTTAGGCCACCAGTTCTATTTGAAATAAATGCTTTAAGTTTGAAAAATTACCTGTATTACTCTTCTTAAACACGCTGAACTTCAATAAGTTAGCTTTCTTGAGGGTCTCGCTCTGACGGTGTCGCTTCTCCTCAAACTTGGAGAAAGAGGAATGGGAGGTGACCTTCAGTCCTCGGTTGTCTGCCTTCTTCGTCTCCGGCTTGGGTAACGTCGCTGATGATGCTTTTTCTGTAGAGAAACATTTTAGAAAATTATTATGAAATTGGGGAATAAGGACAAAGAGCTATACGGGGTGGAAGACACATCGACGCACAAACTATTACCACGTATTCAATAGGTACATCATTCCGAACCTACCCACATAGACATTTTTCATCGGTAATTAAAATAAAACAGCTATTCCATACATTTTGACAGTATTGCACTTTTGTGTAGTATGTAATAATAACGAGTTGAGTTCAGGGAAACATAGCCTGCTATTTTTTTTTTAACTTTGCTCCACACTAGGAATTTCTCCTATATTATGGGTGCGTTTACAAACATGTTAACTCACATACAAAAACAGCCAGATCCGGAACAACTATCTGTAGGCCGTACAAATATTTGTTCCGTGCGGGGATCGAACCCGCGACATGCAGCGCAACAGTCAATCGCTCAGCCACTGCGCCAACCGTGCCGCCGTAATATTGTGCAATAAATAAATATATAATACTCCCAATATCACGCAGGCCCCGTACAAGTTGTAAATATTAGTAATAGAACTGCTAATTATAGCAGATTTATTAATATTGATTATGTGAGTAACAATCTTGATAACAGACGCAGTGGTGTGCTATTTTATTTACATAAATTATGCATTTGAAAATTATTAAAAACCACTAGATTTTACACCTGCGTATTTTCTAAAAATAAATAATCAGAACAAAACCGAAAGATATGGCCTAACACACAATCATCAATTGTGATCCAAATAGATGAGTCATTAAGTACACAAGTACAAGTATACATAAAATATTTGTATGTAAATATTTCTAGAGTCGATGTTCGCGACACGTGCATCCTATATCAGGCTTATATTCTATACATATAAAGCTTATATTCTATCTGCGTCGTAAAATTCACTTAGGCTTGGATCTATTGTGCGAATTTAGAATTTACTCAAGCCTAATACGTCTCAGACGAAAATAAACCTTATTTCCATTCGGTTAATGTGCATATTTATGTAAGCGACTGTGAAAAAAGCATTTCACAAGACTAGGGCCATTAACTTTATATAAATAAGGATAATTTTACTGTAATTATATTAAGTAAATTCAATAATCCTTTTCAAATTACAGGGTTTACATCAGTAAATCGGCGCTAAGGAAATGATCTCCGGGTAGCACTTAATAAGCTGCAATTAATTTAGGATAAGTAACATCATCGAATACAGTTAGCATAATGTAAATTAAGCCAGCTATTTTCACATAAACACCGATTAGAATGAAACTTTAAAATAAAACTTTGGTAAAAACAACTAATTTATATTTTATTTATGTGTTGTTCTGAACGTATCACCTGTGCAACATTGAAAGGTCAAATAGCAGGTAAATAACATGGTAGCACAAAAACATGACGCAAATAAACAGGTGCAAAAAAATAACTTAAAATCTTCCATTAACAAATTTTCCAGACCTAATGATCAACATGCTAAGATGTCGATGGCAAGCTAAATCGTGTCGGCCCAGAACTGAGCCACTAGTTTAGCGCCTCAAGTAGCGTAACCTTCAGTAGTTCCTGTAATGAACAAACTACAGGACACGCAGAACACGATATTAAGTGCCCCATTGTTTGTGGAACAACACCACATTTACAGTCCAGGTCAGAGTCATTAATTAATCTCCACCTGAGCAGGTTTTCCTTGCTGCGGCCTGGTCCTGGGTCCGGAGTCTATTTAAAGACTTCCAGGTCAGCCATAGCTAGTCATGTCCAGGTGGGAGATTTTCAGCAGGTGGAACGAATGGATTTGGAAAGGATGCACTACCTTGCCAGCAGCTACCTGCCTGCTTTAGTCTTTCCGTACACCGCTCACTGGTGAGTGGGGTGACACAACCCAGGAAGATGTTTTGGTTTTTCCTTGCTTGCCTTTCCGAAGCGAGGGTATTTAGGTGCAAAGGGTGTCGTGTGTCTGAAGCCATTTCGACTTTTTCGCTAGAGCTTGCCAGCACTCTACGAAAGCATGTGTCAATGAATAACATAACAACACGCCTGTTTTGCCCTTAGAATTAGTCTGAGGAGTACTTGTAGGACACTCATATTTAATCCCGTGTAATGGGGGCAGCCCAAAATCTGGGCTGTGAGAAATTCCTGATGGAAAAACCCAATAACACTTTGCCTAATCCGAGAATGGAAACCAGGACCTTTGGCTCAGCAGCTCTATGGGAGCATTTAAATCAAAGAGACAGTCAATGGCATTCCCACATAATTTTCTGATATAATACTGTGGCACACCTAACCATTTACCTTGACAACTTAATTACTTACTATCTTACATTATTATGTGAAAAACCATGATTATCTATGAGATAACTGTGAGGAAGGTGAAGTTCACATTATCTAACAGTTAAAGTATAAACACCTTTAGTTAAAATACATTATCTTCGATTAATTTGATTTGATATTAATCATGTTACACAATTTTGTTGCGAAAGCATCCTGTTTGTGTTAACTATTTTTTTTATGTGCGTCAGTAATATTTTTTATTTATAGACTCTAGTGGATCTGTTATAAGAATAAACTGGTAGAGTTTTTATCTCCCATTTGGGTAATTACCCTCGCTCGGGAGGTTTATCATAAAAATATTACCTCACGGGAACATAGGGGAATCACTTTTGTCATGGGGACTCGGTGGTCAAAAAACCCAATCTTTTTAGCAGCGTTGGCTGCAATAAAAAGCCTATCCTGAAAACATAGGGAATTACCTCACTGGGACAAAGAATAATACATTTATAAATGAGCATTAAAACCAAAAAACCAGATCAGTTTTACAAGGCAAACAAAATTGAGAGAAATATCCAAAGTAGTTGGATGTAGAAAGTTGAAAAATTAAGGTACAGCAAATCAAAATTTCCCTTACAAAAATGTTAGTATGGTCAGTACTTCCCAGTTTTTGATATCAGATTCTTAACCCAGTTGCTGATATAGCATCCGAAAAAACCTGGGGTCTAAAATGGCTGCAAAATCATAAAAGGGAAATAATATGTTAACTCATATTATTATCCTATTATGATTCTTCTAAAGTGGCCATTTTAGGCCCCCTGTACAGCATCAAATCAAGGTGTAGATGAGTAAATCAATATTTAATTTATTATTAATATAAGTTTTACGAGGTGTGCATTATTTACTTTGTGGAATCATAATTAATTTATCTTTACATAGTAAAACACAAAGTCACTCCCGCTGTTTGTACGCTTAGATCTTTTTAACTACACAACGGATTTTAATGCAGTTTTCAGCAATAGACAGAGTGATTCAAGAGGAATATTTATATGTAAATGTATACACATTGCACTTGTGTGAACCCGGGGCGGGTCAATAGTATTATTATAAGAACAAGCATTAATTACATAAAGCTCATAAACTTGTTTACTTGTCTATTATTTCCCAAGTATTGCTTGTCTAGACATTTTATCTTGAAATTATAATTATGAAGTAGAGCTAAATATTATGGAGTGGAGCAGCAGAAATATTTGTCAGAATTTTTTATCATAATGCAGGTGTATATTTCCAAATATACTCCTGTATATTTTCAAACATTATTATAATACACACATACTACATATACTACTACTACTGGGAAGGCGTCTCCTTCTGGAGAGGCCTTCCCAGTAGTGCACAATCAATGGCCAATACAAAAATCAGTCATTTAAATAAATTTTCTATATGATTTGAAACAAAGATTTACATTTCAACACAGTACGATGTATTGTGCATAGTTGTATGTAAGTAAATAAATCAGCTCCTTGTTTACAGACAGATCATGTTATTACCAGAAGTCTGATGTCATATCAAAGCAGTTTGTTATATTATTATTGTTCTCAGGTTTTCCATGAATAGTTGTTTCATAAGTAGGTAGTTACATATTTTCAGCATATTCTAATATTTTTATTTTTTATCAATGTTCTATAGCACAAAAGTATGTTTATAAGATTTGGTCAGAATATGCTGATTATTTTAAAGTGTGAATACTGAAATGCATGACTCACCAGCCTTCCTCTGCCGTTGCATTTGTTCCCGGTGACACTTGGAGCAGTACCCCTGCCATTGAGGGTTGCCGAAGTAATCACAGCCATTCTTGCACTTCAGGTCACTCTGGTCTATCCGTAGAGACGGCATCTTGGACGCAAACATCATATACTTGTAAGACCTCTGCAGATTTGGACCAAACCACATAGTCACAGTTACAATTTACAAAATAATATGACTTGAAGAAATATTCAAATAATTTTGGGTCAATTTCGTCAAACATCTATTTCCAAATCTCCGCTCGCGGCGTTCAACGACCGAACAATACTTTAATCTACAATTTAGTCAACTTTTGGCGCTCTGCACTCGAATAATCTCCCATTAATTTCGACGACGTTGTTTTCAGCCCATGTTTGGCAATTTACGAGAACGGAGAGCGGTTTTGAGCGAAAAACAGTATTCATTTCAATATGCAGCGGTAACGGTGGCCGTTCAACGATTTCCTCCGTTATATAGCCACCTCTTATCACAAAAATGTACATACTCGAGTATCTGATAACCAAATGAATCTATCTACACGTAGATTTATATTTACGTGGATGGTGCGACGTATAACTAATGAATACTAGAAGTAACAGACACTCACCTTCGATATTGTAACAACAACTGTATTTTTAAAGTATTATTTATTTATAACAAAAGGAATTTTATTCTAACACAACAAATCATTTTAATTCAACTGACTGACAAGTGACAATTGACTTGACATTTGTTTTTTAACGTCATCGACATTGACATAGATTATACATTACATTGATATAAAACCAATGGCATTCAGCTTATTAAAAAATACTTCAACCATTCAAATTCTGATTTTAATCTTCATTGTCGTTTGTGGCGCATTTTTCTGAATGTTAAATTAATTCTTGCTCCCATCAGCCTTTTTCGTACCGGTAAAGAGTGATACCATATCTCATTAGTCGGTGGATTCATGAGAAGGATGCTGCCGTGCTCCAATTCAATCTTAACTGCGAAAAAACAAGAATAAGTACATAGTAATTTTTGAATCATCGGAGAAAAACAGAAACGTAACTAATAAAGCTATAGCTTAGAAAAACCTGTTTTTGCCGTCCGTCATGGCATAGTTATTAAAATGACGCATGAACGTGGTTGCTATGGTAATGAAACAATAAACAAGACAATATTGAGTAATATTTTTGCTTTGCCTCTAAATAATTTGCAATTTATCTAATAATGGATATGGCAATGCAAATTAAAGATGGACAGTACACGAAAACGATTTATACTATGGTAAGAAAACAAATACCCACCCAGGTTCTTATTCTAGCTACCAGCATCAAGCTTATATGTGGGCTCGGTGCCTACATAACATGATCATCTGCTTAGTCTTTTCCCAACAATGTTGGGGTCGGCTTCCAATCTAACCGGATGCAGCTGAATGGCATTATTATCAAGCATAATTAAGTATAATTATCTAGGTACTTATATTTGAAACGACAAAACTTAGCGACATAATTGTTTTAGTTTGTAGCCCTGTGCTGTATGGCCAAACCCTAAGTACCTACTTCTAGTTATGTACATTCTATAGGTAGGTTTATGAGATCGACTAGCACAATTTTGATATCAGCAAAGTAGTCCTTAAATAGCGGTTAAGCTATTTCGATGAAGTCTGGATTATCGTTTAAACTGGTGTGAATTTCCAACGTTGTAACGGACCAACTACTTATATGCACTTGCAGTGTTGCACTCGTGATCATAGTAGGTATATGAATCATAATCTATGATGGTTGCATATCGCATAGCCATCTCAAAGCTGTTTACGCAGAAGAACCTGTGTAAACGAAAACGAGGTACACTCATAAACTCACCTCTTTGATAAACTTATCTAAATCTACGGCTATACCGTCAGGCGTGCTATTAAATCCTCTCATTAAAATCTTTGAACCACGGTTTTCAGATTTAATTCAAACAGCATGTACGTAGCCTTAAAACACTCAAGTGCAAGAAGCATTCGAGTGGAGTGGTCAAATAGTCACACTTCAACTGTGATCACGTGATTAGCATGCTTTAAAGCATGAGAATGACAAGAAAAACCCCGGACTTCGGCCACCAGAGAAAGATTCTTAAGATGAGAGGCTAAATTTCCAGACTGAAATATGAGTACCTACACATGGGTAGGCAGAAACTCTAGGACGCCACCAGCTGCTATCCGAGAATTTCTATATCCTCACATATTTCTTTTGCCAGTTGAGGACTGCCCACATGACCTTAAATAAAGAACATCAACCAATTAGGTCTGTGTGTGACTGTGTTTGTGTCCTTCTAGGGCAATCCCTCCTGGCGTTTCCTCTCACATCTACTGAAACCTTATTTAAAAAGTAACATCCATATCCCCAAGAGATCTTCCGGACCACTAAAAATACAAGTCACCTATGACCTTCGGGAACAGTGATTCCGGAAGCAAGCCTTTTCTTCGATTAAAGCGATAACACCATGTTTCACACAAACAAGATTATATAACCCAACCCATTGATATTAACAAGGAAATGCTTTGGTTCCAAGGCTACATTCACGAAAAAAAATAAAAACGAAAATTATCTGAAATACGCGCCGTTAAAAAGATAAGTCCATTGGATTTGGCGCACGGCTGTTCATTTCGTAGGTATAACGACGGAAAGATTAGATTAACGACAGCGAAAGATAATTATAATACTTTCAAAATTAATTCTACTTTCTTCAATAAATAAATAAAATAAAATAAAATACATTTATTTCGAGCAACCTTAACTCATATTGGAGTACACACAAATACAGACCACACACAAATGATAATAAAAACTAAAACAAAAATATAATAAAAATAAACATTAAGAGGACAACATCTAACCGGCCCTGCTGACGGCAACATGCCTATCACAACAGTGCCGTATGTATGGGCAGTCCATCCGGTCCGCGATCATCGCCAAGACAGCATTGGTGCTGCCCCGCACTCTACGCACCAGCGACGCGCTCCTCTTGCGCATGGTCGCGTAAAAGCAATCAGTGCGCGCCTCAGCGAACATGGCTGAGGCGCTGCAGTAGCGAGGCAGCCCCAATACAGCCCTAAGTGCGTTGTTGAACTGGACGCGGAGGGCCCCGTATGAAGCACGCGTGTACGCCGCCCACAAACCGCACGTGTAAAGGGACGTGCAGTACGCCCTGAAGAGCGTTATCTTCACTTCGCTCGAACAGCGCGCAAACCTACGTGAGATCATGTTCGCCCGCACCGACAAGGCCCTCCGTTCCCGCTCCATGTCAGCATTGTCCTTGAGGTCGGTCGTAACTAAATGCCCTAAGTACTTAAATTTATCCACTCTTTCGAGTGGAACACCGTTTAGAAAAACGGGTGGATAGTTTTGCGAACGTTTACCGACCTCAAAGACCATGCATTGACTTTTAGTCACATTGTATTTCATTGTATTTTTTTTTTTCAATTCTACATGTGTTTCTACCTAACCAATTGGTTAAAGTAGGCTGTCTCACCCACAAGAGTAAATACTGCGTTCACGGGATAAGACCTTGTGTCCAAAAAACCCAAGAATGCATATTATTGACTTCATAATTGTGCCAATTTCGTTACGAATTTGATAACGTTAAATCCTTTTATCTTTGAATTTAAATTAATGTGTTAATAAGTCGATAAGAATGATAAATCTAGGTACTATCTGTAAACAAAGAGGAATTTCCAATGTTGTGCAGAGTTAGCAGAGGAAACGCATTAATTGCATATATATAAATGCACTTTAGTCGCGACTTCAGCACGGGGTAGGTACATAATAAACTCCGCATTATTACAATTATATATTATTAATTATCATCTTACTTAAAAAGGGAACAAACCTTGGATTGTTTACGTATTTCACAATTGATTCAATCAGCTCTATCGTATAATAACTCAAGTTCTAGACAAAGGCTTGTGCACGAACAACGTCGATGAGACATACACACCTAAGTTATGGATGACGAACAATTAGATAACCTATTTTTAGATTTATAAGGACATTCATGTATTATCAAGGCACGAAGCATTTCATCCGATAAACGATGAAAAGGGACACTTGGTTACAGCATGTCCTTTTATGTTTTACTTAAAAATTGAATAATCTAATTAGATAATCGTTATACAAGCCGTTATTGCGTTAGAGCCCAATTTACTATCGAGTTTGATAATCGATTTTTCAACAGCGACCTTTGAACTGTTACAGATAAAGGAAGCAAGATACGATGAAGCAATCAAGGCTCTTAATGACGCCATCAACTTCAGCCCCAACCGCGCCGGACTCTCTCTCCTGGGATTCTGTTATTTCAGAACACAGTCTTTCGTTGAAGCAGCCAATTGCTACGAACAGTTAGCCGCCATGCATCCTGATATACCTGAATATAAACTCTATTTCGCCCAAGCACTACACGAAGCTTCTATGTATGATGAAGCTTACAAAGTCACAGTACAAATAACCGCCCCTCTACTTGAAAGAAAAGTCATCAAATTGCAATCTGCTATTAAATATGGCGAGGAAGACACGATTACAGCAAAAGGACTCGTAGATTCGTATCCTCAAGAAGATCCTGACAAGGATATAAATCTTGGCTGTTTGCTGTTCAAAGAAAATCAATATGAAGAGGCATTACAAAAGTTTTCACGAAGTCTCAACGTTGTGGGATTCAATGCGCATCTTCATTACAACATCGCACTTTGTTACTTTAAGCTTAAGGAATACCCTCAAGCATTAAAGCATATCACTCTAGTGATTGAAAGAGGAATCCGGGACCATCCCGAGCTTGCAGTAGGCATGCAAGCAGAAACTTCAGAAGTGAAATCTGTTGGAAATACTTTGACTCTCCATGAAACAGCACTGACAGAAGTATTTAATCTGAAAGCTGCTATCGAGTTTCAATTGAAGAACATAGAAGCGGCACGAGAAGCCTTAAACGATATGCCACCCAGACATGAGCACGAGCTGGACGCGGTAACTTTGCACAACCTAGCATTAACTTCTATTGACATCAAACCAACAGACGGCTTTGAAAAACTACATTTCTTGCTTCAACAAGACCCTTTCCCAGCCGAAACATTTGCGAACCTGCTTCTTCTATATTGCAAGTTTGAGTATTTCGATCTAGCAGCTGATGTGTTAGCTGAAAATGCTCAGTTCACGTATAAGTATTTAACGCCTTATCTGTATGATTTTTTGGACGCTATAATAACTAGCCAGACATCCCCAGAGGAAGCATTCCAGAAGTATGAGGACATTGCCTCTAAGCACGCAGAACAGCTGAGGAAGCTTACAAAAGTGGTACAGGAAAGTCGATCTCAAGGGGATAACGATCAAGTAAAGAAAGCTGTCTTCGAATATGAGGAAGCTCTAGAAAGATACATTCCAGTGGTCATGGCTCAAGCTAAGATCTACTGGGATATGGAAAACTATGGACAAGTAGAAAAGATTTTCCGAAAGTCTGTCGAGTTCTGCAACGAGTCAGACGTGTGGCGACTGAACGTGGCACATGTACTGTTCATGCAAGAAAACAAGTACAAGGAAGCCGCCAGTTTTTACGAGCCTATTGTTAAGAAGCAGTACGATAATATATTAGATGTAAGTGCAGTTGTTTTAGCTAATCTATGTGTGTCTTACATAATGACGTCGCAGAACGAAGAGGCTGAGGACATCATGCGAAAAATTGAAAAGGAAGAGGAACAGCAAATATTCGAGGACCCTCAAAAGAAGTTCTATCATCTCTGCATCGTGAACTTGGTCATTGGCACTTTGTATTGTGCAAAGGGAAACTATGAATTTGGGATATCAAGAGTTATAAAATCACTGGAGCCTTTCAACAAACGTCTTGGTACCGACACTTGGTTTTACGCAAAACGTTGCTTTTTATCCTTCCTGGAAAACCTAGCTAAGCACTTGATTGTTGTTAAAGATAACACTATTAAGGAGTGTCTGCAGTTTCTCGAAGGTTGCGAGACATACGGGCGTCGCGTGAGTACTGTTATCGAGAACCCATTTCAAGAAGAAGACGCCCACACGAAGGCTAAGCAGACGGTGACGTACGAGGCGAGACTGCTGAGGTACATGTTTTACAAGCTAAGGAATATCGACGACTCTGTCACTATAAATAAGTATGAAGATTTGAAATAAATGCTTACCTGGAGGTATTGGTTTTTTGTCCTTTCCTGGTTTTCGGGCATCTCTGTGTTTTAGTATAAAAGTCCGTTCTTGTCCGAAAGATATGGAAGCAATGGGGCACGTGGGATCTAATTCTGGTTCATTGTCCCTGTGCTCGCCCATGTGATCATTCCCGTTTCTGTATCTATGAGAGGAATTTTCAGATAACAAGACTGCCAATCGATTACTTGCAACGATACTTTAACCTGTTGACATCGAGTCTAGAATTTTGCAAATGAAGCCTTCTTTGTTTTCTAAGAGGGTAAACACCACGTTACACATGCTACCATGATGCTACTCTAAGTTCCTTTGCTGTTCGATGAATATTTCATTCATAAACATTGCCCATTATGTTACAGACAGTTTATTGCACGGATTACTTGAATAATTGAATTAGATAAGTAATCTGGTGACGGCTTTGTGTCGATCACGTCAATTTACGTCCATTGTTCTTTTCGTTACTATGCCTACATATAATACTACAAGACTTTCATTATGATTCATTTCTATTAAAAAATGATGATGTCGAGAAAGAAAATGAAGCTGATCATCACCACATTGAAAAGTGAGGTCAAATGCTAACTAACAAAACAAGATAAACCACGGCCCTTAGCCTATCATAGATATACGGCTCGTGTTAAATATGATCTCTTGAACTTGACTAGTGCTTGCACTCAATCTGGCTGGACATAACACAATCAGCCAATAATATTCCCTCTACTGAGAAATAGGCCTCATCCGCTGTGTGAAACAGAGTGGGCCGTGAATAACGGCCCACTCTGTTTCCACGCGAGCTGAATGCGGCTTAGTGGAGCCCTACATAGGCACCCCATAATAGGTAGCTACGCTTTAAGAATCGTGTAACAATTTTGGTGTCGATGTGTCGGTACGATTAAAGGTCACAGCACACATTTCAACTCGGAAAGGGATCGGCACCGTATCAACTCGAGTCGTTAAGTATTCTTTGTATGAAACTCCCTACGGCAAAGCACACTAATCGGAATCGTAACGTAATCGCCTCGCCTCGGGACAAGCTCACGAACCGCGGTGCGGTGCGTGGTCTACTCGCTTACGGCTCGTCGTCCCCGCGCTTCCGCCTCTCTGTACCCGAGCTTACGTCTCTTCGTCCAACCTTAGGTACACTACTGTTGCCACACGTGCTGTCATTCACAGGGCAATTGACTTACATTCACAATACGTGAGCGCGGCGTCGCCTAGCCGTCGTCGAGTCGACGGTTGACGCCTGTTTGACGGCGAGGCGAAAGGCGATACGGTGCCGAACCCTTTCCGAGTTGATATGTGTGCTGTGACCTTAAGAATTATCTTGGTATACCTAATACCTTTATCTGACCATCTACATTGAAGGTGCTGAAAACCCTAAGTTTATTTCAGCAAATAATCGCTTATTTCGGACAAGAGATTTTGCAGCGTCTGTTTTGCAATGTGTTATGTTATTTGCAGAGCAGTTCTTGTTTTCTGTGACGGAAATACATAATTATATGGCAATAAAATTACCATTTTTTATAATGTGTTATTCTCAAAAGCTGTTTAAGTATGCAGTGTTCCAGATTTCTGTTGCGAGAATTGTTAGCAATACCTACTAATTAAGTCTGTATTTATTATTATTTGTTTATTTATTTAAAAGTTTACTTACTCTAAGGTAACTCTTGGCCCTGTTCCCTCTAAAAATAGGCAAGGTACCTCAAAGAGGCAAGGAACAGGGCCCAAAAATATAATTAGTGGATATTTTAGGTATGGTATTTGAAGAAACTATTGCCGTGGCGCTGCGTCAAGCCTGCCTCCATAGTGTGCGATACGGACAGCTGCAGCTCAGACCAATAATATCACAAAAATTTGACGAGTACGACGTTTCGTATACTCCTTTTTATAATCCTCGAAAACTGAGCCGACTCACTTATTTTTAACACTCAAATTTTAAGAGAAAGTTTGTGTAGGTTCCTATCAATTTCTTTTATGTTCAAAACTTTCCAATTTTTCTGTTAGTCCTCTTAACGCGACCGTTTAAATAGGACATTTATTGTCATTTTTGGAGGGTTTTATTTTCTTTACTTATTAGTATTATTATAGCTAGCCTTTTCTTTTAAGGAAATGACAGGGACGTGTTTTCAGTAGACTTTTATTTTATGGAAAAAAAAAATGATTGCTCTAGTCTAGAGGCATTATTCAGGAAGAAAGAGGGGAATACATTTGTAAGGAGAATCGCAGCGCCCTGTCTTCTAAGCTTTCACGGTTTATAACTAAATTTACACTGCCACTTACGATCCATTCGTCCCGCGATCATGGCGCTTGCAACAGCGTCGAAATATCGGGAACTCACATTAGTTGAGAATCACGAAAGATATCGTAAGTGTAAGTACTTAGGAACTATGCACTAATAATTCGTTGTATTGTATAAAACGAAATATAAAACTTACTTGTTTACTAAAACAAAGTCATATTGAATTCCTCTAAGTGCTACTAGAAAGTCCCGCAAGGCCAGGACGGGCGCAGGCCAGGGTAGGGCCGGGACTGTCACTCCAGAATATGTGTACGTTATGCCAGGGTCGCCGTAGGCAACTTGCTGCCGTGGCAATGGATATATCTTGCCGAATACTCTAAAAAAAAAAAGCTTTGTAGATGTAAACATATATTAAGTGCCAATGCAGCTAGATTAGTGAGTGTTAGGTAATCTATGCCTAAACTAATTCGAGAAAGGTACCGTTTATTTTAACGTTACTAAATGAAGAAATAACCACCTAGGTACATACTTAAGACAAGTAAAATCAAGCAACCCGAAACTTAAGATTGATTGGGAAAATTTGATGCCTAATGCCTAAGCGATAAAGTTGAAATCTATTAAAGAAATTGAACAGTGCAGCTGGCGTCTGTACATTACATACCCTATTGAATAGGGTCTTTTGACGTGTGGCAGAAATTGGAACTAACAACAACAATTTACTTCACAAAACAATTTTAAGAAATGTTTAAAACAACCAACAACAATGTGGCCTGCCTCGTTCGTCTAGTGTTCGCAACCGCGACTGATGAGCATAAGGTCCTGGGATCGATTCCCGGGTTGGGCAAATTGTTTTTGGATTTTTCCATCAGGAATTTCTCAGTAGCAGCCACAGAGTCTAGAATTGTGCCTGGTTGATTGTAATAGGCTCACCCCCTGACGTGGGACTTAAACATAACTGGGGAAATGTGGGTGTACTATTAGGTACACCTCTGCCTAACCCTTTGTGAATTACAGGCGTGATGTTATGTTTACAATAACCAACAATTGGCGCTTGGCGCCCTGTCATTGTCAAGCAACTGCCAAAAGATGGCCATTGTTTTTCAGTTCGACTTCAAAGAAAGAGGATGTTCTCAATTCGTCAGTAGCATTTTACGTAAACTGTTGCTCTGTTGATTATGTAGTGTAACTTTACATATTGTACTGGACCATAACAATAATGTAGTTTTAAAGCTTTTATGTTTTATATTCTTACTTTATTTGAGACAAATCTCCGGTGAAATATTCCAACGTGACTTCTAGTTCTCTAAATATGTTACTTGCAATAGTCTTTGGTACAGGTACAGCATACTCTATATCAAGTCCATCTTGTTTGATTGATTTCCAACCAACTGTGTTCACGTCGATTTCCTTTAATTTTTCCATCCTAAAAACAGTATTTTTTTATAATTTGAGTATGGCAACATTGATAGGGTGCTGCGCCGGTTTCCCGACCAGCGCCAGTTAGCGACCATTACTGCACAAATATTACGAAAATAAGAATTCTATCATCCATCCAAACGCGACTGCTGAGCATGAGGTCCTGTGTCGAATTGCCGGGTTGGGCAAGGTGTTATTTGGGTTTCCATCAGGAATTTCATTAGGAGCCACGGAGTCTGGATTTGTGCCCGATTGATGGCAATCCGAAAAATCAGAGGTGCGTGTCTTTGGTTCGAACTCGAGACCTATGACTTGGCAGTCCGACGGTCCCACCACTAAGCTATCACTGCTTTTTTTAAATCTTAATTAGCTCTCAGAAAATTGCGAATTCTCCGAGATTTTTTTCAATCGCCTACTCCGAGGTAACGGCACCGCCTCTTTGCCTATTTCCAACCCAGGAACATCTCGTTCTTTGCGCCATTCCAATGGCGGAATAGCAACTAAATATCTTGGAATTTCTTCGGACAATAACATGCCGTAAAATTGCAAGATCATCGACACTTGCAACAGTCTTGTAGATAGGCTACTCGCCTCTGGCTGGTATGCTTCGCATGACGTTATGCGGATTTCTAGATTTAGGCAATCATTTGTTGCAGGCTAATTTGCGCACGCAAATTAGCCCGTATGCAGGTACATAAGTACATATATATACGCCAAACTCATGAAAATTTGTTGAATACATAAAATGTCTGTGATGAACACGGGTTGCCTCAAACAGTTCCTATAATATCCACCGACAGGAATTGTACCGCCAGAGGTAATAGGGCAAGCTTTACTGAAACAACCAAAATGGAAAACGTCTAGTGCTACAAAGGCTAAAAATCCACAACAGCTTTACTAAGTATGTCCTTCCCCAGTCAGAAAAACGACTACAGTTGCAGCTAACCTGCATATCAGTTGCCTTGGCTAACCTGTAAGTCTTTGAACTGACTCCGCCAAGCCTCCGATTCTACATAGTTCATCGAAGCAAGGAAAATCTGCACACTTGGGGATTAGTAGACGATTTCAGCCTGGAGTGCAAGTAAGGTGCTGTTTTAGAAACGACGGCTTAGCTCAGTTCTGCTACCAGAATATACTTATTGCGAATTTGATATCAGACAAATATTATTTTAGAAAGTTATCTTTTTGTTGTAAGCGACATAGTAACAAAAACAAACATGATTGTATATTTTTAGTAGTATACAAATATTTGTTATGCATTTATTTTACATTGTTAACCATACATGTCATGGTAATAGGCTTATCCCCAATAAAATTGAACTAAACATACCTACCTAACTGTCGAAATCTAGGTGTACTGTACACATCTGAGTACCCCCTCAGAGCATACAAGCGTGATGTTACGTTATGATATCGTGTAAACAATAAACATCCAAGCGATTGCAGCAATAACGACAGATTTACTGTCTATTTTTGAAGAGTTCTATTGCATATCTATGAAGATCCCATTAGATCTTCACCAAATTTAAACGGGATCACCGCGGAATAATATTCTTCCAAACAAAATAAGAATCATCAAAATCGGTTCAAAATTGGCAAAGATATCGCTGAACATAGACACAAAAAAAACCGACAAATTGATAACCTTCTTCTTTTGGAAGTCGGTTAAAAATGCGCGCTAACTGACATTTCGACATGTTCCTCGATTTAATTTCTCTAAAATATTACAAAGTATTGTTTCCAACTATGTATAAATTAAATCTTGTTTACATCTGATACTTACCGTTATATTAGTTTTCTATTAACAGTTCGTGCTATTATGATAGCGCAAAGTTGGAAACTCCGCTAATCGGTCGCTAACCGGCGCAGCTACCCTAATAAAAAATAAAAAAACAATTTTGACGTTGATTTGTTGTTTCTTGTTTGTTTACATCGTTTACATTTACTATGGTTCAGGTTTCCACTACTTTCCACTTACAGGAGAAACAGGCATCTAATAACTGATTTTTCTTTACTAACCTTAATTATGTTCACTCAAGTTCAATTTCTCAAATGCGAATCCACAGAGTGTGGATAATCGGTGCGAATCGTTGAGCCAGTAAAAAGTGAAAATTAAACGGCGATGGTGACACAACATACAAAATATTGAGGTTAGTTAGACTAGTCTTCTGATGTTGCCAAGTTCATAAAAAAAAATACATAAGCAATGAACTTGAAATCTTTTATAAAATACACCAAAAATTATAAAAAAGAAAATAATTTAATTCTCAAATAAAATCTCATCCAAAGGCAAAACTTCTATAAATCATCCGTTCAATAAGACTGTTCCGGCAACTTGGGTGTAGATTGTGTAAAATTGTTGTTATTTTTCATGAACTTCTGAAACGCTTGCGAGCCGGTTAAAAACCTTTGTGTTGTTATAGGATAGTTCGTATAATTACACCGACTGAACCGCCGTGGTGATGCTCCTCTAGTTTCACTACTTTCAGTATTGATAACCGTTCTCGAACTGAAAATAACACAGAAATATAGGCTCCGTATCGAAACGACACTTTAGTAAAATGTCCTATTAGCAAATCGTCCTATGAGCAAATGGTCCTAAAAACAAAGAAATGGGAAGTGTAGTCATACTACACATACATACAATGTAAGGAATAAATTATGTCTATGATCTGTTCGATACAATAAACTAAATCAAATAAAATTAAAGGAGTGGGTCCAACACGGGTTGGTAAATGTCATTTATATTCGAACATTTAGTTCTGAGGAAAGTCAAAGATTTTCATTTCTATTTGGTAAACAAAGTGCCTGCCTGCGAAATTCGAACGATCTGCAACTCGTGGGTCGCGGCCGTTTTCATCGGCTCACATGTACTTAAATTATTTACTAATATTAATCGTAAAGAAAATTGGACTCTATAAAATATTGTTTATGAGACTTATCTCCTTCACAAATTTTAAGGCCGGTTAGGTTTCAGTTTTCCACCGACCGTTGGTGCGTACGGCGACGAACGCACTGACGGTCAGTGGACACCTTCTAAAACCTGGCAGGCAGGCACTTAACTTTGCGTAAATTATTTCATCGCCACTTCTTTCAAAATAGAAATAAAAACCTTTCCTCAGAACCAAATATTTGAAGATACATGTCTTTCGTCAACCCGTACTGGGCCCACTCCTCTAATTTTATTTGATTTGGTTTACTGTCTCGAACAGATCATAAACATATTTTTATTCCTTTAAAAAACTTACATGTATGTGAGGTTTTCCTACAATTCTCATTTCTTTGTTTTTAGGACCATTAATTTGCTCATAGGACGATTTGCTATACCGCTGGACATGTTGCTAAAATGTAATTTTGCTAATAGGACCATTGGCTAATAGGACGTTTCGATACGGAGCCGAAATATAATGTTTTTGGTTGAATAACAGTATTTCACCAACTCAAATGTTAATTAAAATGAAAACACTTACTTTATGGAATCTAATAGACAATCTTTGTCGAAATAAACTGAATACTCTCGGATTCTTCGAATAGTGTCTCGATCGTCAAAATCTGATGTTAAATCATATTCGTACAACCTTGCAATAAGACCATCTTTATCTTTGACTGTACAAACGAATTCCCCGGGTAGTCCCTTGAGTTTGGGTGCGTCAGATACAAGAGGTACAAGAATGTCGTCTTGGATAATTTCTGCGAAGTCCGGGTTAGCACAACCCGAGCAGGTGCCGGTTGCATCTACTTTAAGACCTGGACGCTCAGATAACGGACATTTTGATGTGGCGACTACAGATGTTCGAGACTTTTCTAAAAACTGCTCGATCTCTGCGCCTACATCAACCTTTAATAAATTATCAGCAGTCTTTGCAATAAATCGACTGCAAAAATGTATAAGTTGCTTGTTTTTGGATTTATATATTTCATTCATTATTTCTAGTAGATTTTTCCCGGCTTGCTCTTTTTCTATTGTGAGCTTCTTAATCCGAGATTTCAGAAATGAGTTTTCTTGATGTGTTACTAGATACAACTGTTGGAAATTCACATAACTGGACCTGTTTTCTTTAATAACCTTTTGCGTGTTTTCAATTTGGCGAGCGAGTCTATTTTTTGCCATACTTTCTAACTCATAATGCATTCTAATGTTTTTGTTTTCGTGGATAGCTGCGATCAAAAGCTGCCCTAGATTTTTTCTCTCTTTGTCAATATCCTGTAATTTTTGAAGTAGCATCATATTTATTCTTGGCTTACGTAATTCTTTTGGCATTATGAAGGCGTATAATTTGTTCCACAGATTGATAATAGAATTGTTCATGTGAAACGATACTATTTTACTATATTTTTTGGTGTATTTACACGCCCGGTTAGCAGTTATTTTCGAAGATCCGTGTAATATTTCAAAGGCAGCGCTCGTGTAGAGTTTTGAAATTGCCCTTTTTGTAAATAACACAATTTCATTTTTCTTGTTGTACATAGACACCGCAAGAGCTCCAGCGAGAAACATGAAAAAGGGTAAACCGGCGGCACTGTGGGGTTTGTCACTTATGTGCTTAAAATATTTATCTCTCCGTAAGTCCAATTTACGATTTGAAATAGTTGTATTTCTGGTTATTTCTAGCATCTTCTGGTAACCTAAAACAATTTGAAATTCAATAATAATGCTTTATACATAGTAAAAAAATCGGAGGAGCTCGTGGCTAAATAATAACAGCCGCTCGGGTCGATGTTTAGGTTAAGCCGTGCTTGCCTAGGTTGGTCTGTGGATGGGTGACCACCCATTACATACCGAGTTTCCTCCGTGCCTCGGAAAGCACGTTAAGCTGTTGGTCCCGGCTGTCATTTGTAGATCTTTGACAGTCGTTAGGCACTCAGTGGCCCAAAAAGTCTGACAACCAGTCTTACCAAGGGGTATCGTATTACCCAGTTCTAACTGGGTTGTGGAGGTCAGATAGGCAGTCGCTCCATGTAAAATACTGGTATTCAGCTGCATCCGGTTAGACTGGAAGCCGACCCCAATATAGTTGGGAAAAGGCTAGGCAGATGATGATGACATAGTAAAAAAATGCAACTCTCTCCAAGTCTCCAGAAACACCACACACACACACACAGTCACAGAAAACCTACTCACCGTCCTGTTTAATTTCAACACTTCTTTTGACTTTAACATCAATGCCGCACATTGATATCCACATTGCAAAGGCCAAGCCAAGTAGCCATTTGAAAGCTATGTACATTTTAATAGTATAGTAACGATTTAATCATAACACAACTAATTACTTTACTTGTGTTATATACTGTTATATATAAAAGTCTCACTGATACCGAACCGTGAATTTATAGAACCTATCGAAACCATATTTTGCAAATTACAAAACTTGTGGCCAAGCGCAATATGTCATTTTTACTGACTATGTTACGTTGTCAAATTTATTTTATTTTTTGACGACCAGTATGATTTTCCGACACGCGTTGGAAAAACAGTTTTGCGCTCCAAAGCATAAATCCCGGACGTCATTAAAAAGCAGCTAAGCCGAAGCAGGACTGGACCGTACACAATGTGGGTCCTGGAAAACGTAAGGCGACATCGCGGCAGACCCAAGTGAAGATGGTAGATCGAGCTTGACACCTCTAGGATTGGTCCACATGAGCTCGTAATGGAGAAGATTGGAAAGGGCGAGGGATGAAAGGGAAACCTGTCCCTGCTGTGGGACGAACCGACACTTAAAATTAAGAATTGAATAAGGTATACTGATTTTTCAGTGTTTGATTGATTCCTTTATACAGGGTGGAGAGGACACCGATGCGAAAACGATTACCGCATATTCAGACCATCATACTGAGGCATCCCACATGTACATCGGTTATTAAAAAAAAAAACAGTTGTTTCCTACAAAAGTGCAATACCTACACGGTCAAAACGTATGGAACAGCTGATTTAAAAAAAAAATACCGATGTAATATTTCTATATGGGAGCTCAGAATGATGTACGTCGTTTCGCGTCGGTGTCCTTTCCAGCCCGTATATTATACAAGCATAGACAGTAGCACAGATAATATAATACTACGTATAAGATAAGACTTTAAAGCGGAGACTTGCGTGAATCGACCAATCACATTTCATCATCTTCCTGGCCTTGTCCCATTCTACTTGGGGTCGGCGCAACACATTTTCTTCTTCCATTCTCCCCTGTCAGACGCCACGGCATGATTAACTCCTTTCTCTTTCATATCAGTCTTCACACAATCTATCTATCTTTTCTTTGGCCTTCCTCGCGTCTCTCATCGTTCCGATCGTTCCTGCTGTGGTGTACCTGGCCCGAGTACTTACGCGAATATTATGGCAGACGCATGAGCGAAAACCTACGTGTGCTTTTATTTATTACTTGCTGTTGCCCGCGATCTTCGTTCGCGTGAAATTATTATAAAATATTATTTCCCTATTTGAATCCGATTTTGTTAACAATAAATTTTAAGGGTTTTAATTTTTTTGCACAGAACCCTAGGTCTTATTCTAAAATAAAAGTAGCGTTAGTTATTCCTTACAACATCAGCTATCTGCCAGTAAAAGTCCCGTCAAAATCGGCCCAGCCGTTTCGGAGATTAGCCGTTTGAATCGAATTTTGTTTTCAATTTCAAGGGTTGTAATTTTTTTGCACAGAACCTTAATTATTTTTCTAAAATAAAAGTAGCTTACCCTTAGCTTAACCTTATAACATTAGCTGCCAGTAATAATCCCGTCAAAATCGGTCCAGCCGTTTCGGAGATTAGCCGGAACAAACAGACAAAAAAAACAGACAGACAATAATTGAAATAAATGTATTTTTATAAGTATTTATTTGTTATAAGTACTGTGTACAGGGTGTAAACGGAACCTTCACGAAGCCGTCAACCAGTCACTATGCACATGAAACTAAGTAACTTTATGCAAAAATTATTGTTGGGAATCGACTTTTTCTTTTGGGGTGAACAATCACGTTTTACGGTAGGATTCGATGTAACGCGCTCAAAACATTGTGCTGATAGATGGATTGAATAGTACGAGGGTCGTGGAGGTGTTTAAAGTAAAAATCTTACATTAAAAACTATAAAAAAAACTCGTGAAAAAGTCGGAATGTTGTCCCCCCGATATATCCGTAACTAGAAGGTTCCCAGGTATAGTCTAGAACAAAAAACCGGCCTAGTGCGTGTCGGGTCACGTACAATGTAGGGTTCCGTAGTTGCCCATTAAAATATGCGGATTTGCCTCCGAACGATGATTTTTTATTGTAATAATAAAGAACAAACTTAAATTTGCAGTTGGAAAACCTGTGCTAAACATAATGTATGGGACATTATGTTTAAGAAAATATGTTATCCAAGTACATTTTATAAGTTGGTCGACTATTACTAATAAACTTGTAAAGCCTACTTAGCTGTGATAGTTTTCCTTTTAATTTCGCTATATACTACTACCGTGAATTTTTTCACTCACCCAAACACAACCGTTTAGCTGGTAGAGGGATGGGACACTTGGTCTAACAAAAATTAGCACAGCTTAATATTTCACAAACGAATGCCTTGATCGATTTTTTTTTCGAACAATCTCGCATTATTTAAAGACGTATCCAACGACATACCACACTACGGGGTACGCGAGAAAAAAAAACCCTATTTTACGTGTATGTACAGGAGATACCCTAAAAAAAATACTTTTCGAGATTTTATTTCACTACTTTGTCGGCGTAAGTAATCTGTATATTTATGCCAAATTACAGCTTACTAGTACTAAGAGTCTTTGAGCTCAGTTGCGAGCAGACAGACGGACATGGCGAAACTATAAGGGTTCCTTTCCTTGTTGACTACAGAACCCTAAAATGGGAAATAAATGCGTGAAATTTTTATAAAATATTACTTCCCTATTTCAAAAGGATTTTGTTAACAATGTCAAGGACTTTATTTTTTATGCACGGAAGCCTTATTTATTAATTTTCTAAAATAAACGCGTTTTTTGCGTCGCGTCGTCGGCCAATTAAATTAGGTACCTAAAATAGTTCGCAAGTTAGGCATCAATTCAGCGATTTCAGACAGGCCAATGCGACGTAAGAGTCCGACCGCGCGGACGAGCGGTGTCATGTGAGAATCGGCTTAGCTTTGTCAAAATGTCTGACAAACCCGCAACCGCACCGCACCAAAAAAACTGAAACTCTGGACCTATAGTTTACAAGGATCCATTGCGGCGCGCCGCGTAGCAAAAACCGGTACTACGGCCGCGGCGCGCCATTATCTCGTTTTTTCAATACATTTTCACAAATATTCACCAACAGCACTCCAGCAGCCCTCTGTCAGAAATATTCAAGCTACTGTCAGGTTATCTATCTACTGGCTTCCAGTAAAAATCAAATATTTTTAAATCTCATTTAATAAATAAAAATAAACATTTTTAATTCTCAAACTACATATAAAATGTCATAATAGGTCTTAGTCTTTTAATCTAAGTAGTTTCTTTACTTTGACTTGTATAGCTAATCCTAATAGGGCAAAGTTTTTTATGTACCATTCCTTATTGTAGTTGAGGTGTAGTTTCCAATTCTTGTCCAAGAAAGCTTTGTAAAACACACTCATTTCATCCGCTGTGAGGTTCTGGTTATCCGCTGGTACATTATTCTTTACATATTCTTCTCGTTCCTGTAATTAAAAAATTAAAACAATTTAATAACTTCAAAAATTAGGTACCATACAAAAGAAATGGAATCGTGAATAACAATTTAGTTTCCAACTATCATAACTTTTAAGATAAAATTACTTAATATTTTGATCCCATATCTTTCCACTTAGATATAGATATTTTCAAATGCTTACTCAAAAACTTATGAAATAAAAGCTACATGTTATCAAATAAATATTTTGAAAATAAATTGAAACTTTTGAATTCAAAAAGTAACAGGTGTTGGTTAGTATCTATATTAAAACAGATATTAAAAGGCAGATAATGTGGATATATACGCCAAGCAGTAGCAAAGCTTGACGGCGCGGTTGGCGCAGTGGCTGAGCGTTTGACTGCTGCACTGCGTGTCGCGGGTTCGATTCCCGCACGGAACAAATATTTGTATGGCCTACAGGTAGTTGTTCCGGGTCTGGCTGTTTGTGTATGTGAGTTTAAATGTTTGTAAACGCACCCACGATACAGGAGAAATTCCTAGTGTGGGGCAACGTTAAAAGGGTAAATTTTGTAAGAGGTAAGCCGGAGTACATAATCTTAATGTGATTATATTATTTGCCTATAGGATACTGACTGTACCATTTTTCAAAAGGAAGCCGGTAGGAATCGAGTTGTATGGAACCTTCACCACTGGTGCCAAACCAAAATAAATGATAACTAAGGTCAAAATAGGAGCATGGAGATTGGCACAAACAGGGAGAGGCCTATACCCAGCAGTGGGTGAACTCAGGCTGTGGATGATGATGAAGGTGATTTAACATATACAAAGACAAGAAAATTATTCTAATGAATTTTTTGTTTTGTTTGTTCATAATATTCTCCATAATTAGCCTACAATGATGCCCATATTGGATCGCAGACTTCCTCTCCTTTGTGGAAGTGGACTTTAACCTGGCTTAGTATACCAGAATGTGGATCCGTGCAATCTCTTTATACTGCCAGCACGGATCCACCATCAAATAGCATCACACATTTTCTTTTTTAGTTCGCAGATTCACATCTCAAATCAGATTTATTGGTGTTCATCAAAAATTATAACTTTTCTCTTTCACCATCTGCTTTAATAGTTACTTAGGTAGTTTTTAGATTCGATTATTTATATTCGAGTAACTTAATAAATGTCTAAGCCCTACTGAACGTGATTATTTTATAATAATTTATTTAGACACATTTTGATGACATGTTAAGCACAACATACATATTATTATCAATAAAGAATAATTATTATTATTAATTCCACAACATACTATTTACAATAAGAACAAAAGAGAGTTTTTGTTTTATTAGCAGCATGACCAATGGTTTTCACAGTTACACTTATTATAAGGCAACTGAGAAAAGCAAGCTCCTCGGATAGTAAAATTAAAATAAATTAAAAAGGAATACTTGATAAAATCGGGAATTATGTTTCTCCCAAAACTTCTGATTCCATTCTTGAACTTCTGATCTCATTTCTCTATATTTTCTTTCTAATTCAGTTTCATTGGGCGGTATTTTAAATATGACCTTCCTTAGATTAGACACGGGATCAGGGGGGCCCACCATATCCGTGCTAATCCTTCTTGGATTAGGGGGTTGCATCGACTTAGTTTCCTGCGTAGTACTTGCATTTCTAACGACAAGCAAGTACGGTTTATGTCTGTGCAGCTTTACAATTCTATTAGATATCATTTTTAATTTTTATCTGAAACACACTTATTTTTCACATTTTTCGAACACATTTATAAAGAAACAAACTGTGAAGTGCTACAGACGACCAGCAGCAAAGCAAAATACCAGCAGTTAAGCAAGTGAACTGTCAAACATTAAACTGTCAAAATCAGCTGTGAACCGTAGACCAAGGAACTTATATACTAACTGGAATGAGTACGAAAAATTTTGATATCAAAAAACCGTTTGAAAATGAACTTTATCTCAAACGAATAGAGTAGATGAGTAAAGTATTCGGAAATCACGTTGATAGCTAAACTAGCACAAATCGTAACGGGATTAATTTAATATTTAAATAATAAATATTAAAATAATAATTTCTTGCGAAATACAGTAAGCTTAAATAAATTAAATTATTTATGAATTATGTTATTTCTAAATGGCAATATAGATGACATTCATATAAACAAACAATATGGCCGATACAATTTCGCGCTGAAGTCATATTTTTGCGTTATCAAGTTCTTTTTACATTACTTAAGTGAAATCTTCCTCTTTAAATGTCATGAAATCGAGTTATGTGAAGGGGTGTAACAGTGATTTGTGTTGTGTGGGTTTGCTGGATGGAATTTCTTTTTTCAGGTAAGTTCTTTTAACTTTGTTTACAAATTACGACTAGGGTGACAATGTTCTAGATATGTAAACGGGGATCACGAAAATATTGTAAAGAATACACCTTTTCTATTATCCATATCGGTATTTATAATCTTGTGCAAATACGTACAAAATACAAAACATTGTTATTTATTATGCAGTAGCAAAACTTAATCAATTACTCAATTTTATATTAACAAAAATAACTTCTTGAAAATAAACATTTGAATTCTATGTTTACTTTTTTGGATACTATTTATTACTTTTTTAAATACTGTTTATTGTTTGTGTCTTAATAATACTGTTTTGTTTCCATGCAGACTCCCTAACAATGAAAATCTTCAGCAACGGTGGCTTGAAGTTGTCCCTTTAAAGAAGAAGTATTTAACCTATTGCCTAGTTTGGAACCGTGTTCCAGCATCAGCATCTTCGCACTTAAATTTAAGATTACGGACTCATACTAAAAACCAATAATTACATAAAACCATACATTATCAAATACTACGTATGAAGTTGTTTGATAATCTACTAAGCTACATGCTCATGCTTTATCTATGTGAATATTGCAGCCCTGTACGCTTTAAAATCTCTTTACAAATTAAGGATGTAACCTAACATGTACTTTATAGACCTATTACAGAGTTCTACAGTATGCGTAGGTTTCGGCTTCGCATTGTCTTTTTATACCCCGTAATTTTGAGTAAACTGCTACCCGTGCAAAGCGAGGAGCGGGGTGCTAGTAAGATAGAACAGAATGACTGTCCCAAATCTAAGTACAAATATTGGATACCCTACTAGAAAGAGATAACATCCACCCTCGTAGTTTTCTCGCTCGGAACGGCTTTCCGTTGCACGTAATCATTCCAGTTAGTATATAAATTCCTTGCCGTAGACAGAGAATGCATTCTCTGTCTACGCTGTGATTGAACCCTCAAATGACAGGGAAGTGTTGCCAATACAAGTACTTCTTCTCGATGGCAAAATTGAGACTGTCCTCGCCAGACATCGTCAAGGTACTTTTACGAATTAAGGCCAGAACTGGGCTACGAGTTTGGATCTACAGTAGTGTTGCGTACGGTGGTAGCGTATAACCTAGGTCAGCAACCTTGGTTTTTCCTGGTCAAAATTCACTGTTACTAGTTTTAAGTTAACTCTGACAGAGTCATGTTCTCATTTATTCATATCAAATCACTTAATGAATTCGCATAATATAGATAGATAGATATATATGTTATGACGGGAACGAATTAGAAGGAACACTAATCCCAATTATCGACGACGCCATCCGCCATATTGTCTTCGCGTCTTTAACCGTGGGGCACGATTCTTCACTGTTGGTAGATACGTAGGTGGGTAGTTTAAATCACACACAACACAATACTTGACTCAGTCTTCAACGTTTATTTCTACTAAACCATTTACAACTTGAGCCACCCGTTCGCGAACATGGTTGGTGATTGTTAGTAACATCAGTGTAGCTCTGGCCTTGTACTAGGATTCCCTGTATCACAAGAGCCAGACCTCTCAATTCACAGGGAACATATAAAAACGATAGACAAAAATAAAAAATATCAATACTTTTTAAAACAGTGAGATCTTACTTAAAACCATTTCCGGCAGATCAAAGGATTTAATACAAACAGGTCTTTCACTAATACTTTGCTCTGTTAAATAATCTTGTTACTTTTTAGCTTGTAATTAGTTACAGAAACTGATTCAGTTGAAGTTTCAAATTATAGATTGAGTTATTGAGTATTCGGCGCCATTTCCACAATATTGTGGAATGTTAGGCAAAACAAATCTTAAGTGTTACATGAGCATTATTGTTAAAATCCCAATTGTCAAATATTTGCTTATCTTAACTTTAACTATAGTTCTAGCTAAAGACTTTTGTTTATTAAATTAATCTTCAGAAGAACTAATCACGATCCATCTGAGTAGTAATTAAGACACAAGCCAATAGATGTCACTAGTCTCTCCTGTCAATCGATTCGATTGTTGTTATAATGTCGCCTCACAGATGGCAGGTCCGCTTCAATATTATGATGAATGAGAATTATAATTTGGTTATTAAATGATTAACTAATAATCTTGGCCGATAGACACTCTTGCGACGACATATATTACATTAATGTAATATACGATATATCTACCTATAATATGCGATTAAATAATTTCTTTGTTTTATTACGTAAATACTTCCGATATCCCTGAAGCGCAAACTCATCGACATGTGCATTCTGCCCGTCCTACGGTGCTCAGACCTGATCACTCACCGACTCCTGAAGTTCCGTGTTGGAGTTTTAAAAAAAAATGGAACGCGGCATTCTGGGTGTCTAAAAACAAGACCAGGTTCGTAACACCTCGCTGCGGTCCAAATCGGGCATAGTGAATGTTGGCAAGAATACTGCTAGGCTAAAATGGGATTGGGCGGGTCACGTCAGCCGCATGCACGATAACCGCTGGGCAAAAGTCTCCACACAATGTTTGCCGGAAACGGACAGCGGGCGCCGCCGAGGCCGGCCCAGAAAGAGGTGGCGAGGGCTGGTTCGAGAAGGCACGGGAAAAGAACACATGGAAGGAACTGGGAGAGGCCTTTGTCCAGCAGTGGGACAGTACAAGCTACTAAAAAAAACATAATTACAAGATACCTTTTTTCGACAGGGCCGTAGGCAGGGTGCGGAATCTTGGGCAACTATAGAAAAACCAATCTATCTGAGGCAGAAAGCAAAAAATTCCTGTTACTCCTATTCTCGTTATTGGTTGTATAAACAAAAATTACCTCATTTATTCGAAAATATATTAAATTATTCGAACTCACTTCGCTCTTTCATATATCGTATGCCCTTTGTGTTAATTAAGATTTTCTTTCTAAATAGGCAGCTTTAGCACTATTTCTATATTAAAGGACAAAAAAAAACCTATCAAGTTCGAGGTGGGTGCTAAAATTTTTAAGCTCGCTAGCTCGCTCTTGCATCCTATTCATTTTCAACTGAAGTTCGATAATATTGCCCTACGGGATCATACTACCGGGATAAAAAGTATACTATATGTTAATCCATGTTATAAGCTATCTGTATGCTAAATTTCATCCAAATATATTCAGTAGTTTTTGCGTGAAAGAGTAACAAACATCTATCCAACCATCCTCACAAACTTTCGCATTTATAATATTAGTAGGATAGGATAGGATTGATAGGCATTTCTGTATGAATCGAAAAAGTTACTCCTTGTCCGAATTGACAAACGAAAATCTAACATATCCGAGGTGGAGTGCAAAAAGTTTTGAGATGTTTTTTATAGAATGAAGATGCACTCCCCTGGAAATAATCCTGCTGGCGCCCATTCCACGTATTCAGATATTTCCGTTCTTCCATGTCAGTCTTATGTGATGAAATTACACCTTTACAATATTGCTACTGGGTAAAAAAGGTACCTGGCTAACGTCACGTATCAGTAGACTGGTAGTTTTTGTAGTTCTTAATAATTCCATAGCTGGCTCAGCTGACTGACGCTGATTGACATTTGGAGAAATCATGGGTAGAATCGTATAAATTTTAATAATAATAATAATAATGAGTTAATCTCGGTACAAATACAATAATTGCCAAAATTTAATTTTTTGTTGTCTGGTAAAGTATCGGTGACAGAATTTTGTATTGTCTAAACAGAATACAATATGCCAAAAAAGTTCCTAATACACCCTGGCGATAAAATAGATTCTGACGATAGAAGTGTTGTTACTACATTGCGCATATGCTTTGGTGATGCCTTTGTGAAAGGGGGTAAGTACCTGGCAACAACCATGTGGGTATGACCAAACGTATGAACGTGATTAAAGTAATCATCCTAACCACCACACAAAACGCATGCCACATGGTTATCCCCAAAATAAGCAGCCTCAATGTAACCATGACCGTTAAGTACCTGAGCTTGCGAATACGAATGGGGTGCTTCACATTCACACTTGTATGCGGCACATTCGATTCAGCAGTATTTACATACATACATAAACTCACGTCTTTTCCCCATGGGGATTGGCAGAAACCATTGAACGCCACCTGCTACGATCCTAACACACTTCGTTTACCTCGTCCACGTTCATACATCTTGGTCAGCACTTCAGCAGTATTTAAAGAAATTCAAAGTCGCTCCGAAGCAATTATTACACATATTATGCCAACCCTGTGCCGCTTAGATAGATTCGTCCAACTTCTTTTTCGCGTCGGCTCAACCCAATTCGCACTAAGCCAGGTGGTTTATTCCCCGAACATAAGCATTCATAACTAGCTGTGCCCGCAATTTCGCTCATGTGAGAGAGCGCGTATTGTTCTAGCATTATCAGGAAACATTACATGGAAACGTGAAGTCGTAATATATTCCTAATATCCTCTTCAAAATAATATACTAATAAGCTGACTTTCTGTTCATTTAAACTAAAACCTGTTGGTACATCTTTGTTTTAAGTACGATGACACTATACCTGTTTATAAATGGCTAGTATTTAACTGTAAATCAAAAAATCTCCCTTTTTAAATAAAAAAAATCCTAATCATAATCAAAAATACTGATTGCACAGCAAATTAGTAACCTCAAATATTATTTTTGCAACAATTTGAGCTCGTGGCGCACCGCATTAATTGAAAAGCGGAGGTTTTTTATGAATACAAATCTAATAATAACTAGCACACAATAAACTTTGTAATACATTTTTGTTAAAAATGGCTTATATTTTAACGCATAAGGCAGTTTATTTTAGTGAAACCGAGTCGACGTAGCCCGCGTAGGTCCTATTTCTGTCTGCAGGGCTTAAAGTAACGTAACATGAAGTGGATGACGGGGTCTTAGTTCGCCATCCCTTTCGAACCTACCGCCGCGCCGCTGCCGTCCGCCTCCGTACTTTGTGCTTGAAGTGTTAAGTAAATAAAATAAACCTAACCTGTCCGATTCGGCGTGCCACAAGTCCAGAGGGCGCTTCGCTCGCTCTTGCATCCTATGTTGTCCATGCCGCAATGTCTTTTTACGATAAACATGTTGCAAAAAGGGAAATTATTAATCGGGCGAATAAAAATTTAATTGGCGACCAATATACTAAATGGGCGACAATTGTACCAAAGTAAGTAACTATTTATGGGAAATTATTAATCGGGCGAATAAAAATTTGATTGGCGACCCATATACTAAATGGGCGACTATTGTACCAAAGTAAGTAACTATTTATCTGGTCATTGCGGCAAGGAGAATTAAGGAAGCAAGAGCGAGCGAATGCTGAGAGAGACTTGTGGCACCCCGACTCGGACAGGTTAGGTTCGAAGGGGATGGCGGGGTCTAGTGAGCGAGCGAAGTGAGCGAACTAAGACCCCGCCATCCCCTTCGTGTTAGGTTACTTTAAACTCTGTAAACAGAAATAGGAGCCCCGCTCAGCGGGGGTTCGTCGACTACGCCTTATCTACAATCTAGTGATTAATAACCTTGTTTTAAGTTTTTTACAGGAGTCCTTGAATTATCACATAATCGTACTGAACAACTAGTAACTCAAATTTCTATTTTCAAGTCGCTGTTTTAAACATTAGTATTAGCCCACTGTTTGTGTATTTCAGTAGCCCATTTTCAATATTTTTGACACCTTTAATTTGAATTTATGTTCGCTCGTTTTAATACTACCCTTGCAAAAATAGTGGTTTTGTTATATGTGTGAGTATTACTTTCGTACGCTCTGGTAAATTTGATGTGCAATCAGTTTAGTTATTTGTTACGAAAATAATATTTTCGTCATTGGACAATTTTTTTGTTGCGCATTTTATAGTATCGATGCATATTTTCGAATTATTTTAGTAGGTACCAGTTTTCTTAAAGATTTGGTTTGTTTGCATTACAATAATTATTAAAAAATATGTATTTAATTGATGTAAATAAATTGACGGGTGATAAGATTTTTGATGTGCATTTAAAAATAAGTCTATAAAAATTATCTAATATAATATAATATATAATAATCTTTATGTTACAGGTATTGGTGTGATAGTAGGTACTATTATGTCGACGTTTTTCTTGAATCGAAAAAGGTGGCCTATCATAGTCGGGTTAGGGGTTGGCTGTGGATATGCTTGGGCCCACTGCCAGTAAGCTAATAAACAATATTTGCAAATTGTAGAACCTGCTGTGGTCAATTAGAAATCATTTTGAGTCTCATTGTAAGTATTATTGCAGCTTAGCTGAAGTAATATTCGAGTAGTTAGAGGTAATGCAGTAACACGCGCTTAGTTTTATCCCATATGTTTCATTCTTACTCCTTAATTTCTTTGTTATAGGCAGTTTGGGTGGGTATCTAAGGTTATTTTTCAGGGGGCGGTGGTGGAGTGGTGATGCCATAGCCGATGCGATGAACCAGAGCCGTCACTCAATGTACCAATCAGTGAGTAGGTGCAATTAGTATCATAACTGATAAATAACTAGTTATTTGAACTTTTATGTAGTTACAAATTACATAATAAGTGTAAACCTATTTTGAATTATGTTACCTACAGTGGTAACGTCATGTTTGTTTCACATGTTTGAACTATTAACTGTGAACTGACGTTTTGAGTTCAGTGTAAATCGATAAAAAATTTCGGAAAGGAGGTTATTGAACTCCGAAGCTTACCAAGCCTAAAATTTAAAAAAAAATATCTATTCAAATAAATAAAATTAAAGTGTCTGTTTTTAATATCAAAATAACAGTTTATTACTGAATGCATATGCATAAATATATACGGCACTTATATAAAAACACTTTTTTTTTAAATTTTTGTCTGTCTGTTTGTTAGTTCCGGCAAATCTCCGAAGCGGCCGGACCGATTTTCACGGGACTTTTACTGGCAGATAGCTGATATGTTATAAGGAGCTATGCTACTTTTATTGTAGAATAAGAATCGGGGTTCTGTGAAAAAAATTAAAACCCTTGAAGTTGGTAGCCAAATCCGATTTAAAAACGGTAGTAATATATTATTAGTAGTAGTATTATAAAAGTTTATGGTCTTAAAGTAATATGGTAAATCTCTCAGTATTGTGCACATAAATTTACTTTTGCAGTTATAGAGAACATGTGTTTTTACTACAATGTTAAATTTGCTATTGGGATAAATTGTTGTTATGTAGGTAGTTACGACAAACTATGCTTCACATAAAAACAAAAAAAAAAAACAAAAGTTTTGAATAATATTTATCGATTGTTTAGAAGAGTTGTAAGTATGCAAAATCATTTATAAGTATTTCTGGTTTTGAAATTGTATTCAATAAACCTATGGCTGCAGCTACATATTTGACTTTATATTATTGACTTTCTTCGTCCAGTGCTGTTTTCATATTATCAAATATTTTAACTCTCAACATTAAAAATAAACATTCTTAATTCTCAAACAATTCAAGTAGGTATAAAATCCGATAATAATTAAGACGTCCTGATCTAAGTAGGTACTAGTTACTTAGATTACACGATTTCCAATCGCGCAGTTCTCGAGTTTCTGAACGAGCCCTTAGGCTGCCATCAGACGGACTGCATCGCAGCAACCGCGCTCAGTCGATATATTCAACTGTTGCAAAAATATCCAACAAACAGTTGAATATGTCACCGTAAAATTGTAAAAACCGTTAGATTATAATCTATCTGGCTAGATTTTAAACTGTCGAAATATTGTGAACCGTAGCATACTGATTACAATTTAACACTTTATTTTTCGGTAGATTATAATCTATCGAAGTGAAACCGTCAAATTGTGAAATGTCATGCGACGGATCGCTACTCGCGCGCTGATTGGTTGAACGTCATGTGCCCCGCGCCGCCATATTTATTTCAAATTCAAAATCATTTTATTTGCTAATATGGGTAATCACAAAGTTATACCCATATTAGCATGTAAACTAACAGTTTGGTAAGAACAACTTTGAGAGGGAGGCTAATAGAAGAATCTAGTTGGGCTGGCAGAATTTGGGAAGCTTCGCCAGATTTTCTCGTCGCGTATTCCACAGAGCCTAAATATTAAAAACTTAAATTAGATTTTTTATATCCGAGTACCATAATGATTGTCTAAGCCCTATAAAATTAAATGTGGCTCCATTGAACATGATTCCTACGAGTATTATAGGAACTCCACAACATACCTACTATTTTCTATATGAATAAAATCAACATGTTTTATTAGAAGCATTACCAATGGTTATCATGGTTAGACTTATAATATGCAGAAATTAACAATTACAACTAAATAAATACAAGGTAACTGAGAAGAGTGAGCTCTCGTGTGAAATAAAATAAAAAAGAATACCAGACCTGTCTGTAACAACGTTGTCACTATTGAAATATTTTTGTTATTATTATTGATTTATTATTTTATACCTGATAAAATCGGGAATTATGTTTCTCCCAAAACTTCTGATTCCATTTTGAACTTCTGATCTCATTTCTCTATGTTTTCTTTCAAATTCAGTTTCATTATGCGGTATTTTAAATATGACCTTCCTTAGATTCGACACGGTATCAGGGGTGGGCACCATATCCTTGCTAATCCTTCTAGGATTAGGGGGTTGCATCGACTTAGTTTCCTGCGTAGCACTTGCATTTCTAACAACAAGTAAGTATGGTTTATGTCTGTGCAGCTTTACAATAAAATTATTTCATTCGATATCTGCCTGAGTATTGCCATTGCAAGTGCTTCTTCTCGATGGCAAACTAAATGGGGGAGTTCGCCGCTAGAGGCATTCGTGTAGACTAACGCCTTCTAGATGTCATCAAAGAGATTTAAAACACTTATAGAGCGGACATTGGGAATATTGTCATACAACAAATTTGATCCCGAACATTTTCAATTTTGAGACACGAATGCTTCCTGACAAACGGGCGAATGACAGAACAATTTGTTACTAAGTAGTAACAAGTATTTGATGACGATTTTTCTCGTCCAGTCTATCCCTCGTAAATATTTGAATGTTTTTAGATGTCATAATGTTCGCGCGTTGCGCGATTTTTAACACGTATTTTTACTAATATTCACGATTGTGGTCAAGATTCCCGGTTAATAATGGCTTAAAGTTTTTAAGTAGCAAGTTGAATCTAATTTATTAGTGTTGATTTTTAAATGTTTCAATTTGGGTAATTTATGGTAGATAATTGTAAATATGTTTCTGAAGTTTCGACTATGTTATTATACGTCATAAAATATTTTTTTATGAAGTTATTATTACTTTAAAGGAGAAAATAGAATGAATGACAGGACTCGACAGTGGCGCCGATAAAATAGAATGAATGATAGGACCTTACTCGACAGTGGCGCCATCTGGTGAGCTCAAAAACGATAGTCCTCATTGAGACTGTCCTCGCCTGACGTCCTTAAATATTTTAACAGTACTACGAGTTAAGGTGGAAGCGCCAGGGTAGCCCGCGAAATTCAAATTTTCTTACGTTTTTTGCAATTTGCAGTTCAGTGTCTGGTTGTATGTTGATGAAAAATGGGTCGCGCAAGTAGCACGTATTAGTTACAGAATTACAATAATTAAAATCATTAATACAACCCTGTAAATTCATTTAACTCCATTGAATGGCTTTTTCATGTAATAGTTAATATTTATAATTTTACTACTGGGTCAGAAAGCTACCTCTATAGCCACGTAGCAGTAGAGTGGTAGTTTTTGTAGTTCTTAATAATTCCATGACTGACTGACATTTGTAGAAATCATTCACAAGCAAATCATTGGTAGAATAGGAAAAATTTCAATATTAAAAATGATAAGTTAAAATCCCGTTACCTACAAACAGAATGATTTAAAGTTTTTGTGGTCTGGTAAAGTTTCGGTGGTAGAATTTCCTATATTTTTGTCTAAACAGAATGCAAAATGGCAAAAACGTTACGAGTAGAACCTGGCGATACAAGTCCTGTTACTACAGTGCGCATATGCTTAGCTGATGCCTTTAAGAGAACAGGTAAGTACTTGGCAACCGCCGTGCGCGTATGAACGTGATTAAAGTAATCATTCTAATAACCACACACGGAAGCCACCTGGTTATCCCCAAAATAAGCAGCCTCAATGTAACCATGGCTGTTAAGTACAGATCTGAGCTTGTGATTACAAATGGGATGCTTCACCTTGTTTGCGTCACATTCGATTCAGCAGTATATACATACATACATAAATCACGTCTTTTCCCTTGAGGGTTGACAGAAACCAGTGAACGCCACCTGCTACGATCCTAACATACTCCTTTTACCTCGTCCAAGTTAATACATCTGGGTCAGCAGTATTTAAAGAACTTCAAGGTCGATCCGAAGCAATTGCTACACATATTCTGCTAACCCTGTGTCACTTAAATAGCTTCGTCAGACTACTTGTTCTCGTCGGCTCAACCCAATTTGCGCTAAGCCAGGCGGTTTTTTCCCCGAACATAAACATTCATAATATGTATTTGATTTTCCGCACAATTTACTGAACTGTAATGGGTTGGTGTCCGCGACTCTACGTCCAAGCGCGTATTTTGCGTGCGGGTGGGTAATTTATTCGATCCACCTTAACTCCCCGAGAAAGGTCAGCAGCACCTTGATGTTTGTATTCTCGTGGAAAGTACCTGGGTTACCGAAGTACTTTGCTATGTATACTGCAGCCACTGGGCAGTGCAGAAGCACGTGGGCTGCTTTCTCGTCTTCGTCTATGCAGGCTCGGCACAGGGGGCTATCTGTGACTCCTATGACAAAGAGGTGTTTATTAAAAGAGCCGTGCCCACTGATGGCGGCTGTAACTGTGCGCAGCTGTAGTTTGGTCAGCCGAAGCGTCCGTTTGGTGAAGCGGCCGTCGATAGTAGGAAGTGCTTCCTTGGCCTGCCTGCACTCGCCTTGGTCCAGCACATACACACACAGCTTGTGGTGTTGTTCACTAGTTCGTTTCCTTACCAGTGTGCCTATGTACCCAAAAGGGAGTGGCACGATGGGTTCGTGTCCCACTGCTGCCATGTTCGATCCGATTCCTTCTAGCGAATTCGTCCGTTGCATCACTGTCTCGGGAATCCGGTATTAGCCCAGAGTTGTCTATGTGGTTGTTTAGTGCTAGCAGTACAACTATGCTGCCTGAGAGTATGCGAATTGAGTGGTCCACAACCTCCCTGGGGATAACCAGGGAAATGCCCATGCATTTTGACAGAAATACCGTGTTGTGGGCCCCCAGTGGTGTGGCTATTGAGGATGTTGAGATCCTCCGAGAAGACTCCAGCTCCAGTGCCAGTGCCTGTTTTAGATCCATCCGTGAAGATCTTAAGATCTGCGGGGCTTAATAGGGATTAAGCCACGAAAAGCGGCCGTCGATAGTAGGAAGTGCTTCCTTGGCCTGCCTGCACTCGCCTTGGTCCAGCACATACACACACAGCTTGTGGTGTTGTTCACTAGTTCGTTTCCTTACCAGTGTGCCTATGTACCCAAAAGGGAGTGGCACGATGGGTTCGTGTCCCACTGCTGCCATGTTCGATCCGATTCCTTCTAGCGAATTCGTCCGTTGCATCACTGTCTCGGGAATCCGGTGTTAGCCCAGAGTTGTCTATGTGGTTGTTTAGTGCTAGCAGTACAACTATGCTGCCTGAGAGTATGCGAATTGAGTGGTCCACAACCTCCCTGGGGATAACCAGGGAAATGCCCATGCATTTTGACAGAAATACCGTGTTGTGGGCCCCCAGTGGTGTGGCTATTGAGGATGTTGAGATCCTCCGAGAAGACTCCAGCTCCAGTGCCAGTGCCTGTTTTAGATCCATCCGTGAAGATCTTAAGTTCTGCGGGGCTTAATAGGGATTAAGCCACGAAAAGCGGCCGTCGATAGTAGGAAGTGCTTCCTTGGCCTGCCTGCACTCGCCTTGGTCCAGCACATACACACACAGCTTGTGGTGTTGTTCACTAGTTCGTTTCCTTACCAGTGTGCCTATGTACCCAAAAGGGAGTGGCACGATGGGTTCGTGTTTCACTGCTGCCATGTTCGATCCGATTCCTTCTAGCGAGTTCGTCCGCTGCATCACTGTCTCGGGAATCCGGTATTAGCCCAGAGTTGCCTATGTGGTTGTTTAGTGCTAGCAGTACAACTATGCTGCCTGAGAGTATGCGAATTGAGTGGTCCACAACCTCCCTGGGGATAACCAGGGAAATGCCCATGCATTTTGACAGAAATACCGTGTTGTGGGCCCCAAGTGGTGTGGCTATGTGGATGTTGAGATCCTCCGAGAAGACTCCAGCTCCAGTGCCAGTGCCTGTTTTAGATCCATCCGTGAAGATCTTAAGTTCTGCGGGGCTTAATAGGGATTAAGCCACGAAAATTCAACAAATTCAACTCTACGAGGACCACCGCTGTGTGGGCACAGCGGTGGTCGTGGAGTTTTATCGAATACGAACTGTTTGGGTATCCGATCGTTTGTTGCTTTCGCCACGGGGAACTCGCTGTAGAATCCCTCCTGTACCGTGGTGTGCTGTGTTTCCTTCTTACCCCAGAGTCGAACTGTTTTAAGGCGTATTGCCGTCATCGTCGCTTCCTGCTGTATGAACAGATGGAGCAGTGGGAGCCCCAACATAGCTTCGACAGCTGCGGTCGGAGTCCTCATGCAACCTGTGGTCAATCTTTGCATACGTTGCAGTTTGATGGAAGCTGTAGCCAGTTTGGCGCGGGGCCACGAGACCAGGTACCCGTAGTTGATCATGGGTCGGATCACCGCGCAGTATAATCATAGCATAATTTTAGGGGGCAGGCCCCAATTCTTACCTATCATCCTCCTGCATTGCCCACAAGGTTATGTAGGCCCTGTTTATTTTTTTGTCTAGACTACAGTTTAACTTACTGTCCAGGATCTCTCCCGGGTATTTGACCTCGTTGACTAACTGGAGTTCTGTATCGAAAAGTTTGGGTAGGCGATAGGGGGTAGTGTTCGTTTTTGGGTAAATATGACTAGTTCAGTTTTCGTGGGGTTCACTGAGAGGTCGAAATCTCTCCGATTGGCCATCGCCCGACGTTCCTTCCTCGGCTAGCGCTGCTACTGCAGGCACGCCCGCGGGTGTTGCCGCGGCGTTTATTGTGGAAGGATTTGCCTCCTCCACCCGTGTCACGGCGATGGTCTCAGTTTCCAGATATCCTTGAGGTGACGTCGACAAATCTGCCGTTCGGACACTGGAACTTCACATACACCGTCCCTACACCAAATGAGAGATGGCGCTCGGCTTTCATCAGGGTCGGAATTTGGTCCTCAGGGACTCCAACCACCACATACCAAGCGTCGGCGGCCTGTTTGTTAGCGCCCATCAGTACCCATCTCTTGATGTCTATCCAGGAGTTCTGATAGCACAGAGCACGCCCAATGTTGGTCAGCTCCGCAAAGATATCCTGCTCATCAGGGATGAGAATGCCGCTTCTTACCCGGCGATGGATTTCCGCCTGCCTTCTGATCACTAGCAAGGTGGTAGTGGGGGAGACAACTCGGAGATCAGTTTTCTTAGCCACTCTAAGGAGTGGTCGCTGCCGCACCACAGTTTGTGGACCCCGCCGCTTAACACCGGCCTCGCTCTGAAGGTCGATGCAGGTGACCCCTGTATGGGAGAAGAGGCCTCGGCGACTATCTTCATCTAGATAGCCGCGAGAACTTGGTTCGACACCTCCTTACTGAACAGCCCCGTGCGGCCGCAGGTGACTGCGACGGAGCTTGTAGCTTGGGCGTAGCTTCGGTTAGCAGCCCGTTTGAATTTATCAAGACGCGGCGGCTTATGCTCCATTCGAGGTGATAAGGTCTCGTTGAGAGCCCGCTTGGCCACGGCCTGATACTTCCGAACGGGTCGCTGTGTCGTGTGCATGCTGGTCCCCTCACGCTGCTGTGTGCTGGTTGGCTTGGTTTTGGTTGGCTGGTGCCGGCCACTGCCAGCGACCGCTTGCCTGCGGGGACCCGCGGCGTTAGCCTGTGTGGACTGTGGAGACTTACTCTTCCATAGTGTCTGAAACCGCTGCTTCTTGGAGGGACTTGGTTTTGGTCTTTCCAGTGCGGGTACCGGTCCGCAGTTCTTGAAACTGCCGGACTGGTACCCGCACTGGAGGTCGCTGTGTTAGCAGCAGAGCATCCGGTAGCTCCCCTCTTGGGAGTATCCTTGGCTTTCGCCTCCACTCCGGTGTGTGTATGTGCAGTGTGCGTTTGCGCGTGTTTAGGGGGTGTATGCGTGTGTGGTTTTTGTGTGCGTATGAGGTGTGTGTGTGTGGGCAAGATTAATACTACGGAAGAACAGGCAAAATGTCTCTTTCATACCACTATACTTGTTTATAAATTACTTTATGTTACAGGTGTTGGTGGGCTATTAGGTGTTATGACATCGATGTTTTTCTTGAATCGAAAAAGGTGGCCAGTCATAGTGGGGTTAGGCATTGGCATGGGATTTTCTGTGGCCAACTGCCAGTAAGCTAATAAACGATATTTGCAATTGTAGTTGCTGTTGTCAAGTAGAAATCATTTGATTTTCATTGTAAGTACTATTGCAGCTTAGCTGAAGTAATGTTCGAGTAGGTAGAGCTACTGCAGTAACGCGCACTTAGTTTTATCCAATAGGAAATTATTCTTACATCTTCCTAATTTCTTTGTTATGGGATGCTAGCAAGGGCATAATGTTTTGTTTACGTTAAGTCGTGTTAGAGCCTTGGAAAAGTGACAAATTAGCTGTTTACCTACTATTAAAATACAAATTTCTCCTACAAATAGGTTCACGTGGAACCGTGTATGCTTCTGTCAACTCGTTTTAAATCCTAGCTGTTGCCTAAGACCTTCGTCCGCGTGAATTTATTATAAAATTATAGCTTCCTTATTTGAATCAGATTTTTTTTGTTAACTATATCAAGAGTAGGTTAATTCTTTTGCACGAAACCCTAATTCTTTTTCTAAAATAAAAGTAGCCTTAAGTTACTCCTTATAAAATCAGGTGCGTCATCTTCCTGTAAAAGTCCTGACAAAATCAGTTCAGCCGTTTCGGAGATTCGCCGGAACAAACAGACTGACAAAAATTAAAAAAAAAAGTTTTTTTTTTCTTGTAAGAACTGTATATACTTTCACTAACTGACCCACGGAACTTCGTCTGCGTCACGTAAGTGAGAGAGAGGCATCATTCCAGAACCCCGACTCAAGATAGCCGAAGAAGTATGGTTTTAGTCACTAAGAGTCTGACAGACCTCTTTGCTGATCCCAGAGTGGAAGAATTCCTCTGGCAACAAAAAAACAAGAATCGCGTCGCGCCGTATGTTCATAGTGTGATACTAGTCATAGAAATAAATACGTCATCAATATACAGCGTGTTTGGCTACCGGTTACCGATACTTTAAGGTCATCTTATATACTCATTTCTATCGACAAATACACGTTTATAATATTTCTAACCCCACACCCCTCGAATGGCAGCCATCGTGTTTTTTTTAAATAACGTCCCGAAAAAGCCGGATTCCGAAAAGGCACCATAGGTAGACCACAAACATAAGCCACTGCAGGTTATACAGAAGACCGAAGAGTATAACCTGCCTCTCTATTTAGTGTTTGTGCACTACGAGAAAGCCTTCAATTCGATCGAGACTTGGGCTGTACTACAGTTTCTCCAACGGTGTCAAATCGACTATCGGTACATCGAGTGTCGAAGTGTTTGTACTAGAACGCCACCACGTCAGTCCGACTTCAGGACCAGACCTCGGAACCTATTCTTCTGCAGCCAGGTGTGAGACAGGGAGACGTCTGTAAACTGTTCACCGCTGTACTGGAGGATGTCTTCAAGTTTCTGGACTGGAGATGGCTAGGCATCAACGTCAATGGCGAGTAGGCACATCACTTCACTCACCTTCGGCAAGACAAAAGACCATGGAGAACCTCAGTACAATGCTCGATGACCTAAGTAGAGCTTTCGAAAAAGTGGGTCTTAAAATGAACATGGAAAAAACCAAGGTCATGTTGAACGCCCATGTAACACCCACTCCTATCAAGATCGGAGACTCTGAAGTTGTAGATGATTATGTCTACCTGGGATAAACGGTCCCGTTAGGTAGATCTAACTTCGAGAAAGAGGTCAATCGTCGAATTTGACTCGTCTGGGCAGAGTTCCTTGCGTGATCGAATCAGAAATGAAGACATCCGCAAGAGAACCAAGGTTACCGACGTAGCCCGTAGAATTGCCAAACTTATGTGGCAGTGGGCAGCTAGTGGCGAAGGTTCCATAGAACTCGCTTCCTACCGACTTCCCTTTGAAAAATGGCACAGTTAATATTCTATAGACAAAAAATATAATCACATTATAGATAATTATGTACTCCAGCTTACATAATATTACATACACATCTGTGGGTATCACATCGCAGTACAGCCATTTAATACATCATAGGATTGAAAACATTTAAAAAATGATAAAAAACCAACAGGTGGCGCCAAATAAGCCGGTGCTCGGATCTCAGAATTCAGAACTAAAATCGTATGGATGCGCACACGTGACTTCTCGGCTGGCAGCCGTTTTGTAGGGAGCCCGGTAAGCCGAAGATTATCGAGTTACGACAGGGACAGAAAAGAATGTATGTAGTGGAGAACGAGATCGAATGAGTAATGGTCGATATCGTATTTGGTACTAACTAGTTTTTTTATTTTGTTAAATTATTTACATAGATAAAATCACTTCAATTTTTTTTATTATACTTCCTCTGCATTTTATGCTTTACTTTTTTCGGATTTGTTGTCATGGGTGTCATTTTCGTGGTTTTTGGGGTCGCTGATAACTAAAATTAGGTCTAAATGAAAATCCAAGATGGCGCCGACGAAATTTTTCGTTTTTTTCGTCATGGGTGTCATTTTCGTGGTTTTTGGCGTCGCTGATAACTAAAATTAGGTCTAAATGAAAATCCAAGATGGCGCCGACGAAATTTTTCGTTTTTTTCGTCATGGGTGTCATTTTCGTGGTTTTTGGGGTCGCTGATAACGAAAATAAGGTCAAAATAAACATAGAAAAAATGCAAAAAAGAAATTCAATTCTCATTTTTTTTCTTCGGCTTACCCTGACTCAATTGGGCAGGGCACATTGCTCGCAGAACGGATGGCCGATGGGGCTGAAAAATCCTGGAGTGGTGACCGCGAACCGGAAGACGTTGCGTTGGAAGGCCTTCCACTAGGTGGACCAATGAATTGGTGAAGGTTGCTTAGGGATCTTCTGGATGCGAGATGCACGGGACCGGTCAATTTGGCAACACTTGGGGAGGCCTATGTCCAGCAGTGGACGCCTTTCGGCTGAAATGCTGATGATGATGACGAGATTTTGAAGTTGTATGAAAACTGCTGAAAAAATCCGAGCCACTGCAAACGGGGCATTGTAATTGGTGACGGGATTTTGCTATCCTTTATCGTTTTTTTTTTTCTATCTGTCTTCCCTTGTAATTTTCGGGACTTCTTTCGTGGTGCGGTCTCTGAACCTCTCTAAACCCAACCTTTGAATTCTCAACTCTTGGAACTTGAAACGCTAATTGAAATATTGACGAGTGAAAGAAACAGACATTGAGAGTTGACTTGGAATTGACATTAGTCTTCGATGACATAGAAATACGAATGTCATTGTCATTATTGTCAGTGTCATACCTATCGCCTGTCGTGTCGTGCCCTCCTATCAATATTCGATGGTACGAATTATGTAAAAGCCACAAAATCAGCAATAAACTCAGTTTTCGGTGTACGATCCATAATAACAAGCAAGGGTCAATCAAAATTATTTCCGTACATTTGATTTTGTGGTAAAAAAAAAACAAAGTTCACAATGGCAAAAGATAAAGCAGCAGGAGCAGATGCTGAAGATTCATACAGAAAGAAATTGGACATGTGCATCACCGATGCCATCGTAAAAGGAGGTAAATATCGAAATACAGATTATTCTTTGTACATGTTGTAAGGATCCGCTTCAGCATAGTTCTCCCGTTTTTATTCCATGACTGGCGTAAAAGCACCCAATGGTCGAAGAACAGAGGATATACAGCGCTCTTGTGTACTTATAATTGATTCTTCTTTTTGTCTCTGGTGTGACTGAGCTTCCAATAATATATTAATAGCACCGGATTACCTTTCATTGATCATGAAAATTAAGCCCTTTCCAACCCCTGCGGACACATTTCGGTAGTGTTCTTTTAGGATCTAATGAGTCAAGTCCTGTGCTCAATCTAGTTTCTTCAGGTGTGTGAAGTAATTTGACTCTTATTGTAACGGGACTAACTATTTACTGACTTACATAAATGCTGCCACAGATGAAGCTTGGAAATGATTTTTAAAATATTATGTTTGTGCCAGTGACACAAAAACAAATGTATTTTCTCTCAAATGACTACAATTTTTGTGTTACAGGTGGTGGTCTTTTACTCGGCACAATTGCATCAATAGTTATCTTTAAAAGGAGGTGGCCCATAACAACTGGCTTAGGCATAGGCATGGGCTTTTCATTTGCGAATTGCCAGTATGATCTAAATCCTAGAAAGAATACTATATAAATAATTAGCATGTAGGGTCTTCAGTTGTCAGGTAGGCATCATTAAACATAGGAATCAGTAAGTATTGTAGAACAAGTTTGTATTTTATAGTTAATAATTGAGTTACTTACTAGTATGCAACGTGACTGCAGTTGATAACATCCTGACATGTGATTGTGTGGTGTGGTGATATATTGTACTTCTTTGATTAATGTTGATGAACTGCAGTCTGGTTGCAACTGAATTGAATTAGAATAATATCATTATTTTCATGTAGCTACATAAGTAATTACAGTAGCTGCTATTTTAATTATTTGTATCCTGGTCTAGGAGGATATTAAGGGAAGCAAGAGATCATATCCCAGACAGCAGATGTACATCAGAGCTGTTTAAATTTGTTATCTGCATGACAGTCCCTGAAAATTTTTTTTTATTAATTTTGTGTGAAAATAAATCTTTCTGAATCTGATTTCTTACTTAGTGGAATCAATAAATTACAGGTGGACGTGGTGTAACAGACACAATCCCGGGGCACATAAATAGAATATATTAAATAAGGTATGTATCACATCACATAACAACATCACGCCTATAAACCCCCAAAGTAAGGCAGAAGTGTACCCTAATAGTACAATCACATTTCACCAGTTATGTTTTTAAGGCCCAATGAGGCACAAATCCAGATACCATGGGCGCTACTGAGAAATCTATTCTTTATTTCACTGGTGACCACTAGAAACAACCACTTAGTAATTATCGATCATAGAGTGCTACTAATGATAGTGACCACCACTGATTCGCAACAAGGCAACATAATGATCTGGTGACATGTTATAACATTATATATGTTATACATGATTGTGGAAGCTACATCAAAGTTCATTATGAAGTTTAGAACACTAAGTGGTCACACAGATAGACATGAAAAACTACTTAGACAGGATAATTTTATAAACAGGGGTTAATCGCTCACTATCCAGCATTACATAAGAAAAGCATGTCAACTATATTTATTCTTAATTTTTCTCTTTCAGCTTTCAAATATCCGAAGGCTTAAAGAAAAGTTTGCTCTGGGACACCGATTACAGCATTTACTTTATACCATTAACAGCTGACAACTACATAGACTAATAACAATTTTATGAAATAGAAGCAGTTAACTTATTAAGCTGTTTTATTTACTTTCCTTAGTGGTCTGAAGTGATAATAGATCTATCAATCAAGGCAAATAAATTGCTCCTCATAGCAGGACCATCGGGCCCTCGCGTACTGCGCGACCTCTACCACATGTCGGAAACAGAATCGGAATCATTTATTCATAAATATAGATAATAACAACAAACAAGGTCTTAAAAATTAGGTTGGGCGCTATGTTTTTCCAAATGACATAAATAATTTGTATTATTAAAAAAAAACACAAAAAAAAAGAATTATACAAGTAGGTACCTACCTAAGAACACAGACAGTAACCATGGTAAATATCCCGTTTCTAGTGTTAATGATAAGTGGGCACCTACTATTAAATTAAAATATTAATTTATTACAATATAATTATTAAAGTGTTTGAGAACCATAATATGAATAACACATGAAAACAATTAAGTTTTATTATTCATAATTAATGTCATTTCATATCAAAATTTAAAGTCAATTCAATTCGAAAGATTAATTTAAGATTAATAAAAAGTAAAATATTAAAATGTATGTCAACATTATGCAGTTATAGAGATTCGTCATTAAGAAACTCATCTAGAGTTTAGTGTTTTTTTAAATTTTTGCAATGGCACACATTTTATTTCATCGGGTATTTTCTTTGATTATTTACTTGTTTGTGGTGCAACACCAAAGAAACTTTTCTTCATTAGAGAAGTTTTACATTTCACATGGCATAGTTCATTAATATATTGAGCACGCATCGGAGTTTTCTTAAAAGAACATAGTTTTTTTGAATAAATGTGGATTTATTTTTACAAACAATGCTGTTTCCAGGATGTTTAAAGCCAAAACCGGTAAAGGTAATATAACTACCAGGGTAGAGGGTATTGTTTGTTGTTATAACTTAGTGTTCTTTTTTGGGGATAATCAGAACTGAGGCGACTTGTCCTTGATATGCCGTTAACAGTGTATCAGTATTTACTTGCTTTGCAAGTTGAGATAACAAATAAGCTGATTTACTTAATCGCTTGCAAATTTCCTCCAAATGAGGTTTCCAAGTCAGTTTAAAATCATCTACAGTTATACCTAAGAACTTCGCAGTACTAACTTCTCCTAAACTCTCCTCTCCCTTGTCGCGTGACTGGCCGCCATCTTGAACAAAACTGATCGGACGCTCGTCGTTCGACCAAGATTTCTTCATGGTCGAAGATTATCTTCGGGTTTTCTCGTCTAGCTATCGGGGAGTAGGTATTTCCATAGTCACAACCTTGTACCCATGACTAACCGTAAGCAACTTTTTCTAAATACAGCTTTGTAGAATCAGAAGTGCCGTACGACCGACTCAGTTCTGGAATATGGCAATATGACATTGTACTGGGATCAATCTATCATCACTGACGGGGCTGTTGTAGTCAATATACCGGATATAGTAGTGGATCGATCAGAGCGGCGACATAACGGCCCCGCATGACGAAAACCTATTGAAAGCCGAGAAAGATAAGCAAATCAAGTATCTTGACTTGGCTCTCGTGGTTGTCGACATGTGGGACGTGAACTCGATCATTGTACCAAAAGTCGTGTCCGCTAATGACTTAATTGACAAGAGCCTTGCCTCTTGAGGCTCTCGTTAGGCAGCTGGATTAAGAGCTTGATTCAGAAAGCGGTACTCCTGGACACGGCTCGTATGTTAGGAGGTTCCTCACTCCGGGGCCCTAACCACCGCTATAGTAAGTGCATAGCTTGAACCCTGCTCCCGAAACCCCGGTGGGCTACTGTTTTTTATATTGTAAAATGTAATAGATGTGCATAAACAAAGAAATAAGTATAATCAACCATGTTTCCATTACTGGAGAGGCCACCTCTTCTGTAACAGGAAGTGCCTCTTAATCCACCAGTTTGGCCCAGTGCGGGTTCATGGATGTCCGAAGTCTTTGAATCTGCGGCTCACGATGTTTTCCTTCACTGTTTTAAGGGTATTAAATAAAACCCAAAAATAAAGATTAATCATTTATTGTACAAATCGATACTGGAATTAAGATAAAGGATAGATATAGTGTATCTTAACAATAAAAATAATTTAAATACAACAATAATTATATTTTAGTATGAATAGACAAGCTTTACCAACAACCCATATACAGACACCCAACATGGTGATAATTATAACTATAAAACATGGCAACACAGGTTAAACAGCACGTTTATACAGTTTCGGAAGAACGAGACGGCGGCAATCACACAGAGATAGAGCATTCATATCTCAAACTTAGTGAAGACTGGTATAATCTTATATATAAAAATCTAGTGTCACGGTGTTAGTGGTCGCACTCCTCCGAAATGGCTCGACCGATTTTGATGAATTTTTTTTATGTATATTTGGTAGGTATGACAATAGGTTTTAAACTATATTTCACACCGCTAGGGTAGGTAGGTACGTAAGGTAGGTTAAAAAAGGTGCATTGCAACGCATGCTGGGCACAGCTACTAATAAACATTAACCATTTCCTCAAAAAGGATATGGCGACATAAATCAGTGACATTTAAAAAGTAAACATTCAACAAGTGCAATCATAACAACAATGATATATAAATACAAATATTAATTAATCGTGATTATAACATAACATTGCTGCCTGTAATCCCCAAAGGGTTAGGCAGAGGAGTACACATTTCGCCAGTTATGTTTAATCGGAAACTTTATTGTTAAAGTTAATCGATTACAAATCTATTGCCTGACCAATCAACAATCAGAATGGATTTTTGTTTGACAATGCGCATGCAAAACATAAATGAATGTTTGAACAAGTCTCACCAATAAACAACGTTGAACAAATACAATGAAAACATTCACATAATTATATATTTTGTTAGATTTATACAAATTTGTCTTTTTATTTATCAAACAATTTCATTTTGTAATAAAATGCACTTTATTGTTACCGTACACAAGGTCGAGAAATGGGAAAACAAAAGAGATTCCTTAAACTAATTGTCACGCAAAAGAACAAATTAATTTTGTTCAAAGATATTTAGCTCAATACTATAAATTTACTATCATAGACGCAATACATTACTAAACAAGACGAAAAAAAAATACTTTAATTGGCAAGAAACAAAATGTAATTCCTCACAACTACATGATTAAATAAATACTATATCATTTTTACTGACACATTTGAAAACCTGTGACACTCGATATATCATTCCGATTTGAACACAATATTGTAAATATCTTATTATATAAACACTTTTTTTTCCACCTGAGCCAACATGCGCGTGCGACATTATGTTGTTGCGATGCCTCGCGTAAATACAGCAGGGTCAGATCAAATCAGGTAACGATTTTTTTAACCCATGCTGCCAAATTGTACCACAGCAAAACTACTTTCATTTTCCGAAGTAATTGATTTTGGATACTAATTTATTTTAAAAATATATTTTTGGGTTGGTTAATTTTAGCAGAATCAGTGTCAATTTCAAGTTTGTTTTTACCCTTTTTAGATATAGTGTTTCGCTTTTCTGTCCCGCGAGAGATAACGCGACTACAAAACTTTGTCACACTGCGCATGTTAGTTTCTCACGAGCGACGTTCAAACTTACTATGGCGACAACTAAAATATTTAGCTAAATTATAAAATAGAATATTTATATTAATACATTTGACTAGTAAACCGTTCGGGACAACTGATTTCACTCACAGGAACAATAAATCAGATTTTGATCGAAATATAAACAATGTTAACACTACAATAACTATCTCAATACTAATACATAATAATTAGCGTTTTGTCTAGCAATCCGAGAAAATGTTATTCGTTACTTGGACCAAGTATTGCCTGCAAATTTACAGTATGGAAAGGATATCGACGCACAAACAGTTACCACGTATTCAGTACATCATTCCGATCCCACAGAAATAAAAAAAAAAGGCTTTTCTCATAAGAAAACTCAGTCAAAGAAACGACTGTATAATTAGTAATAATCAAGACCTCTTTTCTCTGCATTATAATATTGTTCTCTATCTTTCAACAGGCAAGTAAGAAGCTCAATCAAATATTACTAGGTAGGTAGAATGTATAAAGATTTAAAAATGTGTAAAGTTGCTATTACATGTCGTGATAGATACCTATTTCTATTGCTATTTTAAAGATCCATTAAAATATGGCACAATATGTTTGTTTTTTTTTTATTTATTTATTAGGAAATTGAAAATATATGGTGTAATGCCCAAGTGCTTTGGCACTTATTGTATTCTTTTGATCCCAAGTTAATCTTAAAGAGTGCCATGTATGAAGTATATCATACCTATACGCCTGTAATCCCCGAAGGGTTAGGCTGAGGTGTACCTAATAGTACACCCACATTTTGTCAGTATTTAGTTCATATGACAGAGGGCGAGCTACTGCCATCAACCGGGCACAAATCCACCGTGACTCCAACTAAGAAATTTCTGATGGAGCAATAACACAATTAGCCTGACATCGAACCCAGGGCCTCTTGATCAGCAGTCGCGCTTGAGGCCAGTACACCAACGAGTCTATACTAATAATATTACAATGAGATAGTGCGAATTTTCTGAGTTTGTATGTATGTGGAGGGTAATTTCCGGAACCATATCATCTATTTAAAAGGTGCATTATTCTGGATGGACATTATAGGCTACTTTTTATCCGGGTACATTACGGGCGAAGCCGGACACAGTAACATAAGTATGTATAATACAGATAAGGCCATGGTTTACTGTTTATACGTAGGAGATTCTTATTCTTATTAATAAATAATACAAGTCAAAAGATATGATAGATGTCATATATTTATCCTAGTGATAGCAATAGACATCGGAGTCTATGACGACGTGTAATAGGGTGAAATCACATTGACACGCACAGATCAGCATTTTGTTACATCTTTTTCCCTTTTGTGTCACTTAGAATTGCAACTCACTAAAACGAGAGGACAATTCTTTGGTTGCCGCGGTAAGGGAATGGAACCACAGTCACATACGGTGGCAGTCTTACCACACGCCGATTACCGTATTCGCTGCCTTTGGGGCGCGCGCATGTGTGTGTAATTGTCAATGTGTTATATTTATGGTAGTACTTCTCGCTCCACCAAATGACGCCTTTACGTGACTGAATGAGATAGAGATACTCTAAAACGCTGATCCGTGCGTGCGAAGTCATTTCACCCATAGCATAGTGTTTACCATCAATGAGGTGCAGTGCCGTAATACTGTCCTTATGACTTATTTTATCGTAGGTACTCTATATTTCTAGTTATTGTGATATCGTGAAGACAAACTGCTAATTTACAGCTAGTTTTATTTATATAAAAGTGTGAATATTTTGTTTTACTTTATTTAATTTTAATCGAGCAGGGCCGGTGTGAGCTGTTGTCAGGTAATTTTTCCGAAGGAGTACCTATTACCTTTTTTTGTTAATTTACAGGTATTAACATGATAGTACGCGATTTTAACTGACATTTTTTCTTCCGTGACTTAGATGATTTGATAATGAACAGAAAACATTAGAGAACCTCTTCTAACTGAACTTAATCAATGGGTAAGGTAACTGCGAAACTAATGGCGCTAGTCTAGCTAGCTCCAAGCATGGTCATTGTTTGAAAATCTGTTAAAATCAGTTTATATTTTAGAATAGCTAGACCTCATTGGTCAGATTGGGACCTAGCTTTGTACACGCCATCTACAACGTGCTCCGACAGACCTTACCTGTATTTGATTTGTCTCAAAATGTTGTACAGGATTTTTAAGACCGTGGCCACAGTCGGAACTAACGACACCATCTTGTTTTGTATCAATACTTTTCACTAAAGTTCACCATCAGCGTTCCTTTGTCAACGCATTCGTTTTTTTAAAATAGATTCACACCGGCCTCTGAGAGTTAAATCTCAACATCTGAGCTACAATTAAGCTAATATCTATACAGAGTAGGAGACTCAGTTCGCCTAACTACCCAACATAGGCACTAATACAATTTGGCCTAGAATTCTGAATTCACTTCCATTGACTGAGGGCACTTGGACCATTGTGACATTACCCGAAATCTTTAGTACATTTCAGCCAACTTATCTGTGCAGGCGGGAAAACACAGAACTAAAATAAAAGTACCAAGTTTGACATATCGATGCATTTTTTCTTGACAAGCAGCGCCATTTTGAACGGTAAACTTAAAGTGGTCATACTGCACTAACATATCTACACAAATATTACATAGCATCACACCAATTTTTTCATGTGGTAGGCAGGGTGAGTTCAACCACATTTCGCCCAGAATCACAGGACCTCACGATCAGTCGTACTTGCTACCAATAAACCAGCAATAGATCGTAACGATCAAGCTTGGTGGTGGATAAATCTTAATTTACGTATCATACCACCACGCATGATTTAGCCGAATGGTTAAGCAAAGGTGTATTTTACAGAACATCCACAATTCGCTAGTTAAATCAAAATTTCTGCAGAATATTATACTAGTTCAACTTAGTAGGTAAGTATAGTTCTGTTCAAACTTTATGGCGGCTCGGAAGTTAGCTGCGAGTGACGGTCTGCGCAATATGCAGTCATGACGATGAGTCCTCCGCACCCTGCTAATACCTAAAATTGTGTTCTGCGCAGCTTTATGTTACAAGTTCCGAGCCGCCATAAAGTTTGAACCGTTATGCCTGCGCAGGCTGTCACTCGCAGCTAACTTCCAGCCGCCATAAAGTTTGAACCATTATACCTGCGCAGGCCGTCACTCGCAGCTAACTTCCGAGCCGCCACCAAGTTTGAACAGAACTATAGTACGATCCTAGAACAAGGCAAATAATCAAGCAAGTATTCACGGCATGCGTTACATTGGTTCTTATTTGAAGCCCTTGTCAACAGAAGTGTACCCAGAGCGATTGATCAGTATAACGCTTGTCCACCCGACTGTATCTATCGAGTCTATCGTACACCATACAGTCCATAACACAACGGAAGTACCCCACGTTACGAGAAAGCAAGATAACCCAATATTTAAGGGCTTTTCACCACCTCAAGATTGGAACTTACCAAAAAAAAATTGCGAAAAAATAAAGTCACCGTTTTTGCCATTTGGTCACGGGACCCTAAAAATGAAAAAGAATTTGTTTGAAATTATCTGCAGGATATTGTAACTGGAGCTTATCCGGAGGTGGCAAAACAGGCTCTTTGTTTAACAACTGTCCGATTCGTATATCGAAAGGATTTTCGAACTGAATTTTTAACGTTAATTTACAATGTCCTTACTACCTTTTCGAACTACGATTCGGAAATGTTATTGAAACTCCCTCCTTGGGTATCAGCTCTAAGGCATACCGTTAGAAATAACCATCACACTTATTTAAAATCTATGGTCGAAAACGGCAATAACCGGGCAGTATATTTTCTTAACAACGACGAAAAAAATACAAGAAACCATTTGATTAACAAACTGTTGAACCAAATCGCGTTTTGGCGTAACTAGGAATATTTATTATAATAACAACTGCCTATTGACTTAATATTACTGTCAGTTTTAAGGAAGCCCTAAGGGATTATGTCAAAGAATAGTCACTAAAAAAATTCATTAACTGACTAAATTAACTGAATAACACAACTTTAATAGAATCGTTACCTTTTAATCATCTCAAAGCTCACCCAAGAACACATTAAAAAAATACAGGCACAATGACATTCCAACTTTCTGTGGCTGGCAACCCTAACTTATCTGTCAAACCGGTCGGTGTGCCAACCTTATAACACAAACTCTTTCTTCCCTCATTCCCAGCTACGCCAAAGCGTCTATGTGTACAGACTAAACAAAATTGAGTAGCTCACTGTGGCTCGAGGCTACTGTGATCGGCTCGCAGTGGCTAGTGGCTCACTTGGTGGTCATGTCGGGCCAGTAGTTGATATAGTAGCGGTGGGTACTGCCTTCGAACAATCGGTCTAGCCAGTTCTCGAGCCCGTCTAGGAGGTTTTCTGTAAAAGGATGAAGGAAACACTGCAATTAGAGGAAATTTCAATAGGGAATATGCTTGTTTTTGAAAGATTCGTTACGTCTTTATTGAGATGAGAGTAATTATTTAAATTATAATTTTGTAAAGCCGCTTTACCGTCATAATATGTGTTTTATGCCACTCAAACTTTTATTTTTGCGTAAGATTAGCTCTCTTATCGACATAAATAATAAAGGCACATATTTTTTAAATAACCGAGATAAAATTACTGTGTGCCTGAGAGGTTTATATTAAAAATGCAAATATCTTTAGTCAGTCTTTTCACATTTAATTTACCTCTAATTTCGCACCACTGTTCAAATTAAAAGATCTTGCCACTGACTGGTCTGTCAAAATAACTGTGATTTTTAGAGGTAAAATAATTGCGAAAGGGCTGTATGTCTAGATCCTAGTGTAGACAACTTCGATGCATAGTTACCTATTTACTGAATTAAATTGAGAAACTTCCGAGATATGACATCTACGAAGTTTCTCGAACTTTTTTACCTTGCATAAGCACGGGCGGGTCGGAGCCCTCGTCGTTGGAGGAGGAGTCGGGCGACGTGTGGAAGCCGATGAAGGCGCCGGCCTCCGGGTCGAACGTAGCCTCGCCCAGCGACCGCGTCATGCGGCTCATTCGCTGGGAATATTATGGACATGGATATTATGATGTGACGTTTGTACTCCCAGACGGAATAGGCAATACGAAAGTCACGGAATTGCTCGATTTGCAAGGGTTGAGCCGCGTACGGGGTGCGAGTGCCACATGTACGTGACTTTTGGATTCGTGGCTCGGTTGCCCCTCGCACGTGACAAGGCGGTTTTTCAAAATTGCGAGAATACAGTAACACAAGTGACCAAAATAGTTATGAATATAAATATACTCATATTTATTAGAGGATGACCAAAGAAAAGATGGATTGTGTGAAGAATGATTTGGCAAAGGAAAATGGTAGAAAAAAAAGTGTTGCGTCGAGATATGCTCTAACTGAAATAAGTAGTCTGTTACCTTGTGCGGCTTGGTGCACTCGGGGTGCTTGGCGTGGTAGATGCAGAAGTACTTGCGGTGCGGGTTGAGCGCCAGCACCGTGCCCACACAGTTGCGCGCGTTCAGCCGCAGCTCCGCGCCGCCCAGCGACAGCTGCAGCACGCGCGCGAACCAGCCCGCGTGCCGCGACACGCACAGGTACGCGAACACCAGCGTCTTGTTCCTGAGACCATACCATAATGTGACACTGCCCTCTGACTTATGCGAGTTCCAGTGCGTTTTCCTAGATCCTATACAGACTAGTCACTAATACAGCCAACAATTAAACAAGTAAAGCCGCAAACATCTACGGAGGCGCGGCTCGCGGGGCTCTCCATCGCAGAGCAGCTGGCGCCTGCGCATGGCCACACAGTGCAGCGCGCCTAGTCTGATGGCAGCTCGACAACGCAAGCGCCTAGCGCTATAATTCATCTTTGACAAGCCTTTTCCAGATTAAGCAATATCCTAGCATTTGGCCGCAACTCGCCTGATGTAAAGCGATGATGCGGCCTAGGGTGGAACCTTGAAGAGATCCAGATAAGATTGGGGAACAGAGAAACCGGCTGGGAATTCCAGACTGGCGGTTCGCACAGTAAAGAGAGATGATGAGTACAATGACCCCTTTTCACGTTAGCGGTCAACAAGTACAAAAGTACTTACTTGCGATAAGGCCACACAATCTTATGGAACTTGGAGAGCAGCTGCACACGACTCTGCATGTCTACCAGCAACACGATCGTTCGACATCCAGGTTTTAATAATCTGCAAGAAGAGGGTCAATTTACAGTTTGAGAAAAGATAATTATAGTTTAACAGATTGACTGAATACAATATACAATCATCAATACAACCCTCTAAGTTCATTTAATCCCATTCAATAACTATTTCATGAAAAAGTCATTCAATAATAATTATAATACAACCTGACACTGACCTGTAAATTGCAAAAACCCTATGAAAATTTGAATTTCGCGGGCTACCCGTGCGCTTCCCTTAATGTGCACACATAAAGTTCCGTTAGCGCTACAGCTTCAAACATTACTATGTGTTTTTTCCACAGTACTAGTCGTTTTCAACTAAACTTTTCCCAACCACACATTGTTCAAGGCGATTGTTTAACTATTGTGTCAACTTCGTGGAGGGCATTGAATGTATTTAAACAACTCAAGCAATGCTTGCCGAGGTCGGTCCGCAGATGAATGACTATTCATAATAAACCGAGTTTCCCCATGCTTTTGATAGGCCCGGCTGTTAATACTAGATCTTCAACAGTCGTTACAGGTCGGTGGCCCGAAAGTCTGCCAACCAGTCTCACCCAGGGAACCACCCAGGGTATTGCCCAGTAACTCAATTACGGAGGTCAGATAGGCAGTCTCTTCATATAAAATACTGATTTCAACTTTCATAGTTTCCCTGGAGTTTCTTGCCCATTCTTCTCCATAGAGATCTACGCTTTGGAATGGACAACTACAGTACTTTCACAAGTTATTATGCCTTTTGACTGGGATTGTAGCTTCCAGTAGCGAAGGGTCAATTTTTGTAAGAGGTAAGCCGAAGTACATATTTTTAATGTAATTATATTATTTGTCTATAGAATATAAACTGTGCCATTTTTCAAAGGGAAGCCAGTAGGAATCGAGTTGTATGCAACCTTCGCCACTGGTAGCTTCATATTTTTTGGATTCGAAAGTGCCTATTATGGGCTAATTGAAATAAAAACTTTAAGTTTGAGTTTATTGGAAAAGGTTAGGCAGATGATGATGGAGATGGGTACGTACCTAACCAGTCCGTTGTATTTCTCAGCTCGTAACTCGTGCAGTCGTAGTTCCGAGCTGGTTTCGTTGTTGTTCTTCTTATTGGCGCTGCTTTGTTTCTTCCTCTCTTCCTTCAGACGCTGGACAGATTCTTCTTCTACTCGTCTGTGAATAGGAGAAAACTAATGTAGATTATATCGAGATTTAATAGAGTGAAGCTTTTTACTTTTAGGATTTCTTTAAATGAGATAAAGGCCGCACACAGTAGAATATGTGATCGCTAACGGTACATAAGATTTAAGAAAAAATAGTTTTGTTTCAGCTCACTGTTAATTTACACTTGTGTGGTGTGGACAGTCGCTGTCTAAACCTTGATATGCTATAGGTATTATCGCTTGCTATAGACTATGTTCACAATTTCTTGCCAGTAATGGGGTTTTTGAAAAGTTACTTTAATGTCTATACAAAAAAGTTTAGTTTTCAGTGCAACTCAAGTGGCGAAAAGTCAAAATTGTGTCAGGGGAAGCCGACGAAGAAAAACATAACACTTGTAATTTAAAAAAAAAAGTCTATTGTTTCTATTTTCGTTTTGACCTCATTTTCTTTACCAGCGACCCCGAATACCACAAAAAAAAATACCCATGATGAAAATATTTTGACCTCAGTTTCGTTATCACAGACACAGAAAAAAAAGAGAATTTTCGTCGGCACAATCTTGAATTTTCATTTTGACCTCTTTTTTTATCAGCGACCCCGAAAACTACGAAAATGACACCCGTGACGAAAAAACCGAAAAATAAGTAAAGAACAGAATGCAGGGGAATTATAAAAAAATATTCAAGATTTTGTAAATTAGTCAACAAAATAAAAAATCTATTTAGCACCAAATAAGATATAGACCAGTACTCATTCTATCTCGTTCTGCCCTACATTCTTTCTTTTTCTGCCCCTGTCGTAACCCGATAATTTTTAGCTTACCTAGTTCCCTACAAAACGATGCTGCCAGCCGCGAAGTCACGTGTACGCGTACATACGATTTTAGTTCTGAATTCTGACACTCGAGCACCGGCTTATTTGGCGCTACCTGTTGCTTTCTTTGTTGACATGAAAATTGTTAGCATTTTTGATTTTTTTAAATTCTATGATGTATTTAATGTCTGTACTGTGATTTGATATGTAAAATACTATTTGAATACAGTAGACACCACATAGAGAGGTTTATTCCGGAAGGGAAGCCGATAGGAATCGGCTTCTTAGGTGCCTTCGAGCCTGATAGACTACTGACTGTATTGTTAGACACAACTCATACATAACTGAAAAAGGTGGCTGGGACAGACCGAATGCTTTGGGAGAGGCCTGTGTCCAGCAGTGGAGTGCGGTAGGCTGAGCCGATTGAGTATACACACATGAGGTAAGCCATGAGGTACCCGGCGGCCAGCACGAGCGCGACAGTGGCGAGCACGGAGAGCGCGGACACGGCGCGCTGCGTGCGCAGGGCGGTGGCCGCGCGCTCGGTCCACTCGCACACCTTCAGCACGGCGCGCCACACCGTGCCCAGCGCGGCCTCGTCCAGGAGCTCCTGATAAACAATATTCAATGGGTATAAACAAGGTTGGTACATAAACATCGCACGTCTTGATCATCGCGCAGAGCTGCAATACAGTCGTCCTGTAGAAGTCAGCACCGATTCTCTTTTTGCTCGGTTCCTAAAGATAACGTGACATTGATTAGCTTAGAAGCCTTCGTCCAGAATTGAGCTATCAAATGCAAAAAGATTTTTTCAATACACTTTCTCGATAACTGGTTCTTATCGCACTACGATTAGGTTCAACATGCAATGTATTTCAAACGCGTGGATTTTTAATATTTTTCCGCACACGTGCGAAAATAAAAATTTCCACAGATACCAATACTAAGTCCAAATGGGTCCAATGACTATAGTCGGCGGTATTTGTTTTTTTTTTTAATCTCGGCAAAGAGATATATTTTTTAAGTATTTAAATTGTGTTTATAAATAGTATAAATAAACACGATAATACCATAGATAAACATGATTATTTAAAACAAATTTACTTTTATGAACAAACCAAAATTTAATTGTGTTCTAAATTCAAAAATATTTGAATTTTCTTTTTTTCTTATTTAGCTGTTTAGCGGCATCATACTTTTGCTTCTTCTTCAACGTGGCGAAAGCAAAGCGCGGAAAAAAAGCAAATTAAATCATACTTTCCTAAAAATAAAAATACTTTTCTTTTTATTTCTTCGAAAGTGTATTGAAAAACGTCGCTTGATAAGCGTGGGATTTGTTATTGCATTCGAGGCGGAATTAACACCCGAGCTGTGGGCGAGGGTGTTATGAAGCCGAGAACATTTGATATAAGTGGGGAAACTTATTCCCCACTTATATCAAATGTATTATTCTCCTCTCTTCTTCAATGTTCTTTCAAAGATTAGTGCGCTCCAACAAACTCTTCAGCTTTGCTATATTAGCGATAAAATCACTAAATTACAACACAACACAGTAAACATTTAAAACAACTGTACATAGATAACCCAAAAGTATTTTTTTTTGTTACAATTAGTTGGACAAACCTCAAAAGGCACGTATACATAGTGTGAGTTTGTGAAGTTTCTTCAACAAAATACCATAACATTGTACACGTAAATTCCACTGACCTGTACATGAGCTTCATAAGCCATAACCTCGGTCGGTTTCAACAATCTCTTAATCAACAGATCTAACGCTCGCTTAGTCTCGTTTAGCCTCTCATGGTACTTCAGCAGCTCGTCCCTAACCTCCGGGTCAGCCGGGAAGTGGTCGTTAGTGCAGTGCACGTGGGTGCAAACGGGCCACGTCTCGTTCAGCCACTCGTACTGGATGCGGGTAGCTTCGCGACGCCAGATGATGACTATGCGATGCTCCATCGCTGATATGTCGCTGCCTGTTGGGGGGATGGTTTGATTAGTTAGGTTTTTATGTGGACATGGACAAAGTTGAACAACTTTGACTGTTTGACTTTTATAGACGGTTTGAGGCGGTAGAACGGTAATCTTGGAAAACAAAAAAAAAAGATAAGTGTCCATGGAACATGTAACATAGTAGTGCGCGAAATGACTGTGCTAATATGGGCACTGTGTGGGCGCTTGGACTCTCCCATTCGCACACTCACCGGATCCGTTGGCCAGCGCGTGTATGAAGGCGGGCTGCTTGTGCGCGTACACGTAGGCGTAGTGCAGGCGCTCGGGCGGCGCGCGCGCCAGGTCGCGCAGCGCGCGGCGCGCGGCGGCTGCGCCGGCCCCGCCCGTGACCAGCACGCAGCACAGACGCCGCCGCGCCGCGCGCCACTCCACCGGGCACACGCTCTCCAGCACGCTCTGGAACGTTATTGCATCGATAGCTATCCCGAAACTCACATTTTGCCAGTTATGATTAAGTTCCATTTAACAGGGTGCAAGCTTATTGCTATCAGTGGGACACAGACACATACTAAACGACACAACCTGCAGTTGTTCGCGCTGGGCTCTATAATCACTACAAAAAGTCAAGGGAGATTTTAGAACACCAATTTAAATTCTTAAGAGGGGTGCATTACGAAATTTGGCAACGTCGCTAATATCTGTCAAATATTTCGAGATTTTGATTATTTGATCAATATTATTAATATTATAACGCCGTGAGCATACCTTTAAACACTTTTACTAGACGATCTACGAAATAAAAATGTATTTTCCAAAGATACTTGAGTATTTTTTGAAAATACATTTTTTTTACGTCAGGTGATTAACTGTTTGTTAACGTACCTGTGAAGACAATCTCGGCAGCGTCAGCATCTGGTTAGCCTCGATGAGCTGGTGCAGCGTCTGCGTGGGAATCTCTGTGGTGCTGACAGTGGCGGCGGGCTCCACGCTGTCCTCCTTGAGCAGCACCATGGTGTCGATGTGGCGCTGCACCTTGTAGCGAGCCGTCACGTTCGTGGTGTCGCGGGAACGCATGTCTACGAAACTGGGGAGACGGTTTGAGTCAGCGGTGTTACATAGGGTAGGGTATAAGCTGGGTGTCATGAAATAAGTGGGGGAAAAAGCCGTTGTGCTTAGTTCGCATTGTGCCGAGCCGGCCCGTATGTACATGATGCACATCTTACGTCTTGATATATCGTTCTCACATATACAGGCTGTAAACAGACCCTTCACATAGCCGTCAACCAAGCATTCTGTACATAATCACATTACCCAAAATACGGCCGATAACGGCGAAGGAAGGAAGGAGAGGGATGCGGGGTCGGAGTCCGGCGCCGCATCCAGCGACATGAGCGCGGGAGGCTCAGAGAGCTCCCAGCGCGGGAGGCCCGGGGCTGCTGTGGGGAACAGGGAGTTCCTACGCAAGCGATCCAGGCCGGTAGGCGACCGAGAGTCGTCGTCAGAGGGGGAGCTGGCTTCGGCTCGCAAGATCCCCACCAGCAAGCGTGGCGGGATCCGTGGCAAGGGAAGAGGCCTCTCTGTCACCGAGAGGTCGGCGCGGCTTGCCGAGGAGGGGCGCCACCCGGGGGTGGCCGGTAACGGGATGGATCGTTCGGGCTCCTCTGGTGACAAGGCGGTCGCAGACGGCGGCTCAGATGCGGAGCGTAAGGCCGAGTTTGCGAAGGAGGTGGAGGTGGCGCTGAGGGCTGTGTCCTACAAGCAGAAGCCCTCTACTAGACAGAGGGCCATACCTGCAGCGGCCGCCTCCATCATAGCGGCAGCGAAGGCCAGATATGCGGGGCCTCCACCAGACGAAGTTGCCAAACTGCGGGCGGAGGTCGCTCGCCTGACGGCTGCTACGGAGCTTCTCCAAGAGGAGAACAAGAAGCTCCGAGCAGACCTGGCCGGTCTGCGCGAGTCCGGCTCTCGCAAGGCGCCCCAAAATGGGGGCCAGCAGCGACCAAGTCAGCCCGTGCCGGTGGAGAACCAGGTTCTGAACCTGGTTCGGCAGGAGCTGGCTGCCTTCCAGGCACGGTTCTCCGTTCTGGAGGGCATTGTCCTGCGCCCCCCCCCCCTGGCGGCAAACAAGGCGGCCACATATGCGGCTGCTGCGGCCTCCGCACCGGGGCCGTCCAGCCAGCCCTCCAGCAGGGTTACGTCGGCCCCCGAAAAGCCGGCTCTGGCGAAACCGGCTCCAGTCGGGAGGGCGGCGGCCCTGAGGCAGAGCAAGGCGGTGGCCCAAAAGAAGGGCAAGGCGGCGTATGTACCGGCGCCAGCCGCGAGACAGCCGCCACCGCCGCCTCCCCCGCCCACTAAGCCTTCTGTGGCCGAGCCCGGGTGGCAGGTGGCCGGAGAAAGAGCGAGGGAGCGAAGGGCGGCAAAAAAGGCCAGGAAGCGGGAGCGGAAGCGCCGACAAAAGGAGCGGAGCGTCGCGGCTGGGCTCAGCGCCCCGAAAACCGCAGCTGTAGTGATAACGCTACAGCCGGATGCGGAAAAGAGGGGCGTCACCTACCGCGACGTGCTCGCTAAAGCGAAGGCGACGGTGGATCTCAGAGAGCTCGGGATCGCCGGGGGCCTCCGGCTTAGAGTGACCGCAACAGGGGCTCGAGTGCTAGAGATCCCCGGCGAAACCCGTGGCTCGTCCGCTGACGCTCTGGCCGAAAAGCTTAGAGCGTCCCTAAATGCGGACGAGGCCAGAGTGTCCAGGCCCGGCAAATGCGCAGACCTGCGCATCCTGGGTCTGGACGACTCGGTGACCGAGGAGGAGGTGGTGGCCGCCGTCACCAGGACCGGTGGGTGTCCTGCCGAGCAGGTCAAGGCAGGCACCTTACGTCCGGATCTGTCGGGCATGCGAACCGTAACGGTAAGCTGCCCTGTGACGGCGGCGAAAGCCATTGTGGAGGACCGAAGGCTCCTGGTGGGCTGGGTGTCAGCGCAGGTGAATCTGCTGGAGCCCAGACCTCTGAGGTGCTTCCGCTGTCATGTAGGGCACCACGTGTCGGTCCGGTGCACCTCGGAGGTGGACCGCAGTGGCCTGTGCTTCCGCTGCGGCCAGCCCGGTCACATGGCCGCGGCCTGCTCTGCCGCACCGCACTGCGCCGCATGTGCGGCAGCTGGCAAGCCAGCCGATCACCGGGCAGGGAGCAAGGCCTGCGGTACACCCGCCAAGGCCAGCAGCAAGGGAAGACCCTCCGCCACCACCGCCAAAACCCCCACCGTCGCCACCACCGCAGCCGCCGCCACTGTTGCCGCCGGTGCCGTTACTGCTGCAATTTCCGAAGCGGGGCCCTTGCAGAGGGCCCGGGAGGGGACTGAAATGGAGTGCCAGTACCGGCCCCATTGCGCCTTCTCCAGGCGAACATCAACCACTGCTGCTTTTTCTTTCCATGTCAAAAAAAAACAGCTATGTTCCCTACGCAGGGTTTGCGTATAAAATATTAAAAATCAACCACTGCGCCTGTGCTCAGGATCTGTTGCTCCAGAGCATGGCGCAGTGGTCGATTAACATCGCCGTGGTCGCTAAGCCGTACTTTGTCCCGCCCAGGGATGATTGGGTGGAGGACCATAGCGGCTCAGTGACCATAATTGCGTCGGCCGCCGCCGGTACCCCGACCCTTGAGAGTGTCAGGAAGGGTCAGGGGTGCGTAGCAGCACGGTTCGGGGAGATCGTTGTAGTGGGAGTCTACTTCTCCCCGAGCCGAACTCTCGCCGAGTTCCACAACTCCCTCACGGAGTTGAGTGTCGTCATCGGAAGCCATTCCCTCCCCGTGCTTGTACTCGGGGACTTCAATGCCAAGAACTTGGCTTGGGGTTCTCGTTACACGGACGTGCGGGGTAGGATGGTGGAGGACTGGGCTCTGGAGACAGGTCTAGTCGTCCTAAATCGGGGTTCTGTCCCCACGTGCGTGCGGATGCGGGGCGAGTCGGTGGTGGACATCTCGTTCGCTAGCCCCGCTCTGTCACCGCGTGTCGTCGACTGGCGCGTCATGGAGGGGGTGGAGACCTATTCCGACCACCGGTACATCCGGTTCGACGTCTCCACTCAGACCTCAAGCGCACCGCTCCTACAGGCCACGAGTGGTCCGCGATGGGCGCTGAAGCAGCTGGACCGGGAGCTCCTCCTGGAAGCCTCAATCGTGCAGGCCTGGGTGTCATCACCGGTCAGGCCTGCCGACATCAACAACGGGGCGGGTTAGTTCCAGGAGGCCATGTCCGAGATTTGCGACGTGGCAATGCCCCGAGTTCGGCCAGGAAGCGCCCGGCGTCAGGTGTACTGGTGGTCGCAAGAGCTGACGTCTCTGCGCAAGGCGTGCGTTGCCGCGCGGCACCTGTACGCCAGGCATCGCAGGCTCCGCATCCGCCCTCCGGATGCGGTAGCCATTGAGGCGGAGCTGTACGAGGGGTACAGAGCGGCAAAGACCGCCCTCCAAGAGGCTGTCCGGCGGGCCAATTGGCCCGCCAGGAGATGCTGGAGTCTCTGAACGGAGATCCGTGGGGGCGCCCTTACAAGATGGTGCGGGACAAACTCCGCACCCGGGCTCCCCCGCTAACGCAGAGTCTCCGGCCTGAGCTCGTGGAGGACGTGGTGAGCGTTCTGTTCCCTTCGCGAGGGGAGCATCCTCCCCCGCCTATGGCTCCGTCACCGCGTGCGGTGCCGGAAGCGGACCACACCGATGACGACGATGACGTTCCGGAGGTGACTGGGGTAGACCTGAGAGTGGCGGTACGCAGGCTGAAAGCCAGAAATACCGCCCCGGGACCCGATGGCTTGCCTGGCAAAGCCTGGGTCCTGGCCTCTGAGGCTCTCGGGCCCCGACTGGAAGGGCTCCTAAGCGCATGCTTGGAGAGAGGCCAGTTCCCGCTTCGTTGGAAGACGGGGAAGCTGGTCCTCATCCGGAAGCCAGGGCGCCCTGCGGACTCTCCGTCCGCATACCGGCCCATTGTGTTGCTCGACGAGGTGGGCAAGCTCTTTGAAAGAGTCATTGCCAACCGCCTCGCCGGGCACCTTGCAGGGATGGGGCCGGATCTTGCGGAACACCAGTTTGGTTTCCGCAAGGGGCGCTCGACGGTGGACGCCATCATGCGCGTGAGAGCCCTCACGACGGGGGACGCGGTGTCCCGGGGCGGGGTTGTCTTGGCGGTGTCTCTTGACATCGCCAACGCCTTCAACTCCATGCCCTGGAGCTGCATTGCGGAGGCACTCCGGTATCACGGGGTGCCGACCTACCTTCGTCGTGTGGTCGGGGACTACCTGACGGATAGGGCCGTCATCTACCCCAGTCGGAGCGGAGAATGGAACCGGCGAGAGATGTCGTGCGGTGTTCCACAGGGTTCGGTTCTGGGGCCGGCCTTGTGGAACATCGGTTACGACTGGGTGCTGCGCGCCGACCTCCCTACCGGCGTCAGTGTAGTTTGCTACGCTGACGACACGCTGGTACTGGCACAAGGGAGGTCGCACGAGGCGGCGGCCGAAAACATGACACGCGGGGTTGCGATAGTTGTGGAGAGGATCCGACAATTGGGTCTCGAGGTGGCATTGCACAAGTCCGAGGCCATGTGTTTTCATGGGCCTCGGAATGCGCCACCGTCGGGATCCCTACTGATGGCAGGAGGGGTTCCCATCGGCGTCGGGTCGACGTTGAAGTACCTAGGACTCGTCCTCGACAGCCGGTGGAACTTCGTGGAGCACTTCCGACGTTTGGCTCCCAAACTGGAACGGACAGGGGCTGCCTTCAAGCGACTCTTGCCCAACCTGAGGGGTCCAAACGCCTCCTGCCGGAAGCTTTACGCGGGGGTCGTGCGGTCCATGGCCCTTTACGGGGCCCCGGTGTGGGCGCGTTCTTTGAGGCGGCAAGCCGCCCACTACCTGAACGCGCCCCAAAAGGTGATAGCCATAAGGCTAATCCGGGGGTACCGCACGATCTCCGGCGAGGCGGCTAGCCTCCTTGCCGGATTGCCGCCATGGGATCTGGAGGCGATAGTCCTCGCGCGCCTGCATGAATGGCGCGCGGAAGCACTATGTCGGGGGGAAATACCGCTGCCGCGACAAATTGCCGCTCAGCGGACAGACCTCCGGCGTGATCTCATGGCGACATGGAGAGAGCGACTGTCGCAACCCCGTGCAGGGCACGCCACCATAGTGGCGATAAGTCCCCTCTTTGAGGAGTGGCTAGAGAGGCGCCACGGTGCCCTCACCTACCGCCTGACGCAGGTCCTCACCGGACACGGTTGTTGCGGGAGGTTCCTGCACCGAATCGGGCGGGAGGAAACGCCCGGGTGTTTCCATTGCGAGGATCGTCCGGAGGACACGGTGGAACACACCGTGGAGGTCTGCCCCGCTTGGGCGGAGCACCGCCGTGTCCTCATAGCGGCGATTGGCGGCGACGATCTCTCGCGTCCGGCCTTGGTTCAAGCCATGGTCCGGAGCGAGAGGGAATGGGAAGCCGTCACCTCCTTCTGCGAAGCAGTCATGCTAGTGAAGGAGGTGGCAGGACGTGAGAGGGAAAGAACCTCACGTCCCAGCCGCCGCGGGAGACGCCCTGGGCGTCGGGGGTCACGTGGTGGCTTCCGACCACCGTAGGCGCTGGCCTGTGGACGGCGAGTTATGGGCTAGCTCGCCGTCCGGCCGTCTTATGACTACAGGCCGTGTCGACGGCGACGGAGATGTCAGCAATCAAGTAGGGGTCCGCATGGACCGATGCCTGCCAGGGCTGCGGGACTGTTCGAAAGAGATACCGTGGCCCTGGAACATAAAGGGCAAAGAAGGAACATGGATGGGTTTTAGTCAGTACAAGTCTGACACTCCCCTCCGCTCCGCCCAGAGTGGGGGGGTCATTTGATGATTTCCCATCCGGAAAAAAAAAAAAAAAAAGCATTCTGTACATCAAACTAAGTAAATTTACGCAAAAATTGTTGCTGGGAATAGACTTTTTTTGGGGTGTAAAATCACGTTTTAAGGTAGGACTCGATAAAAAGCACTCAAAGCATTGTGCTGATGGATGGATTGAATAGTACGGGGGTCGTGGAGGTGTTTAAAGTAAAAATCTTCCATAAAAAACATGTATTTAAAAAAAACTTGTGAAAAATTTGGAACTTTGACCCCCAATATCTCCATAACTAGAAGGTTCCCAGGTATGGTCTAGAACAAAAAAATGATCGCAAAGACGGGGAAAACAAGTGCCTTTCGGCTATGTTAAGGGTCTATTTATACCCTTTTTGTATATATAATCTCAACATGAATGATGTAACCAAGATTTTGATTTAAGAGTGTCGCTTGCGAACGTATCCGTTTCTGCGCGTAGTCAAATAGTTTCATTCCTACCGTGTCGGATACCACGACAGGCGAACGGAGCCGATCGCGCTTCGCAGTATACTTTCAGCTACGATCGCGTGTCGCGGAAGACGCCCGCGGTCAAGCTGCTGTGCGCGGCTTGGTAATATAGACTTTAAACACTGTGTACATGATTCAATATCGTTTAAAGATTGTAAAATCCGTTCCAATCCGATGCGATGCGAGCCGTTTGGAAGTCATCTTTTAAAGGACTTACCCAAAAGCAACTCTATCTCTATAGTGGAATGCAGTGATGAGGTATCTGAGGCGGATGGTCTGGCGCTCCTCGAAGATCAGCGCCTTGACCTTGTTGTCCTCGAAGTCAGACACGAAGCCGTCCACGTTGGCGTCCGCGATCGCGCTCACTAGTTTGTACGGGAACTTCCAGCGCATGAACTCTGTGTACAATGAGATAAGGTTGAAAATTCTATAGCTTTCCTGAAGTCGTTGCCAAGCGCATGAACTCTGTGCACAATAAGATAAGGTTGAGAATTCTCTAGCTATTTCAAGTCATTATAAAAATATTATTTTAGCTGCATTTTGCAATTACAAGAGTATCCAATACAACACGAGTTCCTGTGCATGAAAAGCACCAAGTTTCAATCTGAACTGACTGATATACATTTGATGCATCTTACAGCTATAAAGGATAAACGTTCGTGAATGCTTAACATCAACTTGCAGATGATGTTAAGCATTCATTGAACGCAATGGGTGAGAAATATGTCTTCCATAAGATTTAAATACTAAATTAGGCTCTAAGATGAATTCACACAAGTTAAAATAACCATAATTTTTTGTGAAAAAAAAATAACTTACCCAAAATCTTAGGCAGCGACGCCAACCCCTCCTTATACAAATACACATGTTTATCCAACACGAAGGTCAGAACGGGTACTCCGTGGACCCCGACCCTTCGCGCCAGACTGGCCTCATGGCCCGCGTGGACGGTTGCCATGGTAACGCCAAGCGGCTGCAGAGCTTCCACTAGTCGCCGCCACGCGGCCGCTGAGCGCACGCAATCGAAACACCAGTCGGTGTAGAACAGGACTAAGGCTGGAGTGTGGATGCTTTTCTCTACTATGTTGTTTTCGAAATGGCTGGAAAGGTAGCAGTAATTAAAATGGTAGTTCCATTTGAAAATGCATTTTATTTTTATTTTTTTGTTTAACGGAGTGACCACATTTATCGAAGTGGAATTTACTTGATGAAAGCACACTTGTCGCATTTATTTCGGCGCCTTCTCGAGGCGCGTTTTCCGATACAAGACGAATGATGGACAGACGCCAGCACATCAAGGTACCACAATCTGTCAAATTTCTTTAATAGATTTTCAACTTTATCTCTCAAGCATTAGGTTCAAGGTTGATTGGGAAAATTTGACAGTTGTTTGACATAAATAGATACATAAGGACACGCCATTTTCCCATAGGGGTAGGCCGAAACTACAGAACGCCACCTGCTACGATCCTAACATAATCCTTGTGCCTCGACCATATTCATACATCTGGTCATACACGCATGCCGATTTTGAGTACTAAGCACCTGACCTTTCTGAAGTGCCTCACCAATAAGGTCAGTGTAAGTCCTTCTAGGGCGTCTCTTCCCGGCTTTGTAAATCACATAACATAACATCACGTCTGAAATTCACGAAGGGTTAGGCAGAGGTGTACCCATTAGTACACCCACATTTCGCCAGTTATGTCTAAGTCCCTTGTAATAGGGGGCGAGCCTATTGCCATAAACCGGGCACAAATCCAGACTCCGTGGCTGCTACTGAGAAATTCCTGATGGAAAAACCCATTAACACTTTGCCCGACTTGGAAATCGAATTCAGGACTCATGCTCAGTAGTCGCGCGTGCGACCACTTGACCAAAGTGGCAGTCACATCTGCCATGTAAATACCTTTTGTTAGTCGCCTGCATTCACCTAAGCATACTCTTTTAAATTTAACAATACATCTTCTTTTAATCCGCATGTATATTTCGCTTTTATTGCACTGACATAAAGTTCTTTTTGACCAGCTCAAACCGACTCCTTGTCTCTAAATGTGGACACTTCCTAAAGTTGACGTGATGAAGGTCACTTACCGCGCGGTCACAGAAAGTTTGTGGAATAAAGTTATATCTTGGTCCTGTGTTCGGAAATGTGTCCCAAAGAACTCTTCGAAAGGATCGTTACTGTAACAAAATAAAACACGCCATTTATTCAGGCTTTGTATAAGAGACATGTTTGCGCAGACATGCAAAGATGGACGCCGATCAGCTAAGTGATGATGATGAAGATATGGCTCGGCCATACGTGACTTGACCCGTGACTTGTCTTTTTTTTTATTGGGACATGATTGAAAAAAATTGTTTTTTTTTTTAAATTTTTATAAAACAAACAGTTCAAATTGTTTTAAACAATTGTTTTTTTGGTTCTTTTTAGTTTAGGGCATTATTTCAAATTAATTCGACCTATAATGCTTCATTTCTAGACTAGATCTTTCATATCATATCATAATTATCAACAATTAAAATTACATAACATCACGCCTGTAATCCTCAAATGGTTAGGCAAAGGTATACCTAATAGTGCACACACATTTACCCAGTTATGTTTAAGTCCCATATAATAGGGGGCAAGCCTATTGATTAAAAAAATAAAAATCAATCAAAATTGTTATAATCAATAGATTAAAAAAATAAAAATCAATCAAAATTGTTATAATTTTGATTGATTTGAAATTGAAATTTTGAATATTCTAATGCATGTTTCAAAAATAGGTGTTATATTCATTTATTCGCCATGTAAAGTAGTTTTGAAGCTTGTTTTTTCTTATTGTTTTATACAATGCTTATAAGTTGTTTTAATCTGGGGCTGCAGTCTCGACATAGATAGCGGCAAAAATCGGTCGTTAAGTCATAACGATGTCAAATTTCTTTAATAGATTTTCAACTTTATTTCGAAACCTTAAGGTTGAAAATCTATTAAAGAAATTTGACATCGTTATGACTTAACGACCGATTTTTGTCGCTATCTATGTCGAGACTGCAGCCCCTGTGTTTTTAAACGTGTGATAAAATACACGGTTTAAAGTCAAACTGTTTTAAACATGTGTTTAAAAACAACTTGTTTTAATCATGCCAACCCTGTTCCCAACAAACCACTGCAACTCCTGAAAGCTAACATCAACAGTGGCGAAAGCGCCGAGTCAATGAAGCCGGACGAAGTCCTAAAGAAAAATAACTGTCTTGGATCCAGAATAGAATTTCGGTATAGGAAAAAAAATAATTTCTACTTTCCTCCATATCAGCAGGAGACAGAACAAAACAAGGTCAATAGGAACAAAACGAGGTCAATAGGCACAATGGGGCGTTTAATACAACTGGGAAAAGCGCAGTTGCGTGATTTGTGTCTGACTGCTATCTATCGAGTACGCGATGCTACACACGTGCGAGACGTTAAAACATTGTTGACGGTTTTCATTAACACTAGGCTAAACCCAAACGAATGCCTAAATACGCGTGTCGGATTCCTTTAATTAGTGAAAAAAAAAGTGAAAACGCGCGCGTCATGTTGTGCCTGTTTCAGAAGAAAGTATGTTATCTATACTAATATTATAAAGAGGTAAAAATAAGGGGTAACTTCGGAACTACTGATCATCATCATCATTTCAGCCGAAAGACGGCCACTGCTGGACATAGGCTTCCTCCAAGTATCGCCATATTGACCAGTCCCGTGCGACTCGCATCCAGCGGATCCCTGCAACCTTCACCAGGTCATCGGTCCACCTAGTAGGACGCCTTCCAACGCAACGTCTTCCGGTTCGCGGTCGCCACTCCAGAACTTTTCGACCCCATCGGCCATCTAACTACTGATCAGATACGGAAAATTCTGTCATTAACGGGAAGCTACATTATCCCCGAATGACATAGGCTATATTTAAAACATTTCGGGTTAATTTCCGTACATAACAGGAGCGATGCCGTGAGCAAAAGCTAGTTACTTTATACATACTATCCTTTAGTCATTTCATGACACACATGTATGTGATGCATGTGTAAAAAGATATTTATATCTTTTGTAATTTCCGAAAATCCCGGAAGTAATGTAATTCCGACTGCATGCTTCATACTACAGATATACGACAATTTATCTGCTTCCAACTGTTTAGGACAATGTTTTCATTGAACTGGGAAAGGACAGTTCAATGAAAACAGTTGCGTGACAACAGAAAATAATAAGCACGCGAAAGCCTACGTAAGTTAACCCTACCGTGGCTTATGTCAATTAACTGTTCTAACAACATAGGCACGTGAAATCAGCATATTTAATGGAAGACCGATACTACACAAATTAAACGTGACCTGGATATTTGTGTTATGCTTCATTGCAAAAATAATAGGTTGCAGAGAAGTTGGGTAAACAAACAGTTTTTCTTACTTTTAATAGGACCATAACAAATATGTATTAAATTTATAGATATTATTTAATATTATAAGTTATTTACTAGTTATTTGTTTAAGGAATCTTAGATAATATTTAAGTATAAGCACTTGAGTGAGTTACCTGAGATACAGGTTTATTCCTAGTTCAGGTAGAATTCAATTATTGTATACCTATAGTTCTTAAGGCCATATTGTAAATATTTTTGTATTACAATTATTTCAGAAACAATTAATTAATTTATTTTATTTTATTTATCAAACACAGAATACAAGTTAACCAGAAAAGATATGCACTTCGGTAATACAGAAGCCAAGCTTCTGTGTGTAAGTGTATATTGTATCATTGTGCGTTTGTATTAGGTGTTCCCTCTGTTGGGAAACCCACTCTGGTTGCATTTCGTCATATGTCTCTCAAAATTCTGAATAGTGTTTAACCATAGAGTTGTTAATCTCTCATTTTGTGAGCATGGTAATACAAAAAAGGCATCAACTTCCATTGGTTATAACAGGTCTATATTAGATCGCGAAAACGCGCGTTCGATTTCGAAAATATATGATGTTTGCCGAAACACATTCTTTTGATAGGACTGTAACCTCTTATTCCTTATACTATTTCTGGACCCATTACGCTGTACACACGGCGGCACATGAAGCTATACATTTCCAGTTTAACTTGGCCTCGCTTTGGTTAGATTTCCTATAAAATGAGAGATCAGCATAAACTAGTTTTGTGTAGTTTGATTGGCCGTTGTGCATACAGCTCAGGTAATAACACAGATTTTACGCTCCATTCAGCAACTACCATAAACATTACTGCAGTGACTCATGCCTAAGGATTGTAAATATTGTCACTTTCAATAACATTGTTGTGACTTTCTGATTCATGGGTATATGTGTGTTGATATTTTTTGTTATTGGCTCACAAATCGGGCAATACAATATTAGTTAAGTACTAGTTAAACTTAAATTAATTACATTTTTAAATATTCCTTAAAAAACACTATAAAATAAAAAACAATATAAAATAAAAAACATTTAAAAAAAATGTTACAGAACCTACTTCTGACATGCACCTCAATAACCAAATATGCCTCAGAACACTCAACTTGCATTGTACATTTTTTTTCCCCTGCAGAACAAACCTCCGCATTTTATTTAAAATCTCAACAACTCAGACAATTTAATAAGTTCACTTTGTAGCACTCTTTATTCTATTATAAACAAATGTGAAAATTGCAAGAGTTATTACGTCAGCTGCTGCTACATTGATCTAGGCTGTGAGTGATAAAGCTTTAAATTGTAAACAGCTGTTCTGGGTTATTGTTTAAATTTCAAAGAAAAAACTCTACTTGTTTTTACATCAGTTTACAAAAGTCTGTCTCTAAAGATATAGGGATTTATTTGTTCTTGTCCACACACTTGTAGCTAGGATATTAGTTTGAACAGGATTTTTAGAAGAGATTTTAATCTGGGAGCGATTCAGAACTGTACTCCTTTATATTCACACGCAGTTGGATAAATCATTTCCCATGCTTACACGGGGTGCATGATGCATGTGGTAATAGTTTGTGCGTCTGTCACTTAACTCATAAACAGTGTAAATATTGTATGCATTCTAAGAACACTACAGTTTCATTAATGAATATAACAGAAAATTAAAAAAAAAAAAATTATTCAAACAAATGTTCACCTAAAGTCATGAAACTCACCTAAATCTTGCATATTGGCTGTAGTCATGCCTAGGTTTGTATAGGTGGTCGTCTTCGTTCGTAATGCCATACAAGTCATATGCCTGTCTCCTTTCCGTGTCTGACAACAGTTCATATGCTTGTTTGATCTCAACAAAACGGGTTTCCGCATTTGGGTCTTCATTTTTATCAGGGTGCCTGTAATGCCACATTATTTTACATATATTATGTAGTTTTCATTATATTTTTTCTACACCTCAAAATGCCAATTTCAAATGAAAGAGTATAGAGTTCAACATGCTGTAAATATTTTAATTATTATATTTATCTACATAGATTCCCGGCATTTCCTTTATACCTAGAGCAAAATTTTTTTGCCACCTCAATTTACTAATCACAAGATTAGATTGAAAGGATTTCTGGTCAGTGGGTAGTCTTAGGGGCAGATAAATACCGTATGCAGCATGCATTATTTATCTTCATTGCAAAAACACAATAAGAGTAAATAAATGATAGAATTTCAGAGTGAAATCTATTTTATTAACTACATAATAAATAGCAAGTTTGTAGTTTTAAGAGCATGGATAAACACGTACCATTCTTTAGCCAGTTGCCTGTAAGCCTTGCGAATTTCAGGCAGGCTAGCCTTTCGGTGTATCCCCAATATTTTGTAAGGGTCACCGATCTTCTGAGCTAGCACCAGCGGACACAACGCGAGCGCCAGTACCGCCCACAACCATCGCCCTTTCCAACCCTTGTATTTCCATTGCATATTACCAAACAGTTTCTTTAGCAACCCTTCCGAATAGAATCTTCGTGCTTTTCAAGATAACTCTCATAGCAAAATCCCGCACTCTGCAATGGAACACATGACTGTTGTATGTGAATTTAACACGGAAAACTCAAAAACTGTTATCAGTCATTTGTCTTAAAATAGAACGGCTGAAAATTTGTGAAATTCTAAAATCTCCTCACAAAAATTACAAAATGTCAATTGGGCCAAACCATAGTCATTTATTTTGTTTTTCTGCGCAAATAGCAAAGACAACAGCTAGAAACTCGCTGAACCAAATCAATAAATATTATTTTTTCAATGAGTTGGTAAAATATCAATTTGAATTTTTATTACCAATTTTTTTAGGACGTACGAATATGCTATTGAATGTTAAATAACAATTTATAAATAAGAACCCTACGTTTTCATGAAAGTTTTTGATCAAAATACTAAAAATGACTCCACAGATAATCATGTTAAGACTAGTGCTGCAGTGGATTCAATTATTAATTTCAATCATTTTCTCTACTGTTATGATTTAATCTGGCTATCAATTAGTCTATTTTTATTTTCTAATGTATTGATACGGCGTTGCTGTTTTCTATACCCGTTGGAGCCACATGAGCGCCAAAATCAAACCGATTACGTTCAAGATGTCATTCCAAATTATTTTTTAGGCCGATAACCATATGTGAAAATTATTAGTTGTTCCAAAGAACGACAATGATTACAAAATTATGCACAATACCGGCTTTTTGTTGGTTAACTGTTTAAATAAATTAATAAATTGTATTGTAAATCGATCGTTTGCTAATGTTGGAATCACTACGTTCGGTGATTCGGCGAACATTGCCCACGTCAGGTTCGCCTTATCTCCCGGCTGTCAAATGTCACGTCTGTCAGTTTTGCACCGATTCAGTTTCAGTTCAGTATTTTCTTTCCCGTGCTTAGCAGTGTTGTGAATTAGATCTTGAATAACTACCGTGCTACACAAGCCGCAGAGTCGTACTTTTATATAACTTGCAGTTTTATCGGTAAGTTAGCAACTAAATAATATTTGCCCAATTTTTAGGTTATTATGATCATCTGATGTTGAAAGTTCAATGTAAATAAATGGTAAAGTGATGTTTGCATTGTGTAATCCGAATTATTATTTGCGCTAAACTTAATTTTTAACACAAAACCAGTTAGGTCATGTTTTTTAAACGCTAATACGTTTTCATTTTGGTTATAGAAGAAAACTTAAAACTCAACTCAGTGTGAAGAAGGCTGGCTAAGTTTAATTTATTTAAAAAAAAAAATACAAAGGTGTTGAAAATAACTTTTATAACTCAAGTGACCACTGTGTCGATAATGTTTCCTAGAAAGTAATAATATGAATATTCCAATAAGCTATACATTAAATCAAATGAATAATTTAAAAGGCTTATCCATTACCAGGGTTTATTAATAAATGTATCATCTGTTTAAGCTTAATATAGTATATAACAATAATACTTACATTTGAGAGACAGCAAAGGCTTAAAGGAAAAGCTATAAATAATAATATTTTTCCCATATTCTGTATGTAAATTATCTTTGGTTAAAACCGGGACAATGTGGCACATTGCATATTTTAAAACAATTGATTTTTACAGAGGCCATAATATAGTTATTTATTTTATGCCCTCCAGGTAATTCTATTACTGACCTAAATAATAACTGAACTGCGCCTCATAAAATTATAAGCAAGTGTTTATTTAGCTGTAACACAATAATTCTCTATGTTTCTGAGAACTGCTTCAAGTACTTCTTAGTACTTTATTCTTTAAGTAAGTTTAATATTAACTGTTTAAAATTGCTGTAATTTTAGATAAGTTAGTGTAATGTGGTATAACTTGAGTACACTCAGATTAGATAATTAGGCTTCCTTATCAAACAAGTCTACATGATTGTTACATATAATCTCTGCCTGGCATTGGACTCTGTTTAATTTATATGCAGTTATAATGCCATGGAGTATTACTAACTAGTTTCTGTCGGTGGCTTTGCCTGTTAGTTGTTAATTATCCCAAGGGAATGTAGTACTGGGATAAAAAGTATTCTATATCCTAATCTGGGTAGCCTGTGTGTCAAATTTCATTAAAATCTGTTCAGCCATAAAGGCCAGATAAGGTGACAGAAAAATACAATAGATAATATTATTATAGTATGGATTTCTGGATATGGATTATGAATTCTGATTGTTAGCCACGGATGTCCCTCAGATATCTTATTCTAATCAGGTCATTCTGAGGTTGTTAATTCTTTATTGTAATCATCATCAGCCTAGCCTTTCGGCTTCCAGTCTAACCAGATGCAGCTGAATACCAATATTTTACATTGAGTGACTGCCGATCTGGCCCTCACAACCCAGTTAGTACTAGGTAATACGATACCCCTTGGTAACACTGGTTGTCAGACATTGGGCCACTGACTACCGTTAACAATTGTCGAAGATGCTACAAATGACAGCCAGGACCAACAGCTTAACATGCTTTCTTAGGCATGGAGGAATGGATGGTCACCCGTCCACAGACCAACCTGGTCAAGCACGGCTTAACCTAAAGATCAATCCGAGCGGCTGCTATTATTTAGCCATGAGCTCTTGAGGAGCTCATGGCTAAATGTCATTATTGTAATATGATTTAAAAAACCTTGTCACTAGGAACTTACTAGAATTGAACCTTGAACAATAGTTAAGTAGCTGTTTTACTTTTACTCAGTAACATTAACCTAGTTAGAGGTCACTAGTCTTGAAACAAAACAATTTATTTAATAATATGGCTTTCTTTATACATAGTTAACAAGCTGCCTCGTCTAATGGTTGCAAGCATGACTGCTTAGCAAGAGGTTCTGTGTTTGTTTTCTAGGTTGGGCAGTGTTATTAGGTTTTTCCATCATAAACTTTTTTCAGTAGCAGCCAGGGAGTCTGCATTTGTGCTCGGTTGATGGCAATAGGTTTGCTTAACATAAGTTGCAAAATGTAGGTGTAATACTAGGGATCCCTCTGCGTTACCCTTTGCAGATTACAGACATGATGTTACGTAGTTAACAAACGGTAGCTTCTCCATGTATGTGGAATTGTGGACTCCATTGTTCACATTTAGACTCTCATTGTTTGTTTGTTTGTGGTCGGTGGTCATTGCCGGCTACTGTTAATTTCTTCCACAGACCACAGGAACAAGTTAATTTTGCTGTCTGTCTTTCCATGCTTGGCACTAAAGCTACCTTTATACCCTTCACCCCTCCATACATCAAAATTCGTTCTACAGTTTCGTAATTTCAATGTAAGTAACTCTATAATGGTCTACATAAAACAAACACTTTCACTCTGCCTATATTCCATGAATGACTAAGTAGAGAATGTAGTGTTGTACCTGCCTACACCCACATTCCTATGGCGACATTGATGCCCATTTAATAGTTGGCGAGCTTATTGCTAATTACCGGGCACGTTTCCAAATTCTGACCGTGAATTGAGAATTCCTTAAAAAAAAAATGTTCTGTGACTTACGCCATTCTTACGCTCCTTACTAATAAACTTAGAAAACATCCAAGCTAAGTTTTCTCAATAGCTTCTCTAAATTAAAACATAATTTATTCAGCATTTTCCAGTAGGTATCCTGCACATATGACAAAGTCACATTGTGGCCAAATTCATTAAATAAATAATGAGTAATAATATTTCTTTTGTTTATTACTACTATCAACAAAACAAATGGAAGTAATTTAGAGCTAGCTAAGTACCTATAGAAGTTGATGTGCTACATGGATTACTTTGGTTTAAAAAATATATAATTTACGAATTATATTCTATTTTAGAAGGTTTCTGGCAGTATAGCTAGAGAATTGTGCGATATATCTTAGTTTTGAAACCAGTGTCCACTCAATCATCAACATCATCTTATCTTCCTGCCCTTGTCCCATTCCATTTGGGGTCGGCGCAGCACGTTTTCTTCTTCCATTCTCCACTGTCAGACGTCACGGCATCATTTACTCCTTTCTCTTTCATATCATTCCTCACACAATCCATCCATATTTTCTTTGGCCTTCCTCTCCCTCTCCATCCACCAACATTCATGCCCATGACTCTTTTAGTCACATGCATTACTACTGACCCACACTTTAATTTAAATGTAGTTACAATATCACCGACTGTGTGATGCTCAAACTAGGATGTCTGTCGCACGAAGTCGTATGCACGTGTGGAGTAGTGGGTATGCCCAAGTGTTGCTTAATTAGTGTCCTCGTATACTATACGCTACTATCGATACTAATGCCTTGATTACGTCTGCTGGGTACAGTGGCTAATCTGTGACGACTTGACAAGACAGAGAACCCGGCCTGAGAGGCTAGGAGGGGCACTTAGTCGAGTGCACTGTTTCTGCTCTGCCTTGCCACCGAACTCGATACGGGTATGTAAGCAAGGTCATTCGTCGTCAGCACAATATTTAATCCATGCTATAGGTTTTTAGACAGTTTTAACGGCACCTAATTATGCGGAATTATTTGTTGAGAACAAGATGCTGGCAACCTTGAAAACGTTCACAAGTCCATGCGCGACCTTTGTCCACTAAATAACCTTTGATTTGTTAAAAATAACGCTATTAATATTTTTGCGTTATCATTCTCGTCGCTAAATAAAAAAAAAATAGCATCAGCGGCCAGCCAGATTCATCATCATCTTCCTGTCCTTGTCCCATGTTATTTGTGGTCGGCGCAACAAGCTTTTTTCTTCCATTCTCCCCGTCAATCGTCACGCTATCATTTACCCCTTTTTCCTTCATATCCTTCCTCACACAACCCATCCATCTTTTCCTTGGTCAGCCAGATTACTGACGAATAATGACTGGTAACACGGCTCGTTACGACTCTTGCCTAAATTCCGTACTTCCGGAGGTATCGAGATTAGAGCATAGAGGTAGCAGGAGGAACCATGCGGTTTTCGAAGCTAGGAGACCGACAATAATTTCCCGCTCAAACATCATTTTTTTCCGCTCTTATTCAAAATCAAAGATGCATTGTAGAAACGAGATTCTCGTATCTAACTCTGTCTGAAATGTTTAGGCCGCGTTTGAATTGTCTCCACTTAACGGACTCCGTAATGAGACAATTGGCTATGATAGTGCTGACGTCACGGTTACCGGTGGGTGTGCGCATGACGCTCGACCAATTGAGAAGCAATTTGTTACAATATAGTAACTAGTGAGCGACTGAGCACTGATTGTTTGTTATTGAGAACTTGTGGGCTGGAAGACAGTAGGGTCATGGACGTAGTTGGGGCCGGTTGAGGCTATTTTCAGTTGGACCGTTTGGTGCAGTAACTGACTTTAATCGATTTGTATTAAGATTTATGATACACTAGCTGTCATTACATTTGTCTACATATTTACATTCTAGAGGATCTTCTTTTTGTACCCGGATGGAAATTATACCATTTTAATCCAAATCATGGTATACTTACATATTTGAGTGATTTTATACCGATACATTCAGCATCAGAACAGTAAAAAAATTTAACAGATCGGGGCTTAGCTGATTCTATTAATTACTTGTATCTATTTACTCGAGGAAAACCTGTTTGAAGTCAGTTTTAATACATAATTATGAAGGTATGCCATAAGTTAATGCATTCGTTCGCGCCCTGGCATTGCTGAATGCTTTACTGACATCGACACCGGAGTGTGATGTATTTGCCTCAAGATGGGTAGACGTACGTCGTAGATCTAGAATTCTAGATGTTTGAGTTTCTGTGAGGCGATGGACGAAATATGACTTATTCTTGTGCTTGTTCTGTGAGAGGATGGGTGAACGATGACCTTTTCTTATATTTTTTTATCATTCGTTATTGAAAATATTTATGTTTCTTTTAACTGTACAATAGCTTGGATTTACTTCTGGTATGTTATACATGTTTTCTCGAATAAATAAATAATTCTAAATAGTTTAAATAATTATGCTCTTTACGCTAATTTTCTCTGTAACCGTAACGTTTTTTTTAAAGCCACTATAACACGAATCAACCTCTTTTAAATCAGCTCTAACCACAGATACAAATAGTCTACTCTAATACCTACTGGCTGTCTAATCTATTATCTAATCTATCTGACGCGATAACATCTAAATAAAATAATATATGCAATACCATGAATAAATGTGTAATAGTAAAGGATCATAAATATCTAGTAATCATGATTGAGTACAAGCTGACGAAATATGAAGATGACGTGACGTCAGCTTTTATTGTAATGAGCGCAATGACTTGGCATACGGTCCGCCAAAATGAACACGTATGTTTTAAAACGGGAAAATAAAATACGTGGTTCTTTTAAAACAAGGTGAATAATTAAAAGATGGTCGAAAAAAAACTGAAATGAAATTAATGGTCCTAATATCTCACATCTGCCTAGCCATGTTGGGTCGGCTTCCAGTTTAACCGGATGCAGCTGAATACCAGTATTCTACACGGAGCTACTGCCTATCTGACCTCCTCAACCTAGTTAGTTCTGGGTAAAACGATACCCCTTGGTAAGACTGGTTGTCAGACTTTTTGGGCCACTGACTACCTAACGACTGTCAAAGATCTACAATGACAGCCGGGACCAACGGCTAAAAGTGCTTTCCGAGGCATGGAGGAAACTCGGTATAATAATTGGGCTCACATCCACGGACCAGCTTAAACAAGCTCGGCGTAACCTAAAGATCAACCCGAGCGGCTGTTATTATTTAGCCACGAGCTCCTGATACACCTTGATATTGGAAATAGCGCAGAATCGTGACCGTTGAAAGGAATGAAGGCTTTTGTTCAGTTGTGGGGCAGTCCAGGCTAGCAATAATAACACATAATAGTTCCATTGCATTGACAGCAAACGCGACTGCTGAGCATGAGATCCTGAGTTCAATTCCCAGGTCGGGCAAAGTGTAGGCAATTAGGTTTTTCCATCAGGAATTTCTTAGTGGCAGCCATAGAGCCTGGATTGTGCCCGGTTAATGGTAATAGGCTCGCCCGCTATAACATGGGACTTAAAACATAACTGACGAAATGTGGCTGTACTATAGATGCACCTCTGCCTAACCCTTCGAGGTTTACATTCGTGATCTTATATGGTGATCTGCTGTTCGTTTGGGACGAGAGTTGTAAGCTTAATTCCTAGTTCAGTCAGGCCATTCACCTACGGATGCAATCATTAGGCCTGAGGGTCGATATAGTTGCTTTCGGATGAGCGAAATATAGGCCGTCAGAAGCGGACCATGCAAGTGGTCTATTCTCTGCCCTATTTCTTAATGTGGCATGTTAGAATCTAGGATTACTGTCTTGAATTGAATTACTTTCTGTCAGGGTAGGTACTGTAACGTACCCGATGATCCTCAGGCACGTTACCTTTTTTTGTTTTTTAAAGAAAAGTCTCTCAGAAACTTTATGATAAAGAACGGACCTCACTTTTTCTTTTCTCCGACAGAACTGGCACAACGTAAAAAAGAACTGTTCTTTTTTCGAAAGATTATTTTAATTTATCCTATCAAATTACCAGCCTAAAAAGGTTGATTGGAAGGTAGACAACCTTACAGTACTACAATTATTGTAATAGTTCTCCTGTGAGCTTTCAGCAGCTTGTACAATATTTCCAGCAGTGAGGACTGTACAAGTAATTGAAGTATATACGATACACACAGAGTACCCTCTACGTTTGTTTGCCAATAACGTAGTATTACTTTCGACCTTGCACGAATGCTCCTAGAATGGTATAGTATGTCAAGTGATACAGTTATTGTAATGAAGGTAGTGTCATGTTTCAATTATTGTACAATCAAAGTTACGCGGATATTAAATTGTACCATGCTCCACCGTCTACACGATTCACTTGGTCTTTGGGATCAATAAAATACAATTGAACTATAACGCAGTGACAACCAGCTTTGAATGTATTTTAGACACAAATAGGCGGATTTGAAGAAAATCGACTGCATAAGCTGAAATAGCCAGGCAATGTATTAACAATTTGTATTACTTATTTGAATAAAAGATTGAAAGAAATCACTGTTTAATTGATAATCTGATTTCATGCAATTAAATTCACCTGACACTGCTATACAATAATGTCTTATCTACGTCATCGGCTAGTAAAAAACGCAACTAAGGATTCGGCAAAACATGCACACTAACCTTATTTCGGCTGTTAACACATTCACCCATACATTTCCATTATCTTTAACTAGCTTATGCCAGCGGCTTCGCCTACGTGGAGTTTGGGAATTGTCTCACGGGAACGTACTACCGGGATAAAAAGTATCATACGTGTTAATTCAGGGTATTAAATACCTGTGTGCTCAATTTCATCCAAATCCGTTCTGCAGTTACATTACAGCAGTTTACAAGAAAGACTAACAAATATCTATACATACATACATCTATGCATCCTCACAAACTTTCGCATTTATACCAGTAGTAGTAAGATTGACACTATTCGTTCTTGTTCTCCAGAACTCATCATGTTGGACGTACTAGCCGACGTTCTGCAGCCCTACAAGGACATCGTGGGCACCACGGCCGCGGTTGTGACCGTGGGGCAGATGTTCTCCGGCTCCTTCATCTGCTGGGACATCTACAAGCAGGGCGGCACCAGGGGCATTGGCATCATGCCCTTCCTTGGTGGTATTATTATGTGAGTATTGCTTTATTTAGCTAACTTGGCCAAGTGTACGAACTAACTTTGTTCCTGTCTAAGATTTAAATCCAAGAAAAACAGAACTTCTTTTTTTACAACCATCTATTTCCAAACTTTTTGATGCAGTAACATAGGACGATATCTTTCGTCATTCTTGCTAGAACAAAAGTAAGGCTCTGAGCAGGCAATGGACTATATTCTGCCTGACAGAAATTACCGCTGTTTGAGGCCTATCTAGATTAAACCCGGCTTTTTTCCAGGTTTTACTATGGGATCGAAACCGGGTTCCGCATGCCCTAGTCTTATCCCTTTGTTGTCGTGTGTTTTTTCATGCATTGGTTGTTACAAATAGTCCATCATCTGCATGCAATATCTGAGTCGCAGACTCTCCTCTGAAGTGTATTACTAAAATAATGATGTAATTTTTCTGTCTAGGACGGTGATCATGTAAATTGAATAAATAAATCATCAACGTTGCCAATTGAAACATGACTTTCTTCAAAACATAGCCTTGAGATTTAATTCTTACATTGCAGGAGCGTCCTCAACTTGAAATTCGGCTACATTCTCCGTGATGACAAGATGATCCAGGTCAACCTGATCGGTTTAGCCCTCAACATCGTCTACAGCATGATCTACTTCCAGTATACTCACGAGAAGATGAAGGTCTGGGCCCAGATAGGTCTCTCTGGAGCCTTCTCTGCTGCACTTATTGGTTATGCTCAGATGGAAGACCCCAAGCTGGTTGAGAACAGATTCGGAACTCTAATCACTGCTTTCATGTTCTATTTGATCGCCTCGCCGCTCTTTGGATTGGTAAGTTTATTTATGTGTTCTACAGTCTTTCTTTTGTTAGCTATGGTTCTCATGTATTATTTTTTTTAAAGACCGTTTCTTCCCGTAGTTATACTATAATACGAAACTCAAATCTCAAATCGTTTATTTCTATATCTATAATGTACACTTACAGATGGTAAATGAAAAAAATAATAACAATTATGGACTCTGTCGGGCACATTTTTTAAATAAGTAGAGAGTGGAAGACCGCTGAATTTCAAATTTCAACTAAACTAAAAAACTAAAATAAAATAACTACCGTAGCTTCATGCTAAGGTAGGTACCTGTGGTAACTGGTAGGTACAGTCAGCTTGGCATTTCGAAATAAATTGAGAATAATGCTTGCAATAAGACTTAACCTAGTAAGTAATACAAATGCATTACGCACCGTGTACAGACAGGCACGTGACTGACGAAGCCTTAAGATGCAGATACAACAACACTTGATACGACCGCTACATACCTATGTTAACCTTGAATGCAGATTTATTAGCATTTCGAAATACACCATGACTGGTAACAATGGGTATAATAACTGATATCTATATCTTTACATAGCTATTATAAATTAAAGGCAACGTGTCTGTTTGTGTGAACACCTTGTTCTTCAAAACTACGAAAGTGATGCGACGGATTTTGATGCGACTTATACCATTATTTAGAGGTTATATCCCGGAAGGTTTATGTGAATACATCAGTACAGCCATACATTCATAAAGTCAAACCTTTTTCCCGTGGAGGTAGGCAGGCACCAGAACGCCACCAGCTACGATCCTTACATCCTACTTTTGCCTCATCCAAGTTCATACATTTGGTCATATCCGCATACCGGTTGCGAGGACTACGCATCTGACCTTTTTGAAGAACCTCACCAATAAGGACTTATGTGAATGATAAATAAAATAGAAATTAACCTACATTATAATCACACACACATTCACATCACACACACACACATTCACATCACACACACACACAACACACACTTTGTTTTTCTAATTTTTTTCTCAGTTTCGTTAAGCCCTGTGAACCAGGGGCGGATTGCTAGTTATTATTGTAATCAGCTTCTGATTGTGAACAATGAGTAACCGTTGTTTTGATTTGCAGCGATTGTTAAAACTACTCAAGTACCTATACATATAATTTAGGTACCTATATTAAATATAGAGTCAAATACCTACAAAGATATTACGCAACGATCACATACAAATTCTTGTAGATATAATATTACTGTGTTTAAGTGTTATCTTATAAAGTAATTACATACTCTTATGAACTCGAGCGCAATATCACGCTCATAATTATGTCGTATGATACTGTAAAGTGATGATGCATAATTTATTTTCTTATGGTCCAAGAACTCCCAGATGCTTTTTTTCTGTCTGTTTTTTTTTTACTACTGAAATACATATAGGCACCTGAGTTCTGCCTCTGAGCATTCACTCAGATCCAGCCTGTCCCTTTACTGCCCTCCCCAGCGAACGCCCTATGCCGAGGCTCATACCCCCTACAGGGAGTGCCCCTAGCGCGCTGTCGCTTGGTTTTATAAGGTTTTTGCCCCTAGCTGGAGGTCCTACACTCAAGGCACTCATAGGATAGTCCAGTGAAGCAGAAGCCAGCCTGAAAGGTTGGCCTGCGAGATGCAATTAAAAAAAAAATCCTCTGATCTCGATTCTCAAAGAGATTCTCTCTGGCAGTGGCTGATATTAATGACAGTGTAGGCATAGTATTTTGTATATTAACTAAATAGATCGTATGACGTCATAGTAGGTAGTCAGAATATGGCACGCTTGGTTTTCCTACGGATAGTAATTCTTTCGTTATCAAGGTATATCTTATCTATATCTGTGGTTTACGGACAATCCCGCGCGGTATTATTGTCCATGAAATCTCGATATGATGGACTATTGTTATCTAAACCTATTGTAGTGGAGTTCATTCTGGTCATTCGATAGAGGTTGTTAATGGCTCAAAACATTATACAAATATGTTAGCTAAAGACCTCGGTATCGGCACGTGTGACCTCAAAATTAAATGGGGTCTCATTTGCGGTGAAATCTAATAGATATGCTAAGAATACAAAAACAAACCATTATTCTTGTTACTAAGAGAACTTATAGAAGTGTTTTCGTTAAAATTGAGAGGACTAAAACCATCCTAAGTTTGCGTTTATACTGGCGGAACACTCACATGAAACATGTTTAAGTCTGTTTCTCGCTCTTTCTCTTTAAATATGTATATTTTTTATTATGAATCTTTCGCCATAGAAAACACACATTAAAAGAATTCCGCTGGGGCAGTAAAAAAAAATAACACAGCACATGGCATCATGGCTTAGAAGTGTATTTTCAGGACCTGTATGTGAAGATCAATCCCAAATTTTTATTATATTATATGTCAGCAAAAATTATACATATTCTTTTTTAAGCCGCAGGCCGGGGTCGCCCTTCGGTATTTTCGGCCTTAGCGTGTCTATCTATACAATCTAAATCTTGATGTCGAAAGTGACATTAATGAAACTCTTTTATTATGTGTTACAGAAAGAAATAATCAAGAACAAGAGCACGGAGGGCTTGCCGTTCCCCATCATCTTCTCGGGAACCATCGTAACCTTCGCATGGCTGCTGTACGGCATCATCCTCAGGAACAAGTTCCTTGTTGTGAGTATTTAATTTATGGGAGGAATTATCATTTGCAGTAGCACTAAAACGCCCTGTTGCAGAGAATTGACATTCCAATAGTGCATTCACATTCTGATGTGAAAAAAAGGATAGGTAATTTGTCTGTATGTAGGGGGTAATCGCCGGAACTAATGATCCAATTCTAATAATTCGTCCACTAGCAGAAAGCTACATTTTTCGTGGTACTATACATTATACACCGACGCGGTTAAAACGTATCCAGTACATCATTCTAAACCCTTCCCCTACACAGAAATTTTTCATCGAAAATTTAAAATAAAACCGATAGCTCCATACGCTCCGTGTGGATGTATGCACGCTTTTAGGAAATAGCTGTTTTTTTTTTAAATAACCGATGAAAAATTTCTATGTGGCCGGCTCAGAATGATTAAATTAAAGGTTGACTGGTAAAAAATGCCTGTGGCATTAAGTCCGCCTCTGTACTTTTGTGCTTGAAGTGTTAAATAAATGATGTACTGGATAACCGGTAACCGTTTCCGCGTCGGTGATTGAGAGGGATTCCACCCTGTATTTATATCATGCATATTAGCCAAAAGCTATCACAATTTTTGCGGACGTAGTCGCGGTCGTTGTGCTAGTTAATTATTTTAATAGGATCTCATGTCATATTTGTTTTAGTAAGCTAAACATTTCTTATCTGAGTACCTCTGAGTAGAAATGGTGAAACAAATTCAGGGTATCACTTAGCGTTACTGCAAACTGATTTCAGCATCGTCGAGGTTCTGCATAGAATCTTGTGTTGCATGACTTGCCTTGTTAGTTAGCATGTATTGGTCAAATCTTGCAACTGAAATTCAAACCAATTCCTCCCAACCGGTTGAGCTGAAATTTTGCACACACCTTTGGTTCTGGTGACAATACATTTTTTATGAATGACATGACTTGATCTTGCAGCCGGGATCATCTTACACGATAGCACCTCAACTGTTAATAGCAAGGACACGAAACTTTGTACCTATATTTATTTCATTTATTCAATAACAATTTACATTGTGTCTGAATGTGTTACATAAAAAATAGAATGAGAAACCATAAATTAAAAAAAAACTCGATTAATAAGAAAAATACACCATCACTATCACAAATTAAATTAATAAAAATCACAAAAACAATGTCAACATAATCACATTACACTAATATTATAAAGGCGAAAGTTTGTATGTTTGTTACTCCTACACACTCAAACGGCTTAACGGATTTGGATGAAATTTGGTATCAAGATAGCTTATATTCTGGATTAATACATAGGCTACTTTAGATCCCGGAAATAGTAGGTAGGTAGTAAGTAGATGTAGAGTAGTAAAAACACAAAGAGTAGGTAGAAAAAGCAGCATTGCAACATCTAGTAAGAAATATAACCATTAACAAATACGCGCACCTAGGCCGCACATCAGTAGTAACAAACCCAGTATAAGCTGGCTTCTCATTCTATTGAAACTTCGTTCTCAATTTCATACCCAAGGTCGAAAGGTCCTACTTTCCACTGTACAAAAATTTCAATTGCGCCTCGTGTACTGTAAAGTTGTAGATAATTTTGTAATTCATAAGATTAAAATGTCGCATAAAATGTTAATGACGTGTATTTGTATGATACATATTTCCAATTATTGAGTAACATTGTACCTTATAACATAAATCTTATTGAGATTGAACACTTATCATATCAGATTGATTGGATAACACTATCAGTATCTTACGCCAAAGCGCGATACATGAGCCTATTAGCTTATCTAAACTATCATACTCGTGTGCAATAATGATAATAAAGTAGGAAATACAGTCCCGTGCTATCTCTTCAGATGTAAAGCCTATACGTCGCTTGAGGTACCCGAAGTTAAACTTATACGGTCACTTATGGGATATCTTCCGTGATTGTTCATTATTTTGAGCTCCCGATATTTCGACACTGTTGCAAGCGCCATGATTGCGGGTTGACTGGATCAGCCGGTACAAACAAACAGACAGACATGAAGTCTGTCTGTTTGTTTGTTCCGGCTTATCTCCGAAACGGCTGGACTGATTTTGACGGGAATTTTATTGGCAGATAGCTGATGTTATAAGAAGTAACTAAGGCTTCTTTTATTTTAGAAAAAGGATTAGGGTTCCATGCAAAACAATCCAATGAAATTGTAAACAAAATACGATTCGAATAGGGAAATAATATTTTTATAATAATTTCACGCTAATACTTTTATGAATTTAATAATATTTTCTTTTACAGATACAAAACATCGTCGCTGTGGCTCTTTGCAGCTCGCAACTGGCGCTATTTGTGATCTACCCTTCGAAACCGAAGAGCAAGGAGAGGAAGCCCAAAGCCAAGAAGATCGACTAAATCAAATAGTTAGGACGAACCACATTGTTGCCTCGCTAGTTACTAGGTATAGTCTGTTTTTTAAAGTAATTGAGTTATTGAAGATTAGAACTTGTCAAAGTGTATTTAGTGTTTAAGGTGGAAGTGCCAACCTAGCCCGCGAAATACAAATTTTTACGTTTTTTGCAATTTGCAGGTCAGTGTCAGGTATTTTATGAAAAAGCCACTAATAGGAATAAATTAACTTAGAGGGTTTTATTGATGATTTTAATTATTTATTTTTCTATGTAAAGACATACTTGTCACTGTCGCGAATCAATTTTTATCAACATACAACCTGATACTGACTTGCAAATTGCAAAAAAAAAACGTAAGAAAATTTGAATTTCACGGGCCACCCTGGCGCTTACCTTAGGCATCGTTCACACCAAACATATAGTCAGCCGCCGACTGTAAGAATGTATGAAAAAAACAGAGACCAGTCAATCGGCGGCTGATTTGTTTTTTTTTTTTTTGTGAACGATGCCTTAAGTTGTTTAATTCGAGTGCGCTGCATTAAAGGACTCAGCGAGTTTGACTTTTTCTAACAAATACTTTAATCAGAAACTGGGTAATATTCTGGGTTTTCTTAGTTGTGCTGTTATATGGCCATTTTTTTATAAAAGCACATCAATATTTTACGTAAAATGCACTAAAAAAGTGTATTCGACAGCATTTAGTACACATAGTGTACGTAGCACCTTTTAAAAGACGTTGAATATATTTTTATATTATTATAAAAAAGACAACTACGAAAAATCTGACTTTAAAGTTAGAGTTAGTTAAGCATAGGGAAATTGTATGGGGTATGAACTTATTGTACCTGGGCTCCGTAACACTTTCAGGCATTATCTTATGTATTTGTAATGTTTTGAAAAACCACAATGTAATCACCTCCTTATTTTTGGTTTACCGAAAAATCGCGATTTTGTGATTAACGTGCCCTTGTATATTGTTTTTAATTGTTGAAGAACTATTTAAGTATGGTAGATTTTTTATATTGTTACTAATAAGAATTATAAATAAAATATTGAAGTTACTGTTAAATCAAATATAAATAATTATATTATTTACCTTGAATTTTTACTTTCAGTAGTGGGCTTCCATTTCACGTAGACATCGTTTTTTTTTTAATTGAAATTATTGTAATTTGTTAAAGATTGTTTGATTATTTAATTGGTTTTAATAATATCATGTTTTTTATCTTTTATCATGTACCTAATGATAACATTCCAAGAAGCTGAACACTTCCGTATAAACGTTGACTTGACTTGTTTACTCACTTTTTAAACCTTAATAATCAGACAATTAATACACAATTATAATATCCTGTTGCAAATACCGTTCTAACTGGAAAAAGAACCCAACATAACATAACATCACGCCTGTAATCCCCAAAAGGTTAGGGAGAGGTGTACCTAATAGTGGATTAGTCGATTAATGTCAGATTCTGGAATCGACTAATCATACTATCAGTGATTAGTCGATTCTAGAATCACCCACATTTCGCCAACATAGTTGGAAAATTAACAAAATACAGCATTGTTTACCCTATTTTTAAATGCTCAACCTCAAGTATTACTTTTCTGATTCACGTAATAATATAGTTTTAATAGTTTAATCATTATCATGCTGCCCTAATCCCTATTTATTTGGGGTCGGCGCAGCATGTCTTCTTTTAATAGCTCAATGTAAAAATTAAAGAAGAGAAATAACTAACCTATAAGATACCCTTTCGGTTTCTGAAAGCTCTGAATTCCGTCAGATGGTGCGGTTTATCGTTGCGATCACATTCGGAATAATTGTACCTTTAGTGACTTTTGGTTGATCATCTTATAGAAACAGTAGTATTCTACCTCTCCTCTATTGCTGTATTTGTGCATTATACTTAACTTGCTTTGTAATGTTAAAATAAACTGTTTTTGTATTTTAAACTAATCCCAATATTTTGATATCAAACCTGTGAGATTGTGAATGAAAATAAAATACACTATTATAAGAACATCAAACTTTTTTTATTTTGTTGATATTGTTACTAGCTGGGTATGGGATAAATTAGATACTACCGATTAAACAACAAATAACTCGAGAAAGTTCCACAACTTTGTCGAATCTTCTAGACAGTTCTATACTGGAACATTCTAGACTCTAATCTTCTAGACAGGTCCTTACAGGAACATTCAAAACTCGCACGTAATCTAGAATATTCTCGTAAAGCATTGGTTGCTTTACGCGTACAATATCTTAGAGCGCACTCAAATGAGGAAGAAGCTCTGCAATACAGACGCGTGCCACACTCGTGGTGCAGTAGGCACGCGTCTGTAACGCTTCAGTAATTTTTAGTGGTGTTCGTTTCAAGACTCAGTTACGCGATGGATTCTGAACAAGAAAAAGCATAACTCTTATTAATTGTTATTATACTGAGAGAAGAAAAGACTTCATCTATCCTTCAGAAGTAATCCGGCTATACATAAATGGATGGTACCCGTGCGGTGCGAAGCAGAGGCGGGGTGCTAGTGAGTAACTTAGGGAAGACCGGAACTGGTGGACAGGCTACTTGCACCGCCCTGGCTTTTATACTGTTAGGTTGGCTGTTATACGAGAACATTCTAAACGTAAAAAATAAAAAAAATCTGAAATTCATTTGTGGTCGGCGCAGCATGTCTTCTTCTTCTCTATTTCTCGTCATCTCACCAGACACCTCCTTTGTTTGCCATTTTATCATAAATTTGGATTTTTATTATCATAATTCTTGTGAGTGGAAATAAAATAAAATACCTACCTATGTAGATGGTATTTAATTCTAGTAAAAGATTATTGTGATAGTTTATTTAAGATTATAGAAATAATAATATATGAGAATCTTAATAATATTAAATAACACCCATGTACCAAATTACCAACTACCATATAATGTGAATAAAAATGTAATTTTATTTTAAAAACTTTTACAACGTGGATCTTCAGGTTGATGAGTCTTTCAGAATCCTGTTTTTTTAGTTTTTGTAGTTTTAACTCTATTTTTTAACCCATTATTGTGATACCCCAATCAGATTGTGAAACAAATTAATACATACAATCATAAAATGAAACGTTTTTAATGAAAAGTTTTTTTTTTTATTTCTAAGTGTGAAATCCGGATCAGTGCAAGTTTCGATCAATCACAGAAGGGAGGAGAGACACTATGCGGATTTTCAACCAATATGATTGGTCGATGTCATAAGTCTCCTCTCCGCTCTGCTCGTCTTCGCTTTGGTGGAGTCCAGGCCTAAGCTTAGACTCCTAGTTTAGACCTTTTGTCCTAAGCCTTGTAAGTGACAAAAAGAGATAGAAAATTATAAAAAGGGAATCTGTGCGAGTAAATGTGATTTAACCCTTAATATGACTATTCACTTTATCTGTGTATGTTAGCCCTATTTCGCCCTAAAGAACGTCAATGTAATGTCGACTTAGTAGTAGCTTTACGAATTTTTGACTAAAACTCTCATACGAAAACTAAATCGAAAAAAATAAGGACCTATTTACAAGGCTTATTTTTTGTCGCGGTTGACGCGCGTTTTACGCGCTTTAAACGAGACCGATTCAGTCGCAGCCAGTAACATTTAGCACACGTTTAGAAATTCTTTGGCGTCGTAAACATGTCCGTGAAACGCGCGTCATCTGTGCGTATAAAATACACAATGCAGCGATGCAGATGCGATGCGAACGCGCTTCTCGGGCACGTTTACATGCATTTGAATCGATACTTTCAAACGCAACAATCTCCTTTTATGGCGCCGTGAACACGCGCGTCGACGGCGCGTTACAATACGCCATGTGAATAATGCATTTTAAGGTTGAAATGCTACAATTGTCACAATTACGCAGAAATCATAGAACTTTTATGTTCCATGGAAACAGTAGACCTCGACGTTTTATACCGTGGATGTGACAGTCAGCCTTAGGAGTTAGGGGTAAAGCAATTACTAGGTGGACTATAAGGATGACTCTATAAAATACACGCATATTTCCTCTAAAGCTTCTGCTTGAACAAAGCGTCAATGGTGAGCTGCAAGATTGGCTCCATGGTGTCAGTGACGGTCAGTGAGATCTCAAGGCGGCCCTTCTCAAACGGGAACACGTTGGGAAAGTTCTCGGTCGGAGCTGTTATGTTCGCTATGCTGTGATAACCCTGCGGATAAGGAAGGATGAATCTGAATGATGATGATCACCAAGAATATTATAAAAACGCTGTTGAGAGTCATCGAGGTGCTGTCGGTAAGGCTCCCCTCACCAGAGCATTCGGAAACACGTTGCTCACTGTTATACTTGGTTTTCCTCACTCTTACAGGCGAATGCTTCCGGTAAGGGCGCGCCTTAATAGCAAGCGATCGTCGCAGTCATTTTTACAGAATTAAAACATACAGAACTATATATAACTCCAGGAACTTATCTGATATATTCAGTAATCAGATAAGTTCCTGGAGCACACACAATGTGTACGTAAACGCGGGTTTCCGCAAAGCGTTATTGAACCACAGGTAGCCAGCCCACTGACTGATTTTAGTCAGGAGGAGTCGGACAGCAGAACCCCTTGTATGTACTTGGTATACTACAACTAAAAAACCCGACTACTGAATAAAATGTAGCCTTTGTTACCCGGGCCATACTAACGAATCGATTGACACCTTATTCATCAAACTCGGGTGATTAGTTTAGGCGCTACGGAGGAACAAACGTAAATACAAACATACATACATAGACTGCTAAAATCATAACCCTTCCGTTTGGCTTCGCTGTAGTCGGGTAAAAAGGCCCCTTTCCTATAAGGACGAAGCAAATTACAAGTACGGTTTGCAGATCCGAGTTGCAAACCGTACTTGTTAATATTTAGGTATGTCATGCTTAATTCACATGATCTAGATACTGATAGACTATTTTTTACTCACGGGAGGTAATGGGCACACAATTCCGGCGTTCTTGAGGGCACCGCCTACGAAGGGCTCCTTATTGATCAGGTCACAGAACTTGTGAGTCAACGTCACGAAAGAGCGCCGGTACTCGTTGTGCAAGAGCTGACTGATGCTTACCGAAAGCTGCAATTAAGTGCTATTTTAGGCATAATTCTTTTATCAATCATAGTAATGCCTACCTACAACTATTCACTATAAAGGTTGGAAGGCCGACGCGAAAACGGTTACTACGTATTCAGTACACAGACTTAATGTTTCATCGGTTATTAAAAAAAAAACCAGCTGTTTCCTACAAAAGTGCACGGTCAAAAAATGTAGGGGACAGCAATTTTTTTTTTTGAGTTCTTTGTCTTAGTTAGGAGAGCAATGTACAGTAGCCAAAAATATTACACATTAATAAAAAATATGATGCAATCAAATTCAAAATCCCTCAAACTCTTGTTTTATCTTTCTGTAATCTTCTATTTGCCTGCTTGTGCCTAAAACCCAACTCTTATCTAACGGTTTCAAATATTGGGCAATAATTGGGCAACAATTTATGACCTAATATTATGCAATATAATACTTATCGAAGAGCAAGTGCCAGAGGGATGGACTAAATCAGCAATTATCCTACTCTATAAGAAAGGCGATCCAGCAGAAATTGCTAACTACCGACCAATAAGCTTTATGTCATGTCTGTACAAGCATCATGCCTACTATAGAACGAACGCTTTAATGAGTCCTCTGCCTAGCCCTATCAAAGGAACATTAAGCGTCCACAAAATTCTATCAATATCCCACAGGTTATTTGCTTTAAAATAACCATAATCCACGTAGTAGGTATCACGATACTAATTGAACCAATACGTGATCAACATTCAGTATATTCCATTTAAATTGATACCTTCGCAAGGACTCATAAAAGCGGTCGGTCTATAAATAGAATATCCTTCGACTTCGATAGCCACCAAGCCTATGAACAAGCCGGTTTCAGATCAGGCTTCAGCACATCCATATAATGTTAAAGTCCCGTGTATGTGCCAGGCTGCTTCTGAAAAATTCTTGAGGAAACACCCAATAATACTGCCCAACCCGGGAATCGAACCCTTCTCTGCCTCTTGCTCAGCAGTCGCGCTTGCGACTACTAGACAGTTAAACTAGAATTATACAACAATGATATTATAAACAAAGATACGCTACGTTCATACTGAGCGGCGTTCAAATATCGTTGCGTTGTTACGACTGCGATAGACAATACGGAACGTATGATACAGAAAGAGATACATATTCTGTACATAAAACTAAGTAACTCTACGCAATTTTTTTTGCTGGAAAACAACTTTTTTTTGGTGTGAAAAATCACGTTTTAGGGTAAAACTCAAACGCACTCAAAACATTGTGCTGATGTATGCATTGAATAATAAACAGGTCATGGAGGCATTAAAAGTAAAGTAAAAAAAAAACTTGTGAAAAAGCTGGCACTTTGACCTGCAATATTTCCGTAACTAGAAGGTTCCCGGGTATGGTCCAGAACAAAAAAGTAATCGCAATGAATCCTGGCTCCTGTGATACAGGGAATCCTAGTACAGAGCTACACTGATGTTTGAACAATCACCTGTTAATAAAGATTTTTATTTTAATAATGGTGAGAATAAGTGTCTTTCGGCTTCGTTAAAGGTTATTACACCCAGTACGTGTACATAAACTCATATTTTTCCCATGGAGATATGTAGTACTGTAATCAGAACGCAAGGTGAAAAAAAAAAAAAATAGGTATGTATAAAAAAAAAATCTAACCGTAACATTATTCGTGAAGGTCTGTTTAGATGTGCCCAGCACGTTGATGTAGTACTTAGACTTCCTGCTGTATCGCCGCACGTTCACCGTCCCGTTCATGTACAAATATTTAGAATTTAAATATTTCAAATTTGCCCTCTCCGGAATCACTTCCATGCACTGAAATAAACGGTGAATGATGATGAAAACTATGTCATATGGGCTGTAGGAGATTATGATGATTAATTATCCACAGCCCAACTTTACCCTACTGCTGGGTAAAGGCGTCTCTTTACTTGTGCCAAGCCCCACGTCCTTTTTAATACCTGTCGCATACCACGCCGTCTGGGCCGCGGGGCGGTGTGGTTATGTTGGGCTCGCACCAACTAAAACCTCCGCCGACTTCCCGCTTTTTTTTGTTGTTGTCCCGAGTACTGCGTTCGCGACCCTTCAGTGGTGGCTTTCGCCTCCTCCTCTTTAATAATGTCTGATCACCCGACTCAGAGCAATGCGGACGGTAGTTTCCCCGGTCTACCGCTAGCGTTTGTTAAGGAGGCATCAAGATGGCGTGACGCCGCCTGCGCCCGCCCGTTCGGCCTCCTGCAGTGAATTAGGTCTGTGAAGGAATCGTCCTTGTCCCAACTGCTCTCGCTGCCGACCATTCCTCTGACTATTTCTGCGAGAAAGCTCCACGGTCCTGTGCCAGCCTCAGGATATACCGTCACGACAACAATGTCGTCTCATCCCATCTTGTCGCGGCCAGACGATCAAGCTAGTTCCTAATTCACGCTGCCATACTGAAGGCTTATTATGATGGTCATCAAACATTAATACAGGGTCACATTTAATTAGCTAGCTAAACGCATCAGAGATGCGTTTTTGTCGTGTTTAGATATCGATATCCGTCGTCACGACAGCAATTTCGCTAGTTATTTAAATTTGACCTTGAATTATCATTGCATGCAACACCTACCATTGTAATTGGTTCGCATTTATGATTTGTGTATGGCAATACAGATAAGTATGGATTTATAGATATTAATTAAGTATAGTCAAATGTTAGGCGAGCCCAGATCGTTATTGAGCCAGTACATTCAGCATGAAAGTATATTTGTATGGCACCACGCATATATAACCATTTACCAAACTCATTCCTGGAGCTAAATGATATAAACATATTTAAAAACAATATCAAAACACTTACTATTAAAAAAAGCGTATTACTCTGTCACTGAATATTTACAGGATAAACTTACATAATGTTTGCATGACTTATTGTAGGTTATGGTTAATGGACACTATTGTTTGTTTAAGACCTTTTTTTTTTTTTTTGTATTCGCAAATGTATATATGTATATAATGATTATGATTATGAAAACTTGATAGTTGAGTTGGTAAGGCGTGAAAACGCTTAAACTATACTATACCAAGTTTCAGACAAGACCCTTCGGGCAGCGGCCCACTTTTAGTTTTCGAAAAGGGCCAAAAACTAACAACGAGCTTTTCAGCAAAGTTGATTTTCATCTCATGGTACGGCGCCTGAAGCAAAATCGCATAAACAGGCAAAACTTCTCGAAGATATTGTGGCCTTTCACTACATCTGATTTTGTGTCATTTTTTTTTAGAGTATTCAGCACTAATAAAGTTTATTCTCTTTTAAAGTGTTCCTTGTCGCCAATAGAGATATTAAAATTGTTTGTGTTCTATACACCAAATTTTAATAACGCTTTTGGCGACAAGGATCCATAAAAAAATTCAAAATTTTTCAGAGTTCTTCAGATTTCGGAAAAGCGTGTTTAACTTGTTTTGGTTCAAGCCCCGTACTTGAACTTGAAAATTTTCAGCAACCTCGCACATACCGTTGTTAGATTTTGGCTCTTTTAGAAAACTGTAAGTGCCCGTAGAGCTCCAGGCTGGAATTTTCATAGTATTATTGTAGCATTCCCTCACCACACCCTACCAACACGGCTATCAAGTTTTCATCTTTTATCTCTTGGGGGCAGCCAGAGCGTTTTTCTGCAAGCACCAAAAGTAGATGCTCCTTAGCAGTAACGAAGGTTCAATTTTTGTAAGAGGTAAGTCGGAGTACCTACATATCTTTAAGGTGATTATATTATTTGTCTGTAGAGTACGGACTGTGCCATTTTTCAAAGGGAAGCCGGTAGGAATCGAGTTCTATGGAACCTTCGCCACTGCTCCTGAGTTATTTAATTTATTAATGGATTTATAAAATTAAATATCTTCCGTCGAAGTCGTGTTTTGTAGTTGAATAAACTTGACAGTAAAGTAATTTTACTTACTTCAACAGCATAGATCCAACTCAAAATAGAAAATAAAATAAAATGAAAATACAACATGATCCTGTCCAAGGGCTGCCTGAGTAGGGAATAACACTGTTTATGCACTTGTTACTGTAATATAATTTTAATAACGTTTTCTGAAAATTGGCGATGTCTAGTACCGATAAGATGATACACACCGATGAATTTTAAATTAAATAGTATATAAGCAAAACATTACAATGCAAAGCATTTATAGAAAAATATATTTGTTGAAAAAGTAGGTAGTTTAAATAAATTGGCCACTTTGTTAAAAAGTAGTAAATTACAACAAAAACTTTTATCTGGCTCGAAAATCTGAAAAGGCACATTGTTTTTTATTATAAGCTTTTATTTAACTTGCCTTGTTAGTTATTTATTCGTCAAATCTTGCAACTGAATTTCAAACCATTTCCACCCAACCGATTGAGCTGAAATTATGCACACACCTTTGGTTTTGGTGACAATAATATATTTTTATGATAGACCCTTGATTCTGAAGCCAGGATCGCCGCATCACGAGAGAACTCCACAACGGTTAATAGCACGGACAAGAAACTTTGTGTGTATACGCGTTCAATCTTGATTGATTCATTTTTGTCATTATAATAAAAGCTTGTGTTTTTTAATAAGTTAAATTTATTTTGTAAGTTGTTTGTTTTCTCAAAATTAAGGTAATACGATTAATATAAATTTTCGATATTGGTACCTAATATTGCTGATAGATTGATGAAAATTTTGTAAATAATCCCTACATTTAGCCTCTTCCCGGCCATTAAAATCATATTGTTTTCTATATTTCTACTAGGTTCCAAAGACTATGATCAGAGATTGATACCTCAAAAAGATTTATTAAAAAAAAAAATAATGGCTGGTAATAAATCTGTTACTTATGATGCCACTTTTTTTTTAACACAACAATGACAGCGTAAAACCATTTATAATAGAAGCTGGATTATTTATTTTTTATTTTATTTTTTATATATTTATTTTAATTAGGTTGTAAATCTTGTGATAAATCCCTATGTAATTAAAACATAAAAGAACACTTTTTAGAAAATGGTAAGATTGTTTATTTAGACTTGTCTCTTCCGTTTGCATTCAGTCCCTTAGATTGACCTCCCGCACTACGACTAACGGCCAGTTTCTTCATCAAAAATAATAGCCAAAGTAACTTCATAAAGTAAAAGTAACGGTTAAAGTTGCTTCACAATTTTATCTGTTGGTTTAACTTTTAACTTTTAGCCTTTAACTTTTACTGCTCAATAAGGTGCTGCTAAAGCAAAAAAGTTTTTGTCATTTTGACAAAGTTGTAGGTACTTATTTAAATGCATTAACCTGCAAAGAGTAGTCGTTAAATGTTAATACTTAATTTCAGTTATCCAAGTCTTTGACACGGTCTTTATTAAGAAACACCCAAAAATATAAGTTTGCTTGCAATCCAGTGGTAAGTTGAAACGTTTTTCATCATTAATTTAGGAGATATTTTGCATTTGATTTCCAGTTCCCTTTAGAGCCTTATAATCACCTCCTTCCCCACACCACCAATGGCACAAACGCGCTGTAAGCGCGCGTTTGAGTCGATACAAACGCGCGTTACATTTGCGTTTGTATCGTTACAAACGTATAAAATCTGCTATTAAAACGTAATAGTCGGCCGTGTTTGTTTTTTTTTTAATCTCGGCAAAGAGATATGTGTAGTTTTTACGGCGTAAATATTTTTTGAGTATTTATTTGTGTCCTAAATTCAAAAAAAATTGAAATTTCTATTTTCATATTAGGCTGTTTAGCGGCTTTATGCCTTTGCTTCTCCTTCAACCTGGCGAAAGCAAACCGCGGAAAAAAAGGAAATTAAATCATAGTTTCCTAATAATTCATGACAAAAATACTTTTCGTTCTATTAATCTATTACGTCGAAAGTGTATTAAAAAACGTCGTTTGATACACGTGGGCATTTGATACTGCAGTAATCGGCTCCATATAACAACCTCGCCTGCGGCTCGGGTGTGAATTTCGCCTCGAATGTAATAACAAAGTTTCCCCACTTATATCAAAATGTACTATTTTAGAAAGACCGAGAAGTAGGGAGTAGAGACCTATACTTAATAACAGAAAGGGGTTTTATTGCGTGTTTAGTTAGGTAGGTATGATAATTTTCGGGAAATAATTAATCGGGCGAATAAAAATTTAATTGGCGACCAACATACTGAATGGGTGACTATTGTATTGTACCAAGTAAGTAATTATTTATCCGGTCATTGCGGCAAGGAGAATATAGGAAGCAAGAGCTAGGTTAGGTTGGGTTAGGTTACTTTAAACCCTGCAAACAGAAACTACCTATTATTTTTGCTACCCATTTTAATTATTTTTAAAACCCTAAATCAGATTAGTTTGCCGCCGCGTTAAATACATGCCATAATTTTCTTGTAACAAATAAAAACTATAATGTTCTTGCAACGTGGACGCTCATCGACGAGAACAAGCATAGACACCCTTAGCTACTGCTAAAATCTATCGAACTGGCTATTTATTTGCTGCCTATGCTGCTTATCGTGTTTAATGTTTCAGTGTCAGCTGTTACAACAGAGGGACGTATCTTCGTCAGCAGAATCGTTCCTTAGCGGCACAAATGCCAATTTTCTCGAAGCGCAGTATTTGGACTGGTCAAAATCTAGAGGATCGGTCGACGCAGTAAGTAAATCAGATGATATGTGTCTTATCAGCTGCTGTGTTTGATATCCTGCGTTTCGTGATGTTTATACATATTTAAATGTGTGGTTTAAATGACCAATACTTCCCACAAAGCTTTGAGAACGGGTGTCGTGGAAATATCTATAATATCTTTGTAGACTAGAAGTCCCTGAAGTGGATCCCTGTGTTATATTCAGTTTTTAGGGTTCCGTAGCCGAATGGCAAAAAACGGAACCCTTATAGATTATCATGTCTGTCTGTCTCAGCCACTTTATTCCGAAGCTATTAGGACTACACAGTTGATGATGATGATAAGTGGTAGGTAGATGTATTATGTGCACCGCTTTACGATTTTTATATGTAACATACAAAAATAAAAAAAATAAAAGATTTTTTTTCTTTTTTTTCAAGCCTAAACGTGCGAGGTGTCTATAGATAAGTAGGTCTTTAACTATGACATTGACGTTCCTAAAACCATTTTTTCTTAAAGTCAATCGTTTGAAACTTTGAAAGATATACACCAAAGTGTGTGTTTCCTAGGCTTGCCTCTGTCCGTGTGAACCTTAGTGAAGAGAGAAAAATAAACATTCATTGTTAGCTTTTATAATTATCGTATTAAATTTTGCAGTCATGGGATGGTTTCTACGGCAGCCTGGACGGTCCGTGCTTAAAGATTGAGGAAATACAGGACGATTTTACTCCAAAAACAGTTAGTAAGTGGAAAATAAATTTAATGTTATTAATTGTTACTTCATTGTTGGTATAACGTTCATGGCTTTCTGTGTGAGCAGTTTTTTAAAATGTTTACAATTTTTTACAGAACCGAAATCGGATTCCAAAGCCACTGAAGAAGCAATTAAAACCAGAATTAAATTAAATATGGCTGTCGCAAGCTTAATTCGAAGCTACCAGGTGAATGAGGAATACAGATGGACGACTCTCCCCAACAGACATTATAAATCTTACTACCATTTCGAACCTGAAAGTTTGTGAGAATGGATGGATGTTTGTTACTCTTTCACGCAAAAGTTACACATACATAACTTATACATCAAAATTAAACACAGGAGAAGATGTGTAAAGCTATATCCTGTAAAAAAAATATGCGGGTGAAGCTACGGGCGGAAGCTAGTCTTAATATACACCGTAACTTTTTAGTCGTATTTTTATTTTAAAATTATTAAAATCTCATAAATACCTATTTTTTTATAAATGTTTAGTATTCATTGGAAACATGAAGTGGGCTGCCGTTGTAAGACGACTAAAAAGTCACGGTGTATAAAAATCACTTATCACTGTATTCGTACACAAAACCACCCAACCGATTTCAAAGAAATCTTGTGAATGTGTATGGTTGCAGCTTCAAAGACAGAATAGTTTTGGACCCGATAGGTGAAACAGCGGCAGCGGAGATCAGGCGGAAGCGGTCCAAGTAGCGTCGGTGTACGAGACCTATATGTATTTTCTTGAAGCTGATGTAAAGAGCATCATTTTTTGTAATGGCGTAAAAAAAATCAACTATTGAGAAAAAAGTTATTGATCATTTGATTGCATTAATTATAAACAGCATCAGTGATTAAGACATGATATTCCATTTTAAGAAGAAGAAGAAGGTTTTCCTTTGTTAAGAACATAAGCAAATCGGCGCCGGGAGAAAAAAGTCAAGCGCCATAATGTACAATAAAATAAAATAAATCAAATACTTTTATTTTAGGGCCGAGACCCATATAAAAACAAAAATAGATAACAATACAAATACAAACACATACACATAATTATAACTAATACCTAAATGTCAGAATTACATTACATTAGAAACATTATTGAATTAATAATTAAATTAAAAAGTCAAAAGTAAAATACTCAATCGATTTAGAATAAATTAATAAATGTCAAAATAAATTATCATATTATTAAAACATTAATTAGCGACAACAAAATCTTCTAATTCAAGAGATATAGGAGGCGTCTGTGATTGGGACGTACCTACATCATTTTAAAGCTCGTTTGAAAAGGGTTTTTCTTTGTTATAGACAGGTTAATCGGCGCCAGGAGAAAAAAGTTAAACGACATTATGTGCAATAACTGACAACAAAATCTTCTAATTCAAGAGATATAGGAGGCCTCGGTGATTGAGACATACATCATTTTAATGCTTATTGGAAGACGGTTTATCTTTGTCAAAAAGACACAAGGTAATCGGCGACGGGAGAAAAAAGTTAAACGGTTAAATGTACAATTAGTGACAACAAAATCTTCTAATTCAGGAGATACAAGATGCATAGGTGATTGATTCATTGGTTTAACGCGTTTGGATTGTACGTACAACTACCTTGTAAGAATACTCTCCAACCCCTGAGGTTTTTGGTGTGTCAAGAATTTGGTAAACGGTTCGCTTTCATCACATAACATCTGATGCGACTAACTGTGAACATCGGCCATACCTGTCACCATGAACCTAACAGATCGTTTTCAATAACTAATGCGACCAACTGTGAACATGTAGGTACTCGATACCATGAAACATGTTTGCATACCCCTTTAAGAATTTATTATAGTCGTGAAGATTTTATGTCTCCAGTCGTTAGCAAGCAAATCGTTTTCAACCCGTAATAACTAATGAGACCAACTTTGGCATAGGTACTGTGAAACATGTCTGCTTACCACTTTAAGAATTATGGTTGTGAAGGTTACGCTTATGTTTATCAGTGGTGATGTGATGAAGGCTTGATACTAACCGTATTGGTCAATATCACTTGTATAATCCACCTTGAATTGCTCTCAAATAAAATATAGAATTCGATGAACAAAAAGCATTATTTTATTCCTTTTTTATTAAGCGATTTCCATGAGTTTTGATAATTGAAAAGCATTAAACATATGTGATCTGATTAACCTAGAATCAACAAAGCTTCTTGGACCAGAGTCTATAGGAGTCTGCCCGATCTCCTTATAACAATTGAGGGTAGGGTATGGAGTTAGACGGGTAGGCGCCTGACCGACAGTGAGGTGAGGCGAGAGTGAACTACCTTCCAATAACTGCTAAGGCTTGGATGACTAGGCTACTCAACTGCTTTCACAGTTGGGTTTTCTTAATTACTTAAATGAAATAAGTGTTCTCAAGCGACGCTAAATAAAATGCGTGGCTGATGATAATAAAGCACAAAACGTTATTGCCACAGGCTCGTGGTCACCTGCTCGCGAAGACAGACCCTCTGAACCTGACGTTGCCAGCCAGGCTCATCGCAGATTACAAGAACCTGGCTCTCGACACCAAGGGAGTAGAAAGCCATATAGTAGCCCGAGAGTTGTGTTCGGAACTATGTAAGTGTAAGGTTCAATAATTTACTACTTCACACATGTAATAACATCGGTCTGCAGTTACCTGTCTCCCCTTCGGAGATAGTTTCTGCAGGCTGTTCCATAGCTTATTGTTATTGGCATGCACTGGGCATGAATCTAGGTTTCCGTCTCTTATTAATTTAACATAGTTGCAACAAACACGTTAAAGTAACAATAACTGCGGGGCCTTGATATAACTCTAGCCTGTTTTTCATGCGGTTAGTTTTACTCTAACTCATTAGTTTATCAAAATTTTGCAGATTATATCGTGCTGTGTGTTACGTCTGTGGCGCAGTTTGAAAAAGGCTTATAACCAGTAGTGTACTGCGTTAGACTGGCTTGATGCATAAAATAAGAAAAACAGTGCCAATCTATAATATTGGGACAGTTTTTCTTATTTTATGTATCAAGTCAGTCAAGTTTTTTACTGATTCTGGTGTCATTGTCTCAATATGTCAGGTCTCATCCAAATTTCACACACAATTTGAAACACATTCTATTATTTCTTAGCTGAACAACATATGGACATGGTATTCGAACTGCCTGCAACAACTAGCATCGGTGGCAATGAAACCTCATTAACACTCAGGTAAGAATAGACTAAGAGCATACTTATAAGCTTGAACTTTTCCAATTTAAAGTGGGGTATCATAAAAGGGGTTTCATTTGCACATTATAAATCATCACTGGAAATTAAATCTGCAGTTCTTCTGCCGCTGTTGCGACTGTCTTTCACTCTCTCGAGTAGCGAAGACGGTTTCTTGCGAACAATCGCATGAAACCCGTCAGTATTAGCTTGCACAAACATCTGGCGCGCTGCAGTAGCGAGACAGTCTCAACAACAACCTGAAAGCATTATTGTAATAGCCGCGTAGGATCTATGGTGTAAATGAAACAAAGTTGACGCAATTTATTTATTTATTTGATTAGAGAAATAATCCGGCGTCTCGAGAACGTGTACTGTAAGTCCATCGGCATTGAGTATATGCACGTGTATGACATCGACCAAGTACAATATCTGAGGGACATGATGGAACCACCTGGAGTGTTCAATCGAACCAACGAGGAAAAGAAAAATATTATGCGGCGACTTACCAAAGCTGTGTTGTAAGTTTGTTTTAACGACTATGTACTACGTTTAGTTACGTTATTTAAGCGTGGCGGATTATGGTCCGCTCCCGCCCAGAGAGAGGTGTTTTTGTCCCAGTAATGATGGGAACATTATAAAAGCTGATTCTCCTAATATGGCACATGGAGTTTTAGAAAGACAGATGAGAAAATCTTCTTCGCGTGTCGATGTTTTTTTTTTTTTTCGAATCAGCTTCGGCCAAAACTCGCCCATCTCGACGACATTGGTGGTGGCTTCGGACAGGTCCCTCAAAGTGCTGGTGGAATGCCAAAAAGGGCAAGACAAGAGGTGAGTCGTGGTCATGGTGTTGGTGGTGGGTTGGTGGTGGTCGGAGCAAGTTGTATCTGCAGCGGCCTACCTGGCTTCGCAATGCTTTTAGGGTCCTTCAAGTGGGCCATGGCAGTAGGTGTCCCACTGGGAGCTTTTCTGAAGGTTCAACATAGTGGGCCGGAAAGGGGTGTCTGAGGAGTCACAACCTTTTTTTACTTATTTAATCCCGTTGTTGTCGACTAATGGATTATTCAACCTAAGGAAGCTGTTCCAACTCTCCGCCTACTTCTTGGCGCCTCCATATTGTACAGAGGGTGACGTTTGTTTGCCTCCTCTTTCTGTTTTCCAGAAGAGCAGGCAATCTCTCTTCGAACCTCCGGGGGGGGGGGGGGGCTCTCCTGCAAGCGGGTATAATGTAGCTAGTGGAGCCGGTGTTAGGCAGCCAGTGATTATTCTGCATGTTTCGTTAAGGGCTAGCTACATCTACCTCTCGAGCACGAGCGGATCGATGCCACGCTGGGCAAGCAAAGTAGCCGGCCGAGAAGCAGAAACCCTTTTAAGAAGTCTAGAGAGCTTGTGCGGAGGCGCCCCCAGCGGTGGATGTTAGCCGCCGTAAATAGACGGGGTAACTGTTCTGCTCAATGCGCCTCGAACTCTTTCTAAAACACTATATGCTATATTTATAGTCGGGAACTCATGTAGCACAGACTCCTCCGAGCCTAATGAAGCATGTAGTAGGCTCAATGGAGATGCACATGTATCTAACTCTTATATTTTGGTGAGTCCTCTTAAATACTTTTGGGGTAAATGGTCGCACGGAGAGCAGCGGTGACATAGTGAGAGCAGCGGTGACCCGGTGGTGTCAGCCCCGACTTAGGAGCAGTAAGTCGTGGGTTCGAACCCAGGCAGGCGCATTAGTTTGTGTAATTTATTTCATCACCGCTGCTCTCAAAACGGTGAAGGGGGAAACATCTTGAGGAAACCGGCGTGTTCCTAGAACCAAAAGTTCCAAGACATGTGACATCTACCAACCCGCACTGGGCCCGCCCCCATTCCTTCTCATAGTGAGGAGGCCTGTGTCCGAGCAGTGGGAACGATTATGCTGATTATGCAAATGGCCGCTCAACGTACGTTTTTTTTTCATCGGACTACAGACAACGTACCGTGATTTTCATATTTGTAAGAGATTGAGACGTCTGATGCATACCTAGACCTACTTTTTATTGTACATTACACCACCGCAAGTTCTTTCGGTGAAAAAATAAAGTCTGCGGATAAAAAGATTGTTACAAAATAAAGATACTAAATGAAGTAAAAATTTTTCATCATAATTGTTATATAGTTTGGAAAAATACTTCGCGACAAAATGGCCTGCTGAGAAGAGGTTTGGGCTGGAGGGTGGCGAGAGTATGATCGTGATGCTGGAAGAGGTCGTTGACCACAGCACCAGACTCGGCGTGCATTCAATCGTCATGGCTATGCAGCATCGAGGTTACTTAGCCAAAATTACATAATTCTGTAAACGCTCTCTTCCCGCTGCTCCCGTAGTCTGAAGGGACTGCATTTCAATATTACCGGGGATGGATCAGGTGACGAACCATGGTTGCTTGTAGGAACTACTGCCACGTTGCAAAAGTCGTGTTACTACGAGAACCTATCACGCCGGGCATGGCATGGTCGCCATACTCGCCATGTAATGTGGCGGAAACGGAGCGATAAATAAATAGACCACATAGACCTGTTGTCGCTAGAGACCTTTAAAAACTAACACTACTACAAGCCTACTTCCAACTTTGTTTAATTTAAAAATGTGCTGTTTTTTGAATTTCTGTTTTTTCAGTCGGGTTTTTTAGTTTTTTCAACAACTTTTTAGAATGTCGTATTTGCGTTTAGGATATCATTTTGTTATTTGAAAACAACGCAAACACAGAATTGAATATTAAATGGTTCACTATCTTTGTTTGAATCTACATATTCAGTATCTTAGAAGTCATTTTCATTCAGGTCGTCTAAACATGTTGGTGAATGTGTGTCGCAAGCAGCTGTGTGATATTTTTGCCCAGTTCAAACCGATTGAGCCTAAGGAAACTGTGAGTACTGAATTATTATTGGTAGGCAAGTTTGTCATGTGTCGACTGTCATTAGCCGAAAACATGAGCATGGCAATCAATCAATGAGATCACTTGTAGAAGATTTTGATATACAGTGTTTGCTTAATGGTTACCGATATTGTATACTCATTTATATCTACAAAGATATTCAAAATGTGCTGTTTACAAATGTGCTGTGTGCTGTGTGTGTGACATTAATTATCGGAAAATTTATTTAGTAACTATACAACATCATTTTTAGTATATGCGAAACCTGAATATAGTTTGTTCAAAATAAGTAACTGAATCGATTCTAATAATTTTTAAACCATGTTATATTTTGTCCTAAAAATATTTAAAAAAGTTACAAGTTGGACACCGAGCGACATATCGCAATAATTTAGGTACCTACTGCCAAATTATTATTATCAATGGGCTCAAGACGACGCTGGAGGCGCGCCCGAGGGCGCGTTGCGTGGTGACCACGTTTTTGTGTAGACAACCAGGTAACAGAACAAGCTTATAACTTTGTGATTTTTCATGATACAGTTTTGAAATTTTGTACATAGATCTTTACATGAAAATACTAGACACGTGTTTCAGGTTTCGCATATACTAAAACTAATGTTGTAGATAGCCTCGGCAATTCAAAAATTAGATTTAAAAATTCATTGAACATACCCTAGATCAGCCGATTAAAAAAACAAGATGGCTGCCATTTTCGGGGTGTTGGGTTAGGAGTATTTATAAGTATTTATAAATGAGTGTATTATATGCCCTTAAAGTACCGGTAACCGTTATCCAAACACAATGAGTATTTAAAATCTAATCATCATGATTCGTACTCGTATTCGATAGGCAGATGTGTATAGTAGAACATTCACATTTTGTCAGTTTGGTGCTACAGAAAAATTTCTGACCTTCTTAGACTGACCTGGAAATCGAATTCAGATCAATGATTTAACGCCAACTAAAGTTTAGTATATTTATAGTACCTTTACCAACCCAGGTGTCCGGCGACGTAAAGTACCATTTGGGTACTTACATCCACCGGTTCATCCGGCGGACCAACAGGTACATAAAGGTGTCGATGAGCGCAAACCCCTCCCACTTGGAAGTCGTGAGTCCCGTCGTGCTGGGCAAGGCGAAGGCAGAGCAGTTCTGGAGGGGCGATCTTGAAGGAGACAAGGTTTTTTTGTATTTATTTTTTATACTAACGGCTCGCCCCCTTATGTATGGTAATTATTGGTTTAGAAGATTTGTTTAAGACACAAAAAGCGGCGTCGTATTATAATAATATTATTAATGATTAATGGAAAGCATTAATCAATTTATGAGGTTAAAAATAAATCTAAATGTTGACTAAACCGAATCCTGAATAAAATCTACTCATTTGTATACCATCGTCAGCTTTTACAGCTTCTCTGCAATTTTTATTTTTATCATTTTAAATACAATTGTAATTATTAAAATTTCGGAAATTCAATTCAATTATGTTATGTAAATTTTGAAATTATTGAAATTTGCTTACGTATGGGCTCATCTTGCCTGAAATGTTTTTTTTTTATTATTTCACTTATTGACAGACATTGAGATAAGATATCGAACATTATCATTTCAAATTAACGTCTAGGTGATGGCGATTGTGATGCACGGCGACGCGGCGGTGTGCGGGCAGGGCGTGGTGTACGAGTCGTTCACGCTCAGCAACCTGCCGTCTTTCACCACGCACGGCGCTATCCACATCATCTGCAACAATCAGATCGGATACACCACAGACCCGCGCTTCTCCAGGAGCTCGCCTTACTGCTCTGGTATGATGCCATTCACCTGATCTGTAAAGGGTAACTCTCTATTGCGGTCCAACAATGCACGTTATGAACCGAATCGGACCATTTTATTTACGTTTTTAGCGTTCTCCTTGATCCAGATATAGCAAAAGCCTTCGACGCCCCAGTTTTACACGTGAACGGCGACGACGCAGAGGCAGTGGCGTACGTAGCACGCGTGGCCATCAGCTTTCGATGCAAGTTCAAGAAGGACGTCGTCCTGGACCTGGTCTGCTACCGGAGACACGGCCACAGCGAGGAGGATGAGCCCATGTTCACGCAGCCTTTCATGTACAAAAAAATTAGGAATATGCAAACTGGTCAGTTTATCACTTGCCCTACTGCATACCTACTCCCCAACGCCCTACTACCTGCCCACTACCTGCCCACTACCGAACCGGCTAAAATCCGAAAAAATAACGCCCTGTATTTTTATTGCATCAATCGATAGGGTCAAGAAGAAGCATAAGAATCAAATCTCTTTAACAAACACGATAAATTAAATGAAAGGAAACCCATGAAATCTAAACTTATAAATAAGTAGCTGTTCCCGGCATGCGTTGCAATGCACCTTTTCCTACTACCTACCTACTGCTACCTACTGCCAACCGACTGCCTACCTACTGCCAACCTACTGCCTACCTACTGCCTACCTACTGCCTACCTACTGCCAACCTACTGCCTACCTACTGCCTACTTACTGCCTACTTACTGCCTACCTACTACCTACCTACTACCTACCTAAGAACCTGCTCCTGGCAGTAACAAACAACAGAAAAAAAATTTAGTGAAATCGGTCCACCCGTTCACGCGTCATGGCGTGACCAAGGGAAATAGGGATTCATTTTATATACATATATAGATAAATTCAATGGGATACTATTACTCAAAGGTCCATCCGATTACTTATGTTAGTACCTAATTATCAATCTTTGACGTAATTTAATGACGAAGTACTATTCAGAAAGGGTTTCAGTTTGCACAATCAAACACGTGTAAATTGCAATCTTCTTTCTTCAATTGTTAATTAGGTACTAACATAAAAGTATTTTATCTTATCCCATTGAATTTATAAGTTTATATTTCATGGCTTTTCTTGAAAGAAAAACCATAAAATATAAACTTATACTTACTTATTACTTATATGAATATAAATTATTATGTTTTTTCTTTCATTTAAATTTTTATGTCATAAAAGTACAGGATGTCATTTCTTCGAATTTCAGTCGGGGCGATTCCCGAGTGTGGTAAATGAATTTTCGAAAATATTTGAATGCAGATTTATTTCTTTTTTAAAAATAAAGGATATTTTTCCTTTGAGTAAATTTTGCTGTCTCCAGTATTTAGAATACTTGCCCTGCAGGTGAGGTTGAAAAATTCCACCCTGTAAAGATAGATTTCGTCTCTTATAAGGTTCAACAAAGGTTGAATATACAATTTTCTTTTGAAGAATGAATGAGTAATTACAGCTTTGAGTTATTTGCGACAAAGGCCACAAAGGCATACCTAATCATTGTGTAAGTTGCTTTTTGAGAAGCTCGACGACCCGTCGCGTCATAAGGTGCTGGGTAGGTAACATGGCATACAAATTCCATACATTACATTTCGGGTGGAGTTATGGAGTCAGCGCTTTTTAAAAAAATCAAAATCAATATCAAAGCATTTATTTCAAGTAGGCCAGTTACAGGCACTTTTGAATTGTCGAAACAAAGACAACAGTAAAAAATATCTACAGTCCCAGTCACAAGGCACAAAAACTGTGAAAGTACTGTAGTGGCCCATTCCCTAACGTAGATCTCTATGGAGAAGAACGGGCAAGAAACTCCATGGACAATCTTTTAAATCAGAATACTTTAACAAAACCTTGGTTACATCAATTCATTTTGAGATGGTACATTATATGAGAACGATGCAGCAAGATGTGTACGTTAAAAGTGTTCATAGTAAAAACAATTCAAAAATAAAATAATTAATTCAAATAAGCCGTGGCAAATAAGAGATGACCAGTCACAACTGAAAGCGCCCGTCCACGAACATGACGCATGTATCAGCACCATTCAACTCAACCATTTTGAAGGGAACTAAATGATCCGACACACGTGCCACCATCAGCGAGACATTTGAGTGAGCATGACATACTCCTAACCGCCAGGGCACATTCAAGTCAAGAAAAGACGCAGGTTTCCAGCTAATGACAGCTTTCTAGTACATAGTACTCACACAATATGGGCTAGGTGGTATAATACAAAACAGATTGAATCTATACAATGCAAAGATAGTATACAATCTTCAGCAGCTCCAACAATACTATTTAATGCTATCAATTTAGGCGCCCCTGTTCTTGTGGAGCAGGACCGGCATTGATCCAAGCATTTTTATCAGTGATATAATCGTCCAACTTGTAATATGCTTTCTTACATAGTGTGCGTTTAATGCATGTTTTAATTTTCGTTTCATTCAGTTCAAGAATACTTTGTGGAATTTTATTATAGCATCTCAAACAGTACCCCATGAAAGATGAGTCTACTTTAGCGAGTCTGAAGCCTGGCTGAACTAATTGGTCTCTATTTCTAGTACTGTAATTGTGTCTGTCACCTCTTTTATTAAAAAGATGTAGATTTTTTCTTACATACATTATGTTTTCGTAGATGTATTGACAATGTACCGTCATGATGTTAATTTCCTTAAACAGTTCCCTTAGAGAATCGCGCCTACGAAGATTATATATGGCTCTGATGGCTCTTTTTTGCAGAATAAATATAGACTCAATGTCTGCAGCCCGTCCCCATATTAAAATGTCATAAGACATAATACTATGAAAGTAACTAAAATAGACCAGTCTAGCGGTATATACATCAGTATATTGACGGATTTTTCTAATAGCATACGCTGCTGAACTTGGCCGCCCCGCAAGAGATGTTAAATGAGAACCCCATTGTATCCTTGAATCAAGCGTAATCCCCAGGAAAACCGTTTTATCTACAAATTCAAGTTTCTCTTTATTCAATACTATATCACAATCGCTACTTTTAACATTCGGTAAAGCAATCTTACGCATTTCGTTTTTTTTTCATTTAACACTAAATTGTTTGCTGTGAACCAATTATGGACCATAACACCATATTTTGAGGTTGGTTTTTCAATTAATAGGGGAGATCATTTATATATACTAGAAAGAGGAAAGGACCCAATATTGAGCCTTGCGGTACCCCCATTTTTACTTGTAAACCCTGTGAATTAACACCATTTATTTGCACATGTTGTTGTCTATCACTCAAATAAGATTTTACCAAACTAAGTGCAAGTTTCCCTAGTCCGTAATGCTCAAGTTTCAAAAGTAATGTGTCGTGATTTACGCAATCAAATGCTTTGGAGAGGTCACAAAATATTCCAATGGCGTCTTGGGACTCTTCCCACGCAGTAAATATGTGCTTTAATAAGGTTACACCGGCGTCAGTTGTACAACGTCCCTTGGTGAAACCATACTGTTGATCGTGTAAGATTCTGTTGGTGTTAAAATGATTGAGCATTTGATTTAGCATTACCTTTTCAAACACCTTGCTAAAAACTGGCAACACGGATACAGGTCTATAATTATTTGTATCTTTACTATCTCCGGATTTAAACAGAGGTATGACTTTACTGTATTTCATTAAGTCCGGGAAAACTCCTTGATCTACACACAAATAAAAAATTAAAGCTAAGTATGGTGCTATAGTCTCAACTATGGATGTACAAACTCTGATAGACATTCCCCAAAGATCTTCGGTCAGTTTGACTTTTATTTGCCGGAAAGCTTTAATAACTATCATAGGGTTTGTGTTTAAATTTAAATTCAGCCGGGCAGTCAGACGCATTCACCTTTAATAAACCAATTGAGATTTCAGGAGAGGAATTAAGAGCCTCCGTAGTTTTTAACGGTATATCGGTAAAGAAATTTACAAACTCATGAGCTACTTCCTGATTAGAGCTTTTAGGACCACATGCTGTATCTAATGTGTAGCTAGTGTTACGTATTTTCTTCCTGTTAGTCTCGTTATTTATGACTTTCCAAACTGTCTTAATTTTGTTTTCTGCTGTTTTGATCTTGTTGCTAATATGCAAGGCTTTGGCAACCTTGCATGTATTTCTAAAAATTTTTGAATACTTAGCAACATACTTGTTAAAAGTTTCAGAGTTTATATAAGGCTTAAGGCCATAAAGCTCAAATAGTTTTTCCCTACTTTTTCTGATACCTCTAGTTGCCCAATCACTAAATATAAATTTATTGCAAATACATTTAGTCTTCTTTTCAAAAGTTTTGTTAAACTCAGTGTGAACTATTGAAAAGAAATTATCATACAATTGATTTATATTAATATCGTCGTGATGGCTCATAACACTTAACTTGTTCTGTAGGGAAATATTATACCTCTTTAAATTATTAGTAGTTATAGGTCTAAATTGAATTTGAACTTTTTGCAATGGTATGTTACACCTAAAAGTTACAGTTTGTCCGCTATGGTCAGACGGCAAATAATTTACTATGGCTTTATCTAAGTAATCAATCAATTTCAGAAAACATTATCTATACAAGTAGCAGAAGATGAAGTGACTCTCATAGGTTCAATAAAAATGTTGGTCAAGTCAAATGACTTGAAAAGATTTAATAATCGACTGCTATTAGAATTTTCTTCTAAAATATTGATATTGAAATCACCACAAATAATTATAGGTTTATCACTGGCTGCAACTTTTGCCAGGACATCTTCCATTATTGATTCAAATAAGGAAAAGTTTTGATAGTTTGGGGGTCTGTACACACACACAATTACATGCTTATCTAGCTCAACACAAGACAGTTCGACGCAATGTTCCGCCGAGAGACCTACTATGTCATTACGTTGCTTATATTTAACACAATTTTTCAATAATATTAGGGAACCTCCACGCAGCATAGATTTACGGTTGAAACAGCTACCCACCGCATAGTTTTCATAATTAATAAGCATTTGGTAATCCTTTAGCCAATGTTCAGTAAAACAAATAATATCAAACATACTTCTTTCTAAAAATAATTCAATTTCTAATAACTTGGAAGAAATGCCTTGGATATTTTGGTGGAATAATTTTAAGGTGTTCTGCTGAGGCCCTTTTTTAATATTTAAATGAGTGCAAGAAGGTACCTTGATGTTGGTAGGTTTAACAAAATTGTTAATGGTACCTTCTGTTGTCTCACTTCCTAGTTTAAATTAATATTAATATCTGGAGTGAACCCCGAGACTCCCGTGCCATCACCAGACAATAAAATCATATTACTAATATAGCCTAATTGAGAATTTTCCATGGTGACCCATGGATCCTCCTCTGTACAATTTTTGTAAACGTTTATAGCACTAATGCTATATTTATTTAAGGTCGCAGTGTTAATAATATAACTAAACTTCGACATACTACTTATGTCTGAGTGAATATTAAAAGCTAATAGCCGAGCTATTTTGTGTCTACATCTAATAGGTAGATACACTTTACCCCGAGTCGACTGAAGTTTATCAACAAAAGTGTTGATATCAAGATACATAAGTTTGTCACTATAGTGACCTACTAAAAAATGTACATGTTTATTTAACATGTGTATAAAATTATTTTTTCTATTAGATAAATTTCCAAAATATGGAAAAGCACACTATGATTTTATTACAATTTAGCTTTAACAACTCTGATACACAGTCAGTGATGTCTTCCTTTTTAAAAGCCGTCCTAGCTCACATGGCATTCTTTACACCCTATAGTTTGCATGCCCTACGTATGAAGTGGACACCACATGCTTTTCTGAAACTAAATAGCACATCTAATTACAGTGGATATACTGTACGCAGAGAAGTTAAAAGCGGAAGGCATCGCCAGCGACGCTGAAATCAAAGGATGGGAGAAGGAGTACATGGATACACTCAACGCTCACTTTGAGCTCTCTAAGAAAATAACCAAGCTTAGTATAGGGGAGTGGATCGATACGCCATGGACTGGATTCTTTGAAGCTGTAGACCCGAACAAAGTAAGTGCCCAAGTCGTATGCTTTGATTCATTAGTAGGTGCAGTTGCTAATGAACAATTTACGTACTGTAGATAAAGTTACCAAACTATTCTTGAGTGAAGCATTTAGCAACTCTGAATAGCCATATTTATGTTTCAAATCCAGACTGCAGTCTGTTAGACATCAAATATTCTGTCTTTTGCTCACATCACATATTATGGAATCAGCCCAAATCGCCATTTTTAGCAGTTTTTAATAGTACTGTGTTCTCCCAATTTCTGCAATTTTTCAGATTCAAGAAACGGGGATTACTCAAGATTCAATAAATACCATAGCGAAACATTTTAGCACGCCACCGGAACCGTGGGCCTTCGAGGTTCACAAAGGCATATCTAGGATGCTGAATCTCCGTGAAAAAATGGTTTGTCTTTTGTATGATTGAACCGCTACGCTGTTCCGCAGTGGACGTCATTTTACTGAAGTATGAGCAAAGGCTTAGACTGCAGGTGTTGCGTAGGTCAAGGATGGCATCGCAGACTGGCCGATGGGCGAGGCGCTGGCGTACGGCTCGCTGCTGCGCGACCACGTGCACATCCGCTTCACCGGCGAGGATGTGGAGCGCGGCACTATGGCGCATAGGTACTCCCGCACTTTACTCACACTTTTGAATACCTACTGCTAATAGACTACTCATCATGAATGAGATGTCTTTACTATAATGAGACACTAATTATGCAACACAAATAACTTGCAGTGCGACTAAGTACTACGTAGAGGTATAGTCAGCCCCAAATACACGAAATAAAAGTTTTTGAAAAAGTTTGGCGTTGTAATTCTCTTCCATACATAATCAGGAGGCCGTGATGCCTTGTTTTCAGTGAACCAAAATAGTTTTTTACATCTGAGAGCGTATCAACGTGACATTCCCTGAACCCCTGAAGCTGTGTGTGTTTTGTGTATACTCGCTGAAGTGGCATGTCTATTACAGGCACCACGTCTACCACCACCAGGGCGTGGACGGCGCCACGTACCGCGTGTTGGACACACTGTATCCCGACCAAGCGCGCTACTCGCTACACAATAGTTCGCTCTCGGAATTTGGTAACAATAATTACGGTTTAGTCTTCATACTTATACTAGACAAGACCGCTTGCCATTCAAACAAGTTCATGCGACTCTTTTTAATATAATTTAACTACCTACCTTTATGATGGGTGTAACAACACCTGCACGAAGCCAAAGGCACTTGTTGTCCCCATCGTTGCGATATTTTTTTTTGAACCATACATACTTGAGAACCTTTAATTTAAATATATTAAATAATATAGACATAACGTCACGCCTTGTAATAAGGGTTAGGTACAGGTGTACCTAACAAGTACAACCAAGTCCCATGGCAATACATCAACCGGGCACAAAACTAAACTCCGTGGTGGCAGCTAGTGAGAAAATCCTGATGGAAAAACCCAATAACACTATAAATAATAACTTTACTTTAAATACCTCCATGACCCCTGTACTATTCAGCACAATGTTTTGAGTCCCGTAAACCGTAATTTTTCACCCCAAAAATAAAGTGGTTTCCTAGCAAGAATTTTTGCGTAGAGTTACATAGTTAGAACACTTGGTTGACAGTTTTGTGAAGGGCCTGTTTACACATTGTATAAAGGGTGTAACAACACCCTTAATGAAGCCGAAAGGTACTTGTACTCCCCGTCATTGCGATCATTTTTTTAATCTAGATTCTATACCATACCTGGAAAGCTTCTAGTTACGGAGATATTGGGGTTCAAACCACCACCACCGCCACCTTTTTTTACAAGATTTTTTTTAATGCATGTTTTTAATGTAAGATTTTTACTTTTAACAACTTTACGACCCCCGTACTGTTCAATCCATCCATCATCACAATGTTTTGAGTGGGTTACATTAAGTCCTACCGTAAAACGTGATTTTTCACCCCAAAAAATAAAGTAGTTTCCCAGCAATAATTTCTGCATAAAGTTACTTAGTTTGATGTACATAATGCCGCATATGGTTGACGGCTTCGTGAAGGATCATCCTGTATTATTTACACCCTGTATTGTGTTGCAATTATCAACACAACTTCCTACTGCATTTTTATTATTTTTATTCTGTGCGTTATTTCATCCGCAGGCATTTTGGGTTTCGAGGTCGGCTACTCTTACTCAAGCCCGAAATTGCTCTCAATGTGGGAGGCGCAGTACGGTGACTTTGCGGACACCGCACAGCCTATGTTTGACACGTTCATTGCGAACGGTGAGAGCAAGTGGGTGAGCCAGTCGGGCGTGGTAGTACAACTACCTCACGGCATCGACGGCGCTGTGAGTATTATTAACAATTGAGATATCCGTCGCACGACGCGGCTATATTTCAGGATGTATTATTTTAACCTTATTCTTAGAATGGAAGAGCTCGTGGCTAAATAATAACAGCCGCTCGGGTCGATCTTTAGGTTAAGCCACTCTTGCCTAGGTTGGCCTGTGGATGGGTGACCACCCATTACATACAAAGTTTCCTCCGTGCCTCGGAAAGCACGTTAAGCTGTTGGTCTCGGCTGTCATTTGATCTTTGACAGTCGTTACAGATAGTCAGTGACCCGAAAGTCTGACAACCAATCTTACCAAGGGGTATTATCGAGGACTAACTGGGTTGTGAAGGTCAGGTAGGCAATCGCTCCATTTAAAAATGATATTCAGCTAAATCCAGTTAAACTGGAAGCCGACCCCAACATAGTTGGGAAAAGGTTTGGCAGATGATGATTCATTTAAAATATGAATCGTTTCGAGGCACCGAAATTCACATCTAAGCCCCTGCGCGCCTCCATGTTAGGATCTCCACATTTTCGGCTGCCTCGACTACTCGTGGATATCTACGTTCTTACGTAGCTTATTTTTGAGTGATTCTATAGTACTCGGTCTACTCCCAGTTTTGATTTCTGTTTTATTTGTAGTACTTCTCTTTTCTAGGTTTTTACCAAACCAACGGTTCAAAACATTTTGCTCTTTTTCATGAACAAAAATCAAAAGGTCTCTGAGAAAGTTTCCAGGCATCTCATACATTGGGATTTCCCCCCTATTGCCCCATTAAATAAAAAAACATTTTATAAGTAAATTATAAATGAATTATATCTTATTCCAACATTGTCATTTGTTTTTAACTCGATCCTAGACATATATGATAGAGTAATAACCTGTCATACATTCAATAGTCAACTAAGATTTTTTCGCACAACAGCATCGCTTTCGATAGTGGCCTCCAGAGCAATCGTTCCTGGCCTCTGGAGGCTGTAGCTCCTTGTGCACTACGTAATAGATTGTCCATCAGAATCAAGAAAAAGCCACGTTTTCGTTTGTGCCCTACCAGGGTCCCGAACACTCGTCAGCGCGCCCAGAAAGATACTTGCAGCAATCTGACGACGACGATGAATGTATACCAAACTTGGACGACACGCAGTTGGAGTGTGAGTCTTGTAAAATCGTACCGGACTGGATTACGCTCTCGGCGGCCTATCTCATCGGAGAGAAGCTAGATACGCAGAGGATGTAGTACACAAATGTGAGCGCAAACACCAGGTACACTCTTTCTTCCCTCATTATTCTCATCGTCTGATGGGACGACAATCCGACACCATCGAAGAGAAGAATCAGGCACAGGACTGCACCGTTTGGTCTTGTGGTCGTAAGCGCTACTTCTGAGCGTGGGATCCTGGCTTCGATTCCCAGTCCCAGGTTGAGCGAAGTGTTTGTGGGTTTTTCCACTGAGAATTTCTCTGTAGCAGCCCGGAATTCGAAATTTGAGCGTAAGACAATCCCGTATCTTGGTAAGCACGTAAACCCGTTGGTCTGTATATACTTCTCTACTTTACAATGATCATCACCCAGATTGTTAATTGGTAAGTACCTCATTCATTTTGGAAGCTTACATTTCCCCCTTCAATTGAGTTTAAGGTATGCCTTTTAGAATAGAGGGGATTCTGACCTAGTGGATCCACATATTCTTAGTACGTGTGTGGTACCAATAACAAAACAGATCACCTAGTAAACCTTTGCCTTCTTTGTAGTGAAACAGTTGCGGGCGGCCAACTGGATCGTGTGTAACGTGACGACCCCAGCAAACTACTTCCACTTGATCAGAAGACAGATCGCCATGCCATTCCGCAAGCCGCTCATCCTCTTCACGCCTAAAGTCGGCCTTAAGCACCCCTACTACCGGTCCAAGTTCAGTGAATTTCTACCTGGGACGAGATTCAGGAGGTGAGGTCGAAAATAGTATTTCAATAATATTTAGTAGCTGTTTAAACTTAACGAGTAAAACATCATTCAGAGACTAAAAAGGCCTTCATGGTCATCACTACTTCATAATACACACAAATTATGTATAGTAGATATAACGAGTACCTACTGTATTTCTTTCGTATTTTCGACAGAGTGATCCCAGAAGACGGGCCAGCCAGTAAAAACCCAGCTAACGTCAAGAAGCTGATCTTCTGTTCTGGCAACGTAGCGATCAAGGCTCATGAAGAACGTAAAGCTAAGAAACTAGAGGATAAACTGGCCATTTGTCGTATTGAACAACTGTACCCATTCCCTTACGACCTGGTTCTCAAAGAGTACTCTAAATACGAAAAGGCGTCGAAGAACTGGTGTCAGGAAGAGCACAAGAACCAGGGTCCTTGGCCCTTCGTCAAAGTGCGTTTGGAGAACCTCTTCCAAACGAAAGTGCCGTAAGTACTGATTATCGTCAACACGTTCGAATGGGATTAGGTGAATAGGATTACTTCGCCACCTGCACTAAAATAACAAGTTATTCATTGCTGAAGTGAGGTTATAATGGCTGAGCCATTGCATCGAACCACGTGTGATCGTCTAATTGAAGGCTCTCCATTATATCTGCAGAGTGCAGCGCAATTGCGTTCCTTCCTACCTAACACATTGACAATTTCTTTCTGACTTTATTTTTACGTCCGTCGGTTGGCGATTGTGGCTCGCTTGCACTACAAATCACGAAATACATCTAGCGCTTAAAGTTTTTAAAACTTCTCTGTCATCTCTATTTTATTTTTAAACGATTGATAATTCGAACGGATGTAAGGATCGTAGCTGATGGCGTTCTGTGGTTTCGGCCGTCCCGCCATAGGGAAAAGGCGTGAGTTTATGAGGATTCCAATTCGTTTAGATTATTGAAGACGTATGAATTGGTGATTCAGGCGGTCCGGGGTACTGATATACAAACCATCAATAAAGGGTGTAAATAGACGCTTAACATAACCGAAAGGCACTTGTTCTCCCCGTCTTTGCGATCATTTTTTTGTTCTAAATATACCATACCGGAGAACCTTTTATTTACGGAGATATTGGGGTCAAAGTTCCAACTTTTTCACAAGTTTTTTTTTTTAAATACTAGTTTTTAATGTAAGATTTTTACTCTACACACCTCTACGACCCCTGTTCTATTTTTATCCACCCATCAGCACAATGCTTTGAGAGCTTTCCATCAAGTCTTACCGTAAAACATGATTTTTCACCCCAAAAAAAAAAAGTTCGATTCCCAGCAATAATTTTTGCGTAATGTTACTTAGTTTGATGGACATAATGCTTGGTTGACGGCTATGTGAAGGGTCTGTTTACACCCTGTATATGTATGAACCTAGGATTGAGGGCTAATGTAATTAGAGAACCATAAAGATATGCTTAGGGACTAATAACCTACTTGTACTGATTCAAGTTGCTGCAATTCCAAATAAAGTCTGTTTAACAGAAACAATAATATCAAATGCCATTTTTTTTGTTAATTGGATTGAAGAAACTGGTGCATTCATAACGGCCACGACATATGGACTAAATTGATTTATTTAAAGCAGATTATACCAACACAACTAAACGGCGTTCAAGAGCTGGCAGTATTAATAATCCATAGCAATCATGACGCTGAAAGCTCTTAATGCGTAGTTGTGGTAATCGCATTCAGTTTAAACTGTGAAATTCGCCATAAGGTGCTCCCCTACCGGGAGCATTCGTCTGTAATTGCATCTGAACTGTTACATTACAGGCGAATACTCCCGGTGAGGGAGCAATAATACCACAAGTATACTTATTACCTGTTTGTCCGCAGATGCATATCAAGACCAGCAAGTCCAGCATCGGCGACTGGTATCAAATGGATGCACATGAAAGAATTAAAAGACCTTAAAGCAGCCATTGTAGCAGGCTGCGCATGAAATTATTTTTTTTTTTAATTCTAAAGATTAATGACTGAATGGTAAATAATGTTTGGAGAAAACAAAATTGTTAACTTAACTTACTGTAACGTGCGATTGTTTTTTTTTTGCAATTGTCGGTTTGTAATAAAAAAAATACAAGTAACCAGGTATTTTATTTATAATGTTCTCCGCATATAGTTTTATGAGTCTCTGCTCAAATACTCGCTTGTACTCGGGTGCACGATCGCGTGTCTGTATCGAAAAATAGCATGAGCCTAGACGGCGCGTGCCGTGGGTTTTCTAAGGATATTTTATCAGCGGGTACCCGCTCCATGTTTTAGCAGACACCTTAAGTATGAGTTAACACCACTTTATTTAGTAAATGGCGGATAAATTGCGGGCACGGCTCCGGAGAACGGACTCGTGACTGATTAGGGTTACGATCACGACACACGGACGCCGTAAGCATCCTTTCGCAACGACGCGACGACGCACGTGACGAACGCGCTCCCATACAGTGTTTTTTTATGGACAAACAGTCGAACGCCGTTGATCAACGCGCGACCTTTAAACCCGGACTCCACCAAAGTCGAGAAATGCGAAGCGGGGAGGAGAGATGTGCAAAGTGGCACACCGCTCACAGCGCACCGCTCACCGCACGCCGCTTACCGCACACCGCTTACCGCACACCGTACACAGCACGCCGCTCACTGCACGCCTCTCGCAACACGCCGCTCAAATCTCTTCTCTTCTCGTCTCCAATGTGCGCTTGACCGCCGAGTGCGGAGGCTGGCCTTAACAATTATTAGACATCTCCTCTCCTCTCTGCTCAAACTTTTCCACTCAGGCTAAGCGGAGACGAGAAGTTTAAATAACGAAATTGGTGGTTTGCAACACGGTGGAATCCAGCCCTTATGGTCAGAAGTATGCGATCCAAATTCCATACCGGGTTGAACGAAACTTAACGCATGTCACCTACGGCATTAGGTTAACGCTTGAACGTCCTGGCGCGGTGAGGTTGCCGGAAGAACATTGTTTACTTATCTCATCGCTGTAATTATGAAAATGGATAGAAACACTTATTTCCGCAGACGACTGAACTTCTCTGTAGGCGTTCCAGCTGTACATCAAGTTGTTGCGAGGCACACACTCACTTGTTTCCTTAACACACGATCTAACAAACCGTTAGATCACCACCACCATACACCGTAGTACCTACACGTCTGGTCTGCTGCTGGCAACATCGACGAGTTCAGTGTGGCTCTAGGCGCAAGCCTAGAGCCACACTGAACTCACTGAACTCGTCGATGAACTCACACACTGAACTCGTCGATGTTGCCGACCCTTGATGCAAATCAAGGGTCGGCTTTAAGTACTTACCTCTTACTGATGATTATGGACGCTTTGACGTCGGACACTTGCAGGAAGAGGCACCCTGGTGCATGTTTCCCGACGACATTGTTCTTGTCGATAAAGATATGGACCTGAGATCCAGAGCAGATTGGAGAAATCGCAACAGAAGCTAGAGAATGTTGGCTTGAAAATCAGCAGAAGTAAAACTGAACACATGTTCTTGAGATTTTGGCGGTTCTTCCAGCTCTGGAGCCATAGCGCTAGATAGCACGCTCCTCCCAGTTTACTCTGACTTACGTTATCACGGTTCACTTATGCAAGAGCGATGGCGAAATAGATCGGAATGTTAAGCACAGAATTAGCAATGGATGGATGAAATGGCGGCAGGTCACGGGAACAATATACGACTCCCGCATTCCCCTTAAACTTAAGGGGAAGACTTATAAAATAATACTGTGCTTAATTTGGCTGCTTATATTACGCTAAGTGGTGAGACAAGTACCGCGCGTTGAGTGGACGCGCGTCGAGGTGCACTTGCACAAAAATAGGAAGCGATTACAGCTTGCAAGCTAACGACTCGCTACTGTCCAATCTGTTGACACCACTGTCCTAACACACCGTACTTACCCATTTCGCTAAATACTTGACCAATGTAAACCGGGCATTTAACGATCTCGCACAGAAGGGCGACATGTAACGGCATTATTAAACATTCAAATCTATAGCATAATCTATGTACGCACGACGACTACTCAAGCTTTACTAAACCAGTTTGTGTGGATCTCTCATTGTACAGGAAATCTATTAAAAGCGAGGTCATGTTACACTGGAAAAAATAGATTCTTGTGTCGCCATGTACGCCTGTGGGTTCCAATAGTACTTTGTAGTTCCATGCACCAACTTAGTTTTTGACATTGTCAATCTGTATTGACAATCAACTGGCACTGTCACTAACTGTCACTCGTTATCGTGAAACCTTGAAATCTGAAAGAAAAGTGAAAACACGACGAAACCGGCTGGCGGTGCAAGTTAAATGATTCAAAGTTTTAACAAACTAAAATTATGTCTTCCTATTTTGATTTCTTTTGTAAAAATATTGAAAGTGAAAATGCACAGAATGTAGACCGTATTACGGGCACTTGTTATTCTATGTGTCCTGAAGAAGAAGTCAAATTGTACGTACAAATACACCTATTTTTTTTAATACTTTATTGTTAAAGTAGATAGAAACTTATCGAGGTTCTTCTTCATTATCTGTATAATTACGGTTTTGTAAAATATAATGTATTATATATATTTTTAAATTAAGTTGTAAAACAATAGTAGGTATATTAATTCAAAAGACGTTTTGTGACTGATGCAAATACTAATCTACTGCACTGGACTGCACATGCTAACAATGTTTGTAAGATCTACCTAACACCTACTTCAGCACCTCTTCTTTACCAGAAGGGGCAAGTAAAAAAAGGGCACTGACAGTAAATTTGCTTAATTTGTTAAGGCGTGAGATGGAGCATCTAGTCCATGTGCTAGAAGTGTGGGGTGGAGAGCGGAAGCTGGTAAAGAGCTACAGCCGCTCTGCAGCAGACTCCAACATGGCTGTTCCACATCTGTTGCGGCCCTACACCATGCTCATCAATACTGTACAGTATCTGCTGTTGGAGTAAGACTGTTTGCATCTCAATTTCATTAAATAACTTTTATTTTTGTGTAATTGTTATTCAATTTCATATTTTCCATCACTGGATGGGTGTCCAGCTTTCTTACATACAAAATAAAACAATTTACTAAAGTATTATTAATTTTTTTTTTTTTTGTGTATTCTTTAGAATACACTTCCATATATATAATTTTCCAGTGTCACTAGAAGAATAGATGTGCCCTCCTCTGTGGTGTACGACTATGTGAATGACCGCCTGAGAGCCGTGAGACAGGAGGCTACCATACAGCGGTTACCTCCTGAACAGTGTGCTTGTCTTCTAGAGCCTATGATTAGGTTTTATGTTTACTATGGCTATAAGTAAGTGTTTTTATGGTTTTTTTTTATAAATAATCTTTTTCTATTTTTTGTTAATTCAGTTCAATAAATTATGGGATCATAGACATATGCCCCATGTAGTGGAAAATGCATCAGCATCCACTCGCTTCAACTACATATAGCATAAGCAGCCTATAATGTTCCCACTGCTGGGACACAGGCCTCCGCTCTATGAGAGACAACTTACTGCTCGTAAGTCAGGGCCGCCACCACTGCTCTTCTACTACACATACATATGCAGTTCATTAAAAGCGATAGTTACAACAAGTGAACACAAACATTCGTGCCACTTCTCCTGTTTTTAAATACTGTTTTTAGAACTTTTATAATTTAATCTTTTTACAATTTAAATATAAGTATGTTTATAATGCAATATTCTTTAAGCCACTCTTTTCCCGTTTAGAATTTCAAATCTATTTCAGGCTGTCAAACCTCCCCCTAAAGGACTACGACCCAGTTCTCAACAAAAAGTACTTACTGGAATGTATAAAATGGTACCTCTCATGTCGTGACGCCATAGACAAAGCGCGAGAGAAAATAGAGCACCTAACAGGTTTCCTCTCAAACCTAGATCTGAATGACAGGAATAAGAAAAATAAACTTGTCAATGACCAAGTGCTGATGGAAAGCCTGTACATATTGTGCAATCTAGATGATTTATATCCACTATTCAGATATGTCAATTTATCCAAAGAATTAAAGAGGTGAGCAAAAATTTAACACTCTTGTATTATTATTTTTTTTATTTGTGTAGGCCTCTGCCGCCTATGGAAATCATAAAAGACAAGGGATTAGTGCTGCTTGAGACAAACCCAAAACATCTCATCTGCCTGAAAGTACAAGGCCCAATACTCTCCCAATGGGAACATAGAAAAGCTGCTTGGTGGTAGAAATAGGTATGTTGGTAGAATCTGTGAACAAGCTCTTTTACAAGAGCTCTACTCTATTATTATTTTGTAATTTCATGCCTTTTTTTCAGGGACACTAAACTTCAACTAGCTTACGAAATAGCAATAGCAAATCTTCAGGGCAACTACATAAGAGTGTGTAGGCTGTCAGACAAGCTGTGTCCTCTGTCGTACTGCGCCTTATTTACCTACTTACCAACATTACAACGGTAAATATTTCCTTACTCACATTGTACCTGTCCCGCCGCCGAGTGGGAAGCGACTGTAGACCCGCGTATAGAATGCCGAGCTTAGGAATATGCTAGGGCTGTGACCTTATTAGTAGCTGATCGTGTCGATAAATTACGCAAGGTCAAAAAGTTATTATGCCTTTATTTAGTACATAAAACTCTTTTCGCCATTATAGGTCCCGCGTGAGTAAAAAAAAGATACATGACCGTTCACTTCTCTGCGCCACGCCGGCGCGATCTCACTAGCTAGATCGACTCGCTAATATCCAGTGGTAAGACAGATGCCTTAGCTGTAACACTTGATATCGCAAGAACACTTGCGCCAAGTTACCACATCTGCCACGTTTTTTTTTTTAACTGGCTTATACTGTTCCACTGCTGGGCAAAGGCCTGCCCCGAGTCCTTCCAGGAGTTTTTATACCGGGCCACGTGGAACCAGCCCTCGCGTTTCTAGGTCGTCTCGCCACCCCTTTTTAGGCATGATAATTTTAACAATGTTTAATTTACAAAGTGCATCTTATTTGTGCAGAAAACTTACTTTTATTTTTCTTACAGACGTGCCCTCCAAATTATGAGCCACGCGTACAACAACAAGCGCCTCACGGTGCCCGGCGCGACTCTTGCGCAGTGGTTGTGCTTCGGAACAGAACACGATGCGACTGCGGCGTGCGCGCATTATGGGCTTCCAGTAGAGGGAGCCGTTGTGCGGTTCGACAAGACTAAGTTCAAAGCAGATGCTGCTTTGGTAAGATTGTTTTTTTTTTGCCTCCACTCCAAGCTAATTTTTATATTATTATAAGCTTACCGTTTAGTTAAGACGGTGCCTGAGCTTGTTGTGCCGTGCGGAAGGCGTTTTGACGCTCGTTAGCGGGCGAATAACTGTTCTGAGAGACACCACGCCCTCCCATACTGTCCCAATCAAGCAGTAGGCCTGCATTACCAACCTTATATACTTTTGCTATGGTGCTCTTTAACAAACTTAAGAGATAGAGCTGTATTTGTTTTTTTTTTGCCCTTTTAGAATACACCGAAACCTCAGGACATAAGCGAAAAGTTCGATTTAAGTATAATTTATTTATTTATTTATTTATTTATTATTCCTTAACACATACATTTGATGGATATTTTTACCTATACAATGGCTAAATAGCATTTTATTTTTTATTATAGTAATTACTTCCTCTTTCTTTTGAAATTATTGACTGTTATACTGATATATTGTTTCTATGAATAAAACGATTAAGTTTTTTTTTATTATTATTGTACTAACTTATTCTTTTGAAATTATTGACTGTCAAACTGATCGCAGTGCTAATATTTATCTACAAATAAAACGATTATTTTATAAAGGAATCCTTTATTTGTTTTATTTACATAAGAAAATTCTCCTAATTATGCAATAACTAATTACAATGGACAACAAAATCTATCTAATATCAAATGGTTGCATGGCTCCCAATGTACAATTCATTCCATCAAGTACGCTGTGTACCTCCCTATCTGATACTGATGAGAACGGCGCCGGAGCGACGCACATTCATTTATTTTTACTATATATAATAACAATATGTAAAAATAGCCAAAATGTTAGAAAATATTACACTGTCAGAGAAGTGAGGGTAGTTCCAAAATCTAGTCAAATGTACTTTACGCAATAGACTTATTTTAATTTACTAAATAATTCTCTTATTGATATAGAAAAATATGGTGACATTTCTCTGACAATGTAAAAAGGGCGGGTGAGGGTGTAGCAAAATATTATAACAGCTTTGCCTACAACATTATATTATAACAACAGCCGAGAACCACACTCCACTTCGCTACTACATCATAAATAAATTAATCCTTATATTGAAACAATTTCATTATAATCCGCAATGTTGACCATGCTACACTTCAATTAGATTTTTTGCTTAAATACGTGAGTTACCGATACACATAATAAATGCTCCATTTTCAATACACTGGGTTGCTGTGTAGTGTGCCAATGGATAAAAACAATTTTGAAACAAAAATGAGTAATATCACAGATCATAAAATCATGAGGGTGGCCGCATAGTCGATATTGCGGAACTTTGATGCGGAGAATGTCGTGAATGGTAACTAATCAGTTAGGATGACGCTATCGATTCGTAGATTAAATTTATTTTTAATGAGTACCCATAACTACGTAAACACTCTTATTATAAATAACCAACATGTTGCAGAAAACTTGTCAAAGCGTATAGACGTAGAGTTGATAAACACACAAATAGTAAATATTTCATAAGATATTCTCTCCATGTAGAATTTTTCAGTTATAACAATTTTATGCAACTTGTGCCTACAAACGTTACGTTTGTTAGATATCCATTTGAATACATCCGTTTGGTAGCACCTAGATGTTAATCTAATAAAGGGAAGGTAAACATTAAAAGTAAATTATAAATCGTCAGGAACCATGTAAAACTAAAATAAATTCAATACAACAAATGAATGTCATAACAAGTTTTAGACGATAGTCTACGCGTGATTTCATTACGATACAACACATAAAAACTGATAAATAACTTTAAACAACAACAAAAGCTCTAATGTACAATAGAGGTATATCATTCAACTTTACATTGACATGAAACGTTCACGTGACGTTCAGCTTCCTAGAGGTGGCGAGCCTTACAGTTGTGACGTCACCCGCGGGTCTGGCAGCCGTGCCGCCGGCGTGCCTAGCGACAACATTCTATAGAGGAGCGTTACACATATCCGTAACATTCATGTTTAACTTTATACTAGACAATACTTAACTACAGTCGCGCACGCCGGCGGCACGGGCCCGGCCGCACTAGAGGACTGCATGCCGCCCGGAAGCGGCGGGAGACGCTTCAAGTACCTTCCGCTGAATAAACAAAAGCAAGATTTAATTTATTTGTATGCTATAAATATTTTCTTAAATCTAGTTGTCATAAACACGCACAAATAAAGAGCTACTCGTGTATATTTATTCTACAGAAGCACATACAATCGTTTTAGAGGTACACGATTCTTCAAAACCTTTCTCCAACAGGAAATACAATATCTCGAAGACCTGAAGACACACAAACTATATTTTCGGCTCACTTTTTTTGCACAAATATAAGCTCTCTGGCCATGCACAATATTTCTCTCTCTGATCATTCGTTTAGAATTTTCGGAACAACGTTACTCCAGCAGTTTTTCCGTTTTTTTTTTTTCAAAACGACAAAGCGCACTAATTCTTTATGTGGCTCACATTCACAACAGATTATACACTAATTATACGTTCCACTCATATCACTCTAGGAGCCACTTTCTTGCTGGGGTAACGTACACAATCTTTCTACGTACAGCACTGATTGGTCTTGAAGTATAAGTCTGATTCGTAAAGCAAGGTTTTCTTTTATGGTTGTAAAATTTGATATACGTTGAGACGTTCTACAAATCTGAGTTTCTGCGTCAAGACTCACTGTTTCTGTTCTGTCTTACCTCATCGGCCGTGCTTCTAGTTGTTCTTAAGGAAGGCGTCATCGAAGAGCTCGAGCTCGTGAGACAGGTAGTTGGCTTTGTTGCGCAGCTTCTTGGCCGATGTGGACGCGTGCTCCAACATCTTGGTGGCTTCCTTCACCTCGCTCAGCTCCTCGTCCATCTCCGTCGTCGCCTCGTCGATCAGCCGGCACAAGCGCGCGAACATTGTGGATAGTTCCCTGGCAAGTAAAACATGGCATTTAAAGTATTTCATTATTGCAATAGTATGAGATGTTTCAGCTGAATGATGCTGTTGCGGTACTTACTGCTGCACTTGATGGCTGCAGTTGGCGGAGGTGAGGTCGACGATGAGGCGCAGCTTCTTGCTGGCGTGCGCAACGTACTGTTGCTTAAACACACGTTGCTGCGCTCGCGCCGTCCACGTGAGGCGCTCGTACGCGTACAGGGCTCCGTATAGGGCTCCAGTGACCACCACGAAGCGCCAGCCCACTGTCTTGAGGAGCTGAGAACATATATTATAACAAAGTTAGCGCTATTTCACCAGTTAATAGTCATTCAAAGAGGCATAATGTAAGAGTTTGGATATTAGAGATTGTCGCACTCGCACCCACCCCGTGCGACCCCTGGAATTGTTCATAGTACATACACTCGTCCTAGGCGCGCTTGCATTTAAATATGATAAAAACCGCATCCTCCGTGTGGAACCCTACACACATACAACACTTGTGTATACTCACAAGTCCCGACAGCAGCAGGCCGCCCATGGTGCCCTGCGAGGTGAGCGCTCCGACGGCCACCTTGGAGACCAGGCCCCACTCCTCGGCCGACAGCCCCACGTGGCTGCCCAGCGACGGGCCGTTCGTGCGCGCTACTTCCATCGACGACGGGTTTGAACTCACGGATGGGGGGATCTGAAACGTTAAGTGGAGATTATGTTTAGGAAATAAAACGTTTACATGCAAACAATACGAATTGTGGAAAGATTAAAACGCGTGATTATAAATAGAACCTAAAAGTGGTGCAGTAACAGCCTATTTTCAAGAAATCTGTTGAAATGATAATAATGAAAGATATGCTGCCGGACAGGAGACATCCATCTGGCCTTACAAGCGTCATATTTAACGACGAAATAATAAAAAATTAATTCACTTGCTGTCAGACAATGCCCAGCCTAAACTGCTGGTGCTGGGTCTAGAAGCAACAAATTTACTCATGAATTCGAAAAATAACTGAAGTGAGCACTAATGAAGACCATACAATTAATAGAAGTAATCATTTTTTCAAGTCTTTAGAATCTTCCTCAACATTTCAATTTTTTTTCAGTTATTATACCTCACCCTTGTACCTATCTTTCTATTCCTTCCTTGTTATCTTTCATTATTGTGTACATAAATTGTTAAATAAATAAACAAAACTTCTAGCAGAAGCGACAAATAACCATATTAAGGTGATGCCTTGAAATGCCTTGAAATGACCAATGATGCCCCATTGGTCATTTCACCCTATCTGCCAAGTACCTGCGTGTATTGCGGCGGGTTCTTGAGCGCGATCTTGTTGGTGTGTTTGCCCTGGAAGCGCTGGATGAGCGCGGTGATTCCGTAGGAGAATCGGAAGGACAGGTCCTCGGTGAAGTCGGCGCACAAGTTGTCGCAGTTGAGCCGGTACAGCACCTCGAAGGGCTGCTGGTGCGGGATGATGTAGCTGGCGGCCGCGGCGCGCTTGTGGATGGGCAGGATGTTGTACATGCGGTCTGGAATATAGCAATTCTCGTGTCAAAGTCAGCAGCACTGAGAGAGAAAAGTTGAGTAGTGGCTGCCATCCGAATTCATGCTCGTCTGTGGAGCATTCAAAAACTATTCATAAATACGCTCATATAGCAATGCGACACGACAGAAGGATAGCAAAAAAACCAGTGATATAAAAATGTCACGTCACTATCTTATGTGAATGTGATGTTTTGTCTTGTGCAAGTCTTAGACCAGCAGTGAGCAAACGACTGAACAAAGAGACGTCTTGTTTTAAATCGCTGTTATTTTTCTTGGAATTCCATTGAGAGCCTTTCTTTTTACTTTTCTTCCAACATACCAGCCATCTCCTTCTGCGCCTGGTCCATCTCATTCCCGATATCAGCGGACAGTCTCTTCTTGAGCCGGGAGCCGAGCCCGGCCTCCACGTGGCGATGCAGCGCGCGCTTGTACTGGTCCAGCAGCGCGCGCTCCGGCCGGAACGGGGAGTCGTACTCGTCCACCAGCGCCGACAGGCGCCGGATCTCCTGGCTCAGCGTTAGCGACACCTGGAGACAACTTCTAATTGTTTTATGTCACATATTAGCTATATGGGCACTTATGAAACGTGAGAAGCTAGGTGCACGGCTTGAAGTGATCGTTACCTATGGAGAAGAACCATCAACGTTCAGCGAGATCGGCACACGGTGATAGTTGAGATAAGACTGTGATATAAAGTAAACATTAGGTCAGTATTACCTGCAGAGTAAAAGCACAGGCACAGGCGTTATCTTAATGATTTGGGGTGAGCCTATTTTTATAATGGTATAGGCCGTTTTCTGGGATACTGGCTTACCTTAAAATGCCTGGAAACAATAGCACATACAGGATGGCCATTTCGAGGGGCTAATTCATCATACTAAGCAACTTTCGCTATGAATCTCTTAATTGATTCACGAAAAAAAACCTATGAAAATATAAGCCACCCAATAAGAGGCCATTCAACGATAACAATGAGATCAGATAGCAGTAATTTTATTCTCAAAAAATAAAAATGGTGAGCAATTCATAAAGATTATTAATAATTAATACGATCACGTTTCTTCCTTCCGTTCTCAGCTTAAATGGTTGCCTATCCGACTCAGGAGATCCCTCAGATCTCTCTGCATGCTCTTCACGATTATGAACGATCAATGTGCTCCTGATTACCTAAAAACTTATTTCAAAGTGTTGGGCAGTTCTCACAGTCGTAACCTTCGAGCTTCCAAGAATCTACTTCTCCAAATTCCTTCACACCGCACTGGATTTATGTCAAATTCTTACGCTATCTCTACTATAAAGCTCTGGAACGCGCTACCTTTTGGCATTAAAAAAGCTGAAAGCAAATTCTGTTTTAAAAGAAAAGTGCGTAACCACTATTTAAGTCAGAATAAATAGCTCTCTCTCTATTAGAAGTCGAGTCATGGTAATTATTATTAGGTTTCTCGTTTTTAATTTTGGTATTTGTTAAAATATGTATTAGTTTATTTTATTTGTATATAAGTATTAGTATCATTATAAGTGCCTATATAAATTTTCGATAGCAAGAAGTTATTTTTATATATTTATTTTGTACCCTATCACAATGTTTTCTTATTTAACCCAAAGGTTGACTGGTAGAGAATGCCTTGTGGCATTAAGTCCGCCTATGTATCACTATTGTACATGAAGTTTAAATAAATAAATAAATAAATTATTACCAATTTTCTGTTCAATACAATATTACTACTGCTTTGGAATATAAATGATCGTACAAGCCGTATCGCAGGGTGGTACTCGTCTACTATGGCAGATAGCTCACGGATCACTTCACGTACCACCACGGAAACCTGGATGGAAGGTGGGATACACGTTACGGACTATTATAGATGAGAAGATAATGATTATGCAAGTCCCTAAGGTTGCCGAAATATTAAATAAAGCCTGTGGGTCTCGACAACAGATATTCAAATTGATGGAATCAACGCACGATATAAAAGTTTGTGTAGGGGATATATTTAGACCTATAAGCCAACGAGATAGCACAGCCATATCCCGTCGTTCAAGACGCTACTCCTTATAGTAAGATTTTAAACGGTAATTTAGTTTGCACTGCGGTTGTTTATCGTGAGGAAACTTGGGACATTAATTAAATCTAAAATCCTGTAATCGTCAATCCACTTCGAGTTACAATCAATACCCTTCCCTGTATGAGAATCTTTGCCCAGCAGTGGGATATTAATACACATAACATCACGCTTGCAATCCCAGAAAGGTTAGGCAGAGGTGTACCAAATAAACCGCCCAAATGTTATGTTTTAAGTCCTACGTAAAGGGGGCGAGCCTGTTTCCATCAACCGCGCACAACTCCAGACTCCGTAGTTGCTACTGAGAAATTCCTGATGGAAAAATCCAATAACACTTTGCCCGATCAGGGTATCAAACCCAGGCCATCATGGTCCTCAGTCGCGCTTGAGACCAGTCGATCAACGAGGACAGTAATTACAGACTGGTTACCTTATGCTCGACGCTCTCGACCATGCGGTTGATCTTGTCCTTCATCTGGCGCGTGATGGTGGTGAGCTGTTCCTCGATGGCGGACAGCTGCTCATGCAGGATACGCTGCTTCTCCACCTTCGCCGCCTTCTGGTCCGATGCCGTGTTGTATACCTGCAACATTACGTGGTATTACAAAACTAGGGCACGTCTAAGGCGCACTTGCACCTAAAATCACTTACTGCGTTTAGCGTTGAATGAATTGAAAACATCGTTCTATTTCTGTCAAGCGTTTAAAGAAAACCGAGTCAGAATGATGAATCAGCTTTTTTCCGTGGCGTATTTGGAAATAAGCCCACGGAAAGTCGGAAACATAATATCCTATATGCTAGTACCGACTTATGGTCAACCTGTGGTGCCATGGTCGGAATCCGTTCAGCTATTAAGGGGTGAAAAGACTAATTAGCTAACGAAACTCAACAGACGTCTGTTAAACTGTAGATCTGTCTGTCTACAGGTCAACAGACAGGTATCGACAACTTAAAAAAGTACAACATAACAAATAATTGATCATCTACCTAGCCTTTTCCCTATTATGTTGGGCTCGGATTCCAGTTTAACCGGATGCAGCTGAATACCAGTATTTTACATGGAGCGACTGCCTATCTGACCTCCATAACCCAGTTAGTACTGGGTAAGATTCGCAGTCAGATTGGTGTTTCGGGCCACTCACTGACTACCTGCAACGACTGTCAAAGATCTACAAATGACAGCCGGGACTAACGGCTTAACGTGCTTTCCGAGGCACGGAGGAAATTCGGTATGTAATAGGTGGTCACCTATCCACGGATCAATCTAAGTAAGCGCGGCTTAACCTGAAGATTAACCCGTCTGGTTGTTATTATTTAGCCACGAGCTCCAACAAAGTAAAACATACTTAACAAATAATTGATGTTTTTTTTTTCAGATCAATGACGCTTTTTTTTTAAATCGCCTTTAGCCGCAGAGTTTTGTTATCCTCACCAGTTCTAGAGCCTGCATGACCTCGGCGGCGATGTTCTTCCCGCGGCGCGAGTGCTGCGCGAACTTGGTGCGCACGGCCGACTTGCTGATGCACTCCTCGAACTTGCGCTCAAAGTCCACGAACTCGAAGTAACGCACCTGGTGACCATCGGCCAGGATCGGCGCTGGAAGAGGAGCAAATTGAGTATGATGTCATAATGTAAATCGAAAACAAGAAAACGTTTTGCGCCGGACCGAAGTAGAACGACACTAGGGAATAAATATGATGATGAATGTATTAGTGGCGAAGGGTGAAAATTGAGTCAGGGGAAGCCGAAGAAAAAAAATGAGAATAATCTTTTTTTAGTTTTTTTTTGTTGTTTATTTTGACCTTTTGACAATCGAATTTTCATGTTGACCTTATTTTTGTTATCAGTGACCCCGAAAAGCACGACAATGACACCCATGACGACAAAACTGAAAATTTTCGTCAGGCGCCATCTTGGATTTACATTTTGACCTCTTTTTCGTTATCACCGACCCCAAAAACCACGAAAATGACACCCATGAAGAAAAACCGAAAATTTTCGTCGGCGCCATCTTGAATTTTCATTTGACCTAACTTTAGTTATCAGCGACCCCAAAAAATACGAAAATGACACCCATGACAACAAAACCGAAAAAAAAGTGAAGCATAAATCGCAGAGGGAGTATAATAAAAAAAATTAAAGTGATTTTATCTTTAATATGTAAATAAGTCAACAAAATAAAAAACTAGTTGGTACCAAATACGATATCAACCATTACTCATTCTATCTCGTTCTCCCTTACATACTTTCTTTTTCAGTCCCTGCCGTAACTCGACAATTTTCGGCTTACCGGGCTCCCTACAAAACGGTACTGCCAACCGAGAAGTTACGTGTGCTAATACATACTATTTTAGTTCTGAATTCTGACACCCGAGCACCGGCTTATTTGGCGCCACCTGTTGCTTTATTTGCTGACATATTTTTTTTTGTAAATTTTTTCAATCCTATGATGTATTAAATGGCTGTACTGCGATCCACAAATGTGTATGTAATATACTATATGACTACAGTGTGTCAGCTGGAGTCCATATCTTTAATGTAACTATATTATTTGTCTATAGAATACTGACTGTGCCATTTTTCAAAGGGAAGCCGGTAGGAATCGAGATGTATGGAACCTTCGCCACTGGAATGTTTATCGAAATCAGAAAGTTCAGTATTTTTATTTGGTGCTAAAGAAAAATGGGATGTGTCTCTGTTCAGTGGAGAGGTTAACTTCATCTTATTACTTACTCAATAGAGTACTAATAAGTAAGCACGTAATATTTATGTAACCAATAGTAATCAAATGTGTATAGATATAGCTTGAAAATATGCGATTCAACTATCTTCACCAGGAACACTTAGGGATTTATTAACGTTGTGACAAAAATAGTATTTGGTACTCACAGGAGACGGGCTTCTCTCTCTCGCGCATGCGCGTGAGCAGCGCCTCCTTCGCGGAGATGAAGAAGATGCGCTCCTCAGCCTCCTTGGGCGAGCACACGCGCAGCTCGCGCGACAGGAAGTCCACGCAGCGGTTCGCGTGCTGCGTACGGACCTGCAAGAAAGAAACTACGTTAAAACAAGGCCAAGGAATTAAGTTTTAGGAAGAAAAAAGTTGCCTGCTTGAACTTGAACAACGTAATTCAGATTCAAGGAGTACATTTATTAACGCAGAATCAGCTTGATTCGATCAGAAAAAGCATGCAGTAAAAGCGAATTAACCCGACGTGGTGTCGAGTCGCATTGACGGACCAAATCGAAGCAACTGACGCAGTTTTTCACCTTTATTTGCTCCGGTGGAAACGCACCCTAATTCTCGTTTTCTGTCCGGCTCAAGCCCATTCGTGTCGGTTAGAGAGGTCACTGTCTCATTCGACGTTGCTTTTAATTTGTTAGCGAACCTTCACTACCCCATGATATTATGATTTTAGTTTCTCTACATTCAATCACGTGGTTCCAAAAACCGATCGCCCAAAAACCATTACATTTCAGCTATTTATAAAATTACAAAATCTAAAGAGGCTGCTCTTTTTTGAACTTGTATCACTACACAAAAATATTTGAATGTGAACTCACTTGATCCAGGTACTCAGGTTCAGAAGCCGAGGCGTCCCATCTATTGTTCAGTATGAATATGTTCGGTTGCGATATTTTTGTCGATACTTTGTGAAAGAAGTTCTTTTCCTGGAATGAGAAAATAAATATTAAAACTTTACAACTCAACTTCTTCAGTAAGAAAACTTTTATCTGTTGGGGAGGGCCTAACAAAACGTAACCATAGCCCAGTTCCAATCTGACCAATGTGATTAAGTTATTTTGAAATAAAAAATGACTTAACAGCTTTCAACCAATGAAGATGTTTGGAAATAGTTAAGCTAGTGCTATTAGTTTCACAATTGCCCCTCCCAATAGGGATGGGATGGGACAGGAGTTGTCCCAATAGGGACAGCAGGCATAGCACTTGTCGAACCACTCTTCGAGCTTGTGTCACGTGACACGTTGCACGTTACATGTTACACGTTACTCACGGTGACCATGAGCGTGGACTCTGCGTTCGCGACCAGCACGAACACGTCGGCGTCGAGGCAATACTTGTCGATCCACTCGTCCAGGTTGGGCGTGACGTCGACGCCGGGGCTGTCCACGAGTACTACGTCATCGCGCAGTAGGGCACACAGCTCGCGCGGCCAGTACACGTGCACTAACGAGCACTCCTGTAGCCGCGTCGCGCATAGTGCGTGGCCCAACTGGCTTACAGACTGCGGAACAGATATAAGAAAAATTATATTCTATTATTTAGACGCTAGAAAAATAGGCAAAAGGAAAAGAAACGACCACCTGTCAAGGGCGTGTAGGGCCGACGGTCTAGAAGACGGTCCATCTTATTTTATGTAATACTAGCTTTTGCCCGCGGTTTTGCTCGCGTTAATTTAGAATTTGACAATCAATTCGGGTTGTACTCTGCTTGTAATAATATAATTCAATCATGATTCGAAAAACACGTGGCGCCATCTATTATCATAGAAACGTTATTGTTGTTTTCCTCGGGAATAGTACTTTTTTTCGGGATGAATGGTACCCTATGTTCGTTTCTGTACAGCTGACAACGTATATGCAAAATTTCATGATGATCGGTTCAGTGGTTTAGGCGGGAAAGGTAACAAACAAACTAACAAACGAACTTACTTTCGCATTTATAATATTAGTAAGTATGGAGATGAATGCTTCATACAATTTTCAAGGTTCCGATCCTAAATGGAAAATCGGAACCATTATTAGTTAATTTCCAAAGCCGCCGACGCGTAAAAACTCGCTCGTCACTATCAAGGCGGTCACTCGATGCAATATTAAACCATAACACCAAACAAATAGAAACTACAGTCACCTGCACATTGAGCTTTTCCTCGGACCCCTCGGTCCGTAAGAAGGACTCGTCGGTGTCGGAGCCCTCCACTTGCAGGAAACAGTTGGTGGTGTGCCCGATACCGCTCGGGAGAATTTTGTCGTGCAACATGGCGTTAATCACTGTGCTCTTACCATTGCTTGTCCTGGAAACAAATATAAATAGTAAGTTTAGCTGCTTAAGGACCGCGAACAATCTGCAGTGCGGAAAAGAAGTCTTTTCCTTCCTTTTACAGATCTGCAGCTGATTAGAATAATACTCGCTTTTAAGAGGTGGAGGAAGGCCAGGAAGAGTTTTTTTTACCCTTGAATTAAACCGATATGAATGTGGATGGATAGTAAGAGTAGAGGAAGAAAAAAGAAACGATGGATAGACTGTGTGAAGGATGATATGGCAAGAAAGGAGATGTCTGATGAGACGACGAATAATAGAGAAGTATGGAAGAAGACATGCTGCGCCGACCTCAAATAAATTGGAATAAGTGGAGGAGAATGACGATGATGAATTAAACCAATAAATTAATAGGTTCACCCTTTAAGCACCGTGAAAATCCCATTTTTCAAATGATTGACAATGGGCTCATAATATTATCCAGCAAACAAGTACGAAAATATATTTTGAAAAACATATTTTATGGGTATTTATCTTTTACACACTGACTGATTTTATTGATTTGATCGTTTTGAAGGTATTAGAAATATGTATAAATATACTTACCGACCAAAGAAGGCGACTTTCATGTGATCTCGCTTGAGGACTTCCCGTATGGCCTGCACCTTGGATACATAGGCCTCCACGTTAGCCAGGTCCTGGGGCGTTGCGATCCCATTCTCGCCTGTGACAGCTGCAACAGTTTTATTAAGTTAAAGCTCATGTAAAATTGCAGATTTTTGAGCACTAGTCCCAGCTATGGTGTCGGAAATGTGCAGTTTTGTCCAGCTTGTCTTTTGGTTTATTTCTGGTAAAAAATAATGTGTTGTGGCGTTGTGTATTCTGCCTATACTCAATAATTGGTTTCTTCTACATAGATGGTAAATTTTATTTACAATAGCAGCCAATTAACAAAATAGTATTAATAGTTATCTTTTTAATGGTTAAAGAGACTCGTCTGTTATTAGCATTGAGTTGGTGAGCAAAGAATCAAGAGATAGATTATAATTTTATGATCACACATAATATTAATTGGTGAAGTATTCCTGATGATTCAGAAGTTTACGACAATCACATCGGTCACGCCGTATAAATACTATGCATGATTACAATTTCCGCGGTACTAATCTAACACCATGCTTAACCACTTGTATGCCGAGTATATAGTATAGACACAATTAAAAAGTCATTGTGTCTCGCGTACATCTACGTTCCGGCACCCGAAAAATTAAACTTAAAAGTTCGACTTAAAAGCACGCTAATTTATAGGTAATAATTGAATATTATCTCATACATTTAACATTAGGGTGTCACGGTGACACTTAATGTGACACTGTCACCTAAATAATAAATGCCTTAACAAATTACCGCTGTTGTATTTTCAGCTTTCAGCGCTAACCCGTGCCACCAGTCTTACCAAGGGGTATTGTATAACCCAGTACCTACTAACTGGGTTGTGGAGGTCCGATAGGCAGTCGCTCCATGTAAAATACTGGTATTCAGCTGCATCCGGTTATACTGGAAGCCGACCCCAATATAGTTGGGAAAAGGCTAGGCAGATGATGAGCGCTAACCCGTGCGTTTTTCAACAACGCGCTTCTAATGTTAGTGAAAAAGGGGTAAAAATGCCACAATCATTTAGCGAGTAATAAATCGGGGTAGGCACGCGTACCGACCGTAACATAAAACGCTTGGTTGCGCATGGCGGGCGTCCCGCGTCCCTTTTATTCTGAGTGAGAATGAGTCAGTCACTCAATACAACTCACACCTTCAGACTTTAGTACATAAGCAGGAGCACGCATAACATAATACGTTGTTATGCAACTATGTACTAAAGTATACAAATAAGCGTTAGTATAGTTGGAAATACGCCAACACAACAATCACTCTCTAATATGAAATATCATGTTGCTAGATAAATTGACCGCATTTGTACACGTGGGGATATGAATAAAGTTTTAGAGCAAGCAGAAAACTCCGCTTAGCGTTTCTATTGGGTTCCCTACATACTCGTACAATTTGATTACGTGCGGTATGTCGCGTCGCGGACAGAGCGAGATTTAATGAATACGTTTTTTTCTGCGTATGAAATAAATAAATATAAAATCAATGGTATTGTCAATAAAGATAAAGCGTAAGGTGTGTGCATTCTTGTCTTCCGCTCTATATGAGTTAGAAGTTGCAACATTCAACAATAGTTAGCTAACTGCTGTAACTTTGCTTTAATGTGGGAAGCCCTTTTGAGTATAGTCGTCATATCTAACATGTTAATAATTTGATAAGAGAATTACTAAATAAACAAATAAATACATAACATAAGCATAAGTACCCAACAGTACACCAACATTTTGCCAGTTATGTTTAGGTTCCATGTTGGAAGAGGCAAGCCTATTGGCATTAACCGGGCACAAGTCCAGACTCCGTAGCAGCTACTGAGAAATTCCTGATGGAAAAACCCATTCACGCTTTGCCCGGGAATCAACCCTAGGACCTTAAGTTCGGCAGTCGCGATTCTGACCACTAGACCAACAGACTATACGGCACACGTAACTCAATAAACAATATTTATTATTTGATTTCATGCAAACATATACATGGGTATGAAAGAAATTTCAAGATGCTTAAAATCAATTAGTGAATAGCCTGCAGTGGGTACTTTCTAGAAAAAGTTGTATTCCACTGTTTACTACTAAAAACAGCAGAGATAAATGTGTCACACTTTTCTATGTGTATGTTAGAAGCTAATAAAGTATTATCAGGGATTAGGTGATAAGTTTCAATACTAACCTACTGTTAGAACCAACTTTCAATGTCAGAGTCAGACAGTACTTCACGATTGGACAAACAAGGACAACATTGTACTTGAAAAGTCAAGGCAAGGTTGAAAGAAGAACTAGCTAGAACAAGGATTCAAGGACTAATTTAATATAAAGCCAAATTAATTTATTCTTTCAAAGCATGTCGACCGAATATTAACTATGACGCGTTATACATCAGGCTCAATTTACATTGCCGTGGAATAGTACGGGAGCGATTTTTTGAAAAGAAATCAAAATAAACTTTAGCACTAAGCATAAAACACTTTGCATCAATTGTGTAATGTATTTAAACTAGGTAAGAGCTGCTAACTGCGGGAATTCCTGAGAATGCGCGGGAATTCCTGAGAATGCGCGAGAATTCTCCAGGAGACGCGCGATTCGTTTTTTGGTTGGTTTTGGTTGGTGTATGTTACACAATTAACATAAAGTTCATTATGCTTTGTAAAAATCGCTTCCATTCCATTCAGCAGTACTATAAATTGATCCTTTGGCATAGAACACTCGCGTGCGCTAGTTTTAGGTGCATAGTAGTCCAATTAAAAATTAATGATAATGACCGTTATCCAAATAAGCTTGTACGTTGGCATGCGACCTTAACAGGGCATTCAGAGATCGGCCACAGATATTATAATATTCTACAGATAAAATTGGTTTGAATTGTCAATAAGATTAGTTACTATATGACACAGATATAAAATCCCTTAACAGATTGGTTATGGTCAGAGATCTCTAAAGCCACGAATTGGCAGAGGCGTTTCTTACAGCATGCAGCGGGGCGTTTAATGGAAGTGCCCATATAACGCCCCGCCGCATGCTGCTGAAAACGCTTCTCCGAATTTGCGGCCTAATAGTTAGTAATATAGTGCAAGAACTTTTTAGTATACTACTAAATTCTGACACAATTTATCAAAGATGAAGATCAACACCCAGTTCTGGGTTTAGGCAAGAATTCCAATCCTATACAATTGGTTTCAAAGGATGCTGAACTAATTCAGCATTAATGAATCATAATTTCCATAAAAGTACATGCAGATGGTCAGCACTAAACAGTTACCAGCTACTCAAACATGTTCTGTTGTAGTGATCAATGAGAATATTCTTACATACTAAAAAAAAATACACAATGTCATTAGCTCACCGTGCATGAAAGTGACAGCATCCTTGACATAGTCATCAATCTCAACAAATATATCATTGATCTTCTTCTTGGCCCTCACAAATATCTGTAGCGGCGAGTCCACATTTGACATATTCACGCGGACCGCACCATTGTTCAGCATCGCAACGTTGTGGGGCCCGTCGCCAGCCATCATTGATATCGTACGGTTAACATACGCAGCCATACGGGAAGGAAATATTCACGGTTGGCGTTAGGTGGACCTTATGCCGGACAAGCCAACAATATAGTCACTGTATCACTTCTACAGTTTTAACAATACATGCACGGTAAAACTGCAACAAAAACATAACAAGGCATAAAGAAGTGCAAAGAAAATAATAAAAACCACAGGACAGTGCTACATTGACTTGTAAAACCAGCATTCTGTACACAAAGCCTGTGAACATTTAAGAAGAGAAGCTTTAGATATTTAATTGAATTGCCTATATCTACAGTTATTAAGACAAGTAATTATTAAGTACTAGTTATTCATCAGACCATGGTAAACTTTATTTTATTTCTGTTGGTCAGGTTCACTAGCATTGAAACAAACAATAATTATGTTAATGATTGTACAAGGTTTTGTAAGAACCTGATCATAACCATTAACAGTAATCGGTGATCAATCAGATCCCAAGTTCAAGACAAAAACATTGACAGCATGTGACAGTAGATAAGCCTTTTCTGTTTTAGTGCAAGATCAGGTAGTAGCCTATAGTGTATACAGCAGTAAGAAGCAGTTACAAGTACTGGTGGTGGTATCAAAAGACTACTCACATTGAGGTTATGTTTGTGATCAAACTAAGTAAAGCAAACACATGTACGGACAAAACATTGAGGGTAAAGAAGAGAGTGCGAAAAAGCAAAACACCAATAAAAAGCTATCAAATGCATGTAATTTGCACCTTATCATCTCGTTGCATCATCGCAATCGATGCGCATCCCTGCAAGTCCAAGCCGCGTGAGAATTTGTACACACTTTAGCGATTTATTAGAAATAAATTATAATGAACCAAATAAAGTACGATGAGACGTAAAACAATAAAACAACTGACAGCCGCTAAATATAAGTCAAAATTCATTCATGATAAAATTCACAAATACAGCCCATCTCCTAAATAATACACTTTTACACAGCGAGAATCAATAGCACAACTTACCTATGTATTAAAGTATATTATTGGACATGTTAATCCATAACTAAAATTATTTTCGGCAGAATATTACCAATAAATTTTTTCATAAATTTATTTCCCTGTTTTCAATTTCCGATTTTTCTGCCCTTTGATTGTTCCGTTCCCTATTGCATTTTCTCGATCTAATATTGGATCTGCCACCAATAAAATAGTTTAGACTTTCGAATACAACCAATAACACGCAAGTTTGATTATGCAAGCAAAAACGTTTAGTGATCAATACTTCAATTCCATTTTAAAGGTAAATAACAGTATAAATGAGTGCCTCAAAAATATTTAATATTTCTACATGGATTTAAACATAGTATAAAGAATTGTTTTTGTTTACACAAAGTCCTGATATACCATGAACAAACCAGTTAAACTTTAGAGATTATTAAGATTTTTGCAGAAACAAGACGTGTGATAGTTGTTTTTTCAATGAGTTTATTTATTTTCTGATGCGGTTATGACATTTTGTATTTTATTTAATTTTAAAACCATTACCAACTCTAAGATATTTTATCCTCTCATGAATTTCCTTTGCTAAAGCTACTGTTTTTTTTTTTAATTGATCAATATTATTAGTATTATTACACACGTACAATTTAACACTCCAAATACGCAACTAAACGTATTATATTCCAAATGTCAAATTTTACAAAAAGTCAATGGCGGATGAATGAATAGAGCAAGAAAGCCGCTTGTCCAAGCGAACTCAGTTCAGTTTTTCATAAACAAATATTCTTTTCTATCATAGAAAGTTGATACAGATTTCTTTTACTCAAAGCGAATATAAATAAGCAAAATGTCTCGTTCTGTCCGAGCGGAAACTAGGAATCGTGTCAAAGATGATATCAAAAGAGTCATGCAAGCTGTGGAAAAAGTTCGCCATTGGTAAGTTGGACATTCGTAGCAAACATTTTCTTTAATTTTGTCAAATTCTATGAAATAATACAGTGTCCATTTTTAGGGAGAAAAAATGGGTGACGATTGGTGAAACGACTATGAAAATTTATAAATGGGTTCCAATATCGACAAATGAGCAAAAGAAGAAACACGCGGCTAAACGTGAGAATAAAGAGAACACATTGACGCCGAAGAAGGTGCACGACTCCTCCAACTCCAACTTCGGAATGGCTGAAGATTCCAACACATGTGAGTAAAAGTAAACAATATTTATCGCCATCATAAAACTCTCGATACTCACGAAAATATTGTAAAAAAAATAGTTTTAAATTTTTAAGATGGTGGATTTTCGGATCTAAGCAAGTAGGTCAGGGTTCCAATCTCATGATATGAAATCTGCAGCATAGTTTTTAAATTATTTACCTAGTGTTTGAAACTGATATGGCTCTATGCTTGGAAAAAAAAATTGTTATTACTATTCTAAATATTGCATATTACACAAGAATATAGCTGATCACAGTTAATGAAGAACAATATCCTTATTTTTCAGGTTTCTCAACAGTGAGTGACTCCCAAGGGCCTACAGAATTCACCTCCACAGCAATGAATTTCTCTGAAGACTCAAACTCCCAGAGTAGTGGCACCACAACACCAGCCAAGCGGTTAAAAACTGATTGAGGATTGCTCAACACAAAAGTCTTCGACACTAGACTGTGCTTACATTGAACAAACATTGAGGACTTGTTGGTATGTGCTGTGAGTTTATATCATAAGTGTGCATTCAAGGAGTTAGTATCAATTCACCACTCATCGCTAAAAATGTGTTAGTGTTTTAGTTTTATACTTGACCTTAGTTCTACCAAAATGTACCAACCCAATGCTTGGTTTCTGAGTTCACAATGATTAATTTTGAATCTGTTCTATCATAATTATGTTTTGCATGTATATGGAAGTGGTTTTACTGGATAGTATTTGCCACATTTAGAATGTTGATATTAATAAGTTGACATTTAATTGAATTAATAAGAAACATTGGGTTGACACATTTTGGCAGTACAAAGTAACCTTTTGGAAAATGTTATGACCATTAATTTAAAAATGTGTTGTTAATTAATTTTGGTCACTATGACCAAGAGTGATGTAATTTTATTTGAATTTATCATTTTATTTTACTTTGTTAGTTCAAGGTAATGTAAATACTTCTGTTTCATAAAATGTGACTTAATTAGATTAATTTTAGCAATATGACTAATTTAATGTATTTTTTTAAGTTTAACATAGGGTTTGGGATTGGTGTCTGAAAAATGTGATATTTATCACTTGAAGTTGTATTTGCATGTTGAAAAGCATATATATTTTTCTGTACAACAGTTTCTTCCTCTGTGTGACTCAGTACAAAACCCTGTTGTGGATGATGTATTGACATATTGTCTGCTAACTATTACCACTTAGTAGACTCTTACACATTGGTGGTTTTTCTGTTCTGATAACAAATATGTCCAGATGTGCTGAGCATTAGTAAGTTCATAAATCTGTATCCTTTTAAGCTTGGGCTATGGTTTGCACTACCATGGTGACCACTAATAATTAATTTATTGCCAATACTTATAGAGATTTTCCATCATATAACTATGCTGTGTTCAAAATATTTTTTAAACCATTATTTTGCTTAGACATTAATTTTGCTGTGTGAGATTGATGCCATTTATGTTTTAATTATTGAATTATTGTTGTGTTCCAGTTCATAAATCACCAGTATGTAGGTAATAGAATGCTGAATGTTTTGTTTTTGTCAAATAATGCAACAAATTATTGTAAATGTAAATTTAATGTACCATATATTAATGTAATATAATATTATAGTAAATAATGAGAAGAAATAAAGATATATAACTTATTAATTTAATTTTTCATCAGAATCTACGGACAACATGCTATATGAGGAAGTCAGTGATTCTATTCCAGATACAAGAGACACATTATCTAATTCTTGAATGCCAATTATTTCAGTAACAAAGTGGCTGAAATTAATAATCTGTAAAGAAAATATTGTAGTAATTAGTTTGACTTGCTAAAGTAAAATTAATAATATTATAGTATCTACTACTACAGGATCTCATTACAAATTAAAAAAAGGCCTCCTATATTTTGTCAACTGCAAATACAAGATGTCGTTCAAGGTCTAGTCAAGTAATGAAGTCGTTAATTCAAGCTTGGGCAAGGGTGCTGAATAGTTCGACCACACTCCATAATATGCTTGCCTGTGGGAACGTTTGTAATAGAATATAGTCAAGTGGTACCTCAGGTAAAAATGAGAAATCATCTTCATTCATAACTGCTCTATCTTCGAAGCTGTGGCCGCAGAGTATGGTTAGCAAATACCAACACAATTCGCGAGAGAAGAATTCACCTGGAAAACAAAAGCATATTACAAAACTTTTTTCTTATTTGAAATATGGGAATTCATAAAAAATGGATAAAGTAATGAACAAGTATAATAGAGGAAGTTTGAAAGTGACGCCTATTACAGAAAAATTGAAAGGAAGTCGTTTCTGAGTATGGATAAATGTTGATGGATGGAGAGGGAGAGGAAAGCCGAAGAAAAGATAGATGGATTGTGTGAGAAATGATATGAAAGAGAAAGTAGTAAATGATGCAGTCACGTCTGACAGGGGAGAATGGCAAAAGAAAACTTGTTGCGCCGACCCCAAATAGAATGGGACTGGGGCAGCAATATGATGAAATATGAGAATCAGGGCGGACTACTTTCCAAAGGATAATTGCAGTACATACAGGAATTAATATGAACATTATCAGAACCGATGTGAGACGAATTTGTGTTAGCTATTGTGACTGTTAGCTTCGCTTTTTTTTGACATTCAAAATTGCCTGTAATGGGGAATATGACTGTCTGTCACGTACTCTGAATTGAAATGAATGCTTTGAGTTTGAGTTACGCAATAACCCCGCTGAAGATAGTAACTTCGCTTCATAGGTACCTTTGGCGTGCAGTCTTACCATTCGTATTAAGCATATCAATGAAATCTTCTCGTCTGATGAAGCATTCCTGATTAGGAGTGTGATGAGCGAAGGTGCGGAAAGCAGAACGCAGGCGCTTGAAGCTCTCGCCGAACGCCGGCCGGTGGTTCAGGTATAGCTTCACAAACTCCTCAAAATCAATCTCGGTCACTGGCTTCTTGAGATATACCTTGTATTTCGCTTCGACTATCAGGTTTTCCACCTAAAAATGTTATGATGGAATTTGGGAGTACCTACAGAAATTAAGTTCCCGTAGGGCCTTTACCCTGCCAGAGCTCTCATTCAAATAATTGAAATTTCTTGAATAAATATAATCATCAAGAAATGAATTAACAATAACAATTATAAATTTAAATAAAATCATATTGAAATTACATACAGTTAATGTTAACTACTAAAAATTAAATATAAATATTTACTATTATTGCTGTTGCATGAAAAAAACATATAATTGCATTAAACTGCATGACAATGAGAAATAATAAAAGGCAAAAAATATTTTGATTCCCGAAGAGTTAGGCAGCTAGAACCAATAGCACCCACATTTCGCCAGTTATGCGAAAGTCTTCTGTAAAAAATACACTCTTGGCTGCTACTGAGAAATTCCTGATGGAAATTTGAATAACACTGTCCGACCCGGGAGTCGGACCTAGGACCTCATGCTCAGTAGCGCTTGCGACAACTAGACCAACGAGAAAGGTGTAAGTTACCCCCCTAGCAGGAAAGTGGCTCCTAGAGTAATAAGAGTGGAACGTAACGTACGTAGTGTATAATCTGCTGTGAATATGCACCACATAAAAATTGGTGCGGTTCGTCGTTTTGGAAGAAAAGATTCCTGCTAGAGTAACCTTTTTCCACCAGGAAAACTCGAATGATCGGAGAGAGAAATATTGTGCATTGCCAGAGAGCTTATATTTGTGCAAAAAAAAGCACCGAAAATGTAGGTTGTTCGTCTTCAGGTTTTCGAGGTATTGCATTTCCTTCCAGGGTAACGTTTTACATAATCGTGTACCTTTAAAACCATTCTAGAATGTTGAATAAACATACAGGAGTAGCTCCGTTTTGTGCGTATTTGTGACAGAATTAGATTTAAGAAAATATTTATAATTTTCAAGTTATTGAAAACCCGAAAAAATATAGCAACGCCTAAATGAGAAAAAGTATAAGCTCGCTGAAAACTGTATTCGGACCTTCTTGACGCTTATAATAACCATAAAAAGTTTTAAAAGTGTACCTACATGCATGCGTTATTGAATAATACTAATGCGCGGTGTCATAACTTTGACGGCAAAATACAAGAAACCGGCTCAACCCAAGATGTTTAGGTGTAAACCAAAAACTAGAGAGTTTAGTAAAAATATATAGTGAAAATATTCAGCTTGGAATGTTTCGCATTAAGTAAATATAAACAAAAATTCCAAAACATGTAAACAACGGCTGGTTATCCGACCAAATTCGAATGACTACAAAAAAGCGACGGATTCGTACATATCGATGACCTTCTTTACTTACTCACGAGTCGGTTTAAACGTAGGTATGAAGAAGTACTTAGTACAATAAAGTTGTTATTGGATTCTATTCTACTAACTGTTTGTGTGACTTTGCATATGATTTAAGTACATTATAAAAAGTAGTCTAAGTGCTATTCTAAAGTACAAAGCACAGCAGATTATACACTAATTATACGTTCCACTCATATCACTCTCGGAGCCACTTTCCTGCTAGGGTAACGTACACACGAGAAATTCCGAGCACACAAATGTAGGTAAGATTTCAAAATGTTTAGGTAGGTACCTCATATTCCGATGGGAAGAATCCCAAAGCCCTCATCAGATCAGGCAGCGAGTCAATCGGTATGTAATCCTTCACAAGTCTCCTGGCAGGGGAAAAGGTCCCTTGGCACAGGATCTGGATGTAATAGAACAGGTCCCGTATTTCCTGGAACAGCCAGCCGGGGCGGCCATCCTCCACAAGGCAGTAATAAGGATCCAGCTCTATTCCACCACGTTTTGATGTCACGTCTACTGAACTGGTAATTTTATAAGTAGGTACATAGCTTGAAAAGGTAACCAAAAACAAGTTAGCTAACTACGCGAATACGACCTATAAAGGATGTAACTAGACCCTTAACGAAGCCGAAAGGCACTTGTTCTCCCCGTCATTGCAATCATTTTTGTTCTAGAAAATACCTGTAAACCTTCTAATACGGAAATATTGGGGGTCAAAGTTACATCATTTTCCCACTTTTTTTTTACACAAGGTTTTAATGCTGTAACGTTACATTACATACCTCCACGACCCCGTACTATTCAATGCATCCACCAGAACAATGTTTTGAGTGCTTTACATTAAGTTTTACCGTAAAACGTGGTTTATCACCCCAAAAAAAAAGTTTCCCAGCAATAATTTTTGCGTAGGGTTACTTAGTTTGATGTACAGAATGCTTGGTTGACGGCTTCGTGATGGGTCTGTTTACACCGTGTATAACTGTTATGAAAAATATTAGGTACTCACTTGTATTGAACAGACCATTGTGAGAGAATAGTGTCTTTATCACCGATTGTGAACAGAATTCCAAGATCTTCTCGGAAACACATTTGTAAGACCTGAAAATTCAAAAAAGATTTTTTTTACATACTTAACCGTAATCAATCATATTAGTAAAAGTAATTGTCCGGACCATAGTTTACTAAACTTATGTTTGAAGGACACGATTCTACGATTCGATTCCTGTGAATAAAATCTAAAAAACAACTCGAGTGTCGATGTTTCCAATCATTGATATATGAATAGTGCTAGAGCAACGCGAACACGTAACACCAGTAACGTAGCTCGGCGTGGAGGCCTCTCAGCCCCTGCCCATGAGGCCCCCTTGGTAAGGCAACTTGGTTCAATAACAAAATTGTTTATTTAGGAAAATTCAAAATCTTGCGGTAAATTTTCGAGCTCGCTTCGCTCGCCTTGCTGAAAGCTACCCCTACATCGAAACTTTCAAATTTCCTCTTTCAAATATATAAGTAGTATGAAGCGGGACCGAATGGCCGCTTTTATCAATCGAAGTAGAGTTAGCTTAAAAAATCAACTATAAATCCTTAAAAAGCCGAGTGGGCAATATTTTTGTAAAAGATCACGCAGGTTACAAAATTTGTAAATTCCTTTTTCTTTAATATGCATTTTAATACTTTTTTGCAAAAAAACACCGACTTCCAAAAAAACACTAAAAAGTCTAAAATAACTTTACTTTCGGAAGTCGGTGACTGTTTTTTTGTAGATTTTTTTTTTTTTACCCGTTTTAGTTGTAGTATACCACACAAGTTCTTGTCATGATAAATTGTTACATTGTAACTAGAAGTTATTAAGGGATCATCATGTCATCAACATAGCCCAGAAGACAAAATAGGTACGTATTAATACGTTCATTGCTAAGCCAAAATGCTGAACTTAACTAAATGGCCAAAATAAAAAATTCGTTGAATGTCTTCTCTAGTGGCCCAAACAAATACCAGAACCCAATACTCAGTGGCCCCTATTTTATAGCTCGTACATAATTAATTTTAAGGCACCATCACGCGACGTCGCGTGACCTCCTCCTTTTTATCCGACTGCCAAGGAAGGGTTATGTTTTTTGCGCGTATCTTGTATGTTTGTTTTAGGTAAGTTTCTTTATTACCTCGTATGTTCCAAATGGGTGGATGGATTTCGACGATTAAGGTATCATTAGATTCTTCTCAAAAACCAAAGTGTCCTTTCACAGTTGATTTTTTTTTTAAATATGGCGGAATTTGGGCACTAAATAGTAATTCGTAATTTTATTTTTTTCAACTAAACCTATCGAGGGTGTATCAAAATTAAAAGGAGATTACAAAGCCGCGTTTTTTGATACTTTTAATTAAATTTTACTTGTTTGAAGTCGTTTAGAAATATGGTAGGATCTTTTCATTGATCTTGGGAATAGGTATTGAAAGAAAAAGGCCTCGCTGATTCGACTTGACCAACGGCTAGATAGGTCCACGCTACGCCACTGCGGCTCACACCTCGCCCAGGAATCGCCGCAATAACCGCTGAACCGGTCCCGCATCCACCTAATTGAGCAGCTTAATCAAAAGACTTGCTATTTAAAGAAAAATTTAAACCTGTTAGATACCTTAGATGGATGTGCCAGCAGCGCAACATGTTTCCACGGATTACCGTCGAGTGGCATCTTCTGTATGCCGACCACGTCCTTACAGAGAAACAGAAGGTACTTGCTGGTGACTTGCTCCTCTGTCTTGGTGATCAGCTGCATCTTGCTGACGGGGTAATTGTATCGAGGACCCAGCACCGTCGCGAGTGTCATGGTAGTCGCGTAGTTTACTATCTTGTACTTGAACTGTGGAATTGAACTGATGGGACTTGCTCCAGACAAGTCAATGTATTAAAATTGCTTGTTTCAATATACGAAACATATTGTAGGTAAAACTCAAATGCAAACTTGTAATGACAACAATGGGCAGGGTAATGCCCGCTTTCAGTAACTCGAGGCGGCCATTGGTGGATTGCAACGCTCTGCTCATCGCCAGAAGTTGACATTCTAGCAGTGCAACAATATTTAGGCATTCTATTAGGTATCGCTTAGTGTTAGGGACAAAAAGAATTTAAGTTATGAAAGTCTTATAGAAGCTACCGCTTTTATGCCTTTGTAGTGACAATTTGAAAACCAGTTAATTACATCTCAACAGTCAACATTCTGAGCAAAAACTTCCAAGAGATTCTGTAAAAACATCTAACCCATGATAATCAATTACCTCATCAGTGGCCAGAAGTATGGTCGGTAAATTAGACCTGCATTCTTCAGGCCGCTTTAGTACTTCGTCTGGTGTTGGCCACACTATGGCGGTCAGTGGTACCGCAGTCTGGTCCACGCGGTCCAGACTGGCGATCTGGAGGATACCTAAAAAACTTGTATGTCAGTCTCTATGCTATTCATATGCAAAAATGTATGCATAGTTACTACCTATAGAATGGCTCCTGAAATAACATTGCTCTGGAGTCAGGGTTTCAAATGCTTTATAGTATTGAGTATGCCATTTTTTTTGTACTTGATTTGGTGTAGCGTATAGGTGGAAAGGGTAAGTATAAATTATGTAACAGTTCGAAAATGGTACCTACTAAGTCTGCCAAAAAACTGCTTTGCATGATAAAATGTATTTTAAATGATTATATCTTTTGACTCATGTATGCCTCGTCGGTCTAGTGACCGCAAGGGCGACTGCTGAACAAGAGGTCCTGGGTTCTATTTCCGGGTCGGTCAAAACGTTATTGGGTTTTTCCCTCAGGAATTTCTCAGTGGCAGCCACGGAGTCGGGACTTTAACATAACTGGCGAAATGTGGATGTGCTATAAGGTAAACTTCTGCCTAACCCTTCGGGGATTGCATTTGGTTATATATATACAGTCAAAAAAGTATCGGGAATGGATGATTTGTTTAGAAAATTACAAATTAATTTTTTTGTTTTTTTTCTGTTGTTAGATTGGTATGTACAACTGTTTTCCATTTTGGCGCGGAGTTTTAGTTGCATCTATTAATTAAATTAAATACAGTGCTGTTTTAGTTAGATCATATCTAGTGTGTAGTGCGAATTTCTTATTTGACAAAAACATCGAACAAAGAGTTTGTCTTAAATTTTGCATCGCCAATGGAATGTCTTCCCATTCCAGCCTTTTGAAAACTTTTCAGAAGGCTTACGGTGAATCGACTTTTTCAAAAACACGTGCTTAAGAGCACTTGAGCGTTTAGAAGCGGTCGAGATGTGATTTAATATTTGCCACGCTCTGGTAGGCCGCATCAACGTCTTCAACTGCAGTTAACATCGCAAAAGTGAAGGAAATACTGACTGAAAATCCTCATTGAAGTTTGAGAGAGATAGCCTCTTAAGTTCCTGTGTTTCACGTGTCGAACCGTACCTACCATTTTAAATAATCACTTGGGTATGAAACATGTTGCCGCTATGCTAGTCCCAAAAGACCTGAATTTTCTCCAAAGACTCAATCGCATAAGAGTCGCTGATGACATGCTAGAACGAGTCAATGCCGACCCAACAATCAAGAAACGCATTCTTAAGAGTTTGATATACAATTGCAAACTAATCAACATGCTTCGGAGTGGCGCCTTCAACTGAACCGAAACCGAAAAAACCGCGCCAAATTTCATTCGGTAGAAGAATAAAGGAGAATTCGTGGCGAGAACCAATATCGTACAAAGCGTTAAAAAAATGTTTTGATGATTGGATTATTCGTTGGCGTAAGGGTATCGTTTCTGAAGGAGCATACTTTGATAAAAATAACTTTGGATAAAAACTAACATTTTGTGTATTATTGATGGTTTCCCGGTACTTTCTTGACAGAGTAGTATATCTTGTATTTAGGTGCTGGCAGACTAACATCCAGATGGTGAATAACATTCAAAAGATCGCAGGAAGGACCTGGTTGAGACTCACGTAGACCAGGGAAGAATGGAACAAAAGGAAGGATGTCTGTACTCAGCAGTGTGTGGAACAGGGTTGCCTATGATGATGAACTCTGGCTGTTTGTGTATGTGAGTTTTAATGCTTGTAAACGCACCTATATAATACGCACTAATATAATATACAGAACAAATTCCGAGGCCTGGCAACGTTTAAAAAAAAACCATTTTCACTGTCCCTACCTTCGCCGCTGGCCGCGATGTCGTACTCCACCATGCAGCGGTCCAGGCCCAGTGAGACCAGCTTGTACTCTTCCTGGGCGGTCTTAGCGGGGAGAAAGGTGACGGCAGTGATCTCCTTGTAGTGCGAGCGGTGTTTACCGATGAACATCCAACAGTACGATGTACAGTCGTACTTGTAGACGCACACTGTTCTGTCTTCGTCCTGCGATTGGAGATTTGCTTTAGTTTCAGTTCTACCTGGTCATCATCTGCCTAAACTTTTCCCAAGTATGTTAGGGTCGGCTTCCAGTCTAACCGGATGCAGCTGAATACCAGTATTTTACATGTAGCGACTGCCTATCTGACCTTCCTTGACGGCTCAACCTAGTTAGTATGGGGTAATACGATACCTCTTGGTAAGACTGGTTGTCAGAGTTTGGGGCCACTACCTGTAACGACTGTCAAAGATCTACAAATAACAGCCGGGTTCGGGGACTAATGGCATAACGTGCTTTCCGAGGCCGGGATGAAACTCGGTATGTAATGGATCCACGGACTTACCTAGGCAAGCGCGGCTTTATGTTGTAGCATCGTATTGGACTTGGTCTGTAATGTGGCTATAATTTGGTGGTAAATAAATAAAAAATAAATATAACTTTATTATTTTTTTTTCACGAGCTCCTCCTCCTTATAATTCTCCTATTAGTTCTACCTGGTACCAGTTATAATATCATCTCATCCGGCCCGGTTAAATCTAAAACTAAAAATATGTATAAAAATAAGTGAGAGCCGTTACATTGGACCACCACGCCCCAGGGGTAGCGGCCGCGATGCATGAGCCAGGCGATGCATGAGCCAGGCGATACTTAATTTTGTGTAAACTCTTAAAACGCTGAACTAAAACAGCGCTATGTCCTACAATGTCCTACAACCAAAGAATCGAAGACATGTATGGCATCAACCAACCCGCCCTGGATCCGCGTGTTGAATTACGATCTACTCTATACACAGAGGGAACATCATAGGCTCATTATGTACCGACTTCTTATTCTGTCTGTTAGTAAAGTGTTATTAGATTATACAGTTATTCTTACAGCAGTAGCCATGTTTTTGGAGTCGACACTGTAGCTCATATAGCGAATACCACCATGAGTGTCGGAGAAAGGCTCCGGGGTCACGATGTCTATGCACATGGGGTCCAAGAACAAAATTTGGCCCGTGTTCAGGCCGCAGGAGAGGTGCATACCTACAACCAATGTGTTTTATTTAATGCTTACTGACTTATTTAAAAAACGAGCCCAAGTAAGGCCTAAGTGCTTGCATAAAGATACATTTTCTAGGAGAGTCGGTACGGATCAGTACCGATGGTGCGGCGGGTAAAATAAGCTATTCCATTCTGTTTGCACGTGGGTGGTTGGAAGGGGCGGACACCAACGCGCAAACGGTTACCACGTATTCAGTACATTATTCTGAACCTCCATTATTGGAAAGCGTTTGTACGTCGGTGTCCATTTCACCCTGCATACCTATACACCGTGACTTTTTAGTCGTCTTACAACGGCAGCCCACTTCATGTATCAAATGAATACTAAACATTCATAAAAAAAAAATAGGTATTTATGAGATTTTAATAATTTAAAAATAAAAATATTATTTAGTATTATGACGCATGACGTAGTTATAACACCCTGTTGCGAGCGATGATCTACTGGACTCAAGTGCTGGGTAGGTATGTTCTCCCGTTTGACACGTAAACATCATTAACAGGATGTTTCATAATTTTTTATTATGATTTTTCTTTGTACCTATTATGGAAGATAAAAAATAAAATCGCGCCTATAGTTATTTTATGTCGGATACATTGAGTGGACGACCTATGTATGACGACTAAAAAGTCACGGTGTATACATGTTGCTTTGACTACTTTCAGACTCGGACTAACTTTGCGTACTCTACTGTAAAAATCGTGGTCGAATCTCTTGAAATAACCTGATCTTGGAAGTCCCTTAAAGTTTTCAAGTACTACGTATGTTCTTAAAACCAAGCAATTCACATCACCTGACGGCGCGTACTGCATGCAGGTGATGGACAGTTCGGGCACAGTGATGTTATAGTTGCAGTTGATGGAGTCGTCGTCAGGGGGCACCACTATCGTGTACACGTGGCGCAGGTCCAGCCGCCGGATCAGCTTGTGTTCCATGAAGTTGAACAGCTCCACCACGCCGTGTTTGTAACCCACGCATATGAGGTGTCTGTGGGTGGTACAAACAACGAAAGAAAAACGTTTATTTGGCCGCACCAAACAAGTTCTTAGCAAAACATCACGACTGTAATCCTACAAGCTACAGGCGTGATGTAATGTATTTTCTACATTATAATAAAATAAAAAGATGAAAATTAGGTTCATATATCAACATTGAACGCACACACATAGTTTCGTTTCCGTGCTGTTAACCATTGAGGAGTTCGCTCGCGAAGAGGCGATCCTGGCTGCAGGACCAAACTAATTAGTTTATAATGTATCATTAAAATGTATTGTCACCAGAACCAAAGGTGTGTGCGAAATTTCAGCTCAATCGGTTGTGTGGAACTGGTTTAAAATTCAGTTGCAAGATTTGACCAATAAATACTAACTTACCTACTAACAAAGCAAGTTAAAAAAAATCTAATAAAAATGACTTCTCACTTCTCCGGATGTACGGTGAGGGACAGGACGCAAGATCTCTTGTTGTTTATAATAGTCGTGTACTTCTCGGTGACAAAATCCACAAATCCAATTCCTTGGTTATGTGTGCCTGTGGTAACATACAAGTTTGTAGCTAAATACAGTGACTACTAAGATACGGCGCGCAGCAGCTTGGAAAAGAAAAAAGCGCTAGATTAGATTATCATGTTTAGTTTTTATATTGCTGCTGCTTTAGTTCGAGTGCGAATAAAAAGAAAACCATGTCTGACTTGAGATTTTGATCTCTGTTTCTTTGGTAAAGTTACTATTTTTAATTTTGGCCACGTGCCCCCCTAGTAGCATAGCCCAAGTAAATCGGTTGCATAATATTATGCGGCGTAATAATATTATTATGGGGCGTAGAAAGGTTAAGAAGCGTAGCAAGAGAACGCGGCGCAGCAAGGATTAGGGCGTAGCATGGAGACGCAGCGTAGCAAAGGTCGTAGAAAAGGAAACTAGCCGCGTAGCAAAGGTCGTAGCAGGGGAAACTAGCCGCGTAGCAAAGGTCGTAGCAGGGGAAACTAGCCGCGTAGCAAAGGTCGTAGCAGAGGAAACTAGCCGCGTAGCAAAGGAAGATAACGTAGCAAGGGAAAGTAGCCGCGTAGCATGGTTACGCAATGTAGCAAAGGAAGATATTATGGAAACGTGGCGTAGCTTGTTATCACAGCGTAGCAAGGAAGCGGTGAGTAGCAAGCACAGGCGGTGTAGTAGCAGTCTGTAGCAGTTTGTAAAGGCAGGTATCACACATTCAAACCAAACAGAAACCATATCAGCGAAACCGAAGTAACTAGTAGAAAATTTAATTCAAAAGGTCTGAAGTCGAACTACACTGTATTTGATATTGTTCTGATTTCTACAATTCTACTGACTCGTATGATGTTCCGCTACTCGAATCGCGACATAATGTTGCAATGTTTCGCAGTGGAACTCGTTCAGCGGTTTCGCAACATTAATTTAGTGTGAAGGTGTGCTAAGGTCCTGAAACACCGTCACTATTCATGAATAGCATCAGATAACGCTATATTATAGTTATAAACCATTTTTTAGCTCTGATTGGATGCCTTATTAGCACAAGTTTAGGAGGTAACACAGGATGATGCTCATCAATATGTATGAAATTACAAAAAATATATTAATAAACTTGAGTGTCTTTTTTTTTGTGTCCCACTGCTGGGCAAAGGCCTCCTCCACATTCTTCCAGGTACTCTTCTCCTGCACCACCTCGAAGTTAACAAAAATGTTCTTACAAACAATAAAGTCCCTGACGAGGAATTGCTTGCCGTCCATGGTCGCATTAGTGGGAAGACGCATCTTTATGAGTTTCTGCTTGCTCTCGCTAGTTTCCGGGTCCTTCTCTAGTACCACCTTCTCCCAACAGGGGCACGGCTTGTTACCTGCGGTGGTGGAATTCAAACAACATAACATTATTGCTGGTCTGCTAGAAGACATTTCTCAAGATAACATTTTTTTTTGCGATCAATAAAACCGACTTCGAAAACACAAAAAAAAATGAAAAATACCAAAAAAAATGAAGTCGATGACTTTTGTTCGATTCAGTTTAGTAGTGGCGAGAGTGAGTGTGCGATCCTAGTTCAAGATTCAAGTTTTGGGTCGGGCAAAGTGTTACTACTCTTGTAGATTTTCAATAAAAAATGTCGCAGTAGCAGTCATGAGTTTGGATTGACACTATGAAGGAAAACTATCACCAGGCAAAACTGGCGAAATGTTAGTTCCATTCTCTTTCGAAGATTCTAATTCAGGCGTGATGCTATTTATGACTCAATATGAAACCTTATGATGAAACAGGACAACGTTGTGATAGCGCCTACAAATCAAACCATTTGTTTGTGTTATGCTTACACTTAGGATCCAGAATCATGTAGCTCCTCGGCGCCACGTTGAAGCTGAGCCCCCTCACGCGGTCCACTGTGAAGCCGTGCACCCAGTACACCAGCTTGAGCTGGTCGTCGTAGAAGTGGATCTCGCCGGCACTGTTGCCCGTCACTATTACACTGGTGAAGAGCATTCAATCAGCCATCATCATCGTCACCATCTGCCTGGACTTTTCCCAACTAAAGATAAGACTGCTTACAGCCTGACCGGTTGCAGCTGAATACCCAGTATTTTACGTGGGGAACCCTTTAAAAAAACCCTTTGAAATTTAGCTAAGAGAACCTCATCATATTCATCATGGTCATCCAACCGAGAGGCTTCACTGCTGGACATGGCATGGCCACTATCACCGGGTCAGTGAATCCCCGCGATCTCCACATCTCATCACTCTAACTTTGCAACTGTTTTCTAGTCAATTTGGGTGTGAACTCGACTCAGTTTTTGTAAAGTTTATCTAAAAACCATAAAACATAAACACTAAAACCTAATCAGAACAAACTATAGCTCATAGCTATCATAGTACATTTAACGAAATTTGCTTATTTTTGAATGTGGGGATTTATGAATATAAGTACTAAATCAATTATTTTAATACTAACTCATCGACATTTTTAATGACATGAATCATTCTCTTATTCAACTTCAACATCTTGATGTATTTCAGCTTGTCGATGTCATAGGAATCCTCCCCGGTCACTTTATATGCCATGGAGTAGCCGTACACCAGCACGGCCCCACGGCTGGTCCCCACTATTATCTGAGAGGTACTCTTCACGAATGTGTAACATATCAGCTTCCCATAGTCCGGGTTCACATGCTCTAGCGCTTTCACTTTAAGCTGCCAGCGATTTGTCACTCTTTCAACTCCTCGCTCCATCACGACGATTCTCTGTAATTGGTTGTTGTTTCACTTCAAGTTACCTTGCTTGCACCAGAACTAACTATACGTGTCAATTGACAACCCATATTGTGGTAAAACTTGTCAGCGACCAAGATGGCAGAGGGGGCCAGAGTGCACAGTGCATCAAAGTATTTTTAACATCGTCACTTGTGAAGGGATATTGAATGTACCATATGTACTGTTCCAGTCAAGTAATCAGATACTTAAGCCTCGGGCAGTGCCTACGTGAAACGATTAGGCCTCTTGTAATGGCTCTGATTCAAACTTTTGATTCGAAGATCGCCAGTCCATTTATTTTAAACGTACTCCAGTAGGAGGGTAATGTTTTTTTCTAAATATACAACGTAATTCGATGATGGATTCGTAATTTGATGTTTTCTTATTTAACCCAAAGGTTGACTGGTAGAGAATGCCTTGTGGCATTAAGTCCGCCTATGTATCACTATTGTTCATGAAGTTTAAGTAAATAAATAATAAATAAATAATTATTGGTTACTCACGCTCGCAGCGCCGAGAAAAATATTTTTTCCTGTCATTATCAGAAATTGATCTGATCTTGATGGATTAAAACCTATTTCAACGACGCCATCTCGAGGTACATCAGGTGTCTCAAATGTCGCTTAAAAAACAGATAAAAGTTACTCTATTAATATCATTTGTTCAACTTGTAAAATAATATTTGAAATAAATTTAGGGAATGTACCGATAACTACCGTAGTAATAAAATGCCGTTGGTGAGGTACTATAGGGTCAACAGAGCATAACCGTAACCTTTGTGTACAGTCATGAGCAATGAAATGAGCAAGATGCAAAAGCGATTTTCTCCTACTATTTCGTTTTCACGAACATAATATATTGTAAGCCGTATTACGAAATAGATCTTTATCTCAAAGTAGAATATTTACGTTATTTCTCGAAAATAGTTTAAATTTCGCTTTTGAATTTGCTTAAAGCTTTTGAAGTATAAATACATGTAATTGCTCGTGACTGGACACCAATAACATTCCCAACCATTACCTATACTCAGTTGCCACACTATGTGTTGGACTTACCGTGCGGAATGTCTATACCGTAAGACCAAATCCACCAGTACAGCACCATTTTCTCAGAAGGGTACGCCAAGGTTAGCATGAATTTAGCATCAGCGCTGAGGGCCACTTTGGCGATCTTAGCGGTTCCGTGCGGCGTGAAGTATGTCTTCTGAGGGAACAGGTCTTTGAAGTCCCATACTATGAGCACATTATCTGGGCCAGAGTCAGCGGTTATCAGCCATTTACCCGTCTCGTCCGATGCAATGCATGTGATCACGTGTCTCTGTAAGAAGATCAAGGTGAAATGGTGAGTACAAGTAATTACTAGTAGTTAGAAAAATCATAATTGTCATAGTGTAAGATAGATGGAGTTATGCAGCACATATCGCATGTGTACCATCTTTTCGCAGCGAGAAAACACTTTTCGCTTCATTGAACACTGCCTCGTTGGTTTAGTAGTCGCAAGCACGACTGCTGAGCATGAGGTCCTGGGTTCGATTCCCAGGTCGGGCTAAGTATTATTTCCATCAGGAATTTCTCAGTAGCAGCCCAGAAGTCTGGATTTGTGCCCGGTTGATGGCAATTAGGCTCGCCCCCTATCACATGGGACTTGTACATAACTGGGGAGATGTGGGTGTACCATTAAGTACACCCACATCTCTCTCTGACTAACCCTTCGGGGATTACAGGCGTGATGTTGATGACGATGATAAACACTTCAAGTAGCGTGGTCTGTTCATGCAGTGAACAGAGAATTAAATGTGTCAGATGATGGTGCTGATGATGATCTTTATGGCGTCCTACACACATGCTGGGGTCCGCCTCATCCAGCACAGCCTCATGGCAAAATACGACATTCTATTTCGCCACCCGGCCTGGACCCGGTCTTGCGTGCAGTAGCATCGATGATCTAAAGGACAAAAGTCTCACGTGTCCTCTTAGCAGCCACATTTGGTGCGTCGTCCAGTTGTACAAGACCCCACAGTTGGAGGCCGAATAGAACAGCGTGGTACTGCCGTTATTGTTCAGGTTGATCGCGCCCACTTTGTGGTTGTACCCGTTCATCCAGCGCAATTTCTGCACCAAAAATGTTGTTACTTTGTGTAATTTTCAGTTCACTCCCAGTAGGTTTACGTTTAACGTAACGTTCTGGGAAGGGCAGTTACTTATTGATAATATCCGGCCTTTTCATTTTTTCAAGACTTTTATGAAAATAGTTTGCCTGTTCGTCTGGTTGTTTTTCCAACAAGTTTCGTACAAACGGCGCGGTTTGCTAAGTCTGTGTTGTCGGGTCAAGCAATATTGTATCTATACAAGGTGGAAGGGACACCGACGCGAAAATGGTTACCACGTACTCAGTACATCATTCTGAACATCGAAATTTTCCGTCGAAAATTAAAAAAAAACAGCTGTTTCCAGTTCCAGAATGCAAGGAACAGCTGATTTTTAATAAAATTACCGGCGAAAACTTTCGATGTCGGGATTTTAGAATGATGTACCTACTGAGTATGTGGTAAGCGTTTGTGCGTCGGCGTCGCTTCCATCCTGCATAGCTAACACTGTGGTGAAAAGATCAGGATCAGTCAGTATGTTATTGCATATAACTGTTAGGAATTTCGCAGCAGTTACCCGGGGTCTGTATTTTTAGCCGGTGTTGACGGCATACGCTCGTCCCCCTACTTGGGATGAAATTAAACACTACCAAGGTATCTGGTGCAATGTGGTAGCTACCAATACCTTCGGGAAATACGGGCGTGCGATAATCGTTTTGTTCGTTTTATCCCTTGCCTCGCAGTCAAAAGTATTTATGTTTTACGAGAAACCAGATATGAAAATCGTACACTTACAAAAGGACAAGGCTTTTGTATTGCTGGACTAATACCGAGTTCCTCATGATATCTTTTAAATAATCTGGATGGACTTTGGTATAGTCTAGATTTCAAGTTACTTTGTGAACCCACTGACAACATACTAGAAACCTTAGATTTTTCTCCTGATTTGGATCTAGACATTTTGAATAAGTAGCTATATTTTGTTACTTTATTTTTAACTTTAGTAATATCGTGCTCAAATTCAATACTGGTGATTCAAACAATCATCAACCACACACAGCAATTTGACACTAACTGTCATTCTGTATGTTTTTTATTTAGGTTTTGTTTTATACTATGAAGGTTTTGCGTTGTTCTACACGTACTAAGCACACCTTAGACATAAAATGGTTAAAACACAACAAAAACAATGGTTTTTCAAAGATTGACACAGTGCGTAGCATGCACGCACAATACACGTCAGACACAGGTTGGAAGGGAAACTCCGACGCACAAACACTTACCTCTTACTTACTCAATATATCATGCGGAACTTCGGCACATGGAAATATATCTTCGGTAATTTATAAAAATATCAGCCGTTCCATACATTTTAACCGTGTAGTGTACGTATTGCACTTTCATCAAACTGATGATTTTTTTTAAATTACCGATGAAAATTTTGTATGGGTTCAGAATGATGTACTGAGGACGTGGTAAACGTTTGTGCGTGCGTCGGTGGTATCCTTACCACCCTGTAGATATGCGACTATGTAATGCTATTGTATTCTTTATTTTTATGTGAAATCCTTCGCGACCGGTCTGTTATATCAGTTAGTTCGATTTTTTTTTTTTGTCCTAAATCGGCTTAGTCTTGACCTCAATCTAGTCCTGAGGACAGAGATGGGGTCGACGATGGAACGAGCTAACCTAAAAGAAGCTTATTAACTCGCGACTTAAATAGATTGGGGTCATATGAACTTGCGAACACCGACGCAGGCAGGGAATTCCACTCCTTGGCTGTGCACATGATAAATGATGTAGCAAAGCGCTTCGTGGAACATCGACAAGGTATGGGTGATAACCTGCAGTACGTCTGGACTCCCGATGGAAGAAGGGAGATGGTGGCATGAGCTCCTGAAGCTGTAAAAGGCCGACAAACATGCAACTTTGCGCCGGTGAGCCAGGCTATGAAGCCTGGTACCAACCAGCTTATCGTCACCTATGAGCCTCTTGGTTCTGCGCTCAACAGAGTCGAGTGTGGCTAATTGGTATTTGGCTGAGCCATCCCAAAAGTGACAGTAATACTCCATGCCGGACCGAACTTGAGCTTTATATAAGACTAAAAGCTGTCCAGGCTTGAAGTAACGCTTAACCTTATTAAGGATACCCAGCTTTTTTTCCGCAGTTTGAGCTTTCGACTCAATGTAGGCACCGAAGTTCAGATTCGCACTCAACTTCGCGCCAAGAAGCTCGAGGTTGTCGGTGACTGGTACAGATGTACCCCGGAAAGTAGGAGCCAGATTGAACGGACTCCTTTTGGCGGTGAACAGGCACACTTATGTTTTGGTGGTGTTAAAAACAACCAGATTCTCATCACCCCACTTGGAGACAAGACTTCACGACTGAATTTAGTCACTGAGTAGGTCGTTTGCTTCTAGGTACGCCAGCAGCTTCGCATTGAGAACCTTTCCATAACGATTGATCGATAGTTACTGGGGTCGGCACGACTACCCTTCTTGGGTGCTGGTTGTACATGGCACGACTACCCTTCTTGGGTTCATTGGCCACCTTCCATGACTTCGAAACGTTCTGATTTTAAGATAGAGGCGGTTCAAGCGTGTCAACACAGGAGACAACTCAGGCGCTCAGATCCTCAAGACACTTGCTAGAATGCCGTCAGGACCGCTAGCCTTATTCACGTTTAGTCTAAAGAGTACTCTACGAACCTCTTTCATGTGTATTGTGATCTTCGGTATCGAAGAATCACAGTGACGAATCGTTGGTGGCTGTTTTGAGTTGGTTCCCGTGACAGGTGCGTGAAGGGCATCGTCACCTTGGATTGATTAGGTTTTCTTTGCATTGTTCATAAAGAAGGAAAACTTACTCATTTTGGCAACTTGTGACGACGAACAATACTGTACATATGTTAAAAAAAACCTGTCCGATCCGTGAGAGTATTACTAGGTATTGAAATTAGACGTGTTACAATTTAGGGAAATGGTGGTAATTTGGGGCAAAAATCATGCATTTTAAAATTCATTAGTATTTTTATTTTTATAAATATTTTATGTTTCTTATTTTATTGGTAATATCATTGGTATAGGATACCCCTTTCGGATCGGACAGGGTTTTTTTTTATCTTATTGTATAAGTACACTAATAAAAATGCTACTTACTCTACTAGTGAAAATTAACTCCACCCCTGAAGGTGGAATTAAAAAAAATATAGGTACCTTTATAAAAAATATATGGGACTAACTTTAAGGCATACCTACCCTCTCCAACAAAAAAGTGTCGTTAAAATCGGACTACTGTAAAAAGTTGTGCGTAGTCATACATAAAAAAATATTTACGAGTCGAATTAAGAACCTCCTGATTTTTTGTCGTCGGTTAAAAAGTCTAAGAATAGAAGGAACTCGCGCTGCATAAGCGAGCGAAGCGAGCTCGAAAATGTAAGCACTCCACACTGAATAATTTAGCTTTTCTTTTGACCAAAAGTAACGCTGCATTTCAAACAAACGCGCGTAAAACACTTCTCCGTAAACATCTCATACATCACCATTTACGTTTGAAATTACTGTGGGCCGCGCCGCACTACACGACGTGCCGCAGCTCCGTAAACAAGGACTAAACACTAAAGCCGCACGGGTGCGAAAAAAAATGTATCTTTGTAGCAGTATAATATGAGTACCTAACATAAGACCTCAAGATTCTATTGTACGCTAAAATGGATTACGTTCTTACTTATACTGTGAAGGACTTAAAAAATCTCGAGCCTCAAGGAGCTGCCCCCACCTGCCACCCCCTGTCGACACTTATGGTCGTTCGTAGGTATAAAACCGGCCCCGGCGAAGAATACTTAGCTGAAACATAAATGGGTAAGTACCTACCTATTTAAATAAATTATCAATATCAATGTTTTCTGTAGGTAGACACACACACACATAGTAACTGATCTTCCGCCGAAGGTCGTTAACCAGATCACCGCGTGTAGTGAATCATTATCTGGAGCCAAAGGTCGGCCCAGTACAACCCACTGGGCATTATCGCCCCACATTCCTTCAACACTAACATGTACGTCAAGAGCGTTTTGTGTTTACTCGGCATAGTTTGCTACACTGTAACATGCAGGACCATCTATGTGGAACCTAATTCGCCGACTATTGAACAGGTCAGTGTAATCTACAATACCTATAGTTTAATGTATCTGTAGACTTTAGTGAACCGTGTGTCGTCAAAACAAAAATGTGCATTGTTAGATAAGACGTGTGTGCACATTACTACTTCTTGTTTTTTTAATGAACCGAAATGAATGTTATATTAAATACAGTGATGAATTTTATAGGAATGCGGCATCTAAGTAATGCACGGACTGCAAACCATACGGGGTGGAAGGGATACCGACGCACAAACGGTTACCACGTATTCAGTACATCATTCTGAAAAATTTCTATGTGGTCACATAGAAGATTTTCATCGGTAATTTAAAAAAAAATCTACCGTTCCATACATTTTGGTATTGCACTTTTGCAGGAAACAGTTGTTTTCTTTTTATTACCTATGAAAAAATAAATTACACATTATATAAATCCCAATCTGGTATTTTATATCTTGTGCAAAATATCTTTATCAAAAATGGTAAAACTTACGAGATTGACCATCCCATTACCGGCATAATCACAACGCCGCAGCCGTGATTAATTCTTTTAAAGCAAACTTATTGATTTGCAGCTCAGCTTTCTAAAGAAATATGGCTACTTGCCGGACGTATCAGATGACGCGGACTTCGCATATACGGTCAACTCCATTTCCGAAGCGCTGAAGAAAATGCAAGCCTTCGCTGGTCTCCCGGAAACTGGCTCGTTGGATGATGATACTAAACAGGTACCTAATAATTTTGAGCGCAGACGGGAACTTTTTTTTCTGACAATGATTTATTATAAACCTTATTTTAAGCAACATAAATAAAATGTTAAGTCATGCTAAGATGAAGTAGGTACAACTTACATAATTATTATCAAGCCGAGAAAATAAATACCATATGAAAATCCACTTCCTATTTCTCACACATACGCCTGGGTTCTAGCTCTTCAAGAAAAGGCGATGCGGTGTGAAAGACATCGGGACGTCGGCCATGTCTGCGAGGAGTCGCAGATACATCCTGCAGCAGGCATGGAACAAGCATTATATAACGTACAGGTATATTCATAAAGCACTTACTAACCACTTATTAAAAAGCGGCTGTTAAGTAATAGCAATCAGCACATCAAGGTTTTGAAAGAGATTGTTAGGAAGAGACACACGTAGAAATTGCAAGTGACTAAGCCACCTGAAATTTTTCATAAAGTTCACAATGTTCATATACCTTATTCTTATTTTACGCCTGGGGTAAGTAGGTACTGTTTCGACTGAACCTAAAGAAAGTCTACAGGCTTTCAGCCGATTATATAACCATGATTTATTTATTTTTATGTCATAATGTCGGAATAGAACTTGTATTTGACGTGTTCTCCACTTTTTCTATCCTCACAATGGCGTATGCACACTATGTTGTTCCCTGCGGTGTTGATGCATACAGGACGAGACGGACCATGGTTTGTAATTCAATACCAGAGTCATATTTTCCACTGGGCACAGTGGGCACGTGCCCAGAGCCCCACGATCCAAGGGGACCCCAAGTTCCTGTAACTGTCAAAGCTAGAGGCTGTTAAAAGAAACTTAGCTTATCCCAGGCAGGACCGCAGGATACAAAAATTTCGAGGCGGGGTGCAAAGGAATTCGAGCTCGCTTCGCTCGCTCTTGCCTCCTACAAGGGCCGCATTATTCTCAAGTGCCCAGGGCCTCTAATTGGTTAAAGACGGCCCTGCTCAATACGCATGTATCTGCATTTTCGTCTTCATAATGTGTGCCTATTAGCATCAACCGGATACCTACACATCGAGTCTCCGTGCTGTTACTGACAAATTCCTGATGAAGACACTCAATAACACTTTCGGAGTACATGGGTCTTATAAACATAATGAACTAGCGAAATGGGGGAGTACTTTAAAGCTTGTAATCCCCGAAGCGTTGGACAAAGGCTACACCTCTAACAGCCGTGATGTTAAGTTATGTATGTCCCATCTGTGTGATTTCAGAGTGGTGAACGGCTCCAGCACTTTGAGAAAGTCCCGCGTGGAGGAGCTGATGGAGATGGGCCTGAAAGTGTGGGCGCCGCACGGCAACCTGGTCTTCAGCAGTATCGACCAGGGTCGCGCAGATATACAGGTGTCTTTCGTCAACGGCGACCATGGAGACGGGTAAACTAGTGATTGTTTTGTTAATTACCTACCTATAACATGTTCCAGTTTCTGAGGTCGTAATATATGGTTTTGGTTTCATGAGCCAAGATACCTGTTTTCCACCAATGGAGATTCCCTGTTTGTTTTTTGCATTTCAACGTAAGTAAAAGTAAAATTATCTCAACTCTTAGAAAGCGTTGAGTAATAAGTGTGGTGCCAAATAACCTTTGAAAGATAAGGATTTTGGGTTTCAAGTGCTCTGTCATTAGAAAGAAGAGATAAAAATGACCATCTTATCTGTGTCTTGAGCCGGTCAGAATTAACTTTATGAACATTCAAAAAAGCCTTTTATAAAAATGAAAACAAGAAAATTAGATTTATCTATCAAAATTGAACGAGTACCTATTCAAAAGTTTTGGGTTGAGGTTCCGATCCTGGCTGCAGGATCAAGTCATGTCTGTCATAAAAACGCATTGTCACAGAACCAAAGGTGTGCGCAAAATTTTAGCCTAATCGGTTGGGGGGAATCTGAATTTTAAACCAGTTCCCCTACATATACAACATGTAACGTAATTAACGCACACCCTCAGACACCCCAATTAGTATATTATGTTATAATCATAATACATACACTGAATTTTTAGTTAAACATATATGACCATTGATTATTGATTGATTTAGTTTTATACTAATTCCGGAAGAATGTTGTGGTCACAGTACAAATCCACGAACGCAGACAGTCGCACACGTAGGTATGAGGGTCTTGTTAGCCTAGTAGGTATTCGCTCGCGTTCGAAACGAGTTAACGAGTTTTTACTGTAATGTAAATAGTTTTAATTATTTTTGGGAAAAAAAATACATATAATAAAAATTATAGAATTCGATTCAGTAAACGATTCTGAACAAACTAATTTCAGGATGTGCGTTAATTATGTTACATGTTGTATACATCTAACTAAAAAGGCAAGTTAAAAAAAAACTTGTAAATACTAACTAACAAGTTAAATAAAAGCTTGTAAAAAGACGTCATTCAGCTCATTTTGGTTTGGACGCCGCGACTCAACACCGCACCGAACTAAATGCGACAAACGTACCCAGTTCAAGCCGATAAGTCTCTCCTTTAATTTCCGACTACACCATAGCAATGTGATCCCTCCCGCAGCTTCCCGTTCGACGGCCCCGGCCACGTGGTGGCGCACGCCTTCCCTCCCCCGCACGGCGCGATGCACTTCGACGACGACGAGCATTGGGGCGACAACCCGGAGGAAGATGACGAGGACGTCACAGACTTCTTCGCCGTCGCCATCCATGAGATCGGCCACGCACTGGGCTTGTCGCACTCCACTGTCAAAGACTCCGTTATGTATCCGTATTATCAGGCGCCAGTTGAAAATCTGCATATGGACGATATTTTGGGCATGAGGGAGCTGTATTGTGAGTAGTTTTGAGTTGCTAAGGCGGGGTAAGGAACTGGGTCCATACCATAACACTAGTGATAACAGTCTTCCTTACCTAGCAAAGTTATGTGTGGTCATGAAGTCGATCAAACTCAAACTCAAAGCATTTATTTCAATTAGACCATTACAGACACTTTTGAATGCCAAAAAAACAAAAAAAAAACGAAGCTACAGTCACAATCACAAGGCATAATAACTTGTGAAAGTACTGTAGTGGCCTCCTGGCTTTCATTTCAAATAATAAACGCATACTTTTATCCATGAACCACTACGAACAGTAACAGGATCGTTTTCTTTTCATTTTCCGTCTAAAGCAAAGTTCTGGTTGTATTTCAGATTCCCATTTTATTTAATTCGTCAGTTTTTATCGAGAATATTTTTTTTGGAGTCCAGTCAGTGACCATTTTAAAATCGTTCGCAGTAATAGACAAGTCTGATGAGGTGACGGATAGCCCGGGGACACTCACCTCCCTGGTGCCTCGCTTCACCAAGCCGGGCAGCGACGAGGATGAGAACTCCTTGCCCGACCTCTGTCTGACCAACTACAACACGCTGCAGGTCATCAACGACAAGATATTTGTGTTTGAGGAGGAGGTGAGAAGCCATCACCATTTTTGTTTTACTTACCTTCTATATACTACTATTGACGAAAACTATTTTCTCCAGAAGGGCCAAAATTATTGAATATGGCAGTGACAACGTGATAAGTAGCGTCGGCCGAACCGGAAAGAGCCGAAGGACATCTTATATTACGTAATAACATCACGCCTGTAATGCCTGAAGGGTTAGGTAGAGATAGTACATCCACATTTTCGCCTGTTATGTATCACATCATAAATTGTTTGCTGTAATTGCATAGATATTTTGTTCTGACAGGCCCAAGTCTAAAACGGTAACCTAGCTGGCAACAAATCGTCCAAGTCAGACAGACTCTGACGCTCCAGCATTTCAAATGATTGCTAATAGTTGAGCTGGTAACGATCGCGAGTATCTAACATTGAAGAACATATTTTACATACGGGGTGGAAGGGACACCGATGCGAAAATAGTTACCACATATTCAGTACATCATTCTGAGAGAGCAGATTCAGAGTAGCATTATGTAGTGGACATGTAAACCATGTTGCGGACGGCAAAGGCAGGTCATGGGCTAGTTACTATGTTTAATATTAGACATGTCCAAAATATTTCAACTTTCCTTCCCCAGTGGGTATGGGTGCTACGCGACCGGCACCAGATGGAGCGCGGCTACCCGCAGCGCTTCCACGACGTGTTCCGAGGCCTACCCGCCGAAGTCGAAATCATCAACACTATTTACCAGAAACAGAACGGACATATTGTTATTTTCAAAGGCAAGGACTGTCCCACATCTCTTATTCTGTATTACCTGGATGCGAGATGTCGAGCAATTAGTATTAGTTTTAGACAGAATCTAGCCCTGAATCCTAGCCCTGAATCCTCTAAGCACATTGCTGGAGATTCAGGTCTAGGCTCTCGGTGGAGTAGAGGTGGTCCGGACATATAATTATCTCACCTTCTTTACATGGATAATCTGAAACTCTTTGGGGGATGGAATTTTGGTGTGGATAAAACACAAAAAAAACAACTCCTGATTACAGACCAAAGCTACTGGGAGTTCGACGCCACATTCCACTTCATCAAAAGAGGCTCCATATCTGACTACTCGACTACTATCCCCGAAGATACGGAGCTGACGACCGTGTTCCTCTCCAACTACAACAACAAGACGTACCTATTCGAAGATGAGCAGTATTGGCGATATGACGAGAGCGCTGGGAGTATGGACCCAAGGTTCCCGAAGAAGATGTCCATGTGGAGACAGGTGCCCAGTCCTGTTCAATCTGCTGTTGTGTGGAAAGGAGGTAAGACAGCTTTAGTGAGAATTGTTATTTTCGTACACTCTCTATTTTCGTATTTTCATTTTATTGCGGGATCCAAGTCAGCAGAATCATTTTCCCGGAACTGGTCGCGCTTTTCTGGTGGTCGCCACTGTTGATTCTGCCTTTCAGGACTTGCAGTAGTAGTAGGGAACAGAGTGGCGGGTTTGTCCCAAAGTAAAAGACAGTTCCAGGCCAGGCCTACAGAGGATTAACAATATATTTTTACGTCATGTGATACCGACCGACGATGGGGTACCCGAGACCACGAGAATCCTCTCCATTTGGTTAGGCTAACAAATTGATGCCACGTCCGTAGTAACCATAAACCTACCGGATCAGCGCTTTATGGTAAAAAGCTAACAATAACAAGCAGTATAGGGTACTGTTTCGGCATAACGCGCTGTTATTGTTGTATTGCTTGACACTTTTCGTAGTTCAGGGTTACAACCGACGCGACGACATGCGGTTGGTCAGTATATTATGGTCGCCAAGTATTCCTAGGATTTTAGAAAACAGAATCCTTAATTTTGTATTTTTTGTTCAGTCACTCTCCATCCATTCCTATTGTCACCTGCTTTCCAGATACATTCTTCTTCCAAGGCCCTCGTTTCTGGCGCTTCGACAACGAGCTAGTGCAGGCGCACGAGTACTACCCGCTGCCGACAGCACAGTTCTGGTTCGATTGCCAGCCCACTAGGGACATGGACCGGTACAGCACTAACGATGGGCCCTGAAGTGTCGACTAATCGACTAAGGACGAATAAGTGCGTACCTTTGTCTTTAGTTTTAGAAGTTAATATCATAATTATATTAATGCTCTGTGGTTAAGATATTTCGCAGCAAAGTTTTGTTTAAAATTATGTTGGAGATGTTTGTATTCAACAATATTTAAGAATTTGATAAGTTTGTACTGTGTGCAACAATTTGGGATATTGTCCCAAATTCCCATCAATAAAAATCAAAACCAAACCAAGTTTTTCATTAAAAATATATCACTTTATTTAAGTTCAAAAATCACATTAACTAAAAAACACAATAGTATGAAACTGATTTTTTTTACTGTTGCCGTCCGGAATGTTGTATAATATCGATTGCAGAGATGAGCATAACTGATAATAACAATAATACTGTACCATTTTATTTTCATCATAGTAACAATATTTTAATACATTGGTTCCTACATATTTTGAGACAAAAATTCATAATTTTCTTTTTGTACTATATAAATTGAAAGTAAATCCATCTACAAGAAGTACTAGTAGACGCAAGCACCGAAACGTTGATTTCTGCGACATTGTATGTCCTATCACATAGTTTTAACTGATCAAATATTAACAACCAATTACACAAAATCTTTCAAAATACATAAATAATTAAGTTTAATTGTGTTTGCTGAGCAGGTTTTAGAGGTTTACAAAAAAATCAAAGACTAACAATGAGGATCAAAACAGTGAAGAATATATATTTTTTTTTAAGACAATACCTCAACCCAAATATTCCTTACGCCTTACACTTCGACTAAGAATAAATCTATAAATGCTAATTTCTTCGTTAAAATATCGAAACGATCGGTATTAATATTTGTGAGGGGGGCGCACTCTAGGATCGAGCTCATTATTAACAACTAACAATTGGAGTAAACTGCCCACAGCGACGACATAGCGGAAACTTAACATGATTGGAAATATTACAAAATCGTATCAATTATCTTAGGCACGAATTACACAGAAACAGCGTAAGGTGAAGGCGCGGCGCAGGCGTGGAATTTATAACGAAACGAAAAAACGGCGTGCCCGCGCCGAACCGCTCGAGTGTAATTCACGACACGTCGCCTACGTACCAATTTTGTATGAGAGGGCATCATGCCTGCGCTGCGCCTGCATCGCGCCTTCACCTTACGCCGTTTCTGTATAAATCGCACCTTAAGATCGATGTGATCTTATAATAACTGATGAATAATTGATTAAAAACTTGTGAAGGTTAGTATAGAATTGTTTTAATGTCGATTTACCGATATAATAATCTTAGTCGATTATCAAGACATGGAGTAAAAAGTGACTGAAATGCCAACATTTTTTATATTAGTAACATCGCATGTTTGCAGTCACCATTTTAACTTTAACACTTGGTAATAAGTCTTATTTCGCTATATCTTGCTGAGGGCAGGGTGCGTGTGTCCTGTTAACCGTTGAACAGTGGGTAGGCGCTTAGCTGCAGCAGGAAGCGGGGTTGGGGTCTCTGCCCGAGCGCTTGGTGACGTTGAGGCGCGTGAACTCTTCGGCAACCGTCGGGTGGATGCCCACCGTGTTCATCAGGTGCTCCATTGTCATGCCGCATCTACAACAAAACGATGACTTTTAGAATATCCAAACGAACTTTCCAAATTATTAATCTAATTTGAAGAAATGGTACACTGCGTACCAAATGTGCGTAATTTGGCACTATTTACATTACAATAATTTTCAAGCTACATAACTTTTAGTTTGATTCAATTAAAATAAATGAACATCATATTACACTTAGTTCAGTTTAATAAATCCGCATTTTGTAATTACGTCTAATGTAAGACGAGCCTACATATTATACTGGAATAAGATTCTTTGGGCCTCTTTTCAGTGATTCTATCAGGAAACCCATAACAGTGCCCAACCTGGGGATCGAACTCAAAGCTTTGCACTAGTGTTTGCGATCACTAGATCTACGAGGCAATAGGTATCTTATAATGACCCAATACATACTTGATACCAACGGCGAAGCCCTGAATGACCTCTCCAGCGACTGGGCCCACGAAATGCAGTCCGAGGATCTTCTGCGGCGCCTCGCGTATCGCTACGGCCTTCAGGTAGCAGTTCTTGATGTTGCGCTGCGGGATGAAGAACTCCGTCGGCTTGTAGTAAGCGTGGTATATCTCCAGGTTGTCAGCGCCGAATCTGAGGAGAAAGAGTCATTGTTGGTTACATAGGTCAAGTTATGATGGCGACTAAAAGAGAAGTATGGAAGAAGACTAAATGTTGTGCACTGCGCACACCCTAAATAAATTGGGATAAAGGCATGAGAATGATGATTACATGGGCTAGGTCACCGCTCCTCTCAAAGCGGTGAAGGAAGACATCGTGACGAACAGGTTAGAACCAACATAAATGCGAAGACATCTAACACCTTACTAACTCTTGTTTCCTTTTCATTTTATCGGAATTGAAACTCATACGAAAGCGGTGAAATCTTACTACTATTATAAATGCGAAACTTTGATTGGACGGATGTTTGTTACTCAATCGCGCCAGAACTACTGCAAGGAGCTATATGAAATTTGGCAAAGAGACAGATTATAGTCTGGAAAAGCACATATGCTACATTTTTTTAAACTCACACAATAAAATTTCCACGCGAACGACGTCGCGGCAACAGCTAGTAGGCTATAAATAATGTTTATTTTAAAACAAGCTGACAACTTCGGTCGTGTGAATTACGCATAGGTTGATGAACATGGATAAGCTAATAGCTTATCAATGGATAAGCCCATTAGGGATTCATTACTTTAAGTATTTATGGCTGTGCACATTGTTAACATAACATTAATGCAAACAATTATGGAAATTGCCTATTAATAAAGTTATTATTATTGACATTAAGTCAGTCAATCAACGATCTAGATAAATGCTTTAGTAATTTATTAAGCAGTATAATGCTACACGGCACACGCTAACGGCACATTAAACTTCGGCGTATCGTGGTCGTCCAGTGCTTGTTTATTCTCTTGAGGTTGTTTTTAATGAATGGCTGTGAGGATATTCCAACACAATTACAAGTAAAAGACGGTTCACTCGGATGACTGTTCATTTTTGTGTCATTCATAAGAATTAACGTTAATTTGCTCTTTTTTTAATTATTTTTCTATCATTCCGTAAGCGAGTGAAAGATGGCCGAGTGCTTTAATCCAACATCGTTTGGATAGTTGCTCATCGCCCATGATTTGTGTGTTTATTTATGTTTTTTTGTTCAGACGTTTCACTTCGAGGGAAAGATGGCGAATGAATTGTAAAAATTAATACAAAGTTAAGCGTCTGATATCGGTTTTAGCTGGAATGTGTTACATTAGATGGCAACAAGCATTTCGAATAGAAGTAATAAAGATTGCACAGTTATTTAGCTAGACATTATAACAGTCGACCGATTACACTGAATTCAATTTACTTATCAAAGAACAATCATTATAATCCTCACGCGTCTGAAACACCGATAAATTCCCAATTTGCGTGAGACATAAAGCGACGGAATATGATCAGTGATGCCAATTACAGTCTTTTCAGTTCCAGTCAGTTACACCCCAATAGAAACCTTATTAAAGAGAATTGTTAGTGGCAACAACGCAACCACAACCTTATTGTAATCAGAATAATGATCATTGTGATCTTGACAGTGAAGCACAGTTGGAAGTAAAATAACTGTGACTGCCGTGTGCACTACGATTGTCAGTATCACCACCCATGAGCTTGTATTTATAAATCACTTTATTTCAAACCAAATGTCAAGAGACTAAGGCCCGGAATCCATCAAAGCGGAGACGCAATGCGGAGAATTCAAAATACTACTAACAGGAGGGACGAGACAATACACCTTAAATGGCAACACTGTCTACATAAATGTCCTACGTATTTTAAAAAATTATAATTTAAGAATAAACCTTCTAAATTGACCAAAAAGTAGTGGAACGATAATCAGAGCGATGGGCACCTGAATAATAAAGGCTTCATGCAGATTATCTCGGATTTGCAAGACTTCATCCTAGACCTAGAGGCAGTAAATACTTCTAACTTAAGACTTTTAAGAGATGAAATTTCTGATGACTACACTAATTCAAATGTTAATCGATCAAAAAGCGCACCTAGTAATATTAATGAGACAAGTGAGTCGTCCAACTCAAATTGTTTTTTTCGCCTATAACAGTATTAATATCTTGCATCAAAACATTGCTGGTCTTTTAAATAAGGTTGACCTCCTCACAGTCCATTTTCAGGAACTATCTAAAGAACAAAAAGACATAGATGTAGTCTACATAACCGAACAATTCATTATGCTGGGCTCAAAAAAGCATTAAATATTCCAAATTATAAATTAGCTGCATGTTATGCAAGGCGAGCAAAGAAGCGCGGAGGATCTTGCGTTCTAGTTAAAATAGGCCTAGAGTATAAGGAACTGTAGACTACAATAAACAAAAAAATAACCAAGTAAAAGTAGCAAAATGTTTAGTTATTTACATTGACAGACAACTTAATTGGCAACCACAAGCAGAGGAAATTTGCAAAAGCATATGTCCTTTTGAAGTTGTCCAATAAAGTTGACATTCAAACTATATTAGTAACTTATCATGGTCTGGTTGCATCAGTTCTAAGATATGGTATTATTTTCTGGGGCAATTGCAGCTCAAGGGAGTACATTCAAGGCGCAAAAAAATTGCATTAGAGAGATGTGTGGTTTGAAGACCATAGACAGTTGCGAAACAAGGCTTAATATTTTTAGCCTTGTTTCGCAACTTAGCAGGCTTTTTTATTTTTTTTGGATACTCTTGACAATTTTTTATTTTAAATTTTGCGTGCCTTTTTCCAGGCAGAATGTACATGGCTCCCACTTTTCTACTCCACCTGTATTTTATTTTAAACTACATTAATTGCAAATAAATGATTTGATTGATTAATTGATTGATTGAGAGACGCGATGTGAATTTAAACCAATGTGATTGGTCGTTTCGCGTACGTCTCCTCTCTGCTCCGCCAGTCTCCGGATTAGTGGAGTTCGGGCCTAATGGATGCTACACACTTTTCAAGTTGGCAAAGTAAAACGGCAGTATTTTTTGAATAATAAAGGTTTCATCTGGCTCGTGACGATCGGCAAACCCCGTTCGCCATCTACAATCGCTGAAGCATGTTCGGGTCAGTTGACCCGACTCAATTCGACGTTAGCCGAGCGGCCCTTTCTCGATCTTTCTATTTTGGCTCGGATGTACCGACACGACCCAAACATGGGTGTAACCCTAAGTGTGAGGACACCATTACACATAAAAGTAACATTATGTTCAAGCACGTACTGTAGATAAACCCACCGTTTACAGTTATATTTATGGCTTCTTACATGATGTGTTTACACAGCCAGTTCTTGTATAATACACCATATTATTGTGTTTTTTTATATTTAATTTAGCTGAGCCATATTCGTGTTTATTAACACTTTTCAAGGTTTCAAGGTTGAACTAGTCGAGCAAACATGTAAATAAAATTGTACATTTTGATAATACTTCCGGGATAAAAAGTGGCCTCCATTCCATGAACTATTTCTGTGCAGAATAACACGTTGAAACAGTTAAACCAGAGAAGGTAAGCGCTTCTGTAACCTTAGTAACCTTTTCAGAGGTTAGCGTCTAAGTTTTGTAGTGCCGCGTGTTGTGTTAGTGCACCGATTTTTGATGATTTCTCTCTATCAGACTTCCTACACCGATCATCTCTCGTCTACTGTCACTCAAAAGTATTTCGGAATGGCATCGACTGTTAATCTATCTTTTTTTAACCATGGTACCTGTGGTATACAAATAGATGTATAGCACAGTTCTAAATTAAAATCTTATAATTATCATCGAGCGTTCTTATTTCCTAAGATATAGATGATCACCGAAGCGCATACATTTCCTGGGAGATCTGTACATTGTACCGATTCTACGCGAAGGCAGCACAAATAAAAAGCAAATTATTCATAATATTAGTTGTTATACTCGTACATACTTTTCAGTGGCAGCCTCTTCGCTGAGTCCAACACACCCGTACTCCAGAGGCGTGAAGACCGTGGTAGCGACGTTGTCGTAGTCCATATGCTGGCTGGCGCCGGCGAACATGCGGCGCGCGAGCAGACGGCCGGCCGCGATGGCCACGGGCGTCAGCTCCGGCCGGCCCTCCAGCACGTCGCCCACCGCGTAGATGTTCGGCACGTTAGTCTGTTCCGTTGCCGCGATAATCTTACCGTTCTCGGATAACGACTGGAAACGAGACATTATGGTTACAGTTACGAACGGGCCGTGACCCTTTGTGAAGAGTTGGGGAACGAGAAAGGAGAGGCGTGTGCCCTACAGCGCGACGTTGCAGGCTAGCAATGATATCATAATAGTCTAGTTAAAGTTAACATAGTATAACATCAAGCCAAGCACCCCCGTAGGATTAGGCAATAGTTTACTTATAAACGAGCACATTGCGTTTAAGTGCCAAGTAATAAGAAGAGCGAGCCTACAGTTATGAATTCAAATATCCCAGGTAGATTAAGGGTCAGTCAGATGAAATGGTATTAGATTGTAATGTAATAGAGTACAGTGATCTATTGACAGCATACTGCGTCATTTCTACATTGTATTCGTTTGCCAAGGTTAACTACCAGATTTCGTCAAATATTATTTACAAGCGACCCGCCCCGGCTTCGCACGGGTGCAATATATTTATATATATAAACCTTCCTCTTAAATACCTCTATCTATTACTAAAAACCGTATCAAAATCCGTTGCGCAGTTTTAAAGATCTAAGCATACATAGGGACAGACAGACAGCGGGAAGCGATTTAATTTTATACTATGTAGTGGTGTTACTCCATGTAATCGATGAGCCTAATCCTATTAATCTGACACAAATTCATAATTCCAAACTTCTGAAAAATATCTGTCAGAATGTTTAAATCTATCTAATTGAACTCTGATCCACCTGGTAACGCTCATATCCAACAAGGTCACACATTAACGGATTTGATAACAATGATAATACAATATAATATTATCAATGTTACGAGTATCTAATACTTGTAGTACATTGTGCAGATACCACAGTCATCGATTAATTATATCAAACACACATGCATTAAAAGTCCATTAAAAATCCCTGGGATATTCATTATAGTCGTTATTATTTGGAATATTGCGGATATGGCCACGCCTAGATGTACCGCGCCCAAATAGTAAACTGAACGTAAAATTACGGTTTGTGGACAAACTATAGTATAAAACAGTTGTGTATTGGCGTACTTGATATACAGACGCTTCTTCGCAGTATTCATCTTCTTAACTTTTTCAAATTGAGATCCAACATTTTTAGATACATTTGGGGATAATAAGGTAGGTGATATTGCACTTTCAACATTTACTAGACAGCTTTTGTAAGCGCTCGCGGCGTGGACGTCACTTCAAAGGGGACACCTTTTTTCAACTAGGCTATTTGTAACCCTAAGTAGTATAGGCAGGGTATGGAAACTCACGGTAACTCCGGCGGCGTCCAAGTTGAGTGCCTTGGTGAGCGCGTACCGGCCGGTCGCGATCAGCACTGTGTCGAATGTATCCTCGTGTCTGAAACACGCAAACATTATTAACTCGACGAATTAACTTAGACGTGTAGAGTAGTTTCCGTGATATTGTGATGCAAAAAAAAAATGAAAAATGACTTATTGTTTATGCCAAGTATTTCTTACAAACCAGTGATGGAAGTTCCCTTTAAGGCGTCTAAAGCCTGTGTTAGAACACTCCGCTCTTCCATAACTTATTAACATTAACAAACTTGTTTTTTTTTTACTATTATTACACAGAAAAGAAATTTAGAAAAAAAAAATACAAATTTCGAATTACACCTGGACGCATACTCTTCCAATCGGAAAACCTGCAGCAATGCTTGTTGGCAAAGGTATAGTACCTACCAGGACGATCTCCTTTACAAAGTAACTCTACGACTACTGCAAAATGGAAGGAACTATTAAATATCTCGACCTATGCATATACCCGGAAGGGTTAGGCAGAGGCGTAGCTATAGCACACCCACGTACCCCACATTTAACCATATAAGTTTCATTTATGTGTACGGAGCGAGCCTATTATATTATGGGCATAAATCTAAACCCCAGGCTGCTTCTACGAGAAATTCCTGGAACACCCTCTAACTCTTTCGTCTCGACAATAATATAAGAAGAAATACATACTGCTCCTGAAGTTCCGTGTTCAACCAGCGCGCCTTCAGTTGTCCGTTCTCAAGTTTCACGACCGACAGCGGTACGCATCTGTGTTGGAACTTGATGCCCTTCTCCTCCATCTCGTTGGTGACCATGCGCGCCATCTGCTGGTCGAAGCCTCGCAGCGGCACGGAGCGGACCAGCACGGTCGCCGGGTAGCCCATCGAGTTTAGGAAACCGGCGCATTCGAGACCAATATCTGTGACGGTGAGTTAAGAAAATGTGGTGGTATTTTTCCATTTTGTTTGCAGTTTTATTAGATACAACGGATCCCTATTCCTAAGTTAACGATGTCTGTCCGACTGTTCGTCATTGCGTTGCATCTTTGTAACGGTAATAGAGGGCCAATAGGGTCACGCCAACCCTTAAGTTTTGGTGACACAAGTCTGAGTCGACCTTGGATGGATTTTAACAGTTAACATTCGTATAGTTAGTCGTAAGTTTTTTAGGGTTCCGTAGTCAACAAGGAAAGGAACCCTTATACTTTCGCCATGTCCGACTGCCTGTCCGCAGCTTAGCTCAAATACTCTTAGTACTAGAAAGCTGTAATTTGGGATGAATCTACAAATTAGTTATGGTTAAAATCTAGAAAGTATTTTTTTTTAGGGATTTTTTTTCTCTCGCATATCCCATTGTATGCCATTGGATAGGTATTTAAAAATATTGCGAGTTCGTTCAAATAATTTTTCGATTAAGGGATTCGTTTGTAAAATATTAAACTTTAAAGTGCTAATTTTGTTGGACTGAAGTGTCCCCCTTCCTCTACCACCTAAACGGTTGTGTTTGGGTGTGTGAAAAAATTCACGGTGGTAGTATATATTTATAACGAAATTGAAATGAAAACTATCACAGCTAATTAGGCTTTACAAGTTTACGAGTAATAGTCGACCAACTTATAAAATGTACTTGCATAACATATTTTCCTAAACATAATGTATTTGAGCACAGGTTTTCCAACTGCAAATGTAAGTTTGTTTTTTACTATTACAATTAAAATCCTCGTTCGGAGGCAAATCCGCATATTTTGATGGGCAACTACGGAACCCTACATTGTGCGTGGCCCGACACGCACTTGGCCAGGTTTTTCACTGTAATTCCAACCATGACTAAGTAAAATAACAAAAAGGAAACGTTTATATCTAAATCTAGCGTAAAGGTACACGTGAAGTTACAAGTTTCATGTTGGCTCAAACCGTATGTGTAAAAATCGTAAAAAAAAATGCTATTCATGTTCGCTTTGTAGTGATTGCATCGCTTTGATTGTCAGAATTAGATTAGTGTTGCTGATAGCGATTATATAATTGGAAACTCACGCTTCGATTTTGAGTTGTCATGTTAGTTATACATATTTGTAAAGGGACGGTCCCCACTGAAATTACGATCGTATAGAACAAACATATGATGCGCTGACCCCAAATAAATGGGGTCATTGGCAGAAAGATGGCGATATTTATAAAGGATACATCCAGCGCCAACGACGAGCGTCTTGCCCGGAGGGCGACTGAGACTGAAGATATCGTCACTACTGATGCAGTACTCCACTGCTCCAGGGATGTCAGGGTAGTGTGGCCTGCCTCCCACAGCAATCACAATGTTCTTCGCCGTCATCTCCTTCTTAGACCCATTCTTCATCGTCGCGATAATCGTGTGCGCATCCTTGAACTCTCCCAAGCCATTGATGTACTCAATTTTCTTGTCCCTCAAGTCTACCCTGGTCACCCAATTGACGGATTTGATGTGGTTCTGTACGTTCTCTGTGAGCGCCGGCCAGTTGATTTTGATGTCCTTCACGGCAGGCACATCCCAACCGTAAGAGACTGCCTCCTGTAATAGCGACACGTGTTAATTAATGTGACGCGTTGAGACTTACAAATAAACAACGTTTTATCTTCAAATTCTTTAGAGATAGAAATCTCGCTACATATATGATTTTCATAACTTTTGTACACAATGACAGTCAGCTGATACTTCAGACATGTAGGTAACGTCGCTTGCTCGGATAATTCTCGGCTCGCTATTTCCTTGGAGTCATCTTCGCAAGGTATCATGTAATAGGATTACACGTGTAAAAGGTGAACATTCAATGTTGGAATGTGTAAAACATTATGAACATCTTATTATGTCTCAAGTTTTCAGCCCGCACTGTTATTGATACTGTTTAAAAACTTTACCTAGCGAGTATTGGCTTAGGTCGGCCTCGAATTTTAACGAAAGGGAGAAAGGCAGGAGAGGGTGATGGTGAAACAGAATGGATATTTTCCCTGCAGTCTCTACATTTTTTAAATGTATTTGTAATTACTTGGTCAAGTTTCAGCTCGCAATACGTACGTACGATGCAAGAACTCGGAGAAAAATTGGTAAAATCTAACAGTTATTCGAAACAATAGACCGAGGTAGGTACTCGTACTCCCTAAATGATTGATAACATAATCAAACGAGTGCGGCTGCATTGTTAGCGCTCTATGATTATTATATTATCAGTCACTATACACTTAATAGGGCTTATAGTGATAACGATAGATTATAATAGGAACAGGATTTACAAATTAGCGGTTAACTATTAATACATGAGATTCTCTTGACAGATGAATTCGAAGGAATACGAGAATGACTAGTTACGCAATTTCTCGACATTGCGCAATACTACAATCTAAGCATGCTAATGAACGTTTTTCTAAGTCTTCAAACCATATAATATGAACGATGACTTGCAAGTTTGGTGCCAATATCGTGGGCGTTTGAACGAAATCTGTAGAACTAAACTAATACATGACCGGCAGAAACCACTGGCAGATCTAGTTCTTGCTGCATCATCATCTGCTGATATATTTACCTACTCTTATTGATTCCGGACCGTGATGTAGCACATCTCTAACCTGATGCACTGCTCAATATCAAATGCCCCGAAATTAAGATCAACAATTTATGCACAGTACTGCAAAGATGAATACTTTCTGAAGCAACCTCACATCCTTCAGGTTAGTAGAAAAATGGTGCTGATTGGATTGGATGACTCAAGCGAATTTAATATGAATTTTAATTAAAAGAAGAAAAATACAATTAAATATAAAAGATAAAAGTTCTCTCGAAAATAACTAGAAAAAAAATCTTATTAGCGGCTGTAATAGGTTCGAAAGACATTTTGGAGTAACATAGCTACCTAGTTCCCATCGATGACGGAACTGTCCATGAACTTTGGTTTTTGATCCGTCAAGTGTCGTGTCATGTAACACCGCCTCCGTTGAGTGTCTGTCGGTCATTATTGTCCTAGGTCAGGGTGGGTGGCAGGTCTACTCAGGGGATGAGTTATAAGAACTTTGGTTTATTTGTTTTGTTGGAAAATGTTAGTTTGAATATATTTTAGGCACTTTCTCTCGGCAAAGGGGACTTAAAAATCCCATAGCAGTTTTTGATCAGTATTAGAAACAGGATCGATTGGCATCGAAAAAATGTTTTGTGTAAAATGGCCATTTTCTTTTTTAAAAATCTGTGAATGGTGATTAAAATTTCACGAAAAATGATGGATAGTCTCCTAAGACCATTTTCGAGTAGCTGCAACGGTTAAGGTAGTTCCCCTTACTGCCCCGCTGAACGTATTCACCCTGTATAATTCAGTTCTCCTACAAAACATGTACAGACAATTTTTCCCAATCAACCTTGAATCTAATACTTTAGCGATAAACTTTAAAATCTATTAAATAAATTTGACAGATTTTAGTAGCTTGATGTGCTGGCGTCTGTACAAGAGCAAACACATTTTTTAAAACAATACCTATGGTAAATAATTTATTTTCTTTACGACACTTTGTTTTAACTAAAACCTATGACTTTATCACCACGTCAGTGCAGTGGAAGTATTAGTAAGCATCAATCGAATGTATTGATCGCCTAGGCTTGCTAAAGGCGTTATGTATGGGAAATAACTCGCCTACTATGATCGACCGGTCCCCGTGACCTTGCGGTTCACTGGTTGAGTGAGGTCAGCGGCTACCAGCCATTGTTTAAGGGCTAGGCCCGAAATAACCACACGAAAGTACCGCAACACTTAAAAGTTATGGTGGCTTGGAATTATGGTTTAGTTAACAATAACTAAACTCTTTTACGCCATTTATTTCGGATTCGACTACCGGCTACGATAAGATTTCTTTAAATATGTAAAAGGTATAAAGTTACTTGTGTTATTGAATGAGTCGATGGTGGTGCACGGGTCGCAGCACCCTTGTTTGCAACAATGCTAAAAAGCTCCATCCTGACCAATCAGTAAAAAAGAACCTATTGAATTATAATAATGAAAAGAAAGAACTTCATTTTCTATTTTATACAGTTTTTACACACACAATGTCACATCTAAACAGTGGTTCAGGTAGGTAAATGGCAGGAACCCATTTGTTCCGGCTGTTACACCATGAAGCTTTAGAATTCCACATACAGTTAATGGCTTGTAACGAACACTATCTTATTTGCCACCAATTTCTGAAAGGATGTCTATGCAACGCAAATTTAAACCGTTAATGTAAGAGAAATTAATTTTAAGACAATTTAACTTCAATGGGTTTTGATAGAGGTTCTGAAGTAACGGTAATGCGTTTTTATCTTTTGTCTAGGATCCTTGGAGCGTTGAAAATTTCGAGCGGTTTCTTTGCTTTAGGTTGAGATACGAATGTAGATTTTGTATTGAACGAATTCTAAATTCGGGTTAATAGATCTCTGAAAGGACCAAACTAGCAAACTTTGAAAAGAAAATATCCAACAATCTTTTACTTTCGTAATACGTATGTAGAGGTAACATACGTATTGAAAGATACGTAGATGTCCAGAGACAGATGCGCGATTCACATCATGGTTCTGCTCCCACGTAAACTATCATCATAATGATCGTCATAGTGTGCGACGTTTTAGCTTGGCGTAACTTGGTCATAACGTATGGATTAGTGCAGTTTCCTACGTAGTAGGTTTATCTCCGTAACGTCAAATCTGTTGACAACCGGCAGTGTGGGATAATCTAGAATCGTTGCGCTCGCTGAGCAATGAGCACGGGTTTTACTAGTAAGATCTTGAAGTCCTCAGTTTAATCAATATATTTCTTTCTTCCTTCCTTTTAAATGATGCAAGGGTGCATCATTTTCAGGTTTCACCTCAAAAGTATAGCATACTTTTACTTAGTCATTATGAGAGGAAACCCGAAAGCCTCCTTACCTACCAGGAACATGATCGGTTTAACCAGAAAAATAATAAATAGGAAGGAAAACTAAATGACGTTTGGCAACGATATAATGATGCTATGATGACTCACTAAAATGGAATTATTTACTACATAGATTCACTATGAATGTATGATACTGGCACGAAAATGCAAATCATTACGTTCCATCAAAAGCGGTCTAGGTCAATTCAATTACAGAGACTAACCAAAAAGTAAATAAAACGGGTTTTCCATCAGTCTGCAAATATTATAAATACAATCTCATCTATATTCCATTTATCTGTTCCGTTTCTAGCCTATTCTAGGCTATTTATGTTCCAGCTTCTAGTCAAAGCCAATAATAGATGCTTTTAGAGAACAGACTGTGCTTTGGGAATGTTAAGCCAGATTCAGATGGAAAATGCTAGACACGCGATATAGTAAGAATGAATAAAGCCTAAGAAGCAGTGGCGAAGGTTCCATACAACTCGATTCCTACCGGATTCCATTTGAAAATTGGCAGTCAGTTTTCTTTAGACAAATAATATAATCACTTTAAAGATATGTACTCCGGCTTACCTCTTACAAAAATTGACCCTTTGCTACTGCTAAGAAGTATTATTTTAGTTACGATTTTTATTTTTAAATGCTTCTACAATAGCGCCTTTGCGAGTAGTTAATGGTTCGGGTGAGGAAACCCTTCCCTCTCTATTAAATTTTTATCAAATTCCCCAGAGGCTTAGACAAAAACGAGAGACTAAGAGAGAAAGACACTAAAGAGACTTAGATACAAGCACTATAACAATAATAATTATTGTTGAAATAATTTGTTCCTTTCGTCTTATTACAAACAAGATATTAGGGAACTTTCTGAGCAGTAACAATGTTGGTGAATCCAATCATGTACTTAATTCTGCCAGTACATGAGGCAATGCACAATCGCATATAACTGCACAAGTCCCCCTACATTGTACGAACCAACGATGCATAGTGATAATGACACGCAGATAAAGCATACAAGCACCGAGCCATTATAAATCAAACAATGACTTGAAAATTTTCGCGATATCATTACATAAGCGATGTGTGTATGACTGTTTGTTTTTTTATGTTTATAAAAATATTGAATTTTAGGATGTTGGTGCATACTTTTGTTCTGCTTTATAGAAAATGGATAGATCTGTTTAAATAGGTACTGACTTTTTAAACCAATTTGCATATAACGGTGCTCCGTCACCGGGGACATTCGCCTGTAGGTAATGTAACAATCCAAGATTTATTTATTTATCACTTCAAGCACAAAGTACAGAGGCGGGCTCAAGATTCATTTTGTACACAAACAAATGAATCTGAACTGTTACAGGTTACAGGCGAATGCTCGCTAATTTGGGCACTGGAGAAACACTTTTTGTATTTTTTGGTCGTTTCGTTGATAGAGCACCTACGCAATAGTTAATAGACTTCCTACTTCAGATCTGGCAAAATGGCGTGTCTGCTAAAACAGCAGTTAAGAAATGTTGGTCAGATATGGTGTCATCCCACTTACTGAAATCGATGTACCTACAACAGTATTGTTATTGCTGCACTGTTATTGTTTTCTTATATCAACATAGGCAGCTACAATATTGGCTTTCCAATAAACAAGGGTGTTATAATATCAGATTAGATTCATTATAATAAATAATAATAATACATCAATAACAGTTTTACTGCGCATTTTTTGCTGACATTTTAATTTTCCTCTTGACTACTGCTGTGATGACTGTAGTTTTTTTTTCCCGAATAAACCGGAAAATATAAATGATGGTAGCTAACTACGAAATAAGGAAAAAATCGTTTAACCATCTTCGATGGGGAACAATCCATGTTTCAGAGTTGCATGTAGGACGTGGGTAGGATTTGGGTGTCTGTAGCATAGGATAGGAGCCAGGAAACTTACCACCTATGAAAAAATATACAGACCATGTAGCATTGTAAAAGCCATAAAAAAATAAGTAGAAAGACTAAACTCTTGTGATAATATTTCAAGAATTTTATCTGAGCAATTTAATTGTACTGTTATTCAGTTGTTGATTAATTAAAATGAATTACTTAAATAATTTATTTAGAAAAAGATAGAGTGCTATTATTACCATTAGGTTTATAGAATAAAAAGAAACTCACATGAATGCTTTCTCCCAACAAGGCAGCCTGATGCATCAGCTTCTTGGGTATACAGCCTACATTGACGCAGGTGCCACCCAAGCCCCACTTGGTACCCTGTGGCGATGGGGTCACATAGTCCAGCACTGCAACCTTTGCACCCAAGTTCACGGCCTCCTTGGCGCACGCAAGCCCTCCTGAGCCACCACCGATAACGGCCAAGTCATAGTCGAAATTTCCATCTAAAATGGACATAATAATCCTGTCAGTAAGGATGCTATTGGACATGACATATAACGTACAATTCGGAGTCTTGTGACCTCAACCTAGGCCAGCATTGGGTGCACTAAATTTATTTTAAAGACACAATATTTTTAATGAGGATCAGGCACATTTTTTTTATAAGTCTTAATAATGCAGATTGACAGAAACTACAAAACTATAAATAACTGTGAATAAATATTGAAATTGGATTAGTAATAACGAAGATCCAGCAAATTCTGTGAAAAGTGATGTCAAGCTCACTGACCTGAAGGATGCCCATTTCAGATTAATGGTTCGGAAAACTTGCGACAACCTTCGCCATCTCAGAATGGATTTGCTTATGAAAAAGTATCAGTTCTTTACAGTGCATATATGAAAAAGTATCAGTTCTTTATAGTGCATATGGTACCCAAGCATTTAAGAATTCATGTTACGATTTTGCACATGATCCTCATTAGGCATTCAGTTATAGAAGAGAAATTTATCCATGTTTTATCCATGTTCTTTCTATGTATTAGCTGGAACTCAAACTGAGCTGGTTGCTCAAAGTTCCAGCAAAAGAGTAGTACTAAAAGAAGGAGCTTTAATTAATCACAAAAAGGAGTAAGAAAGCACTTATTTACTACAAGTGTCACTACATCCAAAATACTACCACATCATGTAAAATGTGAAAATAGGGTGCTGAGAAAAAGAAAACCTCATTCTGATAATATTTTGTTTTTATGTGAATTTCATTTCTGCAATTGAGTGCTTCTAAAACATTTTGTTAGATAGTTGTAGATTCAATACAAGGAAGCTTGTTTTCTTTTAAGCAATTTATTACCTTACACCATTCCCTGTAGATAGCATTTACATCACATTGACAGTGCAAACATTTTAAAATTATTTATACCAAAACATATAATCATAGCAACCCATCTTGTAACAGTTGTAACTACTGCTTGTTCCTTCCCATACATGAGACAGCATATGCATGACAAATATTACTGCTAGGATCAACAGAGTTCATACCTTCTGGGGTATTGTCTATAGGAGCAACCAACTTGGCATTACGGCTACAACACAGCCAGCCTGATATCACCAAACAAATTCAAATTGTAGCATGATAACAAAATAATAAAATATTTTTATGTAACTATGTCATGGCTTATTTTATCTGAATATTATGGCCAATTTCATATTTGGAGCTCACATTTACTTTCAAACATCTAATTTACAAATAATACTAACAAATAAATTAAATATTGTGCAATGGAATATGCTAGGCCTTTGGATCGATTCCACCATCCCAACGATGCGAATAATTTCTTACAGATACAGTTTTTGAACAAATTATTTGTTATACAACAAATAATAGGCATGCAATTAAAATGTTTTTAGGTATACCCTAATAATCGGTAAAAAGCAAATTAAACCTGGGTTCTACGAGTTGCTCAATCAACGAGTGAGGTTAGACAATTATCTGCAATTCAAGGTTAAAACATGACAATCATGGACTACTTACGAGAGCTAAGTGTTCGTTGTGCCAATATTAACACTCTGTCTGTTTTAATTAAGGGTTTTATCAAATTATTTATCCTTACAAAATTACTTAGTATTGTCATTTTGACGTAAATGTGACAGAGACAAGAAAATACACACACCGGACCTTTGGGGTTGTAAAAGATAATTTTCAACAAATGTCAAGGCGTTATAATATCTAAGTCAGTTCACAAGATGAAGACCGTGTTGATCACCGGCGCCAACAGGGGCCTCGGCCTCGGGATGGTGAAATATCTCCTTACACAGAACACCGCGAAGACAGTAATAGCGACGTGCCGGACTGTGTCCGAGGTATTCTAATCTTATTTCTTACTGACCTATAGGTGCCATGACTCCAATTTTTATTTTAAACACAAGTGATATCCACACACGTCAACTTTTAGATTTATTGTAGCGCACTGTAATTGCACGATGTCTCACGATCAAATACTATTCGATCAAAGGCGTAAAGTGCTTTTTGTAGCAAGCCAACAATCGTAGTGTGTGAAAGAGATAGCGAATCAGACTCGTTTGACAGCGGACTGCTGCTACAGGTGACGTCATCATCACTGCCATTGAAAATAGTGCTGTGATCGTGACGTATCACTTTTTCAATGATGTCATCACACAATGACATGAGTGAGACCAGTCGAATTATTACTAATGTGTAAATGAATGTGAGTTTGCAAATTGAGATATTTCCTCTTGAGGCATAACAGAATATTATACAGTCGTCCCCCTCCAAAGCAGACAAACTCTTTAGGGACTAACCACACTTATTCAGCTCTGTTCAGCTTTTGTCCATAGAACACAACGATTTTGTATGGAGATGCGTACGCATCCGTTCAACTTTCCGCGTCTATTCAGATGCGTAGGTACGCATGTCCATAAAATATCGCAGTTTTCTATGGACAAAAGCTGAATGAAGCTGAATAAGTGTAGTTAGTCCCTTACGAGTCATTTCTCGTGCATATACCTAACGCCAATTTTGTTCTTTTTTTACACATCATAGTCGTATTCCCCAAAGCGGCTGAAAGGAATAGGATGAAGTAAACCCATATTTATCGCCATGGCTTAAGTCGAAGTACCAAATGAGTGGCAAGCCACTCTAACCGGGCACAAATCCAATCTCGGGATTAACACTATAAAATGGTAGTCGTAACTATTAAGTTATCATAGAAAAAAACTGATATTTATTGACTGCATGTCATAGAAGGTCCATGAAAGACACATTCATGTGGCGAATCTGTTAGAACTAGTAGGAAAAAAGGAGACCGAAAATAGTGTAAGGGGCTCTTACACTATTTACTTGACCCCTTAAGCCACTTGGGTTAAGCCACTTGGCTTAAGGGGTCAAGTATGTTATCTACTGTTCCATTAGGAAACTTCAGGGTTGAAACATAATTATTATAGGTGTATATTTTTGTAGCCTCATAGATAACTTATAATATTGTCTAACTTTTCAGGAACTGAAAACATTATCGGCCGAAAATAAAAACCTGGTTATTTTGAATTTAGGTAATTTTATTATTTTTTTTTTGTTTTTTGTTGTGCGCTTTTCCATTTCTCTAATTCATTTTTCTTATAATTATTTGCTATCAATTGATTAAATGAAATGTTTCAGATGTTAAGGATACGTCGTCGTTCGGTGATTTGTCCACGCAAATAAGCAAAGCTGTTGGCAACCAGGGGCTAAACCTATTGATCAACAATGCTGGTGTTACCACCAAGTTCACCAAGCTGCCATTCGTGAAAGCTGAACAATTGTTGGATAACCTGACCGTCAACACGATTGCACCAATTATGCTTACGAAGGTAAAATAAGTGTGTCATCTCATTATACCTCAATTCATTTAAGGTCGGAGCAGCATGTCTTCTTAAATATTTATCTATTAGGCGTCATCTCACGAGTCACCTCCTTTCTAGCCAAATCATTTTTCAACCAATCCAACCATCGTTTCATTCATTCATTTCACATCCAAAGTAAAACAACACATGCTCATACAGCCAGATGACCGGTGCCAATTTCAGACTTCCACTAATAAACTAATTTCTTATTCAATCCATTCGTGTTTACCATAGTGGCGATAAGTCCCCTCTTTGAGGAGTGGCTAGAGAGGCGCCACGGCGCCCTCACCTACCGCCTGACGCAGATCCTCACCGGACACGGTTGTTTCGGGAGGTTCCTGCACCGAATCGGGCGGGAGGAAACGCCCGGGTGTTTCCACTGCGAGGATCGTCCGGAGGACACGGTGGAGCACACCGTAGAGGTCTGCCCCGCTTGGGCGGAGCACCGCCGTGTCCTTGTAGCGGCGATTGGCGGCGGCGATCTCTCGCGTCCGGCCCTGGTTCAAGCCATGGTCCGGAGCGAGAAGGAATGGGAAGCCGTCACCACCTTCTGTGAAGCAGTCATGCTAGTGAAGGAGGTGGCGGGACGTGAGAGGGAAAGAACCTCACGTCCCAGCCGCCGCGGGAGACGCCCTGGGCGTCGGGGGTCACGTGGTGGCTCCCGGCCACCGTAGGCGCGGGCCTGTGGACAGCGAGTTATGGGCTAGCTCGCCGTCCGGCCGTCTTATGACGACAGGCCGTGTCGACGGCGCGTTCGCGTTCCACGCGCGCCTCAAAGAGATGTCAGCAACCGAGTAGGGGTCCGCATGGGCCGATGCCTGCCAGAGCTGCGGGACTGTTCGAAAGAGACACCGTGGCCCTGGAACACAAAGGGCAAAGAAGGAGCATGGATGGGTTTTAGTCAGTACAAGTCTGACACTCCCTTCCACTCCGCCCAGAGTGGGGGGGGTCATTTGATGATTTCCCATCCAAAAAAAAAAAAAAAAAAAAAAAAAAAATCCATTCGTGTTACATTACACCACACATCCCTTTTAGCGTTCTCAGCTTAGCCATGTGTACTTTCAGCTTCAGGTAAAATTAGTGTGTAATATAAGTTGTGTATAGATTATTTAAAAATGCTTACCGTCTGATGAAGGTATTTTTGGAAGAAGGACGTATTGCGCCCTAATATCAATTTATTTGGGCCTACCCTAAAGGACTCCCTAGACCTTTCGAAAATTTATGATATTTTTAGAAACACATTACACAAGGATTGCATCATGTCCATGAATTGACCTAAAGGATGTCATTTCTCTATCACAATTACGCAATAATTTCCAGACTTTACTACCCATCCTGAAACTAGCTGCGGACGCCAACAGTGACAAACCCATGGGAGGACATCGTGCAGCCGTCATCAACATGAGCTCTATTCTTGGGTCTATTGCACAAAATGACCAAGGAGGCTTTTATCCTTACAGGTGCTCTAAGGTATGTACCTACAACACTATAATACATGGGCGTCGCCGGGTAGAGGGGGAGGGGTGGCAGCTGCCCCCCCTAGAAGCTCAGGATTTTTATGTAAGTTATAACTTTTCCCACCCGATGCCATAGAATTAGTAATTACGTAAGATTCATCTCAGAGGCTCCTTTTTTTGCCTCTAGATTAGCATTCCTGTTGGATTTTCGCTTGATCTACCGTTATTCTGGACTAGAGAGTTAGTACATTTTCTTTTAGTTACTAGACTATTCATGTATGTTCTACTTCTTTAAGTATAGAAAATCTAACCTATCTAAGGTGCTAATATTTTTTAAGGTGGCTATTGCATTTTACATTCTTAGAAGAATTTTAGCTACATCTGTAAATAGTGAAGTTAACCCTATAAAATCTGTTTTTTTTCTCATCTTTCTGTCCCCCACCCCAGCTCAAAAACTGGCCACGTCCTTACTATGACACGAGACGAGTTATCCCCAGCAGTTAAAGTGCTGCATGATTGATTTGGCGCATGGCCTAAACCGAAACTAACGCTGCCATCGCCAGTTTTTTCAATATAATTTCCACAATTTCACAAATGTTTACCAACAGCGCCCTCTTGTCTGTCATTCAAGCCCCAGGAGAACCATGCTGCACAGTATCCTAAAATGTTCTTGTTTCTACCTATTCGTTCATCTTTTCTTTGTTATTTAATTACAGGCAGCACTGAATGCAGCTTCAAAATCAATGAGTGTCGATTTGAAAAAGGACAATATTCTGGTGGCATCTATGCACCCAGGATGGGTGAAAACAGATATGGGTGGCAAGAATGCGCATCTCGATGTCGAAACTAGCGTCTCTGGGATATTCAAGACCATAGACAAACTTGCCGAGAGCGATACCGGAAAATTCCTAAATTATGATGGCACCGAACTTCCGTGGTAGTTAATTAGTTGATGAAAATTGTTCAGATAGTTTCAACTTAAATATATATTTCCATTTTGTATGTATTTTGTTTACTTCAAACATGAAACGAAAACCAAGAAAGGATGGTGACGGACCAGTGGTGCCCTATTGCCCAGCGGTAACGGCCCCGACTTGCCTGTCGCGGATCCAAAGTTACTTAGTGTAATTTATTTAATCATCGCTTCTTAGAACCAAAAAATCGAAAACATGTGACATCTTCCAACCTAAAACGGACTGTATGTGTGATGGATTACATTCCACTCCCTCGCATAGAGAGGAGGCTTGTGTGTGTCCCAGAAGTGAGCCGTACGAACATTGTGTTGAAGTGTGATGTTATCTTGCTCTCATTTTTAATTTAGGCGCTTAAGATGAATTTAAAAATATAAGATCTAGGTATACCTACCTACCTAAGGGCATCGCCTCCGCTCAAGATCAGCTTGTAATTAGCAGTCACTGCTTACGGCGAGGCGACAAAGCGGTGGTTTCTTTCTTACCTTGCCAACCGGTATGATGAGCTAATTGCTTGCCCAAGGAACACGGCATGACCTTCCTAGGTCCTGCACCTGTAAACAGTAAAAAAAAGTTAAGTTCTGAGATGAAGTCGATATAGACATAGAATACGGCTCAGACTCACATTAAGAATTCTCTTGACCCTGATCTTCGATTACGTGCCAGCAACCAATCCCAAGGGTGATTAAGAGGCAGCCTTACGACCACGACCAACGAGGTAGTAACAAATCACGAATTATCTATTCACAGTTAACGTGATGAACCAATGACTGTGCCAGTGGTTAATTGCAGACGATTTACTTTGTGTTATTTACTTCATCACCACTGCTCTTAAACAGCGAATTAAAACATCATGAGGAGGCCTGAGTCCCAGCGCTGGGAACATTGCAGGCTGAATGTCCTGCAGTTATGTGATGAAGGCGCAGTTGCTGCCAGAAAATGTAAAAAACCTATCAAATCCATGCAGTAATTGAACTACACCTTTAATGAACCGTTAATTTTAGTTGTTAACGAGATAATTAAAATAAATAGTTTTTATAGCGATAAGAAAGTACCTAGCTATGTAAACTGTGGTTACCTGTAATTGAGTGTGCGTTACAGGACCATGTACCTACATAGAATATAAATTGTACTGTTACTCGTTGATAATCCGAAATAGATAGTTATAGGTACCTACACCATTTAACCACTGCAGCATATCTAAAACTGGTATTTTGGGTACTTGTAGGCTGTGGAATTCACAGTCAAATCAAATGAACGAACAAAACAATGTCATCGTCGAATTTAAGTTTTAATATACCGACGTATATGAATATACCTACCTACTAGTTACATGATACATCGACGCATCGGGTCCACTCTGCACTCCCTCGTGAGACATGTGTTTATGTCTAATTGAATAATACCATTACATACAAAAGAGCCGGTCTTTGCGCCCTACTTGTGTGTAGTGTTTGTGCACTGTAAAGCCGTCACATTGCATTAGCACAAGCTTGAATAAAGGGAGACGCGGTTGTAGCTACTTGTTGGTAGCTAGGGTTACCATCTACCATCGGATATGTCTTGTCATTTGTCCGACTCCAAACTCTTCGCCCTAAACTGATCTTCCAAGAAATAAAAAAGTAGGACTTCCAAAAAAAGAAAAATTTGAAATGTAAACTTTTCGAATTTCGATATGGTAACCCTACTTGTGAGGTGACAAAAAAAACTCGTTTCCTGATGATTGGAGTGGTGTGCAATTTAGGAAGAAAATTGACAGTAATCTTTGATTTAACAAAAATCATGCACCGTCACTTTTAGCTGCTGAGTGCTGACTGTGTTATGTAAAGGTGATTAGTCATCGTGGAAGATTCTAAAGTATTGATTAAGTTACTAAGAAGCTGTACTATCTAGTATTGCGCGTTAGCTTACAACGATACCTACAAATATAATAAATACCGAGTCATAACAGTTCATACCTTACATCCCTACACACCTTTTTCAATCTTGAGGAAATTGAGCTTTTTACAGTTACGAAAGAAAAAGTAAAATAAGTACGAAAGTATTGTAAGTTTGTTTGTAAATAAATGAATGATAATTACAAGTTTTCATACTTTCCCTATCAATTTAGGCCTTACCTAGGCCATAGTTTGTACCTGCTTGTTGGTGATGAAGTTACCATGGTGTTATAAAGTACACTTAATAAAATATTTACAGTCTTCGATCGATTTCCTACACACCTGCAACAAATATAGGTACTACACTTGTAGACATAAATAAATTCTACACGGCTGCAAGTGATCGATAACAAAGCGCCCACGCCACGAGTCCTCTACTCGACTCACAGGCAGGCAACCAAGTGTTATTTACGTATATTGATTTTATCGAAGACTCCTTGTAGAATAATATTGTTAATGGTACGCACAATATAGATATTTAAATAATAATTTGACTTAAATACCTCATTGGTCTAGTGGTCGCTAGGTGCTGGACCCAGGTCCAGCAGGTCCTGGTCCGGATTAGATTCCCGGGTCGGGCAGTGTTATTTCAATTTTTCAACCTTAGTATAAGTACCTGCAGCCAATTTGACTGCTCTACACTTAAATAGGTAACTGCTCTGCAAGTTATTGAGAGTTGTTCATCTCCGTAGAGTTGTCTCATGATATGGTGGTAAGGTACCAAGTATGTATACCTACCCAAAAAAATAATATTTTAACCTTTTCTTTTCTTTTTTATTTTTAAAAAAACTTTGCCCCACACTAGGAATTTCTCCTGAATCGTGGGTGCGTTTACAAACATTTAAACTCACATACACAAACAGCCAGACCCGGAACAACTACTTGTAGGCCATACAAATATTTGTTCTGTGCGGGCTTCGAACCCGCGACACGCAGCGCAGCAATCAATCGCTCAGCCACTGCGCCAACCGTGCCGTCAACGATCATTGAGGTAGGTACTTATACAGATTAAAATCCAATAAAAGCTATCCAGCCCATGATAGCACATCAATATCAAACCAATGGGTGTTTCAATTATGGAAATATCTATTATAAAAATAAATAAAAAAAAGCCTTTTGTTCCATATCTCTACCAAGAAATATCTATTACCTATACTAAACCAAATCCTACGATAATATCAATTAGGTACCTACCTACATGAACCAATGCTTACGATAAGCGACCCATTTATAACAAACTGTGAACATGTTTCATACAATTTAATAATGATCGTTAAATAAAGTAAACAAATTATAAATGTTCATTATGTCGATGTAGGTAGATATCTACAACGACTATCGTGTCTAGATAGACATCAAACTGTAACGTGTGTGACACACAATTTTTCTCATTATAATCTCCGGTGCGGTGTGATACCAAAGCCAAGTGAATAGAAGGGTAAATGGAGCCATAGCCAGCTATAGCACCAAAAACCGTACATAAGTGCTTACGTATGTAGGTAGGTCTAGGTATCCTACCAATATATAATAAGTAAACTGTTTGGACTCCCACAAGCACAACTCTAATATTGCTTCTTGCGTTGCTTTATTATTATAACACAGATTCTAAATATAAAGTTATTAAAGAAAGGTTACATTACAGCGACTATTAAAATTACCTACCTACTTATTGCTTATTTTAGTTTACAGGTTGCCTAGATTGTTACTCTTACCAAACATGCTGCACTGTTCCTTGTGAGGACACAGTTTCGATATATCCATGATTATTTCGGATTGTAGTGGACTATCTTGATGCTGCAAATTTATATAAAAAGAGATACAACACTGGTATTTTCCCCGTGGCCGACTTTTAACATGACATTGAGTCAACCATAGATTGGGGGCTTATTTAAAGAAGGCCGATTGCACCTTCTGTTACTTCATTGAAAAACCTTAAAGACGGGTTGTTCCAAGCGTGGTAGCGCGTTAGCTGGCGTTAGCTTTGTAGATGCAGCGTTGGAAGACCACCCAAAGGTGGACCGACGACCTGGTGAAGGTTGTGGGAATCCGTTGGATGCGGGCAGAACAGGATCGTCAGTCGTTGTGGCGATCTTTGAGCGAGGCCTATGGCTGGCAGTGGACGTCTTTCGGCTAAAATGCTTAATGATTAAAGCGCTTCAAGATACCGGGCCTGCCTTTAAAATACTCACTACCTACTTACTTCGTTCTTTTAGAACTGTACCTATATTTAACGAATTTTACCATGAATAAATCATACGACACAATGGAGTACGCGAGAAAAAAAATATCCCAACGTGTAGGTGCAGGAGATACCCAAAAAAAATAACTTTTCGAGATTTTATTTTACTACTTTGTCGACGTAACTAATCTGTATATTCTTGCCAAATTACAGCTTTCTAGTACTAAGAGTCTTTGAGAAAAGCTGCGGTCAGACAGACTGACATGGCGAAACTATAAGCGTTCCTTTCCTTATTGACTACGGAACCCTAAAAAAATATGATGTTATTCAAGTTACGGAGATAAACCATTTTCCGCGGTAATATCGAACAAACAGTTCGTCCACACGGAGCGCTCGACTCGCCTCGTTGTCCTGGGTTTGATGTAGGCAGCAGATTATCTGGATTTTTCAATGTGTGAAGTCGCCCCCTGCACTCCTACCTTTCGGAATCTTATTTAGAATTCATTAGGTTAGCATTCATTTCACCAGAGCCCCTTGCTTTAGTGGAATTATTGGTAAATTCCACCTACTAAAATCATCTATGATGTTGAGTTACTTTAAATAGTTTTTTTAAGATCAGAGCAGACTCGGCCAAAATGATTCAAACATGTTATATCCGAACATGAAATTGTGATTTACCCGTATCTAACTACTAGAGTAATTACTTATGCAATAGGTATGAGTTTGAACGAACTAAGAACCACCAAAGAGAGTAAAAAAATTATAAATAGTTTATGGCTCAATTTACACACTTTTTTTTTTTGTATTTCACAAGAAATTATTATTTTAATATTTATTATTTGAATATTAAATTAATCCCGATACGATTTATGTGCTAGTTTAGCTATCAACGTGATTTCCGAATAATTTATTTAAAAAAACATATTTTTTTTTTTTTGTGTACTGGCAATTGTTAGACAAGGACACAATCCACTCAGGATCGCTTTCTCGCTCTGAAGATTTCTTCCCCCTTTGAATTAATTAAAGTAATAAGTACTCTATTCGTTTGAGATAAAGTTCATTTTCAAACGGTTTTTTGATATCAAAATTTTGTTCGTAATCATTCCAGTTAGTATATAAGTTCCTTGCACTCTGGTCGCTTTCTCGCTCTGAAGTTTTCTCCTCCCTTTGAATTAATTAAAGTAATAAGCACTCTATTCGTTTGAGATAAAGTTCATTTTCAAACGGTTTTTGATATCAAAATTTTGTTCGTACTCATTCCAGTTAGTATATAAGTTCCTTGCATTCTGGTCACTTTCTCGCTCTGAAGTTTTCTTCCCCCTTTGAATTAATTAAAGTAATACGAACTCTATGTGTTTGACATAAAGTTCATTTTCAAACGGCTTTTTGATGTCAAAATTTTGTTCGTAATCATTCCAGTTAGTATATAAGTTACTTGGGTCTAACTTAGGCTACTTTTATTTTAGAAAAATAATTTTTAGATTCAAAGAGGGAAGTAATCTTTTTTATAGTAATTTCACGCGAAAGAAGTTCGCGGGCAACAGCTAGTCCTAAATAACTGCTTTCGCTTAAGTAATTAATTACTCTGGCTTGTTTATTATAGATACGGGTGTTAGAATCAATATTAAAATTGCTTATGTATTATGCTGTTGTGTGTTCACTGACCTATACGAATGTTGAGTGGAAAAGAGCCGTAATAAATGCTTCGTTTCGCCTCAGCCTCAATGGAGAGTCAACCTTACGAAATGGTGAACACCTTTACCTTGCAAGCCAATTTTCTAGTCAAAGTTCAGGGATAAGTGGATAAATGAAACTGCTTGAATTGGTATCAAAAATCGGATTTATATTTCCGTTTGCTGTAGTAGGTTAATGTCATTAACAATTTGCCAGGTTACAGATGTGGCCGCACAGCCGGTATCAAGCATAACGTGTACTTTTTATAACAATGATACATTTTTCAGACCTAATAACCTAAAACTTACAGAAACTACCTACAAAGATATACAGGTAAAGCCTAAATTATCTACAATCGTCAATAAGTTATATACAGATATAATAACAATACAGCAATGTATATATACACTTAAATTTAATTAGAATTATCTGTAACCTGAGAAACTTTGATTTTTTCTACATTCAGGGCAGTACCATTTGCCCTTAGGCGGTACCATGATACCAACACATTCGAAATGGAACCATTCGATGGGACAACCTTCGGCGTCGCAAGCAATCATCTCCGACACTTCGTCGTACGGACATCGACAGTAGCAGTACACGCTTTCACCCTCCCGCGCCTCCCGCACCGCAGGGCGCTGGAAGGCGTACGGCAAGCTGGAGGTGCCCGAATTCAAATAAGTTGGAGGCGGCGGTACGGAGCTCTGACTGTTAGGTTGATATATTTCTAAGTTTCCTTCTTCGCTCGAATCAGAGTCGCTGGACTCCATAGATTCAGTATTCATTAAGATACGCGGCGGCTCGGGATCAGGTATGGGAGCGGTCAACCTTATAGGGTCTTTATAATTATACAATCTGCTGGAAATCACAGTTGATGGTACTTCTTTCTTGGCCTTGTGCGTCACTGGAGACGGCAAATCTTCCTTTCTCCACTCCAGTTTAGGCGGTTGTTGCGGTTTTAATGCGGTTAGTGTTACCGGAGTCTGTGCGGCGTGCGTGCGTGCTTCCTCATCACTAGAGTATCCATAAAACTTATTAGGAACTCGTCTTCTTTTCGACGCTCGTTTTTCGGCCGCCGATGCTGAAGAGCTTACTTCTGTCAAGATCGGGCTTGGTTTTGGTGCCTCGGGGATTTGTACTGTATGGGATTGTAATGATATTGTTATCTTATTAGCTATTAAAGGCGGTGCTGCCTCAACTTCAGATTTTAATATGACATCTTTAGGAATGTTGATTTTTATGGGTCCATGCTTTTTGGAATTCTTGGATTTTTTTTTCTTTTTGCTTTTCTTTTTACTGCTGCTTGATTTTACTTTAACTTCAGGTTCTTGTATGGGCTCTTTTTGTGCCTTTTCTTCTTCTTTCTCTTCTTTGATAGGTGTTGTAGGTCGACTTAATTCACCGGAAATAGAACCGGCGTCTGAGGGTGCCACGGAAGATAAATTCATCAGCTGGTTACGTTTTTCTTCATGCAACTTGTTAGCAATTTGTTGCGGGTGCTCATCATAAAATTCTTCATCAGTTTCAGTTTCATCAGTTTCGAGATCTGTTTCCGCAATAGGAGGCTCAGTTTTCTCAGGAATTAATATTGGAGTCTCAGACATGCCCATCACATCTACATTAGAGCCAGTGCTGCACCTCCTATTGGGCAACGTCTTTTTGAGGCGCTTCGTCTTTTTCTTCTCTTTCTCATTTCCTGATTCATCCGACGAGTCAGAGTCCGAGGAGCTTGATGATGAAGAACCACTACTAGATGAACAACTGCAATTGGAGCCACAGGAGCAGCTCGAATCAGAATCACTGCTGCTGCTACTAGTTGATGATAAGTCACCACGTTGTTTTTTAGGAGATTTCTTATTTTTCTTTTTAGTATCACTACTATTAAACAAATCATCATCTCCATTCATATCAGTCGGTACCAGACAGTAATCGTGATCAGATTCACAGACGTGTTTTCTGATAGGTACTAATGGAGGAGTTTTTTCTTTTGTCTTTTCAACTTTTGCTTGATATTTTTTAAAATTATCCCATATGTCTAGAACTTGCTGCACGTTCGGTTTTTCGTCAAGTGACTCTGTCTTCTCCTCAGTCTTAAGAGTCACATCAAAATTTCCGTGATTTGTAACAGATTCTACTTTAGGAGCATCTTCCTGCTTTATGTTATCATCTAGTTTCTCATCTTTAACTGTCGGTGGCATACCGCTATCTGATTCGTCACTGCTATCGCTTTCTGAAAGGTTGAGTGCAGGTAAATTCACATCAAGCAAAAGGGCATCCTTTTCTTTTAATTTCTTTTTCTTTTCTTTTTTGGTTAGCTGCTCAGTTCCAGGCTCAGCTGTCAGCTCGGAAGTACCAGCTTCCTCTTTTGGTTTAATATCTACCAAATCAATGACAGGGACAGGTTCCTTAGATGTTTCTGGTAAAACTTCAGTTGGCACACTTGGCTTGACTTCATTCAAATCTTCAATAATTAATTTCTTATGCTCGTCTAAATGTTTGTTAAGAAGTTTCTTAGAAACAAACTTTTCAGTACAGTCTTCTTCTGTACAAACATGGGGATACTCATTGGTGTGAAATCTTTTATGAACTTTTAAGTATACTGCTTTTGTAAATTGTAAACTACATTCTTCACAAACAAATATAGCAGGAGGTGTACAGAAATGGTAGACGTGGGGCCATTTTTTCTGCAAACATTTTTTACACATCACACTTTCAGTACCATGTTTCCAAAATAAGTGATTAGTAATGTCTGGCTTATTTCTATATGCAATGCCACATCGGTAGCATAAATGGTGCAGTTTATGTTTCCAAACATGGTTGGACAGGCGTGCTTGGTTGTGACAAAGTTCCAAACAGACATCACAGGTGTGATGAATCTTTCGTAGGTGTACCATCAATCTGAATGGCGATGGGATGGCATCTACATTGCACAAACAGCATCTAAACTTAACTTCATACTCAGAATCATATGTTCCAGGGCATAAATGACATATTAATTCACTATAACTATAAAAATTAGATTTACACATAACACACAGTAAGATAGTTTTTTGATGCATTTTACGATTATGTAAATAGAGATCTTTATGGATAGCAGTTTTGAAATAACACTGAAAACATTCAAACATATAGTCATACTGTACTTCATCACACTTTTCTACACTGTCATAGGAGTCAAAGTTTATGTATACTAAATTTAGTTCTGGAGCACCTGTCTTCAATTTAGCTGTTATAGTCTCAGGCATCAGCTCCTCTGCGGTAATGCTGTCTACAGTTGCTGCAAAGCGGTGTTGTGACACCATATGTAATGCAAGCTGCTCACAATTGACTGCAATCTTACGCACATGATTGCAATATATGCAACTGTAAATGGTTGATGATAAAAACACTTTTAGAAGATCTTTAAGAGGATATTTATCTAGTGGCTTATCCAGAGATAGTTCTGTTACAGGGATTGTTGGTTCCTCAACTGTTGGCTCAACAGGTGGGTCTAGTTCCATTTCTGCTGGCTCTAGTTTGCGCTCTTGCTTTATGTCTTCAATCTCATCTTCTACTTGAATGTCTTCTTCCGCTTCTTGCAAAGGTTCTTCTACCTTCACAGCAGGTAGGTCAGCAGGTGGTGTCAAGGGTTCAATTGGTGGATCTTCAATTAATGACTCATCTTTAGTTTTATTTTGTTCTTCTTCTTGAACAGTATTATTTTCATCTACCGTCAGTTTATCACTAACATCACTGTCAGAAGAGTAATCACTAGATGAGTCTTTATCCAAAAGTTCTTTGGGAACTCTCACTGTTAACTTGGGTACCCTGTTCATTGTATTAATTTCTTCTAATTTGTTGTCATAAATTGTAGTTTTCACTGAGTTCTCTGTTTTTATTTCAGGTGTTTTAGGTGCAGTTTCAAAGTTGTTATTCAAGAGTGTTTTCAGTGTTGTCTCTTTATTATTTTCAATGATGGTTGTCTTTACAAAAGGACTGTCGGGTCTATCACATATTGTCATTCTTATTGAAGGTGTTTTAGGTGTTCCAACTGGCTCAACATGTGCTTGTGCATCTCTCACATACCGTTTTGGTGGTCTTCTCACACGAGTAGGAGGTTTGTGTACTTTTTGTTTTCCAATGGTTGGATCCACAGTGGAATTAATGATAACAGGTGAATTTGCATTATTTAAATTAAATTTTAACTTTATAGGACATTCTTTTTCTTTGTCTACAGGAAAACCAACTGGTTCTTCTTTTTTAACAGGTGAAGCCTCTCTTATTGGTTCATTAATTTCATCAGAAACAGGTGAGTCACTATCATCTGAATGTTCTAAGCTTTCATCACCATTAGGAAACATCTGTGTGGTTCTATCTGGGCTAAACGTATTTTGTTGCCCCGGAGTTGATACATGCTTTGTGGCAGAGCTCTCAAGTTCCATTCTTGAATCAACTGTGTTGTCCTTACTAGTTGTTACTGAACTATCAGAGGTGATGCTTGTATCACTGATAGTTGACTCACTAGCATTTGTTTCCGGCATTATAGCTGCAGGTTTATGTGTTTGAGATGTGATAGTCTCAAGTTTAACATCAATATCTTTCTTATCACAAGCTGGTTTTATTGAATCTTTTGCTACACTTAAAGGTCCATTACTTGAAACTTCATTGATAGTTTTAGCACTCTTTATGCTATTTGTTTTAACTGCAGTTTTGCTAATAAGAACAGGCACAGGTTTTGGCTTAACATTATTACAATCATGGTTGAAAAAATCATCTTGTTCACTGCATATTTCATCACACGCACAGCACATCAAATAAAAAGTACCATTATAAACATTGTAGAACTCTTCTTTACTTTCATAGTTGAACTCTTTAACATTGTGTTTATTTGTTAGGTGTGATGACAGTTTCTCTGCTTTTGAAAACATACCCAAACAAAAAAGGCAAATATGTCTATTGTGCACTTCTCTCATGTGAAGAAAGAGATTCCAGTTCTCATAATAAGTTCCACAAGCTGAGCACAAATACACTTTCCTAGTAACTCTAGATGGTCCACTAATATTAGGTTCTAGACAAGGTGCTGCCTCGGGGCTTAGTGCAGGCTCTTTTGCTTGTGCTCGACAAACCAATTGATGTTCTTTCAACATAGCTAAGGTTTTAAATGACATAGAACAACACTTTCGACACTTAAACTTCACCATAGGCTGCAGGCCCAGACTCTGTGCATATTCCTTTAACTGGGGTCCTTTTTCTGCTTTACCTTTTTTGAACTGTAACAGCTGGCTTTTAGGCACAAGCCGAGGCACCGGTTTATCACGTTCACTGATGGGATCACTCTCTGCTTGTGATGAGACATTGTGGAACTGACTACGGTCTATGTGCTTAGGGATAAGTTTGGGCACTCGGGGCACTGAGTTGGCAGGAGTGCTGCTATCACAAGCTTTATTTGCTGAAGGCTTTCTTTTCTTGGATGTGCTATAGTATTGAAGCGAATTATCTACAAAAGGCCGTTTACCAAGATGAATTCTAAGAGGATTGATGCGTTTTTTAAACTTATCGTCGGTCGAAGTGTCGGCAGGCTGCCGACAATGCGCGTACGGCTCGTCGGGCGGACTGGACGGCTCGCCAGCGAATTCGTGCCCATTAGCGGCTAATTTAGCTGGGCGTTCGCCGTACAAGTTGGTCAATGATACTGCCGTGTTTTTATCATCTTTCGTATTGACAATATTACCATCTTCCATAGTTTTCTGGAAAAATAAAAACACGTGCTTTTGACTACTAGGAAACAAAAGACGCTCAAATAGGAGGAAATCGAAACATGATTTGAACTATCATCGTATCAACAATAATATAAATATACATTCTTACCTCGGAATTCGCCCGTCCAGCACGGTTGCAAGAATAAAGATTCGTTTCCATGCATCCGTTTGAACAGAGCAATCCTTACATCAGGCTTAGTATGAGGCAGCCGCGGGCTGATCATTCCCGTAAAATGGCGTCACTTCGCACAGCGAGGAATCGTGATATCAAAAGCGTTGCTGTTTATTTGTACCACTTAAATCACAGTTCACAAACATTTTTCAGGTTTTATATTACACTATTAAACACAAAAAAACTAAATTAACCACAATATATTGTTTATTTCCAAACACATTATCGAAAATCGTAGCGTATTACGAGAAGCTAATTCATGAACCGTAGACTAAGTTTTTACTTCTTAATTTTTTTTTTTTAATTTTCTCTTCTCGATCATGGCGCTAATCATGAACACGTGGTTTTTAACCATAGACAGCCGTAAAAATTTAATTACTAAAATATAAATTAATCCTTGAATTCGTTCAAAATAATATTTCTCTGTTACTAAGTGTAACTACCCCATTTACAACTATTAAATATAAAACTACGATTTATCACAGCAATATTACACCAGTGTGTATCCGAATTTCAGAAACCTTTCACTTGCTAGGGATTCGTTTTGATAATAATACTTTAATCTCATTTCCTTAGTCGATAAAAAATTTGTCGATAATCCTAATATTTAATTATTGCTTAAATTTTCTAAATGGTTTAACAACTGCATTATGATATTTCTGTGGATTACTTTGATCTCGTTGACTCGAATCTACTTATATCTGCCAAAAACCGGGCGTCACCAAAAAACTACTAATCGACTAAATTGTGAAATAGTTGCTTCGTTTACCTTCCACTACAAATTTTTTTGCAAATTTGTCAAGGAAGCTCTTCGTCCGAAGTGAGGGTGTTAAGTTTTTATCGTTTTCTTTAGTGAGATTTTCTTTTCTTTACGTTTGTTATGTAGACAATGCAGATGCAAGATGATGTCTGATCAGTTTAGAAAAGTAGAACCATATTCCCCGAAGTCCTCGCCGCGAGGCGCGAGGTCACCAGTGGTTTCTCGTCAGGATTCCTCTGGAACACTCAAAACTACCATCTCGCTCGGCAAGAACCCGTCTATAGTGCATAGTGGACCATTCTATTTGATGAAAGAACCTCCAGGTACAGAATTACTCCTTTTCGGTACTGTTGCAATGATTTATTTACAAGCTTTATCATTATTGACATTATTATTTACAGGAGAATGTGAACTCACAGGAGCGACTAATTTAATGGCTTATTATGGACTTGAACACTCTTATAGTAAATTTAATGGCAAAAAACTTAAAGAATCCTTATCTTCTTTTCTTCCTAATCTCCCTGGAATTCTTGATGGCCCTGGACAGGAAGATAACAGTACTTTAGGATCAGTGATAGCCAAGAGGCCTATAGGTGGTAAGGAATTGTTGCCGCTATCAAGTGCCCAGCTGGCTGGATTCCGACTGCACCCAGGTCCATTACCTGAACAATACCGCTATGTAAGTGCGACCCCACCAAAGCGACATAAGACCAAACACAAGAAACACAAGCACAAAGATGGTGTGCCCCCAGGACAAGAGACACCTCTGCAAGGTGAGCAGCATTACATATTAATTACACTTCAGTTTATATCTATTATTAGACTGTTAAATTATGATTAATATTAGACCACCATGAAATGTATGAGTATGATGTTATTTTAACTTAAATTTAATAAAAGGGCCTTGGTCATTAATGAGAGGGTTCCATAACACATCTCTAAACAGCCCTTAGTTTCTATGACGTTGTGGCCTAGTTTTGATTCATTGCAGTGTGCTTAGCTTTATCACAGTGTTTACAACATATCTGCTTTAAAAACAAATAAAAAAATTCCAGATATCCCAACATTTTCAATTGGCCCTATCTCTGATCTCTGGAGATTTTAGTACTTGTAGTATGAATTAAATCTACTATCACAGGATTTGTTACTATGTGAACCACCATAATTAATGTGATGAATATAATAATTATTTTGATTATGCATAATTTCGCTTCCTGCAGCTATATTCAATTATGAAGTGAATTATATCTATTATACATTTTTGTTCCACTACAACTGTTACATGGAAAGATTTTGCATGCTAAAAAATTTTAAATTCATACCATAGTATACATTGTCTGTTTGCATTGTTTTTAAATGTTGCTCAAGTTCTCTTATAGGCAAAAATGAGGTCTTCCCCTTCCAAAGAGCAGTATTCTGACGCTCACCATACACTAATCTCACGAGGCATTTTCTAATCTCCTATTTAATATTTTTCGTCACATCAACAGATTCCTCAAACCCAGACACATATGAGAAGAAACACAAAAAGCAGAAACGGCATGACGATGATAAGGAACGTAAGAAACGGAAAAAGGAGAAGAAGAGGAAAAAGCAGAAACATAGTCCAGAGCATGGTGGGCTCACCCCTAGCCAACACCCCTTACCTTAAACTATAGTACTGTAGTGTGTAAGTTGAAGCTATTGAGCCCAAAGAGAATGCGCCATTTAGTCTTATTACTCAGTTACACAACAAATGGGCTACAACCAAAAATATATTCTCTTGATATATTTGCTAATCTGCCATTTGCATCCTTTTTGGTGACAAAGCCGTAGCAAATATGTAGGGTCCCTCTTCTTCATCGCTTATAACCACTTCACGGGTCTCATCTCTCACTGCCTTTCTTTTCTTCAAGGCGGCAATCATTTTGTATAGTTTTTTACGTATGGGATTATTTATGAATAAGGTCATTGGGAACAGTTGAAAAATTGCCGGTTACAAAAAAAAAAAGAACTGAGTTGATGGTATGTTTTATATTTGTAATAGATTTGTAAATGTGGTGATGGATGCTAGATAAAATGGGCTTGATAGAAAAAATATATTGTATTACCTGAAAGAAGAACTATTTACTTTTAATGATCCCAAAATGCTATAATTATCCTATTGGCGCTTTGTTTTAATTTAATTAAGTTTTGCATAACAATGATAAAAATTATTGTTATTTAAAACATTTTCTTAATTTATGCTATCACTTGCAATTAGGGTAAGCAGACTGAACGAAATGTAATATGTATGAACATAAGAATTGTTCATATGATAAAGCAATTAAACTGATTTGTCAAAACTTAGAATAATTCTCATCATCTCTTTGGGCTTGACTCTTATGAAAGTAAGTATTAAGTAACATATACAGTAATAAACATTTCATTTTACCATTTTGTTAGATTTCCTTCCTTATGTTCAAGAAACCAAGATTCATTGTAAATATTCATACATCATTTTGTTTTACTTTATGATTAAGAAGTACCACTCTCATAGACGTAATAAATTTGATAGAATGTTATGACGTTGTTTACTTTATTTGGATTTAGGATGTCTGATGATTTAGGGTGTCCATTCAATCTAAAATTGTCCTGGATATCTCAACTAATGCCTACAATCCGCCAACCAAGGAGTAAAATACTCATACCAATCGCCAACCTGCATTAAGGTATAGGCATTAATTAGACATTATAACCCACTTAGTTTAATACACAAGTTTTAAACTAATTGGGTTATAATTAAACAATGAAAACATTCAAGTACGTTATTATGCAACCTGTTTTAAGAGCCTCCATACAATAGGAATGTAACATAGTCACGCTACGCCGCGCGGAGGTCAATCAGGACCGTAGGCAGGGGGGGTTTCGGGGGTTCAAATCTCGGGCAACTATAGAGAAATGAACTTATCCGAGGCAGCATGTCAAAATTTTCGAGCTCGCTTCGTTGTCTCGTACTTTGCTGGTTTCTGTATGTATGAACAAAAAGAACCTGAATTGTTGGATATTTCCGTATAAATATCCGAGAATATCCATCAATTTTCGAGTATTCTCTTGATTCTGATATCTTTTCTGCATTAGTCTACAAAGTAACTCGCTGTTTCTTTATGAATAGTCAGAAGAAAGCCGAACCTCCCTATGTAGACCGGTAAAACTTTCGAGTTCGCTTTGATCGCTCAGACATTTCATATCTTTTGCGTTCATAAGCTTTTCTTTATAAATTTGCAGAATTAGCCCTATTTCATAAGGACAAAATAAAACCTATCAAATTCAGGCGGGGTGCTATTTTTTTTACTTAAAATCCAAGGCAAAGCTACTCCTCCCGTCGTTAATATTTACTTTTAAAAGCAAAAGTTATTCCCAATTGAGGTTCTTCTTTAGTCTCCGCCCCCGGTGCGTACTGAATTTTAAGTCAAGGCATAACCTGATCCAAATTCCTGACTACGGCCCTAGGGTCTGTAGTAATAAGTTGAGTATTTTTTGCACGTCGTGGTTTTATTTGATTCTACATTATCAAGTACCTTACCTTTCTTTACCTGGTAAATCAATACTTACACTGTCATAAATATTTAAGCTGTATATGCAACAATCGATGGGAAGCGAGCGGTGGTTTCAGGGTCATCCAGCATATTAAATATCAATCGATATGTGACTGCAACCCTGAGTGCCGCCACAAACATGCTTTGTATTACTTTCACCAAGTTCGGCAACAGTCAACAGATACTGACAGATATATAATAAGGGTGCTTACATAAAGATGTAGGTTTCCGGTACAGACAAATCTGTGCGGGTCGGTACTGTTCGGAGCAGGGTTAATTTACTTATAGAAACCTGTTTCTTTATAAGTGAGCGCATAAGATAGCATATAAATGAATACCTGCACCGATCGGTACCGGAAACCTGCTTCTTTATGTAAGCACCCTTATGTACAAGAGACGGGTCGGTATGCACGGCGAGCGACTTATCAAGCTATACATTTCCAGTATAAGCAGATCATCTCCTTGTACGGAAATCTTATATTACAATGCGAAGTCAACTTTTATTCTCTAAGTTTATAGCTGGATCTATACTAATATTATAAAGGTTTGTAAGTTCATTCGTAGGGTGTAATCTTCGGAAATACTGATCCGATACCGAAAATTCTTTATTTTTTTTTTTCTTTGGAAGCTACATTATCCTCGAGTGTCACGTTCCCGTGGGTTAATTTGCGTACATACTGGGAGCGCGAGCAAAAGCTGGTATATTCTATTCTTCTACATGTAAATATAGGGTCGGGGGTCTATCGTGTCTGTGAGTAGGTACCTACATCATCAGATTGAGTATGATGATGATGTAGTGGGTAGAGATTGGATGTTGAGAATCCACAATCTTGAGTCATCCTCGGGGACAATACGGCATTACTATGTGAAAATAAAAACAATTCAGATACTCTGGTATAGACTTGATTGAGTATTTGAATTGTTTTTTTTTTTTCAAATAATTAACTCCAACAAAGTGGAGATGCTTATGAGTTAGGCTCGGAGGCCACCAAAGAAAAGACGTGCGAAGCGGAGAGGGGGCCTTAGAAGCTTAGGCTGTATCCATAGAAGCTGTGTAGAGATGCGTACTGTCTAGACCGGAGCAGAGGTGTGTTTACCTAAATGCAACTCACGCCTAGTTTAGCGCGATCTAACATAAAAGGTGACCGCCGCACGCCGCTCACGTGTCTTCTCATTTCTGCTGTGCGCTGCTGCCTGCTTGGCCGCCGAGTGCGGAGGCTGGCCTAAACAAATCATCTCTCTGCTCAACTGTTTCCAGTAAAGCGTAAGCGCCTAAACAGAGACGACGAGTGTAAATTACGAAATTGTGTTAATCGTTTACAACACATCTCTCGTCTCGTCTCGTTTCCGTGTTGATGGAATCCGGGCCTAAGAAGTAATTATGTAACGATAGCAGCAGGAGGCTTTCTGTAATTTCTGCCTAGCTCCATGGGAAAAGAAGAACGTTTACGTATCACGTGAGTGTATAACGTCATTTTATCCACATTTGGATTTCTGCTACGAGAACGTTCATTACGCGTAAAGTAAGGGCAAGCCAATCATCATTTATTGTGCTTACGCGACCCTCTCAACCAAACACTTCCCCAATCAATCTATGCAAATAAATAAAATTGAAGTGTGCGTTTGTAATTTCAAAATAACAGCTTTTTAACCCTTTGACCGCCAAGGACGCAATAAAGCGTCATTGAATAACTTGCCTCATACGCCAATGACGCCTTAAAACGTCAATATCTCTCGCATTTTCGACTAACAAAAAAACACGTTTAATGTTGAGTTTTAGCATTGCTTATGGATACAATGGTTAATCTCACTCCCGATCTGTATATTTATGCAAAAAGTAATAAGAGAAACTGTCTAATTATGTACGAAACACACCAAAATATTTTCTTCAATAAACGATCATTTAGAGCTCCTTCCTGAACGCCAGTGACGTATAAAAGCGTCACGTAGTGTTGTGACTACCCACAAAATAATTAAAATTCTACCCAGTAAGTAGGTAGGTTAAAAAAATGTTATGGACCTATGTACGATCATAATTGTTTTTTCGTTAGTCGGTACCTAACGAATGATTGTATTTTTGGTGTGTGTAGGTTATTGTCGCCACTAATTGCATATTTTTTCACTACTTTGATTAAGCAATATGGATACAAACAAAGGTGAGTAAATAATTATTTCCTTTTTCTTCAAATTCATTATAATATGATAAAATAAACAAGGTTTTTTCCATTAAAACTTAACGTAGGTTTACCACTATACTGATCAGATGTATTAATGATCATCTAAATAAAAGTAATGACGACGTTTTGACGAAGAATATTATGTGTATATACTACCACTAAGTAGTTCAAATATACCGATATTATTTTGAACGAAGCTGACGTTATCGATCTCTAGGCAACGTGGCGGATGGATGACAATTAATTGCCTTATTTATTTTCCAACTTTTAGTACACAGGGCAACCAAAACTAACTAGGGCATGAAGGGAAACTATATTCAATTTTGAATATAGCAAGTTTTACTGTTTGGAACTCTTTTTAAAGAAAAACAGTATTCAACTATGTCTATAACAAAAGCTTTGAAAACTCTTGTCTAACACTATGTGGTTCTTTTTTTTCAGATTTAAAGCGTGGAAGAGAGCAGTCACCTAGCATCTTATCAGGAAATATTCGACAAAAAAAATGTCATGAAAAGATTGAGATAGCAAAACCTCCATGTTCGGAATGTGTTAATCATCAAGACAATGATAAGAGAAACTTGTTTTTTTCTCAACTATTAAATGAAGAGTTGATGTACATAAAACCATGTATACGTACGCGATGTTATATAAAAATGTTAAATTTTTTACAAACGGCCAAAAACTCTCATTTTGATGAAATAGATTTAACGGCGGATACTCAATAAAAATTATACTGTGGATTTATTGTTATTATTACTATAAAAAAGCATGCATGTAAATCCCGATCCCGGCTGATATGAATACTGAATTAACAATCATAAAAATAATATCGATAACGTCCTGCACGGCACTATTCCTCGCAGAATTGTATCTACTGCAATCGCCATTGACGATTTAAAGCGTCCGCTTATGACATCATAGGCGTTTGTGCAGTTATTTGTAGTGTTGGGATGTGTGGGTAGTATAAAACATATTTTTATAGATGTACCCTCGAAGAGGAAAATAATATGTCTTCAATAAGTGACTCGTTGATAGTGTCATTAAGTACGTTTTGTGTTAAACTCTACTGCAATATTGTACATTTACTGAAAAATATGGATACTGATGAGCTTCTTCGTATTTTGGAAGGTGTCGATGATGTTGGGATTATCTATGAATCTGCCTCAGATAGAGAAATTGACGAAGAATTAGAGGTGAGTATTTTCCAAGCTCGTTATCTATGGCCTAACCTTACCTAATTATATTCGATATTCTTAGCTTAATTTTTTTTTTTTAAGGCGGCGTTACAAACTCCGGAAAATGTTTTTGATGAAACTCAGAATCTTCCAAGTTCAGGCACAAGTTCGACAAATTCTTTACAATGGTCAAGTCAACCATTAACAATTGAGAAACCTACTTTTGATATTTTTTGTAGTGGTCTTTCACCGTCATTGAACATAACATCTTCGACTAGTGAATTGGAGATTTTTGAAAAGCTTGTGGACGAAGAGTTGGTTAAAAAAATTGTGTATTATACTAATCGTTATCATCGTTACTTTATTCTTAACACAGACATAAGGAACCATTCGAGACTGCAGGCTTGGCACGACGTGACCGTGTCAGAAATATACATGTTTTTGGCAATTACAATGTTAATGGCAAGGAACAGCCGCTTAACAATTGAAGAACATTGGTCGACAAACCCATTATTGAACTCGCCAATTTACGGTACTTTAATGAGCAGGAATAGATATACGACGATACTAGGTATGTTGAATTTTTCTGAGTCAAGGCAGAGGCAGGCAAATGATCCAATATTAACAAAAATAAGTACAGTCATAGATGATGCGAGACAAAAATTTCAAAACTCGTTAATACCGTTCCAAAAGTTGTGTATAGACGAAAGTATTGTGCCATTTAAAGGAAGATTAATCTTCAAGCAATATCTACCGAAAAAACGGAATCGATTCGGGATTAAACTGTTTGTTTTATGTGATGTTGAAACCAAAATCATATTAGATTTCATTGTATACACTGGTAATGAAACCGAAATAATACGCAATACGGATTTAGGTGTTACTGGATCTATAGTTCTTACTTTATTACAAAAATATTACTTAACAAATAGAATAATATATATGGATAATTGGTACAGCAGCCCCAAATTATTTAATTTTTTATTGGATCAAAATATTGGCGCATGTGGGTCTGTACGAAAAAACCGAAAAGAAATGCCAAAATTTAGAAAACTTAAGAAGGGAGAAAGGGATGTTAAATTCAGTAACAACATGATGGCTTTAAAATGGCACGATAAAAAAGATGTTTACATGATTAGCACCATCCATAAAGACGAAATGGGCCCTAGTAACAAAATCGACCATTCTACTGGTTTGCCGAAAATGAAACCGGAATGCGTTTTGGATTACAATAAAAATATGGGAATAGTTGACACAAATGACATGATGTTAAGTTCGTTACACACTATAAGAAAAGTAACGAAATGGTACAAGAAACTATTTTTCCACGTGATTGACTTGCATTTACTGAATTCTTACTATTTCTGCAAAGTTTTAAGACATGACGATAGCTCTTGTTTCGCGAAATACCAATTGACGGTAATTTCTCAAATTATTATAAAATACGGCGGGGACAAATGTCTTCCTATTACAGCGCGAGCTCTTGATCAACCAATGCGTCTATTAGGAAATGCTGCTCGCCATATGCCCGCATATTTACCAGCATCAAAAAAACTGCGGTGTAAATTGTGTTGTCGTCTATATAGAAAGAGGCGGGAAACACGATTTTGGTGTGAAGTGTGCAAAGTTCCTCTATGTGTCATATGTTTTCGTACATATCATGAGAAATCTAACATCGGTGGTTGAATCATTTCGCCTGTGTTACTATTCAAGATATGTTAATAGGTGAGCAGCTTTGAAAGTTTAATAAAACAATTATATTTGCATAATACGTATTGTTTTACTATTTTCGCTTACCTACTATATTCTTTTATTACAAACCAAAAAGAAAGAAAGAAAATACGTTTATGTGCGGCAAAAACGACGCAATGAAAAAAAAAAAAAAGTACACGATAATAACAAGTTAAGGGAAAATATATGCGTCACATCCACGCAAAAAGGCCATCGCTCAGCTTAATACCAAACCAACCAAATCGTATTTAATAAGAATATCGATAACAATCTAACATCACTATTTCTTTCATTATTGTATGGCAAAAATTCTCTTTTCCAACGCCATCGACGCTTTAAAGCGTCGGCTAGTGATGGAAAAATATGCATAATAGTGTTATTTGTAGTTGTGACTTTCTTGTTATAAAATCAATATTTATGCGGATATCTTCACTCATATTTTTTTCGTTAATAAGTAAAGTGCTTTATTATATAACTAAAACAGAATTGTGTATGTATAATGTCAATCGAAAATATTATTTTTCATAACATGTCCCATCACTAGTGAATAGAATTACAATTTGGGTGTACAATATGGCGTGGCGTGCCAGTATAAATTTTTGTCCAGACTTGTGGCGGTCAAAGGGTTAACTGAACTCATAATAAGAACACTTCACTTATTTTTTTTCTGTTTGTTGCGGCTAATCTCCGAAACGGCTGCACAGATTTTGCCGGGACGTTTACAGGCAGATAGCTGATGTTATAAGGAGTAACTTAGGCCACTTTTATTTTAGAAAAAAAATTAATGTTCCGTGCAAAAAAAATTAAACCACTTGAAATTGTGTTAACAAAATTCGATTCAAATAGGGGAAGTAATATTTTTATAATAATTTCACGCGGATGCATGTCGCGGGGCACAGCTAGTCTGCGATAAAATTATGACTGGTATTTTTATTGCCGTTCACAGGGACCGTCAACATGAGAGACACTTCTTGGAGAAAGCTCTGCTAGAGCTTCCCATGAGGAGGCTGAGATGAAAATAAAACAACACATATTCAGAGCGAAATTTAATCAAAATATTCAAATTTATACAATATTAAGTCTGTTTTCGCTTCATATAAAAAGACAGTTGGTCATTCATAGTTAAATTGAAAACAAATAAATTAGTAATGCAGCACCAAAATACATACATCGTACTTAAAAAAAAATACTACTTACAAATTATACTGACATTGATCTTTTACTACGCAGGCCGAAGAGACTGACTGTCTGGCCGTCAGACATTCGCTCGAGTCTGTGTGTGGACGGTACACTATCCTCATATAGTTGGGAACTATACATACTACAATACCGTTATACCGCCAACATACAGGCCTAAGGTATATCGAAACGCGCGACGCAATAATAATAACTGTGAAAATGTAAGCGAGCAAACACGCAGAGGCTTAGTATCAGTTTTGATACAAATAGGCGGCTGACTATAACCAGAGTGATAAGTCGGTGGTGTGTGGTTCTTATCTGGCTACAGTCAACTAATCTATATTGACACCAATTTGTACAATATCTTCCTCGTGTGGCGCACTAAGCCCTGCGTGTTCGACCAAAACAAAATTGACTATAGAGTTGTAATTTAACGCCGTAAGAGTAACATTTTAATAAAAAATCTACAGATATACATACATGTAACACGCATACGCAGTACACATAACATCTGCCAAGCGCCTCTCCCGCTACCCGCATCTCCAGTTCATGACTACGTAACTACATACACATATTGTATCACTAATACATTTTGGTGCGCCATGGCACAGTACGTTAAGTGAGCATCACTAACAACTATATTTATATATAAGCGACAAGGTCCATAATCTCCTGTACATCGTTACACTACTACGTTTTATTCAGTTTTCTCCTTCTACACTCAACTAGTTCGAGATCCAATCGAAATGTTCACAGTAAAGTAATTAAAGGATGCCACAATAACAAGATAAAAATAATTTACAATGATATCAGTTAAACAGCATGGTAACTTTGTAGAATCGTGGATAAAAAATCTCGAAATATAAAAAATACAATGGTCAGTCCCACGAAAACTCCCGTCTTCGAGTCCCTAATCCTATTGGACGATTTACCTTCTCAATAGACTATCACATACTCATGGGATACAATTTTGAGCAATTATATTACAGATAAAAGCATTATAAATAATTTAAACCGCATAAACGACAAAGTGTGAAGTAATAAAGAGTTGCGTCAAAACTTAACTATTTGAATTTGTTATACCAATGGCAAGTAACAAATCGATCACTCCAATTTATGATTAGTAACAAAGCGAATGAATTCGGCAAGCTAAATAAAACTCTTACATACAATACCTATACAGAAAATACGAACATAGTTAAAATAAATAATTATTTATTAAAAGTAAACAAAACATTAATTATAGACATTATTCTCATATTTTACAGGGAATATTTCAATTATAAAAGCGATTTACAATAGTTATATAACGGTTGTACATAATACAACCATATTACTTGCATTACAGAGGCCACCCTACAACATTTCCGCTTGGCCGTGACGTGCTGTGATAATTCATTGATGTGTGTTTCAAGCAGTTTTATTAATTCTGCAAAAATGTTGTCGGCAGCCATTAGCATTGGTTCAGATGGGACTTGGCATTCAGTCTGACTCATTTTCCTACGTATTCTCTAATCTATAAACTATCCAAAATGTATATAGACGTATAAATCTAGTAAGAAGCTTACCTAGCGTTGTCGCATCTGAACCAACTGAACGATCATATCTTACAGACGATGAAAGCGTCGCCGATCCTTCATCGAATGACTTGTTACATTTCAAGTGGAAATGCCAGCATATTGTATCGAGTACTACTAATTCACGAAGTCTTAGATTTGACATGGAGCTCATAATATGAATGGGATATCTAAATACTTAGTTATCTATGTAACTTCGTGAATTAGTATACTTATCACTCACAACATGCACATACACGCCACACGTACGTATCACTTCGCCTACACAATCATTAAAATCTCAATTTTCTTCAAGCAATACTTTTCAGGCGTCTCCAGACTACATAACAGTTCGCGTGAAAATGTACTGCGTGACTGCTAAAGGTTTGATCATGTATTTTATGATCAACATAATACAGGTCGAAATGATGAAGTCTAGTTAAATCAAATTATTATGTTGAGAAAGTTAGTTTATTATACACTGAATACTGCAATATTACTACGTGGTATTCTATCTCCCTCATGCAAATCCTATGTAACATTTTGTGATCTCATTCACAAAATGTTACATAGGATTACATATGTTACATAGGTGACATTTCATTTACAAGAATGTTAATGCATTTTTTTTCTCTCGGTATATGCCTCAGTCCGTACATATATAGGTAGTTATCATACCTCCTACAGGCCGCGTGTGTACGATCCCTGCGCTTCTCACAGTTTCTCGTCATTTCATGGCTATATAAGTTTCGTTATCTCTGTCACAGGTCCTTGAGGAGCGCCGACTTCGCGTTCTTGAGCTTGTCGAGTCGTTTCGTGAGGTGGCTGTTCTCAGTCTCCAGCTCTTCGACCCGGTTGAGTGCTTCCCGAGCCTGCAATACAATTATAACTCTTAGAATATTGTTATAGGGACGTCGCGCAAACGGGATTGGTAGCGTTATGTACAGACTTATGCGTATCTACATATAAATGGTGTAGCAATATTGAGTTATAGAGCGTTTAATTTATTGTATTTTACAACGCTTTTACGTATAATTTAACATGCAGAAGGGGCAAAACGTTATATTTACATATGATTTAGTAAACATTTAGCATTTGATCGACAACGACACACAGGAGTGTGGGATAGATATTATCACAGTATTATATTGCGTAGAGCATTAAAGCCCGTAATACACATGCCTATTTCTTGCACAAATTGACTCAATGGCATGCCAGCTACTTGCGTAGCTTAGTGCAAGTTACTGGCGCACATGTGGCAATTTGTGCAAGTTTCAAATACGAATAGGAACGACACAAACATAATGCGTTTCAAAAAGGAATATGAAGGTCAATGACCTCTATATGTCAACTGTCACTTGATAAAGTACGGATTGGGTCATAACAAACGACAGTACCGATCATAAATATTATTTAATAACAAATGTGTTAGTTAAAATTTATTGCAAACTGTACTTTTCAAGTGACAGCTGACATATAGAGGTCATTGACCTTCATATTCCTTTTTGAAACGCATTATATTTGGAGCTTTACGAAGGTAATCGGTTGCGTGTTTAGGGTAGCACACTCCGTGATTATGGATTCTCGACTGTACCGTTAACTGTCGTCATTATTGATAACGGCCCAGAAGTCAACGACTTCCTGAAAATTAAATCATTTGCATGTATTTAACAGTTTCTTATCTTATGATTTCGTCGCGTAGCTCTTGATACCTAGGTATAATTGTAACCTTGAATTTGAGTCTTGTAGACGAAAATTGCCTAGCAATTCTCGCATGAACTCTCGACAGACCCGAAAATCATCTCGTTCTTGTAACCGACGCGCGACGCTTCAGTTATAAAATCACTGTTGAAAATAGTACTTTCTACCTGTCGATACCTTGGTGTGACAAAGTCTTCAATTACAGCAGCCAAGACTACTTGAAAAGTCATTTGGATGGCTGCATATACACGGTGAAATAGCGTAATAAGAGTTGACTCAGACCATCAAACTGTACAACTTTGTGACCCTTAGGGAAAGTCATCCAGTTATTAGTATAGGTGCGTACCTCCCGCTGCAGCTTGCGGCGCTCCTGCTTGAGCTGCTCCTCGTGCTCGTCGGCGTGTCCCTGCCGCGCGCGCAGGCGCTGCAGCTGCGCCTCCAGTCGCGCCACGTGCGCGGCCTGCAGCGCCGCCTCGGCCTCCGCCCGCGCCGCGCGGCCCTTCGCTTCCGACACTGCCTTGCGGACTGTTTCCACTGCGGATCAATTTTTTCATTAACTAAGTTATAACACACCTTAAAAATCAGTAGGGTTACATAAATGTAAGCTTTCAGCACTTCAAAGTTACGAAAACCGGTATAAGTTGGCCTTCTATTCTATTACAACACTGTACTACGCTTGTACGTAAGTCTGTCGCACCCAGGGCGGTAGCGGAGCAATGAACATGACTTTTTGTTATTTTACACTTCCTTGCTCTTTTTTATTTAATTAGCGAAAGTTACAGACGCAGACATAGCTGCATCCCATCTGCCGTTACATCGTCTGTGTACTGACTACATATTAGTATAGTTCTAATGGATCTTGTCGCGAGTGCCTAAAAGATTCTTGCAACACTGTATAATGGGTGTCAAAATACCCTTAACGAAGCCTAAACACACTTGTTCTCCCCGTCATTGCGATGTTCTAGAATCTAGCCCATACCTGGGAACCTTCTAGTTACGGAGACATTGGAGGTCAAAGTTTCAACATTACATGTTATAATAATACTTCCACGACTTCCGTACTATTTGATGCATCCATCAGCATAATGTTTTGAGTGCGTTACACTGTGTCCTACCGTAAAAAGTGATTTTTCACCCCAAAAAAAAGTCGTTTCTCAGCAAAAATTTTTGCGTAGAGTTGCTGAGTTGATATACAGAATATTGGTTGGCGACTTCGTACATAACACAGCTGATCACAAGGTCATCGCCCTCATGTCACTCGATAAGCTCTAGTGTTAGTATACTCACGTTCATTCTCGTACTCCTGGTCGTGATGGTTGGCGACTCCGTTCTGCCGGGCGGCGCGTTCCTCGTTCAGCTGCAGTTTCAGTTTGCGCACCTCCGACTCCAGCGCCTGCTTCGAGCTCAGCAACTTTTGCAACCGCACATCTGGAATTAGGAGTTGATTACGTTAGATATTAGGTAAAACTTGGTATTCAGCTGCATTCGGTTAGACTGGAAGCCGACCCCAATATAATTGGGAAAAGGCTCGGCAGATCATGATTAATATTCCAGTTTACAGCAAACTTTATTGTGATTATGAGATTTGCATAGAGGATATCTAATATAAGTGCACAATCAGTATATTCATCAGTTCTAGCTGAAGAGTTCGTTGAAGAGTAGGAGTGGGGTGGAAACCGAAAAGTAAATAGAAGAATCCGCAAATAGTCGAAACCAGTTCTTTCCGTTTCCCTTTATCTTGTAATATGTTGTTGTTTAAGGGACCACCACACTTATCGACGCGAATTGGCTCGAGTCAAGCGATAAAATATGGCTTCAATGTCGCATTTACTTCGGCGCGGTGTTGAGTCGTGTTGTCGGATCGCAACAAGGGCAATTACGCCTTTTTCGCTTTTATTACATAGACATAAAACTTTTCATGTTCGGCTCAAGACGAGTCCGTGCTGATAGTGTTGGTTGTTTTCTAAAGTAGAAACTCCAATAGGAGGATATTAAAAGTAATGTGTTTTACCAAGCGTGCCCTCTCCCGCATCGTTGAGCAGCTGCTCCGCCTGGTGCGTGACCAGCGCCAGCGCGGGCACGGCGCCCACGGCGGGCCCGGCCGCGCCGCGCGCGCCGGCGTCCAGCGCGGCGGCGTCCACGAACGCGAACCCGGCGCCGGCCGCGGCCGCGTCCCGCGCACGCACGGCGTCCCGCGCCGCGCTGAGCTCGCGGGACACGGACTCGTGTTCCCGCTTTAGACGCTCGAACGATGAGCATTTTTCTCTGTGTTCGCGCTGGAATTTTTAAAATATTTTTGTTTTAAATAAATTTTGTAACTTATCAATGTCGACGGTTAAGCCGAGCAGTCTTTCTGAATGCAAACAAAAATAGTCCGTAATGCTTTTACATAAAAAAAACGCTATTTACCTGCAGCTGTGCGTACTCCTCGTGCAGCTCCTCTATCCGGTCCTTCAGCAGCTCTAGCTGGTAGCCGAGCGCCGCTTTGTCGTTATCCAGCTGCGCGTTCAGGATCATCGCCTTGCGGAACTTCTCCTCTACTTCCTTCAACTCGTGCTGGAAAAACAAATAAACTTGATTAGTCCAGCGGTTCGAGGCCGGCCTATAAGGAAGAGGTGGCGAGGTGACCCGTAACCTGAACGAGTATCATAAATGCCGGTTCGAGGTGGCACAGGAGTACCTAGAAAGATATGGGGGAATCCTTTGCCCAGCATTCGGATATTCAAATGTCTAAAAAAGGTCAAATGGTGCTAAAGCTTACTTTTTTTTCGAAGAATCAGACAAGCCAGCCCAGATTATAATGCTAAAATCTTTTATGATTATTTGCGCTAACATTCTCATTTTAGCTTCGTTACTTGTTAGCTTAGCAAACCAATATTCGCCTTGCAAGAGAAATGACAGAACCGCGAACATTGTTGACGAAGGTGGCGAAAATGTACCATGAAACGCTTATTAGCCAAACACACACAGTTTCAGGATTAAGACTGTTCATTTCAACAACGCTTTTAGATTGCTAAAGATTCGGTCAGTCAAAAACGAAAAGATCAAGCTACAGTCCCTTCACAGTCACTGACACCCTTATGAAATGAAAATAAAGATCACAGTGAATGATACGTACCCTAAGGTCCTTGATGCTGAAGCCATCATCGATGGAGTCTTCAGAGCTTCGTCTGGGCGAGTGCACGGCAGGGCTGAGCGCCGTCAGCCTCGTAGCGCCGCGGCGACCCACCGTCTCTGTAAACAGGAACACATCATGCAAGGATTACAACTTCTTCCAGGTCAAACTCGTCTCTGTTGTGCAACTTAACCTTTAGTCGTAGTCCGTTTATTATTTTCTTTATTTGTGTACAAATAAAGAAAACATTTAATAAAATAATAGTGCACAATGCTGCCGTATTACTATTTTGTACTAACCGATAAAGTAGAAAGAAAGTGGTAGAATAATTTAAGGTGATACCAAATTCTTTTGGTGTCATAATAATGTTTATGTCAAAAAACCGCGCGTGGCACAATAAAGTCAGTCTAGTCAGCCAGTCTGATTTAAGTAGCACAAAGAAGTTATTGCTATATTATTTTAGCCTCTTTCTTATTTCGTCTGAAAGTACAGCAAGTAAATAGTTCCATGCCAATTAAGAGGTCGCACAGCCAAAGTATAGGCTGAGTTTTCTTCAGTTAAATCTATAACTATACCTGGAGTCTTTCCCGCATACATATCGTATGCCTTGTCCGCATGGTCCTCTTGTTCGCGCTGCTGTCTCTCTAGCTCCCGCATTCGTATATCCCTCGCTTCAGCCCGTGCCGCTCGTCGCGCTGCTAACCTCTGTTCCGCCTGGAAAGAACACACGACATGTTTAGGTATAGATTCCAGGTGCAACATTACTTCCATGCAAAGTAAAGTAAGTTTTTATTGTTTAAGTTTAGACACAAAAGTGTCCAAGGAGTTCAGGGTTTAGTCAAACTGAACGGATGACACTTTTCTATTCAGTGGTTAGCACACTGGGAAAATTAAATGGAGTAATATATTGTCGCATAGATAACACTGCAACCTTACTACCAGTTTTTTTTTAACCAATTACTTGAAGAACTGCTTCGACAAATAAAATAAAAAATACAAAAAGATAATGCTGGTCGCCGCTTTATCCCGTCCCAGACAGACGTCTCGTGTAGCAGACCGAACAAGACAAATTCAGATCATCGATGATTCAAACTGAATCAGTTGGCAACAGCATTGAGGGGAACGTAACACAAGCTTAGTTCTTAACGGCTGATTAATTAATTTAATATGATATTTCGTTGCGTTGCCAGCGAGGTGCTCTTGCGCAAACCGCGGTGTGGGCGGAACATCGTGGTCGTAAGTTACGCGTCTCCAATTAGCACGCGAATACTGGTTAGTGTAATCCTAATCTGTGATGAAGGTGTTAAGTGGATTACGCTATAGATTTTGCAGATATTATATGTGTTTGCTTGTTAAACTGGCTGCCTATATAATAACATCCAATGAATGAAAGATTTAATCAGTCCGGTCCCTTTTTATTTAGCCCATACGATTTGATACGATGTTATGTAGGAAAAACATATTTTTGCACGAGGCAGGATTTTCCTTTGATAAGTGTCTGTTCCGAAATACTGCTCTGAATTACTGAATGTTTCATTTAGATTATCGTATCTCTTCTATTGTTGTTATTTAGGTTTAGGCAAGATCTATTGATATTTATAATTTCCGTTTCGCCGGATGTTTAACAAAACATGTTGAATCCATAAATACCCGATGATGTCAGTTATTGCAATTAATCTGAAACGCAATTCTAATAACAAGAGGGCTCAATCGATCAATTAGCCTATCGCACCCACTTATAGACTTGGTCCTTGGATCTCAAGGACCAAGTCATAATATTAATAGTGAAGCACTTCTATTATTGAAAGTAAAAATGAATCTCCAACAAGTATAAATTGTGTACGATGTACCTACTAACGATCTTACATCATTACTATGAAAAGAAGGTGTTGAAGAGTGTCGGAAGTGAGCCATTAATTACACCTCGCGGTGAGGAAGTACCTAAACGGTAAACGTCATAGTTTATTCCGACGTGGAGATTAGCTTGTCATGCTGGCAATCAGGAAAGGAGATATGGCGAAGGAAGTTTTTTCAAGATGATAGTTGATAGTACAATCTCAAAAATATTTGTGCTAAGAAATCACATCTAAATAAAGATTACAGAGCTTTATTATACTCGATTTAGTAACAATCGCCCACCACTGAATTTGCAAACGATGAGATCGCATTTGTAAATAATAGGCAATTTAATACAATGCCATTGAATTTCATACGTATACGTATGGCCTAGTTTTAAAACATGCCTATTTCAATGCGTAGATCAACGTGTTAGAACAATGCGCGTTACGCAAAATTGACGTAATTACGGCAAACATCAGAGGCTAGGGCTAAAAGCATTGCCAAATGATGGCGATTAAAATTGTTGGGGGAGAAACTTTCAAATCTTCGTGATGAGAGTCATTAGACGTATAATAGAGGTGAGTAAATGTGTGTTTTGTTTGATGGCGTGAGACAATGATGGGATCGTAAAGCATGGCTTAGCGTAGTGGGAGTGGGCTCGCCACGCTTGGTATGCTCATACCAAAGCACACATCACGTAATTCACAGTTAACGGGATGGGGAATCCCTGCTCTGGACACGCGAGTCATATTTATTAGATGTTTTTTTTTAATACAAAAGTAGGGAGTGGATGAATTCCTTAGCCGCAATTTAACAAAATATTTTTAAGTACTATCTAGATCTACTGATGTGTAAATAATTTAGAGAAAGACGGATTTTATAAGATCTCCCTATTGGGAGATCTCTTTGCTATCTAATAATTGGAACTTAACAGAAAATATGAAACTGTTCAGGGACTTGAGCAATATCAGACTGTTTGCTTGTGCTTTTTTACACCAAGCTATTGCTTATTGCCAGTCACGATATAGTCCTTGCTATAGTTCCTCGCGCCGTCCTCTGTTCAAAATCTACCGATAGTCAAAATATTATTTTAAACGTTGTGAACGGAAAGACAAAAGATAAATAATTTGATCCCTCTTTATGCAGTGACCGTTTATATGTATGTGAATAACGCAGATTTTTAAAATATAAATTGCAAAAATTTTAAAGGCGATGTGTTTTGATAGTTAAAGTGTTATAATGCGAAAATTATGCGCAATTGACCTCATGCATACGGGCGTAAAGTTTAAAGTAACAGTAAAATGCGGGTGACGGGAAGCGGTGGCGTAACAATGCGATAACACTGCCCTTCCTTGGTTCACATCACAGGCAACTATTATTACTGCCTTATCTTGAGACTTCCGACCATCACTTCCAACCAGCATGCAAAGTACAGTCAACGCGAGTACAACAACACTTTTACCATAACTCGAAACCCATCGATACTACGCCACTGTTCATAAAAGTCGTAGCTCATAATCGAAACTACTAACACAAAAATGCACAACACAATTTTAAAAGTACTACACCAAAAGTAGCCAGAAAAGACGCAAGACGAACAAAACCCCTAAAAACAAAAGATATCATAATCGGTTAATGCACGAATCGATTACAGAATGAGTTCACCCAAATGTGATAACGAAAAAATGCGATAAAACATTCTGAAGAAACTGGTGAGTATTGAAAATCTTTCGTTACAGGAGTTTGCAGAAGATTCGTTACGGGTTACGTCATACATAAGCCATCAAATATTTACATTAAAAAAAATATACATCAAAAATGTGATTTACGCCACATGGTACGCCACAAAGTAAATAAAATGTGTGCTGCCGACGATGGTGACATCATCATTGAATACAATGCTTTAAGGATACGACGGTCATTCCCCACGGCCGCTGGGTCCTTGTAAACACGTGGACGAAAAAATTGGTGAAGCTATCGCGCCAAATGGAGAATTCGCTTCAAGGAGTTGACGACTTCAACGAGGATTTCAACGGTAAAGTAGCTCCCCCGATATGGGCAATAAATGAATAATGTACTAGTATTCCGCCGTTAGAAACCAATTGATTAATTGTAAATAGAAATGATAGTTATTGACCAGCAAGGATAAACAGCTGAGGTGTCCCAGTTAAAGGGCGATAATCTCGAGCGCAGGCGTAGCGGCAGGTTGCCAGTCCTGTCACTGGTGTTTACCAATCCGTTGACATTTTTATTGCTAATGCACTTCAAACTGATTGAAAGATAAAGCGATTATGGTCTCATTCTATTTATCTCTAACAGCCTATTACTAAGTAATTCGCTGTTTGATTTAACAACACAACCGTCGGTCCAGTAGGTATCTAACTTACTTTCGTCTGACAATTTGTTGGTTCATTTGAGAGACTGTTTCTATTTCCGGCAATTGTTTGATTGCTCAACGAAATGAAATATGTCTCATTCATACTAATCACCTGTTGCATGATTTTGTCAAGTTTGCATTTTTTTCATTAGGAATGTACGATCGCAGAAAAAATAACATTACAAATAAGTACGTGGATAGAAATTCGTGGCGTTTGCTATGGTACAAATTTGGAATATGTGTTTGGAATTGTAAACAGAGTCATTTGACTGTGAAGAATGAATGTCATACTTGGGAAGACAACGGATGAACACTGCGTGAAAAATTATCAATGTTGCTTCACTTAGCGTTAATTGTTTATATTGTTACACAAACATATAACACAAGGATGCGTCGGACTCGGGACATGGAATGGAACAGTGATCGAATCAGCGAACACATACATCATCAACATGCGCTAAAGCGTAGCATACGTGTTGAATGAAAACATCCCAGTAATGCTATTATTGAATACCTAGTCGATGAGATGGCACAATACATTTAGTTAAAATAAACACCGACGCGGATAAATATTTTGGACAAACATCCAAGGCTTAAAGGCAACACGTTTTGAGTCACCCTTCAGTACATTCAAATCGTTAAAGGTACTTAATACGACAATAAGGGCAACAAGGACATAAATATGACGGTTGTGGTTGACCAAACAGTCACAAGATCTCTGTAATTAATATGTACGCGAAAACATGTTCCAGACGTTCAGTAATATACATAATCAAGTCTAAGTTACTCACATAAAGGATCAAAATACGAGTGGCCAGGCAGAACAGTAGCTCAAGCGGTGACATGGTGATTGGTGAAGCTATGCCTGCGCTATGAGGTCACCACAGGCGTGACAAAACCATCACACAAGTGTTCATAGCTAACGTCGTCGTACGTGTCACGTGTACACTGACCATTATAATATAACATAATTTATTACAACATACCAGAAGAATAAGGAAGGAGGATAGAAGAAACAATACCCCATTGATATTCTATTGAAATTCGTCGCTTCGCTATTCTAGTCCATTTATTTGGGAGGTGAAAAGGTGACTTACATAAAGGAGCAAGAGTTTGCAGCCGAGTGCTAACAAGCTCTCCGGAAACGTCATATCAATGCAATCTAGCAGCACGAGGTCATCTCACCGCAGCACCGGCGCGATTACGAACATACACACTATACAGAGCTCTAACCTGACTCTGACCACTAGAATATTCTAACTATACAAATCACACAGTCACGACAACATAATAACTTAAGTAATACTTAATGTGGCAGCTTCTACTAGTTTCCACAAAACACTTGAAAAGTACATTACTGACAAAGTCGCAACTAAAGTAAACGATACTCACCAGTCACCTGAGACAACTTTATAATAGGCTGCGACCTTCAAATTACACATAACGTAGCCAAATATGTATGTACCTATAGTCAGATAAGATAATTCCCAACTAGGTGTGTTTGGGGCTATTAACTAAATTAACCTTTAAATTACTAACGAGTACACAATCATATGGTAAGTAAAGGGAAGGGAAGCCACAAGCAGATGGACGTGACTCACCTGCAAATAGTTTTGGGAAACGGAAAAGATTTCGGATATAGCATGACACAATACAAAATTCAAAGAAGGTTATGAGGTCAACACTTAACAATTTGCTTTACGTACATGGTTCTGCTGATCGCCGAGAATGCCAACGATTGAGGGATTCTGGTCGCCGTGTGAATCTCGGCGCAAATCCGATAATACTAAGCTTTGGTTACCCATATCACTCGAATGAGCTTCTTCACTATTCTTTCGGCCATTCATTCTGGTCTGCTCATCCGCACTACCATTGGTGTGGCCATTAGTGGCAGCGTTCTTGTGAATATCATGTTTTACAGCTTCATTTATCGGTATGTGAGCAGGCTTCGCTTCATCAGGGCGCTCGACGAGCATTTCGTCATCGGAATCACCAAAATCACCGTCAGTAAAGGCTTTCCCGCTCTCCTCGTCACTATTGTCAGGCGTGGCCACTTCGGAGCGCTGTCCCATGATTAACGTCACTGATTACCCGTCAGGTATAGTTGCACTTATTCGTAGAAGACAAACAAACGGAGGTGCGCGCTGGTTTTGAATTCTTACATCTACACCATGCGTCAACAAATGTTGTCTGTGCGCAGGCGACTAGATTGCAGCATAGCCTCTGCCGCTTGAATAGAAAGGAAGGACGCAATTTTTGCACTGAGCTCTTCTCGAACTGCACTCTATTGCGAATCGCGATAACATTTATTGTCGCGGTATTATAGCTTTATCTTATCGGCGATGTTTTCCACTTTATTAAACGCTCCTTGACCAACATTCTTTATTTTAGCGTCAACCAAACTGTTTATTTCGATAGCAATAAATTGTTTTCTTTAGAAGCACTTATCACAATGATGTTTTGTGTATGTTTACGTATCTCGGGGAACAATAGAATGGAGTCCTTACGAGAAGGCGAAAATTAATGCGCGCGATAGTTGTTATAATTGCTGCGTTAGGGCAATCAGCACGCGTGTGGTTGCGGCGACGCCTGCGACCGACTGCGAGTGACCGCCATGCTGGGCCGCTCATCACACCGCATAGCAAGCTATGCTATCGCTTGCGTGATAAACCACATTGTTTAGTACACGCCGAAATTTCAAAAAAAAAAATCAGAAAGTAAACACTAAAAATTCTGTTAGCAGCAATTTTATGGCAAAAACCACTGTTTTTACATAAAAACTTTATGTCTAACAAACGCGGAGCTGAAGACTAAATCCACATAAGAACGGGAAAGCCTAGATCAAATGAGCCGCATTCATGTTGCCGTTTCTCTTAGCAGAAGAAAGCACTATGCAAGGCATTCGTAATGGGTATTAGTTAAGTTCTACATCCTCGAATGATTCCCAACAATGTTCGAGTAGGCGAATCACTGCATAGTGAAGCGAACGCTATGCGCAGACGCTGACCATCTTCCGCTCAGCGGCGTGAGACGCGCTTTCATTAATTGGGCATTGTATTGGTCAGCAAGACAAATCTCGGTGAGGAAATAATATTATGAAGCATAATATAATCAATTAGGAAATCGTTTTCCGGTTACCAGAAAACAAAAAATAACATAGCCGTTAAATTAGAACTAAGTACGTGTTTTATTATTCTTGAATATACTTGATTTCGTGCTCAAGTAATTGCATTACGGAAGGTAATTCAGTACGGTGTCATTGAAACTTTACACTACAAATTAAAATTACTCAACAGATTTAAATAAAAAAACTGGACATGAACTAGATGTACTCTACTTAACGTAATAAAACCACAATGTTTTTGAATCATTGACAAATGACATTAATAATAAAACAATCTAATAATAGTGACATTGAATTTATCACAGGAAAAACTTGTTACATACAATATGCGCAGATAACCAATCATTAGCGTGTCATATTTATTTTTATAAAGGAAATATTTATTTTATATACATGTAGATTTTTCTCTGTTTTGTAGTCGCAGTTCCATTCAATTTGTTTAAAAGCACTTCGTAAACTTTAAATAGTCTATGGCTTCTGGAAAAGTTATGATATCATAATTGTGATAGAAAGCCCTGGGGAATTGAGTGTGATTCAGCTAATATGTCACCAACCATTTTTCCATTATTACTGGAATTACTTATGATGTGCTAGGAATTCGGGAAAAGATTAACTTTTATGGAAATGCACAATGTGGCTTGTATGACCCCGACATGGTGTGCTCACAGATCAGATCGGGTATTCATCATCTGGAGGAAAGAAGCAGCATCATTTGATAAAAGTATGAGAGGAGGTCTCCACCTCATCCAAAATAGACCGTTACCAATTTCATCAAGATAGACATACCTAAATGCTTCACCCGGGAAGCTGGACAAGAAGTTAACGAATATTGGTAGCCGCTGAAGAAATGGAGTTTGCCAATAATCGTTGTAGCGAAACTACTTATCTTGTTCTTGTTTAGTTTTTTAGATCAACTGTGTTACTTTCGATTTCGACAGCAAAATAAAGGAGCTTGGCATCATGTCGTTACAGAAATCTGGGTTTTTATCTCCAGGAATGTAGCCTTTTGTCGTAAAGACATCTTTTTTTCCGATATGTATAAAATTACGTAAAAGAAAATAATGGAAGCCTGTCTTTTCATGCTCCCACTGTTTTTTTCTATGCATTTTGCACCCAGCGGTAAATATGATCTGCTACGGGCGAAAGACTGAGCCGTTTTTTTGTGATAAAATGAAACAATTGATTTTTAGGGTCCTCAGTATATGCCAAGGTGAAATTGAGATTTCATTTAGTCTTAGGCTGACTAGTCGGTATCGATTTTCGATTACGATCAGCAACGCATCAATGGTTTTCGTGAGCACTCAGTTTACGAGGTAGCAATAAAATCGGTAAAATTGTTGGTTATACCTGCGGTTATTACGTGGGGACACGCTAGTACATTAGGTATATGAGTTCCTACCTAAGCTTGTGCAAGCTGTGGGCTTGTTCTATAGGAAGTTAAAATGGTGCAATACGGTTACGTGTGTTTAGTTGCGGGCTGATTAACCAAGATGTATGTTTAGCGGTTAATAAAAGAATCCATTTCTTAAGCTATGAACTGCAGCAGTGAGTTTTAATGTTCTGCTTGTAAGAAGTAAAATTTAAACACAAAAATATTATTGCATAATTCGGCTTACCTACTTACTACTTTATCAACCACAGACACGACACGTTGGACACGTTGGGACAGATCGGTAATTGCAGTAAATGTTTAAAAAATGATACGATTAGGGAAAGGTAAAAGATACGATTTCCAAGACGCCACTGATATGAAGGTCCTCAGACAGATCAAAACTTTAAAGGTCTGTGTGGTGGAAAGTGACATCAGCTAAAGCCACTGCAGTGCATGTCATGTAGCTGTTTAGATAGCTAATCGGTCTACCCGCTTAGCCTAGTGCGTTGTTAGCCGACCTTGGTGCAAGTCGTCATGCAATTTTTATGCTTCCATATTATGCATTTGTAATCGCAAAACCGCTAAGGTCAAAAGTTCAAGGCTAACGAATGAAGGTTAGGAGATTAGAACAGAGATCTCTAACCTGTTTTATTGTTTAGTAATAATTTAAGATTTGAATGGTAGGTACTTAGTTTTAAAGACTTGTGACTTTTATTTAAAAAAAAGGAGAAATCCGAAAGGATCGAAGAAAGTGTTTTTGGTATTTTCGATTTTTTGTGACTATGATACCTTTGATTTCACTCACTTTCTAGGGAGTAACATTATAACGTCCTGAGTGATATAAATAAGGCTTGCTCTCGCCTCTCGGTCACACAAGAGACCTCAGACAAAGGACAAGGACGTCACGGCTACACTCTCAGACACAATACCCGTCCTACACTACACTTCTACTAATATACTCAAGCTGCTAATGGTCCTTATAACCTGTACTGAAGGAGGTGCTATTTCGATTAGTACAGTAACAGCTCTTCTGGATGATAATAATAGAGAATTGGAAAGGTGAGGATCGACCGAAATGTGAATAATCGTTACTTTTAATGGTAGACATTATCGTTAAGGATTGCAGAATTTGAATAAAAAACATGTTGGAAAATACGCGATCGATTTAGAAAATTACTTAGAAGCGTGTGTGTGTTTGACCCAAGATTATTTCAATCTTCAGCCTGCAGCTGTTTTATTTAAGCAACCTAAATAACTGCTAATGGAAGTGCAATCTAATAAACTTTAATTCAAAATATTTACCATTTATTTGTATGGAAGTATAACAATATACGGGATAGCCGAGCATAAGCATAACCATAATCAACCTATTACTTTTCCCACAGCTGGAACGCAGGCCTCCTCTCTATGAGAGGGAATGGGCTATAATCCACCACGCGGGCTCAGTGCGGGTGTCACAAGTCTTCGATTTTTTGGTTCTAGGACACGCCGGTTTCCTCACGATGTTTTCCTTCACCGTTTTGAGAGCAGTGGTGATGAAAAAACTTACACAAAGTAATGCGCCTGGCTGGGTTCGAACCCACGACTTACTGCTCTTAAGTCGGGGTCTCCACCACTGGGCCACCGCTGCTCTCAGGCCACTGCTGCTCTCGGATAGCCGAGATAGATACAAAATTACTGCTTGACACAGTATAGTGAGAATTAACGTGTAAAATGATCCGTATATTCCCGACGTTTAATTTATTTATGGTCATATTAAGATGGGCATCAAGCAATCGATCGCAGTCAACGTTATAATCATGGAAGTCATTTTAGAAAATGATTAAAAGAATAAATTAGAAACATTTATCGATGTTATTGATTTGTAGTTTAAGCCTAGTTAAATCCGGTTTAAATGCGTCCATTAACCTGTCGAGGACATCACTCGTCCGGCACTATCATTTATTTGAAATTAAAACCGTTTGATACAGTATCGCACTCAAGTATCAACAGAACGCACTAAACCGAGCCACAACCCGACTAACACTGATTGACGAGCACTGGCCCACTCGGCCAGACGCAAGGAACGCACGCAAAAACTGCGCAAACGCAACTTGACCGCACGCGGGAAAAACAATTGAGATAGCTGCCACGCGACTGTCGCAGAGAGCTACGTAAAAACCGATTGCAGACGATTAACTGTTAGCAGATCGAACGGGATCGATGGACGGTGAGGTGCGCACGCGACGGTACGCGGACGTAAATATCGTGACATTTGCAGCATGGAGCCGACGCCAACGCACGTGAGATGCGCTTTCGTAATAGCAAAGGTGAATGATCGATGCCTCAGTTATATTAACGACAATAAAACATTTAATGATATTGATACAGTCAATCAAAACAACGACGCGACATTGAAATGGAGCATATCATATCCCTTGCTACGGTATGCAAAGTCAAGTGCTTCGTAAATGAAATCAAGTAGGGTTAAAGTATCAACTGGTCGATAACGTGAATACACAGCTTTGATTTTATCGGTTATATTAACAACGAGGACACGAATAGTCAATTAACGTTAACGATAATTTCGCTCTAAATCAAAAAGCGCGATGGGGGAGTTTTACGAGACGAGTTTATTTTTAGAATTATTAAAGTGTCCTGTGTGATTCATGGCGAGGCGCCTGTTGTGGGGACCACACGCGTTCCTAGCTGTATTGAGTTTATTGCAAACATCACGTTTCATGTAACAATATGTCTCATATTATGCAAATTTTCTGCTTTCACCGCAGTTCGCGGAACGGTCGAGAATCTCTGTGCTACATCTCCAAATCATAAAACTCCTTATGCAGTCACTATTAAGTCTTTTATTGTATAAACCTGTCTCAGTAATTGTGTATATCCTTATCCGATGTCGTAATACTTCCAGTTGATTATTGCTGCAAATCCGTCCGCATTTGCAATTAATTTAATGAGAGTGCCTCATTAACAAATGTTTACCTAGCTGTTGTAATAAGTGTTTACTTAATTAGAGCTGCTCTATACGGACGTAGATTTTTGTGTTAACCTTTTATGTTTCCGTATTTATTAAGACTTTTTTTCCGGGTAAAATTATCAACACAACGATTTCTGTTAAAACTAGACAAAGAGATTTTATACAGAATTTTGTGAAGTCACATTTTCAGTTCCCAGAATTGGGTACTCACTAATTTAGGTCTAACTAGACAAACAATCGATCGAGCCGACGAGTCCTCGTCGCTGCTGCTCTCCAGACAGTCGGACAGGGACGGCGAGCGTTGCTGTGGCCACGACTTGGGCGCCTTCTCTGAGCACGGCGACGGCAGCACCAGCGGCGGTGGCAGCCAGCTGCCCTGTCCGCGCCACCACGACACCAGCGCCGGCGCCACACCCACTACCATCGCCAACCCCAAACGAACCATATTGCCAAGTTTACAGTCACCAACCAAACACAAAACGACAAGTCTCACAAGAACATAGTCAACTCCGGCGCACTAGGAAGTGCCTGCCGCTCGCCTAGAGCATTGTTCTTAAATAAAAACGTCTATTTTAGATGGATGCAGTCTCACACACTTTCACACATGCAATGTGTCACCACACCGGCGAGCGGACGCCACGGATTATCCATCAACGTGTCACGACTCACGACAGCCGAAACATCACACGTGCGCGTCGAACTATAAGTTAATACTCCACATAAACATTAACCAAGTTGTGCAACGTGCCAAATGCCAGGTATACCCGACGCATACGCGACACGACCGGCACGAAACGCATCGTGCCAAACGAGTGAGTGTTCGCAATCCACTCGCTAATTGTCACAGACGACTTCACGAGCCACCCGGAGCAGCACACGCGCGAAATTGTACGCTTTGTGAAACTGCGTTATTGAAAATGTCGAAAGTTGAAAGTTTAATCGTCCGGGTGCAGCTCGGGACGGTGTGCCCTCGCGATCGCAGACAGTCGAGTGGCGGTCGTTGACGCTGGAGCCCCCCTCCGCCGAGCCGCCCAGGCGCCCCTCCAGCCGCCCGCCCAAAGGGAACAACCCCTCTAGCCCTACATGCAAGAGAATGTCGCGCGAAATGACTGCTCGCTGAAAGGACTACTTAGAAATGTACATGGAAGCTGCTCACGGTTGTGTTTATTTTTAATTCCCGTGGCAAATCCGAGGCGCACCACAAAATGATTACTTTCAGTACCGTTAGCGCAATCTGGGTGTCGTAAACTAGGTCAGGTATGTATGCAATACTCGTAATAGCCAATAAAGCATTTGGTAAGGAACATTGTAACTGCAACGTTGTAAAATCGACTTTAGGGAATTATTACATAAACAAGGCATTAAAATAGAATTTCTCAAACATGACCGTAAGAAATGAGGTAACGGACCTATAAACTTGGTTTCATAATGATTACATAGTTCCGTAGCTTCCTGAAAAGCGAAGACAGCAATAATTCCGTATGAATATGTATGATTGTAATACTTTAGTTTCCAACTTTCTAATGAAGTCAATGAGATTAAAGGAGCACAAAGCAAGAGAACAATACCTGCAGTGGGCGTGAGTATGTCAGAGGCCCAGCAGGGTAAACCTGCATTTGGAAAATATAGAAAGAACAGGATTGGTCGGGAGGCGGGACTGCAGCGGGATCGATAAACAGATTGGAATTGCATGGAAAATTATGTAATGGCATGGAAATGTATGAAATGTAATCTGTACCCAACTCCTGTAACATCATTAGTTGAGATATCATTGTTTCGGATCAAAAGACTAAAGCCTAAACCACCCTAAAACATGATCATGATATCGCAACGAGTCCCGGAGTTGCATCAGCCGCGGCGAGGCAGAGGGAGAGGGAACCAGACAGATCGATGCTGCCATTGACGTCAGTGAATCCCAGACTAGGGGCGGGTAGAACCAAATCCTATTTATATTATAGCTTTCTGAGATTCTATTAACTTTCTTTGTCTCGTCGTAAAGCTCTATGATACAATTTATTTATTGGAAAGTGGCTGTATTTAATAACCACTAAATCCTTTTAGGTAGCTGTCAGAGCAAAATATTTTTTCTAATTTGACTGCTTTTTGTTGGTTTTATGGTCGCTATGCGTTCAAAACTGTACAAGCAGTGTTATAAGGTTTTTCCATTAGGTAAGTCTTAATAGCAGTCTTAAAGAGCCCCGAGACTTGATCTTCAGATAATATCGGAAAAAAATCTTCTTCAATTCCCAAACAAAGACTTGTTGAGGACAAAATGGTTAGTAATGCAAATTAAAACGTTTGCATAAAATAAACATTAACACAGTCGTTGTTTTTTTAACCCATTGGCAAAAATAATAATAGACTTTGGATATATTAAACAAAACGAACATGACGAGTTCTAGCTTAGATCACTTTGTCGATACTAGTGGTGACATATGAATTCATTGGTCTCGATCCACTCCTTCGTATTCTTCATTGCTAAGAATCGCGGCTCGCAATTCAAGAAATGTGTAAGCATGCAGTTAGATAGATAGAACTATTATAGTATTAGTATACCAAGATGTTTCACAGCTCTTGCAATGTTGCTAATTCTATGGGTACCACGGCGGTCTTATTGCTGATAGCGATACCTCCTAGACAATCTTAAAAGCCAAACATATTTCGACCACTCGTACAACCTACTGCTAGCATATCCTAAAAAAATATTCCACAGGAGAAAAAGCCAACAAAGCTGCAGAGACCTGAGCCGCATAATAACCAAATGTATTTAAAGTAAGAGGCAACAGTGGTCCTTACATAACCCAGGCAGGAGGAGGGTAGGCCTCCGCGAGGCTGTGGAAGTGGGACGCGGATCGATCCGCACAGGGCGACGAACCCCAGGCTCCAACTGACCTATATTTACTATTCCCACTTTACAATAAACCCAGTTAAGTTAAAACCGGAGCCAATTTTGAACAATAAAATCTAAACGACTTTCGAGAATCGCACTTAGTTAAATTCGCTGTTGTATTTGAAAACTAAATTGGAAAGTATGAATTGGATACCTGCCTGGTTTACTTTAAACCTGAAAATTTGCTTATAAATATCACTTTCGACTGTGTTCAACCATGATATACGTCCATACTTTAAAGTCTACTTAAGGATTAAAGCTCTTAACTGCAATAAGTTACAAATACTTTTAAAATACGAAGATATTGATTTGCAAATAAGTGTACATAAACCTGTTTCTACTATACTTGGCTGTAGATAATACTTGATGTTTGAAGGTGGACATTAGCTGCCGCGACAAATTGCCGCTCAGCGGACAGACCTCCGGCGTGATCTCATGGCGACATGGAGAGAGCGACTGTCGCAACCCCGTGCAGGGCACGCCACCATAGTGGCGATAAGTCCCCTCTTTGAGGAGTGGCTAGAGAGGCGCCACGGCGCCGTCACCTTCCGCCTGACGCAGGTCCTCACCGGACACGGTTGTTTCGGGAGGTTCCTGCACCGAATCGGGCGAGAGGAAACGCCCGGGTGTTTCCATTGCGAGGATCGTCCGGAGGACACGGTGGAGCACACCGTGGAGGTCTGCCCCGCTTGGGCGGAGCACCGCCGTGTCCTCGTAGCGGCGATTGGCGGCGGCGATCTCTCGCGTCAGGCCTTGGTTCAAGCCATGGTCCGGAGCGAGAGGGAATGGGAAGCCGTCACCTCCTTCTGCGAAGCAGTCATGCTAGTGAAGGAGGTGGCGGGACGTGAGAGAGAAAGAACCTCACGTCCCAGTCGCCGCGGGAGACGCCCTGGGCGTTGGGGGTCACGTGGTGGCTCCCGGCCACCGTAGGCGCGGGCCTGTGGACGGCGAGTTATGGGCCAGCTCGCCGTCCGGCCGTCTTATGACGACAGGCCGTGTCGACGGCGCGTTCGTGTTTCACGCGCGCCTCAAAGAGATGTCAGCAAATAAGTAGGGGCCCGCAAGGGCCGATGCCTGCCAGGGCTGCGGGACTGTTCGATAGAGATACCGTGGCCCTGGAACACAAAGGGCAAAGAAGGAACATGGATGGGTTTTAGTCAGTACAAGTCTGACACTCCCTTCCGCTCCGCCCAGAGAGGGGGGGGTCATTTGATGATTTCCCATCCGGAAAAAAAAAAAAAAAAAAAAAACCTGAAAATTTGCTTATAAATATCACTTTCGACTGTGTTCAACCATGATATACGTCCATACTTTAAAGTCTACTTAAGGATTAAAGCTCTTAACTGCAATAAGTTACAAATACTTTTAAAATACGAAGATATTGATTTGCAAATAAGTGTACATAAACCTGTTTCTACTATACTTGGCTGTAGATAATACTTTAAAAGGGATAGAATTTACTCAGTTGGTATGCCTTTTAGATTTATTATTAATTTCCGTTGACTTGAGAAATATGTTTACTTACAGAAAAGGTATTGCTAGCTCTTTGCCCTGTACCAAAGCGTAATTACTTTTCAACATTTGTGAACTATAAAGCTCTTACTAGAAGAGGAATCTTACGCCAAATCTGAAGAAAAAAACTAGACTGGAGAGTGGTCGAAGTCAAGGGTTCAGAATTTCAGATCGATTAGAAATTAATCTTAATGTACAAGAAGGCCATGTGTTTCAACATATAGTGCGTTAAAAAATAAAACATTGCCAAAAGGAACATTTGGTCCTTTTGACACAAAAGACAGTTCAAATGGCTTTACTGGCGCCCATTGCAAAAACGATAATAAAACCAGCTCAACAACTTGGCAATGGTATGTAATCCCATATACGCGGGTGTCGTAGGAAACGTTGCAGTAGGTCAGTTGTTTCCGGGAACTAACGGGCGTACTTGGCTCGTGCCTCATCTCATCTTGCTGCATTTTGCATTGCCGACCTTTTTGCATTGGCCGCGGAAATCGATTCAGAGCGTAACACTTCGCATATCCGGTATTTTTGTTATCTTACAATATACCTTAGGCTGAGGCCAAACGAGCGTAATTTTTTGAGCCATGAGTCGCGGAATTTACTCTGCATTCGGTTTCATACTAAAGTCCTGTTTGTACCACACGGCGACCCAAAAAGAGACGCAAACAGGACTTTAGTATGAAACCGAATGCAGCGTAAATTCCGCGACTCACAGCTCAAAAAATTACGCTCATTTGGCTTCAGACTTATTGTACACCTAAATTGTAAGACGGCTCTTTTTTACATTATTGCTCGTACAGAGATGGTCTTGCATGCTTCCTTGGTTAGTATAATTGGAATACAATGCCCCACTTATTTGTACCTACCTTATTAACTTTGATAGGATCACCACAACAGGTCAACGGAGGCCATAGGTTCAAATCCTACGCGATTTGAACTCCCGACCTCTGCCATCAATCAACGCGATCTCATTAGGTCAAGAATTCAAGATAAATTAGTAGTAAGTATTTCGTAGGTCGAAACGGAATTCCTTTAGAGATGAATGTGAACGCCCATAGCATCAATTAACATACATAAATTCGACAGTTAAATACACCCATTAGCAAGCTATCATAAACAAATAGTTGGCATACCAAATCTTACTGAAATAAATATCAATACTTGCTGGCTGCATACAAATTGTAAAGAAATTCCATCGATCAATGACTCTTGGCTTCAATTGACTGGCTTTACGACCGTGTAATGAATCAACATTATCGTCATACGGAACACCTTATAAAGAGACCCACGTCATATCAATGTTTCCATGCGAGACACTGACTAAGTACTCAATAGATATTTTGTCTATTCAAACATCAACAAAACTAGATTTATTGAATATCGAGCAAAACATAATGTCCTTATACAGAGACATCTTTGTATATTTTTAAAGTATAAGACAAAAGGACATGACGATATAATAAGGATTGCATTTGACTACGGAACCATAAAAACTGGATAGATGCAGAGAACCAGTATCCAAGTTAATAAAGACAGTGCATCCTAGAAACATTTCTGGGACATAGCGGCTGTAATTAGCTGCACTAGTTAGATCGTCACTTGCAGAAGCAATGCACCAGATAGTTTCGCGAGGGTCCCAACTACTACTCCGAATATTCGTAAATAGCGCCAGCGACCGGGCCGCATCAACCGCATGAGGCCGCTTCTATTTCAGCCGCGAGTCGTTTGTCGTTTTGTTTCGCACCGCGTTCCGATGCACGCTGTATGCGCTTACGCATAAATATTATTCATGTCATCACTCAGGGATGGCAGAAACTCAGATTTCCGCGTATCGGAAAGCGCAGCGCGGGTGGGGTGAGTGTCGATGGAAACCACTGGTCCAGGAGTCATAGATACAGTCGCTGTCGCAATATTTAGAGGACGATAATGATGATCCAGATAATTACTATTACATCGGAATTAAGAAGATTCATAGCCGAGAAGCCGTTTTGATTTTATATTAACACACATTGTGCTTCTTTATCTAAATAACTGCATCTTTTTTAATTTAGAGAAACACGTCTAAAACAAATTGATTGTGCTTATGTTTTTATCTTTATATCATGTCTAGTATGGCGTAACATTTTAAATAGTCCTAAAATTATTCGTGATCCTTGTTACGAATTACAAAAAAAAGGTACAATTAAAAGGCCTTATTATAAAATGTCGCATAATAATCGAAGTTAAATATTTACAATAGTCTGTTACTGTGTATGATGGATCCCATTGTGTATTGCAGGAACAAGAGTAGTTAGGATTTTGACATTAGAATGGTTACATCATACATGCATCATGAATTAATGACTGTTTATTAAACATCGGAAGGTGAACCGACTGTTGTGATATAGACCAGTTTGAAAGAAGCCTTACGCCAACGAATACGGTAAGATAAATCTTAGATGAACTTGTTTTTTTTTTGTCTTTGCTTGCCAAGTGAACGGTGGTAACCCTATTGAATTAACAGCTCATAAAGCAATAATCATCGGATTAGATGGATCCTCGATACAGTCGATCAGTTCTACGGTATTCACGCACACATTCGACACAATTTACAAATATTTTATATTGGATCAGCCCGCGATGATAATAATTTACACTTTCAATAATATAAGCTTACGTTACGCATCAATGTTATTGACCACCTAGGTACTGAGCTTATGTTTTACTTAGAACGTCTATGTTTATTTAATTTTCGCTCTAGTGAGAATATCAGGAATTTCTGCTTTGATTTATTTTCACTCAGTAATTGCTCAAACCGAAGCAATTGGTTGAAAGAGAATAAGAGTAAAGTATTGAGTTGAATAGTTTCCTGGTATAATAAAGGAATCTGTTCAGAATTCAGATGCTTGCACATTTCAATCTGACAAATCTGGCAATAATTATCTCATCAGCAGACTGAAATGTAAAAAAAAACATGACAATTTAGAATTCATATCATCGGTTAATCAACTTAGCCTATCAATGTTGACGGCCGCAAAGCCAAAAAAAATGATACTGCCTTTGTCAAAATCCAGGTTAGTGTCCTCAACCTCTGGCGCTATTTTTTTATAAAGATAACGGCAGACAGATCTACTTATGCCACATGCTGAAGATCCTTACACATACATCTTCAGCATTCTCCTACACTTATCCCAATTGATTTGGGGTCGGCGCAGCATGTGTTCTTTCTACATACGTAGAGACGTATGTAGAAAGAACACATGCTGCGCCGACTAATAGAGATTAGTCGTCATCTTAGTTCCCCCGAAAGCACGACCTCATTCTTCACACAGTCCATCCATCGTTTCTTTGGTCTTCACCTACCCTCATAGTCACCCAAATTCATACTAAAAACATCTCGTCATTTAATACTAATTAAAATAAATAATTTCGTAAAGGTTCAGTGGCGTGTTCCCTGCATCTACTCGCGTGTGATATCAAAGGCGACATCGGTAAAGTCAGTCGGTCGCTGAGGTGTCGCACACGGAAGTCTATTTCGATCGCGACTTATTTTACTACCTCCATTAACAGGTGGCAAATTACACAGTGCTTTAAAGAGGTGGGGACTTTTATACAAAGGAGAATGGACGGCTTTTTGGTAAGTAAGCTTTGATGGGAAGATGAATTGGTATTTTGGATTTTGCCAAATGTACACGATCGATATTCTAGATCGCCTTTAAACAGTAAAAGATTGGCTATGTATAGAATTAATTTTATAAGTGCAAAGGACTTCTCAAGTTATGGGCATGCGTTAGGCATTCATATACTTCAATTAGGCTACTATAACTAAGTATTCCAATCCTTGGCGTATCTCAGCTAACACCTGAACCGTACCTGGCGACATCGTACTAAATGGCTAATGATAAGACAAGAAAATCTAGCATTTAATTTTTTTTCTTTTTTAAAGGAATTTTATGGCGCTAAAAACTGGAGAGTATGTTGTTGCAGTTCTTTACCGGCACAGATCTAAATAGTGGTGTCTTTGTCTTCGTAGTTTAAGTTTCCTAGCAAATATAACCCCCAACCTAAACCAATTATAATAATCACAAATAAATGCCAATACAAATAACTCTGTATTTTTTCCAAGAGCAGCACGTAGTTGGCACAGTGTGCGGAGTTTTGGTTCGCCGTGTACTAGGCGTCTCGTCTGCCAGGACTGCCAGACTACATTGTGGATTATATTCGACGGTCGGACGAGCTGGTGAGTCGAATTGTGCATCATAAACATTCTTTATTGGTACTACAAGGCAATCTTAGTGAAGTGTGTGCTATCAGTGTTATTCTTCGCCCTCTTATCTTCGAGTTATCGCGAGATGATCAAGTGCTGTTTCGTTAGTCATCATTCATGATTGATATGGATGTTATTGGCACTTTAGCTTTGTTTTGTATCACATTTGCAGTATTGCGCATTCATTTTGGTATGACTTTAAATACAGTATAGAGACGTAATAGTGCTAATTTGTTGTGAAAAAAATGACAATACTAAATATGTGAGCACCCTGTATAATCTAAGTACAAGTAAGTAACTTGCGTATTACAGCTGGACTAGAAAGTAAAAAAAGGTAGCTTAAAAAACTCCTAAACAGAAGCGCCACCTGTTGACTACTTCAGACAACATTAAAGTTTTTTCACAAGCAATAAAATTAATGTCAGTGCATAAATTAGCAAGATGTGTTGATCTATTTGACCTCTAGACATGAGTCCAAGAAGCTTGGTCACTTGTAATTGGCTTAGAGAGATTATTTTTCTAGACAGAAGGATTAATAAGTCACACGGGGACTACACACATGTCAATAATATGATTATCTGTCTAAAGGACACTATTGAATCTAATCCATTTACTGGCATGTATTCAAAACATGTCACACTAATCTTGTTCTTTTCAGTAACATGCAAACAATAGAGAGGCAGCCAGCAGTAAGGTATGGAAATATTCACTGTACATGTTCATCCCCAGCATTATATTACAAACTTACACTCAGTTTAGAGAGTCGACTTAGATCAGCTAGGAGTTGCTGACCACAAAAAAATCATCAAAATTGCTTTTTCTGTTTTATCATTTGGCTAACCTGGAACTAAAGTGGTCTATGATACAAAATAAACATTTTCTGTTATCAAACGAAACACGTTTGAAGTTACTATGTACTTATGAATGTATGTTAAGATGCTGTTAAACATTTATACGATAGTTAAATGCATAACTTGGTTATCCATATGTAATTTTAGTGAGCTCGGATTCATTTATTGTTTCTAAGTACAAAAATGCTCATAGATAGATTTTGCCATAAATGTTACATAGACCACTTTAGTTCTAGGCTAGCCATTTTTGATATTGATACTTGTCGTGTCTGCAGAGTTTTGCTAGTTAATTTAATTTAATCTTTTATGATACCTCAGGCATGAATCCAATTAACCTTAGCGGATGATTCACGAAACAGCTCAAGCATTTTGTTTGCAGTTTTTTGAGGGAGACTTTAATTGTCTTTTCTCCCATCTCAACATTTACAATAGATATAATTAGGTACTGACCTCTCTGGCGATCTGGTCGAGGGCCTGCTCCTCGGCCGTGGCCTTCGTCTGCGTGCGCTGGCGCCGCGACGGATCCATCCCGCACGACACGCTTCACACTCTGCACACAAACAAACAATACTCAACAGACTAGACTCAAAGCTCTCTTAGATTTAAATTGTATGAGATTTTGTTCCGTTTTATATGGTATTGAGGCCTTTATGTGGTATTCTATTTGTATGGGGCATTGCTCATTGGCATTGTCTAACTTATTTGCTAGCTCTAGCTGCTAGAGCCAAGCCTCTTCCTGTACTAGCCTCATTTCAATGAGAAATTATGTATTTTGTTCTGGAAATTGATTCCTTCTAACAGTTCAACTAAGTAACAATTTTTACAAAAAGTTTTACTCATAATTTTTTTTTTTTCAAAGTACTTCGATAGGAGTCACCAACTGGTGACTCCTATCCAAGTACTTTGAGAAGAAACACCAAAACAAACTCAGAAGTAAGACTCTTTTAATGTAATGTCTAGACTTGTGGATTCTTACTATTAAAATACAAGCTCAGATACTTATTATACTCCAGCTAATTACATGATTTTTGCAACAAAACCCCTGTTGCACCCCCCTGTAGCACTATTTTTAATGAATCTAAAAAACAAAGAGGATATATATTTTGGTAATTTATCCTTGTTTATATGACCTTGATCCTACTAATAAGAATTAAGTTTACTATTTTAAACATACTAACAAAAATGAAAAGAGCCTTTAAAATATATTTTAGTTTTAAAAACTTGAGTTAAACAATTAGTTATCATTTGAAATAGTAATTAAACACTAGTGATAAGCAACAGTGTGTCGCATGCTGACGTAACCTTGGATTAATGGATGGAGCGACACCAATGTGTCAGATGCATGTGATATCAGCGGGAGCTACCAACAACAAGGCTATCTCTCAACAAGTATTGTTCCGCTACTGTTTTAATTACTTATTATTTCCTTTAGACAAATGCTCTGTTCTGTTAAACTTTGTAGTTCATTTAACTTATACTGCTTCTAAGATAAAATATTACAATCTATGGCTCTTCAGGTCAAATTAGAAATTGATAAATAATATTTGCATTTCTTATATATTCATAAACTTAGGGGATTAGAAACTAAAGCATTCCAAAATATATTTAAATGGTGATGTTTAACCTTTTGAATACCATTGTCACATATACGTGACAAACAAGTGTGTGCCCTGTACGCCAAACGACACATATATGGCAGCAGACAAAAGGGCAGGTGAAATTGTGGCTTGGCGTGGAGGGCATGTGTGTGCGCAATTATGCTCTGGTGTTTCAAAGGTTAAAAAATAATTAAACTATGTTTGATTAACTTAAGTATATTGAACAGGCTTTTAACTGGATAATAAGAGACTTATTTTTAATCCTTTAATTAGTTAATAATAGGTCAATCAAATATGCATTATCACTAGTATTTTCCATCAATTCTATTGATTTAGAAGCCAATGTATTGTTCATCCACTGCCACTGATAGCCTAAGTAAATTTATTTATTTTTAACACATGATGTTAGATTGTCCTGTTGTTTATACATTTAAACCAACATATTCAACATGAAATATTTGCAGTAACAAATAGTTAATCAGATTGTTGATAGTATCACAAATATAAGATGGAATTTAGTATCAAAATACATGATTAGATAAATGTGTTGACAAATACACTTACAGGTAGCTAGTTTCAGAATGTAGACAAGATTGAACTTATATATTTGTCTTACACTATAACACTACAGTTGTAACACATGCACTGCATCCACTGACCTACTGGAGGTTCCTATCTAATTCTATAAATACGAAACACCACTATATTGACACAATTTTATAAATATTGTTACACTCATCAGTAATGTATTACTTAAAATAACACAATCGCCGTGCTATATTTTACAACTAATATTCATAAACACTGGCCACTAGCTGACCACAATCACAAACTAATTAACATAAATTTAAAAACAGGTTGTCTATAACCTAAGGGGTTCATTGCGCTTATCCCGCATGCTTGTTTCCTCAAAATCGTATTGGAGTCACGATCACCAGGAAAACGGGTGGGCACAAAGCCAACATAGTTTTTTATGGTAGTCACTACAATGACATCATTGCATACTTACTGGGACAGTTACAGATGTAAACACATCACTGCAACGCTCACTATTACCTACTTATCGGTCATCAGTCCCGACACGATTTCACGATTATGCTAATCAACTCTTATAGCGCAAATGTAACGTAAAAAATTTGCAATATTTTAAGAAATACGGCGACACCAATTCACTGCCTACACGAATCACAATGATTATGCGTCAATTACACACTTTACACGCAAAGTTAAGGGTTATTTGGCACAGATTTTAATTCATACAATCAATTCTATAGTCTATTTAACGTTAAAATCGTAAATTATGCCATTTTTACTAAAATTAATTTTTACAAAAGCCATGTATGACATGCATGCCATTGCCATTTAAAACCGTTGCGTTCAAGAATAGCCCGTTGGAATGTCAGTTAAATTTATGGAAGCGTTCAGTTATTTAACACTTGTTTCAAACTAGAAAACCAAACAATATCATTGACCTCGTTTTGAAATTGTTCTCATAAACTGGAACTAGAAATTAAGTATTTTTTTATAATTCCACTTTTTTTAATGTATTATTTTATCGTTGAATAAATCATTTAGGCGGTGTTGCCATTTTTCAAACGTTGCGTCTTCGAATCCGAGGTAGGCAGAGATCAAGATCTTTATGTCATATTTAATAAGTTCAACACTATCGGTGTTGGATGCGACTCAAAAGAAATTTCGAGTTAGGTAAGGTATGTCTTAGAGAGACTAGCAAATAACATTCACGTCAATCTGCATGTTACGTAGCTACTCAAATAAATGCCTCGTTAATTCAAAGACCTCTGCGAAAACAATAAAGGGGTTTGAATTTAATGGCCGGCCTAACTTCCACCAAGGCTTCATACAAAAATCATCCAAGCCCTACAAATAAAACACATGAGTAAATAATGAAAATTTATTGCAATTCACATTTCTTAAATGCAATCCACACTTCCATCTTCCATACATTCTTGTTACAACTTTTTTTTTAACATTGTGCTACTACGCACTGAACTATGTGAATGAAAAATATAAAACTAGAGTACATCTACTCGCTCTTCGTCTTGGGCGTGTCTTCCTTGTAGTATAGGAAGACGAAGGAGAAGAAGAACACGCCCACCATCATTGAGAAGGCGCTGACGTAGTACGGGTATGCACTGGGGATGAAGCGCTCGTACTGTGTGTGTTGTAGGGGACGCACGGACACCTGGGATACAAATACAAACATTAGTAATTACAAAATGGTGTAATATTGTAGTATATTGTAATATTTTCCTTGTCACACTCATAAATAAAAGATTCACAATGTTCTTTTGAGTTTCTTTTAAGTCCAAAATTAATATTTTTTAATCAATAAATAATCAGTTGTTGTGCTGATACTTGGGAATGCCTATTTACAGCTGTTGAAGTTATACAAGAATTTTTGATGATGAATATAATAATATAGACATTGGAAATATGAAATGCCGTTAATGTCATTGAGCGTGCTGTTCGATGTTTCACTTTTGGCGCTTAGCCTAACGTTCCGTAGTAACAAATCTCTACTGTTGATATTACACTCTTAATTTTCAACAATACTTGTGCAAGAGTATTCAAACATATCAATATTAAACCAACCTGCGTCGAGTGATACAGCCTAGTGTACCCAATTCTGTCATAATCAACCTTGAACTGGTAGACGCCCCAGACGTCGGGCACCTTGAAGATAGCCTCGTACACGCCATTGGGTTTCTTCTTCAGTGTGGTGCGTATGAAGGGGTCGATGCGCACGAACTCTAGCTGGACGTCAGTCGCGTCGAATGGCTGCCATTTGCCGTTCTTCAGCTCTTCAATTTCGATTCTGTAAACCTGGTTAACAAGTTTTTCCATATTATTAAGACTGAAGTACACACTATTGAGAAAACCAAAGCAGTATTCAAATGATTTGACTTCAAGACACAAATCTTTATTGCCATCATCAGACATACATAAATAACTTCCTATGCAGTTTTTGGTGCAGACTGCGTTCTTTTAATATACAAGCAGTGGATAATAGAGGAAAACAAATAATAATGTTCAGTAGAATACTTACAACAGTGTCTGTGATGGTGTAAGTGTTGGAGGACTTCTTCTCTCCCTGGCGGTTGTGGTTGACGTTGCGCACACGCAGACGGCCGCGCTCGCCGAACGACCACTCGCTCAGGCGCATGGCTAGGGCCTTGTTTCCAGACTGAGTTGAGCTCAACTTGTCACCCTGAATAAATAAATTAAGAAATAAAGGAAGGTGTAAAACTTTACACTAATTGAAATATTGACTCCTTGAAAAAGCAGACCAGATTGAGATCTAATTTCGTAAAATGTATGTATTTGCCAACATGTTGTAAAATATATAGACTAAGATAGCAATATTAGAAATAGTAACATGAGTGAAGCAAAGTTGCAAGTTAAGAGCTCTAATTTTATTCAACCGTAATTAGTTATCAACTATTTCAAATTTAGAATATCACCAAAACTCACATGAACTTTAGCGACGCCCGAGTTGAAAGCTTCATCAGAGAAGAAGTGCAGAGAGCCACTGAAGACAATGCGCGCGTTGTTCCTGGCCTGCAGGGCGGCGATTAGGACGGTCTTACGGCCGACGGCGTGGGGGTACTCCTTCACCTGTGGGACAAAAATATTTATAAAAGTGTTACTGTTTTGCTTTAGGTACTCTAAGAAGTTCTGTTACAAAAACTGACTGCATTTTAACATTTTTAACTGAAAGGGAGCATAAAGCTGGATAGTCCTATATTACTTGGCATTAGTCCAAAAGGTCTATTTTTTCCTTCAGATGTCATGGTAACATATTATTTAATGGTACAATGTTCATGCAGGTGCTGTTACTTTTTTAGTTCAAATTAGTATTTGGTTAGCCTGTTTAATAAACCAAAACAAATTCTAACTAGAATCATCTAAGGATAGTACTGTTTCATGACGCTCATTACCTGACTCTTAGGATTGTAGCTGTAAGCAGTGGAGTCAGCAGTCAGAATAGGCAAGACCAAGCTGTTGTCCTTATCCAGGATCAGACCAGTGCCTTCAAACAGCAGGGGTTGTGTGTTCTGTACTCCAACAATGGTGGGTGCGGAGATAAGGTTCTTGGGAGACACCACGATCCTGGTGTGCTCACCATCATCAGACGCATCATAGTTGAAGTGGTCAATCACTGCTGCAGATTCCTCATCCATCTAGAATGAGAGATTTTTTTTTAGTTTTTATTTACCAATACTGCATCAAACAGGCACAACACCTAGAGAAACCCTTTGCCCAGGAGTGGAGAGCACAGGCGAACAAAAAGAAAAAACTGCATCAAACCGGAATATTTTTTAGAATTGCAAGGGAATCTGCTTCTCAGACAAATTGTTATTTGTACAAAGTTTAATTTAAACCAATTATTATAAACAGAAAATTAACATCTGAGTCAATAAGATGAACAAATAACAGATAAAATAGTCTGTTTTTTCTTCAACTTATTGACTCAGATGTTAATTTTTTGTGCAAATAAGAGCCACTTTTATGAGCTTATTAATTTAATCAGAAGAGATCATATGTCCACACTAGCCATAGATCAAAAGAACTGGGAGTCATTGGGAATGACCGTGCGATGATGCAGGTTAAGTAACAGTAGGAGATCTAGAGCAACGTAGTTGCGATTTACCTCAAATCCACATTCAGAAGCGATCTCCCTGTACACGTCGCCGGCGGCTGCGTTGCCAGCCATGAGCAGGTTGCCGCCATCGTCGATGAACTTCGTGATAGCCTCCGTGTCGATCTGACCGCCGAACTCCAGCACCGACGGCGAGAACACGATCAAGTTCTTGTACAAGTATTCGCCATACTTCGATAGCACTAGATTAGGGTCGTCAGCGAGTTTGTATGTGAGACTGTAGCCCCTATCTGAAAATAGGACGTACGATTGATAAGGAATGGCTCAATTAACCTTCTGTTGAGATTGTATGCACCATGAGATAAGTAGCTTTTGCTTAAATTAGCTCAAAACTGACGAAATAGCATACCGGCGGCATCCCATCGCCGTCATCGACTTTACTTACCCTGCAATGATTTGAAGAACTGAGAGTGGGTTTCCCTTATGGTAAGATTATCAACAAGAACTAGTGTTTCTTGTTCAGCTAATGCTAATGTAAAGCTAGCTATAATTCCTAAAATTAGTGAAATCTTCATTTTCGGCCTTGTATTTTCTGCCGCACTACAAAATTCAATCAATGACGTGTACGTACGTAAATTCGATAGACAAGCTCTTTGACCACAGAATATATGTACTCTTGGAGTCTTTGACTGATGTTCTCGCTAGCTGATGGAATCATGGAAGAAAGAAAAACATCTTTTTCTGTACGGAAATAAAGCTCTCCCTAAATCGCGCCACTGGCACTGGGAGTGGAAAGCTATACATGAGACACCACACAAATTATATGAATAAAAAGAAAAATAGCGTTTGGACCGTACCTAACCATAAACAATTCTTGCTGCAGTTGGCAGCTGTGGAGATTTTTTCAATCTGTGGCGTCAATTTATTTTGATTGACGTTTCGTAAAATGATTTATTTTTGTATCGAAAACCTGCTTTTGGATTTAGCTAAATAAGTAAAGTCAGACGTCCGGACTGGTAACTTCATCAAGCAGTCTTCCTTAGGTGTTTATAAAATGATCATATCGCGGTCTAAGCACCGCTCGTCGGTGGATGTGTGTGCGGACTGCGGTGGATCAGGTCAGGGCGATGTTCCAGTTTTAGAATTAGTTTTAATAGTTCCGGTACTAATTGTAAAGTGTTTTTTGTGTTGTTTGCTGATCGTAGATCCGTCATGGGCATCGATCAACCGTGGGCTGCTGTTGTGTGCGGAGTGCTGTAGTGTCCACCGGAGCATGGGACGACACATCTCTCACGTAAAATCATTGCGGCAGGGTTCCTGGCCACCATCGCTACTGGCAGTACGTATAAATTATCTTTAGGTCAGAGGGTCGTCGTATGTTGCCATTATAAAGTACCATCCAGAAAGGAAACACTGCCCTAATTACATTAACAAATTGTATTAATAGATTTGGTTTTAATTCAGTTCTTAGTCATCAGGATTACAATGAGTTTAATTGAACAAGGAATTAAACAACAAGCTTCTGAGTGGGAGCTAAAATTAGAAACATGTCTAGCAACAATTTCAACCAGTGGAACATAAATTAAAGTTATTAAACTAAGAATCTGTCTGCGTCTGATTAAAACTTATTTAATTTTATAAAATGCATTTTCTGAGTCTGTTCTACTGTTTAGATGGTGCAAGCACTAACTGCTCAGAATGTAAACTGCATTTGGGAACATTCCTTACTGGACACTTCAGCCCCAAAGCATCTCCGCAAGAAACCACAGGCCAAAGACCCGTTACAGTAAGAACAATCTCATTGAACTTTAGTTGTGTTAATTACATCAATTTAGCTATAACTATCTGATAAGGTATCTCTGTGCAAGTATGTCAGTAAATAAGCCTAGTTATCAAAGAGCTGCAACATTATCTGATTTAAAATTGGAGCAAGAATAATTTATACATAATTCAGTTTAAATGTCTCTTGAGACACACTCCCATTTTAGATAACTAAAATAGGCATAAACATATAAAAAGGCCCATATTCATTTTAAGGAAATTTAGAGCAACAGCTGATCAACACTGTTGAATTTATAGTAACTTCTAATATTTTGCCATATTACCAGCACTAGTGGTACACTTTAAAAGCCAGACTGTTGCATTTGTTTACAACATGTTTATGTGGAGCTTACTGTTCATTCCTACTGGCCAAAAATTAACATAAACATGTTGAAATCTCTATTTCCTTGCACTCTCTTCTCTCAGGAGTAAACGTTTATCTCATCTAAATGCTTCACCAGTACAACTACACTGTTAAATTTAACTTAACCTAACTCCATAATTCACTTTTAGCCCAGTCAAGTCAGAGTTCATTCTGGCAAAGCACCTGAGGCTAGCATATGTGCTGAGGGCACGAAGAGATGAGCCTCCCAGTGAGTTGGGGAGACAGTTGCACAGTGCAGTCAGGAGCTCCTCCTTGGATACTGCTATGAGGCTGCTGGCTCAAGGAGCTGATCCTAACTACTATAATCAGGTGAGTACATTATAGAATATTTCATGTAGCACTTTGACCAGAAGTGATCACTGACACAGTGTCCTTCACATTACTTGCAAATTATCTAAATGTGAATTGGTTGCAATTGTTACTCTAGTAGATCTATCAACCCAATAAAAGTAATTGTATAATGTCAAACATAGTGTACTTGGTGTGTTATTGGCTACAATTTGAATGGCCACATTTCTATTTCTAAACTTTAGTCCAGCTTTTAGATAGTAGTAATATAGTTTTTTCTTTGTTAATTTGATAGGGAAACCAAACTGGTGATACATTCACCAGTTTGGTTATAAAGGAAGCAGTATTCTCTATTGTATAGCTTGAATAAATTAAATTGAAATACATTTTGGAGACATTTCCTTCTACATTTTCCTTACTCAAATCAATTGATATTATTACAAGGAAAACCAATATATTTCCTAATTATAAATATACCATTTTTAAACATTGAGTGAATAAACAGGAATGTTCTGCCTTTAATTGTCAGAATATGTTCTTTGTTTCAGGATCTTAGTCAATATTTTGTAACATACAATGTTTTGTTAATTACTTTGAATTGTATGAAAATATTTCCATGAATTATGTGTAATTGGCCATTGTTATAAATAGCTCGAGGCTAAGTAATAACAGCCGCTCGGATCGATATTTAGGTTAAGCCGCGCTTGCCTAGGTTGGTCTGTGGATGGGTGACCACCCATTACATACCGAGTTTCCTCCGTGCCTCGGAAAGCACGTTAAGCCGTTGGTCCCGGGTGTCATTTGTAGATCTTTGACAGTCGTTATAGGTAGTCAGTGGCCCAAAAAGTCTGACAACCAGTCTTACCAAGGGGTATCGTATTACCCAGTACTAACTGGGTTGTGGAGGTCAGATAGGCAGTCGCTCCATGTAAAATACTGGTATTCAGCTGCATCCGGTTAGACTGGAAGCCGACCCCAACATAGTTGGGAAAAGGCTAGGCAGATGATGATGGCCATTGTTATAAATGGTAGCCAGAACAATATTTATAACAACTACCCAATATCTAAAATATCCTTTTAAAAAAGTGGTCTTTGAAGCCACTAATCTTAGGTAATGAATGATTTCGTACAGGAAAAAGGAACAACATGCCTGCACGTGGCGTGCCGCGCGGGCCAGCCGGCGCAGGCCGAGTTGCTGGTGGCGTGGGGAGCCGAGCCCACCGCGCGGGACCACGCCGGCCACACACCCGCTGATTGCGCCAGGTATAGAATAAAACGCAGCATACATAAGGGCAGGCCGTATCGCTTTGCAAAAATCCTCCTACATCACTTTCGTACATTTGTATGAACCATCGCATACTACAGGAGGAGCTTTTTTGTATTAGAGTGCAATGCGCTACTGCCCGACGCGGCTGTAACGTGCGCCAGCCTTAACGCGACGTTTTCAAAGCCAACTTACAGAAGTACCTCTGACTCGCCTGTCTTGTTCATGGACGTTGTTTGCCCCATTTGATCTACTTGGTAGACCACAAATAATTGATTACACTAAACTTGTTGTTATGCTCTTGCCGTGACTTGACTTTTTACTAATCCCATCAATTAGTGTCAGTCACAGTTCTTTAGACCGCGTAATCACGCGTCACGAATTTAGTAATTTTATAAATAATAGTCGCCTCTTATCTTAAAGAGTAAGGAGGGTGCTCTTTATTCCTCCCTCAAACTGAGAGACTGCTTGACCCAGCAGCAGGGACGTCAAAGACTAATTATCCTTATGATAAGTCAAAAAGGGACCTGCAATCACTGAAAACTTACTGATTAAATTAGCTTCGAGGATGCATTTATTCAACAAGTTTGTAGCAGTAAACATGAACAAAAAATTAAGAAAACAGTTTGACAATTCATGGAACATTTGTTACCTGCTTTGTATTATTTCGGAGCTCATTTATCATCTGCCCACTATCATAACACTAGAATAGTGGTAACCTTTAGTGTTGTTTATCAATATGGCGGAGACAAGGTCATCACTGCAGTTTTACACCTACAATGCTAATATATGGAGCTAAGAAAATACTTTTGAAATGTTAATGGGATTCATCATGAAATTGTATGTGTCGAGGCACCTGTGGCCGAGGCCCCAGATTCGACTAATTTAATTCAAACCAATTTTTGATCAAACATACTGTCAGACACAAAAATGTTTTACAAAAATAATATATGAATATTGATTGAAAGAATATGTATAATATTAAATCATAATTATATTTATAACATAGAAATGCTTTTATATTGGATGTATGTTTTGAAAAATGTTTCTTAGTTATTTTTCATTATTTATCTCAATAAGAAATCTAGAAATAAAATTGTATATAAATCACAGTTTTCATCAAGAGAATCATTTAACTTAATTATAATAATCAGTCTCAAATGTAATAAAATATTCAGTCATTTTTTATTTAAATAATCAGTCTTAAAAACTACTGCAGAGCAGCTAACTTTTTACATAGTGAAATGTTCTTTTTACCTTTGTAACAATAATAATTAAACATAATCACCTGTGAAACCTAAGGGTACCTACGCACTAAGCGGTTAGCCGCAATGCGGCCAGCCGTCCGGTGGACCGCAGGATGCGGTTGAGAAACCGTCGTGGTTTGCTGTTGGATCGACTCACTTCCAAGATGGACGTCCAAGAAGTCGCAGCTATTTACTACATTTACTCGCGTTATATAAAGGAATAGGAGGAACTTTTCTGTACCGAAATCCATAGTTAATTATCGATAAAATGCGCGAGCGTCGGTGAACACGTAAACCGTCAATGGCGGGGAACCGCAAACTAGCACCATGCGCGTAGTGTGTATAGCAACCATGCGGCCGTCAGTCGGGCCGCAGCGCTCAGAACGACCGAAGCGCTCGGCCGGCAGCCGCATCGCAGTGCGTATAAAAACTCCTTTCTCGTACAAATTTTTTATTCCGGTCAGCCGGACGGCTGGCCGCGTTGCGGCTAACCGTAACACAAGTGCGTATGTAGCCTTAAACAAATGAGAATAATTTTACCTAATATTAACAACAGTCAGTTAGTTTCAATAGCAATAACATAACAAAATAATCAGGCTTAAAAAACGGTTAAGTGGCGATTTATTATCACTGCTGTTTGATAGATAACTTTTGTTTAGTAAGGATCAATGCTTCATTATTATGATGAAACACTTTTCTCATTTACTGTACAAAGTGAAAAAGCACACAAAAAAAGATATTAAATTAATCGAATAGGGGGCGTCAGCCACAGGTGCCTCGACCACGGGGGGCCTAAGCCACGGACCCTCGTATATATAAAGAATAGGAATTCGAGTGACGGATATTTATTGATCTCAAAACAATTCTTGTGAGTATTATACGTAGAATTGTCTTTGAATGGATAAATCTTATTATTGTCTCGCCTGTGCTTCGCTTTGTGTTAATGGTTATTATTATAACTATAAACAGTCACATTTACCATAGGCTATAACAACAATCGTGGTTAGTCGCCTATGGTCACGCAATCAAGGAAGCAGTTACTTCTACAATCCATTCCATTACTTCTCTGAAGGAATTTAGAATTACACCAACAGTTTCTGACTATTATGTGTTTCTTTGGTGTCTGGGATAATTTCTCCTATTTTCTATGTAATTGCTGCAGACAGGGAGGCCACGCTGAGCTAGCAGACCGCTTGACCGAGCTGGTGTACGAGGCCACTGACCGCATGATCTACTTCTTGGCCGGCGAGAAGCCCGACCACGCGTCCGGCAGGCACTACATAGTGCCGCGCGCGCACGACACGCACGAGATGACGGACGTCGCCAAGGCGGCGCGGGGCAAGCTGCAGCTGGTATGTCGCTTATTAACACTTTCAATGAAATCTATGAAAAATCATGCTGAACCAGATGTTGACACATTTTCATATAATTGGGATCCTTCATAGTCACCAGTTCTGTTTTGCGAAAGGTAGTTCCAGGTGGAATCCTGGGAGAAGCCCCAGGATGAAATTGGAATTTTATGTGACCTCTCAAAAGCGTTTGACTGCTTTGACCACAGACACTGATATGTAAACTACACGATTACAGAATTCGTGGACGAGCTTTTGATCTTGTTCTTTTTTTATTTCTCAAACAGGCAGCAGAATGTAAATGAGGGTCTCTAGTCGAGATGGGCGTGCCCCAAGGTTCAATTCTTGGCCCTTAGAAGCACCCTAAATTTTGCAATATTTTAGTCTATTTTGTTTTCAGCTACCAAATCATCTATTTGAAGAGCTTGTGATGGACATCTACGACGAAATAGATCGCAGAGAAACAGAAGCTAGTGAGTACTAGGCATATTAGATGCAGCAAAAAGTCCCTTTTAGCTTTTAAACTTTTAAGTAATTTCACATATTCTGCTTTGTCAGAGGAAGCTTTTGCATTTGACAGCTCTATTAAATTCACCACTATTTCGAATCAATGGAATTCTCACAGCCATGTGAGAAGTGGAGTTTGTTTTGCCTTTTCTTGAAGTTTTCTCACACATGACTAATTTTACTAGACTAACTCTTGTTTAATGTCTCTATTGTCTTGCAGTATGGCAAACAAGCGCGACGGGTCTCGAGCGCTCCGGCGTAGTATTCCTACCGGTAAACCCCGCGTTATCCGCACCTCGTAACCAAGGGAGACAGAAGTTAGCCAGACTGTCCAATGCGGAGATGGCTACGCTGCTACGAGACGTGCTCGTAGACGCTACGAGACGGCAACACATTGCTACACTGCAACCGAGAGGTAGGTGTTACATACAAATATAACAAAAATGCATTTGTGCCAAAATGGGTGTTCTGCTTTTTTTTTTCGTGTCGATGGCACTTTTAAGTCCGTTTAGTTCAGTAAGTGGATTTTCCCTTGGGTCTCATTTATAGAAAGTAGTTTAATTGTGTAATTGTGTTGTATTTGAACTTGTATTTTGTAAAATCCTAATTAAACGTTTTGTGTCTCCATAGTTGTTTAAAATGTTAGCCTACCTACGGTTTAGGCCTGCACAATATTCCTCATATTCTATGATTTTTTATAGTATACTGATTATAATCCATTATAACAGCGCCCACATCCCTGTTAAACCCGCTGTTATCAGCGAGCCACCTAAAGCATTTCTCGCAGATGTCGGACGATGAGCCGCTGTATGATTCAGTGGCTTCGGATGAAGACTACGCCGCATTAGCGCCCATTGATTTAGATGTGAGTAATATTTAACTGTACTGAGGAATTCATACACAATACACTTGACGTGACACATTGGCATTTATTTATTTATTAAAAAGTTTATTGTTAACGAGGACAAATATTATTTAAAATTATTGTTCAATGTTTGTACACTGTCTTACTGTTTTATTGCATTAGGCGATCACTTACACATAATCAACTTTATAAAAGTGCTTAAGTTCCAATATCCTTTTACAGTTATCAACTGTGGTACCTCGAGCAGGCGAAACAGTATCTTCGACATACAACCCATCGCTGCCCATAGAGCACTCGTCGATCATAGACATGCGCCGCACACAGTCGCCCAGCTCCCTCGCACACTCCTCATTACACGAACAAAACCCCGAGATCGAAACTTTGAAGAAAGAAATACACACAAAAGACTCCACCATCACCGAACTTAAGAACCAACTAAAGAGCTTACAAACAATCGTTGAACAACTGACGAAAGAAAACAGTGTATTGAAGACAACCAGCAGCGTAGACGACGATCAAAGTATGACGTCACAAATGTCAATAAATGATAGCTCTAGCAATGTTCTAGAATCTTCCAAAGCTCAAGAAAGAGGGAAAAGTCTAGAAACAGAACATTTAACTCGGTCAGATGAAGTCGATGCGAAGTTACTGAAAGCGGCGCAGCGACCGGTCAGTATGTTTGAGACTAGGGAGGGACCAAAGAATAACTGGCAGGTTACTAAACACCAGGTACTAATAGTTATTAATATTATACTAATTTACTTAGATAATTACCAGTATTAACATGGTAGCATTAAGGTGATAAGAGTAGACTAGTTTTAATAATATCAGTTCAACTGAGCTAACTATTGTAGAAGACATAATCAATAATATGATAATAGGAGTTTACTTAGGAGAAGTTGCAAATAATTCAAGTGATAGTATTTGAAAAATATTTGGATTTTGGGCAGTGGATAGAAATATTAACAATTGACAAACCAAATCTACTTACCTAACAGTTACATAAGATAAACACTCATCGAATATTCATGACGGAATAAGGATATAGTTGGGGGCTAACAAGGCTAATTATTATAAAACAGTTCTTGCATGTATTACACGGTAGTATATAGATAATAGTAAATGTCACGTCCGTATGTACATGGATGGACTGTGTCAAAGATGATGGGCTAGAGAGGGAGAAACTCATGAGATGACTAGTAATAGAGAAGTATGGAAGAAGAAGACATGTTGCATCAACCCCAAATAAATTTTAATCAGGGCTGGAGAATGATGATGACTGCAAACTGGCAATCTCCACAATTCACCTAATCCTCAAACTTTTTTAAAATCCATGTAAACACTATCAAATCCAAATGACCAAACTTAGATGCAAATGCAGTCATCAAACAGTAAAACCAGTACCAATCCTACTAACCGAAGTCTATTTATCAGTTGACAACGCTATCAAGCCTGGAGCGCTCGCTGTCTCCACTTTCCCTGGGGGGCGAAGGCACAGACCTAGCAGAGGGCGGAGCCCTGCCGCGGGCTGAGCTGGTGCAGCGGCGCGCGGAGGCTGTGACCCGAGCCATCTCCGAGCTGTGGGCCGCTGCGCGCGACCAGCACCCAAGGTTGCAGCAGCGGGGGGACTCCATCAGACATGCTGTTAGGGCGCTATTAGCGCTGTTTCCACAGGTACATATCAATATTACACTATAAGCAACTGAATTGCTCCCACACGCGTTTTACATAAGAAGCTAATGAATTGACCAATTTTGTTTCTCTGGTCCCACGTGGGCGCCAATAGAGTAATTCAAACTGATGGCGCCCAAATGGGACTAGCACTTAACGCTGTCAAATATTCCGAGGATTTTTCACTGGGATTAATCTTGTTTGAAAATACATTACTTTTACTCTAATATTATTATTACTCATTAATACAATGTTTAATTATTTTTAACAGACAAGTTCCGACCGTGAGCTAATGCTAGTATTAGGCGAGTTACGCACCGCCTGCGAGGAGGTTTCCCTCGCGTGTTCAGCGCCCTCCCCGCTCAACGAGGTCCGCGCCGCCGCCTACGACCTCGCGAAGGCCACCAAGCTGTTGGTGACGCACTTCCAACCGGACTCATAGCGATCACCCCTCTGCTACTACACCACCGTGTAGGGCAACACTTCAGTATTCTCGTGAAAATAAGTGACTCAATGTGTTCGTGTATTATTGTGTTAAGTGTAGTTATAAAGACGTTAATAAAGTGTCGAGAATGTAAGAAAAGTGCAAAATGATTTAGCATAAGCGTAATCAGCCCATCTTCCCATTGCAGGGACACTGCCCTCCTCTTCTGTAGGAGGGAGTGGGCTATAGACTACAGATGATAATGTGACTCTATTCATTATCTAAGTCATTATAATGACTTGGATAATGAATAGAGTCACATTATCAGCTGTATGTCGGCTACTGTTCTACTTGCGAATGCGCAAGGAGATGTAGCAATAAGTATTGTTGAAGCTTAGCTACTATTCCATTTGAGGATAGTACAGAAACTGCCAATTAAAGCATTTTGGTATGCATTTTTGACGGTTGGAAATACGTCGTGATTAAACTCACAAATTGGGCACTGAATGAGTAAACAAAAAAGGAATCTAAGTCATGTGATCGACTTACAAAAGTATACAAACAAATTAACATTGTCTAGTTATGAAAATCGGCAGTAAAGAGTATGTTATTTTGTTAAATCGGTTGTCTTCCTTTAAGTCGGTTGTATATTGCAGCTCAATGTCACCGCAGCTAAGATTACTCTCTATTTAATTGTGTAATTATAATTATGAAAGATGCGTGTCTAAATTAAATTGCAATATTGAATATTGGTTCTCAAATTCGTAGCTAAAGAAATACTAACTCGGGTTATATCGCCTTTATTAAAGAAACTTACAGTCGTGAAAGTTACGAAGATATCCCATAAGTTTTATGACACAGCTTAATGTTACATTAAGACGCTCCATCACCGAGAGCATTCGTCTGTAATGTAACAATTCAGATTCGAGCATCACATGAGTGAGGAGAACTGAGCGTTACAGTATGCAACCTGTAACGATACAGTTTGTTACAATTACTTGGTACAGTTCTGTTCAAACTCTATGGCGGCTCGGACGTTAGCTGCGAATGACGGCCTGCGCTTTATACAGTCAAGATGATGCATCCTCTGTGCCCCGCTGATACCTTAAAATGTGTTCTGCGCAGCTTAAAGTTAGATGTTCCGAGCCGCTATAAAGTTTGGACCGTTATACCTGCGCAGACCGTCACTTGCAGCTAACTTCCGAGCCGTCACAAAGTTTGAACAAAACTATACTGTACAAAATCGAATCTTGGATTGTTACATTACAGGTGATTGTTCTGGTGAGGCGGCAGTATAATATTAATGCGGGAACTGGTAAAGATCTCGTGGATTATTGACCAGGATTGCTCCCTAAATAAAGGCGACGTTAATAATTTCGTTTATTGAGGCTAAGCCGTGTCTGAAGATTTAAGCATATAGCTCAATATCATGTAGATATTCCAATGTAAAACAAATGAGATTCTATCTAAACCTATGTGGAGATTGCAACAAAATATTAAAATATAATGTCTCCAAACCTCTTCTGATATCAGCTAGAAAAGAGATTTATATTACAATTCTAAATAACAAATGAGAGAGTATACTATGTATAAATAATTATATGATCTCGAGAACTGACAAAATATAATAAATATGAATATTTTTGAATTTAAGAGTGTGTATAGTGCATACTTACAACCCTAACTTTCACTGACTTGTGTAACTTACATACTAAGAGAATGTACCTCTATCATTTGTTATTTATTTACCATATTCGTCTGGTAAATGGTTGCACTGTATCTACATAATATGATTAACAAAGAAAATGTTATTTTATAGCAATTATAAATAATGACAAAATAATACAAAATGCTTGACGCTTTCGATGTACCTAAATGTAATTGTGGCGCTTAATAGCTAGAAGAAATGTATAAAAATATTAAGTTCAAATATGTACAATCTCATTAAAATGTCAAGGGAAATTTATAATTTTGAACCTTATGAGTTTAGCTTAAGGTCGAAAATTATATTAAGAGCCTAGTAATGTGAGGCTAGGTAGCAAATAAATGGTGTTAGTGATGTGTTTAAATAATTAAATATCGTGTTATACATAAAAGAATTTGAAGGTGAAGCAACAGGCATTTCTGTTGAGTTGTGCGACAAGTATTAGACTAAATTATTGTTATATTGTGCTTACTCGACTGCGCTATTTTTGTGTTAAAATTCTGTGAATTTGGAAATATTTCTGAAGGTCTTTAACAGACTGATAATTAGTTAACTAAATACATGTCGAGAGCAATAAAAATAAAGTACTGAACATTACTCTTACAAAACGTTCTTATTGGCTTCTTGGAATAAATCTTTTGGTTATACTTTAAGTAGCCAGGGTAAGCGCAGTCGAGTTAAATGTGTTCTAGAATGTACCACAATGTGATCAATATGTGGTGAACCCAAGTGCCATGCCCACAGGGGTATACATTTTCACTTGTTTTCAAACTGGTATGACCAAAGCTTTTTCCGTATGCACTTGCCCCACTTCCGACGAGGAAGCGACTAATTATCGACTACTTTTTCACTCAAGAAACTTATATAAGATTGTAGGTCCCGACTCCCGTATCAGTAAAGGACATACATAATATACAGGTGTAACTAAAAGCGCAATGCTTCTTTTTCGGTCATCGGAAGATGGGTCGAAAAAAGTTGCGACTCGTCAGACTAATTGCGCCAGTCGATGCGATAGTGTGTATGGGAAGTCCAACTTTTTATTCGTTTCTTTTTATAAAGTTGTCTAGTTTGATGGTCTGAATCACCACCTAAGAGGTATTGCGCTTTTAGAGTTAAATCCTTTATAAATATTTGATCGCTGACTGTTTATAACGTCGACGAGAACACTGCAGCAAAACAACTCGCTTTAAACACGCTTTTATTAGCTTCACCTGTAACTATGTAAAAAAATCTTAAAGTTAAATTTGACCCACTTCCCGGATTCCGTTGGAGCTGAAATTTTGCATACGTCAATGCATGGTTAGCTAAGTGACGTCATTCTATATCCAAAATGGCGGACTAGTTATTTTTTATGCATTCTCTTGAAAGGGTTAGCTGAGAAGAATACGAGAAAGCGTGTTTTTTAGTTTTTTTTTAACTATAATTTTATTAGTCGCTAGGTCTACTCGCTTCTGGCTAGTCGTCGACGGTGCGGCAGGACTTACTACGTTATTACTCTACTGTCACAAATCTGCATTTTCTACTTACACTGTGTCATTCCATTCAATGTGTTCTATCGTATATTGTAATATTTCTAGATGTACTCATAATACTTCCACTTCTTTATATTAACTTTATCTTATTACAGTATTTTTGTTCCGTAACAGTGTTTGGTTGCTGTGGGAGGACACGTATTTCAAGTTAAAAAATATCAACTGATTTATATCATATCATTTAGTGGGGTATCACACAGGGTTCTCTTTGATACATATAAAATGCCTGTCTTGTCATACGTATGTCCCAGAGCAACAAATTTCTACACGATACCTACATAGAGGTGCTTGATAGGTAATAGTTTTTCCATCCCAGTGCTCTTTGGTACCCAGTACACACTGATCTTGATAACAAATTGTGCCTAAAAAGTTTTATATTCATACATTTGTTAGAAGTACCTAGATAAGTTTCTCGATTCGTAGATTTTATATGAGCGTTTCATAATAATCTATATTACGTTATTAGTTAGGTATTGCATAGTTAACAAGGTGGATTTACTATCGTGGTTATTATATAATGTATAACAATATTAGCTTTCGTACTATGTATAGATATGTTTAATATACGTATGAGTATTATGTGATCACTTTATGTGCCAATGTTTATGTAAAAGACGTAGAATAGTAAGTGGTACTCGATGGGATCCTGTTTCTGTATTTTTGTACATATTTACAATATCCCACCAACATAATAAGCTTTACTTTGTAATTACTGCGGCGGTGTGTGAGTGCATACGACAAAGGTGCAACACCATGAGTACCTACAGCATAAGCATGAGTTGCCTATATCATGCCTACTGGGACACTGGCATTCTCTCGGTAAGAGGGACTGGACCACCACGTGGTGTGGTGGTGATGTCACATGTCTTCGAATTTTCTGTTCTAAAACATTCTAAAACAAGTTTGCTCATAATGTTCAACACCATGAGTGACCGTGACGAACGTAGTAATTACTAGCTGCCTCGACAATGGCGTCCATGTCTTATTACACGAGCTGGTAACGACTAAACAACCTTGACGAATTCGCTAATCGAATAATTATGGCGTGAACTAGTGTACTCGCTTTTTTGTAGTTCGTACTCATGCAGCGCCTGAGCTAAACGCTGGATCACAATAAAACATAATATTAATATAAATGCAATTATATGTATATTTAAAGAAGTTTCTCACTGAATAGATATCAAACTAGCTACGGAAACACGATCTCAAGCTGATTCGTATGAAATTTATTGAAATTTTTAACGTTTAACATATTAAAATTTATAATATTATTAATTTTGAAATCAGTTTTTTGTTTTATTTCTCTACTCTAAATGCAATGTTCAGACGAAGGTTAATTGTAAAAAACATACTCATATTCAATGTTCACACATTTAAAACTGTTCAGAAGAAAAAATAACGTGCAGTCATCAGCTATTTTTTTTTTTTAAAGTGTTACACTTTCAAAAACAGAACCTTTCTTCGACTATTAGAAAAGGTCGGAAAGTAGCGTAATTAATTTTGGTTGCAATTAATCTATTTAGATCACAAATAAAAGTAACTGATTCAATCAACTTCTGCTGCTGACTGTAGCACTGTAGCAAATCACACCAAAATGAAAAATCTACACCGTGATCAGGTAGCTAATATATAATCCAGAAGCGTAGTCACCGGCCATCGGCGATCGTATTCGCAGGTAAGGTGGGCGTGGCCGCGCGCCTGCGACTTCTGCACCTCTACCCACAAACACGATGACGTAGCAACGTACTACTGCGTAGTGCGGAGCTATAACTAGTGGCGCGGTTGATCTCACCTTAACCCTGCATAATGTGTGCCTGCATCAACGCATTGTACTGTTAATCGTGACAGCCTAGCAGGAAGGGCTATGCGACAATCGCATAACTTTAGAGCACTTCGCTTAGTAACAATAGACTATGCCTAAACAGAAAAGATAAATGAAGAATTATACTAACAAAAATTTACTCACATTGTTCAGCACACAGTAAATAAGCATGTTTATACACTACTTTAGCTCGTGGCTAAATAATAATAGCCGCACGGATTGACCTTCAAGGATAAGCAGTGTTTGGTCCGTGGATGGGTGACAATCCATTACATACAATTTCCTCCGTGTCTCGGAAAGCACGTTAAGCCGTTAGTCCCATGTGTTATCACTATTCTTAGTCTAGTCAGTGGCCCTAAAGTCTGACAACCAGTCTTACCAAGGTGTGTCGTATTACGCAGAATAACCAGTACTAACTGGGTTGTGGGGGTCATATAGGCAGATGCTGCATATAAAATACTGGTATTCAGTTAATTTCAGTTGCACCCTGTAAGTCTTGATGCTCTACAAAAATCTCTATGGAGCGAGGACTTAAATTTTTATTTTAAATACATTTTACGGCAGTATCAGGTTAACTTTGTCTATAGAAACCATTTAGCTTCCGAGAAGCATGGTCGCACGACGCACCATTTCCGAAAAAAAACAAAAATAAACCGAGCCCCAAAAATTACTTTTTAATCATTTTTTTTAAGCACCGTATTCTCCAACTGCTACAAATCCGCCCCTAAGAAGACCCACTGACTGCCGACCACAACATAGTTGGGAAAAAGGCTAGGCACGTTTACGTTTTTGGGGCCGTAATGCCGCGTCGTTAACTGGCGGTTAAATCCCATCCCAAAGGGACACCTTAATCTCGCTCGATAAGCTAGTCATAGTAATTTAGTTACGTTGCGCTCACTCGAGCTAAACAAAAACATTTGCTCACATTCTATTTTCATATCTTGAGGACAAAGATGTGAAATAACAAAAGCTAACATTTCAACACAATCTCGAAATGAATTCGCAAATTAAACCACAAAAAATGTAAAATATACTTTATTCCATATTCCATTATAAAATTTTCTCACGCTCGTAATAGTGTGTTTTTAAATAATCATTACAAACATAATTACGTTATATTCAACATGTTCCACGGGTAGGTAATATGACCTCGATTTTATTTTGTACGTTACATTTCAAATGGCGTGTCTTTTTATAAAACAGAGTAATTACAGCAAAAAAATTTTATGTAGGTAATTGTCAAAATTATTCTTGAGCTACTCTGATTGCTATACTCATTATGCCTTTGCTCAGTGAACAATAGGATTGTTGGTGTTTACAAGCATATAAACTCAAGGCTTTAGTGTAATTAACAAAAAAGTATGGAGTTAAAAATACTCGTTCGGTATTTTGCCGACGGTACATACCTACCTACTAACAATTAGGTACAGCAGTCCAAGTTTCGACACAAATGATTTCATTACACATAATTATTTATTGGATAAGTACCATGTTTGACCTTGACTTAGTAATAAGAAAAACTATTGTATGGAGACTAGCGAAAAAAATTGCTTTCCAGTCACGTTTTAATTAAAAGATCAATATCATAGATCTATGGTTAAGTGTCAAACTTTCAAATATCTACAGCTGCCTACCCTATTATAAGGTAGAGCTTACATGCTACATCATAGAGAATCCTACATGCAAAGATACATACGATAGCGTGAAAAACATAACTCTGTCTCGCAGTCGGGTAAATAAGGCGGTGCATTTCCAAGTGAGCATTATTTGATTGGACTGACCTATATTATGGCCGAGCTTTGTTTTAAGTACAACGACTGAGGTAAATAGGTTAATGAAGCTCAGTAGCCCTTACTTAGACTAATTGTCTCTGGTCTGCGCCTGAGAATCTGAAACCATTCCTCCATAATTCATTCAACCATGATTTTTAGCAAAATCTTGATATAGGAAAGCGGTATTGAAAAATAGGTTTTAAAACTCGATGGCGTTACTCAATAATAGAATTTATCAACGTACTTTGATATCCAACTGTTTATTTGTATTCTACAAGAGAATGCATTTAGCATTTTCGTGCATTATTTAACGTTAGCATTTTAACTAACTTTAGTAGTTTAATGTAGGTAGAGAGGATAAAAAAATGTCTCCAAAATAAAACTGGAATAGATACCTAGTAAAATGTTGATTTGATAACAGCCATAAAAGGCAAAAAAATATTCTAGTGAACATAATTTATATATTTTTTTGTGGTGCTAACAGTATTTGGCTCTCGTTCTAAGTCGCATTGACCCCCTTTACTTTACAACAGAAAGCATAATATCTGACGTATGACTATGTGTGCTCCGTCGAGAATATTTCTAATGTTATCTCAACAAACACTCAAGCCGTTAAATGCGTGAAGATTTATTGATCATTGAACTAAAATTATCGGCCAGTAGGTAGAAGCTGCAACTGGGTGGTAATGGCGTTTTCTATACATCCCAATCGTCTCATTTTCGTATTAACACAATTTTAATTTGCACTCGGGGACTACTAGAGAGTTTGAGGGTAAGTGAGTAAACAAGCTCAACATAGGTCGGTATTAATTTGTCTGGTTTTAGGGACCACCGCCCTTCGAAATCTCCCTAACAAGTCAACCGTGTCACAGGTGGAGTGCAAATTACTAAACGACGCAGGCTGTCTGACCCCTGTACCCTAGGGGTGGTACGGGAGTGGAGGGTTTATGGCACGCGTGCCTGCGATTTATTGAACCTCTGCAATATCTGCAATAAGTACTTACTTTTATACCTATAACATTATGCTCTTGTTTGAAAAGAAGATAAAGGTCGTTTCGAGATTTGTATGCAAATTATCTTTTCAAGGAAAGCACCGTTGGCGCGTGTAGGCATTTAAAACTACAATAAAGTCTAAACTATGCGAAAAAAAAAAAGTTTAAACTATGCATAACAACGTGAAAAAAAGTCTGGCTATAGCCCGGCTACAGAATGTTTTCCGCGTTTATTATAATGGTTTCTTTGAAAATGTTTGTTTGTAAAATAACAACTTAGCTCGCGTGTGAAGAACCGCTTTACATATGAAACGCGATACGGCGACGTCAGCGCCTTTGTTTTATTGTAAAACGTGCTTAACTTTCTGGAACTCAATTTTGTTTTTTTTACTATTGGCTTAAATGCTATGTACAATTTATGAGGTACCTATGCAAATCGATTATACGGTTTCACAAACTAGGTTGTACGCGGTCTCAAAGAAAACTTACATTATTGCACAGAATCGTAAGGTGAAAGACACATAATGGCATTAAATCTACATTCATTAATTAGTGTTTTCCTGATAAAAATCTATTGGAACCGTTCCCATATTCCCATTATTTGGTAGTGTTCTATAGAACATAAACTATTCACATCCGTAAAGAAACTAAAAGTAGATAATAAGTACTTCTTCGGTATATCATTTGGTAAAGCTAACTAAAATTACTGAGATTTTCACGAGCATTTCCATATGCAGATGGCCTGGTTTCCTCCGAAGTATATGTAGCACATGTTTGTACACTCATAGGTAAGTTCGAAGCCGTAGCTCTCGCCGACGACGACGTGGAAGGCAGGGCCGAACTTCTTGTCCATCGACTCCTTGATCATGCGGGCGGCCAACTCGTTGTTTTGTGAGAACTTCTCGCACGCTGTGACGGACAACTCGACGGCTTCGACGCGCATCTCCTCTGACATGTCTGAATACTGTGGACAAATGGGTTTGTGAGACGTTTTCCCGTAGTCTATACCTACTTAAATTATTCTAATTTCAACGGCTTTCAGACCGTTTGTTTGCAACCTTTGTTAACCTTTTCACCGCCACGGACTTCAATAGAAGTTTCAGATTTCCGTTGCCACCAGCGCCACGACTTCATTAGAAGCTCTTAATTTTTAACTACCTATTAAACATAAAAGTACTGTATTAAAAGCATCGTTTTATTTTATTATTTAATATAACACGGTCTAATACCCTGTTTTTTATTTTTCCACACAAATTTATTTGTTTTAAAATCGGCAAAAACAAAAACTTTGAACATTTTTAATATAACCAGAACGCCAAGGACTTGATATAATTTTATTATAGTCGGCTAGTGATGTGACGCGAAAGTTGTCACTGTTTGATTTCGCCGTTGAAATATTTATAAATACTGCTATTGAAAACAATTTGAGGTCAGTAAAATATGAACTTAGTTATCTACTTTATAACAAAAGGAAAATAGACGAATTTCGCCCTTCAGATAGTTGCCAATCCGGAATTACATATTGTTATCAATCCTTGTCGATAATTATATTCCCATCTCTACAAAACAATTGGTTTCCCGTGCCCCGGGCGCCACGGACTGTAATAGAAGTCGTTCTGAGACGTCATAAGCACCAATCAGGACGCCCACGTATCCTTCTTTCAATTTGCTTATACAGTGTTTTATTTTTACTAATAATAGTAAACAATAGTGAAAAATGAATGAAGAACTGGGTTCGCATGAGCTGTCGTTGCCCATCCGAACGAATGTATGGGATGATCCATGGGAATGCCCCACGCGAGATCTGTGGGACGCACGCGTCTTTAGAATGGCAGGCCTGACGGGTAAACGTAAACGCTACCGTTACATGACTGAAGAAAAGAACAGAGACAAAGCTTTAAAAACAGTGCTGTGATAAGTACACTGCTTCAAGTGTGTTATTATTTAAATACATACTTACTTTCCATTTCGAAAAACACGGCGAAAAACACTTTGAATACAGTGAAAAATTCTTCCGCTTAGATACCTACGGTAAAAAACGTTGACTTAACGTTAAAAAAACACGTGAGTAGACAAACATAGAAAGAAGAAAAACCATTGACCACATTCCTAATCACAACTGAATTTATCGTGCTCTGAGCGCCAAGGACTTGAAATGAAGACAAAGAATGACGTCATGAAACAAATAGAGTTGTACCTACCTCATTTCTTAGAGCTCTAATGTTTTCGGTCCTTTGATATTTATAATTTATATTGGTATTTTTTACTAGGGATAATGTGATAAAAAACAAATATGAAAATATTTAATCAGTTTTTATTTATATTCGTAAAATTATAAATAAAACTTAACTTAAAGCGTGTAAATCTCATTCATCGATATGACGGTACGATACCCTCATCACTACTGTTTACTGTATACTTCGATATACATTTATAGCTTGGCGCTGGCGACGCATCGCGTTCTGTGTACGTTGGCGGTGAAAAGGTAGTCCTGACTCGGGATTCGAACCCGTAAATTTGACTAAAAGCGCGCAGCTCAATTTCGATTGCTTAATCAGTGCCACATTGTTCTGTTGAATCTTTGTTTTTGATAGATTCTTCCAGTTCCATTACCGCTAACAAAAACAATGTTATACCTACAAAGTCTTAATTCCTACAAGATAATGTTTCTATAACTCAAATTATACAAGATAACTCAAATCAATCTCGTACAAAATTTTACGCCTCATCAGTCTCCAAACGCAGATCCATTACTAAAGAAGTTGTCTACAATTTACATAACCGATTGTCCAAACACACGTAGTACGGAGATAGTACGGGATTGGGTCCACCTGCCAAAACAAACAGATGAAAACATCGCGATCGAACACTCTCGAACTGTCGGCGACCAAACAAATGTGTTTACTTACACCAGCCGGTAATTTATAGAGATATTTGGACGAGAGAAATTTCTTACCGAACGTTGACTTGCAAAATAATGTTTCTATAAGTACATAATTATGTAGAGATGATGACAAAGGCAAATAGGCAAAGTTACGCATTAATAGCTAGTGGAGGAGGATATATAACTGAAACTTTTACAATGATGTAACGATCCGAAGTTTTGAAAGAAGTTACCTACTGCGATACCCTGGAGCCTGGAGGCTGGACTGAATGCTGTAGATACTTAAAGAGTAGAAACTTATTCAGCAAATGTGAGCTTCAAAAAGCCCAATCAGCGAAAAATTACAATCGGCTAAACTGAAACTGATCAAGCGGGACGAAAAAGTACTTGTTTGGGTATTCTCTAGGTTTTTTATCCAACAATCTGTGAGATCATTGGACGGGTATATGTAACTCTATCGCCAAGGGTTCCGGTCGAGTGATGCGTTGCAGCCAGGCCAGTCGCGCCGGCCTCGGGCCTCGATTCCGCCGAAATTCAATAGCCCACACCCGTTTGATCAATATCATGTTAGTGTACAACGATTAGGCAGTAAGTATAAGTGTAATTAAATAGATGTGTATTCAATTTAGAAAGCCGTAAACCCTAAGGACTTATTTGACTGTTGCGTAAGATTAAACTGATTTCATAATGTACCGACAGCAACAGCATCAACACGACTGTTCCCTGTTCCTAGACATTTTCTACTAGGTAACTACCTACCTAAGTGCCTAGGTAGGTTGGGGCCAGCTTATCTCTTCGTGTGGGTGTAACTTACATATAATACTTACGTTCACAGACGGCAGGGAAGCAGGGCTATGTGCTAATAACAACACCCTTTATGTAGAATAGAGCAATTCAACAAAAAATGTTCCACAGCTTGTAATGTGTAGTGACCAGTGAGTGATTGATTTGATACCAAGGTCTGCTAACCCTGTTCTGGAAAATATCTCATGGTGTTGCGTAGGTAGTTACCTACTGTTATGATAAACAATTTTGAAAATATGGCTTATTCCGAAAATATTTGCGTAGAAAAATTCGTAATCCTTTTCTATTTTTTTATGGAAATCTACAGGGTGTTGTTAACAAAACGTCATATCCTGGAAAATTGGGACGTACATCATTGAGCTCAGGGGATTCGCAGTAGTACATTTACTAGATCTATCCTAATCATTATTGCATTTAGGCAATCTGTGTAAGCAGATAACAACGAACAATATCATTGACAAAAAAACGCTGATGTATAAAGAATTCATTATCCTTACCCTTATGACAGGATAGGTATGTATCACTTTCTCTGGCACCAAACCCGTAGCAGCCTCTTCTGCCATTGTCGATAATATTCGCAAATATCCAGATAAACTTGACACAAACGCTACACAACACAAAATCGTCGAAACACGACACGTCTCTCCGTGGACCGTTCAATCCAACGTCTCCCCACTGTTTACCCGTTGCCTTGGAAACCGTCGGAGGCGGGAAGATTCCGATTGATTTTTCTCAGCGCAGTGCACTGTGACACGAAAGTGCGTGGCCAGTCAGTGTCGTTGGAGACTAAACTACTAATGGTAGTAAATAATGAGCATGTCCTCCAAGGTTGCGCGTGGGAGCCAGTGGGTATATTTTAGCATGGTTGGCACCACTTGGCTCTTCAACCTTTGATTATAATGACATCATTATCCTGATAGGTATGTAGGATTGTTGGTATCAACCAAAGAAAAGATACCAAAAATGGTATTAAAGTGTTTTATTTCTTTATTGTAGTTTTATGTTGCTATACTTAGTAGTAGATAAGTGAAACTAACTAAACTTTAAACGTTTTGGGGTGTCTCGAAAATATGCGAATTCACGTCGAAAGAGACAATCAAAGAGCTATTAGTGAAACAATTAGATCATGCTAACAATGTTATCACACAAATTCACCTTGCCGTAGCCCATAGGTACCTACTTTAGTAGACACTGTCTCATGGTTTTGATATAACAATTCATAATTTAATCAACCAACGGCCTGCATTCCAGTGCTAGTCATATGCTTTCATTATCTTTAACTTTATTTCCGTCGGTTTCTTTATGACGGCTCTGGGATGCCTCTTCATCAGTATACAATAAATCAGCATTATAATCTACGAAATTAAAATACATGGTAGAAAATTATTTTTCATAGTTACAACATTAGCTGTTCCTGGCAACGTCAATCCAACAATCAATCAATGTCAAAATCAGCTGTGTGTTTGAAGTTTCGCAGAAGTAAATTGTATTGAAACAATCTTAAATTATAGTGTTTTAAACGATTTAATTGAAATTACGAGAATACAAATAAAAATTATGGCTTCTCGCTTTAGCGGCGCGTTACAGTTGACGGACCTCGACGATTTTATAACACCTTCACAAGTGTGTACCATAACATAACCTATATCATAAATAAATTGTTTTGTTTCATTTACTGTAAGGGCTGTTTCCCTTTTTTAAAATATTAGAGTGTGATCTTGTACAGTTTAGTAATGAAAAGGACCAACAGTCGCCATTATTTGTTGTACAGAAGTAACCAAAAAGTTTCCAAAATGATGTTTTTGCATTGTTATCACTTATAATCGAGGTCATTCTCCGTACTTAAAAATATATTCTATCCACAGGAATGTATAAAACCTGTGAAAATCGAGAAAACAAAGACAAAAACTGGTGCAAAGATTAAGATAGGTGAAGATGGATACTTTGATGTGTCAAACGGCCGAGAGCAGAAACTGCAGAAGGTGGAGATTACCTTGGCAGACTGCTTGGCTTGTAGCGGGTGTATCACGTCTGCGGAGAGTGTGCTGGTCACTAAGCAGAGTCAAGAGGAGCTCTTGAGGTGGGCAAATAGACCTAGTGATGTGACATCATATATGACTAAATTTATCAAGCATCTGAGTAAATATTTAATGACACAGCAATAATATTGTAAATAAGTTATTTTAAGAAAATCATTGTAATATGTATTTGTTTCTGATTTCACTTTTTATTTGTCTCTCGTTTCTTTTTCCACACCTTTCTTATTAAAATAATAATTATTATAATTTCCAGAGTATTCTCTGAGAGGAAGTACACAGACAACAAGGGAGTGAGTAAGGATGTCAGTCTGATAGTGATCTCTCTGTCACCGCAGCCCACACTCTCCCTCGCAGCCCGGTACAAGTTGACCCCTGAGGAGGCCACTCACAAGTTAGCAGGTGCCTTTATATTTTATGCCTAACAAAAATAAATTGTAAATTAACTAAAATTAGACTAAGTTTTCATGACAGTTTAAAATATATTGACTTATCAATATGAGTCAGCAAAATAAAATATAATATGGATTATTTTATGATAATAATAACTAGCCAAGATAGGCAGTAGTTTCTAATTCAAGTGTGGCTCTGTTGAGAAAATGGAGGAAATACTAGAAGAGTGTCTGACGACATTGAATAATGAATTTTATTGGCTGTGTCATAAAGTGCAAAGTTGTAGGAATTGATTGAAGTGTGTTTATGTTTCAATGCCTTAATGAAATCCTCTCCTCTGAGCTCCTCTTGGAATGAAGAGGGTCTCAAAACTGCTAGTATTAATATGTTCAAACTGTTCTACAGACTGCATTGCTCATTTAAGAGATTTCAAATAACAAGTGCATGTGAGGGGTAGAACAACACTTTGCATAATACATTTAAATCCATTTCCAAATTGATTTTATTTCGAGTCATATTATCATAATGATTATTACTATTAAAAAGTTATAAAGTTCAAATGCTAACTGAACTTTAAATATGGGTTTTAAAAGTAAAATCAAAAAAAATAAAAATATATAAAATGTTTGGCAAGCTAAATTGGTATTGCAGAATTTACAGTGTTTCTCAACTTAACCTCATCATAACTTGTTTAGGGTACTTCAAGAGCTTAGGTGCGGACTTGGTGCTGGATATGACGATAGCTGAAGACTTCGCCCTGCTGGAGGCACAGCAGGAGTTCTTGCAGAGATATCAGAACCAGCAGACCGACCCCAGCTCCAAGAATATGCCCATGCTGGCTAGCTCTTGTCCAGGTGAAAACACTCACTTTTGATAGTAGTATTTTATATCACTTTTAATGCTTTTCTTATGAGTATCTTAATTTAATTAATGTAGCAGAGTTTACATATTGCATCTATAGATTTGCGCTTGCGGCGCTGTTACAAGACATCTCACGGTAATCATTTTACCCTTTCAGAGGATGCATTCTGAAAGTTGACAACGTCGTAAATTACTGTCAAATGTTTCGCTGTTTTTGTTATTTAAACAATATTTTCTTTTTTTAGTTAGCCCGTATAGTGGGACTATACGAGCTAACTCCTAAGCAAAGGGCTCCCCGATTACTTCCACTTCTCACGATGGTGTGCTTCTTCTAGCCAATTCGCAAGGAAGCCATCCAAGACGTTCCGCCATCTTCTGTTCGGTCTACCGCGACCCCGTCTAGCTGTTAATTAAGCAATATTAATTAATGAAATTATAAAATATTGCAATGTTTGGCACTAAAATATTGACTAAGTATTGCAATAATAATACAGGACTATTGTAGCCAATAAGCCTGATATAGTGGTGGTGGATCGATCAGAGCGGCGCGCAATGATTGTTGACATAACGGTCCCGCATGATGAGAACCTCGTGAAAGCCGAGAAAGATAAGCAAATCAAGTATCTTGACTTGGCTCGCAAGGTTGTCGACATGTGGAATGTGGACTCAGCGATCATTGTGCCGATAGTTGTATCAGCCCATGGCTTAATTCCTAAGAGCCTCGACCAATACCTGAGGAGGCTCTCGTTAGGCAGCTGGATCAAGGGCTTGATTCAGTGCGCGGTACTCCTGGACAGTGGACATGGCTCGTATTGTTAGTAGGTTCCTCTCTCTGGAGCCCTGACCGCCGCGCGCCGGTAGCTTGGTCCCTGTTCCCGATACCGGTGGGCTACAATTTTTTATATTTTTAAATGTTTTTTTCATTGGTTTTATTTTATTGTTTTTTCTAAAGAATATTTAAAAATGTAATTAATTTGTATAGAAATAAATAAAGGAAATACTGGATAAGATGTTGTAACAGTTTTTGATGTAAAAAAAAACTTTGGAAGATTTCCATGAGCTTTTTTGCACCTAAAACTAAATATTCCGTGTCAGTAGAGTTATTGCAAATAACAATCAATATTTTAGTGCTACACAGAGCGATATCCATTTTCATTAAGTAATATTGCAGAAATTCATTAGACCAACATATGTATTCTACAGATATGTGCGACGTTGCCGACTTTCAGAATGCACCCTATTCACTTGAACATATCTTACACCCATACAGGTTGGGTATGCTACGCCGAGAAGACACATGGCACCTTCATCCTACCATACATATCGAGTTCTAAGTCGCCGCAGCAGGTGATGGGGTCCCTAGTGAAGCAGTACCTGTCCAAGTGCAGAGAACTGACCCCAGGGGAGATCTACCATGTCACTGTCATGCCGTGCTATGATAAGAAGCTGGAAGCGTCCCGGGAAGACTTCTATAGCGAGATGCTCAGCTGTCACGATGTGGATTGTGTTATTACTGCAAGTATGTATTATTAGTAGAGACCGGATCATATGCAACTTAAAATCGTCGAAATATGCGTGACATATATAAAATAAAATTGCCAAAATATGCAACATAAAATTGAAATAAGTACCACAACATAATGTTGTTGCTTTTGTTTAGTTTACTGCATTTTCGACGATTTTAGCATTTTTGTACTTATGATTGTTAATATTATACTTAAATTCGGGAACGTAGATGGAAAAGAAATGCCACCCTCGTCCGAATTGAACTCTTAGCGTTTTGAGTAGTATAAGCCTTCAATGTTCCCACAGGTGGGGCATATACTTCTATATAAAAGGTACTCCATAAAGGTTACTCGATCACACGGGCCCAGTGCGAGTTGGTGATGTCATGTCTTTGGTTTACTGGTTCATTCTATGACATGCCGGTTTCGTCACGATGTTTTCCTTGGCCGTTTTGAGAGCAGTGATAATTGAATATTTTACACAAATTAAAGCAGCGGGTTCTTGCAAGTCGCGTCTGTTACTACTGGGCCAACACTTCGCGGCCAAGTAATACTTATTTCTGAAGTCCAAAATTTTTGATTGTATTGGAATTTGAGCTTTATTTTGTCTGATATTCAGTTTCTATCTCCAAAACTCAGGTCTGTCTTCTAAACCTATAATTTCTCAAACCCCTAGTTGAGCTAGAACAAATGCTAGAGGTGAGCAACAAGCTCCTATCTGACGTCACCGACGCACAGCTGGACTGGCCGTGGGGGGCGCTGGGCGAGGCGCCGCCCGCGCTGCGCCGGCACATGGGGTCGGGCTCGGGCGGGTACGCCGACCACGTGTTCCTGTACGCCGCGGAGCAGCTGTTCGGGGAGAGTAATACGCAGCTCGTTTATAGGAATTTAAGGTGCGTTTTAATACTTAAGTAGGTAGTTTAGGTTGGCAGGAAAAGTTTAGTAGGTTTTAAATATTTGCATTTTTTTATAAATATCAAGTTTAATATGTTATGTGCAACTTACTATAGCTTGATTAGATCAAGGTGAGTCGGCCTTCTATTGAAGACAAAAACGCGATAAAATAAGGATCTATGTTACATTATTCATCTAGTAGGTAGATGAATACTTAGACAAATATCAACTTTACACCAGTTTAATTTAAATTCAGTTGAATTCAAACAAATGAAAATGTTTCAAAAACACGTATTCAGTCTTCATTTCTGAAAAGGAAATAGCAAACAGAAGATACCAACATCGGCACCAAACGAGTCTTAAAACTCTCACTTATAAGCTATTAATAGAAACAGGCAACAATGTCCATTTAGTGTCGCAACAGTATCGTACGACATCCACCGTCACAGTGTCACATTCACACATTGTCACAGTGTGACCCCTCGGCCACAACTCGGGCCATTGTGTGATGTGCCACTAATTAGTCAACGGCCAGCCTCGCATTGTTCACAGACTGACGCAAACACTGCACGCGTTTACATTCCAAGAGTTTAGTGCATAACTTTGTAATGTGACCTACAATTTGAAGACCTTTGCTCCTGACCTGCTGTGGTCCTTCGGCGGACAAAGATTTACGTCACATTGATTATTTAAAGATTTTTTTTAGAATTGCTCATCCCATACATTGGTAGGCTGCATGCCCATCTTTGAACTGAGGAATTCCGAAATGAAAATCCTAACAGCAGCAGCGCCCCAGTCTTCAGAGACTTATAACTTTATTGACGAAAAATTTGAATTTGCTATATACCTCGGCCTACTTCTTTTGGGAATACAGAGGAAGAGAAGCGAGGGAGTGGGCTTCTTTTCTATCATCATCGCGGGCTTAGTGTAGTTTGGTAGGTTTCACGTCATGTCATCTCTTAGATTTTTTTGGTTGTAAGACACGGTGGATTCCTCACGATGTTATCATTCACCATTTTGCGAGCAGTGGTGATGATAGAAATCAAAATCAAAGCATTTATTTCAAGTAGGCTAGTTACAGGCACTTTTGAATTGTCGAAACAAAGACAACAACGAAATATAGCTTCAGTCCCAGTCACAAGGCGCAAAAACTGTGAAAGTACTGTAGTTGCCCATTCCCTAACGTAGATCTCTATGGAGAAGAACGGGCAAGAAACTCCATGGACACTCTTTTAAATCAGAATACTTTACAAAACCTTGGTTACATCATTCATGTTGAGATGGTAGACGCGTAAAACTACATTAATTTTATGTCCACAGGAATCCAGACTTCCGTGAGGTAACGCTAGAGAAGGACGGCAAGGAGGTGCTGCGGTTCGCCATAGCCAACGGTTTCCGCAACATTCAGAACCTGGTACAGAAGCTCAAGCGCGGCAAGTCGCCCTACCACTACGTCGAGGTCATGGCGTGCCCCTCAGGTACGGAGTCTATTCATTTTAGCTGGTATCGGAGAAAAAGTGGATGAATTGTGTGAGGAATGATACTGGAAGAAAAGGGAGTAAATGATGGAATCACGATCCTAAATAACATGGGACTAGGAGACTCCTCCTGGGAGATGATGATCTTTTTGGCAATGGGGGTGAGCAGATTCTGATAACTATAAAAATTGAATTTGGATCAACTAGCATTATCATAACGAGACTAAAATAATAAGAAAATACTGTATTATCTATTGGTAAAATAATAATTTATGACAAATTCACAATCGAGTCCTTCATCCAATTCTTTTGAAACACCATAATCATTTTTAAGTCTTGGAGATTTCTCCATTATTAAGATTTTTCTTCTGTGTTCCAATTGAGGGCAGGCGGGTAAATTAGGGAAAATATTGTTATTTTTTAAATATTTGACATCACATCATCGTCTACTCGTCGCCTACCTGAGGGTAGTTGACGAGTCGACGATGATGAATGGAGAACGCTTGTCTAGTAGAAAACTTTAACCCAATATTTTCAACATTCTAGGATGCCTAAACGGCGGAGCACAAGTCCGGCCGGTCACGGGCGAGAGCGGCCGCGAGCTGGTCGCGCAGTTAGAGGGCATGTACTCCGAGCTGCCCCTAGCTGTGCCCGCAGACAGCAAGCTAGTCCGCAAGCTGTACGCCGAGTGGCTTGACGGGAAGGACTCTGATAAAGCGCGAGCTATGCTGCATACTACATACCATGCTGTCGAGAAGTCAGATATGGCGCTTAATATTAAGTGGTGATTGGTTGTGATACTGTATATAATATAGTTATGATAGTGCGATTCATGAGCGCACGTCAATTCACTCGCATGACATTGTAATTAAGGTCTAAATTGGAATGACTGATGCGTGGTCGTGGAAAGCTACTTCTGTGCCCGACCTTGAACATCGAGTTTACGGTCGACAGTATGATTTAAAGACAGTCTTCTTTGAAAGCTCATGTGTCAAATTAAAGTCCCGGGTATGCACTTTAAGTTAGTGTAAGATTAGAGTGTCTTTTCACAAGTTTCGACTGCCGGATAGTCGTCCTGCGTAACCAGTAACTAATTTATTGGTAAGCCTGGTAATTTAGGCACCCTATGAAAGCTAGCTTTCACACTTGCCTCAATATATTGTTTCCGGACACCCGGCGCCCGGAACTTGTAAAAAGGCATTAATACTTGTTTTGTAACAAAAGAGTAAAATATTTATACTGAACTTCCTGACTGTTATCACACGATTCATGAAAGCGTGCGAGTACTTTTGTATGAACACATTCATTAATCCGTATTGTAAGCACTTTTCCCAGTATTTCTTTTTCAAATTTAGAGTCAAGGAATCTCACCAGGTGCATCATGTTACCCAGGTTGTGGAGGTCAGATAGCCAGTCGCTCCATGTAAGCACTGGTATGTATTCAGATGCATCCTGTTAGACCGGAAGCCGAACCCAACATAGTTGGGTTATGGCTTGGCAGATGATGATTAACTTTTCCATCGCAGAGATACCTCAATGAAATTTCAGTATGAGTAATAATCTAGATGTGGTTTTAAACAAGCACTTTGTAATCGAGCTGTTGTTACTACTTATATTCTATATTAATTATTGTTTTGTTTTGTTTCTATTTGTAAGCTATGTTGTGATGTTGTATAAAATTGAGAATGACGTATAGTTGTAAATATCACGATCGATTGTAAGAACAATACACTTGTTTGAAAACATCGTGTTTGTGTCCACTTCCTATTTGCATATAATATGTAATTATGTACGTACAACTTATTCACTGTACGACTTTACATTATTTAATGGTTTCTTTATAACTCGAGTGATTTTGGGTAAATGGGTGCCCGCCGTGTTGCAACTAAATGCTGCTGTGTTTTATTTTATCCGGTTTTTCGCTTTTATGGCAGCTTAACAGAATAGCCTCAGTTAATTATATTTATAAACACTCAACAGGTTTAATTTCAGAAGAGGGAATTCGACCATGGTCGAAACAAATCGAACGAAATCTTCGTGTGAAGCTTACACAATTAAATTGCAGTGAAAGACTACTTTACGAAAATATTATTATCATAAAGAACAAGTATTTTGTAAGACAACTCTATCCGACATTCCTCGCGCTCAATTTTATTAAATTTCAGCACACATGCAATTTTGACACGCTTCATAACTTGGTTACTAAACATTTAGTTAGCTTAACTGACCGTGCCTAACATCCAGTTGCGAAGTTCTGAAGCCTTCTGATCACAATCAGTTACGTGTATTTAGCGTTACGTCACGCTACGTTAGCGTGCCGCGTCCGTCTCGTGACGTGTGAGTCGGCTTGCGATTAATGAATAACGATCGATAACTGCGATCGTATTCCGTGCAGTGGCTTGGAAGGCGCGGCGGCGACCAATCTCGTGTTGTACAAATAATGTCTAGTGTTTACATAACAAGTGCTGCACTGCGCGACTGAACGCTCACTTGCCGCACAAGTGCGCCATGGAAGGCTCGAGCGTCACCGTGACCAGGATATACTGTGTTCTGTTCTGCACCATCATCAAAGCAGTTATTAGCACGGGGCTAGGCAAGTGCCCCGTCTACCCGCCGCTGCCCAACTTCGACATACAGCGGGTGAGTAGCTCATTACTAGCGCAACCGCTTAGCAAGCCTCTAAGGAGTCTTAAGCACCTAAGCATATAGCTGACAGTTTAGCAACCCTCTACTCTTACCGACACACAAAGAAGAAAGAGTAATCATCTAAGGGGTCTTTGCATAATGCTGTCAGTTGAGCAACCTCTAGGCCACCTATGCATACCTAATGCTGACCGTTAAGCCAGGCCCTGGGATCTTAAGCATAATCCTGACAGTTAGGAACCCTGTAGGGGTCCTAAACATAATGCTGACAGTTTAACAACCCTCTGGGGGACCTAAACATAATGCTGATAGTTTAGCAACCCTCTAGGGTTTTAGGATAATCCTGATAGTTTAGCAACCCTCTAAGGGACCTAAGCATAATGCTGACGCTTGGACACTGTGCTTCCGTGTTATAGTTTTGTCTACGTACCTACAGCTACTAGTCGTAGTACAGGAGACAATAAACGTGTATTCCACTATCACAGTATCACGTGTGTCAAACATTACGGTGCATTTTTGTATCGTAACGGTTACATTCGTAAGCGTAGGTATTTACTTAAACTTATAGTCGATAAAGTTCACTACATACATATGTAAATTAGTATACTCCACGGTTTACACATACTCGCATGATATTAGTAGGTAAGTTTGAATCCCTGAGAAGTTGGTAGTCAAATATTACCCAATGAGCCACTCCAGCTTATATCTGCTGCTAACGGCAGGTGGGATAGTGTCTTTAAACTATCTTCCGACTATGAAGATTGTTCTGTGACGTATACTTGTGGATAAAAACCGAGAAATAGAAAATAAAGAACGTTCTCAGTTTCTTGGAGGCCGACATTTGTGATTTTCTCCGAACCAATCCCCCCCTCTCGAGCCTCACGTGATTAATGGACGACCCCTAATTTTCACACTTAGGTACCTACTGGGTATAGGACTTCAGCTGTTTTCTAAAACATAGCTTGCAAGCGAACTGTCCCTGTAGCATGACCACCGTAGACAAGGATTTCTTTGACGGAAGAATGGACAAAATGACAGATAGTGCAAAGAAATCTGTCATTGTGACGACACAATCTGTCATTTTGTCGATTCTTCCGTCTAAAAAAACCCGTTTTTTTTTTATTTTTCCCTATTGTTTTGAAAACAATAGGGATAATCGCCTTTTAAAGTTGCTAAGTGTACAGTGTACGGCCGTAACTGCATAGGTGCCTAGTAAACAAGTGTATTTCTAGTCTCTACTCAACCGTGAGCTAGTTTCCGCCTCAAGAAAAAATTAAACCGCCAAAACTATATATTCTAGACACCTCAGTTAACTCCTTGTCCAATGTGTTCCGGCACACCTTTACTATAGGATTTTTATCAGTAACGCGTTTGTTTTTGTTGGTACGGTCTGTATAACCACGACGTAGTTTTTCTAATACGCAAAGGTGTTTGCTATGGTCCTCAACATCATTAAATAGAGCTTTAAGTTTAATTAAGTAAATGTAATAAAAAAATCTTTATCGCTAGTTATGTTTAAGACCATAATTATGTAGAACCTAAGTACGGTCTACAGCGGGTACTACCGGCAGCTTCAATGTGGCAGTTGGCTTGCACCAAGGTTTGGCTCTAAGCCCTTATCGGGTGATAATGGACGCTCTTACGTTAGACATAATATCCAGGAAGAGACTCCTTGGTGTATGCTGTTTGCCAACGACATCGTGCTAGTTGCCGAGAGTGGCCTAGAGGTCCAGACCAGATTGGAGGTGTGGTGGCAAAGACTGGAGAATGTTGGCCTGAAATTAAGTAGAACCAAAACGGAATACTTATTTTGCGATTTCGGCTGTCTTTCCAGTCCTGTGCCTATAACCCTTGTCAGAACGCCCATTCCGATCTGCTCGATCCAATTTTCGGTACCTCGGGTCGCTTGTCCAGGTAGATGGCGAAGTAGACCGAGATGCAACGCATCGGATCAACTCAGGATGGATAAAATGATGACAGGTACAACAACTTGCGATCCGCGGATGCCGCTCTAGCTAAATGGGAAAATATACAAGTCCGTGATTAGACCTCTCGTACTTTATGGATCGGAACGGAGTGCTGGGCTGTGAAGAAGATGCATGAGAAAAGATTGCATGTAGCGGAGATGAGAATGTTGAGGTGGCCGGATGTGTGGTGTGACAAGAATGGGTAAAGTAATTACGGAATGAGTATAGTAAAGGAAGTTAGAAAGTTGCGCCAGTTACAGAAAAGTTGAAAGGGAATCGACTGTCTTGGCATGCCCATGTTATGAGGAGGGATGAATCGCATGTGACTAAAACTAGAGTAATGAATATAAATGTTGATGGATCGAGAAGGAGAGGAAGACCAAAGAAAACTAGGATGAATTTTGTGAGGAATGATATGAAGGAAAAAGGAGTAAATGATAGCGTGACGATTGACTGGGGAGAATGGAAGAAAATAACGTGTTGCGCCGACCACAATAAACATGGGACAAGGGCAAGAAGATGATGTTATCGTGTAACCAAGGACAGAACATCAGAAGCATATAGTAGTCTATATATAGCCGCGAACTCGCAATGTTCAAACTTAACGCGTAGGAGACGCTCCGTCTACATATTCCGTTGTTGGGCGAAGTAAACAGTCACCTTGCTTAAGTCCGAATGTCAAGCGGTCAACCCGCAGCCATGCATACGCTTAACATAATGCATAACACTAGCTGGGCGCTACCTAAATCGGAAGGAAGCGAGAGAGTTCTGAAAGTTACAACAACTTTACTATTATGCAAAGAGTTTTCAACAAGAAAACTCATAAGTTCACATAACACATCGGTAATAGGTATGTAATTATAATCAGTTGGTTTCACAGAATACAGTGGTAATGCTTGCTTGAATAAAATCAACAATGATGAATGTTTCGACTTAATTAGTACCTAGTATCTAACAATTTAGAATTTACCTAACGCAAATTAGTTACCTAACGCAAATAGGTAAGGAAAACTTGCTGGAATTTGATTTCAAATTCAAATTCTTTATTGCGAACTAAGTGTACAGTATTTTGACGATGGTAACAATAGGTAGGTTCTTAGAACTTAGTTGCCTGTTAAGGCATTGCAATTTAAATGGTTTTAAAAAAATATACATACTTAATATTATAATTAACATTATATTATATTAATTAACATTATTCAAACATTTTATATTCAACTTACTCTTCTTATTTTATTATTAAATAATAATATTTTTTTTTATTTATTGTTTTTTGATTTAAAACAATTACCTATCAATTAATGATAAGGTTATCCTTTCCCCGCTGTTGCAAATATTTTCCTGGATAACGACACTGAGTAGGTACCTAGATATACTAATCTCTATTATATATCTAAATACTAGGTATTATGGTACTTAGGCAGATATTTACCTGGCACGTTTTTTATACAATGTGTTCACGAAATGAGCCTGCCTGAATGATAAAATACTCCATTGAATCATTATTTTTCTTTTTTTTTTATTAAAAACTGCCCCACACTAGGAATTTCTGCTGTATCGTGGGTGCGTTTACAAACATTTAAACTCACATCACAATCAGCCAGACCCGGAACAACTACCTGTAGGCCATACAAACATTTGTTCCGAGCGGGAATCGAACCCGCGACACGAAGCGCAGCAGTCAATCGCTCAGCCACTGCGCCAACCGTGCCGTCAAATTATTGGTCGACGAACGTAGTTAAAAAATTAAGCAGCAACGGTTACCTACCTACTTGTTTTGATTCACAAAAGAGACTTCCACATTATCTTACGGTGCGGGGCGCTCGCTTACCGAAAGCATTCCCCTGCTGTTAATTGTTTCGGATTTGTAATGTAATGCTCAAAATCGACGAATGCGCAGGAGACTTAATATTATCAACTATCCCTGATTCAAGGGCATCGAATTAAATTACAACGACATTTTTATTCGTTATACTACAATAACTACAACTAGTTACACTGTTACATTAGGTACTACTAAACGATGAATTTACAACCAATTTTATGATTTATAAAATGAAACCATACGAGCTTTTCCTTATGTGTAATAACCGATATCATCTTACATTCTTACGACACTCACACTCACAGTTGGCACAGTGGCTGAGCGATTGGCTGCTGCGCAAGCTGCACCACGTGTCGCGTGTTCGATTCCCACAAGAAAAAGGTACATATTTGTAGTACGGCTGACAAGCTGCAGGTTCTGTCAATATAATAAACATCCCCATCTCACCTCAAAAGTACCCGGATGTCACTGATCTTCATGCAGTTTACACGCCTCACTAATCGGATTACTAAAGCATCTGTTTTCATCAACAATATATTGATTTATAGGTAGGCATTGGCAAGTTGATTTTTTGATGTCACAGCACCGAAAATTTGCTGTACTAATCTATTGGAATTGTTCATAAGCGCTACGTTATCTAGGCTACTACCTACTAATGCTAGGTTTGACACGTAACGTTAGTCTCTAGACTGAGATAACTCCAGGATGCTCCGTTGATCGAGATCGAACTATCAAATCTCATAATTAGTCAAATCTGAAACTCAGAAATACCATCTGAATTAAAATGCAGTTACCAACATCGCCCTTCAGAACACAGGCTTTTAGAACGACATAAAGCACAGAATAATCAAGCTGAAGTGACAATGGGCTATGGTAGCCATAGAACTGTCGATCTTCGTTTGGTGGCTGGCTATAGTAGGTAGCAGCTGGATGAGAGTTGCCGAGAATCGAGCTGAATGGCGTGCAATTGTAGAGATCGTGTCCAGCTGTGGTTACAAGAGGTCTTGTGTTGCCTGACTTTGACTTAAGTGGGTAATGATGACTCCAATGACGAGATAGTGTAAAGCACCAATTTACTTGAAGTACCTAATAATTTAATTAACCATGTTCCAGATGAGCGGCACTTGGTACGAGGTGGAGAGATCGTTCTACCTGGTGGAGATCACGGCGAGCTGCACCGAGCTCAGTGTAGCGACCAACGAGCGGGGCTACCTACTCATCACTATCAATACAGTTAACAAATGGTAAGGCATGTTATTATTATTTTTTACAAGGGTGCTTTTCCTATTTCTATTTCTACTTCTACTTCCCCTTTACCAATGGGGCAGGTAAGCTGTGCCGCGTTATTGCGTTAATCTCGTAGTCGCAAACGCGACTGATGAGCGGGATCCTGGGGTCGATTCCCAGGTCGAGCAAAGTTGTATTGGGTTTTTTCATTACGAATATCAATATGTCAGTAACAGCCCGGGATTTTGAACTTGTGGGTGTGACACGCCCGTGCATCGGCAAGCACGTTAAACCGTTGGTCGCGCGCCTGAGCTCACCCGGTCTAGCCGGATTGCCATTCCCATCAGACTATCAGATTAGTGTAAAGGAACAGAGAGCGCACCAGTGTTTGCACACTAATATCTCCTACTTTGGCTAATTTCTGTTGAGATTTTAGTGGCCGTCAACATTCGGTCGGGAAATCGAATGGATATTAAAAGGCTCCTTCCTCTAACTAGTAATAAATAACCGTTTTCACTAACTCCAGTTAGAATGCCCAAATAAAAGTACCTACACTATTTGATTTTCAACGCTTGGCTCATTTGCCGCTGATTGAAATTCCAATTATAATTAGGATTATATTTAAGTGTGTTAAGAAAAAAAAAACCTAATTATAATTCCAATTATAATTAGGATAGGAGGAGGAGGCTCTCGTTAGGCAGCTGGATCAAAGGTTTGATTCAGAAAGCGGTAGGTACTCCTGGACACAGCTCGTATTGTTAGGAGGACCCTGTTCCCGATACCGGTGGGCTACAATTTTTAATATTTTTAAATGTTTTTATATTGTTTTTAGTTTAAGAAATATTTAAAAATGTATAAGATTTGTATAAAAATAAATAAAGGAATAATTCCAATTATAATTAGGATTTTATTTAGGTGTGTTAGGAAAAAAAGGGCATAAACCTCAAAAAGATCGTGTATCTACCTTTAACTATCTACTAATGACTGCCCAGGACGGACAGCACATCAACGACGTACGGCATCGGCATCCCGAGCCACAACGCGTCCTCCATCTTCCGCTACAAGCTCAACAACCGCGTGCCCTACATCATCGGACGGCTACTGCCCGGCGCCGGCGTATACCACGTGCTGTTCACGGACTACGAACAGTTTGCCATCGTGTGGTCTTGTACCAGCGTCAGTATTGCGCACTCAGGTACTTTAGTCGTTAGTGGCTGTTAAGTTGCCGTTTGTGTGAATATTATTATGTTACCGGCCGATTCCGAAATCCGATTTCAGACCAAACTAGTTTATCCTGGTTCATAGTGTCAGGATATACTAACCCAAACAAAGCAATTATACTGCGCCATCTTGGATTGAGCGCTTGCCGGTCGCTGCCGCGGCACCTCAACAAATCTACGACCCCGACGATCTACCAGACCCCGTGTCAACTAACACGAGAGCAAAGCGACCCAGACAAGACCTCTTCAATTTGGTAACAATATTTATTGGAACCTTTAAACAGTAACAAGGACTACCAGTATGTACCTGTAAGCTTACGAGCGGGAACGTCTTGCAGTAAGGTAGGCGAATAAAGAAAAACTCCGGTACGCGGGGTGACTATTTCTGTATGTAGGGTTTCTATGGCCCGTGTTAGGTATAGTCATCCCGTTCGACCATAGTCTCTAAACTCCTAGTTCGCTCTTTATGTGATCGAATTTTAGGGTTTGGTCGAGATGACCCTGAGTAGAGTAGCCTGACCTGTAGGTTGAGCTGAAAGGTTCAAATTCGGAATCGAGTAAGTAATTGTCCTGACACCAATTCGAACACTCTTATTTCGAGGCCAAAGCAAGGAAATAAACAAATTCGGAGCTTGAGATTCAAGTTTCTTTAAACAGGGGGCTATTATCTATTGCTAACGTGAAGTCATCATGTTCACAGATCACATTTGGGTGCTGGGGCGGCAGCGCGAGATCGAGGCGCCGGTGCGCGCGCAGATCTACGCCATCATGGAGGAGCTGCGTCTGGACCCCGATCGCCTCATCATCTCCAAGAACAACAACTGTACCAACATCGCTGATAATAAAGTTTAGATTTATAGCTCATCTTTTATTGGGAGACCTGCCGCTACTATTCGCACGCTGGAGCACACGCAGAGAGAAATTATATAAACCGCACGGGTTGATCTTCAAGCTTAAGCCGTGGTGACCCTCCATTACATACCAAGTTACCTCCGTGCCTCGGACAGCACGTTATGCCGTTGGTTCCGGCTGTCATTTTTAGATCATTGTCAGTAGTTACAGGTAGTCAGGTAAAGTGGAGTTGGGCAGGGCATCTAACTAGACGCGGAGATGGCCGATGGTGTAAGGTTGTGACCGAATGGTGGTCAAGGTTGGCCCTAAGAAACCAGGGCCGTCCAAAAGCGCGTTGGGTTGACGATATCGTCGAGATCGCGGGAAACGGATCGATAAGGGACGCACAGAACAGAGAAGAGTGGCAGAAGAAAGGGGAGGTCAGTGAACCGAAAGTTTGACAACCAGTCTTACTAAGGGGTATCGTATTACCCAGTACTATCTGGATGAAATACTGATATTTAATTGCATCCGGTTAGACTGGAAGCAGACCCCAACATAGTCGGGAAAAGGCAGATGATGAATTGATGGTGTATACTCGCACACAGTTCCAATCACTCATTAGGGCCGGTTGTCACAGTAAATCCAAAATCTACTAGGTATGCTTTCCCTAAAGTAAAGTCGAAAATGAAAACTAACAAAACTAAAACTATACTCACAACCTAATTTCAACAGCGCCAGTCCAGGTGGACGGGCTATTTGCCCTGTCTCGATGGGGTAAGCAGAGCTGTTTGGTGCACCAGAGATTTTTGGAAGTCGTACCCCACGCTGGGCCGGTTTGAAGATACTTAGGCATGCCTTTTAAGTTCTGTTGTTTACACAAAGGGTGTAAGTAGACCCTTAACACATCCGAAAGGCACTTGTTCTCCCCGTCTTTGCGATCATTTTTTTGTTCTAGACCATACCTGGGAACCTTCTATTTACGGAGATATTGGGGGTCAAAGTTCCAACTATTACACAAGTTTTTTTTTTAAATACATGTTTATAATGTAAGATTTTACTTTACACGCCTCCACGACCCCCGTACTATTAAATGCATCCATCAGCACAATGCTTTGAGTGCTTTCCATCGAGTCCTACCTTAAAACGTGATTTTTCACCCCAAAAAAAAGTCGATTCTCAGCAATAATTTTTGCGTAAAGCTAAAGTTACTTAGTTTGATGTACAGAATGCTTGGTTGACGGCTATGTAAAGGGTTCGTTTACACCCTGTATTTGCCGCCAATTTTGAATTTAGAACTGTTCAATATTCATATTTGTTTTGAATATCAAAACAATTGAAGGAATTAGGATTAATTGCAATTGTTTAGTCACAGCGTTGTTTTGAATATGTCAGGTCACGTACGAAAATGAATCTCACTAAGGAAAAGTTCGTGCAATAATTTTCTATAACTTCCGAATATAAAACCGAGCAATTACAGGCCACTACAGTCGCAATACAAGACAGATGTAGATAATTTAATGTCTCAGCTGTATACTGTCCACCAAAACATTGAATAGACTCAGACCTGTTCTTTCACTTCTTCTCAAGTCTAGGCAATCGCTTCATAGCAGGAGGCGATTGGAACTCCAAACATGTCCATTGATGATCAAGACTAATAACACCTAGGGGAAGCCAAATAAAGTTGAGCGTCGATATTATAAATCACTTAAGTACAATTGCCTCATCAGAACCTACCAACTGGTCAGCCGTTGACAATCGAATCCCGGACATACTCGACCTTTTCCTAACAAAAGGACTCTCCAAACAGTACATGAAGATCGAGTCATGTGCTACTGGGTCATCTGATCACACCCCAGTCTTACTAACTATCAGCTCAAGTATAATTCTTGACGTCGAGAGATCCACAATATTATACAACCAGCATACTGATTGGATTCACGGAACACAGAAGAAAACCTTAATCTAATTAACAGACTCAAAGAAGTGGAGCCTGCTCCAAATGGATATATAGTAGTAGTAGTAGTATGATTATGTATCTACGCATAGAGCGCTTTTAAGATGGCTGCCCATCCGGCAGCGCAGAGAATTGAGGGCTTTGACAACCCTGTTTTCTCTTCTTCACAAACCCACTTCTCCTTCTTATCTGACGTCTAATTGTCAATATTTATGCTCTGCGCACAGCAAGAATCTTCGTTCCGCTAATAATTGTCTCTTACGATGTCCTTCTCACCGCTCTGGTTTTATAAAATCTTCTTTCTTTGTCCAGGCGGTTTTCCTCTGGAATGCGCTCCCTCAGAGTAACAGGACGGCGACCAGTCAGTTCACTTTCAAAGTGAAAGCTCGGGAACACATTCACAAGAAGTTGGCTGATTCGTCTCAGAACTAAGTTGTTGTAGTTTTTTTTGTTTATCTCTCTTAAATTTATAAAGTTTAATATATGTATGAATATAAGTATTTATTCTTATATGTTTTAGTTATAAATATTTTCTAGTCTTTTTTTTTTGTTTGTTATTGCACCTACTATACAGTAGGTGCAATAACAAATAAAGTTTAATATATGTATGTATATAAGTATTTATTCTTATATGTTTTAGTTATAAATATTTTCTAGTCTTTTTTTTTTGTTATTGCACCTACTGTATATTGTCTCTGCATCACCCTAAGGTAGACTGGTAGAAAATGCCTATGGCATTAAGTCCGCCTTTGTACAGATTTTACTTGTGCATAAAGCTTTAATAAATAAATAAATATATAGCTACACCATGTTTCATATTGTTTATGATATTGTTGTAACCAGTAATTCAGCGAATCGTAAGGAATAAATAAAAAAAACAGCTCCATCATCACACTTTCTATTTTTTTGGAAAAATATCTTATATTTACAGTAAAGTTTAATATGTATAGTAAAAAACTTATGAGAAGTTCAATAACGATTCAATATGAAATAATCATCATCCACTGGGAATTTATAATGATGGGACATAATTATGGCAGATGTGAGTTAGGCCCTGTTCAATAACAATCAATATTTTTTATTCAGATATTTCAATAGAAAAAATCTTACAAGTTCATTAAAAAACATACCATGAAATTGTTTAGAATATATTTTAAGATAGACAATCTAAGTTGTATGTATGAACAGAGCCCACGGTGATGATAAGTATTTGTAAGAATGTAAAACGAGAAGAGACAAATTGTGCTATAAAACTAAGTAAGTGCCTTCAGAATGTAAAAGTAAATACTTAAAAACATATAAACAACAAAAAATAGAGTTCAAAGTTATTTGTAACAACATTAATCTATTTTTTTGGCCAAATTATTCTTTAATATTTATATAGAGTGAAACAGTTTGGTTATCATATTTGGCATAGTAATGAAACAGTAAATTACATCGCAACATTTAACAGACATAGTATCAATTACTATCACAACTATTTATTGCTGTCACTGCTTTTTATTATTATTTTATTATAAAGATCAAGTCCTATTATAGTATTGAAATGACTGAAGATCAGATGGCATATATAACATAACACTATAACTTTAACATATTGCTATAGAAAGACCATTATTTAAGGCAAGATCTATCTAGATTCACTATGTTTGTTACTATCTGTAACCTTAGGCCTTATGCAACACGAAAATATATTAATTAAAACAACAATATGCTGCAATCTTCAACATTATTTGTGCAAAACAAAAATAAAGTGCATATAAAACAATATATCAATAAATTAATTTGAACAATACTTTTTTTTAAGTACTGAAACAACAGACTGCAAATTATGTCATCAGCCGGAATCCTTATCAGTTACAAACCGACACCATACCTTACGAAAGTATCTTTTCAATACACTACACACATACATTGAAAACTCTGTGAACACATTATAAATTGCTATGAGGTCACAAGCAGTCTGTGGAAAGTATTACCAAGTCTAAAATTCACGCATTAAAATTATTTTCTCCACTGCCAACTCAGGTCCTCACTTCTCTCAATTTGAGGCACTCAGCATCGCGATTTCTGTAGTCATACTGTGAATGTGAGGACACACTGTCTGTAGGGCTGTCACACTGACTGTCAGGCAGCATAGCCCCAGTGCTGCTAGGATTATGTGGACCCTGTTTATTGTTCTGTACAGCATACTGATGCATCCACAGCTGCTTCTCTTCAACCTCTCTGCTCACCACAACAAACAATTCTTTTTCTTTGCTATCCAGCTGTTCTTTTAGGTATGCTATGAGATCACTGCTCTGAAAGTTGAAAGGAATAATTTAATAAAATTACTGTCTTTTGTCCATTGGTTTGAATGATTAGACTTTAATTATAATTTATGTCAATAATATTTACATTAAAAGACACAAAAATAAGAAAAACAATTAATAAATGTATTACCCTTCCTATTAACTGTGGAGCTTCAAGCTTGGAGTCCAGGTTGTAGAAGTTGCCCTGTATTTGCCGGATGGTGATCCAGTGCCGGCGCCGCAGTGGCAGCATCACAAACCCCAACTTGTAGTCCGATGGCACGTTCAGGATGAACCCACAGATGTTCGACAAGTCCAAACAACCTGGGTCCCTGAAACATTATAAGCTTTTAGTTATCATTTTTCTATACTTTGGTTCTGCAAGTACAATGGAATACATTGTGATTATGGACTCAAGCTCGGGACAAGATCCTTATGATTTTTTTTTAACTATGACTGGCCTCACAGATTCTTGGCTAAAAGTATCAAGTTACTAAACTATACTCACTTCCTCTTATCAAACCAGACAGCTTCACAGCCTTTTTTCTGTAAAGCTGCCATTATCACATTGATATCATAGTTGCCCAGCCCCAACATGGAGCGGTGTGGGTTTATCCACACATTTGGTGATAGCCTGCTGCATATTGCATCTAACTCTGCCTTCGAATACGTACCCCGCGTCTGGAAACAAAGCAATCTCAATTATAATAAGTCCAACATCAAAAAATCAACATAACAAAGTTTGACTTTGAAGTGTTAAACAATAGCGCGCTTCACGGCCAAACCTGACGTGTTACAGTAGCACTCATTACAAATTCAATAATTACCTGGAATAAATTGTTAAGCGCGTGTAAAGCGCATAACTCTTTAACCTGTTTTTCATGATAAATTGTTAATTTCGAACTCATCGCGTTCACGTCCCATTCAAAGAGTTTCTTCTGAACTAAGCCACATGATCGTCGCACCCAAAACTCTTAATTATTTTATGCAGGAATTTAACTAGTTATCTCTCTAATACATAGAATAATAGGGTTTTTGTAATAATTTAATCGCTGTAATTTAACACAACTTGACAATTTTTTTGACAACAATATTGACAGCTGTAAGCTGTGCAATGTCCATTCGATAGAGTTGGGCACGCGAACGTTAAAATTAAATATTTTAGTACATTTTCATATCCTAGTATATAGTTTTCAATCTTGGCTTGGCATCGGAGCGGAAAGATGATAAGTACACCCATTTTTTTTTTTTTTTTTTTCCGGATGGGAAATCATCAAATGACCCCACTCTGGGCGGAGCGGAAGGGAGTGTCAGACTTGTACTGACTAAAACCCATCCATGTTCCTTCTTTGCCCTTTGTGTTCCAGGGCCACGGTATCTCTTTCGAACAGTCCCGCAGCCCTGGCAGGCATCGGTCCTTGCGGACCCCTACTTATTTGCTGACATCTCTTTGAGGCGCACGTGGAACACGAACGCGCCGTCGACACGGCCTGTCGTCATAAGACGGCCGGACGGCGAGCTGGCCCATAACTCGCCGTCCACAGGCCCGCGCCTACGGTGGCCGGGAGCCACCACGTGACCCCCGACGCCCAGGGCGTCTCCCGCGGCGACTGGGACGTGAGGTTCTTTCCCTCTCACGTCCCGCCACCTCCTTCATTAGCATGACAGCTTCGCAGAAGGAGGTGACTGCTTCCCATTCCCTCTCGCTCCGGACCATGGCTTGAACCAAGGCCGGACGCGAGAGATCGCCGCCGCCAATCGCCGCTACGAGGACACGGCGGTGCTCCGCCCAAGCGGGGCAGACCTCCACGGTGTGCTCCACCGTGTCCTCCGGACGCTCCTCGCAGTGGAAACACCCGGGCGTTTCCTCCCGCCCGATTCGGTGCAGGAACCTCCCGAAACAACCGTGTCCGGTGAGGACCTGCGTCAGGCGGTAGGTGAGGGCGCCGTGACGCCTGTCTAGCCACTCCTCAAAGAGGGGACTTATCGCCACTATGGTGGCGTGCCCTGATAAGTACACCCATGGCACATACTAATCTCCAGTTTTTTTTCAATCTAGAAAGGGAATGTGAAAGCAGCAATAAAATGGAGTGACTAAAGCGAGCCAATTATAGCAAAAACAAACCGTAAATACGAGTACGAGAATAACAGTCGGTGTCGGGTTGTTCAAGTATTTTTTGGCGGGAACAGTTTTTCCTTTCGATTTTGACATTTGACACTGGTAAAAATCAAAAGAAAGCTTTCGAATTTTGTCTAAAACAGACAATTTATTTAAACAGGCTGATACGAAGTTATGTTTGAAACAGATCAAATAGAAGCTCTACTCCCTGAAGATGATCACGATAATCACTTATCTACTACTAATAAATCTTCAGTGCATCAGTACAAACTTTCTCTGTCAAGGTAATAGTTAAAGTTTTCTCGCTCATATTTTTAATTAATCAAAACAATTTGTAAACTCTGTCTGACCATTATTGTCTCTTAGATCGTCAAATGTTTCATCTTCTATATTGTTGAACGATTGTTGGAACATAAATCAAGAGTTGTTAAGCGATGAAGCAGTAAATCATATTCTAAACTCAACCAATACTCTGCTGCAAAATGCTGACATAAGCCAAATGAAAACATGGAAAAGTTCTTTGAAGTAAGTATTACTATCTCATACAGATGTATCATTTCAGCCTGGAATCACCCATGACTGTTGGGTTCCTTCCATACTTCTACCATTCTTCTCCTGTTCTGTATGTTTCAGCAAATTTGATGCAGAATCTTTCCTTGAACAGGCATTGTCAGCTTGCCATCAGTGTAATTCCAGCACAAAAAATGGCTTTAATGAGTTTCAGAAAAACAAATGCATCTGTAACTTAGGCTTAGCTGATACAACTGCTCCTAAACAAGTAATAGAGACTAAAAGCTGTTCATTTTATGTAAAGAATTTGAATTCAGAAAATTCAAGTCAGGAAACCAGATCTGGGGATGATCAGAGTCAAGTTTTTAAGCCAAGGTTTGGGCGACAAAAGCATATTAGCAAGAATGTCAACCAGCCAGTTACATCAGGTACTCCCAAAGGTGAGGAAGTTGACTTTGAAAAGGAAGAAGAAGAGAACAAAGCTCACAAGAGCAATGTGGCCAAGATCATGTTTAAGACAGCCAAGGAAGCACTGCTAGCTTCTAACCCTGCAGCTAAAAGAACATTGGGGACATCTAGGAAAGCACAGGCTAAGTTTGTGTCTCCTATGCTTGGAGCTCAGTAAGTCAATATTTTCTAAAACCTTGATAATTTTTAATGATTGTTCTTTTCACTTTAAAAATATTTAAATGATTTGGTATATGTCATTTTCAGGGACAAACAGGAGACTGTTGAGCCAGAAGTCACAGATGAGCGGCTCAAACATATTGATCCTAAAATGATTGAGTTGATTGAAAGTGAAATTATTGATAAGGGAACACCTATAGGTAAGAAAAAAAAAATAAAGAACTGTAGTAACATGCTGTATCACATTTATGTGTTTTTGAAATTACACAACATTACAATTTCTTTTGAAAACCAACTTTTCTTTATGAACTAAATTTGCCAGCTTATTTATCTCTTCAGAACCTATAAGAAAACTATGTTTTAAGAAAAATAGACAATGTTAAATATTGTTTCAGGTTGGGATGACATAGCTGGTCTACACCACGCCAAGTCAACTATACAAGAGGCAGTAGTGTGGCCACTGCTCCGTCCTGACATTTTCACTGGATTGCGGCGGCCACCCAAAGGAATCCTATTGTTTGGACCTCCTGGCACTGGGAAGACATTAATTGGTAATATTACATTTTATTACACATTAATCGGCACCAGTTCTGTACTATTTGGGTCCATAGTTTGTCCAAGTATTGCATGTATGTTGTAGGTAAATGTGTGGCGGCGCAGTGCAACGCAACGTTTTTCAGCATATCGGCGTCGTCGCTGACGTCCAAGTGGATCGGCGACGGAGAGAAGATGGTGCGCGCACTCTTCGCCGTCGCACGGTGTCACCAGCCCGCTGTAACTATCTAAGTTCTTAATCCTATAATCACGAAAATACCCTAATTCTTAAGTTTTTTTTTAAATCTCTTTTATGCTGCAATATACAGCTCTTATCTGAAAGTTTCTAGCTTGAATTTGTTTGCAGCAAGTATGCTGAAACATTACCATTTAGTGCTTAACAGCTGATATTATGCCACTTCTCTATTGCATTCCTTTTGGTGGAGCAAAAGTATTAATTAATAATATCTAATGTTTCAGGTAATATTCATAGATGAGATAGACTCTCTGCTGACCCAACGGAGCGACACTGAGCATGAAGCTACCAGGAGGATCAAGACAGAGTTTTTGGTGCAGTTCGATGGTGCAGCTACCGGTAAACTATAATGATACCTATGTTTTACTACATTATTATAAATTTATCGAAAACGCTATCTATGAAATCAGACAAGATTTCTCAAGAGGTTTTTTGTCTGATATCACAGATCACGTTTTCGCTCAATTTACACGGTTCGCTCAAGAATCGCCACAACAAGTTTTTGGGTACTGCTTGGATCCAATCTAATCTAGCCTTGTCCCACTGTAGGGCACAGACCCCTCGTTCTATGAATTATTTCAACGACGGGGAGAACACATGCCTCTCAGCTTCCTACCTTTTTACACCAATTTATTTTATGTTTCAGCTGAAGAAGATCGCCTGTTGATAGTGGGCGCGACCAACCGTCCTCAAGAGTTAGACGAGGCAGCGCGCAGGCGTCTCGTCAAACGTCTGTATATACCACTGCCTGATGCTGAAGTGAGTATATTATGATTTTGTAACAGTATTTACTTTCACATTACTTTCTCATACAGTGGTATTTAGTCGCGATCCCCAGCATTGAGGGAAGGATGCAACATAGAAAAATAGAATTTACCATGTAAAACTTCAAACAAGAAAGAGGAACTCTACAAGTTAAAATTAATTTAGCTAGAGATACTCCATTTACGTATTTAGAGACAAAAGATTTTTATTCGTTTCTGATGTTGGCGATTCAACTTCGCTATTGATTTGATTTGATTCAAGTCCTTCATGACTACTCTACTAGTATTATAAACATTATCAGCATAATCTTCGTTCATAGAATATTTTTTCTAGTTTCCCCAACACTTATTTCCCAGGCTCGGAACCAAATAATTAGCAATCTTCTGGCAAACGAGGACAACGACTTGACACCGCAAAACATATCAGAGGTCGCGAACCTAACGGATGGCTACTCCGGCGCGGACATGAAGTCTCTTTGCTCGGAGGCCGCCATGGGGCCCATACGCTCCGTACCACTTTCGCAAATAGTCAGCATTGATAGGAATAAGGTACATATGAAAAAGTTACTTAAAAGTCCGGTTGTGGCATGATTCCTATAGAATTAATACTATAGCTTGGACCTTAACTGTGCATTCCCATTGGCGAAAGATTCACATACAACTTATTGGAATCCCCATTTCTATCTTTTATCTCATCACACAAGTTTCTGGTGAATTTTTCGCCAGTAACAGTAACACAGTGCATGAATTTTCATTGTGTACACTTTTCAAGCAATTATTATAACGTATTGTAGTACTGGTCGGACAAAATGTGAGTCATTAATTCGAGAAGAAGATTGTCCTAATACTATAATTGAGAATTTGATATTTTAAAAATTATTTCAGGTGCGCCCCGTTTGTAGACAAGATTTTGTGAATGCTTTACAAAGAGTGAGGCCAAGTATATCGCAAGATGACCTAGGACAATATGTGAGATGGAATACAACTTATGGCCAAGGATTTTAATAAATTATTATTTTCATAATAAAATTATGTGATTTATTTAATTGGAAACTTATCTATGGCTAAAGTGCTAGGCAATACCTCCCAATATTTCCTATAGAACCCAACCTATGTAGTCAATAGTCCAACATGGCTCTATGGACATGGGAAAAAAAAGAACCGCGTGAAATCATGGTCCTTTCCTTCCATATATCAAAGTTCAAAAGAAACATGTCTGACGGATAAAGTTACTGTCTGTTTACTAAAGAATCACAAGTAAACTGCATTTGCAGTGAAGACCCTGTGGCTTTCTTATGTATGTCTATGCCCGAGACTAAAAAACTGATGCTATTGTAGCTGTCATGATGACAGTGACAGTACTATTGTCAGTCAATGTCAACAATCAGCTGTGCAGTGTTTTGGCGCGTACCTAGATTTATTTTTATGTACATACATAATGACTAATCTTAAATACATTAATGAATAATCTTATAAAACATTTGAAGGGCTTCTATATAAATGACCTAATCAATTAAATAAATAAGATGCAATAAGGTAAACTCAAAATGGAGCAAGAAAATCGTGTTGTTGTACTGATAGACATGGACTGTTTTTATTGCCAAGTGGAAGAGAAACTGAACCCAGAATTAAGAGGAAAACCTATTGCTGTAGTGCAGTACAACCCTTGGAAGGGCGGAGGGTAAGTTACTAGCAAGAACTAGATAAAAAAAAATCCATATCGATGTCGTGATAAACTTGTCTAGACTTGTCCTAGATAAATGTTGTACAATACTAGTCTAAAGTCTTATTGCCAATAATTTGTCAGGATCATAGCCGTAAACTACGTCGCTAGAGCTCAAGGCGTTGGCCGCCATATGAGAGGAGATGAGGCCAAAGAGAAGTGTCCTGATATAGAGCTACCTTCTGTGCCATGCCTTAGGGGTAAAGCTGACATTTCCAAGTAAGTACTTAGTTTGATCAGTAACCAATACTTCTGCAGTTTCTTGGTGTCCTGGGTCTATAAACTTGCACTACACCTCATGGTTCTTTGTCTTTTGCTTGATACATTTAGCTATCTCTATCAAGGTCAATAAAACAAATACCTGTAAAACCAGTTTTGTATAGTAGCACCACATTTATCTTACTTATTTATCGTATGCCAGGTTTCTAATAATATTTCGTATTTTTTAAGGTATAGGGAAGCTGGTAAAGAAGTAGCAAGAGTGCTGCAAAGGTTCACACCACTCCTGGAGAGGGCTTCCATTGATGAAGCTTATCTGGACATCACTGCTCCTGTTAGTAGCTTAGTAAACTTAAATTTTTTCTATAGAATTTACATGTCAGTTCACTTACTATATCTTTTACAACATTCTTTAAAGCTATGAAACAATACAAGTAGAAATATGTTCCATGATTTCACCATAGCTTTGATAAATTGCATAACTTTTGGCTGCTTTGTGAAAATCTGAATTTTATTTGGAAATATAAATAGTTTTTCATTATTTTGTCCCCCAGGTGCAAGAAAGACTCAAGACTCTCAATGTGAACACAGTTCACACAGACATGATGCCTAACACCTTCGCTCTGGGTTATGACTGTGTGGATGAGTTCCTTGCAGATGTACACACATGTGGCGTAGAGAATATTGAGTTTGACTATGAACATGCCAAGCGGTTGCTTGTAGGTGCTGTTATAGTCAGTGAGATCAGGGCTGCTGTTTATGAAGAAACTGGTACAGATACTTTGACAAAATTTATCTAGTTCACCTTCTGAAACTCCAGGTTGCATAATGGTTCATGAGTTTCTGTCTTTATCACCATGCATTCTCAAACAAGTTGAATTCTCGATTTTTCTCCCTCTATATTAGTTGAAATCTTTTATCTCATCAGACAACATATATTTATATGTGAATGTTTCTTGTTTCACCAGTGTTATGGCTCAGTCAATCATTAGTGTTGTTTTTTTTTGCAGGTTACCGATGTTCAGCTGGCATAGCTCACAACAAAATATTGGCTAAGCTGGTGTGTGGCATGAATAAACCCAACAAACAGACAGTTCTACCCAAACATTGTATTGATATACTGTTCAGGTAGGTTTCCTGGAGTATAAGTCAGTCTTATAGTAATCTTTCTAAAATCAATCAATAACAGATTGTGTTTACTTAAGTTTCTTTGAATTTCAGCACCCTACCTTTGAAAAAGGTAAAGCACCTTGGTGGAAAGTTCGGCTATACAGTGTGTGAAATTTTAAAAATCCAAAAAGTGGGTGAGCTTCAAAAGTTCACTGAAAAAGACCTACAGGCAAGATTTGATGAAAAAAATGGGTAGGTATGCTGGAGGTTTTGTTCTTGTTTACCATTTTTTTTCTTTTGATAAAATATGGTATTTTAATTCTTGTAGAACATGGCTATACAATATCGCGCGTGGAATCGACTTGGAGCCAGTACAAGCGAGATTCAACCCTAAGAGCATTGGTTGCTGCAAACAATTCCGAGGCAAGGCTGCACTGCTTGACTTAGAGAGCGTGCGGAAGTGGCTCAAAGACCTCGGCGACGAAATAGACGACAGACTTGATCAGGACGCGTTAGAAAATAACAGAACGCCGAAACAAATGGTCCTCAGTTACTCTTCGCAGCTTCCAGATGGGCGAGATTCAAGCAGTTCTCGTTCGTATAATTTTGTAGCTGATGACGAACTGTGCGCCGATTTTTTTTCAAGTAAAGCTTTGGAACTTCTCTTAGAAAGTTCCGAAGGAGTCAAGAGTAAAGGTATATCTTACATGATTGTCCCTAGTGCTGTTTGGTTTCTATTATTTTGATTAACATCCTGAATCAATTTGTTTTTCTAGAAGGTGAAAGCAACAGGCGACTGAAAGCTCCAATAAAATTCCTAGGGATAAGTGTTGGAAAGTTTGAAGATCATACAGAAGTGAAGAAAACTAAGAAGATATTAGACTATTTTTGTGCTGGATCATCTAAAGATGCTGTAGATAAACCTAAAGACAGTACGAAACAAGAACAAGTTACAAGTGAACAACCTGTTGTGAAGAATAAAAATACCACTAAGAATGAAGGCAAAGAATACATCATGCAAAAATTCTTTAAAGTAAGTGAAAAACCTCAAATGGTCCAAACTCAGTCTATACCCCAGCAGACTGAAATTCAAAGCAATGAAACAAACAACCCAGTTATTCTTGAATCTAGTTTAGATAAACAGGAGTCATTTTTTACAAAAATATTGAACCAAAACAAGGATACCAGTGAGAATAGAATACAAGACTTAGAATTAGATGTCGACAAAACACGGACTACGACGACCGTTTGTGATGTGGTCGCGTATGGGGAAGATAGCAATGAGACATATTACTCAGGATCAACAATTGTTGATGAAATAAACAACAGCGTCGCACTGTTCGAAGATGACCCCCAGGACGTTGCTCGCGTTACTAGTATAAGAGAGTTACTGAGCAGCTCTAGAATAGTACAGGAAGATGGAGACGACAATGATTCAGAACCAGAACAAAATATTGATTCAGTAGCAGCTGTCAGTGCTCCGAATGAGAATGAACCACCACAGGTTGAGACTTTTAATTGTCCTGAATGTAAGAAATCAATACCAATGGATGAAGTCGCCGAACATTCAGATTACCATCTCGCATTGAAGTTGAGAGAAGAGGAAAGGCAACAGGTTCGTAAAGAAATAAAAGAGAAGAATAATAGCGTAAAAACTAAACAGAATGAAGAAATAAAGAAAAAGAAGCAACCAGAAGAACAAAATCACTCAAGAAATGATACTACATCTTCCATTGCAAGCTTTCTAGTAAAACTCGACGAAAATGTTCCAACTGAGACTTGTTCAGAATGTGGTAAAAAAGTACCTCTGGATAGATTTGGCGAGCATTTAGATTTCCATGAAGCACAAAAGCTAAACAGAGAACTAAATAAGAAAACGAATGCAATGTTTACTGGAAGTAATGTAAAAAGAAAACGAAAGTCAAATTCCCCAGTGAAGAAGAATAAAATGCCGTGTCGACCTATCGACTCTTTCTTTAGATAATGTAATGACTTATGATATTAAATGGAATGAAAACACAGTTTTGTTGTTTGAAAGGTGTATATTATAGTGTTAAAAAGATTTACACAGCGTAGATCTCATTCTGGAGTTTCCTCCAGGCGTCAAGGGGTCCGTGCTCGGGGCGGTACTTGACGTTGCAGCCGTCGTAGGCGAGGCGGCCGTCGTCACGCAGACCCTCGTACTCCTCACGCTCGTACCTGGTGAAGCCCCATTTCTTAGAGACGTAGATCTGAAATGATACATGGTGAAAGTTAGAACACAGAACAAGTTTTAGTTGCCAAATGTTTTTTTCTGCTCCTATGTTATCGCAATATAGGGGTCTGTTAACATCTTCCTCCAGTTAGTCTCTTCCTCCAATTATAGTATAATGCTTTTCAATAGGCTCCTCATTTTGTACCTTGTCTTTAGAAGAGGGAGTGTAATAAACCATGCGAGCCCAGTGTTTGAATGGGTGTCGCAAGCGCAATTGCTGAGCCTGAGGCCCTGGGTTCGATTCCCAGGTCAGGCAGTGTTATTGGGATTTTCCATCAGGAATTTCTCAGTAGCAGCCACAGTCTGGAAGTACTTCTCCAAACAAAAGTAAGTGAATTATGATAATAAACCCATGCTTACCTTCTGACGACCGGGGAACTTGAACTTGGCACGACGCAAAGCCTCGATGACCTGAGCCTTCCAACGGTCGCTGGAGCGCACGGACATGATGGGCTGTCCGATGCGCACGCGCGCTACGGTACCTTGCGGTTTGCCGAAAGCGCCTCTCATCCCGGTCTGGAGCCTAAAGAGAGGGAAATAAATATTTAGTTGCTTGCAAGTTACACTGATCATTAAGGTATAAAAATTAAAGTCACCAAGTTTCACTAGTGCTCAAATAGAAGAAAATAAAGGCATACCTAACAGGTAGTTTAGACATGTTTTCTTACATGTCATTGTCACTACAACAATTTATTAATGCTGATAACAGTTTGCATTACAATACAGAAATAAAATTTAGCAAATGTATAGTCATGTTGCTTTATCATAGACATAAGTTTTTTGCAAGTCACTGTTAGGATTAGTGCTATAACCTATGAGTCACTTCAGGATAACATGATAGGCACAATATTATTGCTGAGTTTGCATATCACGATATTGTGAAACCATGACAGAATAATTTTTGTTTATCTGTTTATGGATGACAATCAAGGTTTTAACATTGCATTTATCTAGTGCTTATGATAGGAATGTCTACTTTGAAGAAAAGCAATATCACACATTTTATGCCAAAATAGGACGTGTAAAGCAGTAGTATATATGCAGTAGGATAGAAAATTTTATATCTCATGGATAAACAAAGGGATGAATCATTGAATTTCCTGTTCAGCCTTTTTCATAAGCAACACGCAATAAAATTCAAAGAGTGGACCTATCTTCTGGTGTTTCATTAGGTCACGTTTTATGTAGGTTTATGATCATTCTCCTGCCTTTACCCCATTCATGTTGTGGCCTAACATTCCGATTCATACAAAACAGAAGGTCCAACCATGGTTTGACAAGTTATCCCCTTGAACTACTCTTAAAAATTAGAACAATACCACATCAAGGATTGATTTTACATTGTTTTATATCTCATCTTGTTGAGTTACACTGATGAACATACTTATTCTAAGTCTGTATAGCCTTTGTCAATTATTATGAACTCCTGCTGAACAGAGAATGCTTATTTCTACAATACATTTCTTGCAAAAAATTATGTTTACCATACAATTGATTCCAAACTTAATACAGTAACCCTATGGGCTTAGGCTAGTTAGGTTATTTTAGACCATAAAACACTTAAAACTTATTCAGCTCCGATAAGCTTTTTTCCATAGAAAACAATGATATTGTATGGAGATGCATGTGTATCTGAATAGACGCGGAAAGCTGAATAGATGCATACGCATCTCCATACAAAATTGTTGTTTTCTATGGACAAAACCTGAACACTGAATAAGTGTGGTTAGTTTACAATTTTTTTTAATTAATTTTATGTCTCTGTAAGAGAAACACTAATGCCCATTTCTGTTAGCAACACATTAGTAGTGTTCACCTATATATATAAAATGGTAAACTGACTGACTGGGTGATATATCAACACACAGCCCAAACCGCTGGTCCTAGAGGCATGAAACTTGGAGGATGTTTTCTTTGTGAAGAGTAAGTATCCACTAAGAAAAGATTTTTGGGAATTCCACCCCTAAAGGGGTAAAATAGGGAATGGAAGTTTATATGAAAGTCCATCAGTTTTGAAGTTAGGATCTTCAAATTTTGTGTTTAGGCTGATGATTGAAAATTAATTTATACATGTCTCAGCGTTTTTAAAAATTCAACCCCCGATGGGTTAAAAAGGGGGATGAATGTAAGTAATTATGTTTATTCGGTATGTTCTCGTCGGATATTTTTCGCCATCTACGCGGGCTAAGCCGCGGGCAAAAGCTAATAGACTTGTAAAACTGCATTTCTAAACTTAGCTAACAAATTATGCCTTTTGGAAAGTTTACAAAAAGTTTTTGTATAATCACTAGCTAGTGAAACAAGTAACACAAAAGATGCTTACCTATCAGCTCCAGCGCACGATAACATTTTGTTGATGCGGATGACATGGAATGGATGCAGCCTCATGCGGATGTGGAACTGGTCCTTGCCGCAGTTCTTTACGAGGTACTTGTTGCAGCAAATACGGCCTGCTTCCAGCGCCTCAGAACTCAACTGCTCGTACTCATCGGACACCAGGTGCACGCATAGCGGGAAGTCGTCCACCGTTGCCTTCTTCTTACCCAAGTCGAAAATACGGATCTTGGGGTCGGGCACACCACGACAGAACCGTGACTTTGGGTACGGTTTGTTTTTACAATACCGATAACTGAAAAACACATTTCACTAGTTAAAACTTGGTCCAAATCATGATCAAAACACAGGTTTTGAGGTTGTAAATCATTTACCATCTCGCTGGTCGGCGCCCCATTGTGATCTGAAATAAATTAAAAATTAAACTTAGTAAGTCTTACACTACACGTGTAAGTAAAATCACAGAATAATATTGAACACACTTCAAGATTACATTAGATTTTATAATAAAAAAATTATCAGCACCTTCACAAAGTGACACCACTTCCACGAAAAGACAGACGGAAGTTGGTTTGACGTTGACTTTGACTCAGTTTAGTGTCGCGAGCTCAAAAAAAAAATTGGTCTTTGGAAAAAAGGTTGCAAGCTCAAAAAAAAAATTGGTCTGGGAAAAAATTCCAAATTGGTTTAATTTATTGGTTTTCTAGGGATCGAAATCTTACAAATATTTTAAACTAACAACTGTGGGTGAATATTGATGATTTTAAATGCAAAAGTTAATATTCCACTTTGCTCCATATCTTACGAGTCATAGCCTTACAACAGTTTATGCTTTTATTTTTCGCACGAAAAATACACGCTTTGACGTGGAGTTGCGGACACCAGCCCGTTATACAATATGTTGCTGCAGTGTGTCAAATCGTACTGTGTGGATTTATCATACGAGTTACTCGAGTATAGGAGTTGGACAGTAGCTCGCATCCTCGCGTCCGAGTAACTTTTCACTCGCTTGCTCGATTTCCCCCACGTCTTGCATATTTTTGCTAGCAATCTAACTTTACCCACGCTAATATTTCATCCTTCATCACGTTGTATTTTTGTACCTAATTATTTAAAAAAAGTGTCTCGACATGTTTAGAACTCGACTGCTCTTTTTCTGGAATTTTGTTGTAAAGTTTTTTAAATCAGAAGTTAAAATTGTGGGTACAAACCATAACACAGTGAGACGTTGACTCGGTCGACATTGCAAGAGCCCAGTACTACTCCAGCACAAAACTCGCAAGAAACTAGGTAGCTACTAGCTACTCTCAGCCTGAAAACAGTATACAATACGAGCAGCTTTATACTGTCTAGTCAGTAGCTCGCACCCAAACTCGCACCAAAGAGTATAATAATAATAGGGGAGGCTCGCACTGTGTAATGTAAACCCGTTTTATTTCCATTTCCGGTGGTTTCTGTTTCTTGACGATCTTTAACCTGTCAAAATTTTGATGAAAATGTCAGCTGTACTAGAACAAAACAGACGTATTTTTGCGTAAAATTAATCATATAAAGAGACAATTTTAACAATTGTTTGTTAAAAATGGGAGCTTTAACAAGTAGACAAAATGCTGGTGTCGAAGAAGCCGATGTAGTGTCCAATCACGCCTATAAATATCCACCTAGATCAGGTAAATGGGACTTCTCTAATTCGATTAGCTTTATTTATTGTGGTGTCGTGTTCAATAAGCCAATCCGTTCTCATTGTTTATTTTTACTATATAATTTATATTGTTCACTTGAGAAAAGCAAATAAGTAGATTTCAATGGATGAAAATACCACTGGGAATATCTATATCACTGAGATCACTTTTATATGACTGGCGGATCCAATTATTCTGTCGTGTTTATTGATTAATGAATGATCTTGAGTCGTGTAAATTAACTAAAGGAAATATTTCAAATTCAATATCTATATCATGTTTATGCATTCAGTTTATTATATAAGCTTATTACATTTCCACATTCTATTTGTAAGTAAGTTAATGCTATAAGGAACATTTAGAAACTGATGATGCAGGTAATTACTTCGGGAGCCACTTCATCATGGGTGGCGAGAGATTTGACACCCCTCAGCCTGAAGCATACTTATTTGGAGAAAATGCTGACCTGAATTTCCTTGGTAGCAGACCCACACCTGTAAGTATAATTATATTAATCTTAAATAATTAATATCATGGTTTAATTATACTATTATTTTCAATGAACTAACATTCAAAAGTGAAAAGAAACTAAATGAAAAGCAGCAATCAGCATCAAGAGAATGTATTTGATAATAACTTTGGTGCTGAGAATATCAGTTACGCAATGTGTTCCAGGTGCTGTTTTACAATTCCTAGTTATTTTAACCTACAAAGAGAATCTCACTAAAGAATCTACTACTTACAAAATGAAATTAAATAAAAAGATTAATTTACCTTATTATTATTTAAACAATACAAGGAAAAGTGAATTAAATTACTGCATGACCTAGCCATTAAGAATAATTGATGTTTTGTGTTATTATCTGAGTTATCACAATTAAATTAATATCAATTGACATGTCCTCAGTTCCCGTACCCCCCGCCACAGTCTAATGAGCCTACTAAAACATTAAAAAGTCTAGTAAATATACGTAAGGAGTCATTGCGTTTCGTACGCTGCCCCGATCCTGTGGACAAGTTGGCAGAGAACAAGATTGGAGATGGCATGATCAAGTCTGGCGACAATAATGGCAAAGGGACATATTACAATATTGAGTTTACATTTGATTGTGATGCAAGATGTGCCATTACAGTATTCTACTTTTGTACTGAGGAAGTCACTCCCACCGGTGTTGTGTAAGTATCAATTTGTTTTGTTTTACTACAACATTGGTATAATATCTGTGATTATGGTTCTCTTGGGTTGATATTAATCAAGGGTTAGGTGACCTTGTGTTGGCAACACTTTGTTATTGTCATCAAACAGCATTGCATTGTAATTTTCTTTAAACATGACAGGAAACTGATATAATTATCTGTTTGACAATCCGATGATTCATAAGTTCATGACCTTTAATCCAGTTTTAAAATGTCAAAAAATGTAAACATTGACAGGGACAAATTTAATTAGCATCTGTGTAGATGTGACAGGTATTGGTATTAAAACTCTCTATCTAAATATATCTAAACATTAGCCAGCCAATAATTGGTACAAGTATCCCAGTTTACCAAACTTTAGAATACATATGGATATTAATTATTCCCACTCTTTTCCCACCAGTTACTACCCGCGCGACCCAGCAATGAATTCCCAGACTTACCGCTACAAGAAGGGCGCTAACCAGCAGTTCTGTCAGATTTTACATGTTTTCGATCCTTCCAAGCATCCTGAAGAAGACCTGGTGTACAACGCGGACAGGGAGATCATACCTATCGCTATCTACTGCGTCGTGGACGAGGGACAAGAAGGTCAGTACCATGACTTAGTCTGACGCCCAGATATACATACATACACCGTTCGCTTCTTCCATGTTTTATATATGGACGAAGCCATTGCAAGATTAAACCCAAGTGCGACGGTAATTTTATCGTTGAAGTCTCAAACGATTGCGATTTTATTCGCAATTAAATTAAATGACATAGTGCCGGTTGACGTGATAGACAGGTGACGTAAATGTTGCGGTAACATTTACGTCACGGCTTATTCAATTAATATGAACTATCTTGATGCACCGACTCTCTGTCCCCTCTGTATAATGAATTTAAGTGGAGTTACATAACGGCTAGATGGCTCGATAATGGTGTCTATTTTGCTACCATTCCGGTCGTTATCTATTGTCTTCTAGAGAGCGTATTATTGTACTACTGTCTATTTGTTAACTGGTTTTATTATAGCCAATCCTCATGGTAGGCAGAAATCGGTATTTCTCGACATTTAAAAGACGCTTGGCCCTTAAAAGGCAGTGGGTGCTTGTATATCTCTACCTACTTACCATTTAGCTATAACTTACGCGAGACTTAGTGAGATAAATTTGAATGTCTCAGCCGCCTCCTAAAGAGCAGGCCACACCGCCAGCTAGCGAGCGAGCGAGAGAGGCGAACGAGATTCTTTTCATATTTCGTGTCGGCTTTTCGTCGATCGCGGTGTGACCAAAGTATGAAAAGAGGTCTTTAGTTGGGTTCACACCGCAAACTATCAAAACAGTCGAATCGCTCGCTCGCTCGCCAGCTGTCGGTGTAGCCTGCGCTTAAATCAGGGTCGGAACGATACGAGTTTCCACTTTTATTATTTACGTACAAGTACATACATACACAACATCACGCCTGTAATCCCTGAAGGGTTAGGCAGAGGGGACCTAATAGCGGTTACACTTCGCCAGCTATGTTTTTTTAAGCCCCACATAATTGCCATCAACCAGGCACACAACCAGACTCTATGCTGCTGTGAAGGATTCCTGATGGAAAATAATAAATAATAATAACCCAATAACACTGCCCAACACCGGAATCTAACCCAAAACACATCTCTTCTTTAACAATGAATATCCCAACATAGATTTATTTTCTACCTTCAGCCGAAATAAGGCAGTCACACACGACAATAGCAGTGGTGGAGAAGCACACGGACGGCACGTACGTTTTGAAGGCGCTCAAACAGAAGCTGTTCGTCGACGGGCTGTGCTATCTGCTGCAAGAGATCTACGGGATTGAGAACAAGAACCTCGATACTAAGGTAAGAAGCTAATCAAGAGGAGGATAGACAAACGGTAGACGGAAAACATTGATAATTACGTCATTGATCGTTTCCGGATCAAATATCAAGACCAAAGCCTGCATTGCAGACTGCCGCGACTAAAAAGTCAGGAAAATACTGTTATTTTTTAAATAAATAATTAAAAGCGTACAGACCCAGTTATAAGAGGGAGCCGAGGTAGGGTGGAGTAATGGCCTGTGTGCCTGAGTCTGTGTGTGAGAGCCAAATGACAAGCACGTTACACATTCAAAGTCATCACTGCAAGGCAAAGACCCTGCTTGTTCCCCCTTTTCCATCTTTTGCTAATCTCTTAAATAGAATAGTGTAATATATCTAAAAATCTTCCATCTCGCTCATACACAGCCGAGTTCAGACGAAGAAACAGAAGACGGTGGCTCAGAGTGCGTGATCTGCATGTGTGATGTACGCGACACGTTGATCTTGCCGTGCCGCCATCTTTGTCTGTGCAACTCGTGCGCCGACTCGCTGCGCTACCAGGCCAACAACTGCCCGATATGTAGGGCGCCCTTCCGCGCCTTGCTGCAGATACGCGCCTTGCAGCGTAGAGCGGATAACGCTCCCACTGCCCCGGCCGCTGCAAATGATGTAAGTATAATTTAGGAAACTCACAGGTCGTATTAGCCCAAATAAATATGATTTATTGTACACCTAATATCATCATCTGCGCTATAGGAACTGTGTCTCCAGCATTTTCCCAACTGTGTTGAGGCTTCCAGTTTCACCAGATGCGCAGCTGAGTACCATTATTTTACTAGCTACTGTCTTTCTGATTGTACAAGTGCTGAACAAAAATAAACCCTATTTTTATTGGAATAAAGTTGCTTTTGGCATTAGAGAACTAACGAAAATATTAAATACAAATAATATGTCAAGTAATGTTTCCTGGATTTTACGGATATTTAACAAAATATTTTTGTTAGTAGTTATCAATTTTCTTTTGTGTATTTATTATAATGTTATATACAGGGTAGCACAGAGAATATCCCAGCGGGTTACGAGCCGGTGTCTCTGCTGGAGGCGCTGAACGGCCCGCACCCCGCGCGAGCGCTGCCCGCGCCGCGGCCTGCGCCCGCTATCGCTAGCCCCGACACCGATACAGCTTCACAGGTATACTTCCACCGCTTTTTATACACTATACTAAATACCACACATAACTAAAGTTAATATCGTAAAATGATGACTTTTGACACAGAGTAGTGAATAAATGGAGTACTAATGTTCAAGAGTCATTCTGATGCGACAAATAACCTCTGTAACCATGTTAACCCAAATGTTCTTGAACTAAATTTAATTTAAAACATTGTTCTGTTCACAACTATCCGTATATACATTGATTTCTACGTCATTTATAATGCCTGTTTGCATTTTCAATTTCGAAGGCGGCCGAAATCTTGAATCGCTGCAACTTGGAGCGCAGTTCGTCCACGAGCCTGGGCAGCAGCGGTAGCAGGAAAGCCAAGAGCGGGTCCAAGGATGACGTCAAGAGTGTGCGCGACAGATCAGCTGCGCAAACTGTCACTCCTGAGGTAACAATCACCTTAAATGAGTCACTTTTAGAATTTTTGACAATGGCTTGAGTATTTTAAAAGAGTAACGGTAGAGTTTTTTGCCCATGCTCCTCCATACGAAACTACTTTTGCGAATAGGTCATAGATTAAATTCTATTTATATGACGATTCTTCTCGATTATATAAGGTCAAACCATTTACACTTTAACATTATTACACCTTTGACGCGCCATTAGTTTGACGTTACATCGTAAAACATGCAAGCAGATATTGTGCTACATTATTTCACATTTTTTTACGAACAGTACTCTCTTATCAATGTTATTTAAGCGTAAAAAGTACCAGTACGTAATTGATGTAATTGGCTTGAACAATTTCGAGTTTTGTTCAGTTAATTGGCTCGAAGTTCTGAGCTATGTGTGTTTATAGATGCGATGTTGTTCCCAGTTCCGTATGTCAGTACTGCTGGCGCGCGAGGAGGAAGCCAAGCGCTCTGAAGAGAAGGCGGCCGCTGCCAACAGTCCCCTGCTCTACAACCACAAGCTTATCAACGGAGACAAGATCTCTAAGGTATTGTAGCGTACATAATCAAATTGATAAAAAGAACGCGGCATCTATGACGCAAATCAGGAACTAAAATCCTGCATCCCGCTATCCGCGAGATAAGGATATATAGAACAACCCGACTACAACTGTCGGGCAGTGTCTCTGGTACAGTAGCCCACTAAACACAAAACGGTCGAGAGGATCCTCCCTTTTTAACGGAGTATGCGGATCTACACACATTATTCCTCACATCCCTAAAGTACTGCCAAAAATAGTATTACCCAAGAAGAAGGTAGGTAGTTTGATCTTGTTTAAAATTTTGGAAATATCACTAGTACACATACTGGGCGTATGCATAGGCGTAATCTTAGGTACGTTATCGTAGTACCTTATCTAATTCTGATAATATTTTTTTATGAAGTGTATGTGTTTAAAAAGAAAGACTGAATAATATTATTTATTGTTTTTTTTTGTATGACCATACCTTGTAATTTCCAGTCATCCTTGAGCCTGGAGTATCCTGGCGACATGGAGTCTGTTCAAGAGGCGTCGGGCTCTGACGATGAAGCGAGAGCGACGCATCCAGAACCAGACAGCGACGCAGAGCGACTGTCTCCGTTGCTCACACACCCTACTGCCAACGGGGTGAGGATACTTACTTGTTTAGATGTGTCACTGAGTCACATGGTGCTATGAAGTCGGGATGGTGCAAGAAGTAACGTCGGTGTCAGATGTTGAGTCTGGTTTTCACCGAAACAGAGACAAATTGAGCGGTTAGGAGATGTGTGGGAATCGACCAATCCCATTGGTCGAATTGCAAATCGCGTCTTGCGCCTTTCTTGTGATGGTCGAATTTTGCTTCCTCTCCGCTCCACTCTGGTGGAAACATGTCTTAAGCGAGGTTGACACACCCAGAGCCCAATGTTTGTGTTTAAGTGGTCTTGCTGATCCGCTCCTTGTATGTGATGCAGACGGTCCCGAGCGCGGCCAGCTCGGCGCTGCGCCTGTCCGCGCCGGCGCTGGCGCACATCGACGACACGGACACCGACGAGCCCGACCACAAGCACAACTGTCAGTATGCACCACACACCCACACAGTACACACATACACTATAACTCACGATTTAGTGCCACGGAATAGTACTCTAATGCATTGCTAATGTGTAGACTACGGACTACAAATTATACCCGACCAGGCTTCGCTTGGCTCACTTCGGAATAAAAAAGTACATGCAAAAACAATTTTTATTCGATCAAAAACAAAATTTGTGTAAAGATTTCAAGTCAATCTATAAAAAAACTGTATTTATAAATATAAAGATTCGACTTAGGCTCTAAGGGCTTGAAATAATGTCTGTCCATTAAACCGTTGAATAAACCTTCGGAGAATCCAGCCGTGATGTTAACTTATGTACCTATATGAAAAAGATCACCGTAACCTTTGTACGCACTTCCGCGCCCTTGCATATTAGCACTCCATTCGTACACTACTCCGTGTCTACCTAACACACATACTAATATAATATCTGTCATGCTCCTACAGTCATGTCTAGTCAAACTTCGACCGTCCGCTAGTAGGCCGCTATTTATTTCAACCAACTTTCAATTTGTAGATATTACGTGGAAGCTTTGCTTGGAAATAAGGGTGATATTGCACTAGCAAGTGGAAGCTAGTATGATTTTGCCCTACATGCCCATTTTGAATGTATAGAGGTGGTTGTTCATTTCGTTATTCAGTAATCGTCCTATCTAAAGCTTAATATGGTTTAGGGTAATTAGTAACGTGAACTTAGAAAAGCAAATTTCTCAGGGGGATAAATATAATGACCACCATAAAATGCTTTGATACCCTTAGTTTTGTAACCAAAAATATCTACTTAACACCAGAAAAATAAAGTCTAAAAATACAATAGTACCAGCTATTTTAGTCACGACTCCACTTTAAATTGTATTCGACCACCAAATTTAGTAATATGATCACCAAATCTTGATGACCAAATTAATGTATTATTTTTGCCTAAATAAATCACTGTGATAGGTTAGGTTAGGTTAGGTTAGGTTAGGTTAGGTTAGTGATTATAATTTATATTAAAACGCTGGTATAATTTTGGTGATCATTTACTACTTTTGGGATAACAATGATTTATTTGGACTCATTTTGCTTAAATAGGACAGCAGAATTTAAAAACTTTGGTTAAAATTTTACTTTAAAATGTTGGTTTAATTTTGGTGATCATTTACTATTTTTGGGTTACTCATGATTTACTTGGAGTCATTTTACTTAAATAGGATAGCAAAGTGTTAAAACTTTGGTTATAATTTTACATTAAAATGCGAGTTTCATTTTGGTGATCATTTACTACTTTTGTCTGCTATTTGTTACTATATCTGGTGGTAAGTTAAACATAAGCCATTTCTCAGTACCAACTAGAGACATCATGTCAGGGTAGTTATTTCCCCATACATAAAGTACGTGTTCAAAGCATGCTTAAACTGAACAACGCTGTTTTAGGTCGATAGTATTCTCTTAAATACTGTTAACGTTATATCGCCGAATCATGTGTCGTTAAAGGCGTTTTAATAAAACATACCAATAATAGCAGTCATCCATAAATTCGACATGCTTGTTCTTAGAACTCGATCGCATCCTATCAGAAGGAGCATGCGTGGAGCTACCTAGGCAGTAGGTATACAAAAGCAAAGACCAGGTTTAATATCATCGTTAACAGTTGATAATTGGGTGTAAAATCGCACGCAGCGAGCGGAACACAGTCTCGTAACGATGTGGAGTCGCCGGCAGTCGCCGAGGACTCAGATTATTTCACGCCGGAAGACACCAACACGACCATTCTGACCGTTCCTAAGACGAACAAACTTGCAGTAAGTCCGCCATCTTGCATCAGCTGTCATCGTAGTCCGTGACGTCATCATTGAGCTTTGTTTGTGTGCGTGTTCATACGGTTTTGGTTTACGCGATGTTCTTTTATTTTTCGCGTCGTGTTTAATTTGCACTTTCATTATGATCATGTACCGCATCCGCAATATATGAATGTTGTTGAGGACACACTGGGCACGTTTCAGGGGTCGAGTGATGCACTGCGTTACTCACATAACGTAGCTTGAGGTCGAGGCATTGCGAGGCTTTTTATAGAACGCAGTTACATGTACATGTTATTGCCAACTACCGTGCTACATGGTTTTTATGGCTCTAATCGGAACTAAAACCGCCATTGTGTTTTTGTTGTAATACAATTTCCACAGACAATTTCACAGATGTTAACTAACATCCGGGTCGTGTCAATGTCATTCAAGCGCCAAAATAACCGTGTAGTACTATAGGTACTAAATGTTTTAACAAACCTCATAAACTCTGGCAATAATATGCACATAATATTAGAAAGCAGATTGAGGATTCCTGTACGCCAAGTCCTAATATGATTATCTGTTACAGGAGCCGACTAACAATGGAGATTGTACTCCCCAGCGTTGGGCCTTGCCGCATCACGTCACCTCATTACCTGGTATGTAGCTTTGCTAATAAACTATTTGATTAAGACCGTGAAATAATTATAAACGTGGGTCTACTTTGTGACATTTTGCTCTACATATCATAATCTGTGATACCTTACACCGCAGATTTAGATAGACACTATATCTGTGTCTTACACTATGAATGTTGGGCTTCGTTCAGTCACGAGCAATGAAATATACAGGGTGTAAACAAACCCTTCACGAAGCCGTCAACCAAGCATTCTTTACATCAAACTAAGTAACTCTACGCAAAATATTGCTGGGAAATGATTTTTTTTTGGGGTGATAAATCATGTTTTACGGTAGGACACCATGTAACGCACTCAAAACATTGTGCTGATGGATGCTGTGAATAGTACGGGGGTCGTTTAGGTATAAGTAAATTTATAACATTAAAAACTTGTACTAATTTTTAAAAAAAGTTAGAACTTTGTCCCCCAATATCCCCGTAAGTAGAAGGTTACCAGGTATATTCGTATACCAGAAATGGTTATTATGACAATCCTTAATGTTATATTGTGTAATGTAACATTTGTTTACCATCTATGTAGACCCATATTGCGCGAATAAATTATTTGATTTGATTTGTATGGTCCAAAACAAAAAAAAAATATCGCAATGACTGGAAGAACAACTACTTTTCGGCTTCTTTAAAATCCAAAAGCAATTTTCAACTACTGTATTAACGTTTTAGGTTTTCAAGAACATAGTATTTTGGAAGCCATACTATTACGGAACAGGTCTTATCTCAAAGTAGAAACTGCTAATTGTATGTACTTGCTAAGTGCATACAATTCATTGCTCGCGGTGTAAAAGAAGCTATAGTGATCCATAGAATGAAGACGCTTTGACGACCGTAGATTCTCACGGCGAAACAACCGCAGATTTTCACGGCACATTAAACGCACACTGTACGGGGCATCAGCGTAAACTAGTTAATTGTAAATTAATCAGGGTTTGGCGACCATTACATAAAGTAATATTTATCCAGGAACACCCCTGAGCCAGTCGAGCGTGCGCTCTTCAGGCGACTCGTACAGCTCAACATCATCGACCCGGCAGCTACTGGCGCCAGTAGCGGGCTCGCCACTCGCCACCGACACTGCCTGCTAGCGACCACTGGCGCGTCGCAAACCTCACCCGTACCAACCAACACAGTTGTACAACCATGTTGAATTCAAGTTACCACCATTCTAAGGAATGCTGCAAACTTGAGCTTCCTTAAGACTAGTCGATTTATGTGACTAATCCCATTCAATAAACGCCATAACAATCGTGTGTACAACGCCTAATGGTACATAGCACACATAATTATCAACTCTGAAAGGGATCGTCACCGTATCGCCGCGGATCGTGAGCTTGTCCCGAGGCGAGGCGATTACGTTACGATTCCTTTTACTGTGCAGGAGAGAGTTTCATACAAAAAATACTGAATAGCTCGAGTTGATACAGTGAAGATCCCTTTCCGAGTTGATAGGTGTGCTATTTCCTTAACGCAACGGGTATACGGTGAATATGCGACTGCGACCTAGCCAGACGACGTATGCAACATACGTACGCAACACTTCGTGAAACAATATTAGTTTTAAGTTTGAAAGTATATTCGTGTATGTTATTTAGTAATAAGCAAAATCGACTGCTGTTTCACAGCTATATTTAAAGCTCTATGTATACCTATTATAGTATGATGAATAGCTGTACTGTAGGTCATAATAAAATATCTATAAGTGTAAACTTTTAGCGTGTAGGTAAGGATAAAATCGATATTATAAGGGTTGTCGCTGCAATCAGGTATAATTTATTTACTGTCATACAAAGTCCATTTAGTGCCTGCGCACACGCCGGTCTATACTCTTTTATTTTTGTGTTTTACCTGTAATTTTGCAGTAAAACCTTTATTCACGTTGCCATAAGGTAAAATGTAACAAGTATTGCTGGTCCTACCATAACCCCACATGCGGGGGCCTGTTGGCTACTAGCCGTGTTCCAACTCTGCCTCGTTGGTGTGATAGCCTAACTTTTAATACTAAGCAAATAATACGTATTTATAGCTATTACCTTGAGTTGTGCTAGGCTGAAAATTACGTTATTCAAATTATATCTCCTTTGATATGCATAATAAGTTGCTTCTGAATCTATTAAGTGCAGCTGTTTCACAGAATGACGCTCGCATGGTGACTCAAATTCAAGTTTTGTCACACTGAATAAGGCATAAAAATGTAAGACTCGGTGATATTTGTTTACTCAAACCTGCCAGAAGTCTAAATTATTCTAGGTGGGGTGAATTTTGATCATGTGTTCTGTATATATTTGAAATAATCAGCCCACATCCGTCCTTTTTTTTGCTTACTTGCTGGTTATGACAATCTGTCTTGACTTTCTCTCGACACTTTATTTAACTTTATGCTCAATTTTTAGCTTTTATTTTTTGGCAGTAATTTATTTTATTTTGAAAGTAAGATGTGTATAATCATTACACAGAATTTATAAGGTGAAATGTGTTAGGCTAGTTTTTAAATGAAATATCTATCAACAGTGTAGCACTTTCTGCTGGACGTCTTTGTCCAGTACATATTTATGTTAAGGTCTCTCAGGTAATCAATTAATCAAATGTTTTAACCCTGCACTACACTTTGTGAATTGTTGTCAAAACATTGGCATGACTTCGCTAAACATACCCTATTTAACTCCAAATTAAGTCTACCTAATTTTAAATTAAATAAGGTATGTTTTACAAATCACATAAAGGTGCTCCCTCACTGGGTGCATTGGCCTTTAATGTAACAATGCTAGAGTCGATCTTGTACAGTCACAAGTAAATCTGAATTGTTACATTACAGGCAATAAGGGAGGTGAGGCAGTGCCTCACTGCAAATCATGTAATGATAAATATTTTTATCGCGTTTTTGTAAATATTGTACAGATACAAGTGCTTTGTGGTGAAGGTATAATTTAATATGAATTTTTGTGTAAGATATTTTATATTAAAGGAATATAGGATCCATTATATTATTCCATTTGTATAAAAAGAATGGGTAGGATATTATTTATAGACTGATTAAGAACATTCCTCTAACTCCATCTACAGAATCTCAAATAGTATAAATTATTTAGAAAAATAAGCAAATTCTGCACATTCTGTGTTTGTGTATTATTGCCTAACTAATGTTTTCTTGCTAAGCTGTATAAAAAATGTATTGTTTGATAAATAAACTTTAATAATGTTCAACTAACTTGTTTCTCTAAGTGGAGGAGGCAAAATAAATTTCAAACGAAGGTACTTTTAATATAAAAGTTTATTGTGATGTTATTGCACTTATATTTTAATATATGCTGATTAATACAAAACTACAGCAGAGTAATTAAATAAAAAATAACCAAGGCTTTTAAACCAAAATCTATATAGGTATGTGTAGCTTAACACTAGAAATATATTAAATTGATCTATGCACATAAATCAATTTTGTGTAAACTTCTGTATAATAAAAGTATTCAAGTCTGTATTTTATCAATATAATTATGACAATAGTTGACTTAAATCAAACTACATATTCTCAGCTTTGGTTAGGCATTGTTTGCATATTAAAATTTGAATTTTCTGAATGACAACTATCTGAGGTGCTGGGACCAGACACTTTCTTCATGGCTTGTCTCCGGGCTGCATATGCAGACATTCTGGCTAGTCTGGCCTGCCTCTGCTCTGGTGACTCTCTGGCTAGCCTTTTGGCAGCATAGGCAGACATTCTTGATAACCGTTTAGCTCTCTGCTCACTAGTCTCCCGTGACAGTCTTTTAGCGGCATATTCTGACATGCGCCGCAGTCTGCTGGCACGCTGATCAGGGGTTTCGTTAGCGAGCCTCTGTGCGGCGTAAGCAGACATCTTTGCTAACCGCGACGCTCGTTCATCTGGCGATTCACCCACAAAAGTTGTCGAATCTCTGCGACGTCGCCTCCGTTTATTGGGTTCCAGCAGTGAGAGTGGGTCCAACTCCTGTGTCGACGACATCGAACTTGAATCATCCATTTCGTAATTTTTATCACAACTTGTTTCGTCATACTCTGTTTTGATATTATTGTAAGACATTTGTTCAAGTTCCGAATTCATATCCGTACCGGTAAACGTGTTGTCCATTTTGCTATATACAGATTTTACAGTAGATATCCACTCATTATTAGCTTTCGCTATCACCATTTTCTTCCAGGAACAATCAGATGAATTCAAATCACCCATATTGATTGTTCAAGGATAGACGTATCCATAGAACCATTACGAGTTCGACAATATAGAAACTTATTCAAAGGACTAAATCCACTTTCAGATCTTTATTTCACTTCACAGTTACCTATATAATACAATCGATTCTCACCGAAATAAAAATACTACAATCTTCAATCATCGACAGCGAATGGCGACGAGAGTGTCTGACAGCACGAGGAGAGTTGAGAGAAGGAAAAACCTACGGTAGGATGGTAAATAATGAGAGGCTGTGAAATCGAATATATATATATTTCTAAAGGTTTTTTATATTACTTTGTATAGGAATAGTTAAAAATATAATTTATATATGTAAATACGAATAAAGGAAATAGTCCTCCTGACCGTTTTCGGTTTGGCCAGCGTTGCCAGACGTCCTAATTTTGGCGGGACGTCCCGATTTTTAAATCAAAATTAAATATCCCGCGCGGGACAGGCTCAGTCCCGCTTTTCAGGGATAACTTGAGTTCTTCATCTTTATTAAAGAGAAAAAAGGAAACTTTAAAAGAAGTTGAATCTTCACAGAAATATCATGAATAAGTAATTCTTATAAATAATTATTCTCTTATTGTAAGTTGCAATTTGTAACACTCACTCCACAGACTATTGTTTGAAACGCCATATTTTTCTAATGAATAAAACTTTTTGATTTTGATTTTTGTTTTATTTTATTTGTTTTTTTATTCAGAAGACGAATAAGACAACTATTTAACGATAGGGTAAATCTGATTTAAAATATTACATTTTTATTAAAATACATTTTCTATGGCTATTTTTGCTATCTATATATTGTCACGTAAACGTAATTTGAATTCAAATAAAAAAATAAATATTTAAAAACTTCTGATTAATTAAATATACGTTTTTTTACTATGTCCCGCTTTCGACGAAAGGATCACGCTTTTTTCACTCAAACAGTTCCAAAATCCCGACTTGGCAAAAAAAAAATCTGGCAACGCTCTTACGGCGGCCAATCTCACCGGAGACTATTCTTCGGTGCGGGTGATATTAGAGTGCAAAAACGTGTGCGCACAGGCTTTGCACTCTTTGTTTTGTTTCTTTACTTTTATAATCCGATGGGACGGCAATCCGACACGACCGGAGAGAGATTAGGTGCAGGACCAACGGCTTAATGTGCTTACCGAGACTCGGGGGTATCATACCGCCAACTTTCAGACTCCGAGCTGTTACTGAGAAATTTTTAACGTAAAAATCCAATAACAATGTTTGTGCGACATGGGAACTGAACCCAGGACCTCACGCTCAGCAGCCTCGATTACGACCACGACACCAAAGGGGCAGTTAAAAAAAAAACAAAAAAGGGTAAAAACAAAATTACAAAAAATGAAGCCTCCGCCACCAAAAGAGCGAGAGTTTAAAAAACGGTAGGTAACAGAATAAAGATAACGGCTGGGTCAATGGCTTGATTCAGAAAGCAGTCTCCTGGGCACGGCACCCATAGTGAGGTCGTTCCTCTCTCCAGAGAGAGTCATTTTATAAATATTAGTATATGGAGAGAGTAACCTCAAAACCTCGCAAATCATATTTTGTTCAACATACAGCTTGACGCTGACTAATAAAATAAAAAGCGAAAAACGTATTAAAATTCGAATTTCGCGGCTACCCAACAACAACTTTTTCATGAAATAGTCATAGAATGGGATTAAATGAACTTAGAGGGTTGTATTGATGATTTAAATGATTATTATTCTGTAAGTACATTACGTGTTACGGTCGCGAATCATATTTTAAGAAATACAACTTTCATAGGAGAAAAATCATTCGTGTTGCTTGCAACTCTAAAAGTAGTTGCAAGTTTACAAAAACTGATCTTATTGGAAAATTAAAACTTTCTAATATTTTTATTTTATCTCAGATCAGTTAAATTAAACTTTTATATTTGATATCTTTATATTATTGACAATCAATGAAAATATGTTACAAACTAGAAAATGATGTACAGATACCAGCACATTAAGCTACCCGAAACTGTCAAATTTTCCTAATCAACCTTGAACCTAACGGTTTTGCAATAAAGTTGAAAATCTATTAAAGAAATTTGATCGATTGCAGTAGCTTGATGTGCTGGCGTCTATACTTTGTATTTAACTTATTTTTGTTTAGCAAAATATTACCAGCAACACTGAGCGTGTGAGTTGTCAAAAAGTTGGCATTTAATCCATCTGTTTTATTTAGAAAATCTATTTTCAACTCATACTGCGGTTAACATTCGGGTATTTATCGTATATAATTGAATAATATTGTGAAAATATTAATTAAATTACAACTAGTCCTACAAAAGCATTTATTTTTTTCATAAGATCATTATATTCCCATGTAACAAGTACAGCATCTGTGATCAAAATTATAGCTATTTATTTCACTATTTTTATCTTTTGTTGTCTTTGTGTTAATTCACCTCGAGTTGTTATGTTTTTAGGGACTGTGACACAAGAGACTGTGCTTACGGAACAGTAACGTGATGACATAATGGTGTAATAGTTTGAAGCTGTTGTATTAGATTGTCAATAAACATGGATAGTATACCCGAGTCACCAGTGAAAATGAGCCCACTCGCGGAGCCCGAGGGCTTCCTAGAGAATGAGACAGACTATACGAGCATCAGAGGAAAGGTAAACACTAAACATTGTCTTTGTTTATCAACATATTGTTCCCGCGTAAATTACGCCTACCCACATCTCTCTGCTAAATGGTAGCATGATTTATTGGATCATATGATTGTCATGCTGTATCTGCTCATTTACCCTGCTCTAAGATGACTGCTGAGCAGAATATTTATGAGGGCCCGCAAAATTTAAAAAAATATTTTACATGATAATTTATTTTTGTAATAAAAATTAATGTTTCTGCGATGAATCAATCAACTGCCTAATAAATAAAATTGTATTGCAAAAATTCTATTTGAAATAAATTATTTTCAAACATGTTATTGCACCATAACAATATTGCATCACTTTGTTTATAAGTTGTCCCATCCTACACACACAGGCACACAAAATATGTGAAGAGGATATAGAATAACTATTAATCAATACAGCTTTATATTAGATAAAGAGATAATACTATTCATGCTTAGTTGTACAACTGGCCACAGTTCTATCAATATGTTTTTTTTTTTTAATTATTTAAAAAGAAAAGCAAAGCTTCTACTCTGCCAAATCCCATTTAAATTATTTTGGCAGTTGACTGTAGAAAATTATCAACAGAATTCACTTTTCACAAAGTCAAAACAATGTTGCATTGCATCACATATAAAAAATTTGAATTGTTTTGTTGTTTATGAATGAAGCTTTTATTACAATTTGCTTGTGTTTATTTACAAGAAAGGATAAGGGAAGGAGAATGATGAAATTCAATGAAATTCAATATTGCTTAAAGACTGGGAATAATGCCTAAATTTTCTTGCCAACCAGTATACAGGGCGGAAGGGACAGCGACCCTAATACGGTTACCACTTAATTTCTATGTGGGGGGTTCAGAATGATGTACTGGAATATGTGGTTACCATGTGTGTGTTGGTGCCTCCTTCCAAGCTGTATAATATTATGAAAACCTTTGCATTCTCACAAAATGATTACATACCTTTTGTAAAAATCTATACTGTGTTAGAGCATGTTAATGCACCAACTCTAAACCAGCCAAACTGTAATATTTTATAAAAGCTTATATTAGTTGGGCTTGCTATTAAGTAATTGAATTCTTTTAGATGGTGCTTGTGAGCCCAACAGCTGATGAATATGAGCTGCTCCGCAAGCAACTTCTGGAGAGGTTGGAGTCAGGGAATGGAGAGATAATATACGACATAGGACTAGGAGAAGGTAACTATTTCATTTTATAAAAATGAAAGTCAGCCTATTTCAGTCCACTGCTGGACATAGGCCTGTTCCAAACCGCATCTATCACCCTGTCCTCCGTCTTTTGCATCTGGTCTGACTCGGCCACCTTTTTAAGGTTTTTAGTCCTACTAACAGCGGGGCATCCTGAACTACAAACATAATTAATTACAAATGACAGAAAACAACTCAAAAAGATACTGAAGAAAAACAAATTTAAGTGATAACTAATTGAAAGAGAAAAAAATAGATTAAACAAAACTTTTTAAATGGATGTTTATTAAATCACATAAATTAAAAAAATAACTATTATCTAGGTGTAGCTGATAACAACACTGATTGACAACTACAAAAAAAATTAATAGTAAAAAAAGTAACTTAAAAAATAAAGTTTCCTGTTCCACAGTACTAGAGAATATTATTAATCCTTTTGAAAATACAGGCAAACAAATATGATTTAATCAAAATGTTGTGGTTTTGCATGTGTTTATTTTGCCTGAATCTATGACAATACCAAGCAATATTTCATCATAATATTATTGTCTATATGTGTAACTTACTAATGTATGAGTAACGTCTACCTGATGTGAAACTAAGGGGAAAATCATGTAATATTCAACATTTCATCATACCACCCTGGCAGCATGAGGTTACACCACAAGTCCACAATGATACAAAATGTGTCACATATTGAATAATACCTGTGAAAACAAAATCATATAAACTCACGCCTTTTCCCTATGGGGTTAGGCAGAAACTACAGAACCCCACTTACTTTATTTTTTTCGAGGTCTTTTTTAGTACATGTGGTTTACAATACAGTTTACAAACGATCTTATTCTATTTGTATACAAATCACGATTTATGTCGTAACACAGGCAGCCATCTTCTTTACAAACATTAAAACATGTGGTTACTTAATATTATTTTACAATGATTTCACTTACTTATTACTAAATTTTCAAAAACGGGGTATGTGCAAGTTTTAGTACGGACCCTCATAAGTTTAAAATGTGAACCACCCACTTATATAACTTTACTCCTTTTGCGTCGTCCGATTCATACACACGGCGGCACATGAAGCTGTACATTTCCAGTATGACTTGGCCTCGCTTTGTATAGATTTCCTATACAATGAAAGATCCGCATAAACTAGTTTTAGTATAGCTTGATTGGCCGTCGTGTGTACATCTAGTGATAAATACACGCTACATTTGGATGTAGTTTCAATTCGTGGAACTATACAGTCTTAGGGCTAGTGCGCACCCGGCGAAGCGCAGTGCAGCTCGCTTTTACAACTTGTGCAACAATGTTGTAAGTTTTTTGGTAAACAATCATTTGCTTCCCTTGGTGTGCACTGGCCCTTAGGCTGACTCATCACTGTGGCCTTATTTACGTCACCAAATATTTTGATGATAGCCCAAAGATTAGATTATTTTATAATTTCATAAATACCATGTATAAGTAGATAAAGCAGATGTAATGTTGGAAGTTGCAAGTCTAACAAGCCTGTTATCTTATCTAGTGATCAGTCGTACCCACGTGCATGTGCATGCGGTAATGTGGTAATATGGTAATATCGGTGTCTATTAATGGAGCGTTGAATGATACCGCAAATGTAATGCGGGCGACTGATCGAATGAATCACACACGGTGTAGTTGCAGAGCTTGAAGAATTGAACCTTGAACTTGGTAAATCGAATAAGGCATATTATAATTTATACCTACTTTGAGAAATTCTAATGCCCGTTTTCAGTAACAATAATTAACACCTAAATGTTAGCCTACGTTATTGAAACTTCGACGGTAAATTCAAGATTGGCGCAGTGGCTGAGAGATTGCCTGAGAAAATTCCTAGTGTAGGGCAAAGTTTAAAAAAAAAGATAATAATAGCTCGCTTTTATTTAGGCATTCATCTAGGTATCTCCAAGTACTAGTTAAAACGGTTATAAGACTCTTAAAAGTAACTACTCTGCAATAGGCAACTTGTTTCAATTTATTCCTTTCCTATTTGACCACGTGGTCTTGTAAGTTAAGTTAAACAAACACGCAAAGCGTGTCAAGGGCAGATTATACGAATCTGTTCAAACATTCAACAAAATTGAATGGTGCACGCAAAGTTATCGGTCGTATTTTATTTTAAAATTATGTTTTTTTCAGAAAAAACCACTTTCTAAACGCCTATTTCACTTTAGGAACCAACTAGTTTGCGTTTGTTAGGTATTATCTGATAACACAAGCTAAACGGTGCAGGAAAACATCGTGAGGAATGCGCAATGCCCTAGAAACAAAAAATCGAAGACACTTCACGTCCACAAATTTGCACACCCTTTCACAGAGTGGAGACTGGAGGCCCATGTCTTAGCGCTGGGAATGAAATGGGCTGATTATTATTCTAGCACTCACACGTCTAGTGTATTGACTACTTTGCCCTACTCTATCAAACGGAATTGTTTTTGCCGCCAACTTACACGCACGAGCTATCATATGATGAGCAAGCATTCGCGAATATTCGCGCGCACGAAGTTACTTGGATGGCCCCACATTCAAGTCCTATATACATTCTACTAGTTTCACAACTAGGTCTACGTTTGCTTTTGATTGCTCGTGTACGAATATTCACAAAAAAAGCTGTCAGAGAAAAGTATAGAATCCTGGGCGCTGACAACTAATAACTTAACTGATAAATTCGCTATAGCGGTTCACCTTGTAACCAGACTTATGGTCATCATCTCTTATAAGGTAGTGTCTTGGATAACTGGATACGGGACTTTGATACTTGGATTTCGGTGTCTTCGATTACTGAAACCTTCTTCCCACACCATTTCCCAATTCATTCCCATTTCTTATAAGAGAATCTTAAAAACCATGAGCTAAGTTGCAATTTGAAAATAGCTCATACATCGTTGATCATAAGGTTTAAGGTCCTTATTTGTGCAGACGGCCGTGGTCTAACAGAAGACGAGTACAGCGCATCAGTAGCGACGCTACAGTCGCTGGTGAGCGGCGAGCGCGTGTCGTGCGTGGAGCTGCGGCGCTGGCAGTGCGGCAGCGGGCTCACCGGCCAGTACCTGCTGCGCGCCGAGCTCGACCACACCGACTTCATGGAGATAAGGTACAGCAGGGATAGATGAGCAGTAGTAGTCGTAAAGGACCTCCCTCGTCCCTGAAAGTACTAACCAACCAATGTACCTATTTTTCCGCCAATCAGCGTAGAGTTAATTTCCAGGTTGCTCATTGATTTCAAGTTTTTACGTTAAGTATTTCAGTTTGGCTCTAGGATGGTAACGAATCTACGATGCCTCTGGTAATAAATACATTCAAAAGCGGCGGTGACCACTTACCATTGGAACTTCTTTCTATCCACTAGTAATCCAGTCGCTCCATGTAAAATATTGGTATTCAGCTGCATCAGATTAGTCTGGAAGCCAACGTTAACATAGTTGAGAAAAGGCTAGGCAGATGATGATGATGGTACTCCTTTCCACTTGCAAAGTCTCTAGTTGATAGTTGTTCTTCTCTTTGCACTATACAGAGTGGCAGTAGTAGGCAACGTGGACGCGGGCAAATCCACCCTCCTGGGCGTATTGACTCACGGCGAGCTGGACAACGGGCGCGGGTACGCACGGCAGCGACTGTTCCGGCACAAGCACGAGATGGAGAGCGGCAGGACCAGTTCCGTCGGCAACGATATACTGGGCTTCGATAGCATGGGTTAGTACTACCCTTTTTTTTTATTCCCACAGCTGTTGCACGTCAGCTGCATTCACGATGACCGCTGGGCAAAAGCCTCCACACAATGGGTGCCTTCAGATGGACGGTTCTACCGAAGCCGGCCCAAAAATTCACTAAATTCACTGCCGGCTTCTCTGTTCCCCGATCAATATAATTTGGATCTTTTCAAGGTTCGAGTGAATCGATTTCTTCTAGGCAAGCGTGCTTCACCCTAGACAGCATCATCGCTTCACAAGTGCAAGCTTATTAACTTCGCATACGTGAAGAGTATCGATATCTTAACACAATGTGTTTTAAGATAATGTTGCGAATAGAACAACAAAGGACTCGATTTAGTTGTATTGTAACTTTTCCAGGGAATTTTCTGCTCCGGTGCCTTATGATCCAAAAGAAAAATAGCCGTCTGTCATCCCTTTCTGAATTATTTATCGTACCCCACCACACAAGCTACAAAAGCTCAAGCTCTTAAAGAACTCTCTCTAAAGCTTGGTAAAGTACTTATAAGAGATAAGTACTTCAATTCAAATTATTGAGACCTATTTGATTTGAGATTTCTTTGCTGTAGTCGGATAAAAAGCTGTGCCATTCACGCATACTATGAAAGGCGAATATGAATCAGCATGACACTCATCCTTCCTGATTACCTACTAAGATAGTACTATCGCTGATACGATTTCCAATCTTGCCATTTAGGCAATTTTTCCTTATTTCATATAGTTTACGTTTCAGGCCTATCAGAACCCGATTAATCCTGCCTAATATATGCCTCCTTGGTCGAGGGCTCGATTCCCGGGGTCGGGCAAAGTGTAATTGGGTTTTTCCATCAGGAAAAAAAAAATCACTCAGTTACAGCCACGGAGTCTGAATTTATGTCCGGTTGGTGGCAATAGGTTCGCGCCCAAAAAAATCTGCTGTTTTCTACAAAAGTGCAATAGCTACACGGTCAAAATGTATCAAAAAGCAAATATTTTTTTTGAATTACCGATAAAAAAATGTCTATTTGGGGGTTCAGAATGATGTACTGAATACGTGGTAATCGTTTGTGCGTCGATGTCCCTTCCACCTTGTATAGTTATTTTAAAAATTTAAATTACATTTTCATGTTATTGAACATCAAAGCGTTACTAGGGCGTAATACCACAATAATTGGATCGATGTTGAAACTTGCTTGCAATGCGATGTACACTTTGCATATTCATTCTAGTTACTATGTATAATTAGATAATTTAAATAGTAAATACTATGATATTAATAGAACTTGAACGATCGCTGATAAACGGTCGTAGTTAATAGTTATCTAGATGCAATAACTTATGTAACCGATAGTTTACTGTTCCACAGTCGTACGATATGAATGAAGTACTTACTACATAACGTTTTCTAGAACATTACTGTCATTACATACTCTTTTGAGCACAGAACCCTTAACACAAGGGACTTTATTAATCTTATGGCCGTATACTGTTGAATTCTAATAAGGCGGAAGCGCCAGGCTAGCCCGCGAAATTCGAATTTTCTTACGTTTTTTGCAATTTGCAGGTCACTGTCAGGTTGTATGTCGATGAAAAAAAGACTGACTGAATGACTTTTTCATGAAATAGTTATTGAATTGGGTTAAATAAACTTCGAGGGTTGTATTTATGATTTTAATTCTATCACTACATACGTACCTATGTTACTTGCGCGACTCATTTTTCATCATCTTACTATCTGACAATGACCTACAAATTGCAAAAAACGAAGGAAAATTAAATTTCGCGGGCTACCATGGCGCTTCGTTAGGTACCGCTGAAAGTTGAAAATACAACAGCCCGATTTTCAAGGCATTCATTTAGGTGTCGGTTAGGGTTCGATTTCAACAAGTATTAACATCCAAAATTTGACTGCCTCGGTTGATCTAGTGGACGCAAGCGCGACTGCTGAGCATGAGGTTTTGGGTTCGATTCCCAGGTCGAGCAAAGTGATACTGGAATTTCTCAGTAGCAGTCACAAAGTCTGGATTTGGGCCCGGTTGATGGCAATAGGCTCGCCCCCTATTCATATACATTTCTGGCGAAATGTGGGGGTGCACATTATTAGGTACACCTCTGCCTCTAACCCTTCGGGGATTACAGGCGTGATGTTATGTTAAAAACCAAAATAATCTAGAAAAACTACTAGGTCACTCACACGACACGCAACTGAGTACTTTCAGAATTCATGATAAGGAACTAGAAAGGCATAAAACACATACAAATTACTTTCACGCTATATGAGCAAGGTTTATAATCACTCGTATGTCGGTAGTACTATAGTAATATTGTTTTTTAAATAGCATGTAGGTACAAAAATATACCTACTCGAACCAAATGTATGGACAGTGTTAATCAAAGTCAAAGTCCAAATTATTTATTTGCAGTAAATGTGGTCCGAAAGATGGTAATAATAATATGTAGGGCAATGACACATTTCTTCATAAAATTGGCATGCAAAGATGCTAATTATTAAATTAGGTAACTAAGTATGTTTCTAAGTTTAATAGTATAATCATCATCATCAACATTTCAGCCGAAAGACGTCCACTGCTGGGCATAGGCCAAAAAACAATATTTTGCAGTTAAACACTAAAAACGAAACAAAGAAATTGTTAACATAAAAATATAAACATAATAAAATATTTTAAAATATACTAACACAATATCATATTATTATAATTTAGGTAATTCTCTACAATGCATTCCGGTAACGGTAGTCGCATTGAGAAAGTTGTTCAAAACTTATACTGTCACTTATACGGGATATCTTCCGTGATAGTTCATTATTTTGAGCTCCCGATATTTCGACGTTGTTGCAAGCGCCACACATACCAGCCGGTTTAGTTATAAACCGTGAAAGCCTAAAACAGTGTTTGAAAGTTGTTCAGTTTGATGGTATGTAGTACAAGACCCTTATGCGGGTTGCAGACCAAGAGCTAAGCTGTGCCAAAGCTATACTAAGCTAAGTTAGCTAAGCTAAGATAAGTTAAAATATGTCCTGTGCACACCAAAAACTAAGGGGAAGCTCAGTCAGTGTTGCGAAGTTCAATTCAACGGACGCTCGTCATGAATAATATCGATGAAGACAGTTCCGATGATGAATACGTTACACATAGAAAAAGAAGATTAATACTGACTTATGATTATCTAAAAAAAAAAGACATTTCAGACCTTGGATATGTCAACACATTCAATCTCGGCAAACAATGTGTGGCTTAGTTTAGCTGGCGTAGCTGTGCATCGGCATACACAACTAACTTAGCTGCGCATATTTTAGTTAGCTCACATAGCTTAGCTTGCATAGTTTGCAGTCTGCACACAAGTAAGAAAAACTGCGTCAGCTATGCGAGCTAAGCTATACTAACTTAGCTTAGCTCTTGGTCTGCAACCCGCATTAAGTATAACTATACCGTTACACGCTGTATACAGCCACGTGACTGTACGTTGATAGTAGCAGTAGTACAGACAGGCGTGCCGTTTATTAATTGAAACAGTGCCTGAGGAAACTGCGCGGTAGGGGAGGGGGGCGCATGGCAGAGCCGTCGCGACAAGGCCCCCCTTACCGCGCATCTCAGGCACCGATAAGTTTAGCGTTAGGCCCATAGTAAAGCTCTTTACTACGGGGATAATCTGGTTAAGTGGAAAGTCTAAATAATTTGCAGCTCCACCAGTAGCTAAGTTTCAATTCAAAGGGGAATATGTACTGGTAATTGGTACTTCTGTGGTCTCTCTCTACTCTTATAGCCATCCACATTCACAATTACCACATTCCTCACCACATTGTCCTGATTCCTCCACATCACATGCCCATACAATGACAACCGTTCGAACACTAGACCAACATGGCAGTAAAATTAAAGATCCTCATGTGATATTCCCATGCCCCGCAGGCAACGTAGTGAACAAGCCAGACCATGGCACCCTGGACTGGGTGAAGATCTGCGAAAAGTCGTCCAAGGTCATCACGTTCATAGACCTGGCCGGCCACGAGCGCTACCTCAAGACCACCGTGTTCGGGATGACTGGACATGCGCCCGACTTCGGTATGCTTATGGTAAGGATAAAGTATGGTTTAAGTCTCCACTGTTGCGACACAGGCCGCCTTTTTGAGTAGGCTGTTATCTACCACGCAAACCCAATGCAAGTGGGTGGACGTGACATGGCTTCGAATATTTGGTTCTATCCGTTTTATGCCGGTTTCCTCACGATATTTTTCTTTACCATTTGAAAGCAGCGGTGATAAAATAAATTACACAGAGTACTGCTGCCTGAGTTAGTGTGTTGACCGGTGGAGCACCAAACATGACTCGACATTCCTTCAAATTATTCCTTTGTTTGACCATCCTTGATGTCGACATAACTCCGTTCAATTATAAATAGTGATGTACCTTGATGGACTAAGAAAATATGGATAATTGTGTGAAAAATAATATGACAGAAAAGGGAATAGGTAAATGATAGCGTGGCATTGGCAAAAGAAAGCGTATTGTGCCTACTCTATGGGACAAGCCAGGAAGATAGAGATGAATTATAAAGTTGTGACGTATCTTTCCATTTCCTCAGATCGGTGCCAACGCAGGCATAGTGGGCATGACAAAAGAACATCTCGGCCTCGCCCTTGCCCTCTCCGTGCCCGTGTTCGTAGTAGTGACCAAGATCGACATGTGTCCCCCGAATGTTCTGCAAGACAACCTCAAGCTGTTGATCAGGATCCTGAAGTCCTCCGGCTGCCGCAAAGTACCTGTCATGGTGAAGACGAAAGATGATGTCATTGTTAGCGCTACCAATTTTGTGTCACAGAGGTATGTATGGCATGGTCACTACGTGCGTGTGCATCCATTGGTGAAACATGTAGCAATCTTTATCTCTCTCTCTCTTCTCTAAGTTGAAATCTTTTATCTCATCATTTAACATGTTACCTTTGGTCTCTTCTATCTGATTGTCCTATCCTGTTAAGTATTTCGTGTGCACATAAATAAACAAATATTTTTAAATTGTTGCATTTAAAAAGTGCTGCCACACTCAAAAATATGGAGGAGGTCCATGGTAAACAAAGAAAACACTGAATATGTTCAATCGTACAGTTATTAAAAAATAAAGGTAAAATGGGGTCTGACCTAGATACTGCGACGGGACATTTAAAAAAAAAAATAGTTAAAAAAAATACTTATTCATAAAAAAACGAGGTTAGGATTTTTTTATCTGCGTCCTTATGGTGTTTTTTCACAATGTCTTCAGCAGTTTCTATACCAATTGCTGTTATTCCAGGCTATGTCCAATCTTCCAAGTATCAAACGTATCCGGCGAGAACCTGGAGCTGCTGACCATGTTCCTCAACTTGCTGAAGACAAGGATGCCCTCGCAGGACGACAAGCCCGCGGAGTTTCAGATTGATGACACGTACTCAGTACCGGTACGATATACAGCGTCACGTTGTATTAATTGGGGGCAATTACCCACCAAGGAGATACCCACGTCCGTGAAGATTTGCTTTTTACCCCCTACATAAAGAATCGGATCACTAGTTCTAAAGATTATCCCTTACATAAAGAATAGGATCACTAGTTCTAAAGATTACCCCCTACATAAAGAATCGGATCACTAGTTCTAAAGATTACCCCCTACATAAAGAATCGGATCACTAGTTCTAAAGATTACCCCCTACATAAAGAATCGGATCACTAGTTCTAAAGATTATCCCCTACATAAAGAATCGGATCACTAGTTCTAAAGATTATCCCCTACATAAAGAATCGGATCACTAGTTCTAAAGATTACCCCCTACATAAAGAATCGGATCACTAGTTCTAAAGATTATCCCTTACATAAAGAATAGGATCACTAGTTCTAAAGATTACCCCCTACATAAAGAATCGGATCACTAGTTCTAAAGATTATCCCCTACATAAAGAATCGGATCACTAGTTCTAAAGATTACCCCCTACATAAAGAATCGGATCACTAGTTCTAAAGATTATCCCCTACATAAAGAATCGGATCACTAGTTCTAAAGATTATCCTCTACATAAAAACTTACAAACAAATTTAAGCTCTTTATAATATTAGTGTAGACTAAATGCCAGCCACTTCGCTCGCGTAAAGTTCGGTATTTGCCCTCGGAATCATACTACCGGGATAAAAAGTATACTATGTGTTAATACAAGTTATAAACTATCTGTGTGACAAATTTCAAGGGTAAGAAACTGACACCCCGTCTTCACAATTTTTTGCATGAATTATAATAGTAATAAGATCAAATCAGAATTCAGTCATCATAAATGACAGAGGCACCCACCGCCGACGAAGAATGAACTGTTACCGCAATAGTAACGTATAGTAGATAGAGCCCTACGATCAGTAAAAGAGACCAGTAACGCAGCGACAAGTGTTATCAAATAACACCCTCGCTCAGCGTTGCTCGCTGAGAAACTCGCTTGGTACCTTATACGCATTCTAGCAAGTAACTGGTAAAATCGCTTGTAGCCCAGTCAATAAACTATCCTAATTAAACACTTGTTTCTTTCTTCTTCGCTTAATCGCCGGCGGTGGCACAGGTTTCAAGCAAACACGCCAAAACTGTAGCCAGTAGGAGTGATTCTGTAATTCCTTCACCAGGGTGTGGGCACAGTGGTGTCAGGCACGACGCTGGCGGGAGTGATCCGCCTGAACGACACGCTGCTGCTGGGGCCCGACCCGCTCGGCCGCTTCCAGCCCATCACCGTCAAGAGCATCCACAGGAAGAGGATGCCTGTGCCCGAGGTCAGGGGCGGCCAGACTGCTAGCTTTGCGCTCAAAAAGGTATGTAAAGAAAAGTACTATTATTTTGGCTTGGGCCTTTGCTCTTGCTTTCACTTTCGTTGAGGAAATTATCCCATATTCTAGTTTTTTTTAAATCCCGTAAGTATCAAATTTATCCCATACAGCAACACACTACCGGGATAAGATTTTGTTTTTATTATTTTATGCGCCAAACTTTAATAGTTTGATGGCCTTTCTTTATACAGTTTGCTACGTACTTACGCACTCGAAAAGGTCCTTATTGGCAAATTCCGAAGTTAAAAAAAAAAAACTAAAATGTATGAACCAGTTAGAAAGGAAAAGCTCGATTCGAAAAATTAATTCTTGGCAGCAAAACTCGAAAAACTTTTAGTAGTTTTTGGAACATGATAGGCTGATTGTGTGGCTTATGTTTACAGATAAAGCGCTCACAGATTCGCAAGGGTATGGTGATGGTGTCTCCTGCGCTGAACCCGCAAGCTTGCTGGCAGTTCGAGGGCGAGATCCTCGTGCTGCATCACCCCACCACCATATCTTCACGCTACCAGGCTATGGGTACGTGTTACTACAGGATTAATCAGGAGGATTATTTTTTAAACTAGGCGGAAAATCAGCACTTATTGAGCATCAAAATTACATAAAAGTCTCCTAAAACGCCCGCCCTTCACCACATTCTAGTGTTTTAGCTGCGAAGAAGTTTATACCAAAACTATAATCAAACAGTCGCTGTACTCGCACGCTTTCGCAAAAAACGCTCAAATACATGTGGAGCGACTTCTCCCTCATGCTAATGACTTCTAAGTGAGAGAAACAGATTAAAAAAAAAGGGGATCCTTGTACAAATGGTTTCCCAAGAATAAGGTGCCGTCATATAAAAACCGCAAAGTGATGACAAGGGTATAGATAGCGTTTTCGGCACCGTATAGACAAATACATAGTTTTCCGCCTGCTATACGGCGGCACCGCTATCCAATTTGACCCAAATGTTTCTGTTGACTGTCTTATGTGCCTATGTTTGACAGTACACTGCGGCAGTATCAGACAGACAGCGTCGATCCTGTCGATGTCACGCGACTGCCTGCGCACCGGCGACAAGGCGCTCGTGCGCTTCCGCTTCATCAAGCACCCCGAGTATCTCAAGAGAGGGCAGAGAATGGTGAGACATATAACCTGTCATTGTTTGTTACTTCATTTGTGACTTCCCAATAAAAGTAAATCTGATTCAGGTTACAGTTGATCGATGTCAATGTTTTCATTTCATATTGATCGAGTCTTAAAACTTAACTTGTCAGAACATGAAGAATCAAAAAATTATTTTTTGTTAGCCCAAAACTTCACCATTTCTATGGCGTCAATGGCAGCGCAAAGCTGCATTGACTGCATATGGGGCTACCACGACGGAACAGCAGCAAGGTCGAGCTGTTTCCCAAACTATGATCCACCTTCTATTCTACCTTCTGTGCTCCAAAACACAACGTCATCGATTGAGTGAAATATCGAATGTTTTGGAGCGATCAATATCGACTGACAGACGTCAATCGACCATATTCCATTCTTCACAAGTTCATTTTTGTTTGTTACAGGTGTTCCGTGAAGGTCGCACGAAGGCAGTGGGTAACGTGCTGCGACCAGAACCTGCCGCCGTGAAGACGCAGCCGCGCACCACCAACACCAGGCACGACCGACGCGCGCCGCACTCGCACGACAAGCCCGACACGCAAGCGTCGCACGTGGTAACTTGACGATTATAATTAATGTGATAAAAAAAATTGTTGTAGAATAGAACGTAGGTACTTATTCACCAAAATTGAAACAACTGTTCTACAATATTGCTAATTTTATGGTTACAATGGCATTCTTACCGCTGAAAGCGATATCTTCCAGACAATTGAGTTATTCTTCCGTGCTTGGCCATAATCGGAAAGCCGCCATATTGTATTTTCAAAAACATTTCTACAGACATTTACCAACAGCGCCAAAAAATCTCTGGTGCAACTTGCTTCTTGGTGTGTAAAAAATAGTGACGATGCAAAGCTAAAACATTAGTAAAATTAATTGTGTGACTTTTTACCCACAGCAAGAGAGTGACGTTACAGCAACAGACTCGCCGTTCGAAGTGCAAGCAGACAAGCGCGGCGCGGCGGCAGGCGGGGGCGGCGGCGCGGGCGGGGGCGGCGGGGGCCGGCGGCCGCGCAAGCGCCACGACAAGCCGCCCGACGCGCCCGCACTCGCCGCCGCCGCCAACTAGGCGCGACACGACAGGCCACCCGACGCGCCCGCACTCGCCGCCGCCGCCAACTAGGCGCGACACGACAGGCCACCCGACGCGCCCGCACTCGCCGCCGCCGCCAATTAGGCGCGCAGCTCTCAGGGGCGGTGTCTGTGAGCCTGCCACCAACACTCCGCCTACACAACGCCGAGCGGCCCAACGCGGGATCTACACAGATATTACCAGCAGTACAAGAGACGGGCGCTAGGGAGTGATATTTTCAACCTTCTGCGAATTTATGAGGGTAGTGCCAGGTCTTAATAAAATTTCAAAATTACGAATGTCGACAGAAAGTTTGATGTTTGAGGGTACTCCTGTAAATATTATTCTCTATAGCTCTTAAGAAATTATTTTTTAATTAGCTTCCCTAGCGCAGCTAATTCGGTCCAAAAGCACTAAATCAGAGTACAAGGTACTTAGGGCTCATGTGGATGCCGCGTCATCAGTTGTAAGTACGCGGTACGGTTCTATATCTTAACTTAGTGTGTTTACTTGTTAGGACACATTCTTGGACGAGAGTTACATATTTTTGACTAAACTATACTTGTAACTTTATAAATGTCTCCTATTCTATCTTGTAAATCTTTCTAAAAATTCGTCAAGGTATAAATATATTTTCATAGTTCTACAGCTTATGTGACTTATAACAGTACAACAGGAACAGGACATGCAAACTGCATCTCGATTTTCTATATTTTTTATTAGAATTACTATTTTTTGTTACTAAAATTCTCGTTATTTTATGCAAGATTCCTAAGGAATAATTTTGTTTTGAAATTTATAATTTTATTTTAATTTGCTCGATTATACTGATTTCAATTTGATTGAGATTTTCATTGAGCAGTCTAGGTTCAATACCCATGAGTGTTGTTCAGTCAGTAGCTAGGTGAGCAGCAGTGGTGAGTGACAGAGGGATGAATCTGTTGTACTTTATACTTGACTTACTTACAAATAATACCATAATATTAGTGTTAGTGAGGCTAGCTGCTCTACTCCATATCATAACTCAGTATTTTGATAACTTCACAGTACCATTATTATGTGATTTTGTAGTTTAAGTAAATGAATTTTTTTATGGTTTGTTCAGAGTGAGTGAAATAAAACTAGCTCGGATTAACTATGCAGTATTATTTTAATGCCTACAAGTGAAATAGTAATGGCTAAATACACATGTAGCAAAATTTCAGACTAAATTAAAATATTTACATTATTTCTTTAATTGTTTCTTAGCATCCTGCACCCCTTCCTTTAAGTTTTCATTTAACCTTTTTAAGAATGACATGATTCTGTTAACTTGCTCAGGATTCACTTTATCCAAGTCTCCCAACTTCTCCTTACCCCTGTAGAACACAGACACTGCAAGCTGTGCAGCGCGCTTCACAGGGTAGGACTCTGCAAGCTTCTGCACAAGGTGTTCATTGTTGGCAAGGTATCTTAGTAAAGCTCTGATAGGCATTGCGCTAAGTTAAGTCACTTGAATGAAGTTTCAAATGAGCACATATTACGATACTTCTGTAAGAGCTCACGCTTCAGTCTCAGCTGAGTTCTCAGAATTTCAAACTGCTTCAACTGGTCCTGCTTGTTGTAATCTATGCCTGGCAAGCGCTTTATCTGGAACAATTGTGGATAAACTTAGATTGTCAGTTATATAAACTAACCTACAATATTGCTTAATGAATTAAGAATCTTCTTCTTAGCGTTCCGATGGCAAAGTTTTTAAATATGTTTAGCCCAAAACTCAGCTCCGCTCCGCTCACTGATGTAGTAAATAAATCAGCAAGAGCGCAGGAGATAGGGCATGCGGGGCAATATGGAAGGAAAAAAGAAAAAATAAGGAATTAAGAATAATAAATTGTCATAAATACCTGAGTACGCGCTATATCAAATTTCTTTTGCAATTCGAGCACCCGTTGACTGCAGTCTTGAGATTCTCTGGCTTTAGCAGAGTTGTCATGAAAGTCCCGCTCAACACTAAAAAAATAAAATATTTACATACATAGGACTCTACAGTGATAAAAATGATGACGTATATCTAAAAATAAGAGCACTTTGAAGAGTACCTTCGTATTATTTCGTAAACAATCGGTAAGAAATCTACATCTACGTCTTGCACAGATATAGGACTAAAGTTGTTTTGTTCAGAATGATCAGTGTTATTTTCCATCGTATGAAGGTGGCATGAGCTGTACACAAATTAATAAAACGCACTTGCCTAAATATAAACGCTATCAATAAATTAAAAATCTAATTCGACTTCACAAAATAAAAATGAACATTCGGAAGACAAAAAGACAGTCAAAATGAAAATGCATAGAGTAAAGTAATATATGAAAATGCCATTGTAAACCATAGATTATGGCATAGAGGAGAGTACGTTTATAAATTGCAGTGAAAGCATCGTTGTGCCAAACAACATAGAAGAATAAGATATGGAGGTAGCAAGCATCATTTCATGGTTTTCAAATTCAAATTAAAGCATTTATTTCAAGTAGGCCAGTTACAGGCACTTTTGGACTATCGAAACAAAGAAAACAATGAAATATAGCTACAGTCCCAGTCACAATGCATAAAAACTGTGAAAGTACCGTAGTCGCCCATTCCCTAACGTAGATCTCTATAGAGAAGAACGGGCAATAAACTCCATGGACACTCTTTTCTTGTGCATATACATACTACGTAGGTCGGTAATAACGACAATATGTACATACGATAACGATTGTATTTATTATATAAAACATTATATTATTTTCATAGTTAAAACATGCCTCATAGCTAGGCCTGTACCTTTCCTACCACAATGACGCTGCAAGTGGCTTAAAGTCATGGTCATAGGATGCATGTGTGTGATTGTCAAATTCCCGTACCCGTGCTGTCTGTGTTTACCTCACCTCCCGCAAAAAGTGGCAGACTTTGTTCGGCGATTAGCTCTAAGTCATCTTTAGAGATTTTTTCATCTCTGTGGGTAATAGTCTTCCTGTGCTTCTGCTACAATTATTTCCATGGGACAACTCTAGTAGTAACATAGACAATAGAAGAAATTATTGAAGCTGTCATTCGACAAACTTTGACATTTTATTCATTGTCAAATAGTGAATGGTTATTTGGTGTGGCGTTGTGTTTATTATGAGGATTTCTTTATAAGAGTAATAAAAAATGGATGAAGTTGCTAAACTAGAGCATCTTTCGCTTGTATCGAAACTCTGCACTGAGCTGGATAACCATTTGGGATTGAATGATAAAGATTTAGGTAAGTTAGACTGTTGAACATAGTGATGTGTTGCGTCGTGTCTCTGATTTCTACTGATTTCTTCCTCATGAAATTTATTTTAACTTTGCTGGATCGGCATACGTTTGTAGATAAACGCTGTGCATTTCACGCAGAATTTCCTGTTATAAATCAGGTGTTCTCGTAGATGTTTATTCATGAGTTAATTGAGAGATTGAGACCCACTGTTTATGATCGCCCCAGCCAGCAACATAAGTTTGAATGCCTATTTATTCCGTCATAATGAAAGAACATCCTGATAATCACGGCTTTTCCTTGGAACTACAAAATTTTACAACTCTTCCCAACAATTCCTGTGTCAAGAAATTGCTATTATTATTGTTTCAGCTGAATTCATCATTGATATAGCTGACAAGAACCCTACATTTGACTGTTTCAAGAATGCACTTATTGAAAATGGAGCTGAGTTTTCAGATTCTTTTATGACTAACTTATTGCGTATCATACAGCACATGAAACCTGTCACCAACACTGCACAGAAAGGTGAAACTAGTCTTGAAAGTTCAAACCCCTTGGCTAATAAGTTCCCTGGGTTAGCCATTCCTAATGAGAAGCCTCCCATATTCTCATCAGATGAAGAGAGTGAGGAAGAAGATGATAAGAAAAACAAAAGACTAACAGCAAAAGAAATATTCAAAGATGAATCTAAGAATAAAACAAATGATGCTGTGGTTGATCAAGCTATGGCTGAGTTGGAAGCCCTGGCACCATCACAAGCAGTTCCTGGCAAAGACCCTCCTAAAAAAGAAACTGTTAAAGCTGATGTGAAAAAGAGAGAAAGGAGCCGCAGTCCGGAGCAAAAAGATACAAGTAGAAAAAGGGGAAGGTCCAGAGAGAGAGATAGAGATAGAAAGAGTAGGTCCAGGGACAGAGATAGGGAGAGAAAGAGTAGGTCCAGGGACAGAGATAGGGAGAGAAAGAGTAGGCGTAGCAGGAGTAGAGATAAGAGGAGTCGCAGTAGAGACCGTAGGAGCAGAAGTAGAGATAGGGACAGAGAAAGAAGAAGACGATCAAGAAGTCGCCCCACCTCTAGTCATCATAGGTCTAGAGAGAGGCAACGAAGATCAAGATCTAGAGGAAGGCCCTCCCCATCTAGAAGTAGGGCATCCCCGGCTAGAGGAAGGCCCTCCCCTTCTAGAAGTAGGACATCCCCGGCTAGAGGAAGGACATCCCCAAGTAAAGGAAGGTCATCCCCATCTAAACGCAGGTCACCTCCAAGAGGAAGGAGGTCTCCATCTCATGAAAAAGAACACAAGTTAGGAGACTACGGTAAAAAGATCAGGAAGAAGAGCCCTGAGTTGGAACTGAGTGATGACCCTGAACCTGGGAAAGTAAGTACCAGTTATTATAATATACCCTACTCTATACTACTAAATGAGCCATATTTGTATGTAGTATATTTACCACGTATTCAGTACATTATTTGATTTGTTCCATACATTTTGACCGTGTAGGTATTGCACTTTTGACCTCATCTCTGTCGTGAAAAATTTCTATATATCGCCAGCACATAGAATTTTTTTTTTAATTTTGGGGCCATCCTATTGATGTACTGAATACGTGGTAACCGTTTTCGCGTCGGTGTCCCTTCCACCCCATATATATACATATATTTGCAACCACATTCTCGAAAATAGCTCAATTGTTGAAAGTTGTAATATTGGTATTTACGGGGGTGAAAAATCGATCTAGCTGGGTCCTATGTCAGGGAAAAATCGTTTTCTATATTATTACGTGATCAGATCTCAATTTCCAAGGTACTTTTATATTATATGACTTGATGTAAAAAGAAAAGAACGAAGAAAGTTAACAATTTAATATCAAATACATAAACTGAAAAACTTAGCCCTTTTTCCCATGGTAGACGGAAAAAACAAATTAATAGGAAAACAGAATTTAGTTTTGATGATTTGTTCAAATTGCTGACTGACAATTTTCTGTATTTTTCTCTTGTTAAACTATAATTTTGATTTGCAGTACCCACTTCAGACTCTTCTCTAAATTTGCTAATAGCTTATTAATTTAATATTTCTCTCTTTCTCAGATATACAGTGGCAGGGTAGCCAACATAGTGCCATTTGGTTGCTTCGTACAAATCGAGGGGGTGAAGAAGAGGTGGGAGGGGCTTGTGCACATCTCTCAATTGAGGACGGAGGGCCGCGTCACCAATGTGTCTGATGTCGTCAACCGAGGGGATAAAGTTAAGGTAAAATACAAGAAAGGCTTAATAAATAACTAAAGTACCTAGTGACTAATGGTCCTGACCCGGACACGAATGCGCGGGTTATCTTAAATGCAATTGATTAAAAATTGTAAATACTAGTTTTGAACATAATATTTACGAACTTTTAAGACTTTTCATTGTGCTGGTTGGCAAAAGTTTAAACCAAAATACGTAATGTAGTTGTATATTCAATTAAAAAATCGCTCGAATCTCACGCTTCCATAGTAGGATATATGCATATGCATTGTGCATTTGTCATACCATCATGATTTTGTTAAGGCGTATTTCTTGCTATTGCATAATATCGTGTTAATCTTTGAAAGTCATCAATCTTTAAAAAATCTAATTAGCTGTTTCTGCTGCCTTAGGAACTTTTGATAGAGAGTCGACAGTGTGCAATGAAAAGTTTTCTTCTAACATTTTGTACCGTTTCAGGTTAAAGTATTGTCAATTACTGGACAGAAAGTATCTCTTACTATGAGGGATGTGTGTCAAGAAACTGGCAAAGATCTGAACCCAGCATCACATGCACATCTGGAGGTAAGTTCTTAAATAATGCATAAACTTGTATTTGCTTTATTTTAAATCTCTATCTGTAAAACTCTTTCGTGTTTATGATCAACATTTTCTCTATATTAGGCTGAACGTGAAGGTCGTAATCCTGATCGTCCCCCACCAAATGCCACAGTTTTGGCAGGCCTACAGGGAGGCCTCGATCCTGACGAGGACTCCAGCCGGAAGAGGGTCACCAGAATCTCCAGCCCTGAGCGATGGGAGATTAAACAGGTAAGATATACTGATGGAACTAATCACCACTTTGAGTGATCGAAAAGTTCGACTAAATTGAATAAAAAATCATTGCCAATATCACTTCACAGATGATATCATCGGGAGTCATAGACAAGAGCGAGTTGCCGGACTTCGACGATGAGACAGGTTTATTACCCAAAGACGAAGACGGCGAAGCCGACATTGAGATAGAACTCGTAGAAGAAGAGCCGCCGTTCTTACAAGGTCACGGGCGCGCGCTGCACGACTTGTCACCTGTCAGAATTGTGAAGAACCCCGACGGCTCCCTAGCGCAAGCTGCCATGATGCAGTCAGCGTTATCGAAGGAGAGGAGAGAACAGAAGATGATACAGAGGGAGCAAGAGATGGAGAGCGTACCCATGGGACTGAACAAGAATTGGATAGATCCTCTACCAGAAAGCGATGGTAGAGCACTAGCTGCCAACATGAGAGGGACTGGCATAACTCCACAAGATCTGCCAGAGTGGAAGAAGCATGTGATTGGTGGAAAGAAGTCTTCTTTTGGCAAGAAGACGAACTTGTCTCTTTTAGAACAGAGGCAGTCACTGCCTATTTATAAGTTGAGGGATGAATTGACCAAGGTATGTTGGAGTACACTATCTATATCTCTTTGTAGGTGTAAGTTGTGTTGAGGACACAAATTATGACTTGAGAATGTTTTATTTTTTTTTACTTTTTAGCTATCAATGTCCATCATGTCAGAGGACTTTCGCTAGCTAATTTTATTTGACCCCTTATTTGTTCCAATAATTTTTATTAACTTGCTTTTCGTTTGAGAATAACTTCTGACGTTAAAACTTTTCACCAGGCTGTAGCCGACAACCAGATCCTGATCGTAATCGGTGAGACCGGATCCGGCAAAACGACGCAAATCACGCAATACCTCGCGGAGTGCGGTCTGACCGCGCGCGGCAAGATCGCTTGCACTCAACCCAGGAGAGTGGCCGCCATGTCTGTGGCCAAGCGAGTGGCCGAGGAGTTCGGGTGCAGGTTGGGGCAGGAGGTCGGGTATACCATCCGTTTTGAAGACTGCACTAGTCCTGAGACTGTTATCAAGTAAGTGTGGTAGCTTCAGGATCTTTCTATATAAGTTCGTTGAAATCAGATAGGCAGTCGCTCAATGTAAAATACGGGTATTGAGCTTACCTATTGAGCATCCGGTTAGACTGGAAGCTGACCCCAACATTGTTGATCCTATATATTCCTAACCTGACACACACCTTTCTTTCCCAGGTACATGACAGACGGTATGTTACTCCGCGAGTGCCTCATGGACCTCGACCTTAAAACCTACTCCGTCATCATGTTGGACGAGGCTCACGAGCGAACCATACACACGGACGTCCTCTTCGGTCTACTCAAACAAGCCGTCCAGAAGCGACCAGAACTCAAACTGATTGTAACCTCCGCTACTCTAGACGCCGTCAAGTTCTCGCAGTATTTCTTTGAAGCCCCCATCTTCACTATTCCCGGTAGAACCTTCCCTGTCGAAGTCATGTATACCAAAGAACCGGAGACTGATTATCTAGACGCATCTTTGATAACTGTGATGCAGATACATTTGAGAGAACCGCCCGGAGATATTCTATTGTTCTTAACTGGTCAGGAGGAGATTGATACGGCATGCGAGATTTTGTATGAGAGGATGAAATCTTTAGGCCCAGATGTGCCAGAACTGATCATTCTTCCTGTATATTCCGCGTTGCCTTCTGAGATGCAAACGCGTATCTTCGAGCCTGCGCCCCCCGGCTCGAGAAAGGTCGTCATAGCTACCAACATTGCGGAAACATCGCTAACCATAGACGGAGTTTATTATGTTGTCGACCCTGGATTCGTGAAGCAAAAAGTTTATAATTCGAAGACTGGAATGGACTCGCTGGTTGTGACACCTATTTCGCAGGTAATTAAATACTTCTTTCAACTGACGACCTGTTTCGGTCGGCATATTCGATGCATCAGTATTTGTTGGTGTACAAAGCCGACCCGAAGCTATTAAACTAAACATATTCCTCTTTCATTTGCCTTGCTGATCGGCAAACTCAGTTCGGCATCCACCAACCCATAATGATTTCGGTTTTGCGGGTTTTTGAAAAATGTCCGCTACATATTTGATTTGACGCTCGGATGTGCCGAAACGAACAAAAATTTTTATTCAAATTCAAAATTATTTTAATCCATTAAGGATCATATGATGAATACATTTGAAACAAAAAATAACAACCATAATCAATTATCATTAGTTTAGTTCTATTTGTAGTCTGTATATAATTTAAGTTAGATCCTTTAGTTAATTAGAAAAAAAACGTTATCAAAAAAAAAAAAAACAATTAAATAATATAAATTAAAATCCTGAATTATTATGAACGTGACTAAATTAACAAGTATAAAAATTAAAAAATGCCAATCACTTAAGTATATAAAAATAGTTAATTAAATAATAAATATTAAAACTAAAATTACAATGACAATAACTAATAATACACCTGCCTCTGAGTCAGACTAGACTGAGACTCAAAAATGTATTCGATTTCATATTCATGATTGTTTTCTTGATTCGGTACAGGCGGCAGCAAAACAACGAGCGGGTCGTGCGGGTCGGACAGGCCCCGGCAAGTGTTACCGACTGTACACGGAGCGCGCCTACCGGGACGAGATGTTGCCCACGCCCGTGCCAGAGATACAGCGCACTAATCTTGCTACCACGGTACGTATTTACGGTAACCAAGACACTTGAGGTGTATTCCCTGTTCCTTCACTGTCGCAGTCCTCGGGGACGGCAATCCAACATGACCGGGGAGAGATCAGGCACCGGACCATTGCCCACACATGCTTTTTCCGAGGCAAAGAGGTGTCACGCCATCAAATTTCCATCAAAATTCAAACTCCCAGCTACTACTGAGGAATCCCTGATGGAAAATAACGCTTTGCCCGATTCAGGCACAAAGATACCACACTCAGCATTCACCAGGCCGTCAATTAAGACTCAAAACTTACATACTCATTCAAATATCGAATCAAAGCAGTTAAAATTCGATTAATTCTTTCGCATCCTATTTCAATCTTGATTCTTAATTTGAAGTTTAGTTCTAAATTAACGACTTACAATTCTGCTATAGGTACTGCAACTGAAAACGATGGGTATCAATGACCTGCTGCACTTCGACTTCATGGACGCGCCGCCGGTAGAGTCGCTCATCATGGCGCTAGAACAACTGCACTCGCTGTCCGCGCTCGACTCGGAAGGATTGCTCACCAGGCTCGGTCGCAGGGTATGTACTATGTACTAAAGTGGACCAAACTTTACGCTTAAGATTTTAGAAAAGTCTTTTTATGAACTTTTAATTCGATTAGAGAAAGATACATAGAATAATAAACCTTATTGTGTAGAAAATAGAGCTCAAAATTCGTATACGGAAAATAATATGTCGTGTGCTCATGTTATGCTACAACTCTACTAACTCGAAAAAGTTTATATTTATCATGGCGAAGTACGAGATGACAAAACTCTCTTTTCATTACAGATGGCCGAATTCCCGCTCGAACCGAACCTCTCAAAGATCCTAATCATGTCCGTAGCGCTACAATGCTCAGACGAGATCCTGACCATAGTGTCAATGTTGAGCGTTCAGAACGTGTTCTATCGTCCCAAAGATAAGCAAGCGCTGGCTGACCAGAAGAAAGCGAAGTTCAATCAGCCGGAAGGCGACCACCTGACCTTATTAGCCGTGTACAACAGTTGGAGGAACAATAAGTTCTCTAACGCGTGGTGCTATGAGAACTTCGTGCAGATCCGCACGTTAAAACGAGCGCAGGATGTTAGAAAACAGTTGCTTGGGATTATGGATAGGTGAGTTGTGAAATATTTTTAATACCCGTGAAGCTAAACATTTTAGTCATATCATTTAAGTATACTTACTATACAATACCTTCTTTTTCAATTTTAACCCTCCTACTTCCCAAAGCATAATATTGAAATTATTTGCTGGATCATTTTCTAAGATCATTTCCAATATAAGAATCCATCTGAGATTTTGCAACGTCGCAAATAATTATTAAATATTTCGGTGTTTTGATTACTTTGTCAATATTACTAAATCAACGTATGAAATATCCATCCGTAGTGCACTAAAATATTCAATTTGTTTGCCAGGCATAAGTTAGACGTGGTATCCGCCGGTAAGAACTCGGTGCGCATCCAGAAGACGATATGTTCCGGCTTCTTCAGGAACGCGGCAAAGAAGGACCCACAGGAGGGCTATAGAACTCTGGTGGACAGCCAAGTGGTCTACATACATCCTTCCAGTGCACTCTTCAATAGGCAGCCCGAATGGTAAGGGCTTCACAGTTTTGTGACTGAAAAATGGTAAAATGATAACTTATCGCCGATTCAATCACTGAATGCGATCAGCACATCTAAACCGCGTTCAAGAGGTGTCAGTGAAAATTCCGTGACAATGACAGCTCTGCAAAGTGGTGCCCTAAGTTATCATTTTAGTTTAGTTATTTATCCACATAGTTCCTGGCGACGAATTTTCAACACGGTCGGAAGCCTGAAACGCGTCAATAAACCCTAGTTTTAATACTTAGCTACCCGCATATTAATGTCAAATTTTTTTCATCATCAGGGTAATCTACCACGAGCTGGTCCAAACTACAAAAGAGTACATGCGTGAAGTGACCACCATAGATCCGAAGTGGTTGGTCGAGTTCGCCCCAGCCTTCTTCAAATTCTCCGACCCTACGAAACTGTCCAAGTTCAAGAAGAACCAGAGACTAGAGCCGCTTTACAACAAGTACGAAGAACCCAATGCCTGGAGAATATCCAGAGTACGCAGGAGAAGGAATTAAACTGTCCACTGCCGACGCTAGATCTAATTTCGTTCTAAATAAATTGTTAAGGAATCTGAAAGATTGTTTTATTTATGTGATTACTCCCTCTCACAGAGAAGAGGCTTGTGTCCCGTCCCAGTAGTGGGTACCATTATGGGATGATTATGTTATCTATGAGCAACAGGTTACCACCCTCTGACTAAACTGTGAAGTAATCTTTGCTCAGACAAAGCTGGAGGCTTGCAGGACACTCAGTCACTACTGTAATCAGCAGTTTTCAGACCTATAATTTCTAGAAACAGTTTTATAATCGGTGATTAAATAAATAAATTTCCTTGCCATAGCGGAATAAGCTTCTTGCAAAACTAAGTTTAGTATGATCATGAACAAGATTTTTTCCGTTTCGTTCCGTTTCTAGTTATTTACCTTACGCTTAATAGTTAATACTAATTTGATGTCGGGATGTAAGAAACGAAACGTTAATGTCAAAAACTGAAAGCGAGAATCTGTCTGTGATTGTGGATTTTACTAAAAATAGGCAAATGTATGGAGAAAATGAACTGAAATAGCGTAATTAGTTACGCAATACTTCTTATAGTTTATGGTAAAACTACACACAAACAAATTTGTAGAACCATGGACTTCTTTTCGGAAATAATCGGCGAAACAGTGATCCTTGGAATAGACACCCTTATTTTGGGCTTCTGTGTGAAACAGCTGAGCAAATGTAAACATGTCCTAAATGCCCTGCAGGTAAACACATTATCTCCTAATAGAACTCATGGTTTCATTTTGTAATAACAGTCTTAACTCAACTGATATGTACCTTGATTAGATCACGTTCCTAAATACTTTACATAGTTTGATGTAGCGTAGCTATATATGAACAATTGAATATAAGATTAAAAAGAATACAATTTTCTATGCAAGAATGTTCATTAATTGACACCCTTGACCTTCCTTTTATTGTTATGAATAAAACAGTACAGGATAAATATGTTATAATTATGTGTCATGTAAAGCAGAAAATAATACAGCAACATGTTGAATTACAGACAGCCCCTGTGCTGGACATAGATTCGACCCTAAACAAGGAGATCAACAAGTACTCCAACAACACCATCCCGTATGTGGTAATTAGAGGCCTGGTGAAGCCACTTGGCAACCCCATCACCAGCAACTATAACAACTCTGTGACGGGTGTTGTGCAGAGGTAAGGATTTAATAATGCTAATACTAAAAACAATAAAACATTAAAAGTTTTTAATCTAGTGATCCTAGAAAATGTTAAAATGAACATGTTTTCCATATAAATAATATAATGGCAAATGTATATATTGGGCCTGTCATTTTGTCGATTCATCCGTAGACAAAACCCGTTTCTGTGGTGGTCATGTTACGCATGCTGGTATGTCTAAATCTTCATGCAGTCCTTGTTAGCTTTACTGCACCCAATAGATTTTATTTTGCTGCTTCTTCTTTTGGCTTGGCACAGATTGACAACATGGTTGACACAGTGGCTGGGCGGTTGCGGGTTCGATCCTCGCATGGAACTAATATTTGTATGATCTACAGGTAGTTGTTCCGGGTCTGGCTGTTTGTGTATGTGAGTTTAAATGTTTGTAAAAGCACCCACGATACAAGAGAAATTCCTAGTGTGTAGCAAAGTTTTAAAAAGAAAAAGATTACATGAGAATAGGTCAATAGCTCAAATTGTGGCTCAAATGGTGGCATATTGTTAGGTAAATTGTGATAAAATAAAATAAAACTGTGAATAATTAACATAATACTATTCTATTTTGCATATTTTGTAACAGAAACAAGGCTGAAGTGTTGGCATAATAAATATAAAACATTTATAATTAACACTTACAAGCACTTCACACAGTTCACATAGTGCTGTAAAGTGTTATACAAATAGATTATTCAAAACAACTTATTTAATGTTCTCTCATATAACAACACTTGATACAATGGAAGGGACAAACGGTTACCACATAATATTCAGTATATCATTCTGAACCTCTGCACATAGAAATTGTTGTCAGGAATGTAAAAAATAACTGCAGTTCTGTACATTTTGACCATATAGGTATTGCACTATTGTAGGAAACAGCAGATTTGAAAAAAAAAATACCAACAAATAATTTCATCAATACCAAAGGAAATTAATGAATGATAACTCAAAATGACAAATTCTTTCTCTATTTTTATGACTCCTATACTTACTCTACAAATGGGTAGGCATATCCATGGAGTTCTCCAACACCTACATTTCACTAGTAATTTTAAATTTAATTATAAATCAAGCCACAAATTTTTTTTATTAACTTTTTAGGTGCACAGGTGGCTGACCTATTAATTAAGGAAAAGGTATTTTTTTGGAGGAGAAAAATGCTATTAAATAGAAGTCGGTTTAATTACTACCTATTTTTAAGTCTTCAGTACGTTTTATTTTTCTTTTGTGTTAATTCAGGCTCACAATCAAAGAGCATGTGATAGCTCGGACATCAGCGGGATTCTGGTCGGACCAGACGCGTACCATACATGAAGTGTGCAACTCCACACCCTTCGTCCTCAACAATGGAAAGTACAGCATTGAGGTGGTGGACGCACTCACGGCTGAGTTGCTTGGTAGGTGAATTGTTTGAAAATAAAATGTCAATTTCGCATTTTTTTTCCTGGCGCATAACTCATAAACCCGATACGACGTCGATGACGCCTACAATAAATTGGATGGACCCAATATTTTCTGTGACGTGCCGTGTATCGCTGCACTATTTTGCCACAGTGTCAGTGTCATGCACTTCGTATAATTCGTACGACTCGACGTCGTATAGTGTGTATGTGTGTTGAAAGTAAATACTTAGTTTGTATCCCACTTCTGAGGTTACAAAATACTTCAAAGTCGAGACCAACCCCTATTTTGTGGAATTTCTAGCAATGTTTACCTTATTTAATTCAAATCTTTCCACTATCTACATCTTGTCGTGCGCCGCCGCCATCCTTCCCTCCTATATTACTCTTAATCCTACCCGATTGCACCGGAGTCTAACAGGAAAGCAATGTTCACTGAGATATCTCAAATTTCACCAACATTTCATTTTTACAGACATGGACGTTATCTCAGACAAGTTTGAGCCGATGTCTCCGGGGGTCATCGACCACGTGTGGGGCTTCTTCTCCGGCGTGCGGCAGCGAGGTCTGCAAACCATGGAGGAGATGCTTCGCGATGGCTCCTACATCACGGCCATAGGAGAGCTGCACAGGAGTAACACTGGAGAGATGAGGATACAGCCACCGAAGGATGGCCTGCCTTTGTATCTGACTACGGCTACTAAATCAAGTTTATTAAAACGGCTGACTAGTTCAAGGGACTTTCTAAGGTATGATGTACAGGGGTCACTCCATTCCATAGATAATAGTCTAGTATTAGGTCATGGCAGCCAACCTCAGCGAAGACTAGCTAAAGCACGCTAGCACAATCCGATGGCACGGCACTCCCACACGACCTGAGAGAGATCAAGTGCAGGAGCAAGCGCGATTCGTGCGCTTCGAGGTACGGGTATATCACACTGCCAACTTCGAAACTTTAGGCTGCTATTTAGAAAGTCCTAATGGAAGAATCCAATAATACTTTGCCCAATGTGAAAATCGAACCCAGGGCCCACGCTCAACAATCGCGCTTGCGACCACGACGCCAACGAGGCAGTTAAAGCAGCTGCTATGATTGCAGTGTGGCAGTTGGTCTTATTTAAATGTTACATTTTCAGAGTGCTGCTAGTCCTATTCGGCACGGTAGCCGCGGCGGCGTCGTGTCGCGTGGCCTACAAGTACATGAAACGTCGCCGGCGCCGCGCGCTCGAGGACTCCATGAAGAAGCAGCTGGCGGCCGGACGCCGGGAGCGGCGCGCGCACGCACGGGAGAAGAACCTGGCCGACGTGCAGCTGTGTGTCGTGTGCACGGAGAACCCTAAGGAGGTAGGCACGACAATACAATACCAATATTAATTTGTACAGTCATCAAATAAAGTCGAAAAGTGCCAAATCATCATCAATTATCATAAGTAATTGTTGGTTGTACCACTGCTAAAGCGGGGCCAGAATAACCAATAGAAAAGTTTATTGTAAAATATATTTCCAGATCATCCTGCTACCTTGCGGCCACGTGTGCCTCTGTGAGGACTGCTCCGACAACATCAACGACCACTGCCCCATCTGTCGCGAGAAGATAGTGTCCAGAGCGCCTGCCTTTATCACGTAGACATAAACATACCATAAACACTTATTATGACTACGTAATTCACGAGCGCGCTCGTATGATTCTTACGTCATTGGTATAAGGTATAAATTGCAATGATTGACGCGTTCGTGAAATGAAAAAAGTACAACAGACTGTACTTGCGCGGATTGATATATTTTAGTGGTACAATTTTCAGTCCTGTCAGTTATTTTACCTCTAGAGTTAGTTGTATCGTCCTAACAATAAGGTTGCTTTTGACTGAGGTAAAAATAACTGTTAAAGGATAGCTACCTAAAGGCCTGCACCATATGTTGTATAGATGCTATGTTGTTTCTCCATAATAGCAATATTTGCTGATATTCTGTATCAGTTCCTTTTGTACCATAACATAACTGGCGAAATGTGGGCGTACTATAAGACACCTCTGCGCAACCCTTTGAGGAAATATAAGTGTGATGTTATGTTATGTTCTTTTGTACGTAATAAGTATTAGAGAGCCTAAAATGGCCACTTTATCAGGATCATACTAGGATACAGTGGCGAAGATTCCATACAACTCCATTCCTACCGGATTCCCTTTGAAAAATGGCAGAGTCAGCATTCTATAGACAAATAATATAATCACATTAAAGTTATGTACACCGGCTTACCTCTTACAAAAATTGACCATTCGCTACTGCTAGGATAATAATATGAATTACATTACAATTCGTCAAATGGTCATGAAGTGACAATTCATAATAATAACTGCATCTGTGACCATATAAAGAATTTTAATGTGATTCATATAATAATTCTGCTAAAGTGGTCATTTTAGGCCCCCAGTTGACCAGAAATGTATTTTTACTAGGATTTGTCACATAGTCACATTGTTAAGTAGACATATGTCAGTGATTGTATAGGTATTATAAACATGCCTAGGTGCTCATAGCAAGAAAACTCTAATGCATTTACCTTTTTTGAAGAGTGGCTAAAATTAAATTACATGGATTGGAACCTTGAGGGTAGAAATAATACTTTAAGTCTAGTGGTGTAATAAATTAAATTAATTACAGTTTGTAAAATATTTTTGTTGATTTTATTGATGTCAGAAACCTATACTTATACCTCCGCATGAGGCCGAACATGTGTCATCTTCTTCTTGGCCGTTGAAAGGGGCCTCATCATCTGAATGATCTGATACATTTGTATCAATTACTCCATTTTCTTTATGTTTCTCTACACTTGAAGTTTCATCCAAGCCATATTGTTCTAATAACATGTCAAGTTTCTTATTACTAACGGCTGGATCAACACTAGTTTTACTTTTACAGCTTCCTTCACAACAATCGTTTTTATTACACGCATCAATATTGCTTGTATTTTCTTTATTTGCATTACTCTTACTGATTCTCTTATTACTATCTATTGCTATATGTGTATCGTTCAGATCTTTAATGGCATCTTCTAAACCTGTTTCATTATTTGCCTGTTTAGCATGGTATTCGTCGAGCATCCTCTTTGCTTTGGAACTCTTGCCGATGCCAAGCTTGGGTAGGCCTTTGTTGAGGCCTTCGAGGAGCACACAAGCCTTGCAAACCTCCTGTGATGACACGAACTTGCAGCGACTGCATATCCTCAGTGTGGGGAGGGACACTTGTTCCTTTACTGACATGGTTTCACCTGAAATACATTGTAAAAGAAATAGAATTATCATTTTTTTAATTTTAGGGTCATAATTAAATGGCAAGATGGGTATTACAGAATATCCCTTATCCATAGCTTTCTACTAAGAAAGATTGAGAGTTGTCGAGAATATCAAAACGCGCAGGGCGACCGCGGGCGGGGAGCTGAGATCGCGGAGGGGGCACTCGGCACGGCACTGCGTCGTTGTTCGCGCTACTGAGCGAGAGCATACCTATGATCATTCTCGCCAATTCAAATTTGTTTAACCGTTTGTTTTCCTTTTGTAAAACCTTATAATACAGTCCACTATTCAAGTTAAGTAACCATGTTTTTAGTCCTCACCACCTGGGGGATATTAACCATTCCTGTTTAAAGTGATCCCATTTAATGACAAGAAAAAATATTGTGCTCTTTCAGACTAGGCTAAATGTGTTATCATAAGGAAGTCTTGAATATACCTGAGTAAATGATATCCATGATACAAGCAGGCCTAATCTTCTCCATATCCTTGAGCAGAGCCCGGGCATGTCCCCTGTAAGCATTGGGAGCAAACACACACTCCGTGGAGAAGTAGACCAGCTTTTTGTAATGTGCATACATCACTATCTCCTTCTCATATGTGTACTTGAGGGGCTTCACTCTTGGTATTGTGCCTTCACTGCCCTGGAAGAAATAATGTTAGTAAGGTTCATTTAAAAGAAGAATTTGATAATTAAAACGAAAGAAAAAAAAACTAAACTAAACCACTTTTTCTAAAGTTGCTTTTAAAGTCTAAAATTATGAAATATATTTTTGGACTTGGAGTTGGGGAGATGCAGTTGTTAATTATTTGGAGCAGTGAACATTAATTTATATAAATAATAATGTACTCATAAGTTTGTTGGTACTATATTTAATTAAATTTACATCTAGTACAATAATTATTGAGAGACTTACAGTAGCTACAGCTGTGCACCTCTTCAACCTTGCAATATCACCTCTGAGTACATTCATCAACACCGTTTCAGCAATATCATCAGCATTATGTCCTGTAGCTATACACTTCACCCCTAACATGGCTGCCCCTCTGTCCAGGGCCTGTCTTCTGAACACCCCACAGAAGGTGCAGTTATTCTTTCTGCCTATCTGAGCCACTATCTCATCCATAGTCCAGCCATACAAGTCTTTGTATGATAATATCTTTAAAGACATCTCATAGTCATCCCGGTTCTGCTTGACGGTCTCAAGACTGTCATCTCTGTATCCTGTGATACCTTCATCAATTGACAGCAGCATCAGGTTTAACCCATAGTTGTACCTTTGATTTAAAGTCTTGAGTACATACGCAAGTACTGTAGAGTCTTTCCCACCAGACGCACCAATGGCTACTGAATCGCCTTTGTTGAATAATTTCGCCTTTGTGATTGTGTAGTGAATTTCAGTTTCAAATGCCCAGAAAAAACATTCTTTGCAGAGAGCATCGCCTGTTTTTGGTCGCTGAAATAATTTAAACAATCAAATAAGAAAAGATTAGAGAGTATTTTTATGACCTGGCTGTTTTTTCTAAATAAAATATTACAGCGTTTACCTTCAAAACTGCGTTATTGCCACAACCTCTTCTGCACGCAACAGGCATTTTAATAATAAGTGAAACGAAACAATACCGTCACAACTAATTGGTTTCACTCTTGATTTCGTAAACAAAAGATATTAATCATTTCGTAAAAGTAGTAGTATTTTGACTATAAGTTGGGGACACTTCACACCTTGTTGATAACTTAAAGACTATTTTTTTTACGTTTTAAATAAAAGTTTAATTTAATATAACTCCAATACATTGATAATAGTAACCTCAAAGAAATTGTTTGATAAATGTGACATATGACATCATGGTGACATGACGACAGCTGGTCTTTTTGACACTGGACTAGTGTGGGCGGTTTATTGGCATTCAATATCGATTTTAATAAAACGAGCTGAGTGGTATATTGTTCGTTTTATTACTTGTTTTTCTTGCTAGGCACCGCTACCCAGAGTTCGTCATATTGATCATTGTGGTATTATATAGTGTTATTTGTATCCCTTGTTCAAAACTAATGAGGAGTAAATAGTGCAAAACTGTAAAAAAAACCAAACACTTATTTATTTATTTATTTGCATCAGACACAACGATCCATAATTTAGTTAGTAAGTACACTTAAAAATAATGTTAGTTTTAGAATACATAATCAAAGACAAAAACTTATAACACTTAAGATTGAAAAATAAGGCAATTTCCAATCTCAAATTAAATTTTGTAAATAAGTAAGCTTATTATTGCTATTGTACTTTGTCACTTTATTACCATGCTCTAAGTTCAAGGAGTTTAGTAATATTTAAGGAAAATTGGGAAATAGTTTGTTCCGTGGTGGCTTCAAAGTTCATCGACAGCTTAAAAATGGTCTAAGATCGAGGTATACAACCTAGATTTGTTTATTTTATTGCCAATGTTTCACATCACATCACAAAATTCCAGTGGACCTAAATATAACCTATACAAGTTCATTGACTGATTGACAGTCATATTTCCGAACGAAACGAAACGTACTTCGCCTGTACTGCATTGCATCAAAAGACCACTTATTTCGGTGTTTCGCTCAAACTATTTTATTTTTTATAAATTCGAAAACCTTTCTAGTGAGTTATGGGACGTTAAAAACCAGTTATACATGTTACGTGTGTTGAATAATGGTGATTTGGTGGTTGTGTAGCGGTGGCTGTTGATGTGTCCATTGATGAGCCGTTGTAGGTGAATGTTGTTTACGGCGCGGTGAAGGCGCGTCGAGGTGGGTGTGCAGGGTGCTGAAGCGCGATGCACGAGCTACTGAAGCATGTGCTGACGGAGCGGGACCTCACCCGCGCCGGCGATATCTTCGCGATCCCTGACGGAGAAATAGTCGACGACCTCAACGAAGTGGTGAGTCTTACCGCTATGTACTTACAACTGGCTGTTAACGATACCAAGAATTAGAGTAGTATGTTAATTACAGTTGACTCACACCTACAAAGTGCAATATTAAATCCCTAGTTAGATAAACAAGAACCAAGAACAGTCAAGTATCGTCCAAGGTATTGAGTGCCTATCATTTGAATAAATTATGAATCATATTCATCAATTGTTAAAAAAAAATATTATATTATAAAACAATAATTGTTGTTTATTGTAATTGTATTCCTTCCAATTTTCCTGTATGGTGTTTGCTTGTAGATTTATCAAGTTTCACTATTTATAGTTGAGTCAAGTCAGTCACCTATGTAAATAATAATACCTACCTATACTTATGTAGTTATATTATAATAGAAGATCTTAAGTGAGACATGCAATATTAAGATTGGATACAGTTGACTATATTTATAATTCTGGGTCACAATTGAATCAGAACCACTGTATTTCTAGATACAACTAATATTGTAAAGATAATCATCTTATCATGACAGTGCATTTGTTGTAAATCAAAGATTCACGTCACTATTGATAAGATTAAATATAAATATACACATATTTATTGCAGTTGAAGCAAGTAACAGAGATTTCCTCAAGGCCAGACTACTGTCGGAATGACCGGGACCAGGCTCTGATAGAAATATGTGTAGCAAGAATTACGTCATGTGTGAAGGAGACGAGTACTCTGGACAAGTACTGCGGACCCCTAGTGGCATTGCTAGAGTCCTGCTTGCACCACAACCTGATGCCTACTGGTCATCTCCGGGATGATGATCCACCTCATGCTAAGATTGCTTCGGACATTATAGCATGCATTGTTTTGGTAAGTTATGCCTTTTAATAATCTTATGATTTATTTATTCTGTGTTAAATATTTATTTTTGATATTATACTTTAAGATTTGAGTTAGTTTTTTTTTTTTGCAATTTGCAATTTGAATGTCAAATGTATCAATAGATTATGGATACTTCAGAATAAAGTTAAACATGTTTATTTTTGACAAGAACATGTTTCTACTAAACTATTATTGAATACTCACAATTTGACCTTGCTTTAACTGGTTTTTCAACTTGAAAAAACATTGAGATTGGTTCATGGTTCATTCATTTATTTTCTAAACATATTATTTTACATATTTAAATATTTTAAAAAACAAAAGCATTTAAAAATAAAAGCATTTAAAAATAAAATAGTAGTAGCCCATCGACATCAGGTCCAGGTCCATGGTCCCAGTTGGCGTCCGTATAGCTCTTTGCCCTGCCATACTTTCCTGGGGTCATCACTATCCAATACCACAGATTTGCACCAGTTCTTGTTAGCTAAGGACAGTGTGGATTTCTTGCATATATTCAGTCTTTACAGGTAGTCAGTGGCCCAAAAAGTCTGACAACCGGTCTTACCAAGGGGTATCATATTGCCCACTACTGGGCTGTGGAGGTCAGATAGGCATGGAGCTATCCATGTAAAGTACTGGTATTACAGCTGCATCCGGTTCGATTGGAGGCCGACCCCGGCATGGTTGGGAAAAGACTAGGCAGATGATACAGGATAGCAAGCGGAACTAAATAAGTTTTTCAATACTCTTTCTCAAAAACTGGTTCTTATCGCACTGCGACTGGGTTCAACATGCAATTTATTCTGCACACTTGGATTTTTAATATTTAAATGGTGTTTATAAATGGAATGGGATAGATTGACATGATTATGAAAAACAAAAAAAAAATACTTTTATGAACAAATTAACATGCTTATTTATTTGTTTAAATTAAAAAAAAATTGATTTCATGAATTCTCAAAATGATACTGGAAATTGCATGATATGTATTGTACAGTTTAAAAACAACATGGTCATACACAGATGAAAAAAACCGGCCAAGTGCGAGTCGTACTCGCTCACATGCCATTTTGACCATCATTTTCATTAATTTCCCATGCTATCTTCTCCAGGTATCATTCCCTTTACAATCCGACAAGGAGAACTACGCCAACAAGAGCGTGATGGAGCTGTTCCTGCCGGTCGCCGTGCAGTTCTTGCACAAGGGCAACCGTGAGATATCGCGACATATGGCCCGGTACCTCTCGCTAGCTGCTGTACATCATGCGGTGCTGCTGAAGCCACATGTGCAGACTATCATGGATTCTATTATGTCAGGTTAGTGGGCTTTAATATAATGGTTAGACCTTGCAAAAATATGTATTTTTTAAATAGAAAACATGATCTAAATGTAATTTTTTTAAATGGTACTTCAACAACTTACTCACTAAAACATTCATAAACATAAATCACAAACTATTTTAGGCATAGTGAATTTGTCACTTATAGAAGTGTTCAGCACTCACAGAATAATAAAAGAGCAAGTAAGATGCCATTACAGAATTTAAGTAATACACGAAAAAGATAATTAAACAGTTGAAAATTAAAATATTTTAATAATAGTAATAAGTAATGGTCAGTCTCCACCATGATGTGTCCCTCTTCTCCTCTTTTTCTTTTTAAGAGGGCTGAGATAATGCAGGGCACTGAAATTTTAATTTTTTTGAAATTGTTATGTTCTGTAGTGTGAACATTGAACAATATGCTTATAATTCAAAAATTAGATACTGAAGCTAATTAAACATGCTGTGCGAAGCTCTCAAGCTCCCTCTCTTTTGTTGGCAAGAGCTAGTGAGAACTGTTAAGCTAACTTAGTAACTGTCACTGACTAGATGTCGACTTTTGTATTGTCCCTCATGGATATACTCAATTCTCTCTCATCCCAGCTAAGGAAGTACAGTCGTCAGCACGTCAAGCTCCTACATTTGACAAATTTCTTTAATAGATTTTCAACTTTATCGCTAAAGCATTAGGTTGAAGGTTGATTGGAAAAATTTGACAGTTTCGGGTAGCTTGATGTGCTGGCATCTGTACAATTATAAATGAGTTACCATTACGTTCTTTAGGTAACTATCCTCTCTGCCGGATCCTGACCAACCTCTACGAGGTATCTCCAGAACCTCTCGAAGGCCACGCACCAGCGCTGGTATCGCTGTTACCCCATGCGGAACCCGTAGAGAAGAGCTCGCTCTTCGCACTGTTCGAGCACATCGCCGCCCGCAAGCCTGACGCGCTGAAGACGTGTGTGCCGCAGCTACTGTCGTACCTGTGCCCGAACACTGCCAGTCAGAACGATCCGGGCTGTATGTGCGTGGATATACTGCAGGTTAGTGTTGCTATTGACAAAAATTGTATGAGTCTATGACGAAAAAAAAATAAAGCCGTTTGAAGTGTTTTAAAACGGTTAATGGAATAACACGGGGATCATAACGAGTCTCATGATAAAAGCAGCAGCCAAATTGGAAGTATGTCACGTATACATAAAGAGCGTCCAGCTTTGTTAATTCGAAGAGGTGCGATCGTCGCGTGAATACTCGATTGTTTGTAAAAACTGAAAGCGCTGTACGAACAAGCGGCGTTCGGGTTCTCCAAGATGTACGTGACGATCTCGTTTTTACATGACGCTCACTTTTTTTAAAATAGGACACGCGGTTATTCGTCCCTTAACTTGTCCTTAATTTCCTGTAGTCAAACTGCGTATGTTCGTCAGGTGATAGCGTGCCTCAGCCGCAGCCGCGTGACGCTGGTGGCGGAGCACGGCGCGCTGGTGCGGCGCGCGGCCCGGCCGCCGCACGCCTCGCCGCACGCCCTCACGCTCGTCGCCAGCATCCTGACGCAGCTGGGCTACACTGGCAGGGTATGTATTATAAACATTCATCATAAATGGCCCTTCATCTTGCACCGCATGCCCTGTTACCTACGTACTTGATGACCGGCTTGAATGCATCACCAATGTTGTCTCCTTTTTACACACTTCTTTATTAGTTGTCATCCTAGTAGTCACTCTCTTTCTAGCTATATTTTCACTTCAATCTTCGATCTTCAATCTTTTTTCACTTATACAAGTATTAGTAAATGATAGTAGAAATAACATAAAGTTCAACTCTTCTAGTCAACACGGTATTAAGATAGACAGTAAACCAACTAGGTTCTTTTAAAAAAATGTTAGTTTGTGAAAATCACATTACGATGAACAGGATCGCGCGCAAGAAGCGCTGAACTTCGTGCTGGAGCGTCTCCCCAGCGCGGAGCGCGCGGCGCAGGCGGCACTGCTGCGCGACGCCACGTCGCTGTGCAGCGCCTTCCCCGCGCTCTTCACCGACAAGCTGCTCACTGCCGTGAGGGCCAACACTAGGTAAGCCCACCAAATATCTTAATCATTGTAATGTTTGAACTTTAAGGACCATGACCTTGTTTCTTCTCTAGGGCTCAGTCAGCTATGGGTATGATGGCGCCACTAATTTACAATTTCATGTAAAAGTGTCTTAGAAGATTAACTTAAAGAAATAAACATCGTTTCATCAATATCATTTCATTAACATTTGGCGCAGCCGTGAGGCACGCAATCCTACTTTTTTGTGTTTATTCTACCTTTTGTATACCTTTTAGTCCGTGTTACATGCGTGCTGTATTTCCTTACTTTTCTTTGCAGCAGTAACCGCCCAAAGTCTGGATCGAGCCAGAGCGAAGTGAACCGAACGTCAACAGGCGTCACCATCGTGCGCCTGGGCGGTGCGCAAACGCAGGCCGGCGCCAACACTACCAGCGCGGGGACCGGGAGCAGTGCCACTGGCAGTACTACTGGTTTGTATTTGTGATATTCAGTACTGCGTTTGCAAGTTACTTTGCAAATGTATACACAAATATGTGTTTTTGTAAAAACATCTAAGAATAAGCTAAGTTGGCCCTTGACTTTATAATTAATTAAGTGGTCTACGGCTGTGTACTGTCAACCTAGGAGTTTCTCGGCAGCTTGACCGGGTAATTATGTGGATGCCTTATTATTAAGTATATCAGATTTGGGTTTTTTGCCTGGGCTGGTCGCCAGGTCCGTAGATCGGAACTTAGTGTATTGCTGTCGCGGGAGGAGGACAGCAAGATATGCACGCTGGAGCAGATTAAGATGTTCTTCCCTCTTTCGTGATGCTATTTCTCTGTTCAGGCAGCAGCGCTGTAGGTGGTGGCGGCGCGACGGGCCCGGGCGGGTACCTGCGGCGCGCCAAGCTGGGCGACTCGCGCAGCACGGGCCGCCTGCACCCCGGGCCCGCGCCGCACCGCAGCATGACCAGGCTCAACGTGGCCGGTGAGATGCAGCTTCACTATTTATTTATTCAGATAACTTTGATCCATTCATGTTAGTAAATAGTGCTTTTAACCATGTTAATCAAAATATATAATATAAATAGTTCAAAATAATGGGATGAATTTTTCAAGTATTCCAGTTCCGTATGAATTATATGAACGCGACCGCCATAAGCACCGACGGTACAGACGGCACTATGACGAGCTTAAATGATGGCAATTGAAGATACGTAACATTTTCTGTTTTCTCTTTTTACACCAGGGGGTTCAGTAGGCGGCCTTCACAAAAGTATGACGCGGTTGTCTTCCTCCCAGCAGATCAACACGCCACCGAATGGGACCGCTAACACAGGTAAATACAAAACGACGCATACTTAAAAATAATCTACACATCGAAAAGAGGTTTAAAAAAATGAAAAATATGTGTTTAAAAAGAAAACATTAAAATCTTACACATGAAATTTAATTTGCGCTACTCTTACGCTTTTTTAATGACTTCAATAGTACTTCTAAACCTGCAATGGACATTATTTACACTTGCATAGAGTTGATATTCGTTTAAGTAAAAATAACAGCATTTGGAAACAAGGACTTACTTACTCGCTTGTCGCACAGTATCGAACAGCAAGCCGTCATCGTCGTCTAGCGGCGTGGTGGGCAAGTCCAGCGCCGCCATCACCGTGAGCAGCAGCTCCCCGCCGCGCGTACTGCGGCCCACTGCGCGCTCGCATCATCACCACAACATACTCATTGGAGCCAACACTTGTTCCGTAAGCCAACACCAACATAAACGCTTTTTTTATTTTGACCTGATGTTCGGCATCGGCACGCTCCAAAATTAATGAAAATGACACCACGATAGACAAAATGTTTTTTTGCATGGCCGCCTCTTAAATTAAATTGCGAGATTTTTATTTTAACCTCATTTTCGGCATTAGGACGCGCCAAAAACAATTAATATGACTTCCATGTCTACTAATTAATTTGTTCATGGTCGCCTTTTTAAATTACGAAACCCAAAAGTTGGGTAATGTTTTCGCCATTTTCAATGACCACAAAAATCCACTGTAAGTAAAATAAGCTTATTTTAATTCCAGAACAACCAAACAATATTATCCGGGCCGCCATTAGCAACACAATCAATATCCGTCAACCCGCTCACCTCTGGAAAATCGTCAGACGGTCTCACACCGATCACATCGGCCGTGTCCATCCAACACTCCAACACGGCCCTGGGCACCGTGTCGGTCGTCACATCCAACACGCCTGGGTCGGGGCCGATATCGGTCAGTCCGACCAACCCGATCTCGATATCCGGGCCGGTGACCGTGACGTCCAGACGGGCCAATAATACAAGTGTTACCATGATTAATACGAACAACGGCAATAATAACACGTCGTCCAACCATCGGATCAGCGTGTTCGAGCCGTACCCGATGCGGGATACCGTGCAACACTTCTGTGAGAAGCACCTGGATAAGATCAAGGCGTACATGGATAATGTGTCGCTGAGGTTGCCGCCGCCTGCCAAGTGTACTATAGAGGGTGAGTGCTTGTCTTAATATTGATTCGATTTTTTTTAAAGTTCTGTTTAAAAATGCTGTATACTTTTGAGGTTGAATTTTGTATGGCTTAGTACCGCTGTAGACCTTCATCTCTGTTACTCATACTTTTTAAACAATCTATTCCTAGAGTTCAATGTCATATTCAAAGTGAAACCATTTATTCCAATTAGGCCATTAAAAGGCACTACACATATTCGCAAGGAATGATTATTGTTATTATAAATATTCTCTACTGGTTACTGTAACTTATGTGATCGGGTGGGTGACTGTGGAAATCGGTACGATCACCTATTTTTATTCGATCGGGAATCGAACCCGTACTATTATTTAATTCAAAGCGCAGAGTTAGCGGAAGGATGAAAGAATGATTAATGCAGAGAAATAAAGAATATTATTTCAGGAAGCGAAAAAATAATTGCGGCGTTTTAAAATAATTGTAAGTAAGGGCGAACACTTTGGGGGACTGTCTCAGTCTCATGTAATAAAGTGAACTACCAAACGCGGCGCTGGCCGAATGGTACGGAATGGTAGCCTTCGCGAGCTCGCTGTCGCCTGCGACGGTACAACGCGCACTCGGTGCGGGCACGTGTGAGCGCGCGGTCACTCGGTGCAAAGGATCGTGTGATGTTTATGCTTGGTCCAAGATTCATAAGCGGGGCAATGCTGCTCTAAAATGTAAGGTGGACGTTGTCTACACTTTATAAAATGATCGATAGTTAGAATGATGACTACTTGCTTATTGTTTACTGCCAGTCTGTCTGAGAGCCGAAAGATAAATGAAATGATTGATGTTTAAATAACGCGAATATTGCATTCCAGAGCGTCGCTCCAAGAAGCAGGCGCGGCTGCAGTTCGCGTGCGGCCGGCGCGGCGCGCACTGCCTGTACGCGCGCGCACTCTTCTCCATGCGCACGCGCGCGCCACGCGTGTGGATACATCTCATGTTCTTAGGTACTGTGATTACACATTTGTCGTTTTTCGTAGGTCAACCGAAATACTCATATACTAAGCGACTACACGCTAAAGGCACTCCCTTTGAGGTAAGGACCTGGGTTTAGGGCATCTGGAATAGGTCAGCCATGGGACGGATTACATGGGATCAAACAAACTTAATAGTTTTTTTACCGATCGATGAATCGACTATCGATCAAGAGTGACAATCGTTACTCCGCACGTTGGATGCATCTTTAAACCTTGAACACTGAAAATGAATGGTTATGTTTACAATCTCTTTTACTAATGTAGTAATAAAGCATTTTCTCTACCCATGTAGCGCTCCAGGCCCGTCACGACGCAGCCCTGTCGTCCCGCGACCCGACGGTGGCGTCGCTGAAGCACTGCTGGGACATCCTCAAGTGCGAGAACAAGACCTTCCTCACGCTCGTTACGGGCGCCTTCCCTGGGATAAAGGTTTGTAATCTGCTTATTTATGCATTTTTAATGACACGATCACTTACAGGAATCGTTTCAAATAATCGATGTAAATCAGAAAGAAAAAAAAGCACAAAAGTAAAAGTAGGGCAAAAATATGCGCCATGTCCACGCAAAACTGTGTTCGAACGCATCGTTTCACTCTGATTCAATTTTATTATTCACTCAGGAACAAGAGATGTTGTTGAACGAGCTGCGCGCTGCGGGTTTCTTCGACGTGTTCGAAGTGGTGGCGCGAAGAAACGACGGCGCCGCTCTGCCGCCCACACAGGTGCGTAGCATACGTAATGTTTTATTTTAACAAAACATTCGCCGAGTTTATCTTTGTATTGGACGAAATAAACTTCAAAGAACTCGTGTCATGTAAATGCCTCACTAAAATTACACCCAAAAGACATCGAGTAACCTTCAGCCCCAAATAAAATCATCAAATCATTTTATTTTGTTTTAACATTCTTAAATACCAATGACGTCTGTGGAGTGTCGCTATCTAATTTAATTTGACCTTTTAAACTCCATCATAATAGATAGACAGAGTATACTATACTTTAACAATCAATTGTTTTTCCCCTGTAGGCGACATGGGGCTGCTTCCTATGTACTCACCCTGAGCGAGCAGTAGGCTTTTTAGCCGCGGACGGAGTACCCGTCATCGAGGGTCAGCTCAAGGAGAAGAAGGGACGCTGGAGATTGTTTCGACGCTGGCGGACGAGATACTTCACGCTGTCCGGAGCTCATCTCTCCTGCAAGGGATCTGTAAGTACTTACTCACTGTAACATGTATTACGCACTCACAGTCAAGTGCCAGACACTCGCGATAGATGCCAGACACTCATGTTCAAGTGTCAGACACTCTGCATAAACATTCATCTAGTGTTTAAGATATTGAGATCAATTTCTAACAGCACTTTCTACATCTCTTATAAAATGTCAGACTATTGTGAATGTTTCAACGCCAATTGAAGGTAACCCATTTTATTACAGAGCGGTGGCGAAAGCATCGACATAAACCAGATTCGCTCAGTAAAGGTATCCCGTGGCGCGCGCAACATACCCAAGGCCTTCGAGATCTTCACTGGGGATCAGACGCTGATCCTGAAGCCTAAAGACGGCAAGAATGCTGAGGAATGGGTGCAGTGTCTTAGCATTGCTGTTGCCCATTCGCAAGCAAGGGACGCCCCTGCCAAAGCCAACAGTTTACCAGCTAGGGGACTAACGCTCAAGAGCTTCTAGGTAGTATAACATAACGCTTGTAATCACCGAAGGGTTAGTCAGAGGTGTAGTAATACACCCACATATCGCCACTTATGTTTAATTCCATGTAATAGGGGCGAACTGTATGTAATATAAAGTCTCGTATTAATGAATTTGGATAATCCGATGGTTATAGACAAAGCAGGACGCCTTCGTGAAAACATCATTATTCTGGAGTTCGGCCATACTACAAAAAGCTTCTAAAAACTATCAAATGTGAATCAAATCTATATTTGCTTGCCAACTTTCTAAAAGTATTCTATATCATATAATCAAGGTCAATATCACAGAATTTGCTCATCCCTGCTTACATTATAATCACGTCTATATAAGTGTTCAACAGCCATATATACATAAAAAATGTGACTGAAAATAAGACTTGTGTTGAAACATGCATTTGTATACATATTACATTATATACTCTATAAAAAAAACAGTAGTATGATGTATACTGCTCGTATAAGTAAGAGATTTTGTAATGCATAATTGATTCTTATAATCATAAGGTAATAGATGGGCTTATAATCGTCATTTACAATTGACACCACAGGTTGCCCTGTACGCTGTCAGCCTAAGTCAACATTATGATTGTTGCGAGTACAGTCATGTAGATAATTGAAAATGCTCACAAAGTATATAATAGGTTTTAGAATATTTGCCCACATTCCTTTTAAATCAGGAATGACACAAGGTTGTTTTAAGACTTTTTTTATATTCGTCCTTATTTATATGAAATTATCAAAATACTTGCGTACAGTTTGCAACTAAAATCTTTAAGTTGTACAGTCAGTTTCGAACAGAAATATACATTCATTTGCAAGCTGTACGTATTGCATGATAATACGTACTTATTTAAAATATAGATAGTCACTTTTATATTACGCGTATATCAATCGCTTTTGCGTAATACTAAATATTTAATCACACGGAGTAAAGCTACTGTATAAAGAATTTTCTATTTACTTATTTTTTTATGCTTTGAGACGAACTTAATGACCACAACGCAAGGTCGCACTTTGTTTGGTATGACGAAGATTCCTGCAAGTGTAGGTAAGGCAGAAAAGAAATTATGCAGCTTGGCTGTTACGATTTGACTCCGCAGTGCGAACACTGCTAATATACACAGACTGCTGTTTAAGAAGTCTAGTAAAATAAAATAAATGAAAAAGATCGATTTATTGGAAACAGAAAACCCCCTTTCTCCAATTTTTCAATGAAATATTTGTTTTCTTGAAGTCAATTATTTTATTAGGTACAATAATTTAGTGCCTTATACATAATAAGTGTTTGTTTTATTGCGCTAAGAGTACAATGAACATTTACAATTTTGTTTAATGGTAGACATTCAGAGGAAACGAGCGGGGAAAGAAACAAAGTTATTTAGTAATTTAGAAACTTTTTTTGAGTTAGTTTTCATTAAGTAGTCAAGCGGGACACTGAATCCGTCCGTTTTGTTTTAGCGAGGTTAAAGATCGAAAGCCTACGACTATTACAAAAGTTTTAAGATATTAAATTATGACCTATGCGGAGCCGACATTTGAACTTAGCAAAACTTTTTCCGGACATTGTAATTACGAACTTGGCATAAGCCACTACCGTGCACGTGTTTCGAGAAATGTTGACACGCGAGTAAGACTCGTTTTCTTTATCTAATTTATGTTAATTATTTTATTTAACATTTATTATACAGAATAATTTATAAGATTTTTTGACAAATTGAGATTTTATGAAGAAATAGTGCTAGAAGACTGAAAGCTGGTCAATGGTCATAGCTAGTTATTGTCACATGTGTGAGAGACTAACACAATAATACAGAATTTAACTAAATACATTCTGGACATTTTGTCGTTTAAGTTCTAACACTATGTAAGTGATTTTTTGGCGATTTTGACATTTTGATGCAGTGTACTATAAAATAGAGAATCGGAAGACACATTGTTTCTGCCAATCAGAAACAAGTAACAAATTATAAAATGGTATTGTAAAATAATGTAGATTTTTCACTCTCCTGTAAAGTTGTTATTTTTGACTTGCGTGGTGTTAGAACTAAAGCGACGATTTGCGTAACTAATTTGATGATCGAAGATGATCTTACTTTTTGAAGTAAGTCCTATGTACGGGAGGGAAGTTCCAGAATACACAGCAATTAATATTATGTTTGGTTTAACGAATTTGTGATTCAAAATTAACATTCCCGTCCTGTTCAGTGCTTCGAAATAATAATAAAATTATTATGTACTGTTGTGGTCTCAAAAATCATTATAAATGGTTGTAACGCGAATGACATTAGCCTTAAGTAGTTTTTAAGTTGACTAATTACAAATAGGGGGAGCGATTTGAAAAAAGAATGAAAAATAAGACATTTTAAAAGTTATCGGTCGCTTTCCCCACAATTTAACTTTAGTTTCTAAATCTAAACCAGTACTTAACTTGCCATTTCGCATTTTACGAAAGCACAATTTAAAATCATTGGAATGGTGTTTAGTTAAGTCTGCTTTTTAACGTTAGTTTACTGTCACTGTCTTAACCTGAGGTTGCTGTCACCAAAAAGTCAAGTGTTCATTGGTAAACCAAATTGTTTCTTTGTTAAGTACTATGTTTAATGCTAAGTAACATAATGAGCTTGCTTAAATTGGGGCCCAATACCGAAGAACCAGCCTAACTGAAACTACCTAAGATTTTCGACGTTCGGATCAGAGCTGAAAGTTGAAATTGCAACAGCAGCTCAATGTCCTTTACGGCATTTAATTTTTTTACTGTTGATATGCCATATGAACAGTAGGTAGCCATGGTGTTCTTTAACTGCCTCCATAAAACCACCAGTACGGTGCAACCGCACATTCTGCAATTCAGCAGTTTACGCCACATTCATTTCAACTCACAATAATTAGTTCAGTTCGCGTTGAGCTATCAAGTCAGCCAGGCGTTCTCGTTACAGCCAACAAGGGCCGCGTTACTCACTTCATTTCCACACCATCAGTTCATTAAGCTCATTTTACTTTTAGTACCTTACGGACAATACACTAGTGACTGTGAGCAGGATGCGATGGTCTAATTGGTTAAGACATCCGGTGTACTGAATCGGAAGGTCGCAGGTTCAAACCCTGCTCGCACTAGAATTTTTCTTTCCATGTCAAAACAGCAATACACTAGTGTTTTAAAGTAATTTACCTTCTTTCATTCCAATCACCCACCATCTGAAAGTAATGTATCGTCTAGCTCTTAGGATCATACACCATCATTATTCGGTATTGGGTACTTTTACTATTTGGTATTGGGCCCTCACTTGTGCTTATAGGTGCTTCAGAATTATCTAATAACTTATATAAACTAAAACAATAACGTCCATTATTAAAGTTATAAACTATCATATTATTTAGATGTAAATATATACCTAGTATTGTTATCTAATTGAATCAGATTTTATTGAAGAAAAGCCTGAAATCGCCACCGAATTTAAATGAAATATTTAATGTAATATTTAATGATGAAGTGCAAACAGAAGTCTTTGTATGATTATATTGAATATAGTTTGCAGTAATATTTCTCCACTGAATATGTCCATGTTGTCATTGTTGTAGGTACATCATACATGATTGTATTGATAAGCCCGTGTCCATTTTTATTCGGATTTGTAGGATGTTACGACTTGTTAAGATTACCAATATTATTAGTCGGTAATTTTCCCTTGCTTGTTATTTTAACTCGAAGTACTTTATTTCAATATTTTTCATCATCATGTCAAATAATTCCTGTTAAGTACTCTTTTTTAGCAAATCTTTTGTGACGTCATGTATTCGCTCAAAAAAAATTGTGTTGTACTTTTTTGTTGAACAATTAAGCATAAACTCTTCAAAATATCTTGACATTATGGAAATATCACACTTGTCGACGTAGAATCGACTAAAGCCGGTCGGTGTTAGCAAATAGTCCGATTCGATGTCAAATCGTATCGTCCGAACCGAAAAGAGACAAATGAAGTTCTTTTGGCTTTTATTTCATACAATAGGCAGGCGACCTGCCTAAGCAGATTCCGCGTCGGTGAGTGAGTGTGCGTTTACTCCTAATGAATGAAAATGCTATTTAATCGTCCTACAACCCTGCCTACAGTTGAAGACCATACAGTTGCCAAAATAAATGATAATAACAAATAAAATAGCTTCTATATCCAATATAAACATTGTACATAGAAATATTTATATAACACGTGTTGATTAAGTTTAAGTGCTTCGGACAACTTATGAACTTGGTGCTACAGTAATAATAATAATAAGTTGTAAGTTAGTGTGTCATGGCTTCCAATCGTAGGGCCGTATGTTATACACGCGTTTTGGCTCATGTACTTAAAACTGCCCTATTTATTAGTTATTATAATAGTTGTTTGTATGTCTTGTTTTTTTATTTTGATACCAATAATCATAATCATAAAATCTTTATTTATCTCAACGTCAGAAGTAACAGGCACTGGTATATTAAAAATCTTAAATAGAGAAAGGTGTCTGGTCCCAACATAGATGATGATGACGATATAAGATATGACGTAGGTATGTCAATGATACCATCGTCTTCATCATCTATGTTGGGATCGGCTTCCTTATTTAGTTAGTGGTGTGTGGTGCCAGCAGGTTTAAATCTTTTAGTGCCATTGCCGCTGATTTTGTGTAGGCAAAATGGTGCAGAGTTGCCAAGGCAGACTGTTCTAGAAGTTCTACAGTCGAACTTGCCAATTGGGCATTACTTAGCTTTTTAAAATAGAATACCGCATCTACGGCACCTAATCGCCAGTTCATCCAACCTAGTACCTACTGTTATTAGCATGGTTGCGTGCCACCCACGCAGAAGTATCGCAATGAAGGATTAACACCCAGATTATAAATTGAGAAGTAATACAGTTCGACAAGTTGTCTACTTGAAATCCTCAATTCAGAAGAAACTAACACAAATAGGAAAAAATAAGTTACTTGATCAATTTTTTAAAATATATTTTACACTTTTACAATACTATCTACATCAATACTACATTTCTTATTATAACACAACATTTAGTTAACACTTATAACCTAAGCAGTAAAGTCTAAAATTGCACAGCATTAATCTAAATTATTTCTCCAGGCTTCATGATTCTCAATTGTTTTTTAAACCCTTCATTAGGTTGTATAGCTGGCCTTTTACTCTTCACTAAATCATAAGCACCTTGAAACAGCATTTTCTCGTAATGCATTAAATAAGCTATAGCGACCATAGAGGTCCGGGAAACACCAGCATTACAATGGATGAGACAATTCTCTTTGGTCTCCACTGCCTTTCGAATAAACGGCAAACTATCTAATAAAACCTCTTTGATATTAGTTTCAGGCAAATCTAAACAGTTAATAAACTTATTGTTGGCTGTAACTTCTACTTGTATACCCAAACTTAGCACATGTTTGATATTATATGTTTCTATAACATTATTCGCTGTACAATCTTGTGAACCTATATATACATAGTCAGTTATGAATACTGGTATATTATCGGGTTTCGTGTCAACTACGAATCCGTATGCATTCGGACTTATAGATGTTATTGTAGATTCTTTCTCGACGTAACGTTGTCCGTCGACTTGAGTAACTATTGTTTCAGTTACTTTCAATTTGTTTCTTTGTTTTTGAAGTTCATTGAGGAAACTCATAGTTAAATAGTTTAAAACAGATTAATAGTTAAATGTAAAAATAAATGTCAGAATTGTTAAATGAGAAAATTAATTATTAAAATTGTATTTGAGTTAATCAAGTAGAGACTCTTCTTTGTTTTGATCTTCAACTTTTCCACAGCAATAATGTTTTTCTACCTAGCCTACAACAGCCAAAATCTCGACTATGTCCCAAAGTCTATCGTCATCCGTCTCATTTACATTCACTATCGTTCTCTTCTCTTCCCTCCTGAGTCTTCTCCGGGTCGTAGACAAGGTCCTGAGGGTTGTAATGCACGTCACACAGGTACAGACCGTCGGGGGGTCCGGATTGGATGCCGCTTATCCACGAGTTCTTCGACGGTATTTGTAGCATCACCTTAATTTCTTCTGGAGGGTGCCTGCCTACAGCTACGGCGGTTAGGGCACCTACCATGCGACGTATCTGCAATGAATTACAAGATGATTAGATTTTTTCCTAGCGTTTTTTTTTCAAACTGATATTCATCCTCAAATTAAATTAGCTAGCGAAACTCCGCAACAGTGATGGATACATCTCATCATCTGCCTAGCCTTTTCCCAACTATGTTAGGGTCGGCTTCCAGTCTAACCGGATGCACCTGAATACCAGTATTTTACATGGACTGCCTATCTGACCACCACAACCCAGTTAGTAAGACTGGTTGTCAGACTTTTTGGTCCACTGACTACCTGTAATGAGTGTCAAAGAACTACAAATGACAGTTGGTACCAACGGCTTATCGTGCTTTCCGAGGCACGGAGGAAAATCGGTATGTAATGGGTGGTCACCCATCCACAGACCAACCTAGGCAAGCCCGGCTTAACCTAAAAATCGATCCGAGCGGCTGTTATTATTTAGCCACGAGCTCCGGCGTTTGTATCTAAATATGATATAATGTTCGTTAGACAATTTAGTCGAACAGACCACAAAGGCACGCAGGTAGATAGAGACCACAACGACAAGCAATTTGCCAGCAAAGTTGTTCGCGGTTGACCATTTTTCTACCTTCTTACTAAGACTGTTAAGTAGTCTTTCGCCAAAATTGTCGAGTGTACACCTCTACTGTTTTGCATAAGATATATTTTCCCTACATATATTTCTTTTTAGAATACTACATTATTTTTTTAAATAAATAGCTACCTGGTTATGTACAAATCCTCTTCCTTTAATCAGGATATCCCAGTAATCAAATATGCTGTCTTGTTCCACCGAGTAGCTGGTGAGGAGTGGTCTCCCAGGCCTCACTTCAAAGTAGTGAATTTCCCGTCTGTTGTGCTTGTTCTGTTTCAGCTTGTCAAAGTGCTTGAATGTCGTGAAGTCGTGGTAGCCGACGAAGTATTTGGCGCCTTCTTTGAACTTTTCAATATCGAAGCCTTTTAGCCTGAAATAATTATTGAAAACTTGTGTTATCAAGAAGATTAATATTGCATACTAGGAGAGAGTGGTTGATTATTTCAACCCTAACAACATTAGATGAAACAGTGTTTTAAGCTTTCACGGTTTAAAACTAAACTTATACTGTCACTTACAGGAATACCGGGAGCTCAAAGTTATGATATGATGTTTGAATATGGATCTAGCAAAAGAAGTATGTAATGCTCAAAGAAGGTCCCATTTTGTGATTTCTGTGAATCCCAAAGAGAAAAGTCTTGAGTTTATTATGTTTTTTGAATTTTCCAGGTTGAGCCACATGACATACATCAGGCTGTATTTATGGCTCAAGGGTTTATTTAAACTATCAGCATATACATTGCCAAGACGACAACTCTAGAGAGGTGTGTTTAAGGTTTCAATTAATCAATTATTTATTTTGTTAAACATCGGTATGGTTACAGATAGTATATTGTCTAAAATATGTACACTTTTGCTAATTTAAGGTGTACAAAATTAACATAAACAAGCAGTTACAAATAAGGTGGCATGCATGTCAATAGATTACATTAAGAAAAAATATGTAAGTTATTTTTACAGAAAGAATCAATGGCTTACCTTACAAAGTGACACCGCTTCCACTCCTCTATTGGAATGTATGAAGCTATTGTTACACCCTCAGGCAAAACTACATTTTCCTTTGTCACTGCCAATCTGAAAAATAAAGAAGAGTTAGGTTTGTAGACAGGAATATGTTGTGGTAGTTCTAGGGCCATTTATAAAAATAAAATAAAAGCCTATGTCTAATCTCAGATAATTTACACACTGTTAACATTAGGTACTTATTAATAATTAAATGTTAGTTGTGTTTTTGTGTTAGTCTTTAACTTATCCTAGTTAGTAGTGTCAGTTTTTATTAAGGGTTGGAGATGTAGCTCCATTACGGGTAGAGGCCTCCCCCATCTTGGCTCCACATTCTGGCAGTAAAACAGGATTGTGCGGATCCACATTCCGCCAAACCAAAGGTTACACAACGTAAGCAATTAATAAAGACACTCACCTATACAAGTATGTCCTGCCGATAGCATGATGTCTAGCATTGAAGTTGTCTGCAACTCTGATAACTTTTTTAACGAAAATACTATTATTATGTTTATAGAAGAACTTGTTCAAGTTGTAGGCAATTCCTTCAGGGTTGTATATCTTGGGGCCGTACCTCTCCAAGTCAAAGTGTGCGCTTGTGTTCAGTGCGTGGACTCCACCATCTGTACTGTAACAAAATATTTAACAGAAAAAAAAATCAGCTTTGTTTTAATTCTACAATTTTAAGTAAGTCTGTCAGGCAGTCTGATACCTTTTCGCGCCTTAGAGGCCAAATGGTTTTCACGATTTTTCATTTTTTTTTTCTAAATAGACTTGCGTTTGGCTGCAACGTGCCTGATGTGAAGCGATGATGTGGCCTAGGGTGGAGCATACTTGCCTAAAAGAAACCGAGTCACTCGCACTTTGAAGACATCCAGATTATAATGATCGGGTTTGGAAAACAGAGAAGCTAGTAGTGAATTACATAGACTCAGTTCTCACTATAAAATGTGGAAGCATAGCGTTTTGTTCGGGTCCGTGGAAATTCAACCATATAACGTAACATACACTACACTTGTGTTTATTAAACAAGTAGTAAGTAGGACTCGCTTACCGGCTAGATAGAACAAGATTAGGGTAGTTCAGCGATCTCAGTTGCAGAAGTGCTAGTTCCATCAAACCCTGCACACTTTCCGGATCTGGGAAATTACGTCCTTCTTTAAGCCATAACTTCTCCGAAGACCTGCAATTTAGTTCCTGTAGTGAAATTCTTGTACACCCATTGTGCATGAAAATAAATTCTAACTGCTAACTAGTTAACAAACCTAAAAGGCGTCCCGATGTAAGAGAAGAATGATAAATATCTGGCTTTCATTATACTTCCCCAGGACGGATTTCAAGAATGTTTTCATTTAGAAAACATCTGTGAAAGTTCCAATAACATGAGATGATCCCAACCTGACGCCGAGCAATATGTTAGGTTACCAGTAGCTGTCAGTGCCACTGTCAGTGTCATGGTGTCAGCTAGACAATTATCAATTCACAATCAGCTGCTTTTTATTTGGTGATTGATTGAGTCAGTTTCTTTTTCGTTTCTTTCTATTCAATTTTGCGTTCAAATCACCAGAAAAAATTCGCTGGACAAATCCGACGATCAGTGGGCCACATTAGCCTAGGATTAAAATAACTGGAAGTCTCTGCCCAGCAGTAGGATGACGCAGGCAGTATCGGTATCAGAGCATTTATGTGATTTGGTTGACAAAAGAATAATTGAATTGCTTAACAGTGAAACCACTTGAAAACTCAACGACCTGTTACGATTTCTAAACGAGACCCTTTCACTTTTTTGACAGTTGTTTACATCCATGTCATTGAAATGTCAATTTGTTTGCCATTATTTCAGTCAAAAATGGCACAACGGACGTGGCATATGTTTACGGTGTTAACTTTAATATTTACAGTTTTGTCACTCGTTGGAGATGTTTTCTCGCAGTCGCCAGCGCCCTGGTACGAGAACATGCCTGCGGTGACGATGGACTACAAAGTGCACATCGACGCAGGCAAAGAAGACTGTTACTATCAATATGTTCCGTCGGGTGCTACATTTTACGCCAGCTATCAGGTAATTAATTAAATTTTTCTTTATAGAAACCAATCAAGCGATTCCAGATAGCGATCGTATTGCTTGGCGCAATGATAACGAAACTTTTTTAAAATTCAACTTGTGAATTTCACTCATAAATAGATCTCAAACTTTTTTGTCAACAGGTGTTGAAAGGCGGCGATGGTATGTGCGGTTTCGCCGTGCGGCATCCTAATGGCCAGATAGTGCACCCCTACGAGTGGCGCCAGAGTGCCGAGTACGCAGACCAGTCCTCCTCAGGAGGATACTATGCAGTGTGCATTGATAACCAGTTCTCCAGATTTGCAGGGAAACTAGTCAATTTATATCTCTCAGTGATAAGATACGATATGTGGGAGAAGTACGCCAAGGAAGTGGAGGAGCTTGACATGAATATAAAGAATTTTACTGTAAGTTTATATTTTTTCATTTATCAAAATAAACTTTATTTGAAATACAGTCTTCATGCAAATGTCCATAATATTAATTAAATTAAATTCATTTCAAGATAAAGTAACATCTAAATCACTTAATATTTAATTTATGTTAATATATGTAATAGTCTAGTTATATAACTTTTTTAATATTGAGATTAGGTGTGAACTGTGTACATAGTGAAGCATAATAACAGCTAAAGGAAATATTGAATTTTACAGAAACTGTATGACTTTCCTCTATGTTACTAGTACAACATTAATAATATTCATATAAAAACCTGTTGTAAATTATACATACAATAACATTCAATAGGTGTTTACAATTAGTTTCCTTCTATTCTAATCCATTATAATAGCATAGAAGTGCTTAGGGCTTGTGTTGTTACGTGCTAGTAACAAATTGCCAGCTAGAATAAAAAACAAAACCCTTTTTTTTAATTAGTGACTGTTTACAGATACTATTTTTAATGTGGCCTTTTTCGACATGCACTAACTTGTAATGGTTTCTGTAATCGCAATCTGCTAGTTTCTCATTGCTTGGCTCGTCACAGTGAGTTGAAAATAAGCTTAACCAGAACTTGAACTTGAGGTGACGAGGTGGTAAAACTGACGGCTGTTGAGCCCGGATTAAAATAAAATGATAGAATATCGCCGAAAATGTAGTAAATAAAAAATAAAAAAACTACTACTTATTTCAATTTTATATTGCCACTTTTGTTGCATATTTCGAGTATTTATGAAACATAATATTTTGAAGAACTCATGGCTAAATAAAAACACTGATCGATCTTCAAGGTTAAGCCGCGCTTGCCAAGGTCAGTCTATGGATGAATGAACATCCATTACATACTGAGTTTGCTCCATGCCTCGGAAAGCACGTTAAGGCGTTGATCCCGCTTCTTATTTGTAGATCTTGGACACTCATTATAGGTAGTCAGTACCCCAAAAGTCTGACAATTAGTTTTACCATAGGGTACCATATTACCCAGTACTAAACCATATAAAATACTGGTACTCAGCTGCATCCGGATTCACTGGACCCCACTAAAAGTTGGCAAAAGGCTGGGCAGATGATTTACATTCATATTTCGACGATTTTATAATGCATCCGGTCTCTAAATATCACATAATTTTTTTTTTTTTTTGTTGCAGACCTCAATCCAATTTGTGGAGAGAAACATCAACGACATCCTGCAGTACCAGTACCACTCCCGAGCCAGAGAGTCCAGGGACTACAACTTGCTGCAAGACAACAATATCTATGTGACCAGGTAATTATCATCTATGCTTCTTTGTAATAGGGTGGGGAATCCCTAATCAGTTTATTAGTATTTATTATCTATCTTGTTGAAGATAGATGTTTAATAATGTTGGGGATTAATAGTATTGCAATATTGAGCTAAGTTGAAAAGATAACAAAACATCACGCCTGTAATCCCCGAAGTGTTAGGCAGAGGTGTACTTATAGTACACCCACATTTCGAATTTTATTTTTAAGTCCCTTAATAGAGGGTGAGTCTATTGCCATCAACCGGGCAGAAATCCAGACTCTGTGGCTGCTACTGAGAAATTCCTGATAGAAAAGTCCAAATACATTTTGCCCAATTTTGGAATCCCAGGATAAACGGCCTTCATAAGTCCTAGACGCTGATTGCCAATTTTATAGCAACAAGGAAGGAATTTAATTAAGTGCTGTAAAACAGTTCTGGCACTGTTGTTTTGATGAAGCATTCACCGTGAACTTTGCTCTCTTTGTAAATGAAAACAATTTTCATAAAACTGATTGTTGGATGGATTGGTTGGCCATTTGTGATTTAATGTTATGTTAGTAATCATGTAGTAGGATTATACGACAGGAACAGGAAGTTTAAATTTTTCGGTGAAATATAGGTTTTAATTTCTTTTTTCAGGTGGTCTTTTGTACAAATTCTGGCCATAGTAGCGACAGCAACATTACAAATCTACTTCGTGAGAGGACTGTTCAAAGTCAAGGAGAATTCTTCCAAAACAAGAATATGATCACATCCTCATCACGGCCAGTGAAGACGACGTTGTTTACTAACTGTTACTGTTCCCTGACTGATCTTCCATTCCACTCAATTAATGTTGATATCTCTTCTTGTTCCATCTTTGTGTTATAAGCTTGATAATGGTTTTCATTGGTGCATAATATTGACAATAGTGAAGCTCAAGCTCGGCTAAATGTAGGAGTTATAATATATTATATGTTAATTATTGGGCACAACTAATTTAACCTTTCACTTTAGTTTTCTGAGATTATTAAGTACTAGATATTTTTACTAGTTTCCTTTTTTAACATTTTCTATTTATATACTTACCAGTTCCTGTAAACAACCCCAGTCACAATTCAAAAAAAGAAACAAAGGTGCGCACAAATATAGCTTTTTGCATTTTTATACTAAAACTTTAATACATTTATGATAAAAGTTTTTAAACTGTCTTGGTCACTAACACTAGACTCGGGAACTCAAAACCAACAGTAAACATGGTAATTATCCCGTTTCTAGTGTTAATAGTTATGACATTAATGGTTTACATAATCAATTTAGAATTTATAAGTTTAACTTTCCAGAGTTTATATTTTTTAGCTAATTAGTTACTTCCAAGATCTGATTATATTAAAGACATTGAAAAAATATTTTTGATAGGAATTGCATTTTTTTATTATTTATGTGCTATTTGACAATTATATTTTTTTAGTTTTTAACGAATATTAATATTATTTATGTAAGCAAAGACATGTATGAAATAATGAACGACCAATATACTATAAACTGAACTGTTAAGTACTTAAAGATTGTATTTTTTATCCGTTTATTCCACGTCTTCTGTCATTCTGTGGCTATGTCGTTTTTGATATTGCTAAGACCTACCACCAAAGAAGAAATGACTAGATTTCATTGAAAAGATAGCAAAGCGATCTCTAACTATTTGAGCGTCCTGGACCACGCCAAGTGAAGCCCTCATAGCTGGACCGCGCCAAGTGAAGCCCTCATAGAAGAGCGAGCGTAGAGAGCTTGAAAAATTGAGCTTTTTGGGCCGCGGTAGATCATTAATTACACATTACAGGCTCGCTCAGGAACTCAATTAAAAAGCGAGCGTAGCGAGCTCGAAAAATTTGAGCGTCCTGGACCGCACCCGAAGTGGAGCCTCCATAGAAGGGGGACCGAAGCGAATTCAAAATATTTGCAGCTTTACTTAGAATTCTTCATTGAAGAGCGAGCGTACCGAGGTCAGTGAAAAAATTCGAGCTTTCTGGAGCACGATAAGTGTAGTCATAATTGAAGAGCGAGCTCGAAAAATAAGAGCATTTTGGGCCGTGACAGATAAAATTTTCATTAATTACTAATTACGAGCCTCTTATCAATAAGAATTTGATGTTGTGGGAAAGTTTTGTGGTTATTTGCCTCTATACGTCGGGGGCCCTTGTTATTCGAGGGGCCCATATCAATGATACGGCTGATACTGCGGCAGCTACGGCCCTGTATAAGTCTCTTGCTAGGTACCTACACACGCATATCAGCAATTGAGCTCGAGTAATCGCCCGGCACACTCATAACAAAACTATCCGAACCACACACGCGCAGCTTGTTGCTCGCCACCCGTTTCTAGTTGTACAGGGATAAGTACTAGTACTACTTTATGTAAGCACCCTAATCTCGCGAGTTTATAGGAGCCCACGTTCAGTAGTCGCTCTAGTAAACTTAACAACGCCGCACCGCTGCTAATATAACTATGGAATGTCCAGAGGCTTCGCAGGCGCGTTGCATTGCCAGAGACAATGCTGAAGGCATTTCTTCATTTTCCAGAAATAGGGCTTGCTACCAAGGGCATTGTCGATGCTGCCGCGTGCTACCGTACCTATTCCCGCTCTGTCACTTCTGGTTCAACCCTTAGTCTTATATCTTTGCAGTAGGTACAATTATTGTACAAATCGGGACTGCCTCGATGCTTGGAGGCTGAACTACATAGGTATGGGGTGTTCTTCGGACACTCTCCACCCAGCAGCGGTGTAGCGTGGGTTTTTGTGCCTGTGGCCGACCAGAAATTAGGTGCCCCCTGTATTTTCATGATTAGTCAAAAAAGGTAACAAAAATAAATCAAATTATTAAAAAAAACCGGCCAAGTGCGTGTCGGGCCACGCACAATGTTGGGTTTCGTAGTTGCCCATCAAAATTAACATTTTAAAGCTTAATATTTCACAAACGAATCCCTTAACCGAAAAATTATTTGAGCTAACTCGCTATATTTTTTAATGATCTGTCCAACGACATAACACTGTGGGGTATGCGAGAAAAAAAAATCCCACTACGTTCTAGTACTATAAGTCTGAGCTAAGCTGCGGACTGACAGACATGGCGTAACTATATAGGATCCTTTCCTTTTTGACTACGCGCGGAACCTTAAAAATCGCCCTTCGTGTTTTTTCTTTTAGTATAAAATGTTTTATTTAATTTTCAACCCAGGAATGTATACAAATTAATAATAATAATAATAATAATAATTTATTTGCATCAAGTTTAACATTTTACATTAGATACATGTAATACATACAATTTAAGGAAAATTAAACAATATTGTGGCGACACCAACACCTTTGCTAAGTTGTCAAGACAACTTGTGTTAAAGATGCTGGGCCCGACCCTTTAGTGGATGTTTCTTAATTGTAATTAGTACATACATGCCATTTTACAAAAAATATGACTAGTCCATTATGCAGTATAAGTAAACGGGCAAATAAACTATTTAGAAAGGGAATAGAATGAAAACAAAGGTAATATATGGTATGAGCAGAGTAGTGTAGTGTGTGTGTACGTGTGTGCGTGCGTGTGTGTATGTGTGTGTATATGAGTGTGGATGTGTATGAGCATAGGATAGTTTAACGGGAACTGTATTGAGTCAACAATAAATTTTCTGTATTGTTGTAGTTAATTGTTAGTAGCCAATCACTTAGTTTCTTTTTGAGTGATATTTTAGGTAGTGAGTAGAAGTCTAGTACTTTGTTAAGGTTATTATAGAGATGAGGACCTTGGAAACAAGGAAATCTTCTTGTAAAAGAGAATTTGCAGGGGAAGGGTTGACATACCTTGTCTTTGCGTCTTGTGGTGATTACTTTATAGGAGGTTCTTTGGTGCTGATATAGTACCATGTGTAAGACAAACAATTGCCTCACTGTAAGGACTTTACAGTTCCTATATAATTCCTCAGTTGGAAAAAGGATGGACCTAAAGGTGCTAGTTTTTAGCACGGCTCTCTGAGCTCGTTCTAGTTTCAAAAGAGTAGTTTTTGGTCCACCACCCCAAGCGCTTATACAGTACGTTAAGAGAGACTGACAAAGAGCAAGATATGTACACCTAATAATTTGGGGTCCTGCTATGTGGCGAAGAGTACTAAAGACAAAGATTAGCTTTCTAATTCTTTTCGTCAGTAACTCAATATGTGGTGCAAAGCTCAGGCTGTCGTCGAGAGTCACACCGAGATATTTAATGGTACTACAGCGTTCCAGTTCGGGACATTTACATGTCGCAGTGCCAGGCAGTATACAAGAGTGCGCTACCAAAGCGTACGAATTTGGTGGTTGACTCGAATTTCTTAAACTATATTCAAATTACTTTTTCTACTTGCTATCCATTAAAGTTTTGGAATAATAAGAGAACTTAGCTGTAAGAGCGAGCGAGCTAGAAGAATTTAGCATCCCGGATAGGTTAGATTTCTTTTTATCATGAATACGGATACAAAAGGTGCCGGACAAATATAGACAAAAAACAGCAGTCCAGAATATATGTAGGCTTGTATGAAAAAGACGGCTCGCGCCGTCCCTCGCAGTCTCCCGCCCGGACCAGTGGCAAATACAAGGAAAAAGAAGGAAACTGCTTTGTGGTCAAAGAGTAAAGTAAGTATAGAAGGAAAAAGTAACAACTCTGTGGTAAAATTTGCATTTATGGAAAGTGCTGCCACCTTGATTTAGGTGAGTGAACTAAAGGTACCCACCTACCTATTGGTACACCTACACACCTACCTATAGGTATGCATACTTTAGATACTATGAGGAATTAATTTAATAAGCCTATTCAATTTACAGACATCTCACTCTCACATCTGA